>BSWB01000001.1:10012500-14812500 GCA_033239125.1 Fagopyrum homotropicum
TAACTCAAACGCCTGTCAATTAAGGCATGTGTATCAAAATCACATCTCGATGTCCAACCTCATGCGAAGGAATTACGGAAAGAAAGATTCTCATACGGTGAAAGACCGTTTTATCCTTAGTGCCGATAATTTTCTGAGTCACTTCTTGACTTCTAATATTTTTTTTTTGAACGCTTTTCAAATATCTGACTACTCCAGAACGGTTTACTAAAGGTCATAATATTAATCTCATCCACTCGTCATCTAGAACCACATTCCTTTATTCTCGGTATTATCTAATCTTATATATATCTATATATATACATACTTATGTGCATACTAACTTTCCTTCCAATTCTATAAATCCGTCACTCCTAGGTATTTATACATGTGTATATATATATTTACATATATATATTTTTCCTCCTCGTACGGATATAAGCATACTTCCGTAATTGAATGTATATATGTGCTTATATGTATCCTATATATATATATATATATATATTCCAATTCAACTTATTCATACACATCTCGCATCTCCACTCACGTTTTTCTTTACAACATACTAATACAGTACCCGTATATATATGCACATTTATGTCTCTTATACCTATCAATCTATACATATATATATACTGCAGGGGTGAGACACACTCAGCATCTAATCTATACATATATACATACTGCAGGGGGAAGAAGAATCGGAGAAGCCGGCTTACCGGAGTTGCAGTCCGGCGGGGCGGTGCGCTAGCGTTCCGGGCGGCCTCACTGTGGTCGGTTTGTTGCTGTTGCGGGACAACTGAGGCGGCGGCTCGCGGTGCTGCTGCAGATCGAAGAAGGCTGCAGTGAGCGGCGATTCACGATTCGAAAGAAGGAAGGCGGAAAGAAGGGGCCAGGGTCTTACCGGTTCACTGAGGCGGACGGCGGGTGGCTACACGGTGGCTCCGGTGGAAGACGAAGAGGAGCAGCAGCGTCCTCGTTTTCTGAAGAAGCGGAAAGGTGATGCTCGGACAGAGGAGAAACAGAAGGAGGGAAGGGCGGTGCACTTACCGGACTTGACTGGAGGCGGCGCAGGCTCGGCGGTGGCGTCTCCGGTCGAAGGCGGTAGCAGCTCTGGTGGTTGCGGCGATTGCAGGAAGTCCGGCGGCAAGGTTGCTGTTGTGCAGTAGGTTTGCGAGAAGAAACAACAAAAGCGGCACAGGAGGGATTAGAAGGGAGGTAATTAGCGGATTAGATTAAGAGAAAATTAGGGTTAGGCTTTAATTAGGAGGTGGGCTATTGATTGGGCCTCGCAGTGGCCCACATCCGGCCCGCTTTCATATTAGCACGGAAAAGGAACTCGTTACCCGCTCGGATTCTAGTTAGGTACGGAAAGTTATATAATACGGAATTAAATTCCGTATTGTTTTTATTTTTTTTAAGTTGCGTACTTTATTTCCGATCATAAGTTTTCATCATTTTATGTGACTTAAAGTCACATAAAATGATAACATTTAAACTCGTTTTATTTTATTTATTTACGATTGTCGTATCGGAATTTGGTTACTTGCAGTTTACCAAAACTTTAAAATTTTCGGTTATTACAGTTCATCTTCGTTGCTACATACCTATTGCAAGGCAGACTATTATAACTGAGCATAATCCATTACGAAAGCCTTACTGTAACATTTTTGAAGCCTTAAGTAACTAATTTTAATGGTTACAACAAGGCATTTATCTAGTAGTGATTCTCCATCCGAATATTTATTTTTATTTTCAACTTTATCTACGTAATTTTATGTTACCAAACGGGTCCTTATTATAATTAGGTTTTTCATCTACGTAATCTTATATACCAACAATTAGTTTATTTGAACTATAATAGTGGATAAAACCATGGATGTAATTAAATTTACTTAACTTTCCTATAAATAAGTTGTAACAAGCCAGGTAAGTTCATAAACTTACTGGCCACATAAGATGCATTCATGGATGATGTATACTATACACTCTCTTCGATTCAAATTGTAAGGCATTGGGAGCCTTGTGCACAAAAATTAAGTAATTATTGATTACATTTTACATCACCTTGATTTTGGGTTAAAGGTAAGTATTTAACTATTGATATACTGGATAATTCTAAAATGTGTGCATGCATATATGTACTTCATTAATGTTGTACATTGTACAATATTTTGAACAAATGATAAAAGGAATATGAAGGAATGTTGTATTGGTTCATGTTTGTTAGTAAATAAGAATAAGAGATGTTAGAATTTGAGGATAATCAAGGAAAAAAGAATAAGTCATTAAATATCATCCTCCAATGTCTTACATTGTTATCTTTTTTTCCTCCCTCCAATGCTTATAATTTTGATCGAACAGAATTTATAGTATGATAGACATTAATATATAACTGGCAAATATTTTCTATAAGAAGACGAGTTAATAGTACTATGACCTTGATATTCGATATTTATTACTACTTATGGTAAATCTTTCATATTTTAAGAATCCAACTAATCTCAGCAATATCATGAATATAATAGCGACAAAACGAGTTAATAGTACTATGACCTTGATATTCAATATTTATTTACCTTTACTACTTCTCATTTCAAACCCACATCTCGACTTTGTACGACAAAAGGTAACCCGCAACTATTATTAAACATAAGATGCTTTATTAAGATGGGTGAAAATAATGTCCCAAAATAACAATGAATTATGACTTATATTTAGACATGTATTTATATAGCTTTTTTTTCTTTATTTTGCATGCATAGACATATATTCATAGCAATTGTGCTCATATTCACCTATATAGTTAAAATAGAATTCTACACAAAGTTTTATTGCAATTATAAGTAATTTGGCGAATTATGGAGCGAAAATGACACATTTAAAAATTATATAAAAAAGGAGCAACAAAAGGAGCTGAGAACGCACCGGAGCGAACTCTGATACTACGGAGTGGACTTTGATACCGCCAAGGTGGTTCTGATACTACGGAGTGGACTCTGATAAGCGTCGGAGCGGACTTTGATACCAGCGGACTCAGTTTCTTTTTCGGCCAAAAAAAATTTAGGATTTATCTTTAAGATGCAGTTTATCTTTAAGCTAGGGTTTATCTTTAAGTTGCGAGCTATCTTTAAGGCTCATGCTTGTAAAACCCTAGACTTATCTATCTCTATATATATATATATATATATATATATATATATATATATATATCGCATCACCTACGACATTAAAAGGACGCCCACCGAAGACACCCCACGGAAGTTGGCTTTCTACGCTATTAACGGCAACAACAATCGAAGGAAGATTTGTGAAGAAGGATTCTTGAAGAATTTTAGGTTCTTGATTTATTTTGCCTTTTGGTTTATGATTGGATATTTGTTAGTTGATTAGCTACGGTTTTGGATATTGAAGACCCGTAGCTAAGTATTTCTAACTTTTCTTTTAGTTTTATTTGGTATATGAGTTTGTTGATTTTGTAATTTATTTTTCATTTGAATATGATGTTTGTTGGCTAAAACTCTTGTGATTCTAAGGTGATTGGTTGAAGGTTGTGGTTTAGATGATGATAGACTGACCTTTACAGACAGATTGGATCTGAGAGTTGTGTTTTTACCTTCTCAAAGACGATTCCACGGGTTGTTCTTGAGAATCTCGACCGAGATTTTCAGGTTTTCTTTGTCGTATCTTTCATGATTTACCCTTAAGTTCTGGTGATTGTCTAAATCCAGGCCTTGTTGAACTTTCCTGACCTATATCCAAGCCTGGGATGAGACTTACCCGGTGATTTCCTTGCTTGATTGCCAACGATGATGAGTTCTAAGTAGTAAAGGTTCATCCTTTAATAGGTTTGAGTGTGTCATTCTTGTGGCCTTTGTGAGTTAACTTGAAACTTACCCGGTGATGCTTAATTCTATTCTCTTAGGTTGAGTAGTTGGTTTGAGACTATCATTCGTTTCGCAAACACAAACGAAACTAGATATCTAATTTCTTTTGATAATTAGGTCTGACACCCTCCACATTTGTGAGTGATATCATTATACATATGATGTACGTATAAAAATAATCATAGAACTTTCTTATGTAGTAAATGAGAAGTCTAAATACGTAAATGTCATACGGATAGGCAGTCAATACAAGGGAGAAAAAAGCACACAAAAGACGTCAACAAACGATATTTCAAATCACGTACATAATACTAATCAAAGAGAAATGCAAGAGAAAATGCCTAGAAAATAAAGCAAAAGAAGACAAGTAGACCATATCAGAAAATTTAATTGGTATACTTAGTTGTGTGTTATGGTACACTCGTGTTATAAACAACATAAGTATAGATACAAACTATACTTATACAAACAGATATTTGTATTAATAAAAATAAATACTTTACAATACTCATTGATAACAACGTGAATGTTTATATGTAGTTACAATCTACAAGTGAAATTTTAATGTTGGTGAAAAGGGAAGATATTTGTTCATAATAAGATAAATAATCGGTTGTATCAAAATGTTTATTTAGTTGTAACAAAGTGAATCATAGAGTAATGATATGTGAGGTAAGAAATGAGATCATTAAAATACTTTGATCAAAACACATTAATGGTATTAATTTAATTAAGATTTATTTCCTTACAATCGACTTGTTTTTATTTATCTTTTCTCTAGTAATGTATTGCAATTATAGATAATTATTTTTGCTTACTATCCTATTTTTACTTTTTTAGTTCTTCCAATAACTTTTTAAATAAAACTAATCTTAAATTTCTATTGTAATCCATATATGTATTCTTTTATAATTTTCCCTCCCTACCATATTTTATTTGAACTTTTTAAATGTACTTTATTCTAGCAATTTAAATTATTTTTTTAAGTTTATTTTTATTTTCTTTTTTTTTAATATTTATTACACTTTACCACCTTCATAAATAGTTTACCAACATTAATTTTTTACTTTTATATTGTAAAGAGACGAAAAATTCAAATATGTAATATTATCTAAATTATTTTTTTCTTCAGTTAATTAAATAAAACAATTATGATAAATCAAATTTTTTAATATAAATTTTATTAAATTATTTACCCATTAAAATTTAAAGTTATACATGTACCTTGGCATGAGAACTACACTAATACTATATTGAAGTAAAATACTTTGAATTCACGTGTCATTTTTTATAGATCGGATTATATATGTCATTATCACAAAATTTAACTTTAACTATTTGGTATTTATTTATATATAATATCTTTCATTAACTAAAATATAACCATTACTACCATATAAATCAAGTAAAAATAAAATACAACTAATCTAAAAGACAATATCTAAGTAATTAATGTTTTTACCTTCTAAACGCATTTTAATTTTGGAAAAAAATAAAATAAAATTCTCCGGTATTCATATCCTAATATAACTATTGGGTAGGTTTTTTTGAAACAATTTGGTTTACTAGGCTTTTTCTAGTTTTGTGTTTAATAAATGTACCCCTTGAGAGAAGAGTGTGTAGAGTTTGAAAATAAATATAAAAGGTTGGGGTATATTTGCTTAATTGAAACATTAAAAAGCCTAGTAACTACTCTAGTTTTTCAAAAAAGCCTAGTTACCAAATTTGTCCGTTTTTTTTTTAACTTAATTTTTAATTTACCGAAAATTAGATTTATTATCTTTATAATAAACCAAAAAAAATGTACTCTCTCTTTTTTTCACTTATAATAGTTAGAACATATAATTATAAAAATGTACTTCACAATAAAATTTTGAAATACTCGTGCAAAACACATAAATTACACTAGTTTATTCTCAATTATAAAAAATGAGTTCACTCTCATTTAAATCATAATTTAACCCGACGATTCAAATACATTCTTATTTCTTAGCCTAACATATACTTCACTGGTACCTAACTCCATATATATATATATATATATATATATATATATATATATATATATATATATATATATAGATCGAATTATCTTCACTACATAATGTAGAGGAAAATAGAATGCATGAGGATAGTTGCAAAATCTAATCTAAACAATCTAAATTTCACCAAAACAGAATAACATGTGATCCACCAACCTTATATACATTAACTTGAAACACCAACGTTTCTAAATACGGGATAGGCCCCGTTCGGCTGTTAAAGGAAACCCATAAACCACCCCATGAACCACCCATAAACAAATAATTTGTCACTAGTTAGTAGAAGAAATTTGATAAATTTAAGGCATGTTTACCAAAGGTTTATTTCTATTGCATTTAGTTTATAAATTCGGTTAAATTTTTGTTGGTGTGTACTAGGGGATGGGTTGTCAAGGGGTTTATTTCGGTTCATAAATCCCTCAAAAATAAACTTCTTTAGTCAAAATTATTTTTTGCTTGGATGCGTTTATTTTTGTTTAAACCCCAATTTTAACCTTGTACTTTTCCATCCCGATATTATTTGTTCATCCATAGATATTCAATGTTATTCTTCGATATTTTTAGGGTATGAGTGGCTTTTGAAGTAAAAAAAACTTCAAGTAAACAACCTTATCTGATTTATTTATATAAATCCGTTAAAAATAAACTTGAAAATAAACAATAAACTCATATAAACTGATTTAGGGTCTGTTTACTTGTAGATTGGTTTATTTTCGAATTTATAAACTAAATGAGTTTATATGGGTTAATAGTTTATTTTTAGGTTTATTTATCCACGGGTTTATATAGATAAACCACATAAGTCCGTTTACTTGGAGTTTATTTTTTGGATTTATTTTACTTCAAAAGACACTAATGCCCCTGAAAAACTCGAACAATAATGTTGAATACCCAAGGGTGAACAAACAACATCGGGATGAAAAAACACAATGTCAAAATCGGGTTTTAAACAAAAATAAACACATCCAAGTAAAAATAACATTGGTCTGAAAAGTTTATTTTTTAGTGGTTTATAAACCCAAATAAACTCGTAGAGAAATAAACAAATCTCCAAGTAAATAGTTACTAAAATTAAACTCGGGGTTTATAAACTAAGGGTGTGTTTGGTAGGAGATTGAGATTATTTTGAAAATTAATTTAGATGAAATTTAAAAGGGGTTAAATTTTATGGGGGATTTATTAAAGATTATTTGATGTAAAATAATTTACATTAAGTTGTTTGGTTAAGCTTTTTTAATGAGTTTAATTGATGAAGATTTATAAATTTGAGTGAAATTCTAATTGATGATTATAAATTAATCTCCTTTAACCCCTTATATAATCTTATTCATAATCTCAATCTTCATCCAAACACTTACATAAATTAATCTCCTAAATTTTAATCTAAATTAACCTCTTTTAATCCTCAACCAAACATACCCTAAATGAAAAATAAATAATAGAAACAATTTGGTTTACTAGGCTTTTTGTGTTTAGCCCTAAAAGAAGAGTGAGTAGAGTTTGAGAATAAATACAAAAGGTTGAGGTATATTTACTTAATTGAAACATTAAAAAGCCTAGTTTTTTCAAAAAGGCATAGTTACCAAAATTGCCCAAATAAATAAGCTGCAAGAAAACACGCCCTTAGTTTATAAAAAAAAAATTAAAAAAAAAACCCAAGATACAAGTAAACATGCCCTTAATATCCACAAACTGCTTAATATCATGCAACCACTACCAATCGAGTGGAATTTTGGTTTCAATATCACAAACTTTAATAATATCAAAAAATGCAATAAATAAATTTACATATATAGCTAAAATAGTCATAACCGTACAAAACAGAAGAAAGTAGTAAGATAAAATATATAATTACTTATTATATCCTCACCCTTCTTTCCTGATTTAATTTTCAAAAATAGCCTTCTGAAAGCAACTACATCTAGGGCGTGGTGCTTGAAATGATGTCTGTCTAGCCATAGCCAGAAGCTTAAGACATACATATTTCAGGAAAGTCTCTGTAAGAGAGAGGGGAAAGAGCGGCATGTAAAAATGGCAAGAAAGAAAGTCTTGGCCCTTGGAGGAGCCTTGAGCCGGACTTTTATAACCCGTATTTCAGACTAACGGGTCGGGTTTTATAATATCTCACTACAAATAAATCCAAAATTACAAGGCCTAATTGTAAGGATATGACTAATGCTAAGAACCAAGCAAAGTGAAAAAAAGAGGATTAGTGTTAGTGGCAAGTACAATCTACAAAACAAAGTCTGAAAATGTCAATAAAGATAAAGAAGGATAAGCACGCGTCAAGGATGAAGCCCCAACCAGCAACACTAAAACAATATTATTCCCAGAATTGATGGATGGATGGATGTTAACTGTTAACTGTTAAGTATTAAGCCTCTCTGTGTATTTGTGTTGTGTGTGAGAGAGATGAAGAGATTAGGTAAGTGCTTCTCTTTTGATGGAAAGCGACATCCCCTCTTGGATGACCAACTAGATAGACGGACCCCAGTCAAACAGGATTATGAATTGAGTAAATGACCAACCAGCACCCTAATAGCTAGTACCCTATACCCTTGGGGTGGCCCTTAAATTATTGTCCTTAATTAAAGCTTTTAGTGCCACGTGTTGTGAATTTATTCCTCAATTCATTAGGGTATATTAGTATAAACCCTAGATAGTTATTCTGATTAAATTTTTGAGTGATTTCGGTTCCAAACATCAATTAGGGTATATATCTGAGATCTTTAACCACTTATAACCATCCGAAAAGAAGTGACATACTGATATGCACTTACATACCCAGCAAAAAACCCTAGCTTTAGGTACCAAAACACACAATTAAAAGAAATGAAATAAAGAGTTCTTCATTTATTTGAAGGGGTACAAAAGAAATTAGTTTTCTTTTTCTTTTAATATTTTTTATTGAAAGGGAATCAGTTTAGAGGTGCATCTCATCTTCTCTCCCACAGAAATTTGATCCCCACGTGAAGAGGATCCCCACTTAGAAGTGATTTCTGATAGTATGGGTAGCTTGCAGCTGGTTCTCTTTGTATTGTATGTTATCACTATCTCTCTCTTCTCCCTTTCATGTCCGCAGAACAAAACCATTTCTTTCTTTAAAGACATGATGTAAAAAAGGCAGTTAGGTATTTTCTTACTATAGCATAAATTCCTCATCTTGGTCTTTCTCATTTCCCATCTTAATCAACTGGTTTGCCCTCTTTCTCTTTCCCTTTCATCCCTCTCTTTCTCACTCAACAGAAACATACCAAGAAGATGAAAGTAATCAGATGCATATTTTTCTCCCCTTCCAGTTAGGTACATGATCAGTCCCTTCTTTCATAGATCTCCATGTAAATGCTACCTATTTCAATCACTTGAATGGATTTTTTAGGTAATGTTTTTAACAGAAGAAATTTCCAATTTTGGGTGCTGATTACTGCTTTATTTTCAAAAATCTGTACTGGATAAAGATAAGAAAGAATAGCTTACTAGCTAGTAGCAACCCAATCAAGAAGGCCCTTGTACCATATATGTAGTTAGCTAATGTGCTTAAATATAGAATATGAAAATCATAATTTAATGTTTAAGGTTATCTTCTCACAGGGTTGTAGTTCATTCATTATATGCAGGAAATTCTTCAGTACAGAAAAGGTTATGGTGAAGTTGAAGTGCATGTCACTATAAAATCCAGACTTTTGGAAATTGGGATTGTTCAATTGAGAAGTTCATTGCAAAGATGTTTACACCTACAAACGATCTCGACGATCCAATCTCTTTTATGGACCCATTTTCATCTCTACTTTCACCTTTTACTTGCTTTGATATCCCTAATTACTGCTATAATGAATCAGTAGTACTAGCTGAACCTCCAGCTGAATCAAGTAATGAGCCTGTTAGTGCATCTAGCAAGATGGAAGTCAATGGAATAGTAGAACAAGACAGCAGTAGAAGTAACCATGGTTCAATCAACAAACCGATATCTAGGAAAGGAGGTTCTAAAGCAGACAGGCACAGCAAAATTCCAACAGCACAGGGTCTAAGAGACAGGAGAATGAGACTATCCCTTGATGTTGCAAGACAGTTTTTCAAACTGCAGGATATGTTGAGCTATGAGAAACCCAGTCAAACTATCAAATGGCTACTACTGCAAGCAGAAATCGCGATAGAAGAGCTCAAGAAAAATCAAGGCCCCGTCACTAATGGAACAAAGGGTGCATCCTCTACTTCTGAAGGCGAAGAAGTGGAGTACACAACATGTGAGAAAATTGTGAGTGATGTGTCAAAGGCTACATGTTCTAAGGAAAAGTCTAAGCAGACCAGGAAAAATGCATTCAACCGGGAGGCGAAAGAACTGAGGAAGAAAGCAAGAGAAAGAGCAAGAGAAAGAACACAGAAGAAGAAGAACGCGAGTATGTTGACTGATCAAGGAAGGTATCATGAAATAGGAGAAGACTCGAGTTCTCAGAGTCGAGATATGAGGCCATCATTAGATGTTCTTTATAAGATTGAACAGCAGATTGAGGATGAAAGAATCCCTTTTGGGATACCTGAAGATTTCACTGGTAGATCTTTAGTTCTCGGTGCAAACTGGAGCCACCTTATGAGCTTGAATTACCACCAGGAGCAACAATCTTACCAATTTGTAAGTCACTTCTTCATACTAAAAGCATAAAATGACACATTAAAATTCATAGCTAGCCTTCAATTTTCAACCAATTACACTGAGCTTACTGCAAATTTTTTTACCTACAGAAATCTATCCCTGATTTTCAACTCCAAGAAGCATCATGGGAGCCCTATAGCCAACCACATGTGTGACAGCACTGCGATTCTTGATAGTGCCACATAGAATGTACCTCCAAAGTGGAGATTTATCTCTAATTGCGCATGTAAGCTCTAGCAAACTATGTTTCCTATAAAATTGGTGCCAATTCTATTGTCTTTATGCATTATATATCATCGCCTCTTCCCAAAATCTGGTATATAGAAGCGACCACACAAATAATCATTATCTACATCATACAAGGATATGAAGAGCTTTAGGTTGGGAGAGATGTAGCTATCTAATTATGTTTTACGAGGTGATTATATGAAATTAAGTCAGCTAATACGTGAATGAGTATAT
This sequence comes from Fagopyrum homotropicum, assembly GCA_033239125.1. NCBI lineage: Eukaryota > Viridiplantae > Streptophyta > Magnoliopsida > Caryophyllales > Polygonaceae > Fagopyrum > Fagopyrum homotropicum. The sequence continues at coordinate 10,023,525 of BSWB01000001.1, forward strand.
TAAACTAATGATTATTTCAGCAAGTCTTAAACTAGCTCTATCTGAATCACTTTCATAAGTCCCTTAAACTAATCATCTTCTGAAAAGACTGCACAGCCTACTTACGTGATCCATGCTTTCATCCTTCATATACACAGTCACTGTATACATGGAACAATGAATTAAACATCAGTCTCAGCTGTTTAGGGTTCATAGGAGAGATTTCAGAAACAATGCAATCTTTTATCTTGTTACCCTGGCAAGGGAAAGATTAAGAGCACTTCCTGCTTAAAGCAAACACCCCAGATCCTTGGATGATATTAATCATGCTGTTCAATAAAAACATCTTACACTCAAAACGGAAGATTTTTCACAATATGTGGGGCGAGCTACATAATTTGCTTGCCAAAGTTGACCTGTGTCTCAATACAAACACAGCTACCCCAACTCATGCATCATCCCAAAAGCACACTCCACACTTCCTTTAGTGCCATTGTACTATCTCTATGTAACCTCAACTGCACTTCTTTATTGGAAAAAAAGTCATTCTTGTATCTTGAATAATGGGTTCTATACTTCAGATACATATATATAGAATATTGATTCAAACTCCATAACTCTCACGCAGTAGAGTTTCTAAAACACATTAAAAACTATAAATCAATTCAATTGTGGTCTGTTTTTTTATCCATGTGCAACAGTACTCGGTGAGGGACCGAAGAAGAGGAAATCAATTGATTGTATGAGATGACATACAATTTATTGGTGTAGAAGTCTACTTTCAAACAAACCACAGTATAGACCAAGTCACCAGTCACTAAGTATGAACTTGAAAGCTGTATTTTTTTAGTCAAAATCCTTGTGTTGCACTATCCAATACAGACGATTGAAGTAGTTACTTAATGCTCTGTTACCTTGGTATATTTCTTCTTCTCCTTTATACAACTTTTTTTAACAAATATTCCTCTCAAGTTATTTTTTTCGAAAGAATATATTGGATTATACTTATTATAGAAAATAGTGAATTGAAATAAGTATAGAAAAAATGTTTCAAATGAGAAATTTTTTTGTTTCAAAAATCACCTCTGATAGAGAAAATTGCTATGCTATGAACTATCTGATATGTAACAAAAATACCTAAATAGGACCCATAATATCACTATACAGTCAAGGTCATACATACTTAATAAGGAAGTACTAGAAGGCATCTAGTATACACTAATATTAGATAACCATTATTTATGATCACTGTTCAGTCAAGGTCCCAGACAAAGCTCTAAATGACAGACATATCTTTGTCTTGTTCAGGGTCCCCTCCCATTTATGATCAGTAAACTGAAATGTGATACTCTATTACATACATGCTATCCATTTTTTTTTTTGGGAGATAAAACATCTCAGACAATAATTCCTAGTGCCCTTGGAGCATTACATATATGTCGACTTCTGTTAAAGCCCCCTTTTGAATTTGAGTTTATTTGGTCAATAATGCAATGATATTGATCATAGAGTGTTAAGATGCGATGAGTATGCACATCAACTGCAATGTTTGATGAGTATGCACATCAACTGCAATGTTCATATGCAAACGACCCATAATAATTAGTTACTAGTTATATACTTATTTGGGAACAAAAAAATTCACAAACGAAACTTAACCCACCAAATGGAGTAAAACATGGTGGTGAATGCCTCAACTGCATGAGTTGATTTATAGCAACTTAAGAGGGTGTTTTCCATAACTATACATAAGTAGTAAGTAGGTAAATATAAGCATCTATCTAGTTGCAAGAGGGCTCTATTTTGAAGGGAAGCGTGAATAATATCAGTTAATTGTAAAATCAGTGCTTTCATCTCCATGTGTTCGGTGAAATATAAACTTAGTGGAATAGGAATACAATTGAAAATTTTAACATCTACATTTCGTTAAATGTTCTTAGAAGTCCTAGTTAATGACCCTTTGGCTTCTTATGTTAGTACTAGAGTGTTTGTGGAAGGAAATTCATGCTTCAAATCATCAACTCTTCCACTTTACCTCATCAATCTAATTCTTGATGACAAACCCATTTACAAAATCTAGCAAACCAGAGAAAATAACTCATGGACCAATTTGTAGCTTTAATCTATAATCTGAAGACCATGACATTCACAATACTGAACCTGTTGAACCCGAACCAAAAGCTTTAGTCATTATTATCATTTTAAAGCCCTACGATAAAAACAGTATGCCTCGTAGAGTTGATTAATGACGTTCAAAAGCAAACTATAGTTGAAGGAAAAGAAAGGTAGTCCACTTTCTTTGGTAAAATAAAACATGGTCCAAAGAAGCCGACCCATTTGGTGAGAAAAAGCTATTGGTAATAATATGGCGAAATGGTTGCTGTCAGGTTCTTTATATGCACACTTTTATAGGCTTATCTGCTGAAGCTGAAGTCATCAATTTGGTGATTATTTGGGTGAATGGGTGCAATGTTGATATATCAAGGTTGATGTCTACTATTTATATTGTCGTGGTTATACTAACTTACATGTTACTGCGTTCAGATTTATTAGGCAACTATTTTTCATAAAGAAGCCAACCAAGTTCACAAGGATCCGCCAACAACATAACCAAGTTGTAATGACATCCCAAAATTTCATGAACTGACTAGATTGGTTTATAAACAAGCAAGATACAATTGATAGTGGCGGCCAGAGAGACTGTTCAAGTAAGTACCACAAAAGGAGGAAAAGCAAATAAAGCCAATTGAAGTGAAGACTTTCTTGCATTGTTCACGTGGGTTGAACGATGCGAGTTCTGTTTTTAGGGCACATAAATGTTGTTTTACTTACGTGGTCCAATGATACTATTGAAGTAAAATTCAATTTGAGTCCCCATGAAAGGACAATGAAGGGAAGGGTAACGTGAGGTTTGAGAGGAAAGGGGATACTGAGAGAGACGCTACAACTAAAAAATTGGGAGCTGGGGGAGGGGAGAGATAGAAAGTGGATAAGCGAATCGAAATAAAGAGAGGGTGTTTTTATGTTCAGTAGGTCAATCAAACTTCAAAAGAATATAAACTCAACCACGAATAACAGCAAGGATAACCAATGAGACAGCTTGGACGAAATCCAGTTTATTTAAAATCCCGATGAACCTGCGTGCGTTATGTACAACTCAATTTGTAAGTTTAGCTTCAAAGACTTTAGTTTCTAGTGAAATCACCAAAGGTTGCGTGGATAGTCCACTGACCCTGTAATGAAAATTATGAGCTAATAATGCATTTTTTGTGGTGTAGACTAAGTTTACTCTCTAATTTTTATTATGTTGATCAAGTATGTACTTTTAATTTTTAATTATTAAAAAAATTGTTGTGTTAAATGGTGTTTTTTAATAATTCTAGGAAGAAGGAAAACAAATTATATACACAACTTTACGTACAAAACTTCACTCACGTACTCAACTTCATGTATTCAATTTTACTCACGTATCCAACTTCGGTTACCTAACATCTTGAAATTGGGTAAGTGGAATCGGTTAACTAAAATTGGGTAATCGAATTTGGTAATTAAAATTTGAGTGAATTTGGTATATAGCTCTAGATCACTAATTTTGATTAGTAAATGTGCAGCTCAATAATTTTCTTAGTAAATGACCTTTTTTAATTTTTATAGACAAACTTACCCTTATACAAGAATCTAAAATATTCTTAATTGATTATTGGCTTTAATTGATCCACAATGATTATTGCCTTATAATTATCCCATATTCTCTAATTGAAGAAGGTATATATTGAAAGAGTTACCAATTTTAATCAGCTGAATCAATTAGCAATTATAAAATTAAATGTTGATTTTATAGACTGAAATCTACTGGTTTCTTCTACAAGGCTGAATAGTCGATGTTCATTTCTCGATCAAAAGGTCTATTGCATACTCATTGAAATCTACAAATGAATTTGAATGAAGTTATTCTTGTACTATGTCTATACTAAATGATAATTGTTGTATTTGTTTCTTCCAAATTTGATAGATCTATACTGCATTCTTTACAAGTCTACTTTCTGTAAACTTTGATCTTCCTGTAAATGCTTGTAATTTGCCTGCAACTATGTTCGTTCTATATAAGTCTTGTAAGTCTTGTAATTTGCCTGCAACTAAATAGGAATTATTGTAATTCTTTCGGGCAAATTTGAAAGATCAACACTGCATAGTCCACCGAGTATAGTTTTTGTAAACCTGAGAATCTTGTAAATGGAGTTTAATAATCTGATGTCCATGTAAATCTTGTATCAGAAATCATGTATATTAAAGTTTATTGTATGATCTGATATTCATAGGACCAAATTAACTGGCTTATGTTCTTGTAACATGTTTGATTTATCAATTATTGTAAAAAGTTATTGTACGATCTGATATTCATATTACTGGATTGATGACTGTAAGTGTTCTTGTAAAGCATGTATCATTATACTACTTGTAGGTAACGTCTAACATTCTTATATATGATGCTTGTACTCATCATGTAGATCATGTATCATTAATTTCTTCCACGTTTTACAAGAACGGTGATAGCTTTAACACTCTTCTCTAGAAAGAAATCCGAAGAAACGATTCAACTACTCAAGCAAAGAAGGAAAAAGAAGGAAGACAAGTTGACGCTTCAACTTCTTTGCTTCTTTGTTGTAATGACGTTCAACGCTGTTTTGAATAAGATATTAAAATGATTCTATTTATTATTTACTTTTTTAAATTAGGATTAGTGTATAATCATGGGAGAATTTGACATACTAGGCTTTTTTGAATTTTTGTTTAAGAAAGTTTACCCCAAATTTTTTACCACTTTCATTTAATAGTAGGTAAAAATTATTAACCGTTCTATTTAGAAAGAAAGGAATAAATGATGTTTGTTATTTGTTACATAAGTATAAGTTTTAATTTTTAATTACTGAATTTGTTTTTTTATTTATTATTTTTCTTGCCTTTTTTTTAATTTTTTTTCTAGACTAAATTTCTCATACCGGAATTTCTCATACCAGAATTTCTCATACCAGAATTTCTCATACCAGAATTTTTATACTAGAAATTTCATACCAGAAATTATCATACAAAAAGTTCATACCAGAAATTTCACACCAGAAATTATCATACGAAAAGTTCATACCAGAAATTTCATACCAAAAATTATCATACGAAAAGTTCATACCAGAAATTTCATACCATAATTTTTCATATCAGAATTTTACATACCAGAATTTAAATGCCAGAATTTTATATATCAGAATTTCACATACTAGAATTTTCCATACCAGAATTTTATCATACTAGAATTTTATAATACCAGAATTTTATAATACTAGAATTTTATCATACCAGAATTTTATATACCAGAATTTTATAATACCAGAATTTTATCAATTGAATTCTACTGCTCAACAATGGCGAACGAAGGAGAGGCTACTTAGTGTACACTTAGTGTACACTTTCTTTCTCAAAAAAAGTAAGACCCAAATTTGGAGTGCAGAATGCACGACGCTAAGCATCTAGCTGTAGACATGGCCTTAATGATTCAAGTGAAGGTAATCGCGGATATGGGTGCTTACGCACCCTATTGGAGTACAACAACATCGAATGCATGATTCTCTTCTCCGAGCTCTCTCGTCGTCTGATTCGTAGCGTTAACAATCTCATCAAGATAGGCCGGATCGAACCAGTCATGGTTCTTCGAGTCGACAAGGAGAAAGGTTACATCGATCTCAGCAAGCGCAGCGTAGGGTGAGGGTTAGGGCGAGAGAAGTGGAGGAACAAAGGAGATGTTAGGGTTTGGACGGTAAAAAATATGGGAGGGGTATATTTACTAATTGGAAAACTAAAAAAAGCCTACTTAGTGTACAATTAAAAAAAAGCCTACTTACCTAATTAGCCCTATAATCAATTAGCAGATTCTCTTGTAACTAATTTGGGTAAAATTGAGATATATTAGTAGGGGCAAATCAGGTATTAGAGATTAAAAGATGTTATTTTGTTAATATATTATCAGCCTATGTTATTTAGTTAATGAATTTTATGATGGGGGGCATTTCATCCAATTTTCTCTTAAAATTTAGATGTTAAAATTGAATAATTGGAATTGGGCAATCAAATTGGGTAATCGAATTGAATAATCGAATTAGGTAACCAAAATTGGATCATCGAAGTTGGGTACGTGGGTGATGTTGGCACTAAATTCATCTTCAAGTGCAGAATTTCAAGATTATCACAACGTGTTTTAGTTTTGATGGTGAAAATTCTTTTGAAAATTTGGATTGGTGAATGAAAGTAGTCCCAAAATATCCACCCTTAGTGAAAATTGTACAACAACGCATGGCCGTGTCCGCATTTAGCCCGAGAGAATACATAGGCAACCCAATTGAAGCCAAGGAGGGAACATGCTCAACTACAAGAGAACCCAATTGAAGCCCGAAAAGTTGGAGGCACAAGTTTGTATTCAAGATTGGATAAGAATGGAGAAGCGGAAACAACAGAATGCCCCGGTGTATGGCTCAAAATCGGATTCCAACACCGATGATGCGGGCACGACTTCCGAGTCCGAAGCCGAACGGTAAGCGGGGTAACGAAAACAACTCGGAAGTCCGAAAAAGGTAAGAGAATTATGTGGACTTTTATTCGTCTTAAACCCGAGAGGATACATAGGCAACCGGAAAACCGGTTCAAGCCCTTTTATAATTACAGTACCGTTGGTTTTTTTAAATTACAGTATCGTTGGTTTTTTTAACAACCCGGTGCTAAACCGCACGACAAACCGACGGTTTGTCAGTTTGGAAACTATCGGTTTAGGTTTGTCCTAAACTTTACAACCTAAACTTTACAACCTATGTTGGGTACAATGTAGGTTGAGTAATGACGTTGGGTATATGATTTTTTTTTCTTTTTTGTAAAATTATTTTTAAAAAAACATAATTTAACATAATTATTTTTTTATAATTAATTATTAGGATAAGTGCATCATTTATATCCATTATAAAAATTGCTACTTATTAAAAACACCCAAAAATAATTTAAGCAGTTGGATTTACATGTCTCTCAGCCATTAATCTAAGTATTAATTAAGTTTCAAGTATTAAAATTGAAGTATTAGAATTCAGGTTTAAATTTTCATAAAAAAAAAATTCAGGTTTAAATAATTGCATGTTAGTATGTTACAAATGGTATAATTATAATTTTAAAAAAGAATAACAAAATTATGGAATTTAATTAGTACAACCTATTCTTAGTACTTGCTGATAGAGTCTCCAATGTGAACGGTGAGACTATTCAAATTTGGGATGCCGTCAACGAAGATAGTTGCAGAATGGGAAGAATTAGAAAAGCAAGAAGAATGAGAGAGAACGAGAAGAATATATTTACATTCGTTAAATCAAAGTTTACTCTCTTCAATAAAAAGAGAACCAGAAGAATAACTTATCTCTATCCTAATGAGATAAGTTATTCTTACCATGATTTATTTTTAATGAATCTTTTAAATCTCAACTATTTTTTATAAATATTAGTAAGTTTAATAATTTTTTAAATATATTAAATTGAACCAAACATAAAACAATTTACTTCTAAAAACTTAAGGTTAAACCAATCATGTGTTTTACTTTTCCCAAAATACATATTCTTAAAAATTAATTTGAGATAATTGAGTTAAGAATGTGTTTTTATGGGCAATTTTGGCAACTAGGCCTTTTTGAAAAAGTAACTAGATTTTTTAATGTTTCAATTAAGTAAATGTATCCCAACCTTTTTATTTATTTTCAAACTGTACACACTTTTTTCAAGGGATACATTTACTAAACACAAAACTAGAAAAAGCCTAGTAAACCAAATTGTTTCATTTTTTTTTATTAGAAATATAGTTTTAATTGATTAAACTAAATAAGAGAATTCTCTTAACCGCTCATATCCCTAAATTAACATTTCAAATTATTAAAGGTATTTAAGGTGGAATTTTCCCCATTTATAAAGATAAGCCTCGCCTTTCATCAAGAAACCTATGTATAGTATGCTTATTTTGTTATTAAAATCTAACAATCGGATTTTGTGTACATTTAAAAAAAATTTACGAGCATGGGACAATTTTTTTAAAAAAAAATGTTAACTATATGGATATCAGACAATATTTTCTAAATTAATTAATTTAAATCAAATATGTTGATAATATTTAATGTATTTAAGTTGGAATTTTGTCCCAGTTTACTTCTCATCAAGAAAACTATAAATAGACATATTGTTAATGGGCAACAAAATCATTGCAGCCTTATCACATTCTAGCTAGCTAGGTTCATGCATTTTGCCAAGTTCCTCTTCAGGACCACGAATATTGTACCTATCATACTTTAATAGCAGTAATATGCTGTTAATATCCTGGAAGGAACGAACCCTAGCTTAATTGCGCATCTCCAAAAACCCTAATTTCTATTTCTAGGGTTCAATTATGAGTTTATGAGTTCAGAATATTTAATTCCAAGTTTCTAGCTTTCTGGCAGCTTATTGATCAACTACTCCGTATTGTTTCGGGTTGATAAATCAGAACTAATAAAGGAGATGCGCAATTTCAAAGATAGGGAACAGTGTAAACTATCATCATATTTGATATAGCTCATTGATTCCAGATATTATCAAAAAGCCCTAATTGTCTCTTACAAAAGCTAAACAGTTCTCCAGTTTTGCAGAAGCTGACAGAAATGCTCCAGGCTAATAATGAGGCAGTGTTTTTGTGAGCGCGTGCCTTTTCTTGCCACTTTAATTGACTGTTTTTTAGGTTGAGAAGGAAAATTTCCGATAGTATTTGTACAAGTGATTTGACAAAGAGGAATTGAATCTCAAAAAATTCTTCAAGTTTTGATCCTAATACTAAGCTCTAGGGCTTTTGATTTAACTACACGTACAGGAAGTACAAAGACTGGCTGTTGATGAAGTGTAATAAGTACGTCCAGAGAAGGCATGTGAGGGTTAGATATTGGTATACGCTGACAGCTGTAGGTGTACGAGCGGATGAGGATCCAAAAAGGAGAGATATTTAAGAGCTAGAGTAGAATGGATAATCCTAATGTTATTTTTTGGTACAATAAATTATATAGATGTTGATATATGGCACTACAGCAGTACAGCCACTACATACTGACTACTGAGCATCAAGGAGACAGTGCTCTTGCTTCAATGAAAGTGGAAAAGAATAGGTAACAGTACGATTTATGTTGAGAGACCTAATCTAAAACCAAAATTTCAAATGGTAAAACCTAGAAGTGCTATGTGTGTGCAGGCTAGCAGCAACAAAGAGAACAGCAAAACCACGAAAAATATATATATTTTGATTGATGTGAAACACACCTTCCTATTGTAAAACCGAGCTCGTGACCAGTAAAGAATCATGCGGCTTGCCTTTACCAACTCAGACTTTATTTTTCACCCAAATGAAGAGGGGGAGACAGGGTTTGAGCACTGAACCTTCCGACATCCTTCAGCCCGCTTTCACCCGGCTATCCCAACTGGGTCCATGGGGAGATTGCCACTTTTGAGGCCTGCGCTACATGCCACGTGGAGGTGGAGTCAAATTGCCTTCTTTTGCAAAGACTGCCACGTGGCAAGGGGAGGTTGGTGGAAGCTTCGGGTCTAGGGTTGTTCAAATTGTAACAACAAATTTGAACCAGTCCTGGAAGCCAAACCCGGTCTAAGTTTTTTTTAAGACCGGGGTTTGTCTTCGGTCCAAGTTGTTTTTAAGTATGGGTTAGGGTCAGGCAGTTCAAAACCTGTTCGCTTTGGACCTAACTATTTGAAAAAATTAATAGTACTAACTCAATGAATTGAATCTCGAATCCAAGAGCTCTTTGCACTCTTCCGCCTTTTTTAATTTTCATATGAGATCCGTCAACCATGCCCGTTCAACAATCTTCCCGCTCTTCCACTCCTCGAGTATTACTTCAAGTGTTCAACTCCACTTCTCAGATTAACTTTGTTGCTCTGGTCCTTTGCTTGAGTTCCTCACTCTAAGGGTGTCAATGGGATATAAATTCCCGATACCCGATGAGGAGCACCAGTACATAGAGAAGGATGAGGAAAATAAATGGGAATGAGAATAGGATGAGGATAAACGTCATTTCCCGAATGGGGATGCGAATGAGGTTAGAGGTCCCACCCCAATCCCATCTTTGTTAGGATTACCACGGGAATCCCGAATAAGTAGATTAAATGGGAAGAATAATGTTGATTTATAGTTTTGAAACATAATTGACAAATATTTTTAATACTTTTATGATTGTATTTTATTAAAAAGGATTAGTATTTTTTGATTTTATTTTAAATATATTATCTATACAACGAGTTCCTATATTTAACTCATGTGAATTTATGAATTGAAAATTTAACAAGAAAACTTACGGAAAAAACCAACGGTGACTAATGAGAGTGCACGTGTTTAGTGTGATTCGTAAACATTCTGTTGTAATACTTCCCACGTGGAAGTTAGTATAAATACTTGTAACAGATGATGATCAATACACAGATTCTATTCTCTCATTTTTCTCTTTCTCCAATATTCAGATTGTGACATGGTATCAGATTTTCACATCTGAGCATGACTTCGAAACTCTTCCCCCTTCTTCTAACAATGTCACCAACATTAATCCACCAGATTCATCTCTTTCTTCATCCAATTATGATCAATTTGACATGCATCACTCTGATGCTCCTTCTCTTAAACTTTCCACCACTCTCCTTATTCCAATCAATTACAACCGATGAAAACGTTCGGTTGAGGTATCTTTGCTTGTGAAAAACAAATTAGGTTTTGTCACTGGTGCTTGTAAACGTCCATCATCAGATGCAAAGTTGATAGCAAAGTGGAATCAATACAATAATATGTTGATATCTTGACTTCTTCATTCAGTTGATCGAGAAATAGCTGAATCTATTCTCTATTGTAAATCCGCTGCACAAATCTGGTCTGAGCTTGGTGCCAGGTATGGAAAATCCACTTGAACTCATCTTTATCAACTTCAGAAAGATCTCAGTTCGATTTCTCAAGTCAATGCTTCTGTTAAGTCTTATTTCACTCGATTAAAGACCTTATGGGATGAATATCTTCTTGCTGTTGAAGATCAAGTTTGTTCTTGTGGCTCAAATGAAACTGCTATATTGTTTCTCAAAAATCAACGACTATTGCAATTTCTTGTTGGTCTTAAGGATTCTTTTGTTATGCTGAGATCTAACATCCTGATGATGTCTCCTTCTCCAAGTCTTGGGGCCTGTTTGGTAAGGGTGATTATGGAGATGAGATGAAGATTATGGGAATTATGAGAATTAAATGAAGAAATTTCTTTAATCTTCATAGAGATAGATTATGGGAATTATGGGGATGAAATAAATATTTCATCTTCATCTCTACATCACCAAACGGGGCCTTGATGATGTCTATGAGCTTGCTCTTCAGGATGAATCTCATAGAAGTCTTACTTCTTCCACTCAGGTTGACAATGATACTACTGCATTATAGTCTAATAATCGAAGCTCTTTTAAATCTACTTCTAAGAATCATACCTCATCTCTATTTTGTGAGCATTGCAAAGCTAAAAATCATACTATAGAGAAATGTTGGAAGCTTCATGGTTATCCAACTCATGCAATTCCTAGAGTTGTATTTTGTGAACACTGCAAGATTGCAGGTCACACCACTACAGCTGCCACAAGTTTCTCTCAAGATCAGGTTTCACAATTGTTATCTATCTGCACAAACCTTCTCCAATTGACTCCAAAGAAGATCACACATCTTTTCTGGCTTGTAAACCTTTTTGCCTTTTTTTCTTCTAGCTTAAAAACACACTGAATTATAGACAGTGGTGCTACTAATCATATTACTCCTTATCTTGAGATTTTTTTCCACATACAAGGTTGTCACATCTCCACTGTCTATTACCATGCCTAATGATACTAAAGCTTAAGTCACACATGTTGGTACTATCCATTTGCAACCTGACATTACCTTACTTGATGTGTTAGATGTTCCTGAGTTCAATTTTTTAATTTTTATCTAGTCCATAAATTATCTATTGATCTTCCCTACTCATGTTACCTTCTCTTCTGACACATGTTCCATTTAGGCCCCTTGGATGAGACTGCCACTTGTGATTGGTAAAGCATACAAAAGAATATATGTGGTGGACAAGACTCTTATTCCATGATCTACCAATTCTTGCCACACTGTTTATATTCTTACACAACTTTCTTCTTACTCCTGTTTTACTGCACAATGTAATTTGACTCTTAAACTATGGCATTGTTGCCTAGGCCACATTCCATTTGATAGACTTTCATACATTGATGTTATTCATGTCAAAAATAAACATAATTCAGTTTGTCAAATATGTCCTCAAGCAATGTAAACATCCCTATCCTATTTCTTCAACTCATTCTTTACATGCTTTTGATCTCATTCATATTGACACTTGGGGTCCATATAAGCAATCCACATACAATGGCTTTTCTTACTTTCTAACTATTGTTGATGACTTTACTCGGTGCACATGGACTTATCTCATGGCCAATAAATCCAATGCCTTACCTTTGCTAACTTCTATTCTCAACCTTGTTAAAATACAATTCCATAAGCATGTCAAGATTATTCGATCACACAATGCTTCTGAATTTCTTAGTAAAGTTGCTCTCACTTTATACTCTCAAGAAGGACACTTCTTGTTCTTATGCACCTCAGCAGAATGGTGTTGTTGAGCAAAAACACAAACACATTCTTGAAATAGCTCGAGCCTTATATCACCAATCACATATACCTTTACTTTACTGGGGAGAATGCATACTTACTGCTACACATATTATCAACCGATCTCCTCTTTCCATTCTTCATAATTAATCTCCCTATGAACTCTTATTTCACAAACCACCTAATTACTCTCATTTACGGGTCTTTGGTTGTTTATCTTTTGCCAACACTAAGCCTATTCACAGAGATAAGTTCATGTGTTTTCTTGGGCTATCCATATCGAAAGATTTCAAGGTTTTATCTCTTACATCAAAAGATGCATATTCTTCTCGTGATGTTACTTTCCATGAAACTGTGTTTCCTTTTCACCACAAATAGTCTTCCTCTATCCCCCTACCCTTCATTCCTTCTACCACCTTTGATACATCTATTTCTTTTCCTTCTTCTTCATCTTCAAATTTAACCAAATATACTTTCATCTCCAGAATTCATCACCTCTCCTACATCTCTAGATTCTTCCATATCTTCTTCCTCTTCTCCTAGCTTACCACCACATTCTTCTCCTCTGCTTGTATCACCTCCTTCAGCTTCCATTCCTCCTCTCAGAAGATCATTGCGTTCTCATCATGCTCCACATTATCTCCAGGACTCTATCTGCTCCTATAGTGCTTGTTCTTCACCATCATCAGGTATATCTCTTTCTTCCCTCTCTTCTCTACCAACTCACCATGCCTTTCTTTCATCTTTTGCCTCTTACACTGAACCTACCTCTTATAAAGAAGCTTTTTAAGATCCTCATTGCGTGACTACAATGCACACAAAATATAAAGCCTTACTGGACAATCATACCTGGGATCTTGTTCCTTTACCTCCAACCAAGAAAACCATCGGGTGTAAATGGGTTTACAAGGTCAAACTTAAAGCTTATGGTACTTTGGGAAGATACAAACCAGGACTTGTTGCTAAAGGCTATACACAACAGGTTGGCATTGATTTTCATGAAATATTCTCACCAGTGGTTAAAATGACAACAATCAGGAGTATTATTGTTGTGGTTGCTACTAAGTCCTGGAAACTGCATCAATTAGATGTAAACAATCCATTTCTGCATAGAGATTTGCATGAAGATGTGTATATGGCTTTACCTCCTGGTATTCCTAATCCTTTATCTCTTGTTTGTAAGTTGAGAAAGTCTCTCTATGGCCTCAAACCGGCTTCTCAATAGTGGTTTAATAAGCTTACTCAAGCTCTTATTCACCAAGAATTTCTACAGTCTAAAAATGGCTATTCTTTGTTTACTCGAAGAAATGGATCACTCATCACTATTATTGTCATTTATGTTGACGATCTATTGATTATTGGATAAGATAATGACAACATTGATCGATCAAAAGTGTATCTGGATACATCCTTTAGTGTTAAGGAATTGGGGATATTACACTATTTTTTGGGCATTGAGATAAGTCATGTTGGTAGTGGCATTCTTATGACACAAAAGAAATCTCAAACTCATGTCTGATGATGACAGTTCATTATTGACAGATGCTACAGAATACAAATGTTTAGTTGGCAAGCTGAATTTTCTCACTCACACTCAACCTGATTTAAGTTATGTTGTTCTGTGCTTAAGTAAGCTCATGCAAAGTCCTCGATTTAGTCACTTGCAAGCCTTGCATCATACTCTCAAGTATGTCAAAGGAACCACTGATCATGGCATTCTTCTCAATGGTTGCAGCTTTGATTGGGCCTCTTGTCCGACTACCAGGCGATCTGTTGGTGGCTTTGTACTCTTTGGTCAATCCCCAGTCAGCTGGAAGTCTAAGAAAAAAGGCACATTTTCTCGCAGTTCAGCTGAAGCAGAATATAGGGCAATGGCTTGTGCAGCTACTGAAGTCACCTGGCTGGTTCGTCTTCTTCAGGATCTTGGTGTTTCACTTCCTCAGCCTATTCGTCTCTGCGACAACAAATCATCAATTCAGCTTGCTGATAACCCTGTTTTCCACGAAAGGACTAAACACATTGTGATAGACTGTCACTTTACTCGTGTCAAAGTCATGGAAGGCCTCTTGGAGCTGCATTATGCACCTACTTCTCAACAATTAGATGATATCCTCACCAAAGTTCTTCCTTCTGCTCAACAGAATGCTCTTCTCTCCAAGCTTGGCATGTCTCTCCTTCCAAGCTTGTGGGGGTTAATGAGAATGCACGTGTTTAGTGTGATTTGTAAACATTCTGTTGTAACAACCTTCCCGCGTGGAATCTAGTATAAATATTTATAACAAATGATGATCAATACACATATTCTATTCTCTCATTTATCTCTTTCTCCAATACTCGGATTGTGGCAGTGACTATAAATGAAGAAACTTAGGCAGGGATGGGTATTCCCCAGCAAGGACGAATATTGGACGAGGATGAGTACAACCTATAATCCCTGGCAGGGACGAATATCCGAACTCGCCCCTTGACACCCATACTCACTGTCATCTTCGTTCAACTCTTCCACTTCTCAATTCGATTCTACTCTTCCTCGTTCGACATCTTCGTTCAGTCTTCCTCCCTCCCGCATTATGACCGCTTGCTTTAGTTTCCCACTGTCCGGTGTTACTCAGCATGTGTGCATCACTGACGTTACTTGCCCGAGTCCCCTACTTCTTATTTTCACATGTGACATGTATAATTTTGAAAGGGTGAAGGATCATTGACCGATTGGAAGTTGGAACATAATGCATTGCAGAAGATCAGGGAATATTGATTAACAATTATGCTCAATAACTAAATAGTATTGACTTTGTGGTTTTTGTGCGGTGTAACCGACAACCAAAGTGATGTCTTATTTGGAACTTTAAAAGAAAGATTTATTATTATTATTATTATTATTATTATTATTATTATTATTATTATTATTAGTTGTGACAACATTAGTCTTACGGGATAGGTTTGGGTGAAGGTCGGTCGAGTCCAATGGTGACTATAGTATTGACTTTGTCGTAAGACTAATGTTGTCGCAAACATCTTAGTGAACTAGGCTTTTGAGTTTCTTTTAGGCTTTCATGTATTGTTCAACTATCCACGGTGCACTTATTGCTAAAATCATTTCAATTTTATCACAATCTTTATCAAACATGAATATTGAAATGAACCATGTTCTCCTTCCCGAGTCACTTTAAGGGTAAAAGTCTAAATTACCTGAAAATTCTCCGATAGTAGTGGTGTGTCAACGAGCAAACCCTCCACAATTCAGGCAGTGCAAATAACCTAATTCCCTTTTCTGAGTAGTTAATTTTATTTATCAATTAGAGGAAATGTGTTATTTACATGTATGTTTTAGGAAATTAGAGGAAATGTGTTATTTACATGTATGTTTTAGGTCAAGTATGTTTTAGGCTTTTTAACATATGTAAAGATATAATTGTCCTTTTTGTATATATATATTAAGATCTTTTATGTAAATAACAAAATTAACCGAATACTAATAAAATATTCTTATAAAAGATTCAATATTTATATTAATATAATATCCTAATTCGTGCATTTTTTACAATGTACGGAAATTTAATAATTGTATTGTCAATTATTTAATATTTACACATTTTATTATGTAGTTAAGTTTAATTTCATGGAAATATATTAATATGCTTACTTTAGAGATGTTTTGTGTAGTCAAAACAAAGTTTATATAGATTATATAACTTATTAAATTGTAGAAATATTCAGTTGTGTAGAGACATTTGTGTAAAGTATTAAAGTGAAACTATTTTTTATAAGAAAATATCCGGAAGATATTGTAAAATAATGGAGAGTATATTCTTTAATTATTAAAAATTAGTTGAGAAGATATGGGTTGTTATTTTTTATGGCGATACACGTATATTGGTGGGTGTATTAATAAGAACATATCCATATGTTTTGGTACTTAAGTTTAATTTTGTGTAAGTTTTAGTATGTGTTTGAAAATATTTTGTGTTGTTATGATTAAATTTGTGTAGCTAGATTACGTAACATAATAAAAATGATTCTCGGATATTAGGTAATCTCCAATAAGGGGGTTATATGCCCCTTTAGCCCTACTTTATTATAAAATGGATTCAATTTTGCTCCCCCAACTTTGAGGGGTGATATTACCCACCAATAGAAATGCTTCATTATCATTGTTTTTTACTTTAAAAAAAGAAATAGAAAATCAACTATTTTTAGCTTTATTAAAAGAAATGATAATGAATCGTTTCTATTTGTGGGTAATATCACCCCCTCAAAGTGGAGGGTGAGCAAAATTGGATCCAAAATGGATTCAATTTTGCAAAGGGCTATATATAATCCTCAAGGTTACCAACTCTTCAAGTGGGATCACCATATTAAACTCATTTGCTCTCTCTTTTTAAAAAAAACAATGCAACAACTCCCCATTCAATAAATATCCACTTGCTCCCTTGTAATCTATATATACATATATTAAAGCCAAAGCATTTCCTTCAACGTGGTTAATCCTAAGTTATTATGTGCCACATGGCATTTTCTTAGAATTTTCATTTTTTTATTACAATATTCACACACATATATATAGTTACCATAATCATTTTCATTTTTTTTACAATATTCACACACATATATATAGTTTCCATAATCATTTATATCTTTTCAATTTTTAAAGAACCGTATCATCCATGCTTCTGGCATATGGAAATTAGATAGTGGGCCTTTTAATTTTAATTAATTAATTTTCTTCCTCTACTTATCTTTAAATTTTTTAAAAACCCATACATTCTAGCAGGCCCTTTCATCTATCTATTAAAATATTTATTAATAATTAAATTAATTATTTTCTTTCCCACCGTAACATCCATGCTTGCTAGCAAATGAAAATGAGATAGTGGGCATCTTTTAATTTTAATTAATTTATTTTCTTTCTCTATTTATCTTTAATTTTTATAAGGAAAACCATACATTCTAGGCTTTTCTAGCGTAATAGAACCGCGTGAGAAAACAGGGGCTTCATTTCTAATAAACAAATTTTAGATCTCATTTTAGGGCAACAGGGGTTTCATTTCTCTCCTTCATCGTTCAGTAGAATACCGCCCTTATTCTGAAATTCACTTTCCTCATATTTTCACAAATTTTAGATCTCATTTCATTCTATGTATATTTGCTACTTTGGAATCGAATCTTCTTTGAGGTAAGTCATCGTCTAATTGGAAATTCGAATAGCAACTCGCCATTTTCTTCAGATTCACTTTGCCCCATTTTTTCCTACTTTGGAATCGAATCTTCTTTGAGGTAAGTCATCGGATCTAATTGGAAATTCGAATAGCAACTCGCCATTTTCTTCAGATTCACTTTGCCCTATTTTTTCATACTTTGGAATCGAATCTTCTTTGAGGTAAGTCATCGGATCTAATTGGAAATTCGAATAGCAACTCGCCATTTTTTTCAGATTCACTTTGCCCCATTTTTTGTCAAAATTAAAATCTCATTCCATTTGTATGTATACTTGATGTTTTTGGAATCCTTATCATCACAATCGATTCTTCCATTAAGGTTATGGATATCATTGGATCTGAGTATCATAGATATGTATATTTTCAAGGTAAGAACACAATTTCTCTCCTTTTTTTCTCCTTATAATTATATTGAGTTTCTACCTATATATATATAATCTGTATAATCTGTATTATAGATAAGTAAGGTTTTAAATTTAATTATTAAAGCAATTTAGATATACAAGATCATGTATTTTTACACCATAAAAATATCTTGCCAAAACTCAATTTATATACATCCTTTTTGAAAATATATCTGTTATCAAATTTTTGGTATTTATATTGATTATTCTAGATCCTTTTTTTTCACGCTGCACCTTTTCAGCTTTGCAAAGACTGAACAATGGCTGATCTGTATACACCCATTGATATTATCGGTGTTGGTAAAATCATAATGGTTCGTATTATACGTTTATACTCAAGATCTCATTATCCGAGTTCTAAGTGTAAACCCGCACTTGAGATGGTTCTTATGGATGACAAGGTACCTTATTTTGATGTTTCATTTTATAAAAATAAAATTGAGTGAATTCTTGATTCACATAATCTTCTTTTTTTCCCCTATGTTAAATAACAATATTTTCTATTATTGAACATGCAAAGCTCTAAGATTGAAGCACAAGTACGATCATATATGATTTAGAGATTTGCCAAGTATTTAAAAGAGTTCTCTACCATTACTATCTCTTCGTTTGGGCTTATTGAAAACAGTGGATCACTCAGATTTACCAAGCATAGTCAGAAAATTAGTTTCTTGCCCAATACTATAGTCACCGCTTGTGACAACTTGGCTATTCCTAAGTACGGTTTTCAGTTTGTTGACTTTTCAGGCATTTTAACTGGCACGGTAGAATCCAATGTTTTGATTGGTATGTTATTTATACTAGCTTTTTTATCTATTATTGTTAGTTCTTGCATATAAATTTATTAATATATTTTTATTTCATAATATTTATTTAGATATTATTGGTGAGCTTATTGAATTTGGAGATGTTGAATCAACTACAAAGGATGGAATTGTTAGGCAGCGGATTCATATCAAGTTGGAAGATCTCAGGTCTAATTGGTTGCCCATTTTGTATTAATTTTAATTTAAAATTATGTGAAATATATAATATTTTTATTCATTTTGATTTGATACAACAATAATAAACTAAGTTGTACGCTTTGGGGAGAATATGCGATGCAAATAGTCTTATTATTGGAGACCATTGAACTAATAATAAATATTAAATATTTTTTCAGGGTTAAAATTTAGCCCCAATGATTTTATAATCTTTTGTTATTGGAGATCTCCTTAGTGTATTTTAAATCATTTTATGTAGTTAAAAAAACCGTAAAAGTATTTACTTGTGTAAAGACATTGGTGTAATATATTTAAATTACGTTAATTTTGGTAAGAAAATATTTAATTATGTAAAGACATGTAATATCTTTAAATTACGTTAATTTAGTGAATCAAATATTTATTTGTGTAAAGACATTTGTGTAATATATTTAGGCACAATATATTGATAGAGGCATTGGTGTTTCCGTTTCATCCGTGTAACATAAGCTAAATGAAATCATTTTGAGAGTTGTTCTTCATGTGACAAATTTAAATTGATAGATGCTAATTTGAAGCAGTTTTAGAGAAACGTACCAGTGGCTTGAACAGTGTGAATCCGTTAACGTGATTTTGCTCCAGTTCTTAATTGGAATGACGCCTTTATGAGCCTGGGAAAATTGTCAACTTAACTACAGAAAAAAACCATGTTAGAATTAGAACACGCAATCGTAATTCAGTAACATGAAACAACATGCCATTTGTTGGATATACACAAGCAAGTGAAAAAGAGACTAGTTAGGACTTGAGCAGCTATACACATACATTCGGCTTAAGTTCAACCAAGGCTACAGTGACTAGTATTGTTGGAATCAATTTTAGTAACTTGTGCCGGAAGAATTTTCTGGACAATTTTTCGGTGGACTCCGATAAAAAAAAAATGTCGGAAAACGGAAATGTTAGTTTGGTGGTTCCGAGTAAAACAATTTGGTATACTCATATGTCTGCAATGATGTCCAAATGAATAAGAAATTAATGTCCAAAGATGAGTGTATTAAATGTATATTGGGAGAATTAATTGTGGAGAAACATGTCCTTCATCGACAATGTGGAGATTGAAGAGACACCATATATATATATATATATATTTACGTGTGTGTGTGTGAATAAGTATATTATGGTTAACAAAGTCTATAGAGAGACACTCAAGTGTTTGATAAGTTGCGCGCCGAGGCGAGGTGTGGTTCGCGTGCTTGTGAGTTTGGGGAAATAACTTTGGGTTGAGTGTCTTATCAACATGATGTTAGGCTGACCACCTGTCATCTTATTTCCTTGTCATTTCTGATTCGTACCTCGATATTCTCGATATTGAATTCCTACAGTCTTAATTCTAAAAATCAGTTTAGAAACCGAATCTTGTAAGATACTAGGTTTTTGCCTTCACCGCTCCTGCGGTAAAGAGGGCCGCCCCCGCAGCCAGCCGCCCCTGCGGTTGCGAGATCCGCCCCTGCGGATCGTACAACAGATCGCGCCGATCTGTTTTTGTTGTTTTATCTTTCTTCCATAGATAGAATACCCAATATTCTATCTTATAGACCGGTTTCCTTGTTTTCTTTCTAACCCTAGACGCCCTTCCCGTCTAGTGTTCCAGCCCTCCCTATATATTCTCTTCCTTCTCTCCTTTTTCCCGTTCCTTGTCATCGCCTTTAAACCCCAGAGAGCTGCAGCCGTCCTTTACATCCTGCAACTTCGTTGAACGTGTAAGTTCATTCCTTCCTGGTTTTCCCTCACGTTTTTACAGTGTTGCATGTCTTCTCCTTCTGTTTTTGGTTTCTCCCTTGCGTTCCTTTCTTTTCTTCTTCTCCAAGGACCAAGCATGAGGCTTGATTCTTGTGGAGTGTTCCGTTTTTGACTTTTCGTTGTTCTCAGGCTCTCTGGAGTTGAGTCTTGACGTGTTGGAACCAAAGGTTCGAGTTTTGGTTGCCCCTGCCGTGAGATCTGTCGAAGAGAAGCCCGACAGTAGTTTCTGACGAAGATCCGCCCCTGCGCCTACACAGAGCCGCCCCTGCGCCACTGTCACAGCCGCCCCTGCACCTCAGTCCAACCGCCCCTGCGGTTTCTCTGTAGTGACTCACGTCTTTGGTGAGTTGCTTCCTTCCTTCCTTTCCTCGTTCCTTCCTTGGTTCCTTATGGTTGTTCCTTGTTCCCCTGAGTTGTTGTAAGACTAAGGTTGAGTCCTTATCATGTGTTGATCTCTTAGACTTCTAGCAACCGTTTCGTTCCTGATCCGTGTTGCTTGTTCGTACAGGCGTTCCTTGCTCCTTTCCTAAGGGAAACTGAGTTTCCTTGTGTGTCCTCTGAGTTGTTGTTGAGCCTTTTGTGTTACCTTCGTGTGAGGTAAGTCCCTTGGACTTACTTAGCTTCATTTCGCGTATTAGTTGGGTTGTTTTGGCTTGTTTGTGTTGTTATCATGTTTATAACGGATAACTGAAAATAGGTCTCACCCTTTGTTACCTTAACTGGCCCAAGTGTATTATAACCGGGTGGTGACCACTTGTCTAGTTCTACAGGAGACTAGAATTTGCTCTTACAACCCAGACCCGTAGGTAACAGATAGTACTGATCTATTCCTATTGGTAGACGGAAGCGGAGGCGAGTTTTGAGAGATTCTTGTGTGACAAAAGAAGTTGAATTAGTAATGGATAACCTTAATGAAAGATAATAACCGGTTACGGTGTAAGCATGCTGTGTTTTCTTTACCTTATGTGTGTTTGTGCCGTTACACTCGCTTATACCTAGAATGTTAGCTAACGGTTTATACCGTCGTTGTAGATGTTCCGCAGGTTCAGGAAGTTGCTGAGTGATCCGGACGGTGTGGTCAGTCGGGGTTCCCGTACATTATAGGACGGGATTGGGTTTTTGTTTCGTTTGTTGTTTCCCTTTTGTTTTGACCCGGTTGTGGAGTTTTTGTATTTTCTTCTGTTTCAACCTTTGGCTTTTATATTGAGTTTTGTTTTTATTCGTCTGTGTCTTGTTGTAAGATCCGTTTGTTGTTGCTACTCTGAGGGTCGGGACCCATTGTGCGGTCTTAGCCCGTAGCGCTTCAAGTTCCCAAAACTTGGGGTGTTACATACTAATCAATTATCGATTGTGCATCATTATAACGTTTATGAAGGGACGATATATAGGATTGTTCTAATTGTATTTTTGAAGGGGCGAGCTTCGGATGAAATACCGATTTTTCTCTTATTCCTATTTATTTATTTCCGAGTTTATTTATTATCACAATATATATTTTTTCGGAAATTAGCCAGGTTCGAAATTTCGATTCAGTGTATCGGATATTATTTCAAAATTTCAATTTCGTTATAAATATTTTGAAGATTTAATTTTATAAAAATAAAATAAAAAACCAGAAAAATCATTCGAATCAAACTCCAATTTTTATGCGGAACTTTGTCTCGGAAATATAATTCAATTATAAATTTATTAAAATATTTTATACAAATATATTCGGATATATTTTATTCTGGGAAATTTTGTCTTTCGGAAAACGATTAATTAAGATCAAATTTGAATATTTAATTTGAAGTTTTATTTCAAAATTTTAATTTCAGTATAAAATTACTAAATATTTTATTTATAAAAAATTAAGAAATTGGATTTATTTTTTTGAAACATATAATTTTCCAACAACTTGCTTTGAAAGTGCTACTTTTGGAATTCAGGGTTTTGCGAAATTGTGATACTTACTTCAATTCTGACACAAGGTACTTTAATTCTGACACAGGTCTGTATAAATCCTACTAATCAAGGGTTGTCTTTTTGAATCAGATTTTTCGACTATGGGCAAAAAATGATCACTTCGATGCCCCCGACAATGATGTCAACCCCACTGTGTTGACATCCAAATTTGTTTTGGGACAGGTCTACAAACCATACATCTTTCTGTCAGGACCACAAGTGGGACCAGATTAGAAGCTATTGGGAACACCCTAGAGAGTAACCCGTTGCTTCCTCAATTGGAAAAAGGGAGTGGAATTGGTACCTTGACCATACCCTCGCCTACACAAACAACTCCGCCAGAATTGATGCAAACTACATCGGTGTCAGACAAGTTTGATGGCTCGGACTTCAACGTCTGGCGGCAGAAATGGTGTTCTTCTAGACTTTGGAAAATTTTGTCAAGTTTTTGAAGGAAGATCCACCGAATCTCTCCCCTAATGACACATGCCCGTGTTTACTCACCACGTACATTGCGTGGGTGTATGCAGACTATATGTGCAAAGGATGGATCCTTGATCGTCTGTGTGATCCGATATACAAGAAGTGTTACAAGGTAAACAAGTTAAAGGAACTTTGTCCTCTATGCAAGTAAAGGGTCAGTCCTCCTATTGCGAAACTATCCACTTATCTACCGTATCGCAACCTAAAAACAAGTGCAAGACAAGTGATGAGGTCACTAAGAAATTTGTTATGGAGAGGTTATGTAACTTCAAAATGGTAGAATTTTAGCATATCATGGACCAATCTAGCACGTAATAGTTGTTGATACATGAGATCCTAGCTGAGTGGATGCAAATATGTGAAACAATTCAGGTTGCAATGCTGATTGAAAAACTTCCACCATGTTGGAGAGATTTCAAATCTTACTTGAGATATAAGAGGAAATTTCTGCAAGTTGAAGACTTTATGGCAATAATGAGGGTTGAATCAATTTATAGACAACAAGAGACTGAGAGTAGTCCAAAGGTTGATACGACAAAGGTCTAGACCAAAGCAAATAGGCAAAAGCTCTTGTCTCACGGCTTGAATGAGAGAGGGTCATACGGCTGACGACTGTGAAACATGGACTCAATCTACCGACTCTAATGAAGAGTCTGATGAGGAATCTACTACGAATAAATCCATTAGGATATGCCTTAGATGTAGAGATGAA
The DNA here is from genome assembly GCA_033239125.1 of Fagopyrum homotropicum. Classification (NCBI taxonomy): domain Eukaryota; kingdom Viridiplantae; phylum Streptophyta; class Magnoliopsida; order Caryophyllales; family Polygonaceae; genus Fagopyrum; species Fagopyrum homotropicum. The sequence continues at coordinate 10,047,761 of BSWB01000001.1, forward strand.
GGTCATTAGACTGACACTTGTCCAACACAAATCCGATATAGAGACCCTGATGAAGATTTTGGAGGGTTTAATGGTTCGGCCAACACAAAACCGACATAGAACGCACGCCGAGGCAATGTGCGGTTCGCGTGCTTGTGGGTTTGGGGGAATGGCTTCGGGCCGAAGACCTTACCGACATTATGTTGGGTTGGCCACGTGGCATTTTATTTTTGGGCTGACTCAATTCGTTCCTCATTTGGTTTGACCAAAAAGTCAATCGCATGCCAAAAATCACCTTTAGTCAAATACAAGCTCAGTGGACGCAAGACCCAATTGGCCGGTCCAACCCACAAATCAATCCACGGATTTGACCAGATCCATTTGATGTATCTTGTTTTCTTTTCAATTGTTTGGTGACCGATTCCTGCGAGAATGAAAGGTTGAGAGTGATTTTCTCTAGCCATCAGCCTCCTCCTAACACTTATATAAGGAGGATTGATATCTCATTATAAACACACCAACATAAGCGACGATCCTTCTACTGCTCTCTTCTCTCTCCTCCTATGTCCAAAATTCTAAGTGTGAGAGTACTTCACTGAAAGTTCTCGTAGGCTTCCAAAGCTAGTTACGCAGTCTGAAGCGAAGGGAAGTTGTATCCTAAGATTCTGAATCGATCAAATCCCTTTTTAGTAGGGGCAATTTTAGATTTAAGGAATGATTGGAAGTAAGTCTTCTTTCTCTTATTTAGATGAAGATTTTCACTCCATTGTAAAATTTAGGGATGAATCCTTTGTAAAAGCTAATGGGTAGAGGAGATATAAGGATAAAAACCAATAATGGGTTTGTGGATAAAATTTTAGAAGTTTTGTATGTGCCTGAATGAAGAGAAATTTAGTGAGTGTTGTCCAATTGCAAGAAAAGGGATATATTATTACTATCAAGTCAGATGCTTGTTAAATTTATGATCTTGGTGGTATTGCACTTGTTCCAATGAGTACAAACAGACTATTTTCTTTGAAGATTGAAAGCGTCCAATCTAGTTCAATGCCTAAAGTAAGTGAGTGGTTGTGGTTATGACACTTTAGATATATGCATCTGGAGATTCTAAAAATTACAGCTCTTTCTGAGGCGTGTGAAGATTGTGATGTTAACAAATAACATCGGACTCAATTTTTCAAGGGGAAATCATGGAGAGCAAGAAAAGTTCTGGAGCTTGTGCATTCTGATATTTGTGGCCCCATAAAACCATTTTCTAGCGAAGGTAAAAGATATGTAACTACCTTAACTGTTGATTTTTCTAGAAAAACATGGGTTAATTTCTAACATGAAAAATCAAAAGCATTTACTGCTTTCAAAAGCTTCAAAGCTCTAGTGGAAAATGAAGTTGAAAGATCCATCAAAACACTTACAAGGGATCGGGGTGGTGAGTACTACTCAAAGGAGTTTGAAGCATTTTGTGAAGAGAAAGGGATTAGAAAAGAGCTTACAACTTCATATACATAGCAACAAAACTGTGTTTGTGAGTGGAAGAACATAACAATCCTCAACATGGCAAGAAGCTTGCTGACAAGAGGCAGAGTGTCTATGTTCTGAAATCTGAATAGAAGCACAACCTTCGTTGTTCAAATGCAGAATTGCAATCTTGTTAATACTCTAGTTGGGTGTGGTTTCAATTTACACAAAGATGGTGATGGAAAGAAGGTAGATGACACACTCTACAAGCAAATTGTGGGAAGTTTGATGTACTTGATTGTCACAAGACCGGATATTATGTATGTTGTTAGCCTAATCAGTAGGCATATGGAGAATCCTACATAAATGCATTTGTTGGATGCTAAGAGAATCCTTTGGTACTTGCAAGGAACCAATGATTTTGGCATGTACTACAAGAAAGGTGACCCGACAACTTTGTTCGGATTTACCGACAACGATTATGCAAGATGACAGAAAAAACACTTCTAGGTATGTGTTTATGCTTGGTACAACTACAATTTCTTGGATGTCAAAGAAGCAACCTATTGTTACTTTGTCAACCACGGAAGCAGAGTTTGTTGCGGCAACAATTGGTATGTATCATGCCATGTGGCTTAGGAAAGTTCTTGAAGAACTGAATTTCAAACAATTTGAACCAACTGAAATTTACGGTGATAACAATTCAACGATCAAGTTGTCAAAGAATTTAGTGATGCATGGAAGAAGCACGCATATGATGTGACCGTTTATTTCTTGAGGGATCTTAGCAAGTATAGAATAATTAATCTCATATTTTATCGAAGTGAAGAACAAGTCGATTGTATTTTCACCAAACCACTCAAGAATGAGTCATTTATGAAGCACGTGATGCGACTTGGTCTTCGCACCATGAAGCATTAAACTGATGTTTGTAAACTTCAGTTTAAGGGAAGATTTGTTAAATATTATCTGATTATTTCACAATTTCATAATTATTTGATATTTCTTGATTTGATTTATCATTGGCTGATTCTAAGAGCTTTATGGGCTGTTAGTTTAGAGAAAATCTTGCAACAGTATGTTAGTGGTCATATTTAGTGTGAGTCGATTATGTGTTTGCCTATAAAAGGTTATTTGAGGCTATGAAGAAATATCTAGCATTATTCAGCCAACGCTTCTTGCTCTCTTATGTTTTTCCTCTACTATTTCATAACAATGGAAGTGAAAATGCTTATTCTCATTTTATGTAGTCCTCTAATAATACATTTTGGTAATTAAACAAATATGTATTGATAAACCGGTTCAATAACAATCTAGTTTTTAATCATACATTTTTCAAGTGGTTGAAAATTTACCCCTAATTCTCTTATAGACGAGGAGAAAAAATGTTTGTGAGGATGTCGTTCTCTTGTGTATGGACTCTCGTAACTTAAAAAAGTTATCCACTTGCTTACCAATTAAAATTTGTGCCGATTGCCCAACACAATATAAAAGAATGCTAAGAGGTGGCACTAGTTGGGCTTTTCCTCATAATATTTCGAAAGTATCGGGTCATTGCTCATGAAAACAGGACCACAAGCTAACTTTGGGGTATGCTTACTTATGATAATATCGGTATTGGACGTTGGACATGTTTGTTTTATCGGTTTGGGATTTCATTCCATAATCATGCTAACATAGTAATATTGTAGTATTTCTTGTATATTTTTACTAATAATCTCTACATTTCCTTGAAAACGAACAAAGATAAACAAAATAAAATTAAAACAAATACACCTATTAATGTAATAAAAACTAATTCATAAGTCACATCACATCACAGTATCACACAGTAACAATATAAATTTAGGGCCCGTTTGGTTTGAACTCCGGAATCGGAAACGGAATGGAAACGAACCTAGTCCATATATATACCCTTATTCATGAAAGTTGTTGGAATCATTCCTTATGATTTAAAGTAATTGAAGTTGAATTTGATTACTTTTGATACCCTATAGGGTAACGAAATATGGGGAGACAAGTGCATTTTACATGTAAACACAAGGAATGATTCCATAGAATTTCATGAATATGAATATACATATGGACTAAATTCATTTCCATTCCGTTTTCGTTTCCGGAGTTCAAACCAAACGGGCCCTTAAATCAATTATATCCTGAGAATCATTCAAAAGATACAATTTGGAGGGGGGATGCATAATTTGTTAAGTGTGAATAGCTTAATTTGTACAATTGTGATTTGTGAGATTGATCCGGGAGCTGGAATGTGTTATGTGCATCATGTGAATCTTGGCGAAAACGATTTCATTCGATATACATTATTCATGCATTTTCCCACAATTGTCAGTTTTTTTTTTTAACTTTTTTTTATTAACATACATGCAATTTTAAACTTTACGTCTAAATAAAAATAAAATATTAATATTAAATTTTCTTTTTTTATTTAAAAACATGACAAAAATACTTTCATTTAATACACATTATATCATTTTCCCAACATCTCATTTTTTAATCCAACTTTTTTCTTTTTATATTCCTTAATATAATAATGTTGGTTTTTATAGGTACCTGAAAACAAATAATAAATATAAAAAATAATTTCGTTTCAAATAAATAATTTTAAAATAAATAATTAGTTAGAAAAAAAAAATGAATAACACTTAAATTCATAATTATATCTTCTACTACAATCTTCATTTACAAAATATTTAAATATATTATAAATAAATAAAATAAATAGATTATATTCCATCAAAATCTCATTTACATTCATCTTGATAAATGCAGTTTACTCTCCGCTATATATATGGAAAAATTAATTACAACTCAATTCTTCATCGAATTTTCAATAGGTACAAATATAATCTTCCGATTTTCCAATTCGTTAATTACCATCGAAATTTATAAATTTATTATTTATATTTATTGTGGTATGCAACAACAATTGATTTTGTTATCAGCTTATACAAATTTCAAATCTGTTTTTAACAAATATTCGTACAAAACACGAGTTATAACTAGTTGTAATAAATATTAAAGGCAACCCCACAAGGTGCAGCCGAGTATTGAAATAGTTTTTCTTATAAAATTCTTTTTAACAATCATTCAATTATTAGAGGTTTTTTAACTTTTAACATTATATTTGAAAAATATACACTTTAATGTTTAAAATTGTCATAATAGAGGAACTTAGCCCATAATAAAGAGGAATTACGGTTCCTTCTCAATCGACATCATATTATGAAAAACACATTCATTCAAAGAATATTTTTGCATACTTGTTAATGCTGTAGAAACTTTTGTTTTTATCGAATCCAACAAAAATTCAATCTTCTAGACTGGGGAACAACACTGTCAACAAAAAGAAAGAGCATTATTGCAACGACAAAAAGGTGAATTCGATATATCACATGATATCGGGAATATTTTAGACAACTTTCCATATAACTCCAAATGTTCACCATTTCATCACGGTAATTCATTTTGCAGGTATGATATGAATAACTTAGAAGAGTTTTAATGTGTGCTTAAGGATATATGAATATATTCTAGTTGCATATATTTAACCAGTATACATATGAAAAATTCGGTTTTGTATATTATACTTTAGTATTTTTTATTTCGTCTAAAAAATTTAAATTTTAGGATGCTTTTCTTGAATTTTGCAGTTTTTCGTAATATATGTCCATCAGAGGAAGAGGGGAAAAAATGTTGTATACTGTTAATAATCATTTTACACAATTTTCTGGACGCTTAACTTATTTTTCTCTTGTTAATAAAAGATGACTTAGGGATGGTCAAATATTATATTCTGAAAATTAATAAAGTTTAAATCCCTGATTGAATATTTCAGAGACCGAAAAAAGCAAATGAAAACTTCTGCGCATAATTTAGAGGGTAGGAATAGCTAATTTCATAGTTTGATTAGTTTTGTCAAGACGGTGAGGTTCTAACCCGATTTTACAGTAAAAGTTAAATATAAAGCTAAATCAGACAAGTTTATATATGATATGTATCAAGGAGAGAGAGGAAATCAACAAAATCCAAACGGTGTGTTACCTTTATGTCATCACAGTTTGCTATATCTTTTCCACCTTCAGTTCCATTGCAATCTTTCCGTCGAGGATTTTATAGATCTGGCCAGCTTTGAGTACAAATTGGAGTGAGTTAGAAAATAGGCAAATAATCCAAATTGTTAAATTCATGACAAGGTAAGGCTTACAGAGAAATCTGCTGGTTGTTGTTGCCAAAGTGATTGACCAACTCTTAGCAAGAGAAGATATATACGAGCAATGAAGCATGAACAGGCCATTATACAGAGCCAGACGTACCGAAATCAGTAAAACAATAACTCAGTCAATCAATTAAAGAGAGCGAAGTACACCACATAAAAGCGTGCAGAAATTACGACTTACAGAGAGATCAATGGAGGCCGTTCGATCTGTTCTTTTTACCAAAAGCAATCTCGATCGCTCGACAAACTCTAAGCATGAGAACGAGGAGACGGACAAAGTTCAAGAGACAAACAAAAATTAATTTAGGAAAAAAACTATCCAATAATCAGTTGAAGAGAATTAAGTACGAGAAATCAAATCTGTGCGTACAAGTTACGACTTACAGAGAGATTGATGAGCTCTTGTTGCCAGAATCGAGCGCCTTCGAGAAAGGAAACATCCGATCGTACCTAGCGAACAATGGAGCCATAATTACAAAATAGATCAATCAATGAAGAGAATTAAGTACAATAGATCAAAATCGAATAGTTCTGGTTGCCAGAAGCGAATCAACGATCTCGATCGACTAATAAGATCTCAGCAAAGAGGGAGAAATTCAGATCGTACCTAGCGAACAATGGAGCCATAATTAACAAAATATATCAATCAATGAAGAGAATTAAGTACAATAGATCAAAATCGAATAGTTCTGGTTGCCAGAAGCGAATCAACGATCTCGATCGACAAATAAGATCATAGCAAAGAGGGCGAAATTCCGAGCACCTTCAGAAAATGGACACGTCCAACCACTTCACCGAGCAACGAAGGAAATCGGACCTAACCGTACGATCGATCATAGTGAAACAGAGCGTGAAATCCGGGATAGAGATCGATATTCAAAACAAAACACTGTGTAGGATTGCTTTTCTGACACTCAGCCTCCATTGTAGTCTATAGATGTGAGAGAGAAAGAGAGAAACAGAAAGATGCGTTGAATTCAAATGACAGTTACCTCGATGAACATGGGGGGCCACAGGGCCAATAGGCAAGCGGCACTATAGCAGCTTCATTACGGGGCAGCGTTTCGGTTCTATGGCTGAAAGAAAAGATAGGGCTATGAAAGGTCCCCCACTCTTTTCTTTTCCAAGTTTACAAGTGTGATGTACTACAATTCTCTGTTTTTCTTATTTCTTTTCTATTGTTCCGAATACGGAATACATATAAAACTTATGTACTATATACATGATGCATCCTTTCACCTGATAAGAGATGATTTTTGGTAATTTTATAAGAGCACTATCACTAAGAGATGAAAAATTTTCCTCCCCACTCTCTCTCTTTATTTATCACTCCTCCTCATCATCTTTTTTCACTCTCAATTTTTTTTATTCCACCAACAATAAACTTAAAAATTCCCTCTCAACCTTCTCTCCTACTTTTTTTTTTACCTACCCCACCACATTTTATTACATTTTTTTAACTTTTTATTTATTACTTCATAAATAATTATTAATCAAATAATAATTATTAAGCTAATTAAATTAATCATAATTATTAATGTTATGACATGTGAAACAATTAATTAAATAATATAATAATTAATAAGTCGTAAAATATGGAAAGAAAACATTAAAATAAAACATGAAATACATTACATTAGTGAGATAAAACTACAATACATGATGTAAAAACATGATTCAATAAGATTAAAACACCGTAAAAACTAAACGAACGTACAAACACGATAATGAAATTGCAAAACTCAATCATGAAATCATAGAGATGCCAATAGATTTTAAGGACTACTATCACCAAACTTTTGCCAAATATGCTCCATTAAGTCATCTTTAAGGGATTGATGAGTTCGTCTATCACGCATAGCGTCCCTTCTCTCCAAGTATTTGTTAATGTCGACCGGACGTCCCGTCTGAAACTGGAAAGCTTCGTCATTGTTGACGATGGCACTTGCACTCGCTTCACCTCTACGACGTGAATGTTGATTAGGATGATCTGTTTCGTAAAATCTTCTTATTACTTCGGCATTCTTATAAGTGTCTCGTTCATCCTCCACTATCATGTTATGAATAATGATACAAGCCTTCATAATATCGGCTAATATATCTTCATCATAAGCGAGAGCCGGTTGTCGTACAATTGCGAACCTCGCTTGTAGAACTCCAAATGCACGTTCAACTCCAAATGCACGTTCAGCATCAACTTTCCTCCTTTCTTCTTTATTCATACCCCACCTCATGAACTTCCTCCACTTTGGATACTTGTTCACCATCTCCCAAGCACTTTGATATTTGAAATTCCTTGGTGCACCTTAACAAGACCTTCGAAATAATTGATGGGCATTTTTTGTAACATCAGCTTCATTGTACCCACTTCCCGTTATTTGACCAGCTTCTTCCAAAGCACCGGCCCAAATGAGTAAATCTGCAGCCATCCTTTTGCAGTGAATCTCCAACATGTTCTTGTTCCGCTCTGGAATCTCATGTGGTCGATATTGACGAGCCGCTTCATATGATTGATGTATATCTCTCCAAAGATAAGCAAATTTCTTATCTTTGCCAATAATGGAGTCTGTGCAGTTGGTGAAATAGGCCTCAATTAGAGCTTCTTCTTCTTTGACAGACCAATCACGGTTGTTTGTTGCGACCGAAATTGACTGATTTCGATTGACTAGCAATGGAGGTGGCACACCTGATTGCGGAGGGAAATGTTTTGTTTCCGGAACATTATCTTCTTCATCACTGATCATTTGGGTGTTGCTTCCTTGAAAAACTAGTGGAGAACTCTCGTAATTTTGAGAGTTAGGAAAAAAGTTTTGGTAAGTGGGTGGAGGAGTCATTTCTTGTGGATGTGGTTGTTGTGGAGGAAAATTTCTTCCTAAGCTTGCAAGAAACTGAGAAAAATGAGGATGATTGATAAAAGAAGGATCGAATTCGTTGAAATTCATGGACGAGTTGTGAGGATTATTAGGATCCATTTTTCCAGAAAGTGAACAAAATAACACACTCCAACTACGAGTTTAAGTGATAATTGAGAAAAATGAGGATTTTTGAAGTGTGTCAAAATATGTCGAAATGGGTGTCTACTTATAGAGAAAAAAAAATATGACCGTTGGTATAATTTATTTATTTTTTATAATTATTGAAATCAAAATATTACCGTTGATATAGTTATAACGGTAATATTTTTTAAACCTATAAAAATGTGGGTCCTACTTATAAAAAAATAACCAAAGATCTACAAAAGGGAAAAAAAAAAAAAGGGTAAAAAATAGAAAAAAAGCTGCAAAAGGAAAGTAAAGGCACGGATGAAAAAAAATTTCCTGCCCGAAACTTTGCTGATGGGAGTACATTTTGGCAAAAAAAAAAAATTCAAGATGAAATTTTTTTCACTGCTGGTGATGCTCTAAGGTAAATTAGGATTTTCCATGCGAGGGTAGCCGTACTGGATATTTCATCTTTGAATGTTTTGTACTGCTTTCCTGATTATTATATTATAATTAGCAAAATTTCATATAATAAATTACATTAAAGACCCGTTTGATTTAACCCAAAAACGGAAATGAAAACAAAATTCAGTACATACGTATATCATTGTTTATGAAATTTTTTGTAATCATTTATTGTAAGTAATTAGAGTAGAATTTGATTAGTTTTTTTATTATTTTTAATATACATATAAATTAGATTCATTTTCACTCCGTTTTCATTTTCGAAGTTATAACCAAACGAGGGCTAAGATTATTTTTTTTTTATAAACAATTTTATCAAAAAAATATTTGCTCCAAATGGTAAGCATCGAAGACAAAATAAGAAAAATATTGTAGTTAAACAAAAAAAAAATTATTCTATTGATTGAAATCATACAACTAAACAAGTGATGTAAAAAAAGGCATGTGATAGAGAAAAAACTCAACCAACTGAAAAAGAACAAGTTGTCACGCATTGAGAGTAAACATCCAAAAAATAACTAATCACCGGATTTTCTCCATGACCGCCACTAAAAAACGCAGTCCCAACTTAATCTCAAGTCCCGGGAGCTTTAATCGCCACCCCATCAATATCGCAAAAACAAGTCTTCCATTCAGATAGATTAATAAGGAAAAGCTTTCATGGTGGAGAAGTTTTAGTTGTGGTGCTTCTTTATTATGGAGATCTAAAACCCATCTTTTTTTATTCATTCCCGGAAAAACCAGGAAAAAAGAAATACAAAAGGCAACTTCCCAAACCTAGTTATTTGATTTGGCAGTGGTCGATCCCTTCGATCTTGTCTCGATTGCTTCCTCCTCCCTTACCTCAAAACCATTTTTGTTCGTTTTTGGATCCAAACCCGGAGTGCCTTCTTGTTTCGCCTCGTTCTGAAAAGAAAGTCAAAGATCTCTAATTTTGGGTGTTCTAGTGGAGGGGTACTTCCACCTGCAGAAAATGATGGACTCGAACCGCCAAGAGGGTGTTCATACACTTGCTCCCATCGACTTTCAATCACATTCTATTCTAAATATGGATTCTACAGATGATGGTGTTGCTGCCATTAGAAGTGTTTGTGTTGTTGTTTCCAATATGAGCTTGGGCCATTTTAGTGATAGTCCAAATTCTGAGAGTTTTGTTGAGGAAGCAAAAATTCCATACATACTCCACGCTAATAGAAGTGACTAAAAACACTTCAAGATAAAATCTTGTAAGCCATAAAGAAATATAAAATACTGTTAGTTTATAGCAAATCCAACGAAAGGTGAGGAAAAAAAAAACATCAACAAATCTCTCACGCAGACAACAAGAGGCTTCAACCCTTCAAAAAACTGTTAATGTGAACACCGGAAAATGAGTGGAACTTATTATATAAAAAGATCTTTCTTTTATAACTAAAATGGTTCAAGCTCATATTGGAAGCAACAACACATGCATTTCTAGTGGCAGCAACACCACCATCCGTAGAATTCATATTTATAATAGAACGAGACTGAAAGTCGATGGGAGCAAGTGTCAAAACACCACTCCTAGAGTTTGAGTCCACCGTCTTCTGCGGGTGGAAGTACCCCTCCACCAAAACACATGGGATTTAGAGATCTTTGACTTTCTTTTCACAATGAGGCGAAATAAGAAGACACTCCGGGTTGGGATCCAAAAACGAACAAAATTGGTTTATAGGTTAGGGGTGATGGTGTAACACTTTTTACACCTTGTTTTCATGCATATCATACCCTCTTTTTCATCTCATATATGCCGTTTTATACGGAAATAAGTCACCTTTTGTATTTCAATATCTACATTGTCATTTATGTGTTTTAGGCATTAAAAGCATCAATATTGTCAAGATTTCATTCTACATGAGGTCAAAGAAGAAGAGAAGATGAATATAATTGAGGAACCACAACATGAAGTTCACAAGATCAAAGTAGAAGAGAAAGATTCAAGATTAGAGTGACAAGCTGGAAAAGCGCCCACCAAACGGCAACTGAATGGCCGTAGGGTGGTCGTTGCTATGTCGTAGGGCTGACCGTTTTGCTCGAGACTTCGACAACATGATCCATTTTAAAAGCCCAACCCATGCATCCCATGACAAGGGTGTGAAACGCCTACCAAATAGTGGTCATACGGCCATATGGTGGTCGTATGTCTTCCGTTTGGCTAGCCATTTGGCCGTCACAACGAGATCTTCCAAATTTTCGATCTCATCTATAAAAAGTGTATATATGGTCTTTGATAGGTGATGGAATCACTATCTTATTAAGGTAGTTTAAGTATATTTTTAGAGTCAAATGGTTGTATTTTGTTGCCAACTGTGTAAATCCAGCTGAAGAACTAAGCAATGAATAAATCCAAAGATTTAGCACCAGTTGGAAGAAGAACGGAAGCAAAGAGAAGTCTAGAGGAACCCTGTCACGGCACCCGCGGCGACACTGTCCCGCCCCGCGGCGACACTGATTCCTGAGGAACCCTATCACGGGACCCGCGGCGACACTGTCCCGCCCCTGCGGCGACACTGATTCCAGAGACACCTTGTCACGGCACCCGCGGCGACACTGGCCCGCCCCCGCAGTGACACTGACTCCAGAGGAACCCTGTCACCGCCCCCGCGGCGACACTGTGCCGCCCCGCGGTGACACTCAGCCGCCCCCGCGGTTTGACACCAAAAAGGTCAAGAAGATCAACAGTCAGTCGTTCCAAAGCATTAATGACCTGCCCCCGTGGCCCTGCCATGCCACCCCGCGGTTCAGTTGAAGATGGAGCATTTTGCACTAAGCCGCCCATGCGGCTCTCAGATCCGCGTCCGCGGTTATGCAACAGTCGTAATAAGTTCGGCTGTTTGGACTCTCACTTTATGGCATTTAAAGTGACGGTTTGGGCTGCCTATTTACTGCAATATAGTGTCCTAATTAGTATAAATAGAGATGCTAGGTTAGTGTTAGGATATCTCATTTTCACCTTATCACATCAAAAACACTTTTATTTTCTTTGTTTTATTTTGTTCTCTATGGAGGGCTAAGCACTTTTAGTTGTGCTTGACATTAGAAGCTCTCGACATAGATCTGGTTGTAAGTTTTATAATTGAAGTTGTTATTCCATAATGATTTGTGTCATGTTCTTGTGCTCTACTTCTTGATTGTATATCACCCTCTATCTAGCTTGATCATCTAGGTACTTGGGTCTTATCCAATGTGCTAGGAATTATTGTTCTGGGTTCGGGTCATCATTCTAGTAGCAAACACGTTTACATAAGCGGGTTGCAAGTGTAATTCGTGAGTGGAACATAACCACATGATTTTAGTAACGGGTTGTTTCTAAATCTCATGTGTCTCTTTATCTTTATTTGAATGCTATTGTTAAAATCTGATTTTGTAGGTTTACGAGTTAGGATTAACAATAAGTAATATCGGGGCAGGTTGAACCGGTATTTAAATACGATCGAGATGAGAACAAACTTTGGAATGAACTTCATGAAAACAATGATCAACCATATCTTATGTTGAAGTGGATAATTGTCAAGTGCAACGTTTCTTAAAATCATTGAAATCAACTTCTTGTTTGCTCTGCCTATTTGTCACTTTAAAAATCACAAACCCCCCTTGGTTACATATAGTTGATAGTTTAATCACATTTGTGTTTTAATTACTCTCTATCTCTCTTGGGTTCGACCCTTACTTAATCACTATACTTGCTTTAGTATTGAGTTCGGAAATTACTTTGATAGGATATAAACGACCTAAGAAAATATCCTCGTCAAATTTGGCGCCGTTGCCGGGAAGATTAGAGTTTTTAAGTACTTTGTTATTTTTATTGTCAATTATTGGTTTGAACCATTTGAATGGTTCAAACTCATGCTACTAATCTCTCTTTTGCACTAGAAGAGACTGAGAAAACAAGTGGTTGGATCATGGATGGCATCAACGGGATAAGACCTCAACATCAACAAATTGATCCCGGAGGAGTCATACAAGCATGATCAAGGACTTACGTCGAGCCAACGACGTAAAACAAAGGTGTTGCTCGGGAGGCAACCCGAGGAAGGAGAAGTAAAAATCTTTCTGTCGTCCATCCGCCCCGCGGCTATGAAGGTCCGCGACCGCGGCTAACCCAGCACTGACTGCACCCGCGGCAAAGAGGAGCCACGACCGCGGTGGCCATGATGACAGGTACATAAAAAAATAAAAAAATAAAAAATAAAAAAAAGATAGAAAAACTTCACCTCCACTCAAATCTCCGACCACCATCCCCTCTTTCCCTCACTACTTACATTCACCATTCTTCTCCACTCAAAACCTATCCTCCATACTCACATCCACTTATCCAACACGCCACCACCTGATCTCCACTTGTGACAGGAGCTCTTCTTCTCATACTTCCCGTACCCACCGGAGTACCCCGATTGTCCACCATCTCATCAGTAAGCTTGTTCTTCATCCTTCTCCCTTTTTAGTTTTTTCCTTCATTTTCACACTTTGAGGGCAAAGTGATCTTCAAGCATGGGGGAGGGATCTATCTTGTTTGTTCTGTTTAATTATTGAATTGTAATGTTTTATTGTTTGTTCAGTTTAATTATTGAATTGTAATGTTTTATATTCAGCCAGAGAGAGAGAGAGAGAGATTCAAAAAAAATGAAAAAGGCATGAAAAATCCTTGGATAAACCGAAAACTCGAAAGGGTGGTTTAGGCAAAAAGAAGGTAGTCCGACTAGCATTAGGTTGGTGCAAAAATGGACTTGAGGGATGTGAGAAGTGGTGAGAGTATCTTAGAAAAAAGAAGAGTGGCAAGGTGAAAACCCGAAAGGGCTCCTTGGCAAAATGAGCGAAATCCGAGTGATAGGTTCCCTTTTTTGACTTTGGCGACATAAGAAGAGGAGATAGAAGGAGGAACGGGTAGGCCACTCTTAGAGCAATAAGGATGGTGGTTTTTCTCTTTTCACATCACTTTGATAGATTTTTTATTTGTGCTCTTTTGCATGCTTTGTTTCATTACCTTTCTATATTCATCATGCTTCTTGAGGCTTTTTGTTTCACATTAGGTAGATTTTTAGTTTACTCGGGACGAGTAACAGTCTAAGCATGGGAGAATTTGATAGGTGATGGAATCACTATCTTATTAAGGTAGTTTAAGTATGTTTTTAGAGTCAAATGGTTGTATTTTGTTGCCAACTGTGTAAATCCAAAGATTTAGCAATGGTTGGAAGAAGAACGGAAGCAAAGAGAAGTCCAGAGGAACCCTGTCACGGCACCTGCGACGACACTGTCCCGCCCCACGGCGACACTGTTTCTAGAGGAACCCTGTCACGGAACCCGCGGCGACACTGTCCCGCTCCCGTGGCGACACTGATTCCAGAGGCACCCTGTCACAACACCCGCGGTGACACTGGCCCGCGCCCGCCCCGCGGCGACACTGACTCCAGAGGAACCCTGTTACCTCCCCCGCGGCGACACTGTCCCGCCCCGCGGTGACACTGTGCCGCCCCCGAGGTGACACTCAGCCGCTCCCACGGTTTGACACCAGAAAGGTCAAGAAGATCAACAGTCAGTCGTTCCAAAGCATTAATGACCCGTCTCGCGGCCCTGCCATGCCGCCCTCGCGACTCAGTTGAAGATGGAACGTTTTGCACTAAACCGCCCCCGCGACTCTAAGATCCGCGCCCGCGGTTATGCAACAGTCATAATAAGTTTGGTTGTTTAGACTAGCTCTCACTTTATGGCATTTAAATTGACGGTTTGGGCTGCCTATTTACTACAATTTAGTGTCCTAATTAGTATAAATAGAGATGCTAGGTTAGTGTTATGATATCTCATTTTCACCTTATCACATCAAAACACTTTTATTTTCTTTGTTTTGTTTTGTTCTCTATGGAGGGCTAAGCACCTTTGGTTGTGCTTGACATTGGAAGCTCTCGACATAGATCTGGTTGTAAGTTTTATAATTGATGTTGTTATTCCATAATGATTTGTGTCATGTTCTTGTGCTCTACTTCTTGATTGTATCTCACCCTCTATCTAGCTTGATCATCTAGGTACTTGGGTCTTATCCAATGTGCTAGGAATTGTGGTTCCGGGTACTGGTCATCATTCTAGTAGCAAACACGTTTACATAAGCAGGTTGCAAGTGTAATTCGTGAGTGGAACATAACCACATGATTTTAGTAACGGGTTGTTTCTAAATCTCATGTGTCTCTTTATCTTTATTTG
Source organism: Fagopyrum homotropicum (assembly GCA_033239125.1). NCBI lineage: Eukaryota > Viridiplantae > Streptophyta > Magnoliopsida > Caryophyllales > Polygonaceae > Fagopyrum > Fagopyrum homotropicum. The sequence continues at coordinate 10,063,088 of BSWB01000001.1, forward strand.
AATGCTATTGTTAAAATCTGATTCTGTAGGTTTACGAGTTAGGATTAACAATAAGTAATATCGGGGCAGGTTGAACCGGTATTTAAATATGATCAAGATGAGAACAAACTTTGGAATAAACTTCATGAAAACAATGATCAACCATATCTCATGTTGAAGTGGATAATTGTCAAGTGCAACGTTTTCTTAAAATCATTGAAATCAACTTCTTGTTTGCTCTGCCTATTTGTCACTTTAAAAATCACAAACCCCCCTTGGTTACATATAGTTGATAGTTTAATCACATTTGTGCTTTAATTACTCATCTCTCTTGGGTTCAACTCTTACTTAATCACTATACTTGTTTTAGTATTGAGTTCGGAAATTACTTTGATAGGATATAAACGACCTAAAAAAACATGCTCGTCAGTCTTCTATTTCCTCCTTATTCAGTAGTCTTCTATTTCCCCTTATTCTAGTCGTCAAATTTTGTTAGTTTTGCTTGAAGTTTGTCTTGGAGGAACCAAACTCTAGTAAGTTATATCTTTCTTGGTTTAATATTTGGTCTTTGCTTTATATTTCATAATTGGTTAAATTTTCTCCCTGTTCTAAGAATTGGATGATCTCTATAATGCTTTAATATATTGCTTGCATATATCTTTATATTATTGATCAACTTGGAATTTCGACTTGATGTTACCACATGACTATATTGGTAGAAACATTCAACCACAATTGGCCAAACTTCCTGGTTACACCAAGACCGTTGAGGCTAACCGCTCCAACCACAAAGTTCGCGCTATGCCGTTCAAATGTTTCCCCAAATTGGAACCTGTATTCAAAGCTTGTAACACATGAATTGGTGTTAGACATCGACTGTGATGGGTTGATTGGAGAGGTCGTGAATGTGTGATCGAAACATGATAACTTGTGATTGAGTCCAACTATGAGGTTTTGACGGTTTTCTAAGAATTATTTTTCACCGCACCCTCTCCCGCTGACACATTCACCATTTTTCTTCATTCCAACCTCATTTCCCTCTACTTATCTCGAATTGGTTATGTATGATTCACGATCTTATCTCTTATATGTTTTTCAACAGCTTTTATAGTTTTTATGTTATCTTTCAATACATTGCGTCTAGTCTATAAAGTTTATCTCATTATAAAATTATGTACGCCAGTTTTATGCTTTTATATATATATATAAAGGAAAGCGGTCTAATGAATCGAAATGACAAAAAAATCGACAAACGGACTAACCTGAGAGAACTGAAACAAGCAACAAGAAAAAGAAAAAAATATCAAAAGAAAACTTCGATCCCAACGATCCGATGAAGGAACACCAAAGAAGAGTCAGACACCGGTTTTATGCTATTATCTTTCAATACACTACTTGTGTCTGATCTATCAAATTCCTTTCATTATAAAAGAAACTGACACGTGAAAACATATCTGAGTTAGAATCAGACATAGGATCTGGTTGGCATTACACGAGGTTGGGAGTTTCGAGCCCTCAAATTAGGTGTTTATTTGAATTTGGGGTATTTTGGAATCAAATGAGGGTTTATTCTGCGCCATTCTCTGTCGTTCCTTCTGCCTGCACTACTTACTTTTCCCTACTCATTTTTCACTGAATACTTGGCCTTCTTCCTTCTAATAGACCCGAATGAAGCTCATCAAAAGCTCGGAAATTAAAAAAGGCAAAGAACCGAGGTGACAGGAGCTCACAAATAGAGGCCTAAAAAGCTCACGGTTTGGGAGCAGACAAAGCCCGATTAATGAAAAGACCACAAACTCTAACCTGAAGAAGCAAATAAGGAAAATGAAACCCTTAGCTAACCAAAGATAACCAGAAGAAGCGTGTGAAGACCATGACCAGAAGCACCGGCGTTACTAAAGAAATCAAAATTGCTAGATAGAGGGATCGAGCATGGAGAGACGTAAGAGAAACAACTCTCCTAAAGTCACAAGAACCCAATACCCTAATGGCCAATGGTGATCACCAAGACCGACCGATGCAGAGGTTGAAGACCAAGTAGTTGACAATACATCACTGAGCCAGAATGTCAGCCGAGGATGCAGGCCCAGACAAATTTCACGAGATACAAATAAGCAACAAAATAGAACCGAGATGATGATCAAGCAGAACAAGTTAAAACAACAAATTGCAGGCACATAAGCTAAATGAGTGGCATGCTCCAAAGCTAGTTTCGTATTGATGAAAATGAATTCAACTACATATGGTTTTGCCTCTTTCACAACTTCAGGGCCATCCAAAATAACATGGAAGGGTGTCTAATCATATTGATCTTCTCATGGAAGAAAACTGACAAGTAAACAGAGAAAATTTTCTTATGAAAGACTAAATAATCAGCATGCATCTGTGTAGCAGGTAAGATCTGTTAATTTATTCATTCATTCTCTTTCTCCTTCCCATATTTCATTTTTCCTTGTATACTTTCTTAATAACTGAGAAGAAGCGGAGGATAAAAAATCTCACCTCTACTTGCAAGCCAAAATGATGCCTTGTTATATCAGCCTTCTGTTAAAATAGAGAGTGGATTACTCAAGAAGATGCAGTGGTTTGTTTCATGGTCTTGGCTTGTAACCTAGCCATGAATGCCGGATTAGCTTTTAGTCTGTCTTTAACATATAATGTGCGGGCCTCGTCTACAAGCTTATTGGTTTTTGCAGCTTCCTCAATGATGTTGAGCAGAGTCCTTAAGCAATCCTTTCTGTTCTCCTCACGTTCTTCAAACCTGGTTGAAATGGAGATTTTCAAAGCAACCACAAATACTATGATGACAAACGTTATAAATAATAAAAGAACATGGGTAATATTGTCACAAACAGACAAAATCCAGTATCCCCATAATGATCAACTTTCACCTACAACTCTAGAAAATGGGAAAAATAATGCGTCGACACTCTTGAAACACTATTAGGGCTCGTTTGGAAGCGCTAAGAATCATTCATGGTAATGGAATGATTCCGAATCAATAAAAAATTATGTTTTTTTAGTAATCTTTTAACACAAGAAAATAATTTAACCATTTCCATTTTCTTTCCTTCCCCTTAACCGATTCCATTATGTTTCCATTCCACCACTCCAACCAAACGGGCACTTAGTTTCATTACTGCTTCCACAAGTCACATTAACTAAAAAAACACAAGTACTTCACCTACTAGACACAGGCACCATTTCACAACAATTCACACTCTGGAGAAAAATCAAGATAATCTGTAAAATCAGTAACCCGGGGTACTTTTTGCAAATCCACATCGATATAACACTTTGTAGCTGTATCAGGCAAATTAAAGTTGGCCTTTTTTATAGGACAAACTACAGGCTTTATCACAAGAAAATGCAGAATGCCAAACTTATAACATCAATAAAGTAGAACTCATATAGTGAAAATTTTAACTCAAGATGCTCTAGTCAAGTGTTACCTTTCACTTGTGATTGTGAGCTCGTCTCTGCCTGAATGGTACCGTTTGCCGACAATTTCCCTCATCCGCCGAAACTGGTATTTTGAAAGTCCAAGCTCCTTAACATTTACCGACAACTTCACCTTCCGATTTTTGGGGTGCCAAGCATCACCCCCAGGGGCAAATACAGCTCGTGTTTGCCATGTAAGGATTGGGCCCTCACCCGGGGGATCATCTGAATCAATCTTCTTTTCGTTCTCAGCTTCCTCATCAAACTGTGGAGGTCCCTCAGCCTCCATCTTCTGCACATATTCTGCTACAATCTCATCTTCAAACTCCTTGAAGCGTTCAAAAGCTTCTTCAGGCTCAAGCTCTTGTCTTTCACACATATCCCCTAGTTCATTGAACTTTGCTTCTACTTTGGTCTTTATATGATCTACTCAAGCACAAATGTCGGGGTGGATGTCAAAGTCACAGGAAACATGTTAGCACACCTAATCAGGGAGGGTTCATTGACTATACAAGGAAGAACTTGAAGAAACCAAACAAAGCTTAAGAAACAGCTACAAGGGTAATATGGTCAAATCATGAAAATAGTCAATTACGATATGCACACATAGCTCTGAGGTGGAGGTATGGCAGGTTACTTTAGCAGTACAAATAAGGTGTTCTCCTCTAACTTGTTTCACCTCATGACTCATCCAGAAACTAGAGTGTAAATGGGACATTAGCCTTGAGCTGATTGGGAGGATAAGTCCAGCTCTTGAGGTTGGGCTAAATTTAAAAGGAGTGCATCCTTCCATTGAGAGAATGTTCTTGATATTCCTATTTCAGTTATATACTATTGTTGTCTTAGATTCTATTAAGACTTCCAAGTGTGGTTGCTTATGTTGAGTGCTTGATTGTGCGTGTGTTGTTCAGTCTCTTTGTAAAGTTTGTATAAAAAACATAGCCAGTAAACCATTAACCTATTAGAGAGATTAAGTTTTATAACAAATTTGCCAATAGGCTAGCATGAGTAGTTAGGTGCCATTTTGTTTGCAGGTTCCTTCAACTGGGGAGCAATAAATCTCATTCAAAACTTTTGGTTGAGGTTTTTATTTGCAGGAATTTTTGTTCAATATCAGGTTCCACCATTCAATGAGGAACAGATGGTCGTGGTGACTAATTCAAAGCAATACCGGATCATAATCCATTCCTTCTATCAATTCGAAACCGAACTGCCCAAACCCAATTCCAGCTTCCAAAACTTGTACAAAAATTTATCCAAATGCCGCCATAATAGTAACATCAGAATAACCAACTATATCATACCTGGGAGAAGGTTATCCCACTTGAGCATGTCCTCTAAGATCTCCTCACACTCCTTGGTGTCTTTAAGATATCCATGCTGAACAGCCTCTTGAATCATTTCATCCCACTTCTTGTCATCCATGTTAAAATAAGGATCACTCGTCATCCTCTTTTGGACTATATCTCTTGCACTATACAGATTAGCAACGTCCTCATCAGTTTCGTGGCCATCTTCAAAATCTTCTTCAAACTCCTCCTCATCAACTTTATCTAATGGTTGATATCGAAGCTCCTCCACTAACTCGTCATCAGTTTCTTCATGTGTTTTCAGCAATTTCCTTGATAGTATAGCTTCAAGAACTGATGGGAGCTCTGCCTCCTCCCCATTGAAGTACTTCTCAATTCGAAGTTTAAGCTCTACAATTGACAAGTTACAAATGAATTATAGACAATCAACAAAAAAGTCAAGCCAATCACTTAAAGCAACTCAAAACTCACATACAAAGCGATACTAGACAAACTGAACCTACAAGTTCGATCCAATTTGTCAATAAATCCCAAGTCCAAAACTAAGCAACTAGATCAGCACTGGAGGGTCCAATTTGTTTTCCATCATAATTAAGCAACTGACGATTTAATAAATACAGAAAATGTTAATTAACTTGGCCGAATTTAGCAAGAGCCTTCTACATCTGAAGAAACAGGCAAAATGCAAGCAACTAAGAATCTCACAAAACCTAACAATCAGGTCAACACAATCTGTCAGACTTCTAAATGCAAAGTTGAGAATAGAAAACCGTACCTTGGTTGCTTACATCTTCAACTTCGACGCTTATATCCTTGGCCTCTGCGGGCTTGTCCAAGGCGGACTCAGAAGCGGGTTCGGATTCAGGCTCCGGATCCGGATTTGGTGGTGGCGAAGCAGTATCGTCGGTCGAGAAAGATCTGAGGCCTCTAAGGAGAGAGAAATTAGGAGGATCATTTGCGAGAGGGATTCGAATCGCAGGGCGTAAATGAGATTTAGGAAGAGGAGGATGATGACTGAGGAATTTGGTGGAGCATTGAGAAATCCTGCTAAGCAAAGCTCTTCTCATGGCGATCTAGTTCCTTCTCTCTCTAGGGTTTAGGGTTTTCAGAGGGTTGAATGTGGATGAACTATGAACGGAGCTAACATCCGAGAGTGGCAGCGCCTTTGGGGCGTGGGCGATGGAGAACCAATTTTTCGGCCCACAGTGTTGAAGCTGTCAGACTTGATTGTAGCCGGTCCGGACTAAACCGGGTTCCCAAATATTCTGACCTCAATTAACAATTTTGTGCTGGTACATATCCTGGTCAATCATTAAGAGTAAGTTTATCGCAGGGAAAAAAAAAAATGTCAAATGTCACTAGTTTAAAAATGTTATTGGGCCAATTTAAAATTTAATGTTATTAGACACATGTTTCCTTACGGATTGTTTATTAACCGTTAAATTTAATGTGGTTTCATATTTTTTAATGACATAATTTGGAGGTTTTTTCGAAAAGAAAAAAAACCTTTAATTTTTTATAAAAAAAAACAAAAAATAATAATACTATAAATAGTTAAAAATTTAAATGTGGTGTTTATACAAATATTTTTTAAAAAATTGTTTACTAAAACAAAATCATAGCAAATATTTTAAATATATAAAAATACTCATTTTTAATTAATTATGTAGATATATTTTGGTCAAATAATCAATAAATAAAAAAGATAAAGTGATTTATGTCATGTTTTAATTCGGTAGTGATTTATAGGTAATAAATTAAGCTCACAATTATTGTCATTAAACTATTTTTAATTATGTATTCATATTACTTTTAATATATCTTATATAATCAATAAATAAAAATAAAATTTGCATATTTAACGTTGAAGTTTTAAATAAGGTAGACATATTTTTACATTGTTTTCATGGTTTTTTAAATACATATAATTTAAATCAAAATTTTGCGAATATATTTGATAATAACATGATCAATAAATTATAATACTAGTTATTTTATCATCAAACTTTTTTTTAAAATCGCGCAAGGTGAGTGCATTAAACTACTTATGCTATATAATGTGGTTTTATTTAAAAAAGTTATAATAAAAAAGGTTGTTTGTTAGAAAAAACACAATATTTTAAAAGGTATTTTAAAAATATACGATGAAATGGGTCTACAAATATGAATATAATTTATTGGTAACTTACCAAAACTATTCTAGCATTTGAAATTTCTAAGGTTATCAAATTTCAAATGAAAATCAGTCAAAACTAACGAGTGGAGATCATTTTTTCAACAATGAATATCGTCACATTACTTTATCTATGTGGCGACAGGTTAAAACCGAACGGTAAACTTGCTCTAAGACACTATAATACTTATCGTTACATATCATCAGTTACGGCTGGTACAAATTGATCCAATCTAACAAAACCAAATTGGTATGAATTCCAAAGTTTTAAAAAGTGCAGACCCTACCAGTAAATTTGAATGCGTTAACTTGGTTTAACCCAAAATCATAAACAATCGGCACCCCATTATACCCAAATAAAATAGTGTGATCCGAAAGCCAAAAGCAACTTACCAAAACTATCCGAGAATCAAACTAGTCTAACCCAAAATGACATGATGAGCCGAAGTAATCTACCGAAATGACTAGATGTCCCGATCCAAAATGATCTCATAAATCGAAGTAACCTAGTTTAAATGACCTACTAACTCGAAGTAACCTACCTTAAACCAACCGACTCAAATATTTCATAACCAAAATAACCTACCCAAAATGACATGACGATCAGAGTAACCCAACCAAAAGTAATTAATTATTGAAATAATCAGACCGACATAATTCGTGATCCAAGAAAAAATAGTTTGAGTATTAGAAGACCATGCATATACACCGTATGGTTTTTATACAGTTTTTTAACACACTTTATTCGTCACATCAATTTAAAAAGTCATTCTACTTTTTTAAAAAAAGAATTGATGGTTTTTCACTCTCATTTCTCACGTCAAAATGTACTTATACAATATATTTATATGTTTTTTTAACAAAATTTATTGTTTTAATTTTATTTATAATTATATTCATTCAAAAACTATGTAGTAAATGTATAAATAAACTAATAATTACGGAAGTTTTGATCAAACACTTCGTTAAAAACTAAAATTATACAATGCATTAAAAATAATAGTTCCAAATAAGATACAAAACATCGAAATACAAACACACCAAATCACCAATACATATTAAATTATGAGTAAAGGTACTACTTTTCAACATTGGTATGTCCAAACTTTTCAAAAACATTTTGAATCACCTCATACTTCAGTTGTTTGTGTGTATTTGTCGCGAATAGACTTACTATTGATGCACACTACTTGCTTTTGAGGCATTTCATGCCATGAAAAATGCAAGTACTAATAGAAAGCAATACTTTAGCCTCAAGTTGGATATATTGAAAGATTATGATAGGGTGTAATGAACATTCCTCGACACTCTAATGTGAAAGTTGGGCTTCTCGACAACTTGGGCATGGACGGTCATGAGTTGCTTGCATTTTGATCGTTCACTTTCAAGTACAATGGTATGGTCAGGGGGTCAATTATTTTGTCTCGTAGTCTTCAACAAGGTTGTCTTCTATCTCCATATCTCTTTATTTTGCTTGTTAATGTCTTATCGTCAATGCTCCATACGGATGTGGCGAATAATGCTCTCCATGGAATTAAACTCAGCAAGTACAATCGACCTATTTCTCAATTGTTATTTTCAAATGATTGCTTGTTGTTTGCTCAAAAAAATAGAGGAATGTTAGTTATCAAACATTTTCAAAATTGCGAAAGAGCATATAGGTAGAAAGTTAATGTTCAAAAATCAAAGATTTGTGTTGGGAGGAACGTAGATGTCACCAAAAAATAAAATTACCACTTTTCTCTACATACAGGAAGTGGATAGGCACTATAAGTACCTTAGACTACCTATTGTTGTGGGTCGTTCAAAAAAAATAGATTTTGCAACTTTGAAGGAACGAATGCAACCAAACATAACTAAGACATAATTGTGGTTAAATGGTGGAACATTTGACTTACGAAAAACCAAATGATCTTTAACAAACAAAAAATACAACAAGATTTGAATCAATTGATCCCAAAAAAAAATAAAGATTGGGATGAGGCTAATTAAAAACACCAAATTGTAATACATGACCTCCAAAACAAAAACGAAAAACATAAATATTAACGGCAGAGATCAAGCTTGAACTTTGTCAATATTGATTTTAATGCTTCTAAAAACTCTAATTATCAATGCGTCTTTGGCTTTATCATTCGAGACCACAATGCCTTAACGCTTGCTATGGGAATGAGTTGATGTGGAGCAGAAACTATCCTTCAAGCGGAAGCTTATGCTCTAATAGAGGGCCTCCAAAAGGCTATAAGTCTAGGATTCAATACCATTGAAATCGTGGGGGATAGCCTTGAACTTGTCAACTCAATCAATCAAATCTAGAACAACCATGAGAAGCGGACATCATTTCAGACATCATCTGAAAGGATGCTGACCCTTCTTATTTCTAGAAGCTTACCTTTCTTATTTCTTTGACCTTTGTATCAAAAATAAAACTCATTGCTAGCACGGTTTTTGTGAGGTGGAAAGATGATACATTAAAGTTGCATTGGTCCTTGGAGAAACTTTGTTTACCAAAACAATGAGGATGCATGGGTTTTCGAAACCTCAAGGTTTTTAATCTAGCATCGTTGACAAAACAAGGGTGACATCTATTAACTTGAAGTGCTTCACTCGTAAGTCGTCTTTTGAAGGATAATACTATCAAAGAGGGGAGTTTACGGGGGCCATCATAGGTCATAATCTTAGTTACACCTAATCTAGTATATGGGGAGTCTAGCCTCTAGTTATGGAAGAATTGGGTTGGAACATTGGTTCTAGGGATAAGATTCTCATCAAATTGGATAAATGGGTCCAAGTGGAGTTGATATCGATGATACTTAGACAATTTTCAATTTGATCGACTTTTTAGTCACACATGAAATATTGTTTTGGTACAACGCCTTTTCACTATAGATTATGCTTTAACCATCCTTAGTGTTTATTTGAGCCTTCTCATGCATCTTGCGTCCAAAGTTGAAGCTTCACTCATAAGTTGTAACGACATTTCATACGGTGAAATCATGCTATTAGTTAGGGGTTTTAGGACTGAAGAATACTTCCCTCTTAGCTCAGATTTCTTCTTCTTGGTAGCGTATGATTTGTAAGTTAAATATATCCTTAATTCTTTAATATGTGATTTTTGTACCATTACTCCCAAGAGTACATGACATATGGTGTACAATTCCTACTTTATATGCGTCTTTGGCAAGACAATCCTCTACACCATACTATAGCAAATATTTTGTCATAGATGGACAATCATCTCCCTTTAATTCCTATTTATTTCGAAATAGTTGTATAAACTATCATAGATGTAGATATCAAAGACGGAACAAAGGCTTTTTTTACTCATTGTGGGTCGTTTGGAGTGTGCGAAATGAATATGTATTCAAGGATCTCTCTTGCCGTGATTACATGGCCTCTCAGTGTATCCAAAATATTTCACTAAGTATAAAGTTTGTCTAGTTCCTACCCTTATTCCACAACAAATAAATAAATTTGCGACGGAGAGTATTTCTCATCGCTATAAGTATGATTTTTTTTGTTCCAAATTCATTGTTGACTTTTGCTTTGCAATCTCGCTCTCTCAAATAAGACTTTCGCACTAAATCTCGATTCTGTCTCCGACTCTCAAATACTCAAACTATGAACTGAGATAATAATTGTTAAAATTTTCTCATGAAAATTTACAACAATGTCAATGCCCTCTTTTAAAAAAAACATATTTTCAAAAGGACAAAATGTCGTATAAATTTTCTATAATTATAAAAATATTACCGCGCTCCCTAAAACTCATTAATGGACGTGACCAAATCTGAATAGTTGAATCAAACTGAACAACAATGAATATCACTTCGTACACCCGTACCCGTATTTTTGCTCTGTAACTAAACCGGAGCCATAAATTACTAAATAAATATGATTATATTAAACAAAAGCATTTAATATTCTCGTCCTCTAAAACCCAAATTTACCTGTAGATAAAGATAGTAACGTATAAACAAAGATAATTTGGAATTATAACCAAATTAAAAAATTTAAACTGATAAACAAATAAACTTTGAAAAAAGTTAACGCAAAACTTATGTATACAATTTTAAAATGACCGGTTTTAAATATTCACACATCAAATCCTATCATAATGCAACCGTGGTCTGCAAGAGCAATGATTAAAAATTATAACCACAATTATAAAGTATTAAGAAATTTGAATTACTCTGTGATAAATTGGACCACCTAAGTTTGATTAATCTTTTACTCCAATAATTTAACTTATAAAGTTATATGTTCTTCGATCACTTTCTTACTAAACTTGGCTTTTCGTTATATTCAAATTCCAGTGGCTGTCGGCACGCATTAAGGGCTACATTTTACTTATTTACATTACAAAATGTATGAATCTAATTATGGACTTTTGCTCCATATTAACACAACCTAATTGCATCTGTATCTATCTATATACTAAAGCAGTCCGTGAACTTCCACTTGGCACAGTTTCGTGCAGCCATATCATTGAATATACACGTGTCAATTATTTGTTAAGTCACGTCACATTATTATTTTGATTAATTATTTTATTAAAATTTTAACCATACTTATTTAAATTCAAGATCCTAACAAACTCTATTTTTATTTTTTTTAAATGTACAATTAACAATTCTTCTTATATAATAAATATCATTAAAATTTTCTTTAATTTGACTATTATTCTAATACCATTTAAATTTATATTATTTATTAGTTCGTTATTATATAATAAAAATCATTAAAATAAATTAGGATTAATATTTAAAAAAATGTTTTATTTAATTTAATTATTTTGAAGTATGTTATTAATTATATATTTTATTAAATTTTAATTATTTTAATTAAATTTTATTAGTTTGATAATATATAATAAAATCCATTAAAACTTACTTTAATTTTATTATTATTCTAATAACACTTTACTTTATTTTATTTATTTTGAAGTATGTTTTTAATTAAATGTTTTTATTTAATTTAATTTTTTTTCTTAATTATAGAATATTAGTTCTTGATATATAATAAAATTCATTACAATTTACTTTAATTTGATTATTATTATTATAACAATATTTTATTTTTTAAAATTATTTATGTTGTTTAATTTTAACCTTTTCTTAGTTATAGATTATTAGTTCATTAATATATATTTTAAAAAAATACAAGATAATGAATCTATTTATTTCAAAATTCGTCTAATTTTATGAAAGTACATAGCTCTTTTTAATCTCTAAACTCATCTAATACTCCAATTAACATATACATTTAGTTACAAATTTAAAATTTGTTATTAAAGTTTAAAAATTTTTAATACCGTACCAAATGTAACTAATTGTAGGTTTTATCAATTTCTCGAAGCAACGACAAGAATAATATAAATCATGTTCCATTTTTTTTAGTTCTGCAATTTAAATAATTAACTATATTTTTTAAATTTTAAATCCGTATTTTATTCCCTTTTCTTTTTCCTTTTAAATTATCCAGAATATATCTTATCACAAAACGATATCCCTCTTAAGCATATCCCATCAAAATTTATTTTCCATTTTAATCTATAGTTATCAATTAATGTTTTTAAGAAAGTAATTTGTTTGAAACATATATAATTAAACCATCATTTGTGTTTATTTGTAAAACATAAATATGTTTTGTTAAAAATACTCAACCCCATTGTTTACCAAATAGGAAAATATTAAAAAAATATTTAAATTAAAATATTTTTGCTAAAAAATTTAAAGTTTATAAATTAATATTATAGCAAATCCTGTGTAAGACACGGAAAATATACTAGCTTACAAACTTAATACTTACAATGTTGTTTTTTCATATAAAACACACAAACTATGTGACAATGATAACAACATACTAAAAATTAAATATAGAATAAATAATCTTCATAATTAAACTTAATACTTACTAACAAGTCGATTGGATAAAATGTTATTTTACAAATTTAAACATATCAATACTATTATTTCATACTTATATTTAACATCTAAATCTTAAAATTAGTATATTATGATAAAAATAAATGTTATCATCACAACACATAGCATAAAAACTTAACATACAAACCTTGAAATGAATACATTTAACTGTTACAATCTAACAAATCCCGTGCAGGGCACGGGTTTGAAAACTAGTATACTACTAAAGCAGCACCTATTTGTCCACGTGTCAGCCTCTAAAACCGTCCACATCAGCTTTTTTTCAACTTATTTACAGATTTGCCACAACCTATTTACAGATTTGCCATTAATTATTTTATAAGAAAATTTTTTTATTAGAATTTGTATATAGTCATCATTTCACGTCAATTTTATTAAAATAAATAATTAAAAAAATTAAATCTACTTATCTACCAATCAAAATTAACAAACTAATCTATTCTAACTCGATTTGTTGAGAAAATCTAACGCAAATCTTCTAACAATAATCTTTGTAATAGTGATAATATATTAAGGTATAAATATAATAGTCGAATAATAATCTTTGTAATAGAATTTAATTATGTTCTTTTATTTATTTAAAAAAAATAATCCTCACATGTTAGTCATATTAATTAATAAAAATAATTTTTATTATAGATTGATATCAAATATATGATGCATGAAAGTGAAAATATAATATTTTTTATTTAGACAACTTCGCACAAGGTGCGGACGTTAAACTAGTTTGTACCTAAGGACTTATGTATGACTAGATTCACCACCCACACCATTACTAACTCATAAGTCTCATATTTATTACCTAAAGATGGAGGCTTTAGCTTAAAAAAAAAACACAACCTTTTATAACGAAATATGTATTTTAGACCAATATTTATAAAAATAATTAAGATAATAATTTATTTAATCAATTACAATTATTTATAACAATATATGTGCATGGCACGGGTTTATACTAGTATACTAGTATATTTGATAAGTGTAGTTAGGGATAAAAATAAATAAAGGATTCAAGTGTACGATTATTATCTTATAACAGATAATTTATATAAAATATTCAGTAATATAAGCTAAACTTTCACCGAGGAGATATGAATATAATAGATTCAAATTTTAAGAAATATGTGAGGAGATGATTTTCTAGTCTAAATCATGTTGCAAAATATATATCGGATCACAATTCAAATAATTATTCTATATTTTCATGAAAATGAACTAACATCAAATCTAAACAATCACTTTATATTTTCACATTTTGATATCATGATCACAGATATGACTTTTGCTAAGGATTATTTATTTAGAAAACCCTGGATCACGTAACCAATCGAAGTTACTCCCAAATCTAATTTTGAACCATCACAATTAAGTTAACGGAAACCATATATTGGTTTTTCCCATTTGGTGTCATTTTTCTTCATTTTAATATGGTTTTATTCATACATCAACTCCTCATTCCATCCATTCGTATCACTCGGTAGTACGCTAATCTATCCGTGTCTTAGGCCCAAAACCTACCCTAGGACACTAATCTATTTGCGTCCTAGGGCCCAAAACATATCCCATGAAGCTACTCATTGCATCCTAGGGCCTAAAATCCACCCTAGGACTTGCGTCATAAAGCCCAAAACCTTATGACGCTAATCAACCAGCGTAACGTACCCTAGGACGCTAATCAACATGCGTAGCATACCCAAGGACGCTAATCAACTTGCGTCTTAGAGCCCAAAACCTACCCAGTGACGTTAATCAACTTGCGTACTAGAGCTCAAATCTACCTTAGGACACTAATCAACCTGCGTACTAGGGTCTCAAACCTACTTTAGGACACTAACCAACTTGCATCTTAGGGCCCAAAACCTAGCCTGGTACGCTAAACAAGTTGCATATTAGGGCCCAAAAACCTACCATAATACTCTAATCAACCTGCGTCATAGGATCCAAAACTTGTTGTAACACCCCGAATCCGCGGGACTCGGGGCACTACGGGTTGGGACCTCACAATGGGTCCCGACCCTTAGCCTGACAACAATTTCACCGGATCTTGCAACAAGGCACAAATAAAGGCCAAAACCAAAATACATTTTTATGCAAGTGATGTGTTTCCCGAAAACATACAAACAAAGACTTCAGCCGATAAATAACACCAAACGCCACACACGCAACATACAATGCATATAAAGAATACCAAACTCAATTCAACCAAAACCTCTCCTAAAATGTACGGAACCCCGGTTGCCCACTCTTCCGGATCTCTCAGCCGCATTCCTAACCTGCAAGGCAATCTACAACAATCGGTATAAAACCGTTAGCTAATATTCGAGGCATTAGAATCAAGGTGAAAAGGCACAAACACAAGTCAATCATCATAAACACCCAATACACTCAAACACACACAAGTCCGGTTTATTATCTTATTATTATTAAGTCATATCCCGTTCTAATTCAACTTAGGTTGTGACACGAGAGTCACCGAAACTCGCCTCGGTCCCTACTTACCGGCATGGAATGGTACTGATGCATCCGACCGTCTACCAGCACGGGATAGTCGCCGAGAACCCCCTAGCTCTCGCGGGAGCCAGGCAAGTTGTCACCGCCCGTTATCATACACTTGGGCCAAAATAATATATAAAGGTCGGCGATCCTATTTCCGGTTTAATTGTTATAAACAATAAACAATAAACACACACCACCAAACACACATCAATGGTAATACAAGGAATACGAGCTAAGTAAGTCCGGAGACTTACCTTATCGCCACACTCAACTCACAACACTCTCGCTTCCCTTGGGAAGGAGTCCATAACCTGCTCACAAGAAGATAACTATATCAACAACTCGCTCAACTCAAGAAGTCTAAGACTTCTACACAAATGATCTACGCGAGATCATTTGACTCACATTCTAGGACCGCATCCTAGGATCTCTCATGCTCACCTCTCACTCAACACAAGCTAGAAGTCCTTAGACTCCTATACTCTATGATCTCGCAGGATCATAACCCAAATCACATACTAGGATAACATGTCTAGTCCAAACAATTCAACAGTCACAACACCATGTTAGGATATGCATATCCTATGCCATAAAGTCAACAACCATATACTCCAATTCTCAAACCTCCAAAGCCTCACAAAGTGACATCAACACCTTAAGTAAAAAAAAACATTTCAAAATCCTCAAACACTCACCTAAGGTCCAAAGCCACTACTTGGCATTCACTCTAAGTTATGCTAGATTATCCAACCTAGCATGATACTAATACTAAACATAGCTAAATCGAGATAAGATCATAAGCTCGAGGGAGAGGGTACTCACGTGACGTTAAAAGACGGAAGACGATCTATGGACGTCGATATGGATTCGTTAGACCTTTATCGGGACGCTTCCAAACCTAACACCAAAACTATGCAAGTTTAGCTCATACGCTAAACTTGAACGGAATATATAATATAAATCTATAGAGAACTCTTTTTCAAAAGACACGATATGAAATTCTAGAAACTTGGTCATTAAACCGGAATTAAATCCTTGAGCCATAATCCGAAGTTTATCCAACAAGGGAAATATATATGTGGTATATATAATATAGGATAAACCTCATAATTAAAATCCAAGGTTAAAAATCGTCAAAATATTTTCTAGGCAATTTATACAATTCTAAAATAAACTTGGGCCATTTTCCAAAAATATAAATATGGGCCAAAGTCAACAATTAATCTGCAGGGGTATAATAGCTAAAACATTAAAGTTGGGGCCAGAAACATAAAATATGAATATGGGGTATAACTTGAAATTACAGATAAAATGAGGGGCCCGATTTAATAACTTTAAAAGGGTTTCTTCATACTCAAAAAAAAACGCAGCAGGGGAAGGGGTTAAGAGCAGAGGCGGCGGCGAAGAGCAACGCAGCGGAGGGGGAGACTCGCGAGGGCGGCGGCTGGCTGTGGCAAGGCCGGTGAAGTGGTTGCCGGTTCCAGAGGGCGAGGGGCAGGGGAGAGGCCTCTCCAGCGGCTTCGTCGGCGGCCACTAGCGAGGGCAACTCCAATGGTTTTCCAGCTTCTACAAGGAGACGACGGAGAAGGTGGTTGCGGCTGTTAGGAAGGCAAGGGGTCGTGCTTCCGGTCTCTTGGTGGCACAACGGTGTTGGCGACTCCTTGGCTGCACCAACAGGTTCAACAGAGTGGATCGAGAAGTGTGGTTGGGGATCGATGCCAAAGGGGGGGGTGAGGTAGCGGCATCCAGAGCAGAGGAGGTTGGGAGCAGGTCGACCAAAGAGTTGCAGGTGAGGGAGGAGGGTTGAGGTGGTTCCAGATGAGTGTAGTTGAGTGAGGAGAGTCAGGGAGACGGAGAGCTTAAGAGACGTCCTGTTCTTGGTTGCTTTGCTGGATGCAGCATGAAGAGGGTGAGGTTGAAGCTGTACGAGAGGAAAGGTGAGGGTGAGACCACTGGTGTGCAAGAGGGACAAAAGATGGCGTGAGAGGTCGCCAAGGCTGGAACGAGGGGTCGAAGCCTTCTTTTGCAGAAACTAGGGTAGGGTGGCACCATAGGCTAGGCGGGAAGGTGAAGCCCAAAGATCCTGGGCGGCAAGGTTACATGTGCCAGGAAAAAGAGGAATAAAAATAATAATAATAATAAAATGAAATGTGGAAAAATGTACTCGACCAAAATTAGTCGGAACGAAATTTTCAGATCGGAAAATATTTCCCAACCTTTTTGAAAGATAAAATACGGAAAAATAAATATATGGATCAATTATATAAATAAACTCGCAAAATATACTTTAAATAACAAAAAAAAAATCTTTCTCGTAATTTATTTTACAAGTACATATAATAATTTAAACATGGGTAATAAAATCATATCGATGTATATATATACTCATAGAATTTAATTTACGACGTAAAAATACTCGTAAAAATATTTAAGTTATTAAAATGTCGATAAAAGCCGGGGAAAAAGAAAAAGATATCGCAAACGCGTCTAAAATTGGGGCATTACATTAAATCCCCCTAAAAATAAGTTTCGTCCCGAAACTTGCCACGCCGACCTTCTCGGTTCTTTAAGGCCGAGGTAGGAACTCTCACTCTAAGAAGGTTGAAACCTTCTAATCTATATATACAAACTACTCAGACTACCACCACAAGATATATCAGATCATATAACACATTCCCGCACAAGACATAACGTCACACATAAATGTCATACATGCACATAACTCAACCAAGGGAAGAACTAGGTCTAACCTGTCGTTTCTATTGATGCTAATAGTTCGGCGTAAAACTCAACCAAAGATATTATCCTTCGTCTTCCAGTTAGCCTCATCGGTTCCTCGTCTGCCACTAGATCCTCATTACTGACAACATGTCTCGCGTATGTATGTACTCTTTCGACTAATAAACACGAAACACCGGGTGAACACTCCTTACCCTTGGTGGAAAACCCAACTTATAAGACACTTCTCCGATTCGCGCTAAGATCTCAAAAAGGTCGATATATCGGAACTCAACGCACTTCTCGGATCTTTCTCAATGCAGCATCTCTAAGTAACAAAGGAAGTACTTTACTTCATACTGCTTCTACTAACAAGACACGTATGCTATTACTTTTACATCGCTCCCCAATACTCGATCAAGACTTGTCTTGAAAAGTCACTTGTACACTTCAAACCCATCATACCTTGAGGAAATTTCAAAACAGTTGCACCCATGAATCTTCTCTTAACTCTCAACAACTCCATTGTCAATCTTCGTCCTACTCAATACTTCATTTTCGTCTGGAGTAGGTTAGTCATAGGTGGTGTTACTTTGGAAAATATCTCCACAAATCCGGTAATGACCAACACATCTAAGCAAACTTGTAACTTCTTTCACATTCATCGGGGTTTGTCATCTCGAGACAACTTGTCATACAATTTCTCTCTTCTTTGAGAGTTGACCAAAATATCTTATCCGGGGTATTAGCAAGCCCATATAGAATCACTATAACTTGTAGTGACCGTGGTTTGTCTAGAATGTCGTGTTTGCAATATCCTAATCTCGAATTCTCAATTTGTGAAAAAGAGACCTTAAATCATTCATAGAAGAGACTAACGACCCTTGCAAACAATCAAGTAGATCGTCTATCCGTGGTGAGGGATACTTGTTCTTCATTGTTATCTTGTTGGGTCATGGTAATCGATGTACAAATGGAGATAACCGTCACTATTTTTGCAAACTGGTGTTCTCCATAAAAACCTCAAATCAAGAGTTTAAGATATATTCCAATATGAACTTCAAATCAAGAGTTCAAGATAACTTTCGAAGTTCTCCATAGCATTTCACTAATTCTAATGAACTCTTTTCAATAAGTTCTTGCAATTGCTTCTTCACTTGCTTCCACAACTCATGTCTTTCACAAGTGTCATTCCATACGGCGCCCTTTAGATACGTGCATTGCTCCATCTTTAGCTACAATGTTGACCGTCTTCTTTTAAAGATTCTTCATCTCCCTAAACCGAGAGACTTGCTCGAGTCTCTTGACTCTTGGGGCCTTATTGAAGTATTCATTTAACTTAATCTCATTCTCCCCTTTGATGACATGATTCTAAAAATCTTCTAAGGTTTCTCACTTATGTGCTATCACAAGGATCCAAACCACAAGACTTAACCGTGTTTCAAAACAATTGATCTTATCTTCTTCGCTCTCCCAGACATCCCAACATATTGGGGGAGTTTTTTCGTATTCTACCAAATCTTGCATCATTCCTTCGAGTAGGTGTAGAAATTTATACTTCATTTTCTTATGTAACGTCAAACCGACCGTAGGGTTCTAACCTCAATCTTCCATATACTTTTTGTACATCTCTTGTCGATATCAAACTTCAAAACTTTGATCTTCTCTTACTCTTGTTGGTCACCTTATGCATCTCTCGGTATTCCATGAACAACTTCACAACTGTACCGGTATTCCCTGTGGAAAATGCTAGAAGAAACTCCCCATCCAAAACCACTAAAATATCAAACTCATTACATCTCCAGTACTAACATCATAACTTGCAGCATTGCCCTAATTTAGGTCCTCTCTTTCACGTCATAGCCACCATGTCTCTTCCGTGTGAGTCTAGAAACTTGACTTATATCTTGCCCGTGGTAACATATCATCCATTTCATACCCTGCATCTTCTATATACTCCTGTTTACGTACCACCTCCATGACACCTTACCTTCTTCTTGATTCACTGCTTCCCTTTTACCGTGGTCAAACTTTAAAACCTCTAATTTGTGTCGTTCACCCATATGTCAATTCCATGACCTACAAAAGTCGCATAAGGTCATCCAAATCCCTTTGTAAGAGGTCCACTAGAGTAACTTGCTTGAACCAATAATCGTTACTCGATTAAGACAATCGTGCATCCATTGACGTACCTCCTTACCATTGACATTGATCCATCGTGAATACTTAAAGCTCTTGTTGTCGATCCTCTATATGCCCATAACCTTGTTTACTCATCCCCTCTACACTCACAAATAGACAACACGCATCTGTATGTTCTCAGTTGTCATCGATTAACTTGTATCTGACCTTCTTCGAAGTCAACGACTTATTATTCTACTACACTTCTCATGTTACCATACTCTTGAAGGATACCCTCCTCGGGGTACTTTACCTTAAACTCCGTTAGTTCTTTCTTCATTTCATGCTTCCTCTTCTTTATAAGGTAACTATATATTCTTTGTCTTGTTGTTTCATATAACTCCCTTTCATAGACTTAACCATTCTTCCTTGATGTCTTTCAAGAGCACATTCCCAAATATTATAGCCCTAGCTAGCATCTACTCGCGTTCCTCTTGGTTAGTATCTTAAGTCTCTCGATCAAAGCTCTTCATTTCGTCTTTCATCTTCTTGGGGTCATCATTTATACCCACTTCCTCCTTCTTGGCATTTCTTAGTCTTATCGTCATAACAGAAACCAGTCAACTCCACGTTAATCTCCACCACGCCCTTCTTCTCATAACTCTAGTAATGTTGACACTTCACTTATTGGTACTTCGTAAGCTTAACTTACGGTATCTTAAATCTTTTGTGATTGGTTCATCCACCACTCTCATCTCGTCTCTCATGTCTAGGAGCGCCTAGGGAAATGCCTTAATTGGATCGCCACTTTTGTAATCCTATCCACTTAATCCACATCCTCCATTTATCAGCACGACACTTGGAATGCCCCCTTAAGTTGCTACCTCTAGTTTGCTTTATTGTTGTTCAATTGTTGCTTCTTTAGAACCAATCCCACAACTCCATGCTATTTGTATAGTTTCCATCTCGGTTTCGCTCAAGATTCGCTTCCATTTGCTCGTCCTTCGGTTACGTCGTCTCTAATCTTCCTCTTCGACATCCTTTTAAAAGGAATCCGAGAACCGCCATGTTGTTCGTTAGCACGAAATGCTCAGCTCGATACTTGAGCGTCCTCCTCCACGTATGAACGCTATCTCAAGCCAAAAGGCGTTGTTCAAGGTGTGATGATAGCCTTCTATCATCCTAACTACAAGGTCCAAAAACCATATGCTACTATATATCCTAGTTTACGTATATGACTATATAAGTCCTATGTCCATATTGCTATAACCAACATATCATATCCAAGCAAAACTTATTACAACAAAACAAGGTTCTAACATTCATATGATATCATCATGCAACATGTAAAAACTCATATCAATATAAAAATCATGCCACCATTTTCACATAACAAGTCCATCATGCATAACTATAATCAACATATAATAGTAGTCCAACAACCATCCTAAATCCACATATACATATCTATATATATTTATATACATACACTAATAATCCAATAAACTACGCTGCCGAGATCCGCGGAAGGAGTGGTGGTCCGTACATTCTACCCCGACTCATGCATGTGATTTTTAAAACGAAAACTCAGAACCCGTGGGGTTCTGTTTATTCCTTATTCGGCCTTTAGAAGATTGCGAGTGCCATTGTTGTCAACCTAGGGCTCTGATACCACTTTTGTAACACCCCGAATCCGCGGGACTCGGGGCGCTACGGGTTGGGACCTCACAATGGGTCCCGACCCTTAGCCTGACAACAATTTCACCGGATCTTGCAACAAGGCACAAATAAAGGCCAAAACCAAAATACATTTTTATGCAAGTGATGTGTTTCCCGAAAATATACAAACAAAGACTTCAGCCGATAAATAACACCAAACGCCACACACGCAACATACAATGCATATAAAGAATACCAAACTCAATTCAACCAAAACCCCTCCTAAAATGTACGGAACCCCGGCTGCCCACTCTTCCGGATCTCTCAGCCGCATTCCTAACCTGCAAGGCAATCTACAACAATCGGTATAAAACCGTTAGCTAATATTCGAGGCATTAGAATCAAGGTGAAAAGGCACAAACACAAGTCAATCATCATAAACACCCAATACACTCAAACACACACAAGTCCGGTTTATTATCTTATTATTATTAAGTCATATCCCGTTCTAATTCAACTTAGGTTGTGACACGAGAGTCACCGAAACTCGCCTCGGTCCCTACTTACCGGCATGGAATGGTACTGATGCATCCGACCGTCTACCAGCACGGGATAGTCGCCGAGAACCCCCTAGCTCTCGCGGGAGCCAGGCAAGTTGTCACCGCCCGTTATCATACACTTGGGCCAAAATAATATATAAAGGTCGGTGATCCTATTTCCGGTTTAATTGTTATAAACAATAAACAATAAACACACACCACCAAACACACATCAATGCTAATACAAGGAATACGAGCTAAGTAAGTCCGGAGACTTACCTTATCGCCACACTCAACTCACAACACTCTCGCTTCCCTTGGGAAGGAGTCCATAACCTGCTCACAAGAAGATAACTATATCAACAACTCGCTCAACTCAAGAAGTCTAAGACTTCTACACAAATGATCTACGCGAGATCATTTGACTCACATTCTAGGACCGCATCCTAGGATCTCTCATGCTCACCTCTCACTCAACACAAGCTAGAAGTCCTTAGACTCCTATACCCTATGATCTCGCAGGATCATAACCCAAATCACATACTAGGATAACATGTCTAGTCCAAACAATTCAATAGTCACAACACCATGTTAGGATATGCATATCCTATGCCATAAAGTCAACAACCATATACTCCAATTCTCAAACCTCCAAAGCCTCACAAAGTGACATCAACACCTTAAGTAAAAAAAAACATTTCAAAATCCTCAAACACTCACCTAAGGTCCAAAGCCACTACTTGGCATTCACTCTAAGTTATGCTAGAATATCCAACCTAGCATGATACTAATACTAAACATAGCTAAATCGAGATAAGATCATAAGCTCGAGGGAGAGGGTACTCACGTGACGTTAAAAGACGGAAGACGATCTATGGACGTCGATATGGATTCGTTAGACCTTTATCGGGACGCTTCCAAACCTAACACCAAAACTATGCAAGTTTAGCTCATACGCTAAACTTGAACGGAATATATAATATAAATCTATAGAGAACTCTTTTTCAAAAGACACGATATGAAATTCTAGAAACTTGGTCATTAAACCGGAATTAAATCCTTGAGCCATAATCCGAAGTTTATCCAACAAGGGAAATATATATGTGGTATATATAATATAGGATAAACCTCATAATTAAAATCCAAGGTTAAAAATCGTCAAAATATTTTCTAGGCAATTTATACAATTCTAAAATAAACTTGGGCCATTTTCCAAAAATATAAATATGGGCCAAAGTCAACAATTAATCTGCAGGGGTATAATAGCTAAAACATTAAAGTTGGGGCCAGAAACGTAAAATATGAATATGGGGTATAACTTGAAATTACAGATAAAATGAGGGGCCCGATTTAATAACTTTAAAAGGGTTTCTTCATACTAAAAAAAAAACGCAGCAGGGGAAGGGGTTAAGAGCAGAGGCGGCGGCGAAGAGCAACGCAGCGGAGGGGGAGACTCGCGAGGGCGGCGGCTGGCTGTGGCAAGGCCGGCGAAGTGGTTGCCGGTTACAGAGGGCGAGGGGCAGGGGAGAGGCCTCTCCAGCGGCTTCGTCGGCGGCCACTAGCGAGGGCAACTCCAATGGTTTTCCAGCTTCTACAGGGAGACGACGGAGAAGGTGGTTGCGGCTGTTAGGAAGGCAAGGGGTCGTGCTTCCGGTCTCTTGGTGGCACAACGGTGTTGGCGACTCCTTGACTGCACCAATAGGTTCAACAGAGTGGATCGAGAAGTGTGGTTGGGGATCGATGCCAAAGGGGGGGATGAGGTAGCGGCATCCAGAGCAGAGGAGGTTGGGAGCAGGTCGACCAAAGAGTTGCAGGTGAGGGAGGAGGGTTGAGGTGGTTCCAGATGAGTGTAGTTGAGTGAGGAGAGTCAGGGAGACGGAGAGCTTAAGAGATGTCCTGTTCTTGGTTGCTTTGCTGGATGCAGCATGAAGAGGGTGAGGTTGAAGCTGTACGAGAGGAAAGGTGAGGGTGAGACCACTGGTGTGCAAGAGGGACAAAAGATGGCGTGAGAGGTCGCCAAGGCTGGAACGAGGGGTCGAAGCCTTCTTTTGCAGAAACTAGGGTAGGGTGGCACCATAGGCTAGGCGGGAAGGTGAAGCCCAAAGATCCTAGGCGGCAAGGTTACATGTGCCAGGAAAAAGAGGAATAAAAATAATAATAATAATAAAATGAAATGTGGAAAAATGTACTCGACCAAAATTAGTCGGAACGAAATTTTCAGATCGGAAAATATTTCCCAACCTTTCTAAAAGATAAAATACGGAAAAATAAATATATGGATCAATTATATAAATAAACTCGCAAAATATACTTTAAATAACAAAAAAAAAAATCTTTCTCGTAATTTATTTTACAAGTACATATAATAATTTAAACATGGGTAATAAAATCATATCGATGTATATATATACTCATAGAATTTAATTTACGACGTAAAAATACTCGTAAAAATATTTAAGTTATTAAAATGTCGATAAAAGCCGGGGAAAAAGAAAAAGATATCGCAAACGCGTCTAAAATTGGGGCATTACACTTGTCCTGTCCTAGGGCCCAAAATTTACCCTATATGCTAATCTACTTGCGTCCAAGGGTCCAAAACCTGCTCTAGTACGTTGACCAACCTGCGTCCTAGGGCCCAAAATTTACCGTAGGATACTAATCTACATGCATCCTAGGGCCTAAAACCTCCCATAAAACGCTAATCAACTTGTGTCATACAACCCAAAACTTAGCCTAAGACGTTAATCTACTTGTGTCCTAGGACCCAAAATCTACCCTATGATTCTAATCTACATGCGTTTTAGGGCCCAACCTACTAGCGTCATATCAACGCCAACAAAACAAAGACCAATGAAGGTAGATTCATCAAGTCCTTCCAACGTGTCTTCGCTCCAACAACAATTTTCGCGGCCAAGACTCAAGTGCAAGTATTGAGGAGCATCACAAAACAAAAACCTTCAAGTATCTACCATTCAAACTTGAAGTTGTTGAATTATAACTCCAACTTGAGGGGAAGCGATGTGCCTAATATATTGAGCTTATCTTTATTTATTAATTTACCGTTTTGTCCGTTTATATTTGTCTATATAAACAATATTTAATCAATAAAATAAATAAAATTTATCGTTCACAAATCTATACAGAGACCCTCCCACCTTTTCAACAACCAAAATAACTGAATTTGGGTATTCAATTGTTTTTTTGAAAATTGGATGAAATGCACCCGAGCATAAGTTTCATGTACTATATAGCATAAGCTTATAATTTATTAGGTAAATAACATCGTTTAATCAATGATGACATATTTGTCTCTATTACCCTATCTCAAATTATCCTATTTAGTTACAAGGACAAATCTATAGAATTAGAAAATTATAATTCAAAAATCTAAATAAAGAAGGTGAATAGTTACGTGAATAATTTATCAATATTCATAAATGACAAGATCCACATAGAATTAAATTTTATGTGAATGTATGTCATAACTGACAAGATCAACATATAAGACATTCAACATAATTGAATTCGATAATTTTATAATATCGTCGAAATATATAATCCTACATGAAACTAGTATGTATACAAGAAAGATACAAGAATTGAATATACATAATTTACATGGAACTGCACACAAGCATGTACAAGCCATATATAGGAATATCACACATTATTGCAAGTAAATTTATGATATATGACTTACATTAATTCATAATCTACCTTATTACATGAATTACATAGATTAGTATAAGATAGTAATACAATAATAGGATCTTCAATGTTACAAGAAACTAGTACACACACAAGAAAGGTACACATAATTGCAGCTACAAGATTTACACGGAACTGTCAATTTTGTGCACGCCATATATAGAGAATCTCAAAATTAAGGTATATTTATAATTTTCAAAAGAAGATTAAATTGTGGGATCCAACTTGGAGGGACTGCCAACCACTAGACCAACTAAGAGGATTCGAACTCGAATCTAGCACCACAACCACTAGACCAAATGAGTATTGGTAAGAAATACGTTTCATTTACAAGAATAAGTTACAAGATATACGTCTCATTTACTAAGTTAATCCAAATTATTAACTATTAACGATTTACCTTCTAAAATTAGAGCGCATCATGATTTAAAAGACAATAATATATACAAAATCTTGTAATTGATTGTATGAGGGTAATTTACTATTAAATTTTTAAATAATGTCATATTCTAATATAATTAGTGAAGTGGACAAATACTAAACAATATTAATGACGTAATCCTACACAACAAATTCAACTTTTTTGTTGTTGTTGTTGTAAAGCTGTACCTAAAGCTTAATGTTAATACACAATACTTGTGTACATACACAAAATATTTGTGGTCATAAATACTTAAATTCTAGTATTAATACGCAATACTTAATCTAGTCTCATAATCCTTCGTGGGTTGATAAGAAGTCAATATATTTTGGTAAGGCGGAATTGGACAAAGCAAAGAAAAGAGATAACCTAACATATAAATTAGTTTTGTATTTATTTTATTTTTTATCACCAAAACCATAAGAGGATTAAAAAGTTTGTGTTCAAGAACACAAAATTAGATATAATGTAATGTTTCTTTTTTTTTCCTTTTTGATTAGAAGGAGGTATTTTGGCTTCTGCGCACATCTATTTTTTTTTTATTTTTGAGTCATTCATGCGTAAACTATGCATAATTTCTCCAATGAAAAAACACGATATACATGACTATATGAGCGATTTTTTTTAATAAAAAAGTAATGGTTATTTCTTTACGCAAAACATAAATTTGTCTGTAGTTGGGAGATTATAATCTAGTGAAATTTATTCATGGAATCTATATTTTGAATCTATAATTTGATTATTGCTGCACGAAATTTGTATTAGCCAATAAACAATTGAAAATGGCAAGTTGCATGGAGCATCTAAGTAATAAATTAATTGCAATGCGACTGTCGCCTGACAATCATCACTAATATATTATAAGTTATAACAATTGGAATTGACATCTCATTCTTAATCCACAATAAAAGAAAGCACTTGGCACTCCTACAATGGCGGATTCTCGCATTTCTCCCAAATCCAATTACCTGAAATCCCGATCGCAAAGAAAATGCTTACCTACTCAATAAATGCCCGTAGCAGTAGCACTCAACTGTCTACATCTGATTTCGCCCCATTATCAATTCAATCACCGCCAAACAAAAACCTAAAATTCGCATCTAATTTCGCTTGCTTTTCCTCCAACACAATTCGTTCCAGCTGCAACATGACCGAAACGGCGCCATTGCGTGCTCCACCTAGCTTCGGATTCCGAAACTTGACGGAGACGTTCACTGTTGATGTTCACAGAGCGGAGGGAAGGCCTCTGGTTGTGCCGTTGAAGGCTCCCTTCACCATCGCGAGTTCGAGGTTGGAGCTGGTGGAGAACGTTGGAGTTAGGGTTGAGCTTAGCAATGGATGTGTTGGTTGGGGAGAGGCCCCAATTCTCCCATCGGTGACGGCGGAGGATCAGGCAACGGCGTTGGTGAAGGCTGACGAGGCTTGTCTGTTTCTTCGCCGGAGTTCCGCTATGACTCTTGGCGCGGCGTTGGAGGAGGTTGGCCGGATCCTTCCTGGTCATGCATTCGCTTCTGTGAGTCTTGCCTTGATCTTTTTTTTGCTACGATCTGCAAAATGCTTTTTTTTTAGTTTGATTGCCTTGCTTTTGTTGATTGATCTGGTGGAGGAGAAATTGAATTGTGATCATACTTATTTTACCTCATACGTAGTTTGTGCTCATGTAAAATTCGATTGGAGAGTACTTTCCGAAATTAATAGTAATTCCTGGATGCTTGATGAAAATCTTGCTGGTTTTAATTGTTGTTTTGGTGATTACAAATTTACTACAGAAATTACTGCTTACTATATAAAGGGTGTCAAGATTATTCCGTCTATTTCCCTGTTTCGACTGTTTATATGGTTTTAACACGTTTTTATTAATAAAAGGCGATTTAAAGCAATTAGAGCGCCGACAATTATGAATACAGCTTCATCATTAAATTTCTAATGTATATAAATCTGCTGTTGGGTGATGAATTGGGTTATATTTTGTTCATGCTTGTTATTTGGCTTCGAAATAATTATTTAGAGAGTACTGTCCTTTTCAAACTCTGATTTCAAGTTTTCAACTTGACATTTCATTCATTAGGCAAAGTAGCCTGAAACATATGGTAGAGAATTGATTAAATAAGTCATGTATCCATGTAATTTATGTCCATTAAGATCGATTGTCATGTTGTGAATCCCTTTTCTTCTGTTGAACTATTCACTTAAATGATTCTTATAAAGACTGCTTTGTGTGATTGAAGGTTAGGGCTGGGGTGGAGATGGCACTAATTGATGCAGTGGCTAATAGCATTGGTATTCCTTTGTGGAGGCTATTTGGAGGAGTTTCAGATACTGTAACCACGGATATAACAGTTCAGTCTCGTGGTGTTCTCTTGCTTTTTTTAATATTCTTAAATTTCCTTGTTTCAATTTCATATATGTTTAAACTCAGAGGATCTTATGAACATCACAAAAACAGAGAAGATTTTGGAAACAATCCAATTCTACGTTCTCTCACAATAACTTTTCTCATGTCCTGCACAGATTCCCATTGTTTCGGAAGATGAGGCTACTAAACTGGCTTCTGGCTATCATAAACAAGGCTTCAAAACCCTGAAACTTAAAGTAGGAAAGGACTTGAATGCCGATATTAAGGTTCTTCAAGCGATACGCAAGGTGTTCCCTGACTGCGTTTACATTTTAGATGCTAATGAGGGTTATACCCCTAGTGAGGCTGTTGAAGTTCTTCAAAAGTTAAATGGTAAAATTTTGATTGCCAATTCAGCTCCTTCCCCTCTATATTGTCCACCATGTACTTTTCCTTACAAAATCATTAGGTGCCTAGCATTTGTATTCTTGATTTCATGCTAACTCTCCCAAATGCCCTTGACTTTGTTTTCTGGTAGATGATGAAATTAATGTGGCTGTCCAAGGACTCACTTGTTTGCTTACCCTTGGACTGCCTTCCTTCTTTTTTTTGACAATGTGTCTTTGATTGAGAACAAATTGGGATATCACACAAGACTGGAATAACAGACTGAAAACCACACAAGTTGGTAGCATTTTTTAGGGAAAGGCCTTTACAAGACAATTTGTGGATTACTTTCCACTAGATGGCTCTCGGTCACCTAGCAGCGGCTTTAGCATTCTGTTGTTGACAGCACTAGCTGATATTAGACCATTCTACCCCTTGATTTTTTTGATAAAGTTGGTAGCATTTTTTCTTAAGGAACTACATTTCGTTTCAGAAATGGGTGTAACACCAGCACTATTCGAACAACCAGTTCACAGAGATGACTGGGAAGGCCTCGGCCATGTTAGCCAAATTGCAAAAGACAAGTATGGAGTATCTGTTGCTGCAGATGAGAGCTGTCGTAGTGTACACGATGCAGAGAAAATAATCAGGGAAAATCTTGCTCATGTCATCAACATCAAGCTTGCAAAACTAGGAGTCCTTGGGGCTCTCACTGTTGCAGAATTGGCCAGGGAATCAGGATTAGACTTGATGATTGGCGGCATGGTTGAGACAAGACTGGCAATGGGTTTTGCTGGTCATCTTGCTTCCGGAATGGGTTGTTTCAAGTATGGCATGCTTTATCTTGAGTATTATGTCTTCCCTACACAATATCTCAATACCTCACATGATTTATGTTCTTAAACAGATATGTTGACCTTGATACGCCACTTCTGATGTCGGAGGACCCAGTTGTGGGAGGCTATGAAGGTATTCTAATTTCGTAGTGTTTACTCAGATTTACAGAGCTTGAAAATCTAGAGAATGATTGAATATGGTTTACTCACAAAAGCTTCTTGTGTCGTAGTTGCCGGACCTGTTTATCGATTTACTAATGCTAGAGGTCATGGTGGCTTTCTTCACTGGGACAATCTTAATTGGTAAGACTACATCCTCAGTCTTTATTTTCACCCCTTGTATTTTATGGGTTTTTTTGTTCTTTGTTTGGGTATGATACGAGTATCAACATACCAAAATATCTTTGAAATATTTTGCAGAAGCTGATGTAAATGAACATGGCCAAGTCCAAAATTCTCTTCTGATGATTCCAGTCACAAAAACAGAAGATGAATTACAGGTATTGTTGCAGCTTAGTTAGCTGTTAGAAAGGTTTAAGTGTAGTGCAAGCTACATTAGTAGTTGTCAATATATGTATTCCACTTTACTTGTAATTTATTGCCACCATATAAAACAATGTGTGTATGAATTGTATGCTTCTTGATTTGTGGTATCCAAGCTGTGGTACTAAGTTGCACAATCAGACTCTTTCTTGACTGGATCACAAGTTTAAAGTTTTTCATGAATTTCTTAAGGTGGTGATTATTTTATTATTTATTATTTAGGTTCGATTGGCTTCGTCGATCTACATCCGGTTCGAACCCGAATCTCCAGACTAACCACTTAATGGTCTAGCACCACATCCCACTAGTCCAACTTAATGGTCTAGCACCACATCCCACTAGTCCAACTGACCACTAGTCCAACTGAGTATTGGTAGGTGGTGATTATTACCTCATAAGAAAATAGATCTACTTCAGAACTGGGAAGATATATTAACCAATCAAATTCCATTAAGGAAGCTACAATGAATTGAATACAAAGAATCTCAGAAAAATCCACTCATGTAATGTGATAAGCTCTTCACATTACAACCTTTGTGAATAAACCTTCAAAGCCTTTTCACCTTTACAGAGACAGAAGACAGATTTTCACAGTACCTCACAAAAGCAGGTGATTTGCAATTTGGTTCAATCCCATAATCCATGGCTTCTTGTTAGGAAGTGCAAAGTTTAGCTCAAACATCTCCTTTGATGCTTTCCCACCAGTTTCACAGAATCCAACAAGCCTTGCTACAATATCAGCACTTTCTTCTATATGCTTCAGATCATGAGAATCTGTCCATAGCTTGTTGATGAACTGCAGTCTCCTGTGCTTTCCATCAAGTGGAACACCCCATTTTATGTACAGTTCCTCTACTTCTTCTGGGCTTAGACGCGTCGTCACCCTTTTCGCAAGGAACTCTCTTTCACGCTTCAATGCTCGGACGCTGCAAAAGGAGTGACATTTCAGCAATTTCAGGAGATTTTCAATAACTCACACCAAACAGGTCCTAAGTATGTTCTTACAAAATACAGCAAGTGAGCAAATTTTAACCTGGATGAAAGGGAGACGGCGGGTTCATCTCCAATAGGAGCCGGGCTGGCGTTACCGAGTTCTGCAAGGTGCTGTTGAAGCCATGTCAAGCGCCTAAGTTCAACTTCCATGTAGATTTGATCAGCTGGGTCTCCTCTAAATAGTAGATAAAACTGAGTCCTGTGTATTATAGAGACATGACAGACATCCCATAGCTCAATTATCTGCTGCCTGTGCTCTCTAAACTGCACAGTCCATGAAATCACTGGCTCCTGATTCTCAACGACATCTTCATTGTTCTCAATATCGTATCCAGCATTCTCATTTGCTTCTAATTCAAGAACCTGGCAAACAAGCAGCTGCTTCTGGTACTGCAGCTTGGCTACGCGCTCTTTCAACTCAGTAACATAAGCTCTTATGTTTCTAACATTCTCTTCTGCAGCTGTCTGAAACATCTTCTGCATTTTCTTCATGTTAACAGAGCTTGAACGTCGGTATCCACCCGAAGGGCCTGACCCTTCCTTTGACGAGACATCTCCATTCTCTGTACTCTTTGAGGGTGTTCCTTTCTCAGACTCTACCAAAGCCTCAACAGGTACACATGTTTCATTTCTAGGATCTCTATTTTCAGCTTCAAATTCCACAACTTGGTTAGCTGAACCCAAGGGCGAGCAGGGAGACCTCAGAAGTGTTTGCCTGTTAAGACTATTACTTGCAGCTAAAGGAAGTAACTTCTTCTTTTTCGAGTGACGTTTTATCTTTGGATTCACTTCATCATTGCATTCTTCAGCTTTACTTGGAAGAGACATCACTAGTTTGTCTATAGACTTCTGAACATTCTCAAGCTGCTCTTCTAAATCCGCTATTGTGCTTCCTTGTGTGTGGAGTCTAGTTATCTCTTCTTTAAGATTGGCACTTACACTTTTGTTTGTTGCAATGGTGTTTTCAACTTCAACCTCTCTTACTTCTGGTCTAACTGATCGCATCTCTCGTATCTCTGCTTGTAGTTTAGCAATAGTCTCTGCTGCATCTTGGTTACCTAACCTATGACAAGCAACTTCCTTTTGTAATACTTCCAAGGCTCTATTGGCTTCTTGTCCTAGCTGATCTTGAAGCTGCTCAAGCTTTCTAATTTCATGCATAAGAGTAAATGGTGCAGTTGATGACTGCCTAACACTTTGCCTTCCCATTGTATTTCTCATTTTAGAGGCGCGTTCTTTTCCATCCAAACTCGGTGATACAGTGCCAGAAAATGATAGGCACTTCACAACTGATCTAGGTGATTCAGCAGGTTGGACCTTGATTTCCTCTTGCATTTTCTGAAGTAGTTCAGCTACTTGAGACTGTGCTTGATCTCGTTGTCGTCTTAGCTCTTCAATCTCTCTCTCCATCTAGGCATCACTCAAATATAGTCAATACAAGTTGCTAAAGTTTATAATAGTCTATACTAAACATTCCCTAAGAGTTTATATTTTTACCTGCTGGATCTTGAAATCTTTTTCACTAGAGGGATCAGGAGTGCGCAACTCTGCTTCTAGTCTCGCCACTTCCTTCTGCAAATGTTTTACTAGTTGTTTGTCTGAGACAACCTGAGAATTTCACCATACTTGCAATTACAAACAAGCATAAGCAAAGAAGAGAGTGTTTATGAAAATGGCATGCTGTAATACCATGTTGACTTGAGCATTGTTCGTTACTTCCTTTGCACGGGTAGCAAAGAAGAGAGTGTTTCGGCTTTGCTCAACATGACTCAGAGCTGGACTCAATGTACATATGATGGCTGTCCGAGCATTCCCACCAAGTGAATGTTGCAGAATGCGCGTAAGCTTTGAGTCTCTGTATGGTATATGACCGCCTCTCTTTCCACCAACACTACAAAAGTATAACATACAAATGTTTCTTTGTTAATCCTGAAAATCTCAGCACTATTAACTACTGAAACAAATGAGATTTTACTAAGCTTCCTAATGACTGTAGTGAAACAAATGAGATTTTACCAACACTATAAAAGTAAAACATACAAATGTTTCTTTGTTAATCCTGAAAATCTCAGCACTGGATGGATCAACTACTGAAAAAATGAGATTTTACTAAGCTTCCTGATGACTGTAGTGAAACAAATGAGATTTTACCTAAGCTTCCTGATGACTGTAGTGAGGGTCATCAAGCTAAGATTGATATGGCAACCTTCTCTTAGTCGTGCACCATCCGCGTGAGTTTGTGCTGCTCTCTCACTGCCAGCCAGATCTACAAAGTTCTGTGGAATGTGACAAATTATCAGTACATCTGAAATTCAATAAAGCCTATCAAAATCCACATAAAACATCACAAAAAACTTACCAAGCTGGCAACATAAGAACGAACGCAGTCTGTATTCTCACGTTGTGTACTTTGAATCGTCTGCGTTACAATCCACAACACATTAGTCATACAGACATTCATCTCAGTAAAGGAAAGCAAGTACATGATGAATAATGAGTTACCAGCTTAATAATCTGGTGTGAACGCGAACTCCTATCGTTTAGTGCAGTTTCACCCACTTGTCTTTGAGCTACAAAATCATCATACACAAAATCAATATGAATGGAAAAATGCAAATCACAAGGGATGTTAGCTGGATAAAATCAAGAGCTTATTCACCTTCACAAATGCTGATTAAATTTGTTAAATGCTGATCGTCAGTGACAGTTTCTTCTACCAATTTCTCAACCATAGTTCCTTTCTGCAAAAACATGAAGACATGTAAATATCAACTTCAACCAGAGGAGATTATACAGAAAATAAGTGCAGCAAAGGTTGGTAAAATTATATCATACCTCCGGATCATCTAAAAGCTTAAGGGAACGCCCGGATTCTGAATTCAAGAGATCCCTCACATTCTCATTGTAGATTTCCAGTCCAGAAATCTTTATTGTAAAGTCTCTATCTGGCGTCTACAGTGAAAAGGTATAATTTAGCTTCAAAAACTTATGTGTTCCAGAAGATTAAATTCATTGGTAACTTACATTTATAATGTGATTATATATATCTGTAACTGCTTTCTCTGTAATTCCTCTCATTGTATATGTCTTCCCACTGCTTGTTTGCCCATATGCAAATATGGTTGCTGAAAGCAAGAGCTTGATATTACTACTGAATATCAATATTTTAGTCTATGAGCAACTTAGTATAATATAAGCAATATCACTCACCATTAATCCCCATCAAAGCAGACAACGCGACATCCTTCACCCCGTCATAAACCATTTCAGTAACACAGTCAGGTCCAAAGACTTTGTCTGAAAATTTAAGGGAAAGAATTGCATAAATCTCAAAACATAGTCCCAAATGAGAACAAATAAGAGGAAATCCATCTTACCAAAGGTGAATGAAGGCTGTTGAGCACTACGATCATGAGAAGCAGGCGGTTTGTAGATAATTGTCTGGTCATCTACACACTCCCATGCCACTTGGTCTTTTGATGACTGTTCCTTCTTGTTTAAGGGCCGTAATCGGACTGTCACGACAATTTTTTCTTCCTTAACTCTAGTGCCACCTGGGGTTGATGCCGGTGTCCTCTCTATCTTAGAAGCTGGAGTAGACGGTGCGCTTGCAGCTTTTACTGTCATCTCGCCTTCTTGTTTGTACTGAGAAATATATAATCACCAGAATTCACAAGTTGAATAAGCAAAGTACAGGTAAGGAGTAATATCCTAAGTGAGAAAATGAATCTGGAGAGGAAGTTTTGATTCTTAAGAAACCTATTGTAAAACTAAATTGCAAAAGGGGTCACTTTCTTTTTTTCAAATTTTTTCAGTTGAAGTTTCCAGATTAGCAGTGATGCATTTCATGGGTTCATTTACTTTACCCTTAACAAAAACATAATGTTTACATCAAAATAAGCCACTGATTCTTAGCTAAGCTTTGAATCGTTTTTGTTCTAAAAGCTGTAAATAAACATTTGTTCATTAAATGCTAATAAATACACTTTCACAGTTATAAATCTCTGTCAAACCTAACAAAACACTTGTCAGTGATGCAGTTCATTCAAAAAGCTAAATATCAGCTTGCAAATGAGCGGCTGATCCACTCAAATTAGGTTCTTCATCAAATTTCACAGGTCCTCACAATGCCAAGTTGGAAACCCTAGTCTCTGGCTATCAAAATTCAAGCATCCAATAACAAACTTTGAAATCAGAATGAGCAATAAGAAATTGGATGAACATTATTAAATTTGCGCCTTGATAAATCCTTTAAAATCACCCAATTCTCCATCGTCCCCAAAACTCCTACCCCGTCACAAACGCAAACCCTTCTCGCAAAAAATCATTGTATTTACCTCAAATCTAACACAGAATCGACAGACTCTTCACTCGAAACGCACACCATTTCAGTTTTTATGCATAAATTTCCAAAATTGGGAAGAATCACGAATAGTAGCCGAAATAGGAAAGGATGACTTACATAGAATGACCAATACGAATGCCGGATAGTGATCTCAGCCCAATTTAGCTCAAATTTGAAAATAAGCTTGCCGATATGTAGATTTAAGAGAATGAACGTTCAGGGGAATGAGAGGGGGAGCGCAGGACAGCAGATGATTTACTTGTCCACCAATGATTTTTGAATTTAAGTGTCACCTCCAACGGCTAGTTTGAAGTTCTAACGTCTTTTAAATAATTTAATATTGTTTACTACTCCACAATAAAGTAAAAGAAAATTCTAAGGAAGATGGTGGGACACGTGGCCTTGAATTTTGTCCTTTGCCAAATTATGACATGCAAAATTAGCCCTTGTATTAGAATATGTTTGTACAATTGTACGTCATGTTGTATAAACAGTTGTGTAATATTGAGTTTCATAACATAAAATTATATAATATAAGAATAAAATATAGTAGTGTTTATAATTGTATTTGTACATATCATATGAGTATATTCAAACATTTTTTTTAAAATGTCATATAAATATTATATTTATTATATAAACTAAAAAATATATTCAGACTAAAATGAATTATAAATCTAGCATGAAAAATTATATAAATGAATTAATATTACTTTTTTTAAATTTTATTTAGTTTAGTTAATTATTTTTCCAATAAAAAAATTGGGATTTTATGAATGGAAAATAGAACAAAATCATGAGGCCGTTTTTTTTTTTTTTGTTAGATACTATTTTTCAATCTAGACCAAATTATAGGTCCATTAGGGAGGCTCAAATTGGTAGATGAAGCTAGATGAAGATATGAAAAAAACTTGAGAATCAGGTGTTTGGGAACCACAAAGTTTAGTATATGATGGCAGATGAAGCTAGATGAAGGAAGTTGAAGAATTAAAAAATCAATCAACTACCAAAAGCTAGATTACGGAGATGAAGGACCGATCACAATTCATTTCTTCCAATCTTGCACTAGAAATTGAAGGGTTCCTCACAATATTTTCGTCACTACTCAAAAGTGGAAGGGTCTCCATTCTCAATTCCATTCGATAGGTAATATAAATCTTGATTTCTTCATCTCAAATTTCTCTTTTAAGTCTCGAATTGAGCTTCTTAGTTCATCCTTTTCCAAGCAACAGGTTTTCGTGGAAGAGCTTTCGGTTTCATCCAATCTAAAGATAAAACTGCAACCCTAATTTTATTTGAGAATTAAGTGCCCTAATTGACAGGTAAAGCTTGTTGTTCATTGCAGCAATTAAGCAAATGGATTTTTCTAGAGCTATAAACTGATAGATAATGTAATTATTGTAAATATAGGGGTGTCCTATTGTAATTATTGTAAACTCTATTTGTTATTAATATGAGCCATCTGACGTTGGAAACCCTAAGGGGAATATTATTCAAATCTCACATGGTATCAGACTTCTCGTTCCTCTAAACCCTCTTCCGCTTCTCTTCCCCTTCACCAATTTTCACGATGGCTACCGATCGGAAATCATCTTTCCATTCTGCCCTCGGAATCTCAAATATCAAAACAACATTGCTCTCGTCCTTGATCATGACACTCCGTATACATCATGGGTCACCTTATTTCGCGTTACTGCGAAAGCTCACAATGTTCTCGATCACATTGATGCCAAGGTTCCCCGACCTGCGGACATCGATGATTCGTTATGGCTTCAAGTTGACGCAACAGTTCTGCAATGGATCTATAGCACTGTCTCGCGCGAGATCCTTCTGCAAATTCTTGACTCTGACGATACCGCACTTCAGGCATGGAATCGAGTCAAAGATATCTTTCAGGATAATAAGAATACCCGCGCCGTCTACCTCGAGCATGAGTTCTCCAATTGTAACTTATCTGGTTTTGCTTCCATTAACGCTTATTGTATGCAACTCAAATCGTTGGCGGATCAACTCAAAGGAGTCGGATCGCCGGTTCCTGACACTCGTCTTGTTCTTCAACTTATTTCGGGATTGCTTGCTGAGTACAATGCCGCGGCAAGTTTTATCCAGCAAACCGATCCACTTCCCGATTTCACCAAGGCTCGGTCCCAGTTGCTCCTTAAGGAAACTCGACTTACTGCACAATCGGGTTCCTGTTCGACCACCACGGCACTTACCGCTGCTACTCGCTCTCCGGCGTCCTCTGGCACCACCTCGCACCCACCGGCTGGCTCGCCACCACAACGCCGGACTGACCCCAACAGTGCAGCGCCGGACCCCTCGAGAACCGTCGCAGTCGAGGCCGGAAGGGCAAGCCACGACAACAGGCCGGCGGCGCTCCTCCACGAGCTGCTTGGCACCCTAATTTTGGTTGGGTGATGTTTCCCCAGCCCACCACTGTTGAAGGCCCAAATTGGCATCCGGCCCACTCTGCTCCAGGCCCAACACGTCCCCCTTGTCCATTTCCTGTGCAGGCTCAGCAATCTGTTCTTGGGCCAGGCCTAGTTTCCCAATATCAGCAACATGCACACTTTGCTTCAGCAGCCCAACCGACCGCCTTGGATCAAAGTTTTGCTTCTATGACGTTAAATCTGACGGATAATTTCTGGTACATGGACACGGGTGCAACCTCCCACATGACGAATGACTCAGGTTCCCTCTCGTCTTTTTCACATAATGGTTCTTTAAATTTGATAACTGTTGGGAATGGTATGCGTGTTCCTTCTACAGGTATTGGAGATACTACTATCCCCACCACCACAAAACCTCTCAACCTATCCAATGTCCTTATTGCTCCAAAAATTGTCAAAAACTTAGTGTCTGTTCGACGTTTTACAACCGATAACAATGCCTCCGTAGAATTTGACCCGTTTGGTTTTTCTGTGAAGGATCTACGCACGGGGACCACACGTCTGAGGTGTAATAGTTCCGGGGAACTCTATCCAGTCACAAGTCCTTCTTCTCGCTCTCATCATGCTCTCTCCGTCGAGTCTTCCAGTCTTTGACATGCCTGTCTCGGACATCCCGGATCTCCAGTTTTAGAATTGCTTCGTCAATCATCTTTTATTAAGTGTAATAAGTCTCATGTGACTCCTATTTGTCATGCTTGTCAATTAGAAAAACATCACAAACTAGCTTTTGAACGTTCTACTTCCTGTTCTAATGCTCCTTTTGACATTATTCATATGATTTGTGGACTTCTCCTATACCAAGTCGAGACGGTTTTAAATACTATTTACTTTTTCTTGATGACTTCTCCCATTTTCTATGGATTTTTCCTCTCAAGTTCAAGTCCCAAGTATTTGACCACTTTGTTCAATTTCACACTTTTGTCAAAACACAATTTTGTCTACCCATTAAAAGTTTTCAATGTGACATGGGAGGTGAATTTAACAACACCACTTTCCACAAGTTTTTCGTTGATCATGGCATTGTCTTTCGGTTCTCATGTCCACATACTTCTCCTCAAAATGGTAAGGCTGAACGAATGATTCGAACAATGAATAACATGGTGCGTTCTATATTATTCCATGCCTCCATTCCAATCTCCTATTGGCCCCATGCCGTGGAGGTTTCCTGCTATCTTTTAAACATTCTTCCCTCCACTTCCATCTACGGTCAATCTCCCACACAAGTACTTTACCTCTCTAAACCTTCCCTCGCTCACATCCGGGTATTTGGTTGTCTTTGTTATCCAAACCAAAGTGCCACCATTACCCACAAACTTGAACATCACACTACTCCGTGGGTTTTTCTAGGCTATCCTAAACACCATAGAGGGTTCAAGTGTTTAAATTTAGCAACGAATAAAATAATCATTTCCCGTCATGTGACGTTTGATGAAACAATTTTTCCGTTCGCTACCCATTTCCGAGTCCCCCCGGAATCTACTGCACCGCCCCCGGCTGATGACGACCCGTCCCCGTATTTTTCTGCCTTCAATCGGCCTATCACAGCTTCAGCTACAACAGGCCCATTTCCTGTGTCTGGCCCAGTCCCTCATCCGGCCCAAGTCACACCAGCCAGCTCTCCCTCTTCTTTCACCTCATCTGGGCCTAATCTAACCCCCACTTCCATACCCGGCCCAGTTCCCCACTCAACCCATCCGGCCTGCAGTCCCACTAATGACTCAGCCCGCCTAGTAGCTTCTTCGGCCCAGCCGTCTACTATCCCACATTTCCAACCCAATTTTGTCAACCTAACTGAACACGTTTTAAATGAGACGGTCCCTTCACCTCCGAATCCATCTGTCCCGAACCGACCCCAAACCCGAAGTCAATCCGGTATTGTTAAACCAAAGCAGATTTTTGACTTATCCGTATCAACCCGTATTGGACCGCTGCCATGCTCGATGAATATCGAGCCCTTATGCGGAATAAGACGTGGGTCTTGATACCTCGTCCTGCGGATGCTAACATTGTACGATGCATGCCGATTTTTAAGCATAAGTACAGGTCTGATGGTTCCCTGGAGCGTTACAAGGCACGGTTAGTTGCTAATGGTTGTTCTCAACAAATTGAAATTGACTGTGATGAGACATTCAGCCCTGTTGTTAAACCAACAACCATCCATATGGTTCTTAGCATTGCAGTATCCCGCTCTTGGTCCATTCATCAGCTGGATGTTCAGAATGCTTTCCTCCACGGTCACCTCAACGAAACGGTGTATATGTTTCAACCACCCGGCTTTCGCGAACCTTCCAAATCCAATCATATTTGTCTTCTGCAGAAGTCCCTCTATGGCCTGAAGCAAGCTCCCCGGGCATGGTTTCAGCGCTTTGCAGGCTTTCTACACCGCATTGGATTTATCAGCAGTAAGAGCGATTCTTCCCTTTTTATCTATAATCAGGGATCTGACACTGCCTATCTGCTTTTGTATGTCGATGATATTATTCTTACGGCTTCCTCTAATGCTCTCCGCAAACATCTGATTCAGCTTCTGAGTAAGGAATTTGTCCTGAAAGATTTGGGCCCTCTATCCTATTTCTTGGGCATTTCTGCTCGTCGTACAACATCTTGCTTATTCTTGTCCTAGGATAAATATGCTCGCGAAATTGTTGAACAAGCAAAGATGTCTAAATGCAAACCATCTGCTACTCCAACTGAGACTTCTGTCAAGTTAAGTGCTTCATCCAACCCTCCTATTAGTGATCCGACACTTTACCGTAGTCTAGCTGGGGCACTTCAGTACCTCACCTTCACACGGCCTGACATTAGTTTTGCAGTCCAGCAAGTGTGTCTCTTTATGCACGACCCCCGGGAGGCTCATCTTGCAGCTCTCAAGCGCATTATCCGCTACATTGCCGGCACTTCATCATTAGGTATCACCATCTCCTCTTCTCCAAAATCTGATGTCATTGCCTACACAGATGCTGATTGGGCAGGGTGCCCTGATACACGCCGCTCGACCTCCGGTTACTGTGTCTTCTTCAATGACACTCTAGTCTCGTGGTTTGCCAAAAGGCAATCTGTCGTCTCCAGATCTAGTGCAGAAGCAAAATATCGAGGTGTTGCCAACGTTGTTTCAGAATGTTCCTGGTTGAGAAATTTCTTACTTGAGTTACATTGCCCGCTTACCAAAGCATCTATTGTATACACCGACAATATTTTTGCTACTTATCTTGCCAGCAACCCGGTTCAACATCAACGGACCAAGCATATTGAGATTGACATCCACTTCGTCCGCGACAAGGTTGCCCCTGGTCACGTTAGAGTTCTTCATGTACCTTCGGCATTTCAGTATGCAGACATTTTTACAAAGGGTCTTCCTCGACAATTATTTCTAGACTTTAGATCCAGTCTCACTGTTCAACCTCCTCCAGTTTCGACTGCGGGGGTATGATAGATAATGTAATTATTGTAAATATAGGTGTGCCCTATTGTAGTTATTGTAAACTCTATTTGTTATTAATATGAGCCATCTGACGATGGAAACCCTAAGGGAAATATTATTCACATCTCACATAAACTACTTTCTTCTTATGGCTTGCTTCTTAATTACTACAGAAACTTTTTCCATTGTCGTGAGTTCCATGATCAACATTTCTTGCCTTCTAACCTATATGCTCTCTAGATCAATGTTCATATCATCTTCATGTAAATGAAAAAACAACAAGCCAAAATAGCAATCCAAAACAAGAGAGAACCAAAAATAGGAAGCCAAAAGGCCCAAACCAACAAACTCCAATCAGCAGTGATAACATTAACTGAATGGAATCTGAAGTGAAAAGTAATGATAAAATATATAGAAGGTGTTATAAATGGATTTTTTTTTCAAGCATTTTTTCTTCATAATATATTATAAATTTCTGCTTACTACCCTTGTTTGCGGTGATTTTGTTGAGTTATTGTGCTCATTTTTGTTTAGTTGATGCTTA
The DNA here is from genome assembly GCA_033239125.1 of Fagopyrum homotropicum. Lineage (NCBI taxonomy): Eukaryota > Viridiplantae > Streptophyta > Magnoliopsida > Caryophyllales > Polygonaceae > Fagopyrum > Fagopyrum homotropicum. The sequence continues at coordinate 10,105,455 of BSWB01000001.1, forward strand.
CTACTCTTGTTAGTGTGCTGATTTTGTGGAGTTAGTGTTCCCAATTTTTTTGAGTTGATGCTTACTACTCTCCTTTTAGTGTGCTTTTTTTTTTGTTTGAGTTAGTGTGCTAATTTTTTTGAGGTGATGCTTACTCTATTGTTAGTGTGGTGATTTTCACGTTTGATGTTGTGATAATAATCATTTGGCTATAATTTTGAAAAATAAAATAAATTAATTAGGAAAATAGGACCCCTTGAAATTCTCTTTTGCAAATTAGGCATCTATATAAAAGGAAGAAAAAGTAGGCATGAAAACTAAAAAATAGGGGCAATAATTTTTATAATTGAAATGATGGTGATTAGATGTTTACTTTTGGTTTAATATCTTTTTTACATGTTTAATTTTCATTTTTGGTTAATGTAGCTAGTTTGAAGAAATTTTCAAGTACATGAATGTTTAATTTTTTTGGGTGACATTGTTTTCGTTACCCAAATATGAATTGTAGTAGTTTTCTATATATTGGGTTTATGTTTATTGTTTTTGTGGTATGTTTTTTATTGTTGAGTATGCTTAAAGTGATATTTTTGGGTATGTTTTATGGTTACCCAAACTGTGTTACAATGACCAAATGTCATTTGATATTCATGTTTGTGTACAATATCGATTTGTATAAAGTTTGGTTATGACAAATTCAAATTGAGTATGCTTTTATACGTGTATTGGCTTTGTAGTATATTTCTTATTATTAAGTATATTTAAAGTGATATTCTGGGTATGTTTTATGGTTACCCAAAATGTATTATAATGATCAAATGTCAAACGGATTTTTGGGTAATGACCAAGTGTCATTTGATATTGATGTTTGTGTACAATATCGAGTTTTGAAAATTTTGGGTATGACAAATTTAAATTGGGTATGGTTTTTGTATAAGTGATGTTTAAATTGGGTATAAATATAAAATATTATCCAATTTATGAATATTGTTTTATTTTGATATTTGATTTTTTGGGTAGGTTGTTTTCGAGTATGTTTATGTACTTTGACAAATTTATTTTTGGTATGATTGTGACATTATTTGGGTAAACGGATTTTTGTGTAACAGGTAAGAAAAAAAGTATGTTGGGAATTCCTATTTCTGATTGATGTGACATGTGAGATAGTACAACATGTCACATCTGATGAGTTGTCAAACTTTGCCCTCTTTTTGCACTATATTAGTATATTTTCTCTACTTTATTTTATAGGGGGTCAAAATACCAATCTCAAATACTATGGGTTTTCTTTCTCAATTGATTTGCTTAAAAGGGCTAGTTTGTCAATTTTGCCAAAAAAATATTATTATATTTTTTTCCCAAAACGAATACAAATGATGGTGCAAAACTTAGGATAGTGCATAACTCATAAAAGTATAGTTCATAATTATAATAGAATAGTTCATAATGCAAAACTTATAGAGAGATAGTGCATAACTTATAAAATGATAGTTCATGAATTATAATTGAATAGTTCATAACATATAAACGATTAATTTATAAATAATTTGATATAATATATTAAAAAGTAATAGTTCATGAATTATAATAGAATAGTTCATAACATATAAACGATTAATTTATAAATAATTTGATATAATATATTAAAAAGTAATAGTTCATGAATTATATGAGAATATTTTATAAGAGAATAATGCAGAACTTATAACATGGTAGTTCATTATAATTCAAAGCATCCAGAATATATTTTCTTCAAAAAAAAAAAATTAAAAATTGAAACACGTGTCAGCATGTTAGCCGGCCGCACAACGGTACCTGAATAATAGGCAGTACCTGAACAAACCCTATATATATATATATATATAGAGAGAGAGAGTTTGGCTCCCATGTAAACAACCCTTATAGTGTTCAATGAGAACGAATAGTAGCCCTTGATCTGATTAATTCAAAGGCTGAAATTTTACCTAAATATTCTATAAAAAATACAAACCACTCTCTTGATTGGAATGTGTAATACACTCTCTCAATTAAGGTAATTTTTTATATTTTTAATAATTCCCAATAAAATCTTCTTCCACTATTTTAGGTAGTTACAAATAACAAATCTTCAAATTAATTGATATTAATTGATATGGATAACAAAATCTTCTTCCACTATTTTAGGTAGTTCCTTGAATTAGTACCGCTTGGTAACGAAGCCGGTTACTCGTTATATTTCCTCGATCAAATGCACTTAGTTCGTTTATCTGAAGCCGGTTAACTAACTTTACAATATCCAGAATTTATATCGAATATATTCGACAACTATATTCTTCATATTCCATACTTATATCGTTTATATTCGATGAAAAGAACACTTATTAATCTATCATATTTTTGTATGGTTATCGTTGTTTGCATACAAGATAAAGTTTGTCTCCCTATGTATGGTTATCGGTGCTCTTTAACATACAACACTTAATATATGAAGTATTCATTAACTATGCCATGTATATTCTGAAATTATATATTTCATATTCGGTAATGAGTACACTTAATAACCCATATTATGCATGGTAAACAATGTTTGCGTACTAGATAAATATCGTCTTCCAATGCTTGATGTGTTATACTAACTGTAGCAAAAGTGTTGTCCGAAACAACATATCAAAAGAGTATTGACATTGTAGCATAGAGATTTGACATTAATAAAGACAGGAGTGTCAAACACATTAATCCCTACATACGCGATTAAAAGGTTGTGCTCTTTAACATACAACACTTAAAATATCCAAACGGTCTTGTCTATGTGGAACAAGATCTACGAAGTCATCATCGCTTCCATCCGAAAGTGCAGGTCTATCGTGTTTTCTTTTTGATCTTGAATTCCTCACAATAATCTCATCTTCTGACTCATCAGACGATTCTTTAACTGAAACGGCCTTCCTTTTCCCAATTCTAATATGTTCTTTCTTGTCTGATAGCTTCATGTTTTCTGAACACAACAATCAAACAATAACGAATATAATTCATCATAATCATGAATATATCATAAGCATAGCCAATGTCTCATTACTGCTCAACACGAATTTGCACATTAGTTTTATAGTCACTGCTTCCATCGACTATGATTCATCAAGTACTTTATAATAGTCATTCAATTGGCAACATTCATCCATGATCAGTTATAGTATAAGCAAAAATTAGAAAGAAATAGAGTTTCTTTTAGCAATTTGTCTAGTTTCGTACCGAATATAAAAACCAATAGCCATTAATACCAATCATATATGAACACGCAAGTGTATAATGTCTGCAGCATAACTCGCATTCGACAAGGCATGACGAACATTCAACAAAAATGGACAACCATCCCAAAATCGGCAACAAATCTTCAAAATCAACAACAAAAATCCGAAAACCATAATCGGAATCAATGAACCAGAAAATTAATTTGACATCAACAATACCTCGTGTGACGGAGGGTTGCGGCTAGTCGAAGAATACCCTATTTTGTGTAGCAATCGACAATGAAAAGGAGATTAAGAGGCAGAGCGCCGAATACCGGCGCACACAAGACCGAATACAGAATGGATTTTGATTAAACTTTCACCGACGAGTCCAATGGCGCCGAATACCGGCGTACACAAGACCGAATACATAATGGAGTTTGATTAAACTTTCACCGACGAGTCCAATGGCGCCGAATACCGGCGCACACAGGATCGAATACAGAATGGAGTTTGATTAAACTTTCACCGACGAGTCCAATGGCGCCGAATACCGGAAGAAGAAGTAGAAGACGACGATACTGTAACAAATTTAGGGGTTTCGTTACTTTAAACCGCAAAAACCTAATCGGAATCAATGAAACAAAAAGTTCATCAACATTACCTCGAGTGACGGCAGGGAAAGGCGAGCCAAATAATACAGTAGTCGGAATCGAATGTTTGTAGAAGAAGAAGACGACGGTGAAATTTTGATTAGGAGGAAGAACACGGCACCGGCGAACACAATACCTACTGTAGAATGGAGGGGGAAAACAACACCTGCTCCACAAACGGCAGCGAATACCGGAAGAAGAGGACGGCACCGATGACATGCTTGAGTACGAACAACACGGGAGAAAGAAGCGGAATACACAGATAACCCTAAAAAGATTTAGGGATTTTATTTTAGGGAATTTTGATATTGGGTAGTTATGGGAGGTTTGTTTATCACGCGCTTATTACTTCCAAAAATAAGGTTTAAATTTTTATTTTTATTTTTTTTTTCATTAAACTTTCGCTTAATCACAACCATCCATTATAACGATCCAACGGATATAATTCGTTCTCATTGAACACTATAAGGGTTGTTTACATGTGAGTCACTATCTATATATATATATATTATGCGTGCATACTAACATAATACATTCACGTATAGAACATAGGTTTCGAGGTTTCATAAAAAAAAAATTAATAACAAGAGTAATTCTCATCTTTTGCAATCATTCACATACATTTCGTTAACAATTTAACAGCCAAAGTACACTTCTAAGGCCATAGATCAGCCACATTTGTCTCAACTATAAACAAGTCCAATATCCTGCACATATAATTTTTTCTATAACAAAGGCCGTATCATATCAAGAACTCCTTAGCAGCTAAACTGAGATGTAAATGTACTGCTACTAAAGTGAGATGTGTGTGCGCTGCTGCAATCACTACTCTTCTCTTTACTCACCAACACATCCACTACATCACCATAAACTACTCCAATGTACTTATTCTCATCAAGCTTCTTCATCTTATCATCGACAACGTACTCATTGCGCCTCTCTTGCATCTTACTCAGCACCTCGAGCACCTCTTCCATCGTCGGCCTTAACTCCCCGTCGTGTTGCAAGCACCGGAACGCTAACTCAGCCACTTCCGTGACCTCCTCCTTCACTTCACTATCCGAGTCAAACCCTAAACTCGGGTCGACAAGCTCATGCATCAAGTCATTCCGGATCATATTGATAGCCAAGTTGGACAAGTTGATCTCATGGCGATGCCTTGTCATATCAACCGCGGGCTTAGATGATATAAGCTCGATTAAAACGACTCCAAAGCTATAAACATCGCTCTTATTTGTTAAATGGTAACATTGGTGGTACTCCGGGTCAACGTACCCCGGAGTACCCTGTGGAGCCGTGGACACATGTGTGGCGTCCAAGGGAAAAGGCCGAGATAGACCAAAATCGGCTACCTTAACGGTGAAGTTATTGTCGAGGAGAATGTTGTTAGTCTTTACGTCGCGGTGGATTATGTCCGATGCATGGAGGTATACTAGGGCACTTGCGGTTTCATTTGCAATGCTCAAGCGTGTGCGCCACGGGAGATGTGAGAACCTCGAGTTGAGTTTTTCAAGACTGTTGTTATGGCCGTAAAGATGATCGGCTACGGTTCCGTTTGGGACGTACTCGTAGACTAGGAGTAGCTCCTTACCATGGTGCGACGTGCATCCGTAGAGTGTTACGAGGTTCTTGTGGCGTAAGTGTGCTAGGATCTTCGTTTCGTTCACAAATTGTTGAACTCTTTTCGAGTTGTTCTCGTATAGGCGTTTAATTGCAACTTCACGTCCATCTCCTAATTTACCTGCGTCCAACACAACTCCAGTAAAATTACGTCATAAAATCAGTTGACAATAAGAGAAACTTTACCGTGATAGACCGTGCCAAATCCTCCATCGCCAATTTCTTTGGAGGGACTGAAGTGTTTGGTGGCTTCTTCAAGCTCGGTATAACTAAAGAGGTTAACACCAAGGTAGTTATCTCGGTTTTCCAGATTAGAAAACATATAAGGAAGATTTCTCGAATATGGTTGCATTGTTTCTGTAGAAGAAAGATGTTTCTTGCATCGACGGAGATAAAACAAGTATAATGCACATATGATAGTCATGCTTCCAAGTATTCCTGACCCTACGCCTGCGATCGTTATATCACATGTATGTTAATATCATGCATAAACTAAACTTACATTTTTGTCCAACATTCAATCACAATTTCAAATGAGTTATGTACAAATACAACTTACCAATGACGATCTCTTTCTTCTCCGACTTCCCTGGTTATTTACATCAATCAAACACAAAATCTAGTTAAAAAAAAAAAAGCTTTATATATATATAAATAACTGTAGTACAGAAAAGAACGAACCTGCAGAACACGGGATAGCGGAAGGGGCCCCATGAGGGCAGTAACAGACGAAATCGGCAGGGGACTCCAGCGATGACCCACAGGCGCCCCCGGAGCTCTTGCAGAGGTGGCAGGCCGTAACGTTCATTTTATACCCCACGGTAAACCCTTCATTTAACACATCCGAAAGCGTTTCCTTGTTATTCTGGAGCTTCTTCAAGGCTTCAGAAAATACAGGCACATCAATTCTAGTTCCATTACAGCCAACCCCAAAGCTACTATCGTTGTAAACAATCACAGCGCTCAGATTCCCGTTGGAGCAGTTAAATCTGGTGATGATTATATTGTTTGGGAGGGTCTGGGGACATTGGTATTGGTAAAGGAAGGTGAGATTAACGACGTCGTTTCGGTTGTTGAAGGAAAAGAGGGTGTTATTGAGGGTGTAGTTTAGTAGGACCGGAGGGCAGGTGGTGTTGGTGAGGACGAATTCTTCTCCAGCGAGAGTGATTGTTTGATTTTCAGGGTCGATTTTGAGTACTCTGTACGGGTTGGTTCCGATTAGGATAGATGGGTATGTGGAATTCGCCGGACATAGGAGTTGGAATTCCGGCCGGCCACAAAAGCTGGGCCGGCCAACTCCCCAAAAGGGGTAGATGATGTTGTCGATGGCGCCGCAGGCGGCGGGGGTGGAGCAGGAGGTGAACGGCGGGTGAGACGTGTCGCCATTGGTTCGTGTGATCGCGAGGTTGAAGACGAAGACGAGGATGAAATAAGGTGACATAGTTTTGTTGGGGATTGTTGAAACTAAAGAGCCTTTAGTTGTACGTATAAGCGGTGCAAAAAAATAAATTTTGACTTTTTTGTGGAAGGAAAAAACTTGTGAATGAGAAAATTAATGAGATTTAAATGTAATAAAAACTATTATTATTTTTTTATGCTTAAAGTTTGTTTAAGCTCTATTTTAATGACTAAAATCCAATTTTTATTAGACCATTTTGTTAACAATTCTTCTTAAGTTATATTTATTAAATTTAACCCCACAATCTTATCTCATTATGTTTTAATACTTTAAATTGTCTTTAATTGTTTGTATTAGATGTCGGCAATATAAATCTATATACTATATTTATAATATATAGGAATAATCTTACATAGTTTTAGAATTTTATGATGATAATTTATTTCAAAAATATTTATAGAAATATTTTAGAATTAATAAATTTATCTATAAAAATAATTATAAAATTTATTTTTAAATTAATTTTATATATATATATATATATATATATATATATATATATATATATATATATATATATATATATATATATATTGCTTGGTAACTTTGATTATTGATTCAAATGTAAATAATGAAAAGTTACCTACGCTCTTGACTTGAATTATGCGTGCTTCTCAATGTAAAGATATCAAAAGTTACCTACTATAAAAACAAGGTTTGGTCTTTGATGCCTATATATTTTTACCACAAAAAGAATTTCTACCTTAAATTTGTGACTATGAAACCCCAAATGTGAATGATATTCAAGAAGTCGACGCCATTCTGCCTTCGGAATTGAACATATTTAAGATAAAAAAGTATAATATGACTTTGAATGGAAATGTAAATTATTGACTCACATTACGGTTGCAAAAGCGAGGTAGATAGATGTCTCATATCTTGACCATTGAAAACTTTGAATTTTAGACTTTTAAAATTATAAATTGGATACGTTGATAAAGTCAGGATATTCGATATTGGTAAAACGCGGTGTATATCATTCACATGGCAGCTAAAGAGATTCATGTAACAACACGCTTACAGCTTACACAAGAGAAAACATAATCTTACATGGCAGCTAAAGAGATTCCAGTTTCTGATCTATTAGCGACTGCTCAAGTGCCGAACCAGATAAGAATTTAATGATTGACGTACATTGAAATGGAAAGGTTGGAATTACATACATAAAGATCCTTCAATCCAGTCTCTTTAAGTTCAAGCAGTTATCCGTTGCCTGTCTAAACAGCTCCTGCACTTGCAAGTACGTGATGTGTGCACAACCACCCAATCCAACCGGTCAACCGACCCGAATTCGTGGGTGAAAACCCGAATAATTCCGGTGGTGGGCGGTGGACGGGTGGTTCGGTGGGTATAGGTAAAGGTACAACCACCCATTACCCGAACCATCCAACACTCATCCCACCCGCCCGGCATCACCGGTATAAAGTATTTAATAAAATAAAAAAAACCCCTAAATTCTACCCTTATAAATTTTTAAAATATAAAAACATAAAAACCCTAAATTATCAAGAGACAATAGTGCAAAATGTTGTCCCTTCAACCAAATCAAGTGTATGATTAGGTCTTTTAAGTTGACTAGATTAGTTGCTAATTATCCCTTATTTTATGCCACCGTGTAAATCAGTTCCTGTATTGTAGACTTAGGTATAACTTTTCAATTGTTACTCTTTGTATTATTTAAACGTATCTGTTCAATGAACATCAAGGGAAATTCATCAATCATCCATCTTGCTTACACGGTAACAGAGCCTTGATTTTTTTTTTCTATTCACCGTTTTTTCTCTATTATTGATGGCTGCTCCAACCACCAGCCAGCATCTCCTCGCCGCAGCGGATGGCTCCTCCCCCTCTCTTCACTTCCAAATCCCTCCCATCTTTGTCAAATTGGATAGAGACAACTATGCCCTATGGAGAACCACAATCATCTCCATCCTCGAGACCTTCGACCTTGAAAGCTATGTCCTCACACCAACCCCACCATCTGCAACCATCCCGACCCAGCAGATAATACCAAAACCCTCCCAAATCCTTCTTTCACTACCTGAAAAAAGAAGGACCGTTTTGTTCTCCTTTGGATCAAATCCACCTTATTTGAGCGAGCCCTCACCTCCGTTGTCTGCTCCACCTCCTCAAACTCGGCCTGGATAACCCTTGAGAAAAATTTCCAAGCCCAATACAAAGCCAGTCGCATCTCCATGAAGTTACAACCTCAATCCATGACCAAAGATGCTCTCTCGATGAACGACTACATTGAGAAGAAGATGGTCATTGCAGATGCCCTCGCCGCCGATTATCAACCTGCCTCGGATGAGGATCTCATCGGCCATATACTCCAAGGCCTTGATTCGTCCTATGGCCCCTTCATTACCTCCTTCATGATGCACTCCTCCAACCTGGAAGTCGATAATCTCATCGGTCTCCTCTACCAAGAAGAGGAACGGATGGCCCGCGACCTAGCCAAGCAATCCATTGCCCAACCTATCCTGTCTACCCCAATCCTACCGGACTTAGCACCCCTTCAGGCTAACACCGCTTCCGTTCCTCAGGCCGTCACCAGCCGTCCTCTTACAACTCCTCCAACAGTCGCTCAGGTGACTCACGTGGCCAGGACAACTGCCGTCGTGGCCGCCCCCACTGCCAACTTTACAACAAGCCTGGCCATGAAGCCATTGATTGCTGGCAGAGAAGCAATCAAATTGATTTTCCTTCTCGCAAAGCCCAACCCCAGGGATGCAGGGAAACAAACTAATGTCACTGCCTATAACAGTCTGTCTTCCTTTACTCCGGCTTGGTACTTCGACACGGGTGCTACCGATCATGTCACTCCTGACTTCTGCAAGATGAACATGTCTGAAAAGTACTCGGGGTCCGACAAACTCCAAGTCGGGAACGGTAACCAACTTTCTATTTCTCACATTGGCTCATTTTCTGTTAATAGTCTCCGATTTCCCAACGTGCTTATCATCCCCAAACTAACAAAACAACTAAATAGTGTTTTCAAACTTTGTCGTGATAACAATGTTATGGTGGAGTTTTGGCCTCATTTATGCCGTGTTAAGAACTTTCAGGGAAAAACCCTCCTCCAAGGGGACGTTGATCATGGCCTATACCGCATGCCCGCCTCATCACCGACCACATCCTCATCGAATTATTTTACGGCGTTTGGTTTCGACATTTAATCTCCCTATTTCATCGAATAATTTTCCTATTGTTTGTGATTCATGTCAACTAGGCAAAAGTCATCGTTCTACATCTACCCCTGTCTCATATTTCATCTTCAAAACCCTTTAATTTGGTTTATTCCGATGTGTGGGGTCCCTCCTCGCATTTTTCTTTAAATGACAACCGTTATTTCTTGCTCTTTTTTGATGATTGCACTAAATTTATTTGGATTTATTTTCTTTCACATAAATCACAGGTACTCCAATTTTTCACTCAATTTCGAGCCATGAGAAAAACACAATTCAACTCTGACATCAAGTCTCTCCAATCCGATTGGGGAGGCGAGTACCGAAATGTATCCACATTCCTCCAAACTTTCGGTATCATCCATCGGGTTTCTTGCCCACATACACAAGAGCAAAACGGTGTCGTTGAGCGTCGGAACCGAACCATAGTTGAAAAGGGTCTCACCCTATTAGCCCAATCATCTCTTCCACCTTCCTATTGGGAACACACATTCAAAACCGCTACCTACCTACATAATCGCACCATCACCCCCATCCTCAAATACATCTCCCCTTATTAAAAAGTTTATAATTAAATCCCGGATTTCGCATTTCTTAAAAGTTTCGGCTGCCTTTGCTATCCCTTCCTCCGCCCATATAACAATCATAAAATGGATTTTCGCTCTCTTGCATGTGTGTTCATCGGATATAGCCCTACCCATAAAGGGTAACTTTGTTTTCATAAACCTAGATCTCGAATCTATATTTCTCGCCATGTTGTTTTTGATGAGGATACATTCCCATTTCCCACACTAGTTGCGGTTAATCCCCCTCCTCCCGTAATCAACGTCACCCCAACCACCATCAATCTCCTTGGTCTTGGCTTTGTGCATCCGGAACCTCAACCGGCATCTCCCCTCAATCCCACTTCACCATCACCCATGGCCTCTCCTCTCCCCTCCACTCCTTCTCCTCACTACATGCAACACACTCAATCCTCATGGGCCAAACAACCCAATACAACCACTATTCCTAGCTATTTTAGGCCCACAACCCATAACTAACACCACATGACAACAAGAACTAGCACAAATTCACTTAAACCTAGAGCCCTTGTCACCACTTCTGAGCCTCTATCCACCGTCACCTCCCCATCAAACTCTCTGCCTCAGCCTACCACTCCCACCACGGTTCACCCACCACCCCAGACCGAACCCACTACTGTCAACCAAGCCCTAAAATCCGTGCACTGGAAATCGGAGATGCAACGGGAATATGATGCTCTTATAAGAAATAAAACGGGGTCCCTCGTTCCCCGCTCTAGACACATTAATCTTGTTGGTTGTAATGGATTTTCAGGATCAAGAGACACTCGGATGGTTCAATGCATCGTTACAAAGCTCGGTTAGTTGCAAAAGGGTTCAGTCAAGAAGAAGGGGTCGATTTCTTTGAAACTTTCTATCCCGTCATAAAGCCATCCACCATTTGCCTAGTTCTATCAGTTGCTTTGTCAAACCAATGGTCCATTTGACAACTCGACATCAACAACGTTTTTCTCAATGGCGATCTCGCGGAAGAAGTGTACATGGAACAACCAAAAGGGTTCATTGATTCATCTCGTCCAACCCATGTATGTCGTCTCCACAAAGCATTTTAAGGCTTGAAACAAGCATCAAGGGCGTGGTTCACCAAGCTCAAAACCTTCCTTGTCTCCAACGGATTTAGAGCTTGTCAGTCCGACACATCCTTATTCGTCCACATCACATCCACCACAACCATCTATATTCTTGTCTATGTCGATGACCTGATCATTATAGGAAATTGCCAACCCCTCATCCATTGCTTCATCACAACTCTAAACTCTGCATTTTCCCTTTAAGACCTTGGTGACTTACACTTCTTTCTCGGCCTTCAAATCACACGATCCACCTCACAAATCACTCTCTCCCAGTCCAACTATATTCGTGATGTTCTAACTCGGAGCAAGATGCTAGACTCCAATCCTATCTCTACCCATGCCGACCCATCCATTCGACTTCTTCGAACTAGAGAACCTTTCGATGACCCAACCCTATATAGCCAAGTCGTAGGTTCCCTTCAATATGCAACCATATCCCGTCCCGACATTGCCTTTGCGGTTAACCACATTTGCCAATATATGCATTCCTCCACAACCCTTCACTGGCAGGCCGTTAAACTTATCTTATGATACCTAAACAACACTCTCTCTCATAGTCTCTCCTTCAAACCAACCAATGCTAAGTCCCTCCTTGCTTACTCAGACGCTAGATGGGTATCGGACCCATATGATTCTCGTTCCCAATATGGTTTCGCCATCTTTCATGGCCACAATCTGATCAGTTGGACGTCTCGAAAACAACGAATTATGGCCTGGTCAAGCACTGAAGCTGAGTACAGAGCAATAGCCTAAACAGCCGCGGAACTACTTTGGCTCAAGAAACTACTCCGTGATCTACAACTGTCTATCCGCCTTCCTCCAACTATCTTATGTGATAACATTGGGGCAACGTTCATGTGTAAGAACCCATTCATAAGCACTCGATCCAAACACATTCAACTCGACTTTCACTTCGTTCGGGATCGGACCAAGTTGAATCCGGCGCCTTGAAAATCTGCAGGGTCTCTTCCCATGATCAGCTTGCCGACATCTTCACAAAGCCACTGTCCAAGGATCGAGTCAACTTCCTTCGTTCTAAGCTCCAAGTTCTTCCATACCTTGGTCTTGCCGGGGGGTAATGAAATGTTGTTACTTCAACCAAATCAGGCGTATGATTAGGTCTTAGTTGACTAGATTAGTTGCTAATTATCCCTTATTTTATGCGACTGTGTAAATCAGTTCCTGTATTGTAGGCTTATGTATATCTCTTCAATTGTTACTCTTTGTACTATTTAAACGTATGTAATCTGTTCAATGAACATCAAGGGAAATTCATCAATCATCCATCCTTGCTTACACAACCGCATCACCATTCATCTTACCCCTTCCCCAATCTTAATTTTAATATCGATCTCTAATTCGCTAGACTCGCTAAAACCTTCGGTCCATTGTCAAATCGTCATACATGACTACCTCAGTTTACTGCCGCCGAGCCACACGCTCCCTTCCCTGTTCAGTCACTCACTTCTGCTCATCGCTCGCTTGATTCTCTCAACATGTAATTAACCTTCATTATGTCTTCTCTCCACTCTCTCGTCAGATCTATATTCGATTTTGGATCCACACACTCCCTTCAACACAACACTCACTTCAAGCGTTCAGTCAGTTATACGATTAAGAAATCTTCTTAGTTCTTACCATATGTTTGGACGACTATTTTAGTTTGATAATTTTGGATTAAGACAACTTCTTTGTCCCCTTAGTTAATCATGGGTGCCGTTACATTTTGCGGGAGCTTGTGTGTATTGTCTCCCTATATGATATCAGTCCAAAATTTTCGGACCTTTTAGAATATGAGAGTAGACAGGTTGATGGTCAATGCTAGGTGACATTTGACCATGTTATTTGAGGAAGATTGCAAGATCACTATATCGAGCTCTAAAAGAGTTTGATTGTAGTGTATGTTGATTTATGTTTGTTGTATGCAAAAATATTGTGTTTATTTGCATAATTTTGTACTAATTGGAATTCATTTTCCACGTTGTTTCTAATGTTGGATAATGGTCTGTCATTTAGTATATTTATATTTGTGAAACTTTAAAATATAAATTTACTTTATACATGTAAATGTTTAAAACTCGAAGATATGTTACACAATACGCACCCGGTTGTTTCACCCGAACACCCGGTGGGTGATGGGTGGTGGTTGACGGGTGAAGTGTTAGGCGGGTGGTGGGCGGGTTGGGTGAGAGTTTAAGTAAGGTAGACGGTTGATGGAAGTGGAACTTCCACCTATAAACCGACCAATTTTCATTCCTACATATAGGGTTGGACATGGGACAGGACGGGATTGCGGTCGTCATGTGTTTTGTCCCGCAAATTATAAGCGGCACGGGATTTACAATTTTTTTCATCGTCTAGCGCAGGCCCTTCCCACGTGGGACGGAACGGGCTTAATGCCGCAAGAATTATGCACTGATTATATTCAATATTTGTACACATTGTCTCTCATGTTTAAAGATAGATGATAAAAAAAACTCGTTGTTTGTACATTCAAAACGAATACAAGTTACAACAAAATGTATTTTGCCGATTCACATTCAAAAAATCTAACACTACATTACACTAATGATAGTTTACAAAATATTTTTACATGTTAATATATATATAGGGTGTGGTTCCCATGAGAACAATCTTAATGTGTATCATGAGAACAATCTTAGACCGTCGGATGGTGAGTATTAAGGGTCGAGATTTAGGGTAGATATCATAATTAATAATAACTACGAATAATCCATTCAACCAACAATAACTACGAATATACATTAAACGATATGAAACTTTCGTAACAAAACTAATAATAACTACGAATAATATATTAAACAATAAGGCTTGTTCTCATGAGTACATGATAATGCCTGTTCTCATATGATATATATATATATATTAACCTATAAAAATATTATTTATATATACGTGAAACGAGATTAATCGGGATGAGAAGTTTTTGTCCTGCGTCCTGTCCCACAAATTTTTCACGGGACCATATACACTTTTTTTTCAAATCCCACCGGGAAGGGATTTATGTTCGCCCCTATGTGCACAAGGTACCAAATTCAAGGAATTCCTACTGGAACCCTGGTCTTGAATCTATGATACTTATGAGTTTTTAGCATTCACATGTGTATTGTGAGATGTGTATCCTTAGAAGTTTGAGGTTATGAAAACCTATTTGAGAATAAGATAGAATGTTCAGAATCTTTAGGACTAACTTGCTTACACATGAGAGAATTATATCAAAGCTGAACAAGATGATCAAAATGAATTACTTCACCACTATTTGCTTTATCGTTCATCCAATAGGGTTAACGCTAAGTTTAATGGATGAACAATAAAATTAGCCCTCTTGTCAAATTATATATTTTGTAAAGACTAGAAAAAAAATCATTAAATCCAACTTGTCCAATTGTTCAAAACCTTAGAGCTACAGAGCGCATGGTTATCACAGGTGCACGATCATCATCACATTTGATGATTTATTAAGATCCAAATGGATCTTAAATCTTCCTTCTTCCTACTATAAGGGGCTTAAAAAAGATGAGGAGATCAAGATCTTATTTGCATGATCGTACACCTTGTATTCATGTCGTTTAAGATGAACAATTAAGGTTGCATGATTGTGCATCGTAAGCAAAGGTGTTCAAAATTTGATTTAATTATCACCCTTCATTTGTTTAAGATCCAATGGATCTTAGATCTTTCTACTTCTTGCTGTAAGGGATTGAAAAAGATGAGGAGATGAAGACCTTACCAGCAACTTCTAGTTGTCATTGAAGTTCTTGACCAACATCATTTTCATCCTATTTATAAAACTTAAAAAATGTTTGAAATAAATCAGAAAGAAAAAGAAAGAATTTGGTGAAGTAAGCTCTTTTTATGGACTTTTGTTTTGTATACCCCTCTAATTTTTAGCACTCTAACTTTTTACCACTATTAGTCTATTACGGATATATTTAGTAAATGAAATTATGCTATGAGCTTACTTAATAGAACAATATTGATAAAAGGCTTGGTTAGTGATATTGGTCGAAATAACTTCTAGCGGTATATGAATAGCTTCCTTCTCTTTAGGTTATAGTTAACAGTAATATTTAAATTGGGTAATTATATTGCTAAATATACTAATCATCAAAATGATTCTAAAAACTTCAGTATGTTGAAGGAACAGAAGGTTGGAAACTTGGAAAACCCGTTTAGAAACTTTAACAAAAGCAACACTCATTTCTTTGGGTTGATCAACAATGTTATGAGTCTTCTCAACAGGATTAGTAGAAGCCAGACCTGGTGGTGGTTCTGGGTAATTGTAGAGAGGCGAACAGGTGGAGCGCCTCTTTACAGTGTTCCAAAGGTATTAAAAGCTAGAGAAGCAATGATGATAATTTGTTTTTGTAGCTGAGATATGACATCCATGTGAGATTCTGAGATATAACTCCAACGGATTACTAAAAAATTAATCCAGAACAAGAATTTTCAGGGTTGCACCAAAATCAACCTCCCATCATGTGTTTTTATTTTATGCCACTTTGTCCGGAAAAACCCTCTCAATCTAGTCCTGACTCCCCACGGAACTTTGGGGAGTTGTTCATGGGATTGAGTTAGCTTGGGACTTAGGCTATCGTTGAGTCCATGTGGACCTTGATTCACTGATGGTAGTGGGATTGATTGAGAAGGAGGTGAATCCGGTTCATCCCCTCTCAAGCCTGGTTATTCGTATCCAAGGCTTTTTCACACGCGACTGGAGTATTAGCTTCGGACATGTCTTTCGAGAAGGAAATAGGGTCGCAGATTCTATTGCGAGCCTTACCTTCTCTTTTGATTTTGGAGTCCACCGGTTGGTGGAACCTCCTTTTAGTATTAGATCTACCTTTTGGATGACTAGTAGGACGCGCGTGCTTCGCACGCGCCGTAAATGAGATCGGAAATCGATAGTAGTAGATGAAATCGGAATGGAGTTGATAAATTCTATTAGTTAGGGAAAAGTGGATAAATTCAACATTTTCTTTGAATCTTACCAATATCACGCTATAATTGTAGATGAGCAAGCCGCTGTAGCGGACACTCAGTTATGCGAGGATATCATATCACAACGCTGAATCTTTAACTGATCTGAGTGAAAAATACTACTTGTTCTAATGATTTTGATTTTTTTTAATTTTGGCTCATTGTCTGTTTTGGAAGTGCATATGATATCTCGGATTTATATTTTTGGCTTGTTGGCGTTTATCCAAACTATATTGCTCATTACGGTTCGTGCTCTTTTATGTAAGCTGATTGCGGATGATGATTACGATGAATGAAATTTTGCCTTATATATACAAAAAAACTTAAAGTAGATTAAATCATATATATAATTTTAGCTTGAACAATCAAACTTTATCTAAAATTTTGGTTGAATACTACCTCTAAAAAACGGGTTAAATTTCACCCGGGAAAAAAAAAAAAAAAAAGTCTACTGTCTATTCGGCAGATACGGGTATGGATGACAAAAACTATGGGTCAGGCGAAGATTTATAGGTAACATGTCGAGTTATGGAAGTGATACATCCCTACACCAAAAAACTCTACCCAAGTGTCTACCAGATGAAGATGAGCTTAAGATATGATACAACATAGAGCTGCTATATTGGCAACCAAAATGTCATTTTCCTTGGATCTTCTTTCAATTATAGTGTTCTTCAAATTTATGGTACACAGAAAGATCAAAGGAAAATGAACTGAACAAAAAAACAACCCAATATATGTATAAATTACATCATTGTTTTTGTCAAAGGAATAGTCATAAAATCACAGTATCGTATATATCTTGGTGTCCTTCAATATGAAGTAACCATCAAAGCTTTGCACTGCATTTATGAGGATTAATAGCCCGTACTCAAAACACCAAAGCTTTCCACTGAAATTGGCAAGTTAAGTCACTACACGAGTAGGTAGAAACTCTTTGCCTCATCAAATGTCATGATCTACAACATAAAAATTTAGAGTAGTCAGCAAGGCCAACATAAAGGGAAAAAGATTATTAATCAACAATTAACAAACAAGAAAAGGAAACAACTCAGATTAATTGAAACAACAAAAATGATACCGTATAAAGCCCAGAATAAGTGCCAAACTTGGATCACGCTAGGTTCAGCCTTAACAGGCTTGTTATCAGTCAACTATTATAGGCAGTCGACCACAAATCAAAAGGAAGCAAAATCAGACACGATAAAGAACAAAGAACAATCAAATGAAAAACTCCGAAGAACTTGATTACTAACCATTCGTCGAAGACTTACGTAAAGCTTGAAGATGATGAGCCCGACGGTTGGACAAATAGCAATAGCTTGGGGAAGATTAGGAATAATTGTAACGCCCCGTTTATTGGGAGCGTTTTCGTTATTTATTTATTTTTTTTATTTTTTTTTATTTAAAGTATTTTTACGGCGTAAAATATTTATTTACGAGAATATTCATCTTTTTGATACGTACATATTTCCGTTTTATTTTATTTCGAGAATGTTGAAAATTTTTCCGAACCGAAAGTCCCGTACGGTTTGTTCGAACGAGTTTATTTTATGTAATATTATTCTTCCGATTTCTTTTTATTCTTTTATTTTCTCTTTCTTTCTTTCCCTGCCTTGTCTCACTCAAAGACTTGCCTTGACCTCCTGTAATGCATTGCCCAACCTATGTCTTGCTGCTCCTACCTCTGTACATTCCCCTCTCTCACGTAACCTTACATGATGCCCAGCCTTGCTTCTCCTTCTCCCATCTTTTCTGACATGTGGCTCCCCATCCCTCTTCAATCTTCACCCTCTTCACAGCTCTCTCCCTCACTCTCATTTTGGCCATGCTGCACCCATCAATCCCCTCTTTCCATAGCAGCCTTGCCCCAGGCTCTCTTGCATCTCGACAACCACCGGAACCATCTCGCCGCTACACTACGCCGGCGAAGCCAGGACCGCCGCCTCCTCTCTTGGTCTCTCTGTGCCCCTTGGACCAGCCCCTGCGAGCCTAGCAACCTCAGCCTCTTCATTGTATCACCTCTCACCCTCTCTGTCTTCTCTCCTTCTCGCATCGCCGGAGAGCCGCGGAGTAGCCAGCCATCGAGGAAGTCGAAAGGGCTTCACCGCTGCCTTCAATAGCCACACACCGGGCTAAGTCGGCCGCCGAAGAAGACAGCCTCGCCGACGTTGCCCTAGCTCTGTCGATGAGCTCCATCGGGAAGCCCTGCCACCGTTTCGCCATTGGAGCCGCCCTAGTGTTGCCTCGCACCCGTCTGCAAGCCACCGAAACCGCCGCTACTGGAGCCTTGTCGGGCCTTGGCCGCCGCCAGTGCATCTTCTCCTTTGCCATGCCGCCGCGCTGCTGCTACTTCCAGCGTTCTTTCTTCATCAATTGAAGAAGCCCTTTTTAGGGCATTTCCAATCGGGACCCCCTCTTTGGGATTAATTGCAAATGTGGTCCATATTTCTAATTTGCAGATTTAACCCAAGTTTTAAAAATATGAATATATACCCCTGTAGATTTATTTTTGGAATATGGCCCAAGGAATTAATTATTGAATATGACCCATATGCGGAAATTGTATTATTTGGCGGAAAATGTATTTATGGGTTTTAAACTTGGATTTTACTACAAGTTTTATTCTTTTATTTATACATACTAAATATTATACCCTTTGTTGGATTAAAATTGGTTTATGGCTTGAAGTTTTAATCACGGTTTTATGACCAAGTTTCTTGTAATGTACTTTTTTCCCCGGAAGGATAATTACGGGATTTTTTTACGTTGACTTTTGAAAACGAGTTTTTCCTTAGAGTTATATATATATATATATTATATATTTCGTTCAAATTTAGCATACGAGCTAAATTTGCTTAATTTTGGTGTTAGGCTCGGAAGCGTCCCGATAAAGGCCTTAACGATTCCAAAGTCGACATCCATTGATCGACTTTCGTCTTTCGACGTCATGTGAGTATCCTTTCCCGTGATCTAGTAATGTTAGTATTAGTATCATGCTAGGTTGGATAATCTAGAATAACTTAGAGTGAATGCCAAGTAGTGGCTTTGGACCTTAGGTGAGTGTTTGAGGATTTTGAAATGTTCTAAAGATTGAGGTGTGTTTGATTTGGAAAGGTTATAAGGCTTTAAGTGTATATTTGATCTTGTGAGCATTCTGAGGCTCGAGGTTGGGGTTGTATGATCTTGTGGGATTTTGGAGGTTAAGATTGACTTATCCTAGCATGGGGTTGTTACCGTTGAGTTTGTTTGGACTAGGTAGGGTCTAGAAGTCTTGGGACTTCTAGCTTGTGTTGAGTGTGATGTGAGTATGAGGGATTCTAGGATGCGGTCCTAGAATTGAGAGTCAAATGGTCTTGCATAGATCATTTGTATAGAAGTCTAAAACTTCTATTGTGAGTGGGTTGTTGTTGATATAGTTATCTTCTTGTGATCAGGTTACGGGCTTCCTTCCTAAGAAAGCGAGAGTGTCGTGAGTTGAGTGTGGTGACGAGGTAAGTCTCCTGACTTACTTAGCTCGTATTCTTTGTATTAGCATTATTGTGTGTTGGGTGGTGTGTGTTTATTATTTTACTGTTTATAACAACTAAACCGGAAATAGGATTACCGACCTTTATATTATTTGGCCCAAGTGTATGATAACGGGCGGTGACATCACTGCCTGGCTCCCCGTGAGAGCTAGGGGGATCTCGGCGACTGGCCCGTGCTGGTTAGACGGTCGGAGGCATCTGACCGTTCCATTGCCGGAAGAAGGGACCGAGGCGAGTTTCGGAGGATTCTCGTGTCACAAAAGAAGTTGAACTAGAACGGGATATGACTTAATAAATAAAGATAATAAACCGGATTTGTGTGCTTTGAGTATGTTATGTGACTATGTTGAATTAATTGTGTTTGTGCCTTTCCCTTTAATTCTAATGCTTCGAATATTAGCTAACGGTTTTATACCGATTGTTGTAGATTGCCTTGCAGGTTAGGAAAGCGGCCGAGAGATCCGGAAGAGTGGGCAGCCGGGGTTCTGTACATTTTAGGAGTGGGTTTTGGTTGGAGTCGGGTTGTGTTTTATTCTTCGTTTATTATGTTGGTATGCCGTGTGTATGGCGTTTTGATCTTTGGTGTTGATTATCGGCTGAAGTCTTTTGTTGTTTTCGTTCGGGTTTCTTATCATTTGCATTAAAAGGAATTTTGGTTTTGCCTTTATTTGTGCCATGTTGAAAGATCCGGTGAAATTGTTGTCAGGCTAAAAGTCGGGACCCATTGTGAGGTCTCAACCCGTAGCATCCCGAGTCCCGCGGATTCGGGGTGTTACAAAAGTGGTATCAGAGCCCTAGGTTGACAACAATGGCACTCACAATCTTCTAAAGGCCGAATGAGGAATAAACAGAACCCACACGGATTCTGACTTTTCGTTTTCAAAATCACATGCATGAGTCGGGGTAGAATGTACGGACCACCACTTCTTCCGCGGATCTCAGCAGCTTAGTTTATTGGATTTGTATATATATGTAGATATGTAGGTATGTATAATATATGTGGATTGTAGTTGCATGATGACTTGATTTATATGTATAGTGAATATATGTGGACTATAATACATGTTTGGACCTTGTATTGTTGTATTGGATTTCCGGATGTGATATATTAGTAGTAATAAGGACTTAGACTTATGTAGTTATGGATACGTATTCCTATTATATATAGTAGCATATGGAGATATAAGACCTTTTAGTTGAGATGCTATTATGATAGCATCGCCCTTGGACGACGTCGTTTTTCATAGGATAGTGTACATACGAGGACGAATATGCTCAAGTATCGTGTTGAGAGCTACGTTCGGGCGAACACCTTAGAGTTCTTGTACTCCTTTAAGAGGATGTCGAAGAGGAGGAGTAGAAATGACATAAACGAAGGACGGACTAGTGGAAGGAAGACTTGAGATAACTTAAAAGGAACCAAGATGGAAGCAATACAAGAAAAGGGAGCAACATTAAAGTGTAGAAGCGTTTCCAAAGAAGTCATAATTGAACGACCACAAGACCAATAGAGATAATGAACTTAAGTCTTCAAGAAGACGCGTGGACAACTAAAGATGCGAATCGAGGAGAAGATTGTTATGTTCTAGCAAGGTTAAAGGAGGTATTCCATTAAGAAGTAAAAGTTTTCCCTAGGCGCTCCTAAGAATCAGAGTCAAGACGAGAAGAGTGATCAAACCATTTGCTAAAGTTTCAAGATACCGTAAGTTAAACTTACAAGGTATCAATAAGTAAAGTGTCAATATTACTAGAGTTATGAGAAGAAGGGCATGGTGGGGATTCACGTGGAGTTGACCGATTTCTATTATAACGATAAGACTAAGAAACGCCAAGAAGAAGGAAGTGTGAGTAGACGTGATCCCGATAAAAGGAGTGACGCAACAAGAAGCTTTTGTTTATGGAAAGACTTAAGATACCAACCAAGAGAAACGTGAACGGACGCTACCTAAGGCTGTAATATTTGAGAAGGTGCACTTGAAAGACATCAAGGAAGAATGGTTAAGCTTATGAAAGGGAGTTACATGAAACAACAAGGCAAAGAAGATATAGTTACCTTATAAAGAAGAGGAAGCATGAAATGAAGAAGGAACTAACGGAGTTTAAGGTAGAGTACCTCGAGGAGGTAGCTTCTAGAGAATGGTAACATGGAGGGTAAGAAGAATGGTAAGTCATTGACATTGGAGAAGGTCAGTTATAAGTTAATTGGTGACAACCAAGAATGCACGTGTGCGGGTTGTCTATTGGTGAGTGAAGAGGGGATGAGCAAACAAGATTATGGGCAAACAGAGGGATTTGGATGACCTTATGCGACCTTTGTAGGTCATGGAATTGGCATAGGGGAGAACGACACGAAATAGAGGTTTTAAAGTTTGACCAAGGTAAAAGTGAAGTAGTGAATCAAGAAGAAGGTAAGGTGTCATGGAGGTGGTACGTAAACGGGGGTATATAGAGGATGCAGGGTATGAAATGGATGATATGTTATCGCGGACAAGAGATAAGTCAAGTTTGTAGACTCACACGGAAGAGACATGGTGGGTATGGCGTGAAAGAGATGACCTAGATTAGGGTAACGCCGCAAGCTTAGAGTTATGATGTTAATACCTGGAGATGTAAAGAGTTTGATATTTTAGTGGTTTGGATGGGGAGTTTCTTCTAGCATTTCCACGGGGCATACCGGTACAGTTGTGAAGTTGTTCATGGAATACCTAGAGATGCATAAGGTGACCAACAAGAGTAAGAGAAGATCAAAGTTTTGAAGTTTGATGTCGGCAAGAGATGTACAAAAAGTATATGGAAGAGTGAAGAAAGGATGTCTATGGTGAAAGCTTATGTAGAATATGAAGAGCTTCTCCCGTATGTTGGGATGTCGCAGAAAGTGAAGAAGATAAGGTCAATCGTTTTGAAACACGGTTAAATCCTACCGATTGGACCCTTATGGCTGCTCATAAGTGAGAAACCTTAGAAGATTTTACAAGCATGTCATCAAAGAGGGAGGATGAGATTAAGTTATAGGATTACTTAAATAAGGCTACAAGAGTTAGAAGACTCGAGCAAGTCTCTTGAGTTCAAAAGATGAAGAATCTCTGAAATAGGATGGTAAACACTTTAGCTAAAGATTAAAAAGAAAAAAAAAACGTGTTTAAAGGATGTCACTTCAACAGATCGGGGAAGACCATTGGTATCATGACCACCTGTCAAGTTTTAAAGCAAGGTTGTGTAGGTTTTATTTATGGGACGGAAAAAGGAAAGACGAAAACCGAGATATCACAGTAGAAGAAGAAGTGATGTGGATTATTTCCCAACTCGTCAAAATGTGGATTTTTCCACTAAGGTCAAGCTTGACTCGATTACAATATCTAAGGCGCCGTATGGAATGACACTTGTGAAGAGACATGAGTTGTGGAAGCAAGTGAAGGAGCATTTGCAAGAACTTATTGAAAAGAGTCCATTAGAATTAGTGAAATGTTATGGAGAAATCCGAAGGTTATCTTGAACTCTCGATTTGAAGTTCATATTGAAAAATATCTTAAATTCTTGATTTGGAGTTATTATGAGAACACCCGAATTGTTCATATTGGACAAGTCTTCCTTAGAACAAATTGAATGATCTACTCGATCGGTTACAAGGGTCGATAGTCTCTTATGAGAATGATATAAGTTCTGATTGTCACCAATTGAGAATTCGAGTTTGAGATATTGCAAGTACGGCATTTTGGACCAATCAAAGTCACTACGAGTTGTAGTTATTCCCTATGGGCTTACTGATGCCCCGGATAAGATATTTTGGGTCTACTCTTGAAGAGGAGAGAGGTTATGACAAGTTGTCTCGGGATGATAAATCCCGAAGGATGTGAAAGGATTTACAAGTTTCCTTAGATGCGCTGAGCATTATCAGATCTGTGAAGAGAAAAGTTGTATAACACCAATTATGGTAACCTACTCCGGATGACAAGGAGGTACTGAATGGGACAAAAAATTGACGAAGGAGTTGCTGAGAGTTAAGAGGGGATTCACTGGTGCAATGTTTTTGACTTACCTTGAGGTATTATGAGTTTGAAGTGTACAAGTGATTCTTCAAGACAAGGTCTTGATCGAGTACTGCGGAGCGATGTAAAAGTAATAGCATACGGGTCTAGTTAAAAGAAGTAGTATGGAGTAGAGTACTTCCTTCGTTACATGGAATTGCAACAAGAATTGAGAAAACATAACATCAGAGTTTGGTTTGACAAGAACCAAAGCCAACAGTGTAGATTGGAAGTTCGATATTCTTTGATAGAGAAATCAAAGGAAAAATAATGGAAATGCTACATTGAGAAAGACCCGAGAAGGAAGTGGAGTTCCAATATATCGACCTTTTTGAGATCTTAGAGCGAGTTGGAGAAGTGTCTTATTAGTTGGCATTGCCGCCAAGAGTACAGAGTGTTCACCTGGCGTTTCATGTGTATCAGTCGAGAGAGTGCATGCATGATTCGAGACGTGTGGTCGGTCATGATGATCTAGTGGCAGTCGAGGAACCAATGAAGCTAATAGGTAGACGGAAGATAGTATCTTTGGTTGAATGTTATGCTGAGCTAGTAGCATCGATAGAATCGACGAGATAGACCTAGTTATTTCCTTGGTTGAGTTATGTGCATGTGTGATGTTATGTGTAGTTTGTACTCTGTGTGGGAATGTGCTATATGACGTGATATATCTTGCGGTGGTAGTTTGCATAGATTGTGTGTATAGATTAGAAGGTTTAAGCCTTATTAGTTTGAGGGTTCATACCTCGGCCTTAAGGACCGAGAAGTTCGACGTATAGCAAGTTTCGGGACGAAACTTGTTTTTTAGGGGGATCTATTGTAACGCCCCGTTTATTGGGAGCGTTTTCGTTATTTTTTTTTTTTTTTATTTAAAGTATTTTTACGGCGTAAAATATTTATTTACGAGAATATTCATCTTTTTGATACGTACATATTTCCGTTTTATTTTATTTCGAGAATGTTGAAAATTTTTCCGAACCGAAAGTCCCGTACGGTTTGTTCGAACGAGTTTATTTTATGTAATATTATTCTTCCGATTTCTTTTTATTCTTTTATTTTCTCTTTCTTTCTTTCCCTGCCTTGTCTCACTCAAAGACTTGCCTTGACCTCCTGTAATGCATTGCCCAACCTATGTCTTGCTGCTCCTACCTCTGTACATTCCCCTCTCTCACGCAACCTTACATGATGCCCAGCCTTGCTTCTCCTTCTCCCATCTTTTCTGACATGTGGCTCCCCATCCCTCTTCAATCTTCACCCTCTTCACAGCTCTCTCCCTCACTCTCATTTTGGCCATGCTGCACCCATCAATCCCCTCTTTCCATAGCAGCCTTGCCCCAGGCTCTCTTGCATCTCGACAACCACCGGAACCATCTCGCCGCTACACTACGCCGGCGAAGCCAGGACCGCCGCCTCCTCTCTTGGTCTCTCTGTGCCCCTTGGACCAGCCCCTGCGAGCCTAGCAACCTCAGCCTCTTCATTGTATCACCTCTCACCCTCTCTGTCTTCTCTCCTTCTCGCATCGCCGGAGAGCCACGGAGTAGCCAGCCATCGAGGAAGTCGAAAGGGCTTCACCGCTGCCTTCAATAGCCACACACCGGGCTAAGTCGGCCGCCGAAGAAGACAGCCTCGCCGACGTTGCCCTAGCTCTGTCGATGAGCTCCATCGGGAAGCCCTGCCACCGTTTCGCCATTGGAGCCGCCCTAGTGTTGCCTCGCACCCGTCTGCAAGCCACCGAAACCGCCGCTACTGGAGCCTTGTCGGGCCTTGGCCGCCGCCAGTGCATCTTCTCCTTTGCCATGCCGCCGCGCTGCTGCTACTTCCAGCGTTCTTTCTTCATCAATTGAAGAAGCCCTTTTTAGGGCATTTCCAATCGGGACCCCCTCTTTTGGATTAATTGCAAATGTGGTCCATATTTCTAATTTGCAGATTTAACCCAAGTTTTAAAAATCTGAATATATACCCCTGTAGATTTATTTTTGGAATATGGCCCAAGGAATTAATTATTGAATATGACCCATATGCGGAAATTGTATTATTTGGCGGAAAATGTATTTATGGGTTTTAAACTTGGATTTTACTACGAGTTTTATTCTTTTATTTATACATACTAAATATTATACCCTTTGTTGGATTAAAATTGGTTTATGGCTTGAAGTTTTAATCACGGTTTTATGACCAAGTTTCTTGTAATGTACTTTTTTCCCCGGAAGGATAATTACGGGATTTTTTTACGTTGACTTTTGAAAACGAGTTTTTCCTTAGAGTTATATATATATATATATTATATATTTCGTTCAAATTTAGCATACGAGCTAAATTTGCTTAATTTTGGTGTTAGTCTCGGAAGCGTCCCGATAAAGGCCTTAACGATTCCAAAGTCGACATCCATTGATCGACTTTCGTCTTTCGACGTCATGTGAGTATCCTTTCCCGCGATCTAGTAATGTTAGTATTAGTATCATGCTAGGTTGGATAATCTAGAATAACTTAGAGTGAATGCCAAGTAGTGGCTTTGGACCTTAGGTGAGTGTTTGAGGATTTTGAAATGTTCTAAAGATTGAGGTGTGTTTGATTTGGAAAGGTTATAAGGCTTTGAGTGTATGTTTGATCTTGTGAGCATTCTGAGGCTCGAGGTTGGGGTTGTATGATCTTGTGGGATTTTGGAGGTTAAGATTGACTTATCCTAGCATGGGGTTGTTACCGTTGAGTTTGTTTGGACTAGGTAGGGTCTAGAAGTCTTAGGACTTCTAGCTTGTGTTGAGTGTGATGTGAGCATGAGGGATTCTAGGATGCGGTCCTAGAATTGAGAGTCAAATGGTCTTGCATAGATCATTTGTATAGAAGTCTAAAACTTCTATTGTGAGTGGGTTGTTGTTGATATAGTTATCTTCTTGTGATCAGGTTACGGGCTTCCTTCCTAAGAAAGCGAGAGTGTCGTGAGTTGAGTGTGGTGACGAGGTAAGTCTCCTGACTTACTTAGCTCGTATTCTTTGTATTAGCATTATTGTGTGTTGGGTGGTGTGTGTTTATTATTTTACTGTTTATAACAACTAAACCGGAAATAGGATTACCGACCTTTATATTATTTGGCCCAAGTGTATGATAACGGGCGGTGACATCACTGCCTGGCTCCCCGTGAGAGCTAGGGGGATCTCGGCGACTGGCCCGTGCTGGTTAGACGGTCGGAGGCATCTGACCGTTCCATTGCCGGAAGAAGGGACCGAGGCGAGTTTCGGAGGATTCTCGTGTCACAAAAGAAGTTGAACTAGAACGGGATATGACTTAATAAATAAAGATAATAAACCGGATTTGTGTGCTTTGAGTATGTTATGTGACTATGTTGAATTAATTGTGTTTGTGCCTTTCCCTTTAATTCTAATGCTTCGAATATTAGCTAACGGTTTTATACCGATTGTTGTAGATTGCCTTGCAGGTTAGGAAAGCGGCCGAGAGATCCGGAAGAGTGGGCATCCGGGGTTCTGTACATTTTAGGAGTGGGTTTTGGTTGGAGTCGGGTTGTGTTTTATTCTTCGTTTATTATGTTGGTATGCCGTGTGTATGGCGTTTTGATCTTTGGTGTTGATTATCGGCTGAAGTCTTTTGTTGTTTTCGTTCGGGTTTCTTATCATTTGCATTAAAAGGAATTTTGGTTTTGCCTTTATTTGTGCCATGTTGAAAGATCCGGTGAAATTGTTGTCAGGCTAAAAGTCGGGACCCATTGTGAGGTCTCAACCCGTAGCATCCCGAGTCCCGCGGATTCGGGGTGTTACAATATATAAAATAGGGTTTGAATATGACCATGAAGCTTGACGCAATTGAAGATTGGAAAAAGTCAGAATAAAAAATAGATGAAGAAACAAGATGATTGCATACCTGATTGAAGATCCGGAGAAAAAGTGTGAAGATCGTAAAATCTCCGTCGTAGGTGGGAAATCAGGAAGTCAAAACCAAGTGAAGTCCCAAAATCACAACCCTCACCTCCCTCTGTTGTCTCTTCCACGAGTTTCAAGAGAGGAAAAACAGAGGCAACAAGCAGCGAATCCCCTCTTTCTCTCTCCCTCACACACACACACACTTTGGAACAAAGCAAAATCTACCAATTAAAGAGTGAAGGAGATATGGGCTGATTGTGCTTCTCGACAAAATCCACCACCCAGAAAATATCACCCAGAAAATTCAGATCCGAACCTGCACACAAGAGGAAAGGTAATCAATGGTGAGTTGGGACGGAAAAGGCTAATGGACGGTGGTCGCACAACGGTGATCGGAGGAATGAAGCAAGAGCGGCAGATTTGTGGCAGACGACGTGTGAACCCCACAACAACCCTCCTGACAGCTATTCTCGGACAACCCACTCTATCTTCGATCGGGACACCACATACGGCATCGAAAGGGGCCCGAGGAGAAGCCTCCCATCCCCAATTCAAAGATCTGGATTGACAAAGTTTGGGGAGAGAATAGAAGAGTAATTGCTTTATAGAGATCGAGAAGAAAAAATAGGAATCAATAGGCTTTCAGAAGAAGTCACAGTGGGGCTTTAAGAAGAAGCCACAACGGGGCTTTCACAAGAAGACACAACGGGGCTTTCACAAGAAGCCGCAACGGAACTTCAAGAAGAAGACACGGTAAGTAAGGAAAGTTGAGTTATCAAAATAAAGGTAAAAAAGAAATTTACAAAAATAAATAAGGGTAAAATAGGAAAGTAGAAAATTTGAAGGGTAATGTGGGAATTCCCCTATTCATTTGGGGAACTCCCACTTTTATTATAGTAAGGATATGTGAGGAGTTCCCATTCCTCGTTTGACTCGTTTGTAGTTTTTTTTCATCCTTTTTGCGCTTTGCGCGGAGCTTTAAGCTCCTTCTTACCAAAAAAAACTCATAATATATACATCAAATCGAATATTGTAACCTTTAACAGAATAGAAGTTCGTAAACAACAAAATCTAGAGTGATCTGTTCAAGAAAACAAAAGCACGTTGATTTGTTTACGAGGTTCGGACCGAACTCCTACGTCCCCAGGATCTATAGAAGATTCAATCCACTATCGTCTCAAAAACCAAAAACCAAAATTATAAGAGTAAAGAGTTTGACAGAAATCCAAACAAACAAAACAAAATGTAGAACAGGCTAAGAGATGCAAATTACACGAGTCTAAAAGTCCAAAGACTCTCTTCGTGCCACAAATTGTGTTTAGAACCAACTTAATCTATGTATCGAAGCTTTCGATCTCTCTTTCGAATGTGGAAATCTCTCATAGGAGGAAGGGAGGAGATGAAACGGACTAAGGAGCGGCCAATTGAGATTGGAGTTAGCAACTCAAAGACATCTATCCATATATATATGTCAATGTAACACCTCAAATTTAAAAAACTTGGGATGTCACATTCTGGTACATCACAATAGGTCCCGACCCTTACTTGACAACAATCTCACTATATCTTACAACAAGGCACAAGTGTAAATAAAACAAATGGAAAACGTATTAAAATAATAATGTCGTGAATGCATAAAATGAGACAGTCTTGTACGAGATAACTACTAGCATCCTAAAGAAAAATGAGCCTTTTATATGAATGCAATAACTGAAAGGCCACTCAATCTATATGAATACGTGGACCCGGTTGACCCTCCGATCCAAATCACTCTACAACTTTCATAACAAC
The DNA here is from genome assembly GCA_033239125.1 of Fagopyrum homotropicum. Lineage (NCBI taxonomy): Eukaryota > Viridiplantae > Streptophyta > Magnoliopsida > Caryophyllales > Polygonaceae > Fagopyrum > Fagopyrum homotropicum. The sequence goes on from BSWB01000001.1 coordinate 10,135,430, forward strand.
ATAACAATAAAACCGTTATCTAACAATCCTAAGGCATCATCTAAGTATTATAACAGCTCAATCACACATCAATGCGGAAAATAAACACAACAACATGCTTGCACACACAACCCCATTATTATCTTTTTTAGGTGATTCACTCTAGATTCAACATATTGTGTGGCACGAGGGTCCTCCGACCCTCGTCTCCGTCCCCATATACCAAAAAGAGTGGTTCAATGCATCTCCTTGTATACCTGAATGGACTGGGAGTAGACAACCTTCAAATCTCATGTCAGAGTTGGGCAGTGATGCCACGACCCGTTATACATACACTTGAGTCCCGTAATAAAGTAGCGTTGTCCTATTCAAGTTATAATTATAATTCACATAGCACACACGACTATAATAATACACATCAATACGAGGAAAGCTAGCTAAATAAGTTCACGAGACTTACTTGTACCGATCAAAACTCGACGACCATTATGTCACGGTCTCGCACGTATGTGATCCTAAATGCATGGTTAGACTGAAATCACATCTGAACATCAAATGTGCAATTTCTAGAAAGTTCTAAAAATATCTTTTAGGCTAGAATGGACTACTCGAAAAGTATTTGCAAGATTAACCTCAACTTTAAGGAAATTGACGATTTTACCTCTAACTTTCTCACAACTACAAAAGAGGCCAAAAAGGCTCTAAACCTCAAGATGCAGTCTTACAATATGATATAAACGATAACCGAACCACTTCGAGTTTTGAAAGTTCTATAGACTTTCAAAACTTACTAAGAATCCTTAATTCCCTTTTAAGTAAAACTAGTCAACTACCCTACTTTGACCTTTCATATTTACTCTTAAGCATCTCAAAACAATTAAGAGAAAATGTTATGGGTATAATATGCTGTACAAACTCTAGGTTAGCTGAAACAACTCAAACAAATTCTTTTCCAAAAATTCTAAACAAATCCTCAAAGTTGCTCCACTATGAACATTTCTATACTTGTCATTTTTCACCAACATTTCTGATGTGAGGTTGAAGCAGCAATTGTCTGATCTAGATTTAAAGTCCACAAATTGATTCAGATAAGGAATCTCGGTCACGAATCTCGGCCGAGATTTTGGTTTTGCCTAGATTTATGTAACTTTGAACAAAAGAACGTGAGTTTGATGAAATGATAAGAAGATGATAATATGGATTGAAATTCATGGAAATATAGGAAGATACGAACCAAGATATTTCCGCAAAGAACCATGACCAATTATGTGTCAAAACCCCTTAACAAAAAGCTTATCTTAACCCTCACTTCTTTAATCTTACACAAGCCTTCTAAGTAAGATAAGCATAAGGAGAGATTAGAATTGACCAGGAGCATCAACCAATAAGAAGATTAACACACACAAACACAACCTAGCAAGGACTCACAACGATTCAATCAAAGACTCTCTCTTTTAATTGAATAGATGAATAAAACACTAACTCTGTGAGCAAAGCAGCGAGTTTACATAATATAGTGGAAATATTAATCAAATTTAGTCTACCTAATAATCTCACCATGTAAGGCCATTTATAGGGAAGATTCTCCTAAAAAGATAAGATATCTAATCTAAAAGACAATCCTAAGAGATATGATCAAAACTAACAAATACCTTTAGATTGCTTGAGAGTTTAATGGTATAAAATAACAAAAGATAAGTGGGGAATAATAATCCTCCGATCGAGATCATCTCGATAACACGCAACAGTAGAGAATCTCGGTCTCAAGTCATAAATCTGGTCCGAGATTTTATTGTGTTGACCGAGATTTTGCATCTTCCATACAATCCTCCATTCTCTCGGATCCTCCCCTCTTTGCAGCTTGCAAGCAACCTTTCCTTGAGTGTCTCCTGCTCTTGACTTAGCGGTGGTACCGTGTAATGTAGGTTCTATCAACGATGGTCCCACACCAGTTTCCAAAATAGATTTTCCGCCCAACTTCTACTACTCTTAACTTCTTATCCAACCGTTGGATCTTGATGATTTCAACACTACTCTAAGCTATCATATACCTTCTGTATGATGTCCAAAATTCAAACATAGTAGTCGAGTATAACCTATATAAAACATGGCCCAAAGTTGACGGTAACACGAGCTCGGTAATTCCAAAATTTCCAAATTCCAACCCAACTTTATTGATTCACATCTTACAAGCTAACCGTTGGATCTTCTCCAAATCCAATCATACTACCACATATCATAAAATCAATCATAAGAGATAAGTCTAACATACCTATATCTAACCCTAAAGATGGTTGATAGAGAGATATAAAACAAATAGAAAGCAGATGGTTTGTGGCTCGATTTTCGTGTGCTCCTACGTGGGTATAGGAAGGTGAAAGTGTTCAATAACATCCCAGATTTACAAAGAATGTAAGGGAGAGGAAGGGGAAGCTCTGACTGATTCAATCGGTCCTTGTTTGCACAGGAGGTAATTGGTGTTTGATACGCCTCTGGATGCCGATGACATTCGTGCCTCCGCCCCTCTCGGCGTGTCTTGTCTTCACTATGACATTACATGAAGATGACAAGTTTTGACGACATAATAAAAGAAGTGATATTTCTTATGGAATATTCCCTTTTAACATTTCTCATTGGTCCGGCTTTTTAGACGATTCATTTTGAATATTTAATTCCGACATTTAAGTTTAATATTTTCAATTCGGATCATTAATTTTGGCACTTAAGTTATACCTTTGATTTCAGGACTTAATTCCGAACTTTAAATTTTGTCATTTATTTCCGACATTTTGTGATGTGGGGATAAGTCGCAATTCCCGATCTAGATTGAAAGTCCATAACTGGAATAAAAATTGGGTTGTTTTATAGAAAAATCGGACAATTTATCTCAAGAACAGGTCGATTTTTCGATGAACTCAAAATACGGATTAGTGAATTATATGGAAAGATAAGAAGATGATTATGGAATGATAAAATGGAAAATATAGGAAGATACGAACCAAGATATATCCGCAAAAGAACCTTGACCAATGATATGTCAAAACCCTTGAACGAGAAGATTACCTTAACCCGCACTTCTTTAACCTTACACAAGCCTTCTAAGTAAGACAAGTACAAGGTGGGACTAGGATCGACCAGGAGCACCAACCTTCAATAAGATTAACACACACAAGCACAATCTAGCAAGAACGTAACAACAATTCAACCAAAACTCTCCTTTGATTGAATAGCTAGGAATAAAATACGTATTCCGTAAGCGAAGCCGTAAGTTCACACAATATGTGGAAAATATCTCAAATCTAATCTACTAAACAGTCTCCCCCTCTAAGGCTATTTATAGGGAAGATTAAACCTACTAAAACTAGGAAAAACTAAAAAAATATGATTTATAAAATATATCTTGTGAAATATAATCTAGAAAAGATATCTTAAAAAGATATAAAATCTAAAAAAGATAGAATTTAAATAATTCCCTAAGATAGTCTGAGAGATATTAAGGAATTATACAAGATATATTTGCCAACAAAATAGAAGATCTTGGGCGGCCCATTTGCAACTCTTGTTCCAAATAAAAGAAAATGAGCGCGAAAATAAATCGACTTTCCTATAGGAAAATCGGTCGATTTCCTGGGAAAATTGGTCGATTTTCCTCTTTGGAACTCGTCTTTGCTCTTATCCTTCTTTCTTGCTTGATAGATCTTCTTGGTCGTGGTTTGGCTCTTCTACAACAGCTAGCAATGTCACTAAGGAACCCTTGAGAATGCAGAGAGTTTTCTTGAGGGTAAATGTCATGAGAAGATCCGTAACTTCATCTTGGATTGCCTTAACTCTTGACCGTGTGATCGCTCCATCTATACTCGAATCTGAAGAAGGTGAAAGTGAAGGAGTTGTTGACGGCTTCTTCTTTAATGTTTTAGCCTTTGAACGTGTAACTGGTCCTTGTATTGGAGATGGTCCCACATTATTTTGTTTGACCACATCCACTATATAAGGATGCTTAGCTCATTTGTAAATCATGTTCAATTTTAATCAAGAGTATTTGAGAAGCATTTCCTCATCTTGATATTGGGCATCAAATCTTTCTTTCTCAATTTCTTCATTGGATCTTTGATCCAAACCTCCACATTCAAGGATTCTTCAGAATCAACTCAATCAATCCACATCCCGGCTTGATCGATCACTCTAGATCAAATCAACCTATCAACTTCCGCATCCATCTCCATGGCTTCCGCCAACCACAATCAACCCTTCAAATACATCCGCACATCAACTAAGGAGTAGTTGATGCTTTATCTTGATCTAGATCTGAAATTCATCCTTGACGTATCCAAGGACGCATTAGTGTTGCTTGAGGTTATTGCTCCTGGAAGAGAAGAAGTGCACTCGGCTTGTTGTATTGAAAAAGAGTGATAGTTCTTGTTGTAGCTTCAACCAAGGAGTGGAGGAGTTGATGTGTGTGGTTTCTTGGAGGAGAATATGAACGTGAACGGCTGTTGTTGTGGGAGGGGAGGATGTTGTGTTAGCAGGAAGAAGAAGACGAAGGAAGGTTCACCCAAGGAGGCTCTTCATGTTGTTGTCCAAATATGAGACAGGAGAAGAAGGTGTTATCCCTTACTTGCCATTGTGTTTGCCTGCTCAATTCCTCTATTGGAAGAATGCACAATGTTTGTGTGCTCAGATCGAGAATGGAAGAGGAGGCTTGTTTGTTGTCTTCCAGCTTCTCAAGTTTGAAAGGAGAAGAGAGTTGTTTCATGCTTTGTTTGTTCAAACATATAGAGGAGAGAGGCGGCTAGGTCGGCCTTTGCATCCATCTAGGAAGGGAAGGTTTTAGGTTGTCATGTTAGATTGAGAAGCAAAGAGGTATAGGCAGGTATGTATGGAAAGAAGAGGAGAAGAAGGTGGGAAAAGAACAAGTTCAAGGTGGTAAGGTAGAAGATTAGGATCATATTGTTGCACAATAGTTTGTCCAAATATGTTAAGTTTTGCAATTGAAATAACAAGGGCGAGGGAAAGTTTGATTAAATCCAGGTTGGGTCAGTTTTAATACGGGCAAACCGGGTCGATTTGTTTTCTTTGTTGACCCATTTTAACCGTCAGAGACGACATTGCCGGAACTAAATCTACGAGAAAGAAATTTTGCGAGTATTAATTGTCTCGTGGTTATGAAAATTTTGGGTTATTACCCTCACAAAGAGCCAAAAACACAACGCTTTAATCAAAATACTTTGTTTCAATTAATGAACCTCTATCAACTAAACCGTCATAAACTAGCTCATATATTTTTTTCTCTTCATTAAACCCAATTTATCTATTCATCAGGCTTGGATGATCATTGAGCTCATGGAATTCTTCAGACAAGGCCCAATAAGAATGGATCCAACTTTCCTAACGAGCCAACAACAAACCCAACTCTCCAATTCTGGAATTGGATCCACACAAGCATGGATTCGGAAATAGTCAGAGTTTTACATAGCCCAAGAGTCTTTACAATATATATATATATATATATATATATATATATATATATATATATATAGGATTAGGATCAAGTGAGAACTAGTATTACAGTAGAAAATAAGAACAAATTTTAGTCATTGGATTAAGAATATTCAACATCTATGATAAACTAATAAAATTAGATATCAACTAACGTATATTGCTGGTTTCCTACATTAACTGCAAAAGATATTAATTTCTTAATTAAATGTACATGATTATTACCTAATAAGCAACGTATTTGCCAATCAAGAGCTATGAACGGATATTGTTTTAAACCACTTGTGTTTGTGAGTACAGGTTTCTTATTAGTATAAATCAGAACGTGAATGAAGTTAGACGTGCAATGTGAAGATAATTAGTGCCGAACTTAGTCGTGGTGTCTAAATTAGTTCCAACATGACAACAACATAAATAAAACTAAATGTGCATGATATCCTTTTATCGGACACAAGTTAATATTATATAGTGTATGCATAAACAACACATGCACGTTGATGTTCATTTGCAAGCGCCAAATATAAGCATGAGAACAAGTTGCTAGCACATGTTCACAAATGCACGACTACAATTTGTGCACTATATGCACGACTATAAAAATGTTTTACAACTATAATATTGCACAAGTATAAGTACGAGCACGATTATGTGATTGTGTTAAAGATGGTATTAAAAATAAGCACGAGTCCACGAGTTCACATATGCACGACTAACACTATGAAATGTTTCATACATAATCTTATGAACCTAATCATGCAAATTGAAAATAACTGTTTCGTGAATTATATAAAACTAAACGTGCAAAAAAAAAATTAAAAGACGATTATTACAATAAATTTCGTTACAATAAAGTGAACGATTGAACATGAACTATGCACGTTTCAAAGATACCACCGACAACCAAAGAGATTTCTCATATCAAGATAATGATTACTCGTGCACGTTAAATTAACTTATCATATTATTTAGTTTCCATATAAGCACGATTATTCTATCCGATTATATAATGTTACCATAAGTACAACTATTGTAATAAATTCATATCAACGATTCCCTTTAAAATCCGATCAATCAGAGACGTCCGTGTTTTAATCCGACGATTCTTAAGTGTTCTTATTTTTTACCGTAACATACGTTCTCACCGGATCCTGACCCTATATATATATATATATATATATATATATATAGAGAGAGAGAGAGAGAGAGAGAGACAGAGAGAGAGAGAGTAAGAACATAAGTTATGGTAAGAAATAAGAATGCATCTAAATCGTCGGATTAAACCGTCAACGTTCCTGATTAAACCTTTGATCATGTTAATTGTGCTTTATATTTATTACGCTATTTATTTTTTTAAGTGTTCAAGATCTTTCTTTTAAGGAAAGCATTGTTTTCGGAATGACAAAATATGTGCACGAGAGGGGCAATAATATGACACATTGCTCTAGTTCATATGAATTGCTTGCTAGTAACTGAATTGTGCACGAGATTGGCAATAGCATGGCATAACTAACTAAGTAACACAACTTAATTGCATGCTAGTTCGTTAGAATTTCACGCTAGTAACAAAATTTGCACGAGAGGGACAATAACATGGCATAAGTGACACGAGTGAATTGCACGCTAGTAAATTCTATGTGCACGGGAGGACGGTATTATACACTAAATAACACTAGCGATTGCACAACTTGTTCATTTGAGTTGAAGTAATTGCACGCTAATTCGTTAGAATTGCACGCTAGTAACAAAATTTTGCATGAGAGGGGCAATAACATGGCATAAGTGGCACGAGTGGATTGCACGCTAGTAAATTCTATGTGCAGGGGATGGCGATATTATACACTAAATAACACTAGCGCTTGCACGACCTGTTCATTTGAGTTGAAGTAATAAATCAAAAACAAAACACGAATACTTTTGAAACGTGTTCATATTCCTTAAACAATACGAATTGCACAATCATAATTACACATACACGATCTAATAACATTTATGTGCATGAGAGAGCCAAAATGATGTAATCAATGACACTAGCAATATGCACGACTAGTTCATTAGAATTGCAGTATTAACTCACACGTTTTTTTTAAAACCTAAACTAAAAACACGAAAGGTTATAACGAGTTGCAACTTTTAAAGATTTAAGCACGAATTGCAATCTTCAAAACGTGCACAAGTTATTTGCAATTTCGAAAATAATTATTTTCATTGAAGAAAGATCTTGAACACTTAAAATAAATAACGTAATAAATATAATGCACGATTACCATAATCAAAAGTAAAATCATGAACGTTGACGGTTCAATCCGAAGATTCAGATGCATTCTTATTTCTTACCGTAACTTTTGTTTTTACTTGATCCTAACCTTATATATATAGGTTGGCTCACATGTAAACAGTTATTACCATGTAAAATGAGAATAAATTGTATTCGTTAGATCTTTAAATAGATGACTGAGATTAGACGAGATTAAAGGGAAGGGAAAAAACGTGTGATTAGTTAAAGAAATATTCGGATGTATAGTCACATATATTCGGCGGTATAGTATATATTTTGTAATTTGTTCTCATGTTTACATGGTAAGAGCTGTTTACATATGAGTCAAGATCTATATATGTATATGTAAATGTATATGCGTATACATATACGCGTGTGTGGGATACATGTGTGGGATACATATACGCGTGCGTGGGTGGGTGGGGGAGGGGAGGGTGTAAGGGTGTGTCATATAATGCACCCATTAAATTATAGAATTTTGTTTTAGGTAAACTAAGAGAAGGATAGCCCTTATCAAGGGAACTAGTGCGGAAGATGGGTGAAGCTTATATATCTCAGGTGGGTCGACGAGAAAACAATGGTCATACATCGGTTGCTAACTTGCCAATGTCATTAGAGGTAATGTGGGTGGGTCCCAACATGGCTAATTTACGAAAATACACGGTATTCATTACTGAGGACATGGAATTTGCACATATTCCAACTAAAGTCGTCTTATATGTAATATGACACTCAATCTTATAAAGCAAACAAGTGTCGTGACAACTGAGGGCAGTACTCGTGGTGGTACGAATAGCAATAACCTGATGTCTCTTATTTGTTATTAGCAAGTCTTGACAAGGTTGCCTTTAAAGAAACTGGGACATCCATTTTGTCATATGTTCCGATAAACAAGTAGTGTTGCGACCACTTATAATCACGCAAGTGATGTCGTGATGATGAGTCGATGAGTCGCTGAGTCGGGCTATTTTCCATGTAATAACTTTCTAAATTAATAAAACGTTCTTCCAAGTGTTGCATGTCTAATAAAAAACTCATAACAGAATTATCAATAGAAAAACAAAACCAACTAAATGTAAAAGAATTCGTTAATAGAAGCTCGTTCACCATCAACATGAAATTACAAACCTTAAACACTTGAGTTAACAATTAAAGACAACATGCAAGTTATTTACATGATAGTAAAAAAGACAGAAGAAGGGGAAAGGGGCTAAAGGTTACACACTTAATTCCAATTTTTCGCCACACAATTCCACCCCTTCAAAAAAGAGCCTCTTTAAACTTATTGAGTTTCGAAGAAGAAAAAATTAAAAAATGAAGAGATTGGGGCCTTAATTGCAATTAGGAAAGTTCTCAAATGTCGCGTCGCTTGAGAAGTACACGTAGCCCATCTCCACGTTTCTGGAAACGAATTGGGGGCCCAATTGAGAAGGCCCATCAAGCATCTGTTGGGCTGAATGGCCCAAATCCTGCCTTTGTATTACCATCTGGCCTTCATTGTCCCCATAATGTGATGGGCCCGGCAACTGAGGAGCAGTACTGGTGGTGGGACCCTCTATCAACTCTTCCAACCTCCCCCAGTTTTCATAGGCAATTTTGAGCAACTCTTCAATACGAGCCTGCATATAAAAGTCAATGATTATTTATCTTTTTTGTCATTAATAAATATTATTTTTATTTGATTACGTGTAAGGTGCAGTGTATGTAAACAAAACAAAAATAAGATAGTGACACGACTAGTCGTCGCCGTAGTCAACTCGAATTTGAACTTTTCATCACCATATGAGACTTTGATACTCTCAAATGCAGCCTAAAATTATTATTATTAATTTGTTTTCCAATAATTTTAATAATAAATATATAATATTTTATATCAACTCTTAGGATACCGTATATATAGAACCTGTATTATAAAGTAATTGTAATAAAATTTAATTAAAAAATAATAATTCATGCTGACTAATTATCTTCTAAAGTTATTTAAGTTAGACATGTTCATATGCGGATTGGGCGAAGTTCAGGTCCGGACCTGAAGTGGATGTTGTATCCGTCCGAATCTACGGGTACCCGTTTTTCTTTTCAAAAAATAAAATAAAATAATTTATTTAGAAAAATAAATTATATTTTTAAATATTGATATAAATTATATTAAATTTATTATAATTATACTAAATATTTTATATTTATACTTAATATTTATAAAAAAAAAATTTATACCCGGGCCGGCGGGCAAGGCTTTTCGGCCCCGTCAGCCTAGAGTGGTGTCCGGATCCCGTCCGACTGGCTTGACGGTTCGGACTTTTTGGTCCAATCGGACTTCTTCCTCTGTCCATATCCGCCCGTTTTTCTGGTCAACGAGCTGCCCAGATATGATCTTATCTAAATTCCAAGTCTACTCTAAACCCTATTAAAAAAAAAGAATATATTACCTTTGTGGAGATGGTAGCATCTTGAGAGGGATTGATATAAGTGCCATTGATATTAGCCCATAGAAGTTGACAAGTAGAGTTCAAAGCAAGAATGTGATCTTCTCCTCGTAACATATACACTTTGTTGTCGATAACACAAGTTGTAGCATGCTTTATCGTCACTTCCCACATTTTTTCCGACATATTCTCCAGTATCTGCATGCAAATCATACAAACTAAGCACTTTGCTTACACCTTGTTTGGTACGTTTAAGGTTAAAATCAAATGACACAATTCTATTCCGAATTATATACGTACCCTTCGAAGAGCTACCGGATCGACATTGAAGAGCTTCAAGAAATCCTGTACTGTTTTGATGCCATTGTTGGATAGTTTTTTATGAAAGGTTCCATCTTTGCCGATCTTCTCAAGTCGCCACACTTCATCGCTTAGAGCCGGTGGGTAATGCTTCTTGTACACTATATAATCATTTTTACTTATTAATTTATTTAATATGTATTAAAATCTATTATAAGCTAATAAAAATGTGACTTAGAGGTATTTTTACAAATTTTGGCTGACCAATATAACGATGATATTAACACATCTATCTTTTAGGCATGAATTATGTGCATATATTCAATGAGATTATAACCTAAATTTAATATATTCTATATTCTAGAATATTGTATATTCTTACTTATTTTATAAATAAACTATTATCATTTCCTTTAAATAAAAATAAATTTTCAATACCATAAATAAACTAGATAATCTCCGGATTTGGATGGACTTTGAACAAAAATCAAGTTGTTTATTAGGATTGAGTCGGGTTGTCGGGTCTTCACCAAAAAAAAAAAAAAAAAAGTCCGGTTGTCGGGTTGGATGCCTCTAAATATTCCTTTTTATTTTATTAAAATATATTAAAAAAATTAGTTAATTAAGTCTTTTTGAGATTTATCTCTAGTAATTACACTAAATTCTTTCAAAATATAAAAGAGCATATTTGACTAAATTCTTTCAAAATATTTTATAAGTACTATTTATACTTAAAAATTTTAAGTTGACCGGATCCGACCCGTCCGGATACTAAGTTTTAATCATAAATAATACATATATCATACGTATTATCTTTTATCACATCACTTATAATTTAATTGTGTTGTTAAATATTAAGGAATTACAACATAAAATAACATATCCAAACAAATATTTAAATTTAGTATATTGTAACGAGATAGGTATCAATCATTTTCTCCAAAACGTGAGTAGGTAAGTTTGAAAAGTAGGTTTGATTATATAAAAGACACTTCACACGCTTTTAAAGCTCCGAGTCGTGTTTATTTTTAACTTTTATCGATCATAAATCATAATATCAATAATGCCTTCTTTAAAGTATATAACTTTTTGACAATTGAATTGAAATACATAGATAGTGTATAATTTATTGATAGATGTCACAAATCTTATACAGATGTGGCTGAAAAATGGAATTTTAACCCTAGGTAAGTTGAGAGACTTGTGTGCTTATTTTGGGGGAAAAAAATCAACCCGAAATTACATATTTATTTATATATATATATATACACACGTCTAGGTATGACGTTTGCAAGTGCACATGTATAACATGCGTCTCATGAGACGTACATACACAGCTTATCAGGCGTATTATTTACCTATTTAATATTAGCGTTTTAAAACTATTTTTCATATTACATTTTTTATTTTGATATATATATATATATATAATTGTTTTAAATTTATTTATAATTTCATACCATTTATCTATTTAATATTAGATTTAAATCTATATATAGAAAACAGGTTATAAAAATGTTTCATGATTTGATGATATGCACTATCATTTTCATATGATTATCTTATCATAGTTACTATATATAGAATAAATTATAATATTAAATAAATAAGAACAGAAAATGCATGAAATGATACTCACATTCTCCTCTATGATCCCTAACCCCAAAGGGCTCGGAGACGGCTTGAAGTATCCTAACATCATGTGAAGCCTCCGCTACAACTCTTGCACCAACCCGAAACTTCCGGCCTCGAGTCCAGCTCGAGTTGTCGGTGAACTCGATATCTCCAATGGAAACAAACCCATCCCTCATGGTGTAAAACAACTCTCCGGCAATCAATGGCCGCCTTCCGGCCCTCTCCTTGATGATATTGTTTTCAAACTCTTGTGTGTTCCAAGAACCATTGTTAGGGCAAAAGTCGCCATCTATGGCTACTAGTTCAATCTTGATTGGATAAGGGAGGGTTTCTTGGAATGTTTGGCCGTTTTGTTCGCGGATGAGTAGGATTTGAATCGGGTTTTTGTCGCAATCTTGGATCTTGCTTCCCGTGAAAATCGGAAGCGAGAATTGTTTGGAGAAAACTAGTTTCAAGTTTGATGGCTCTTGCTCGGTTGACCCTTTGATTCTAAGTGATGGAGATCTTGATAATGAAAGGAGTCTGCGTCGAATCCCTCGATCAACTTCTTCGCTAACCTAGGAATCAAATTCAACATATAAGTATGACGGATTTTATTTAAAACCAATTGACAATAACAACATAAACCTTACCACTTTCCTAAGAAGAGGCTCCAAGACACCACACAAGCTTTGATGAAAGCATTTTACTCGCATGACTTCAAAGATGACCCTGAAATCCACAATAGACACAAAGCAAATCAAGTAAGTAACTTACAAAAAGCGGATACAGATACATCCGATGAGTAACTTACGAACGAAAAGAGGGCGATTGACGAAGTCTTTTCTCTTTGGGGTTGTGATCCGGGTCGGATCCATTGTCGCCCATGAGCCGCTTAGAAGCCGCCATTAGAGAGAGATGGGGATTTGGTTTGCAGAGAGATGAGAGAAGACAGTTGAAGAAGGGATATATGTATGTATATATAGGAAGAGACTAGAGAGTAATATGTAGAATGAAGAAGCTTAAACAATAAGGAAGCTTCGAGGAACGATGAAGGAAGTAGCGTATTGAAAAAGATGAAATTTTCACGTAGACAGGAGAAGGGAAGGGTGATGCAGTGACCTTGACGTCAATCACCAGGTCAAGTCAACGTAGTTACCAACTGTACTGTACTTAATTACCACGTATACTAAACTAGTATTAATTCACTAACTACGGTATAACGTACGTATAACACTCATCGTAAAGGTGGTTGACATTTTTTTTTCCGTATCGAGAAAAATCGATTCAACTAATTGAAAGCATCTCAAACTGTACAGACCGGACCGGACTGGACCATAAACTTATTGACCCGATTGAACCGTTTCATACAAGGGTGAAACGGTCTATAAACCGGACCGGACCGTTTTATTTATTTTTGTTTGATTAAATCCGGTCCGGTCCGGATTTGGACCGGACCGGACCGGATGCTCTTTGAGTTATAAAATATTTAAAGTATAAAAAATCTGGATAGAACCGAAACATTACGAATTTGGACCGGACCGGACCAAACAGAATTTTACCAATTACAGTCGAAGACCGGACCGGACTGATCCAGTTTTTCGGTCTGGTCTACATGTGTGCAACCCTGAATTATCATATACGGAAGAGATTGAGATTTGCGGGACTTAGGTTCATCCCAATGTTTATAATATAAATTCAGGTACAAAAAACGTATTAACTAATGTATGTGCTGATGTTCAAAAGCCTAGCTTACTCGGCCTACATGCCTAATTAATATTTAAGAAAAATAAAATAAAATGTAAATGTCCCAGGTCCAAAAATGACAAAGCATAACTTTAGTTTGCATTACGTATTGTACAGTTACATTTGGATGCATTTGGAAGTTAGAAATGATGTGTGACAATTTATTGATAGGCACCTTACAAATAAACAAATGACTGCTTTCGTATATACTTATAATACCATACACATTACCAAAAAAAAAAAGGGCAATTTTGATAAATAGACCTTTTTGAAAAACTATAGTAATAACTAGGCTTTTTAATATTTCAATTAAGTAAATATACTCCAACCTTTTGTCTTTATTCTCAAACTCTAAACACTCTTCTCTCAAAGGGTACATTTACTAAACACAAAATTAGAAAAAGCCTAGTAAACCAAATTGTTTCAAAAAAAATAATACCATACACATTTCACATATTTTAATCAACTATATTTAAAGCATAACAAAATTTCTGATTAGAAGAATTTTTCTTAATTAAAAAAAGTGTTTTATTGGTACGGACTAGTAGACATTAAATGGATGTTTTAACAAATACCAGTAAATAGATAGAGGGCATGTTATATACACAATTTTGAATTTACTTGGTATCTAATATGAATATTTTGCATTGGAGTTCAAATTGATTTGAGCGTCAAAGCTTTCCGACGGCGCTTAAGTTTTAAAATTTTTAAAAATAAATAGGTAAAAATCAAAAAATCGTAGGTTTTTGGGCGCCGACGTATGGCGCTAGCACTGAAAACCCTATTTTCTCTTACTTCTGTCCTTTTTTTTTTAAAGATTTAAGCGCCTTCGGAAAGCGTCGTCACTTACTTTTTTTTCTTTTTTTTTTATTGGTTGAGCGTCATCAGAATGCGTTTGTATTTTACATTAGTAAAACAAATATCGTGTCTTTAGCTTTTTCGATAGATAGTTGACACAATTATTCAAGAAAAACATCAAACAACATTAATTTTACAAAGCTTATTTCTTACTTTACACATATTGACACAAATTATTTACAATATTACATGATTTAAACAAATTCAATATCAACTACATAAAATCATATAAATTTACACAATTTATACAAACTTATTCTTTCTTTTTTTTGGTGAATATAACTTTTGTTTTCCAAAAAAAACATCATAATAAACAACTTCTTCACTTAACTAAATTAAGTAGAAGAGACTATCATAAACCACTCAAAATTTGTCCACTAATAATTGTGTCATGATTCCGGTCTTTGATTCAAACCAACCAAACAAAAAAAAAAAAATCATAATATACAACTTTTGTTCACATGCATCTTAAATAAGTATAACACTATATATGTATATTTTACCAATTATGACCCTTTTTCTCAAATATTCCATTAGATCTTCTCAAGATTTCAGTCTTCGATTCTTATATGTCTCAAGAAACTTTATGAATTTCTGATCTGACCCACAAAGACTTGAATTAGTTTATTATTGCCCATTTTATCTTTGTATTTTAGATCGTGCATGACTCGAATATATATATATATATATATATATATATATATATATATATATATATATATATATATATATATATATATATATATATATATATATATATATATATATATATATATATATATATATATATATATATATATATATATATATATATATATATATATATATATATATATATATATATATATATATATGGAGAGAGGGGGTGTGGTTCCCATGAGAACACCCCTAACGTGTATACATGAAAATAATCGTAAATCGTTGTATGGTGAGTATTAAGGATTGAGATTTAAAGTAGATATCATAATTAATAATAACTACGAATAATAATAATTAGGAATCCAACAATAACTACGAATAATCCACTCAGCCAACAATAACTACGAATAATACATTAAACGATACGACGCTTTCATAACAAAACTAATAATAATTACAAATCTGTTTTCATGTATACGCATTAGGGGTGTTCTCATAGGATCTATGCTCTCTATATATATATATAAGTATATTATAAGTAAGTTTTACTAAGGCCTGTTCAAACCAAACAAATAATATAAGTTCGTTAAACCAACCAAGAGGATATGAGATACCATTTTAATACGCACAAGTCCTTAACTAAATATCAAACTAAGTTGTTGACCAATTTCATGCCAATTTTTTCAATCTTAAACACTTCCTATTAAGATGCTAATAAATTATATTATCAGTGTTTAATAGTACCAAAAATAGATCTTATATTCAAATCTCATTTATAGTTTCTTCTCTTGAATTTAATTTTGTTTTTATTTTTTAATTAATTGAATATATTGTATATTTAGTGTTAAGGTTGGTGAATTATTTCTCATTATCAATTGGCTTTATGAGTTGAGTATGAGTCTAACTCTCATGTGCACTTAGAACTGTTCATCCGGTCTAGGTCTGAACCGGTTGGACCAAATTTCTTTATATTTTTTTCACGTTTTTTGGGCCCAATATTGAGCCATTTACAAAATTAACAAACCGGTCCGGACCTGAATTTCAAGTCCGCTCAAATAACAGTTTTTTTGGTCCAAAATTCCGGTTCGGAACGAATTTTGAACAATCATATTTTTACTCGCACGCACACGACCCTGCTTTATAGTCCGCATGTGTAAGACTTTAACAATCATATTTGTACTCGGGTTTGGGACCAGATACGAAATTGATTAAACAAAATTTCGGTTTCGGGGTCCAAATGCGGGATTGATTATACCATATTTTAATTTTGGGCTCAAGTGCGGAATCAAATCAAACCCAATTTCATTTTCGGGCTGCGGAATTAATGAAACACAAATTTCACATTAACAGAATTAAGAATATATTTATAGAAAATATATATAGGTTTATTTAAAATTGGACGTAATTTATTTAATTGTATAAGTAATGTAATAAATTTATTTTTCATTTCTTAAATTATAAAATGTTTTTCATCCATTATCTATGGAGCCTATCACATCAAAATGCTTACCGATCAAGTAAATGTTTACACTTAGTCAAAATTACATACATAAATCGAAAGTATTTATCGTTATTTCATCACTTATGTATAATTGATTGGCTATGCAAAACGCGTTCCCGCGTTGGACGTGTTCACATTTTGATTTGACACTATTTCGGACTCCAACAATTACATTATTTTGCTTTTAAAATATACAGATTATTAAAATTAATTTGGTTCTTATCATAGTGTAACAAATTACCCTAATTCTATTCGTTGCCACTGTTTTGGAATTGTGAAGTGCATCGAACTTGATGTAATCAATCGACCCATTTATTTATAAATTAAAATTTTATATTTTATTACTTTGTTTGAAGTTTTCTTATCCATGGTTATTTTTGGGGACGTAGACAATTTTTAGTTTTTATTTGAGTTATTGAAAAGTCATTTGATGATTTTAGTAGCTCATATTGATTTTTTTTATCGGAAGGAGTGTCAGTGGTCTCCGTGTACGTATTTAAACGAGCTTTCAATAAATAAAAGATAGGCTAAGTGTTCCGCAAGCGGGGGACAACATGACCCCTTACATCACGGCATAAAAGATCAACTGCACCCTCTGGAGGGTCAAACAAATACACTTAAACCGATAGGAAGTTCAAAAGAAAAACTAGCTAAAAAGTCCGCTATATTATTTGTCCTATGATAGTTATATTGATTGAAAGTTCTATCTCAGAAAATATTATATATATATATATATATATATATATATATATATATATATATATATATATATATATATATGAACTAGTTCGAATGAGAACCAATTTGACAAAGATAAATGAGAATCTCTAAGAGTCGTTGAATTATAGTATATCAACAGTTAAAATTGAATATACGTTCAATTACAAAACTATTTCATCATTAATTCAAAGATACCAAAACCTAACAAATTGTTATTGGCTGCTATCATTGTGTCTTTGATTTTGGTTGTCTGTTGCTCGTGTCAATGTATTAGTTGTAACACCCCGAATCCGTAGGACTCAAGATTCCACATTGGGCTAGGATCTTACAATGGATCCTAACCTTAGCCTGACAACAAGTTCACTGGACCTTACAACATGGCACTGACAGATATAAAACAAATACAAAAAACTGTACATCAAAAGGTATAAAAGATCATAGTCGAGTATAAAACATCGCCCTCACACAGGGGGTATACAAAACATCATCCACACGCAAGAGGTATATAAATTATCCCCAAAACCATAATCACCTAATGTACGAGAGTCCTCGGTCTGCCACCCTGCCAAATCACTCAACAACTCGCCTATCCTGCAAGACATCTACAACATGGTATGAAACCATTAGCTAACCATACATATATAAGGTAATGCATAAGCACAAGTCGTGAAAGATAAACACATAATCATGCTATCACACGTTTACCCATTTTATTATCTTCATATAATAGTCATTCACTCAAATCGCATATATATATATATGTGTGTGTGTGTGTGTGACACGAGGACCGATACATCCTCGCCTCTGAGTGCTATATCCAATTGTACGAGTATCGGTCACACAACCCGTGTACCCTATGAGAGTGGATTGCGCCCTTCCTGTAAACCAGACTGGCCTGACGTCAGAGAACCTCCCAGACTCCACGGCGGGATGAAAGGGAAAGGTTATCACAGCCACGCAACGGGGCAGTCAATAAAACATAAGTCGGTATAAACGGCATATCATGCTATCATAGCAAACATATAACACACACCACTCATGCAAACACCCAATATAAGGATGGTAACTAAGTAAGTCCTACGGACTTACCTCAACCTCGTACAATCACAACCACGATCAACCTCCAATCCTGAGAGGGACATTGCCTAATAACAAGGCAGAAAGAGATATCAATACTCCTATCAATCAAAAAGGTCACACCTAGACCCAAGGGATTCATAAGGATCATAATCAATCTATAAGCCTCACAACCAACTAAACCTCAATATCTCAACATAACTCACAATTCCTCAAATCTCAAGGTAGTATCTAATCAACATTCTTCAATCTCAATTCTAATCCTAATTTAATTAATTAACCTTTAATTAATTAATTAAATTTCGCCAAAATAACATTTTGCCCGCAAGCAATTTCTAAACCCCCTGTCATCAGATTTCTTCAAACAAACAATCCATAATCACCATAATAATATAACGACCATAATGAAATTTCTAATTACCCCATTTTGACAAGCCTAAAGTCAATTTAGGCCAAATCGCAGTACGGAAAACGAATAAATTCATAACTTATTCGTTACTAACCCGATTGACGATCTGAAAGAAGATTCAGAATCACAGCGACACAGGCTACGCATGGACAACATAAAATTCACCAGAACTTGAGCGACGGAACCTGCCTGGTGACATATATGCTCGACCAACCCTTCATCTGCTCGGAAATGCATAAACTCGGTATCGATATGAAGAGAGTGAAGAGAGGAATCCAGAAACTCAAACGGAATTGAAATCGGATTAGAAACGGAGAGTAGATCTGAGTTTAAAGGTTGAGAGAAATCAGAGCTTTTACGAGGAAACGTGAAAAGAAATGAATTAATAAAGGATTTTCCGTTGTTTATAGTGAAGACGATAATTATCCTTTAGCGAAGTCGATAATTATCCTTTAACCGATCCAAAGGCGGGTCGAACCTCCTTCTCCAAACTTCTCGAGATTGGAATAATAAATCTAGAATATTGTAGGGATAACTATTCCACAACTGCCTCGGAAAACGTGTATTTTTAAGCCGTCTTTCTTAGCCGTTAAGAAACGAAATAGCGACTCTTTTGACCGTTTTGCCTCTCCATGTTATTTAATATCTAGGACATATCCGATGTCTTGGTCATTTCTCTCAACTGCATTTTTATTAATTGGAGCTCCCAAATGCTCCAAATAACATCGGAGGGTAAAAATAATTACCCGGAGGAAAAAGTAAAAAATTTTCCCAAACGTCCAAAATTACGCGAGGAACATAACGGTGGGACTCATACTCATCACTTGCGAAATCTTCGCGAGTTATATGTCAATTACTATCAACGATTAAGTTAATCAACATTAGTTAGACTTAGGAAATCCTAACTATTACATTAGCTCTATAATATACCTAATAGTTGTTTCTCGTGTCATTGTATTTGCCGGTGTGTTTCTCGTGCCAAAAAATTACTTGTAACCTATTGATATGCTTCATTAGTTATACTGCCAAACAATTGGCTTGTCATGCCAAAGAATAACATATAACTTAGCATTGGTTTGACATGGCATTTGTTTGAATCGAGTAATAGGTTAAGACAACAAATGTGGTCAAGAATCGTGCCAAAGATTTACCTTTTTGAACAACACGTGCATGAACAAAGAACAACATGTGCATGGAACACTGATAGCATGAATTATAGTCTATATTTTGGGGTTTGTTTGGACGTTTTATCTTTCATAATCTGCGTGATTGCATGTATATTATGTGATTTTATTACCATTTCATCTAACTTTGCGGGAATCGAGGTCTACACCTAGTTTTGCTGTAGTTGTAGGTAAAATGGCACGTTTTGCATCAAAAAGGAACAAATAGAGCTATGGAGTCATTGGAGCTACATTGAGGAGCATAAGGAACCATCCAGGAATCATAGCCATGGATTAAGATTCACTTTGGACCGGTTTTGAGAGATTTCACATTCAGTTGTGACTCACCTCGGTTGACCAGAGATTCATCTCGACCGAGGTGATCCAAAGACGCCGACTCGACCGAGGCGAACACCTAGGACGCGGCGAGAATATTTTATTCTTGGCTGAGATCTTTTATCTTTGGAAGATGATCTTATATTTTTGGGCTTGGCTCCTGGAAGGAAGAAGATCTTATATTTTACCTATCTTTATGGGGGAAGATCTTTCTAAGATATTTTATCTTTGGAGGGTTATTTTCCTATAAAAAGGGTTGGATTTCCACAAATCCAACAGCTTGCTTACGAGGAGATCTCGCATACCACCGATCAGGGTTTACACGCAGCAGCAGCCATACTCCAGTTGGGAGATTTGAAGAACCTTTTTGAAGGTTGAAGGAAGATTGAAGATCATAGCTTTTATAGCTTTTTGAAGGGTTTTGTAAGATTGTCTTTGATTCCCTTCCTTGTTGTCTTCTCTTGTTGGATTGCTATCCAAGGAACGCTTTTGTTGTGATATTTGATTCAGTTATTGAAGTCTTTTCATTGAATTCTTCTTGTTCAAATATTCACCTTCTTCCCATATATTTGATTAATACTTTCATGATGATGATGAGTGGCTAATTTCCTTGTGTGATTCTAGGGTGATTGGCTGAAGGTTGTGGGAAAAACAATGATAGAATAATCTTAGATTCCAGTAGGATCCTGAAAGTTCGAGTCTTTAACCTTAACCCTAAGCATCTCGCTCAGTCGATGAACATCTCGGCCGGGGTGGAATTTGGCTGACCGAGGTGACTTATCTGATCCGAAACTGAGAGTTAAGTGTTAGAGTTTGCCAAATCCTATTCTTATTACACCTTTCCTGGTTCAAAGCAAGCTTAGGATGAGACTTACCCGGTAATTCCTTAGTTTGTGTACTTAAGATCATAAGTGTAGGTAATAAAGGTTTATCCTTTATTGGGGTTTGAGTGTGCTTCCATCCCATCTTTGTGAGTTAGCCTGAGACTTACCCGGTAAAGGTTGATTCTATCCCCTTGGATGATGTGTTAGTTTGAGGTTATAGTTCTTTATCTTAATTCCTTGAGACTTACCCGGTAATAGGAGTTACGGCTTTGGATTAGTGAGTAGTGAGACTTACCCGGTGATCTACTCCACTTTAGTAACACCTTCCCCATGCAAAAATCCCAGCTTTGTCCGCTTATCTTTAGATCTTGAGTTGGAACCACAACTAGACGCTTTAATCCCTAGAATTGCACGTTTGCTTTATTGACTTCTTATTCATCTTTGATTGTGTTAATTGCTCTTTTGGTTAGTATTCACGAAGCTTACCGTTATTGACTTTGTTTCACCGAGTCCCTGTGATCGACCCCTGGAATTTCTTGCTTTTTACTACGATTGACCCGTACACTGCGGGTTCGCATCCTTATTTTAAGCTTAAGTCTAGGGTTATAAATTTAAAGCTTGCACACACCGTTTGGAGCGAACAAGTTTTTGGCGCCGTTGCCGGGGACTTGGTCTAGACCGAGCCGATACGGTTTGCTCTTGGGGCACTTGCCCCCGTGTCTTCTAACCACTCTACTTGAGTGACTTTTGCAGGTTCTTTCTTAGGTTTATGCGAAGAACCCGCACTGGGAAGGAAATCGTTCCTTACGATCCCGAACCAGAAAAGACATACAAGCGACGTTTAAGAGAAGCAAAGATGGCCCAACAAGACAACCACGATCTTGAGGCCGAATTGAAAGAGGTGTTAGAGCTGCTACGCCTCAGCAAGGAAGAACTAAGGCGAGAGAAGGAAGAAACTCGCACCAAAACTGAAGCAATCGAAGCAGAAATGGCCGTCATACGAGACCAGATTCTACTTCGACCGAGGGACGACCCAGTTCCCGATGCTGGACCGAGGCAGGTTCCAGTTGCTGACCCTCGACCGAGGCAGATCCTAGTACCAGACGCCCCGGCCGAGATACATCCACCTCGGATGCCAGTCCGAGATGTTCTTCTTGCAGGAATCCCACAAACCCTAGGTCAAAGGATGGACCCTAATCAACAACTGAGGCGTCCAGGAGTCAACCTAGGAGATCCAGCGGACCATGACTATGAACTTCGACCGCAAGTTCTATCCATGATTCGCCAATGCCAATTCGGAGGGATGGAGAAGGAATCACCACATCAACATCTTCAAAACTACGAGATCTTGATGGAAACCTTGCGACCTTCCAGAATTGAAAATAACAACTCTAAGCTAAGACCTTTTTACTTTTCTTTAAAAGATAGAGCTCTTACTTGGTATCAATCTCTTCCTCCAGGTAAAATTAGCACATGGGAGAAAATGTCTACGGAGTTCTTGACCAAATTCTTTCCCCCCTCAAAGACAGCTGAAATGAGAGGGAAGATAAATGCTTTCATTATGAAGGACAAGGAGAGCTTGTCCAAGTCATGGGAGCGGTTCAAGGACATTCTTTTGGATTGCCCACATCATGGGATTCCAAAGTTAGAGTTATTGGAGATTTACTTCAAAGGACTGGACGGAAGCACCCAGTTCAATCTCCAACTGCTCTCCGCCGGTACCTTCATGGACATGGCGATTGACGAGGCTTGGGACTTCATCGAGAAGCAAGCCTTGCATAAGGAGAAGTACACCCACCAAGGAGCTGAAGGTGGAGTTAAAAGGGTCAACTTTCAAGAGACTCAATCCAACAACAATTAACTCACGTCTTTGAAGAATGACGTGAAGCAATTGAAGGAACTCTTGGTTGCTCAAACCAAGAAGGAAGAGCAAGGACAAAGGAACAACAACAACGGGTACCGTAACAACAACAACGGTTCCCGGAACAACAACTACAACAACAACAATAGAGGATCCAATAGCAATAATTGGAGGGCGAACAACCAAAATAACGGTAACAATCATTCAAACTCCAACTCTAACGATTCCTCTAACCCTTTCCTCTCTTCCCCTTCTTCTTCTTCTTCTTCTACTCCATTAAAAAGCCAAGGGTAAGGGTCAAGTTCGTCTCAGCCAGAAAAGAAAGACGCAGTTCTGGAGGCTATCTTGATCAAGCTTAGTGCTATGGAGACTTCTATGACTTCATTTTCGAGGGCCCAAAAGTCCTTCGAACAACAACTTGCAAGTAGGGCGAATGAAGCGCCAAGAGATCCAGGGAAGCTTCCAGCAAAGACGGAAAGCAACCCTAAGGGCCAGTGCATGACCATAACGACGAGGAGTGGACTCAAAACTGCAGATCCAGCACCTCGTTCGACGCAAACCACCTCGGTCCAGATCCAGTCGAAGAACACCTCGACCAAGATGCCAACCGAGGCGGAGCAACAGAAAGCGGAGGGAAAAACTGAAGTTTATGTTCCACCTCCTGCATACAAACCACCACTTCCATTCCCCCAGTCAAGGGCTAGAGCACATCTAGACAAGCACTTTGGTAAGTTCCTTGACTTGATGAATAAGCTGCATATTAACATTCCTTTCCTTGATGCCATTCTAGGAATGCCCGCCTATGGGAAGTTCTTAAAGGAGATCCTATCAAGGAAAAGGAAATTAGAAGACTTTGGTGAAGTTAGGATGACATCTAAATCCTCGGAGCTTATTAAGATCATGAAGGAGAAGATGCCACCTAAGTTGAGAGATCCCGACTCATTTAGCATTCCCATTCAAGTTGGGGATGTCACTTGTGAAGCCCTTTGTGATCTAGGAGCCAGCGTGAGCATCATACCGCTGGAGCTATGTATGACGATCGGACTTGGAGAGCCCAAGCCGGTCAAGATTCGACTTTATATGGTGGATCGCTCCATCACCCATCCCGTGGGCATCTTGGAGGACGTTCCGGTCAAGTTAGGTAACTTCTATCTACCTATAGACTTTGTCGTACTTGACATTCCCGCAGATTATCCTGTTCCTATTATTCTCGGGAGGCCATTTCTAGCAACTTCGGGTTGCAATGTGGATTGCAAGAACGCCAAGTTGAAATTCAACATTGGTGGCGATGAGGTGGAGTTCGCACTACTTGCAGCCATGAAAGGGGAGCAGCTAACCGATGATATCTTCAACATCTACGATGAAGAAGAATCAAGAGAATTGGTGAGCTCTATCCTTATTAACGATCCACTCGAAAGAGTTATTAGTTTTAGTTTAATAGAGGAAGGTATAGATGCTTCTTGTGATGCAGATATACGGAGCTTAAAGGCACTGGAAGAAGATCCAGGAGCTAAAACTGAGACACTATTTCAGGAGACGAAGATCTCTAGTTTCGGTTCCAGTTGCAGTACCTCGACCGAGGCACTTTCTGGACTAAGCGAGGTGACTGAAGAACATCTCGGTCAACGCCTATGCGCCTCGACCGAGGTCGATGGCGAAGTGATGTCAACTGAGACTACTGAGAATAACAATCTTCTTACTCACTTCTCTGACATTCATCCTCAGTTGGTGGAACATTCCATCCACCAACTTTCTGATAAAAACGGACCATTGTATGCTGATATTGTGAATTATCTTGTTTGCCAGGAAACACCGCCCGGATTGACATACTCTCAAAAGAAGAGATTCTTCAAGAAAGTACGACATTACTACTGGGACGAGCCGCTGCTATTCAAGCGCGGGCCAGATGGGATGCTTCGAAGATGCATTCCTGAAGATGAAGTTAATAGCGTCATACGGCATTGCCATTCACTTCCTTGTGGAGGACATGCTAGTACCGATAAAACATGCGCTAAGGTATTACGTTCCGGTTTCTTTTGGCCTACATTATTTAAGGATGTACAAGCTTTTGTTGTCTCTTGTGATGCATGCCAAAGGACAGGAAATTTATCTAGAAGGAACGAAATGCCACTCAATAACATCCAAGAGGTGGAAATCTTTGATGTATGGGGGATTGACTTCATGGGACATTTCCCATCCTCCGGAGGAAACCTCTATATCCTTCTTGCGGTTGATTACGTCTCTAGATGGGTTGAAGCCATTGCCTCTCCCACTAATGACGCCAAGGTGGTTGTGAAGTTCCTAAACAGGACCATCTTCCCACGATTTGGAACTCCGCGCATCATCATCAGCGATGGAGGAACGCATTTCATCAACCGGAAGTTCAAGGCACTTTTATCGAAGTATGGGGTAACCCATAAGGTATCAACTGCTTATCACCCTCAAACTAGTGGACAGGTCGAGATCTCGAATAGAGAAATCAAAGCAATTTTGGAGAAGACCGTCTCTAGAACGAGGAAGGATTGGTCCATGAAATTGGACGATGCTCTTTGGGCGTACAGGACCGCATTTAAGACTCCCATAAATACCACCCCTTATAATTTGGTATATGGGAAGTCTTGCCATTTGCCCGTCGAATTGGAACACAAAGCGTATTGGGCAATCAAATGGTTGAATTTCGACATCAAAGAGGCCGGCAAGAAGCGACTGTTGGAACTCAACGAGCTGGAGGAGCTGCGTTTGAACGCTTATGAGAATGCCAAAATCTACAAGGAAAGGACGAAGAGATGGCATGACAAGCGTATCGTCCCAAAGGAGCTTAACGAAGGAGACTTAGTTCTACTCTTCAACTCCCGCCTCCGCCTTTTTCCAGGTAAGTTGAAATCAAGATGGACCGGACCTTATGTTGTGAAACATGTTTTTCCTCATGGTGCAGTTGAGATATGGGGCGAAACTAGCGGAAGCTTCAAGGTCAACGATCATAGACTTAAGAAGTACCAACCGGAAACTTCGGTTGAGGAGGTTGCATCGATATACCTCATTTGATGACGCATTATGGTCCAGCTAGCGACCTTAAACCAAGCGCTTCTTGGGAGGCAACCCAAGGTATTGCATTCTTTTCCGTTTTCTAGTCTAGCTTAGATAGTTTGCTTTTGCTTTGTTTTGTTTGTTTTTGGCGTCCTAGACAGATAACAGAAGACATCTAAGGAAGGAGCATAACTGGAAGTACAGAAGTTCGAGAATTCGAGAAGACGAAGTCTGACTGAGACACATCGGTCCAGTCGAGGCCACCTCGACCGAATTGATTCTTGATCAACCGAGGCGACTAGGGTTTCAGCAGAACCACCTCGGTCCGAACCACCTCGGTCCAATCGAGACCATCTCGACCGAGGTGACAGCAGTTCCAGGAACAGTATAAAAGGGGGAAAAATTTATTTTTCACTTTTTTTTACCGACTTCAACTCGACCGCGGCGCCTCCTCACCTCGCTTCCCCGAATCTTGCTCGTTTTCGAAGATTTCCGCTTCCAAACTGCGATTGAAGAGTAGAGGATCCCATTGCAAGCACAGATCTGCAAAGAAATCGAACGAATCGACCGAAATGAGGTAAAAACAGTCGAAACCCTAACTCGTTCATTCGTTTCGATTTGGGCTTTGGTTGCCCTTGAATCTACTGAGAAAAGGCTTAAGTACCCCATAGGAAGCAATTGTAGTGATTTTTGGGGGAAAAGAACTGGATTTCTGAGAGTTGAATCGCGAACTGTTTACGCCTCGGTCCAGTCGAACTGCACCTCGGCCGAGGTGATTCCTGAGGGTTGTCAGTGACCGAGGTGATCTAACAGTAGCTGAGAAAAAAAATGAGTTCCGAACGTCGCCTTGCCCTCAGAGATAGATCCTCACCTTCCCCTCCTTCCTCTTCTGCCCGACCTTACCGCCTAGTGATCCACGAGAGATGCCGGGTAGATTATGAGCGTATAGCTAGCCGTCCAGTGATTGCACCACGTTTCCTGGATGTGTCGGCTTTTGATTGCCTAGGGGTAGACGGAGACCTTAGGAGGATGATTACCATAGTCGGGCTGGATCAGTTTACTGAGACCCGAGCCCCAGCCTACTTGGAGCCGACCTTAGAGTTCGTTAGCTGCTTCACCTACCTTCCCACAGAGCAGTCTGTGAAGTACCGGTTGATGAACCGGAATTTCATAGTACCGCTCGAGGTTTGGAGAGACATCTTCGGCTTTCCTGAGCCCACCGCCACTGACTTCCCTTCTCAATCTGTAGCTAGGGAGTTCTGGGGGCAGATAGCCCATATTACTGAGCACGCAGATAGATGGCGCCCTGGAGATTCCAAGGAGAAGGTCATCTTCCACCTAGCCTTTAGGTTAGCCCATAGGATATTCAGCGAGACACTTCTGGCGCGTACTGAGACGCCCCAGAAGATCCGACAGGGCGAGCTTTTCAGTCTGTACTGTATAGTTACGGGGGGTTTCCCAGACTTTGGCTTGATCTTGGCAGAGGACTTGCACAAGATCAAGGCCAAAGCGAAGGGAGACATCTGCTGCGGAGGGCTTGTCACCCACATAGCTGCTTTTCATGCCATGGACCTCAGTGCCTGTACGATGGTGGCGGCTCCGAAGCCGCTTGGATTGCAAGAGATGATCACTCGGAGGATTCTAGTTCCCCGAGGTTTGACCACTCCATATGTTGCTATGCTGTAGGAGCTGACTGCGCCACAGGGGATCCGATGGTCTGCCCAGTTCACCGTTTATGACCCGCATTATTGGCAGACAGCTTGGGCTCCGCTGATGGAGGATTATAGGGAGGCAGCAGCTGCCCCAGCTGAGGAGGAGGAGGAGGCTGATGACGAGGATACAGTGGATGAGAGAGATGGTGGAGTCCCGATGGATATAGGGACAGATACTGCAGGGACGAGCGCGCCGCCGATCATAGATCTGGATGATGATGAGGCTGAGCCTGCACCTGCTGCTTCACCTGCTAGATCTACTAGGCGTAGGACACGCCGTCATAGAGATTCAGAGGCTCATCGTCGGATCGATGATCTGACAGATCAGATGATAAATTCTTATGTTGCCCTCACTGTGGACATGCATGAGAGATTTGCTGCCCAGCACCGACAGATTGACAGCTGGACTCATCAGATGTTAGAGGGGCAGCACTATCAGCGCAGGATGATGGAGATACAGTTCCAGCAGACTATGGGTTATCCATTCGACCCATCTCAGTATCCATACGTGCCACCACCACCACCACCGGATCGCGACTATTGAGGAGCTGCAGGATTTTCTTTATTATATTTTATGCAGTTCAGGTTTTTATCCGGTGAGTACTCTTATTTTTAGACTTATATTGACCCACTGGGACAGTGTGTCCCAAGTATGGGGTATTTGTTGTACTTATTTGATGACGATTTGATGTACTTATTCGATGACTTCGATGATTACTTTATCGGATATTTCATGTTTATGCTTCACTTCTGCATTTATATGTTTATCTGAGATTGCATGCATATTTACAGGTTATTTGATTGAGAAAAAACGTCGAAACTGAAAAAAAAATGGTTTTAAAAAAAAAAAAAAATTTTTTTTTTTACCTCGACCGAGTCAGTCTTGGCCAAACGAGGCGTTTCACCTCGGTTGACCCAAGAACACCTCGACCGAGGTGGGTTAACTGAGAGTTTTCGAAAATTATTTTTGTGTTACTTATGTGGATATGATCTCAGTGAAGATCTTGCTTACTGACTGGTTTTAAATTCTTTATGTGTTTGAAAGGTTTTATAATATGTTTAAGTTGCTAAATGCTTTGTTTGAAATTATTGGCATGTTTAATACTTTGTTTTATCTAAATTATGTTGAATTTGAAGGTTGACACCACATCATAAGTTCTCTCACTTTCTTCCTGGAAAGACCAAGGCAATTCACTCTTCTCTTTTCTTCTTCTTCTTGATCATGCTTAACCCCTCATATACATTTTGCCTCCTTACCTATCCGGGAATTTGGAAGCAAGCGAAGTGGTGAAAGCAAGTGAAGTTAAAGTTGAGAAGTTGGCTGGAAGTGAAAGTGTTAGAAAGTAATAATAGGTTTGGGGAAGTCAATCATGAAGATGAGTAACTCGGCACCATTCACATAGCCGGGTGTTTGTGTCTTGCCAAAATCGGATTGAGCGATATTCCTAACGGGTCATGGTATGTGCATCAAGAGTTTGATGCATCTCAAGAAATTGATGATTGCGGATTTCCTAGGCTTCGGTTATTGTGCACCTCTGTCCATGCATCCCAAAAAGTAAAGTAAAAAGAAAAAAATGTGGAATAAGCAAAGCTTATCGGTGGAAGATGTTGCAGGTCAAAGTGGAAGTGAAGTTCATCCTTTTCCCGGATTCTAGCACCACATTACCCTACATACATCCCTACCCTACACGTTTCTTGACCTTTTCTTTTGGGAAGCCCTTGAGACCTTGAGCTTGTTGATTGACTTAGTGGTTTAAACTGGATTATACATGATTAATTTTGATAATTATGACTTATTATGCATTCCATGGTTTTATGCAAAGATGAACAACTTTCCTATATTTATAAAATGTTTTGATCATATTTTGATTTTAAATTCCGTGAAATATTCTCTTAGAGTGATTTATGATTGTTGCACACCATAAAAATGTTTATGAAAGACTTTTCATTGATTTTCATGACTTATAATCCATTCTATCTTGTCTTTTATATGCGGAACTTGCTTGGGGACAAGCAAGGGCTAAGTATGGGGTATTTTGATAGCATGAATTATAGTCTATATTTTGGGGTTTGTTTGGACGTTTTATCTTTCATAATCTGCGTGATTGCATGTATATTATGTGATTTTATTACCATTTCATCTACCTTTGCGGGAATCGAGGTCTACACCTAGTTTTGCTGTAATTGTAGGTAAAATGGCACGTTTTGCATCAAAAAGGAACAAATAGAGCTATGAAGTCATTGGAGCTACATTGAGGAGCATAAGGAACCATCCAGGAAGCATAGCCATGGATTAAGATTCACTTTGGACCGGTTTTGAGAGATTTCACATTCAGTTGTGACTCACCTCGGTTGACCAGAGATTCATCTCGACCGAGGTGATCTAGAGACGCCGACTCGACCGAGGCGAACACCTAGGACGCGGCGAGAATATTTTATTCTTGGCTGAGATCTTTTATCTTTGGAAGATGATCTTATATTTTTGGGCTTGGCTCCTGGAAGGAAGAAGATCTTATATTTTACCTATCTTTATGGGGGAAGATCTTTCTAAGATATTTTATCTTTGGAGGGTTATTTTCCTATAAAAAGGGTTGGATTTCCACAAATCCAACAGCTTGCTTACGAGGAGATCTCGCATACCACCGATCAGGGTTTACACGCAACATCAGCCATACTCCAGTTGGGAGATTTGAAGAACCTTTTTGAAGGTTGAAGGAAGATTGAAGATCATAGCTTTTATAGCTTTTTTAAGGGTTTTGTAAGATTGTCTTTGATTCCCTTCCTTGTTGTCTTCTCTTGTTGGATTGCTATCCAAGGAACGCTTTTGTTGTGATATTTGATTCAGTTATTGAAGTCTTTTCATTGAATTCTTCTTGTTCAAATATTCACCTTCTTCCCATATATTTGATTAATACTTTCATGATGATGATGAGTGGCTAATTTCCTTGTGTGATTCTAGGGTGATTGGCTGAAGGTTGTGGGAAAAACAATGATAGAATAATCTTAGATTCCAGTCGATGAACATCTCGGCCGGGGTGGAATTTGGCTGACCGAGGTGACTTATCTGATCCGAAACTGAGAGTTAAGTGTTAGAGTTTGCCAAATCCTATTCTTATTACACCTTTCCTGGTTCAAAGCAAGCTTAGGATGAGACTTACCCGGTAATTCCTTAGTTTGTGTACTCAAGATCATAAGTGTAGGTAATAAAGGTTTATCCTTTATTGGGGTTTGAGTGTGCTTCCATCCCATCTTTGTGAGTTAGCCTGAGACTTACCCGGTAAAGGTTGATTCTATCCCCTTGGATGGTGTGTTAGTTTGAGGTTATAGTTCTTTATCTTAATTCCTTGAGACTTACCCGGTAATAGGAGTTACGGCTTTGGATTAGTGAGTAGTGAGACTTACCCGGTGATCTACTCCACTTTAGTAACACCTTCCCCATGCAAAAATCTCAGCTTTGTCCGCTTATCTTTAGATCTTGAGTTGGAACCACAACTAGACGCTTTAATCCCTAGAATTGCACGTTTGCTTTATTGACTTCTTATTCATCTTTGATTGTGTTAATTGCTCTTTTGGTTAGTATTCACGAAGCTTACCGTTATTGACTTTGTTTCACCGAGTCCCTGTGATCGACCCTTGGAATTTCTTGCTTTTTACTACGATTGACCCGTACACTGCGGGTTCGCATCCTTGTTTTAAGCTTAAGTCTAGGGTTATAAATTTAAAGCTTGCACACACCGTTTGGAGCGAACAAACACTAGTATAAAATTATATAAGACACGAATATAACATTGGGTCATGAACAACACGTGCATGAGACAACCAATGCATGAACAACACGTGCCAAGTAATTACCTATTTGAAAATATGTGAAGGAACAACATGTGATGGGACACTCGTATACAATTATATAAGACATGAATACAACATTGGGTCATGAACAACTCGTGCAAGGGCATACATTAGTTATATATAGGTATACACACCATGATTACATATGTGGACATGAGTCGTGTAAGAGGTTCAAGCAACAACCGTGTTCATGGAAACATATATTGAATGCCTATACACTCGTTACCTAATATGCAATCAGTATATATTTTCACTTGTGTAGCTAATAGATAATTACTGTAATAAGGGGTTGATCATGGGTTTATTCATCTAACGGCTTCTAAGGTTCTCATTCCTCTCCGTAAGAATGGTTCTCTCCAGAATCTAACCCTATATATATATATATATATATATATATGAAGATTTTTTCTCTTGGTACCCCTCAAGTTTGGGCTTTTATGTCTTAGTATCCACAAGGTTCTAAGTTTCATCTTGGTACCCTTATGGTTTAATTAATTTATTTTTGATCAAGAAGGCGAGAAGCTCAATTACACCTAACATACTTGGTGTATTGAGATGCCGAAAAACCAAAAAAGGAACAAATCGTCATGCAAATAGAGAAAAGCACCACAAATGCCACAAGAAAATGGCCCAAAGGGTCAACAAGATACAAAAAATCAGAACAGATAAACCATATGAGAAGGCGAGGAACACTCAGGGCTGGCAAATACCATGGAGAGGGCACGAGATAGCTGAACTAACACGGTTTTTCGCCGCCGGAAAGCATAATAATATAAACCTTTTTCATGGGATGTCACACCTCATGCAAAAACGTGGATCCTACGACATCCCCTCACATAGACGGAGGATCTTCAGAGACCTCGAACACCACCACAATCAAACACGACCAACAGGGACATGTGACTACGACATCTCCCGGAACATTTGTTTAGGCCACACTCGATAAACGAATTCAAAAGAAAAGTCATCCCAATTAATATTTTCCAGCTGTGGGGCTTGTGATAAAAAAAAATGTTTGATATTTGAAGTTTTTTTCAATAGTTCATGTTTTTTTGTTTCTCAATAAAATGGTTTGAACTTTTTTTTTTCTCTCTTTTTTTTCCAAATTCAATTCATGGGAAGTTGGAAAATTATCCCAACACACAGCTGTACAACATCAAATTTTCAGAAGAAAAAAAATGTCTAAAGTTTCATAATTTTTTTCAAAAGTTCAAATAACCTTTCTCAACAAAAAAGATTGAATATTTTAATAACAGTTCCATGATAATAGAAAAAATTTCAACTCTATCATTAGAGTCGATAGATCTCAAATCTAGATCTGAAGGTTGTTGAAAGGATATTGTTCGCAAGTGGATAAAGGAGAAGAGAGACATCAAAGCAAGTGTTTGCATCTCCCAAAGCCCTCAAATAGTCCACAAAATAGTCGGGGAGACAATATGAAGGTAAATATACCACGCATAGTTAGACATTAGAGCATCACACTCATGATTGTTCATATGAGCATAAACCGCTCAAGATTCTTCAAGGAAATAATTGATTACTCGAGATTGTTAAAGAAGTATGTTCGATTACTCGAGAATGTAAAGGAACAAAAAATATTCGAATGAAAGATCCACATATCCTCACTTTCATTCCTTTTGTTCTTCCACTCCACTCAAGTATTAAGTGTTGTTAGATAATTTCCTTTAACAAGTTAGTTTGGGGTCAAAATAATATTTTAGAAAAGATAAAATGTTGAAGGTTATAGGTTCCAATTGTTAATAATTAATTCAGTTTTGAAGAAAATTTCAAACAAGTTAGAAGATTAGAGGTAAAAAAAGGAAATCAAAATTTGTGCAAAATTAAATAAAGATAAGCCTTGACAAAATAAACATATGTAAGGAAAACAAAAACTAGAAGATGAGGTTAAAGGTTTTGATAACAAAAAAGCAAAAAATGGTCAACGAAAATTTAAAGCAATAAAGGTGATTAACCCTACCATACACAAACATAAACAACTAAATTGAAAGGAGTTAAACAAATGATTAAAAAAAATCTCATTTTCACAAAACCACAAATTATCAAACATGATAACATACTAACAAAATATAGAGAAAAAAAATCACACGAAAGTTAAAAAAAACATATAAAAGGATATGAACATCCAATAAATAAGATAAGGATGTATCAAAATAGGAAAGAGCTTAACCCACATAAAACAAAATTTCGGACATAGAAAGTAGTTGGAAAACAAAGAAAATGAGAAAACTATTCCTCTATCATTTTTGCACCTTAGTGATGAAGATGAATTTTCCTCAAAACAATGATGGGATGAATGATCATTATTATTATGTTGGTATATCATTAGTTTTTGTTTGAATACGATTCGAGACCTCTCTCGGATGTTTTGGTAAATTTGGATTTAATTTATTGTTCATGAATGAGTTTTATACGTTATTGTTGATCGTTTTGGTTCCTTTGAAGTTGGATTTGTGATGAGTTGTAAAGATATGAAATCATTTGATCCTTATCACGCTAGTTTTGGCTTGAAAACACTAAATATTGGGTATTACTCTGGATCAATGTCTATTCTTTGTCATTCAGAATCATAGTGCTCATAGGGATGACTTGTTGAAGAAGATAATAGAGGAATGATTTTTTTCAATGGAGCCATTATTGAGAAAAGAAAAACTAAACTTTTTTTTTATCTACATTTATTCAAGATTATTTCACGGTTTTTTTAATATCGGGCATAAGTTTGTTCAAGGTTTTCACGATTTATGCAAGCGTTACTCGATCTTGAACACATTTTGATCTTGATTTGTTCAAGATTATTTCACGGTTTTGTTTGAAACGTCTAGGTTAAAAGGCACATTTTTGTTCAATTTGTTTTGAGTCGATCATGTTTGGATTAAGTTGGAAGCAACCACATTTTTTTGGTTCGGTTTGAGTCGAACATGTTTAGATTTAATTAGAAGCCGACTAGTGAAGTTCTTATTTGTACTAGTTTTCAGGTGTTTCATCAAAGAAGGTTTTTTCTTCTTCAAGTGAGTAATTAGAGAAGGCTTTCCTTGATTGTCGTCCTTCTTTGGTTTTCTCAGGACATTTTTGTTTAAAAATTGAAGTTAGATCTAGATTGTAGCTAGCGATGTGAAGTGTGATGAGTGTCAAATGTAACGATTCATGCATTTCATACTTCTTTTACTCTCTCATACATCTCTATTTGTATGGAAAACGTCCACTTTCTATATTTTTATGTTGCGGTATTTACCTTGACTTTTATGTGTTTCAGGCATTTACGACATCAAATTTGCCAAAATTGCATACTCCCGGAATTTAGAGTTGAAGTGAAGACTTTACATGACTAAAAAACTACAACACGAAGTCCCTTAAATATGCCTTAAAGTGATGATCCATGATTTGAAGTTACAGATGAGCGAAACCATCAGGCCAAACGGTCATATGCTAGCCGTATGGTGTCCGTTTCACATATGAAGATTCTGTCAAAACCTATCTTCAAATCCCAACATGAAACGCGTTTTACCACCATGCGAAACAACCAACATATTGGCGTAAGGATGCCGTATGGTGGTCATTTCACCTGTTGCCGAGAAAGAAATTAAATTTTTTCGATTGTAACTTTGAAAGGGTTATATTTTGTGTAACCCTAGACTCCGAGATTTTCCCTGTATATTCATACGTTATCTATAGGGTCATATACGTGGAATCATCCCGAATTAAACATCACTCAGATTTTCTCCTTACCCTAGTTGTCAAGTAGTTGTTGTTTTATGAAGGTTCCTCTACTTGAACCAAACAATTGTGAGTTTAGTTTTTCTAGATTTTTTTATATTGTTTTTTTCTTTATATTTGATCATGTCTGACTAAATTCTCTACTAATCTAAGGATTAAACGTTCCCTATAATTTTTTAATTTATTGTTTGCATATATATATGAATTGAGATTGCGACATTGCTTCTTTTCAAAATGCTTAATTCCTACATTTTATTTAACTTTGAAAGAAGTGGTTTTTATATCTGGTTTAAGTAAAATAACCGAAGAGTCACAAGCGAATGACGTTTTCTTGGATTTATTGAAAAGAACTTGGTTTTGAGAGTACTAATTTATTAAATCTTCGAGGATTTCTAACTATCGTAGAAAGTTCCGGTCTTTGTACCTATTTCTAACTGAAGACCCAAAACCGAAGGTTATATTGGTCTTTTCCGAATTTCTAAATGTTTAATGGGTTTCCTATACTGCCGAACCGTTGGATTAAGAGATATGCGAGTTAGGAAGCACAATCATTGTTTGTCTATGTCAAAGGCTATTTTAGATGGTTACATGCAATTATCATACATCAATGAGTTATATATATGCATCAATATCTTACTTCATTATAGTGGAGATTTCTATTTCCTTAGATCGCTTTCATCATATTGTTTACAATCGTTATTGCTTTGGCCTGTTACAATTGCCTCTTATTATCTTGTTTTCACTTAAATAATTAATTATCAGTATAACCCAAATCAGACGCAGTGCTATGATTTGATATCCGATTATACTATATCCAATCTGGTATCCTTGCGGGGAGGTTGTTGTTACTTTTCGATAAAACTTTCACACGATCAAAGTGCGGTGTTGATCAGGTTATATTCCCATGATCCACATCCAATCATCGTGTTGTGGTAGTTTGATTGATCCGTAACCTTCTCAATCTCTCACCTGACCTTGATCATTTATGTCCCAAAGCACTTGAGCATACACATAATATTGGCAAAAAAAACATTACAAATTGGTGACATAGGTTTCCCAAAGTACTCATTTGATACACCGCAATCAAAATTGATCATAATAA
Source organism: Fagopyrum homotropicum (assembly GCA_033239125.1). Classification (NCBI taxonomy): domain Eukaryota; kingdom Viridiplantae; phylum Streptophyta; class Magnoliopsida; order Caryophyllales; family Polygonaceae; genus Fagopyrum; species Fagopyrum homotropicum. The sequence goes on from BSWB01000001.1 coordinate 10,172,076, forward strand.
TATCGAAATCTAAGAGTTTGCATAAAAACAAGAATTTAATGATTGGAATCATTCTTTTAGAATGATAATGTGAAAAAATTCAATATCATCAATGGAATTGCCCTTTGGCAACTCATTATCCCAATCGGAATTCAAGTTCCATCAAGCACGCTAAATACCCACAAATCAACCAAAAATATGATTGCTATAAAATAAAAGCAAAGGAGCAGGCAAATCTGCAACCATTAACCCCGTTTGGTTAGAAGTTCGGAAACGGAAATAGAATGGAAATGAATCTAGTCCATATGCTTACCTTATTCATGAATATTTTTTGGAATCATTCCTTACGGTTACATGTAAAATGTAGTTGTTTCCCCATTTTGTTTCCCTATAGGGTATCAACACTAATAAAATTTTACTACAATTACTTAAAACTACAAAGAATGATTCCACATTTCATGAATAATAAAATTCATATGGACTAAATTCGTTTCCATTCCGTTTCCGTTTTCGAAGTTGGAACCAAACGGCCCTAAATTCTTGTTTTTATTCAACCAAAAATATGATAACTATAACATAAAAGCGAAGGAGTAGACAAATCTACAAAACTAGAATTATATATTGTTGTACTGAATGACCCATGCTATTAGACGGTCTTAATACAAGGACATTGCAAATCACCTTGATACAAACATACGTTCGTCTCAAGAAATTGTTGGTTGCACGTGTCGAGCAATTAGTTGATATAAAAAGTAATATATTCTAAATTGTATATAACTTTTGATAAATTTGATTAAAATAAAAAAATTGTCATCCTGAGCAAGTGATTTTCAATTCCAATCTTATGATAATCTTTAGAAGTTATATGAGTATATTTTTTAAAAGTAAAAATTCAGCCCATAGAACACAACGGGGACTATACTAATAGTATTAATTTGGACACAAAACATAGATGTTATATAAGGTATGAAATATGTTTGATTTTGGTGATGGGGAATTGCAAAATATGATGGCCGACTGTTCAAGGCAAAGTTTGGGCTCATGGGCTCAAATCGAACCAAAAGGGCAACCCTTTTCATTTGTCTTAAGAAGTAGCTGGAAATCGTAATACCAATTTAGACAAGTATAATGTAAACTTGAGAAATACCTTTTTGAATTACATAGTAATCCGATTCACTAAACTGAAGATCTGATTCGAAAAAATATGAAATTGAAAATATCCGTTAATAGTTTAAATGTCAACCCTATGAAGAAATAACTTAAATCTAGGATTTTTTTTTGTAGGAGAGCACGTAATTGGACTGGACCGGACCGGAAATTACGGTCCGGTCCTGTACCGTAATTGTAAAAATTCGTTCCGGTCCAAAATAATACGGTCCGGTCCTTGACCATAATCTTCTGGTCCCGGTCGAATTTTTACACTTTTAAATAATTTGAACTGAAAAAGCATCCGATCCGGTCCGGTCCGATCTGTTACGGTCCGGTCCAAACCCGGACTAGACCGGATTTAATCCATAAAAAAATTATATTTTAATTTTTTTTTTTAAATAATGCGGTCCGGACCGGACCTTATTGAACTGAACCATGGTGGACAAGACCGTAACTATCCGGTTTGGTCCGTTAATTTTCGGTCTGGTCCGGACCGAATGAACAACCTTATTTTTTGTGGTGTTGTGCCAGCACCTTAGGGTTAAGTGTTAACACACATTTATTCGAGAATATCCAAAGAAGGCTACATAGGAGTTATCCTAGGACTCACCACGCCCTAGATGCCATTGTACAAGGTAGAATGAAGTTCATCCGGGGCTCGTGTAACACGTGATAACCAACCAAGAACGTAAAAGTTTCAGAAATAAGAAAATCTTCAACAATGTTTGTAGAGTTTATTGAGTAGCTTTTACTATAGTTTACTAAAAAATAAAAGTTAACTAGTGTTTGACAATTGTAGTATATTTAATAAAAAAAATAGTTTTATTACACCAATTTGCTATTCGTACCCACGTATTCATGTTATTCGTACCCTCACTACGCGTACGCAATGCGTAGCCGTAGCAAGAAGCTCATTTCGTTCAAAAAACAAGGAAAATGTACTACGCGTACGCGATGCGTAGTCGTAGCTGTACTACGACTACGCATCGCGTACGCGTAGTAGTCCATAACATATATTCCCTTCGAAAAAATGAAGGGAAACTTACTACGCCTACGAGAGGCGTAGGCGTAGTAAGGTAAAAAAAAAAAAAAAAAAAATTTTTTTTTTTTTACTACGCCTACGCCATGCGTAGACGTAGATGTGGTATGTATAGCATGTATATGGTGGTACGAATAGCAAAAACCTTTAGTACACAGTATAAGGATTTTTTTAAGCTCATAATAATAGGGTTGTGCAAAATTTCATAATCTTCTAAAAAAAACTAGCAAATAATCTCTACCAACACACACCATTATTATATTTATCATTAGATTTTCATGATTTACAACCACCTTTAAAACTCTACCAAAAAAAATATATAGCCACTTAAATTACCCAAAAATCTTACATAGATTATTGAATAGACTTTTCATTGAGCTTTTCAAAAATTGAAAGCTAATAAATGTTTGGTATTGGTAGATAATCAAGGAGATTAGAGTTTTAGGGAAAACTTTTAGAGAGATTTTCTGTAATTCAATTGAGAAAGATTTTAGTAGATTGGTAGCCACGTTAGACACTCGCATATAAAATATTAAAAATAAACATAATCATGTAATTCGGACACGTAATGCTATTTTTTGTTCAATTTTGAAATTACACATACGGCTCTCAAAGTAGAAGTCAATTAGAAGTCGAAATTTGGTTTCATTTTGTTTCAAAATAAAAGTTTTGTTTCACATCTTACTCTCAAAATCGGAGCTATATTACTTCTTTTTTTCCTTCTATTATAATAGAACTTAGCGTTTTTAAGTCCTTGTACATACTTGAGTTGTTTGCAACTTTTATTTCAATGATCAAACACTTAATTAGAAAAAATAATTAAGTGTCCTTATACCTTTTGCAAGATTGAGTCATCTTATACTGGAAGCGGTGGATCTTGGAAGATGGAAGATTATACAGTTGTCTAGAGAGGGCCCTAGAATCTTCCACCTCTTCTTTGCTGATAATTTAACCCTGTGTGCAAAAGCCTCCGCTGAACAGATGAGAGTGGTTCTGAGTGTCCTTGATACCTTTTGCAAGGCGTCAGGCCTTAAAGTGGGAATACAAAAGTCTAAGATTTATGTATCCCCTAATGTTAATAGGGACATTCAAGATCGTCTACAAAGTTTGAGTGACATTGAGGTTACCAAGAACCTTTGAAACTACCTTAGGATGCCCATTCTTCAAGGACGAGTCTCCAAGAGCACGTTCTCCGATCTCCTGGACAAAATTAACAGCAAATTATGTGGTTTGTGAAGTAGAACGTTAAGCTTTGCAGGTAGAATCACGCTCACCAAATTTGTTTTAACTTCTCTACCCATATATTCTATGTCATCTATGATCTTGCCCAAGAGCATTTGCAATGAAGTGGACAAGATTTGCCGGAAGTTTATTTGGGGTCATAGTGATGCTAGTAGTGAAATGCATACCGTTGCTTGGTCAAAGATATGTTTCCCGAAAGAGAAAGGAGGATTGGGTATCAAATCCATGCACGAGTTGAACTTAGCTCTTGTTTGAAAACTTGGTTGGTGTTTTCTCAAAGATGAGAAAGGCCTTTGGGCTAGAACTCTCAGGAGTAAATATATCAAACCTACTAGAGCTTTGCACACTAGCCCTTCGCATATGTGGAATAGTATAAAAAGAGGGATCAACGAGATTGTGTATCCAGGACATAGATGAAGCTTGGGTGATGGTAGGAGCTTGACTTCTGGGAGGACACTTGGCTAGGAGACATCCCCCTCATAGCTATGGCTCGTCATCAGACTGGGAAAGAACTCTTAAGAAGATATGTGGCTGATTTCTGGGACCAAAATGAGGGATGGAGATGGAGCGCGATCAGCGATATCCTTCCGACCGAAAGCCTCCTTAAACTTGCAGTTGTTGCACCGATCTCCTTGGAACAATCAACTATGATCGAAGACAATCATGGCGGAGTCCTTGATGTGATTAGTTGGAAGTGGAGCAAAGACGATAATTAGACTGTGAAGACAACCTATAACATGATCAGAGGAGATGTCAAGGTATGTGAAGATGACTCAACCATTTATCCGATTATATGGCACATCAAGGCTTTGGAAAGGGTGCGGGTTTCATTTGGAAAGTTTTGCGATTATGGGTTTTGGGTAATGAGGATAAGAGGTTACATCATCTTATAGATGATGAGAACTACACCTACTCCCGCAATAGAGCCGAAACCCTAGATCACCTTTTCAGACATTGCACCTTCAACAACAATATCTGGCAGGGACTACGGGCCTGTTTGGCATCGTATGGGTATTCTTTTTTTAGATTCTTTGAGATGGAAATTGTTGAGATTGTTGGAGATTGTTAGAGATGGAGATTCTTAGAGATTCTTTTCTGTGTAAATTATATGTGTTTGGTATTAGATTATTTAGAGAGATTGTTTACGGAAAGATTACGACAATACCCTTATTGTTCTTCTTCATTCCAAATACACTAAACGAGCACATTATGTAAAACCAGGTTCATAGGAAAGCCTGCATTTTTACTAACCATTATCATCCCGAGTCTTCTTCCTCAAGGCTGTTTGTCGTAAGAAACTAGTAATCATTATCCCTCATTTTAGTTTTGGTGCTGCTGTTATGATTGTTTTGAAATATTTATCCCTCACTTTTGGTTTTGGTGCAGCTTTTGTGATTGTTTTGATTTTGGCCTCAAAGTTTGATCAGTGTATCGTGTTTAATCATCATCAATTTTCTTGTATTTCAATTGTTCAATTACACAATTGTAGGCTTGCTGCCATTGTTTTGATTTTAAACTATTTACTTTTTTCATTCTTGGTCAAAAACAATTCCAGCCTTGCTGCCATTATCATCGATTGCAGGTTTGCTGCCATTCATTTTTTTCACCCCTAATTCCTAGGTTTTACTTGGCTTTGATTAACAAAATTCTCCTCCCATCTCCTCATTCCCCACTAAACCCAAATCACGTGTGGCGGAAGCTTTAACGCACAAAATGAAGAAGACAACTGAATTATTGTGGTTCTCTTCACTTCCCAATCGAACCAAACTCAGACCCAATCGAACCAAGTTTTGTTTAGTCCAGTAATTGAAGCCCCTGTTGATAGTGTGAAAATGGATTCAAGTAATTGAAGTCCTTGTTGATGGTGTGAAAGTATTTTTGGAGAAGAAGGGAGAGAGATGGCTTATGAGTGTTAGGTTTAGAGCAAACAGCAAACAGTGTGCCTCTAGACAAGTTCGGATTTTCAAAGAAGACAGCAAACAACAAATAGTAATTGAAACAAGTTCGATTTTTCAAAGAAGACAACAAACATCAAACAACAAACAGTAATTGAAGTCCCTGCTGATTGTTGAGAATTGAGCATCGTTCCAATCGGTGACTACTGTAGTTGCGGCGGCGGAGGCACCATTGTTGGTGTAGATTCAGGTCGATCGGAGAAGGAGGTGGCAGCTTTGACGAATCATCGTTCCATTGTTGAATTTGATGCAGATATAAAAGACGCAGAAAATGGGCGAAGAAAAGAATGAATGAAGAAAAAGGGTAGGAAGGGTAAAAAATACAATCTATCTTCAAGAATCCCCAAGAAGCTTGGGTGGGCAAGCTTCTTTTTACGGGATTCTTTTGCCAAAAAAATCTCGTAAAAGAATACAATACAATAGTTGTAACTCATACCAAACAATACCATTTTTACAATCTCGAAGAATCTCCTGAAAAAGAATCTAAACGAATCTCCAAGAAGCTGATACCAAACATGCCCTACAAGCGCACCAGCGGGTGCAAGGGTTATTCAAACTTCCTTTCGCAGCGTGGATCTGAGGTAATATCGCTTCTTCAATTACTTTTAATAATAATTGTACTTGGAATTCGGTCTTTGCCGTATGTTTATGGTGGATATGAAAGTGGAGGAACGAAAGACTTCATCAAAAGGGTGTGGTGAGTCGCAATTGGCAATCACATTACGAGGTAAATCATTGCCTCGTTGTCACCTCCTCACCAGTCTGGTACCTGAAGTGCCAAGACTTCATCAAAAGGGATTGGATTATCCAGTACCGTCGTGCCTACCGCGAGGCGAATAATATTGCGGATTATCTAGCTAGCATCGCTTTTAATTTTCCCATTGGGCTAAGTGTATTGTTTGACCCTCATGAGGATATAGTAAATTTTAAATCTTTTACATTCCGATGTAAAGAGTCGGACTATCCCGAAGTGAACTCTCCTTTTCACAAAAAAAAAATAAATAAATAAAAAATTTCATAATCCGCCCGTCTATGTAATTGGGGAGTCTAGCAAGAAAATATACAAATTGTTGCGTCAAGTTTGGTTTCAATGCAAAAACCCTCCATCCTCCAAAATGAACGCGCTTGTCACGCGTTGTGGAAAAGCCCTCTTTTCCGACCACCAAAGTGAAAACCCAGACAGAACCCTCCAAATAAACGCGCTTCATACGCCGTCAATGTCGACAACCTCGCTGATCCTGTGCTCAGACCTCAATACCAACGATGAAATCGAGTTCTACAGCTGTGTTGATTTCTTATTTTCAAAAGTAAACAAAGAAGAGGAGCTTACAAGCCAGATAAGGAAAGTCACAAGAAGGAATCGAAAAAAGAAAAGGTGGAAATGGCTGTCTAGGGCACCAAAGCTGCTGCAAACAGGAAGACATAGCCACAAAACGCAAAGGCCAAAAGGTGAATCTGGAAAGGAAAGGCTAAAATGTGCCAATTTGGAGGGTTCTGGAAGTGTGGTTCGGCTGCCTACGATGGCTGGAAGGAACAAGGCTTGCTGTATAGTCCAAGGAAAGGTCACGGGTGAGAAGGAAGGGGAAGATAGGCCTGTTCTCCCAAAGGAGATGGTCAACCTGGTCACTGCGGATTCTTTTCTGCATCCAACCCTAAAAAAAGGTAAATCACTCCATCAAATGAATAATAATAATTTTGATGTATGCTTAGCAAATACGAATCACAAATTCCATGATCAAATAACCCAGAACTCATTGATAATAGAGAAAGTAGATTATAGATCTGTTTGTGGATGTGTGTTTTTTGAGTCGTATTGCAATCGGTCCTGTCTATATAAAGCACAATCTGTAGTTATAGTTATCCCACATCAAGTTGACAAAAACTACTTCCTCTATCTACTTCACTTATATTGTGATTGCTTTCCTAAACACAATATGAGTGAGAAAAACAAATCATTCAAAGAAGCTGTATGTGTAGTCCCATCTGAACAACAACAGAACAATGAACAACTTGAGAAAACAGAACAACCAAAGGCTGCGAAAGCTGTGAACAATGAGAATGGGTCAAAGACTACTGAAGATTCAAAGAACAAAGGTGAGTCCTCAAAAATTCCTGAACTTGCTGGATACCTTAGCAACTTAGCAAAGGTTAAGAATGATTTCCAAAAACAGAAGGATACATCACTTATGGGATGTGTTCTTGGGGAACCAATTGATATGGCTAAGCTTAGAACAAAACTAATTCATGAATGGAAAAATGTGAAAGGAGAAGTCAGAATTTTTGCTAAACCGAACCACTGGTTTGAAGTTTCTTTCTCTAATCCTGTAGATAGGAAGACTATTTGTGATGGTAGGCCATACCATGTGTTTGGATTGTTGATAATACTAAAACCATGGAAACCGAACATTAATACTCTTATAGAGAGTAATACGATAGCTGACCTATGGGTTAGGATTCCCCAAATTCCGCCGGAATATATTAACAAGGAAGCTATCAAAATCATTATTGAGGAAAATCAAGTGGGACAGTTTGTCAAACTTGATTCTTTCTCCGAAAAAAGAAAGGCTATTAACTTTACTAGAATCTGTATCAACCTTGATGTTGATGGTAAGAGAAAGAAATTTGTTCCCATTCCGGATGAGAATGAAGAAGTGAAAGATTTCCCCATATGGTATGAGGATTTCTCTCTGGGATGTGGTTTTTGTGCAAGTGAAGACCATACTTATGATGTGTGTCCTTTGAGGGGATTTAGAACAAAACCGTTTAGAAATATTAGAGATGTCAATTGGAAGAAAGAAGGAGTGAATGGTACGAATGAAGAGAAAGATTGGAACTATGTGGGGAAAACTAAGGTTGCTAATACTAGACATAATGAGGTGAGACCTTACTTGTCATCTCAGTATGTCTTCGGATCCCATGTGGAGAAAGGTGAAGACTCATCTTCTAGCTCTAAAGCTAACCCTAACATGCCTACTGAGAATAAAGAAGATAGTGTTATCCAGAAAATAGAAGAGGAATGCCAGGGAAATGGAAAAGAAGTCCCTAAGGCACAAACTGTCAACACAGTCATGGAGGAAACTGATCAAAACAAACCCAATGAGGGCCAAGCTGAGGGTAAGCTCCCTAATGATGACAATGAAGGAGAAGTACCAAAATCTATGCCCCTCCTTATTGTCCCTATGGAGGAGGATGAAGAGTTCAAAGTAAAAGCAGCCGAGATTGAGAAACATCTCAATGATGATGAAGAGTATGATGAGAGTGAGGAAGACGAGATGTCAGTTGCACGCTTCACTGCTATGCTGTTCAAAAATGGAGAGATTCCGGAGGAATTGAGGGAAGGAGTTTGTGAAAATACCTTTCACTCGGTAGAAACCAACAGCACTGTCAATAAGCTTATGGATGCTATGGAAGTCAGTAACAAATCTGAAAATTCTGACTCCAGCCTAGGGAAGAGGCAGGGGGGTGGCGAAGATACGGCGTCCTCCAAGCTGAAGGGAGCAAAGAAGCCTAAAATTAACTAATTCTAATGGGTCTCAGTTCTTTGTGGAAGTCCAGTGGTTCCCTGGACATGGCTAATATGTGGAACTCTTTCAGTTTGCATTTTGTGTGTCTTCTTAATTTAGTGCCTTTTAGAATTACCAGTAACAGTTTGATTAATGTTGTGTCATGTTTGTGTAGTATTTTGCTGTATTGTCCCTATTGTACTATGGAGTTATTTCTCCAAGTTTTCCCCTATCATGAATGGACAATGGGTGGATTGATGCAGTACTTTTACTATGTTAACAGTAACGTCAAGAATAGTAAGGAAAACCAATTTAGCTTCAAAAACTGTTTTTTGACAAAAATGAGAATTTTTTATAGTTATTATCATGCATTTTCGTATACTGTTGATATTCATTACTCTCAGCTGTCCAGTAAATTACTCAGTGAGCATGAATCTCATCATATGAGTACTACATCAAACAGGAATCATCAGAATATATGGTTTGCGGGAATTGTTGATGTCTTGTACATGCTGTTTTTTCAGGTTTTGGTTAATTTCGATCGAGAATGGCTGCTGCTGTTTTGGAGTGTCCTACAGCGTGTTCTGTTATTGTGTGATCTGTTCTTTTGTTTCTATTCAAACAATATCAGTGGAGAGAGTCCCTGTATTTCATTGATTGGTAAGTGCCACTGTAACGACAAAATAGCAATTTTCATCACAAAGAATTATTCTTGTACTAAGGTGATTTCCGTGTGTGTCTCAATGTTATCTCAGGAGGTCTTTGAAATCTGTTGGTTTGTTCAGTGTTTTCTTATATGCAGTAGCATATTCTATGTTCATGAATACCTAAATTACATTGCTCTATTACTGGTTGATGCGTTTCTGAGTAACTTATTGGCAGGTTTTAGGACATCAGTAAGCCAAGAAAATAGAAGATTAAGCAGCGTACCTCTACAACTGCTTAGCAACTCTTTCTATGTTCACATTTCCTGTGTACTCAGATGTGCTTGTTGCTGTGTTTGTGAACAGAGGATGGTGAATCATGATTTGCTGGGATTAAGGAACAAAGAGATAAGATCCCGGGAGCCAAATGATGATGACTCCAATTACAATACCAAGGTTTGGGTACTCGTCTCACTCAAATTAAATTCAGAAATTATGTACAGGATAGTAATGAAAGGCTGCATAAGAAGAACAAGTAATAAGGAACTTGAAAGAATAACAATACGATGGAAGGAAATGGATGCGAAATCCGATGATCATATTCACACTCGACTAAAAATGAATGCAGAGTTTATTATGATTGGATGCAACTTGCTTGCCTTTTGTGCAGAATGTAGAACAACTGATCCTTTACTGAAGGCGCAACAGGTGACCCCAAAACAAGAGTGGTTTCTTTCCAGCAGTGGACCAAATGTGACTGGAATATTTCTTGGTTTGGAGAACGGCGATGAAAAGTTTCAATCGAAAGATAGAGTATACTTTATTTGGTATCATGTACAAATGTCGGTCATAACGCTGGCTAGCTCTCCCACAAATTTTGTAAATAATTCGTTTGTATATACATGTGATGCGGAAATATTGTATAAGACGAATCACAAAAAAATTCCTACAGAATGTTTGAGGAAATCACAAAATGTGCAAATCATTGTCCCAATTTCTATCTCCAAAAAAAATGATAATTATAATAAAATGATAAACGACGGAACCTCTACGAGATTTCGCATCAAACAAGCTAAGGAGTTTCGAGCAGACATATTGGTACGTCGACCATATTTGTCTTCATACGATGGCAATAGATATTTCAACTTGTGTGAGAACAACGAATCAAGTTGGGTGCGATATGTGATAAAGGAAACTAATGACATTTATCACCGTCTTAAAAGAATATCAGGCGACTTCCAATATGGCCCAACTATTCACAAACAGGTGTTAGCAAAGTGGGCTGCTAAAAGTGAAATGGGTGATAACATAAAACGATATGCTTATTTAGAAAAAAGGGTGATTGAACACCCAAACCGGTTAAGTTTTTCATTATGAAGATTGCTTTTTGGAACTGTCGAGGCATGAAGAAGAAAAATTTTTGGACTAATTTGAACCTAACATGTAAAAATGAACACATACAAATGATTATGTTAGCAGAAACCAAATCGAAGGATGAACCTGACGAATCGATTTGGAAGAGTGCAGGCTTTGATAAGATTTGCTTTATCCCGACAATGGGTTTCGCGGGGGGAATGTGTCTCCTATGGAAAGAATATCAACTCAAGAGTGAGAAGATAGAAATTAATAGTGTATCAGAAAGATTTCTTATATTAAAACACACTAATACTAGTACTAATTTTGAATCAATGATTATTTTCATTTATGCACCACCAAACGAACAAATGAAACGTGCATTTTGGATTCAATTAGAAAGCGTGATGAGGAGTATTAAAATCCCGTTGATTGTAGTTGGAGATTATAACGAATTGATGGAACCAGCCGATAAAAAAGGAGGGGCTACAACTGCGAATAATAGGTTTGAGAGATTAACACAATTTTTTGATAAATTTAGCCTAAGAGATCTTCCAACCAAGGGAAATGATTTTACATGGAAGAAAAGGAAAGAAGGTGATAATAATACATACGAAAAATTGGATAGAGTGATGACCTCTTTGGAAATCATTCAAGAATACCCTGGCTTGCACACTAGGAATCATGCTTTCACAAACTCTGACCACTGCATGATTTCCTTTTTCCTTAAGAATAATCAGTGTATAGGGAAGAATAAACCTTTTAGATTTGAATCAATGTGGATGCTTAATCAGGACTGTGAAAACGTGGTGAAGCAAGTATGGAGGACTCATTACCAAGGCACAAGTATGTTTGATCTAGCAAAAAGGACAAGTTTGCTCAAGAATAAACTGAAACAATGGAGTCGAGAAAAGTTTGGTAATATAAACAAACAACTGTTAAAAGTAGACGAAGAATTAGAAAGACTCCAAAAAATAAGTTTTTCAAGTTTTGACCAAGGCACGAACAACAGAATCATTGGACTAAATCAGAAACGAGAATGTCTAATAGAATACCAACATAAATATTGGGTACAGAGAGCCAAAACGAAATACATGCAATTTGGCGACAAAAACACTAAGTTTCACCATAGGAAAGCAACGGGACGAAGAAATAAAAAAGTAATTTCGACAATTACTAAAAGTTCCGGTGAGGTATTGGCAAATGATACAGAAATCAATGACTAATTCGTAAATGAGTACAAGCGTAGATTCAAATCATCATCAATTGACATGAATAAAGTACAAAATCAACTACAGATTATCCAACAAGAAGTAACAAGTACAGACAACATTAATTTGGAAAAGCCTTTTTCCACAAAAGAAATAAAAGACGCACTTTTTAATATAGGTTCAGATAAATCGCCAGGCCCTGATGGAATGCCAGCGGGTTTCTATCAGAAGTATTGGCACATTGTCGGCCCAACAGTTACCAGAGCGGTAAAAAGTTTCTATAGAACTGGTACATTACTTCGGCAATTAAATCATACGTTCATTGCACTCCTGCCAAAGATTGATAACCCAACAACAACATCACATTACAGACCTATTAGTTTAGTTTCCACGGTCTACAAAATTATATCAAAGATATTAGCAAAACGTTTAAGTGTAGTCCTTCCATTATTGATTCACCCTCTACAAAGTGCGTTCGTCAAAGATAGAGCAATTCATGATAATGTGCTCATCGCGCACGAAATCTTTCATGGTTTCAAAGTAAAAAAAGGAAAAGAAGGGTATATGGCCATCAAATTAGATATGGAAAAAGCGTATGACAAAGTGGAATGGGAATTCCTTAAAGCGGTTTTGATCAAATTCGGATTTGGGGATAAATTCCGAAGTTGGATTCAAGAATGTATATCAACTGTTTCATATTCTATTTTAATTAATGACTCACCTACTAACTTATTATGCCCACAGTGTGGTCTAAGACAAGGGGATCCATTATCCCCCCTTCTCTTCAATCTATGTGCGGAAGTGTTAGCTAGAAACTTACAAAAAGTATCCAATGAAAACCCAAAGTGTATTGGTTTCCCTATTTCAAAAAATGGGACTATTATCCCTTTCTTAGCATTTGCAGACGATATAATAATTTTCACTAAAACGTCAACTCAGGCGAGTGATTTGGTTCTTTCGGTCTTAAAAGACTATTGTGATGTTTCTGGACAGTTAATTAACTACAATAAATCCGTGTTTCAAACTACATGTAACATTGATCAAAGTAATAAGAGAAGAATTCAGGGCCACTTGGGAATTAGCATCTCCACGAATATCGAACAATACTTAGGATGCCCAATCATTAACGGTCGAGTCAACAAAGAAATTTTCAACTCCGTTATCACTAAAACCAAACAACAGCTTACTAGATAGAAAGCGTCATCATTGTCTCAAGAAGGAAGAATAACTTTAATAAAGGCAAATCTGAATGCAAAACCTAGTTACTTAATGCAGGCATTTATGCTTCCCGGAAATGTACACAGTGAACTAGACAAAATCAATAGAATCTTCTTTTGGAATAAGGGGCCTAATCACCACCCTCTTATAAGTTGGGACAAGATTTGTAAACCCAGATCCCTTGGTGGAACATGGATTAGGAAAGCAGAAGACATGAATAAAGCACTACAAATGAAATTATTATGGAAAATTATGGTTGAACCGGATAACATATGGGTTAAAATAGTCGAAGAAAAATATCTAAAAGGAGCATGCCTATGGAACTACGAGTGCGGAAAGAATGTATCTTGGCAGTGGAAGAATTTGATCAAATTATATAAAGATTTCGACAAAGGTCTCGCGTGGAGGGTAGGAGACGGAAACACAATAAGATTTTGGAAAGATAAGTGGATTGTGGATAAACCACTGCAAGATGTCTTGCTTGACTCAACTCAAGTCAACCTGTCGGAGCTTACATCCTCTTTCATCAATAATAAAGCATGGAATCACCAGAAACTAGACCAACTTATTAATTACTTGCCAAGTACACTGGTGGAGAAAATTAAAAAGTATAACCTACTGATTAGTGACATTCGTGATCGATTGTACTGGGTAGGAAATAATGAAGGGTGGTACTCAACCAAATCATCGTTGGAAATGATTCAGAAAAGGAGAGTTGGAGTCACGAGCGACAAAACCTGGATTTGGAAACTTGACATCTTGCCAAAAATCAGGAATTTCTTATGGAAGGTTGCTATGGATGGTATCCCCACAAAACAAAATCTGGACAGACAAAAGATTCCGGTAGTTATGAACTTCGAATACTGTAATCACCATACCGAGAGTGCAAAACACTTGTTCTTTAATTGTCCGATTATGCACTCAATTATGGAAAACCATAGTGTTGTAACGATCTTAAAAAATATCGATATTGACAATCAAGGTATTGATGAGGCCCTGTGTGAACTCAAAGAGTCAGTCTCGAATAAGGACATGAAACTTATTGTTTTTATATGGTGGAATATGTGGACGGCGAGAAATCAGTTTGTTTTTAATAAAACAAAATTCCCACAAAACATTAGAATAACGGCAAAGAATCAAATTGCTAGTTGGGATCTAGCAAATTCAAAAGAAAGCACCAATACATTAGTACCAAAAGCACCAAGGAGAAGAAAGAAAAACCTAAAGTGGAAACGACCAAGGGAAGGTGTTTATAAATTCAATTTTGACGCCTCACAAAATCTAACAAATAATTGTTCTTTTGGTTTTATCGTGCGAAACCATCATGCGATTCCTATTGCTATAGGAAGCGGCAGTTGCAATGCCGACTCAGTTTTGGAAGCTGAAGCTATTGCTTTGCGGTATGGCCTTCAAAAGGCTAAGGAGATTGGAATTACAGATATCGAGATTGAAGGAGATAACCTTTCGTTGATCAATTCGATTAACCAAATTTGGAAACCTCCGTGGGGACTCGATATGATCATGAATGATATCTCAATCATTATTACTAGTTTCCAAGCTTTTACCGCTCAACACATCTATAGGGAAATTAATACGGTTGCGGACAAGATTGCGCTGCACGGACATAATGAAGAACTGGATGTAGATGCAATCCCAGAAGACGTTTAAGACCTCATCCGAAAGGATGCTGTAGGTCGATTAGTGTCTAGAAGCTGATCCTCCTATGTTTGTTTACCTTTGTATAAAAAAAAAAAAATATTTATTTTCAGTTTATCAAACATTATCTCCAACCAAATCTACTTCTATCATAATTACAAAACTTTTATTACTCCTAAAAAAATATACACATAAAACACCTTTTGTCCTTAAAATTTGAATGCTAATTCGAGACTCTAGCATTTAGAATTGTAACCCATAATCATCTAAACAGGGAGAAATGTTAACAAGTATGAGATGGTCAACCAACCTTGATTTCAATTCCTCAGTAGTTTATAACTATTATCAAATCCTACGAATAAATTAGAAAGGGGTGCCGACATCATCCGACAAGCAAGCAAGAAACCAATCTCTTCACTCAATCCAAAACGACCCATCGTTAATTCATCAACCCCCTTGACTTCCGCAGGGAAAGAGGAAAGCTACAAAAGCACAGAATATTACTAATAAGAAGAAGAAAGAAGAAAGTGATGTGCAAATGCTTGTCATAGTGTTAGCATCTTTCCTTTTCTCTTATCATTTTGGTCCCAAAATTATCAACTTTTGGTGTGTGCCCATCTCAAAATTCAACCTGATCCAGCACTAAAAGGAGAGTCTTTTGCAGCTCCAACCTCCAATTGGGGAGATTAAGAACAAGGACACAAGTTCTTTGTGAGGGTAGGAAATGCCCGATTGGGAGCTCAACCATTGTTGCAACCATGACCAAGTTGTGTTCATGATCACCACCTCTGTCTGCTCTGTTTTTATTCTTGCGGTATGGTTTTTGAGGATTTGAAGTTACAATACATCGTTTGAATTGTGCTGATGATTTGACTCCTGATTGTGATTAAAGGTGTTTACACCAAGTTCTGAATTCTGATTGGTCAATATGTAATTGCGATTTTTGTATAATTTTAGCTGTCACATTTGTTTATGCAAATTGGTGATTTGGGTTATGAGGTTATCTAGTTTCTGAGTTGTGAATGCAGCTATGGAGAACTAAGGTGTTGATGCCATTCAAGCTAGTTACTGTTTTCCTCCATGAAGCTAGTCATGCTATTGCCTGCAAACTCACTTGTGGTCATGTAAGTTGACAATTTTCATATCAGGGTGTGATTAACTTGAAGGCCATGAGGAATTTCATAATTTGGTGGTGACTTGCACATCTTGTGTTTGTTTTAATGTCACTGAAGCTTAATGGGTCTCTGTATCAGTGGGAAAGAAAATCATTGGTTGTTCAATCAAACATCCCATGCTAAGCTTTTAAGCTCAATGTTTTTCTCTTTTCTTTGCAACTTCATTGATCTTTGAAATTTATCCCTAAATATATCTGGGTATGAGTTTGAACTCTAGGCTTTCATATCTAGGCATCCAAATCAAGTTTTAGATTTCGGGATATCAATGAACCACTAGAATTTTTTAAAGGAGTATGACTTGACAAAAGAAGGCAGTTCTTAAGAGCCACCCACTGCATTTTGGTAATGCTGAAGAAATATCTACTTGAAAATGGCAAAGAATTACTGGAAAGCTTAGGAGGTCGTCTTTTAGCTCATACTTAGGTAACACGAGTATTTTGTGATCACTCTTGCATTATTTGGATCTTATTTTCCAGTTGTTAACATGAAAATTCCAGCATCGGTTTGTTGAATGTGAGTAGCTATTACTTGCTTAAAATTTCACAGATTTAGGATCTAAACAAAGGGAAGTGTCACAATTTTTGCAGAACTTTGTTGCTGGATTGGCACCTCTTTGTATAATATATATCAGTATGTCCTTAGCTTACTAGAAATTACAAATTTGAAACAGACTTTAACTTTCCTTGCATTATTTGTAAAAATATCTTTGGCAATTATTTTTGTGCAAAACGTATATATGTATTTGCAATATAGTCTATATGCTAACACATTAAGAACAGTTTAGTGCAGCTTTTTGTCTGATCTACACATTTAGGAGCAACATTAGCTTGTGAAACTATACTCCTATGTTTTCCGGGAAGCAAACATTGAATCCTTAGTAAGCATGTTTCTCATTCCAGGTAGAAGGGATCCAAGTAAATGCCGATGAAGGAGGAATGACACAGACACGCGGTGGTGTTTATTGGTTCATATTGCCAGCAGGATGTAATGTGAATTCTGCTTCTTAATTCCATTGTCATCTTTTAATTTTGCTGGATCTTATTTTTTTTGCTCTACTTGTTTTCAGCTAAACACGTCCATATATAAGATGTTCACCATATTTATGTTAGCTTAGTTGTATTCTGTGTCCTCCTTCTCTAAATGCATGTTTTTAAACTTACAAACCTGAACTTCTGTTGCCATGCAGATCTCGGTTCATCATTTTGGGGCATGGCTCTGATTCTTGCATCCACAAATCTTATTTCTGCACGTATAGCTGCAGGTTGCTTTGCTCTTGCACTGATTGTGGTGCTTTTTGTCGCCAAAAATGTAAGTGATCCCTTTCAGGGAAAAATCTGCCATTTCACTATACAAGAAAGACAAAAAATAACATAAGGAGTAGGCTTTATATTCCATTTCCAAGGAATTTATTACTAGTTACCAAATTTGATAGAAGTTGTGCTCTCTTCTACTTAAACTCTGCTAATTTTTTGTATTTCTACTCTTTAAATCTCTCTATGCACTTGGATTTAAAACTCCTTGTTCAATGTTAGGATCATGCAATATTGATATTCAGATTTTGCAGAAACCTTTGTAACCTTATCTCCATTTCCTCTTGCTATATGTTTTAGGAGTTAGGACTTAGATGTTAAAAAATTTTCCTTGTATAATTGTATGAGTGCTTGTACTGATTCTTAAATGTATTTGTTATTGAACAGTGGACACTCCGGGGCCTCTGTATAGGTATGAGCCTTCAGTTAAGTCAGATAAGACAATAATTTTCTTTGTTTAATCTTGGACCTTAACAGAAGCCTTATAACATGTTGTAACACATCCATTTAGGTTTATTAATTTTCATTGCTCTGATATGGATTCTTCAAGAAACAACAAAATACGGCATTCTTCGTTATTTCATCATGTTCATAGGTAACTGCCTCAACGCTCTTTTCCACTCGTGCTGCAAGGAAATTATCATTAACTCTGTTCATTCACTCCTGCAGGTGTAATGAATAGCTTGTTTTCAGTATACGGTAGGCCTTAGAATGTGAACACCTTAATTTGGAATGAAACACAAATCTCTATAGAATGACAAGCAACCAAGTTGGTGCAGATATATACGGTGACTTGATCTCGCGGAGAGAACACACAAGTGATGCTGAGAAGTTTGCAGAAGAGTGTGGCTTGTGCAATGGTGTGGGATGGGGCATCATTTGGTAAACCTACAAATGAAACTATTTTTTTAAGGAAATTTCGGATGGTACCCTGTGGCTTGGGGTTTTCTGTATTTTGCCCAGAGGTTTTATTAGTTCGGATGGTGCCCTTGTCTTTTAGTATTTTCCGAAAAAATGACCAATTCTGTTTAAATTGTATAAGGATGTCAACTAAAATAATTTTTTTTAAATGAGAAAAACTTCTTTTTTTAAAAATATGATAAAAGAGGTTAAACATTTTGTACATAGGTCTTTTTTAAAAAAACATTTTAAGTTGACATCCCTTTACAATTTAAACGGAATTGACATTTTTCGAAAAACACTAATACACAAGGGCACCATCCGAACTAAAAAAACCTCTCGGAAAAATCCGGAAAACCTCAAACCACAAGAGCACCATCCAAAATTTCCCTTTTTTTTATATTTCAGTTCTAGATTACAGTTTCATTCTTCTTGAACATGATCTATTTTGGTTATTCTCATGCAGGGGTTTGATATCAATGTTGTTTCTTTGCACATCAGTGTACCTTGGCCTTGTGATACTCTCCATCACAGGTACTGCTTGCAATCTCTGTAAGAATAACGTCATTGTGTCAAACGAACCTATAGACGTCAAAATGTAAATTGTATGTTGCCAAACACAGCCTAAATGGAAAAGGATTGCCTTAGTAATGCCCTACATATATAAATGTGGTTGGACGTTCCTCTTCCTGATCTTCAGGTTGAATTACTCTATTCCTGCAGGAACTTGAGTGAGAATGATTATTTGCAAATGTAGAAAAGTGCTCGGATTGCTTTAAGAAGGTATTGTTCTAGAGTACGCGTGCTTGGATTCACTTGTTTAACAAATTAAGGATTCGAGGACAACAACAAAGGTAGAACATTTGCTCGCGTCTCTTGGAGTATCTGAAACTATACATGTTCCGGTTCATTGGAACAAGATTCCTTGTATAAGTTATTGGTATTCACGAATTAGAACAAGAGGATTGCAATATAGAAATATAAATTGATTTTTTTGTTTATCTAGTTTGGTTATTGTACTGGGCTGTTATATGCTCTGCTGGGACAAGGATTTGCTCTGAACTGAGGTGAAAGAAGCATTTATGTTGTCTGATGCAATTGTATTCACATGGAAATTTGAAAAGTTTGGAGTCTAATGAATAGGCTCTTTTGTGAATTGATTTTAGTGCCCGTTTGGTTGGAGCGGTGGAATGGAAACGGAATGGAATCGGTTAAGGGATAGGAAAGGAAATGTAAATGAAGGGGTTACTTGATAAACACGATTTATGACTTAGTTTTAGGTAATCATTTAGATAGATTTCTCACTCATTCATGCATGGTTTAGCACTAGTTCACGACGTTTTGCACTCAATTCATGTATTTTGCCGAGATAGACGTCTACACGGACTTGTGCGTGTTTAATAGGTATTTCGGGAGATTTAGGAGCAAAACGATACGTTTGAGGATCGTTCATCTAGATGACACACCCTCGGACCCATTAGGACACAAGTTAAAGGCTAAGGAGGACTCATGGAGCCTTGCCAACACTTGCCATGCACCAAATCACAGCTTAATGATCCAAGGCGAAGTTTCTGCACAGAATCACGGTTCTCTGACACTCCACGGCCGTGGAATCAACCGTGGATTTTGCCAAATTCTTGTGACAGCTGTGTCACGACTCTCATGGCCAGCTCATGCAAGTTTGTCATAAAAGTGGTCCTTCATGGGCTGTGAGAGGCAATCTGGAGCAGCTCATCCATTATCCATTTCTCTCTAACCAAAAATATTCTCTCAATAAGAAGTTTTCTAGGAAGGAAAGTGTCCAAGAGAAGAAGAAGAGCTCCATTGAAGAGGAGGAGAAGAACACACACCATAGTTTTTGTATTCCGGATTCTATTTCTAAGAGTTGTATGAATCATTGAACCTTCTTTTGGAAGGATTGTGAGTTATTCTAATTCCATTTTCAGCTTGGTTTGTTTTAGTTCACTTGTTCATCTCTTTTCCTTCATTATCTTACAATGGATGTTATGATTTTATGTTTGTTTGTTTCGATTTCTATTATGAACGTTGTAGGCTAAATTGATGTGATTCTAGGGTAAGGAAGGGATGGTTATGGCTAGGGCTATGATAAGACGGACTTAGATTTACCTTGGATGACTTGTGTTTATGAACGTAGCTGCTGTTAGAAATCACGGGCAGTTCTTGTCTGACCACGGCCGTGGTTTAGGTAGAACAAACCGTGATTATTCCCTGGTTCGAAGGATCTTGCCTTAGATCTATAGAATGTTGAAATCCTAAGTGTTTGTTGAGTTTAACCTACCTTAGGGTAACCTAGTGTAGTAACTAAGTGTTAGGAGAGACTTACCCGGTAATCCTTGCTCTTAGATTCTAAAGATAACAAACCTTAGGTAGTGGTGAGCCTAATAAGCCGCCATTGGATTAGATGTGCTAGGATAGTTGTTTAGGACTTTCCTTTCCAAGACTTACCCGGTAAGGATAGGTTAGACTCCTAATCACCAATCCGGTTTGTGTAGAATTCCTATCCTTAGGTTCTTAGAAACTTACCCGGTAATGAGATCTTAGGAGTGGACTAGTTGGACATGAGACCTACCCGGTAATTGTTCCCAATTTAGAAACATTTAATCCCAACATATCATAGTTAATCCAAGGAATGAATAGATAACTTGAGTCCTATGCCATAACCGGAACTTCCAACCCCTAGAATCCGTCTCTTTCTTTCTTTCTTTGATCATTATCTTGTTTAGCTTGTTTATTTGTGTTGATTCTTAGTTTAGTTTGATTGTTTACTTTGCATGAATTGTGATCTTTGATTGATCACCAAAAAAAAACCAACCAAAAACATTTGAGATTTTCTTTTCTTTATTTCCTTCTTTTCTTTCAACCTAGATCTTTACTAAATTCAATCACAATTCGAATCAATTTCACCTTAGTCTTTGTGTTCGACCTCGGAATACTAACCCTTCTACAAACGTCCCGTACACTGCGGGTTTCGCTAGGTAGTTAGGAATTAGTTCGAGTTATAAATTTAAAACCCATTTGCGCATCACGATCTTAGCGTAACAAGTTTTTGGCGCCGTTGACGGGGACTAGGTCTAGATTGAGTCTATTTTGTGATTATTTCTAGTATAGATCTTTCTTGTTACTTTTGATCTCTTTTTGGTTTGTGTCTTTGCTTTTCAGGACATCTATTACTCTTTAGGTGTATGCGAAGATCTCGTGGCAAGGATTTAGCTCCATTCGATCCCGAACCGGAGAAAACCCTTCGATCTAGATCCAAGAACATCCGAAAAGAGAAAGAGATGGCCGGAAGGAACCTCCAAGCTGAGTTGGATGAAGCTTTAGAGCAAATAAGGCTAAGAGATGAGCTCTTGGAGGAAGAAAGGAGAATTGCCAATGAGAGGCAAGAGGAAACTAGGAGGGAGATTGATGAGATTAGGCAAGCCCTTGTTCAAGGAGAGCTTAATCGCCGACAACCTCCACCTCCTCCACCACAACCGCAGCCGGCGGCTAATATTAGGGTTGCACCCATTGCCATTGAAGAGCTACAAACCCTAGGGAGACATATGGATCCGGCACAAAGAGCACACCGTCCCGGTGTGAACTTAGGAGATCCCGCGGCCCACAACTATGAGCTCCACCCTCAAGTTCTACAAATGATCCGGCATAATCAATTTGGAGGGATGGAAGGAGAGTCTCCTCATCAACATTTGATGAATTATGAGATCTTGATGGAGACTCTTAGACCGCCAAGATTGGAGAGCAACAACCATAAGCTAAGGGCTTTCTCCTTCTCTCTTAAGGATAAAGCCTTAGCTTGGTATCAATCTATTCCACAAGGGCAAGTTGGTACTTGGGAGGAGATGACAACCGAGTTTTTGACTAAGTTCTTCCCACCTTCCAAGACTACCGAGTTAAGAAGGAAGATCAATGCCTTCGTGATGAAGGATAGAGAAAGTTTATTCAAGTCTTGGGAGAGGTTCAAGGATATTCTCCTTGATTGTCCACACCATGACATACCGAAAATTGAGCTATTGGAGATCTACTTCAAAGGACTTGATGAAGATAGCCAATTCAAGCTCCAATCTCTTTCCGGTGGGACATTTATGGAGAAGCATGTAGATGAAGCTTGGGAGTTTGTGGAGAAGCAAGCTCTAGTGATTGAGAAGTACTCCCATAGGAAGAGTGAAGGAAGAAAGGCGGGAGCATATGAGGTGAGTGAAGTCACCATGAGCAATTTCAAGCTTGACGCCATCAACAACGAGTTGAAGTCCTTGAGGGAGTTGTGTACTACAACTTTGAAGAACCAAGCAACTCCTCAAGTGCTTCCACAAGCCAACTTGTCTTCCAAGGAGGAGGATGTGAATTATATGGGAAGGGGCAACTTCAACAATTACCAAGGCCCGAGGAGTTTTAACAACAACCGGCAATTCAACAATTACCGGCCCAACCACAACCATCCCGGATTTTCTTACTCTAACCCGGATGGAGCCTTGAACCCTTCCTCTTCCACAAGCACAACACCACCATCAAGAGCTTCACAAGAACCTCCACCCGGATTTACTCAACCTCCAAAGGATAGAACCGAAATAATGTTTGAGCAATTGCTTGGAAGGTTGAGTGGTCTTGAGAGCACGGTGACTTCAATCTCTAAAGCTCAAAAAGTTTTGGAAGCACAAGTGTTCCGAAAAGCGGGTGAAGCCCATAGAGACCCGGGAAAGCTTCCCGGAAGGACCGAAGACAACCCAAGAGGCCAAGTGTTGGCTATCACAACAAGGAGTGGGTTGAATATGAAAGATCCTTTGCCCAAGGACAATGCTAAGGGAAATCAAGTAGTGGTAGAAGAGGGAAATTTGCAAGAAGATGGAGGGAAGAGCAAGGATGTAGAGCCAACCTATGTGGCACCGCCTCCATACAAGCCACCACTACCGTTTCCACAATCAAGAGCAAGAGCTCGTTTGGACAATCACTTTGGTAAGTTCCTTGAACTAATGTCCAAATTACATATTAACATTCCGTTCATGGATGTCATTCTAGGAATGCCGGCATATGGCAAGTTTTTGAAGGAAATACTCTCCAACAAAAGGAAGTTGGAGGAGTACGGGGAGATAAGAATGACCAAGAGATCCTCGGAATTGATCCAAACAATGAAGGAGGAGATGCCCCCCAAGCTAAGAGATCTGGGCTCTTTTTGTGTCCCAATAGGAGTTGGAGATGTGAAGTACGAAGCCCTTTGTGATCTTGGAGCGAGTGTAAGCATCATACCGCTTGCACTTTGCAACAAGGTTGGGCTAGGAGAGCCGAAACCGGTCAAGATGACCCTCTATATGGCGGATCATTCTATCACTCATCCGGTTGGGATCTTAGAAGACATCCCGGTGCAACTAAGAGGATTCTATGTGCCAATTGATTTTGTGGTCTTGGACATTCCGGCGGATTATCCGGTTCCCATCATCTTAGGAAGACCCTTCCTAGCCACCTCCGGATGCCTAGTGGATTGCAAGAATGAAACTCTCTCCTTCAACATTGGAGAAGAGAACATCAAGTTCAAGTTGTCCACAATGACGAAAGGGCCAGCCCTTGATGAGGATCTCTTCAACATAGTCGAGCAAGAGGAATCTAGGGAAATTGTGAGCTCGATCTTGATCAAGGATCCCTTGGAGAAGGTTCTTACCTTAATTATGATGGAGGAAGGTGTTGAGGAGGCTTGCAATGAAGAGATCAAGGCCTTGGAAGCATTGGAAGAAGAGCCAAGAGTTGGATTTGAAAGCCACGAAGAGGTGTTGAACAGCTGCAAGTTCCACGGTCGAGATTTATGTTCCACGGCCGTCAAACTTTCTGGACAACTCCGGGAAGCAAGCTTAGCAAGAACCACGGCCGTGGAAGTTGAGCAAACCGTGATTCCAGCCGTGGTTTTCCCTGGACCAGTCCTTGATGATGGTCAAGCTTTTAGGAGCCATGAGGAGTCTTCATTTGCTTTGGATTCATCTCATCCAACCTTATTTGGATCATCTTCAACCGATAAAGGTCCTCCTTCACTTGAACTTAAACCCCTCCCCTCTCATTTGAAGTATGCATTTCTTGGTGAAAACTCTACATATCTTGTGATTGTTAATGCATGCTTGAGTGATGATGAACTTGCTAAATTGTTGCATGAACTAAGATTGCATAGGAAAGCCATTGGCTACACTATTGATGATTTGGTTGGCATTAAGCCTTCTTTGTGCATGCATAAGATAATGATGGAAGATAACCACAAACCCTCTATTGAACATCAAAGGAGATTGAATCCTATAATGAAAGAGGTAGTAAAAAAGGAAATCATTAAGTTGCTAGATGCGGGAATTATCTATCCTATCTCGGATAGTAAGTGGGTTAGTCCCATTCATGTAGTTCCTAAGAAGGGTGGGATGACCGTAGTAAATAATGAGAACAATGAACTAATCCCGACTAGGACGGTTACGGGGTGGAGAATGTGCATCGATTATAGGAAGTTAAACATGGCCTCTAGGAAAGATCACTTCCCTCTCCCCTTCATTGACCAAATGCTAGAAAGGTTAGCTCAACACTCTCATTTTTGCTATCTAGATGGCTATAGTGGATTCTTCCAAATCCCTATTCACCCCGATGACCAAGAGAAAACAACCTTTACATGTCCATGGGGTACTTTTGCATATAGGAGAATGCCATTTGGGTTGTGTAATGCACCCGCCACCTTCCAAAGGTGTATGATGGCTATCTTTTCGGAATACATAGAAAATATCATGGAAGTGTTTATGGATGATTTCTCTGTTTATGGTTCTTCCTTTGATGATTGCTTGGCTAACTTGTCATTAGTATTGCAAAGATGTGAGGAGACAAATCTTGTCTTGAATTGGGAAAAATGCCACTTCATGGTAAGTGAAGGCATTGTGTTAGGACACTTGGTGTCTAACCGAGGCATTGAGGTTGATAGGGCCAAAATTGAAACGATAGAGAAGTTTCCGCCACCTACCTCGGTGAAGAGGGTAAGGAGTTTCTTAGGGCATGCCGGTTTTTACCGGAGGTTTATCCAAGATTTCTCTAAAATTTCTAAGCCTCTCACTAACCTACTAATGAAAGATGTTGAATTTGTCTTTTTCAAAGATTGTCTTGAGGCTTTTTGTAGGTTGAAGAACGCCTTGATCTCCGCACCTATCATGCAACCTCCGGATTGGAGTCTACCATTCGAGATCATGTGCGATGCAAGCGATGTAGCCGTTGGGGCTGTTTTGGGGCAAAGGAAAGATGGGCGCACTCATGCTATTTATTATGCTAGCAAGACGCTAGATGATGCCCAACTCAATTATGCTACCACCGAGAAGGAGTTGCTAGCGGTGGTGTATGCATTTGAGAAGTTCCGCTCATACCTTGTTGGAGCGAAGGTCATAGTTTATACGGATCATGCTGCGATCCGTTATCTACTTACAAAGAAGGATGCCAAACCAAGGTTGATTCGGTGGATCCTTCTTCTTCAAGAGTTTGATTTGGAGATACGAGATAAGAAGGGATCCGAAAACTCCGTGGCGGATCACCTTAGTAGATTGCCTCCATTAGAGCTTGGAAGAGATGACATTCCGATTGATGACTCATTCCGAGATGAGCAATTGCAAATGGTGGAGGAATGCTTGTTCCAAGTGTCTAGAGGAAATGAGCCATGGTATGCCGACATTGTGAACTACTTAGTGTGTGAGGAAGTGCCTCCCGGATTAACATATGCACAAAGAAAGAAGTTCTTCAACGATGTTAGGCATTACTATTGGAGTGAGCCACTCTTGTTCAAGAAAGGCCCGGATGGAATGTTTAGAAGATGCATACCGGAAGATGAAGTAGAGAGTGTGATCCGGCATTGTCACTCCTTACCATGTGGAGGCCATGCTAGCTCACACAAGACGTGTGCAAAGGTATTGCAATCCGGTTTTTATTGGCCTAACTTGTTTAAAGATGTGCAAGGTTTTGTAGCGGCATGTGATGCTTGCCAAAGGACGGGCAACATTTCAAGAAAGAATGAGATGCCCTTGAACAACATCCAAGAAGTCGAAATATTTGATGTGTGGGGTGTGGACTTCATGGGACCATTCCCTTCTTCATGTGGAAATCTCTTCATCCTATTGGCGGTGGACTATGTGTCAAGATGGGTGGAGGCAATCGCCTCTCCTACAAATGATGTCAAGGTGGTGGTGCGGTTCTTCAACCGGGTGATCTTCCCTAGGTTTGGAACACCAAGGGTGATTATTAGTGATGGAGGAAAGCACTTCACCAATAGGAATTTTGGGGCGTTTTTGGCCAAGTATGGGGTGACTCACAAGGTGGCAACACCTTACCATCCCCAAACTAGTGGCCAAGTGGAGATCTCCAACCGGGAGAGCAAGGCCATCCTTGAGAAGACGGTGTCTAGGACTAGAAAGGATTGGGCTATGAGGCTCAATGATGCCTTATGGGCATATAGAACCGCCTTCAAGACACCGATTGGCACCACTCCCTACAAGTTGGTCTACGGCAAGTCTTGCCATCTTCCGGTAGAGATGGAGCATAGAGCTTATTGGGCCATTAAGTGGCTAAATTTTGATCTCAAGGCGGCGGGAGAAAAGAGATTGCTTGAATTGAATGCCCTCGAGGAGATCCGGTTGGACGCTTATGAGAATGCCCGGATTTACAAAGAGAGAACCAAAAGATGGCATGACAAGAGGATCATCCCCAAGGAGTTGAGTGAAGGAGAACTTGTCCTTCTCTTCAACTCAAGGCTAAGGCTCTTTCCCGGAAAGCTCAAATCAAGATGGACCGGGCCATATGTGGTGAAGAAGATCTTTTCCCATGGAGCCATTGAGATAGGAGGGGAACATTGTGGGAACTTTAAGGTGAATGGGCACCGGTTGAAGAAGTATATCCCGGGAGCTCCGGTAGAGATAATTGCCCCACTTCACCTTGAGTAGACGCCCCCGAGTTTGGTCAAGCTAATGACCTTAAAGAAGCTCTTGGTGGGAGGCAACCCATTGGTAACATTTTTCTTTTCTTGATTTGCTTTTGTTTCTAGATTTTTTCTATCTTTGTGTGTGTTTTGTCTATTTTGTGTGTGTGCTAGAACATTAGTGGCATTGGAGGCCTTGCTTGACATAGGAATGATGATGATGAAACCCTCATCAATTATGGGTGGAGCGGACGCGGAACTTGGACGGCTAGCGGTGCCTAGCGCGGGTCCCGAAGCTTTGATGGATGCTTAGAGCTCTCTACCATGGTTGATAGGATCATCAAACGTCAATTCACTATTGAGCAATCCCAAATACCATAACAAACCATTTTACATTGTGAGAACCTTCTTTCACTCTTTTTACTTGTGTACCACATTGGGGACAATGTGTTTCTAAGTATGGGGTGGGTTTTGCATGATCCTTTGCATGATGAGCATCTAGGATAGTTTAAAATCTTCACATGTCTTGCATTGTACATACTTAAATCGAAAATACCATAAAAATCAGAAAATTTTAAAAAAAAAAAAAATTTTATGCTTTCTAGGCTTGGATATGATCCTAATGATGAATCTTGTCTTGTAAATTGGCTATGGATGGCCTCATGTGTTAGGATTAATGAACGCATATGTGGACTTGAAGTACTTCTTTTGAAATACTATGAATGATTTGTGACCATGATGTTTGCCTAGAAAGGATTGAGTAGTGAAGATCGAAATTACATGATAGTTCTTGCATACCATCTAGGAATGAATGAGGCAATTCAATCTTCCTCTACTTCTCATCTTAATCATGATTGCTTGAGCACCTCAATTGAGATAAATTTGACCTCTTTTAACCCATCCGGGAATAGGAGCATGCTAGTGTGTTGATGTGTGTGAAAAGCAAGTGTGAGGTGAAGTTGTTGATGAAGAGAACATCATGCATAAAATGCTGAATTTGTTGTGAAAAGTGTAGCCAATAATATAGGTTTGGGAACATTGGTTTAAATGTCAAGTAACTCGGTACACTTCACATAATCGGGTGTTGGTGCCTTGCCAAAGTCAAATGAACCAATAGTCCTAACGAGCTTTGGTATGTGTGCCTAGTGTGGATGCACCTCGAAAACTAAGAAAAAGCCCGAGGACGGCTAATCACCAAGGTTTCGGCTTTTGTACACCAATGCCATTGTCTCAAAAACAAGTCAAAGAAAAAGAAAAGAAAGAAAAGATAGAGGAAAATATACACTTGAGGGAAGTTGATCGAGGACAAGGATGTGGAGTTAGTTCCGTTCCCGGATTAGCATCACATAACCTAGAAATCCCCACCCAATCACTACATTTCTTGGCTCTTTTATCTCACAAGACCTTATGACCTATTTGCATGTTTGTAAGACTTAGTGATTTAGATTGGATGTACTCTTGACCTTTCTCGACTTCTTCATCTTTACATTTCATGCATACCTTTGAGTTAAATACAATTGTCTTTCCATGCTTTCATTTTGTTTGATGCATGATTGCTTATCCTTTGCCATGAAACATGACTTTGAAGGTGATCCAATAATAGAAGCACAAACCCAAAAAGATTTTGCCATGTTTCTGCATACATAAATCATGTCATCTCTTAGTCTATAGTTGGGAATTTGCTCGGGGACGAGCAAACCTTAAGTATGGGGTATTTTGATAAACACGATTTATGACTTAGTTTTAGGTAATCATTTAGATAGATTTCTCACTCATTCATGCATGGTTTAGCACTAGTTCACGACGTTTTGCACTCAATTCATGTATTTTGCCGAGATAGACGTCTACAGGACTTGTGCGTGTTTAATAGGTATTTTGGGAGATTTAGGAGCAAAACGATACGTTTGAGGATCGTTCATCTAGATGACACACCCTCGGACCCATTAGGACACAAGTTAAAGGCTAAGGAGGACTCATGGAGCCTTGCCAACACTTGCCATGCACCAAATCACAGCTTAATGATCCAAGGCGAAGTTTCTGCACAGAATCACGGTTCTCTGACACTCCACGGCCGTGGAATCAACCGTGGATTTTGCCAGATTCTTGTGACAGCTGTGCCACGACTCTCAGGGCCAGCTCATGCAAGTTTGTTATAAAAGTGGTCCTTCATGGGCTGTGAGAGGCAATCTGGAGCAACTCATCCATTATCCATTTCTCTCTAACCAAAAATATTCTCTCAACAAGAAGTTTTTCTAGGAAGGAAAGTGTCCAAGAGAAGAAGAAGAGCTCCATTGAAGAGGAGGAGAAGAACACACACCATAGTTTTTGTATTCCGGATTCTATTTCTAAGAGTTGTATGAATCATTGAACCTTCTTTTGGAAGGATTGTGAGTTATTTTAATTCCATTTTCAGCTTGGTTTGTTTTAGTTCACTTGTTCATCTCTTTTCCTTCATTATCTTACAATGGATGTTATGATTTTATATTTGTTTGTTTCGATTTCTATTATGAACGTTGTAGGCTAAATTGATGTGATTCTAGGGTAAGGAAGGGATGGTTATGGCTAGGGCTATGATAGGACGGACTTAGATTTACCTTTGATGACTTGTGTTTATGAACGTAGCTGCTGTTAGAAATCACGGGCAGTTCTTGTCTGACCACGGCCGTGGTTTAGGTAGAACAAACCGTGATTATTCCCTGGTTAGAAGGATCTTGCCTTAGATCTATAGAATGTTGAAATCCTAAGTGTTTGTTGAGTTTAACCTACCTTAGGGTAACCTAGTGTAGTAACTAAGTGTTAGGAGAGACTTACCCGGTAATCCTTGCTCTTAGATTCTAAAGATAACAAACCTTAGGTAGTGGTGAGCCTAATAAGCCGCCATTGGATTAGATGTGCTAGGATAGTTGTTTAGGACTTTCCTTTCCAAGACTTACCCGGTAAGGATAGGTTAGACTCCTAATCACCAATCCGGTTTGTGTAGAATTCCTATCCTTAGGTTGTTAGAGACTTACCCGGTAATGAGACCTTAGGAGTGGACTAGTTGGACATGAGACCTACCCGGTAATTGTTCCCAATTTAGAAACACTTAATCCCAACATATCATAGTTAATCCAAGGAATGAATAGATAACTTGAGTCCTATGCCATAACCGGAACTTCCAACCCCTAGAATCCGTCTCTTTCTTTCTTTCTTTGATCATTATCTTGTTTAGCTTGTTTATTTGTGTTGATTTTTAGTTTAGTTTGATTGTTTACTTTGCATGAATTGTGATCTTTGATTGATCACCAAAAAAAAACCAACCAAAAACATTTGAGATTTTCTTTTCTTTATTTCCTTCTTTTCTTTCAACCTAGATCTTTACTAAATTCAATCACAATTCGAATCAATTTCACCTTAATCTTTGTGTTCGACCTCGGAATACTAACCCTTCTACAAACGTCCCGTACACTGCGGGTTTCGCTAGGTAGTTAGGAATTAGTTCGAGTTATAAATTTAAAACTCATTTGCGCATCACGATCTTAGCTTAACATTACTTTCATGTGTTAATAATTTAATATACCTCTAACCAAACGTAGTTTTTATTTGATTCGGAATCATTCCGTTACCGGGAATGATTTCTAGTGCTTCCAAACGAGCCAGAACATAATGGCAGGCAAGAGATGAGGTCTTAATGAATAGGCTCTTGTTGTAAAAACTACATCACATACTAATAACTCAAATTTTTGTTCTTGATACCCATTATAAATTTTACAACAAACATGACAAATTTGAGGACAATGACAAACTTTCAGCAGTTGCAACTTGCATTGGGTTTAAATGACATAATTTGATTTGAAAATATTAATGTTTTAAGCAAAAATGGCCTTCAATTTGAGTTTTAGATTTAAGTACTTTTTTTTGAGGAAAGTTTTAGATTTAAGTACTTATTCACCTTATCAATTTTTTCAAAAGAAAAGAAATTCTATTTTTAATTCCAGAAAAGGCCCAACTTTTCTTGATTTATAGTTTTGACCCCATAAAACTTATTTACGATTTTTAACTAAGTTTGATTATGATAATTACCCTATATTTATATATACTGCATTATTTTCCCAACTTTAGTTTTAGACTTAGAATTGATCAGTGATTATGGTTTAGGTTCGGAAATAGCTTCGGGATAAGGATTTGCTCAAGTCGATGTTCAACAAACCGTCGATCGACTCTCGATTACATCGACGCCACGCGAGTCATCTTGAACTCTTGATTTAAAGTTGTTGTGGATAAATTGGGCATTGGAATGACATACCTAGTGAATATTTTAGGTACTTTGGATTACGGGTTTTGGACAAACCCAAGAGAGGTGCAACCCAAACTCGGATTAGGAATATGTAAGTCACTATCACACATTAGATGGTGTTTGTAATATTATCGTATGAATAGATATTAATATTATGTTACTTGCTTATTTTAGTCTTATTGTCGAACTTTAGATGTCTTTGGGCTTTGAGCCAATCCGTGAGATATTTTGAGGCAAGTATTTATGAGTGTTTTATATGAGCATAATTGAGTTTAAGCTAATGATATTGTTGCATACATATTTTGCCTTAAGATGCGGGTATAATTTCTAAGTCTATGCATTACTTCGTTTAGAATGAAAATGGTTTTGATGCACGATGTTCCAAAGAGCCGAGATTCCTTTGTGAGAGTGTTTTGCCATTATTGGATGCATTTGGAAAGAATCGGACGTTAGTATTGAGATTGAGATATTTCGCTCAATGACAATTACAATGTTCTTGCTGTTTATAATGAGACACGTGGCTCACGACCGCGGAGGAATTCTTGCCGATTATTTATATTGAGATATGTGGCTCACGACCGCAGTGGCAAAGTTGGCCAGTTATTCGTTGTCAAGACTGCCCGTGTTGCACTTTATTTTTCATTTCGATTTATTTTATCTTAAAGCCTTAGGGGTACCCTTGTCTGGGTCCCCTGGCGTTGTAACGTCTGACTTGCTTTTGGGGCGTTACACTGACCTTATTATTTCGGATATTTCTAACATTATAGTTAGTTTCCGTCATGTCAGGATCTGCCACGTCTTTAGGGAAGTCAATTGTATTGCCGATAAGCTCGCTGAGTTGGAACACGGCTACCCACATGTTTCGTTATCGACCACTCCCCAAGTCAAAGATCTCATCTGAAAGGATGCCTTAGGCTAGAGCGCCTGTGGAAGATGATCTAGTTTAATATCTTAATGTACAATATCAAATGCCAAAAGGATTTACACATCATACCGGTGGCATAGTCGGGACCAAAAATGTTAGAAATTTTTTAATGTTTATTTTGTGCACATATTTTTTATTAGTGACAAAAAATTATCCTTTAAATTAAGTAAAAATGATTTTAAGAAAAAAACTCATTTAATTTATCTTGTACTCACACTAGTTTGCGAGAGTTCAACGGGTCACTACCTCAAATCCCCCAAATAATATTTCTTTTATCTATACAATATATGTTTACTCAAATTCTTTCAAAGATTAACCTATTAATATTATACAAAAATCTTAAATCTCAATTTATTCTTTTTTGATAAGAAAATCTTAATTTATTCTACATTAAGAGTATTTTAGGGTGAAAATATGCTAATATTTAATTGTAAATTTCTTGAAAATATCTCCCACTTGTCTATCTACCTTAGAAAATAGGAGTATTGGTTGTTTTGGTATTAATTAGTGAACGAAAGGAAAATACAAAGCTTAATTTCTTGAACAATCTCGAGTACTTATGTCCTTTTTGAACAAACTTGAGCGAGAAGCTCCTTTTTGAATAAGATCGAGGGTTTCCTAAGGTGGAATTTGACATGTTCGTGATTTAAAACTTTTCTACCGATCACGGTTATGTTTAGAGTCGTTTTTGGACCACGGTCGTGATGATGTGTTTTCATGACACTTTCTTCATGAAGGGAGGCACTTCCCCGAGTCACGTCTTTCACTTCTCCAGGGGATCGAATCCTGTTGTACATGCTTCTAACGGTGCTACTCTGATAGTGCTTGACTTGTTCATTGCCCGCTTCATCTTTGAGAATTGTTTTTCGTCATCGTGCTCTTGCTTGTTGTCCTTCTCCTTCACCTTCACTCTTTTTCTCTTTTATCGCCGATTTGTTTTCTTGTTTCTTTTGACGTTGGCTTGTTTTCTTTGGCGATGAGTTCCGTCCGCCGACTTCTTCTCTCATTTCTCCAATTTATTTATGCGGTGATAGAATCTCTTATCTTTTTCTTAAAAAAATCTACCATCGAAAATTAGTTAACAATGAAGATTTTAGTTGTGAAATACAAGTGGTTAGTGGTCATAGTGTGTAAAATTCGTTTAGAAATTTCATTATAAAATTATAATTTATTAATATTTTCTATATACTGTATATAAAATGCCAAAAATGGCAACAAAATCAAAATTGAATGGCCAATTTGCTTTCCTTTTTTTATCTTCCATTTCACGTTCACGTATAGTGAAAAAGGAGAATATTTTCTAACTATGCTGACAATGCGTCCACGGCACATTGAGCGATGACGTGGAAAATCCTCTCTGGAGGATGGTCCCACACGCGCACACAGACCCAAGCCTCCACCTAATAGCGCCACGTGTCAAGAGTGGGCCTTCACCAAAGTTGATACCCAGCCTCGCTCTATATAAACATCTCTCTCCTTCACAATCTTATTCATTCATCTCAAAACAAAACTTCCAACATTCTTCTTTTGCTGAATAGTTGAAAGAGATTGTTTTATATTCAGGTAAGTTTTTCTTAAGCTTTATAATTCGGTTTCTAATATATATCTTAAAGTAAAAAAATTTAATTTGAAAATATATTATGTACATAATCATCTAAGTTATTGTTTTTATTTTTTCTCTATAGATTTTAAAAATCAAGTTTCCTAATCTATATTCGTGTTAGGAAGTAGTTTTACAGTGTGTTTGGACGAAGAATTTGCAAAATACATAGAAATTTTCAAATGATGGAATTTTAGATGATGAGATTTTAAAAGAGGGGAATTTGAATCATTTTACAAGTATCTTGTTTGGATTATATTTTGTGGTAATTTAAAAAAAAGAAATTTAGTAAGAATAGGAGGGGTTCCTAGAAATACAGGTTTGTATATGAAATTTCAACTGAGTATTCTGACCTTTTAAATTTCCTTCATTTTTTCTGCATGAAATTTCAGAAAATCCAGAATTCACTATCCAAACAAGGTAATTGTTCAACATAATTTAAAAAATTCCAAATTTGATTTAAATTTTCGGGATTTCAGTGTTATCCAAACACACTGTTATAGATCATAGTTATGTATGTTTGAAATTTCGACTTGATATATTAACTTTACTCATTGAAATATTAGATTTAAAATGAAACAATTTAAATAGAATATTTTTATTTGTTATTCTTCCTTAGTAGCATACTAATGTTAAGCTATACGGTAGAAATTGACGATTTTAGTAGCTAATCACTTTTTTTTTTTTTGGAAAGAGAGTCGGTAGTGTCCGACACGTTTTTATAAAGGGAAAGAAGTCTGGTAGCTAATCACTTTGGGTTACTGTATGCAGGCATTTTGCAATGACGTCACTCACAATCACAAGTAGCTTGCCTGCAGTGAGCACTGTAGCAAGAGCCACATCTTCAAGCAAGGCAATGTTCTTGCAAAATAGTCTCAAAAGCACTGCAGGGCTCCGACCTCTCAACGACGTCGACATGCTCAAATGCAAGGGGAGCTCAAATAACGCACCTTCCAAGTTACCAACAATGGAACCCAAGAGATCCGCAAATAATTCTGTGGAATCAAGAGTTATCCGATGTGGGATGAACTTGGTCTTTGTAGGAGCTGAGGTGGCTCCCTGGAGCAAAACTGGTGGCCTTGGAGACGTTCTTGCCGGCCTCCCTCCTGCAATGGCGGTATGTCATTAATCCTACCATCCCGGGAGGACATTCTAAGTGTAGTATATAAGTTCAGGACTACTCCTCATATTACCAATCGGTTTTACCTTGTGATGATCAGGCGAATGGGCACCGAGTGATGACAGTCTCCCCGCGTTATGATCAGTACCAAGACGCTTGGGACACAAGCGTGCAAGCTGAGGTAAAAGTGGGAGATAAGACGGAAACTGTGCGATTTTTTCACTCTTATAAGCGCGGGGTCGATCGTGTCTTTGTTGATCATCCTTTGTTCTTAGCCAAGGTATAGTATACATCTTCGCATTATAATGTTACCTGCAAGATTTGAGATAATTGTTTGATTAATTTACGTTACGTGTATGATATCGAAGGTATGGGGAAAAACTGGATTCAAAATCTATGGTCCAAGAGCCGGCGAAGATTACGAAGACAACCAACTTCGGTTTAGCCTCTTAGCACAGGTCAATATAATGTGTATAAGATCAATAGTAGGTTCACGTGCTATCGTATTATCGATGTGGAACATTTTCACATTCAACACATGACACTTGACCCAAAGTCTTAAGGCCGGCTTAGTCAAACGGACGGATAACATATTTTTGTTAATCACAAGGACCTCCTCTGATGTCATGTTAATTTATCTTTTATACAACATTTTCACACTTAACAATAATTATATATTACGTGTTTATATATATGGTTGTGTTGCGTGGATTTCAGGCAGCTTTGGAAGCACCAAGGATTCTTAATCTCAGCAACAAGTTCTTCTCAGGACCTTATGGTTTGTGCATATGAGTTAAGTAATGTACTTATGATTGTTTTGTTATACTAATCATATGTATATATATGTACGTAGGTGAGGATGTTGTATTTATCGCCAATGATTGGCACACTGCACTGCTGCCATGCTACCTGAAAACCATGTACAAATCGAGAGGAATATACAACAATGCAAAGGCATACCAATCTTTCATATCTACTGTCACTCTTCCTCTTAATATTTAGGTTATTAAGATGTTTTCTTGTAATTCAAGGTGGCGTTTTGCATTCACAATATCTCTTACCAAGGACGATTCGCCCGATCTGACTACAATTCTCTCAATTTGCCCGAAGAATTACTTAGATCTTTCGAATTTCAAGACGGGTATTCTATTTTAAAATCAATTAACAATAAGTAATGTTGTTACATTCATGATAATTACATAAATTTTAACAGGTATAATACGCCGGTGGATGGGCCTAAGATCAACTGGATGCAAGCAGGAATACTCGAATCCGACAAGGTTGTGACTGTGAGCCCGTATTATGCGGAAGAGCTGATTTCGGGCGCAGAAAGAGGAGTCGAGTTAGACACTGTGATTCGATCAACCGGAATTACAGGCATCTTGAATGGCATGGACAAACAAGAGTGGAATCCTTTAACTGATAAACACATCACTTATCAATATGATGTTTCAAATGTAATGCATAAGTCGTCTTTAATTAAAACAATATGCTTAATATAAAAGTGTTGAAATACTGATAAATCTAACACTTATTTTGTGATTTTAGGTGATGGAGGCAAAGGCTTTGAACAAGGAAGCCTTGCAAGCTGAGGTGGGATTGCCTGTTGATAGGAACATACCTCTTATAGGATTCATTGGAAGGCTAGAGGAGCAAAAGGGTTCGGATATTCTCGTCGAATCCATTCCTCAATGCATCAATGAGAACGTCCAGCTTCTTGTTCTGGTAAGCTTAATGAATTGAAACTTGTTTGATCAAACAAGGGTCAATCTCTTTGGCTGCTGTCAAAAGTAAAAAAATCATGTTATGGCCTTTACAGGGAACCGGAAAGAAGAAATTCGAGAAAGAAATCGAAGAACTCGAAAACCTGTATCCAAACAAAGTTAGAGGAGTGACCAAGTTTAACCCAGCCCTAGCTCACAAGATCATTGCAGGGGCTGATTTCATGCTCATTCCGAGCCGATTCGAGCCATGCGGGCTTATCCAACTACATGCTATGCTTTACGGAACGGTACGACGTTATAGAGCAAGTATGTCTTATAAGGTTGGTATGTTACTTGTCGGATTCTAATTTTGCATCACAATTTTGTTAGGTTCCTATGTGTGCCTCAACTGGAGGACTTGTTGACTGTGTCAAAGAAGGCATTACAGGATTCCACATGGGCCGATTCGGAGCCCAGGTATATAGTTATAATTTGAATTTGAATTTGCTTATGTTAACTAATTTTGTGACTATTTTAGTTGGTGTCTGAACAAAGTCTTGATTTGTAACAGTGCAAAGCTGTAGATGCTGCTGATGTTGCAGCTGTGACATCGACTGTGAGGAGGGCAGTTGCGGTGCATGGTACACCTGCTATGAGAGACATGATTCTCAATTGCATGTATCAAGACCTTTCATGGAAGGCAAGTCCTATTGAATTTCCCCTTTAAAAAAAAACTCTTTTTATAGGTTTTTGTTTCGTAAACTACTCTAACTTTATCCTATACATAATTTCCCATGTACTAAACGAGATTATGCTATGGGTACTCTTAATAGAGTAATAATGGTAAAAAACCTAGTTAATCATTTTAACTTTCCCTTTTCATTTCGGTTTTGACCTTAACTAACTTTGAAACGTACTTGCATGAATGTAAACAATGAATATATAGGAGCCTGCAAGGAAATGGGAAGAGATGCTACTTGGAATGCAGGTGGCTGGGAGCGGGCCTGGGATCAAGGGCGAAGAAATTGCGCCGTTAGCTGCGGAAAACATCGCTACTCCATGATCAGGAGGTTTTATGTACCTGCAGAACAGTATAAGGTGTATGACTGTAATGTCATTACCAGCATGACCTTATATATCTTGTCAATGCTACTATATTGTGAACCGAATATGGATCTATCTTCCATTTCTGTTGCATGAATAAAGTTCACATCTTTGTTTGTCAAGTATCTTTTTTGTTCAACAACAGTTATGTTTGTGCAGTGTCACGGGCTGAGTTATTCTTGAGCTCAGAGCATGCAAATTTTAGCTAGATCAACCCCTCGAAGAGCTTATATCATCCTTAACCTTGATCAGGCGAAATGGGATTTAAGGGGGAAAAAAAGGCGAACATACATAAGTGAATCACAATACCCATGTGGGATATATTTTAGGCAGCTTTCCTTATCATTTTCTGCAAAAAAGTTAAGCATAGTAATTAGTAAGATACATACAATTATTTTGCATGTGTTAAATGATGGAACATAACAAAGAGCTAAAAATCCTAAGTAAATGGTAGATTTAGCTGCACCAGAACAATAATTATTAGAGACAGAAGAAGAAAAAACAAGAGATTACCTTACATCAGGTGTCCACCAAGTACTTCAGAGCACACAAAATTCAGTAAATTGCCCAAAAAAATCATCAATGGTGGTATATGGCAGGTTTTCCAGAATTTCATCGAGCACAGAAAAAATCAAGTAAGTCAGTTCATAGGAGGGATGGCCTCCTATGAATGGTGGTGCTTGGCAGGTTTTCCAGAGTACAATGAGTACTCATTTGGCACACCAAAATCGGAAGTAAATCAATTCATAGAAGGGATAATCTCCATTAACATCATTTGAGGAAGCACTAGGTTATAATCGTGCTCAAAATGGCTAAAAAGAAAATAAAAACAACTGGTTTACAAAAAACGGATTGAATATTATGACAGCCATATATACCAAAGTTTTGAATAATTCTCTCTGCCACAGAGGGATCAGCGTAGATTATGAAACTGAAACCATGGGCCTGTCCCATGTAGCCCGTGGTTCAATCCTTTATAGTCACAGCTTCCACAACTTCTCCGGGAGTCTGAATATAGTCCTCAGCCTGTGTTGTGTCCCGTGAAATCCTGTACACAAAAAGCTTCTCCGGTTCCTTGATGATCTGCACCAAATGAAAGCATCATCGAATTTCCAGCTACAAAAATATACCATAAGGTCCATAATAACCGATCCAATTACATATGGCAATCATCGTAAAACGATACACCTTCTGAAACAAGTTTCCAATTTCAGACTTAGAAATTCTTCCGCTCCAGTGAGTTATCTAACAGAAAGTATACAATACCATCAAACAAAAAGAATTTATTAGAGGAAAGCCAGCGCTAGGCTTTTGACGATTCAAACAGCCCGTGCATATGAACAACCTCTTTTGCCGGTGAACTTCTGCCAATGAATTTCCCAATCAGATGAGTCTCGAGGAATATGCTAAAAAGCATATAAAACTGCAGCACATATCAGATCATTATCGGCAATAGTAGCACGTTGAAAAATTGCAGTGTTGTAGTCCTTGCATTCCTTACTGTGCACAAAGAAATCAAACACAATCAATCAAACCCTAGAATCGTAAGTTGCTTGGTCTAAACTCCATTTTTGAAGTAGTTCTAGAAAATAACCGAGAGTGATGATAGCGGACCATCGAGTCCGGCTATGGGAGAAAGAGAGAGAGAGAAGAGGCAGGGACTCTGTCACTTAAGTGCGAGAAACTGTAATCGAGGAGGAGGCGTGGGGAAGAAGAAGACGAAGAAAGGATGATTGAGTAGACGGGTAAGAGTAAGAGGTGAGAGCGTAGGAAACGAAAGGAATTTCATGTTCATGACATTTAAGCAGGTTTTAAGCAATTACTGAATTTTTGAGATATAGATTTGCGAAGGGTTATTATTGTCATTTGGCCTAAACGAAAACCCTAGACCCGCTGTATAAAAAATATGCGCGAGGCAAAGGAAGTGGATGCTCCAGCTTACATATTCTTGATCAGCCGCTCCATATCAAATCGTAGAGCTTCGTTGCTACAATGGCGACCACCAAGGACAAGAAGCTGACTAATCCTATGCGAGATATAAAGGTACAAAAGCTTGTTCTCAACATTTCAGTCGGTGAGAGCGGAGATCGTCTTACACGTGCTTCCAAGGTTTTTCTTCTCATCTTTTTCTTTCGATAACAGCATCTCAAACGCGTTTCAATCCGTCTTATTCATTTTCACACCATTAATCCCTGTTTTGTTCCTACGTTTCAATTTTGATTAGGTTTTGGAGCAACTCAGTGGTCAAACCCCTGTGTTCTCCAAAGGTAAGCTAAATTTTGATTAGGTTTTGGTTTCTGCTCATATTTTTAGTCCTGATATTATGGAATCGAACAATAAATCTGATTGAACCTTGTTGATTTATTGTTTTACAGCAAGGTACACTGTTAGGTCATTCGGTATTAGACGTAATGAGAAGATTGCTTGCTATGTGACTGTGAGGGGTGAAAAGGCAATGCAACTTCTTGAGAGCGGTTTGAAGGTCAAGGAGTATGAACTGTTGAGGCGTAACTTCAGTGATACCGGTTGTTTTGGATTTGGTATCCAGGAACACATTGATCTTGGTATCAAGTATGTTTCACCCCTTCAACTTCTAAGTTTTTAGCATCAATACTTATTGATCTGTATCTTTGTTTGCGTGACGATGTGAAATCGATTTTAAGCTTCATTTGTTGGTTTATGCGGATTTTTATCATTCCCATATGACTCGTTCCCTTGAAGCTAAATTGAAGTGGGTTGCTCTTTCAAATTCTTCCTTCACTTTGTTACAATTGGTGTTTGAGTATGTTACAGCAGCCATATTTGTTCACCTTTAAAGTTGTACTTCTGTGCTGCTTGATCTGTTACTATGCATATTATTTAGTTTGGTGAGGAAAACAGTGATGAGTCCATTTTACAGACCTGTGATGATTTGCGGATATGATCGCAGGATAATGAACATCTAAGGGACTGAGTTTTCTCATCTATAGTTTTTGAATATCTTTATCATGTTGATAGTATTTGACTTTAATGGATTCATAGTATTAGGCTTAACATGTCATAGTAATCTGTTAGTCGCAACCCTCTGATGCTGCATTAGGACATTGGGGTGCTTACAGTTTCTTTGGCAATTAAGCTTCTATCTTACCAGCTTTTATGCTTCTTTTCTCAAAATGAAGATGGTCTTGTTCAATTTTTGGTGAGTAGTTTGCATCTAGTTCAGTGAATATTTGTTCACCTTTAAAGTTGTACTTCTGTGATGCTTGATCTGTTACTATACAAAATATGT
The DNA here is from genome assembly GCA_033239125.1 of Fagopyrum homotropicum. NCBI lineage: Eukaryota > Viridiplantae > Streptophyta > Magnoliopsida > Caryophyllales > Polygonaceae > Fagopyrum > Fagopyrum homotropicum. The sequence goes on from BSWB01000001.1 coordinate 10,213,329, forward strand.
AGTTGGATGAGGAAAACAGTGATGAGTCCATATTACAGACCTGTGATGATTTGCGGATATGATCGCAGGATAATGAACATCTAAGGGACTGAGTTTTCTCATCTATAGTCTTTTAACATCTATAATGAATTTGTAGTATCAGGATTAACATGTCATAGTAACCTGTTAGTCCCAACCCTCTGATACTGCATCAGGACATTGGTGCTTACTGTTTTTCTGGCAATTAAGCTGCTGTGTTGCCAGCTTTTATGCTTTTTTTCTCAAAATAAAGATGGTCTTGTTCAATATTTATTGAGTAGTTTGCATCTCGTGAAGTGAATGCCAAATGAAGATCATTGTGAATTCGGATTACATTTTAGTTATGACAATGAATTTATGATTTTGAATGCAATGTCAGGTACGATCCCTCAACCGGTATCTATGGTATGGATTTCTATGTTGTATTGGAACGCCCAGGATACCGTGTTGCTCGTCGCCGTCGATGCAAGTCACGTGTTGGGATTCAGCACAGGGTTACTAAGGATGATGCCATGAAATGGTTCCAGATGAAGTACGAAGGAGTCATCCTCAACAAGTCACAAAATATCACAGGCTAATACGCTAACGTTTTGTCACAAACACTTTTGTGAACCTAGGGGGCTTTTGTTTTCACTCGGGTAAACTTTTTGGACTGTCATGTTACATTGTTAGTGCTGAGCTCGAATCAGAATTGTTCTTTGTTAATCGATCTATCTGCTCGTCCTAAATGTTCCTAATTCTAATTTACATACAGTGCTACTACAAGTTCAGGATGAACTATAAAACGTAAATTCAAGTGTACATCCTTTACCGCCATTATTGTATTCTATAGATTCCTAAGGGCATTTCTGGGCCGAATTCACATGCTTAATAAACCAGATGTTGGACCATAGTTATCAGCTTCAGGTGCTGTTCTTCGCCAAAACTGGACAATTTCAAGATCTTGCCGGAGTGATAACATGATTCATTTAATTATTCCTATTCAATTTTCCCCATTGATAACAAGGAATGCATGCTTGTTGCTGCAGTAATGGATCAAGTCCATGAGGAACACTTGTAAGATAGCACAAGCATCTGATGATGAGTTGGTGTAATATCCTTAGTGGTGTAATACCCTTAGTTTTTTGGGATCCTGCCCCTGTACCGTGACTTGGCCGTAGGTGCGGTGCCGCCCCGCAGTTTTGAGGTCGGGCGCCGCCTTCTTTGACTCTCTTGACCTGTGCTTTCCGTCTTTCCTTCATAAACTTTGCTCCCTTCTTCAGATGAGGGTTTTCATTTCTCTTTCATCTCCTCACGTTCTTCCTTTCTCCTCCCCCCCTCATGATTTCTTCTTGTGGAGTTTCTTAGATCATCTTCAAGTATGAGGTTTGGATGGGTATGTTGATGGCTGAGTTGACGAGGAGCGTATGTGCTAGATGATGGTTGTGGCTGAGAGACCAGCCTTGTGAGTTTTGGGTTCCGTTCTGCAAGTGGTAGGTTCTTTCCCTCCCTCTTTCTTTTCCTTCTTCTTCTTGGTTGAATTCTCACAAGTTAATCTTGTGTTTGGCTTCCCTGGACGTTGATGATGTTATATGTGGATGCATATGTGTTACTGGTTGCTTTGACACTAGAAGTGAAGAGATCGAGCGAAGGATCGAAGAGAAGCAGAGAATCGCCCTCTGCAGTGTTGGCTGCTCCTGCGGTTGAAGGGTGTCAATGCCCCTGTGCCTATCCTTTCCGCGGGTGCGCCTCTCCTCAAAACTTTCCAAGTGTTGGTAAGTTCTCTTCCTTCCATATCTTTAGGCCTTGGTTTAGAGGCATGCTTGAGGTTATGTATGAGAATATGAGGATGATATCATGTTGGTGTATGCATGAAGTGGATTTAAGGTTTAGTATGTTATTCGAGGTTTATACGATGCTTATGATTCTTATAGATCCCTTGGGTATAGGTGTGACCCCTTTGATAGATAGGAGGTTTGAGTCATCTTTATGTCTTGTTATTAGGTAGTCCATTCCTTCGGGTTGGAGGTTGATTATGGTTGAGGTTATCTTGAGTTTGAGGTAAGTCCGTAGGACTTACTTAGCCGCATTCCTATATTAGATGTATGCATAAGTGGTGATTGTTATGTGCCTATTAACATGCGATATTGATTATTACCGACGTATGATTAGCCCCCTTGTAGTGGCAATGATAACCTTTCCCTTTCATCATGAGGGAGTTTGGGAGGTTCTCTGTGGTCATGCCATACTTGATATACGGACCGGATACGTCGCCTCCCTATTCCATATGGCCTACGGGGACTTGTGTCGGCTGCCACTCCAACATGACTATTGTACCCAGAGGCGAGAATGATATACTTCTCGTGTCACATTTATAAATATGATTTGAGTGTATAACATTATAAAGATAATTAAATGGGTAAATGTGTGATATCATGTACGGTGTTTACGTTATTCTGATGTGTGTATGTGCTTATGCATTATCCTATATATGAATTGCTAGCTAACGGTTTCATACCGTGTTGTAGATCATTTGCAAGTTAGGAGGACTGTAGAGTGATCTGGAGGAGTGATCAGCCGAGGACTTCTGCACATCTAGGATGTTGGGTTTTTGGGTTATGTTGTATACGTTGATGTTGTTTTGTACTCGGTTGTGGAGTTTTGTATATATTATGTTATCAGACATTTCAGTTTTATAAATGTTGTTTTATATTTTTTGTGTTTTTTTGTAAGATCCAATGAACTTGTTGTCAGGTTAGGGTCAGGACCCATTATGAGGCCCTAACCCAGTAGCACTCCGAGTTCTGCGGATTTGGGGTGTTACAGTTGGCTTGCTTGATTATAGTTGACAATAATTTACAAAGATATAGCGGAAGATATGGGAGAGAGTAATATGAAAAAACACTCAACAAGGAAATGAATGTTGTAAATTTTGAGGTGTACCGAACCCACTTTATAGCAATGTGGGGTGTCCCCATCAGAGAGTGAAATAAAATATGAAACCGTAAGCTCTCTAAGCATGAAGTGAACACCCAAGAATATATGCTTTTTAATTAAGGCATTATGGCTAATTAAGGCGTTATGGCAAGATTGTGTGTCGTGAACGTGGCAATGTCATTATCGTAGAGGAGTGTTGAGTGTTGAGGAAGAGGTTGGTAAAACTCAATGAGGAGTTAAGGTGTTAATTGGCTCGGCATCAATCATGGTTGCACAGGGAAGGATGTTACGTGCATATCGTTGTAGGTGACTTCGATGTAGAGGAAGTAGTGTAGTTTGCCCAGATCACGACGTTGGAACATGGTGTGCAGTAGTGTAGTGTTGATATCCGTGAAGATGGAGCCATTGTCAACAAGACCGTCCACATATAATAGTGTGTATATGACAAGGAAGGAGCCAAGCTTGTTAAACCATGTTCACAACGCTTGTTTGAGGCTGTAAAAAGCCTTACTTAACCTCATGTATATTTAAGAGGGGTGAGAGTGGGATCAATGAAGTCACGTAGTTGATCCGTATAGACCTTTTTTAAAATTGCCATCGAAAAATGTGTAGTAGATTAAGAGGACCAATCAGATTGTAGTGGATGAGGGTTGTCTAAGTTGGATAAAGTGGTGGGACGTGTAGGTGGGGTTTGTACAAAGGAGGGATGTTGATTTGTACCAAGGGACGGTACTCGAGTGTGTACGGGTCACTAGTAGAAAGTAAGGAGACATCGATAAAAAAAATAATAATTGGAATTGTCGATAGATTTTTAGATTCCATTGGAAAAGATGACAATTGAAGATCCGTCGGGAAATCAAGGTCAAGTAACGCCGGCGATTTGATATATTATCATTTTACTTGCCTAAGATCGTCAATGAGGATATTAAAACAATACATCCCTTGTTTATACAAACGTATTTGATAAATAGTATACCCAATTCTTTCATTAACCTAAAATCAATTAGAGTCGATAAAAATTAGAAGGGTTCACAAAACAAAAGCCCATGAATAAGAGTCTATTTTAACCAATTATTTCTCATTCATATTTTGTCAAGGGTTCACATAACATAGACTAGTACAAAGAAAATATTGACATAGAATTCTCTCTGATGTCTCTACCCATCCCCCTCTCGCCTGTTGCTAATCCCACACCGGTTCCCGTCCAACCACCTGATAAACCACCAGACACCAAGTCTTATACGGCCGCTGTTGGCGACCCCACCCTCCACTTCAAACCCTCTTTGTTGCGATTCTCTAATAGAGTCTAGACGGATGTGTATCTCCTTCCCGGAAGGGGCTAGAGGACTTGCAGTGGCTGATATCGATTCGAATGTGATCGACTCACTAGCTTAGAAATGGAAAAAGGCAGTCATTATCAAAGTGCTTGGAAGATCTATTACGCTCCGCATACTTGAATGTAGACTATATCAGTTATGAAGATCGAGTGGTATGATGACCATACTCGACCTCCTGAACGGCTTCTACACTGTTAGATTCAACCACGAAGTTGACTTTCTCAAAGCCCTCACGGATGTCCCTTGGGAGATCTTTGGCCATTACATCACGGTTCGTCCCTTTTCGGTGCAATTCAACCCTTATAATGATTCCTTACAGACCATCTTTTCCCGGGCTCGCTTGTCCGAACTCTAAACATGTCCACGGGTCACCCGTGACCCGGCGGGTCGGTGACCCGGTGGGTACGGGTTCTCCCGGGTCGCGGGTACGGGTAAGGGTCGTTAGATCCTTACCCGTCGACCCGTAACGGTCACAAAATTAAAAAAAAAAAAAAAATCCCAACGGCTATATAGCCGTTGGGTAGCCGTTGTAACTGCTAGATTAATAAAAAAAAAATAAAAATTAAAAAACAATATACTTTAATAAATCTAACCAAAAAACAATTCTACAAATACCCCAAATCCAATTCATTTCATCTCACACCAATTTTCATTCAATCATCTATTCACTCTCTCCATAATTTCCAACTCTTACATTCAATTACTCTCCTAATCTCATATTCTCATTCTCTTATTTTTTTTTATTTTACCACCCTTACTACTACATTCTATTATTAAAAAAAAATGTCTAGCTGAGGAAGACGTTCCGTTAGCGGTGCCGGTCCTTCATCCGGCGAAGGTTTTACCCGAGGACGACATTCCTTTAGCGGTCCTCCAACCGGTTCGGATTTAAGGCGGGACTTATTAAGTAGAGATCACGATATCTTCGAGGAGGAGGATATCAACATGGAATCAACTACTTTCCCCAACACCCAAGGATCCGAGACCTAATTCACGGAGGAGCCGCCGTTGAACAACACTCAACTAACGGCGGCGGTCTTCCGATTTTGGTTCACAAAAGGTGCTCCCGATGCAAACGGGGTTTACTATGCCAAATGCAATTTTTGTGCGGCACAATACAAGCACAAAAAGGGAGAAGGCTACGGGAACTACAAGAGGCATATCCAAAACAAGCATCCCGAAAATATGGGATTAGCACGAGGGCAAACACAACTTACCGGGTACGCATCTACTTCTAACCAACCTCCTTCTTTATTTACTTACGATCATGCTTCTTCTATGGATGCATTTTCGGAAATGTTGGCCGTAGATTCTTTAGCATTTAGTTTTGCACAAAGTGTTGGTTTTAATGATTGGATGCAAAATCATGCTAAACCCGCATATAAACCGATTTCTCGCCAAACCGCTAAAAGAAAAATTATGGATAAATATAAAATTCGTAAAGAAGAATTGATTAAATATTTTATGGAAAACGGTGACATTCAAGTTTCTATTTGTAGTGATATTTGGACCAACGGTTTTCAAAAAAATTCATATATGTGTATTACTTGTTTTTTTGTTGATAAATTTTGGATTTTAAACAAAAGAGTTTTAGCATTACGAGTTTTCAACGAACAACACACCGCCCAAAACATTGCCCGTTTGATTGCAAATGTTAGAGAAGAATATAGATTACTTTCATGAGTTTTTCAATCGGTTTTGACAACGCCTCCGCTAACACGGCTTCCATTACAGATTTAACCAACTATTATAAGCCAACGGTTGGAGGTAAATTTTTTCACATTAGGTGTGCCGCTCATATTTAAAACTTGTGTGTTCAAGACGGTTTAACATACGTTGGAGATTTAGTACAACCTATTCGAAATATTCTTAATGAACTTTGGTCTAAAAAAAGTGTACGTACTAAATGGTATGCATATTGTAAACAAAATGGCGTTTATCCTAAAAAATTTCCACAAGATGTTTGTACAAGATGGAACTCTACTTACAAAATGATTTACGAATCATATGAATATCGAGAACTTTTAAGTGGTTTTGCCGCACAACATATTGATGGTAATTTTGTTTTCGGTGAATCTTGGTTTTTAGCAAAAGATGTAATGGAGGTTTTTAAATATTTTTATGATGCTACTAACACTTTTAGTTATGTTTATACACCAACTTCAAACATATTTTGTTATGTAGCAATTAATATTGCATTTGCAATTCAACAAGGTCTTTTAATTGAAAATATTTCACAAGCTATTTATTCAATGCGAAGTAAATGGTTAGATTATTATACAACCATTCCCGATGTTTTTTTTGTTGCATTTGTGTTAGACCCTAGACGTAAAATGGATGGTTTAAAACAATTTTTAGAAAGTTATTATGAATTTTTAGGTTTAGAATAACATCCCGATTGTCATGTTTCTATCATAATTGCTAAAGTTAGAAAATTATTTGATGAATTATTGGTTCAATATCGTATTTCCGATCAAGGTCAATCTTCCCAACCCCCTCCTCGTCCTTCATCTTCAAGTTCATCTAAATTTAAATCAATTGCTAGAGATTTGTTTGGCCCGAAAAGGGCAAAAACCACGTCGAGTTCCCATTCGGAACTCGACGAATATCTAACCATTTCTTTTGAGTTTGCCAATGATGAAGAAGAAGAGGATTTCAACATATTAGAATGGTGGAGCCGACCGGAGAGAATGAGGTTACCTACCCTCTCAAGGATCGCGGCACAAATTCTCGTCGTTCCCGCCTCAACGGTAGCGGTTGAGCAAACCTTTAGCCGGAGTGGAAAGGTGCTCGATCCGACGAGATCAAACATGTTGCCCGAGATGTTGGAGGCACAAGTCCTCCTAGCCGATTGGAGGAAAGCGGAAATGAGAACACAAAAAAATAACCTCTCGGCGGAGGAAGGCAACAAAGATGACGAAGATGACGACGAGCGACAACAAACGCCATCGGATGTATCGGCGGGAGAGTCCGACTAAGGTAAGGGCCAATCGGGGATATAAACAAAGGTAAGAGAACTACGTGGGCTTTGATTCCTCCTCCCCGAGAGGATACGTAGGCAACCGGGATTCCGGTTCAAGCCCAATTCTTCCCTTTTTTTTTAAAGTTTAAGACTTAAACTTAAAAAATAAGAAAATAAACTAATAAAAAGAGGACTTAAACTTAAAAAATTGGTTGATCTTGTGAGCTTATGAGGATTGAGATTATGTTTGTATGATCTTGTCGAGATTGTGGAGACTAGGACGAGAGTATCCTAGCATGTGTTGTGATAGTTATGACCTTGTGAGAGCGTGAGGATTGGGAGTTGTTATCCTATCATGGTTATGGTTTATGATCTTGCGAGATCCGGGGGTTTAGAAGTCTTAGGAATTCTAGATTCTGTTGAGTGTGATCTGAGCATGAGGAATTCTAGGATGCGGTCCTAGAATTGAGAGTCAAATGGTCTTGAATAGATCATTTGTATAGAAGTAGACTTCTATTGTGAGTGGGTTGTTGTTGATATAGTTATCTTCTTGTGAGCAGGTTATGGGCTTCCTCCCTAAGGAAGCGAGAGTGTTGTGAGTTGAGTGTGGTGACGAGATAAGTCTCTGGACTTACTTAGCTTGTATTCCTTGTATTAGCATCTATGTGTGTTTGGTGGTGTGTGTTTATTATTTATGTTATAACAATTAAACCGCAAATAGGACCACCGACCTTTATATTATTTGGCCCAAGTGTATGATAACGGGCGGTGACATCACTACCTAGCTCTTGCGTAGAGCTAGAAGGTTCTTGGCGACTAGCCCGTGTGGTTAGATGGTCGGATGTATCCATACCGTTCCATGCGGTAAGTAGGGACAGAGGCAAGTTTCGGGAGATTCTCGTGTCACAAAAGAAGTTGAATTAGAACGGGATATGACTTAATAATAAAAAGATAATAAACCGGACTTGTGTGTTTTGGTGTATATTGTGTGCTATGTTGATTTACTTGTGTTTGTGACTTTCCCATTGATTCTAATGCTTTGAATATTAGCTAACGGTTTTATATCGATTGTTGTAGATTTCTTTGCAAGTTAGGAATGCAGCCGAGAGATCCGGAAGAGTGGACAACCGGGATTCCGTACATTTTAGGATTGGGTTTTGGGTGGAGTCGAGTTTGAGCATTGTATTTATTGTATGTTGTATGGCGTTTAGTCTTTGGGGTTGTAAATTCGGCTGAAGTCCTTTGTTGTATTCTTTCAAGGTTTTTTTTTTTCTTTTCATTGCATAAAAATGTATTTCGGTTTTGGCCTTTATTTGTGCCTTATTGCAAGATCCGGTGAAATTGTTGTCAAGCTAAGGGTCAGAATCCATTGTGAGGTCTCAACCCATAGCGCCCCGAGTCCCGCAGATTCGGGGTGTTACAAAAGTGGTATCAGAGCCCTAGGTTGACAACAACGGCACTCACAATCTTCTAAAGGACGAATAAGGAATAAACAGAACCCTATGGGTTCTGAGTTTTCGTTTTCAAAATCACATGCATGAGTCGGGGTAGAATGTACGGACCACCACTCCTTCCGCGGATCTCGGCAACTTAGCTTCTTAGATTTTGATATGTTTATATATGTATATATAGATATGGATATGAGGTTTGTAATTATGCATGATCGAATTGATGTGTATCTTTGTGATTGTATGTTGCATGATGAACTGGATTGTTGAAGGGTGAAATTTTTGAAGTTTAATTATTCAAGGTTTCACATGAGATTAATTATAACCTTTATTAATCTTAAAATAATAAAATATACAATACCAACAAAAATTGAACAATGTTTCACTTGTTAAATGAACAATAAGTATATCCTTACAATTATAAAAGAGGGAGTAGCCTCTCATGAATAGTCAATTTCCACATAAACCCTTCCCTTTTTTTTAAACCCTCCTATTAATGGTACTGAGATGACGATATGCTTTGTTGACTTGTAACCTTCTCCCGTTGCCAACCAACCTTCACCGCCTCTCGCTTACTCTCTTCCACTGACCTCTCACCATTCCCTCTCCTTTAGGCTTCCCTTTTTCAAAGCCTCCCATCTCTTCTTCTTCGATCGCTTCCCTTTCCCTCTCGCTCTCTGCCTAAACCATATGCAGACCCATCTTGAACCTCCTCTCTCATTTCTTCCTATGCCTTCGCCTCTTTCTTCTCCTTCTTCTATCAAAGTCGGTGATTGATCCCCTCTTCTTCTTCTACCACATCTCTCAAATTTGGCGATTGATCCCTCCATGTCTTCTTCTACCGCACTTTGTAATTGAGGTTGTCTTCCTTCCCTTTGCTTCCTCCTTTCTTTTGCTTACACTTTTTTATTATTTTTGTGAATAGCTAATCTTACTCAATCTTGATTTGGATTTTAGGGTTTTTGGAGTTTCATAATCCGATTTCGCCTTTTACATAGGCGCTCTACGACGGTCGGCCAATAAATTAGGTTTATGTTTCACCGCAATCAACACCTTCTTTTTTGGGAGGTGGTAAAACCCTAGGAGAAAGACCAGCGTCTCCACCACCAGTTCCAACAAAGGCGGACTACTTTAAGATCGAAGATGTTGCATCTCCCGGTTTTCTTTAGTTTTGGTATCTGTTATATTGTTTGTGTTCCTTGGTGTTTCTTCTCAAGTTCACCTGTGTCGCTGTTGAAGCCTTGGATAATATGCTGACTGCTTAAAAATTTATTCATCAAAGAATGTTCCTTTAATACTTGTGCCTTTGTTTGATTGAAGGTTGGCATGGGTGAAGCTTATTGGATCCCTTTTTTTTCCTTCATTTTTTTCATTTGCTTGAGTAAATCTTTGTTCCTTTTTGATGATTTTGATGGCAAATTTCTGCGTGTAGTGTATATTAATCTCTTATTGGCTCCTATTTAACCATTTATTTGGTGCGTTACTTTGTATCATGCTTCAGATTCTTCACTGAATCGAGAAGAAGAGAAGAAGAGTTCCCAGGTTGAGTTACTGAAGGGAGTTCATTGTTGTCAATCATGCCGGAATTACCTGAAGAAACTATTTGTGTGGTGTTTATATCCTTTTGTGTACATTCGACCAGGTAGCACTAGATTATCGTTCATTTATCTTTGCTAATTCTCTTGTTTTGATATGCTCTTAATACATGCCTCAGCAAATTTCAGGTAAATGTGTATCAAAGTTTTGTGCAAAGTATCTTCACCAAGAACCTCTTAAAGATGAAGCATATCAAACTGGGGATTTGTGCACAACTATTCAGAAAGCATTTCTCAGGTTACTCTGCATATTCTATTTAAATTTCATGTAATGTATTTGAAGCATATTTTAAATTGAGTTTGATGTTAATCCTGAACTAATCAGGTGGTTCATGCCATTTAATATACTAATCCCGTTCTTGATGGGATCGGCACTCAGATGGATACTTGTAAGGTTTACCAAACCTCCACAGCATATCAGGGGCCTAATCTTGTGAACCTGTGTTGCAGGTACTTTTCATGTTTCTAATAAGCATTTTCATGGTGATATTTAACTTATTCCTGTAAAATTTTATGCGTTCATTCATTAAAGTCTTTTTAGCTAATGCAATCAGGTAATTTGGGAAACTTAATACTGAACATAATTCATGCAATTTGCAAGGAGAAAGCCAATCCATTTGGAGATCCCGATGCTTGCAAAACCTATGTCATCAACGAGTCAGTTCTTATCTCAAGGCTGACAACTTCGAGAATAGGGTAAAATATTCTTCTCCTCTTATTTATGTGTTTTTGTTTGATATTGATTGTATTAGTAAGTTGTAAATTCACTTGATAATAGCTTTTTACATACATAGTTTGATGTTATAGTAGTGCTTAGGTCTGATTCGTTTAATCTTTTCAGAATTCATGATTTATTTGCCCTCATTCTTTTAGATATTGAATGTAGAAGCTTGAATTTGATGAATCGTATGTTGGTGCTTGATTGGAGCAATTAGGGTGTAATTTACATTTTCAACTTCTTGCTCTGTGGTGAAGTGGCTATGTTTCATATGAAGCTGATTTTCATGTTTGTATCCAGGTTATGACTTGCAGCCCTCGACCTGATATCTTCATGAACCTTCCAGCTTTACGAAAGTTGTATAACTTGTTGATTGTAAGAATTTGAATTTGCTTTTTATTTCTTCATTCTGTAACTTCTGATCAAGTTATTTTCTAAGTGATAGTTGTTTCTACCTTTCTCACGGGAGATGATAAACAGTTTTAAGGAAAGCGAGTTTTGGTATGTTGATCAGGGTATTGTAGCTTCAAATTGTGATGGGTCAGCTTCTTTCCGAAAATCATTAAAGTGGCATGAGGAAAAATGGTGGTTGCCTCGCGTTCCTCCTGGAGGTTTCCCAGAAAATTCTCGTAAACATGTTTGACCACAAGCGCGACTGCACAAATCAGATACTAAAAGTTGCTATGGCTATCAACAACACCATCTTAACTGACATGGAAGTACCAGATTCTTACTTGGAAACTCTTCCAAAGGTCTCAACAATATGATTCTTAATAGTACTGGCTGACTTCATACGTATTTTGAATATGCAAGATAATTAAACTTAATTGGAAAAATTACACAAAACCTCATGCAATTTACACAGAAAGGCCTAAATTGCAACTGGTTTTGATCATTTTATATATGCTTACTTTGTCTTATTACATGTTGATAGGTGATGGAATTACTATCTTATTAAGGTAGTTTAAGTATGTTTTTAGAGTCAAATGGTTGTATTTTGTTGTCAACTGTGTAAATCCAGCTGAAGAACTAAGCAATGAAGAAATCCAAAGATTTAGCAACAGTTGGAAGAAGAACAAAAGCAAAGAGAAGTCCAAGACAAAGTCTCTGTTGAAAAAACCGCGCCCGCGGCAACACAGGGTCGCCCCTGCGGTGACACTTAGTCCAGAGGAACCCTATCACGGCACCCGCGGCGACACTGTCCTGCCCCCGCGGCGACACTGATTCCAGAGGAACCCTGCCACGGCACCCGCGTCGACACTGTCCCGCCCCGCGGCGACACTGATTCCAGAGGCACCTTGTCACGGCACCCGCGGCGACACTGATCTCAGAGGAGCCTTGTCACCGCCCCCGCGGCGACACCTTCTTGCCCCCGGGCGACACTGTTCCACCCCCGCGGTTTGACACCAGAAACGTCAAGAAGATCAACGGTCAGATGTTCCAAAGCATTAATGACCCGCCCCCGCGGCCCTGTGACTGAAGGTATTTCTATGGTCGTCTATACCCAATCAAAAATAAATCCCAACTTAGCACTAAGAACAAGTATAGTAGATAAGTAAGGGTCGAACCCAAGAGAGTTGAGGTGTTTTAGATGCAATTATTGGTTTCAATAGCAAGTAACAAAGGGGGGGGGTTTGGTTGAATTGATGCACACAAAACTTAAGAAAACGATTAACGCGGCAAGTAAGACAATGATAGGTGCATCTACACTAGGTTGATTCTAAGCATGCAATTACTACTTTGGTGAGTTCCTTTTTTAAGTTCTTAAATAATCTCCCGTCTCGATCATATATATGTGTCGAGCCAACCGGCATCAACACAACTTGACAATTTAAAGTTCCGTAAACCTACAAGAACGAATAACAAGTTAGCTTTCAAACAAAGACTAAGGGATATAAAGACAAGATTAAAACCGTTAAACTTATCTTTATATTTGTGTTCCTTTTCTTTAAGTAATTACAACCCGTTATTACTTAAAGTTACTACTAGATTAAAGACCCGAACCCAGAACCTGTTAATCCTAGTTATTTGCATGCACTTTAGAACCTAAGGTGATCAATCTTAAGCAAAAGTAAACATACAATTAGACAATGGAGGTCAAGGAAACACAAAACATTACTGAATAAAAACTTATATTAAAAAGAACTTACAACCAAAGTAACAAATGCAGCTTCAAACCAACCTAATGTAGTAAGGGAGTTAGCAACTCATTACAATGGAAAACTCAATTCTAAAATGGATTTTTGTGGGAAAAGCATGAGTGATTCTAGCAATCAGCCAAGGACTATTTATACTACAAAAGACACTTAATTAGGAGTAAATGGCCGGCCTTAAACAGCCACCTTCAATGCCATAAAGGTGGCGTAAACAGCCGGAGTAAAGCTTCTGGCGTTAAACCGCAGGGGCGGCCTTCAGGAACCGCAGGGGCGGTTTAGGCAGAATCGGTTGATCTTCTTCAGAGCCGCTGGGGCGGCTAAGACATTCCGCTGGGACGGATCTTTAATGCTCTTCAACGTCTGACCCTTCGACTTCCTGGCGTTTCTGATGCCAAGGCTCAGGGGCGCCCCTATGTCAGCGCAGGGGCGGTGACACAGCCTCTTCGTCTTCCAGCTCCCAGGTTGAGGCGTAGGCAGGGCGCAGTGGGAGGCACAAGGAGCTGGTCTTCGTCTCTTCAGGGTAGGTCACCGCAGGGGCGCCAATGGAGTGGTGCAGGGGTGGTGACACACTTCTTGGCTGACGCTGGTGAGGCGCAAATACAACAGAAGCCTTGCTTCGTGAATGGTCTTCACTCCTAAGTGCTTATAACTCCTTCTTTAGCTTCTTTTAGTCTTCTTCTTCTGGACCAAGGAGTTAGTAGCATAAACCGACACAAATGCAATAAAAAGATTCTAAAAACTACCCTAAATGATAGTGATTCCATCACCTATCACCCTGCCATGCCGCCCCCGCGGCTCAGTTGAAGATGGAGCATTTTGCACTTAACCGCCCCCGCGGCTCCCAGATCCGCGCCCGCGGTTATGCAACAGTCGTAATAAGTTTGGCTATTTAGACTCTCACTTTATGGCATTTAAAGTGACAGTTTGGGCTGCCTATTTACTGCAATTTAGTGTCCTAATTAGTATAAATAGAGATGCTAGGTTAGTGTTGGAATATCTCATTTTCACCTCATCACATCAAAAACACTTTTATTTTCTTTGTTTTGTTTTGTTCTCTATGGAGGGCTAAGAACCTTTAGTTGTGCTTGACATTGGAAGCTCTCGACGTAGATCTGGTTGTAAGTTTTATAATTGAAGTTGTTATTCCATAATGATTTGTGTTATGTTCTTGTGCTTAAATTCTTGATTGGATCTCACCCTCTATCTAGCTTGATCATCTAGGTACTTGGGTCTTATCCAATGTGCTAGGATATTGTGGTTCCGGGTTCAGGTCATCTTTCTAGTAGCAAACACGTTTACTTAAGCGGGTTACAAGTGTAACTCCTGAGTGGAACATAACCACATAATTTTAGTAACGGGTTGTTTCTAAATCATGTGTCTCTTTATCTTTATTTGAATGTTATTGTTAAAATCTAATTTTGTAGGTTTGCGATTTAGGATTAACAATAAGTAATATCGGGGCTGGTTGAACCGGTACTTAAATACGATCGAGATGAGAACAAACTTTGGAATAAACTTTATGAAAACAATGATCAACCATATCTTATGTTGAAGCGGATAATTGTCAAGTGCAACGTTTTCTTAAAATCATTGAAATCAACTTCTTGTTTGCTTTGCCTACTTGTCACTTTAACAATCACAAACCCCCTTTGGTTACATATAATTGATAGTTTAATCACATTTGTGCTTTATTTACTCTCTATCTCTCTTGGGTTCGACCCTTACTTAATCATTATACTTGTTTTAGTATTGAGTTCGGAAATTATTTTGATAAGATAAAAACGACCTAAGGAAAAGTTCTTGTCAAATTTTGGCGCCGTTGCCAGGGAGATTAGAGTTTTTAAGTACTTTGTTATTTTTATTGTCAATTATTGGTTTGAACCATTTGTATGGTTCAAACTCATGCTACTAATCTCTCTTTTGCACTAGAAGAGAGTGAGAAAACAAGTGGTTGGATCATGGATGGCATCAACGGGATAAGACCTCAACATCAACAAATTGATCCCGGAGGAGTCATACAAGCATGATCAAGGACTTACGTCGAGCCAACGACGTAAAACAAAGGCGCTACTCGGGAGGCAACTCGAGGAAGTAGAAATAAGTCTTTCTGTCGTCTATCCGCCCTCGCGGCTTTGAAGGGCCGCAACCGCGACCGCAACCAACCTAGCAGTGCCTGCACCTGCGGCAAAGAAGAGTCGCGACCGCGGCGGCCATGACGACAGGTATGTAAAAAAAATAGAAAAAAAATAAAGAAAAAGAAAAAGAAAAAGAAAAAGAAAAGAAAAGAAAGAAAAACTTCACTTCCACTCAAATCCCCGACCACCATCCCCTATTTCCCTCACCATTTACATTCACCATTCTTCTCAAAACCTATCCTCCACACTCACATCCACTTATGCACCATGCCACCACCTGATCTCCACTTGTGGCAGGAGCTCTTCTTCTCATACTTCCCGTACCCACCGGAGTACCCCGATTGTCCACCATCTCAATAGTAAACTTGTTCTTCATCCTTCTCCCTTTTTGAATTGCTGAGCCATCTTGCATTTATATGTGTCAAGTACATGATTTGTTGTACTTTCTTGCTGATACAGTGCGGTTATGTCTTCTATTTTGATTATGAAATCATCAATACATAATGTATTCATCAATAGAGGAACTTTATATATCATTGATTAATATTTCTTTCTCTATCATTTAAGATTCACCATTCAAAGTTCAGTCCATGTGCTTGGTTGAGTATGAGATCCCGAAGTTCATTCTCACTATTAGAAGTTTCTCCACCCTATGAATATGAATATGTTAAGCCACTATTCCTGATCCCAAATTTAAGTTTCTGCATTGGAGTGAGAAATAAAGCTAAAGCTGGAGAACAATATAATTAGGATAATAGTCATTTTTTGTGTTATGATTTGTTTCAGTTCTTAATTCTTATATATGGTGTGCAATTGTGTATGACCCATTATTGAAAACTTCAACTTCGCATACATATTCAACAAAGCATTACCAGTATAAAGATTAGATTCCAAACCAAGACGTAAGGATCTTGTGTCTTGGAATACTATTATTGTTGGGAATGTGCAGTATGGAAGTATGTAGAGGCTTAGCAGATGATGAAGAGCATGGGCTCAGCTAATTTGAAGCCTGATTCTTTTACTTTGTCCAGTGTTCTTCCGATATCTTCAAAGTATGCATATGTATGTAGAGGGAAAGAGATACATGTACTTGCTTTGAGAAATGGGTTTGGTACAAATACTTTCACACGACAAATTGTACCGAGTGGACTCCGTCCATATAAAAATCACGTTGTAACTTTAAATCAGCGTTTCTTTTCAAGTATTTACGCAATAGAGTAATGTATAGTACGTACGTGTATACTTTTACTGTTTTCGTCCCTGTAATGTCAGTTTGTCGTTTCTACAGGTTTTTATGCACTTTATTTCTTTTATAACACTTTTTCCTCACCGTACTACAGGTTTTTATGCACTTTATTTCTTTGATTATGAGTAGTCAAAGGTAAACTTTGACTTTCATGCTCATTATAAAACAAGAAGAGAAAGGGACGTTCCTACCCAAAGACAAGAAGAAAAAAAACAAAGAAAGAAAGAAAGAAAGAAAAGACAAAACAAAGATAATAAAAAAAATGAAATACAGAAAAACAATTAAAAGGCTAGAAGCTTGATGGGATGGCTGACACAAACAAAAAAAATGGGGGAGGGCTAGAAACTGGGTAGGTGTAGATAAATCATTAATTAGAGGGTCAAAGAAATGGCCGGTACAATACTCTCTCATTAAATACAATTTATTGGGTAGGGGAATAATAATCCTAACGTTACGTATTGTTTTGTAACCGGCTACTTTATGGCTCTAATTACTGTCATATTAAATTAGTAGCTCAGCTTCCCTATAAAAGTAAAGCAGAAGGCTGTAAAAAAGGAGGAGCATAGGAAAAAAGAAAAAAAAATCTAAAGCAGCTAAAGAAATTCAGAAGCAGCAAAACGTAGGAGACGAATTAACAGGGACGTAGAAGCAAAGCAACCCAGACAAAGCAAAGAAAAACAAGGGATCAAAGGAAATACAAAGAAGGAAAAAAAGAAGGCCAAACACATAGGTAGAGCAATCGAAACAAATAAGCAACAAAGGACATAGCTGAAAGTACAAATCTCACAAAGCATATCAAAACAAGCGAGAAGGCAATTCAACTCGTCTTTACAAATCTACTAAGGTAAGAACTCTCTACATATTTTCTTTGTTTCGTTTTACAAGAGTGTGGAAACTCCAACTTCCCATCTTGCCTTCAATGGAGTGTCCCCTGAATATGTGTGGTTAGCAAGATATGTGTGAATATCAACAAACACACAAGCTGCAGAGAATAATTTCAGAAGGCTCGAGTTATCCACCTCAAAGACGAGTTTGAAGACCAAAAAGGTTGCAGAGAATATGTTTCGGAGGGCTCAAATTGTCCACCTCAAAGACGAGTTTGAAGACCGAAGCATGACTGGGAATACGCCTTGCAATCTGAAGTTCGCAGGAAAGTATGCTTCGTGTTAATGTGATTAAGGGTTGATGGTTAGGAATCATGCTCTTGTCCTCTATATATGATTCCTACACTTTCTATAAGGACGGCGTAATCAAATATCGACGACATCGGAAGATTGCTTCAGATTTTTTTTGGAAGGGCTAAACACGATTGTGTTCCATAAAAAATAAAATAAAATAAAATAAAAAGAGGAAAGGTGATCATCATTTTAAAGAAATTTTATTTAAATCAAGGGAATATGTCCAACTACAGTATATATGTTACCATATATTTGCAGGAAGAAGATCTCATCTTTAAACAAAGCAAGTTGAAATACAACCACCGTGGATTTGCTAATGTTCAGCAGACTTGGCTTGATTTGTTGAAACGAACTTTGTCTACTGTGATGGCTTATTGGGGCTAGACTTATATTCTTTTCTTCAAATGTGGAACAAATTGAGTTTGGAGTTGATAATATTCAGAATCCAAACCATTATGTTGTATGGGCTATGAACATGAGTACTCACCTTCGTCCTGACTATGTTGTAAGTTTCATGGATTCAAGCAGTTATCTAGAAGTCAAGCAAAAGTTTAAATCAGTTTAATCCAATACGGTTCAAGCCATGTGTGAATCAATTACAAAGGGAGTTGGCGGCTACATCAAGTTCACCCATATACGATTGCAAATTTCATGCCAAAAAAAATTAGGCTTGTGATCTATGGAAGGCTCGTTGGTATTTTGGTCGAAACGTAAAATCTGTTTGTTCTTCCTCAAAGACGATAAGCCTCCTAGTCAAAAAAAAATTAAAAAAATAAATAATAAATAATAACAATAATAATTCGGCCGACAAAGATATAGCCCAAGTGTGTTTAGGTCGAGGGGAGACTAGTCAAAACACCAAATGCATGAGATGTATTGGAATAGCTAGTTACACTGGTAGAACTACGTCTAATTTGATCCTTACAAAAGGGTACGTAGGAAACTTGACTATATAAATTGTCGAGTTCAATAGGAAACACCAAGTTAATGATTTTTTAAAGAAGAAGGTTGAGAACTATGGTGACTTGATTCCGTCTCAAATGGATACGTAGGAAGCTCGGTATAAAGCAAGACGCTCATTGAGTTCGGTCACACCCAAAACTCAAAGATTTGTTAAAGTTGAGAACTACGTCTGACTTGATTCCGTTGAAACGGATATGTAGGAAACTCGCCGAGTTCAGTCATACCCCCAAACGAAGAGAAGAAAAAGAGAGAGATACTCAACTATTGAATTTCTCATGCGCACATGATAGTCGGAAAATTTGGAAAATCCTTCATAGAAGGTGGGTCCAAGTGATTCCGGTGATGCGTAAAAAGTGGAGAAATACAAGTGATAATGATGCGGATTATAGACAACCCGTCTTACAAGTTGAGTTTGGATCTGACATGTGACACGCGATGGTCAAAGTCCGCAAAAATATCCCTATGAACTACGTAAGGCTTGATCCTTCTACGGGAAGGTACGTAGGCAACCCGTCGGGTGCAGCCCAACTACTCAAGAAAAATTGAAGAGGTCATCGAGAGTGTAACCCGTTGGGTGCGGTCCAAGTGATTCCTGTTGTTGTTGATGTTCCAATTGTTGTTCCAGTTATTATTGTTCCAATTATTCCGGTTGTTGTTGTTCCGGTTATTGTTCCGGTTGGTTCCTTCATTCCCTGGATAGTTGTTGTTTCCTAGGTAACCAACGCCTTGATCCTTTGGCTTTTGAAAGCCAGCTCTAATCACCTCTTTCAATTCCTTGATTTCGGTGTTGAGGGAGAAGATTTGAGTTTGCGCAGCTTGGGTTAGCTTTGCTCCCAAATCTCCTCGGTTGGATTCCACCTTCCGGTGGGAGTACTCTATGACTTGGGCTTGCTTCTCAATGAAGTCCCAAGCGTCATCTTCCCTCATGTCCATGAATGTGCCACATGAAAGGGATTGGAGCTTGAATTGTGTTTCCACATCCAGCCCCTCGTAGTATATCTCTAACAATCCGAGTCTTGAAATGCCATAGTGTGGGAAATCCAATAGCAATTCCTGAAACCTTTCCCAAGATTGAAACAAACTTTCGTTAGGCTTCATAAGAAATGCATTAATCTTACCTCTCAATTTCGCAGTCTTGGATTGCGGAAAGAATTTAGTTAGAAACTCCGAAGATAGATCCTCCCACGTATTAAGTCTTCCATTTGGGAGAGTTTGATACCATGCTAGAGCCTTGCCTTTCAAAGAGAAGAAGAACGGCTTAATCTTGTAGTTGTTTGTGATGGTCTTCTTCGGCTTCATTGTCTCCATGAGAATCTCAAAATTCTGCAAGTGTTGATGTGGAGATTCAGCACTTGTTCCGCCAAATTGAAGTTGGCGAACCATGGTGATTACTTGTGGACTAAAACTGAATCCCTGGATATCTTTAGCTTCAAAGTTCACGCCTAGGCGGCGTGGTTGTTGAGTTGGATTCATCCTTTGACCAAGTGTTCGCTGCTCTTCATCTACACGCGCGGCTCTCGCACCCCCAGCTGGAATGCAAGGATTGGCGGCTGGTCTTGGATTATCCCGGACTGGATTGATCGTTAGATCAATGTCCTCTAGCGGGGGCATAGAATCATCACTCTCATCATCATCGGATGATTCAGTTCTAACCGATCTAGCCGATTTGCTTTTCTTCTTCTTCTTGGAGCTACTCATCTCCAACCTCATTTGCAACATCATGTTCTTGAGCTCATCATATTGAGATCGATGACACTCCGATTCTTCCCTACGAGTCTTCTCACTCCAATCCAGTTGGGCTTGAGAATCATCCAACTCCGCTTGGAGATCACTATCTTAATTTTCAGCCATCTTTCTTTCTTTGAGCTTCCTTCTCAAAGTCTTCTCAAGTTCTTGATCAAGAGGTAGGAGGTCTTTGTTGGATCTAGACCCGCGCATATACCTAAAATAACCTGCAAATATCACTCAAAAGATATATCAAATAACAAGAGCAAAGCTCCCAAGCTTGACAACCGATAACCGAATTCGGCCTAAACCAAATCCCCGGCAACGGCGCCAAAAACTTGTTCGCCTCAAAGCGTGTGTGCAATCAAGTCTTAAATTTATAAAACTGAAATCTAAGCAAGCGAACCCGCAGTGTACGGATCGGCGTAGTAAAGCAAGAATTCCAGAGTGTCGAACTCAGGGATTTGGGGGGAACAAATTCAGTTCACAAATCGTCAAGCAATAAGAGCTAAAGCTTTGCAAATATTGGGGAAAACAGCAACCCTAAAGATCCAGGTATCTAATTGTGGCAATCGATTCAAGATATACTAAAGATATAAGGACAGAGTTGAGAATTGCAAAGGTATACGAAAGTAAGGTAATGTACGGTGAAGTTCCAAAATCCTATATGTCTAACCCAAAGATGCTCTCTATAAAGGTTGTTGAGGCTTCAGTATAGAAAGGATCTAAAGGTAAGAATTAGTCTCAAATACCCAAACTTGTAACCCAAGGATCAAGATAGGCTCAAACGGTTAAGGTTGTGACACTCGAAACCAAAATAGAGGATGTTGAGTCTCACTACTACCTAGGAAAGGTAAGCCAAGACTAGGTTAAATCTAATCTTTAACTTTGGATTAAAGTTAAAGCAAGGTTCGTAAACTGGGGTAAATCACGGTTAGATCTTGAGTTCCACGGCCATGGAAGTCCAAGAACAGACCGTGATTTAGGGTGTCGACGAAGTTTCTCGCACTCTCAGGGTCCGATCTGTTTACGAGCGATCTATCATTATCTAAGCCACAACTATCAACCCTTCACCTTAGAATTGCTAAAGGGTTTTAGCCAACAATTATCATTATGATATTCAAATTCAAGTGATAAAGAGAGAAGTATGAAAACTCTCGAAAACTCAAATATAACTCAAAGTCAATCTCGAAATCCAAACACAAAGAGTAATGCTTAATAGATTCAGAAATCAACACAAAAACCTCACAACAATCTTAGATAAGAACGAAGAACGGGATGTCAATCCGTCTTCTATATCAAATCTAAGAAAAAGGGCGTAACTTCTGCCACAAGCAACTCCGAAAAATCCCAAATCCGCGATGTTTCCGCAATCCCTAAGCGAAGCTCTAAACAACCGTATGATAGTCCAAGCAGCGGTCCCGAAAACTCTCCTTTTCAGCCTTTTTATAAGGTGAGGAAAAGATATCTTCAAGGCCTAATACGTAGATGACGTGGCAATTAATGATTCGCCAAAAGATCGCCCAAATCACGGTCTCATGGAGTTTCACGACCGTGGAAATAGGGCGTGGAAATGATTATGGTGTCTCTAGCCTTCCACGACCGTAATTTATACCGTGTAACTTACTGGATTGCTCAAAGATCAAGTCAACGTTCATAATGACAATTCCACGGCCGTGGAATAGGGCGTGGAACTGTATAATGCCTCTTTGTTGCTTTTGTATCGTGTCATTCTTCATCCTAGCTCCTTCCTTAGCCTCTCAATGTATCTCCTCATCTCCGAACACGATCAATTGCTCCTTGTTTGCCATCAAACGATCCGATTTCAGCTCTTATTCACCTAAAATCAACACAAAGCTAATGTAGATCTCCATATCGAAAATATAGATGAACAAGCTAACAATTGCTTCTATACCTTATCCATGAATACAATAATGAGTGAAAAACAACCAAATACGTGCCTATAATATCGCAATATTTCATGCTAACATGAAGCCATAGTGGCTAAGATGTGAAACGAGAAATCTGGGTTAAGGCAAAACGACAAGCTTAAAGTTATGATGTTAGTGCTTGGTGGAGTTATGAGTGGATCTTTCAGTGATTGTGGTTGAAAAATTTTGCCTAAAGGCATAGTGGTACGGTTGTAAAGTGTTCATGGGTACCAAGAGATATAGAAGTGACCAACAAGAGTAAGAGAAGACTGAGGTTTTGAAATTTGATGTCGATATGAGATGTACAAGAAATACATGAAAGATTGAGGTTAGAGCCTCTACGGTCGGTTTGACATTACATAAGAAAATGAAGTATAAATTTCTACGCCTACTTGAAGAAAGGATGTCTATGGTGAAAGCTTATGTAGAATATGAAGAGCTCCTCCCATATGTTGGAATGTCATGGAAAGCAAAGAAGATAAGGTCAGTTGTTTTGAAGCACGGTTAAGTCCTGCAGTTTGGACCCTTATGGTTGTACATAAGTGAGAAACCTTAGAAGATTTTTACAATCATGTCATCAAAGAGGGAGAATGAGATTAAGTTAAAGGAATACTTAAATAGGACTACAAGAGTCAGAAGACTCGAGCAAGTATCTCGAGTTCAAGAGATGAAGGATCTTTGAAAGAGGACGGTAAACATAGTAGGTAAAGATGGAGCAATACACGTGCTTAAGGACGTCAGCACCCCAACAGATCAGGGTAGATCATTAGTACCATGACCACCGTCAAGTGTTAAGATAATGTTGTGTCGGTTACTACGTTATGTGAAAAAAGAGGAAAAGATGAAAACCGAGGTATCACGGATTCAAATACGTTAGAATGTGGAATTTTTCCACTAAGGTAAATCTTAGTGCACCTCTGACATCCAAGGCACCGTATAGGATGGTGAAGATACGTGAGTCGAAGAAGCATTTGAACGACCCGCCGCAAGGGCTTGTTGATAAAGGTTCATTAGAACCAATGCGCTGCCATAGAAAACACCAGACTTGATCTTGAACTCTCGATTGGAAGTTCATATTGGAATAGATCTTAAACTCTTGATTTGAAGTTGTTATGGAGAACATAGTTTGCAAAAAGAGAGATGGTTATCTCCATTGTACATCAATTATAATTAGCCGAGCAAGATAACAACGAAGAACAAGTATCCCTCACCACGGATAGAGGATCTACCCGACCGGTTGCAAGGGGTCGGTAGTCTCTTCTAAGAATGATTTAAGGTCTGATTGCCACCAATTGAGAATTTGAGATTGAATATTATAAATACGGCATTCTGGACAGACCATGGCCACTACAAGTTGTAGTGATTCCATATAGGCTACTAATGTCCCGGATAAGATACTTTCGTATACTCTCGAAGAAGAGAGAAGTTGTATGACAAGTTATCTCGGGATGGCAACCCCGAAGGATGTGAAAGAAGTTGTAGGCTTTCTTGGATGTGCCGGTCATTCCCGGATTTGTGGAGAGATCCTCCAAAGTAATAGCATCAATGGATAACCTACTTTGGAAGACAAAGGAGTTTTGAAAATGGACAAGGGTCATAAGAGTTGTTAAGAGTTAATAAAAGAGTCGTGGGCCAATTGTTTTGACGTTGCCTCGAGGTATGATGGATTTGGTGTTGTACAAGGAATTCTTCAAGACAATGTCTAGGTTAAGTATTGATCGATGTAAAAGTGAGAAGTAACAACATACATGCCTTGTTAGTAGAAGTAGTGGGAAGTAAAGTACTCCCTTCCTTACTTGGAACCTGCAACAAGAATTGGGGAAGCGTAACATCAAGTTTTGTTCGACAAGAACCAAATCCAACGGTGTAAATTAGAAATTCGATCTTCTTGTTAGAGACAAGAAAAGAAGAACCATAATGGAAGTGATGTATTGAGAAAGACCCGAATAAGGAAGTTGAGTTCCGATATATCGGACCTTTTTGAGATCTTAGCGCAAGTTGGGAAAGTGCATTACCGGTTGGCGTGGCCGCCGACAGTGGAGGGTGTTCACCTGTGTTTGATGTGTATCAATCGAGAGAGTACATACATAAATCAAGACATATTGTTAGTCATGACGATCTAGTGATAGACGAGGAACCGAAGAGGCTAACTGGAAGATGGGGGATAGTATCTTTGAGTGAGTTTTACGCTGAGCTAGAAGCATCGATAGAATTGATGGGTTAGACCTCTCCTACTCGCTCAAGGATCTCAAAAGGTCCGACCTATCGAGGACTCAACTTTCCCTTAACGTTGAAACATCGGATGCCTCGTGTCGATGAAACTCCCAACCAACCATGGTCACTCCCTCTAAGCTCTAGAGGTCGACATCTCTTATCGGCATATGATGTCTGACAGCTCTATGCTGCTAACACACGTTCTCAGATTGAGTCTACTCGAGTAAGTCATCCTATATCTGCTTTAGTTACTCCACTTACTCTCCTAAGTTCATTCATGCCTAGAAGTGTACGGTATCTAGTGTTGTGCAAAATCGGACCGGACTGGAAAACCAGACTGGACCGGATTTTACGGTCTGGTCTACGGTCCAAGTTTTTTTGAAAATCTGAGTTACGGTCCGGTTCCGGCTTTGGACCGTATAAAACCATAACCCGGGTTGGACCGTAAACTACGAATATCCGGTCCGGTCCGGTCTAGACGGTCCGGTTTTGGATTGTATAAAACCGTAACCCGGGTTGGACCGTAAACTACGAATATCCGGTCCGGTCTGGTTCAGACGGTCCGGTTTTGGACCGGAAAACCTCACCAAAATTGCACAATTTAGGTACAAACCGGTCCGGTCCGGTCCGAAATATTCAACATTAATATTGCACAATTTAGGTACAAACCCGTCCAACTCGCAACCGGACCGTTACGGTCCGGTCCCAATCCGGCCTACGGTCCAGGGTGTTATCAACTTACGGTCCACCGGTCCGGTCCGGTCCGTATGCACAACATTAACGGTATCTCTGCCCATACTACGTCTCAAAAGAAGACATGTCTTAATATGCGTACTATCTACTATCATACGATCCTTATACCGAGAAAGAGGTGGTCTGGTCATACTTGTTCTCTGATCTAACGTACACGCCTGCAACTTTCCTTCTAATGACGGCAAGGGCCTCTCAAACCGACTGTCAATGCATGAATGATTTACTATAGTAAAGTGAAAGTTCGTACTCTAAGGAGGATGGGGTAGTTGAAAAGAAGGATGAGGGTGATGAGAAGGTTGAACAATCTAAGGAAAAAACTATTGGGGGTGGTAAGGACATGGGGGAGAGTCGAAGATTTTCAACTATTGAGAAAATGAAGACTAAGGTGAGTGAGGGTATGTTGATAGATGATAAGATTGTTGAGGGGAAGGGTAAGGAGACACTAGTAGAATTGTTACTGATGGGGAGGGACCGGTTAGCAAGCCTTCCTTCAAGGTGGCGGCGCCGAAAGATGAAGGTTACCGATAGGCAAGACATAGAGATAAAGGAGGCTCAATTGGTTGCTACAAAGATTACTATGGAACAGGTTGACCCAATCAATAAGAAAGGAAAACTCTTGCAAAGGAAGAAGGTGGGGGATGAGAAAGGTCATGAGAAAAAGGACAGTTTCGCTCATGGCCGAGTTGGGAAGGTGAGGACAGAGTTGACTTCTAAAACAAACTGTAATAGAAAGGTTGTTGCTAAAACCACCAAGACTGCTACCAAGGCTACCAAGCCAAGCCCCCCATGAAGAGAGATGTTGAGACTGAATAGGAAATCACAGAGTATGAACCAATCAACTTTGATAAGGACCTTGTATAACAACTGATGAGGGTTAAAATGTGAGCCTCAGATCTCGTAAATACTTATAAGACGCATTCTCCGCCTGTGTATCACTGATCGAGCCAAAGAACTACACTCAAGCTCTTCAAGAACCAAATTGGATCATTATCATGCAAAATGAATTGAATGAGTTTGAGAGGAACAAGGTATGGACCCTTACTTCAAGACCAAAGCATCAATCAGTTATTGGCACGAAATGGGTCTTTCGAAACAAACTGGATGAAAGTGGAAAAATCATACGAAACAAAGCACGACTTGTAGCACAAGGCTATAACCAAGAAGAAGGTATTGATTATGAGGAGAATTTTGCTCCAGTTGTCAGGTTAGAAGCCATAGGTATGCTACTTGCATTTGCATCTTTCATGAGCATAAAACTTTTTCAAATGGATGTAAAATGTGCTTTCTTAAATGGCTTTTTAGAAGAAGAAGTATATGTTGTTCAACCTCCTGGTTTTGAAAATGATGAATTTCCAGATCATGTTTTTAAATTAGACAAAGCTCTTTACGGTCTCAAGCAAGCTCCTCGAGCTTGGTATGAAAGATTGTCTAAATATCTTCTTGAAAACAATTTTAAAAGAGGTTTAATTGATAAAACATTGTTTATCAAAACTAGAGGCAACGACATTCTAGTAGTACAGATCTATGTTGATGATATATTATTCGGTGCTACTAATGATTCTATTTGCAAGGAATTTTTAGATATTATGTGCAGGGAATTCGAGATGAGCTTAATGGGATAGCTAAATTTCTTTCTTGGACTTGAAGCTACACAAGCAAAGAAAGGAATTTTTCTCAATCAAATCAAGTATACTAAAGACTTGCTTAAGAAGTACAAAGTGGATCAATCTAAGGTTGCAAAGACTTCTATGAATTCAACACTTTCGTTAGACCATGACAAGAATGGCAAAAGTGTAGTACAAAAGGAGTATAGAGGTATAATTGGTTCATTGTTGTATCTAACTACTAGTCGTCCTGACATTATGTTTAGCGTGTGTGCAAGATTTCAAGCTGATCCTAAAGAGTCACACTTGATAGCTGTGAAAAGAATTTTTCGGTATCTCAATGGCACTAGGGATCTAGGTTTATGGTACCCATGTCAAAGCCCGTTTCATCTTGTTGGCTATTCAGATGCAGACTTTGCAGGTTATAAGGTCGATAGAAAAAGTACTTCTGGATGTTGCCAATTCTTAGGGTCATCCCTCATCAGTTGGCACTCCAAGAAACAAAATTATGTTGCCCTATCCACAGCTGAAGCCGAATATATAGTTGTTGGAGCTTGTTGTGCTCAAATTCTTTGGATTGCTAAACAACTTCGCGATTTTGGCTTTGACTTGAAAGGTATTCCTATAAAATGTGATAATACTAGTGCTATTTCTATAACCAAAAATCATGTGCAGCATTCAAGGACTAAGCATATTGATGTAAGGGATCACTTTATACGTGATCATGTTGAGAAAGGTGATGTTTCGATTTCTTTTATCTCAACTAACTTGCAGCTTGCAGATATCTTTATCAAGCTTCTTCTTGAGGAACAATTTAATTTTATTAGATTAGAGCTTGGTATGTTGAACAAGGAAGCATTAACGTAGGGGGAGTAAACAAGTTTTAATCACTCTTACGCATGCAGCCCAATTGATGTTTTCAAGGGTCTTGAAATGAAATTCAAAGGGGCCTTGAAACATATTTTAAAGGGTATAGTAACAAAACGGATAAATTAGAAATTTATATCTTTTAGATATTGGATAATCTAATTTTTTAAAAGGGTTTTCAAAAGGTTTTGGTTTCAGATTCAAAGAATTTTGAAAAGAGGTTACCAAAATTTATGGAAGGTTTTATCATATATGATTTTCCCAAGATTTTAAAAATCTTTTGATCTTACGTTTTGATAAGACTCTTTCCATAAAAACCTCTACTCTTCCCTCTTTATTTCTTCTGCTTCCTTTTCTCTTTGAAAGAACGGTGCTTTACTCTTCGAATTTTCAACCCTCTTCATCTTCTTCTCAAAATTTTTCAATGGCATCCAAAAGACCTTCAGATAACGAAGCAACTTCTTCTGTCCCTAAAAGACAGAGAGTTGTCCATGTTTCCTCTGACTCCGACTCAAGCACAAGATCTGGGTCAAGTTCAAGTTCTTCGGATTTTTCAAGCGATGCTGATATCTTTGCCAGAACTGGGCTTCCGTCAAATTGGTTTGCTAACCCAAGTGCTGCTAAGAAGTGGGTCATGGAGTATGATGACCGTCGTCAATGCATGTGTGAGGAAGTACACTTCGAACAGTTTACTTGCTTGTCTATGCCGGGTCTTGAAGCGCTCCAAGCAAGCTTTATATGGATTATGTTGAATCCAAGAGAATTGTCATATCTTAGACTGACCAGACTGTTCTATGCCAACCTGACAGCAATGTGTGAATGAGGGGAGTGGATTCTAGATTCGGTTATCAAAGGTAAGAAAATTACCCTCACTCCTGAAATTTTAGCAGATATCTTCGGAATTCCTCTCTATGATGCGTCAGAAAGTTCAAACCCTGCTATAACTTTAAGGCTAGCCAAAGAACATCTTCTTCTTCCTAATGCGTATCACCACCCACCATCAAATGTTTAACTCTGGAGGCTAGAATAATTTATGCTATTATAGACAAATGTATAGTCCCCAGGTCTGCCAACAAAGACATTATAAACAATGATGTGATGATCATAACATACAATGCGATAAATGGATTGAAAGTAAATCTGCCTGAAATCCTCTTGTCTCACATGGTGAATGTTATTAATTCTCCAAGTACTTGTCACCTACCTTATGGGAATTTGCTTCCCTGAATATTTAGACGGTTTTTAGTAGATTTTTCTGATGAGGGGTTGTATATGTACCATGGAGGATTAGATGAAACTTTCTTTGAGACAATAGGAATTAAAAAGACTAAAGTGGGTTTTAGTACTGTGTGGGTGTTAATGGAGCAGCCTGAATGGAATTTTTCTACACAACAATGACTGAATTTTGTGGAAGAGTAAATTCTTTGAGATTTGAGTTTGTGGAATTTAGAGTCTCAATGACTGATCTGATGGATAAAACTCAAGATTTGATGGGAATTCTTAACCAGAAGATTAACCAGTCATTCCATGTAAGTGTTATGTCTTTAACAGCAGCTAGTAGTATCAAACCCATATCAGAGGAAGATGGGCAGGAAACTCATAAGGATGCTGAGAAGATAATGGACCAATGTCATAAAATTATACAGAATTAACCCATTCGACAACCATTGCCAGAAGATCCGGATATTTTGACAATTGAAGAATTTGGGGTTATTAAGAAGTATGGCAAGCATTCTTCACAAAGGGGAACATACATATCTCTCAAAGAACGTGATCTTGTGGATGCTAAGGATCGATGGAGAGACATTGCCTAAAAGACTACTATGGAAAAGGGAGTTCCTCCAAGTGGTACAAGGAAACATGAAGAGTCTCTGCCTGCCTTGTTTGTTTTTGAAAAGTTTTTGTGGTTTTTGGAAAAATTACTCTGGGTTTGTAAACATTTTTAAGACTTCCTGGTTTTACTGCTTCCTCTCCCTTGTTGAAAGACGAACGGAGAGAAATATGATCCGACATTTTTGCATTCTGCATTCTTAGTTTTGAGTTTTTCATATGCATTGCTAAACTAACAAATGCATGTACGATAGAACATTTGTGTTGTCTTCCATCAAGGGGGAGATTGAAAACTCCACCTTGATTAAAATGGTTTACAGGTGTTGATGATGGAAGACTACAGACAAATGTAGTAGTTGGATATACTAACAATGTATTAATTATATTCTCTAGAATTTTGGTTGGTTTGAATTTAGTGCAGGTTTCATTCATATGTCAAGGACCTTGATATGTATTTCAAGGGCCTTGGAGTATAATTCAAGGACAAAGGAAGATGGCGAGTACAAAGGGATGAAATCAAGAGCCTTGGATTTATAAGTGCACGAAACAAGAATTTAAAATGAGCGTAAAGACTTTCTTGGAAGATTCTGTAAAAGGAAGATCTCGTCAACCAAAGATCCAACTGAAGATCCTATTAACCGAAGGAATATCTCAAGCGGAAAAATAGAGAATCTTTTCTAGAAGATTTTCTAAACAAACGGCAAGAATATCTTCTCTCTTGATTCAACAAAAGACGAGAAGATCAAGGAGTTAAGGACTCGACGTGCTCTCAAGAGCTAAATAATTGCAATGTCTAACGTCTACCTTATCTCGGAACAAAAACCGATCTTCATGGAAAAGAAGATTCATCTTCAAACGGTCATCTCTACAATGGCTAGAAGATCTTTCCATCGAAGAGTATAAATGAATATGATAGTCGAAGAAGACATGTACACAAGCTTACATCGGAAAATATCTTTACATCTTCAAGCAACCTAATCTTCTTCATTCGTTGTTTTTCTTTCTCTCATTCACGCAAAAGCTTTATCCTCTTTAGAGAGAGAAAACACTAGAGCTCCATTGGAAGGTCTAAATAGTGTTATACTAGAGTGTGTGTTACTCTACGAAGTAACTAGGCTATTATAGCTAGGTTAAGAGTTGGAGCTAGATCGTAGCGTTGGCTACAATGAGAGAAGAAGGGGATTTCTTCTAGTTTGTATCTAGGACTCTTTGAATCTGATAATAGATAGTTAGATCCTACGGATATACCCTGGGACGGAGAGTAGGCTATTTAGAGCCGAACTTCGTAAACATATCCTCGTGTCAATCTTTTCAATTCCGCACCATACATACTTTACTGTGACTAACTTTGTTTTGCGAGAGCAAGAAGTCAAGGCCCTTGAAAGGGGTTTCAAAGCCCTTGAAATCAAAGTTTCACAGGAAGCACAGATTGACATCAAGGTCCTTGAAAGGAGTTTCAAGGCCTTGAGATTTGGGTTGCGAAAAGTTCTCATACTCTATTCAACCCCCTTCTAGAGTATCTTTTAACTTATTTACTTCACCTACCGGTTCTTCATTCTTCTCCAAGGATCAAGATCGAGTCTTGATTCTTGTTGGTCATTCTGTAGTTGATGTGTTGTTGTTCTCAGGCTCTTTCAGTTGAGTCTTGACGTGTTCGGATCAAGGAATCAAACCTTGGTGCCCTTATTGTGAGTTGTTGTCGAAAGGAGGCCCGACACAGTTTTTGTCACAGAAACCGCCCCACGGCTACAAGTCTCCGCCCCAGCAGATCAACCCAGAAACCGCCCTTGCGGTTTGGTTTCCCGCTTTGCGGCTGCACCTAGTTGCCGCCCCTACGCCCCTGTGTGTCACCCCGCGGTTTCTTCTACAATAACTCCCGTTCTTGTGAGTTGTTTCCTTCCTTGCTTTCCTCGTTCCTTTTCTTGGTTCTTTTGGATATTCTTTGTCCTCTGAGTGTTCTGTAAGACTAAGGTTGAGACCTTATCTTGTGGAGATCTCTTAGAGATCATTGAGGCTAGAAGTTATAGATTTCTAGTAATCGTTTCGTTCCTGATTCGTGATGCTTGTATGAACAGGCTTTCATTGCTCCTTGCCTGAGGGAAACTGAGCTATTTTCTGAGAGTTTGTTGAGTGTTTAGCTTACCTTCGAGTGAGGTAAGTCCCTTGGACATACTTAGCTTCATTTTGTATATCCATTTGATTGTTTTGGCTTGTTTGTGTTGTTTATCTTGTTATAACTGATAACCGGAACTAGGATTGACCCTTAATTGGCCCAAGTGTATTATAATCGGGCGGTGATCGCTTGTCCAGTTCAGAAAGGGGAAACTGGGAAGTGCTCTTGCGACCAGTTCAATAGGTGACAGAAGGATGCATCCGCTCTATTCCTGTTGGTGAAAGGGGACAGAGGTGAGATCCTTGTGATTCTCGTGTGACAACATAAGTGAATTAGTAATTGATTAACTTAATGAAATATAATAACCGGATTGTGTGCAAGCATGTTGAATGCTTACTTTACCTTATGTGTGTTTGTGTCTTTACTGTCTTTCTGATATGTACAATGTTAGCTAATGGTTTATACCGACATTGTAGATGTTCCACAGGTCCAGGATGCTGGTGAGTGATCCGGATAGTGTGGACAGCCGGGGTTCCCGTACATTATAGGACGGGATTGGGTTTATGTTTATGTTGTTATTTTCCCTTTTGTTTTGAACTCGGTTGTGAGTCTTTTACATTTCCTTTTGTTTCAACCTTTGGTTTTATATTGAGTTTTGGTTTTCATTCGTTTGTGTCTTGCTGTAAGATTCGTTGTGTCGTTGCTACTCTGAGGGTCAATACTCATTGTGAGGTCCTAGCTTGTAGCGTTTCGAGTTCCCAGAACTTGAGGTGTTACAGTAGGTTTGGATCAATAAATTTTTAAGTTATATATCCTTTATGTATATTAAATAAACAATTTATTTTAGATTTAATTGGATTATGTATACCATATATTTGATAATATTACGGTCTAACCTAAATTATCGGTCTTGGACTAGACCGTAACCCGAAAACAAAAAAGTTATAAACCTTAAAATGAACCGTAAAATTTGATTAAGAGCAAACGGATTTTATAGTCCGGGTCAACTGTGACACACCTATTTCATTTCTAGTTGATTACCAATTAATTAACCCTGTTTAAAACAATAAGCAGAAAAGCGGAAAACGTAAATTTTTAAAACTTTATCTTACAACCATATTCACAACATATACACATATTAACATATGTCATAAAACTCCGTTTAACCAAAACACAACTGTTTTAAAACCATGCAAAACATCCTAGGCGGTAGCATCCCATAACAGCCCACCTGATATGATCTCAAATCCAGGTGTTGGGTCCAACGTCCTTGCCTTGATCAGGCCGAGTCTGAGTAGCTGGAAAAAAATGTGGATATAACAACAATGAGCCACACGCTCAGTAAGAGTATACAAATCGCACTCTCTCAATATATATAAGTATCTAATATCCCGTCCCCAAAGGACACTCTATACCCTTCCTCACATTTCAAAGCACACATACATATCCACATTCACATATAATTCCACAACCATTCATATCACATTTCACAAAAACATTCAAGCATGTTATCACACATCACATATAAACATATCATCTCATCACATAAAAATAATCATAACATAACATATAACATGCTAGACTCGATCGCATCGATGCATAGGTGATAATTAACTAACTAGCTCCAACTGATCGTATGATATATTTTCTCATGTGCTTTCGTATTCTTTTCTTTCTTTCTTTTTTTTTCTTTCGGTTGGCCAACCCGATAGCGTCATAGGCCCCCTGTAGATCAGGTAGCGACCTCGGCCATCTTGTCCTAAGACCCCCTGTAGATCAGGTTGCAATCTTGGACTATTTTTCTTATCTTGAGGCCCCTTGTAGATCAGGTAGCGACCCCTGGCTATTTTTCTTTTCTTAGGCCCCCTGTAGATCAGGTAGCGACCTCTGAGGCCCCCTGTAGATCAGGTAACGACCTCGTCCCCCGGAAACCCGTGCGGGACCTAGTTGGGCTAATTAATCAATTACCATCACATATTATCACTTTCATATCATAACTCAAATTCATGCTTTCATCATATTCTTTCATCACATTCTTTCCATTATCATCTCATGTACCTCATGCATGCTTTCATAAAGAATATCAATTCATCATCGTCGTCTCACTCATATACATATAAGCATGCATACAACCATAACAAACAGATATATACACACAAGCATGCATAAAATCATGGCATATTAAATACATAACATATATTACGCAAGTGTAATTCATATACACTTACCTCGCATGTAAGAACAATAAAACCTCTCAACCCAACTATTGAGTCCGTTTCCCACTCGGACTATCCTCCTTGATCGTGCTTGGATACGCTCAAAAAGAACTAAGCTATAGTTAACCAAAACCTTCAACAACACCTGTGATGAATATCATATTCCTCATATTAAACTTCTCGCTTCAAACACCAGTTAAATTCATTCCTTTGAATTTAATTAGCTTATAGCATTTTCTAAAATTCCAATTTAATTAATTAACCTTCAATTAATTAATTAAATTTTGTCAGAATAACGTTTTGCCCGCAGGCAATTTCTGAACCCACCTGTCATCAAATCTCATCAAACAAACATCCCATAATCACCGGAATAAAGTAACGAGCATAATGGAATTTCCAATTATCCATTTTGACAAGCCTAAGGTCAATTTAGGCCAAATCGCAATACGGAAAACGAATAAATTCATAACTTATTCGTTACTAACCCGATTGACGATCTGAAAGAAGATTCGGAATCACAACGACGCAGGCTACGCTCGGACACCATCAAATTCACCGGAATCTGAGCGACGGAACCTCCCTAGTATCATATATGCTCGACCAGACCTTCCCTTGCTCGGAAATGCAGAAACTCGGTACCAAAATGAAGAGAATGAAGAGAGGAATCCAAAAACTCAAACGGATTTGAAATCGGATTAGAAACGAAGAGTAGATCTGAGTTTGAAGGTTGAGAGAAATCAGAGCTTTTACGAGGAAACGTGAAAGAAAATGAATTAATAAACGATATTTCAGCTATTTATAGCGAAGACGATAATTATCCTTTAGCGGAGTCGATAATTATCCTTTTACCGATCCGAAAGCGGTATAAGCCCCCTTCTCCAAACTTCTCGAAATTGGAATAATAAATCTGGAATATTGTATGGATAATTATTCCGCAATTGTTTCGAAAAACGCGTATTCCTAAGCCGTCTTTCTTAGCCGCTAAGAAACGAAATAGCGACTCTTTTGGCCGTTTTGCCTTTCTATGTTTTTTCATATCTAGGACATGTCCGATGTCCTGATCATTTTTCTCAACTGCATTTTTGTTAATTGAAGCTCCCAAATGCTCCAAATAACACCGGGTTGTAATATCACCTAGGAGCAGGTTACCTCGAGAGGTATCTCGTGTTAAAACGGATTTAATTTCTTAAAATTCCCGATTAGGCCATCTTCGATTTTTGACTGTTACAAATATCTCCCACTTTAAGAAATTTTGTCCCGAAATTTAAGAAAGGACGTAGAACCAAACTCGTAGATATATCAAAAGGATGCACAACCGGATCACAATTTCTCGAGGTTCTTACTCAAAAAGATAGGGGTATTTCGCTCTCATATCTCGCTCGGTCTCCCATGTAGCCTCTCGAGCTGAATGATGTCCCCATCTGACCTTCACCATCGGAATCTCCTTGTTTCTCAATCTTCGAACTTGCCTGCCTAAAACCTCAACTGGTTCTTCTAGGTAGGACAAGTTCTCATATACTTCTATTTCAGGTTCGGGAATGATATGACTAGGATCTGACCTATACCTCCGTAGCACCGATACATGAAAGACGTCATGCAATCTTGATAACTCTGGTGGTAACGCCAACCTATACGCAAGTGGTCCGATCTTCTCTAAGATCTCATATGGACCAATGTATCTCGGTGCTAACTTTCCATGCCTACCAAATCTCATAACTCCCCTCCAAGGAGATTCCTTCAAAAACACTCTATCGCCTATCTCATATGTCATCTCTCGTCTATGTTGATCAAAGTAGCTCTTCTGACGATCTTGTGCTGCCTTGAAGCACTGCTTTACTACTTGTACTTTCTCTATTGTCTGTTGTACAAGTTCAGGACCCTCTATCTGTCGCATGCCCTAAAAATCTCAACATACAGGTGTGCAACACTTCCTTCCATACAAGGCCTCGTAAGGTGTCATACCAATACTCGAATGGAAACTGTTATTATACGCAAATTCGAGCAATGACAGGTTAGAATCCCAGTTACCTTTAAGCTCCAAAACACAAGATCTCAACATCTCCTCCAAGGTCTGAATCGTTCTCTCTAATTGTCCGTCTATCTGAGGATGAAATGCCATACTAAAATGCAATCTTGTACTTAAGGCATTTTGCAGACTTCCCCAGAAGTGCAATGTAAACCTCGGATCTCTATCAGATTCAATCGATACAGGGACTCCGTGCAGTCGAACAATCTCTCTCACATACAACTCTGCCAGCTCACCTAAGGAGTTATCTTGTCTCATCGGTAAGAAGTGAGCAGATTTCGTCAATCTGTCTACAATCACCCATACCGTGTCATTCTTTCTAAAAGTCCTAGGAAGTCCAACAACAAAATCCATTGTAATCCGCTCCCACTTCCACTCAGGAACTGATAAAGATTGTAATTTTCCTGCTGGTGCTTGGTGTTCAGCCTTCACTTGCTGACACACTAGACATCGAGCTACAAAATCAGCTACCTCTCGTCTCATCCTGGGCCACCAATAGATCTTTCTCAGGTCATTAAACATCTTCGTACTCCCAAGATGCATGGAATACCTCGAGGAATGTGCCTCTTCAAGTAGCTTCTTGTTTAACTCCTCAATGTTGGGCACACATATCCGTGTACCTCTGTATAACACTCCCTAATCAGACAACTGGAAGTGTGTAGTGGTAGCATCTCCCACTTTAGCTTTCAACTTCTTCAATGTATCATCCTCATCTTGTCTAATTGAAATCTCATCAAGAATCAACGGTCTTACCTGAATGTTCGCTATCAACTCGGATCCTCTTACATCCATCTCTACTCTCACAACTCTGAGAGCTAATAGATGCTCAACTTTGTAGTTGACCTTATTGCCTGGGTCACTGTTCTTTCTACTAAGAGCGTCAACTACCACATTCGCCTTTCTAGGATGGTACTCTATAGTGCAATCATAATCCTTGAGTAACTCCATCCATCTCCTCTGTCTAAGATTCAGATGCCTCTGAGTTGGAATATACTTCAAGCTTTTATGGTCTATAAACACCGGAAATGTATCACCATAAAGATAGTACCTCCAGGTCTTAAGAGCATGAACTATAGCAGCAAGCTCTAGGTCGTGTGTAGGTTAGTTCTGCTCATGAGGTCTCAACTGTCTAGATGTATATGCTATTACCTTCCCTTCCTGCATTAGAACTCCTCCTAAGTAACTCCCAGATGCGTCGGTGTAAACCACAAAGTTACCCTTATCTGAGGGTACAACCAGAATAGGGAACGTAGTCAATCTTTTCTTAAGTTCTTCAAAGCTCTCTTGACAACTGTTATCCCATATAAACTGCTGATTCTTCTTTAGCAAGTTAGTCAATGGGCGCGCGATAATCGAGAAGTTCTTTACAAACCTCCTGTAATAACCCGTAAGTCCTACGAAGCTGCGAATCTCCGTAATGCTCTTCGGAATTTCCCATTCTGTAATAGCTAGATCTTGGATGGATCAGGTTGTATACCATCTCGTGATATCACATGCCCTAGAAAGGCAATCTGATCCGTCCAAAACTCGCACTTGCTGAACTTCGCGTACAACTGTCTTTCTCTCAGAATTTCTAAGATGCATCTCAAATGTTCTCTATGAGTATTTGCATCTCGGGAATATATCAAGATATCATCAATGAAGACCACGACGAACTAATCTAGATAAGGTTGGAAGATCGAGTTCATCAATGCCATGAATGCTGCAGGTGCATTCGTCAACCCAAAAGTGATAACTGTAAACTCATAGTGTCCATACCGAGTACGAAAAGTTGTCTTCGGTATTGAATTCTCTGTTATCCTCAACTACCAGTATCCCGATCGAAGGTCAATCTTTGAAAACATTGTAGTACCCCTTAACTGATCAAGCAAGTCCTCTATCCTTGGTAAGGGATACTTGTTATTGATTGTGATTTTGTTCAGCAGACGGTAGTCTATGCACAATCGTAAACTACCATCTTTCTTCTTCACAAAAAGCACTGCTGCACCCCAAGGAGAAATACTCGGGCGTATAAAACCCTTCTCGAGCAACTCTTCTAGTTGTTTCTTCAACTCCTTTAGCTCTAGCGGAGCCATCCTGTATGGAGCAATTGATATCGGTGTTGCACCGGTAATGCTTCAATCTCGAAGTCTACCTCTCTACTCGGAGGTAAACTAGGTAAATCATCATGGAAAACTTCAGGAAATTCTCTGACAACATCCACCTCAGATACTCCGGGGCTAACAATGGCAGAATCTGACACACTAGCCAGATAAGCCTGACACCCTTCCCGAAGTAATCTAAAAGTTGTTACTACAGATATGAGGCAAGTAGGAATAACATTCCTCTCACCGGTGAAAATCACTTCCCTCAACCCATCTATCTCCCTGATTACTTCCTTCGCATAACAATCTATCAAGTCTCTGTGGGTGGCTAACCAATTCATACCCAATATCACATCAATCTCTCTCAAGAAATCATCTCATGTCAGCACAGGTGGTATACTATGGCCATTAGGGACCGTGTCCCACCAGTCTTCAACTGCTCCCTTATGCAAACATATATCATATTGTAACCGTTTCTCAGTAGCGCAGATAAATCCATCTAGAATGGACTTAGTGTTCCTCAACCACTCCTCCACTACTAATGGATTAGTGGTCCCCTCAAACAGCTTTGCCCCTTGGCGGCGAATCTTCTAAAAACTATTGTCCATCTTTACTAGAATAATACCCGCCTGAGACATTGTTGTGTCTGTGGTGGTATAACTTCTCTCAAATATTTCACTAAATTAGGTATACCAGCCATATCCGATGGTGGTAGTGATACGGGCTATATTGGCACCTTAGGGTGCTCCTGATCATTTCTACCATAAGCATGTACAAACCCAGTCGACCCTTTGGCTGTGCTCCGCCATCTAAAAGAAAAAGAAACTTTCAAAAGCTTTTCAGAAAACTTCCCACAACCCCAAGCCAAGGAATCATATCCCTGCTCTGATACCAACCAAATGTGACACACCTATTTCATTTCTAGTTGATTACCAATTAATTAACCCTGTTTAAAACAATAAGCAGAAAAGCGGAAAACGTAAATTTTTAAAACTTTATCTTACAACCATATTCACAACATATACACATACTAACATACGTCATAAAACTCCGTTTAACCAAAACACAACTGTTTTAAAACCATGCAAAACATCCTAGGCGGTAGCATCCCATAACAGCCCACCTGATATGATCTCAAATCCAGGTGTTGGGTCCAACGTCCTTGCCTTGATCAGGCCGAGTCTGAGTAGCTGAAAAAAAATGTGGATATAACAACAATGAGCCACACGCTCAGTAAGGGTATACAAATCGCACTCTCCCAATATATATAAGTATCTAATATCCCGTCCCCAAAGGACACTCTATACCCTTCCTCACATTTCAAAGCACACATACATATCCACATTCACATATAATTCCACAACCATTCATATCACATTTCACATAAACATTCAAGCATGTTATCACACATCACATATAAACATATCATCTCATCACATAAAAATAATCATAACATAACATATAACATGCTAGACTCGATCGCATCGATGCATAGGTGATAATTAACTAACTAGCTCCAACTGATCGTACGATATATTTTCTCATGTGCTTTCGTATTCTTTTCTTTCTTTCTTTTTTTTTTCTTTCGGTTGGCCAACCCGATAGCGTCATAGGCCCCCTGTAGATCAGGTAGCGACCTCGGCCATCTTGTCCTAAGACCCCCTGTAGATCAGGTTGCGATCTTGGACTATTTTTTTTATCTTGAGGCCCCTGTAGATCAGGTAGCGACCCTTGGCTGTTTTTCTTTTCTTGAGGCCCCCTGTAGATCAGGTAGCGACCTCTGAGGCCCCCTGTAGATCAGGTAGCGACCTCGTCCCCCGGAAACCCGTGCGGGACCCAGTTGGGCTAATTAATCAATTACCATCCTATATTATCACTTTCATATCATAACTCAAATTCATGCTTTCATCATATTCTTTCATCACATTCTTTCCATTATCATCTCATGTACCTCATGCATGCTTTCATAAAGAATATCAATTCATCATCGTCGTCTCACTCATATACATATAAGCATGCATACAACCATAACAAACAGATATATACACACAAGCATGCATAAAATCATGGCATATTAAATACATAACATATATTACGCAAGTGTAATTCATATACACTTACCTCGCAGGTAAGAACAATAAAACCTCTCAACCCAACTATTGAGTCTGTTTCCCACTCGGACTATCCTCCTTGATCGTGCTTGGATACGCTCAAAAAGAACTAAGCTATAGTTAACCAAAACCTTCAACAACACCTGTGATGAATATCATATTCCTCATATTAAACTTCTCGCTTCAAACACCAGTTAAATTCATTCCTTTGAATTTAATTAGCTTATAGCATTTTCTAAAATTCCAATTTAATTAATTAACCTTCAATTAATTAATTAAATTTTGTCAGAATAACGTTTTGCCCGCAGGCAATTTCTGAACCCACTTGTCATCAAATCTCATCAAACAAACATCCCATAATCACCGGAATAAAGTAACGAGCATAATGGAATTTCCAATTATCCATTTTGACAAGCCTAAGGTCAATTTAGGCCAAATCGCAATACGGAAAACGAATAAATTCATAACTTATTCGTTACTAACCCGATTGACGATCTGAAAGAAGATTCGGAATCACAACGACGCAGGCTACGCTCGGACACCATCAAATTCACCGGAATCTGAGCGACGGAACCTCCCTAGTATCATATATGCTCGACCAGACCTTCCCTTGCTCGGAAATGCAGAAACTCGGTACCAAAATGAAGAGAATGAAGAGAGAAATCCAAAAACTCAAACGGATTTGAAATCGGATTAGAAACGAATAGTAGATCTGAGTTTGAAGGTTGAGAGAAATCAGAGCTTTTACGAGGAAACGTGAAAGAAAATGAATTAATAAACGATATTTCAGCTATTTATAGCGAAGACGATAATTATCCTTTAGCGGAGTCGATAATTATCCTTTTACCGATCCGAAAGCGGTATAAGCCCCTTCTCCAAACTTTTCGAAATTGGAATAATAAATCTGGAATATTGTATGGATAATTATTCCGCAATTGTTTCGAAAAACGCGTATTCCTAAGCCGTCTTTCTTAGCCGCTAAGAAACGAAATAGCGACTCTTTTGGCCGTTTTGCCTTTCTATGTTTTTTCATATCTAGGACATGTCCGATGTCCTGATCATTTTTTTCAACTGCATTTTTGTTAATTGAAGCTCCCAAATGCTCCAAATAATACCGGGTTGTAATATCACCTAGGAGCAGGTTACCTCGAGAGGTATCTCGTGTTAAAACGGATTTAATTTCTTAAAATTCCCGATTAGGCCATCTTCGATTTTTGACTGTTACATCAACTTTGCAGCTCCCTTGCAAAGGACGCATTTATGCGTTTTAAGTGCATCAAATTAGGCAAAGTAGGTTGAGGTCGCGTGCTTCGTACGCGGTTGTAATAATACGACGATGATACATTTATATTTCAATAAGGAAATTACTACTTAGTGGTACCATGAAAATAATGGCACAACATTGACCGAGTATGTTAATATTATAAATTAAAGTTAAAGTAC
The DNA here is from genome assembly GCA_033239125.1 of Fagopyrum homotropicum. Taxonomy (NCBI): domain Eukaryota; kingdom Viridiplantae; phylum Streptophyta; class Magnoliopsida; order Caryophyllales; family Polygonaceae; genus Fagopyrum; species Fagopyrum homotropicum. Next base: position 10,254,918 of record BSWB01000001.1, read on the forward strand.
TTTATAATTACAAAAATTAAAAATTTAATTAAAATATAATATTGGTTTATTTAAGCGATATTTTTACATCAATCAAAGTAATTAATGATAATAAATTAATACTTCGTGAAAATTTTAGAGAAGTTTGAGAGTTTGAAAATTTATTTATTTTTATTTAGGTTTATAAAACTTTTTGGCTCCAAAAATAATAAAATAGTTTACATAATATCAAATTGTAAAACCTCATCAACTTGTTTATTTTTATTTATGTCTATACAAATTTTGAACTCCAAAAATATAAAACATGTCACATAATATCAAATTTTAAAACCTCATCAAAGTTTTGCTCATAAATTTATTCACCAATATTTTTGTTTTTTATCCATATCAAAACGAATTTAAAACCATTTAACTAAACGCGGTTTTTTTTTATATAAATCCTACATCTAAAAAAATTATTTACAACCACATACCACAATATTAATTAAATTTTACTAAACATGACCTTATTTTATTATAAAAAAATAAAAGAAAAAAGAAAAAGTGGTTAGTGAAAAGTAAATTATGCAATAACCTACTTTTTCTATAAACAAAAAGAAAACAAAAGAAGAAGCAATCACCTATTTATGATGTCATAGCCAACAATCAAATGTTGACCAATTCAAGTACTCAATTTGCAGAATGTTTAGCAAAAGAACACTCTAAGAGCTTGTTTGGTACGAATTTTATGAAAACGGAAATTAGATTGAAACGAATCATACACATATTCCGTGTTTGGTAAGATTTGAAAAATAATTTTATGAAATAACTCATTCTAACTCTATAAAAAAACTTAATTACATATATTATAGGTAAATATCATTCATTTCAAGATATTATTCATTTCAAATTTGAAACAATTTTTATATATTTCATTATACATATATTACACAGTTATTAAATTTTATAAAAAAAATTAGAAACAAAATTATCTATCAATTAAGTTGAATTATATTTTAATTATTTTGTAAACATTATTGTTAAAAAAAACTATTAATCTAAATATTTAGCTATAATATTGATATTTTGGTCAAGATAATATGTCATGGAAAAGTAATCGACAAAAAAAAAATGGTTCATTAAACAAAATAAATTTTATAGAAAAAAATTATATACTTATTTAGCTTGACGATTGGTTCATATTATATTTTAAATTCCTAATTGATCTATATTTTTCTAAAATACGGATTAAAAAATAATATATATGTACATTATAAACATACAATATATATATATAATCAAATATAATATAATTTTTCGTTTTATAATTCATATAAAACCATTTCAACGTCATATCAAACACAAAATCTCAAAATAATCAAGAATAATTAATTCCAATTCTTTATTTTATTTCAATTTCTAATTCTCAACTTCAAGCCTATAATCATACCAAACGAGTTATTAATTCCTAATCACATACTAAATTACAAATTACATGCTAATTGGAATCCAAAGCGCGCGTGACTTCGCCTCATACACCACAGCAATTAATTAAGTTAATAGTCAGTCTTATAAAATCAAATTGACCACAGCAATTAATTAAGTTTATAGTCAGTCTTATAAAATCAAATTGACCGCAAAATAATATCAAAGTTTTGGTCTTGAATATTGCGGACTGCCTAGAACATCAACACCTATAATAAAAATAATATTAAGCACGTGTCCCCGACGACTTTTCCAAGTTAAATAACGAAGATATAAATTCATAAGCTTAATTTTAACAATATTTCTATAACTTTTCCATAGCGTTTTCCAAACAGATCTAAGATAGATATTTAGTATTATGATTAATGAGTCTCTTATAAAGAACAACAAATATCAATAAAATCTCATATTTACAAAATCAATTGTCTCAATCATTATAAATCGTTTTCCTGCAATAATATATATATATATATATATACACACGTAGGTGTAGTAAGGTTTCCTTGATTTTTCGAACCAAATATATGTTATGAACTACTACGCATGGCGTATACATAGTCATTATTATACTATGACTACGGAGGACTACGCGTCCGTCATGCATAGTCGTAACCATTTTCCTTTAGTTTTTGAACTAAATGAGTTTTTTTTTGCTACGTCTACAATTGTATACGCCTAGTCGAAATATGAACGGAGGGCAATCTGGTAGTGTCAAATCAAATTGGGTTTGTCGGCCTGCAGTCGTCATCCTAAACGTGACTCTCCACCTAATGGCCTCACAAGTCATAACCTCGTTCACATTTCATACGCAAACCGACGACGTCACTGCCTTATTCTACTATACGTATCTCCTGACGTCATTCCACCAATCATATATTTATCTCACTCTCACACACGCGCCACGCGCTCCCCCCTCTCACAAGAAAGACAAATCGAATAATCATTACAAGTTACAACAAAGAGAAACTGAAGGCGGAAGAGCCATATTTGCTTCTTATCTAAGCGAAGCCGCACTAGCCGATTCCTCAGATCACCTAATTCAATCAATAATGGAAGCTTTTGGAGTTTTTCCGGCAACGGACAAGAAGAGGAAGAGATCGTCGCTGGAGACGGCAGATCGGATCAAGAACAACTCCGACGAGGTCACGGCGGTTGCCAAGGAGGAAACTAGTAGTCCTGCATCAGCGCCGACACGTACTCCGCCGTCGGAGGAGGAGGTGGAGGAGTTCTTCAGTTTGCTCCGGCGTATCCATAGCGCCGTGAAACGAACAGGAAAGAGTAGTCACGGCAACGTTAACGGGAAGGCGAGATCGAAGAGCTTCGAACGCGGATCGCCATCGCCGTTAGTTGACGGTGGTGTGTCGTCCAGTAGGTTGGAGGTTGGGGCTGATAACGGCGCCATTTTTGACCTAAACTCCGTCCCTGACGAGGCGGAGGAGTTCTAACGGCGGGCGTTTATTAGCCTCCTCATCTGGCGTACGTTAACGATAACTATTATCGACAATAAACTCTTTGATTACCATATGCACAATGGATATTTAAATAGTGTATTAGTGTATGCAACTTCGATTAACCTAAATATTGTAATAAGAAATTAGGATTTTTACAATTTCGCATTTGGTTTCAAATGTACAAGCATCATTCAATATGATATATACTATAATCTTCGTCTTCTTCAACCAGCGGCCGTTCCTTTCTTCACTGATTCCGGCCCCAATTCCGTTCACCTTCTTCATCGATTCCGATTTTGTAACCTTATTCCCACTCAATAGATTTGTATATATATTCATAAGAATAAAAATCATCTTTATGTGGATAACCGTGCAGTCGGGTTCTCCAGACCTTAGAACAAGATAATTTAGAAAGACATACATTATTGTAAATTCAAAGTTTTTATTAATCGAAAGAAAGTGGATTGATTGACCTATCACCACTGTAAAACATAACTCGTCTATAAAACTTCGAATGAAAACTGAATAAAATGTGGCAGAAACGCCTTAATTATTAGGATTTTTTTTACCTCGTCCTTCTAGGGTTTGTGATATAAAGCTATCAAACCCGATCTTCTAACTAAAAATATAAAAATATTCAACTGGATAGTCTAAAAGATAAAAAGGTGAGAACAAGATAATAATCTTCTAGAACTCGTAAATGTGTGAGACTAGTGAGCCAACCACTTGGAATTGAACCGACTTGAATTGTTTTGGAGAAATGGTCAAATGATCCGAAACATGTTTGAGGTTGGCCGATTGATGGCCGTTGGTTGGCTGATCGCCTCCAAATCTTCGAGCAAATCTTCGTATATCACTCTCGGATCTCAATCAATTTTGTCTTGACTTCGACTTCATTGACCGTAGGAAGAACCTTAGTGTGTTCCATATATAACTCTATTTTAGCTCCAGACATGTTTGCAATATCACTAACACAACTACCAATCTCCAAAACACAAACGGGAAGGAAATTTGTCAATATGCAATGCAAATATACACTAAATGCTCAAGAGGTGGATGATAATGCAAGTAAAAAAAGATGTTAAATTGTTGTTATCATGTACTTCATACACGTGTTAGATATCTTGTACAAAAATATGGAAATTAAACATCATATCTTCCTCGACTTACAATATGTAAAAGTCGTGCGTCTTCTCCAAAGAACGTGTAATCTTGTGATTTTGATCATCAAGCTTTGAGTCGATGTTTTGAACAACATTGTAAAATCCACCTTGTGATGAATTTAAAGTGTCCGTCAACGGTGATTGAGCCCTTTTAACCCTAGAACAATTTTTATTACACATGATTATAGTATATATCATATTGAATGATGCTTGTACATTGTCAACCACATATTCTCAAGACATCTCATGAGGCTACGTTTATCTAGCCTAAATTCTTTTATAATGTAAAATCTCTCATCATAAGTTGCACCAGAATATAAAGAGAACAAACTAATACAATTTTGTTTGAACTTGTTATGTTGGACAATTGAACTTGCCTTGTACCATACATTTTCTTCAATGGTGCGTATCACATGCACATTGCACAACATATGCTTTTAATCGAGAAAATTATTCCAATGGCTTTAACGAGGGCATGTTCCCTGTCCGTCGCGTTTGGTAATTTATCTATGATAACACTCAAATTAGCGTCTTTTTCCATCATTATTGTATTCCAACTTCCTCTTTTTGGCATAATCACATGTTATATCAGTTTATTTCCTTTCTATTAGTGTTTCAAATATCTACCGTTGTTTTACGTAATTGTAAGAATTCTAGGCATTTTCAAAGCACAAATGAGATATTATACGGGGATTAGCCGTTGTTGAGTCTCAATCTTTCGACAGCAACTATGAAGACTCGATATCAATACTTATTGCAAGGATAGATCAAATGAGGGATGAAGATGATAGGTAGGTGGGCCGAATGGAGATGAAAAGGGTGAGGGTATGGTCCGTTGATGGTGATGGCCGGATTGGTAGAAGGATAGATAGGTCGAATCCTATGAAACGACTTGGAGCACACTAGGGAAATTAAGGTCCTAACACACAATCAAAAATGATTGTAGAACTCTTTCACTACAACCTCAGTTATAAGGATGTGCCATCCAAACAACACAAGAAGATTGTTTAGGAATGGTTTGAGAAGTACCAACTTGTAGACACAAGAAGAACAACACAAAACAGTCCAAGTTGTGGGCGAACGAGACGTCAGCCACTTTCTCTCTCCACGCGAGAAGAAACATTTGTGTGAAACACAAAATAAAAGTTTTTTCAATTTCAATATTTCAAACACAAGGTCCGAAATTAGCTAAAATACTAGGTTGAGAACCCTCTTAATTTAGGCCTAAAATCAGCCACTTTCTCTCTCCACGCGAGAATGCGGAAGCTGGAAACTAGGTTGAGAACCCTCTTAATTTAGGCCTAAAATCAGCTAAAATACTTAAAAGAGCGATGGGTTTTAAACTAACTTAAAAGGCCTGATAATTAAAACATAACCCGATAATAAAAGAAGTTAATTATGGGGTTGGAAAATAAGATCTAATTGATCTAAAATCAGCCACAATTTCTGCATCTTCTTCTTCTCCTTCCAAATTTGATCTTGGATGGGAAAGCAAGCTTATATGCACACTTTTTTATTTGCATGTGTTGATCCATCTTTCTTGATTTGGTTCTCCCTTTTATGCAAGTCCTTCCTTCTTCCCGTAGAAATCTGTTTGCCATTTGAGCTCTCCTTCTCTTCTTCCTTCTCCTTAACTCTAGCTTTTATCCTTTGCTCCTGGATAAGGTTATGTCTTGAAATGCTCCCACATCAATCTCCCCTTCTTGAAAAAGATTTGTCCATGAATCCTTCATGTTCTCCTTAGTTTCGTTCCGGGGCTTCATCCATGAACATCTATTGTTCTCCTTAATTACCTATAAGATCAACAATGAAACAAACATTATGGAGGTGTATAAATTAAGCATGAGTTGTTCTCAAATTCTCAAGAAAAGGGTATGAGAAAAATTCTATTAGATAGTTCTTGGTAGTGTCTATAAGTTTATGCAATACATAATAACACTGAAAACATGTATCACACACGCATGAACATAAGGACCAACAACCAACACGAACACTATCATACATCTAGATAACATAGAACAACATATGATATTCTTCCCATATATGTGTGTATTCCTCATATATGCATAGGTTTTCCTAGAATCCTCAAAAGACATCATCCAAGTAATCTCAAAGTCATGCATAGTCATCAAAAAATCTTCAAAAATGTCATGTCCTATGATCCTCAAAATATGACTATAGGAACAATCACATAATCCCAAATAAACACTAGAAACTATATCCTCAAAGTGAGTCTTCTCAACATAATGAAGATCACTATAATCAACAAGCAAAGGTAAAGGCAAATCATCTATTCCTATCTCCTCAAAATTAGTCATCTCCACATAATGAGGCTCACTATCATCTATCGCTTATATGTGTCTTTAAAAATATAGCTACCTACAAAGAACTTCTTAAGATGAATAACTCCTAGATTTGGTATTTAAGTCATGAAAATTCAAATATTCGACAACACTTTCAATAAATTCAACATGTAGAACAAGAGGTGTAGCATCACTAATAAGTTCCATACTACCAACATTATCAATAGAATGCTCAAAATTTGTAGCAAGATCAACAATAGGTTTCATAGATTCAACATTCATATTGATAGATTCTAGAAAATCAGCATATTCATGAAAATGTGTAGTAGAATCGGTATGTTCAATGAGATATGCATTTTCAATATTAACCTCTACAAAATCAACATGTGTAGTAAGAGATTCATCATTAATGTTATCATCTAAAGGGTCAATAATCTCATCATGATTAATAAAATCAACATGCTCCTTAAAAGGCTCATTATAATCAATAATAGGCACTACATGATCACATATGCTTCAACAATTTTTCTCAACAAACAAATCACCATGTACCATATACTCATTATTCACATTAGGCTTAAATTAACAAGATTCTTGACAAACTATCTCATTATCAACTTGCTCATGCTCATCAAATCTAGAGGTAGAAGATATAAAATCACTCTCTTTTGGAGTTGCGGTAACCCAAATTACTATGATCGTTGAAGGTGACGAAGATGGACTACAATTAGCGTTTGTATGAGGTGACATAGGAGGTTATGGTTCTTGACTTGGATGAACCTCTTTATTGTCCTTTTTTTCCTCTTCTTTAGTCACAATTTGTTTCCTCTCTTCTTCTTCCGCAAGGTTACCTAGAGTCATATGCTTCAATACAATATGCTTTCTATTCCAAGTACAAGCATATTTATCAGTGACTTTATCATGTTGGACACTTATATCATGTATACAAGGATGTCCCAACAATATATGACACATAGGCATGGGGCTACATCACATAAGATAGTGTCCTCATATTTTCCTCACTTGAGGAAGATCTTGACTTGCTTATCTATTTCTACTTCACAATTATTCACACCAACTAATTAACCTATAAGAGAGTGTGGTGAAAAGTATAAAGTTACAACTTTTCATCATCTTAATGTTAACTAGCTAGGTTATTTCCAATATTTTCGTCTATAATCATCATGTCAACATTTCCTTTAACTAGACACCTAGTTTGAAACAAATTATCAATTTGGTTATTACCATTCTGGTTATTACCAATGAAAAAAGTAGAGAGGTTATGAAAACTTCCCTTTGGAGTTGAGATAACCTCAATCAATATATATTGTTGTCAAAGATTTATTATTAACAAGCGTTGTAAGAGGTGAAAAAGAGGGGGTTTGGTTCTTGAGTTGATTGCTCATCTTCCCTATTTTGTGATTTCTCTTCCTTAGCCTTAATTCGTTCCTTCTCTAGCAATTCTTCATATTGTTCCAAAGTGCAGTGCAAATCCCCGAGATCCTTCCTGCACGCCCTAAAGATTTGGTTAGGGTTTAGTTTGAGTGTGACAATCTAAAAGGCATGAATGACGATGAAAACCCTTAGGGTTTACTAGTTTAATTCGACTCCTTATTCCATCAAAATGATACATGGGTTGGCTTATTATATTATAGATTATATATGTGTGTGTATTAATTATATGTATATAAAGATTCGGGCCGCACAAGCAGCCTACCCGAACTTTGCACTCTGTTTGGATTCGGCTTATTGTTTGTCCGGGCTGGGATTTTCGGTCCGATCGATTTTTTTTTTATCTTGTCCATACATGTCCGTTTGTTTGGTTGGACGGGCCGGCCCGGAATGTATTAGCTCTAAATTTCACAATATTGAATGAAAGTCATTGTTATGCGGGAGGCAACTTTGTTTGATTGTCACGTTGTCAGGAATCTGCTCGGCATGCATTAATATTGTCACTTATTGATTGTCACATCGAACTCGGTATAGAGGTAAGAGGGCTAAACTGTCACCTTTAGCCAACGTCACCATGAAGAGCATATAGCAAAGAAGGATTTCAAATACTATAATAACTTATATAGACAATACATCTAATACAAAGAAATCAATTCAATATCATATATCAATGCAGCTCCCCAAACCCTAGAAAATATGAGAATTAGTCAAACATAACTGCATAAAACTCAAATGCTTTATTAAAGATCGAAAGAAGATTCAGTCGAGCGACCACATGGGTATGGTCGGGAAAAAAAGTGGCGGCAAACCTTCAAAAGAATCAACAAGTATGTGCATACGGTATTACGGTCCATATGATATCAGACTAGATCGTTTATTAGAGTTTGGTCTGAACCGGTGGACTATAAACTTTCAAAACCATGGATCGGAACCGAACCATTAAGGTCCAGTCCAATACAGTCCCGGTCCTAAAAGACCGGTTTAGAGTTATATCTTGGTTTTATTTAACCCATTTTATTTAGGGTTTGGTAGGTAAGGATCGGTGTGTTACATACCCAATGCTTAATTTCACAAGGATCAACAAAACTCGTAAGGTGTCGGCGCCTATCTTGAGAGCTAGCGGATGACATCTACGCCCAAAATGTATATTTTTTAATATTGGCGTCTGCACCCAAAATGATACACTGTTAGAAAAAATAATAGGGGTGTTTTGCAAAATTTTCTATCTCAATTTAGGCCCTGACGCCCACTAGGTGCTAGCGGATTGCGATTCATTTTTTCCGTTAGTAAATCAATGTCCGTGTATTTAACTTTTTCGTAAACTTTTAAGTTTACGGTTGGTTTGGTTCGATAAATTATATATCCCGTATATACACATACACGGGATATATAACCTAATTGGTTCCGTATAACATATAGTTGATTAATATTACGGTTTAACCTAGATTATCGGTCTTAGACTGAACCGTAGCCCAAAAATAAAATAAAAAGTTATAAACCGTAAACCGGACCGTAAAATTTGATAGTTACATAACGGAATTTACGGTCCGGGTCAATTTTACATGTGCCTATCAAAGTGCGCATTATGCATTTTAAGTGCATCAAATTAGGCAAATGATATCTAATCAATAATCATAGCATCCATCTCATCCAATCAAATGAGTTGCTTGTTTTTATGCCAACCCAATTATCTTTCTTTTCGATCCAATCTTGCCCGTTACTGCTCCAAAACGCGTCATTTTGATCATCTTTTCTCCGAAACTCAACTCTTAATCAATTATTACAATCCGTTGCAATAGAGTAACAAGTATACTCTTAACGGTATGAACTTTTGTCATGCATTACATAAATTAGATGCCTTGAACTACTCATCACCGGATGTTCATCCTCGTTCCGAGCTCGAAATTAACGGATACCTGACACTCGAGCTCCTTGATCCGCTAGTTACCCTGTCACGACATGATAACAACGACACTCGTAAAAGTCGAGAAGTTAAAAAGAGTGGTTTGCTAAACTAACCCGTTGCTCACTTACATAGAACCATCGAGTGATTCGGTGTCACAATGCGAGCTAGTGTCGTCTTCCGGGAAGTAATCTTGAAAATCCTTTGTAAAATGGTTGGTTGTGTCCAAGAAGTATAACACAAACGTAAGAACAATGCAACACACGAACATGGGGATGCAACCAAAGATCCAAAGAAGGAGAGGGAATGATATGTAAAACGCTCGCATTCCTAATGACCAAAACAAGCTTGCTTGGTTCAAGTGCCTTGCAACATACTCGACGTGTTGGGTTTTCCGGTTAGACCAAGGCGATGTCACGAGGAAGCTCACGTGCGCGAAGTAACGCATGGCTTGTAGGTTGCAGAAGAAGGCTACGAGGAAACATAGGAGGACTGCAAAGTACTTGGATGTTGTGTGAGTGAGGGAATACGAAAGTTTGGTTCCGAGGATTTCGTTCGAAGTGTTGCTACTGCTACTACTGCTTACTAGCGCCGTGATTAAGGAGCTGAGAGTGATTGCTATCGTTGCTAGTTGTGTTGTTGCCATCAAGTTGTTGCGTAGCGCTTGTACTCCCATTGTACCATGCTTCAGTGGATCCTGACATCACAAGATTCACGACACTGATTCCGAGCCCAATATATAAGCTCATTGAAGTTACATTCTAAAAGTAGTTGACAATAAGAGTCCTCTTTATACCTTCATAATCGATGTGAAATAAATTATTAATACTAACCGACGTTATAGTCCATAAATTCCATCTTTTGCCCTAATTCTAATTCAACTAGTATTACCCTAAAAATACCGAGCCCCTGCCCGGCGACCAAACGAGAGTCGCACTCTAGCGCCCCGGACAAAGGCCTGGGGGTTAGCACCTGCTCGCTCGACTTCTAGTGTTTGATATATAAGTATTTGATATCTTATATTTCTTCTCCCTCTTCCATTCTTCCTGTTCGAAACTTTTTGTTAAGAGAAAAGATATTGGACATCAACATACCTATATTTTAACACCGATATCTAATATAATAATATCTATATATGAATATCGTAACAAGCGGGGTGATTATTCATACGTACCAAAATGATTCTTTAGCAAATAAGAGAAAATGACTAGAATCAAACAGCTTTGCATCTTGTCACATTCAAAGATGAGCAAGTTTGAGAGAGTGTAAAATAAGAGAGACTAACAGTCATCAAGCAATGAACCCATTGGTGTCGACTCTCGGCATTGAGGCCAATCACAGTACGGCGAGGCTTGTAACGTATGGCATAGACGAGCCATAAATGGTAAACCAGGAGCACCAGCAATCCAGAAGGAACTAACACATACTCGAGCTCTATCGTCATGACTTGATTTCTTGCTGAATCAACTTCTCTGTAGCCTCAATTAAAAGGGACAGCAAGCAAGATGAACATGGACATAGCCAATGGCCAAGTACAGACAAAAACTCATCTAATTAGAGCCTTGACGTGAGCTCCTCCAACAACAAAAAATATATGGCTCTTCTTGCTATTTGCTCTCTGTAATTGGCCTTTGTACTTTCTTATTTTGTTGAATATCATTTATTATGATGTTTTAGCCGGCTGAAGAAGGGGTTTTTTGGTGTGTTTGTGGATGAATTCAATGAAAAAGAGTGGTGTGTAGATCCGATTTGATTCGAATATGATGTCATTTTACATGTTGAGCGCATCTAGAATCTTTCAAAGACAAGAAGGATTATTGCTGCCAAAAAGGCCAGATTTGTAACTACGTGCGAACATGGAATAGATGTTGAGCCAAGTGAATAGAGGAGCCTTGACCCTTGATCCTCCTATTATATGCCTAAAGCTATACCCGAACCGGGTCTATACCCATATGTGATACTAAACCGAGTTCATCACGTGGTCAACGGGATTTCATCCTAAACTCAATTTGACAATAGAAAAATTCATCCTAAACTCAATTTGACAATAGAAAAAGTTCACCGATCATATATATTAGGTTTGGATTCTCCTGACATACATGGGAAGTTATGAAGTTATTATATCCAACACGTATCTATCGTTGTGCACGTGAGTGTCAAGTTTGAATCAGCGCTAACATCCATCTCTATCCAGTAATGATGATGAACCCTAACCCTAAAATTTACTATATTGGTTCAGGTTCAAGGCTATGTTTTACTGCTTGAGCCACTATGCTAAAAAAACAGTTTATAAATGCACTCTAAAACACTCCTTCACACGTCAATCAGCTTGAACAATGCAAATATCCAAATTGATCATTATACCGACTCAGGCTTCTTGAGTCTTCTTCGGGTAAACCCAGTAATTTTTTTCTGTGTCCAGTTGCATCGATGAAATAAACAAAGATTTGCTTGATTTTAGGTTGTGTTTAGTATATTAGATATGTGATTATGGGCGTGGTTAGAGTTGTGGCATTGAATGAAAGGAGATTTAAAAAAACTATCTTGTAAATTCTTGAACTGTTGTTCTGAAATCTCCAAAACCATAACCCAAAAACTCATTCTAAACACACTCCTGAGATTAAAATATAATCTAAAAAAACACAACCTCATACTAAACATACCCTAAAATCAATCAAATCTTAGTGCATTGTCTATCAGGAAGTATACGATGCAGAGAGAACCTCATACTAAACATACCCTAAAATAAAGCAAAATCAGGAAGTATACAATGCAGAGAGACCTAGTCTTGTAGCATTTTTAGCATCAGCAATATTGCAGAGGTTGCCAATAGTGGTTTGGAACAAGTAGTGCAAGCCTAGGTGAAACAACTATATACAAAGGATTTGCTGCACCAAATGGCTCGGAAAAGTCAAGTTCTAAGCTCAGATCAAAATCCATTTTAATTTGACAAGATGCACAACAAGACTTGGGTTTATTAATATAAACATCCAGCCATAATATCACCATTTCTTAACAAGAGGATTTAGTATGGGGCATGTCAAACAAGCAAAGATTAGCAAAAGCCAAGGGAAGGATGGAAAATGAAGCTGAGATTTCACATACCACCATAAGAGTTAGGCAAGTGATTTAAAGGCAACCAAGAGCACACAGTAACATTCAAATTACCAAACTAATCTAAACTAGTCAAGTTAGGCAAGTGAGAACCACCTATCTTTACATGATCCATGCTAGAGGGAGTAAGGAGCATCTTATCGGATCAAAACCAACGGGCACCCAAAGTAGGGTCAAATGATCCCCAGCGGATGTTTTAGCTGTACAGACACTTTATGACCACTATTTTAGAAAGCTATTACTAAATAGAGGAACCAAAAGAACAAATCCAAGGAGAGGGACTAAACTTTGTTGAAGGACAATAATATGAAAACTCAACCTAGAAGCAGCAAAGAACATTCACAATGACTGTGCAAGACAATCACCATTATAAGTAATACCCTATGGAAGTAGGGTGGAATTCAGACGCCTAACTAGGGAACAAAAATATACCAATTATATTAGCCCACCAATGCTGGCATATTATCCTTGCTACTTCATATATGTTCAGTACTTCATGCAAATCCTTCTGTGTCAAGATGAGCACTTCTGAACCTTATATTACTAAATTGGCTTTAAGAAACATCCATGTAAATGCAATCCCTATGCATCACTGCATAGACACTAATAAACTAAGGTGTACATAGTTAACCAGGGAGTACAAAACAGGCCCCATGAAGCAAAATATTCTCCTACGCATAAACACTTTTCTGCATTATACACCAAATGCTGGTCAGCATATGTTTAACACCGGCAGTGGAAACATCAAGGTGTCCGTCCGCAATATGACACATGTAAAACCAAGTCCGAAGCATCTAACCTAAGCCTTATAGATTTTACTAAACATCAAAAAGGAAACCCGTAAAACCTAATCTAGATAAGATTTTTTTCTCTAACCCTTAAGTATTAAAAAAGCATAACCAGAAAAGCAAAAGAAGCATCAAAACTGTTATCACTAAAGTAGAATAAACTATTCATGCAACTACATGACTAAACTCAGTGGGAGGCTATACTTGTATCTACCAGAAGTGAAACAAACTCTACCCTGCAAGAAAAAATACAAGTCTAACTATGAAGACATGTATTCATATAAATTGCATAAAAACCGGTTCGTGACAAATTGTGCAAAACCATCTCAAATAGCAAACCAGAAAATCAAAGTCAAGAAAACATAAGCACCTAGAATCACACATGGTAGACATAGTAGCTGCAAAACATGAAACATTCTACCTTGAAAAATTGACAACCAGATACAAAACTAAAGATACCACCACATGTTTCCATTGCTCGGAATAATCTTGTATTTAATTCTTCTACCTCACAGTGACAATATCATCAATCTTCAGGATCATCCTCACGCACTCGGTCGCCAAGGTTAGGGCACTCGTGCTCACCAGCAATGGCTGAACAACATTCTCCTCCAAGATGTTAGTGATTTGACCCTTCCTCACATTGATTCCTGCATTGATCTCTCCCTGAGCATGCCTGTTTCTCAACTCCGTCACAATCACAATTGGGTTCAAACCCGCATTCTCAGCCAGAGTGTAAGGAATGACCTCAAGAGCCTCAGCAAATGACCTAACACAATAGCTCTCCATTCCCTGCAAAACCTTGGCCCAGGCACCAAGCTGCCTCGAAAGCTCAATCTCAGGAGCCCCACCACCAGCAATTAAGAACCTCTTGTTCACCAGACACCTAACAACGCAAAGAGCATCATGCAAGCTCCGGTCTGCCTCATCCAACACCAGCTGGTTAGAGCCTCTAACCAAAACTGTAGCGGTTCTGCCCATATCCTTGATTCCAGTTATCTTCACAATCTTTGATTCCCCAAGTGAGACCTCCTCAACCATTTCGGCAAACCCTAGCTTCTCTGCCCTAAAGTGCTCAATATTCGCAATTGGCAAGCAATTCAAAGTCTTTGTAATGAATTCAATGTCATCCCTCTCCACATCCCTAATTACCAAGATCTTAGCTTTAGCAAGATAATGCAATGACAAATCCGTCACTGCATCTCTCAATATACTCTTCTGAATAAGAAGCACGTTACATCCCGTAGCCTTGATCTTCTTAATCATCCCCAGGATGTAGTTCCTCTCTTCTTTGAGAATCCGATCCATCTGAGAGTAATCAGAAACCACAATGCTCTGCTCAATATCAGTCTTTGGAGGAGAAATCTGGAACTGGATTACAGCAATCTTGGCGTTCTCCATCCTCGTCGGACCACCAGCAGAGTGAGAAACCTTCCTGTCAAACACCAAACCCTTAACCATCTCAGTGTCATCCACAGTACCTCCCAGTTTCTTCACAATCTTTATATCCCTAAGATCAACCATATCGGGCTTAGCGGGATCAACAACAGACAAAACCGCATCAACCGCAAGGGGAGCGAGCAGCGTCGAGTACTGGCTCACAACCTTACTGTTAAGCGAAGTAGACGCCGATTTGATAAGTGATTCACGGTCAGAAAGCTCAACAGGAACAGCCATAGCAGTAAGAACATCAACCGCCTTCACAGCAGTCTTGTGAAGCGCATCAGAGACAACAGTGGGATGAATACCGTGAGAGAGGAGGAAAGCGCACTGCTTTAAGAGAGCACCAGCGATGACGACAACGGTGGTTGTTCCATCTCCAGCGACAATGTCCTGGGACTTTGAGAGTTCGACAAGCATCTTAGCAGCGGGCTGGAGTACTTCCATTTTGTTCAGGATGGTGGCGCCATCGTTGGTGATGATGACCTCGCCGGAGGCTGTCTGGATCATCTTGTCCATGCCTTTAGGGCCGAGACTGGTGCGGACGGCATCGGCGACAGCACGTGCGGCGGCGATGTTAAGGTGGCGGATGTCTTCCTTACGTTTGTTGTCGACGAAGCTTTCAGTCCGGGAGGAGGCGGCTGGTACCTGGACTGCTGAGGCCGCCATGGATATTTCGAGAGCGTGCGAGGGAGATAGAAAAGGCGAGAGAGAAGAGTGCGAAGAGGCTGCAAATGATAAACCCTAGATTTGTTTGAGAGAGGGAGGAGAGTTTCGGGTTCCGGAGATACAGAGATACTCAGTTCCAGAGTGTTCAGTGGGTATTAATGAGAAAATGTATTACATTACATTTCAAAAAAAAAAGAGATGTATTTTCATGATTTTACTATTTTTTTTTTTAAATATATTGTTTTATTATAAACTACTAAAAATATACCGTTTCAAATTTTCAATTATTATAAATGAATTACTTAAGTTCGGATCTTATTTGCTAGGAAGAAAATGTATATTCAAAATTGGAAAGGTTTTTGATTATCCTGATTTTCGAAAGTGAGAACACTCTGGGCCTCTTCGTGTTTTATCAGTCTCGAGTGATCCTCACCTTTTTTTCATGGTTTGTTGTTCCGGCTTTTTTTTGGATCTTTTTTACCTTTTCGTTTATTTATTTGTGTTGTTTGTTGTGTTTCTCTTTTAGTATTTGTTATTTGCATGACAGTTTGTCTGATTGTCGGTTTTGGTCTCTCGATACAATAAATATGTTCGGTCGAGCAGATTATTACCGCATGAGGGGCTGGATTTAGCCATCTTTAGTGGCGTCTTTCTACTTTTTCAATTAGTGACGGAGGGCTTGGCATTCTCTCTTGTGCCGATATGTTACATTTTGTCTTCCTGACATCGAGATCTCAGTCCCATGGCTTGCAGAATCAAATCTTGAGACTTTTTGGTGTTTCAAGCGATGGTGTTGCTTTTGAGACGGTTGTTGCTAGTTGGGCCAACTTCTGTAAGGACTACGACTTGGACAGGAGTGTGATACGCTCAGCCCCCCTTTTAATGAAGAAATTGACTAGATGTTTATTACAATATCGTGAATAAGTGTTTTTTTGAGGACTTCGATCTTTCGATTAGGCATAAGGCGTTAGTTGAAAACCTAAGATTACCTCTGGCTCAGCAGTGGCTTAAAGCGGTCCCGATTTCTGGTCTTGGTCAGGTTATGAACTCGGCCACCTTTCGGACTGTCTTTAAGTATCGTCTTGGCAATGAGATGTTTAGAGAGGGGTTCAAGTGCCCTGCATGTGATAAAGGCATTCTGGACGCTTGGGATGACCATGCTCTCTCTTGTGTTGTGCAAGTTGGCATTAAGAACCGGCATAACATGGTATGTGATGCCATTTTTTATGAGTGTCTTAAGATTGAGATTTTTGTTCGGAAGGAGGTCCCTACTGGTATGGTTGATGGTGATGGTAGGGAGCTCCGCCCCGTCGGCATCCTTTTCTATAATTGGTTTTAGGGCAAAGACACATGTGTCGACATCACTAGTACATCTCTTTTCTATTCATCTAGTCTTTCTAGCTTCATCCCAGGTAAAAATGTCCTACGTGATGATTGTCCTACTTGATGAAAACTTTGACCGAGGACTATAACTAAAATTTGAAAAGTTCTAGGGTTGATTAAGTTGTCAATTGAACAAAACAAAATACAACCACTGAGCAAGCTATAGAAGAATGAAAAACCTAAAATAAAAAAGAAGATTTTCCGATGCCAAAGAACTAGAAGCTCGTCGATACTTTGAGGAAACAGTAGGGCGATCATTTATTCTTCCCACTCGTGTCGTTCGTATCAATGCACTATTTTGCTCGGCTCTACGCCGTTTTGCTAGAGATCATCAATTAAATCGGGTCTGTCACAAATGGATGCTCCAAACCGGACATATAAACCCGTGAGTTAATTGTGATCTACGAATATACGATTACAAGCTTGTTTGGCTTGTTCATACTCAAATATTTGCACTAAATACTATTTGTCCTCGTCAAATCTCATATAGAATTAACTAACTTCATTAAGCTCTTAAAAATTATGTACCAACACAAGGATCCCAATTCAACAAAAAGATAAATGAACAAGGGGTTCTTATTATCCAAACCGAACCACAAATTCACCTCTCTTTTTTTAAACCAAAAGGCATGCTACATGGACCAATCACAAGCCTTATATAGGGGTTGAGACATTGGTTAAGAAAGAGATGCTTGCTGGCGGCAAGATTTTGGGCAATATATGCTTTGATCATAGGGATGATTTGTAAATATGGAAATTAAGTACGTTCCGTGTATATAGACTCCACTTAGACATGAATGACCACCCTTCGATCAACTTATCATCTAGCAATGAAACTTGCGGATCTGGCTGTTGGATATGCTTGTTCATCTAGGGGTCACGTGGAGGGATATTTTTGGAAGAAGATTTGGAAACTCGCCTCTCTCATGTGATCAAGTCTTTTATTTGGAGGGCTTGTAAATGTATTCTCCCGTGTAAGCTACATCTGAAGTCCTATAAGGTCCCGTTGGATAATGGATGCAATTCATGTGGAGCTATATACTCTGATATGCATGTACTACTTCGTTATCCCCAACCTCTGCGATTTGGAGTCTTTTTCCCACTTTCAAAGGGTTGGGCAAAAGGGTTACATGCGTGACAAAATGGGTAGAAGAAGTCTTCCTCCATTGTACTAACTCCCTAGTCCTCTCTTAGGCGGCAATAGCTTGGAATGTATAGAGGGGCAGAAATCTTAGAGCGTTTGAGGGCAGAGAGGTATACCCAAATGTTGTTCTCACAACACTCAATGAAGATGCTTAATGAGTTCCGGGACACAAACTGTGACATTGTTCTTCTTTATTCTTGTTGTCATGTGGGTGTGGATGTTGCTCAGTCTCGGTCCATGGCTCCTCCCTGCTTTATCAAATTTAACTGTGATGCTTCAGTGAATGGGATGGTATCGACGAGATCAAAGTCATTGCTAGAGACGATAAAAGGGGGAGATGTTGTGCCTGCTTCTAAACCCTATCAAGGGAGGATGACGGTTAAAGAGGCCGAATGTGAGACCATGATCTGGGTGATCGTGTGGGTTGCTAGCTATGCCTGGAGGAAGGTAATCTTTGAATCCGATTCGCAAATTGTTACTAACAAACTTCTTAGAATCTCCACAAGGCAAACTGAGCTTCATACTGGTATACTACAGTCCAGAAGAGACAATTTTGAGGAGGTGTGTTGGTCTTATGTTCGTAGGCATGAAAATTAAGTCGACCACACTCATTCGAGTAATTTATTTACTAGCTCTTCGCTAAAAAAAACATGTTACACTAATTTTCTAAATTTTTAGTTTAGGCAAATGCCTACTCCCATATGAGAGCATGCCGATGCCCTCTAGCTTTTGAGGTTTTATCAGCCACCACGTTTCCAACAAACTATAAACCCATCAAGACCTCAACTTTCCTCCTCCACACAACGCCACTGTCAGTCCTGTAAGCTATTATGTAATTTTACCCTAACCTCCGCTCCATCATGCCTTCTTCGTCCTTCCTCCTCCACCATAGCTACTTCCTCCGTTCCACCACTTCCCGCCTCGCCATGTCCCTCAGACCCTCCGCATCTCTCCAAAACCTTCGTTCCGGCTATGGCGGCGCTTTCCGGCCAACTTTCTTCCCTTTCCTGAGGTATCGAGCTCTGAGAACTCTCGCAAATTCTTCCGCGCACCGGATAGGGCTTTCCTCATCGATTAGGGCGGCTACGCGGACTGTCGACTTCAATTGGCCGGAGACTGAAAGAGGAGTAAAAGGGAGCTCGCCATTTTGGTTCCAGCAGAGCAAGGAGTTTGGGAGGTTTGCTTATGATGATTATTCTGAAGATGAGGAGGAATTCGAGATTGACTCCGGTCAGCAGTTTGTAAGTCTTTTTTACTCTTTTTTGTGCCTGAGGATGTGGATTTTGGTATGCGATAAGCTCAGAGTTAGAGAGATGAATTTTTATATTTTGATTTAGGTTGTGTTTGTAAATATTCAGTCATTGTTATCATGGAAAATGCTACTCATGGATGACCTATGGAATCAGTGGACTTCAGCTGTTTAGTTCTTGCAATGAAACATTGGCTCTACCAAAAATTAAGGAGATGATTATAGGAATTAAGAGGGGAGAAATAATTCTCTCAATCTTGTTTGGTAAGGGAATGAAGGAAATGAAACGAATTAGATTATGGAGATTAAGGGAATTAGATTATGAGAATTGTATAATCTTATTGAACTTCAAGTAAATACCCCTCTTCTTTTTTTCATCTATTTCATATACAACAAAATCTAACAAATACTTTTTCGGAAATTTACCCACAATCGTATTTATTTCACCAAACACTCATTTCACTAATTTTCATACTCATCTCCTTAATTTTTCATCTAAATAATTCTCTTCATCTTCAACTTCATCTACGTAATCTTATGTTACCAAAAGAACCCATTGCTGATTATGTCATGATTGTTGTGAAGCATGGCAGGTGACATGTGAATTTGTGCTCTTCAATCCTTCTGAGTTTGGATGGGCTTAAAGCACGAACGTCTCAATGGGATTGAGATGTAGAAGGGCGTTGGTAGTAGATTGTGTTCTAATATGTTAAGGGTAGATTACAATGGTTTTGTGATAGAAAAGACAGCCAACCAGTGTTCTAAAAGTCACTAGGCACACCTAGACGCAGAGGCTCCTGGAGCCTAGACACAAGGCGACCTGAGCCTAGGTGCGCCTGGTTGAAAATTTTAAGGAAAAAAAATAAAATTCTTATTAAACAAATAACTTGGTAGTTGAAAAACAGCAACAAACAAGCAAAAAATAGGAAGTAAAAAGATAGTTCATAACATAATGCAATCGGTTAGTGAGTTTTAGTCACTATATTCTTATCCTCTTCTATTGGAAATGCAGCAGCAGAGGACTTAGACATCAGCAGAAGAGAACTTAAATTTATATGGGATGGGAAGGGAATCAAGAGATGTGTGTATAGGGGCCAGAGGGTGGAACTATATAAAGAATAGGAGACGTATAGTTTGAATAGGATTAGAAGATTTGGAAGATATGATTCAGATCTCAGTAATAAGTTATGGCATTGTTTATTTCCTTATGTTAATCATTTACTGATTTTTTTTAGAAAAATTAACACCAGGCACTGAGAGGCGCACCTGTGAGTACCTAGGTGCATGACCCCTAGCGCCTGGCAAGGTGCGTCTTTTAGAATACTGCAGCCAATACTCTGTTAGGTAATTGCATAGTTATAGATTTTTGAGGTTAATCATGTGAGGCCACTAAGAGGATCTGCAAATGATTTGGATCAGTTGGCACTTGGCAAAAGGCCATCTAGCTCACTGCCTGAGTCAATAGTCAAATGGAGTTAGACTTAGACCTTGATCCCTCCACCAAACACCAGTAGCAGCTTTTGCTTGAATGCTTTGTCATAATAGCCTAATAGGAGTGTAATGGAGCAAAAAAAAAAGATTCTTGCTGATATAGGATTGTATGCTTCAGTACAATTGGAAAAATTGGTCAGTTTGAATTTTTTTTTTTAATCATAATTCCACCAATAGCCATCGATGGAGGAAAGAGAACAAACACACAAACCACTCACGGAAGGCCCCAACCTTATGAAGCAAGGAACCCCTAGGCCAAAATCCCAATAAGCCACCAAAAGAGAAAAATCTGGCAATAGAGGCAGATGCCTTTACAAAATCACACATCCCTCATTTATGTTTGCTATTCCACTTATTTTAACCAAATGCTAGGCCATCAGTCACCAGTTCTGCTTAACACACATCACATGAATCTTTATCTTATTACAAGTTCCCGTGCCTTTTTGAAAAGTATCAAGTAGCCTCCTTGTGAACACATGGTTGCTTACCAGTTATATCAAAATATTCTTATTAATTATCTTTTGGGAGATGAATTGGAACCTTATGAAGATAATGCAAAATCTTTTATCCTACTAGAGAGAACAATCATTTCGGAGTTCTATGTTCAGTAATCTCTAGCCATCTAGCGGCTATGGGGGAAAAATAATCAGAAGTTTTTCTGAACACAATGATGAATCCTGAACTTTAAAAGCCCATTAGCATGCTTGTCTTTGTTATTTGTACTCTACTTGTGAATGTTTATATATATATATATATATATATATATATATATATATATATATATATATATATATATAGTATAGATCCTATGATTTCTCGTGGTTTAGAAAGAAACTTTTTAAAATAACTTTCTACTGCTTTTTACTATTGCGTTTTTTTTGGGTCCAGAAAGAGAATAAATTCCAGTTATTTGATGAAGTGTTCTCCAGACCATTGTCACTTTATTGAATTAATTTGAGCTGCATTGTCAGGCTGCTTCAACCGTTGACAATGTTGAGGAGTGGAAATGGAAGTTGACTATGCTTCTTCGCAACAATGACGAGCTAGAAATAGTCTCTAGAGAAAAAAAGGATCGACGCGATTTTGAGCAACTTTCATCTATGGCCACCAGGATGGGCTTGCATAGGTATCTTAGAATGTAATCTTATTCATTACTTTGTTTACTATTCTTCTGGATATGTGATAAATCTTTTGAATAACTTCACTTGGCAGCCGTCAGTATTCGAAAGTAGTTGTGTTCAGTAAAGCCCCCCTACCTAATTATCGCTCAGATCTGGATGACAAGCGGCCACAAAGGGAGGTAATAAACATAAATCTTTGCTATTTGCTCATTCCTTTCAGATTGATTTAAATTTGAATATGTTATCATCATATAATATTTAATTTTCTTTTGCTGTAAATTTTCTTTCCTGTGTATGTGGAATAAATGCTTGCATGCTATTCGTTGCTTTTAGCTAGCATCACTTTCTTATCAACAAATTTATACTTACGGGCTGTAATTTTGGTTGGTTGGTGGGTTTTCTGCAAAGTCTTGTCTTACTAGTCGCTCAAAATGTGTACTCTGTTTTGGTTGAGTAAAACACTCCTTTCTCAAAGTTGCTACAAAGGTTGGTTGCTAGTTGCTCTTCCAAATACTCCCTCTTATGGTGTGATAGATCATTGGTAGTGTATACCCGGAAGAGGGCCAAAGTGCCAAGCAAAGTGGCTTGTGGGAAATTCAATAGCTGATGGAGGGGAGCATCTGAGAGATTAGTTTATAGCTAAGGCCGGTTTGTTATGTGAGGACTGCTACTGTTACAGACCGGTTATTTTGTGGGTGTCCGTTAGGGCTGTGTATTTGGATCGATCCGATCAAAACATTCGGATATCCAATTCGATAAAGTTTTGAAACCGAGATCCAATCCGGCAATCCTCGGATATCCAACAACTATTGTTCGGATCAGAACAAATATCCGCCTCGGAAATCTAAGTATCTGAAGCTTTTGTCCGTGTATTAGACATCGTAAAATTGATGGATGTCTGGCAAATAAAAACGAAGACTAAGGAAGGAAGGGAAATGGAGAGCTGTAGAAGTAAACAAAGAGAAATGAAGAGTTGCAGAGAAATGGAAGAAGTGAAGAAATATGGAGAGTGCCAGAGATATTGTTTCAAATGGTGGCCAAAACAAAGAGAGCGGGAGAGTTACATAGACAAGCTCTAGATTCTCGAATCACAGCCAACTTATAATAATTGAACAGTTTATTGATGTATGCTCATGCTTATAGTTTAGAGAAAATGACCAAAAATATCTTAATTTAGAGCAAACGAAGAAGTAGAGTCGAGAAGATAATTAAGAGTTGTAGAGATAAGGTCTCGAATGTTGACCAAAACAAAGAGTAAGAAAGAGCTGTGTGACGAGCTCTCAATTTTCGAATGGCATCCAGAATAATTTTCAGATGGTCATTCACAACACGTTGAAACATGTATATGTATAACCTAACCGGATATCCGACATCAAAATTTCCTATTTCATATCCGATTCGATCCGGAATGTGTCAGATTGGATTTGGATAGACACTTATTGGATTGTTATGGATTCGGATCTTATGAGCTCGAATCACCAGGTTAGCGAAGCGGATTGCATCGGATATATGTGCTCACCCCTAGTGACCATTGCCTATAACCTAGTAAAAATAATGGTAGGAGTTAAAGCATTGGGGTTATCTGGGAATTTAATTGTTATTGGCATTTGCCATTTTTGGCAAGAGAGGAAGAGCCTCTCTTCTGGTAAAGTTTCCAAGCTGTCTTGCAGAGGAATATACCTCATTTGTCTTTATATCTGAGTGCTCTACCTTGTCTGTGCGTTATACTCTTATATTCCACATCGTGTCATATATAATGCTCTGACATTTTTTGAGACATTCCAGGTAGCCTTGCCGTTTGGTTTGCAAAAGGAGGTAGACATTCTCCTCAGGAGATACCTTGCTCAAAAGCCGACAAGCAGAGATAGTGGTTTCTCTGTTCCAAGGTTGGGTAGCCAAGATAAAGGAGAAGTATCTGCGCAGCGTCAGCCCTCTGTACAAACTAATGTTGTCATGGAGGGAGTCTACCGACGCAGGAGTTTCCAGATGCGGAATAAACAACAAGAATGGCTGGTTTGCTTCTGACATGCTTTGGAGTCTCATTTGTTGTCCATATTCATATTTAATCTTCCTGAATTCTGATATATGATTCTATAGCCGTACTGTAGCACAAAATCTTCATTAAGACCAAATCAGTTGTAGCTTTGTTGGTTTTGATAGATTTGTTTGAGTTTATAGCTTAAACTTTATTATGGTTATAATTTTATAGCCTTGCACTTCCACTCTGGCTGACCATCCTGCATTCCTTGCTTATGGTACAAAGCATTAGGAACAGACTGAAAGAATAACAGTGACTGTGTCAAGCCTTCTTGTTTGAAATTGCTTCTTCTAGTTATGATTTTATAGTTTGCACTTCCATTTGCTGCTCATCCTGCTTAATTTTTCCGACCAATAGGAACAGATCGAAACATTTATTGTACCGGTTTCAAGTGTTTTTCTCTGTTTGCTTTTCAAGTTTTTTTTTTTTAAAAAAAATCTTTTTTTCCAAGTGTTTTAGATTCTTGTCGTTCAGGATTTGACTTGTGTTGTAACTGTTGTTAATCTTTCTTATCATTGAAGACTGTGGATGATTTTTGAAGGACAATATTAGATAATATGGTGCGACATATCTTTGTAATTCAGTAATTTACCCTGTTATCTTATTCAAAGGACATTCATAGGGTGTTTCTGCAACTGTAGACATTTAATGGAACTTCTTCACTTAGTACAAATAAATTCTCTATTAGGATTCTCTAGAGGGTCAGAAGATGCTGGAATTTCGAAGGTCTCTTCCTGCTTATAAAGAACGCAATGCATTGTTGGAAGCTGTATCTGCACACCAGGTTTATTTTTCGTACACTTCTGATTACATCTTATAGAACATAGACGTACTTCATATGAATTTGATGTTTGACATTCTGTTGCTTGAGGTTTTTGGAGTTTGGACTCGAAT
The DNA here is from genome assembly GCA_033239125.1 of Fagopyrum homotropicum. Classification (NCBI taxonomy): domain Eukaryota; kingdom Viridiplantae; phylum Streptophyta; class Magnoliopsida; order Caryophyllales; family Polygonaceae; genus Fagopyrum; species Fagopyrum homotropicum. The sequence continues at coordinate 10,279,964 of BSWB01000001.1, forward strand.
CTTGATTGATCTGCTGCAATATGTGGAGATACAAACATTTGAACTGATGATAATATCTTCAGAATCTAGTGTTCATGCTATGCATCAAAGGCTATCTCCCATATATGTTGCCTGCTGTATATCAGTATATGTTCTATAATCCATTTGTAAATTGTTAAATTCTTCTTTGCAAGTCCATTTTAAGAGTTTTCGCATATCCTTCCCCTTTTCCATCTCTCTAACTGAAGTACTGAAGTCCTTGGTATAGGTAAAAATGAGAGAGGACATCAAAGCAAAATAATCTGTTCTACTAACTAAGGGGGTTTTCTCTTCACCATTTTCTGCAGGTGGTGGTTGTGTCAGGTGAAACTGGGTGTGGTAAGACTACACAACTTCCTCAGTACATTCTAGAATCTGAGATTGAAGCAGCTCGTGGAGCAAGTTGCAATATTATTTGTACTCAACCTAGAAGAATATCTGCCATGTCTGTTGCTGAACGAGTTGCTGCTGAACGCGGAGAGGCTCTTGGTGAATCTGTCAGTTCCTATTCTAGTGCTCAGATTATTGCTAAGCAGACTAATATTTTCCTTTTGCCTTTTGTGAGTTTACTGATTGAACTTCCAATATTCTCTGCTTTTCTAATGTCTGTCTGAATAGGTTGGTTACAAGGTTAGGCTAGAAGGAATAAAAGGGAGGGATACACGTCTTCTTTTTTGCACCACTGGTGTATTGTTGCGGAGGTTACTTCTTGATAGAAGTTTGACTGGTGTCACTCATGTCATTGTTGATGAAATACATGAACGTGGCATGAATGAAGGTATGTTTAGAGCAGTCCCTGGTAGCTTTAATTTTATTTTTATACATTCGTAGCGTCGGACTTCCCTTACAATTTTTGTCACGTGTCAGATTTTCTACTTATTGTCTTGAAAGATCTGCTACCACGCCGACCAGATTTGAGGTTAATTTTAATGAGTGCAACTATGAATGCGGAACTTTTCTCATCTTATTTTGCTGGTGCTCCGACGCTTCATATTCCTGTAAGTACAACACAATGTTTTGATTTGTCGATGCTCAATACCCTTGTATGGAAATCTTCTGTGCTGTGAATATGTTATCTTTCTATGTAGTATGTACTTTTAATACTTTCTAATGTAATACTATGCATAGATTATATGATAAATATTGTTTGTCACTTTATTGTTGAATTCTATATATATTGGTCTTTGCAATGCAAATTTCTGTAATGACTATTGAAAGGAAAGAGAAAGCTGGAGGAAAAGTATTCTCAAAGATGTATTTCCAAGAGAAAGCAAGGGAGTGTAGCTACAAAGAAATCAGCCTTCCTAGCTTACTAAAAAGCTACAGCTACTGGAACGTTAAAAGCTGAAAAGTATTCTAATAATTACTCTTTTAGTGATTGAGTATCTAACCCTATAGTTTTTAGTTCAAACTAAAAGCTATAAGATATTGTTACATGCATTAGTCAACTCAACAGTTACCTATATTTATCAGTTACACATGTCGGCCGTTATTGTTTCTACTGAAAAAAGAATTTTGGGAGTTTCTTTCTAGAGGGCTTATCTCTAAAAATAATTTCTTTGCCTACTGACCACCCTTAGCTTAGGTAAACCATTTTTAGGATTTTTATTATCATGTGAAAACTTACAAATGTGTCTCATTTATGGTAGTTTAGGAATGGAAAGTATTCTTTAATAGAGTTAGAATTGGGTCCTAAGCTGCAAATGCTTTTAAGCTGCTGGTAGTTTATGAACATTAATAGAAACAGTTTTTAATTGTGGGGAAGAAAGCTTGTAACTAATAGGTTTTTTTAATTGGAAAAATCCTAACATATATTATCATATCAGCAAATAGACATATCGAGCCTTTGGGCTACTAGTCAATAGTAGTTCTTCCCTACAATTAAATGACATGAACACGTCTGTTAAGTTTTAGCTTAACTTTCTTCTGATTTTCCCTTTTATGCACGATGCCTTTAATTTTCAGGGTTTTACATATCCAGTTCGGGAACATTTTCTGGAGAACATTTTGGAGATGACAGGGTACAGGTTAACTCCATATAATCAAATTGATGATTATGGTCAAGAAAAGATATGGAAAATGCAGAAACAAACTCTGAGAAAGAGAAAGACCCAAATAGCTTCTGCTGTAGAGGTATTTTTAAGGGCATTTTTTTTTATAATCTTACAGTCGGTTTTTATTTCGACATCAGTTTTTGATCAAATTGTTAATCCAGGATCCTCTTGAAGCTGCTAATTTTGAGGGCTATAATCGGCGTACTCGCGAATCATTGTTATCTTGGAACCCTGATTCTATTGGATTCAACCTAATTGAGCACACACTTTGTCATATTTGTAAAAATGAAAGGCCTGGAGCAGTTCTGGTGTTCATGACTGGCTGGGATGATATTAACTGTTTAAAGGATCAGTTGCAAGCTCATTCGTTATTGGGAAATCCAAGCAGAGTTTTGTTGCTTGCATGCCATGGTTCAATGGCAAGCAGCGAACAGGTGATATATTCTTTGACCTTTCTCTTGATTTTGGTTAGGCCTGCATTATCTATATTCGTGGTGGATCTCAGCCTTTCTTCTAAAATTTATAATGCTACTTCTGTCCTATTAATTAGATACTTTTTTGATGATTTACCTGATTCTCTAGTACATACTCTACAACATAATCCTTAAACTCGGATCAATTTCTCATGTCAAGTAGTTTTATCATGTCTGTACCGACACTTCCTATGTCATGTCCATGCTTGTTTGTAGATATCCAGCACTTCTAAACCATTTCGTTATTTTCTTATTGTTACATACTCTAAATTAGAATGCAGAACCATCTGGTTCTATTTATTTGATCTGATTTACATTGCGTAGCTTTACCATTATTGGGTTGTTCTTCTGCTGACAAAATTTTAATTTCATGCAGAAATTGATATTCGACAAACCGCCAGATGGAGTGAGGAAAATAGTTCTGGCTACGAATATGGCAGAGACTAGTATCACTATCAATGATGTTGTATTTGTTGTGGATTGTGGTAAAGCAAAAGAGACATCTTATGATGCGTTGAATAATACTCCTTGTTTGCTTCCTTCCTGGATTTCAAAGGCTGCTGCCAGACAGGTAAGTTACATTTGGATAACTATGCTATGAAGCTGTCTTTTTTTTTCTTGGTGGCAGGGGCTGTTTTTGAGAAGAATAAATGCAGAAATTTTCTTTATATGTTCACGCCAAAAATAGTCATTGTGATGATAACAAAAATTTCTTCCTGTTTTTTTTGTCAAGATAGAGCTATATGAGTGATAAAATCAAGCTTTGCTAGCTACCCTCTGTTTAATTATATATCATTCCTTATCAAAATCTCTTGCAAGCTTTTTCACCTGAAAGATGACTTGATTGATTTACAGAGGAGAGGTAGAGCTGGTCGCGTACAGCCGGGAGAGTGTTATCATCTCTACCCCAGATGTGTTTATGATGCTTTTGCTGATTATCAGCTTCCAGAGCTATTGAGGACGCCTTTGCAATCTCTTTGCCTTCAAATTAAAAGTTTAGGACTTGGTAGTATATCAGAGTTCCTATCCAGTGCATTACAACCACCAGAACCATTGTCGGTATGATATATCAACTGTCTTTCCTTTCTCTAATTTCCTTTCCAATCTTCTTTGTTTGACCCTATCTGTTTGCACAATTAATGTTGTCCCTTGAACTCTTCATGAAAATGATACAGATCCTCTTTTGTGTAGGTTCAAAATGCAATTGATTATTTGAAGACTATCGGTGCTCTTGATGAGAGTGAAAATTTAACTGCACTGGGTAGGTGATTTGGGTCTCAAGTTTTATTAGTTTTCTCATCCCTTGTTTTTTCTCCCTGTTTTTCCAATTTGCAAGTTGAAGCTGTTGCTGTTACAGACTGTAGTATGATCCATTAAAATTGATATTATTTCTCAGGTCAAAAGTTGTCTATGCTTCCAGTAGAACCCAAGTTGGGGAAAATGCTTATATTGGGGGCTATTTTCAAGTGCCTTGATCCAATAATGACCGTTGTTGCCGGTCTTAGTGTCAGAGACCCATTCTTGATGCCACTCGATAGGAAAGATGTAAGTTCCTTCACTGTTCTTGATGCCACTCGAGTTCATATAGTTTTAACATCGTTAAATAATGTCTGTTTCTTGAGGCTAGTTAACTGTATATTTATAGAATTTCTCGTGTAAACATTGTATAGTACAGGTATCGACTCGAGTATCTCAAACATGTTATCTTATTTTATTATGAAGTGCTTCACAACTTAGCTACTTTGCTAACACGTACAAGGCTGAATCTTCTTGTTTGATACACTGACACCTGTCAAATATGCATCTTTATTGTAGTGTGCAATTGATAAGTATTGTTGTGATTTAGGTGTAATCGTAGGACTAGGTCTCTTAATGATCTTGTCACAAGTAGGATTGTAGGGGCATATCAGAGTACCTATGGACGATGGACCATTGGAACTGGGCATGTATGTTTTCTGTTTTTCATATTTCTTATTCGAAATTTGGTCCAGTTAAACTGAATGGGGTGACATGTTAAATTCTGATCTTTACATTGTAAGACATTTGTCAAAATTGACCAATTGATTTACATACAGGCTTGAGGATTTTTAAAGGTTCAAACCCATTTAGTGGATGAAATGTTTTTGTTTAGTTGCTGGCTTCCTTCTCAAAAACATTAATTGCTGGCATCCATATTATGAAAAACACTGACTCCATATCTGTAGCTAATACAAAAGTTGATAGTATTTTCATGTGTACTAGTACTATTTTCCTTATTTGGAGGGGCAAATGGTCACCAAATATGCCACTTCCTTTGTATCTAGAACATAAGATGAGATCTCACGGTAATGAACGGCTGGCATCCAATTCACATTTTTTTTTCTTCCCTTTGTATGAATTAATCAATACTTGTTACCTTTCTAACAACCATTACATTGAGCACAACTAAGATGTTAACATGAATGCCTCATAACAACGTGATGCAAATTAATTGCTGTTTTTCTTCTTTGCCCTTTGTTCATGGTTTTGGTGTTGTGTTGTTGATTAGCTTGGATTGACATTTTATTACATCCGCAGCTTGCAGAGGCAGCAAAAGCTCAGTTCTCTGCTCGTGAGTTCAGTGATCATCTTGCAATTGTTAGAGCTTATGATGGTTGGAAAGCTGCTGAAAGAGAGCAATATGGCCATGAATACTGCTGGAAAAATTTTCTCTCTTCCCAGACTTTGAGAGCCATTGATTCATTGCGGAAGCAATTCTATCATCTACTCAGGGAATCAGGTCTTATTGCTAATGAAAAAGAGAGCTGCAACAGTTGGAGCCACGATGAGCATCTTGTCAGGGCAATCATTTGTGCCGGTTTATTTCCTGGGGTTTCCTCTGTTGTGGTGAGTGATTGTTTACATGTTCATCATTTGATTGTTCTTCACCTGGCTGAGGAGTACTTACTAACTATGGCAAGGATGCTTGATTCATAAAGCTACCTACCTATAACCATATATGTAGTAAATTTATTTCACACACAAACCCTACTTCCAAAAACAAAACAGGAATCGAAGGCTTTAGACTTTCGGAATAGACTAAGATTCATTCATACAAAAGTAGAGTAGATTCTTTGTATGCAGGAGATACATGCGATTGCTGATGCACTTTCGCTTTGCAGAACAAAGAGAAGTCTGTAATGTTGAAAACAATGGAGGATGGTCCAGTTCTCCTACATTCAGTAAGCTTTTTCTGTTTAGTCTTCGATATTTCATCATATTTATGTCCTTTTTTCCTTGAGATCTTTCTACAGTTGCTTCTTACTGATTCTTCGCTTTTGGTGTTGGAAGAATTCTGTCAACGGACAGGAACCAAAAATTCCATTTCCATGGTTGGTGTTCAATGAGAAAATGAAAGTGAATGCAGTCTTTCTCCGTGATTCAACAGCAGTGTCAGATTCTTCACTCCTACTTTTTGGTGGAGACATTTCTAAGGGAGGACTGGTATGAGAAATTGCATGGGTTTCTCATTCGAGTTATTGCTTGCCCCGAGGTTCTTGATTCTATATCTACTGTTTACAGGATGGCCACCTAAAAATGTTGGGAGGATATTTGGAGTTCTTCATGAAACCCAGCTTAGCTGAAATGTATTCCCGCTTAAAGATAGAGCTCGGTGAACTCATTCAAAATAAGGTGAGATACCCTTCCGTGATTGGTTTTTCAGCATGCTTGCTAAATTGAACATCCTTATATCTCTACTCATCCTTGCAATCATCATATTTACGAGATTACATTAAGTGCTCAGATCTTTCCAGGTTGTATGACTACGATTGATTCTTCAACTAGATTTTCTTCTTCTTGTAGTTGTGTTTAGGAAACCAAAATAAACTAGTTTGAATGGTAACCAGAAAAATAAAGCATATAAGGTAGTTTCTAGTTAATTTTGTTGAAAAAGTCTATTATGCTCGATATTTTATATTCAGTGACATGGGGTATAAAAATAAATTTGCAATGTAATGAACTAGTTTTTATTCTTTTTATTTGCAAACTGAGGTTAATTTATTGTTTTTAGCCCAACTAATTTTTCACCTCTTTTTATAAAGAGAAGAATAGGTTTACTAAAGCCTTTTTTTGTATCGCCGATACACACTAGGCCACTTAATTTCATTAATCAAAATTAAAGGTAAAAATGTTGGTTATTGGCTGTAAAATATAAAACAAGGGCCTATTTTATCTCATTAGGAGCATAAGAGCCCTGATTATGCTCGTCTACAATAACAGTCCACAAGCCCATTTTACCCTTTTATAAACTACAATTAAAATTGAACTTACAACTAGTTTTTCCATCCTACATTTGCAAACACAACCTTAGTTATTCTCTGCTTATGTTTTACTTTAATGTTTCCATCTTGCTAACTTAGCTTTCTACTCTTTTTTCGCAATGGAAACCATTTATTTTCTTAGCTCCTGCATCCCGAATTGGATATTCAGAATCATCTGGACCTTCTATCTGCCGTAAGAATGTTGATCACAGAAGACACTTGTGAGGGAAGGTTTGTCTTTGGCCGCCAACTCCCGTCACATTCCAAAAAAGCAGTTAAAGCATCAACACAAATTTCTAGTGGAAATGGGGGTGACAACTCAAAGACTCAACTGCAGACGTTACTACTTAGAGCAGGCCATGAAACTCCAGTCTACAAGACGAGAGAAGTTAAGAACAATCAGTTCCGTGCTATCGTGATCTTCAATGGATTGGAATTTGTAGGACAACCTTGCAATAACAAAAAACAAGCAGAAAAGGACGCGGCTGCCGAAGCTATTCGTTGGTTGATGGGCGAAACCCCTTCATTTCAAGGTGACATCAACCACATGTCAATGCTTCTAAAGAAGAATAAGAAGAACCAAGGGAAGAAAACACGGGGCAAAAGGGATGTGTAGGACAATTACAAGAATACATATATACAAGTCATCCTGATTAACAGAGTGATGGATGAATGGTAAGATAGGCGGTCATACGGGCTATAAGAAATCAAAATCGTTGAAGACATTGAATGCCCATGGAGCAGCCTTGATATCTTTTAACCATGTCAATGGTTGCAGTAGCCATTCAAGCTCTAGATCAAGCTCCCCTTGTCCGCTTAGCACCTAACACCATCCGAAACATTTTGACCAAAATGCAGGTACAACTCTCTCTTATGTTAGTATGTTCGAATCAAATACGAGTAACGAGTCAATTCTTTCTAGATGAGCTTATAAAGGTAGGTTTTATCATTGAACATGCAACTAGAACTTCTACATGGTTGTGTAACATGATATCAATTAAGAATGTATACCAAGCTCTTTGTAGTCATTCATTATCATGCATTCCTGTACCTAAAAGCATTTCAAGATTAGGTGTAGCTTCAAAACTGCTTCTTTGAATTCTTGTTGTATGCATTTGTCTTCAGAGTTAGGTTTGCTAAAATATGTTACCAAAGTCAAGATAGAGACTTTGGTTAGAGCTGTAAACTATAATCCGTTAGGGGAAAAAAAGGCTGTAGCCTTAAGCTTCAATGAGTGACAGCTTGTCTTGCATCTTTAAATATAATCATGGTATATGATTTAGTCTACCAGTGACTTTAGTGCAACTGGAAAGATTGGTGAAGCTGGTGGGGTAGCGTCTAAACAAGATGTGAAGGGGCTGCTAAAGACATTCCACACTGTTAGGACTTAGGATGCTCATATTTTCTTGTTATGGAGGCGGAATTTGGAACAATGTTTACAAGAGGAAAAATTGGTCAAATTCATTTTTAAAATTTAGTCATGGTTTGGTATATAGCTTATCAATTAGATTTTTGTGAGAGTTTTGGGTTTTTAGATTTCCAGAAAGTGTTTGGAATTGTGAGATTTTGTACAAGATTGTTTTTTTATAAAAGTTGTACACATTTTGTTCCTCATATTCAAATCTATTTTTACCAGACATTTTTTACTTTTTTTCATTAAATTTTCATATTTTGTAAATTTCTTTTAAATGATCATTTAAAAAACAAAATTTATATACTATCGACAATAGAGTTTTATCCAAAACCAATTGATAATCATATGATTTATTAGTGACTTATGTACTAAGTTCTAATTTTCTCAGCTTCTTGGATGTGAGGAGTTATTATTTTTGGTTTGTTTATTCAAGTAATCATATGATTTATTAGTGAAATTACTTTATAATATATCAATGTTTAACAGGAGTTTTGTTTATGATCCTTTTAGTTTAAGAAATAGAGCCAGTGAGAAAGTACTTGAGAGCATTTGTTGGTAAAAATCATCAAAAATAGAGTTATATTCTTATAATATATATTATAAATATTTTAGCTGACGTATTTTAGTCCGTCAGCTACACATCAGTTTCAATACAATTATGATAACACGTTCCTGAAAGAAAGGTGTTTGTATTATTTTCTCACTCTTTATCGGTTAAACTGTCTGCTGTTTGTCTGGCTATGCTAATATAAGCTTAATTAAAATCCATGTTGGTTAATGATATATTTAATTCTAAGAGGGTGGAGGGTCAGTTTCTGACAAGAAGTAGGTAGGTCTCATTTGTAATTATCATATTATGTCATTATGTATCTTCTATAATCGTATCTTATATTGTTTTGTATGTGATTGTATCATAATTAACATCTAAACTAATATTAGGTGATTAGGGTTCACTTCATCATCACGTAGCTACAAATCCTACCGACGCTCAACAAATGATTAAATTCTTCCTTATTAACCCATGAATTTGGTAACATTACAATTTTGTCTACTAATAGAAGCTAATTACTAAAATTACATTATAATCTTGTTAATAATCTAGTTGTTTTCCTCTTACTGTCACTTTTTACTTGAATTAGAGAAATCAGAAAATAAAAGTTGGTTTGTAAAGGGAACAAATGTTAAAATTTATTGTCAGATGAGGTAATTTATCCAATTAAGCATTTATTTAAGTGTAAACTATACAAAATCTCCTTATAAAATATGTGCATAAAAAAATCATTTCTAAATTACAATATTACACAGAATCACCCATTTTGTTAGCAATGTCACACCCTCACCAGATTTTCCTTACAAATACGGTAAGGGAAACCCTACCTCTTTGACTTAGGGCCTGTTCGACGGAGATTATTACGTAGATTATTGTAGAGCTTTGTATTTTTTGAAAGTTACATGGTGTTTGCCATAATAGATTGTTGATTATAATTTTGAAGAGCGTTGTGAAGAGATTTTTGGTGAAGTTTGGAAAACTTTCTAGGATAGTTTTTGGGTAGATTATCAAATTTTTTTAACAATTTTACCCATCTTTTACATCTTTAACAATTTGTACATTTTTGTCCTTTTTGGTAAATCTACATACAAATCTTTTCACAAATCTACTTTTATCAAACGTCAATTAGGTTATTTGTTAAATTTTCGGAATTTACAAAACTATTTGAAACTCTACTAATAAATCTACCAAAAAAGCTAAAATTACTCAAAAAGCTTAATCTACTCAAATATCTCGTATTACCGAAGAGGGCCTTAAATCTTGGTAACCAAGAAGTTGATGGGTCAAATCTTCTGGATGAGTGCAAAGAAATGATTAATAAGGATGGTTCTATGAAAATAAACATACTTTAAGGGTGACTTAATGTAATTTAGGGCCAGCCAGTTGGACAGAACAATAAGTTGAGTGTTGAGCTCAAAATTTTGACAATTCTACTCATCCGCCACTGATTGAGCAAAATGGCATAACAAACCCACCAAATCTTCAATATACTTGCATTGTTTATTCTTTTCACCCTATAAATTACTTAATTACATACATTTACAGCAATAATTTACTGCTGATAAAAACAGGACAAGAAAGAACAAAATAAATTACAAAATGTGTCTCCTACTTTCAATTTGCAACACAAGACATCTATTTTGTAAAAGAAGTGTCCATGAATGCATTTCCTTTACTCTCTAAGAAGCTCCAAAGCTTTCAACAATGTGCTTCTAAACTTGGCCACATCAATCTTCACATGTTGACCATCCAAAAACAATTTCTTGAACGCAAACCAACCTTGTTGCTGGATCGAATCCGGGTTCCTTATCAACGGGTCCTCGAGTGAATACTTGTCCGCTAAGGAACTTTCCTTCCCACTTATCTTGTACTCCAAGTATCTCAAGTTCATGGCACCGGCAGGCAACTGAAAGTCATGCTTCGACAACCATTCTAACCCCAACGGAATGATCTGAATCAATATCGCGTTTTCAGGCAAGAATATACTATTGGTCAAGCCCGCGCCATGCACACCTACCATTACATCAAAGGAGTTCACCATCTTAGAGAAGTCTCTAAGATTCTTCATTGCATCTACAATGGCCACCTCGTATCCTAGCTTTCTTGCCTCGGTTGCCACCTCTACTTCGTTAACCAAAGATCTCGATCCCTTCCTCGAGATGATCAAAAGCCGCGGCTTTCTATGGTTTCCAACTCTTATAGGACTCACTTTGCTTCTCTTCAAGGAGTATGCACTTCTTACAAATTGTGTGAAGCTTCTCATTGAGTATCCTTGTGAGGTTAGCAAAGGGTCTATTCCAAACTCCTTATGACCCTTTAGACCAACTATTATGCTCGGAAAGCAATGAACTTCGTTTGAGTTGTCCATATCTATAATGTTGTATTTGGATAGCATGTCTATGTAGGCCTTGTACTTGATGAACCACCAAGGCTTTATGTTTGTAACAATAAATTGGACTTCACCATTGAAGGGTCTAGAGGTGATGTAGAGAGGAACTAGGATGTCACTAAAGTCATGGAAGTGGTTTCCCGCGTACCCACCCGACGAAAACACAATGCCCGGGATTGTGTGGTTGATCGAGCACTTTGGCATCTCATTAAGGCCAAAGGAGGAAGGTGATCCTATTGACAACTCCCTTACATTTTGCTTGACAAACTCGTCTATCTTTCGAGCATACGGCTTGAGCTTCCACATGCTAATGTTGCTTGTTTTAAGATTGTCCTCAAAGGATGAGGACACAATGATTGCTGAAGATCTTCCTTGGATCCTCACATCTCCTTTGATTTCACAAAAGTTTGATTTTGGAAGTGAGAAATTGCAAACAAGTGAAGACAATGACTCAATCTTCTTCACTTGAACTTGATCCATCGCCTTCTCGACTTGACTACCATCCTTGGTTGTCAAGTCATTCACTCGAACTTGATCTACAGCCTTCTCGACTTGAACAACCTCCTTGAGGATCAAATCTTTCTCTTGAACTTGATCAATCACCTCCTCAACTTGAACAACCTCCTTGACTATCAAGAAGTTAATAAGAAGAGATCAGCTAAACATGTGCACTCGTAAACACACAATCTTTCAGTCGGACTCTAACAATGATTAAGATTAAAAGATTTGGTATACCTGGAGTGAGCTTAGAAGTGTTCACCATACTAACAACCACATCTTGATCATTCAATGTATCAATGATCGAAAACACCTTCAAATCAACACTACTTGAAAGCTGAAAATTCACTGCAAACACAATCAACAACTAGCATATAAGCTTACATACAATTCCTCACAAGTTAAGAACTCAAGAATTGAAAAGTGACTTACAAAGAGGCAAAGGACCCATGTAGGAGTTCAAAAGAGCACAAAAGCTCAATGCCATAACAAAGCAACCAACAAATGCCCATAAAGAAAGCTTCTTCTGCTCATGCTTGCTGAAACTCCTAGTAAACAACTCATTATACATTCTTTTCTCGACTATCGAAAACTCGAAGCTTGATCTTCAAGCTACTGCATCAATGGCCTTCAAACTTGAAAGGAAGAAAGGATGTTATATATGTATACTAGTGATCATGAAAGTTCTTAAAATGTCACGATCAAACACTTAGAATAAAAACAAAGAATGATTATTGAAATGGGTTGATGTATATGGAACTTAAGAAGTGAAATCTGGACTTGTTTTGTGGTGAATGATCCTCATGCTTTGGGTTTGTTAAATTGTGTACGTAGCCATGGATGGGGTCTTTGAAAAGGACTTGTTGGTTGTGAGAGGTGTTGACTGGTGAAAGAGGCGCCAAAATGGTGGGTGTTGTTTTTTTTATTTAAAAATATTGATTTGGTAATGATAAATGATTAATGTAAGTTTGGTAAACCTTAATATACGTTTTATTTTTTTTCTTAATGTCGGCCTTAATTAGTTTCCAAGAAGCAGCAAAGTTAAAACCCTTTTCAAATATAGATTTCATTTGGAAATTCAAATGGTACAATCGTTGACTCATGTTTTAAAAGACGTTCGATTTACTAATTGTCGATGAAAGTTGTTAGAGTGAGATGTGGATTGAGCGCATCGTGATGGCGCCGGCGTAGGATTGAACGCACCCTGATGGCGCAGGTGCCCGATATTTAAGATAAGCTTTATAGGCCATTAGATCATTTAACAGCTTCTCTAAACTCTTCTTCAAAATAGATAATTAAAAGTAAAAATGTACCCTTTATATTTTTATCAAATCCAACATATTCTCTTGGAGAATTCTCCATTTATTTGGATAATGTCTTCAAATTTAGGGAAGAGTCCCCACTTTTTTTCATTATTCTACATTTTGGAGAATGAAATCATTAAAATTCTCAAAATATTCTAAAATCGAGAAGCTATTGAGATGCTCTTAGGGCCTTTGATTCCGGTGCATTCCCCCAACACCCGATATTTAAAATAAAAAATTTTTTCACGGGTTAGAGGTGTGCATATCGTAGAGAAATCGGATATGGAAATATTGAGCTAAGGAGTTTCTTCTTCCGGTAGTAAACTGAACGTCGTATATAAAACTTTTCTTTTTAAAAATCTATAAACAACCCTGAAAACAAAATACTCGCACTTTCGAATAGATTATTTCACTCGTATAAGGCACAAACTAAAAAATATTTATAGACGTATAATCAAATATCTATGTAAAAAGAAACGAATTTCTTTTGATGTATTTGCAAAGCACATAGCATCTTATAGGATCGGGCATTTAAGGTGCACAACTCAATATATTGTCGTAGGTTTGTAAACTTGGTACAGTCGAATCCTATTTTCTTTTACATTAATATTTGTTGTATCAAAATTGATAGTTTTTTTTATCAATTTTCTTTAACATTTTTATTACAAACAAATCTATTTTACTTATTAAAACAGAGTACGGGTTGATGACGTGGCGCGCTGTGGACGCAGGATTTTTGAAATTGATCTCCCACAATTAAAGCCAATAAATCTTTATTTTTTACATGGTTTGCTTAGAACTTTTATGTTTTACAAATTTGTTTCAAACAAAATTTATTTTTTTGAAACTACAACTTTACGTTATGGGCGAGTTTTAATTAAATTTATTTTGAATTGAATTTTATTTTCGAAATGTTCCATCAGATTTTAAGCGAACAATTATTTTTTGATAAAATCCATCAAAATTTACGTTGTTTTTTTTTTTGAAAAATACCTATAAATATATAATAAATTTTTACATGATTCCATTGGATTTTTTTGATAGTTTTTTAAATAAAAAACTTCCATTTTATCAACAAATATGATTTCCATTTTGACGGTAAATTGATTTCCATTGTTGTTATATCTTTTTTATTATGGATTTTAATTAAATTGGTTTCGATTTCATTTCCATTTTAGTTATATCTTCTGTTAGGATTTTTATTCGAACGAATTTTTTTTTCGAACGTTCCATGTGATTTTTTTCATGGTTCCCTTATAACTTTTTATGTTTTACAAATTTGTCGAAAAAAATTTATTTTTTTGGAACTAAAAATTTTACGTTATGGGTGAGTCTATATCTACTACTAGAGTAGTATACACGACAGTTTACGTGGTGCGTTGTGAGAGTAGTATTTCGAAATGGAGCTCCCACAATTTTTTTTGAAATTGTATAATTAACAATCGTTTTTTTATTGTTTCATCCCTTGATTTGATTTTGGGCAATTTTGTTAACTAGGCCTTTTTGAAAAACTAGAGTAGTAACTAGGCTTTTTAATATTTTTAAATTAAGTAAATATGCCCCAACCTTTTGTATTTATTCTCAAACTCTACACACTCTTTTCTCAAGGGGTACATTTACTAAACACAAAATTAGAAAAAGCCTAGTATTTATATATTTGAGGCATACAACCAATGCGGGTCGCGATACTTGAACAAATTTTCTTAAAAAGTCAGGAATTTTTGTAGTTGATTATGGCAGTTGTCACGAGGAAATTAAGGGTGAAGTTTGTAGCTGAACACCCAAATATTAATTTGTTTTTAGATTTTTCCTTTTCATACCCTCAATATTTGAATTTTTCTCTTTATTTTCACAAACTTTTTAAAATTTCTCTTCATATCCTCAAACTTCTGATCCATTCCTCTCTATTCCTTTTTTTTTTAGTTTTTTTTTTGTTATTTTAAATAAATTATCTTAACTAATTTTTTTTGTTACTTATTTTTTAAAGTAAAAAAAAGAATAAAAACAGAGATTTTGTTTTTTATTTTAAAATTTATAAATATTTGATTGCTAAGTATAACTGATATACAATTTCTTAGTTTATCCAATAATTTTGTTTCATAGTTAATACTAGTAATTAATACAAAGGCTAATGTTATTTTGTTGTGTTAAAAATAAAAGTTATTTCTTTGTTGTTACTCATGTTCATTAAAGAAGAATTTTTTTAATAAAAAGGGGAATATCTTCTCTCTCTCTTTTTTTCTTTTTTACTTTAAAAAATATTTTTTTAAAAAATTAGTTAAAATAATTTGTTTAAAATAATATAAAAAAGTATAGAGAAGAATAAATTAGAAGTTTGAGGGTATCAAAAAGAATTTTAAAAACTTGTGAATACTAAGATTAAAAGTTTAAACCTTAAGGACATAAGAGAAAAAAAAAACTTTAAAATTTTCTTTGTTGAGTTCACATATGTATTCATGTCCTATGCTGCAAGAAACCCTAACAATTATATTTTCTTTTTAATTTTCACCAATAAATTAAACTTCTTTATAAATACTGCACGAGACCTTGCTTATATAGTATGTTGATTTAATTGTATAATATTTTTTTGTAAATACTTAAGGATTAGTTATTTTCCAATAACATTATTTCTCTAACCTTATAACACAACTTAGAAATACGAAAAAAAAAAATGTGAATTCGGTTAAATAACCTAAAATAAAAAATTAGGTAGTTAAAAATGGTTATATTGTACAATGATTTGCTAATTTCCTTTTTAATTGATGATTTGTGAGTTTGAATGTGATGTCAGTTTGGTTAAATTTGTATAAGGCTAATTATATAAGATTTACATAAAGGTGAATTATTAACATCGGATTAGGTTAGATGGTTGAAGCATCATGGGAATGGCAACCAAAATACAACCCTATCAATCATAAACAATAAAAGATAAACAAAACTATAAAGGAAAAATGTGCAAATTATGAAAATTCTTTATCAACGCGTAATCAAATTGTCAACCAAAGTGGGGCTTTATTCTTAATTATTTTTTTTAAAACAATTTGGTTTATTTGACTTTTTTCTACTTTTATGTTTAGTAAATGTACCCCTGAAAAAAAGGAAATAATTTGGTTTATTAGGCTTTTTCTAGTTTTGTGTTTAGTAAATATACTCCTTGAGAGAAGAGTGTGTAGAGTTTGAGAATAAATACAAAAGGTTGGGGTATATTTACTTAATTGAAACATTAAAAAGCCTAGTTACTACTCTAGTTTTTCAAAAATTGTCCAGAAAAGAGTGTATAGAGTTTGAAAATAAATACAAAAGATTTAGTTGTATTTACTTAATTGAAACATTAAAAAGTTTAGTTACTACTCTAATTTTTCAAAAAGGTCTAGTTACCAAAATTGTCCAGGGGATTATTCTTCTTCTCTTGATCACACTATTTTTCACATCAACCTCGTGGAAAAATTAAATAGGGACGTGTTATTTAATCGATTTTTAATTACTTGTTGAAGAAATTTGTAGGGCGTCGGTATAATTCTTTTCATAAAATTGGTCGTAGGATCCGACACCCAAAAATATTTTTTAAAATTGTTGATCGTGCATGATAGTATTGCCTCTAAAAGTAGGTTTAAAATTTTGGACGCTAGAGTCTAAAACCCTAATGTTAGAAATTATATTTTTTTTTTAAATGGACATCGGTGTTTGACGTCCGAGCTCAATGATCGTCTAAAGGAGCTTGCTAGAAATTAAACGATATTGCACTCGGCAACTTTAGGATGAAAAACCATGTCTATATTTAATAACGTTTAAACCTAAAACCGAACCGACTAATAACTACTTGAGGTTATTTGCACACCAGTGTATATGTCATAGAAGTCTTGAATCTAACTCATTGGAATTTCGTTTCAAAATCAATTGATATAGTACGTAAATTTGATCTTTGCTATAGCCTGTATGAAAACGAGTTTGTCGAATATCCTTATCATTCGGGATCATTTGATCCCCTTTATAACTATCTAATTAAATTGCTCATATTAATATCTATTTATATGAGATACAACCATTTTAATAAACCACATAAATTTGTATGTATCCAAGTTAACTTTCAGTTATTTTTGTTATATTTTTCACTTGTAATAACATTTTCTATATAGGCTATGAATTCTGAAATTTACAACATATCATAAACTAGACTCTATCTTACTCATGCATGCATGTTAGCTAAAGAAAATATTGAATATATATATATATATATATATATATATATATATATATATATATATATATATATATATAATGCATGTTAGTTGAGGAGTGTGACAGTCGAACAATATGTCTGATAATTCTCTTTCTCAAATGACGAAAATAATGCATATTTTTATGACCTAGAAGGCCATTTTTTCTTAAGAGATTAAGTTGCAGTGTCGGACTCAAGCAAGCTTTGTTCGTTAAGTCGATTTTTGTCATTAAGATTTGTCAGTAATAACTTATTTGTTAGCAGGATTGAATAAGACAACTCTCATTGCACTATGCTCCTCAACTAGGGCTGAGCAGGTTGCGGTTCGGTGAACCGAACCGCAACCGAACCGCATTTTTTGGTCCAAACCGCAACCGAACCGCAAATTTGCGGTTCGGTTTGCGGTCCGTCATATTGTATTTTGCGGTTTGCGGTTCGGTTCGTCAACCGAACCGCAAATTTGCGGTTCGAACCGCAAACCGCAACTGTGCTCATATTAAAAAAATAAAAATAAAAATTGCAGCTTAGGGCTGGGAGGGAAAGGGGAACGCGTGAAATGTGAATTAGGGCTGGCTGAGGCGCTGAGCACTTCTTCGACAGTTCGACTCTCTCAATCACACATTCAGGAAAGGGGAAAGTCAGTCGCCTCGACGCCTCCTCGCCAGTTCGACAGTCTCAGTCGCCGGTCCTCGCCATTCCGACCCATCCGCCTCAGTAGCCGGTCAGCCCAGCCGTCGCCCTGTCCGACCCATTCGCCATTCGTCCAGTCGCCCCTCCGACCCATTCGCCTCCTCTCCAATCGCCAGTCGCCTCCTCGCTAGTCCGAGTGTCTCAGTCGCCGGTCCTCGCCAGTCCGACCCATCCGCCTCAGTCGCCGGTCAGCCCAGCCGTCGCCCAGTCCGACCCATTCGCCTCCTTGCCATTCACTGTGATTGCGGTTCATTTGCGGTTCGAACCGCAACCGAACCGCAACCGCGCGGTTCAAACCGCAAACCGAACCGCAAATTTGCGGTTCGGTTTGCGGTCCATGTTTTTCAGGTTTGCGGTTCGGTTGCGGTTCGGTTTGCGGTTTGCGGTTTTGGACCGATGCTCAGCCCTATCCTCAACTAATCATATAAAGCATTTTTGTTTTAAATTCAATTAAGTATTTCGTATTTTGAGATGATGGGTTTGAGCTATTAATTTTCATTTATTGTCTCTGGTGAAAATTAATAAGTAGTTTAGATAAATTTTAATATTTTTATCAAAAATTATGTTGAATGTTATAAAGATAAAGTATAAAGAAACAATTTGATTTAATAGGCTTTTTCTAGTTTTGTGTTTAGTAAATGTACCCCTTGAGAGAAGAGTGTGTAGAGTATGAGATTAAATACAAAAGGTTAGGGTATATTTACTTAATTGAAACTTTAAAAAGCCTAGTTACTTCTCTAGTTTCTCAAAAAGGCCTAGTTATCAAAATTGCCCAATGTTAAATTGACATTTATAGTTAATAGTTGATAATAGTCTAAAACCAAAGCTCCTCATGTGATGGGTTTGGCCGGACATTTACACTAGTGTAAATGGGTGTTTGAATTTTTGACGGGTATTTGACTGTCCAAAAACACTAGTGATTAATGTTTTCGGAAGTGTTTTAAAAACCCTCATTCCAGTAAGGGTTCGTGTAAAAACACTAGTGTTTTTCCGTAAAATTACATTGTTGCCCTTATATTTTATCCATATTTACCATATAACTAGCTATTTAATGGATTTTCTCTCACCTCGAAATCCACTCTCTCCCTAGAACCCATCGACAGAAGACAATCTTCAATCTTCATTAGATGCAATAAGCTATCGATAGAAGACAATTTCTAGTGTTTTTGCCCTGAAACCCATGAACGATTTTGGAACTGAGGTAAATCTTGAATGGCTAGGATTAGAAGTTGTCGACAATTTTCTATGTTTGTTCGAAATAGCTGAGGTTTGGTACAATCAGTCGTTGATAGCAACACAGAGAAACTAGCTCGATTCAGAGATACCAACTGAGGTTCGATACGAAAGAAGAAATTTCGAACAAAAGTTTGGAATGCAATCATAGCAGCAAAGAGAGCGAAAATCAATCGAGTTTGAAACCGGAGATCCGGTGGTGTATTTCCGGTGTTTGATTCCACGCAGACGTTCGATGTGGTGGTGGTCGGCTCCGGAATAATTGGACTGAGCAACTAACTCGAATCTCTCTGTTGCAAACCAAGGAAATTAAAATGATGGACCCTAAACACTCTTTGTGTTTTTGCCAAACATTTGTTAGTGTTTTATAACACTAAAGACTTGTGTTTCACTAAAACCAGCTGCAAAACACTAGTGAACACTTTAAACTAGTGTTTTCAGCTAAGCTGTCAAACACAACCTAAGTAGAAAGATTTAAAAAAAACTTTATAAGAATATGAATTTATATATAAGATTTATATATTTATATGTTAAAATAAAATAAAATTATCTATTTGTTCTTGTACGTATTTAAAATTTGTGGAATATTTTACTCTAGACTTTATTTTTCATATGTTTTTGACGAGAAAGAATCATACATTTTTGCTTCTTATTAATCCGAAAAATGTATTAAAACTTGGACAATTTTGGTAACTAGGCTTTTTTGAAAAACTAGAATAGTAACTAGACTTTTTAATGTTTCAATTAAGTAAATATACCCCAACCTTTTGTATTTATTCTCAAACTCTACACACTCTTCTCTTGAGGGGTACATTTACTAAACACAAAACTAAAAAAAACCTAGTAAACCAAATTGTTTCTTAAAACTTTAATTAACCAACTTATAGTTTGGGACATGATACTAGTAACAGTATGATAAAATTCCGAATCAAAATTTTTGGATCCCCGGCTATATACTAGTTTTACGGGCCGAGCTTTCGTGATAACCACAAGATCGGTATAACAAGCTGAGTTGTCGTAAGACGTTGTCAAGACGCAATTTGACAAGGTCAAATATGCATGGTAAAAAAAAATTGGGTTAAGAAGAAGCACAAGGCACGTAGGCCTTGTCAAGATGGTGCATACACTTAAGATGGAAAATGTTCTAATCCTTGAAGGATCCGAGAAAATCATGAAGGGTCCATGCAAGACGCTCGAGAGAAGGTTAGGACAATCTAGAGAGATCCGAAATTGAAAGTATAGAGACAACTCAAAGTTCGACAACTCTCTAGACCAACCCGGAAAAAGGTGGGTCGATCCGGATGAATTTCGATCTCCTCGGAAGGCTTTAGAGAAGTTTAGAATGTGACGAAACCTCCTACACTAAGTTTAGAGAGTCTTAGGGAGAGTTTTACACTTGTATGAAATTACCAAAAAGAAAAAATGTGTATTAGGAGTATATCAAGATATTAGTTTAATATTCATATACTAGTATCCAAATATAAATATGAGGTTTTTTTTATGTCGATACCTATATCTGATATGTATATATGACTACCAAACACGTATTAAGTGTTTTCGATTCTATCTAAAAGTTGCATAGTCTAAGTTGAGAATAATCCACCTCTTGTTGCTACTAAACGTGGGAATGAAATTTTTTCGCTCTCTTCTCTCTCTTCTTTTTACTAGTTGCTAAAAGGCTAGGTTTGGCTCACTGGCACCTTGATTGAAGTAATCCTCCGTCGAGGGCTTCTAACGGGAATGAGAGCGAAATTGCTACAAAAGGTAATGATGCTATGGTGGAGGCCTGTCCACATCAAGTTGACATGTCTTCTCCTTCACCTAGTACTGCAAACATTACTGAGACTGGAAGTAACACAGAGTCTTTGGTTCCAACTGCTGAAGTGAATAAGAATACAAATACATCGGATCAAACGCCATCAGAAATCTCGTGATCAACTATGAATCAGACGATAGCATCTCCTGAGGGCACCCACCAGTTAACGAATTATGCACCAGAAAAAGCTGATACTAGATCTTGGAGTGATGTCCTAGGAGGAATCAAAACCGACATTACTAACAAGGATAGAATCACAAGAGAAACGTTAACAGGGAAGATAAAAATCAGTTTCCCATTTGGACAGAAAGGTGATCCGGTAATTGAAGTTAATAAAGGGATTACCGAGTATCTTGAGTCTAGATGACAGAAGTCAATTGTTTTCAAGGTTATCGGCTTCCCAATTTCCTTCCTAGTCATGGAAAGAAAGATGAAAGAACTTTGGAAGTGCAGGGACAACATGCAGCTTATGGATTTGAATAATAACTACTTCTTAGACCGTTTCATTAGTGAAAACGAGCTTATGATGATACTCACTAGAGGTCCTTTGACAGTCTTTGGTAGGTGTCTTATTATGAAGAGATGGACACCATATTTTGTCACTACTAATCCCATCACCTCAACACCAATTTGGATAAGAGTTACAGGTGTACCGGTTCAATGGTTCCATGAGGCAATTCTGTGGAATATAGCAGAAAGTGTTGGTCACCCGTTAATCATCGATCCGAAAACTCTCCATCTTAACCGGGGAAGATTTGCTAGAATATGCATCAAGATTGATCTAAGTCGGCCATTGAAGAAGGCCATCTTCATTACTGCAAGAGATGCCTCATTGAGTATGAAGGGTTGGATACAATATGTTTTAAGTGCGGAAGATATGGACACCTTGCTTCTCAATGTGCGATTGGTAGAACTCCAAGGTCCTAGAATGACACTGTGGTAGGGAAGACTCCAACCATAAATGAAGAGAACAATACCAACAATAATCAACAAAATCCTGAAATATCATAGCAATGCCCGAATTCCTTAACGTTGGCGGCTGATTATGTCGGCTATGGGCCCTGGATGATGGTGGCGAGGAGGAAGCGAGTTGAGAAAGACAAGAATATTGTTGGACACAATCATAACCCTATTTCTGGACAACCTGCCATCTATACCAAGGATCCGATCTCCAACTCACAAGGAAAGCGGCAACATATGAAAGCAAAGAATCAAACTTATGTGGTTAAAGGCAAGTCTGTTGCTTATGGACCTGTAATACTGGGCCATGCAGAGTTGGGGAATAAATCCATATTAGATGGAGCTTCTAAAAGCAAAACCCATAATGAACTAGATCCGTTCATCAGGCAAGCAAATTGCAGTCGCCACAGTTATAGTTATAAACCAGGGCAACCCAACCGAAACAGGTAGCTCGCCAACTAGAGTACATATCTTCATTGCTACAACAGAGAAAATGATTAATACTGATAAGAGCAAAGGTAGAAAAAAGACTCGCAGTAAAGTCAAAAACGACGCACGGAGAGCTACTTGGAGAGCGAAAAAAGTTGAAGATCACATACATAACCCGAGAGCTCTTAAGCGACAACGCCAAAATGAGGTTTGTGATTCTATCCCTCCCCGTCAACCTGCTGTGGTGAATGATAAAAGCCTGGAAAAACATATACCTCTACTTGCTCCAACTCTTCCTGTTGATGGTCACAATAAGTTACCGGATGTGGCGAACACTTTTAAGGAGTTTGAACCTAATATACAGACATCGAGCCATAGTATTGACCAGTCGACTGCCCAACAGGGTATGTAACTCTTGGAACTACCCCGTTTCTCTTTTAAGATTGGTTTTAATGAATTTTCTGTTTTGGAATGTATTTGGAGCCGGTAAGAACGGGTTTTGACGAGCGATCAAATATTTGTGACATCACCACAATATAGATATGCTTGCCATCTTTGAACCAAGAACTTCTGGAGTTAAAGCTCAAGAAATCTACGACCGTCTGAATTTTCCGGGCTGCTTTCGGGTGGAAGCAGTTGGTTTTGGAGGAGGCATCTGGCTCCTTTGGAAGAAAGATAAACTTAACATTAACATTATAAGCAGCAGTACAAACTTCATTCATGCAAGGGTCAATAACGATGCTGGTTCCTTTAGTGTGATTGCCGTCTAAGCCGCTCCTGCTTATATCAGGAGGAAGGAGTTCTAGATTGATATCGATAAGGTTATTGAGTCGGTCAATGAGACTCTCATCATTGGTGGAGATTTCAACATGATTAATTTTTTGCATGAGCGGAAAGGAGGCTAGGGTTTGGAAAACTACATGCAGATTCTAATGTGTTTAATGATCTCATCATGAAACTTGGCCTCATTGATCTTGGCTATACGGGACCAGACTTCACGTGGGACGATGGAAAGTCGGCTAAAAGAAGCGTCTTCAAACGCCTTGATAGAATTCTTATGAACTTGGAAGGACGGTTGAAATGGCCTAACACCCATGTCAAACACCTTTCCGGGTTCTCCTTAAATCACTCTCCTTTACTTTTCTCTTTAGATGTTGTCATTAATTGGAAGAAAGAGAGAAGACCTTTTTGTTTCGAGGCAACTTGGATGACCCACAACGAGTTCCAACCTATGATCGAGATGTGTTGCTTTAATAACCCAGAGGTTAATCTAGCTTTCCCTATTCTTAAAAACTCGCTTATGCTTTGGAATAGACTTGTGTTTGGGAATATTTTCCGCATGAAACATGATTCTATCACCAAGCTAGCCAAGGTTCAAACTAAAAGAGGCAACGGTGATTCTACTAGACTCCAAGAAGAAGAGAAACTTCTACACGAGAAAGTTGAAAGCATTCTTAAGCAAGAAGAGATCTTTTGGCTTCAGAAGTCTAGAGAACAATGGCTTGAATTAGGGAACCGTAACACCACCTTCTTTCATACCTCCACCATCATTAAAAGGATCCGTAATAGAGTGATAGGTCTCAGCATGGATCATGACTTGTGGGTGGAGGATCACACTCTGCTGGAGAAACATGTCGTGAGCTACTTCAAAGATCTTTACAACTTGCAGGGTTCCAGTTTGTTGCACAATGCTAACCTTGATACTATCGGGTTCCCGGTGATCAAAAGCCTTGATTGGAACAATATCATGAAACCGATTAGCATGATAGAGGTTTGGAACGCAGCAAAGAGCATGGGAGCCTTCAAAGCTCTTGGAGTTGACGGCTTTCAACCAGTTTTCTATCATAAGTGTTGGGGTATTGTGGGGCATTCGTTGAAAGAAGAAGTCTTCCGCTTCTTTGGAACCCAGAAGTTGTTTCCTGGAAGTAATGATACCCTTATTTCACTCATCGCCAAGGTTGGTAGCCTGGAGTATATCAGTCGGTTTCGACCTACAGCTCTTTGTAATTTTAGCTACAAGATCATTCCGAAGGTTTTGGTCCAGATAATGCAGAGTATTGTTGGCAAGCTTGTGGGACCGGTTCAAGGTAGCTTCATTCCGGGCCGCCTTATTCAGGATAATATTGTTCTCATGCATGAGGTTGTCCATTCCATGAGGAGAAAGAAGACCGGTAAAAAGTGGATGCTCCTCAAACTTGATCTTGAAAAGGCGTATGATAGGATCAGATGGGATTTTGTTGAAGATACAATCATTGACGCATGCTTCCTTGCCGAGTGGGGTAAGATGATTAAGGAGTGCATTAGCTCTGCTAGGATGCAAGTTATTTGGAATGGAGAAGTAACTGAGTAGTTCGCCCTAGAAAGAGGAATTAAACAAGGGGGCCCGTTTTCCCCTGATCTTTTTGTTCTTTGTATTGAGAGACTTAGCCATCTTATTTTTGATTCTGTAAATAGAGGTGAGTGGAATCCCATTAATCTATCAAGAGGCGGCCCACCCTTGTCACACATGTTCTTTGCCGATGACATTACCCTCCTTGTTGAAGCGTCACTCGCTCACATTAAGGTTTTAATGCATTGCATCGAGGTGTTTTATAAAGCTTCGGGGCAAAAGTTCAGCATTCATAAATCCAAGATCTTTATTTCTCCGAATGTCGATAGAGATCTCTGTTGGGATATTGAGCGATTGAGTGGTGTGGAAGTCACCAAGAATTTAGGCAACTACCTTGGCATACCTATATTGCAAGGACGAGTTGGTCGATCTACTTTCACCAGTCTTCTAGATAAAATCAATGGCTAATTAAACGGTTGGAGAAGCAAGACGCTCAACTTCGCCGGAAGACTCACGTTAACTAAATCGGTTCTCACCTCTTTACCTATATATTATATGGTTACCTTGACTATTCCTGCATGTGTGTGTAAGGAGATTGACAAACTTTGCTGCAACTTTGTGTGGGGTGACTCAGATGGTCATAGGAACATGTCCACGATCAAATGGAGCGACATGTGTATACCTAAGGACAAAGGGGATCTAGGCATAAGAAATATTCAAATCACCAACAAAGCCCTTCTGGGGAGTCTTGGCTGGAGGTTTATCAAGGACTCTGATAGTCTATGGGTTAAGATCCTCAAGAGTAAGTATATTAGAAATGGAAGAGTGATGCAGTCCTCTACATCTCACATCTGGAATGGCATTCTCGTGGGGCTTCATGAAGTTGTCTGTCGAGGAGCCAAGTGGAATCTTGGGGACGGCACCGCTATTCGATTCTAGGCTGATAGTTGGTTAACAACAGAACCCCTTTCACACCATAACTTCACATAATCTTGACCCAACAAAGGATATGGAAGTGGTGCGACATTACTGGGTTCAAAATGAGGGCTGGAATTGGCAGAGTCTCAGTGGAAAGCTGCCGATGACTTGCATGTTGAAGTTAGCCGCAGTTAAACCTTTTGATAATGTTGTTAGGGCCAACAACAACAACCAAAATATCATGCAAAAAGATGAGTTGGGCTGGGACCTTCCTAGGATGGAGGCTACACTAAGGCTTTAGCATATAGGCTCATTTCAAGATCTGATGACATTCAACAACCAGATGATCACGTTTACAAGTCGATTGGAAGCTGAGAGTTCAAGAGCGGGTCAAAGTGTTTATGTGGAAGCTCATGAGAGGTGGTATTTTGTGTAATGCTGAGAAGAAACGCAAACATATTGCAGTGGAGGATACGTGTAGCTGTTGCATGCAATCTGTAGAGACCCTCGTACATTTGTTTAGAGATTTCCCGAAGACGTTGATCTTTGGAGATCCCTACAACATGTTCGGAGTGATGTTAACTTCTTCAACACATCGTTTGCGTCATGGCTCAAAGGTAATCTCTACTCTAAAAACATCTTTCATCTTAATTATATGTGGTGTGATATGTTTGCAGTTACCCTATGGTGGATTTGGAAGTGGAGGAACGATAAGGTCTTCAATAACTCAAGCCCGGTAGGAGATAGGAGCATTTTCGTCCTAGCGAGAACAAGGGAGTATATTGACGTTTGGAGCAAGAGGGACAAGAATCAACCAAACCGCTTGAGAAGTATCATTCATATAGCATGGAATCTGTAACGACCCGAGTTTTAAATAACCCAAGACGTCACTAGGCTAAGGACCACACAGTGGGTCCCATCAGTTAGCCTGACAACAACTTCACAAATAGGACCTTGCAACAAGAAGCACGAAGAAATAATGAAAACATTCAACCTGTCATTTAGAAAACATTTACATAACAACCGTGCATGCAGTTAGTATGTATATCCCAAAACGACACTTTAAAACATGACACCTGAACAGGTGTCTTAAAACTTCAGCCTGAAATCAACATGTGTACACAGTTGCACACAACCAACAAAAGACTCGCTTGCAAGCGATTAGTTTCAAAAGTAGTTCAACCAACCCTTGGGTTAACACTGCCTCGGATGTCCACTTCCTGCAGCTGACATCCTTGAAGCGTTCCTATGTTCGGTATTACCTAAAAAGGATCGGTTTAAAACCGTTAGCTACTGATCATAATCTATCCACGAGAGATTATATCAACACATCACAGCACAACAAAGCATTTCAAAACAACAACACATATCAACACAGTGAGATATAAATCTCTCAAGCACGGGTTTCTGCAGATCGAAGCTAAGTAAGTCCGAAGACTTACCTGGATACGCTCACTGAGCTACTAAGCTATAGTTAGTTTACCGTCTTCAACACCACCTGTCGAGAATATCATATTCCTCGTATTAAACTTCTTGTTTCAAACATCAATTAAATTCATTCCTTTGAATTTAATTAGCTTATAGCATTTTCTAGATTCCTAATTTAATTAATTAATCTTTAATTAATTAATTAAATTTCACCAGAATAACGTTTTGCCCGCAGACAGTTTCTCAACCCAACTGTCATTAGATCTCATCAACAAATAGCCCATAATCACCAGAATATTGTAACGAGCATAATGGAATTTCCAATTATCCATTTTGACAAGCCTAAGGTCAATTTAGGCCAAATCGCAATACTGAAAACGAATAAATTCATAACTTATTCGTTACTAACCCGATTGACGATCCGAAAGAAGATTCGGGATCACAACGACGCAGGCTACGCTCGGACACCATCAGATTCACCGGAATCTGAGTGACGGGACCGGCCATATAAGGGGGAGGCTCGACTTGACCTTAACTTCAACGGAAACGCAGAAACTCGGTACCAAAATGAAGAGGACAAAGAGAGGAATCCGAAAACTCAAACGGAATTGAAATCGGATTACAAACGAAGAGTAGATCTGAATTTGAAGGTTGAGAGAAATCAGAGCTTTTACGAGGAAACGTGAAAGGAAATGAATTAATAAATGAATTTCCGCTATTTATAGCGAAGGCGATAATTATCCTTTAGCAAAGTCGATAGTTATCCTTTTATCGATCCGAAGGCGTTTTGAGCCCCTTCTCCAAACTTCTCGAAATTGGAATAATAAATCTGACATTTTGTGTGGATAATTATTCCGCAACTTTCTCGGAAAACGCGTATTCCTAAGCCGTCTTTCTTAGCCGCTAAGAAACGAAATAGCGGCTCTTTTGGCCATTTTGCCTTTCCATGTTATTTCATATCTAGAACATACCCAATGTTCTGATCATTTCTCTCAACTGCAATTTTATTAATTGAAGCTCCCAAATGCTCCAAATAATACCAGAGGGTAAAAATTATTCCTCGGAGGAAAAAGTGAAAATTTCCCCATAAGTCCAAATTTACACCAAAATCTAATGGTGGAATTTATACTCGTCATCTGCACACTATTCGCGATTTATGGGTCAATTAATATCGATGATTAACTTAATCACCCTTAATCATCCTTGATTAGGATTCGAAAATTCTAGCTTTTACATCACACACCCCTTAAGAAAAAGTTTCGTCCCGAAACTTTAGTACACAGCTCATCAGAAGACTGAATCCGTCAATCACATAATTAACCTATCTTTGCATTTCGTGCAAGCATAGATTATTATCACGTTAGCGGGGTCATCACGCTCACACTATTGAAGTCTATCACTTCCTATGTTAGCAAACACAAAATAATTCACGCATACATAAATCACATCAACATAGATTCATATAAGCACATTAGTTAGTGAAAAAGGTTAGGTACTAATTCTTGCCTCTATCCCAATCACCGATTAAAGAACTAAACACCTCTGGATAATTTCTCTCCATGTGTTCAACTGTTTCCCATGTAGCCTCTTCCATTCCCCTCGGGACCATTTTATCTTCACTAATGGAATTTCTTTTATTCCTTAAATTCTTCTTCTTTCTGTCTAACACGGTCATAGGGAACTCGACATAGGTCTGATCAAGCTCTATCTCGATAGCATCATAGTTGAGTACATGGATCGGATCTATTTGAGACTACCTTAGTTGTGATACATGAATGTACACCATCCATTGTTGGCGGTAATGCTAGACGATAAGCCACTTTACCAACTTTTTCCAAAATCTCAAACGGTCCAATATACCGAGGACTTAACTTCCCCTTGACACCAAATCGTTTGACTCCACGAGTCGGTGAAAATTTTAGCCAAACGTGTGTCCCTATTTCAAACTCTAGCGGACGTCGGCGCTTATTAGCATACGATTTTTGTCTACTCTGTGCAGCCAACATCCTTTCTCGAATCAAAGCAACTTTTTCAATATCACTTTTAACTTTGTCTAGAGCCGTGTCAATGACATCGGCAGACTCATCCCAACATAATGGGGTTCGACATTTCCTTCCGTACAGTGCTTCATAGGGTGCCATCCCAATGGACGCATGCCAACTGTTATTGTAGGTGAACTCGACCAACGGTAATTGATTTGGCCATATCGGTCCCCAATCAAGCACACATGACCTCAACAAGTCTTCTAAAGTCTGAATAGTCCTTTCGGACTGACCATCTGACTGTGGATGAAACGCTGTTGTAAAAATTAACTTGGTTGCCATTACTACGTATTCGATTCCAACATTTGGAAGTAAATCGTCCATCTCAATTTGAAACTATGGTCTTAGGAACTCCATGTAATCTGACTATCTGATTCACGAATTCCTCTGCTAACTTGTTCACAACCCAAGTTTCCTTGATAGGAATAAATCTTGCAGTCTTTGTTAATCGATCAACCACCACCCATATGGAGTTATAAACCTTACTACTACGTAGACTGGTTACAAAATCCATGGTGATGTGTTCCCATTTCCACTCCGGTATCTCCAATGACTGGAGTTCTCCTCCTGACCTTTGGTGTTCAATTTTAACTTGTTGACATGTTTGACACCTTGACACAAACTCAACAATATCTTTCTTCATACCTTGCCACCAAAAGTAAGGTTTAATATCCCGATACATCTTGTTTGATCCTGGATGTATGGAATATGGTGTTGCATGGGCTTCCACAAGAATCTTTTTTTTTCTAATCTCTTCATCTTGAGGAACACATACTCTTCCCTAATATCTCATTATATTGTCAGTATCGATATGGAAATCTGAAGATTCATCATTTCCGATCACTGACCTTATTTTGATTAAATTAGGACAACTTAGTTGTTTTTGTTGAATTTCCTTCAACCAATTGGGCACTACCTCCAAGGTACACATATACCCTTGTTCTTTTTGAACCCATATTTCAATGCCACTACAAATCAGATCTTTTTGTATTTCAACTTGTACAGTTAATCGAGCAATCACTTTTTCTTAAGCTGACTTCCTACTCAAAGCATCAACCACCACATTAGCTTTACCAAGATGATATAGTATCTCTAAGTCATAATCATTTATCAACTCCAACCACCTTCTTTGTCTCATATTCAACTTTTCCTAAGTGAATATGCACTTCAAACTCTTATGATGTGTCATAATCATGCATGTTGTTCCAAGCTAGCAGTGCCACCAAATTTTCAGTGAACGAAGTATCGTTGCTAACTCTAAGGTATGTATTGGGTAGTTTTGCTCATACTACCTCAATTGTCTAGATGCATATGATATGATTGTCATTCTGCATCAAAACGCATCCCAATTCCATTTTAGACGCATCATTGTAAACAATGAACTCTAGTGCTCCATTCGGCTCACCTAACACAGGTGCAGTAGTCAATCTCTTCTTTAACTCTTCAAGGCTTGCTTGACACTGGTTAGTTCATACAAACTTTGGCTTCTTCTGAAGTAGGTTGGTCATAGGTCTTGCTATGATGGAAAACCCCTTTACAAAACGTTGGTAGTATCCCGCTAATCCTAGGAACTACGTATATCCTTTACGTTTTTGGGTGGTTCCCATGCTAGCACGGTTTCGATCTTGGAGGGGTCAACTTTGACTCCATCTGCAGTAATCATGTGTCCCAAGAATGTTACTTCTTTCATCCAGAAGTCACACTTGGACAACTTAGCGTAAAGCTTTTCTTTCCTCAATACTTGAAGAATTGCTTTTAAATGTTCTATGCTCTTCACTACTTCGTGAATAAGCCAATATGTCATCGATAAACACCACAACAAACCGAGTCCTGAATGTTGTCTTATGAATATCATCTTCTTGAATCTTCAACTGGTGATAGCCTGACCGTAGGTCTATGATGGAGAACACATTTGCTCCTTGCAATTGATCTAACAAATCATCAATTCGTGGCAGTGGATACTTGTTCTTAATCATCATCTTATTTAGTTCTCTATAGTCGATACATAGCCTCATTGTACCATCCATTTTTCTTCACGAACAATACCGGCGCTCCCCATGACAATACACTTGGCTGAATAAATCCTTTATCTGCCAATTCTTCCAATTGCTTCTTCAACTCAAGCATTTCCACAGGTGCCATTCTGTACGGAGCTTTAGAAATTGGTCTAGTTCCACGCTCTAGATCGATTCTAAAGTCAACTTGCCTAGTAGGTGGCAATCCAGGTAATTCATCTTGAAAAACATCCTTAAACTCGGGTGCAACTGAAATGTCTTTCAATTGAATCTTTCCTTCTTTCTCCAAAGCATAACATAAATATGCTTCACATCCTTTCCTTGCCAGCTTACTTGCTTTCATCGCAGAGATCATCACTAACGGGTCTTGTAGCTCACTTCCTTTGAACACATGACAAGTATCATCTTTGGCTAACATTATTTTTGTTAGCATTTCCGCATCTATCTTATCCATATACTTGATCATCCAATCGATGCCTAGAATCACGTCATCATTATCCAATCCGGTAATAAGGATATCGGTTGGCTACTTTACTTGCCTAGCTTCCACGTAAACTTTGACTTTCTCCTCCTCTCACATTAGGACAAGATCCTTGAGTTAACATTATCCCCTAGTCTCACAAACTTTATCATATCTCTAGGTTAACTACATTTGAAACATGTAGTTGGACTTTTTGATCAATCCTTCTTGTAATGATTTAGGTCTCCACAATTGAAACATGTTCTTCCCTCCAATTTCTCTTATGATCATGGTTGTGGAGAAGGCCTTGTTTCTTGAGTCACACGTCTCGTACTCGCAGGTTCAAGAAACTTGGAGTAGACTTCTGCCTCTTTCCTCCACTAGTTTAGGAATCCACCTCTTTCCTAAAGCCTTATCTTGCTTTAAGCTTTATTATCCTCTCCTAATACTCCAATAACGTCATATCTTAGGTGACAACACAAACTAAGAGGTCGTTTCATCCTATCGTAAACAATCTTATCAATTGATCATAAAGTGGTGCACTCTCATCCAACGATGTATACTCCTCATGTAATTCATCTCCATCATAGGAGAACCTCCAAATGTTGCTTCCAGAAAAGACTTTAACAAGTTAGTCCAAATCCGACTCTTGAAAGTCTCGTAATCCACAATGATTGAACGATTTCTCATCCACCAACATGCACCAATGTTTTGCATGAAGGTTGCTGCAAGTTTCATCTTATACTTTTCTAGCCCTCCAATGTCCCCAAAAGTCATGTTTATGTGGTTCAACCGCCAATCAACTTGCATTACATAAGCTCCTACAAACACTAACACATCTCTTCTTTTTATGGCCTTAGTCACTTCTCTAATGAAGATCACTACCTTCTTATTCCTCATATGGAACTTCTAGTGTTTGGGGTTCAACAACTCGTGCTTGCCCTTGCGTTTCTATCGTAGGAATAGCCCTTTCTACCGCTATATTCTTGCATCTTCTCATCTCATGTAGCTCGATGGGTAAAGGTACTTGACCTTGACCACTTACTTTAAATATTATACTCTCATGTACTTCTAGCTTGTCGTGCTTCCACTGGCACACTTGCACATTGTGCTTCCATTGACATACTCGTAATGAAGCTACAAATTCCTTGTCCCTTAACCAAAACGCTTACGGTTGCCTTTATCACGGTTTCGACAAACCGGAACATTCACGATCATTCTCTCTTCATATATATCCACTACTTATAACAATAGTGATATCTATAAGAATACTATAATCTTAACAAGTTAGAGAGAGAACTACACTTACAAGGAGTCACGCTGAGGAGTGGAAGGCAGTGCCTTTACCCACAATCCCGACTATGCATATAATTTTAAATCCATTAAAACCATATGTTAGTAATTTCCAAAATCTTTTGAAAACTTAAATGTCCTTTAAAAACCAACCCGGACTGGGTTGTAGTTAGGTTGAACTATCATGTCTCTTCTCAAGTCACATGTGCCCTTGTTGTCAACCTAAGCTCTGATACCAATCTGTAACGACCCGAGTTTTAAGTAACCCAAGACGTCACTAGGCTAAGGACCACACAGTGGGTCCCATCAGTTAGCCTGACAACAACTTCACAAATAGGACCTTGCAACAAGAAGCACGAAGAAATAATGAAAACATTCAACCTGTCATTTAGAAAACATTTACATAACAACCGTGCATGCAGTTAGTATGTATATCCCAAAACGACACTTTAAAACATGACACCTGAACAGGTGTCTTAAAACTTCAGCCTGAAATCAACATGTGTACACAGTTGCACACAACCAACAAAAGACTCGCTTGTAAGCGATTAGTTTCAAAAGTAGTTCAACCAACCCTTGGGTTAACACTGTCTCGGCTGTCCACTTCCTGCAGTTGACATCCTTGAAGCGTTCCTATGTTCGGTATTACCTAAAAAGGATCGGTTTAAAACCGTTAGCTACTGATCATAATCTATCCACGAGAGATTATATCAACACATCACAACACAACAAAACGCACAACCGATTAGCACATACAAGAAGCCAGCTAAGTAAGTCCGTGGGCTTACTAGTCTCCAAGAGCAACCGATTAGCACACCCTCAAGTTCCCCTCGGGAAAACGCACAACGCCTGTTCAAGACAAGGCACACGAATCAAACAACGCTCTAGTCAACTAGAAATCCTTAGACTTCTAGGCTCAACATCCTCACAAGAACATAAACGCATAAGATTGATCGAAACTTAAAACCTAACACAACTCTTCTAAACTAAACTGTACTTATACCCAATTTCGGAATATCCTAAATCTGGATTAACCCAACGGACCGCTCTCCACTTTTACTATATGCTCCTATACATATCCATCAACAACATATCCAAAAATCAAGTCCAACAGAGGTCAATAACCCCTCCAAATCTACCTCACAAAACTGCACCACAAGTAGTTTTTCTAACAATTAGAATATTTCAGCAATCATCCGGAAAATTGCTTCCTCTCGATGGAATCCTCTCAAATTTTTATATATTCTACTATGAAGTCTTAACTATGACATATCAAAAATACAAGTCTAACCGATAAATATAACCCAATCAAATCTATATCACAAAACAGGATCACAAGTAGTTTTAGACAAAATTCAGCATAACCTATAAACTGCTTAAGGTCTCTACTTTGGGACGCCATAACTCTTAAACTGCAACTCGGATTCCTCTCAAATTTCAGTATGTTCTACTATGAAATACCAACTATAACATATCCAAAAATCAGCAATAAAGGAGACGTCTAACTTACCCAAATCTGGATCACAAAACTAGTAGTTTTTCCAACACTTAAGAAATTTCAGCACAACAGAAAAAAAAACTACTTACGGCCCAATCTTTGAAAATTCATAAATCCTAAACCACTCGTTGGATTCCTCTAAAATTTTAATATGTTCTACCACAATATCCCAACTATAACATATAAAAATTTCAGCCATAATGGATCAGTCTTTCATACCTAAATTTGGTCATCAAGCTGGCTGCTCGTCGATATTGAAAACTAAGAAACTGCAACAGCTCATTGAAGTTGCTCCTTGGCTGTCATATATATGTTTCAAGATGATTTAGAGGAAACTATTAGCAGAGTATATATGATGGGAAGCAAGGAGGAGATAGGGTGGTCACACACGAGACTCACAACAGATGGAGGCATGGTTGTTGCTGCACGCAGATGGAGAAGCAAGGCTTCCAGTTCACTCGGGTTTGAGTGCACCAGGAGGGAGAGAACCAGGATGGGAGAGCAGCCATAGTCTCCAGAAGGCGCCAGTCTAGAGTTTGCTGAAGAGGGGAGTCATGATTCCTGTACGTGGTTGGATCATTCCGAACAGGTGCAGCGAAGGAGGAGGGGAGGAGATCAGCAGCATGAATGAGGCGTGAGGCAAGCGATCTGTTGAGATCTTGCAACATGAACCTGGACATGAAACTGAGAGGGAAAGCAGCGACCTTGTAGCACCGAGATTCTAGGGCGTTACGGTTATGAGATTGGCTCTCCCATTCATCACGTACACGCTGGAGGAGAGAACGGCTTCCCTGCTAGACTAGCGTCGTCCTCGGCTTGCTGATGGTCTTGGAGAGTCACAATCTTGCTACTGGGCTGGCGTTCCTGGGCTAGAGACAAGACAAAAACTGGGCTGAAGCAAGGGCAAGAGTTGGGCTGAGGTAAAGGCAAAAACTGGGCTGAGGTAAAGGCAAAACTGGGCTGAAGTGGTCAAGGAGACTTGTCAAAATTGTGCCTTGGTCTTGTCAAAACTCGTCGGTGACGTTGTCATGGTCTCGTCATGTTCTTGTCAAAACCTGTCGGTGACGTTGTCATGGTCTCGTCATGTTCTTGTCAAATGGCATGAGCTATAAGTGGGGTAAATCTAGGGTTTGATATAAAATTCTATCATTTTATGTGAAGTGGGATTACGTAAAATGATAAAATTTGAGATAGTGTGTACGACTAGGTAGACAGAGAAAGATCAATGGGTCAAAACCTGGTTTGATACGGAATTAAACGGAATAAAAATTCCGGATATTACAGTCGCTCACATACCCGGCGTAGCGCCTCTTACCAAAAGCACTCTATTGTACATACCCGGCGTAAGGCCTCTCCGTCCTCGTCGGCTGCGGCTGGTACGGCTCCGTAACTTGGTTCGGCAGCCAATCTGTTTCACTGCCCAAATAAGTCAATGTCTCCCTTACTGTTGCTTTGGCAAAAGTTTTAGGCTTGCGGGTTCCCAAACCCTAGCCGCCACAAGCGGAAACAAAATCAAAGATTATTTTTTCACGAAAGTGCTTAAATCGGTCAAGTTGTTGACCAGATATTAACAAAAGTGGTGATAATTGTTACAAATTCACTACAACTAGAATTATTTTCACAAAACTTTGCATATTCCATGTGTTAACTATCTAAGGTGCTTCCTATTGTGTACAAACTCAAACTTTAGGACCCATTCTCAGCGTAATGGCTCCAATAATATCAAAAAACGAAAACTAAAAACAATAATAAAAAAAATCTAAAATAAGCTAAAGTTCAAAACCTCGACCATGCTCCATATAAAGGTACTTTGTTATTAACCAACGTGTTATTTAACCTCTTTGAACAAAATCCTTTTTACAAATCTTTTAATCTTTAAACCATTAAGTTATACACCTGCATATGTCATGATACCTGCTCTCATCAACTTCGTTTTCCGAGGTTTGATGTTGTCTTTTGGTGGCGGTTCGAGTAGTTTGTTGAGAATGGGGCTTGAATTTATTATAGACTCTTGATGGCTCTGGTGCAGCCCAATTTTGAGGCGTCCACAGTTGTTCCTCATACTTGCTACCTGTGTACTTCCTTCGAAGACAAACGGTTATGCTCGTTTGCCTCTTGTGGCTGGATCATCCTACTTTCCCTTGAAGACTTTTTTTGCTTTCGGATTTCTTTTGATATATTTTTGTGTATTTATTTTCTTCTTTGTTTTGTGGCCCTTCACGGCGGTTAGTCCGTCTGCCGATTTTTTTCGGTCTTTCGATCCACTAGACGGCGAGCCGTCTAATGGTTCAAACCGCTTTCCGTTTTAAAAAAAAAAAAATCGAAAATTCCTTTGATTTTATCCAAATTTGAGTTCCTATCTATGCTTTTGTAGATTCAGATATCGGCCTCAAATAAGTTGGGTGTTTGGGGTCGAAGAGCTTCACAATTGCTTCATGGATGGCAATAAAACATAGAGGCTCACAGAATTGACCCAAACCCAAGTCTGGAATTCATCGTCCATGTTCAAGTGATGGGCTTACCTTGAGACAAACCAAACTGCTCATCACAAAAGAATATAGAAAATACACCATTTTCTTGGGCAGACTGTTCGGTTCATAAAACCTCCTAGTGCCGTATAGAGAAAAGCTCAACGACACTCTGATGACGGAATAAACTTTGTACCTCAACAATATAACATTGTTTACCCGTCGACTGCCAATCTGATGATCAGATTCACCAGCAGAATATCATGCTGACTACAAATTTTGCTCGGAATTGTGAGATGTGATCCTGCACGGGAAAAGGAACACAGTCCTCCTGTTGTAGGTTCCGAATCGAATAGACACTCTTAAGCAGCCGAAGCAAGTTTAGCAAATCTCGTTCTTGCAAGAAGAAACATTCAATCACATATGACAGTCTCTATTACATTTCAATCGTTTTATAATGTTGAAGCAAGTCTTCTTCTTCACAGCTAACTAAGAGTAACCCCAAACTAAACAAAGAAAAATGTGCATAAATAAGATAAAAGAAAATGAAGATAAACAAACCTTGATGGCTTGATCATCTGCAAATTTATTGCACTACAACATGGATGTGTGGAGTGATACATATAGTATAACAAAGCATTCAATTGTTGGTTGCATTAGACCTCAACAGGACGCTTAAGTAAGTTAACAGCTTTCTCTATCCTCACAAAAGCTTCCTGGAGGGAAGAAAGAGCTGCGGCATATGAAATTCTTATGCAGTCGTCATTACCAAAAGCGTCTCCCGGTACAAGAGCAACCTGTATACACCAGCAATGTGTGATTAAAAATGTTTCCACGGTTATGTGAAAGACAAGGGAAACTTTGAGCTTTTCGGAATAATCTCATCTCGTCTCTATAGAAGCTCAAACTAGAAATGCGCAAAAGAGTGGCTACAATTTGAGGTTATCTGAATGTCCCATAAAAAATATGTGCAGTTTGTATACTGGAACTTAATGGGATGTTTGGACAAATGTAAATTGAAAGGTGATTATATCAGTGTAATTGATTCAAACCAAAGTGGATTACTACCTGAGCCTTATCCAGCAAATAGCGACAAAGAGACTCAGAGCCATCGATTTTGCCAAAGCCTTCAGCCTCAGAACCGTAGTAATGGCTGAAATCAAGGAAAAGGTAGAAAGCTCCCTGGAAAGAAAAGGTGAAACAAGAAAATTTTCAACAATGACAAGAAGAGACAAAAGGAAAAGTAGGCATGTGAACTATATCTGGAATGTATAACTGAAGTAGGCATTTACCTGAGGCTCAGATATCTTAACACCTCCCATATCTCTGAAACTTTTGATCAAGTAATCCCGTCGTTCCCTAAATGCTTTAACCATTGTAGCAACTGCTTCCCCACCTGCATATCCTAGCCCTAGAGCTGCAACTGCTGCTTTCTGAGATATGCTACAAGCACCTGAAGTGAACTGGAAAGCATATAGGAGTAAGTCTAATAAAGCGTTGGAAGTTTCATCGAGCAAGAAAACTAACACGATTAGCTAATAAGGAGTTAAAGCATATAAGTGTTAGTCATCATTAATTTTAGATTCATGCACTTTCACTTTTGTAGTTTAAGTAGCCTACAGTGAATAAGAAAAGGAGGTGCTCTTGTCCAACCTAGTAAAAGGATAGAAATTTAAGCATCAAAAGGTAAGACAAACTTGCCATATTCAGCCTATGAAATCAGAATACACCACGTTTTCAACACATCAATAGACATCAACCTCAAATGGGAACTATAATTGTCTCTTAAAACCTATTTACCTGACTTTGGATCTTCCCACATGCTGAAACAAAATGCTTAGGGCCAGCTATATATCCAAGACGCCAACCAGTCATGGCAAATGCCTACAGATATCAGTTTTAATGAGTGATGTAGGAGTTTAAGAGGAAAAGATAAAATCTCATACGAAATTTAAGGAAGAAATCTAGCTAATTTACTTTAGAGAACCCGTTGACAGTCAAAGTCCTTCCCCACATTCCCGGCAAAGATGCAAAGCTTGTATGAGTGGCTGGTGAGTAAATAATGTGTTCATAAATCTCGTCAGACAGAACCTGTAGAATAGTTTAATAAATTATGTTTCAACGTGGTCACCAAACATACAAGTAGATGTGTCTAAGAGGCAAAGTTAATAGTAATACCAGAAGCCTGGGATGCCTTGAAACAATGCGAGCAATCTCTTCAAGTGTTTCCCTCGGGTAAACAGATCCGGTAGGGTTTGATGGCGAACAGAGAATGAGCAACCTTGATTTTTCAGTGAGGGTGGATTCAAGAACCTTTGGGTCTAAGAGGAAGTTGTCTGATATAGGTGTTGGAACAATCACAGGAGTTGCATCTGCAATCCTTGCAATTTCTGGGTAACTAACCCAGTAAGGAGCTGGAATAATGACCTGAGATGTGGATTTTAAAAATGAGTGATAACCACATCATTGATGGTGAGCATATTTCTGGCCACTGAATAAATCCAAATATTCTACTCTTAATAAGCATAACAAAAGAAAACCTGTATAAGCATGGGAGAAGGAAGTTGTTGCAGAAGTCACGAACTGAATGTTTTTAACGGAAAAACAATGGACTTCATAAAAGCAATATGTGAATTCAAGAAATGGGCCAGGCTATAAACCATCTACATATCTTAAAATTATCTCAGATGTGTTGGTCATGTCCGAAAGGAATGTGAACTAATCTTTTTCATGTGCCGCCTTTATTGTTTCATCAATAACCACTTATTCACTTAATTTTCATTTGACTTCTCAGATGACTATTGCATTATAACAACAAACATACCTCAACATTATTGAGTTATAACATAACTAACGTATTCAATATTCAACTATTATTCACTGTTACCCTCCCTAGCGGAAGAAATAGACCCATATGACAACAACAGAAAGTATATGATCAACAAATTTTGGTTTATTTACAAGGTGCATTAATCCAACAGCATTTTCATGAGTTGAAGGAAAGCAATATCTAAGTCGTTACTGTATGTAATCTTTAGAAAAATCATCTAAGCAACAAGTTTGGGAGAAAATGGCCTCTAGCAGGATATTTGATCCTAGGTAACCATCTTATGATTAAGGGAAATTTTGACAAAGAGGTTTAAAAGCAAGAGTCTATTGACCTCGTCACCAGGGGAGCAAACTGCCAGCACTGCTTGCACGATAGATTGTTTGGCCCCATTACTGACCACAATTTGGTCAGGCGTATATGTCAGTCCATTCTCCTCTATAAAAAGTTAGAAAATGTTAGGCCATGTCTAATCATTAGAGTAGGCATGCAAGCATTCTAGGCAAGTGAATTACACAAATTCAACCAAAGTGTATGAGCCAACCTTTCAATTTATGGCAGATTGCCTTACGAAGTTCCATAGTACCAGCATTTGGAGTATACCTTGTGTAACCTTCACGAATTGCATTGATGCCAGCCTATATTTCCATTGATTAGGAAACTTTAGGAGATAATGTGACAATTAAATGTTACCAAATACCAAGCACAGTAGAATCAGTAGATATGAAAAGATATTTATATTAGACCTCAGAGATAGGTGCTGGAGTATCAAAGTCGGGTTCACCAGCTGCGAGTCTGATCACAGGCACACCGGCTTGCACAAGAGCATTTGCTTGGTCCGTTATAGCCACTGTTTTTGAAGGCTTAACAGAATTCACTCTAGGACTTAATGATAGATCCACCTCCATTTGCTCCAAGCTACTTTCCTCTTTCGTGGATGCTCTGACTGTTGTCGAAGTCAAACGTTCAGAGCACTTGGAAGATCTACGGAAAGGTGATAGGAATTAAATGCAAGCCAGAATGAACCATCTAAGAAGCCCGAGACTACGCGAGAAACCGACAGGAAAGACAGAAAATTTATTCAAACATCTATTACTTTGAGGTCCTATGCTATAGAATTCCTGTGATTACAGCACCTAACTCATTTTCACTGGCCGGCTCAATTTCAGTAATAAGCTCTCCCCCAAAAATGACATAGTTATCCCATATGTGATTACGAAATATGTGAACTGCATGAATGCAGACATAAACACTGGAAACGAGATCCTCCAAAAGTAGAGCATATTTGAATGAAGTATCTTATAACACAGGCCTATGTGATATAGGATATTTATTTCAGTTCAGGATAGATGAATTTTCCAGCTATGCAGTTGCAAATGCAAATGATCAATTTTACGGCATTAGCAAGGAGTATTTCTACTGAAGTTTTCAAAATACAACACATCGACACAGACACTATCACCATCCTTAATCCCAAATTACACTCGCTTGACGACAAATTATAGATACAATCCAAACATATGACATCGTAAAGGCCTGTGTTATAAGCATTTGCACTGAAGTTATCCAAACATATCACACATCAAAGACATTATCACGATCGTATATCTCCCAAACTAAAATCCACAGCTCAAATGAAACAGCCTCAAATCACAAGAATCTGACATCATCAACACAAAACTCGAAGAGAAAATCGAGCAAGTGCGGTTTAAAGGAAGGCTTACATGAGAGAGAAAGAGATGGAAGAGGAAGGGAATGCGACAGATCTGCGAGTCGCCGGAGCAGCGGGGAGAAGCGCAGAGGAGGAGGAAGAGGAAGCGACGGGGCGTAATTGGAGGGATGAAGCCGCCATTGTTGTAGGTGGTGGTGGTGGTGGTGGTAGATAGAGTAGGTGGGGGTTGGTAGGTCGATTCCCGGCTCTGAATCTGAATTTACCTTGGTTAATTTTGTATTTATAAAGGGAAATAGGAGATTCTCAAGTCAAACAAAGCCTGTGGAATAATCTAAAGTTTATAGTTAAGTGCATTTCCCCCTACCCATAACCTCAACAAGGCAACCACTACAAACAACAACTGATACGCCGCCTCCTCTCACCTACCTCACACTTACACACCTACCCTTTTGTGTTTTTATTTACAGAAAACGGATGGTAAGACAGTGGAGTCGCCAAAACTAGGGGTGTAATACGAGCCGAACAAGGTGTAATACGAGCCTAACAAGCCGAGCGTCGGCATGCTCAAGCTCAGCTCGTTCATAACGTGTTCGGCTCGTTTATAAACGAGTCGAGTTCGAGCGGAGCCTAAAATTTATACGAGCTTTAAAACGTGCTCAAGCTTAACTCGTTTAGAAAGTGAACGAGCTCGAACCGAGCTTTTGACGAGCCGAGCCCGAGCCGCTCGGCTAAAATAACACTATAGTAGTGTTATTTTAGCCGAACAAGCCGA
Organism: Fagopyrum homotropicum; assembly: GCA_033239125.1. Taxonomy (NCBI): domain Eukaryota; kingdom Viridiplantae; phylum Streptophyta; class Magnoliopsida; order Caryophyllales; family Polygonaceae; genus Fagopyrum; species Fagopyrum homotropicum. The sequence goes on from BSWB01000001.1 coordinate 10,322,013, forward strand.
GCTTTATCCGAACGAGCCGAGCTTTGACATGCTCAAGCTCGGCTTGTTTATAAACGAGCCGAGCCCGAGCTGAGCCTAAAAATTATACGAGCTTTAAAATGTGCTCAATCTTGACTAGTTTAGAAAATGAACGAGCCGAACTTTTGACAAGCCGAGCCCGAGCCGAGTAGCTTGTCTCATATTACGGCCCAAAATCACCCCCTCGCAAAATTATACAAAAGATAACATAAAATTATTAAAATTGCACCTTGCAAAGAAGCGAATGGTAAGTTAGAAGCAGAGATAAGCATAGACAGAAGAGAGGGCTGACGACAAAAGCAGCACTAGGAGAGCGGCTGAAGACCAATTGTTGTCGGATCTAATTGATTTACCGGAACGATGAAATGTTTGAGCTTTCAAGGCTTCAGAGAATGGAATCAATGTAATACTGCAATTTACGATTTTGGGGAAAAAACTTTAAAGAAAGCTTGAAATGGGGAATTGGGTTCACACTTCACATTCATATCGTGTTTTCGGTTACAGCCATTTTTTTTAGAAAAAAAAAACGGTTCTTATACTTAATAAACTACTACAATAGTTAACTTATTATAAAATGCAATTTATAAAAATTAAGATTGTTTAATAATTTTTTTAATAATTATGTAACAGTTAAAAGTTTATTTTTTTCGTGCTGCAACAAAACATAAGATAGAGCAACAATATACACCTATATAAATAAGTAGGGGGTGAATTGCTAATTGATGGTAAATAAGTAGGGGGTGAATTGCTAATTGATGGTAATATGTCGTTGATAATAACTAGTCATATATACGTAAGAGCAAGTTCACCCACTTTATTTTAGCCGGATTTTATTTAATATTTAGAGAGCTTTGAAATTTCAAAAGCTAAGGTTTTGACATTTTTTATGACATTAGTTAACTAGTTGTCAACGATAATCATGATGGGCTCTTTCTGTTTTATCAATCAACCACCAAAAAACAACAAAAAATTGAAGAAAAAAAAAACATTGGACTTAATAGTGTGATTTGTTTAAAAACTCTGGTGATAAAATAATTAATATTATATATTTTTTCATATTATTATCAAATATATTTGTAAATTTGTACCTCACTGGAGATCTTATTAGCCGCCACCACCAATCCACCATACTTCATCTTCTTTCTTAGAAAAAGAAAAGCTGAACAACCTCCTCCTCACCTACTACTTTTGTCTTTAATCTCGTGTATTAACATCAACATCCTCCTCAAAAATTTTGAATAACCATGCTCCTTTATGTATGGAAAAAAACAATAGCAACAGAGCATAAAACTCAAAAAAAAAAAAATCAAAGAAATATAATTCACAAATTGTGATCAGTAACGTCATTTTGGTCAAACAGATAAGGGTTCTTATTCTTACCTACCCCTTTCACACCAGAAAAGTATTTATAACAAATAAAGAAACATGGAGCCAAATGTCCATTTTTTTTCTTGTTTTTCCTCTTTGGAAAAGTAAAAAAAATATTTTAAAAAAATGAAGTATAATGGATTAAAATCAACTTCTCACTAAAAACCTAAAAGAAGAAAAATAAACGTTTTCAAAGGTAGAAAGAATTAGAGCAAAAAGAACAATCAAATACTATTGATAGATACCATATTTGCCTCTTCTTTTCATAACCAAGAAACTAGATCTACAAATGTGTAGGACGAAGAACTTGTCTTGTTTTTGTTTGCTAAAATCCAGAGTGATATCTGGTGGTATGTGATTGGATTTTCTACAAGATCTTGTGTATTTAACCAATTTTTTAACCAACTCGCTTTGAACAATTTTCTCCTTATATATTTTTTATTTTATATACCTTTATATATCATGATATCCGTGTTATGCAACATCGTCTTCTTAGGTTTGATGTTGTCTTTTGGTGGCGGTTCGAACGTTTCGTTGAGAAGGGGGGCGTGGATTTGTTGTAGTCCAAATTTGAAGTGTCCACAGTTGTTCCACATGCTTCCTGCTTGTGTACTTCTTTCGAAGATGAACGTCTTTTCTTGTTGCCACCTGTTGGTTGAATCATCTTGCTTTCCCTTGAAGATCTCTTTGCGTTCGAGTTTTTATGATTTTTTTTGTGTGCTTCTTTTCTCCTTCATGACGGTTAGTCCGTCTGCCGATCTTTTTCGGCATTTCAATCCACTAGACGACACGTCATCTAATAGTTCAAACCGCTTTCCGTTCTCAATATATATATATATATATATATATATATATATATATATATATATATATATATATATATATATATATATATATATATGTATGTATATTTAGCGCCAAATATTATGGGTTGTTTTGAGAGCATGCTAGGTTGTATTTATGTGAGATTAATGACGATATCATGATGATGATGTATGCCCTGATCAGGCTTTAAGGTTTAATATAATATTCGAGGTTACTTACGATTTTTATGATCCGTATGGATCCTTTGGGGACTAGGAGTGAATCTTCCAGTTGATGATGCGATGATTGATATAGTTTTATGCCTTGTTTATCAGGCAGTGTTGATTCCTACGGGAATTGGAGAGTGTGATCGACTGTTGTGGTTATTGTGATTCAAGTAAGTTTGTGGAACTTACTTAGTTGTGTTCCTATATCGGATGTATGCATGAGTAGTGTGTGTTATGTGCTTTATAGCATGCGATATTTATATTGATTATTATTATCGACATATGATGGTTAAACTTGGTATACAGTGAGTATACTAATCCACTCCGCATGGTATACGGAGAGGTATTCCAAGCCACTCCAGACGGTTATGAAGTGATGTTCTTATATACTTGACTAGACCTAGTATATGGTAAGGATACTATTCGATTCCACATGGTATACGGAGAGGTACCCGAACCCCTCTAGACGGTCTATGAAATGTGAGTGTATGACTTTATAAAGATAATTAAACGGATATGTGTGATAGCATGCTTGATTTTATTGTTATTTTGATGTGTGTATGTTCTTAAGCATGATCTTATATTTGAATTGTTAGCTAACAGTTCATACTGTGTGTAAATGCTTTGTAAGATAGGAGGACTGCAAAGTGATATGGAGGAGTGATCAACCGAGGGCTTCCGTACATCTAGGATATGTATGGATTTTTGGGATATATATGTATATGATGATGATATTTTATACTCGACTGTGGAGTTTGTATGTATTATGATACTTGATATTTTAGTTTATAAAGTTTGTTTTGTATTTATTTGTGTCTTGTTGTAAAATCTGGTGAACTTGTTGTTAAGCTAGGGTCAGGAACCATTGTGAGGTCATAGTCCCATAACACTCCGAGTCCTATGAATTTGGGGTGTTACACTAAAATATGAATTTACCCTTATTTCAAAATTTTGTATTAGATATGCAAATCTTTTTTGAAACAATTTGGTTTACAAGGCTTTTTCTAGTTTTGTGTTTAGTAAATGTACCCCTTGAGAGAAGTGTGTGTAGAGTTTGAAAATAAATACAAAAGGTTGGGGTACATTTACTTAATTGAAACATTAAAAAACCTAGTTACTACTCTAGTTTTTCAAAAAGGCCTAGTTACCAAAATTGCCCATCTTTTTTTACCTTATCTTGATTCTATAATATATATACATTAAGAATAATTAAATATGTAATTTAAAAAAATAATTTTATAACGTTAATTGTGAAGTTGACACATTATCTTTAAATTGCTCTTGGATCGACACATGTCATAACTTACTTCGGCTTTAATATTTATATAACAGAAAATAAATTATGAAATTAAAATCACCGATAACCATTTTCTAGTAAAATATTAAATAATGAAACAATTTGGTTTACTATACTTTTTCTAGTTTTGTGTTTAGTAAATGTACCCCTTGAAAGAAGAGGGTGTAGAGTTTGAGAATAAATACAAAAGGTTGGGGTTTATTTATTTAATTGAAACATTAAAAAGAGTAGTTACTACTATAATTTTTCAAAAAGGCCTAGTTATCAAAATTGCCCTTAAATAATTTGACCAAATATTCTTAATTAACCAATTTAAAATGGGTGTTTTTGTCATTATTTTTAAAATATATATTTTTTAAATATATCTTAATTTTAAAAATATTTATTTATTTTTAATATTTCATTTTAGTACATAATTTTTAAAACTTTATTTTATAAACATCTAATTTTAAAAAATTATTATAAAATATAATCATTATTTGTTTGTTTAAAAATAAAAGATTTTTTCCGAAAAACTTCAAGTTATATCACTAACATAAATAAATAATTGAAATCACATTGATTTTAGCCGGTTAAGAAACAAAACGGGTGGAAACACATGTACTATGACAATGAGCCGATAAATATTATATGACCGAATGAGATTTAAACTTTTAACTTTTGACATTTTGACACAACAGGTGAACTTACTCTAATAAATGACAAAGCTTAAAAAACCAAAATTGGTTGAAATTGTTAATTTTCAGCCACTTAATGAGTACAAGAGAAAAAAAAACGCTTATTGACATTTTTCAATGCATACGCACAACTTTCATTTCGAAGAAAACTAGTGTATAATGTAACACCCCGAATTCTCAGAACTCGGGACATTACTGGTTAGGACCTCACAATGGTTCCCGGCCTCAGTTTGACAACAATATTACTAGGATCTTGCAACAAGACACAAATAAGAAAAACCGAAATTCATAAAATAGTATTTTATAAAGAGATGAATGCAACAACGTCTAACAGCCTAACGTACTTAAACCACAAAAAAAAGACTAACTGTCTTTAACAAGAAGGAAGAAACCACAAGGTAAACACCCAACCCCACTCTAAGGAGTACGGAGACCCAGCTGACCACTACTTCCGGATCACTCAGCTGCTGTTCTAACCTGCGGTAAATCTAAAAACACAACAAAACAACCATTAGCTAGTTATCTAAACATTAGGAGAATAATAATAGCACACACACATAAAATAATAAACACTCATCATGCTTTCAAACAATCCATTTATTATCTTAATTTAAGTCATTCACTCTAATAATACTTATTTTGTGACACGAGGGATTTCCAAACCTCGCCTCCGCCCCCGTGTACCCATCAGGAGTGGATCTGATGCATCTCACCGTGTACCTGTATGGTCTGGGTATAGAGAACCTCCCAGTCTCCTGGCAGAGCTGGGCAGTGATGTCACGGCCCGTTATACATACACTTGGGCCTGAACACATAATAACCACGGTCGTCCTAACAACTTGTTATTCTTATTATAACACACATTGCACACGCACAACTATTATCACTCAACTAATATCCAAAAACCAGCTAAGTAAGTCGCAAGGACTTACCTGAATTAAATCACAACTCTCAATTTCTCAACTCGGTTTGCAACCGTAGAAACTCAAACGCCTGTCACACAAGGCACGTGGATCAAAATCACATCCCATACTCTTAGAAGTTATAAACTTCTAAGATGTACAATCTCATGAAGAGAAATTACGGAAAAAGCTCTCTTAAGGCAAAAAGACTATATTACCCCTGGTTCCGAAAATTATAGAATAATATATAACCTAGTCCCAAAACTTCTCTTGGAACCTAATTTCATCAACTAGTTCTCACAAGAGGGTTTGCTAAAGATGTATAGAAGTTAACCACAAGTTCTAGTTATTTCATAAGGTTGGCTAAGGTCAAAAAAAATCACAAACATACTCGTCAACGAGGATGACGTCGTTCCACTCCCATAACATTCCCGCGTCTAGAAAAATTCCTTACAATTATTCTAGATAAGAGACCAAGAACTTATACGAGCTTAGCTTAGACTAGTATAAAGAGTTTTTAGGATATTCTAATAGTGGACTTGTTAACGTCACGATAGCATGGTATACTAGTTGAAATAAACAATAACCTACCCACTTTGTACATCCGACTCCGGTCATACTAATTCCCGGTATTCCTCACCTTTCACCCGGTTACTTATAATTGCATGTACAAAAATAAGCACACCACTCCCCAAGACTTTTACCCTCACCATTCTACAGATAAGTCTACATCTATATATATACATGTAACATTACACAAAAGAGGCATCTCACCCGTCCCGGAAGTCCAACGCTCACCCTGCAGAGGCTCGGTGTCTAGCTCGATCGGGACTACCTTTGATTGGAACCCACACGTCCTGCATAGCACCCGTAACTATCGGGTCGATAAAAATGTCCCCCCCCGATCTGCGTGAAAGGAATGACGAAGAGGCCCTGTGTAGACTTACCTTCTGCTATGGCGAGTCGAGGACAGTAGCAAGCTTGCGGTTCTCCGGATGATGAGAAGGGACCCCGATCGATGTGGTGTTGCCTGAGTCGCGAGGAGGGATGCACCAGGTAGGCGGTTTGGGTGGGTTTGTTTGTACGGAACTCGATCGACAGGAAGGCAGCGAGAAGGGGAGGTGCAAACTGGCCCTTCGGTCTCGTTATCTTTCGCAGGACTCCGACGGCGCTGGCGGTGCAGAGGTCGATAGGGAAGCAGGGTAGTGCGTCGCTGGCGGTCCGTGAAGACGAAGAAGGCTCCGGCGCAGGGACGGCCGTTTGGGCTCGGTGGCAGTTGAGGGATGTGTGTGTTGATACGCGATATTGATGCTGCTAGGGAGGTTAAGCAGATTGGCGCAAAGGTATGAGTGGAGAGGTGTTCATACGGGGTTAAGGAAAACAAATGGAGGTTACAAAAAAAATAGGGGAGAGAGAGAGATACGGGGAGAGATTGAAGATATGGGGAGAGAGAGAATATGTGGGATATGGTATACCCACGTGATATGGCTGATGAGGATGAGAGCCTCCTCCACTGGGCCCCACTGGAATTAAATAAAAAATAGAAAAGTTCATCCCTTAATGTAAACTTGTAAGGCCGGTTGTAATCACATATAATCACATGTTGCTGGGCCTATTTAGATGGGCCCGACAGGCCTAGCTAAATGGGCCCGAAAATTTATCTTGAGGAAGATAAACTTGTAATTAAACAAGTTAACTTTTCGTATAAATGGATAGAAGCATACGTTAAAACTTGATTTAAATTATCGTGCAACAAGTTAAAGTCCTTGAAGTCCGGTTTGATCCGGATATACTCGAAAATTAAATTTTCGGGTATCACATATAACCCGCACCTTGTCCGGGTATCTTTATAATATTAGTTGCACGAAGTTAAGATATATTTATGAAATTTTATAATAATGATTCGGATTTGATTATTCTCAAAACGAAAAAATAGTTACAAATAAAGAACTTCTTATTATTCTACACTTCATAAATTTAATCCTTATACAATGCACAATTTTTTTTAAAAAAATTACAATTCACAACTCCGTTAAAGACTTATAACTAAATTACTTTAATATATAGTAATTATCTAAACGGAACCGAAATATAATTTTGTAAAAAAGAAGAATTTGAAACAAAATGTGTGATAAATAATAAATTAAAAACTGAAAGTTTTTTTTTAATAAATACACAAAAAGTTGAAATAAAGTTTAAAAATACAAACAAAAGCAAAAACAAATTATTGGATGAACGAAATTTAAAATTTGGAACTTTATTCTTGTAACGACCGACGTAATATAAAAAGAATACCCGTATTTTATGATTAAAAAACATGATAGGAAAACAAAATACTTAGATAAAAAAGAATACCCGTAGAGTAATATTTTTATTTAAAAAACATACATTTTTTGTAAAATCCGGAATTTTTATTCCGTCTTTTTACGTTATAAAATAGATCTCGATCTATATATTCATATCCGTCTACTTAGTTAGACGTATTAGGATAAAAATTATCATTTTATGTAGACCTCCTTCACATAAAATGATAGAACTTTTTATAAGTTTATCATTTTATGTGACTTACCTTCACATAAAATGATAGAGTTCGTAACTAAACCTAAACTGTAAAATATTCCGTATCCGGTTATTACGTACATTAATTTCGGATTCTCGATTTCGAACTACAATTAGTATCGGGCTACGATTCCCTTCGTCCAACAGCCCAGTCCGGGAGCTGCTTGTCCAGCCGCTGCTTGCCCGCTCCAGCCCAGCAGCCCAGTTGTCCAGCCGCTGCTTGTCCGCTCCAGCCCGTTGCCTGTCCGCTCCAGCCCAGGGACGTCTGCAATCTTCAGCAACCCAACAGCAACGTCACTCCAGCCCAGCGCTACTCCAGCCCACTGTTGTGCCAGTCCGTGAGCAGCTCCAGCGTTGCCAGCCCAACGTCGCCCCAGCCTTATGCGCAGCCCAGCTTCCTGCAACCTCCAATTCAGCCCAGCAGCAGCACACCTACTCCAGCCCAGGAAAGAGCAGCCTTCATCTTCTGCATACCACGAACTGAACGGACGAGAAGTTGAGATGCAGTTGCCATAAAAGGCTCCTAAAATCACGCTGAAGAATCTCTCACCTTCCTCCCATTTCACGTCCACATTCAGAAGCCACAATTCCCTCTGTTATTGATCGAAACCTCCAACGTTACAGCTGCCTCACGTCCCAGCCGGTGCACACAACACTTCTGCGTTTCTATCCTTCTACACCCACGCCCCAACCTCCACTTCACTTCTGCGTTCTTGCCTTCTGCACACGTCCAATCCAGAAGCAACGTACTTCACGCAGATTCTGTGTATTTCGGTAAGGATTAATCTCCCATTCATCTTCACCTCTTAATCTAGTCGTTCATGAATGCCTGCGATAACAACTCCGTCTCGACCATTCCGTGACAGTAGCAAGGCTGGAAGAGTTGGCCAATCCGTGTAGTAGTAGAAGACGCCTCAGCCAGTAGAGGTTGAAGAGGTGAGTCTTTTTGCAGTCCCAATCCTTGCCTCTAGAAGTTAGTGTATAATCTTATGTACGTATACTATTTCCGTAATGCTAGAATGATGAACTGCGGTAGTTGGACTTGAACATAGGTTAGGTTGACCTTGTGTAGCTGCTGAGTATATAGACCGAAGGATAGGAACAAAGGACTGCTGTAAGTATGAAAAACAGAAATAAGAGGGCTGCTGTAATTCATTTTATTGCCTTCAGCTTTTAGGTTACCAACAGCCCATCTTGTCGATCAATTATAAAACGTTTGGATAAAGATCCACCGTTGAATTTTGGATATGTTGTAGACGGATATATGTAGTTTAGCATATTAAAATTTGGGGAGAAATGAACGGTCGGATTGAAAGTTATGCGCTCCCGAAGTTAGGTAGTTGAGCAGTTTTGGTAAACTTGAATTTTGGCTAAGTATAGGAAATTAGAGTGAAGGAACCGACTTTGTGAATTATTATAAAAATATCGGCTGAACAGTTTGGAGAAATTCTTTCTTCTAAGGTTAGATAGAACCTCATAGATGATCTAGAGATTTAATTCGGAAATTTTATAAGCTGTTAAGAATTTTATATTTAGAGCCGAAGTTAAACCTTTTTCGATTCTTCCGGAAAATAGAAACATAGGAAAAATGTCAGTTTAGAACCAAATAAAATTCTAGGAGTTAGGATATATTTTTAGAACTTCAAATAGGAGTTTAGACATGAATTTTAGGGTTTTCGAGGAAATCGGAACCAAGGGTAAAATGGTCATTTTACCCTAAAACTAGTACTGTAACTAGTACGTCTTAATACCTTATTTGATCTTAGAAGTTTTGGACTTCTATCTACGTAAAAGTGTGCTAATACACTTATCGCCTTTGACAAGCAACTGAGTGGTTACAGTTTACAGAGCGAGTGGTTTATAAAGAGTCGAGCGTTATAACAGGTAAGTCCTTTGGGCTTACTTAGCTGACTACTAAATATGAGTATAAATGATGATGGTGGTGTGTGATTGACATGTTAGAGAGCTAGGTTGTGATATATAATTACCGACCTATGTTTTGGCCTAAGAGTAACGGGCGGTGGCATTCCGCTCAGTAGCTCGCGGGGCGCTGGGGGTTTCTTTCGGGACTAGTCCACACATGGTTTGTAGTGATGCTACCAAAGGAAGTCAGCTAGACCTACACCAGTTGGATAAGGAACGGAGGCGAGAACTAATAATAGTTCTCGTGCCACAACTTAAATTGAATAATGTGAATCACTTAAATAATAGATAATAATTGGTTGAGTGCCAGCATGATGTTTGTTTATTTTTTTATTTCTGCTTGTGTTTGTGCTGTTATCATTTTGCTTATATTTGGATAGTTAGCTAACTGTTGATATGTTGTTTAGATTTGACTCAGGTTAGAGCAGATGCCGAGTGATCCAGATGGTAGTGGTCAGCCGGGGTGTCGTACTTTAGGACGTTTTGCAGTTTTTGCATTTGTGGGTTTTACAGTTGAACATTGTTTCCTTTCGTACTTTGTTATATTACTTTTCCGGCTGTAGTTGATCTGGTCACATTCATGCATTGTTAAAAACTATTTTATAATTTCTGGTTTTTCCTTATCTGTGCCTTGTTGTAAGATCATGTTAAGTTGTTGTCAAACTAAGGTCGGGACCCACTGTGCGGTCCTAACCAGTAACTCCCTAAGTTGTAAAATTTGGGGTGTTACATTTTTAATAAATCATTTATATTTAAAAAATCAAAATCTAAAAATTTGTAAATTAAAAAACATTTTATAGATGACGATAAAAAATTTTATAATATAAAATTAAACAAAATCTCATACAATAACGGATAAATTAGTATTAATTTAGACAATTATAAACGCTTTTCAAGTTCTTAAAGTATCAGCCTTACTTGATAATCGACGTGGGATAGCAAATTCGCTGAAAATAGTAAGTAAACGACCAATAAAAAAGTATATCAAAGTTCCATAAAACATATATTAATCCGTTATGAATAAAAATTATAGCTTAACTTAGCTAAAAACCCAAAAAAATGTATCATTTGTTTAATCTTCAATATCCGTTATTAACCTCTATTTATACAAGTTCTCAAACCATCACTTTTAGTAGGTCAACGACCCATATAACGACGGATATTAATTTATGAATAAAAGTTATACTTAAAATTAGCCAAAAATCGCTGAAAATACTTAGCGATCCCCAAAACAGTAGGGCAACGACCCACAAAACAGTAGGCCGACCAACGACTCACAAAACAGATATTAATCCGTTATGAATAAAAATTATACTTAACTTAACCAAAAGGCCAAGAAATGTGTGATTTGTTTAATCTTCAAACCCTCTATTTATACAAGTTATCAAACTGTCAGACTTACTTATAATCGATGTGGGATAGGTAATTCTGTAAAAATTTTAACGTAAATAGATTGAACTTATAATCCTTCAAAAATAAATTAAAAAAAAAAATAAAAATCTTCCCAATAAATAAATTACTTAAATTTTGATGGCTTAAAAATAAAAGAAATACGTAAATCAAATTATTTTTAAAATATTTAGGAGATCTTGTTAGTCAATTTTACAAAATTTTGTTTTATTTTTGGATTAATAAAAAAGACTTTATGGTTTAATAAGTTAATTAAAAAAAAGATTTAACCCTACAAATTTTGTGAGAATGACACATCAGCATTAGTGTAGTCTAGTTTAGTAGTATATATAGATATAGATATTTTATGATTAAAAAACATGATAGGAAAACAAAATACTTTTGTAAATTAAAAAACATTTTATAGATGACGATAAAAAATTCTATAATATAAAATTAAACAAAATCTCATACAATAACGGATAAATTAGTATTAATTTAGACAATTATAAACGCTTTTCAAGTTCTTAAAGTATCAGCCTTACTTGATAATCGACGTGGGATAGCAAATTCGCTGAAAACAGTAAGTAAACGACCAATAAAAAAGTATATCAAAGTTCCATAAAACATATATTAATCCGTTATGAATAAAAATTATAGCTTAACTTAGCTAAAAACCCAAAAAAATGTATCATTTGTTTAATCTTCAATATCCGTTATTAACCTCTATTTATACAAGTTCTCAAACCATCACTTTTAGTAGGTCAACGACCCATATAACGACGGATATTAATTTACGAATAAAAATTATACTTAAAATTATCCAAAAATCGCTGAAAATACTTAGCGATTCCCAAAACAGTAGGCCAACGACCCACAAAACAGTAGGCCAACGATCCACAAAACAACAGTAGGTCAACGACCCACATTACAGTAGGTCAACGACCCACATTACAGTAGGTCAACGACCCACAAAACAGTAGGCCGGCCAACGACTCACAAAACAGATATTAATCCGTTATGAATAAAAATTATACTTAACTTAACCAAAAGGCCAAGAAATGTGTGATTTGTTTAATCTTCAAACTCTCTATTTATACAAGTTATCAATGTAACGCCCTAATTTTTTTTAGGCATGGATTTTTATTTTTACCGTTTTCTATCGATATTTTATTAACTTATAAATATTTACGGCCATTCTCATGTTGTAAATTTATTTTTATAAGTTAATATATTTTACATTATATATATTCCGTAATTTATTTTACGAGAAGTTTGGGAATGTTTCCGATTCGAAAATTCCGTTCCGAATACTTGTTGATCGAGTTCACTCTTTAATCTTTCTTTTTCTTTTTCTTTCTTTTTCCTTCATGAGCTTGCGTGTTCTACTCCAGCCCCGCCCAGGCTATGCTCCTCTAGCTTGAGCAGCAATCATGCCTCTGCAGCCTTCACCCTCTATGGCCCTTCCTCACCATACACTCTCGACCTCACCTCTCTATCCATCTTCCCTCACATTAGCTCTCCTCGCATTGCCATCCTCTAGAAGCCAAGCCTGTGCTCCTGGATGCAACCCTGCAAGCTGGAGACACACATCAACCACAATCGTCTCCTTCGTTGGCTTGTACACAACTCAAACAATATCTCATCTCTCTATCTCGATCGTGTCTGCAACCGGAAGCTAAGACTGCAGCCTTCAAATGCCCTGTCTTCACCCTCCTCTTGCAAGCCGGTGAGCCCTTACCCTGGTCCGCCTCCCACCACTTTGTTCTGGCAGCAACTTGCGAGAGTCTCACCCTCTGTCACTTCATCCTCGAGCAAGCCAAGGCCAACCAATCCTGATGAGACCTGATTCCTCAGGACTCGATTGATAGGGATTGATCTTTTGATTTGAGATCGAACAACCAAGAATCTTTTGATTAGAGATTCAACTACCAATTTGTTATTAACTTTGTTGAATGCCCCCTGAATCAAAGAACTACATCCTCTTTATAATGCTTCTACGCCTAAAATATCTATCTAAGAAAAAGATAAAAGATAACGCATAAGGAAAACAATTATCTCTCTATCTATTGCTTGTTACGTCTGGTGTAAGTAAGCATGGGCTTGGGCTGAGGTAGAGTTGGGCTCCCATCATCCCCGCGCCGTTGAGAGAAGGCTTGTCCACAAGCCTTGAAGAACGGATAGCGCGCTAAAAGATCCACAGAGTTCTCCCAAGTGGCCTCGTCCTTGGAATGCCCTTCCCACTGAATCAACCATTCCGGAGCTGCAGTACCCGCTGTTGGCCGGGTGTCCAGAACGTGTAATGGAAGCCAAAGTGCACGATCCGGCTGGACCGGGAGGGTGGAGGAAGTCTGATTGTGAGCTCCTAAGGAAGACTTCAACAAGGAGACGTGAAACACTGGGTGAATCCGACACTGGGCTGGCAGATCCAGCTTATAGGCGACCTCGCCAATGCGTTGCGACACTCGGAAGGGCCCGTGAAACTTCGGGGAAAGCTTCCCGTATGACTGAGTAGCCGCAGTAAGCTGACGATAGGGTTGCAGGCGCAAATAGACCCAATCTCCAACCTGGAATGTGCGCTCAGTCCGGTGAGAGTCTGCTAAGCGCTTCATACGAACTTGTGCCGCCATCATATTGTCTTTCAGGCAAGCCAAAGTTACATCTCGACTACGCAGGGCGACGTCGACGGCATGGACAGCAGAGGATCCGGGAACATAAGCCGAAATGGAGGGTGGAGGCCGGCTGTATAGTGCTTCAAAAGGGGTCATTTTAATGGCGGAGTGATAAGTTGTATTATACCACCACTCGGCCCAAGGTAAGCAAGATACCCAAGAAGACGGACGATCGCCTGCGAAGCAGCGTAGGTAACACTCTAAGGTGCGGTTAGTCACCTCGGTCTGACCGTCGGACTGAGGATGATAGGCTGAGCTGCGGCAAAGCTTGGTCTGCTGAAGTGCGAAAAAGGATTCCCAAAAGTTGCCAATGAAGATCGGGTCCCGATCGCTGACGATGGAGCGAGGAGGACCATGCAGGCGAACAATCTCGCGGACGAAGACGTCGGCCACCTTACTCGCGGTATATGGGTGAGCTAGGGAAATAAAGTGGCCATATTTAGACAATCGATCGACCACTACCAGAATGACGGTTTTGTGATTGGAGCATGGCAACCCTTCTATGAAGTCCATGGAAATGTCAACCCAAACATCATCCGGAACGGGCAGCGGGTTCAACAGACCCGGGGGGGCTACTGCTTCCGCCTTGTTGCGTTGACAAACTTCGCAATGAGCCACGAATTGCTTGATATCCGCCTTCATTCCCTGCCAATAAAACCCGGTTTGTAACCGCTTATAAGTGCGCAAGAATCCAGAATGACCAGCTGTGGGGCTGGCATGATACTCCTCCAGCAAGCGCGCACACCATGAAGAGTCTGGTGCGACCACGATGCGCCCTTTATACCGTAATATGTTGTCCTGCAGAGTGAAGAATCTTTTGGACGATGGGTCGGACTGAAGGCCGATGATGATGGATTGCATAGACGGATGGGAGCGGCACTCCGCAACGATCTCGGTCAGGCTATCCATGATAGGCTCGGACAAGGCGGACAGTTCTGGCTGAGGCAGCCGAGAGAGAGCGTCGGCAGACTGATTGTGTTTCCCTGGACGAAAACAGATCTCGTAATCGTAGCCCAGCATTTTAGAGACCCACTGTTGTTGTTCCGCTGAGGAAAGTCGCTGAGCATTGAAATACTTCAGGGTGCGATGGTCTGTAAAGATCTTGAAGTGACGCCCCACGAGATAAGGCCGCCATTTGTGGACTGCAGCGATGACGGCGAGCATCTCCTTATCGTATATGGAGAGATTCAGTTTTGTGCCTGAAAGTGCTTTACCGAGATAGGCGATTGGACGCCCACCTTGCATTAGTGCCGCACCAATGCCGAACCCCGAAGCATCTGTCTCGATGTAAAAGTCTGCTGCAAAATCAGGTAATGCAAGGACTGGTGTTGTTGTCATTGCCGTTTTCAGCTGAGTGAATGCAGCTGCTGCTTCGGTGCTCCAGGCGAAAGCATCTTTCTTCAAAAGTTGTGTCAAGGGCCTGCTGATGTTACCGTAGTCTTTCACGAACTTGCGGTAATACCCGGTGAGTCCGAGGAATCCTCGCAAACCTTTCAAGGTGGTGGGTGTTGGCCACGAGGTTACTGCAGCAATCTTTTCTGGATCGACTGATACCCCGGACGCGTCGATAATGTGACCCAAGTATGCAATTGAAGACTGGCCAAAAGAGCACTTAGACGCCTTGACGAACAGTTGATTCTGGCGCAAGGTCTGCAGGACAGTAGTGAGGTGCTGAAGGTGACTGGCTTCGTCGCTGCTGTAGACGAGTATATCGTCAAAGAAAACCAACACGAACTTGCGCAGATATGGCCAGAAGATGTCATTCATTAAGCTTTGAAAGGTGGATGGGGCGTTGGACAACCCGAAGGGCATCACGAGGAATTCGTAATGGCCGTCATGTGTACGGAAAGCCGTCTTCGGAATGTCGGATTCATGGACCCGGATCTGATGATACCCGGCACGGAGATCCAATTTGGAGAAGACGGTGGCGTTCTGGAGTTCGTCAAGCAATTCGTCCACCACTGGTATCGGAAACCGGTCCTTGATGGTGATGGTATTAAGGGCCCGATAGTCAACGCACATGCGTAAGGAGCCGTCCTTCTTCTTAACAAGTAAGACCGGGGACGAGAATGGGCTGTGGCTGGGGCGTATAAAACCAGTTGCTCGCAGTTCTTGTACAACCTTCTCAATTTCTGCTTTCTGGAAGTGCGGATAGCGGTAAGGTCGAACACTGACTGGGGCTGAGCCGGGTAGGAGGGGAATATGGTGGTCATGGCTGCGCGGAGGTGGAAGAGAGGACGGTATGCCGAACACGTCGTGAAACTGAAACAGCAGCTGCTGAATTGCTTTCTGCTGAGGCCGGAGATAGAACTTGTCGTCGGTTTCGCCACAAACCTGGGGTTCCAAGGAGAGTAGGAGCACTTGGCCTTCGGTTTGAATAACGCGGGACATGGATGGTGCATCTATGAGACGGACCAAGGGAGAGCCGTTGCCGATGATGGTATGGATCACGCCTTGCTGAGTGAACTGCATGATTAGTTGGGTGAAATCAAACGTGACACGGCCTAAGGTGCGGAGCCACTGAGTACCTAGGACGATATCACAACCACGAATATCCAAGAGCAAAAAATCGGTGGAGAAGTCGAAGCCTTGGAGCAAAACCGGAACCTGCCAGCACGCTCCTTTCGTCGGTAGAAATTCACCATCCGCAACCATAACTTGTAGGCCAGAGTGGGGCTGAACAGATAGCCCGCAAGTGCGCGCAGCCCTGGGATGGATGAAGTTATGTGTAGAGCCCGAGTCGATGAGCACAGATAAAGCCGCGTTCTTGATTTGAGCAGATGCTCGCATTGTGCTGCAGCCGGTGGAACCTGTAAGAGCATGGAGGGAGATTTGCAAACTGTCGTCTGCGGTGTCGGAATCATCCAGGGAGTCCTGGTTCGCCGTATAAGCGTCCATCAACAGCAGCTGAGGGGTTGCGCAACGATGACCCGGCTTGTAAGTTTCATCGCAGTTGAAGCAAAGTCCTTTTTCGCGACGTTGCTGTTGTTCCGCCCAAGTCAGGCGCTTTACGCCTGTAGGTAACGCCGAATTCCCTGGCAGCGGTTTCGGAGCCGAGGGAGATGGCCTGCCTGGTGTGCGCTGGTTGGTGGCGGAAGATGCGAAGGCCTTGGTGGCAGTAATTGCGTCTTCCTGGCAGAGGGCCAATTCGAAAGCATGGGAGAGGCCAGTAGGGCTGAGAAGTCGGACCCCGGCCTGGATGTCCGCTCGGAGGCCGGATAGGAACAGGCTGACCTGGTGCGGTTCGTCTAGGCCGTGGACTAGGTTAATCATCGTTTCAAATTCGGTGATATATGAGGAGACGGTCCCTTTCTGTGTGAGTTTCGACAAGGCGCTCATGGGATCAAGGTTCTTGCGGGAACCGAATCGTTTGCAGAGGGCGGTGGAGAATTGCCGCCAAGTCAGGTCGTCGCCCAAGGAGTTGCGCAACCAGCGGTACCAGGCGACGGCGTCACCCCGGAGATGGATTGAAGCCATTGTGACGCGTTGTTCGGGTGGTAGGGGATTCAGGGTGAAGAATTGCTCGGCTTGAAACAGCCAGCTTTCGGGTTCGATTCCCTCAAATCGTGGGAAGTCGAGGCGGATTGGGCGGCCGTGGATTGGTGGTTGGTTGGGAGGTTGGGGCGGTGGTGGTGGGTGCTCGATAGCGTCCAAGCGATTTAGGATACGTTGGATGCCGTCCTGGAGAGCCGTCAAAATCCGGGTGTGATCAGCTTGCGTTTCGTCGGAGGCTGCCATGCGGTCTTCAAGTTCCTTTACCGTCATTGTAAAGAAAAAATTTTTGTGGAATTTTGGGGAAAAAACCTGCTCTGATACCAGATGATGAGACCTGATTCCTCAGGACTCGATTGATAGGGATTGATCTTTTGATTTGAGATCGAACAACCAAGAATCTTTTGATTAGAGATTCAACTACCAATTTGTTATTAACTTTCTTGAATGCCCCCTGAATCAAAGAACTACATCCTCTTTATAATGCTTCTACGCCTAAAATATCTATCTAAGAAAAAGATAAAAGATAACGCATAAGGAAAACAATTATCTCTCTATCTATTGCTTGTTACGTCTGGTGTAAGTAAGCATGGGCTTGGGCTGAGGTAGAGTTGGGCTCCCATCAAATCCCTTCTCCGCCCTTGTTCGTCTCTCCCTCAAGCAGGAAAATCGACTCCGCCGTAGAAGAGTCGCAGGCCGCCGTTCTCCTCCCACCGTGTACGCCGGATCTGGAGCAAATCGATTCCCCCTCGAGCCAAATCGAACCAGCTCACTGCGGATCTGGAGCAATCGCCGCCGCTCTCCTCCCACCGTGTACGCCGGCGGCCGTTGTGGCTGCCTCGCCTTGCCCTAGCCGGAACCCAGCGAGGACCGCCGCCCCCTGCATCACCTCCTTCCCCACGATGTGCATCTGTCGGGTTATAAAACCCTATTTCCGAATTTAAATCGGGAGCCCTTTAATTTGATGTAATTATAGATTTTACCCATATTTTTATAATTGCAGAATTGACCCAATTTTTGTGAAGTTGCAGAAGTGCCCCTATTTGTATATTTACAGATTTGACCCAAAGGTTTTGTTTTCTGAAAATGGCCCAAGTTTCTTGAGTTGTATATTGTGCCCGAAAAATGTATTTACGGGTTTTAAACTTTGATTTTACTTCGAGCTTATTCTTATATTGATTTACTATATATTATGTCCATTGTTGGATTAAATTTGGTTTATGGCTTGAAGTTTTAATTGCGGTTTTATGATCAAGTTTCTAGAATTTCATATTTTGTCCCGGAAGGGTTATTACAGATTTTAACGTTGTCTTTTAAAATCGAGTTTTCCTTAGTTTTATGTATATTAAATATTCCGATCAAATTTAGCGTATAAGCTAAATTTGTTTAGTTTGGTGCTAGGTTGAAAGTTCCACGTTTAAGGCCCACGAATCCATATCGACATCCATTGATCGACTTCCGTCTTTTGACGTTGTGTGAGTATTCTTTCCCCTCGATCTAGTTATGTTAAGTTTTAGTATCATGCTAGGATGGATCTAGCATAACTTAGAGTTAATGTCAAGTAGTGGCTTTGGACCTTAAGTGAGTTTTGAGGATTTATGATCGTTATAAGGCTTGAGGTGTTGATGTTATCTTGTGAGGATTGTAGGGCGTTGAGTGTTTGGGTTGATCTTGTGAGCTTATGAGGATTGAGATTATGGTTGTATGATCTTGTTGAGATTGCGGAGACTAGGACGAGAGTATCCTAGCATGTGTTGTGTTGGTTATGACCTTGTGAGATCGTGAGGATTAGGAGTCGTTATCCTATCTTGGTTATGGTTTATGATCTTGCGAGATCATTGAGACTAGAAGTCTAAGGACTTCTAGCATGTGAGAGAGATGTTGATTGTGTGCCTTGTTTTGACCAGGCGTTGAGTGCTTTCCTACGGGAAGTTGAGAGTGGTGGTTAGCGGGATTATCTTTGGGGACGAGGTAAGTCTCCGGACTTACTTAGCTCGTATTCTTTGTATTAACATTATGGTGTGTTGGGTGGTGTGTGTTTACTATTTTACTGTTTATAACAACTAAACCGGAAATAGGATTACCGACCTTTATATTATTTGGCCCAAGTGTATGATAACGGGCGGTGACATCACTACCTGGCTCCCCGTGAGAGGTAGGGGGATCTCGGCGACTGGCCCGTGCTGGTTAGACGGTCGGAGGCATCCGACCGTTCCATTGCCGGAAGAAGGGACCGAGGCAAGTTTCGGAGGATTCTCGTGTCACAAAAGAAGTTGAACTAGAACGGGATATGACTTAATAAATAAAGATAATAAACCGGATTTGTGTGCTTTGAGTATGTTGTGTGACTATGTTGAATTAATTGTGTTTGTGCCTTTCCCTTTAATTCTAATGCTTCGAATATTAGCTAACGGTTTTATACCGATTGTTGTAGATTGCCTTGCAGGTTAGGAAAGCGGCCGAGAGATCCGGAAGAGTGGACAGCCGGGGTTCCGTACATTTTAGGAGTGGGTTTTGGTTGGAGTCGGGTTGTGTTTTATTCTTCGTTTATTATGTTGGTATGCCGTGTGTATGGCGTTTTGATCTTTGGTGTTGATTATTGGCTGAAGTCTTTTTTTGTTTTCCTTCGGGTTTCTTATCATTTGCATTAAAAGGAATTTTGGTTTTGCCTTTATTTGTGCCATGTTGAAAGATCCGGTGAAATTGTTGTCAGGCTAAGGGTCGGGACCCATTGTGAGGTCCCAGCCCGTAGCGCCCCGAGTCCCGCGGATTCGGGGTGTTACAAAAGTGTTATCAGAGCCCTAAGTTGACAACAATGGCACTCGCAATCTTCTAAAGGCCGAATAAGGAATAAACAGAACCCCGCGGGTTCTGAGTTTTTGTTTTCAAAATCACATGCATGAGTCGGGTAGAATGTACGGACCACCACTCCTTCCGCGGATCTCGGCAGCATAGTTTATTGGATTTTTAGTATATATATATGTATATATGTAGATATGTATTGTGGATTTGGATTTTTTTTTGGACTATTATTGTATATGGATTGTAGTTGCATGAAGGACATGATTTATGTGTATAGTTGTATATGTGAACGATTATATGTTTTGGACCTTGTATTGTTGTAATGGAATGCCGAATGCGTGATATTAGTAGTACTATGGACTTAGGACTTATATAGTTATGAATACGTATTCTTATTATATATAGTAGCATATGGAGATATAGGACCTTTTAGTTAAGATGCTATTATGATATCATCGTCTTGGACGACGTCGTTTTACATAGGATAGTGTACATACATACGAGGACGAATATGCTCAAGTATCGAGTTGAGAGCTACGTTGGGGCGAATACCTTGGAATTCTTGTACTCCTTTCAAGAGGATGTCAAAGAGGAGGATTAGAGATGACGTAAACGAAGGACAACCAAGTAAAAGAACACCACGAGACAACTTAAGAGGAATCAAGATGGAAGCAATACAAGTAATCGGGAGCAAAATTAAAGTGCAGAAGTGGTTCTAAAGAAGCCATGATTGAATGACAACGAGACCAATAGAGATAACGAACTTAAGTTCTTAAGAAGACGCGTGGACAACTAAAGATGCGAATCGTAGAGGAGATGATTACGTTCTAGTAAGGTTAAGGTGGTGTTCCATTAAGATGCAAAGCTTTCATTAGACGTTTCCAACCATTGGAGTTAAGATGAGAGAAGTGAACGAAACATATGAGAAGGATTTAAAATACCATAAGTTAAGCTTACGAGGTACCAAAAAGTAAAGTTAAAACATTACTAGAGTTATGAGAAGAAGGGCATGGTGGGGTTTCACGTGGAGTTGACTGATTTCCGTTATAATAATAAGACTAAGAAACGCCAAGAAGGAGGAAGTGTGTGTAGATGATGATCTTCAGAAGATGAAAGGTGAAACAAGGAGTTTGGATTGAAAGACTCAAGCTACCAACCAAGAGAAGAGAGAGTGGTTACTAACGATAGAGGTGTGGGGAAGATGCATTTACAAGATACTATGAAGATCAGTTAAGCTTATGAAGTTGGGTCATATGACATGAACGAGTTGGGGAGGTATAGTTATCTTACAGAAGCGGAAGGTAGAGGGGAGCTTAATAGGAGCTAACGGAGTGGGAAGTAGAGTAAAATGAGCTAATGAAGTTTAACACAGAGTACCCCGAGACAGTATCCTTCAAGAGTATGGTAACATGGAAGTATGGTAAGAGGGTAAGTCGTTGACCTTAGAGAGGGTTTTCAATGAGTTAATCGGTGACCACGGAGGGTGCATAAGTGCGGGTTATATACTGGTGACTGTAGAAGGGAAGAGTAACCCAGGATGTGAGATCATGAAGAAGGGGAACAAGAAGTGAACATTCGTGGTGGTTGAATGTCAGTAATAGGAGGTGCATTAACGGAAGCATAAACATTTTAATCAAGTAACATCTTATCGATTCTAACAAGTGATGATAATGTATGTTGCGGAGGGATTGTAATGATCCAGTACGACCTTCTTAGGTCATGGGGATTGTTATGTGGAGAAATGACACGGATCAAGGTAAGCAAATTGGAAGGATAAGGAGGAAGGTGAGTCTTCTATAGTTGATGTACGAAATAGGGAATACATAAAGAGGATGTGTGGTATGTTGAGGGTGCATGGTATATTTGTGCTAATGAAATGGAGGGTATGTTTTCGCGAGCAAAAGATGAGATAGAGGCGTCAACCTCACATGTAAGAGACACGGTGGCTATGGCGTGAAAAGGAGAACCTAGATTAGGGCAACGCTTCAAACTTGGAAATACGATGTTGGTGCTTGATGGAGTAATAAGTGGATCTTTTTGTGATTATGGTTGGGATTTTTGCCTGAAGGCATACTAGTACGGTTGTGAAGCAGTTCATGGATACCAAGAGATACATAAGGTGACCAACGAGAGTAAGAGAAGACTGAGGTTTTGAAGTTCTATATCGATATGGGATATATAAGGAGTACATGAAAGATTGAGGTTAGAGCCTCTACGGTCGGTTTGAGGTTACATAGGAAATGAAGTATAAATTTCTATACCTACTTGAAGAAAGGATGTTTATAGTGCAAGCTTACGTACAATGCAAGGAGCGTTTCCCATATGTTGGGGGATATAGTGGAAAGCAAAGAAGATAAGGTCAATTGTTTGAAGCACGGTTTAGTCCTGCAGTTTGGACCCTTATGGTTGCACATAAGTGAGAAATCTTTGATGATTTTTACAATCGTGTCATCAAAGAGGGAAAATGAGATTAAGGTAAAGGAATACTTAAATAAGGCTACAAGAGTCAGAAGACTCGAGCAAGTCTCTCGAATTCAAAAGATGAAGGATCTCTGAAAGAGGACGGTAAACATTATAGCTAAAGATTGAACAATACACATGTTTGAAGGACGTCACCCCAACAGATCGGGGTAGATCATTAGTATCATGACCACTTGTAAAGTGATAAGACAAGATTGTGTCTATTGTTACGATATGTGACGGGAAGAGAAAAGATGAAACTAGAGATATCACGGATTTCAATACGTTAGAATGTGGAATTTTTCAACTAAGGTCGAGCTTGATTTAATTCCGATGTCTAAGGCGCCGTATGAAATAA
Source organism: Fagopyrum homotropicum (assembly GCA_033239125.1). NCBI lineage: Eukaryota > Viridiplantae > Streptophyta > Magnoliopsida > Caryophyllales > Polygonaceae > Fagopyrum > Fagopyrum homotropicum. The sequence goes on from BSWB01000001.1 coordinate 10,344,961, forward strand.
CACTGGTGCAAAGACATGAGTTGTGGGAGCAAGTGAAGGACCAATAGCAAGAACTTAATGATAAGATTCATTAGAATTAGTGAAATGTCATGGAGAACACCAGACGTTATCCAAAACTCTTAATTTGAAGTTGTTATGAAGAACACGAGTTTGTGAAAAGTGAGACGGTTATCTCCGTTTGTACATCGATTATCGTGAGTTGAACAAGATAACAATGAAGAACATGTACCCCTTATCCCGTATAGATGATCTACTTAACCCGTTGCAAGGGTTGGTAGTCTCTTCTAAATTTGATTTAAGGGTTGATTGTCACCAAAGGAGAATTCGAGACTGGGATGTTGCAAATATGGCTTTCCGGACAAACCATGGTCACTACGAGTTGTAGTGATTCCATATGGTCTTACTAATGTCTGGATAAGATACTTGGGGTCTACTCTTGGAAAAGAAAGAAAGCATTTGAAAAGTTGTCTCGGGATGGCAAACCCCGAGAGATGTGAAAGAAGTTACAATTTTTCTTAGATGTGCCGAGCTTTACCAGATATGTGAAGGGAGGAGCTGTATAACGCCAATTATGGTAACCTACTACGGATGACGATGAAGTATTGAGTATGACGAAGATTCGATAATAGAGTTTTGAGGGTTAAAGAGGAGATTTATTGGTACAACTGTTTTGATTTGCTTTGAGGAATGATGGGTGAAGGGTACAAGTGATTCTTCAAGAAGGTCTTGATCGATTATTGCAGAGTGATGTAAGAGTGATAGCATATGTGTCTCGTTAGTAGAAGCGGTGGGAAGTGGAGTACGCCCTTCACTACTTGGAACTTACAACAAGATTGAGAAGATGTAACATCAAAGTTTGGTTAGCGGGACCAATCAAGAAGTTTGACCTTACGTGTTAGAGGCAATCAAAGAGAAACAAAATGGTAATGTTGCATTGAGAAAGGCCCGAGAAGGAAGTTCAGTTTCTGATATATCGGACCTTCTTGAGATCTTAACGCGAGTTGGAGAAGTGACTTACAAGTGGGCGTTACCACCAAGAGTAGAGGGTGTTCACCCGGTGTTTCATGTGTATCAGTAGAGGGAGTACATACATGAATCGAGACGTATTGTCAGTCATGACGATCTAGTAGTGAACGAGGGACCAATGAGGCTAACTTGAAGACATAGGATAGCATCTTTGGTGGAGTTTTACGCGGACCGAGTAGCATTGATAGAATCGAAAAATTAGACCAAGTTCTTTCCTTGGTTGAGTTGTGTGTATGTGTGTTGTTAAATGTTCTTTGTGCCCCGTGCGGGAATGCGTTTTACGATATATATATATATATATCTTACGGTGGTAGTTGGAGTAGATGGTGTGTTTTGGTTAGAAGGCTTCTTAGTTTGAGGAGTTCTTACCTCGGCCTTAGGAACCGAGAAGTTCGACGTATAGCAAGTTTCGGGACGAAACTTGTTTTTAGGGGGATCTAATGTAACGCCCTAATTTTTTTTTAGGCATGGATTTTTATTTTTACCATTTTCTATCGATATTTTATTAACTTATAAATATTTACGGCCATTCTCATGTTGTAAATTTATTTTTATAAGTTAATATATTTTACATTATATATATTCCGTAATTTATTTTACGAGAAGTTTGGAAATGTTTCCGATTCGAAAATTCCGTTCTGAATACTTGTTGATCGAGTTCACTCTTTAATCTTTCTTTTTCTTTTTCTTTCTTTTTCCTTCATGAGCTTTCGTGTTCTACTCCAGCCCCGCCCAGGCTATGCTCCTCTAGCTTGAGCAGCAATCATGCCTCTGCAGCCTTCACCCTCTATGGCCCTTCCTCACCATACACTCTCGACCTCACCTCTCTATCCATCTTCCCTCACATTAGCTCTCCTCGCATTGCCATCCTCTAGAAGCCAAGCCTGTGCTCCTGGATGCAACCCTGCAAGCTGGAGACACACATCAACCACAATCGTCTCCTTCGTTGGCTTGTACACAACTCAAACAATATCTCATCTCTCTATCTCGATCGTGTCTGCAACCGGAAGCTAAGACTTCAGCCTTTAAATGCCCTGTCTTCACCCTCCTCTTGCAAGCCGGTGAGCCCTTACCCTGGTCCGCCTCCCACCACTTTGTTCTGGCAGCAACTTGCAAGAGTCTCACCCTCTGTCACTTCATCCTCGAGCAAGCCAAGGCCAACCAATCCCTTCTCCGCCCTTGTTCGTCTCTCCCTCAAGCAGGAAAATCGACTCCGCCGTAGAAGAGTCGCAGGCCGCCGTTCTCCTCCCACCGTGTACGCCGGATCTGGAGCAAATCGATTCCCCCTCGAGCCAAATCGAACCAGCTCACTGCGGATCTGGAGCAATCGCCGCCGCTCTCCTCCCACCGTGTACGCCGGCGGCCGTTGTGGCTGCCTCGCCTTGCCCTAGCCGGAACCCAGCGAGGACCACCGCCCCCTGCATCACGTCCTTCCCCACGATGTGCATCTGTCGGGTTATAAAACCCTATTTCCGAATTTAAATCGGGAGCCCTTTAATTTGATGTAATTACAGATTTTACCCATATTTTTATAATTGCAGAATTGACCCAATTTTTGTGAAGTTGCAAAAGTGCCCCTATTTGTATATTTACAGATTTGACCCAAAGGTTTTGTTTTCTGAAAATGGCCCAAGTTTCTTGAGTTGTATATTGTGCCCGGAAAATGTATTTACGGGTTTTAAACATGGATTTTACTTCGATCTTATTCTTATATTGATTTACTATATATTATGTCCATTGTTGGATTAAATTTGGTTTATGGCTTGAAGTTTTAATTGCGGTTTTATGATCAAGTTTCTAGAATTTCATATTTTGTCCCGGAAGGGTTATTACAGATTTTAACGTTGTCTTTTAAAATCGAGTTTTCCTTAGTTTTATGTAAATTAAATATTCCGATCAAATTTAGCGTATAAGCTAAATTTGTTTAGTTTGGTGCTAGGTTGAAAGTTCCACGCTTAAGGCCCACGAATCCATATCGACATCCATTGATCGACTTCCGTCTTTTGATGTTGTGTGAGTATTCTTTCCCCTCGATCTATTTATGTTAAGTTTTAGTATCATGCTAGGATGGATCTAGCATAACTTAGAGTTAATGTCAAGTAGTGGCTTTGGACCTTAAGTGAGTTTTGAGGATTTATGATCAGTATAAGGCTTGAGGTGTTGATGTTATCTTGTGAGGATTGTAGGGCGTTGAGTGTTTGGGTTGATCTTGTGAGCTTATGAGGATTGAGATTATGGTTGTATGATCTTGTTGAGATTGCGGAGACTAGGACGAGAGTATCCTAGCATGTGTTGTGTTGGTTATGACTATGACCCACCTATTTCATTTCTAGTTGATTACCAATTAATTAACCCTGTTTAAAACAATAAGCGGAAAAGCGGAAAACATAAATTTTTAAAACTTTATCTTACAACCATATTCACAACATATATACATACTAACATACGTCATAAACTCCGTTTAACCAAAACACAACTGTTTTAAAACCATGCAAAACATCCTAGGCGGTAGCAACCCATAACAGCCCACCTGATATGATCTCAAATCCAGGTGTTGAGTCCAATGTCCTTGCCTTGATCAAGCCGAGTCTGAGTAGCTGAAAAATATGTGGATATAACAATAATGAGCCACACGCTCAGTAAGGGTATACAAATCGCACTCTCCCAATATATATAAGTATCTAATATCCCGTCCCCAAAGGACACTCTATACCCTTCCTCACATTCCAAAGTCGATCAATGCATACATATCCACATTCACATATAATTCCACAACCATTCACATCACATTTCACATAAACATTCAAGCATGTTATCACACATTACATATAAACATATCATCTCATATAAACATCTCATCTCATCTCATCACATATAAATAATCATAACATAACATATAACATGCTAGACTCGATTGCATCGATGCATAGGTGATAATTAACTAACTAGCTACAACTGATCGTACGATATATTTTCTCATGTGCTTTCGTATTCTTTTCTTTCTTTCTTTTTTTTTTCTTTCGGTTGGCCAACCCGATAGTGTCATAGGCCCCCTGTAGATCAGGTAGCGACCTCGGCCATCTTGTCCTAAGACCCCCTGTAGATCAGGTTGCGATCTTGGACTATTTTTCTTATCTTGAGGCTCCCTGTAGATCAGGTAGCGACCCCTGGCTGTTTTTCTTTTCTTGAGGCCCCCTGTAGATCAGGTAGCGACCTCTGAGGCCCCCTGTAGATCAGGTAGCGACCTCGTCCCCCGGAAACCCGTGCGGGACCCAGTTGGGCTAATTAATCAATTACCATCCTATTTTATCACTTTCATATCATAACTCAAATTCATGCTTTCATCATATTCTTTCATCACATTCTTTCCATTATCATCTCATGTACCTCATGCATGCTTTCATAAAGAATATCAATTCATCATCATCGTCGTCTCACTCATATACATATAAGCATGCATACAACCATAACAAACAGATATATATACACACAAGCATGCATAAAATCATGGCATATTAAATACATAACATATATTAAGCAAGTGTAATTCATATACACTTACCTTGCAGGTAAGAACAACAAAACCTCGCAAACCAACTATTGAGTCCGTTTCTCACTCGGACTATCCTCCTTTATCGTGCTTGGATACGCTCACAAAGACTAAGCTATAGTTAACCAAAACCTTCAACAACACCTGTTGAGAATATCATATTCCTTGTATTAAATTTCTCGCTTCAAACACCAGTTAAATTCATTCCTTTGAATTTAATTAGCTTATAGCATTTTCTAGAATCCTAATTTAATTATTTAACCTTTAATTAATTAATTAAAGTTCGCCAGAACAACGTTTTGCCCGCAGGCAATTTCTGAACCCACCTGTCATCAAATCTCATCAAACAAACAACCCATAATCACCAGAATAATGTAACAAGTATAATGGAATTTCCAATTATCCATTTTGGCAAGCCTAAGGTCAATTTAGGCAAAATCGCAATACGAAAAACGAATAAATTCATAACTTATTCGTTACTAACCCGATTGACGATCCGAAAGAAGATTCGGAATCACAACGACGCAGGCTACGCTCGGACACCATCAAATTCAACGGAATCTGAGCGACGGAACCTCCCTAGTATCATATATGCTCGACCAGACCTTCCCTTGCTCGGAAATGTAGAAACTCAGTACCAAAATGAAGAGAATGAAGAGAGGAATCCAAAAACTCAAATGGATTTGAAATCGGATTAGAAACGAAGAGTAGATCTGAGTTTGAAGGTTGAGAGAAATCAGAGCTTTTACGAGGAAACGTGAAAGAAAATGAATTAATAAACGATATTTCTGCTATTTATAGCGAAGACGATAATTATCCTTTAGCGGAGTCGATGATTATCCTTTAGCGGATTCGATAATTATCCTTTCACCGATCCGAAAAAGCGGTTCAAGACCCCTTCTCCAAACTTCTCGAAATTGGAATAATAAATCTGAAATATTGTATGGATAATTATTCCGCAATTGTCTCGAAAAACGCATATTCCTAAGCCATCTTTCTTAGCCGCTAAGAAACGAAATAGTGACTCTTTTGGCCGTTTTGCCTTTCCATGTTTTTTCATATCTAGAACATGTCCGATGTCCTGATCATTTCTCTCAACTGCATTTTTATTAATTGAAGCTCCCAAATGCTCCAAATAACACCTGAGTGTAATATCATCTAGGAGGAGGTTACCTCGAGAGGTATCTCGCGTTAAAACGGATTTAATTCCTTAAAATTCTCCATTAGGTCATCTTCGATTTTTGACTGTTACAATGACCTTGTGAGATCGTGAGGATTAGGAGTCGTTATCCTATCTTGGTTATGGTTTATGATCTTGCGAGATCATTGAGACTAGAAGTCTAAGGACTTCTAGCATGTGAGAGAGATGTTGATTGTGTGCCTTGTTTTGACTAGGCGTTGAGTGCTTTCCTACGGGAAGTTGAGAGTTGTGGTTAGCGGGATTATCTTTGGGGACGAGGTAAGTCTCCGGACTTACTTAGCTCGTATTCTTTGTATTAGCATTATTGTGTGTTGGGTGGTGTGTGTTTACTATTTTACTGTTTATAACAACTAAACCGGAAATAGGATTACCGACCTTTATATTATTTGGCCCAAGTGTATGATAACGGGCGGTGACATCACTGTCTGGCTCCCCGTGAGAGCTAGGGGGATCTCGGCAACTGGCCCGTGCTGGTTAGACGGTCGGAGGCATCCGACCGTTCCATTGCCGGAAGAAGGGACCGAGGCGAGTTTCGGAGGATTCTCGTGTCACAAAAGAAGTTGAACTAGAACGGGATATGACTTAATAAATAAAGATAATAAACCGGATTTGTGTGCTTTGAGTATGTTGTGTGACTATGTTGAATTAATTGTGTTTGTGCCTTTCCCTTTAATTCTAATGCTTCGAATATTAGCTAACGGTTTTATACCGATTGTTGTAGATTGCCTTGCAGGTTAGGAAAGCGGCCGAGAGATCCGGAAGAGTGGGCAGCCGGGGTTCCGTACATTTTAGGAGTGGGTTTGGTTGGAGTCGGGTTGTGTTTTATTCTTCGTTTATTATGTTGGTATGCCGTGTGTATGGCGTTTTGATCATTGGTGTTGATTATCGGCTGAAGTCTTTTTTTGTTTTCCTTCGGGTTTCTTATCATTTGCATTAAAAGGAATTTTGGTTTTGCCTTTATTTGTGCAATGTTGAAAGATCCGGTGAAATTGTTGTCAGGCTAAGGGTCAGGACCCATTGTGAGGTCCCAACCCGTAGCGCCCCGAGTCCCGCGGATTCGGGATGTTACAAAAGTGGTATCAGAGCCCTAGGTTGACAACAATGGCACTCGCAATCTTCTAAAGGCCGAATAAGGAATAAACAGAACCCCGCGGGTTCTGAGTTTTCGTTTTCAAAATCACATGCATGAGTCGGGTAGAATGTACGGACCACCACTCCTTCCGCGGATCTCGGCAGCATAGTTTATTGGATTTTTAGTATATATATGTATATATGTAGATATGTATTGTGGATTTGGATTTTTTTTGGACTATTATTGTATATGGATTGTAGTTGCATGAAGGACATGATTTATGTGTATAGTTGTATATGTGAACGATTATATGTTTTGGACCTTGTATTGTTGTAATGGAATGCCGAATGCGTGATATTAGTAGTACTATGGACTTAGGACTTATATAGTTATGAATACGTATTCCTATTATATATAGTAGCATATGGAGATATAAGACCTTTTAGTTAAGATGCTATTATGATATCATCGCCTTGAACGACGTTGTTTTACATAGGATAGTGTACATACATACGAGGACGAATATGCTCAAGTATCGAGTTGAGAGCTACGTTGGGGCGAACACCTTGGAGTTCTTGTACTCCTTTCAAGAGGATGTCGAAGAGGAGGATTAGAGATGACGTAAACGAAGGACAACCAAGTAAAAGAACACCACGAGACAACTTAAGAGGAATCAAGATGGAAGCAATACAAGTAATCGGGAGCAAAATTAAAGTGCAGAAGTGGTTCTAAAGAAGCCATGATTGAATGACAACGAGACCAATAGAGATAATGAACTTAAGTTCTTAAGAAGACGCGTGGACAACTAAAGATGCGAATCGAAGAGGAGATGAGTACGTTCTAGTAAGGTTAAGGTGGTGTTCCATTAAGATGCAAAGCTTTCATTAGACGTTTCCAACCATTGGAGTTAAGATGAGAGAAGTGAACGAAACATGTGAGAAGGATTTAAAATACCATAAGTTAAGCTTACGAGGTACCAAAAAGTAAAGTTAAAACATTACTAGAGTTATGAGAAGAAGGGCATGGTGGGGTTTCACGTGGAGTTGACTGATTTCCGTTATAATAATAAGACTAAGAAACGCCAAGAAGGAGGAAGTGTGTGTAGATGATGATCTTCAGAAGATGAAAGGTGAAATAAGGAGTTTGGATTGAAAGACTCAAGCATTAGTGTAGTCTAGTTTAGTAGTATATATAGATTCTATTTTTTTAATAAATATTTATTTTAATCCAACTAATAATTGTTGTAATTTGTTCATAAAAGAAAACACTTTTTAATGCACATATTTTTGAAAGAATTGGTTTAAATAGACTTTTTTATAGGCTTTTGTTTTATAAATCTCTCTAATTTTACCCTATATAATTTTTTCTAGATGAAACAATTCGATTAAATAGGGGTGTATTTACTAAATGAGTTTATGATATGGGTACTCATAATAGAGGAATAGTTGTGAAAGACTAGTTAGTCATTTTACCTTATAACTTTTGATATAGAATTTTCAAAGCAACCTCATAATTCTTTTAAAAAATTATAGTATCATAATTTAAATTTATAAATATAAAATAAAATATAATACCTATATATTGTGTTATATGTAAAGTGTAATAAAGTAAACCGACATATAAAATATAGTGGCTTTTTGAAAAAATAGCAAACTGTAACTTTTAAAAATAGTTAATAAAAAAATAATATATAAAATATTTTAAATTTATAGAGTATTACTTTTAGTAATCCTCTACTCTAGTATCTTACTCCTTAGATTAATGTTGTTGTTTTCTTAAACGGAATGCGGTTAGGTGAGTCTACTTCCTAGAAGTAGTCCAACATTGTAACGCCCTATTTATTAGGTGCGTTTCGATATTTATTTCTTCTACTTATATCGATATTTTATTAGCTCAAATATTTTGTTTTAAAGTATTTTAAGGTGTAAAATGTTTTTCCCAAGTATAATTATATTTTTGATAAATTTTACGGAAAAGTGCGGAAAATTTTTCGATCCAAAAATCCCGTTCGGATATTCCTTATCGGATTTCTTTTATCTTAGTATTATTATTTATTTATTTGATTTTCCCTCCTTCTCTTACCCGGAGGTCGCGGGTTCGAGCCCAACCGGACTGGATTTTACTCCTTTTCCCTTCCCTTGCTTTTCTTTTCTTGTTGTTCTCTTTTCTGTGTGACAGTAGCCTTGTGCCCAGACCCACAGGCTACCCTACCCTGTAGCCCTAGCTAACCCGACCCTCGTCATCACCTGCCCCTCGACCCCCTAGCTGCTCCTTTCCACCCTCGTCCTTGTCGGGCTCTTCAGATCTTACCAGCAACTAAGTGGGAGCAACCCCTCCTCCCCAAATGGCCCCTCACCTGACCCACCCCCTCACACTCAATCTCCATCTCAACTTCCCAGGGACACTAACCGGTTGCTCTTTCCCTTCTCTCCCAACTCATCACTCTCTCTCGAATCACAGTCTACAGCTCTTGTGTTACTTCACCATTTCAAGTCACCATTGTTGTCACAGCAGCACATGGAAGCTAACCATCTGCCTAGCCTCTCCTTCTCTCGCTTTTCTCTTCGCAACCAGGGGAGCCACATCGCGCTCACCACTGCCGCGCCTAGGAGAGCCTGTCGCCGGAGCAGATGGTCCACTGTCGCGTGCCTCGCCGGAGCAGATGGTCCACCGTGGGGTTCCACTTTGTTGTCTCCGTCTTCCACTGCACCTCTCTTCTGCCCTCGCACCCGTCTGCAGCCACCGGAGGGACCATCTGAGTCGTCGTTGCCCTGCTTCTCTGGATCTCGAGCCTCGTTGGAGATCGAAACCCCTGCGCAGTCCCTCCACCGCCTTGACCGAGCCGGAGAAGCCCTCCCTCGTTGTCGCCACCACCCAAGTCGCCGGAGTGTCCCCCAGCTCTGAATGCCTCGCCTGTCTTCGTCCAGCGCCCCACCAAGAAGCCCAGCCGCCGCCCAGTATGACTCTTCCAGCCCTTCCTCTGTTAACGAAAAAGAAAACCCTTTAGGGTTAATTACAATCGGCCCCCCCTTACTTTTGGTATAATTGCAGACAAGTACCCATATTTCATATTTACAATTTTGGCCCTATTTTGTTATAGAAGTTGCATATATGCCCCTATTGGAATTAATTACAAAATGTGCCCAATATTTTGATATTGCAGTTTTAAATCCAAATTTTGGTGATTTAACTTTTATGCCCTTGTTGAATTAATTTCGGATTATGGCCCAAGGATTTAATTGCGGATTTATGACTCATTTTCAAACGTTGGGTATTTTGCCTCGGAAAATATTTTAGTGGGATTTTAACCTCGGTTTTAAACAAGTTCCTTAGAGTTATATGTATTATATAAATATTCCGACCAAATTTAGCATACGAGCTAAATTTGTTTAGTTTTGGTGCTAGGTTCGAGAACGACCCCGTAAAGGCCAAACGAGTCCGAGTCAACATCCGTTGATCTAGTTCCGTCTTTTGACGTCATGTGAGTATCTCTTCCCTCGATCTAGTTCTGTTAAGTATAAGTATCATGCTAGGTTGGATCTAGCATAACCTAGTGAGAATGCCAAGTAGTGGCCATGAACCTTAGGTGAGTTTTGAGGATTTATGATTGTTATAAAGCTTGATGTGTTATTATCTTGTGAGGATTGTAAGGCGTTGAGTGTTTGGTTGATCTTGTGAGCTTATGAGGATTGAAATTATGGCTCTATGTTTGTTGAGATTGTGGTGACTAGGACGAGAGTATCCTAGCATGTGTTGTGATAGTTCTGACCTTGTGAGATCGTGAAAACTAGGAGTTTGTTTATCCTAGTTTGGGGTTATGGGTTATGATATTGCGAGATCATAGGGTCTAGAAGTCTAAGGACTTCTAGCTTGTGTTGAGTGTGATGTGAGCATGAGAGACTCTAGGATGCGGTCCTAGGATGTGAGTCAAATGATCTCGCATAGATCATTTGTGTAGAAGTCTTAGACTTCTTGAGTTGAGCGAGTTGTTGATATAGTTCTCTTCTTGTGAGCAGGTTATGGACTCCTTCCCAAGGGAAGCGAAAGTGTTGTGAGTTGAGTGTGGCAACGAGGTAAGTCTCCGGACTTACTTAGCTCGTATTCTTTGTATTAGCGTTGATGTGTGTTGGGTGGTGTGTGTTTATTATTTATTATTTATAACAACTAAACCGGAATTAGGATTACCGACCTTTATATTATTTTGGCCCAAGTGTATGATAACGGGCGGTGACATCATCTGCCTAGCTCTTGCGAGAGTCTAGGAGGTTCTCGGCGACTAGCCGTGCTGGTTAGACGGTCGGAGGCATCCGTACCGTTCCATGCCGGAAATAGGGACCGAGGCGGGACCACGGTGGTCTCGTGTCACAAACCTAAGTTGAATTAGAACGGGATACGACTTAATAATAACAAAGATAATATACCGGATTGGTGTGCTTTTGAGTATGTTGTGTGCTATGTTGATTTACGTGTGTTTGTGCCTTTCCCATTAGTTCTAATGCCTCGAATATGAGCTAACGGTTTTATACCGATTGTTGTAGTTTGCCTTGCAGGTTAGGAATGCGGCCGAGAGATCCGGAAGAGTGGGCAGCCGGGATCCGTACATTTTAGGAAGGGTTTTGGTTGGAGTCGGGTTGTGTTTTGTTCTTTGGTTATTGTGTTCTGTATGTTGTATGGCGTTTGTCTTTGGGGTTGTATTTTCGGCTGAAGTCCTTTGTTGTATTCTTTCGGGTTTTTCTTTTCATTGCATAAAAATGTATTTCTGTTTTGACCTTTATTTGTGCCATGTTGCAAGATCCGGTGAAATTGTTGTCAGGCTAAGGGTCGGGACCCATTGTGAGGTCCTAACCCGTAGCATCCCGAGTCCCGCGGATTTGGGGTGTTACAAAAGTGGTATCAGAGCCCTAGGTTGACAACAATGGCACTCGCAATCTTCTAAAGGCCGAATGAGGAATAAACAAAACCCACACGGGTTTTGACTTTTTGTTTTCAAAATCACATGCATGAGTCGGGGTAGAATGTACGGACCACCACTCCTTCCGCGGATCTCGGCAGCTTAGTTTATTGGACTTGATATATATATGTATATATGTAGATAGGTATAGTATATGTGGATTGTAGTTGCATGATGACTTGATTTATATGTATAGTTAATATATGTGGACTATAGTACTTGTTTGGACCTTGTATTATTGTATTGACTTTCCAGATGTGATATATTAGTAGTAATGTGAGCATAAAACTTATGTATATAGTTATATATACATACACATATGGTATGTTAGTATTATATTAGTAGTAGTGGACGTTATAGTTAAGTTGATAGGAAGCTATCATTGCCCTTGGACAACCGCCTTTTTGGGATTATGATAGTATAGGGATTATGATAGTATATATACGGTGATAAGTATGCTCAAGTACCGAGTTGAGCATCACATTTTGGCGAACACCCTGGTGATTCATCAGACTCCTTTTGGGACGTCAAAGAAATCATTTGAAGGATAAAGAGGACATTAGCGGCAAGGACGAACAAATAGAAGGGAACTTTGAGTCAACTTAAGAGAATTCAAGATGGAAGCAATACAAGTAAAGAGAGCAAGGTTAAGGTGTATAAGTGGTTATAAAGAAACCGTGATTGTACGACGACGAGACCAATAGGGATAACAAACTTAAGTTCTTTAAGAAGACGCGTGGACAACTAAAGATGTGAATCGAGGAGGAGATGAGTACATTCTAACAAGGTTAAAGACGGTGTTCCATTATGAGAAGTGAAGCTTTCCTTAAACGTTTCTAAACATAGGAGTTAAGATGAGAGAAGCGAACCAAACATGTGAGAAGGATTTAAAATACCGTAAGTTAAACTCGCGAGGTACCAAGAAGTGAAGAGTCAAAAATACGAGGGTTACGAGGAAGATCACACGGTGAAAGATTCAACATTACTAGAGTTATGAGAAGAAGGTCATGGTAGGGATTCACGTGGAGTTGACCGGTTTCCATTATAACGACAAGACTAAGAAATGCCAAGAAGAAGGAAGTGCATATATATGATGGTTTGAGAAGATGAAAGTCGAAACAAGGAGCTTTGATCGAAATACTTAAGATACCAACCAAGTGAAACTCGAACGGACGCTATCTAGGGCTATAATACTTGGGAAGATGCACTGGAAGGACATCAAGGAAGAATGGTTCAGCCTGTGAAGGGAGTTGTACGAACCAACAAGGCCAAGAACATATAATTACCTCATAAAGAAAAGGAAGCATGGAATGAAGAATGAGCTAATGGAGTTAAGGCAAAGTACCCTAAGGAGGATAACCTTCATGAGAATGGTAACATGAGAAGTATAGTAGAATAATAAGTCATTGACTTCGGAGAAGGTCATATACAAGTCAATCGGTGACAACTGAGAACGCACATGTGCGGGTTGTCTATTGGTGAGTGTAGAGGGGATGAGTAAACAAGACTATGAGCATATAGATGATCGACAACAAGAGCTTAAAGTATTCGAGGTGGGTCAATGTCAATGGTAAGGAAGTATGTCAACGGAAGTGCATTTGTCTTAAATCAAATAATGTTGAATGAGTTCAAGCAAGTAGTTGTTACAAACCACCTAGATGAGGATGGAGATGACCCTTTGCGACCTTCTTAGGTCATGAGAACGTTATATGGGAGAACGATCCGGATTAGAAGTTTTAAGGTTTGATCATGGTAAGGGGAACTAGTAGATCAAGAGGAAGGTGAGTCTTCTATGATTATGGTGCGTAAAGGGGGAATATAGAAGGAGAGTATGATATGTTTGTCCAATGTTATGAATGCCATGTCTTCGCGAGCAAAAGCTACGTCAGGGTTTTGAGACTCACATGGAAAGGCTATAGTGGCTATGTCGTGAAACGAGGGACCTAGATTAGGGCAACGCTTCAAGCTTGGAATTATGATGTTAGTGCTTGATGGAGTAATGAGTGGATCATTCTGTGAATATGGTTGGGAATTTTCCTGAAGGCATAGTAGTACGGTTGTGAAGCTGTTCATGGGTACCAAGAGATACATAAGGTGGCCGACGAGAGTAAGAGAAGACTGAGGTTTTGAAGTTTGATATCGATTGGGGTTATACAAGGAGTACATGAAAGATCGAGGTTAGAGCCTCTACGGTCATTTGACGTTACATAAGGAAATGAAGTATAAATTTTTACGCCTACTTGAAGAAATGATGTCTATGGTGAAAGCTTATGTAGAATACGAAGAGCTCCTCCCATATGTTGAGATGTCAAGGAAAGCGAGGAAGATAAGATCGATTCGTTATAAGGCATGATATAGTCTTGTAGTCAGGACCCTTGTGACTGAACATATGTGCAAGATCAAGAAGTATTATTATCGTTGTTCTTTTAAAGCGAGGAGAGGAATTAAGCTAAACTAAGGCTTCAAGAGTCGGGAAAGTAGAGCAAATCTCTCAAGTTCTATAGATGAAGGATCTATGAAAGAGGATGGGGAACATAGTGGCTACAAAAGGAGCAATAAAGGGGTTGCAGGACGGCACCCCAACAGATCAGAGTGGACCACTTGTCAAGCAAGCTGGCAAGATGAAACGGGTAGAGAGAAGATGAAACCTGAGATAGAACAGTTTCCAATGCATCGGAAGGTAGTTTTTCCCATTAAGATGATTTGAAGTTCATGCTGAAGGAGTATCTTGAACTCTTGATTTGAAGTTCACGTTGGGATATATCTTGTATTCTTGATTTGAAGTTATTATAAGAGGACACCAGTTTGTGAAGAGAGAGAGGGTTATCTCCGTTGTACATCGATTACCGTGAGTTGAACAAGATAATGATGAAGGCTAAGTATCCCTTACAACGAATTGACGATTTACTCGATCGGTGACGAGGGTCAGTAGTCGCTCCTAGAATTGATTTAAGGTCTGATTGCCACCAATTGAGAATTCGAGACCAGGATATTGCAAATACGACATTCTGTACAAGGTATGGTCACCATGAGCCTGTCGTGATGTCATCTGGGCTTACTAATGCCCCGTATAAGATATTTTGGTCTACTCTCGAAGAAGAGAGAAGTTGTATGACAGTTGTCTCGGGATGGCAAACCCCGAAGGATGGGGAAGAAGTTACAAGTTTGCTTAGATGTGTTGGTCATTACCGGATTTGTAGAGAGATTTTCCAAAGTAATACCACCTATGGCTAACCTACTCCGGATGACAATGAAGTAGTGCGTAGGATGAAGATTGACAATAGAGCTGTTGAGAGTTAAGAGAAAATTTCATTAGTGCAACCATTTTGAAATTGCCTCGATGTATGATGAGTTTGAAGTGTACAATTGATTCTCCAAGACATGGTCTTGATTGGGTATTGAGGAACGATGTAAAGTAATAGCATACATGTCTTGTTAGTCGAAGCAATGTCAAGTTAAGTACTTCCTTCATTCCTTAGAGCTTGCAACAAGAATTGATGAAATGGAACATTAAAGTTTGGTTTGACAAGAACCAAAACCAACAGTGTAAAATTGGAAGTTCGATCTTCTTTGATAGAGAAATCAAAGGGAAAATAATCGAGATGCTACATCGAAACCGAAAAGGAAGTTGAGTTCCGATATATTGACCTTTTTGGAGATCTTAGAGCGAGTTGGAGAAGTGTTTTATAAGTTGGCGTTGCCGCCAAGAGTAGGGAGAGTTTACCCGGTGTTTCATGTGTATTAATCTAGGAAATACAGTTATGACTGGAGAAGTTTTGTGGTCTGGATGAGTTAGTGGCGTCGTAGAGCCGATGAGGCTAACTAGAAGACGGGGGATAATATCTTTGAGTGAGTTTCACGCTGAGTTAGAAGCATCGATAGAACTGACGGGTTAGACCTAGTTCTTTCCTTTGTTGAGTTATGTGCATGTGTGATGTTATGTGTAGTTGTGCCCCGCGCGGGAATGTGCTATGTGACGTGTTATATCATACGGTGGTAGTTCGAGTAGGTTCTGTGTGTAGATTTGAAGGTTTAAGCCTTCTTAGTTTGAGAGTTCATACCTCGGCCTTAGGGACCGAGAAGTTTGACGCATAGCAAGTTTCGGGACGAAACTTGTTTTTAGGGGGATCTAATGTAACGCCCTATTTATTAGGTGCGTTTCGATATTTATTTCTTCTACTTATATCGATATTTTATTAGCTCAAATATTTTGTTTTAAAGTATTTTAAGGTGTAAAATGTTTTTCCCAAGTATAATTATATTTTTGATAAATTTTACGGAAAAGTGCGGAAAATTTCTCGATCCAAAAATCCCGTTCGGATATTCCTTATCGGATTTCTTTTATCTTAGTATTATTATTTATTTATTTGATTTTCCCTCCTTCTCTTACCCGGAGGTCGCGGGTTCGAGCCCAACCGGACTGGATTTTACTCCTTTTCCCTTCCCTTGCTTTTCTTTTCTTGTTGTTCTCTTTTCTGTGTGACAGTAGCCTTGTGCCCAGACCCACAGGCTACCCTACCCTGTAGCCCTAGCTAACCCGACCCTCGTCATCACCTGCCCCTCGACCCCCTAGCTGCTCCTTTCCACCCTCGTCCTTGTCGGGCTCTTCAGATCTTACCAGCAACTAAGTGGGAGCAACCCCTCCTCCCCAAATGGCCCCTCACCTGACCCACCCCCTCACACTCAATCTCCATCTCAACTTCCCAGGGACACTAACCGGTTGCTCTTTCCCTTCTCTCCCAACTCATCACTCTCTCTCGAATCACAGTCTACAGCTCTTGTGTTACTTCACCATTTCAAGTCACCATTGTTGTCACAGCAGCACATGGAAGCTAACCATCTGCCTAGCCTCTCCTTCTCTCGCTTTTCTCTTCGCAACCAGGGGAGCCACATCGCGCTCACCACTGCCGCGCCTAGGAGAGCCTGTCGCCGGAGCAGATGGTCCACTGTCGCGTGCCTCGCCGGAGCAGATGGTCCACCGTGGGGTTCCACTTTGTTGTCTCCGTCTTCCACTGCACCTCTCTTCTGCCCTCGCACCCGTCTGCAGCCACCGGAGGGACCATCTGAGTCGTCGTTGCCCTGCTTCTCTGGATCTCGAGCCTCGTTGGAGATCGAAACCCCTGCGCAGTCCCTCCACCGCCTTGACCGAGCCGGAGAAGCCCTCCCTCGTTGTCGCCACCACCCAAGTCGCCGGAGTGTCCCCCAGCTCTGAATGCCTCGCCTGTCTTCGTCCAGCGCCCCACCAAGAAGCCCAGCCGCCGCCCAGTATGACTCTTCCAGCCCTTCCTCTGTTAACGAAAAAGAAAACCCTTTAGGGTTAATTACAATCGGCCCCCCCTTACTTTTTGGTATAATTGCAGACAAGTACCCATATTTCATATTTACAATTTTGGCCCTATTTTGTTATAGAAGTTGCATATATGCCCCTATTGGAATTAATTACAAAATGTGCCCAATATTTTGATATTGCAGTTTTAAATCCAAATTTTGGTGATTTAACTTTTATGCCCTTGTTGAATTAATTTCGGATTATGGCCCAAGGATTTAATTGCGGATTTATGACTCATTTTCAAACGTTGGGTATTTTGCCTCGGAAAATATTTTAGTGGGATTTTAACCTCGGTTTTAAACAAGTTCCTTAGAGTTATATGTATTATATAAATATTCCGACCAAATTTAGCATACGAGCTAAATTTGTTTAGTTTTGGTGCTAGGTTCGAGAACGACCCCGTAAAGGCCAAACGAGTCCGAGTCAACATCCGTTGATCTAGTTCCGTCTTTTGACGTCATGTGAGTATCTCTTCCCTCGATCTAGTTCTGTTAAGTATAAGTATCATGCTAGGTTGGATCTAGCATAACCTAGTGAGAATGCCAAGTAGTGGCCATGAACCTTAGGTGAGTTTTGAGGATTTATGATTGTTATAAAGCTTGATGTGTTATTATCTTGTGAGGATTGTAAGGCGTTGAGTGTTTGGTTGATCTTGTGAGCTTATGAGGATTGAAATTATGGCTCTATGTTTGTTGAGATTGTGGTGACTAGGACGAGAGTATCCTAGCATGTGTTGTGATAGTTCTGACCTTGTGAGATCGTGAAAACTAGGAGTTTGTTTATCCTAGTTTGGGGTTATGGGTTATGATATTGCGAGATCATAGGGTCTAGAAGTCTAAGGACTTCTAGCTTGTGTTGAGTGTGATGTGAGCATGAGAGACTCTAGGATGCGGTCCTAGGATGTGAGTCAAATGATCTCGCATAGATCATTTGTGTAGAAGTCTTAGACTTCTTGAGTTGAGCGAGTTGTTGATATAGTTCTCTTCTTGTGAGCAGGTTATGGACTCCTTCCCAAGGGAAGCGAGAGTGTTGTGAGTTGAGTGTGGCAACGAGGTAAGTCTCCGGACTTACTTAGCTCGTATTCTTTGTATTAGCGTTGATGTGTGTTGGGTGGTGTGTGTTTATTATTTATTATTTATAACAACTAAACCGGAATTAGGATTACCGACCTTTATATTATTTTGGCCCAAGTGTATGATAACGGGCGGTGACATCATCTGCCTAGCTCTTGCGAGAGTCTAGGAGGTTCTCGGCGACTAGCCGTGCTGGTTAGACGGTCGGAGGCATCCGTACCGTTCCATGCCGGAAATAGGGACCGAGGCGGGACCACGGTGGTCTCGTGTCACAAACCTAAGTTGAATTAGAACGGGATACGACTTAATAATAACAAAGATAATATACCGGATTGGTGTGCTTTTGAGTATGTTGTGTGCTATGTTGATTTACGTGTGTTTGTGCCTTTCCCATTAGTTCTAATGCCTCGAATATGAGCTAACGGTTTTATACCGATTGTTGTAGTTTGCCTTGCAGGTTAGGAATGCGGCCGAGAGATCCGGAAGAGTGGGCAGCCGGGATCCGTACATTTTAGGAAGGGTTTTGGTTGGAGTCGGGTTGTGTTTTGTTCTTTGGTTATTGTGTTCTGTATGTTGTATGGCGTTTGTCTTTGGGGTTGTATTTTCGGCTGAAGTCCTTTGTTGTATTCTTTCGGGTTTTTCTTTTCATTGCATAAAAATGTATTTCTGTTTTGACCTTTATTTGTGCCATGTTGCAAGATCCGGTGAAATTGTTGTCAGGCTAAGGGTCGGGACCCATTGTGAGGTCCTAACCCGTAGCATCCCGAGTCCCGCGGATTTGGGGTGTTACAAACATAAAGCATTCTTGCAAATGAGAATACAAAGTTCGGGATCATCAGAAAAATTGGTGTTGGGTGTCAAGATTCTTAGATGGATCAATCAGTCAGTAACAATTAATTTATCTGAAAACATGTCTAACTTGAACATCGTCAAATAAACGAAGATTCAGTTTGCAGTCGGATATAAACATCTCGACATCCCACATACAATTCCACAAACCTTGGAGTATCTTGATAACAAACAAACTATCACCCTCGATTTCGATCTTTTTGATCTGCAACTTGATAGCCTCTTGTAAGTCAAATCAAAGAGCAAATGCTTCAACTTTTATTACCGAGTTGAAGTTATTTTTTTTAGCTCTGAGGTCCGAGGCTAACAACCTCACAAAACCAATAAATGTTACTCCTGATATGAATTTTGATCCATCGAAGTTAAGTTTATGGAAATCAAGTTTTGGTTTATCCCACTTAATATTGTATTTTTTCCCCTTTTGGTTGAGTTATATCGTAGTCGTCCTTGTCAATGATGTTAAATTTTCACTCATGAATTTAAGTTTTAATAAAAGTGATTACCTACTTACAAGGACCAATATACTCATTACAAAAATTGATTTTTTTCGGAAGAACCAGGTGCTTAACTAGATTGTTGCAAGACATGCGAACTTGTTAAGTTCAATCTTATTTTTTATTTCCTGTAAGATGTCATCAACTTTTTATATTTACAAGGCTAATGTTGTTAATTTCGGTCAAATTTGACAATGATTTGTTTACTAAAAGGACAATCAATAAGCAAGTGGAACAAATCCTCAAGATGATGGTTACGCAATTTATAGTGTCTTATTACGACAATTCTTCTTTCGGCAAATTTTGCTTTTGTTGGAATTTTATTTTTTAATTTTAGGTTGGGTATCAAGATCCCAAATTCAAGCACAAGCATTGCTAGGGGTAGGGCGGAGCAAAATACGGTTGATTGAGAAGAACCGGAGTAAAAATTGCATTTGGGTCCAAACCGAACCGCAAACCACACATTGTGGTTGCAGTCCAGTATATTTCAGTTCGTGGTTCAAATCGAAATAGTTAAAAAAAAAAAACTTTTATCAACCTTGAGTGTAAATAGAAGGAGATGGAATATAACTAGAAACAACAACACATTGGGAGGTAGGACGATGTCTTTGCTTCATCTTCCGTTCTTCTTCTCTTTGGGATTGCATCTCAATTGGATTTGTAGATAAAAACCGATTTGGCTCTTCATTTTCGACGATTCATTTCTTCAATCGTCACTTATATTGTTGATTTCTTTCTCATTGGAATAATAGATATGTAATGGTGTAATTGTCATGTTTTGATTTGTAATATCGAATCAATTATTATGTTTTGATATGTAATCTCGAATCGATTTAGTTCTTCAATCTTCATTTTCGGCGATTCAATTCTTCATTCTTTCTTTCTCGTTTCGTACTTGTGTATTCTGACTTGCGTTTTGAACCGAAAACAAAACTGCAAAATATACGGTTCAAACCAACCGCAACCGCACCTAGGCGGTTTGGTTTGTGGTCCACGCTTTACCAGAATGCGGTTTGCGGTTCGATTCGGTTGCGGTTCGAGCGGTTCTGGATCATTGCTCAGTCCTAGTTAGGGGATCAGCTCAAATACTCCTTGCTAATTTCCGAAGCAGATTTTGTTGTACAACTTCAGTTTTTACTACACCTCCGATATAATCTATCATGAATTTTATTTTTTTGGTATAATTGTTTTCTTATTTCCCTAATATCCGGGTTAATGATACATGTAGCTCGTTATCAATTTTGGTGTCATCCCATTCTCTATAATAGTTTATAAAGTAAATAACTTTGATATTTGTATTAATTTGATTGGTGTTTTGGACCATTTTTATAAGCGGTGACGTTATTACCCAAAATGCTAGAAGTTGATGGTTTCAACATTTCCAACCTGCCAAATATACTTATATGTTCGTGTTTAAAGGTTTCGTTAACCCAAGGTCGTCATTCTTTTTTAATTTACAAATTATGTCTTAACTAATTATAAATTGAGAAGATATATCTTAACAAAAGTTTTATTTAATTTTCCCGTATAAAATTTTAAAATTTTTCATTACTAGTCGATTAGATTTAAGGGGGTGTATTCAATCCAGATTAAAGATTTTAACTAATTCTTAATAATCATAGAATTTTATGTGTTGCGAAAATATTTCTACACAGTTTAGGTATGTATATATAGAGTATACAAATTCTATATAGAATTTAAGGAGATGTATTAAATACAGAGTTTAGGTATGTATATATAGACTTTTAGTTCTACTAGTTGCAGCCGCGCGCGCCTTCGTGATTTATTTTTGCTGTATATGTGTGGTGAGCAGAAGTTATAGTACAATAGAATAAATGTTGTGTAGAAGAAAGGTAGTAAATAAATAATTGTATAGAAGCGATAAATTGAAGTTACATATGATAGTTGTATGTCTCAGAATGCCGAAAAAGTATATTGACACATATTGTACATTATTTTTTCTCCTAAATAACTGAAAAGAAACGCTAAGTTAAAAACAGGATGGTTGTATGTTACACACGGAAAGAATGCAAACAGTGTAAAGTGTGCGTTGATAAACATCTTACAAGCCAACATTCAAATATTGCGGGCACGGTGAAAGTGAGATCCTTTACTGATGAGAAGAATCATAAACTTTGCCTAGACACTGCTCCAACCAGTGTTGGTAAACATCTTACAAGCCAAGATTCTGTGGCTGAAAGATTGAGTGGCCTGAGTTTGGATTGCTTGTTAGTCCCTAGAGATGAAGGCTTACAGCGTTGTGATAATGCAAAGTTACAAGAACATATTGCTTCCGCAGTTGTTAACAGAGATGCAACATCCACTAATGCGCCTAGTACTTTAAGATCATATATGCAATCTTCATCAATAATAAATTTATCATCTTAGAAGGAAAACGATTTTGATATCCATGGAGTATCAGATTCTATATTTCCTCAGACATCTTTGCCCATGTCAGCTCATTCATTTGACCTCTTGAAATATCTAAGGACTTCTTCACAACAACACAATGATGTTGCTCGTGTAATCAACCATAATAGTAATCCAGTTCTAAATAAGCAGGAAGAAGAATACTCTGTTGCACTTATATCTCATCCACCTTTTATGCCTATTAGACCGGTGAAGGATGTGATGCAGCGTGCTTTTGGTATTAGTAGTTGCAGTGTGCTTCCAGATGAATTGCACGGGACCAAATGGTTACTGCTAATGGAGCAGTCAACATTATTTAATAAATTAATTTAGTCGTACATATGTGAATAATTTCGAGAAGATTGGTGAAAGAAGATATTTTTTGTATATGAGATACAAACTAGGCACCCTAATTTTAACAATACAAAATAAAGATAAATGAGTTGGATAATCATTAAAAGAGAAAGGATTTTAAGATTCTTCTCTCTCCTATTAATAATCAATTAAATTTTATTTTCTGTTATATCGGGTAACTAAATATTCTTATGTATCCAATTAATTAAAAAGATAAATGAGATACAAACTACATATTCGGTACATAACTATCGCAAAATCTGGTCTTTAATAGACATTCAAATCGATTGATGAGTTACGATGGAATTTCGAATATGTGTGTGTAAGATAGAGTCATCTTCTTCGAAAACATGTGTACAATCGACGAAAATATCATACCTGGAAATAACGATTGAAGATAGGTGAAAATGGCGGATTTTTGCTTTGAGTTTGGTTTCGGTTATACCTGTTGAAGACGACCGTTGAATACTCGATTGAAATCGGATGTTGCTGATGAAAAATGACTTGAAGAAGAGACCTAGAGAAGAATGACGATGGAGAATCTGCTTTCGACTTCAGAGAACGATTTTTAATTTGAGTTTGGTTTTAGTTAAAATGGCGAAAATGAAGGATTAAAGAGATTATGAAATCTCAATATTACGGTTACCTTTTTTATGTTAACCGGTTTCCTACTTTTTAGCTTATTTAATATATTTTAACAATTAATTATCTTCCATTAATATTGTAACTGCCTAATAAAGAAGTTCTTAATATTTATTTTTTTAAAAAAAAAAATTGTTAAATACTTGAGGCCTAGTTTTTATATAAAAAAAAACTTCTCAAATTTTATGAACCTAATTTCATCTCTGATGGTGACACAACATGCTCATAGATGCATAATATGTGAGTGTAAAATTGTAAGGTTGTGCCTTGCATATCCAAATGCAAAGTTTTATAGAGATTTAGGGGGGTGTATTCAATTAAGAGTCTATAGGAATTTTTTGGAGTTTAAAAGTCTATGAGTATTGAATATAGATTTTTAAAAGTCCATATAAATCTGTAGGTATTCAATTAGGATTTAAAATTTTCCATAAAATTCCTATGGTATTTAAAAGTTTGTGGATTTTAAGAGAATCTATTATTTCATTGATTTTGTAGGATTCTTCATTACTTTTATAACTACCTAAAATCCATAGAATTCTTCCCCCAACACATAAGATTTCCACAGAATCTGTATTGACTCTATATAGAATTAAAATTTCCCACAGAATTTGCAAATCCTATGATTATTAAGAATCCGTCAAAATCTTTAAAAGTCTCGATTGAATACACCCCCCTTAACTTAGATTACACGTTATTATATTGTAACTAGTCTAATACCCGCACCGTATGCGGGATTAACTTTAATAAATTGTAGAACAAATCTAATTATTAATTAAAGTGAGTTGGAAGATAATATTATAAGGGAAACTAAAAGATAATAAAAAAAAAGAAAAGGGTATTTTTAAATAGATGATAGATTACATGTTCTTGATAAAAAAAAAGGTCTTAAATAAAACTGAACGTTAAAACGACCCGTAATATAAAAATATATGGAACAATGGTTCATGTAATTAAGGTTTTTTTTAATATACATATATATATATATATATATATCGTTAGTTTATATAATTTTTTAATTAATTTTTTAAAATGAGAGTGCGTTTTAAATTGCATTGACAAAAAGAACGAAAAAAAAAACATATGGTATTAAAGACTTCTACTTTATTATTAGTATATAGATATATATTTTAACACTAATAGTATATGTATATATATATATATATATATATGTTTGGTAAGTAGATAAATATAAGTTCTATAATAGGATAATTAAAATATGGTAACTATATATATTATTTAAAAAAAACTAAAATTCTAAAAAAATGACATGTGGCATATTTTTTTGTTAGGGTGAACCACGTTGAAGTAAACGCTTCTGCTTTAATATATGTATATAGATGTGTTTTTTGAAACTCAGATTACACGTTTTATCAAATTTATTATTATTATTATTATTTAGAAATCTAGTTATTTTGTGGTTGATTTGTATTTAACTTATTTTTATACACAATAAAGCATATAATGTGCCATCTCCCTTTCAACACCCAAAAAAAGTTGTTAAAATTTGATAACATGGTTAAACGATTAGAAATTTAAATTTGTTGGAGGTCTTAGGAGTGGGGATGACAATATTCCAAATAGGATGAATATCCACTTGATCTGAAAAAGTAATGAAAATTCGGGTGATGGGTGGACGAAGATATTACACCCGTTTTCCTACACACGCAAAATATATTAATTTTGTATATTTAGTCTTAAATTCACAAAAAATAAGATAATTTTGTTGTTGTTCTGCTATAAATAATTTTTATAACGTATTTATTGATATTATTGATTTTAAAAATATTAGTTTTAATATATATTTGCAGAAATAATTAAAAGTACAACATAAATTAACAATAATCATAACTTTTATTATCCGTGAAATAATTTGAATTCATCGATCACCCGTAAACTCCCCTTATATAATTGAGAAAATTGGTGTAAAGGAGCCCTTTTTGTATCCATGATACAATCTAGGCCCTCTAATTTTCTCTCAAAAAATAAAACTAAATTAAATTATAAAGAGGTTATTAATTGTGGGGACCACTCTAATTAAAAAGATTATCTCCCTTAATTAAGGAGGATAAATAACTATTAAAAATTAAAAAGATAAACTAAATTAAAAAGATAATTGAATATTAATTGTGGGGACCACTCTCATTAAAAAGATTCTCCCTTAATTAATATGGCTGTTTTTTAATTAAATAAGGAAAATGAGAGTGATTCCCACAAATTCTGTACATAATTTTATGTACATAATTTCACACGCACATTATGTACATAAATTCGCACGCAGATTATGTACATAAACTCGCACGCAGATTATGTACATAAACTCGCACGCAGATTATGTACATAACTTCGCACGCAGATTATGTACATAAAATTATGTAATTAATTTTAATGCCAACAAATAAGCGATTATTTAAAAAAAAAAAAGCAATGTTAATTAAGGGAGAGAATCTTTTTATTTTTTAAAACTAATTCCTTAATTGTAGGGGACCACTCTTATTTTCATTTTTTATTTAAAAAAATTAAGGGGGAGAATCTTTTTAATTTTGAATAATTATAGGAGACCACTCTCATTTTCCTTTTTAATTTTGAAAGTATCTTAAATTATTTTTGATTTTATCTTTTTCTCAAAATTACAAGGGGCCTACTTTATCTACATTTTTACAAAATTAAGGGAGAGAATCTTTTTCTCATTTTCCTTTTTAATTTTGAAAGTATCTTAAATTATTTTGAATAATTATAGGAGACCACTCTCATTTGCCTAGTATCCTTTACAAGGGGCCTACTTTGTATATGAGATACAAACTAGGCACCCTAATTTTAACAATACAAAATAAAGATAAATGGGTTGGATAATCATTAAAAGAGGAAGGATTTTAAGATTCTTCTCTCTCCTATTAATAATCAATTAAATTTTATTTTTTGTTATATCGGGTAATTAAATATTCTTATGTATCGGGTAACTAAATATTCTTATGTATCCAGTTGGACTAATTAAACTTTGTGTATTATTTTGATGATACACAATATTAATACACAATTTCAATTACACAATATTTATACATAATTTCAAATACACAATATTAATAAATAAAAGACTTGTGTAACCAAAACCTTGTGTACGAAATACCTTTCACTGAATTTCTTTCCTGAATAATATGTAGGTACATTATGTATACTCGAGTCATTTTATATCGCTCGAGTATTTCGTACACAAGGTTTTTGTAATAACCGAAAATTTTAAGTTCCGGGTAAGGGAAATCATACAAGCTCGAGGAGATCATGGTAAATAAATAAATCTGTTAAATTAAACGAGTTTAGTTTTATCATTTTATGTGACCTAGATTCACCTAAAATGATAAATTAAATTCCCGGGAATAATTTACGCTTTTAAAATAAAATCAATTATAATTTATAAATACGGAAACTAATTCCGTATTATATAAATTCCCGCACTTTAATGAGTTCCGGATCCGTCCTAAAAAGAGTTGGATTGGAATTAACCCGCTACTAGGCCCAAAGTTCCGGTCCAGCCCAGTCAGCCCATTCCTAATACTAATCTAATTAACCTAATTAATTAACCTAAATAAATAAAACCTAATCCTAATCCTGCGTAAATTGATCGCTCAATCGAACGCATCTCTGCAATACAGCTTCGCCTTGCCGCTGAGAAGAAGGAACCGCAACCACCGCCGCCAAGGCTCGCCGACGCCTGAGGAAGGAAGGGCCGCCGCCTGCTGCCACGCCTGGCACACCACCGCGCCGCCGGTCATCGGTAAGTTGAACCGATCCCTTCCTCCGCTAGGTTTCCTTTGATGCGCGAACTTGTTCGGAACTCACAGCAGGGCTGTTCGCTTCCAGGAAACTGCACCGCAGCCGCCACCGTCCTCGGCCACTACTTCCGGCGTCCACCCAGTGCGCCGCCAGCCACCACCGAGCCTGCAGCCTCCCTCCGGTGCCTCCTGTTGTGATCGTTTCAGCCGACTCCGCAGCCTTCGATCGTAAGTAAAGTGCAGCGCATACCCTTCTTTATCTCCTATTCCGTATGACTAATCGACTAGATCGGTCCCTCACGGATCCTGCAGTGATAGCCGGCCAGCAGAACGGTACAAACAAGAGAGGATACGAGTCAATTCCCTGCAGCCGAAGGAGACGCCGAAACCCGCCAACCCTTAACGCCGGATTTGCAGAATTCGTAAGCTTGCTCCGTCCCTCTTCGTTTTCGCTGTCACCCATGTGTTGTGAACTGCTGTTGTTGAGCCTAAGCATGAATAACGTAATTGAGCTGCTGAGTATATGCATAAATGAATGGAAAGGCTGCTGTAAATCTAAATTAAATCCTTCAGTTTTTAAAGTTTCGAACAGCCATCTTGTAGATCAATTATAAAATGTTTGGGTAAAGATCCACCGTTGAATTTTGGATATGTTGTAGATGGATATATGTAGTTTATCATATTAAAATTTGGTGAGAAATGAACGGTCGGATTGGAAGTTACTTGCTCCCGAAGTTAGGTAGTTGAGCAGTTTTATTAAACTTATAAAATTGACTAAGTATAGGAAAGTAGAGTGAAGAACCGACTTTGGGAATTATTATAAAAATATCGGCTGAACAGTTTAGTGAAATTCTTTCTTCTAAGGCTAGATAGAACCTCATAGATGATCTAGATATTAAATTCGGAAATTTTATAAGCCGTTAAGAATTTTATATTTAGAGCCGAAGTTAAACCTTTTTCGGTTCTTCCGGAAAAGTTAAACATAAGAAAAAATGTCCGTTTCGCACCTAATAAAATTCTAAGAGTTAGGATATATTTTAGAACTTCAAATAGGAGTTGGACATGAAATTTTAGGGTCTTCGAGAAAATCGGAACGAAGGGTAAAATGGTCATTTTACCCTAAAACTAACAATGTAGCTAGTACGTCTTCATAATTATTTAATCTCAGAAGTCTTAGACTTCTATCTACGTGAAAGTGTGTTAATACACTTATCGCCTTTAACAGGCAACTGAGTGGGTACAGTTACAGAGCAAGTGATTACTAAAGAGTCGAGCATTATAACAGGTAAGTCCTTTGGGCTTACTTAGCTGACTGCTAAATATGAGTACAATGATGATGGTGGTGTGTGATTGACATGTTAGAGAGATAGGTTGTGATATATATAAATACCGACCTGTATTTTGGCCTAAGAGTAACGGGCGGTGGCATTCCGCTCAGTAGCTCGCCGGGCGCTGGGGGTTTCTTTCGGGACTAGTCCACACATGGTTTGTAGTGACGCTACCAAAGGAAGTCAGCTATACCTACACCAGTTGGATAAGGAACGGAGGCGAGAACTAAAAATAGTTCTCGTGCCACAACTTAAATTGAATAATGTGAATCACTTAAAGAACAGATAATAATTTGTTGAGTGCCAGCATGTTGTTTGTTTATTTTTTGTTTCTGCTTGTGTTTGTGCTGTTGTCATTTTGCTTATATTTGGTTAGTTAGCTAACGGTTGATATATTGTTTAGATTTGACACAGGTTAGAGCAGATGCCGAGTGATCCAGATGGTAGTGGTCAGCCGGGGTGTCGTACTTTAGGACTTTTTGCAGTTTTGCATTTGTGGGTTTTTCTGTTGAACATTGTTTCCTTCCGTACCTTGATATATTGCTTTTCCGGCTGTAGTTGATCTGGTCACATTCATGCATTGATAAAAACCATTTTATGATTTTTTAGCTTTTCCTTATCGGTGCCTTGTTGTAAGATCATGTTAAGTTGTTGTCAAACTAAGGTCGGGACCCACTGTGCGGTCCTAACCAGTAACTCCCTAAGTTGTAAAATTTGGGGTGTTACAGTTTTTGGTTACACAAGTCTTTTATTTATTAACATTATGTATCACTATTGTGTAATTGAAATTGTGTATGCTCGAGTATTTCGTACACAATGTTTTTTGTTACACAAGTCTTTTATTTATTAACATTATGTATTTGAAATTATGTATCACTATTGTGTAATTGAAATTGTGTATGCTCGAGTATTTCGTACACAAGGTTTTTTGTTACACAAGTCTTTCATTTATTAACATTATGTATTTGAAATTATGTATCACTATTGTGTAATTGAAATTGTATATTAATTTTGTGTATCATCAAAAGAATATACAAAGTTTAATTAACGTATTTTTGGGTAATATCTGTTATTGTTTTCTAATTAATCTTTTTCTACATAATTTTAAGTGCCTACTTTCTCACTAAATATTTTCTAAATTATAGCAGACAACACAACAGTGATCTTTTATTCAACTATAATATGCGTCCATTAATACCCTTGATTAAATAATTAGTATTACAACAAATAAAGATCAATTAATATGTATATATGAGCATTGATTAACAGATACGCAATCATCTAAAATAGATTATTAATGAATGTTATCTAAATACGAATTACTATAGAGTTTATTTGACTCTATTGTCATAATATTTTAAATTAAATTTGGTTTCATTATTCAAAATAATAATAATAATTTTTTGTTTCAACTAAATAATTTTTGAACATTTTTGCATAACATTAATACAAACGAGCACAAATAACTCTCATTTTAATAGTTAAAATCACGTGTTATTAAATTCAAACCTACTTAAATCACTTGAGATTACAATTATCAGGGCTGATTTGAAACGCATCTCACTTTTATCATTCCATTTGATTTATTCTGTTGGTTATAGTTTATCTAAGATAAATTAGACAGGTGTTACAATTGCTTCATAAGAAACGTAAATATACAAGCTATCAAGGAGCGCAAACCCACAATAATACATGATAAACCTTATAAGTGAACGACTGGTAAACTGAAACCCGAAAACCGAGTTACATAGCCAGTTAAAACTTGCAAATTATGGATGTATACGCGAGAATGTATCTGAATAAACACTCCTAACTCAGCACTTACAACCATTTGTTTGGCTATCTGCAATCTCCTTATTCTCCAAATTAGCTTACATGATTCCTTGTTGAAACCCTCGACGATCCTCAAGGTTGGTAAACTTCAGGAAGCTGAAGTCCTACGCTGGAAGCAGACTTGCCTAGTATCCTTTTCATCTCCTCAGATCTGTCTACTGCAATGTTGTAAGAGAAGAGTAACTCCTGCAAAACGAGCACCAAACAGACACAAACTCAGAATTGTAGCATAGGCAATAGTGTAAAACGGTCAATATATATAAAGGAATAAGAGATACATTGAAACAAAATGTACAGATTCGTTGAACAATTTCATGAACATGAATGACAGTATTTTCCTCCAATTCCACAAGATGGGGAGTATCATTCTGAAACATCAGGCAGTAAAAACCATGAGGATATTCAGTTATAAAAACCCTTCAATCCATCTGACAGTTTTAAAGTGACAATAACTTTGTCAAAAGAGATTATAGCAATGACAGAATATGTCATCAAGGTGAACATCGAGACAGGACGCCTTCATTCATCTAGTCCAACAATTGGCACAAATAGAGAAGCATATGTAGCTAATAACCACACTTAAATTAAGAATCAAGTACCTATAGATAGCATCTTCTGGAATTGAGTAGTGGCATCGAGTTGAGCAACAGTCAGTTTCCTTAGTTCCTGTAGGATGATTATTGCAGAAGCTAAAAAGGATGACACCAATGAATGATCCAATCATAGCAAAAAATGGCAGAAACATACTCAAATCTCATTGTTCTAAACTATATCAAGGCATTGTTCTAAACTCTCATTTTCAAGAGCTTTACCTAATCAATTTCACTTCTTGTATTCTTCTGTTGATGTTTAGTAAGAGAGATCTTTGGTCGCTTTAATTATTGTTGTACTTGTGAGTGTTTTGTCATCTACGTTACAAAGGTCCCATAATTACCTAAAAATCAGTAAAAAAATGAAATAGTTCATTTGAACTTTTTATCAAACACTTGGTGAGCACAAGAAAATGTATACCTACTAAGAGTATTTCTGACCTTTTGTGGACCATTTGATCGAACACTTCATACATCCAAAATAACATTTTATAGAGCAAAAATACTTTTGATCTTCTTCTCGAAATAGTAACATCAAAAATTGAGACTTCAATTTATGTGTTGGAAGAGAAAGTGACAGAAGAAAAAGGGGATAGACATACCTGGAGAATGTAAGAACAGGAAAATAGGCGGAATGACTCCTGAAGTCGATTGATGAGGATGCTTCAAGCGGGTTTGCTTTGAAAAGCAAGAGTAGTTCTGATCTCGGAACCTGAAACCAAAAAACATGGTATGAAAAATGAAAACAAAAAATTGAAAGGCCCGATGAACAAAATCGCTAGAGACAATAGACGAATCTCGATATGAATCAATAACTGAGTTGTAGTCTGCAACAACTGAGTAGATAATCTCCATTTGTACACAAGTAAGAGAATGGCATAACATCTTGTTAACCCTAAAATGACAAAAACTCTACAAAATCGGAGCAAAACAAAGAAGAAAAGGAAGAGGCTTACCGATTTCGAGTGCAAGACAGATCTGAGAAACGAATCTGGGGGCCGCAAATCTGCATTCGATGGTGTGAATGGAGTCCCATGAAAACCAACCTGCAAGAAGAAAACAACGAAGATAATCAGAAACTAAAAATGGAGCAAGAGACCAGCGGCTAAGAATGGTAGGGAAGAGGTGATAATACACGTTGAAGCAGAGGAAGGAAAAAAAAATGGCCATCAAAGCGGTGAAAGAGACGAGCGGCAGCCGTAGGAAGCAACACGTTCTATTCATAAAGATGAGTCATCAATTAAGGGTATAAAGGAAATATATTAATTTTGAACAGGGCTAAATTGGGATATGAACTATTCATAAGAGAGATTCATACTTTTAGTATTGTAAGGATATAGAGTATACAAATTCTGTAAAAATCTTATGCGTTGATAAAATACTTCTAAAGAATCCTACAAAATCAATAAAATAATAGATATTTTTAAAATCAACCAACTTTCAAATATCATAAAAATTTAATAAAAAATTTTTAATTCTAATTAAATACCAAAAATTTATATAAACTTTTAAAATTCTATATTAAATATCCATAAATCTTAAACTCCAAAAAAAATTCCTACAAATCTTAATACATACCTTAGAAAATGACTCGTACACGGGGCCAATTTGCTCAGTTGGCTTCTCTTCCTATAGTTCGCGGCACTGGTTGGACACGAGGCAGAGAAGAAGAGCGATGGAGGCAACTGAAGCTCCGTCGTCTTCTCTCACCGCCCCGCTGATGGAAGGCGAACGGAAAATTTCCAATTTGCAAGTCGGAGACGAAGGATCCCTCTGGGAATCGAAATTCTTTGAAGAAACAAAGAAGCAATTGGGATTAGCAGGTCCATTGATCGCAGTCAACATGATGCTTTCGTTTTCCCAGTTGATATCCTCCATGTTCGTTGGTCACCTGGGAAAGCTTCCTCTCTCTGGATCTTCCTTGGCTTTTTCGTTCGCCTCCCTAACTGGCTTCAGCGTCTTGGTGAGCTTTCCATCCCAATTTTGTGTTATTTAGTTCCAATTTTTTAAACTCTGGACAATTCCGTATGTTCGCGTGTTCAAGGTGTGAATTAGTATGTCAAACAAACTATTAGAGTTGACCTTGAGTTGCGACTGCATGTATACAAAGAATTTTTTCTTATCAGGATATCGAAAATCGGTACTGGAATCAATAAATGAGTATATGATTGATGCCCAATATATGAATATCAAACATCATACCCATACCTGATATCCAAATACTAATCTGGTCTTGTTAGAATTAAAATTCTGTTTTCGATTAAAACTGTAGATATACATTGTAACTCTCTAAGGGCTTGTTCATTTCCCATATCAAATATGAGTATATCAGATATCGGTATCGGTATAGATATCATATATCTGGATATGAGATTGATATCTCATATCTGATACTTGTGTTTGGCAAGATGGTGAGCGATATCAAAAGAGGAAGACTGGGTAGGGAGAAATTTGAGGAAAACTTGAGAGAAAATGAATGTGATATCTCTCAATTTTTTAAGATATCAAAAACGATAAAAAAGTAAAGTATTGATATCTAGGATATCACTTTGATATCCATATACTCAATTACTAAACATGGATATAGGATATGTGATATCCATACCCATATCACATATCAAGATATGGGAAATGAACAGGCCCTAAGTGTAAATCTTGGTTGCGACTGACCAAAATGATATTATCACATTGCGTAAGGTGGCTTGGGGATAGAACCTTGGAGCTTGTGTGATAGAAATTGAGATACAAGGGGGCAGAAGAATTTACATAATTACAGAATCATGTGATATGATGAGAAACTGAAGTTGCATGGAAGACATAACAAGCTGAAACTGAACCATTTGTATTCATGATTGAACATTTAAGCAAAAGCTACTTGTGTTATTCATGACAACCATGGGAATATTTGATATAGCTCTTCTTTCAGTTATAAATCTAATTCATTGAAGTTGAAAAGAACATTTTTATTTGAATCTTTTTAGCTTCTAAGCTGAGAAGGCCTTGTTGTAGCATTAGTTGTTACCCAAAGATCAAGTAGACACCGAACCTCTCTTGTTCAACTCCAAAGGCCTACTGAATCTCTCATGCGCTTACATACACAGAGTTCTTTAGCGGGCATATATCACAATCCCACAAAACGAAGAATGGAGGCCAATCCTGTATCTCATTTAATCAGGAAATTTATGTTTAATATTAGACAAGTACTCTTAACAATTCCGGTATACTTTGTCATCTTTACCAGCTTATAGAAATTGCTATATACTATCAATAATTTGAGGAAGAAAATGGCCGTGGGTGGGGGTCTTTTGTTGTTTTATCATTCTTTTTATTGTCTGCACCTTTGTTTGTAGCATGATTAATTCACTTGATTGGCAGATGGGGATGGCCACTGCGTTGGATACCTTCTGTGGTCAGGCATTTGGAGCAAAGCAGTATCATATGCTTGGCATACACCTACAAAGAGCGACTTTCATTCTTTTGCTTGTTTGCATACCTATATCTGTTATATTGGCGAATAGTGGTCCAATTCTTATCGCCTTAGGCCAAAATCATTTAATAGCT
Organism: Fagopyrum homotropicum; assembly: GCA_033239125.1. Classification (NCBI taxonomy): domain Eukaryota; kingdom Viridiplantae; phylum Streptophyta; class Magnoliopsida; order Caryophyllales; family Polygonaceae; genus Fagopyrum; species Fagopyrum homotropicum. Next base: position 10,378,990 of record BSWB01000001.1, read on the forward strand.
GCAGAAGCCGAAAGATATGCCTTATTCTTGATCCCTAGCCTTTTTGGCTACAGTCTTCTTCATTGTGTTATTAAATTTTTGCAAACTCAAAGCATTGTTTTTCCAATGATGATAACCACTGCAATCGCCACTTTACTTTATATATTGTCTTGCTGGGTCCTGGTCCTAAAATCTGGACTTGGAAGCAGTGGAGCTGCTCTAGCAAATGGCATCTTTTATTGGGCCAATGTCTTATTATTGGCTATTTACGTCAAGTTCTCACCTTCATGTGTAAAAACATGGACTGGCTTCTCAAAAGAAGCCTTATGTGATATACCCAACTTTTTCAAACTTGCCATTCCTTCAGCTTTTATGGTATGGTATGTTCTTGAAGTTTGAGTCCATCTAAATCATTACGACTCAACAACTTTTGGTGTGCTGGTGTCATTGATAGCATATATTTGTTTATTCTGAGCAGTTTAACAAATTGGTCATTTGAACTGACGGTATTCTTAGCTGGTCTCCTGCCAAATCCTGAAATTGAAACATCAGTTCTTTCTATATGGTTTGTGTCATGTTCTTAATTGCAGAATTAACTCTCGGAAATCCTGCTATATGATCTGTTTATGCAATCCTTATAATATTTTTGCTCCGGTTTATGTTTTATACTTTCATTTCAGCTTTAATACAGCTGCGACAATATGGATGATACCCTTCGGGCTTAGCTGTGCTGTCAGGCTAGTAGTTTTCTGTTTCTTTCCCCTTACAGCTCACAAGGACTCAATTTTCATAAAAAGGTGTACCAATTGTAAAGATGTCTCAATAGTATGTGGATTGACGAACAATATGATGTTCTTATGTAGCACTCAGGTTTCTAATGAACTGGGAGCAGGCCATGCACAAGCAGCACGATATGCAGTTCTAGTTGTACTATTTCTGGCTGTAACCGAAGGAGTATTGGTGGGGTTTGTCCTAGTACTGTTGAGAAACGTGTGGGGTCATGCATACAGCAACGACATGGAAGTCGTTAGTTATTTAGCTACCATGTTACCTATTCTTGCATTCTCCAATTTTGCAGATGGAATCGAGTGTGTTCTTTCAGGTAAGCAGATCTTATATATAGTATTCGTTTGCAGTTTCTCCAAAGTCATTATTGATGTCTTCTCGGTTTCTATTGATGTTTAGGCGTTGTTAGAGGATGTGGTTGGCAAACGATTGGTGCATGTATCAATCTAGGATCATATTATCTGGTGGGCATGCCATCTGCTATTGTACTGGCATTTGTCTTGCACATTGGTGGAAAAGTAAGTGCTAATGCTTTTCCCTTATCTTCACCTTCATATTAATTTCATTTTAGATGTATGAGTAACCGAGTATTGTCTGCTATGGAAATAATAACACTAGGGTCTCTGGTTGGGGATTGTTTGTGCACTTATTGTGCAAATGGCATCTCTTTTGACCATCACCATGAGAACCAACTGGGAGATTGAGGTATCTAAAATTTCTCTCTTGTCTCTTAGTTTCAATTTTAAACCTCCTCCTTAGACCAAAGATGCTAGCTGAAACGCTAAACGCTATCACGCCAAACACAAGTTATCAACACAAAACTCTTAACCATACTCCAGATGATATGCCAAAGATGTCCTTAGCCTCTTTGGTCGGTTTTAACTTTTCATGTTCCATTTATAGGCGAAGAGGGCTGCGGAGAGGGTCTACAAGTTTACAATTCCAGCTGATAGTGTTTCATGATTCTAAGACGGATCTCTATGCGATGTTCCTATCACTGAATCAAAAGGCTAGGCCAAGCATTCGTCTCGCACCTGTACGACGAAGGGCTTTTTGCCTGTGAAATTGCTTTGTTTCCGGCAACAAGGGTGTGTTTAGTAAGAGAGGATGATGATGAAATTTTGGTATGTAATTGATAATTTTTCCAACCTCCTGTTACTAAATTATTTTTATTTTAGAAATTATAATCTCCCCAAATTTCATCCCACTCTGGACCTTAAACCTGTAAATTTGTAATTGAAAAAGTTGGCAATTTCTATCCTTTGGAGAATGATGATCTACTCCTCTCGTTTCTCGTTACTAATTGATTTCAGGATGGAACCTTCTGACACATAATGCTTCACACGAACGTGTAAAGCTGTTCACGATTTTTGGCCTAAAAGAAATGAACAATAACAAAGAGGAACTTATCACGAATAATACGAGCATGGTCAATTTGAACACAACTCGGTTGAATGCTTTCGATCAAGCCGCTGTCGGCCAGAGGGCGAGTTCAAAGTAAGTATTGTACACTACATTTGGTATCCTCAAACTGTGCTTCAACCCTTCAAGTGAGTGAAATTCCACACAATTACGAAATATGGTTAACAGCTAATACGATTGACAAATTTTGCTTTATCTCTTCCATTCTTACGCTAAATGATCAACTATCTAAAATAAAACAACTCAATAATTCAATTTCTAACAAGTTTAATTATGTATACAAGTGATCTGACGAAGCAAACGAGCTATAATTTGAGCATCTGACATACTTTATGAAGTACTTTTATTTATATATCGGAGCTATGATCTCAGCCTCACATACTTTGTGATCCTGATCTAGTACTTCTATATTTAGAGGTATTGAATAACTTTACTCGGTGGGTTGACGAGATTCGAATAAGGTAAAAACAAGTGTGATAATTTGAACGATTAAAAGAAAAATCACAAACACACCGACATAAACATATGACAGAGGATTGAGCCGATCTAAAAGGGAATCGGCTTGATCAAGATGAACAGTGTACATACCAATAGTGATATAATAGAAACCAATTAACAACTTTGCAGATAAGAAAAGTATAAATCACAAAACTTTCACACAATTAATAATTAACACTTTGAATAACATATAGAATAAAAAACACAAGTTTCGCATCTTACAATATACAAAACCTAAACTGCCCTAACACAGGAATTAGACATAAATTTAAAATGATAAAGATCCTCAATATCAGGGTTTGAGGCTATCTGTTAACTTTTTTCGGTGTGCCACACGTTCAAGCACTCGGGATTCCATCCTAAAATCAATTGTCAATAGAAATAGGAAGAGACGAGCAGGAGCCCGGGTGCTTATATGATAGTCTCACCTACTGGTGTGTTATCGATGTGAAACACTTTTCTTTTTCTTCCCTACCTCTCGACATAATCCTACTAAACTCTATCTTAAAGGAAATAAATAATAAATCATTTAAATTTGAGTCATTCGGATCAATATGCATTTAAATTGATTCGACTCGGCGCAAACACGATATTTAGAAGATATGGTCATGTGATCACAAAATAGGATCGCAGTAGACACGAAAACGTTTGACCTTTTCAACAACATATCTTTTAATATAATAATTTTTAGAAACAATTTGGTTTACTAGTCTTTTTCTAGTTTTGTGTTTAGTAAATGTACGCCTTGAGAGAAGAGTGTGCAGAGTTTGAAAATAAATACAAAATGTTGAGATATATTTACTTAATTGAAACATTAAAAAGCCTAGTTATTACTATAGTTTTTTCAAAAAGGCCTAGTAACCAAAATTATCCATAATTTTATTATAAATTAATGATATTTTATTGAAGAAGAAGAAGAAAAAGAAAGGACATAAAAAGGGCCAAGTAGACATGAAAACGACTATTAGTACGTAAAAAAGACAAGGAACATGAGACGAAACCTACCAATGCAACTCTATTGAAAGGGTCAAAATAAATGGCTGTTAATAATAGAGTAAATGATAATATATTATTCACCAAAAATCAAATCGACAGTTACGTTATATGTTTGTCTTCTGCCTCTTTATTACAAATTATTATCTACCATAGACTCCCAACTCCCAATGGATCAATTTTCAAAATAAATATAATTTTCCTTCAACATTTTCATAAATTTTCCAATAATTATATTATAATATCTTAATTTAAATATTTATTTACTAAATAACAGATTTTATAAAATAGTATTTTAAAAAAATCTAGGCCCATAGTAATTTTATTCTTAAGATGAATTTTATACACATATATTTAAATTATTATGTTTAATATGTACGTAAATATATATAATTATATAATAATTAATAAAGTATTTTAATATATAAAATGTAATATGAATAATAATAATATATTGCTTATAAGTAATGTTTAATATGTACCTAAATATTTATTTACCACAGATCTTATAAGTATTTTAATATATTAATTTTATTTATGTTTTTAAAATAAGAATAAAATGATAAATTTTAAAACTAATTATAATTACGTTAAATATTAAACTAAATAACTTTATAAATACTAAGTAATATGTAGTAAGAAGTTTCTTTTATATATTTTAATTTAAAAATCTAGATAAGTAAATTTAGAGATATTTTTTATTTTTTAAGTTAAAAAATATAGTAGTTTTTTTTAATTTTCAAATTAAATTACATTTAAAACTAATTCAAAATTTTATAAAAATTTAGAAAAGTAAATTTAGACCCAATTATATATTTTTTTAAATGAAAACAAAAAATCTAGTTGTAAATTTAATAAAAAGAAATTTAAAACTAATTCAAAAAATTTAAATAGTGAATTTAAACTATTTATATAAAAATATAATAGATTTTATTATTATTATATTATCATTATTATTATTATTATTTTTGTTTTAATTCAAAATAAATTTATTTTAATTAAAATATATCTAAAATTACTTTTCTAAATTTTTGGTCAGAACTAGTATAATACCCGCACCTTGTGCGGGTTTTGAAAAAAATGAGAAAGAATATTGTAAAATAGGTTTTTTTTACGTGCTTTTGTTTTGTATACTTCTCTAATCTAATCGTGCGTCCAAAGCGCGCCATGTCATCAACCCGTGCTCTGTTTTAGTAAGTATAATAGATTTGGTTTCTATAAAATTATTATTTTAATAATAAAAGATTTTATGGTTTTAAAAATAGTGTAAAAAATAAAGATTTATTGACTTTAATTGTGGGAGCTCAATTTCAAAAATCCTGCGTTCACAGCGCGCCACGTCATCAACCCGTGCTCTGTTTTAGTAAGTATAATAGATTATTTTTTATTTTAGATTTTTTATTTTATAAAACTCAAAAACCCTATAAAAAAATAAAAAATTGATGAATAATATCTGGTGTAAGTCTGTGAGGGTCTACTCACGTGGAGTAATCCAAGGAAAAAAATAATACACTTTTGAGTACAAAAGTCTAATTTCATAACTCACACCAGCAACCATCACTGTTCAATTTCCCCACAAATATATATATTTTACAAGCTAGGCCAAGTGATTGCCATTTTCAATTACACAGAAAAAAATGGAGGAATCAAAGCTTAAAGAAAGCCATGAAAAGCCCAAATATCAAAGCCTGGTAACTCCTCTGATTCAGCAAGAATCCATTGAAGAAGAGAAGAGGAAGCTATTTGGTGGATTGGGAGAAGAGGTGAAGAAACAACTATGGCTAGCTCTGCCATTGATATCAGTCAATCTTCTTATCTTCAGTTTGCAGCTTATCTCTATCATGTTTGTGGGTCATCTTGGTGAACTTTCTCTCTCTGCTGCTTCCATGGCTACTTCCTTTGCTACTGTCACTGGCTTCAGCTTGCTGGTAATTCTATATTTACTCTTAAAGTTCTAATCTTTAAACATTGGATCTCTACTCTTAAAGTTCCAATCTTTAAGCATTGGATCTATTTTGTAGTTTAAGAACAAAATTATTTTGTCATAGAAAAAGATAGTTGATTTATGATTTCTACCTTCATCCTTGTTCTAATCTACCAAACGGACCTTAAATTTATGTAAATATGTATAATTTAAATTTTATGAATAATTTAACATAAAATTGAATATAGCGTAGTAAAGGCAAATTCAAATACACTTACAAACGAAGATGGTTTGACGTGTTCAATTTTGTTTACTCATTCTTTGATTAAGTCATTTTACAATTTTAGTGACCGTTTGGTTGGAGCGGTCAAATGAAAACGGAATGGAATTGAATAAGGGCAGGGAAAGGAAATGGAATGAATGAGATTATAACCAAACACAGTTTTTGATTGATTCGGAATCATTCCGTTAAATGATTCCCGGTGCTTCCAAACGAGCCCTAAAGTAATGTGTTGGAGATCAAAAAGTCTCGCATCGAAAAGATGGGGACATTTCGACCCTAATATATAAGCTCGGTGGGCTACTCCTACTATTGTCAATTGATTTTAGTATAGAAGCTCGTCGGATTTATGTGTTGGATTTGGGCCTAATGCGCTCGTATGCACACGATCCCGCTATTGAATTTTAAGGATTTATATCATAATTATAACTAGTAAGACTTTGGATCCGAGTCATAAAAGGTGCTTACGCATTCTTTGATTGCATTTGTATGATCACATGATTCACATGCCATAAGGCGTTCATATTTGGTAGCTAAATTGGTTTATATTTTCAATTGATCAATAAAAGCAATTAGAAGGAGATTATAAGCTAATTATGTTATTTAGTAGATGGGGACAGCAAGCGCATTGGACACATTTTGTGGGCAAGCATACGGAGCCAAACAATACCATTTGCTCGGCATACATATGCAAAGAGCAATGCTCGTCATTACACTAATGTCGATACCTCTCGCGGTCATATGGGCGAGCACCGCGCCTATCCTTATTGCCTTAGGCCAAGACCACGAGATCTCCGTTGAAGCCGGGCATTATGCTCAAACCATGATCCCGTGCCTCTTCGCCTATGGCTTACTCCAATGCCTTATCCGATACCTCCAATCTCAAAACATCGTCTTTCCTATGATGGCAACAACCGGGATCACGACTTGTGTTCATTTACTCCTTAGTTGGCTCTTGGTTTTCCATACCGAGCTTAAAGCTCAAGGAGCGGCTCTTTCTATTGCAATCTCGTATTGGCTTAATGTCATCTTGTTGGCTCTTTATGTCAAGTTTTCGCGGTCTTGTAAGAAAACTTGGACCGGCTTCTCCAAGGAAGCTTTGCATAACATACCTTCGTTCATTAGGCTCGCGGTTCCTTCGGCTTGTATGATTTGGTAAGTTTCATTGTGTAGTACACATTGATTGTCCTTTGAGATTATGTGAAAATGTGATTGTTTTGTGACTTTTGTGTTGAACTTAATAGCTTGGAAATGTGGTCATTTGAGATGATTGTACTTCTCTCCGGCCTTCTTCCTAACCCGAAGCTAGAAACATCGGTTTTGTCGATCTGCTTGAACACGGCTGGGACGGTCTGGATGATCCCCATGGGTCTCAGCGGTGCAGTAAGGTAAATATTGTCCCACATCGACTATAACAAGTATTTGAGTCTAACAAATAGGTGGTTTTTCCGGAAATGTTAAACAAAAGTTTTCTCCTTGCATCTTGGTCACTTTTACTATTTTGTTATTTCGTTATATCTGGGTAATGATACTTTATAGCTTTACCCAAATGTGTATGTTACTGCTTATATAGCCAATTGGTTTTAGGATAGAGCTATATGGACTTGTGTACGTAGATTCACCTGACATGCATCCTTGGTTTTCCATATGCAGCACACGAGTGTCGAATGAGCTAGGAGCCGGGCGACCACAAGCTGCGCGCCTAGCAGTTATCGTCGTACTACTCATGGCCTTCACCGAAGGCATTGTGATCGGGTCTATCCTTATACTCATACGCAACATTTGGGGCTACGCATACAGCAACGAGACGGAGGTTGTCGAGTACGTAGCGAGAATGATGCCTTTACTCGCGGTTTCCAACTTGATCGATGGACATCAAGCTGTTCTTTCAGGTAAAGAAAAACATATCTTGTATAAACATACGTATATGCACAATTTGACACGTAACAAAACTATACTACATTTGTGTTGTTAGGAAATGCTAGAGGATGTGGATGGCAAAAGATTGGTGCATATATCAATCTTGGATCATACTATCTCGTAGGCATTCCTTTAGCTGTTCTTCTAGCGTTTGTTTGGCACGTCGGAGGGAAAGTAAGCATCGGATCGCTTCAAGTTTACGTTTCGATTTTACTCGTTTCTTGATGTTAAAACAAGTTTGTGTGTGCAATAGGGTTTGTACATGGGGATCATTTGTGCACTTGTAGTTCAGGTGGTGTGTCTATTAACCATCACCATCCGTACCAACTGGGAACAAGAAGTAACCGCTTTTTGCTTCTTTGCTTTTGGTTTCGTTTTTTTAAAGCTCGTTTGATGCTGATTGTCGGTTATTGTTTTCAGGCTCAGAAGGCTGTGGATAGAGTCTACGAGACAGCGATTCCGGTGGAGTGTGTTTCTTGAAGATGATATTTGAAGGCATTGATGGACGTTTATTACTAGCTTCATGTAGTTCTAAATGATGATGGGTTTTTACCATTTTGGTTATGGGATTATATGTGGAGGTTGAGTCATGAGTTGTATGGACTAATTATGAAATTAGTTTAAATAACCGTAGGAGATATTTCTAAAAATGCATGCAGGAATATGAAATAAATTTAGGGCCCGTTTGGTTTTAACTCCGGAATCGGAAACGAAATGGATTGAATCTAGTCAATACGTATACCTTTGTTCATTAAATATTTGGAATCATTCCTTGTGGTTTGTAGTAATTGGATGAAATTTTGATTACATTTGATACCCTATAGGTAACAAAATGTGAGGAAGCAAGTGCATTTTTCATTAAACCATGGGGAATGATTCCATAAAATTTCGTGAATATGGATATACATATGGACTAAATTCGTTTTCATTCCGTTTCCGTTTCTGGAGTTGGAACCAAACGGGCCCTTAAAGGTGACATATTTGAAAAGTTGCGGAAGAACTTCAATAGCTTTAAAGCTAAGTGTTGTTTCAATATATAATTTGGTTGTCAACTCAATTTTCACCGTGTAAAGTATTATGCTTCTAAATTAGATCTCGAGGAGTTGGATAAAAGTCATAAAACCTATAAAAAAAATAATAAAATTTGATGAAATGAGTAATGATTAATTTTGTTTAGCAAATAACCTAAATCTATAAGTTTTTAAGTGAATAACCTTATTAATTAAGTAATGACAATTTTACCCTTATTTATTATAATAAATTTTATTCTAAATTTATTATTGTAAATTAGACGTTTCTCTTATAATTTTACTGTAACTTATTCTTTCAATTGAGACAGATTTTCTTGTAAATCTATAATTTATTCTTGTAAATAATACTTATTTTCTTGTAAATTATATTTTTTGAATTTTCTTGTAATTTTATAATTCTTACAAGAAATATGAAAAATTAATAAATGAATGTAGTCGGTAGTCACCGAGAATTGATCTGGTTGGTTGCCCCTCCTTCCCACCTAATACCAACTGGACAAGTTGGATTACACGATTTATTTCTTTTGAAAATTATAAATATACGTTAATTATGATACTTGAACTTGTATACTTATTTTCTTGTACAAAAGTTATTGTAACTAATTTTCTTGTACACGATTCAAGCGTTTCATCCAAAACAAAAATCACACGGTTCAAGCGTTTCATCCAAACCCAAACCCATTCATTCTAGAGAAATTGATGATACATGATTTACATGAAGAATACAAGCTAGTTTTATCAATTCTTGTAAAATTTTCTTGTACACGATTAATTGCTAATTGATTACGTTGATCAAAATTGGTAACTCCAAAATACACATTCTTCAATTAGGGATTGTGGGTCAATTAAAAACACTATGCAAATACCAGATGTTTTATCTACTAACATAACCGACATTCTTCTTTATCTAAGAGAAAAATTGGATGATAAACTCTTAATTGAGTTAGTAGTGTGGAATGTCTGGTTCATGAGAAACCAATGTACATTTAACAACATTAAGCCTCAAAATATAAATATGATCGTTCAAAACCATATTAAAGCATAGTGTGGAGCAACAAAGAAGGAGAAAAAACAAAATCTTGATAAAATAGGGAAGAAAAGAAGACCAAAATACATCCTATGGAAAAAACCGGAAACAGATTTCATCAAACTCAACTTTGATGGATTTAGACTTAGCAATGGTAGATGTGCATTTGGCTACATCTTGAGAGATCATGAGGCCTCAAATACTACCCTAGGCTATGGATAATGTGGTAACACGTTTGTCCTCCATGCTGAAGTATGTGCGCTGAGGGAGGGTTTGAGTAAAGCCTTTCAGTTGGATATTAGGAACCTTGAAATTGAGGGAGATAATCTCACGATTATAAACTAGATAAAAAAAATATATGGAAACCACCATGGGAAATAGATCTATTAAGCACATATATTGCTAATATGATCTCATGGTTCCCACGTATTAGGTTTGTTCATTTCTTCAGGGAAGCCAACAAAGTGGCTGACAGATTAGCGGCTCTCGCCATGGTTCACCTGTGATCTCGTCCGCGACCACCTCGGAAGTTGACGACCTCATCCGAAAGGATGTTCTAGGACGATCGTCTTGAAGAAGATGATTCTCCTAATTCCTTATCTTAGAGTATCAAAAAAATAAATAAATTAGCAATCTTTTAGATTCTTGTATAAGGGTAAATTAGTCTTAAAAATTTAAAAGAGGTCATATTCTAACAAAATTATTGAGGTGACCATTACTAAACAAAATTAGTGAACTAAAGCTACATATCAAATTCACTCTAAAAAAATATTTTGAAATAAAGTTGGACAAAACATACGTCTATTAAGTCATCAATTGCACGCGTTTAATACCTCGTTTAGTTTGGTTTGCGTTCTAAAGCATAAATCCTTCATATTGCATATTATGGTGTTTATTTTTGTTTATTTTGTCTTTTAGGCGTTCATGGTAAAAAAAAAGAGCCAAAATGATGAAAGAATGCCAAAATACGAGTTTCTATCCTCCTTGAGGTCAACCGGCGGAACAACAACATTTCAACATTAGAACCGAAGAAGAAGACGAAGAAGATCGGTTTCTTGATTCCGGCAACCACACTCTCGCATGTGATCATATGGGGGTTATGTCTAGTTGGAAAAAATGGGAGAGAAGAAGAAATATTACGGTAAATCAATTTTTCTTTATTTTAAAAAAAAATTAATTTTTTTAAGCCTTAAAAAAGAAGAGGAACTTTTGTTGACCGTGCTTTGACAAGACATAATCCGTGTCCTCGCCGTGTTCTACCTCTGAACCGTGTCTTGACCGTGTCGGGCCATATTTGACCGTGTCCAAGTCATGTCTCTGTGTTCGACACGACAGGACATGAGACACTCCGTTCTCTAGAGGTGTCAGTGCATCATAGTCTAAAGCATTCAAAAGAGTTTTAGAAATAATTTTATTTATAACTTCACGAGCCACCTCGTCAACAAGCGTTGTCATAATCTCAAAATGAGTTTTCTCATCCAACTTTGCCTTTTAGAAATCATTAACGTGCTAACGTCCTCAACATGACATCATCTCACAACTTTCCAACATTACTCTGTAACGAGGGTAGCTTTCATCTTAAGTTGCTTGGCAAAGTCCTGATCACATAAGTGATCAAGGTATGTTATGAAACAAGAAAGTAGTAGAGGAAAAAGAAAAAGATAACCCTTTAAGTTTTCAAAATATTGGTTCTTGTAGATTTTGACAAAAAAACACTTAAGTTTCTTCAATGAAAAATATTTGAACCTTTTGAGTTTTTCTTAGAAACCAAAACTAGGGTTTTGAAAAACCGAGATTTCAAAAGCCATGTATGAGAAAATAATTCTCGATGTACTTCTCGTATTTGTTACAACGTTTTGGACTTTAAATTTAAGAAAACAAAATAAAAAAGCACCAAAAACTCTTATGTCAAAACGTGGTATTTTTTTTTCTAAATAATTGAAAACTTAGTTATAGACTGATCTAGAGTGATCATAATCAAAATCGAAACAAAAAATTAGACAACACACAAAGCAAAATTAGAGTTAGAAAGCAAGTGATTAGCCATAACTTGAAGGAAACGTAATGTAAACTTGACAATTGACAAAGAGAACTTAGTATTATCAAACATAATGTAACTTTATACCAAAATCTAAAAAAAAATCGGATGAGTATAAATGGGATTTCGTACCGGATCAAATTTTAATACAAATTATTACTATTTTATTCGAAGTGAGTTATATTATTAATAAAAAAACTATAAATTACTTCAATAATTCTATTACCAAACAAAATAGAGAACATTGGTGAAATAAGACACTTTTTGTAACTTGTAGACTAACTAGGCACCATATTTTTTAAATTAAAAAATAAAAATAAAATTGAATGAATATTGGGTAACTAAATATCCTCTTATACCAATTGGACTAATTAAACTTTGTGTATACTTTTAATGATACACAATATTAATACACAATTTCAATTACACAATATCAATACATAATTTCAAATACACAATGTTAATAAATAAAAGACTTGTGTAATCAAACCTTGTGTAAATGACTCGAGCATACATAATGTACATACTAACGTGTGATATGGACAAAGAATACACTTTATTTCTAAAATTTAACCGTTATGTACACATTTCCAATTAATATGTATTTATCATGCAATCACAAACAAAACTCGACACATTAATATGTACATATGCATACATATTTCATACTCAACAAGTATTGATTACTGCACATACATATTATTCAGGAAAAAAATTCATTAAAAGGTATTTCATACACAAGCTTTTTGGTTACACAAGTTTTTTATTTATTAACATTGTGCATTTGAAGTTATGTATTAATATTGTGTAATTGAAACTGTGTATTAATATCGGATTTCTAAATGACTTTTATGGCAATATCATTTATTAATTAATAATTTATCTTTTTCTACGTAAATTAGGATGCCTAGTTTGTTAATAGAAAAAAAAAGGGCTACGTAAACTATCTAATCTATTATCTATTATACATACTAAAACAGAGTACATGAAGTGCTGACGTGGCGCGCTGTGGAAGCAGCAATCAAATGGAGCTCCCACATTTTTTTGGCCAATAAATCTTTATTTTTTTAAGCTATAAAATATTTTTTTTACTAAAAAAATCTTTTGTTCCTAAACTAACAAACTGATATACGTAGCTTTTTTTTGTTGGAGATTCTCCAATATTTTATAGGCCAATAAATTTTTATTTTTTGTGCCAGAAAAGCTTTTTTTTATTAAACTAACAAACTTCTATTCAAAATTGTACGTAATTTTTTTTTTTTTTAGATTTTCCAAGATTTTATATGTTATAGTCAAATCTCCTATTTTATTTTTATTATTTATAATAGATTATTAATCAATATAAAAAATCTTTTCAAATCTATTTTTTTACGTTCTTATCTGTTCCAAGAAAATTCCACAACACACTTCCTACGATTTCTATTCTATAAATACTCCACTCCATAACGTAAAATTGTCTATTCTATAAATACTCCACTCCATAACGTAAAATTGTATTCGCTGCTTTGCTATTCTCGGCTGCTTTGCTATTCTTGACTTATATTCTCGGCTGCTTTGCTATTCTTCGCTTGATCTATTATCGGCTGCTTTGCTGCTTTGCTATTCTTCTCTCGACATATTATCGACTCCTTTGCTATTCTTCTCTCGACATATTATCGGCTCCTTTGCTATTCTTCTCTTGACCTATTATCATCCTTATTGATTCGATCAAATAGAGGTACGTGCTTGATTTACTTTATTTATATATTCATTAAATTACGCTTTCAAAATCAAATAGAGATATTGGAATTTTGAGTTTGGCATCGGTATTACTTTCTGCAGTTACTCCTGCGGACAAACCAAATTCACTTGACCACTCTTGCAGAATTTCTGATTATTGGAGTACACATCAAGGTTAAATATTTTGATTATAATCTTTATATGTAACTAATCGGATTATTGGAGTACACATCAAGATTTCAGCAGGTATTTTCCTTAAACTTTATCCCTTGATATTACTACATAATAACAACGTTAGTGTTAATTTCCAACCAAAATGAAAATTATCCAATGGAAATAAACACTTGAAATTAATCTAACTGTGTATCTTATACTTATAGTTTGATTATTGGCTACTTTTAAAATTTTAAAATACAATGTTATATTAACATTACTTTTCTTATATTGCCTCAGTGATATACACTATTGAGTTTCAGAAGCGAGGTCTTCCGCATGCTCATATTCTCATATTTCTTCACTCTGAAAACAAGTGCAGTACTGTCGAGGACATAGATCGTATTATATCTGCTGAGATTCCAGATCCCGTTGAACATCCATTTCTACACCAAGCTGTTAAGGAATGTATGATGCACGGTCCTTGTGGATCTATGAATCCAAAGTGTGTTTGTATGGAAGACAACAAATGCACCAAGTACTATCCTAGGAGCTTCGTTGAGAATACCATTGTTGCTGATGATGGATATCCTGCGTACAAACGACGCGATTTGGGAATAAGCGTTGTCAAAGGAGGATTTGAATTGGATAACAGGAGTGTGGTTCCCCACAACCCCTTTCTTATGTTGAGGTACAATGCGCACATAAATGTTGAATGGTGCAATCAAACACGTACAATCAAGTATTTGTTCAAGTATGTGAACAAGGGTAGTGATCGTATCCTTGTCAAAATCACGGACGACAGTGTTCCTGCTGGACAGTCAAGAGCTAGAGACGAAATAAAAGACCACACGGATGCTAGGTACGTATCTACGTGTGAGGCAGTCTGGCGTATATTTAAATTCCCCATCCATTATAGGTATCCTTCAGTAACGAGGCTGAGTTTCCATCTCCCGGATGAGCAGACAGTTGTTTATGACGATGATGATATGGTTGAGGATGTGTTGGATAAGGATGCGTCTCATAACTCGATGTTTTTGGCCTGGATGGAAACCAATAAGAAATCTGAGGTTGCTAGGAAACTTACCTACTCTAATTTTCCCTCCATGTTTGTGTGGAAAAAATCAAACAAGAAGTGGTCAGAAAGAAAGGTTCGTAAAACGTCAGCTGCTACTACAACTCGAACAGTAGGGAGGATATACCACGTTGCACCTGGGTCTGGAGAGAGGTACTATTTGAGGGTTTTGCTGAATCATATTAAGGGTCCTACATGCTACGAGGAAATTCGGACAATCAACGGTACACTATATGCCACATTTAGGGAAACATGTTATGCTATGGGGTTGTTGGATGACGACCGGGAATACATTGACGGTATAAAAGAAGCAAGTTTTTGGGGAACTGCTGGTTATCTTCGGAATTTATTCGTCATGTTGTATCTCTCAGGTAGCATGTCGTCGCCTCATCTGGTTTGGGTCGAAGTATGGAAGTACTTATCTGATGATATTCTTGCACGACAGAGAAGGGTGTTGCGTAATAATGGTATGCTTTCCATCATGTATATGAATTTAATTCGAGTTTTGCATTATTTTTTCAATTTATTTAGTATATTTTGTCCTAGGTAAGGAAACATGTTTAACTTGGTTTATTTGTACGTAGATTTGCAATTAGATGATGCCGTGCTGCAAAATTACGCCTTGGTTGAGATAGAGAAACTTTTACAGAGGAACGACGGCAGTTTGAAGTCGAATAAGTCTATGCCTTATCCTGACGAAGACTTGATTATGGAGCAGCATAATAGACTAATTCAAGATGAGCTAAACTATGATCGATCCCAGTTATCTATGGACCATGACAGATTGGTTTCCAGTTTCACCGACGAGCAGAGGGGAGTGTATGATCAGATTATGTGTGATGTGTCCGCTGATAAGGGGGGGTGTTTTTTCTTTATGGATACGGTGGAACAGGAAAGACTTTTATATGGAGATCCCTTTCGGCTGGTTTGAGGAGTAAAGGTGAGATCGTTCTAACAGTTGCTTCGAGTGGTAATGCAGCTCTCTTGCTTCCAGGCGGTAGAACCGCTCATTCGAGGTTTGGCATCCCAATAAATGTTGACGAAAGTTCAACATGCAACATTCGTGCAGGTATAAACCTTATTATTCAATTATTAAAACTTCTTTTTTAATATATTGTTCATATTACACTGAACAATATATTAATGTTTTAATCTTATATGTTTAGGTACGGATCTGGCTGAGTTAGTGTCAAAGACAAAGCTGATAATATGGGATGAAGCACCCATGGTTAACAAATGTTGTTTTGAAGCGCTCGATAGAAGTTTAAGGGACGTCATGCGATCTTATAATCCAGACTGCTCACTTCTCCCGTTTGGTGGTAAGGTTGTCGTTTTTGGTGGTGATTTTAGACAAATATTGCCTGTTGTAAGTCATGGAAGTAGACATGATATTGTCTTTGCTGCAATCAATGCGTCATATTTGTGGGATCACTGCACTGTGCTTAGATTAACTCAAAACATGAGGGTTATACGTGGAGTTACTGAATTAGAAGCTCGAAAGGCTAAGGAGTTTTCAGATTGGATATTGGGCATTGGAGATGGCACGGAAGGTGAAAGTGTTAATGGAGAAGCTCAGATTACCATCCCCGAAGATCTCCTACTTGCATCTACAGGTGACCCGACTGCAACTATTGTTGACCATGTATATCCTTTGAGTTACAATATTCAGGATCCACCGACCTACTTGCAAGAGAGAGCTATTCTCGCCCCTACCAATGAGATTGTTGAGAAGGTTAATGACTATATTCTATCACTGATACCTGGAGACGTGACAGAGTACTTGAGTTGGGATAGTATATGTCCAAGCGAAGGTTCTCTTGATGATGGTTTCTACTCGAGCGAGTTCTTAAACTGCATCAAGTGTTCTGGGTTTCCGAACCATGTCTTGAGACTAAAAGTTGGAATTCCAATTATGTTGATGAGAAACATTGATCAGTCTGCAGGGTTGTGTAACGGAACCAGACTGATAGTTAGGAGACTTGGAAAACAAATCATCGAGGCAGAAATAATATCTGGGAACAATATAGGTCATAAGGTCTTCATTCCGCGAACAGTTCTTACACCCACAGACTTGAAAATTCCTGTTAAATTTCGAAGGAGACAGTTCCCAGTTATGGTATGTTTTGCTATGACTATAAATAAAAGTCAAGGTCAGTCCCTTGCACAGGTTGGAATATATTTGCCTAGACCGGTCTTCAGTCACGGCCAATTATATGTCGCTATCTCAAGAGTGACGAGCAGGGATGGATTAAGGATTATGATATGTGACCCTAAGGGCAAGGTTCAAGATACTACAACTAATGTTGTATTCGACGAAGTTTTTTGCAACATAATTTAAGGTACGTTAGAATTTCTTCTTCATTTTATTTCGTTTTCAATCAATAATATCAAGCGATCATAACCCGTCCTTGAGCTTACACTTATATAAAATTTATCTTCTTCTCTTTTTCAGGATCGGACTGTCGCGCATGTGCTCGAGGTTTCACGTCAAAGGTTTTAACTGTTTTTTGACATTATTAATATTGTGATTTTTATAATACATAGATAGTGGACACTCCTGACTTTGTATGCCCCGAATTGGTTCAACAACTATGTTGTTATTATTTTTCTTATATGCGTATACTATTTAACATAAACATTCGTAATCAAATCAACAAAATATAATAAGAAAAATAATTCTATAAAAAATTACTCATACAAAAAAAACTGTAAGAAATATATTTTCAAATACCCGTCGCTAAACTAGTTACCCTAATAACTCAACAAAATATAACCCAAAAAAAGAGAAATTCATAATGGGTTACAAGTTAGGAGCCAGTCAAAGAGACCCACTTCTAAAATCGGCCCAATTGCACTCTGAAACCCTAGGTCGCACTTCTTCCCCTCCGTATAAAACCTAAACTACAATCTTTCATCATCTGCTTCCTTCTCTTTCCACCGTCGTCCAGCAATCCATCGACAAACAAAGCAGCCATGGGAGAACATCTCGTGCTTCGCGGCACCATGAGGGCTCACACCGACATGGTTACAGCCATCGCCGCTCCAGTTGACAACAGCGACATGATCGTCACTGCTTCTCGCGACAAATCCATCATCCTCTGGCACCTCACTAAGGAGGACCGCGTTTATGGCGTCGCCCGTCGCCGTCTCACCGGTCACTCTCACTTTGTTCAGGATGTTGTCCTTTCCTCAGACGGCCAATTCGCTCTCTCCGGAAGCTGGGACGGTGAACTACGTCTCTGGGACCTCGCTGCTGGAACCACTGCCCGCCGTTTCGTTGGACACACCAAGGACGTTCTCTCTGTCGCTTTCTCCCTTGACAATCGCCAGATCGTCTCTGCTTCTCGTGACAAGAGCATCAAGCTCTGGAACACTCTCGGTTAGTCTTCTCGATTTCCAAATTATTCTCTTTGTTTTGGTTCTGTTGTTTGATCTATTTAGATTCGATTATGGTTCCCTGTTGAGATTTCAGTTCAAGCTTATATATTTAGTTGATTATGCGGATGAATTTCAGATTTATTGTTGCATTATAATTATAATTTTTTTTGTTGGCATTAGTTGATAAGTTTCTAATTCCATTATCAATTTATAGTTTTTTTGGAAAGTTGTATAACTCTCTTCCTGTAAATGTTGATTGTTGAAACGTGGATCATTGTTAATTGAACATCTAGAATAACATGTTTGCATCTGGATCCATACCTATATTCCAAAACCAAATTGTTGCATGAATTTGACGAGATAAATTTATAGGTGAATGCAAGTACACCATCCAGGATCAAGACAGTCACAGTGACTGGGTAAGCTGCGTTCGTTTTAGCCCAAACAATCTTAACCCAACTATCATCTCGTCTTCTTGGGACAAAACTGTTAAGATTTGGAATTTGTCAAACTGTAAATTGAAATCAACCTTGGCTGGCCACACCGGATACGTGGACACTGTTGCTGTCTCCCCTGATGGTTCTCTCTGCGCTAGTGGTGGAAAGGACGGTATTGTTTTGTTGTGGGATTTGGCTGAGGGCAAGAAGCTCTACTCCCTCGATGCAGGAACCATAATCCACGCCCTGTGCTTCAGCCCTAACAGGTACTGGCTATGTGCTGCAACTGAGAATGCTATTAGGATTTGGGATTTGGAGAGCAAGAGCATTGTTGAGGATTTGAAGGTTGACCTCAAGGCTGAAGCTGATCACACTGATGGTGCTGCCACTGGCAACAAAAAGAAGGTGCGTTCTCTCACCGTGTTTTGATTTCAGTAGTTGTTTTATGTTTTTTTTAGTCAGTGTTCTCTTTTTGTTCTATACTTGATTCTTGCATTTGAGTTTCTGATCAGTTGTGTTTGATTTCCAATATTCAGTCATCTTATCTTGTCTGTCAATGCATTGCTAAAGAGTGTTTTGTTCTCTGATTCCCTGATTGATTCATTGCAGTGTTTTACAATGTTTCAGTGATTGATTCATTGCAGTATTTTGTTCTCTGATTCCGCTAATGTTCAATGTTTTTCGTTTCTATGTTCAGGTTATCTACTGCACAAGTTTGAGCTGGAGTGCTGATGGAAGCACATTGTTCGGTGGCTACACCGACGGTGTCGTTAGGGTTTATGGTGTCGGCCGTTATTAGGTAAAATCATCTGGTTCTCACAGAGACGTGATTTTCTGCCATAGTTTTATGTTTGTTTAGGTGCTGAGATAAACTCCGAGTTTTGCTGAAATCTCTCTGTTATTCAACCTTTATTTTGTTAGACTCTCTTTTTATCATATATCCGAGTTATTTTTTATGCTTGTTTGCTACAGATCCTACGATCCTTTTCAACATTTACTAAGTTTATGCAATTCCTTCCTCACCTATCTATCATATCATATCATATGAATGTTGGTCTCATACTGTCTAAGTCAAGTCATTTTGCGTTGCATCTTGCAAGATGAAGGCAATCCTTGTAAACTGCACAGCATTGGTTTTACTTGAATTAGTTTTGATGGCTTTTGGCTGTAATGTTTCAAACTAGTTGAATTTATTGCTTGGATAAATGATTTTCAATACAATAGGCTTCTCTGTCAAGAATTTTGGTTAAGGCTCACTTAGAAGAACGTAACTATATAAGCACAATGTTGTAAATCTATGATAATGTAGAGGGCATTATTCGCAAACGATTCATCTCACGAAATGATCCATAGGGCCATTTATTTCGCCAAAATCTATGGATTATGTAGAAAGCTAAGTGCCTTCGATGTCATTTGATTTCATAACATAAATATAAACCATAAATAATAATAAATAATAATAAATTGAAGTTGAGTAGGTAAAATATATGTTTTATTAATAGTTTTGAGGGTCTTATATTCGCTCAAAAAGCTCCCTACTGTAGATGTAGAAACCCTTCCCAAACCCTATTCTTCAGAGCCTTTCAATGGTTCTCTTAACCATTAATCAAAACCTCTTATTGTTAAGAAACCCTACTTTTCCTCAAAGAAAAACTCATGGGCCTGTGCCTCTTTAGAGCCTTTTAATGGCAGCAAAACCTACATTATTGCCCACCCCCCGCAGCTAGTGGTTGTACCTTTCGATTTCTTCGACAAAGTGAAAGAAAAGATCAGGGCAAGGAGGGCTTATCATCTGACCAACAACGCCTCACCCACGCCGGCAAACTGCTTGTAGATGACCGATCTCTCGCCGACTTTAACTCTCATAAGGATCGTCCCCTCCACTTGGTTCTCCACCTCCGTGGTGGCGAAAAAAAAAGAAGAAGAAAAAATCAATCTTTCTGTTTTGTATTTGACCATTCTTCTTGGTTCTTTAGGGTTCAACCTTTGGTGTGATGGCGATGTTTTGTTTTCTCCCATGTGGCTTGCGGCGCCGTGTACCTTCCCCGGACAATTGTCTTCTTTTTCTTGTCTGGGAGGTTTTTAGATAGCTTCTTTTTCTCCCTACTTCCATTTCATCTTCTCCTGTTTAGTCTCTATTGTTTTCGTCTCCTTAGAAAATCAATCTTGTTTTGGGTTCTCTTTTGTGCAAGCAGGGGTACAAAGAGATCCTCTTTCAAAATCCCTTTTGTTTACTCTAATCTCAACTCCTAGTATCGACCTACCAAGTATCCCGAATTCTACCAAACATGCTATTGAGGTCCTAAAGCCCGAAAACAATTACAAAAATCAAACTGCGAACCCTAACAAGACTGATAATCCAAGACCTTTTTTGAATGACAAAAGTAAAAAAAAAATGGAGGGATAGATTGCCAATAGATTTCCAAGGAGGAAATCAACAAGGTGGATAAAATTTGGATCACTAGCTACAATTCTCTTATGGGACTGAGCTGTCTTTGTTTACAACCAGTGCTGTAACGAGAGTGTTATAATTTCAATGTTAATGGTATAATCTGTTGTTTACAACCAGAGTGTTGTAATCTGAGTGTTATAAATTCAATTTTAATGGTATAATTTGTCAAGTTAATAAATTTGTTTACAAAATGACAAGCAGCAAAGTTTTGTTTCTTCTTGTTACCTTTCCAAGTGAATTGTTTAACAAAATTTGTTAGTTCTCGTCGAAACCAAACGTTTTCAAGTGAATTGTTTAACAAAACCAAAAGAGAGCCGCTTCTCTTATAGGCCACAAAGCCCATTCTCACAAAGAAAAATTACCTGAATGAATTTTTTCGTTTTGGCGATGCGGTTACCCCTCACAATTATTCAACTAGTTGATTGACAAAATAATATTTTCAACTAGTTGATTCACAAAATAATATTTTCAACTAGTTAATTGACAAAATAATATAATAGGTAAAGTAATTAGAAAAAAGATTCAGATGCCATCCTCACTTTCTAACGACTCTGCTCTCGGCATAACGATATCAAAAACACCTAAAAATAATAAACAAAAATCCAAATATGAAAAGGAAAAATAAAAACCAATTTCGCGGCCTAATGGTACCAAATACACTCAATATGAATACAAAATTTACCAACTCCATCCATGAGAAATGAAAAACGATTCTATTCCAATAGTACACGCCCCACGCGCCCCTAAATGTAACCCTAATACGACACTCCTTTCGTCCTCTCCGATCTGCCTCTCCTCCGTTCGAATCCCCTCCTTCTACTCGAATGAAAAAGTCGAGTACTCTCCCCAATCTATCGGCTGGTATGCCCAAAATAGTGAGACATTTGTGCGATGTCTGCTCCCTTCTGAGCTCTCAAGCAAGCAAAAGACGATAAAAAAAGGCCTGAAATTGAAAGATGGAGGTGATACAAATGAGGAAGGTGATGAGCTTCCAAAAATGGCGAAACATGCCTGGAAAAGAAGGAGAAAGGAAAGAGATAAAGATGGGGTGAATCAGGGAAGATCTGTGTTTCAATTTCGTTGGTGGCTTCCGGTGCCGATTTGTTTGAGTGAAGATGTCAGTCCGAATCTCATCATCAGGTTCGAATCTCTGGCCCCTGCATACCTATTCATGAACCCTAGAAATCGATATGAACCAGAAGTCTCTGATTTGCCTTCTCTCTCTGATGACGAAATGAGTTGGGCGATCATTAGCCTTGAAGCAACACTGAACTGGAGGGGAAAAGAGATGAGCTAGGCGATTGCTAGCCCTGGAATAACACTGAACTGGATAAGATCCGAAGATGCACAATCATGCTATGCTCTGCATTCCGGCAAGACCAGGTATGCTACTTTCCTCATTGTGATTGTTCTTGATACTCTGAGGGTTGACTTTGTGTTTGCTTTGCTTTCTTGTGATTTTGTCTGTTACCAGAAGACTGATCCTGTCTCTTGGTATGATGCCCTCCTAGCAGGGTATCATGCTGCTTATCTGAACTTGTTGCTTATTTTGTGGTTTGTTAAACTAGAAATGATATTGAGCAAACACCACTATAAAATGAACTCTTATCCTCCAGTACCAAGACAAACTAAACATATACATATTGCTAAAGCCATAGAGAAGCTAAGTATGAGTGATAGGAACAAATCCTTCAAGGAAAAACTGTGTGAGATTCCAAGCAATCCTTCCAATGATAATCATGGAAACTATTCGGCTGTTAATGATGATGTCCATAATGAAGTTAAAGAGAACAACACTGATGGATCTAATCCAGGAGAGCCCAAGGCTGAGCAGAAACCTCTGCTGAACAAGTCCAGGAAGGGGAAAGAGATCATGGATGAAGAGGTCAACCTCGATGAGTACCTTCAAATGCTATCCAAAGTGAAATCCGACTTCACTAAAATCAGGGAATCCTCACTCATGGGTAGAATTTTTGGAATCCCACTTGAATTTAGTAAGGTACGTACCAAACTCCTGTCTGAGTGGAGAAACATTAAGGGTGAAGTTCAGTTTATCCCTAAGCTTAACCACTGGTTTGAAATTAACTTTTCCAACCCTTATGATAAAGCTATGATCTGGGAGAAGAGACCTTTCCACATCTTTGGTCATATTCTCATACTCCGTCCTTGGAAGCCTAACTTCAATGTTTTTACAGAAAACATATCAGCTGTAGATGTATGGGTTAGGATCCCTATGATCCCTCCCGAATATATCAATAAGGAAGCCATTAGAACTATCATTGAGGTGAACAAAATTGGCAAATTCATTCGCTTGGACCCCTTTTTTGAGAAAGGTATGGGTGTGAATTATGCCCGTATTTGCATTAACTACGATGTTGAGCTGAGCTACCAGAAAATGAAAGAAGTCCCTATACCTGATGAGGAGGGAAAGACCAAAATGTTCAAAATTTGGTTTGAAGACTTCTCCAAAGGATGCGGTTTCTGTGCTAAGAAAGATCATGGTTTCGACCAATGCCCTATGAGAATGACCACTGCTAAGAAAACTAACTACTCTTTCAGGAATGGTAAAAAGTGGGAAATTGGCATGAACAAGAAGGGCAAGGAAGAGGAGAAGGATGCGGACTGGACACCAGTGATGAATCATAAGAAAAAAAAGAGAACTCCAGTTGTGGTCAGTGGAGTTAAACCCTATCTCTCGGGGTCCACTGGTATCACTGTTGCCTTCAATGACATATCTTCCCAAAGTTCGAAGAGCAGTTCATTGGGCCCTTGTGAGAACAAGGAGCCTATGACTAATGTGAACCCCAATGAGGAAATAACTGAGGGGCAGCCCCCTAAGGATGATAATATTGAGATCTTTGGTAGTGACCTAGTGCAGCCCACCTTCCTGGAGCAAGAGATTGATATTCCCCGGCCTGAGGATGAGCTGTTTGCTTTGAACATGATCAACGACCAGGGTGCTGGAATGACACTAAGTCTGACTGAGAATGGTATAATCCTTGCTAACCTACTGCACAGAGTCCCAACACCAATTGATGATGAAATTATGATCTCTGAGGGCTCCTTCCACTCTTTCCACACGAACAATACTATGCACAAGCAGCTGGAGGAGTTGGAAGTGAAAACTGAGGGGTCTAAGTCAACATCTAGCAAAAGGAAGGTGAAAGGAGGCACTAGCGACACAACCACCTCGACACTGAAGGGGGCTAAAAAACCTAGAATCTGATTCTCTCTTTGAATCTAGATGATAAATAAATGCTATCTTTTGTTAAGGGTGTGTGAGCCTACCCTCAGGAAAATGGCCGTAGTTTCTATGACTAAAATAAGTGTGGTTGTGATCTGGCTTTCATGCCATGAAACCTACACTAGATTATTTGCTATTGTTATGACTGTCTATATGATCCTGCTAGGAAAATGTGTTACCAATATTCACCATGGCACCACTGATCTGCCTTGTTTTAACTGCCTGTTATATATGAAAACTCTGAGCCATGCCTTCTATTTTGCTCTAGTTAGTTTGGCTTGCTGCTGCTGGTTGCTCTTGTTGTTTTACAGGAAGCTGCGGCAATGCTCTCCCGCCTGGAACCTGAGAATTAGACACACGCATAAGTTCAAACGAACCCAATGGTGTCATTTAGAGGAACACAATCTCACTGCAATTGGCTTAATGAAGCACAGGAGGACCACCGAACTGTTGATCTGTAGAGAACTTTATCTAAAGCATGAAATGGCTGGTTTTTGTCTCCCTTTGTATGCCGAACTATATTCTAATTGTGTTAAAGTCTGGATGATCTTAGAAGACCTTGTTTCTGTTGCGTTTTTTGTTTCTTTCCCATTCATACTACAAATTTGTCTTGAGAATTATGAACTGACTTCTCTCGTTGAATCTTTGCATAGTGAGTTGTATAAAAATGTAATGTGGACTCGAGTAACCCAGGTGCAAGGTAATAAGAATAGAGGGTCCTTAAAAGAGACAACTATGCAAATTGCGCCTTTTAGGCTACACATGAACAACAGGGATCTTAAGGGTAATTACCCCGGATATAGTAAATTTTATATTGAAAGGCCTCTCAAATTACTGGATGGTAATGTGAGTCCGAAACCACGAAATAATCCAAAGATTGAATTTAAGTTCCTTGTCGATACAATCTACTTCAAAATTAAAGGAAGAACTAAAACTCCTCAAAAAAGCAAACGATTTTCGATAATTAGATGGAGTAAGGCTGACCTGCCTAAGGGCAAATCAAGCTATTATAACCTCCAAAAATTGATCTACGCTAAGAAAAGAACTCAAATTTTTTTTGGAGTTAACTGTGGGATCTCCACCCGTTAACAAAAAAATTGTTTAATGAAAGTAGCCTTCTGGAACTGTAGAGGTATAAAGAAGAGGAACTTTTGGACGGACCTTAACATCACATGCAAAATTGATAAAATCCAAATGATCATGTTAGTTGAACTAAAGACTAGTGATGAACCAGACGAAAAATGCTGGAAAGGAGCGGGATTTGATAACATTTGCTTTGTCCCTGCTGATGGATTTTCGGGAGGACTTTGCCTCCTCTGGAAAAGCTACCAAATGCCAAGTGAACAGATTAAGATAGTTAGTAAAGAAAAAAGGCGAGTTACTATCCTACACAAAAATCTAATAAACAATGTAAGCATTCACATTACATTCATTTATGCACCTCTACATGAGAATCAAAAAGAAACGTTCTGGACTCAATTAAAAAACCACATTAACTCTGGGGATTTGCCTTCCATCGTCATTGGGGATTTTAATGACTTGCTCCAGCTTTCGGATAAAAAGGGAGGGATTGAGCCTTCAGTGAGTAGAACCAGGAGACTATACGAACTTACACAACAATGTAACCTTGTTGACCTGGCAACAAAGGGGAACAAATTTACCTGGAGGAAACGTAAAGAGGGGATTGAGAACACCTTTGAGAAATTAGACAGGGCAATGGTACACCAAGGAGTGCTACAGGCATACCCGAATATCTTTACATGGAATCACGCCTTCACTACCTCGGACCATTGTCGCATCTCATTAAATCTCCAGAACCCCGAATATCAAATTAAAAATAAACCTTTTAGATTTGAGATGATGTGGACACAAAGGAAAGAATGTGAGATGATTGTTAAGCAAACCTGGAGAACTCAATTTCAGGGGACTGATATGTTCAACCTTGTAAAAAAAATTAGCTTATTGAAAATTAAACTGAAAAAATGGTATAAAACTAGCTTTGGAAATATCAATAGACAGGTTGGTAAAGTGGAAACTGCCATTGAGCAATTACAAAGTATGAATGCCTCTAGCTACTCGGTGCAAACTGAAACTAAATTGAACAGACTAAGCAAGAAAAGAGAATGTCTCATTAGTTATCGACACAAGTACTGGACACAGCAGGCAAAATCAAACTATCTCCGGTTGGGAGACAAAAATACGAAATTCCATCACCGTAAAGCAACGGGAAGGAGAAACCATAAAAACATAGCAGCAATCAGCACTAATAACAAGGTGCTATTGACTACTGAGGTGGACATTGAAAAAGAATTTGTCTCGGAGTACGAAACCAGATTTAAAGCCTCAAATATAAACTTAGATGAGCTCCACAAACAACTTGAAGTTCTGACGAATGAAGTCTCGGAAAGTGAGAATGCTATGCTAACGAAACCCTTTTCTAATGAGGACATCAAAACGGCAATGTTTGAGATTTGATGTGAGAAATCCCCCGGTCCGGATGGATTCCCGGCTGGTTTTTTCCATAAATACTGGCACATCGTTGGCCAGGACGTCATTCGAGCAGTTAAGAGTTTTTACAGAAACGGAAAAATTCTTAAGCAAGTTAATCATACATTCATTGCCCTTATCCCAAAAATCGGCAATCCATCAACAACATCACACTACAGACCTATTAGCCTATACTCTACGATATACAAAGTCATTGCAAAAATTCTAACAAATAGACTTAAGATGATCCTCCCTAACCTTATTCACCCATACCAAGGGGCTTTCACCAAAAATAGATCTATCCATGATAACATCCTGATTGCACATGAAATTTTCCACGGATTTAAAACAAAGAAAGGCAAAGCTGGATATGTAGCTATGAAACTGGATATGGAAAAAGCATATGACAGGGTGGAATGGCCTTGTGTAATGGCAATTTTAGAAAAACTGGGTTTTTCTGGAAAATTTGTTGGATGGATAAAAGAATGCATATCGACAGCCTCCTACTCCATCTTAATTAACGACAAACCGACTAAAATCATCTATCCAACAAGAGGCCTTAGACAGGGCGATCCGCTCTATCCGCTCATCTTTAACCTTGTTGCGGAAATTCTGGCAAGAAATATCCAAAAAGCAAGCTATGAGGACAAAAAAAACATAGGCTTCCCAATCACTAGGGCGGGGACTACTATTCCTTTCTTAGCATTTGCTGATGATATCATTATCTTTGTAAAAGGAACAAATCAGGCCTGTGACAAAATACTGGATATCCTAGCAAAATACTGCCAAGTGTCCGGACAAGAAGTTAATTACCAGAAATCCGCCTTCCAAACATCTGGGAATCTAGATAACCAAACTATAAGAATGATACAACAGAATATAGGTTTTCTACCGAGCAATTGTCTGGAAAAATATTTGGGTTGCCCAATTATCAATGGAAGGGTTAATAAAACGACATTTCAAGATGTCATTGAGAGCGCGAGGAAACAACTAACGAAATGGAAAGCATCCTCCCTATCACAAGAAGGACGAACGGTACTTATTAAAGCTAATCTAAACGCAAAACCAAATTATATTATGCAAAGTTTCATGCTCCCCTCATCGATACATAAGGAACTAGACCAAATTAATAGACAATTCTTTTGGAACAAAGGACCTAACTACCATCCGCTTATAAGCTGGGATAGGATCTGCAAGCCAAAAAACAAAGGGGGACTTGGTATAAGAAAAGCGGAAGATATGAATAAAGCACTACAAATGAAACTACTTTGGAAAATTATGGCCGAACCAGATAACATTTGGGTTAAAATAATTGAGGAAAAGTATCTGAAAGGGAATCACCTATGGAAATATAAGCTGGGTAATAACACATCCTGGCAATGGAAGAGACTGATGAACCTACGACCTGAGTTCGAGCAAGGGATCAAATGGAATGTAGGGGATGGGGAAACAATCAGAATTTGGAAGGATAGGTGGATTGATGATCGCCCATTAGAACAATTGGTTCCCAATAAGGAAACTATAACCAATATTGAGGAAACAATAAGCACACTTATTACGAACAAAAAGTGGGATCTCGCGAAAATAGATTATCTGAAAAACTATTTGAACAGCCAGAATATTATCAATAGAATATTAAACCACCCGCTCCCAACAAATGAAATCAAAGATAGACTATACTGGGCCCCTAGTAAGGATGGTTGGTTCCGCACAAAGGATGCTATCTCCTTCTTGTATGACAAACACAACACCAATATAGGGCAGAAAGATATCTCATGGATTTGGAGCGTTGACATAATGCCCAAAGTCCAAAACTTTACCTGGAAATTAGCAATAGATGACCTGCCTACCAAGGAAAACCTTGAAAAACAAAAAATACCTACGCCGATGCCCTGTGTCCTTTGTCAACATCCATATGAAAGTGCAAAGCATATTTTCTTTAGTTGCCCGTATACTATGGACAATATAGCCAAGGATGAAACTAGAAAATTTTTAAAGAGTAGTGATATATCTAGTGTAAAGCTAAGGGAAGCAGTGTCACTTGTTAGAACTAAACTTGCAGAATCTTCACTCACCGCTCTTCTTGGCACTTGGTGGAACTTTGGTTCATGAGAAACAGGATCATCTTTAATAATGAAAAAATTAGTAACATCAGATACACGGTTGAATCCCAACTTGAGGACTGGGTCAAATCAAAAGAAAGGAAAATTACCACAAAAAGTAGCCAAAGGAAAACAAGGAATATCAAATGGTCTGCGCCTATCCCAGGTGTTGCCAAACTCAATTTTGACGGATCTAAACGCTGTAATGGCCAAAGCAGCTTTGGATATCTAATAAGAGACCATAAGGCTTCAGTCGTTGCACTAGACTACGGAAGCTGTGAGAAAGCTTCTATCCTCCAGACTGAAGCATATGCACTAAAAAAGGGCTTAATTAAAACAGCTTGGTATAAGTAAACTCGACATCGAAGGGGATAACCTTACAATTGTTAATGCAGTGAAAAAAATTTGGATGCCTCCATGGGAACTGGATATTACCATTTCTGACATTTCCATCTTACTCTCTGGATTTAAACAGGTTCAGGTCAACCACATTTTCAGAGAGATTAACAGTGCAGCGGACAAGCTTGCAGCGCTTGGGCATGATGATCAGGATGCAAATCCACAAAAGCTGGACAGGATGATAACTGGCCGGCGGGTCCCAGCTCTGCTCGAAGCTATCATCCGAAAGGATGCCCTAGGATGGTCAACATCTAGACGGTGACCATTCCTAAACCCTTATCCGATTTAGTCAAAAAAAAAATATATGAATACAAAATTTCAAAAATGAAATGAAAAAGTAAAAATTATGGGCGGTCAATTTATGACTCATGTCTACAAATCAACCCATTTTGAACAATCTTTTCCCTACAAATTAACTTCTTTTATCCATCAAGTTCTACACCTTAATTCATCAAGATACCCGTGCTCTGCAATCTCGTCTTCTGAGGTTTGATGTAGTCATTTGCTGGCGGTTTCATGCGTTTATCGAGAAGGAGGCGTGAATTTGTAATCGACTCGTGACGGCTCTGTTGTAGTCCAAATCTGAGGTGTCCACAGTTGTTCCCCAAGCTTCCCTTGTGTACTTCCTTCGAAGATGAACTTCTATGCTCGTAGCTTCCTGCCGGTTGAATCATCCTCCTTTCCACTTGAAGACTTTTTTCTTTTGGTTTCATCTTGATGTATTTTTGTGTAGTTATTTTCTCCCTTATATGTGTCATGACGGTTAGACCGTTTGCCGATTTTTTGGCCTTTCGACTCACTAGACAGCGTGCCGCTTAGTTGTTTCGAACCGCTTTCCATTTTCAAAAAAAAAAGAAAAAGTTTTGAGGGTCTTGTACCCCTAGAACTAGAATTACTCAAGGTGGAGTTCATAAAATCTTAGTTGATATCTGCTACGAATATGAGTTGATATTTAGCAGCCTATAGTCAATTAAAAAAACAGTCCGAGAGTGAAGGAAATAAAAAAAATCAGCCTACAGTCAATCAAACTGAAAGCCTGCATATTTGCTGGCAATCAAGCTTGGAAACATAAGGAAACGGAATCGAAACCATTGTCGATGACAGAGAAGCAAAAAATCGAGACCATTGTCGATGACCTAACTGTAAGACTTAGACTGCCGAAAAAAGAAAGACTTAGACTGCCAGAAAACGAAAAATCAAGAGTGAAGGACAAAAAGGTTGAGAGTAAGCCTAGAAAGGTTGAGAGAGCCTGCATATTTGTTTGCAATCAAGCGTGGAAACATAAGGTAAACAGAAATTGTCGATGATAGAGAAGCAAAAAGTCGTAACCATTGTCGATGACCTAACTGCAAGACCTAGACTGCCGAAAAAAGAAAAATCAAGAGTGAAGGACAAAAGATCGAGAGTAGCAGCAACATCCTTCCTCCAGTCTAGTCGACAATAATGGTGGTTCAGGTTGGCGGCGACAGAAGGATGGAGAAGCGATATGTCGAGAGAAAGAGAATCGCTACCTCCCAAAAAAAAGTATATCAAACAAGGGTTTGGAGATATCAGGGTATCATTTTGATACCGATGTCCTGATATACCAAACACGGGATATAGGTATCACCCATACCCATATCATATGGGTATGGATGATACCTATATCTTTAATTCTAATATGGATACCAAATTGGCCCTTAAGGTAATTGAAAATAAAAAAATATTTAGAAAGTAAAAAAAAAACTTTAATCAAACAATTGGATTATATTTAATTGACGTGATTCATTCAATTTTAGGAATATTTTTTTTATAACTAAATCCTATGTGTAGGACTATAACCTGAAAAGTTCAGAACATATTTATCATATTGGATATCTTATGAAAAATAAAATATATTATTATAAAATCCATTTAATATTCTAGTAGGATTACCTAAGATCGGAATCATTATTTTCACATAGGATTATTAAAATAATATAATTAAATTGTGTGATTTTAACATTGTTGAGTAGCCCAATGTGAAGATTAAGGGCCAATGATCTTAAGTGGAACATCGCATGTATACGAAATTGATATATGTACGACGATGAATTTACAAAACGTCGAGCTAACACACATTTTGGATGCGAGCCGGACGTGCATTGCGATTGCGCGTCAAGTTTTTCTCTGACGCGCATGCACAATGCATCCGAGTCTTTTATTATCTTTGTGAATTCTACTCAAAAAGCAAAAAAATAAAAATAAAAATAAAATTTGACGCGCTAACGCGTAGTCGCATTGCAATTGCGCTTCCGCACACCTTTTTTTTTTAAAAAAATTATTTTACCCGTGACGCGTAGTCGCACCGCACGTTAGACCTAGATACAACTTCTCTATAAGTGGATGGTTCATGAGTATCCACCTCTTCGTCTCATCTCCCATTTTTGCAAACCATTGTGCAGCTTCAGACCCAAATATTCTATGTAGGTGGATGATTCATGAGAATCCACCTCTAACAACTTGTAGAGCATTACGAACAATATCCTCAAAATTGTATATTTGTGGAGGTCTTACTCTAACTCTTCTTGAGCGATCTTCAACTAAGCTCTGGTGAATAACTTCTGGTGGTTGATTTTCTAATACCACAGATTCTAATAGCTCAACTTCTGACTGTGGATGTTCACCTTCTTCTTGAGGAAGAAATTGGATCTCCGCCTATTTATGAATATACTATTGTCCCCCTGATTCCACTAGCTTCATTGTCGATCTAAGCATAGAACTCTCATCAAACACTCTTTTTTTTGCTCGAGGCTCTAGTTTACCCTCAGTGACATGATAGTAAACGATACAACCAAAAACCCTAAAATCGAAATAGTTAACAAACTTACTAGACCACACCTCATAAGGTGTTTTGTAGTTTATGTAACGCCCCAATTCTGCGGGACTCGGGATGCTACGGGCGAGACCTCACAATGAGTCCTGACCCTTAGCTTGACAATAATTTCACCGGACTTTTCCAACAAGGCATAAATAAAGGCAAAAATTAAAACATTTATAATGTATGCGAGAAACTGAAAAGTAAAGATACAAGGTGGAAACTCAGCCAAGTCCTCAAAACAACACACAAACTCTGAAAACGTATAACATAAACCATAAACCAACAACATAACAAAACCCAAAATGTTCCCGTCCTATAATGTAAGACGACCCCTGACTGTCCACTCCTCCACCTCACTCGGCGGCGTCCCTAACCTGTAGGGCATCTACAAAAGCGGTTTAAAACCATTAGCTCATATTCGAAGCATTAGAAACGAGGTGAAGACACATACACACATACATCAACATAACACATAACATGCTCTAAAACACACAAGTCCGGTTTATTATTAAGTCGTATCCCGTTCTAATTCAACTCAAGTTTGTGACACGAGAATCACCGTGATCTCGCCTCAATCCCTACTTACCGGCAATGAATGGTATTGATGCATCCGACCGTCTACCCGCACGGGCTAGTCGCCGAGAACCTCCTAGTCTCTCGCAAGATCTAGGCAGATGATGTCAGCGCCCGATATCATACACTTGAGCCAAAATAATATAAAGTCGGTGGTGGTCCTATTACCGTTTTAGTGGTTTATAACATAAACAATAATACACACACCACCAAACACACATCAATGCTAATACGTAAAATATGAGCTAAGTAAGTCCGGAGACTTACCTCGTCTCAACTCTCAATTCATAACACTCTAGCTTCCTTTGGTAAGAAGCTCACAACCTGCTCACAAGAGGATATACATATCAATATATGTTCACGCTCAAGAAGTCTTAGACTTCACTCTAGTGATCTAAGCAAGATCACCTAACCCTCAAGCTAGGAATGCATCCTGGGATCCAAGGTGCTTACCACACTCTCAAGACATGATAGCAACTCAAAACAACTTATAACCTCACTTGAACATACACCACAACCAAGAAGGAACAAGCTAGCCTAGAAGGTCCATCATGCTCAACATACTCGAAACCGTTAACTACAACGAGCCTTAAGGGCTCCTAGGTTCTCAACCACTAAGTGCCATACTCAAGCTACTTTAGGCCATCCTAGGCATGTTACTAACAAGATATAAACTCAACACTAAGGAAGGAACGAAGAGAAAGAGAGAAGAGGAGCATACTGTCGAAGAAATGCAGCCGCGGAGTCAAGCTGGCACCCCTGCGAAACCCATTCACCGCCCCTGAGGTGGCTTGAGTTGACCCTGCGGTGGCGCTGATCCGCCCCCGCGGTTTGAGCAGCGGAACGTCGTCTTCTTCGTCTTCGACTGTGGATCTGGGGATCTAACGTCCTCCTCTTCTCGTTGGGTCTCTTCCAAATACCAACCACCGATCTTAGAATCCTCTCCACGACCTAAACGAGCTAAGAACATTCACATGCAAGGATCTAAGGAAAAAAGCTTCCTCAAGAGCTTCTTCCATGGCAATGGATGAAGGAGGGGGAAAGAAAGGTAAACAACAAAGGAGGAGAAGGGAGGAAGAGGAAGAAGCTTACCAAATTGGATATTGAATCCCTCTACTGCATCTCACACCCAAGCAAGATCTCCAAGAAAAGAGAGGAAAGAAGCACAAGAGAGAAGAGTGAAGAGAGGAAGAGAAGCATGAAACAAAAGTGAGGAGAGAGGGAGAGTTGGGCTGAAAATGTGGGAGAGAAACAAGGGGTCAGCTGACCTCTTGTCACCTCATCTGAGAACAAGGGGTCGGAAAGCGGAAAGGGGAAAACGAAGGGTCGGCGCAGGATTTTGGGAATAAATCCCGGCACTTAGCACCTCGTGTCTACGGGAAAACTATGCTGCTAACGTGGAAGGTCGATAAAATGCTCCAAGGCCGAAATAGAAATTCCGGATTTTATAGTTGATGTCAGTGTGAGATCCATGGTTTATCAAGTAACATGTTGTAGTCACTACTACTACTACCCAAAACCTCCTATCGAGTTTTACATTAAAGAGTATGCACCTCAGTCTCTTTAGTAGAGTCTGATTCATCCTCTCAACTACACCAATTTGTTGTGGTGTATGTCTTATTGTATGATGACGAGCATTCCAACATCCTTGTAGAACTGATCAAACTCTGACGGAAAAAAACTTCAGACCATTATCAGTTCGTAACCTTTTGATCTTCTTTTCAGTTTGTTTCTCCACTAATGTTTTCCACTCCTTGAAGTTCTTGAAATCTTACCCTTTTTGTTTCATGATAAACAACTAAGTCATTCTTGAATAATCATCAATGAAAGTCAAGAAATACTTTTGTCCTCATAGAGACTCAATGCTATCCGACTCCTTAACAATCCGATTGGATGTAATCAAGTGTGACTTCTGTCCTGTGAATACCTTTGGAAACTTGATGCAGTGTGGCTTCACAAGGACACAATGCTTAAAAACGTCAAGACTCGTGATCTTATGACCACTAAGATTATCTTCTTTTTTTTCAAAATTTGCATCCCTCTTTCACCCATATGGCCAAGTCTCATATGTCATAACTTAGTCATATCATTCTTGTCAACCTTTAAAGATGCAACAAAAACAAACCTAAAAACAATAGAACCCTGTAGAAAATATAAAGTGTCCCCTTTATCACTTTTCACCTTTGAAACAAAACTCCTTACTATCTAATATACTCATGGATATCAAATTCTTAGTAATAAGTAGAACATGTTTGGCTTCATTCAATGTATAAAATCTATCTTCATGTGTCATGATTTTAATCGATTCAATTCCAACCTCCTTGTAGACATAATTGTTAGCCATGGAAATACTGCCACCATCTACCTACTTATAAGTTTGAAACCACTCTTTGTTAGGACACATGGGATATGAACCTTCAGAATCAAGAACCCACACATTAGCCTAATAAGTGTGTTCACCAACAATCAAAGTTATACCATATGTTTTAAAATAATCTTCTACAACAACTGTAGAACCAAAATCCTACAACTTCTTCTTAGGGCATCCAGTCTTCCAATGCCCTTTCTTCTTGTAGTAGTTGCAGACATCGTTAGGCTTAGGACCTTTTGGAGGAATTAGTGGATAACACTTGAAACAAAGAATCAACATTCACCAACAAAACTACAACATTGAAGCTCTACGTCCAAGAAAATATCAGGATTTCAGACGCTTTTAAAAGTGCCAAAGTTGAAAGTAAGAGAGAAGACTGACCGAGAGTGTTCCAAAGCTTGTTGGTCTTGTATCGGGATTCTGAAACGATTTAGAGATCGTTAAGGGAGAAGACAAATGAGATAACATATTTGGTATGATGATGAAACGGCAGGCAATGATGCCGGTTGCGAGGTCCTAGAGACGGAGCTTGCCATCCCAATTGCCGAAGAGAGCAAATAGACCGTCGGAGGAGAGAACGATGTCCTGTACGATATGAAAATGACCAGTGAGATGGTGACGGGGAACACCGTGGATACGGTCTTCCTTGGTGAGGTGCTAGCGGATGATTGATTTGTTTCGAAAAGTAGTGATGATTATGCCGTTGTTGTCAATAGGGGCGGCAATGGCGGTAACCATGTTAGTGTGGACCCTCATGGTGCCACAAAGCATGAGGTATTCTCCCATTGATACCTTTGTGGTTTGATTTTGATCGGTGATTTTTACAGCGATAATGGGAGATTAGAGGAGAAAAGTAGGTAGAGAGCGGTGTGATGTTTAATATGTAGGGAAGAAGGGAGAAAAGGGTGATACTAGGGTTTCTCGGCATTACTGTTGGAATTGGGGCTGGTTTGGAAGAAGATGATACAAGAGTTTCGACTGGTTTTACCAGGAAGTTATTAACTTCTTTTTTA
The DNA here is from genome assembly GCA_033239125.1 of Fagopyrum homotropicum. Lineage (NCBI taxonomy): Eukaryota > Viridiplantae > Streptophyta > Magnoliopsida > Caryophyllales > Polygonaceae > Fagopyrum > Fagopyrum homotropicum. Next base: position 10,415,130 of record BSWB01000001.1, read on the forward strand.
ATTTATGAAAATAAATTTGATCGATCGGACTTTATTAGTGTAACAAAAGATCGCATAAAATGGCAGGAAGAGAAGTGTGACGAGGAACCATCCCAACACTTATCCAAGGGCCAATCACCAGAGCTAGAGCAAGAGCATTGAAGGAGAAAGAGTCTACATCATCTTCTTATCCTATCATGGAAGGATTTATTACTAGATCTAGATCAAGATCAAGATCCATACAAGAAGCGGTTGCTAGCTTATTAGTTTCATGTACATCTAAGAAGACTCTACTTATGTTTAAGTCTTCTTTAATTACAATGATATCTATTTTGGAGGAGCCATACTTGAGTGAAGATGATCAAAGAAGCAAGTAAAGATCTCGGCCCCACAAAACATCCAGCCAGATATTAATCTCTTGGACGAGATTAGTACGAATCTTATCGAGATTTAGATTAGATTATAGTTAGTTATTTTATACCTTTAAAGCTCAACATTTAAAAGGTTTTTTTTAATCTTCTATCCAATATTTTGTAGTATTATTTTTTAGTATAAATCTTTTAGAGATTCTCGCCTATATATACCATAGAGGACGATATTATTAGGTAGATTAGATTGACTATTGATTTCCACGTTATTGTGAGATACTCGTTACTTCATTTACGAAGTGCACATTTTATTCATTTCAATTCAATAAAAAAGAGGCAAAATTGGCAAACTAGTCTTTTCAAGCAAATCAATTGAGAAAGAAAACCCCTAGTATTTGATATTGGTATTTTGACCCCCTATAAAATAGGGTAGATGAAATATAGTAAAAAAAGAGGACAAAGTTTGACAACCCATCAGATGTGACATGTTGTACTATCTCACATGTCACATCAGTCAGAAAAAGGAATTTCTAACATCATTACTTTCTCACCTATTACCCAAAAATCGGCTTACCCAAATAATGTCACAATCATACCCAAAAATAAATTTGTTAAAGTACATAAACATACTCGAAAACAACATACCCAAAAAATCAAATAACAAAATAAAATCATATCCATAAATTGGATAATATTTTATATTTATACCCAATTTAAAAATCACTTAATACTAAAACCATACCCATTTTAAATTTGTCATACCCAAAATTTTTAAAACTCGATATTGTACACAAACATCAATATCAAATGACATTTGATCATTACCCAAAAATTTGCTTGACATTTAATCATTATAACACAGTTTGGGTAACCATAAAACATACCTACGATATCACTTTAAATATACTTAATAATAAGAAATATACTATAAAGTCAATACACGTATAAAAGCATACCCAATTTGAATTTGTCATAACCAAAATTTACACAAATCAATATTATACGCAAACATCAATACCAAATGACATTTGGTCATTGTAACACAGTTTGGGCAACCATAAAACATACCCAAAAATATCACTTTAAGCATACTCAACAATAAAAACATACCACAAAAACAATAAGCATATACCCAATAATTATAAAAATAATATAATTTATATTTGAGTAACGAAAACAATGTCACCCAAAAAAACTTAACATTTATGGACTTAAAAATTTCATCAAACTAGCTACATTAACCAAAAATGAAAAGTAAACATGTAAAAAAGATATTTAAACCAAAAGTAAACATCTAATCACCATCATTTCAATTAGAGAAATTATTGTCCCTATTTCTTAGTTTTCATAACTACTTTTTCTTCCTTTTGTATAGAGGCCTAGTTTGCAAAAGGTAATTTTAAGAGGTCCTATTTTTCTAATTAATTCTAAAAAAGAGTGTCTTTTGATTGCATCGTTGTGAGCCCTTCTTAGGTTATTCTTGTGTGTTTTAATCTTCTTTAAAATTGGTGCTACTAGTCAAACTAGTCCCTCCTTGTTTGTCTTGTTTAGAAGGCTTGTGTAATGTTGAAGAAGGAAGGTTAAGGTAAGCTCTTTGTTAAGGAGTTTTGATTCATTGGTCAAGGTTCTTTGTAAGAATATTTAGTTCTTATCTTCCTATATTTCCAACCATTCATTCCATTATTCATCTACTTATCTTACCATTATCATCCATATTACTCATGTTCTTGTTCTCCGAGTTTTCAAAAATCTCGGCCTTACCATATAAATCTCGTCCGAGATTTGCACCGAAATTCCTTTCTAGCGTCGATTTCGTGGACTTCAATCTAGATCGGGAAACTGTGGCATCAACCCCGCATCAAAGTGGTATGACGAAAATCAAAAACAAAAACATAAAGTCTCATATATGAGAACATGAAACACATAAAGCGATACGAGAAGCACGAGAGGGTAATTAAGAAAGTTGAAGTGGAAAAAGCAAGAAAACACATTATCCGAAAGAATGTCATAAGAAACTCTATGACAACCGTACAAACCTTAAATTGGACTTGATCATGAATTGTTAGATTTTAATCACACGTCCCCGACCCTCCAAGCGATCACACTCGATCATTCCTCCCTACAAATAAACCCTCTTACACCAAATAATACAACTCATAGTATCGGTGCACGTGAATTTCTGTAAAGATATCGTAATATGTCATTTGCATTGGAACAAGGTGAAAAAAGCACAACTTAATTAGTATTTTGATTTGTGATTGATACGGGACCTTCCTCAGAACCACGAAGAAGATCACTGACAAAAGCTCAACAAAAAAAGCTAGAAGAAGAGATGCATGTGCTAGAGACAAGTATGAAGACAATGTTACATGTCCAACCCGGAACCAACTCGGAACTAGCTCACGCTGTTCCATCATGAGGAGGTTAAACACATTTGAAATTAAGGAGAAAGAGTTATGATTCCTTATGTGATTCTAATCCTAATTTAGACACTCTTTGGTTGCATTTGGTAGACTAATAAATTAAGGGGAATGAAGTTAAAGGAATGAAGAGGGGAAATAATTCTCTTAATCTCGTTTGGTAAAAGAATGAAGGGAATGAATGTGATTAAATTATGGAGATTAAGAGAATTATATATTGAAAATTGTGTAATCCTATTGAACTTTGATTATAAGGATTATTGATTCTATACACTCATTTTAACCCATCTTCCCTTTTTTTCCATCTTTTCATCTACAAAAAAATTAACACATACTTTTTTCGTAATTTTATCCACAATCATACTCATTTTACCAAACACTCATTTCACTTATTTTCATACTCATCGCCTTAAACAATTTCATCTCCTTAATTTTCCAGCTAAATATTTATCTTCAACTTCATCTACATAATCTTACATTACCAAACAAACACTTTATTAATATTGGGTTATGTTTTAATAATTGGGCATATTAAGCTAGTTTAAGCTCATCCTTGTTTTTAAACCTTTTAGGTTATTTGAGGCCCACCTATAGAGGGTTTATGACGGTCTTTCTAGCCCTAGTTTTTACGTTAAAATTTGCGTGTTTCTCCTAGAAAATGCACCTCAGACTTTTATGCAAACAATGCACGTGAATCGTGAGTTCCTTTCTTACATTGAAGAGTGTGTTGTTAGCTTCACGTGTCTTGCTTGTGTCAATTACAATTGTAAGAGTTGATGCTATCAAACGTTGACAAGCCTCCTTCTCATGCTTCCTAGGTCGTAACAAGGATTGTGTGAGATTGTAGAGGAAGGGTTTCTTGATCATTCTTAGTTGCATCTTAGGTTTAGTATACCTAATGTTTCTCTAAGTTGTTTCAAGGGATTCAACCTTGATATATCTATCCATCACTTTCTTCTATCACACCCTTCCATCCCTCAATTTCGAGTTATATGAAGACGAGCTTTGGATGTCGAAGATCGGGACAATCCTTATTTATACCCATATCAAGTTAGCATCAAAGTTACGTTAACGACATAAAAAATCCAGGAATTTTAGAAGTTCAAGGTTTGTCGAGAAGTTCACAAGAAAAGAGGCACATGAGCAAACACTGTTTTGGTTAGTTCTACTTTTCTCGTGTTTTATTATTTTTTTTATTCTGATTGATTGTATTTGTGAAAGATTAGTGTGCAACATATTTCTCCCTCTTAAAACTTGTCAAACTCTAGCCTTTACCGTTTAAAATGGATCGAAAAACCCGTCGGAAACCCCCGTTAAAGCCAAAACAACTAGAGAAGAAACACCTTGTTTTTCCTCCACATTTGGCCACCGGCAAACCACCGCCACCCAACACCTCCTCCTGGACCGACACCCTTAGACCTTTAGTCCGCCACCCCCTGACCATCAATCCGCTACCCTCCAACCGTCAACGCCATTGAATCCTTGACCTTGCAGCCAAAGTCATGATCTAAACTCAACCTTAAACCACATATACCCAAAAATATCCCTAGACCTAAACCAAACCCTAAACCACGATATGACCCCCCTTTGACCGGTCCAATTGAGGCCACATTAGAACCAGTCCGGTCCAGTCCAAGGAAGAAATCGCAAACCCGATTTAGAAGATTAAACCCCTTTTGGAATAACGAGGGAATTTTTGTAATTTTTTTAATGATATTCACTACAAAAAATGAAAAGAAAAGAGCACACATTTGTGTTCTAATTGCTAGTTATTTTCATTCCAGTTTGTATTTTGTGTGTTGAGTTTAGACTACAATGAAGTTGATCTTACCTATCCCTTTTTTCATATCCTTTGACTTTCTTTTAGGTTGCATAATGTATTTTATAAGTTCTTGTCAATGACTGAGTAAATAAGCGAGATTAGTCGTGTCTTTTGGCCTTTGTACCACAAAGACTGCCTTCTTGTTCTATTTGTTTCTTGTGGACTGTTTTGAGTTTATGTGTACTCACCCAAACACATTTGGATTTAGTTGTTTGACATCTTCATCTCGTTTTGTTATTGATCGATTCAACGCATATCACGAGGAGCTTTTTAAAAGCATAAATAAGTAACAAAAAGACAAAAAACACGTGTCAGTCGATCAATGTCACAGTCGATCGATCTTAGACACCAGACACAAACAATTAATTAAAATAGAAACAAAAGCAAAAGGGAAGAAAATCCTAGGCCGGTCAATCGACGGGTATAGGGTTGGTCGATCGATTGTATATGAAAACTCGTAGATAACAAAATAAGGATTTTGAGAATAACTCGACAAGAATATTAATCAACAATTAATATATAGTTTGAGGACCAAGATCAGCACAACACACACACATACACACACATATATATATATATATATCAATTGATATATCCAAAACAGAATGTAAATCATGTTTTGTGGGGGGACATCTCCACTTGATTGTCATATGCATAAAACCATTGCTTGTCATACATCGAACATGATTGTCAATCATGTTGATTGTCACGTACACAATTTTGACGCTTATCGCACATCGAACGAAGTATTTTGGACAAAGTGATTCGTATCTTGCATTTTTCCATCAACACCTTGAAACACATATAACAAAGGAAGGTCCAAAATCACCTCTCGTATTTTGCAAGGAACAATCCAAAGACTATCATAACTCTCGTAAACAAACATTCAAGCAATTCATAGATAGATATCAACATCATAATCAATGCAATTGGACTCTCCAGACCTTAGAACAAATTGAATTTATCCAGGCATATGATAACATGAATTATATGCCATTATAATCATGCATATTATGGAGGTTTTACCTCAATTTCCCTTACATTCGGAGAGATTTGTGTACCTTTATGGTTTATTTCATTCATACTTCGAAAATATAGGTCTACACGAGTTTTGGTTGAATTATAGGTGAATTCGATGGATTTGGAAGCGAAAAGTGGAGCAAAGAGTATCTAAGGTCGATGAGGAAGCTTAGGGAGCCTTTGAGGAACCATGAAGAACAAACAAAGTGCGTAGAGGGGCAATACAAGGAAGGAAGGAAACAATACAAGAAGAGAGCACTTACTGTTGAAGAAAATCGCCTGATTTACATAGAAAATCGGACGATTTTCCTGTCCAAAAATCGGGTGGTTCATTTGCCTTTGAATCGAGCGATTTCCTTCACAAATCGTCTAAAAATATTACGATCAAAAGCCCATCACTTGTGGGCCTGAGAAGTGATATGCCAAGCGGCCCGTTGGTGAGAAAGTATATATTGGAACCCTAGTAACAAAAATCGGGAGTTCGCAGCGTGAAAAATTTACAGGATTTGACGGAATTGAAGATTCTTGGAGAGAGGATTGAAGGAAAGAAACAAGAAGTCAAGATTCAAGGAAGTTTGTGAGATCTTTTGTTTCCCTTCTAATTCTTGTGATTTGTGAACATATTGTTGAGTGCTTTGAGAGATTCTTTGAAAAGTCTTAAGGTTTGATTACAGATTTGGAGATCTTTGGTTTTTATGCAAAGTTTGAGTTTTATTTGGTTTTCTTCATTCAATCTTGATTTTGATTTGAATATGAAAATGGTTGGCTAAAAACCTTGTGATTATGGGGAGAATAGTTAATGATTGAGGCTTAGATGATGAAAGACTGAACTCATTTAACCATTTGGACCCTGAGAGTTGAGATTAAACTTTGCAATACCGGAAAATCGACCTGTTCTTGAATAAATCGACCGATTTTATCAAGAACACCGATTTTTCCTTCTAACGTTCTCTAAATGATTTATCTTTTAACCAAAGTTAACCCTTGCCTAAATGTTAACCTTGCTTAACCTTTTTAACCCTTATTCAAGTGTGAGAAGAGACTTCATCATTGATTCCTCACTTGATAACTAAAGTTTGTAAAATTTGGGTAATAGAGAGACTCAACATCCTCTATTAAGGTTTGAGTGTGCCATTCATCCTTATCTTTGAGAGTCACTGGACTTCCACGGGCATGGAAATAGGCCGTGGTTTCCTCTGCACAGCTGTGACAACTGTCCCACGATCTCCATAACCGACTCTTGCAAATGGTGGAGAATAAAAGGTGGTCCTGCAGGCTGTAGAGGGGGACTTCTGAATTCCATTCTCTCCCACACTCTCACAACAACACACTATTGGATTGGAGCTACTCTTGGAGGAGAAGAAACACTCTCATTTTGGAGGAGAAGAAGAACAACATTAGGCTAGAGTTTTCATAGTCTTTTTGAGTGATTTTGAGTGAGCTTTGTGAAGACGTTTTGCAAGGATTTGTAAGGAATGATTTGAACCTTCTTGTGAAGGGTTGTAAGTCTTTCTTAAAATACATTCAACTTAGTTTTCTTGTTCTACTTGTTTCATCTCCATTTCATTTCATCTACTTGGTATGGAAGCCATGAATGTATGCTTGTTGAGTTTGATTGTTAAGATGCATGTTGTTGGCTAAATAGATGCGATTCTAGGGTAAGGAAATGATGGTTATGGCTTGGACTATGATAGGATAGACTTAAGTGTACCTTTGGATGATTTATTTTCTCAAACATAGCTGTTGTTGTAAACCACGGTCTGTTCCTGCATATCCACGGTCGTGGAATTGAATATCAGCCCGTGATTTTTGTCTGATTTGCTTGTATTGATAAATCTGAGTGATAGGATGTTAGATTGTTGAAATCCTACTGTTTGTTGAGCTTAATATATCCTAGGGTGACCTAGTGTTAGCAAACTAAGTAAAAGAAAAGACCTACCCGGTAATTCTTGACCTTAGGTACCAAGGATGATGAACTCTAGGTAGTAGTGAGCCTCACAAGCCGCTATTGGACTGAGTGTGCTAGGAATGATGTTTAGGACTTGCCTTCCCGAGACTTACCCGGTAAGGAGAGGTTAGATCCCTAGATATTAATCCGGTTTGTGTAGAATTCCCAACCTTAGGTTCCTTGAGACTTACCCGGTGTTAGGACCTTAGGAATGGACTAGTGGATCATGAGACCTACCCGGTGATTGATCCCAATTAAGAAACACCCTTTCCTAACATATCATAGCTAACCCAAGGAATGATTAGAAGCTTGAGTCCAATGCCATAACCGGAATTTCTAACCCCTAGAATCCACTTTTCTCTCTTTGATCACATATCTCGTGTTTGTTTTGCTTGTTTGAGTTGCTAGCTTAGTTGTTAGTTTGTTTTGAAATCTTACATCAATTGTGATCTTGTTTGATCTTCACAAAACCAAACCCAAAAATATCATGATTTTCATTTCTTTGTTTCTTTCATCTTTTCTTCACTAGATTTACACTACACTTGATCATTTGTTTGATTCCATTTCCCAACACTGTGGGTTCGCTAGGAGTTAAGAAACATATATCGAGTATAAATTTAAGACTTTTGTGCTACACAATTCTAGCGTAACAAGTTTTTGGCGCCGTTGTCGGGGACTAGGTCTAGATTGAGTCATTGTTTGTGATTGTTTATAGTGTAGGTCTTTCTTGTTGCTTTTGATCTCGTTTGGTTTTTGTCTTTGCTTTTCAGGACATCTCTCACTCTTTAGGTGTATGCGAAGATCTCGTGGCAAGGATTTAGCTCCATTCGATCCCGAACCGGAGAAAACCCTTAAGACTAGATCTAAGAACGCCAAAAAGAAGAAGGAGATGGCCGGAAGAGATCTCCAAGCTGAGTTAGATGAAGCTTTAGAGCAAATTAGTCTAAGGGATGAAGCTTTGGAGAATGAGAGGAGACTTGTCAATGAGAGGCAAGAAGTAACTAGGAGGGAGATTGAAGAGATTAGGCAAGCTCTTGTGCAAAGAGAGCTTAATCGTCAACAACTTCCACCTCCACCACAACCGCAGCCGGCGGTCAATATTCGGGTTATGCCCATTGCTATTGAGGAGCCACAAACGTTAGGGAAACATATGGATCCGGCTCAAAGAGCACACCGTCCGCATGTGAACTTAGGAGATCCCGCAACCCATAATTACGAGCTCTGCCCTCAAGTTCTACAAATGATCCGGCATAATCAATTTGGAGGGATGGAAGGAGAGTCTCCTCATCAACACTTGATGAACTATGAGATCTTGATGGAGACTCTAAGGCCGCTTAGATTGGAGAGCAACAACCACAAGCTTAGGGCTTTTTCCTTCTCACTTAAGGATAAAGCCTTGGCTTGGTATCAATCCATTCCACTAGGGCGAGTGAATACTTGGGAGGAGATGACGACCGAGTTCTTGACAAAGTTCTTCCTTCCTTCCAAGACTACCGAGCTAAGAGGGAAGATCAATGCCTTCGATATTAAGGATAGAGAAAGCCTATTCAAATCTTGGGAGAGGTTCAAGGACCTTCTCCTAGATTGTCCACACCATGGAATACCGAAGATAGAGTTATTGGAGATCTATTTCAAGGGGCTTAATGAGGATAGCCAATTCAAGCTTCAATCACTTCCGGTGGAACTTTTATGGAGAAGAATGTGGATGAGGCTTGGGAGTTTGTAGAAAAGCAAGCTTTGGTGATAGAGAAGTACTCCCATAGGAAGAGTGATGGGAGGAAACCGGGCGTTTATGAAGTAAGTGAAGTCACCATGAGCAACTACAAGTTTAATGTAATCAACAATGAGCTTAACTCTTTGAGGGAGTTGTGTGCTACAACTTTGAAGAATCAAGCAAGCCCTCAAGTGCAAGTGCAAGCAAACTTGTCTTCCAAGGAGAAAGATTTGAACTACATGGGAAGGAGAAACTTCAACAATTATCAAGGCCCTAGGAACTTCAACAACAACAACAGGCAATACAACAATTACCGGCCTAACCACAACCATCCTGGGTTCTCCTATTCTAACCCGGATGGTGCCTTGAACCCTCCCGCTTCCACAAGCGTAACACCACCAACAAAGGCTTCACAAGAGCCTCCACCCGGATTCACTCAACATCCAAATGATAGAACCAAGATGATGTTTGAGCAATTGCTTGGAAGGTTGAGTGGACTTGAGAGCACGGTGACTTCCATTTCTAAAGCTCAAAAGATGTTGGAAGCACAAGTTTTCCAAAAGGCGGGTGAAGCTAATAGAGATCCGGGAAAGCTTCCCGGAAGAACCAAGGATAACCCAAGAAGCCAAGTGTTGGCCATTACAACAAGGAGTGGGTTGAGCATGAAAGATCCGTTACCTAAGGAGAATGCTAAGGGAAAGCAAGTGGTAGTGGAGGAAGAGTCATTGCAGAAAGAAGGAGGCAAGAACAAGGATGATGAGCCAACATATGTGGCACCGTCTCCATACAAGCCACCACTACCGTTCCCACAATCACGAGCAAGAGCTCGCTTGGACAAACATTTCGGTAAATTCTTTGAACTTATGTCTAAATTGCATATTAACATTCCATTCATGGATGCTATTCTAGGTATGCCGGCCTATGGAAAGTTTTTGAAGGAGATACTCTCCAACAAAAGGAAGTTGGAGTAGTATGGGGAAGTAAGGATGACAAAGAGATCTTCGGAGTTGATTCAAACTATGAGGGAGGAAATGCCTCCCAAGCTAAGAGATCCGGGATCTTTTTGTGTGCCAATTGGAGTGGAAGAAGTGAAGTATGAAGCCTTATGTGATCTTGGGGCAAGTGTAAGCATTATCCCGCTTGCACTTTGCAACAAGGTTGGGCTAGGAGAGCCAAAGCCGGTCAAGATGACCCTTTACATGGCGGACCGTTCCATCACTCACCCCGTAGGAATCTTAGAAGACATACCGGTGTAGCTCGGGAAGTTCTATGTGCCAATAGACTTCGTTGTTTTGGACATCCCGACGGACTACCCGGTTCCTATCATTTTGGGAAGGCCGTTCTTAGCCACATCCGGATCCTTGGTAGATTGTAAGAATGGAATCCTCTCCTTCAACATTGGAGAAGAGAATATTAAGTTCAAGCTATCCACAATGATGAAGGGGCCATCCATTGGTGAAGATGTTTTCAACATTATCGAGCAAGAGGAGCCTAGAGAAGTTGTGAGCTCGATCTTGATCAAGGACCCCTTGGAAAAGGTTCTTAGCTTGAGTTTGATGGAGGAAGGGGTTGAGGAGACTTGCAATGAAGAAATCAAGGCTTTGGATGCATTAGAAAAGGAGACAAGAGCTGAATTTGAAGTACACGAAGGTGTGCTGAAACACTGTAGGAACCACGGCCTGGGAGGGAGAACCACAACCGTGATTTTACACGTGGAACTCTCTAGAGTGCTCAAAAGTGCTAGCTTCACAGATTCCACGACCGTGATTTTGCCAGAGACCGTAATTTTGCCCGTGGTTTCTCCAGAAAGTGCCTTAGTGGCTGATCAAGCTTCAAGGAGTCTTGGAGAGTCTTCCATAACTTTGGATTCATCTCAACCTACATTGTATGGAGCATCTCCAACCGATAAAGGTCCTCCTAAACTTGAACTTAAACCCCTCCCCTCTCATTTGAAGTATGCTTTTCTTGGTGAAAATTCTACTTATCCGGTGATTGTTAATGCATGCTTGAATGATGATGAGTTGAATAGATTGTTGCATGAGTTGAGATTGCATATGAGAGCTATAGGCTATACTATTGATGACTTAGTTGGCATTGAACCTTCCTTGTGCATGCATAAAATCTTGATGGAAGATAATCATAAACCTTCAATTGAACCTCAAAGAAGACTAAACCCTATCATGAAAGAAGTAGTAAAGAAGGAGATCCTTAAACTACTAGATGCGGGAATCATTTTTCCGATTTCGGATAGTAATTGGTTAGTCCCGTGCATGTGGTTCCTAAGAAGGGTGGGATGACCGTAGTGACTAATGAGAATAATGAACTAATCCCAACTAGGACGGTTACGGGATGAAGGATGTGTATAGACTATAGGAAACTAAATGTGGCATCTAGGAAATATCACTTCCCTCTTCCTTTCATTGACCAAATGCTAGAGAGATTAGCTCAACATTCACACTTTTGTTACTTAGATGGCTATAGTGGATTCTTCCAAATCCCTATCCACCCGGATGACCAAGAGAAAACAACATTCACATGTTCTTGGGGAACGTTTGCATACAGGAGAATGCCATTTGGGTTGTGTAATGCACCCGCCACCTTTCAAAGGTGTATGATGGCTATCTTTTCTGAATATATTGAAAACATCATGGAAGTGTTTATGGATGATTTCTCTGTTTATGGATCTTCATTTGATGATTGTTTAGCTAACTTGTCTTTGGTGCTGAAGAGATGTGAGGAAACCAACCTTGTTTTGAATTGGGAAAAATGCCACTTCATGGTAAGTGAAGGCATCGTGTTGGGACACTTGGTGTCCAACCGAGGTATTGAGGTTGATAGGGCCAACATAGAAACAATAGAGAAGTTGCCAACACCTACCTCGGTGAAGGGGGTAAGGAGTTTCTTAGGCATGCCGATTTTTACCGGAGATTCATAAAGGATTTCTCTAAAATTTCTAATCCACTTACTAACCTACTAATGAAGGATGTTGAGTTTGTTTTCTCCAAGGATTGCCTTTAAGCTTTTTGTAGGTTAAAGAATGCTTTGATCTCCGCCCCTATCATGCAACCTTCGGATTGGAGTTTACCGTTTGAGATCATGTGTGATGCAAGTGATGTGGCCGTTGGGGCTGTTTTGGGACAAAGGAAAGATGGGCTTACACACGCCATCTATTATGCTACCAAGACGCTAGATGATGTCCAACTCAATTATGCTACCACCGAGAAAGAGTTGTTAGCGGTTGTGTATGCATTTGAGAAGTTCTGCTCGTATCTTGTTGGAGCGAAGGTCATAGTGTATACGAATCATGTTGCGATCCGTTATCTCCTTACAAAGAAGGATGCCAAACCTCGTTTGATTCGGTGGATCCTTCTTCTGCAAGAGTTTGATTTGGAAATCTAGGACAAGAAGGGGTCCGAAAATTCTATGGCGGACCATCTTAGTAGGCTACTTCCATTGGAGATTGGAAGAGATGACATCCCGATTGATGACTCATTCCGGGATGAGCAATTGCAATTGATGGAGAAGTGTTTGCTTCAAGTGACTAGAGGAAGTGAGCCGTGGTATGCGGACATTGTGAACTATCTCGTGTGTGAGGAGGTACCTCCCGGTTTGTCGTATGCCCAAAGGAAAAAGTTTTTCAAAGATGTGAGACATTACTATTGGAGCGAACCTCTCTTGTTCAAGAGAGGACCGGATGGAGTCTTTCGGAGATGCATACCGGAGGATGAGGTGGAGAGTGTGATCCGCCATTGTCATTCCTTGCCATGTGGAGACCATGCTAGCTCACACAAGACATGTGCAAAGGTGTTGTGATCCGGATTTTATTAGCCTCACTTGTTTAGGGATGTGCAGAATTTTGTTGTAGCATGTGACGCTTGCCAAAGGACGGGCAACATCTCAAGGAGAAATAAAATGCCCTTGAACAACATACAAGAGGTTGAAGTGTTTGATGTATGGGGCGTGGACTTCATGGGGCCATTCCCCTCTTCTTGTGGCAACCTCTACATTCTCTTGGCGGTGGACTATGTGTCGAGATGGGTGGAGGCAATCGCCTCTCCCACAAATGATGCCAAAATTATGGTGCGGTTCTTCAACCGATTCATTTTCCCTAGGGTTGGAACACCAAGAGTGATCATAAGTGATGGATGGAAGCATTTCACCAATAGGAACTTTGGGACACTTTTGGCTAAGTATGGGGTGACTCATAAGGTGGCAACACCTTACCATCCCAAAACTAGTGGTCAAGTGGAGATCTCCAACCGAGAGATAAAGGGAATTCTTGAGAACACGGTTTCTAGAATGAGAAAGGATTGGGCTATGAAGCTCGATGATGCTTTGTGGGCTTATAGAACCGCCTTCAAGACATCGATTGGCACCACTCCCTACAAGCTAGTTTATGGCAAGTCTTGCCACCTTCCGGTAGAGATGGAGCATAGGGCGTATTGGGCCATAAGGTGGCTAAATTTTGACCTCAAGTAGGCCGGTGAGAAGAGGTTGCTTGATATGAACGCTCTTGAAGAGATCCGGTTGGATGCCTATGAAAACGCCCGGATCTACAAGGAAAGGATTAAACGTTGGCATGACAAGCGTCTCATCCCGAAAGAGTTGAGTGAAGGTGACTTAGTCCTTCTCTTCAACTCAAGGTTGCGGCTCTTCCCCGGAAAGCTAAAGTCAAGATGGACGGGTCCTTATGTGGTGAAGAAGATCTTTCCCCATGGAGCGGTTGAGATAGGTGGGGAGCATTGTGGAGATTTTAAGGTGAATGGGCACCGTTTGAAGAAGTATATCCCGGTAGCTCCGGTGGATATGATTGCCCCACTTCACCTTGAGTGAGACGCCCCCAAATTTGGTCAAGCTAATGACCTTAAAGAAGCGCTTGATGGGAGGCAACCCATTGGTATCATCTTTCCCTCTTCGTTTTTGTTTTGTTTTCCATTTTTCTGTTTTTGTGTGTTTGGTGTGTTTTGTGTGTGTGCTAGAGTCTTGGTAGCATGGAAGCCTTGCAAGGCATGAGTTAATGATGATGATCCCATATCAATTATGGGTGGAGCGGACATGGGACTTGGACGGCTAGCGGTGCCTAGCGCGGGTCCCGACTCCATAATGAACACCTTGAGATCTCTACCATCTTTGATAGAATCATCCGCCATCACTCCACTTGAGCAAACCAAAATACCGAAGCAAACCACTTTTACATTGTGAGAACCCTCTTTCACTCTTCTTTACTTGAATACCACATTGGGGACAATGTGTTTCTAAGTATGGGGTGAGGTTCCCATGATCATTTGCATGATTTCATCTAGGATAGTTTCATATTGTCACATGTTTCATTAAGCTTTTGCATTGTACATATTTATTTCGAAAAATTCAAAAAATCAGAAAATTTTAAAAAAATTTTTAGTGCTTTTAAGTTTGGGAATGACCCTTATGATGAGATTGTTGTGTGAATTGACTATGGATGGTCTTATGTGTTGAATAGATGAATGCATATGTGGACTTGAAATACTTCTCTTGAATCCCATGAATGATTTGTGATTATGATGCTTGCCTTGATTGGATTGAGGATTGAAAGTCGAAATTACATACTAGTTCTTGCACATCATCTAGGAATGATTGAGGCGATTCACTTTTCTCTACTTCTCATCTTGATCATGTTGTTTGAGCACCTCAATTGATGTAAAATTTGATCTCTTTTTACCCATCCGGGAATAAGAGCATGCTAGTGTGTTGAGTGTGTGAAAAGCAAGTGTGGGGTGAAGTTGTTGATGGATGAATGTTGTGAATAAAGTGTTGAATTTGTTGTGAAAAGTGTAGAAAAAAATATAGGTTTGGGGACATTGGTTTTGATGACGAGTAACTCGGCACCATTCACATAATCGGGTGTTTGTGTCTTGCCAAAATCGGATGAACCGATAGTCCTAACGAGCTTTGGTATGTGTGCCCGGTGTGGAGCACCTCGAAAAATAAAAAAACCCGAGGCCCGCTAATCACCAAGATTTCGGCTTTTGTACACCAATGCCATTGTCTTAAAAATAAGTGAAAGAAAAAGAAAAGAAAAGAAAGAAAAGATGGAGAAAAAATATACACTTGTGGGAAGTTGATCAAAAATAAAATTGTGGAGTTAGTTCCTTTCCCGGATTAGCATCACATGACCTAGAAAAATTTCCACCTATTCACAACGTTTCTTGGCCTTTTCTTTCCTAAGCCCTTGTGACCTATCTGCATGTGTGTAAGACTTAGTGATCTAGATTGGATATACTCATGATCATCTTGACTTCTTCGTTTTTTACATTTTATGCATGCTTTCGAGTTAAGTATGATTGTCTTTCCATGCCTTCATTCATTTAATACATGATTGCTTGTCCATTTCCATGAAGCATTACTATGAAGGTGATCCAATTTTAGAAGCACAATTCCAAAAATATTTTCAGTTTTTCTTGCATTCATAAATCATGTCATCTCTTAGCCTATAGTCGGACTTTGCTCGGGGACGAGCAAACCTTAAGTATGGGGTATTTTTGATAACACGATTTATGACGTTAGTTTAGGCATCCATTTAGATAGTTTTTCCAATTATTCATGCATGGTTTAACATTAGTTCATGACGTTTGCACTTAATTCATGTATATTTGTCGAGATAGACGTCTACACGGACTTTTGCATGTTTTGTAGGTATTTTGGGAGCTTTTGGAGCTTAATCGATACATCCGAGGATCGTTCCTCGTGATGACACACTTCCGAACTTATTAGGAAGCAATCTAGGAGCAAAGGAGGACACATGGGACCTTGTTGGTGCATGCCTTGCACCAACTCGTGGCTTAATAATCCAAAGAAGGCTGAGACACCAAAACCACAGTCACTGGGACTTCCACGGGCGTGGAAATAGGCCGTGATTTCCTCTGCACAACTGTGACAACTGTCCCACGATCTCCATAACCGACTCTTGCAAATGGTGGAGAATAAAAGGTGGTCCTACAGGCTGTAAAGGGGGACTTCTGAATTCCATTCTCTCCCACACTCTCACAACAACACACTATTTGATTGGAGCTACTCTTGGAGGAGAAGAAACACTCTCATTTTGGAGGAGAAGAAGAACAACATTAGGCTAGAGTTTTCATAGTCTTTTTTAGTGATTTTGAGTGAGCTTTGTGAAGACGTTTTGCAAGGATTTGTAAGGAACGATTTGAACTATCTTGTGAAGGGTTGTAAGTCTTTATTAACATACATTCAGCTTAGTTTTCTTGTTCTACTTGTTTCATCTCCATTTCATTTCATCTACTTGGTATGGAAGCCATGAATGTATGCTTGTTTAGTTTGATTGTTAAGATGCATGTTGTTGGCTAAATAGATGCGATTCTAGGGTAAGGAAATGATGATTATGGCTTGAACTATGATAGGATAGACTTAAGTGTACCTTTGGATGATTTATTTGCTCGAACATAGCTGCTGTTGTAAACCACGGTCTGTTCGCGCATATCCACGGTGGTGGAATTGAATATCAGCCCGTGATTTTTGTTTGACTTGCTTGTATTGATAGATTTGAGTGATAGGATGTTAGATTGTTGAAATCCTAGTGTTTGTTGAGCTTAATCTATCCTAGGGTGACCTAGTGTTAGCAAACTAAGTGAAAGAAAAGACCTACCCGGTAATTCTTGACCTTAGGTACCAAGGATGATGAACTCTAGGTAGTAGTGAGCCTCACAAGCCTCTATTGGACTGAGTGTGCTAGGAATGATGTTTAGGACTTGCCTTCCCGAGACTTACCCGGTAAGGAGAGGTTAGATTCCTAGATATTAATCCGGTTTGTGTAAAATTCTCAACCTTAGGTTCCTTGAGACTTACCCGGTGATAGGACCTTAGGAACGGACTAGTGGACCATGAGACCTACCTGGTGATTGATCCCAATTAAGAAACACCCTTTCCCAACATATCATAGCTAATCCAAGGAATGATTAGAAGCTTGAGTCCAATGCCATAACCGGAATTTCTAACCCCTAGAATCCACTTTTCTCTCTTTGATCACATATCTCGTGTTTGTTTTGCTTGTTTGAGTTGCTAGCTTAGTTGTTAGTTTGTTTTGAAATCTTACATCAATTGTGATCTTGTTTGATCTTCACAAAACCAAACCCAAAAATATCATGATTTTCATTTCTTTGTTTCTTTCATCTTTTCTTTACTAGATTTACAATACACTTGATCATTTGTTTGATTCGATTCTCACCTTAGTCTTTGTGTTCGACCTCGGAATACTATTCTTACTA
This sequence comes from Fagopyrum homotropicum, assembly GCA_033239125.1. Taxonomy (NCBI): domain Eukaryota; kingdom Viridiplantae; phylum Streptophyta; class Magnoliopsida; order Caryophyllales; family Polygonaceae; genus Fagopyrum; species Fagopyrum homotropicum. Next base: position 10,432,662 of record BSWB01000001.1, read on the forward strand.
CAAAACGACCCATACACTGTGGGTTCGCTAGGAGTTAGGAAAAATATATCGAGTATAAATTTAAGACTTTTGTGCTACACAATTCTAGCGTAACACTTTACTACACCGATCCGTACACTACGGGTTCCCTTTGCTTTGATTTCAGTTTTATAAATTTTAAGACTTAGTGACGCACACTTTCGAGCGAACAACATACCTTGAAATAAATTCAAAAGTTTATAATCGAAGATGGAAACAACGGTTGATCGGCCATGAAGGGCTCAATCGATCAACCAGCTACAATGTCTTGCGTCGGAAACAAAATTCTCGAATGAAATTTGAAAGAAAACTTTAAGGTGGAAAGTCATATTTATAGAGAGGATATATACCCTAATTCTCATAAGATTTGCTAAGATCTAAAAAATCTACCAAATCCTATCTTCTAACAAGATAAAATTTGTCCATCATGGATAACTACAGAGAAAAAACATTCAAATGGATGAGCTAAAAGATAGCCCAAAAAAGACAATAAGTGAATAAAAGATAGGTGTTGAAGAGCGAGGTTGTGGGCCCAACTGATTGGCTTGGTGGGCCCAATTGGTTGACTTGTCTAGAAAAATTTCATGAAATGCTTGCTCTTGCCTAGTGGTCATGTGCGAGTCATGTTCTGGGTGAACAAAGCTCAGTCGGTCGGCCAGGTGGGTCCTAGTCGATCGATTGACACATTTACCGAGGAATTATTCTTCTTCGCTTTTAAATCTCAATCAATTCAACCTTGAACTTGTCTTCCTTGATCGCAGGGGGACCCTTAGTGTGTATGAGCTCATTCCGTCACAATAACTTCATTTAAGCTCCGTAAATGCCCGAAATGCCTACAATTTCATAAACTAACAAGTAGATCTTCAAAACACAAAAAGAAAGAAAATTTGCCGATAAGTCATGTTATAATGCCCAAAGAGTAGAGGGGTGGATAAAAATGAGGGTGAAAAATGACGCTAAAAATGAGTGATATTAGAAGTTTACCAAGCAAGTGTTTGAGGACGTTATAACAAAATCATGATATCAACTAACCAAATTGAAGGCTTAATTAATCACCTTAATCAAAAGGAAAAACTACCCTTGTTAAGGCTAATCTAAATGTTAAGCCCAATTGTGGAAAGTCTCATGCTCCCAATCAATATCCGTAAAGAGCTAGTTCGACCAAATCAACATAATTTTCTTCTAGAACAAAGGTACAACCTATCACCCATTAATTACCTATGACAAATATAATGAGTGAACTTGATAACTTATGGGTAAAAGTAGTTGATGAGAAATACCTTAGAGGTTTCCAATTATGAATTTATAAAAATAAGGAAAAACACATCATGGCAATATAAAAGACTGATGAACCTAATACCAAAATTTAAAATAGGTTTTTGTCGAAATATGGGAGATGGAAAAACTATTAAACTTTGGAAGTATCCATGACTAACAGAGCAACAATTATGAAGCTATGTACTCGATAAATTTGTCATTAACAAGGAAGAAATGGTTGCGCCTTTGTGGCTCACGACATATGAAATCATATTAGGATTGATTGTATCATGAATAAATTAATCCCTCAAAATCTAACGGTAGAAATGCATAGTTACCCTCTCCCAAACGGATAGACTTGAGCAAATGCGGGAAATCCCGTCCGCGAGAGAAAAAAAGCGGGTATGACAAATATTACAGGTCCGTTACGGTCGTTGAGCCCGGCGATCGGGTATGGCGTACTTAGAAGCCCGTTCAGACTGCTGAGTCCGACTCGTATTTAAAAATGAAGAAGAAGAAGGGAACGCTAGATTTAATGAAATTGAAACCCAAGCCTTATTTTCTCATTCCAAAAAGAACGCCGCTTATCCTAGCTAGCCTCCTTCTCCCTTCTCCTTCGAGTTGAAGAATGTCTCTTCTCCTAGCCTATCACCGACCACCACAAGGAACACCGTTTTTCCTAGCCTCCTTCTCCCATCTCCTTCGTGCTGGACTATTGTTGTCTACTCTATGCCATCTCCTTTGAGTTGGTTGTACGTTGTGTTCCTTTGCAAGCCTTAAGCCCTCAACCTAATGAACGCCGCCTTCTCCCTTCTTCTTTAATTTATGCTAGTGCGAACCTTATATTTCTACTACTATACTCATATAACTACGAGTGCGAACGAGTTCTTGTTGTTTGTGCAAACTATTAGTGTGAATTGTTATTGCGAACCCTACAATTCTACTTCTCCTTCAATTTTTGCTAGATGTGACTTAGTTTCACTTTATTGCAAAACCAGAAGAAAAAGAAGATTTTAAAAAAGAATACGGGTCCCGTAGACTAGGATTGGGCATTTCCGGAAATTTGATGTGAAGGCTCGAATATCCGATCCAATAATTTTACAAAAAAGATCCAAATTTGATCTGAGAGTACCTATATATCCGATACCTTTTTTTTTTTAATCCGGATTGGATATCCAATCCGATTTTTTTAAATATCTATCCGTATCCGATCCGACGTTCCAAAAAATATTCCAAGATCATCTCGGACTCGGATCACCAACTACTAGTTATATTCAGATTCATACTTTTTCGGATCGGATCTTCGGATTCACGGATCGGGTTAGGCCTGTCGGATTTATTTGCTCACCCCTACCACGGATTGCCCAACCCAAAGCCTTTGACGCATGTATTCGGGTAATGAACGTTATGCCAAAAGAAAATTTTCTTATGAAAAATATCTATCAAATGTCTCCCTTAAAAAGAAAACCCCAAAAGCAAAAACTCACAAAACCTAAACACCTCTCACAAACAAATGCTGGTAATTCTCTACGAACCATAATAATTTTAACGATAATGTCATGTGGCTCCTCTAAGTCACCTGGTGAAATGTTTGGTTCCTAAGATATCAATGCATCTTTAACAACAAAAAGCCCAAAATATTGACTAACTGGTGTTAAAACGTATTAAGGAATGTGAGGATGCTAATGAAAAAAATACTCAAGACAAAGACTAAGGTTTCCCAAGATCAAAAAGAAAGCTAGAAATATCTCACCGATTAGGGTAGTCATAAAGTAAAGTTTGATGGATCCAAACACAATAACAAAATATAAGCATTAAGAGAAGGTGTGATTAGAGCTTGGGAACTTAGACATAATAAAGTTGTTATCTAGAGATAACTTAGTGATTATTTATTCCATTAACCATGAAAAATTGATCTCATCATCTTTGACATTTCACAACTTATCACACATTGCTCACATGTATAAAAATTTACCACATCTTCCGAAAAGTTAGTGGCATAGTTAACAACTCACACGTCACACCCATTACTCACGCGAAAGAATGTCTTAATATGACCTAGTTATTTTTCTATAATATAGAAAGGTCCCTCGAACAAATATTTTGTTTCTTAATTTTTGAAGGTTATGAATTGAATCTTCGACCAATTATCCATTGCATAACCAACTAAACTATATCTTATCGTGGTTGAGTGCAAGTAATTGGTGAAGAAATATTTGTCGGTAGATGGAAGTTAACTGCACAAACAACAAATCCATCTAGCCAGTGGAAAACCATGAAAATTGTAGTAATAAATTCTTGAATATGAAGGTTCGTTTTAGCTTAATTGAATAAAATATGGTCTTGAAGCAACGTTTATCCTGAGTAAGAGATTAAAGTTGACTGTAGAATAGGGTTGCTGTTACTAATATGGAACTCAACCCAATCTAATCAGCTGAAAGTCAAAGGTGAAACCACATAGTGGAGAGCTTCATCTTCAATTCGACATTAACATCTTCAAGATTTCATTCTCCCCTGCACAAATCCCAGATGGAGCCTGCAAATCCCTAATTTGGATGGCTTCCTATTTGCTGTTCATCTTCCCCACCAAGATTATCCCCACAAATAAAGTGGGTCACACCTAAACCCACTTGAATCCCCTTTGCTGTCCATCACAACTTATTTTAATTCATACAACTCATTCACCACTACCCTCTTCTTCAAATTCAACTTTTTTTCGATTATTTCTTGCCCTAATTTAAGCCTCAGTTTTTTCCCCCTCAAGCTTATGAGTTTGACCGTCTTCGTCACTGCTTACTCAGCAAAGGGTAATATACTTGGCTGGAAACTTTCTTCCTTTTTCCTCGCTTCCTCGTGTTGACGTAACAAGTCAGACCCAAATTTATTTCTGCTAATTATCTTCTTTCCATTTGATTTGATTTTGGGTCGGCTGTATTGCCTGAGGATATACTTGATTTCTTGGAGTTTTGAGCATCTGGGCGTTCTTGGTATGTGGAAATTATATTTCGGTATTGCGTAGGTTAATGGTTATTGGTTTGATGAATTGTTTCATAAGATCTTTGTTAATCGACTTTGGTAGCTGGGAGGAAGGATCTTTCCTTTTCTGGTGTTATTGCTAGTGTTTCTATTTTGGGGCAATACCATTGACCTTAGGTTTAATGCTTGGTCAAAGGCAATGGAGGTGTTTATGGCCGGATTTCTATTTTCCCAGCACCTACTGATTCTTGCTTAGTTGAAAAATTAACATGAAGAACCTTTTGAAGAAGCTGAATGCCATGTCTAATCAAGCTGAATCCGAAGGTTCTACTACATCAAAGGGGAAGAAGATGAATTTGAATTTCGGTCCTTTCTCGCGGTCAGAGAACCAATCTGAGCCAAACAAACCCTTCCAAGCCTTGACAGGGTGGTTTCAATCAGTGACTAATAAGAAGAATCAGCGATCTCCATCGTCGTCAACCAGCTCTAGGAAGGCAGAAAGAATTGAGCAATCCGAGTCTACAAGCAGTGCAGGCTTAGAATCTGCTTTATTAGATGTCGGGGATCATGGTTCTGTGACAAACATATTAAAGGATCCTGCTGTAAATGAGGAGTATCAGATACAGTTGGCTATGCAGTTAAGTGCCAAAGAAGACCCTGAGGCGGTTCAGATTGAAGCAGTGAAGCAGATAAGCTTGGGGTCGTATTCTAGTGAAAGTGATCCAGCTGAAGTGGTTGCTTATAGATACTGGGTAAGCTTTTTCTGTTTTAGGTGTTAATTGCTTGTCTAGAGGAACAGTAGATTTTGTCTCAGTAATATCTTAAGGGCATCATCAAGTAATTTCATCGCTTATGCTTCCTAGATGCGTACAGTCATTGTACATGCAAAATTGTCTCTGTTGAATTTGGAGACTGAGGCTATTTTTGGCATGGTAGGTGGAGGTGAAATGATAGATGAAGCTGAAATGTTTGGAGGGCTTTTTGTTTCTTCTTCTCAAGAATACAAAATAACCAAATAAGTTCCATAAATAACTAAACCACCAAAGAAACTCTAGCAAGTTGTCATGCCAAATATAGTCTTTGAATGGTACGGGTGTTTGGTTTCTCAACTAAAGGTATAAATATTCTTTGGGTGGACAGGTTATGCTAAGAAAGAAAAGTATTTCTTGGCTAGTACGAATGATATGAAAAACAGTAGCATATAATAATAAAGCATTGGAGAGAGCACCACTCATGGCTTCATGAGAATTTTTGAAGATGTTTGCTTCTTACTAGAGAAGAATAAATGTGGCTAGGTTTTGTAGCATTTGTGTCTTTGGTTCTCTATTATAGTTTCCAGTACCATTTTTTGGTGCCACTTAACTTTTTTTTGGTTGGGGGGTTGAGTTGCTGAAGAAACTGGCACTATTTATGTTCAGTTACTGCTGAAGTGATGCCTAGCTTCACAACCAAGTATGACAACGATTTGTTTTATTCATGTTTCTTTTCTAGCTCATCTCATTTACAAGATTTATCCATATCTCGCAGAACTACAGTGCACTTGGCTATGATGACAAGATCTTGGATGGGTTCTATGATGTCTACGGTGTTATTACAGAATCCACTTCCACAAAGATGCCTTCCCTTGTTGATTTGCAAGGGATGTCGGCATCTGAGGGTGTTAGCTGGGAGGTAATTTTGGTCAACAAACGTGCAGATGCTAATCTGCTCAAACTTGAGCGGAAGGCCCTGATTTTGGCGAATAATGTGAGGTCAAAATCCCTTCTCCCAGTAAGCGTTGAATTGGTAGAAGAAATAGCTAAACTAGTAGCTAATTATATGGGTGGACCTGTTGGGGATCCAAGCAGCATGTTAAGAGCATGGAAAAGCCTTAGTTACAGTCTAAAGTCCACTCTTGGAAGCATGGTTTTGCCTCTTGGTTCTTTGACAATTGGATTGGCTCGTCATCGTGCATTATTGTTCAAGGTACTTTCTTATGTCTACAAAATTTGAGTTATTGCTGCTTGATTAAGAAATAGAGCTGTACTGCACACTAAAAACTCAGTACCATTATTATGCATAGTTACTTGACTATAGAAATTGTCTTGGTGTTTTACCTTCTTATCACTTTTGACCAATGTTCCAATATATGCGAAACAGATACGGGATGGAGGGGCACCGTCTAGACGGGCAAGACATTTTTGGATTATTTTCTTGTATTTAACCCAAGGCTTTGTAAAAATAATGCTAAACGGTCCTACAAATTTAGAACTATTTAGACACAAGAGATATAATCTCATTTTATAAATTGAGGATTGTTTAATACAAATTTTCTCTTAAATGGAGTAAGAGAAGAGATAGATTTTAGTAAGCGCACAGATATTTGCAGTAGTTAAGATGTGATTGGGCAGTATCTGCAGTACCCGCAATTGTGCTTGAAATTTACCAGTATTATCTCTCTTTGTTAACATCAAAATTTAGGAGAAATAACCTTCCTATTGAAGTATTTAATACTTGTATCAAACGGCGATGAACTGTCAAGGAAAGGTTGTTTAGGCCCTTTACGGTCAGACACCGAGTTGGATCTCTGGTTTTTCATTGTATCGTCAACCTTTCAGGAGAGTATGCTTTTATGTTTCTGGGCCCATGTTATGCTCTGTTTAAGTGGGCATTGATACTGAGGAAAGTTCGAGAATATTTACCATCAATTATACTTGGAGCTTTTCTGAGGTGATAATCAACAGAAAATAATTTATCTAACAAGAACTATGCAAAGAAGATTGAAATAATCAAATTACTAATCTGGAGTTGTAAATGCATATTCTGTCCTGCTCAATCTCTCCAATTGGTGAACCTGCATTTTTAAAACAATTGAAGGATCATTGAAGATGTTATGCAATCATTAGAAACATAGAATTCAGAATTTCAGTTGCAAGTTTGGCATATAATTGATTAGTACCATGGTAACTTGGTCAAGAAAGAATTGTTTGCAGATTTCTCTTAATTTTGTGATGTGTTTGTTACAATATCTGCATTATTTTTGTTTTAGTCAGTTTAGGTATTATTACTTTGGATCAAGAATGCTAATTACTAGCATTCACCTAATTGGTTATGGTACTGCTGAAATTACAGCAAGGGAGAATGATAGTTGTTGATGCCTAAGTTTGTTTGTTGTATTAGCTGTAAGGAACTAGTCTATAAAGGTTGTCTTTGAATGTAAGGGTGTGTTTGGATGCAAAACACATGTTTTATGTTGCGAGTGTTGTGGATTACTCTGCATTAGTACAAGTGGTGTTTGGAAGCTCTGATAAATAATGTAGTATTGCACAAATATCAATTGTAAACAATGCACATACTATTCATACTGCATTTTACTTCAGTAATATATAATTTCATTTTAAAGGTCAATACTACATAATTTCTTTATAATGCATGCCATCCAAGCACACCCTAAGGCAGTTTTCTTAATCTTAATCCCCTGGGTAACATTGTTAAATGTATCTTCTAGGTTCTGGCTGATAGTGTGGGGATCCCATGCCAGTTAGTAAAAGGCCAGCAGTACACTGGTTCTGATGAAGTGGCGATGAATATTGTAAAGCTTGAGGATGCAAGGTAATCACATAAACACTAAATTTGCTAGCTTCAACCTAGGCCATCTGTTTGATGGAATATTTATGTCTTTCTATCTTTATTCTCACTTAGTTTTGCTTGTAATATATTATGTTTTTGAAAATTCTAGGGAATTCATCGTTGACCTAATGGCAGATCCTGGCACACTAATCCCTTCTGATGGGTTGGGAATTAATGTAGAATATGAAGAACCTTTCTCCTCCCCCAGTCCTTTGTCCAGAGACGTTGACTCTTCCACTGTATGCACATCCAGCAGTGGGGCAATTAGTTCAGTTGAAGAACTATCGTCTTTCGAGACACTGCAATACAAGAGCAGGTTTAAAAGACAGCCTGGTGTTGGAAATGATTTTGGAGATGATAGTCAACCTAGGCCTGCCACCTTACATAGACTGGGTGGTGACAATGAAGATTTGAAGATTGACTTGCTATCTGGTTATCCTCCTAAGGTGGAGAGATTACAGGGTCAAGAATTTCCATCAAGGGCCACTTATCCTCCTTCACACATCAGATCTCCTTCATGGACAGAAGGTGTTAGTCCCCCATCTGTGCAGAAAATGAAAGTGGATGATGTTTCACAAATGGTGATTGATGCTGCCAAAGGGAATCCACAGTTTGTACAGAAGCTTCAAGACGCATTGCTTGAAAGTGGAGTTGTTGCTCCTCCTGATTTTTTCTCCGAAATTCATTCTGCATCTTCAGATGCATCATCAGAAGCCAAAGCTGAACAAGAAGATAAAGGAAGGAACAGAAAGAAGAATGAATCTAAATTATTTGAACAGAAGGTGGAACATAGCCGTCCACACTTGCCCCCTTTACCTCAGCGGGGAGGGGTACATCGATCAACTTCTTTGTTGCTACTAGAGTATCATAAACCCGTTTCAGGAGAATCAACTGGTGATTCAATGTCGTCACAGTCTGATAATACTCCCATGAAATTTGGAAACGTTCCTGTTGCTGCAGCCGCTGCAGCTGCCGCAGCTGTTGTTGCGTCATCTGTGGTAGCAGCTGTGGCTAAGTCAAATGCAGACTCAAACATGGCGCTTCCCATGTCGGCTGCTGCGAGAGCCACTGCTGCTGCTGTTGTAGCAACTACTGCAGCTGTCGGTATGCAATATGAACACCAACTTGATCTCATGCGTAGTAGTGATGGAGATGCAGATAGTTTTGGTCATGATCCTCAAAGTGGTGACAGAAAGGACGGTGGAAGTTATGGGGCAAACTCAGAGGGCGAAAGAACATCTGACAGATCGGCAGGTACCGATAGTGGAAGATCTGAAGTGCCACTTGATGAGGTGGCAGACTGTGAAATAGCATGGGAGGAAATCACATTGGGTGAGCGTATCGGACTCGGTACTAAACTTTTATCCCGTGAAACTTCTTGCATCTACTTGTTCATGAGTATTTTTCTTCACCAAATCATATTTTATTTGCCAGGGTCCTACGGCGAAGTATATCATGGAGACTTGCATGGAACTGTACGTATTTTTGTCACACCTCTCTTTAACTTACGTTCTTAATGTGTAAAAGTTGATTACGCAAGAGAGCTGAAGAGCTTGATGGCGTAGAGATATTTGGTACTACTCAGCAAGTCGTGTTGCTTGGATAAATTATGCCTTTTTGCTAAAACAATTGTCTGCTGTGCAACTTCTTGTCGAAGTTTGCCTTCATAGTAAAGGCTTGCCTTAATGAATGTGCAGCAATTGCTCTCAAAGTTCAAGAATGATACCTGGGCTGAAATTTCTGATTCATTTTTTTAATACATAAAAGCTGAATGTGCAGTAGTTGCTCTCAATGTCCAACTAGCTGAGTGTGTTTGTTAACTCTGTTATGCTTGATCCGAATGCAACCAATCATCAAATGATCTGCTGTTGAAGCAAGACTATAGCATGGAAAAAATAGTTTAAGGAGACCTCTTATATTTGTTTATCCTAAATAAATTTATCTTTCTTTATCGAAGATTAAGGTGCTTTTGAAAATATCTTTTCTTCCTTACTGATTTTGTGCTTACCTTCAATCCTGCTGATTCTTACAATTTGCAGGAAGTTGCTGTGAAGAGATTCCTCGACCAAAGTCTTTTTGGTGAATCTCTAGAAGAATTCAAGAGTGAGGTACTTAATATGCGGCTCCTGTGCTTTGAGTTTTCATATGCTATATCAAAAACTTATTAAATAAACGTTTTTTAATTGAAAATTTTAGTTTACGCATACATAATGTGGACCCAGTCGGGGAAACAAAACACCCTCTCTTTATAAAGGGATGCAGTCGGGGAAACAAAACACCCTTGTTGTGTTCGAGCTGTTAGGCCTTCATTTGCAATTTGCCTCCAGTGTTTTTTATTCTAGTGAGCTCTATTTACAACCTCTGATGTTTAATGTCATCATCCTTGAATAAGAAAGATATCTAGAGATGTTTTTTTTTTTTAAAAAACGGTTTATTTGAACAACTTGGTATTTCAAAAAATTTCGGTACCATTAGAGTATCAAAATAATCATTATTGTACATTTAGGTCCAATATGAACCTAGATTGTGGATCTCTTGTACATTTCCAGTCCAATTCTTTATATATAGACTTCTGCTGGACTGGAATCAGATCGCATCGAATATGCTCTTGAAAGAAGTTTTCAGAAAAACTAAAATCTACTGAAGTTCTAGTCTTGATGGAAAAGGGTCATTTTCTAATACCAAAGTGACACGTCAGTGGTATTTCTGGCAGTCATATGAGTGGTTTTCCTAGCCACATAGTTCAAGAATTAGGTTTAACTATTTGATCTTTTTATGCATCAGGTTCGTATCATGAAAAAGCTTAGGCATCCGAATGTTGTTCTCTTTATGGGAGCTGTAACTCATCCTCCAAATCTTTCAATTGTGACAGAATTTCTTCCAAGGTAAGTACAGAACTTGCAAAATACTTTGAGATTATATTATATTCTTACAAAAAGATAGACACTACTGTAGAAGGGTACCAATTACTTATTGTCTCCGTGGCAATCTCAAACACGGGAACTAACTAGGAGAAACCTCTATCCGTTGAGCTTTATTTTTCACGGTGGCAAATGTCCTATCAATTTCCCTAGACAACCTTCAGGAGAGGCTACTTTTGATCTCTTCCTATGCAATTTCACCTGCTTTCCCACGAAGTACCTAATATTTGTCCTCCATCTTCACTTTTTTTAAATGTATGTGGATGCCATCTAGAGCTGAAAATCAGGTCTTTTGGGTCGGTTTTGTGATTATATTCTAGACCCTTTCAATAAAAAAACTTTAAAATAAATTGTAAATCAGGTCGGGTTAGGTCAGCTTCGGATTGGGTCGGTTTCGGGTGTAGATCAATTTCGGTTCGGATGCCTTTCGGATTGGGTCCTAATGGGTCAGGTTTTTTCGTGTCAATTCGATTATCGGGTTAGATTGGATCGAGTCAGTTCGGGTTATGCATTTTAATAGATTTTTGGTTCGGAATGGGTTCCTGGTCAGGTCAATTAGGTCGGGTTTCTCGGATCGGGTTTTGTCAGCTCTAATGCGATCAATGATGAAAAGATTTGGATAAATAAGACATTTGCAAATTGTGTCCCAGGCAGAAAAGTGAAAATAAAACAATCAGATATAAGGTAGGAATCACCGGAATGGTCTAGAGCAAGGATATGCCATTACCATGTGTTTGGCCTTGTGATAAGGTAGGAATCACTGGAAATTATGTCCATCCCACAACTTCAATAAAAATGTTCACTTGCTTTCACAATATTAGTCAAAGTATTCGACAATTATCACCATTGTCATGTGTTAGGCCTTGTGATAGCGTGTGAAATTATTTTATTAAGGTTCTGATACTCACATATCTATTAGAAGTTGCGTCACTAAATGCACCAACCCCTGAAGGTTGTAATATTTGAATTTAATTTGCTGAATTGTATAGGGCTAGTTAATCGATGTCTTGGGATTTAGCTAGCTCACTCTTGACACCCTTCCACATAAACTTGCATGGACAAAGGGCACAAGCGCAGCTAAAAATACTATGTTGGGCAAAACATGACTAAACAGGAGAGTGATAAAGAGAAGATTTTCTCAAAATCAGCTGTTTCACACCAAGATCATAGAATTGGGTAAAACATGACTAGAGTTGTTATGTTAGTATAAGTAAACAAAATGACCAAACATCAAGGAGACCGATGTGAGGCAGAGCTCATAGAGTTCATTTTTCCTACTCCATAATGCAATTAGGTTTTAGGAATAGCTACATAGTGGAGTTTGATGAATCCTGCAAAGTTAACTGATGTGTAATAAGAGTGTCCCAGTGGGTCGATTAATTTGCAGTAGATTAACCTCCATGGAGTAGTTGTTCCTAGAATTTATTTTCACGGCGGAGTGGGATAAGTTGAACTTCCTGAGCTCTGCTTCATATGGGTCTCCTTGATGTTCATTTTGTTTAGTGGTATTCATGGAGGCACTTGAATATATATGAGACACAGCTTCATTGATATGGAAAAAGTAGCTAAAGATATGAGTTTGGGAGAAGCAGGCGCTTGTGCTCTTGATCTAAAGGTTGTGCTTTTTGTTAAGTTTTTATTTTATAAATTTGTGTATTCGTTTTGAAGAAAACAGATAAGGTTTTCCATTTCAGTTTGTTTCTGGGGGAACAGATTTTGTACTACAATTGCTGTTATGAGTTCATTACCTCAGCGTTTTCTTCATGCTAGTTTTTGGTTGAAATTTCCAATATAGTTTCAATTTTGCAGGGGCAGTTTGTATAGGTTAATTCACCGGCCTAACAATCAGCTGGATGAACGTAGGCGTTTAAGGATGGCCTTTGATGTTGTATGTGAGATTTAAAATTCAACAAGTAGAAATGTGTTTGTTCATTTCTTGCACACTGATAACTATTTTATTTCTGTTTAATGTAGGCACGTGGGATGAATTATCTGCATACCTCTTCACCAGTAATAGTTCATCGTGATTTGAAGTCACCGAATTTACTTGTTGACAGGAATTGGGTTGTTAAGGTAAGGTCTTTAACATTATACATTGCCAAGCTGACATTTTACACATGCCAACTATTTATCATATTAATATCTTTTTCCCTTTACTCTTCAATCCCCTGTCAGGTGTGTGATTTTGGTCTCTCACGAATGAAGAATAGCACCTTTCTTTCTTCGAGGTCAACAGCAGGAACAGTAAGTGATACTTCTGATCATGTTTTTTCTATATCAGTCTTTCCCTTTTGCAATCGTAAAACAATTTTGTAACTTTGCTGGATATTGTTATTAACTTCGAATCCGTGAAGTATATATATATATATATATATATATATATATATATCAGTGAACTTCCTAACATAGGGTACTTGTGTGTGAACTTTGGACTATTACAAATACTATGCTACACGTTTAGGCTAGCTTAATGAAATCTTATCCTTTATTTTTATAATCATAAGATAAACATAACTGTTTAATAATACTAGAAAAGTATTATTGTACACAATATATCTGGATAAAAAGATATAGAACTAATATTTTCTTACAAACTTTCTGCTATAGTTACTTGCATATTAAGTAAAATATCTCTTGAAAGATATTAGTGAATTACCCTTTGCTTGCGATCAGTGCTACAGATACAGCATTATTTATGTACTTCTGGGTGGGTTCAAGAAGAGAGTGATTGCCTTTACAAGCTTGGTCTCCATCCTTTTTGTCCACTACTTCAGCCATGAGTTCATTAATTTGGAGAGTGGTTGCCTTTCCAAGCAAGTTTCATAATATGAAATGTATTAATGATCATTTTGGAGAAACATTTACTGCCCAAGACTAGTCTATCTAAATGTGACAACCTATACAAATCTGTCTTGATTAAGCATACCTTCATGATAAAGAACTTACATGATAATTTTTCAGCTACAACTACTAAATTCTGTAACCCTTAGTTTCCTTATCTTTTAAACCCATCAGCATATCTGTGATTTCATTATTTAAGCTGATAATGTGGTTGTATTTGTTTCTAGTGGATCGAAACTCAAGGATGGATATGTTCGTGATCGATATAATTTTGCTTGAAATTAGATCGTTGTCTTCACCAACTTGCAGCATCACTTAATAACACCGGCGAAAGCCAAATAGTTTTGAACTTGAAGCCAACAATTTAATGGTTAAACAGGATATTATTAATTGAAAGTTGGTGGCAAAGGTATGAGCTGGTGCAAATATCATTTGTAATGTTCCTCTACCACTTGATTCTGGTATAAGTTCAATGTCATCAGATTGTTTAGTTATCTTGAAATTCTACAGGTGTCTCTGAATTCTGGACCATAACATAACAAATAGTTTTATTAGCAATATTGTTGGTGTTTTATAAGCTACATTTACCATAACATAACAAATCTTGTTGCAGGCTGAGTGGATGGCTCCAGAAGTGCTTCGCAATGAACCTTCTAATGAGAAGTATGCTTTCTCCTCTCAAATGATTAACATATGTTGAGAAAAGTCTCATGATGCTTAATTTCACGCATAATCTGACAAATCATTTGATTTTTCAGGTGTGACGTGTATAGCTACGGAGTGATTCTGTGGGAGCTTTGTACTTTGCAACAACCATGGGGCGGAATGAACCCAATGCAGGTTGTGGGTGCCGTTGGATTTCAGCATAGGCGTCTGGACATTCCGGATTACATTGATCCTCCTATAGCACAACTTATTACAAAATGTTTAGAAACGTAAGTATCCTTGATATAAGTATCCTTAATGTCTGCGGTTGTATTCTTATATCTGCATTCTACATTGTGGCAAATTCTCAACATGATCATATGTAAAATGTAGGGATCCAAGACTGAGACCTACATTTGCAGAGATTATGGCTGCGTTGAAGCCTTTTCAAAAGCCTGTAACTGCTGCGCCTAGACCGAGTGCTTCGAGAAACAATGTCCATAACCCGGGTCAGCAACAGGAACAAGGACCAGTTGGCTGAGTCATCGTAGAGCGAAGACTTGTATCCGTTTACAGAAGAGAAGCTTGATGGAGGCAAGAAATCAGGCCGAGAGTTGTGCTGATATGTGATAATAGACCACCCAAGGCATTTGGATACTTGTATTGTTCTTGGAGCCAATTCTTGATATGATCTGCAATTGGTTGCTTCTGTCTATTATTTGAAGTTGATGTTGTTGTAATTAAGCTCAAAGAAATTTTGTGACATTTTGCAATGAAAGAAGTGAAAATGACAAGACCTTGTGAATATTATGACAAAATTGCGAAGAATTTGAACTGATCAAACATTGAAACGGTAGGTGCTGATCGATACCCACATGCCCAGAGACTACTGAGCATTTCACTATCCTGGTAGTCTACACATGCCCAGAGGCTACTGAGCATTTCACTATCCTGGTTGTCTATCTAGATGAAATTCTCATTGTACAACTGCTAAAGGATTCCCTCCACGATCTTTTCAACATATAGGAACTCGAAGTTTTACAATTGGTCGTTTCGTATCCATACCCTGATTATCAAGTATGGTGGTACTCATATATATATGTTTGGAATTTGAGGGTATGGGTATCAAAATGATACCTGAATATCCCATTTTAATATACTAATTTTTTGACGGTATCCGTTTCCTTCAATCGATATCCTTATGCCGATATTTCTTCTCCTTCCCTTCCTTTCTCTTGACATTCCTTCCCTTCTTCCTACTGCCACCGCAAACCCGAACCCCACCGCCGAGCCTACTGCTACTCTCCGAGTAAAGAGTTGCTGACCGGGGCAAAGAACCCAACACCAGTCTGCTGCTATTCAGGGGTTGTTTTGCATTTTGAGGGAATTGAAATCGATTGTTTCACCTGCTTTGGGGCTGTTTGAATTGATCGTCTCTGTTCTGAGCTAATTGATCGTCCTTATTTGTCCCTCTGACCTAATATGACATGTGTTGATTCAACGTCCTTGCCTAATTAGTATATCGATACTAAACTACCCCTAACTTTTTTGGGGGTTGAGGCTCTCCACCATGATAGTGAAATTACTCTTTGTTAGAATCATTTTTATAACATGCACCGGAGAGATTTTCCGGACACATTTCTGGTGAATTCTGGCCAAATACAATGCCGGAAAACGGAAGTGTTAGTTTTGTGGTTCCGGAAAACGAGGGCTCTAGCTTCGTGCCGAAGAGATTTTTGGGGATTGGCACGGTTTGTGGTTGACTGGCCCAATCAAACCTCATAAGCCTCTTTGACTGAATTCTGAAATGGGTAAAATGGGGGAGTAGGTATGTTTTGTAACTATGAGCAACCTCAAGTTAATAATGAGTACAAAATAAGTCCCTCTAATTTATATAAAAAGATTTATTAAAATAAAAAGAAGATATTAAGGAAATCAGGATATCTTTCTCTCTCCATTTATTAAGCAACTAATTATTACAAAAAGAGAAAGTAAATATATTTCTCTCTCCATTTATTAAGGAAATCAAAATATCTTCCTTTATTAAGGAATTCAAAATATTTTTCGGAATGTTCGTCCTTTCCAACTTGCGTTCATCCATGACGACGATATTGAATCAATTTTGATTTCCGCAGCAACATATGTACATAATCTCAAATACTGCAAATATATGTACATATATAGTTAGTCAGTAACATTTTCGCAGCAAAATATGCACATAATCACTAGAGACTGCAAACATATGTACATGCAAACACAAAAACTGTACATATTCAATCGACATCATGTTATATGTACACACAAAATATGTTTGTGTATCATCAAACCCCTATCCAAATGTAAACAAACTGCATATTTGGTACATATATAGTTATTTAGTAATATTTTCGCAGCATCATATGTACATAATCAACCTTTATCCGAATATATCATACCTGGCTATGGCGGCTGAAGTTAATCTCGGCTTGCTCACCGTCGAACACCCTCCACCGCTAGCCGCCGACATCGCTATTGCTCTTGATCTCTTGTTCTTCATGAACTTGAACTTGAGGCGGTTGTTGAGGATAGCACGACTCCACCTCGTTATCCCTCTCGCCGCAACCGCCAAAGCACGATCTGCGGTCTCCCGCACAGCACGACCTCGGTGCGAGGCCGATGTCGACGAAGGAGGGTTGAGTCGTCGAAATATCGAATCGATTATACTCTGGCAGGGGTTCGGAATTATGGGCGATCTCTTCAAGCTAAGTGTGGCGGACGGTGACGGTGGAGCCGTCGGTGATGGCGGTGGAGCCGTCGGTGATGGTAGGGTAGCCGGATACGTCACCGCGAGGACACCATACGACGACAAAGACGAATTGAAGGAAGTCAGTCTTCCGATAATGGCGGATATATACTACTAGAAAATCTCACGGTTACCTTCTTTAACTGATCCCCTATTTTATTGCTTAATTAATTTATTTTACCAAGTAAATAAATTCCATTAATTTAGTAATTGCCTATTAAAATATATCCTTAATTACTAATTTTTTTTTTGAAAAATGTAAAATAATAGGGGGCTAGTTTGTTTTTTAGAAAAAAAAGTTACCTTAGTAACATAATCTTCTCTTCTTAAATTCGCCGTTTTTGTAGGGCCGAAATATAAAAGGGTTAATTTGGAAACTAGGCTTTTTTGAGAATTAGTGGTACAAACTAGGCTTTTATGATTATTCAATTAAGAAACTATACCCCTTTCTTATTTTTACCGTTCAAATATACTCCTACCAAATTAACCCTAACCCTTGTTCCTTCCTCTCTGCCGCCGCTCCCCTTCCATCTCTCCACTCTCCCTGTGTTCCCAATCTCCCCAAAAACAACGTTCTGAGGAAACTCAAACGGAATGGAAACTTGTATTATGTGTATGTCCACAACGTTCTGAGGAAACTCAAAACCCCAAAAACAAACTCTCAAAAACAAAAAAAACCCCAATCTTCGAGGAAGGGACGCTACAAGCCTGGAAGGAGTAGATCTTTCTTGTGTAATGGATCGAATTCGACGGCGGGCGAAGTGGCTATAGATTCGAAGAATCGGTGGGCGAAGAAAGGTTCTACCGGAACCCTAGCAATCGACAAATTCTAGTCTTCCAATCCGACCGAATTCGACCTATTGAGTCACCGCCAAGACGAAGGTCATGCCTAACGACGTCGTTCCGGGTGTTTCTTCGAAACCAGTCTCATCTCCGATTCTCGATCGGTTTCGTGACCATCTCCGGATCAGAGATGAGGAATTTAGGGCTTTGTTTGGGATGATGAGCAATACAACATACGCTTGTACAACTTCATCAACCAGTAGCCTCTCGTATCAAGCTTCTCTAAGGTTTGTTGTTGGGTGAATGATCAATTCGATTACCGGATTCCGGGAACCAAGTTAGAGCCGTGTGCAAAGGCAGCAGGCAACAAGTTGACGATGAATGGGCTGCCAATAGAAGTGTACGTCCAGGAATCCAGACCCTTCCTTGGAGCATTGGTAGGGTGCTTCGATCGAGTTGCCGTTTGTATTGGTGATGCTCTATACCTTATCAACAGTATGGTACACATGCTATAGATGTATGTTTGCATTTTTAGTTTTGCTATAGATGTTTGTTATGGTATGAGTTTCTGGTATGAAATTCTTGTAAGCACTGATTGACCAAATTTATGGTTGTATAATTTTTGTACTTGGATTCTTATTAATCCTAATCTAGATGGATGGGACAGTCTCTTGAATGATGTTTCACATAAAATTTCTCAGGCTGGAGGGATTGACAAACCATTAGTTACCAAGCGTAGGTCCAGAATATGTGTTGGTATCAGGGCCTCACACAGATCGTTACTTGCAGGTGGTGTGGTCCTAAATTCCAGTGGCTCCGGAGCTACATACTTTATGGAACCTAAAGAAGCTGTGGACTTGAACAAAAAGGAAGTGAGGCTGGTAAGTGCTGAAAGAGACGAGGAGTATGCTATTTTGAGTTTGCTCTCTACTGAGATTGCAGAATCTTTAGCAGATATTGAATTTTTGCTGGATAGAGTTCAAGAACTTGACCTTGCAGTGGCAAGAGCTGGTTATGCTGAATGGTTGAGTGGAGTCTGTGATATGGAGTATATGACAGTGGAAATGTTGTAGCAAACCGTGCCTTAAACCTAAACCCTATTGTCACCATCGATCTTCGGTTGATGTAGTGGAGAAGTGTTGTTGATATCACTAGAGACAAGATGATCTTTCAGACAATTTTTTCAAGGTTTGATAAACTTCCCGATTCCCTTATTCAATTTTGATTGGATAATTCTGGTATTTAATTTTTGGTAAGAAATTTCTGTTATGAAATTTCTGGTATTTATTTTCTGGTAAGAAATTTCTGGATTTAATTTCTGGTATATAATTTATGGTATTTAATTTCTGGTATATAATTTATGGTATTTAATTTCTGGTATATAATTTCTGGTATATAACTTTCGTATGAAATTTCTGGTAAGAAATTTCTAGTATGAAATTTCTGGTAAGAAATTTCTAGTATGAAATTTCTGGTATATAATTTCTGGTATATAATTTCTGATATTTAATTTCTGGTATATAATTTCTGGTTTCTAATTTTCGTATAAAATTTCTGGTATGAAATTTCTGGTATGAGAAATTCCGGTATGATAAATTCAGTCCAGAAAATAAAAAAGAAAATAAAAAATAAATTAAAAAAAGGCAAGAAAAATAATAAAAGAAAACAAATTCAACAATTAAAAATTAAAACTTATATTTATATAACAAATAACAAACATCATTTATTCTTTCTTTCTAAATAAAAGGGTTAATATTTTTTACCTACTATTAAATGAAAGTGGTAAAAAATTTGGGGTACATTTTCTTAAACAAAAACTCAAAAAAGCCTAGTATGTCAAATTCTTCCAATATAAAATCATTCTAATCTTTGTTTTGTTAAGACAAAACAAATTTTATTCAGATCTAATTTCCGAAAATCTAATCGATTTTTTTCCGAATTATACATACAAAATTTTATTAAATTTGTATATTAATTTCACATTTCTATTATTTGCTAAAATTATTATTATT
Organism: Fagopyrum homotropicum; assembly: GCA_033239125.1. Classification (NCBI taxonomy): domain Eukaryota; kingdom Viridiplantae; phylum Streptophyta; class Magnoliopsida; order Caryophyllales; family Polygonaceae; genus Fagopyrum; species Fagopyrum homotropicum. Next base: position 10,452,506 of record BSWB01000001.1, read on the forward strand.
TTCAAAAATAACTTGTTTCGGATTATAATTTTTGTTACAGGTATCGGATATTTATCTAAAAAATATAATTCCGTTATAAATATTTCAAAGAATTTTTATTTCATAAAATAAAATATTTTGAAAAAACCATTCGAATCAAATTCGAATATTTTGTAGAAATTTATCTCGAAAATAAAATTTTGTTATAATATTATCAACGTGTTTTATAAAAACTATTTTTGGTTATTTAATTTTATTTCAAAATTGTGGCTTTTCGGAAAAACAATCTTTCCGATCAAATTTAAATATTATATCGGAAATTCGTTATAAAATTTTCAAATATTTATTTCACAAAATAAGTATTTTTCGGAAATTTTAAATTTTTGAAAGTGTAACTTTTGGAATTCGGGTTTTGGAGGTAACCATACATTAAATGTAATTTGTGTCTTTACAAGATTTTTCCAAGTGAATTAACTTTTGTTTAAAATTCCCTATTGGTATAATCATGAAATCACGGAATGCAACCTTCTTCGAAGACATTTTCCCGTGCAAGGAAAAATATTATCCGAAACGTACTCTTGAACAACAAGACGATGAAACATTTATACAGATATAGATGTAGAGGATGACCCTTGATAGAACAAAAGATCTCGACATGAGGTTGAACCTAAATGGAGCAAACGGGCTCAAAAAGCGACAACTTTTGGACATGATTTCATAACGGCTTTCCTTTTAGAGAAAGGACCTAGAACTTATCAAGAAGTTATGTCTACGCCAGATGCACCTGCTTGGAAGGAAGCGGTCAAAAGTGAGATTGACTCCATTATCCGAAATCATACATCGAAATTAATCGACTTACCGCAAGGGTGTAATGCACTTGGAAGCAAATGGATTTTCAAAATTAAGTTAAAAATCGATGGTTCCATAGATAAACACAAGGTTGGGCTTGTATTGCAAGGGTTCCGGCAGAAATAATGTTTGGGGTTCTTTGACACTTATTCTCCAGTAACAAGAATAACGTCAATAAAAATGTTGATAGTCATAACAACATTAGGAAATTTAGAGATTCACCAAATGGATGTAAAAACTTTTTTTCTAAATTGAGATTTGGAAGAAGAGAGTTACATGAAACAACATGAGGGGTGTATCGTTCATGGATACGAACACAAGGTGTGTAGACTTGTCAAATCCTTCTACGGACTCAAACAAGCTCCCAAACAATGGCATGAGAAATTTGGCAACGTAATAATGTCAAATGGGTTCAACATAAATAAATGCGATAAATGTATCTATTAAAAAGACACATCTAATGGTTACGTTATGTTGTGTCTATATGTAGATGACGTGTTGATAATTGGCAGCAATAATAGACATAATCAACGAAACTAAGAGTATGCTTATTGAAATCTTTGACATGAAGGACTTAGGACCGACAAGAATTATCATGTCTCAATCACACTATGCTAAAATAATTCTTGCAAGATTCAAGAATCACTCCAATGGGACTACCCAAAGAGTCTTGTTGACCCTCATCTTCACCTAACCAAAAACTCAAGGGATGTTGCATCTCAACTAGAATATACAAGAGTAATTGCGTCTCAACTAGAATATTCAAGAATCACTCCAAGGTACTTAGCTACTATACAAGCAATTTAGGACATAAACACTCGAAAGACATAACTTGGATATTGAACTACTTACGTCATACTTAAGATTTTGGGAAGCATTACTGAACACCTCCAACTGTATTATAAGGTACAATGATCAACTAGATTTTTGATTCCAAAAACTCCAAATCCACTAGTGGTATGTATTTAGTCTAACAAGATAAATGGTGTCTTGAAAATCTTTCAAACAACGGTTTTGGCCAGATCCACAATGAAACATGAGTTCATTGAATTTAGAAAAAGTAGTTGAGTGACTTCAGAATTTCTTGGGAGATATTTCATTATTTAACAAACATGTTCCAGTAATATGTGTGCATTGTGATAGCCAATCAGCTATAACTTGGACACAAAGGTTTGTCACGAGACCAAGTTGCTAAATCATCAAAAGTAATTGGCTTATAACTTATTACTAATGAGGATGCTTGAGGGTCAACCCCACCTATAAAACTAGAGATCCCACGATGTAGATTCAAAGGGAAAACCAACTCGGGTTGAAATTTAAGTGTGCATTAGGAGACATATAGCTTTCCCTAGTTTCTACTTTCTCAATGATACCAGTGTTGTCTGATAAGACATTGAGTTAAGTTTTAGCTTTTAATAATTTCATATACTTGAAATACATGTGGGGCATGAAAGATACTCTTTATGGTAAATCACCTTGTGTGTGTGACATGTGGTCATGTCGAGGAGAATCTCAAAAAGACTGATTTTCTCCAAGTTCACTCATGATTCAACCAAGGATGTTTAATGCCAAATGAACACAACAAAGAGAACATTGTCTTGTGGAGAAGATGAAATTGTGTGATAGTTATTGTCTACGCTTGCATCAATGTCCTAGTGGTTCAAGACATCATGTTCACTACGAGTGGTCCAAGGCTGAAAAATGCTACCAACACAAATATAGTGATTCTTCAATTGCACTCTCTAAAGCCCATTCCGTTTTTAACAAAACAAAATTACACGATTTAGAATTCATTTATATACATGTGGGGATTATTGGAATCATTTTAAGAACATGGGCCAAAGATATTTCGGGCACATTTTCGGTGGGCTCCAACCAAATCCAACACCAGAAAATGAGAGTGTTAGCTTTGTGGTTTCAAGTACTATAATTTAGAGTACTCGTATGCATAAAATGATGTGCTAATGAATGACAAATTAATGTCCAAAGATGAGTGTATCAAATTGATATTATGGGTTTATTGTGGAGGAAATTGTCCGAAGTTGAAAGTGGGAAGATTGATAGAATATATATATATATATATATTACACGACTAACTAAGTCTACGGAGAGATCCCCTAGCCTTTGCTAGACCCCACACGATGTTGGCCCAGTCCAATCCAAACGGATGATCCCGCCCGCGTTTCCAAACACACAGAAGATCTGGTAACGCAGAGCGTCTCGCCTCTATTACACTTATCTAGGGGTGGGCATGGGACGAGACAAGATATGGATCGTCTCGCGTCCCGTCCCGCAAGTTATTTGCGGGACGGGACATATCCCGCGCAAATTATGCAACGATTATATTCAATATGTATGCTAGTTTTCTCTCATGTTTAAAGACACAAATGATCGGGAAAAAAAACTGATACCTAATTATCGATTCATGACGCCTACATTAGTAGTTAAGACATTGAAAACAAATTTAAGTTACATCAAAGTGTCTTACCGATTCACATTCAAAAAATAACAACAAATAATTTACAGAAGTTACATTTATTTAACTATCTATTACAATTGTGTGAATCAACAAATACAAAGGCGATGGAACGGAATAGAGCAAGAGCGGCGATGGAACGGACCAAAGCAAGGCGGCGAACGGACTAAATCAAGGGAGAGCATAACCTCTAGTATTTTAGATCCAACCAAATGAGTAGTAAAAAATGAGTGGTTAGTGAATGACTAATGAAAAATTATCGAACTAATAATTTTAAAAAAATATAAAAATATTTTTAAAAATAATATTTTTAAAAATTATAACTTATGTATATTATTTATCTATATAATATTTATAAAAATATAAAGTTATTATTTATATATATATATGCGGGACGGGACGTGATTAACCGGGATGAGAAGTCTAGGTCCCGCGTCCCGTCCCGCAAATTTTTCACGGGACGGGATACACATTTTTTTTTCTCAAATCCCGCCGGAATCGGGACGGGATTAAGCGGGATTTATGCCCACCCCTACCCTTATCTGTTCGGGTCTTACGCTCTTCATCGAAAGAAGTTTGGGAGAATTTGACATACTAGACTTTTTTGAGTTTTTGTTTAAGAACGTGTACCCAAATTTTTTACCACTTTCATTTAATAGTAGGTAAAAATTATTAACCCTTCTATTTAGAAAGAAAGAATAAATGTTTGTTATTTGTTATATAAGTATAAGTTTTAAATTTTAATTACTGAATTTGTTTTCTTTTATTATTTTTTTTGCCTTTTTTTCATACCAGAAATTTCATACCAGAATTTCTCATACCAGAAATTATTTTCATACCAGAATTTTGTCATACCAGAACTTCTCATACCAGAACTTGTCATACCAAAAATTTTTTATACCAGAAAACTCATAACAAAATTTTCTGGTAAGAATTTTACATACCAGAAAATTCTGGTATGAGTTTTCTGGTATGAATTTCATACCAGAAATTCATACTAGAAATTCTGGTATGAAATTTAAACCTAAAAACTCGTACCAGAAAACTCATAACAAAATTTTCTGGTAAGAATTTTACGTACCAGAGAATACTGGTATGAGTTTTCTGGTATGAATTTTCTGGTATGATTTTCATACCAGAAACAAGCAAATTACCATGAGAAAGCACAAGCAAATTTGAGTGCTAGAATTTTACTCTCGTACGAGCTAATGAATAACCAAAACAAGCATATTATGAGCTGTGACATCCGTACGAGTGCACCTGGTAAATTGCAACACAGATTCCCCAAAACGAAAACCAGAACCACAAAAACCAGAACACCTCCCACCCCCCACCCCCACCCAAAACAAAACCAGGCAACCCAAAACACCCCCACATCCCAAGTGTATACCACCGGCCCCATCCCAAGTGGGAGACCTCAGAAGAGTCGTCGTCCGGTGGTGGCCAGCGGAGACGATCTCCTGTATTTCCTTTGAAACAATAGGTGTAGGGTCGCCGAAATCTCCGGCGGGGAGCTTTCTCCGGCGAGAGGTGAGACATAGGGAAGGAGGAAGAGTATCACCTGTATCGGCACAGAATGCAATCAGTGTGATGAATGGTTTTGAGTTGGGTGGTATGAAACTGAAGGTACAATTGAAAAGAGAGAATAGTAAGAACCAAATTCATTGATGCAGAAAGTACAATTGAAAAGAGAGAATAGTAAGAACCAAATTCATTGATGCAGAAAGAGTAATATGAAGGAGACTGGACCTCATAGCAATGTAAAAATGACCACGGAGTTGCCATAGAACCAGCAATTTCACCACCACCAAATCCGCCGCTAGTAACATGTGATCCAGACCTCAAGCTCTCGCCACTAGAGAAACAGATAACAGAGGGTAAACTATGGTCAGCCGAGGGCTTGCGGCGGCGCCCTGTTCCAGCGATGTCCGACAGGCGAGGCGGCAACAGGTACTCCAACGGGGAAGAGGCAACCAGAGGAAAGCGACCGGAAGAGGAGAGAAGAGAGGGAGGCTGTGTATTTTAGGGTTGTGTGAGCGGTAAAAATATTAGTGGGGTATATTTACTAATTGAAAAACTGAAAAAAGCCCACGTAGTGTACAATTAAAAAAAAACAGTCTAGTTACCTAATTAGCCCAAGAAGTTTACTGAATCATTGGTTGATTCCGGGGTTGAGTTCTTTAGTCCTTTTGTATCTCCTCTCCCTGTCAATTACAAAATTCATACGCATGATGCCAGTCCTTTGATTTCAGATCCATCCTTGTACAAAAATATAAAGAATTTTAGAACAGATACATACAGAATCTCCACACCATCAAATAATTTTTAAAGGGATAGAATTTTAAACTTCTCTACACTATATTGACCTTTTCCGCCATCAATCTCATCCACAACGCCCGCCCAGTCTCTCTCAATCAACCCATACAAAATTGAATGTTTCAACTATAAATACAATATACCAACAAACTCATATGCTCCCAAAACCTATATTACACATTGACTTGCCTCTATCAGACCCATCACCCACCCGGTCTCACCCGCCCAGGGAAGAGGATGAGACTCCACCCTCATTAGACTCCGAAATCGCCTCCCTTAACACCCCTATGATCTCGCCCATACCGGGTCGGTCTTTATGGTTCTTATTTAAGCACCTGTCTGCAAGCTTAGCAACCTTAATTGCGGCGCTCCTTGAGTACTGATTCCGGAGCCTGAAATCAATGATCATGTAGAATCTTTTCCCGTCTGCAGGGTATTGTTTCACCCATTCTAGAAGCTTCTGCTCCGGAGCTGGCCGGTGCTTGTCCAGGACTCTTCGACCTGTGATGATCTCATATAGAACCACCCCGAAGCTGTAGATGTCACTATTCAGGTGTAGATGGCCTGTGTTGACGTATTCTGGGGCCGCATATCCGTATGTTCCTACTGGCTGAAGATTGAATGATGGTGAGGTTTAAATGACATAAGCATGGAGTCAACATTAATGTGTTAGATTCAATGGACCTCCATTTTTGACCAAGAACTTGTTGAAAAGTATAATGAAGACAAGTTTATAAAGTTCAGAATCAAATACTTTCATTATGTGACATTCATGACAACTACTTCAATATCCGGTAGGGATATTCACCAAGAGCATTGAATCTGGCATTTTTTTCATGATAAAATCACAATATGTTTGGATTCAGAAAGATAAAGACATTAGGTCACGTATCAGCGGCAAGCGACAGTAAGTAACCTTATAAGGTCTACATGAGGGTAGATTTTAAGCATTACATTCAGAAAAAAGACACAGAATTGATCTATTTCGGGCATTTGGCAAGGGTGAAAAGAGGTAAATTTGGTGTAAGACTTAAATTACTTGATATTAGGGGTTCAGCAAGTTTGTTCCACCTCCCACAGAAATTTGCAAGGAAAAAAACACAATTCCAGCTATAACTATCTAGTGTAAAGCATGACTAAACAAGAGAGCGGCCTATTTTATCCCATTCGAAGCATAAGAGCCCTGGTTATGTTCATCTGTACAATAACATCCCACAAGCCCATTTTACCCAAAATTGTTTTCCTCAAAATGGCCTTCACTTGCCTCAACCGAAAACAGAAGTTGATGGACAGGGGTAAGATGAGATCAGTTAGCTAATTTTTCCCATATGACTGAAGTTTTGTGTTTCGTATACATATAAGTACCTTCAACAGTAGTATCACTAGACTACTACTTGATAAAAGCTGATGAATGCACAAAAACTATCTAGTGTCTAATAAGGTGAGAAACTCACCGCAGTTGAAACATGTGATCGGTCTCCAGTGGGTCCTTCTCGTGCAAGCCCAAAATCAGATAGCTTGGCGGTGAAATTCTCGTCCAACAACACATTTGAGGACTTGAAGTCTCGAAATATAATCTACTCAGAGTATATGCAACCATAGAGATGTCACTAAAATAGGAAATGGCAACTGCATATGATATACAAGCAAGGTATTAACTCGAAACTTATACCGGCACTTCCAATCCCTCATGAAGATAGGCTAAACCTTCAGCTGCATCTAACATTATCTGCAAACGAGTTCTCCAAGGAAGAGCCGGCAATCGGTTGTCAAAGAGGTGATTTTCTAAGCTTTTATTCACCATGTACTCGTATACCAACAGTCTTTGGATCCCTCGTTCTCCATCTACTGAACAATATCCTAACAGTTTTACAAGATTCTTATGATCAACCACACCAAGAAAATGAACTTCTGCAAGCCACTCTTTATGACCCTGCACAAAAACAGATATATTCGAACTGCTGTAAATGGAAAAGAAATTTCAAACCTAGACATTGACCAAGACAATATAAATTGATAAACACTTCAACAGTATTTACATCCATTGGTCCACAAGCATTAAGTGGATTTGGCAACCAACAACAAAATAAACTGATATTCAACAATTGATAGATCTAAATCATCAACAACTCAGTCAAAAAAGAAGAAAAATTATAGGGTTTAAGTAATTACCTGCCAACCATTCTTGTTGAGTCTCTTAATGGCAGTAACAATTGTGTTACCTCTTCCATCAACAGGCTTAACAGTGCCCTTATAAACACTTCCAAACCCACCTTGACCAATCTTCAACAATCTATTAAAGCCATTGGTGGCTTCTCTAAGTTCCTCAAGAGAGAAAACCCTCAAATTCTGATGTTTTTCCCTGTACAATTCAGGTATAGTCCTTGAAGAAGCTGAATTTGCCGATTTCACTTGCCTCGTCGGTGACACATCCGAAACACTTTGATTTCTCAGCTCAGGTGCCGATTCTGCCTTCTTGGGTTCCTCTTTCTTCTTGAAATTTGAAAAGCAGTTCATCTTTGAGAGCCTTTGAAACAGCTTTTTCAAAGGATTGGCCGTTTTAACTCAAAATTGAAGCTGCATGAAACTCAAAGAAGAAACCCACCTCTCTTTTAAGGAAATTAACGAAACCCAGATGAGGAATTGAGGTTTTAATGGCAATTCAAAGAGGGATATACAAACGCGTGAAGTGTGAACAAACTGAAATTCAAAGAGGAAGGGAATATGTACAGTTGTTTGTTCACCCAAGAAAAACCTTCGTTTGTAAATGGAGCCCGTGAGAGGAATATGAAATTGTACAAGACAAGGAAAAGGCAATTATTTGCAATTGAGAGGAAGATTATAATCTCGAAATTCGGTTGAGTATGGAGATGGGAACACGAAAGTAAGAGGAAAATGGATGACGCGGAAAAGGTTTGGGGAAATCAAGGACATAAATTTTGGTCTGCGTATGTTTCAATTTATTGGTCAAACAAACTACATTATTTTAAATGTTTGTTCAAAAGATTTATAATAGCATCCCCTCTTTTGTATGTATTTTACTTACTCCACTCAGTCTACTAATGGCATGCTTAGTAAAATTGTATTCGCGTTATGATTGCGGTTGTCGTTTTAGTACGGGTTGTTTTGAGATTTTGTGGTTTATAAAAAGATTTTGTATAGGTATTTAGGTCAATGATTCGAAATTAGTTACGATTTTATGTAAAGATTAAAATACCCTTATTACTTTACCCACGTCAATTTGGAACACCAGAAGAACCAAACCAATATCTTCATAGGTGTATTCTTCCTTCGTTCTCTGACCTTCTTCTCCCTTCTCCTTGACTTTGTTCTTCTCCTATCTCCGTAACTTTTGTTTTCATCAGGTTCTTCTCCCGACCTTCGTTCAGAAACTCTCTCATATGAATAAGAAGAAGATCGGGGTTGGCGCTTCTGGCCTTCAACTCATAACCTGAGATAGCTAACCCTAACAATAATTTAAAATTTGGTTCAATTGCAAATTGCTAAGCTTGAACTTGACAAGATCAGGATTGGTGATTTACCATGAGCAATTACAATCACTCAAGCACATCTCCCGTCACTCTGGCAACTCCTTGTCCCCATACACCTTAGCCCCTCAACTCTCGGGCAACTTCATCACTTCAAGAACCGCAAACCCATTTGTGGCACAATTAAGCCGGGTCTTCCTCACACAAACCTCAAACCCGTCCCTCAGTTGTTTTCTTGGTCAATCTCCGGTTCAATTGGAAATTGCTTGTGGAGGGCATGCATTGAAATACTATGGTAAAGGAAAGAGAGAGAACAGAGAATAACTTAGCAAAAATCCCTAACCCTAGCAATTTTTTAGTTTATTGATGGGGAATAAGGAGAGTGTAGAGGAGGGGCAGGGTATCAATGGTATACAAGTTTCACAAACCATCGACAATCTCCGAAAATCTTGTCCGGTGAGATTCTCAAAATGGGGTTTCACAACCCAAAAATCACCCTAAAAACAACTATAGTGAACGATAAATTTGCCACTAAACACTCCCTAAAAATTCATCCCATATAAACTAATACAAAGTAAACCCCCAAAAAACCTTAACTAAACACATCCTATGACCATACATAATGGTAGATTTTTAAACTCTCGTTTCTTAACACACTCTCCGCGACATCAACTTATAAAATTCTTTATACTTTTTCTCCACATTTATAGTTTCTTAACTCTATATTTGTTTGCCCAATATATTTATATATTTTTAAAATTTTGATATTATTATTTTTGTTAAAATTAAATTTATTTCAAAAAATTTAATAAAAAATGTATAAAAAAATTAATAAAAATGAGATTTCCAATAAACACTTCATTAAAAATACACAAATATATTAAAATAATAAGAGCGATGTTATTTACAGCGGCCAAAAAAGCCCAAGAAGATAGAAGACACGGGTTGCGCATGCGCCCCATCCGGGTGCATGCGCGTGTAACCTGGGTTCATGCGCATTGCGCATGCGCCCCAAACCCTAATATATATTAATGTCGTGTAGTTGATACCTCTCCCTCCCCGAACCCTGATATGTTCTTGGCATGGCTCCCTAGGGCGCATGCAGAGTGGGCATGCACCCCAATCGTGTGTCTCATGGGGCGCACAAGGGAAGAGATTGCACGCATGTCCACTCCGCATGCACCTCAGGGAGCTATCATTGTGGAGTGACATTTGTGGTGTAGTTTTTTGTCCAAATATTAAGCCTGAATAATAGTTGCAAAGTTGAAGTGCAAAACATGAATATACAAAGACATCAATATGAAATCATACATAAAATTACTACTTTTCAACATGAGTATTGCCAAACTTTTCTCATACATGTTGAATCATATTATGCTTCAATTGTTCATGTGTAGTGTTATTCCAAAGTTGGACACAGTTGGGTAGGTAATCCACCATAGAATTTGGTATTCTAGACACGTACATGTAGTTAATATTTATTGTTTGCTCAAATTGAGACGGATCATAATACAATGTGTATGCGTCTCGTTCATCTTCCACAATCATATTGTGTAGAATTATGCAAGCTCTCATAATTTTCTCAATGAAATCAATGTCTCAAGAAAGTGTTGAGTTCTTTACAATAGCACATCGTGCTTGTAGCACTCCAAAAGCTCTTTCCACATCATTTCGACACGACTCTTGTAATTTAGCAAGCAATGCATCATTCTCACCTCGTGCAAGTCTTATTGACGGTATAAATATTTCTCACCGTGGATAGATACCATAGTTTAGATAATAACTCATGGTATATGAATGCCAATTGACGGTACAATTCATAGGTGGCGATATACCTTACAAAACATCATCAAACACAAGAGAACGATAGAGAGCATTGATGTCATTGCACGTACCTGGTGTTCCAAATAATGCATGTCAAATCCATAGATCATATGACCCAACAACTTCTAAGATGGTTGTTGGCTTTCTATGACCACGTGTGAACTGACATTTCCATGAAGTTGGACAATTCTTCAACTCTCAATGCATACAATCAATTGAACCTATCATGATAAAGAACCCACGTATCTCTCCACAATGAAGTCGTTACATGTCTTTTATGTTTGGTGTTCGTAGATACATGTCTCCAAATGAAGAAATGATTCCTTCCATGAAGTTGGTCAAACATTCTCGTGCATATGATGCGCCCATTCGAAGATACTCATCCACAACACCTACACTTACACCCCAAGTCAACATGTGTATGACATCCTTGCACTTTTGTAATGGGGATAAGCCAAACCTACCAGTTGTTTATCGTCTATGATGAAAATATTCATATGTGGATAAAAAATGGTTCACATTGCATAAAAACAACGGTTTTATGCATTCTAAACCGTCTTCGAAATTGTTATTCATAATAAACCGGTGGTGAAACTTCACTGAAATAGTCTTTGACTAGGCGTTCTTGACCTTTCTTACACTCTCTATCAATATATTGTCGATGTTGTTGTGGTTGTCGTGGTTGAGAGCTTTCACCTTCGGATCGACATTGTCTTGATCGAGCTAGCATTAGGGGTGTAATACGAGCCGAATGAGCCGAGCATCGGCATGCTCAAGCTCGGCTCGTTTATAAACGAGCCGAGCCCGAGCCGAGCCTAAAATTTATACGAGCTTTAGAACGTGCTCAAGCTTAGCTCGTTTAGAAAGTGAACGAGCTCGAGCCGAGCTTTTGACGAGCCGAGCCCGAGCCGAGCCCGAGTAGCTCCGCTAAAATAATGCTCCTATAGTGTTATTTTAGCCGAACGAGCCGAGCTTTACCCGAACGAGCCGAGCTTTGACATGCTCAAGTTCGGCTTGTTTATAAACGAGTCGAGCCCGAGCCGAGCCTAAAAATTATACGAGCTTTAAAATGTGCTCAAGCTTGGCTTGTTTAGAAAATGAACGAGCTTGAGCCGAGCTTTTGACGAGCCGAGCCCGAGTAGCTTGTCTCATATTACAGTCCTAGCTAGCATTCTTGACATAACACGATCCTCCATTGCAGCAAACTCGGGATATGTCAAACCACGAATAGTAAAATAGACATTTGCGGGGTTGGAACCTATTTTTGTTATGCAAATAAAAATTAAGTAATTTTGCAAAAAGCTTGAAGGGTGATGTGAATTTATGATTGGTTTTTGAGAGATTGAAGGAATGTATAATTTAGATGAGTGAGACGATATTTTTCATATTCAAACATAGAGTTTAAATAGGGGAGAATCAAGTGTTAAACTGCATTAATTTCAAATTCAAATCCGTCATAATTGAATGTCACTTGTGCGATGAGTGATCATTCAAAACAATATAGAGCCAAAACTCTAATAATTCACCAACATTGAAAAGAGTAAGGGTAAAATGCATTGAATTCAAATTCAAATCCGTCATAATTGAAGGTCATTTGGTTGATGAGTGGTCATTAAAATCAACATAAAACCAACAGTTTAATAATTCACAAACATTAAAAATAATAAATGTAAAATGCTGAATTCAAATTCAAATTCAAATAAATTATGTCAGATTATGAGGGCAAAGTATACTCTTGGGGATTAAAGGTTCGGGGAGTTACATATTCATCCTCATTCCGTTTAGTATAATGTCTCATCCCCGTCCCCATCTCCGTTTGGGGGTTAAAGACCCATTCCCTCCTTGTCGGGTATTCATCCCACACGCACCTAATTTTTTTCATTTATAGTTATTGTCGGGTTTTTCAAGAGTTTCTTGTTATATCTTCCATTTATAAATTCACATGAATTAAATATATAAACTCATTTGTATATAAACATTAAAATTAAAAAAATCCAATTTAATAAAATACAATCATAAATGAATAAAAAGTATTTGTAAATTATATTTAAAAACTATTAATCACCATTAATTTGTCCATTTAATCTACTTATCGGAAATTTCCGTGGTGATCTCCAATAAGGATCAAGATCGGGACCTCTAACCTCATCCCATCCTCATGCGGGCGGAGAATGACGTTTATCCTTATCCCGTTCTCACCCATATTATTTTTTCCATCCCATTTTCGTGACAATAGTCCCTGCCGAATATAAGGGATTTTCCGCTCTGTTGACACCCCTAAAATACTTTTTGGATACATATATATTGATATATGTCGTTTTTTACGACGTCTTGATCCACCAAACATACTCAAGTTTAGTCAATTTTCTTCCACGCTTCTGCCGTGGACTCATCGAATTTCCACATTAATAAATAATTCATTACTTGTTGCGTTTTATTACAATATTTATGGAAGAAAATTCTGTGAATCTTGTAGCTTAGTGATCAAGCAGAAGATACGTACTATAATCTATTCTTTATAGTCGATTATAATATTCGATTATATGATGTATTCTTGGAGGACCATCCAACATTGTTTGAATTTTTTTTATCCATTTTAATTTATTCATCACAAGTTTTATGGTAATTTGACTCACTCCTTGTACAAAGTTGACTTCTTTCAGTTTTATGGTATTATCATATTAAGGTTGAATTTTCTAAATAACCTATTTAAGCTTTAAAATTAAATATCTAATCCTTTAACTTTTTTATATTTTGGATTTTGTCCCGATTATAAAAACAATTTTTTATTTTTAGTTTTATTTTCTTCGCACTGTCAGCAATGGACCGTGGAACTGTGAAATGTCAAAAAAAAAAAAACTTTTTTCAAAAAAAAAAATTATTTAAATTAAGGGGTCTAAAACCAAAGATTAAAAAAAATTGATTAGGTTATATTTTTATAACTTCAGTACCCCGCAAAATTATCATCTTGTATCACTTGAACGAGGAGTTATAGTACTTATAAGACCACGTACAATGGGGTATCTAACCAATTTTATAATTTAAATCTCTTACAAATAGTTGAAATTTACTTCAAAACTCTTGAAGAAATATGGAAGATAGATATGCATTAGAAACGATGAGAGAGAAGAAAAGTGCTCACCTTTTGTTAACTTTTGCATTAAACTTGTGCCATGTGTCAATAATTTATTGGTAGAGTGTGGTAAATTTTGATCCATTAGATCCAAGCTTGATCAATGGTTCAGATTTTTTTCTGTTTAACATAATTTTATTAATCATATATGGTAGTTTAGGTTTAACTAAATATATTTTGATAAATTTTATTTTTATAAATATTTTTATTTTATTTTTATCTACCCATAGAGTCCAATATTGATTATATTAATATATTTTTATCTATTATGGAATCAAAATAAAATTTAGTTATAAATAAAATTAATAATATCAACATTTTAATGTATTTATATGCTTTTAATTATTAATGAAGTGTTTTTTAGAAATCTCATTTGAAATGCGGAATAGGCAGATAAAATAGTTTATCCAATACTCTAGAAAGGGGGGATGAATAGAGTATGGAAACTTTTCGCAATCTTAGGATAGGTAAGACCTTATCGAAAGAGATAAGACCTAATCAAATAAGATAAAGTCTTATTCGTAATAATAAGACCTTACACGTTTCTCTAAGATTGGTATTAAGTATAAAGGATTAGACAAACCAGGAATATAAAGAGCAGTAAAGGACACACGATATGTTAACGAGGTTCGGTCACCAACACGACCTAGTCCCCGCCTAGGATTGATTCAACCCTAGGATTCCAAGTAGCTTTATTTTCCTTTGTCTTGATGAGTTCCAGATACAATCTTCAGAAGACCTTCCCTCTTCTAAACTCAAAAGTCTTACACTTCCTATCTAGCAACTCACACACTCGAAAAGGAAAACTAAAGTACTCCAGATACAACACTCGTATCCAACGTGTCTAGAAGTGATAACGGTTTGTATGATCCTAGTTGAATTGTACTATCAGCTCGAAAAAGGTCTCACACTCTCAAGGAAGTAGAATGATGAAGCTTCGAGTATGAGAACAACACTTTGTGAGATAAGTCGAATGGTCACTTGTGTTTCCGAAGTAGGTAATGAACGTGTGTATTGTCTCTTGTTCTTTGTCTCTTTAAATAGGCAAGCGTATCAGCATTCTTTGACGTTGAGAACAATCTTGCCTTCGTGATCTTCGGAGATCTTGGGTTGTTGAGATTTGATCCAATCCTATTTTGTTGAGATTTTGTTTGTTGAAGTCAAGCAGTCAAGCACGATTTGTTGAGGTTCAGGAAATCTTCCAATTTTATCTCAAGAAGATTTAATTAAAACAAATCAAAGATTTGTTAAAATCAAATCCCTTAAATAACTCAACAATAAGGAAATAAAGCCGTTTGGATATGCGTCACTCAAGTGTAGTTTTTGTCCAGTTTTGGCAAGGTCTTACCAGATCATGTAAGGCCTTACTGAAACCTGGAAACCAAGGTTTTCTGTAATATGGTAAGGCCTTACCAGACACTGTAATGACTTTACCAAAACTTGTAAGGTCTTACAAAAACCTGGAAACCAAGGTTTTGGCTTTCATCAACCATAAGTAATGTCTTATTTATCAAGGTGGAGTTAACAATCTCCCCCTTGATGAAAGACAAAACTTATGATCTATTTCCTGCATTTGAACAACACAACAACACAATAACAAACAATATAGCATAATCACATGTAGGATCAAGTTTTTGAAAAAGATCGAATCATGCAAGTTTGTTTTTCAAAACCAAAAACAACCAAACTAAAACAAACCAAAGGTTTTCAAAACATTCAAAAGACAGAAATATTCTCCCCCTTTTTGTCTTTCAGCAAGAAAAATTGAGAATGTGAAAGGATCAATCTTCATCATCCGAGACTTCAACCACTTCATCAAACCATTGCCCATAATTTGAAGAAGAACCAGCTCGTTGTCCACGAAAACGATTACGCACCTTTTCCCTCTATCTATCCTGTGCCTCACCAGTTGTGGTCCAAGCCATCAATTTTGCTAAATGTTTTTCCTGCTCATTTCTGTATTTCTTGACTAAGCCATATTCCTCTACTGTCAAGATAGATGGTTCAGGTACTACGGGTCGAAGAATGCACCTTTTTAGCACCTTGCGTTCACAATTAATTACAACATTCTGACACACTTCTTGAATGTGTTCCACAGCATCCTCATCCAAAGGCATGATTGTAGTAGTTGCCCTATGAGATAGAGAAGTCAAAAATAGTAACTGATTAAGCTTCTCATTGACCATTAAAAGCTTCTCATGTGTATCATCTTGTCTATCCATAATATCAGCTCGGGCAGTATTCAAATCTTTCCTCAAGGCATCCACTTCGGCCTCTAAATCTTGAATTCTCTATTCAGAAGAAAGTTGAGCAGTTGGTTGATGTTTCTTCAGAATCCATTCTCCAGATAGAGTTTTCTCAACTCCAAGCCTTCCCCAACAATCCTCATCAATTTGTCCCTTATGATAAACCTTATCCTCATCTGTAGTATCAATTTCAAAGAACTCGAAGATCTTTGGAAATAAGTTGGCATAAGGAAGAGGAGCTGTCAAAGGGGTATTTACAGTGTGTAACATGTAGGATAAAATGAGGTTAGGGACATCAATCGCATACCCAGTAAGAATCAAGTCCAGAGTTTCCAAAAGGTTGTCAGTGATCAACTCTCTGGAATGCTTTTGTGGTAAGACACACCTAGCAAGCAAAGTAAAAACAATCTTTGCCTCTAAAGTTAAGACATTATGGGTTTGTTTTTGCTTTGACTTTGAAGAAGTAGCCACTGAAGGGATTTGTTTCTCAAAAAATGTTTTCTGGGCATGAGCAAGACACACATTTTTCGAAGGATGGGATTTGGTGTCAATGTCCTCAGGAACTCCTAAGATGATTGCCAAGGAAGAAGCAGAAAGTGTAATTTGTCGCCCTTTGATCTGGGAATGTAAAGTCAGAATCCCCTTTTCTCGGTGAGCAGTGAGGTTGACAAAGAAGAGTCGGGTAAGTCGTGGAAATGCAAAATTTCTCAGATTAAACATACTCCAGACATTTGAACATTTCAGCAGATTAACACACGGCAGATTCATAGACTCCAAAAAATTCTCATCAACAGTTTCACAAAAGCTCAGGGGACGATTAACAAAACCATCTTTCCACATCCCAGCTTTGGTATAGTTCAAAAACCAAGAAAATGGTGCTTCACTACTAACCTCAAACCCCGAAGGTGGTGATCGAAGACGATGTTGAGGTATGTCATTTGCGGCTGGGGGATAAACGGCTTGAGTAGTTTGCCGAGAAGGAGAGGGAGTAGACATCGAAGAATCAGAATCTGGATTGTACTCTTTCAGAACAGCTTTGCCCTTTCTAGCCGACGATCGCTGCTTCTTGGATGCTGGAGCGGAGGATTGAGTCGAAGAACGTTTGGGAGCCATCGCAGATTAGGGTTTGGAGAGGAATGTCGAAGAGAAGGTTGGAGAATTTATGAAGCGCAGAAACACATTATGAACCGAGATCTTTAAAGATTTGGTATTAAGAGGGAGATAGGGAAAATCTTTTTAAAAATCTTCGTAAAATTTTAAGAAATTTTAAAAAGATCAAAATTAAAACCGAAAGATTTCCAAAAAAATAATCTATTAGTTAGTTATCTATTAAGATAATAACTAAAAGATTTGATCCAAATTAATCTTTTAAAAATAAAAATCAAGAACATACTATTATTTAGTAAGGCCTTGAAATGTATTTTAAGATCTTAATATAAAGAATAAGATCAGTGTTTGTAACATAATTTTAGTAAGACCTTGAAATGCATGTTAAGGTGTTAATGTAGGGAATAAGATCAATATTGTAAAATAATAATTGCTCCCCCTACATTTGTGCCTCCCTGTTAAGCATACCAAGTTCTAACCTTATGAAGTTAAATCTCTCTTCGGGTAAAGGTTTTGTAAAGATATCGGCTAGTTGTAGATCAGTAGAAATGAATGTCAAAGACACATCACCTTTTTCTACATGATCACGTATAAAATGGTGTCTCACATCTATATGTTTCGTTCTTGAATGCTGTACAGGATTTTTCGAGATAGAAATAGCACTGGTATTGTCACATTTTATTGGTATGTCCTTAAAGTTGAATCCGAGATCTTGGAGTTGTTGCGCAATCCATAAGATTTGCGAACAACAAGCTCCAGCATCAATATATTCAGCTTCGGCTGTTGAAAGAGCCACTGAATTTTACTTCTTGGAATGTCAACTTATTAAGGATGTACCAAGAAATTGACAACACCCTGAGGTGCTTTTTCTATCCACTTTATATCCTGCAAAATCAGCATCGGAATATCCGATAAGACCGAAACTACTTTGTGCGGGATACCATAGACCTATATCTTTTGTACCATTAAGATATCTTAGTATCCTTTTTACCGCAATGAGATGTGATTCCTTTGGGTTAGCTTGAAATCTAGCACACATGCAAACACTAAACATAATGTCAGGTCTACTAGCAGTAAGATATAGTAAAGATCCGATCATACCTCGAAATTCTTTTTGATTTACTTGTTTGCCGGTAAGGTCTTGATCCAAAGAGAGAGTAGAGCTTATTGGTGTTTTGGCTATTTTTGATTCATTCATCTTAAACTTCTTCAGAAGGTCTCTTGTGTACTTTCCTTGATTGAGGAATATACCCTTTTTGCTTTGATGTACTTGTAGTCCAAGAAAGAAATTTAATTCTCCCATCATACTCATCTCAAATTCCTTGCACATGATGTCAGAAAATTCCTTGCAAAGAGATTCATTAGTTGCTCCAAACAAGATATCATCCACATAAATTTGAACAACAAGAATATTCTTTCCATGAGTTTTAATGAATAAAGTTTTGTCAATCAACCCTCTTTTGAAGTTATTTTCTAGAAGATATTTTGAAAGTCGCTCGTACCAAGCTCTTGGGGCTTGCTTTAAGCCGTAAAGAGCTTTGTCAAGCTTAAAAACATGATCTGGAAATTCATTACTTTCAAAACTAGGAGGTTGAGCAACATAAACTTCTTCATCTAGATAACCATTCAAAAAGGCACACTTTACGTCCATTTGAAAAAGTTTGATACTCATGTAAGATGCAAAAGCAAGAAGTATGCGAATGGCTTCAAGCCTGGCTACGTGATAGCATGAATTATAGTCTATATTTTGGGGTTTGTTTGGACGTTTTATCTTCAAAAATCTGCATGTTTGTATGTATAATATGTGATTCTATTACCATTTCATCTACCTTTGCGAGAATCGAGGTCTACACCTAGTTTCGTTGTAATTGCAGGTAATATGGTACGTTTTGCATCAAAAAGGAGCAAAAGGAGTCATTAGTCATTTGGAGCTACATCCAGGGAGCATAGCCATGGATTAAAGATTTACTTTGGACCAGTTTTGAGAGATTTCACATTCAGTTGTGAGTCACCTCGGTTGACCACAGATTCACCTCGACCGAGGTGATCCAGAGACGCCGACTCGACCGAGGCGAACACCTAGGACGCGGCGAGAATATTTTATTCTTGAAGGAGATCTTTTAAACTTGGAAAGTAATCTTATATTTTTGGGCTGGGCTCTTGGAAGGAAGGAGATATGCAGAATCATATATTTTACCTATATTTATGGGAGAATATCTTTCTAAGATTTATTATCTTTGGAGGGTTATTTTCCTATAAAAAGGGTTGGATTTTCCACAAATCCGATCGTGCTTAGATCCCGCATACATCCGCTATCAGCGCAAGAGAGTCGTTTACGCAGCAGCAGCATACTCCAAGTTGGGAGAGTTGAAGAACCTTTTTAAAGGTTGAAGGAAGATTGAAGTTCATAGCTTTTATAGCTTTATTGAAGGGTTTTGTAAGATTGTCTTCAATTCCCTCAATTGTTGTCTTGTCTTTTTGGATTGCTATCCAATGAACGCTTTGTTGTGATATTTGATTCAGTTATTGAAGTCTTTTCATTAAATTCTTCTTTGTTCAAATATTCACCTTCTTTCCTTATATTTAATACTTTCATAATGATGATGAGTGGCTAATTTCCTTGTGCGATTCTAGGGTGATTAGCTGAAGGTTGTGGGAAAAACAATGATAGAATAATCTTAGATTCCAGTAGGATCCTGAAAGTTCGAGTCTTTAACCTTAACCCTAAGCATCTCGTTCGGTTGATGAACATCTCGGCCGGGGTGGAATTCTTCTGACCGAGGTGACTTATCCGACCTAAAACTGAGAGTTAAGTGTTAGAGTTTGCTAAATCCTATTCTTATTACACCTTCCTGGTTCAATGCAAGTTTAGGATGAGACTTACCCGGTAATTCCTTAGTTTGTGTATTGACGATCATAAGTGTAGGTAATAAAGGTTTATCCTTTATTGGGGTTTGAATGTGCTTCCATCCCATCTTTGTGAGTTAGCCTGAGACTTACCCGGTAAAGGTTGATTCTATTCCCTTAGATGGTGTGTTAGTTTGAGGTTATAGTTCTTTATCTTGATTCCTTGAGACTTACCCGGTAATAGGAGTTACGGTTTAGGATTAGTGTGTAGTGAGACTTACCCGGTGATCTACTCCACTTTAGTAACACCTTCCCCACGCAAAAATCTCAGCTTTGTCCGCTTATCTATAGATCTTGAGTTGGAACCACAACTAGATGCTTTAATCCCTAGAATTGCATGTTTGCTTTATTGACTTCTTATTCATCTTTGATTGTGTTAATTGCTCTTGTGGTTAGAATTGATATAGCACACCGTATTGACTTTGTTTCACCGAGTCCCTGTGATCGACCCCTGGAATTTTCTTGCTTTTACTACGATTGACCCGTACACTGCGGGTTCGCATCCTTGTTTTAAGCTTAAGTCTAGGGTTATAAATTTAAAGCTTGCACACACCGTTTGGAGCGAACAAGTTTTTGGCGCCGTTGCCGGGGAATTGGTCTAGACCGAGCCGGTTACGGTTTGCTTTCGGGGCATTTACCCCTGTTGCTACTAACTACTCTTTCTATGAGTTTTGTAGTTTTCAGGATTTCCGATGACTACATTTGATCCAGCCTGGATAGCAAGACAAAGTGCTAGGGCGGACCATTATGAATACTTGGAAGAGAAGTACTCCTTCTATTGGTTCAACAATGAATGGGAAAGAGAAGAGGCCATTCAGCATGAACTTGCGATATGGGATGAGAAGAATGTCCCTAAAAACATTTATGAGCAACCTTTTGAAGACTCTCTCGAATCAAGATTGGAGAAGTTGATGAAGAAGGTGGAGGAGCTCAAGGAAAGCACCCTATCCTATGCTAAGCCGAAAGAGGAGCATAAGGAAGTATTGCACGTTCCAAGCATCCCCCCAGTCGAACCCAAAATTTCTCCTGAAACTTCTGAGGAAGAGGAGGATATGGAAGGTCTCGATTTGACTGTTGAGACCTCGGTCGAAGTGGAAGAGATCTCGGCCGAGATGGAAGAATCTGCAAAACTGGAAGCAGAAGATGCAAAGAACCTTGGTCAAATTACTGAGATTGTGACCAAGGTGGAAGAAAGATCAACTGAGTTGAGAGAGATTTCATGTGTTGGTTATCAACCTAACATGAAACCTGATCCGAGCTTTGGAGAACTTTACAAGGTAAGTTCTCTTGCTCCATTCGAAATCCTTATTAAAATTTCTGAATTTTTCAGGAAAGCACCGGAAAGTTGGAGGTCTCTTCCGAAAGAACCTCCAAAGATCAAGATGAAGTCTTCCTTGAAATTGTTGGAAGAAGAAGCTCCTCGGATCATGAGGAGTGGAGTTGGCAAGCACTACACCGCTAAGGCGATGAAGAGTCTCTTGTTCAAGTATGGGGTCCCTCGCATGCTCAGGACCCTGTACCATCCCCAAGCTATAGATGGGGAAGCTGCTATAATTCTCGAGAAACTGTTTTCTCGATCAAGGAAAGGATGGGACACGAGGAATGTCCCATTGAAGTGTAGGAAGTCTAGACGAATTCCGGTGAGAATCAAACCGTACAAGCTTGTACGTGGGAGATCTTACCATTTGCCGGTGAAGTTAGGAACCGGAACCTTCTTGGAAGATTTTTACGGATGTGATGAGCACTCCACGACATTCGAAGTGCATTGAGTAATCCCATGCCGTATGGTCCAGCTAGCGACCTTAAACCAAGCGCTTCTTGGGAGGCAACCCAAGGTATTGCTTTCTTCTCCCTTTTCTAGTTTAGTTTAGATAGTTGCTTTGTTTTTGTTTTCCTCTAGACAACAACCAGGTATTCCAAAAGGAAGGATCACAGTTCAGGAGCTACATTGGAAGAACAAAATTTCGAGAAGTTGAGGAAACGAGCTTTACTGAGATACATCTCGAGTACTGTCAGAACACCTCGACCGAGATGTGCTTCGCCAACTGAGATGGTCATTTCTGGGAGCTGTTTCTTACTCCTTCATGCAGTTTAGCTATGTTCGGTGAGTATCCTGTCCTTAGACTTATTTTGACCCACTGGGACAGTGTGTCCCAAGTATGGGGTACGCGGATATGTTATTTGACTATGGATGATTGTATGCTACTTTGATGGATATTTATGATCTTATTATGCTTCACTTTCGCTTCTATATGTTTATCTGAGATTACATACATGCATACAGGTTATTTGATTGAGAAAAACGTCGAAACTGAAAAAAATGGTTTTTAAAAAAAATTTTTGACCTCGATCGAGTCAGTCTTGGCCAAACGAGGTGCTTCACCTCGGTTGAACCAAGAACACCTCGACCGAGGTGGGTTAACTGAGAGTTTTCGAAAACGATTCTCGTGTTGCTTATCTGGATATGATCTCAGTGAAGATCTTGTTTACTGACTGGTTTTAAGTTCTTTATGTGTTTGAAAGGTTTTATAATATCTTTAAGTTGCTAAATGCTTTGTTTGAAATTATTGGCATGTTTAATACTTTGTTTTTATCCAAATTATGTTGAATTTGAAGGTTGACACCACAAGATAAGTTCTCTCACTTTCTTCCTGGAAAGACCAAGGCAATTCATTCTTCTCTCTTCTTCTTCTTGATCATGCTTAGCCCCTCATATACATTTTGCCTCCCTTTACCTATCCGGGAATTTGGAAGCAAGCGAAGTGGTGAAAGCAAGTGAAGTTAAAGTTGAGAAGTTGGCTGGAAGTGAAAGTGCTAGAAAGTAATAATAGGTTTGGGGAAGTCAATCATGAAGATGAGTAACTCGGCACCATTCACATAGCCGGGTGTTTGTGTCTTGCCAAAGTCGGATTGAGCGATATTCCTAACGGGTCATGGTATGTGCATCAAGGGTTTGATGCATCTCGAGAAATTGATGATTGCAGATTTCCTAGGCTTCGGTTATTGTGCACCTCTGTCCATGCATCCCAAAAAGTAAAGTAAAAAGAAAAAAAAGTGGAATAAGCAAAGCTTATTGGTGGAAGATGTTGCAAGTCAAAGTGGAAGTGAAGTTCATCCTTTTCCCGGATTCTATCACCACATTACCTTACATACATCCCTACCCTACACGTTTCTTGACCTTTTCTTTTGGGAAGCCCTTGAGACCTTGAGCTTGTTGATTGACTTAGTGATTTAAACTGGATTATACATGATTAATTTTGATAATTATGAATTATTATGCATTCTATGATTTTATGCAAAGATGAACAACTTTTCTATATTTATAAAATGTTTTGAGCATATTGAGTTTTTAATTTCCAGGAAGTACTCTCTTAGAGTGATCTATGATAGTTGCACACCATAAAATGTTTTTTGAAAGACTTTTTCATTGATTTTATTGACTTATAATACATTCTATCTTGTCTTCTATATGCGGAACTTGCTTGGGGACAAGCAAGGGCTAAGTATGGGGTATTTTGATAGCATGAATTATAGTCTATATTTTGGGGTTTGTTTGGACGTTTTATCTTCAAAAATCTGCATGTTTGTATGTATAATATGTGATTCTATTACCATTTCATCTACCTTTGCGAGAATCGAGGTCTACACCTAGTTTCGTTGTAATTGCAGGTAATATGGTACGTTTTGCATCAAAAAGGAGCAAAAGGAGTCATTAGTCATTTGGAGCTACATCCAGGGAGCATAGCCATGGATTAAAGATTTACTTTGGACCAGTTTTGAGAGATTTCACATTCAGTTGTGAGTCACCTCGGTTGACCACAGATTCACCTCGACCGAGGTGATCCAGAGACGCCGACTCGACCGAGGCGAACACCTAGGACGCGGCGAGAATATTTTATTCTTGAAGGAGATCTTTTAAACTTGGAAAGTAATCTTATATTTTTGGGCTGGGCTCTTGGAAGGAAGGAGATATGCAGAATCATATATTTTACCTATATTTATGGGAGAATATCTTTCTAAGATTTATTATCTTTGGAGGGTTATTTTCCTATAAAAAGGGTTGGATTTTCCACAAATCCGATCGTGCTTAGATCCCGCATACATCCGCTATCAGCGCAAGAGAGTCGTTTACGCAGCAGCAGCATACTCCAAGTTGGGAGAGTTGAAGAACCTTTTTGAAGGTTGAAGGAAGATTGAAGTTCATAGCTTTTATAGCTTTATTGAAGGGTTTTGTAAGATTGTCTTCAATTCCCTCAATTGTTGTCTTGTCTTTTTGGATTGCTATCCAAGGAACGCTTTGTTGTGATATTTGATTCAGTTATTGAAGTCTTTTCATTAAATTCTTCTTTGTTCAAATATTCACCTTCTTTCCTTATATTTAATACTTTCATAATGATGATGAGTGGCTAATTTCCTTGTGCGATTCTAGGGTGATTAGCTGAAGGTTGTGGGAAAAACAATGATAGAATAATCTTAGATTCCAGTAGGATCCTGAAAGTTCGAGTCTTTAACCTTAACCCTAAGCATCTCGTTCGGTTGATGAACATCTCGGCCGGGGTGGAATTCTTCTGACCGAGGTGACTTATCCGACCTAAAACTGAGAGTTAAGTGTTAGAGTTTGCTAAATCCTATTCTTATTACACCTTCCTGGTTCAATGCAAGCTTAGGATGAGACTTACCCGGTAATTCCTTAGTTTGTGTATTGACGATCATAAGTGTAGGTAATAAAGGTTTATCCTTTATTGGGGTTTGAATGTGCTTCCATCCCATCTTTGTGAGTTAGCCTGAGACTTACCCGGTAAAGGTTGATTCTATTCCCTTAGATGGTGTGTTAGTTTGAGGTTATAGTTCTTTATCTTGATTCCTTGAGACTTACCCGGTAATAGGAGTTACGGTTTAGGATTAGTGTGTAGTGAGACTTACCCGGTAATCTACTCCACTTTAGTAACACCTTCCCCACGCAAAAATCTCAGCTTTGTCCGCTTATCTATAGATCTTGAGTTGGAACCACAACTAGATGCTTTAATCCCTAGAATTGCATGTTTGCTTTATTGACTTCTTATTCATCTTTGATTGTGTTAATTGCTCTTGTGGTTAGAATTGATATAGCACACCGTATTGACTTTGTTTCACCGAGTCCCTGTGATCGACCCCTGGAATTTTCTTGCTTTTACTACGATTGACCCGTACACTGCGGGTTCGCATCCTTGTTTTAAGCTTAAGTCTAGGGTTATAAATTTAAAGCTTGCACACACCGTTTGGAGCGAACACTACGGGAGCAAAAGTCTCCTCGTAGTCGATACCTTCCTCCTGATTGTATCCTTGAGCTACAAGACGAGCTTTATTCCGAATGATATTACCACTTTCATCCAGCTTGTTTCGAAAGACCCATCTTGTCCCGATAACTGATTTACCTTTGGGTCTTGCAGTAAGTGTCCATACTTTGTTTCGCTCGAACTCGTTTAGCTCATCTTGCATAGCAATAATCCAGTCAGGTTCTTGAAGAGCTTCGGTATATTTCTTAGGTTCTAGAAGAGAAACAAAAGCATGAAAAGCACATAGGTCTTTTAATTTAGAGCGAGTTTGTATTCCAGATGAGGGATCAGAAATAATATCCTGAGTTGAATGGGATGATGCATGTTTGAATTTCCTCCGGACATTTCTCTGATTATAAGCATCGGGTTCAGAATTAATAGGAAGTGGGGAAGACGGCTCTTGTTGCTCAGGTGGTGATGTATCTTCAAGACTGGTTTCATTTGTAAGACCTTGAGGAGGTGCTTCAAGGTCTTGAGACACGTTTGTAAGATCTTGAGATACGTCTGTAAGGTCTAGAAATGGCTCTTGCATGTTTCTGACGTTCTTATCAACTTCTTCTTCCTCTTCCTCATGTTTATTTAGATCAAGATCTGCAAAGCTCTCACTCAAGATACCATTATCGTTTTCATCAAACAAAACATGGATACTTTCTTCGACTACTTTGGTACGTTTATTATATACTCGATAAGCCTTGCTTTGAGTCGAGTATCCGAGAAATATACCTTCGTCGCTACGAGCATCAAATTTTCCAAGATTATCCTTCCCATTATTATGCACGTAACACGTACATCCAAATGGTTTAAAGTAAGATATGCTTGGTTTTCTTCCTTTAAAAAGCTCATAAGGAGTTTTCTTTAACATTGATCGAATCAAACATCTATTAAGAATGTAATTTGCTGTATTAACAGCTTCTGCCCAGTATGACTTAGGCAGATCATTCTCTAATAGCATTGTCCTAGACATTTCCTCTAGGGTGCGGTTCTTTCGTTCCACAACCCCATTTTGTTGAGGTGTTCTAGGAGCTGAAAAATTATGAGAAATACCATATTTCTCACAAAATGCATCAAAATCTGATTGATCGAATTCTCTAATATGATCACTTCTAATAGAAACGATTGGTAGGTTTTTCAAAGTTTGTAACTCCTTACAAAGTTTTGAGAAGTATAAAAGTGCTTCAGATTTCATTTTTAGAAAGAAAACCCAAGTAAATCGAGAATAATCATCAACAATAACAAGAATGTATTGCTTGCCTTTGGGAGATTTGACGCGCATAGGTCCACAAAGATCCATGTGGAGAAGTTCAAGAGGTCTAGTAGTACTTACCACTTGCTTCTTTTTGAAGGAACTACGAGTATGTTTACCTCTTGAGCAAGCATTGCATAATTTATCTACCTTGAATTTTAGGTCAGGAAGACCTCTTACAAGATCTTTTGATTTGAGTTTGTTAAGAGAATGTAGACTGATGTGACCAAGTCGTCTGTGCCATAGTCTTGAGTCATCTGATAAGACCTTGAGACATTTTAAATTTGTCCCTGCAATTTGGTTAGTATTAATAGCATATATATTATTATCCCTGTGAGCTGTTAGCACTAAATTTCCTGTCATCTCATCTCGAACTTCACACTTCCTCTTGTCAAAGCTAACACAATTTCCTTTATCACAAAGCTGAGAAACACTGAGAAGATTATATTTTAAGCCATCCACCAAATAAACATCTTTAATATTATTATTTGAATCAAGACCAACGTTACCGATACCAAGAATGTCACATTTTCCTTTGTCACCAAGAGTTACAGTGCCAGTGATTTTCTTCTTTAGAGTGTCGAAAAGAGATTCTTTCCCACTCATATGTCTTGAGCAACCACTGTCCATTATCCATTTTTGAGTCTTGGTGATATCCTGCAAAACGGAAAATCATCCTTTCCGGCTTGACCAATACACATGTAATAACTAGGATTTCGAATTCTAATTAATGTTGATTAACTTAATCGTTGATAGTAATTAACATATAACTCGCGAAGACTTCGAAAGTGATGAGTAAGAGTTCCACCGTTATGTTCCTCGCGTAATTTTGGACGTTTGGGAAAATTTTTACTTTTTCCCCCGGGTAATTATTTTTACCCTCCGGTGTTATTTGGAGCATTTGGGAGCTCCAATTAATAAAAATGCAGTTGAGAGAAATGATCAGGACATCGGATATGTCTTAGATATGAAATAACATGGAGAGGCAAAACGGCCAAAATAGTCGCTATTTCGTTTTTTAACGGCTAAGAAAGACGGCTTAGGAATACACGTTTTCCGAGGCAGTTGTGTAATAATTATCCCTACAATATTCCAAATTTAATGTTCCAATCTCGAGAAGTTTGGAGAAAGAGGTTCGACCCGCCTTTGGATCGGTTAAAGGATAATTATCGACTTTACTAAAGGATAATTATCGTCTTCACTATAAATAGCGGAAAATCGTTTATTAATTCATTTCCTTTCACGTTTTCTCGTAAAAGCTCTGATTTCTCTCAACCTTCAAACTCATATCTACTCTCCGTTTCTAATCCGATTTCAATTCCGTTTGAGTTTCTGGATTCCTCTCTTCATTCTCTTCATAACGGTACCGAGTTTCTGCATTTCCGAGTATATGGAGGGCTGGTCGAGCATATATGTCACCAGGACGGTTCCGTCGCTCAGATTCCGATGAATTTGATGCTGTCCATGCGTAGCCTGCGTCGTTGTGATTCCGAATCTTCTTTCAGATTGTCAATCGGGTTAGTATCGAATAAGTTATGAATTTATTCGTTTTCCGTACTGCGATTTGATCTAAATTGACTTTAGGCTTGTCAAATAGGACAATTAGAAATTCCATTATGGTCGTTATATTATTCTGGTGATTATGGGTTCTTGTTTGATGAAATCTGATGATAGGGGGTTTAGAAATTGCCTGCGGGCAAAACGTTATTATGGCAAAATCTAATTAATTAATTAAAGGTTAATTAATTAAATTAGGATTAAAATTGAGATTGAGGAATGTTGATTAGATACTACCTTGAGATTTGAGGAATTGTGAGCTATGTTGAGATATTGAGGTTTAGTTGGTTGTGAGGCTCATAGATTGAGTTTGATTCTTATGGATTCCTTTGGGTCTAGGTGTGACCCCTTTGATGAATAGAGGTTGATATATCTTTTTATGCCTTGTTTATAGGCCGTGTTGTCCCTCCAGTGTAGAGGTGATCGTGGTTGAGTTTGTACAAGGTTGAGGTAAGTCCGTAGGACTTACTTAGCTACCATCCTTATATTGGGTGTTTGTATGAGTGGTGTGTGCCTTATATGTTTGCTATGATAGCATGTGATGTCGTATTTACCGACCTATGTTTTATTGATTGCCCCACTGCGTGGCTGTGATAACCTTTCCCTTTCATCCCACCGTGGAGTCTGGGAGGTTCTCTGATGTCAGGCCAGACCGGTTTACAGGAAGGGCGCAATCCACTCCCATAGGGTACACGGATTGTGTGACCGATACTAGTACGGCTGGCTAGCAGGCTCAGAGGCGAGGATGTATCGGTCCTCGTGTCACCTAGTTTCATATATATTATATCTATACGATTTGAGTGAATGACCATTATATTGAGATGAATAAATGGGTAAATGAGTGAAAGCATGCTGATATGTTTATCTTTCCCTATGTGTGATTGTGCTTATGCATTACCTCATATATGTATGGTTAGCTAACGGTTTCATACCGTGTTGTAGATGTTTGCAGGTTAGGCGCTACTGGGTGATCTGGCAGGGTGACAGGCCGAGGACTCTCGTACATTAGGTGGTTGGTTTGGGGTTGTTGTGTCTCCCCTCCTGCGTGAGGATGATCTTTTGTACCTCCTATGTGAGGATGTCATTTTATATACTCGGCTATGTTGTTGTTTACTTTGGGTCGTACAGTTTATACTGTTTTATGTATTTGTTTTATATCAGTCAGTGTCATGTTGTAAGGTCCAGTGAACTTGTTGTCAGGCTAGGGTCAGGATCCATTGTGAGATCCTAGCCCAATGTGACATCCCGAGTCCCGCGGATTCGGGGTGTTACAACACAGAGTTAGATCCATTATGGGGGTAGACCATGTTAGGTGGCCTAGTCCCTTTAGGAACCCATATATGTTTTACCCGTTCATTTAGACGTACAGGAAAGGTATTTCTAATAATGTATGAATCCGTTCTCCTATATGGACAAGTTTCCTTTACAAGACCTTTTCTACAACAAAAGAAACAAGTAGGAGATCTCCAATTTCCTTTTGCCTTAACGAACGTGGTAGTGGGTTTAGCAGGAAAATTCATGTTATATCCAATTCCACTTCGATTTAAGGATAATTGTTGTTCTCCAAGCATTTTATCAAGAGTAGCTTTAGATTTAGTAAATTGCACAAGAGCTATTTACTGTTCTTGACATTTTTCAGAAAGTTTCACTTTTTCATTCTCTAAGTCAGTATTACATGACTTAAGAGATGAGAGGTTTGCCTTTAGATCGGAATTTTCCAATCGTAAGGCCTTAACCTCAGTGTCAAGATCTGATTGTATGTTGTCAAGATCTTGAACTTTCAGCGAAAGCATTCTTATGCAAGTTTCCTGATCATTAAGCTTTTCTTGTAGAATGTTGATTTCTTTGCTGTAAATTTCTTCATTAGAGATCATGTTTTTCAGTACTTCTGATAAAACATCGGTAGGACTAGATATAAGATTTCTTACCATTCCATCCAAATGTTGATCTTGATTTTTGTCGGATTTTGCCATAAGACATAAGTTTGCATGATCATCTTCAGAATCTGAATCACTCGAGGAGTCTGAATCGCTCCAAGCTGCTACCATGGCTTTCTTGCCAAATTCCTTTTTCTTGAATTTGTTCTTCTTCTTTTGAGGACATTCTTTAACAAGATGATCTGTTTCACCACATTCATAGCAATTTAGAATACGATTCTTCTTTAAGGGGTTAGAAGACTTACCTCTGTATTTAGATGATCCAGCATTTTCTTTGTTTGAAAATTGCTTTTTCATTTTCAATATTCTAGCTAGTCCTCTTGTGATAAGAGCAAAAGGATCTTCATCATCACTTTCAGAATCTTCCAGTGGTTCCTCTTTCTTTGCCTTGAGTACCAAATTCTTAATGTTTGTTGGCACATCCCCATCGTCCTCATTGAGGATCAATTTGTGGGTGATTAATTTGCCTAGCAAATCATCAAGAGCAAGTGTATTGAGGTTTTGTGCTTCTTCTATAGCGGTTACCTTGGGACCCCATTTTGCTTTAGGCAAGCATCTAAGTATCTTTCTGACTTTTTCTTCATTGTTGAAAGTCTTTCCTAGTGAGTCAAGATTATTAATGATCTCCGTAAAACGGGTGAACATTGCTTTGACTGATTCATCTGGGATCATTTTAAACAATTCATATTGCCTCAGAAAGATACTTATTTTGGTTTCTTTGACCTGGCTGGTTCCTTCATAGGTGACCACTAATTTATCCCATATTTCTTTAGCGGATCTGCATGAAGATATACGATTAAATTCATCAGTACTTAAACCACAATATAATAGATTAATAGCCTTGTAGTTTTTCGCCACGCTCTCAAGATCTTTCTGATTGAATTCAGCTTCTGTCTTGTTTACTGTTGTATTGTCGGGACCATCCTTGGTAGGAGTGAGAGGTCCGTTCTTGATAATATGCCAAAGCTCCAAATCTTGATCGATGATAAACATCTGCATCAAGGATTTCCAGTGCATAAAATTGTTTCCTACAAAAAGAGGTGGTCTAGAAATTGATCTTCCTTGACCAAATCCGCCTTGACCTTCACCTGCCATTAGTTAGCCTCACAGATAATAACATCTAAGAAGACGTGAGTTAGGCTCTGATACCAATTGAAATGCGGAATAGGCAGATAAAATAGTTTATCCAATACTCTAGAAGGGGGGGATGAATAGAGTATGGAAACTTTTCGCAATCTTAGGATAGG
Organism: Fagopyrum homotropicum; assembly: GCA_033239125.1. NCBI lineage: Eukaryota > Viridiplantae > Streptophyta > Magnoliopsida > Caryophyllales > Polygonaceae > Fagopyrum > Fagopyrum homotropicum. Next base: position 10,484,130 of record BSWB01000001.1, read on the forward strand.
TAAGACCTTATCGAAAGAGATAAGACCTAATCAAATAAGATAAAGTCTTATTCGTAATAATAAGACCTTACACGTTTCTCTAAGATTGGTATTAAGTATAAAGGATTAGACAAACCAGGAATATAAAGAGCAGTAAAGGACACACGATATGTTAACGAGGTTCGGTCACCAACACGACCTAGTCCCGCCTAGGATTGATTCAACCCTAGGATTCCAAGTAGCTTTATTTTCCTTTGTCTTGATGAGTTCCAGATACAATCTTCAGAAGACCTTCCCTCTTCTAAACTCAGAAGTCTTACACTTCCTATCTAGCAACTCACACACTCGAAAAGGAAAACTAAAGTACTCCAGATACAACACTCGTATCCAACGTGTCTAGAAGTGATAACGGTTTGTATGATCCTAGTTGAATTGTACTATCAGCTCGAAAAAGGTCTCACACTCCCAGGGAAGTAGAATGATGAAGCTTCGAGTATGAGAACAACACTTTGTGAGATAAGTCGAATGGTCACTTGTGTTTCCGAAGTAGGTAATGAACGTGTGTATTGTCTCTTGTTCTTTGTCTCTTTAAATAGGCAAGCATATCAGCATTCTTTGACGTTGAGAACAATCTTGCCTTCGTGATCTTCGGAGATCTTGGGTTGTTGAGATTTGATCCAATCCTATTTTGTTGAGATTTTGTTTGTTAAAGTCAAGCAGTCAAGCACGGTCAAGCACGATTTGTTGAGGTTCAGGAAATCTTCCAATTTTATCTCAAGAAGATTTAATTAAAACAAATCAAAGATTTGTTAAAATCAAATCTCTTAAAGAACTCAACAATAAGGAAATAAAGCCGTTTGGATATGCGTCACTCAAGTGTAGTTTTTGTCCAGTTTTGGTAAGGTCTTACCAGATCATGTAAGGCCTTACTGAAACGTGGAAACCAAGGTTTTCTGTAATATGGTAAGGCCTTACCAGACACTGTAATGACTTTACCAAAACTTGTAAGGTCTTACAAAAACCTGGAAACCAAGGTTTTGGCTTTCATCAACCATAAGTAATGTCTTATTTATCAAAGTGGAGTTAACATCATTTTTGTTAATTGTTTATATATTTATTATTTACTTTTTAGAAATAAATTTAGTTATAAATAAAATTAATAATATCACCATTTTAAAAAGAATATAAATAGGGTGGGTGAATAAATTTAGAGTTAAGAGATTGAGAGTTAAAAACTATGAATGTAGATAAAAAGTAGATGAAGTTTTATAAGTTGATGTGGCGGAGAGAGAGGGTTTAAAAACTTTGTTTATATACCCACCATTGTGGGTGGTCTAAGGATGAATTGTTACTCATGTCAACAAGAATTCTTCTTTTTCAGTGGTCGAGTGAGGACAAAGAATTATGAAGTTAAGTGTGCTCGTGCTGGAGTAATTTCAAGGCGGGTGATCTTCTGGAAAGTTTTTGCGCGAGCATAGTTGGCATGAGGACAACGGTCCTAAGACCTTGGTTTTGAGAAGTTTTTGCGCGAGCATAGTTGACATGGAGACAACGTCTCTATGACCTCGGGTGTTACACCTCTACCAAGTTCTTTCATCATACTAATAGAGTAGAATCTATATATACTACTAAACTAGACTACACTAATGGTGACGTGTCATTCTCACAAATTTTGTAGGGTTAAATCTTTTTTAGTTAACTTATTAAACGATAAAATCTTTTTTATTAATCCAAAAATAAAACAAAATTTTGTAAAATTAACTAAAAAGATCTCCTAAATATTTTAAAAATAATTTGGTTTACGTATTTCTTTTATTTTTAAGCCATCGAAATTTAAGTAATTTATTTATTGGGAAGTTTTTTTTTCTTAATTTATTTTGGAAGGATTATAAGCTCAATCTATTTACGTTAAAAAAATTCACGGAATTCCCTATCCCACATCGATTATAAGTAAGTATGATAGATTGATAACTTGTATATATAGAGGGTTTGAATATTAAACAAATCACACATTTCTTGGCATTTTGGCTAAGTTAAGTATAATTTTTGTTCATAACGGATTAATATTTGTTTTGTGAGTTGTTGACCTGCTAACGACCTACTATAATGTGGGTCATTGATCTATTATTTTGTGGGTCGTTGGCCTACTGTTTAGGGGTCGTTGGCCTACTGTTTTGTGGGTCGTTAAGCCACAGTTTTGTGGGTCGTTAAGCTACAGTTTTGTGGGCCACTGTTTTGTGGGTCGTTGACCCAATGTTTTGTGGGTCGCTAAGTATTTTCAGCGATTTTTGGCTAAGTTGAACTATAGTTGAAGTATAATTTTTATTCATAAATTAATATTCGTTATATGGGTCGTTGACCTACTAAAAGCTTGTATAAATAGAGGTTAATAACGGATATTGAAGATTAAACAAATGATACATTTTTTGGCCTTTTAGCTAAGTTAAGCTATAATTTTTATTCATAACGGATTAATATATGTTTTATGGGTCTTTAACCTACTTTTTTATGGGTTGTTTACTTACCATTTTCAACGAATTTGCTATCCCACGTCGATTATCAAGTAAGACTCATACTTTGAGAACTTGAAAAACGTTTATAATTGTCTAAATTAATACTAACTTATTCGTTATTGTATGAGATTTTGTTTAATTTTATATTATAGAATTTTTTATCGTCATCTATAAATTGTTTTTTAATTTACAAATTTTCAGATTCTGATTTTTTTATCATCATCTATAAATTGTTTTTTATCCAAGTATTTTCTTGTCCTATTATGTTTTTTAATCATAAAATACAGGTATTCTTTTTAAATTACGTCGGTCGTTACAAGAATAAAGTTCCAGATTTTAAATTTCGTTCATCCAATAATTTTGTTTTTGCTTCTGTTTGTATTTTTAAACTTTATTTCAAATTTTTGTGTATTTATTTTTAAAAAAAACTTTCAATTTTTATTTTATTATTTATCACACATTTTGTTTCAAATTCTTTTTTTTTTACAAAATTATATTTCGGGTTCCATTTAGATAATTTCAATATATTAAAGTAATTTAGTTATAAGTCTGTAATGGAGTTGTGCATTGTAATTTTTTTAAAAAAAAATTGTGCATTGTATAAGGATTAAATTTGTGAAGTGTAGAATAATAAGAAGTTCTTTATTTGTAACTATTTTTTTGTTTTGAGAATAATCAAATCCGAATCATTATTATAAAATTTCATAAATATATCTTAAGTTCGTACAACTAATATTCCGCACAAGGTGCGGGCTATACACTAGTGTGTTTGAGAAGATTAAGCTACTAGGGTAACTTATTTTTCTAGAATACAAACAAGGCTCCTAGTAATTACCATTTTCTTGAAAAAAAATAAATTAAGCTATTTATTAGGCGGTTATTATTTAAATGGATGTTATCTTTATGATAAAATATATTTATTAAGCACAAAAATAGGAGCCGGTTAAAAATAGTAACCGGCAAAAGATTCCATTAATAAATATCCCAAAATTCTCGCTTTTTAATTGGAACCAAAATCTGATAAAGCTCTCTTTCAGACGGAAGCTTCTCTCGTCGTAGCTAGAGTGTGCAGAGTGTTCGAGTTCTCGGCGACGAAAGCTTCTCTCAACAATCTCATTCAATCGTCTATTAATCGTTCGTCTTCCACAGGTAATAGTACCAATTGCTTTCAAGGATATTTCCAATATCAAATATCATCAACATTCAATCAAGAACCCTAATCACCATCGACCTCAATTAAAATCCAAGGCCGATCTGTAAATTGCCCAAACAATTGTTTCAACAGTGGCGATAGATCAAGCGTGTACAAGAGCGTGCTCGATACGCTCCCAATGATGACGTACACACTTACGTCATCATCTTCAACCCCGCGCTTCGAGGCTGTAATCTGCGCAATCTACAAATTCAATTAAGAATGGTGAAGTTCAATCGAGTATTCAACGGTCGTCTTCAACAGGTATAAGTTAAAGTCTGATTATGTACATATATTGTTGATTATGTATATATGTTGCTGCGAAAATATTACTAACTAACTATATATGTATCAAATATGTAGTTTGTGTACATTTGGATAGGGATTTGACGATACACAGACATATTTTGTGTGTACATATAACATGACGTCGATTAGAATATGTACAGTTTTGTGTTTACATGTACATATGTTTGCAGTCTCTGGTGATTATGTACATATTTTGCTGCGGAAATGTTACTGACTAACTATATATGTACATATGTTTGCAGCCTTTGCGAGTATGTACATATGTTGCTGTGGATATCTTACCAGGATTGATTCAATATCGTCGCCATGGAGAGCACAAGTTGAAAAGGACGAACATTCCGGAAAATATTTTGATTTTCTTAATAAATGGAGATATTTTAATTTCCTTAATAAATGGAGAGAGAAATATATTTATTTTCCCGTTTGGTAACAATTAGTTGCTTAATAAATGGAGAGAGAAAAATATTCTGATTTACTTAATATTCTCTTTTTATTTTAATAAAATTTTTATATAATCTAGAAGGGCCTATTTTATACACATTTTTAACTTGGATCCCTTTGTAGGGCTGAGCATAGGTCCAAAACCTAACCGAACCGACAAAAACCGAACCAAACCGAAAACCGAATTTCTGAAATACATGGACCGAAAACCGAACCTAAAAAATTAGGTTCGGTTTTGGTTTGGACCGAAAACCGAAAAGTTGAAATATGCGAACCTAAAACCGAACCGATTATATCGGTTTCGGTTCGGTTTAGGTTTTGGACCGAAATGAACCTAAAAATAAAACTAACAAATATCGATAAAATAAAAATAAAATGAAAATTTAAATTATATAACAATTTTAGTCTATTGGTTTCGGTTTTTCGGTTTTTTTTCGGTTTTGTCGGTTTTGGACCGAAACCGAAACTCTAAAAAACTCGGACCGAAGACCGAACCTAAATTGTCGGTTTAGGTTCGGTCTGGACCGAAATTGTCGGTTCGGTTCGGTTAACCTGAACCGAACCGAACTTGCTCAGCCCTATCCCTTTGTATGATCATGTTACAAAACATACATACTCCCCCATTTTACCCAATGTGTTTTTATTAGTCATTAAAATAATATGTTAGAGACTTAAAGATCATTTGAACATAAAAAAAGATGGTCATTACTTTCTCCCCTAACGGTTTCATTTGATTTTCTCGCATGGTAAGTCCAAAAATGTAGTCATATTTATATGATAAACTGGTTCGACAACTCTGTTGTTAATATTTTTTCATTAGTTGCAATTCATGTCAGCATGACAGAAAAATTATCATCGAATTATTTTTAAATAATAAAACAATCATGTGCAATGCACGAGTCCTGAACTAGTTTGAACATAAAAAGGTGGTAATTATTTTCTTCCTATAAGGCTATAACGGTTTCATTTGATTTTATTTCCTAATTTCCAATCAAAAGATGTTAAACTTTTTTTTATTATTGTCAAGAAAAATATATACCTCATTAACCAAAAAAAAACATGATGGCCTATAAATGCAGAGAAAAAAAAAATAGTACACCAAATCTTATATGTATTAAAGGAGAGCCTTTTTTTGCCACGTGTCGCAACCACGTTTATCTAAGCTCCCAAATTATTTTCTTAAAGAAATTAATTAATTGGTTTTAAATGTTAAAATTAATCTAAATATTTTACTATAAATAACCTCCTAGATCCCGTATCTACCAATAATTTAAAATATTTTTAAATGTTTGTTTAAAAATTTATCTAAAAAAATTAATTTGTAAACATAGTTTAACAAAAAAATCGCCTTTCTTTTTGTTCTAAAATGATAATGGTTAAGATTTGGATATGAAATACAACAAAACAATTTAAAACAATCTTATCATTTGAAACTTGAAATAAATTAAAAGCCGTACATTAATAAATGAAAATTAAAATTAGTTAAGATTTGGATATGCCACATCAGCTTTTTTTAAAATATTTACTAAATTTCCATTGTAATTAAAATTTAAATTTTAACAAAGCAAATAACCGGTTACAATTTTTTAACTTAAATTTGATTAGTTATTATTTGAAGAGATCTTAACAAAATAAATTAAATAAATTCTTTTGATTTTTTGAAATCAAACTAACAAACTTTTTTCATTAATTATTAATTTTTAATTTATAACCTGCAAACTAAATTGCATATATTTGTTTTGATTTTGTACGCACAATTTTTAATTTTATTTTATTATTAATTATTAATATTGTTTGTTACGTATATCTAAACATTGGTTGATTTGGTTTGTTAATCTCTACGTCGATTTTCAATTTAGCTTTTAAAATATTGTATTTTTTATAAATATTTTTTTAAAATTTAATTTTTTTGAACGATTGATAAGATCAATCAATTTTTAACAGCTATCTTTATTTTTCTTAAAATCAATTTCTTGAACGTAAAGATAAGATCCATCATTTTTTTTTAAAAATAATTATTTTTCTTGAACGATTGATAAGATCCATCAACTTTTTTTAAACGATTTTTTTAAAAATCCAATATTATTCTATCTAATTTTCACCGTTAAACTTATTCAGTAAGCTTTCAAAGATTTTCTCCTCATCTATATATACGGTTACTTATTCTTATAGGGTTTTAGTCATATCAAATCCATGACGTGCCAGGTTAGTGTTGATTTCGTTACTCCGTATTGCTTATTGGTGAACTTTTTCCGATAAAGGTCATGTAGCTTTTCAATTTGTTTACTAACTATAAATATTTGTTGTTCTTTTATGTAGATATCTCAATACCATCTATATATACGTTTACTTATTCTTATAGGGTTTTAGTCATATCAAATCCATGACGTGCCAAGTTAGTGTTGATTTCGTTACTCAGTATTGCTTATTGGTGAACTTTTTCCGATAAAGGTTATATAGTTTTTTCAATTTGTTTACTAACTATAAATATTTGTTGTTCTTTTATGTAGATATCCCAATACGCTCGGCTCGAAAAGTTATCTAAACTATTTTTCCGATGTTTTCAAGTTATTGCGTTCTAATTATTTTTCGTTGGGTTTCCATTTTTTGACACATTTTTTTTTGTCAAAATTCTAATATGAATGGTTCGATCGTGAAATTTATGTCAAAATTCAATATTATTGTATGTGCTGTCATCCCATTTTTCTTTCAAACGTTATGTTTGTTGTTACTGTTTGTGTTGAAGAAAAGAAAGGGCGCAGCTTTTGATTCGCATCAACTTTCCTTCCCTCCAGTGTTACTAGGAACAACTCCCCAATTTCCAGGCTCATGTTCTTGAATATAAGAAAGTAGTTAACTAATAAAAATCCCTTTAAATCATCAATAAATACATGCGATCTATATAAAAACGGATTTTATTAGTAAAATAAATCACAAGATCTTTCTCCTGAACAATTGGATCAATTAACTAATAAAAATCCCTGTAAATCTTCAATAAATACGAAATTTATTTTTGAATTAAAAAAAACGTAATTATCAATGAAAATTTCTTGAGATATATAATAAAAATTTTAAATTAAATTTCGAATCCACTTAAAATTGATAAATTAATATAAAAATAATATTCATTATCAACAATTTTAACGAAAGTTTGAATACCATATATAAAAGCACAATTTTTATTAGTAAGTAATTATATCAAATTTTAATATAAAGGCATTCATGTCACATCCAATTTACAAAATTGAAATTATTTAAAAGAAATAAATTTAAAAGTAAAAATAAAAATATGATGATAAATGTAATTTTTCTTATCCTTCAAAATATACATATTATTTACAATTCTTTTTCTATTTATTTTTGATAAGGTATTTTTGTAAAATAAAATAAAATGGATATCAGTTTTTATTTTGGTATTAAATTTGTTGGTTGCTTCATAATTTTATTTGAAAATAATTTTTAAAAAATACTTTCTTCGATTACACTATTTTATGAAACCTCTTTGTCATATATTATTTATTTACTTTAAAATAATTTCTTCTAATCCTAAATTAGTTGAAAATTCAAAGGAAGATTGAATGTAAAGATTGGAAATGGAAGGATGATGTTTAACTACATATTCACTATAAGGTTGAATAAGGTAAAAACAGCATAGATTAAAATAAATAGACGGATGAAGTCTCCAATGATCATTTGTCTATTTATTAAATTATCGAACTTGAACCAAAAGAGAACCAAATTAATTAAATTGAAATTTTGTCATGATTCTTCTACTTTTTCGATTCCTTTATAAGTTGAACATTTTCTTTATTCCAGAATAATATAATCGTCATTTCTTTCTTTTATTCCTTCGCGAAATGAAACCAGCCTATTTCAATAAAAATAAATGAAAATATTAGTTAATTAAAAATGAATGTTAAAGTGACTTAAATAAATCTTTATAATGAAAATGTTGTATTGGTTAAATTTTTCCAAAAAATTTACGTAACAAATTTTTTAACTACTTTTTTTAAGAGAAACGGATAAATATCATATTTGAATCATTTGATTAAACATGCATCGTCTAAAAAAACTAAAAGAAAAAAAGAAAAATATATTTTAATAAATCCCGTGCAGGGCACGGGTTATACACTAGTTATGATTTATAATAATAGACAAAAGTTCAATATGTAAAGTCTCTTAGACTATGCATTTATTATTTCAAAAGTTAAAAAAAAATAGTGTAATTCGATAATATTATAAAATACATAATACTTTTTTTTTTAAATACACCTTGTAGTAATGATTTATTAAACATGGTCACAAAATGTTTTAGTTTTTTTTTATGAAACACTTTATTTTAATATTGTAACAAAAATTGATATTATTTTATGATAGAAATACGGAAAAAGTTAGTAAGGTAATCACTTGAAGCTATAAATTTTGAAATCTAATCCTCAACTTTTTCATCTTTTGATTTTTGATCCTTAGTTAAAATTTTTTTAAAATATAATATTTTTTCTTCGTAAAACCATTTTTGTTTGACATTGTATTTGTTATATTATAATGGTTGATATAATAACTAGTTTAGAACCCGTGTCGTGCATGAATATTTGAATACATATGAATAAGTTTGAGAACAAATTTTGATCTTGTATATGTTTTGACCACTTCCCAATCCCGATGAAATTTCATAAAAAGTAGTAATTCCGTCCCGCTAAAAAATATTTAGGACATGATGAGCCTTAACTTCTTCTTCCCGCTAGGTTCATCCCGTTCACAATTGTAATACATGTGTCGTGCACGGGTATTCTTAATACATATAAGTAAAACAAATTCGCATTATTGATTATGTTCCATAAATATTTCAAAAAAGAGAGAAAATTTTAATTTTAAAAAATAATCACCTTATCTTACTAATCTTATCTTATATTCTTTAAAGCAGAAGCTGCATAACCTTCTATTGCCACGTGTCAACGCCACATTTCTCGAAGCCCAAAAATTATTTTAAATAATAATTTCTAAATTTTTTGTATAAATATTTTAAAAAAAATTATTTTTTAATCAAAGTTATACCTTCACTTTTTATCTAAAGTTTCGTCCAATTTGTCATCAAAAGGGATAAATAATTACTTATCAATTCATTTATATATATATATATATATATATATATATATATATATATATATATATATATATACTAATATGATAATAAATTTAACCCTTAATTTTCAAAACCCGCACAAGGTGCGGTATTACACTAGTCTTATATATATTAAAGCAGAAGCCTCTATTGCCACATGTCGCCCCCACGATTAACCTCAGCCCAACGAAATTTTATTGCCACGTGTCGCCCACAGAATTAACGTCAGACAAAAAAAATTATTAGAAAAGTTTTTACAAATTTTGTTTTTAAAAGAAATGATAATATCTCTCAAAGTTGTTAACAAATTTGTTTTTATTTATATTTAAAAAAATTATTTATGATATTATATCTCAAAGTTGCTAGCAAATCTACATTTAAATTTTATTTTTATTTAAATTAAAAAAAAATTTATGATATTATATTTCAAATTAAATCTATTACTAAATCACTAATTAAGTTAATAAATATATTTTACTAAAACAATATCTAAAAAAAATTTAAAACTAATATCAATTACGTTGACGTAAATCACGGTAGTTAAAACAAACCAAATCTTATTTAGTCAATTAAACCAAATCAAAATCGTTTACAAAATCTCTCAAGCGAATATCCATGCTGACTATATATATTGGAACGAAGCAATCACTTCACCTACCCAAATCTTATTCACGAGAGAACTAGCAAATCCCCTGTTGGGTGCTAAGATGAATTGCTCCCGTATATTCGCAATCCGGTTTCGCAAGTTGTGATTTGATTTTACTTCATCCATATATGAACGAAGCTTTTCTCATATATTCGCGATCACCGGTTTCTCTTATCTATAATTGTTTAAGTTTCTACGATATTATTTTCTCCCATCTTAAATTTTAATTCTAAGTGATTATGATTTGATTTTACTTCATCCATATATGACATTTTTACTTAGCTTTGGATTGCTTATGTCACGTACGTCTATTAAATTGAATCCTTGAGTTTCGTCGCTTCTTTCATCTGAATCAAAAACAATCTATTAGAGAAGGAGAGATCGAAATATAATTTTGGAGGGACAGGTAAGAAGGAGCGAGATCGAAATCGGAAGCGAGATCCAAATCGAAAGTTGTGAGATTGAAGCTACGGCTGGACAATAAGAAGGAGTGAGATCCAAATCGGAAGTTAGAGAAAGAGAGATAGAAGATTAGTGTTTAGCATTTTGTTGGAACTCATTGAATAAATTTAAGATCGAAGTCATTGAATTGTGATCGAGATTCCTATAAAAATTGTAGATAGTAAAGGATGACGGTTATATTGTAAATATTTTTAATCAAATAGTCTCAAAACTTTTATCGAAATATTGTAATCGTTTGTAATGAATTTGCTATGTCTGTATCAATTAACGACTAATCAAATTCATATAAACCTCACACTTTTATAAAATAATAAAGTATATATATATGTGTCAAGTATGGATTGTAGATAAACTCATTCCTCTTTATCTTCCTAAATCCATTAATTAGATAACAAATCCCTTCCCTTCAATCTTTAAAGATTGAGACATTTTTTTAAGAGAAAAATGCTCTAAAATAATTGAAAAACATGGATACTGTCGGCTGACATACTATTTTCTAAATATGTATATTAATTTTGAGAGTATTTAATTAAAGCTTTTAAAAATATCATTTTAAAATTTGTACGTGATCCTCTTTTTTAATTTTGACTTACTAAGTTTTTTTTTTAGTTTAACATTTAGTAAATGTAGTCCACAACACTAAATTTTTACAACATATACCACTTTTTCAATCAATGTCTCAATATTTAATATTTAACGTAGTCTTGCAAAAATTTTAAATTTTAAAGATTCAGTTTTGAAAATAAATTTTCATAACTAGAATTATAAGTTGTTATATGAAATTAGGGCCATCGATGAAAACAAAATTTTCTATCCTATTATATATTTACTTTTTTTAAACTTTTATACAGATTTAGTTACTCCAATTTTAATTAATTTTAAAAATATGATTTAAAAACAAATTAGATTGATTTTAAAGCAATATCTAATTATAAATTTTATGTAAATTTTTACTTCCCACCGAAAACATTTTTAAAATATAAATTTTTTTGTTAAAAAATATTTTTTTAAAACAAAATTTTAGATTCTTTTAATTTTTTTCTTCTAAATATAACGTAAGCTTCTCCATAAAAATTCAATTGTAATTTATAATATTTTATATTTTGTAAATATTTTGTTTTCAAAGATGTTTTAATTAGAAGAGAAAAAAAATCAATTCAAACTCGAATGTCTGACAAATCCTTTGATTTTACAATTGTTTTTTGACCGCCCAATAACCAACTTGATCCCAAGATAAAGAATACCCAGTTACGCTAAAAGACGAGGTCATTGCTTTGGTTGCCCAATTTTTTTAAATAGTCAATTTAAAAACTGATTTTTTAATTTTTTAAAAAAGAAGTCTATTTAAAGTCGTAATTTACGTTAATTTTTTCAAAAAAATTATATTAAAATTTAAAACCTATAGTTAAGGAATTGGTAAATTTATAGATAAATTTGTAGATTACATGAATATCATATTTGAGTAAACATTTGAGATAAATCTCATTATAAGTATATTTTAACAAATCCCGTGCAAGGCACGGGCAATACACTAGTTATACGTATTAAAAGAGAGTACATGATTTGATGACGTGACACGCTATGGAAGCAGCAATCGAATGGAGCTCCCACGATTTTTTGGCCAATAAATTTTTATTTTTAAGCCATAAAATCTTTCTTTACTAAACTAACAGACTACTATTCAAAATTATACGTAACTTTTTTTTTGTTGAAGATTTTCCAAGATTTCAAGATTTTAATCAGTTAATAAATTATAGATTATAGCCAAATCTCTTTTTTTTATTATTATTTTAAATAATTATTAATCAATATAAAAAATCTACCCAAATCTCCTTTTTTTTTTTTTTTTTTTTACGTTCTTATCAGATCCTTGCAATTTTCACAACACACTTTCTACGATTTCTATTCTATAAATATCTATATACTCTACTAAAACAAACGACAATAATGCTGACGTGGCTCCCACAGTTTTTTCAGATTAAATCTTTTATTAAATAACAAATTAAGCTAATAAAATTTTTTTACTAAAGCTTCTAAATTTTTTAAAAATGATTATATAGATTAAATAGAAACAAAATTACCACAATTATAAAAACTACCGAATCACAATCTAGATCCCAGATTTTTTTAATATTATATTTTTTTTTATTTATTTCAAACTATACACTCGGTTGAATTTTTTTTTAAAAAAAACCATCTAAGCTAGATTTGTGTTTGTTAGAGGAATTTATGATAATAAAAAATATAAAATAAACCAACGGATCTAGATTTGTGTTTGTTAAAAGAACTTATGATTATATTTTTAAAATAAATAAAATTCCTCCAACAAATAACATAAAATTTAAAATTCCTCTAACAAATTATATTTTTAATGTAAATTTTAAATTTCCTTCGTCAAATCAAATCTTCAAAATATAAAAATTAAAATTTAAAATTAGACTAAAAATCAAATCAGTTTTGAAAAATCTTTTCACAGTTGGCTAACAACCGTACATTGCTCCGATTTACTAAATAAGATTTTATTTTTATTTTTTTATGTTAGATTTTTCAGTTTTCTGTTAAACTTCTTTTCTACAATACGAAAACTTCTTGCGTACACTTCCCACGTCAATTTTACTATATATATACATGTGAAACAAACTTTCTCATAAGCCAAAATACATTTTCTTCTTTTCTACGTAAATCTACTTATTTCTATAAGTTTCAGTTTCAATCATATTGTATATTGATAATGTTTCGTTTCTTTTTCAGGGTTCCGGTTATGATTCTAAATTTCCGGTTTGAAGATTTAAGGTACGTGTTCGTGTTTCGATTTCCGTTTGATCTACTTATTTCTATAATTTTCGATTTTCGATCTGAAGATAGCTTACAAGTTTGTGTTCGTGTTTCGATTTCCTATTGATCTACTTATTTCTATAATTTCTTATTTTCGATTTGAAGATAGATTTCATGTTTGGGTTCAGACTCGTGTTTCGTCATTTTTTGATTTCACAAAAATTGTTTCAGTTCAGTTTACGTTATTTTCAATCCAAACATTTCGTTTCGTTTGAAACTAAAAATTATGTTTTGGTATTTTAAAACTAAACTTTTTGTATCCTAATTGTATGGTTTCAATTTCGTTATTGTAAAAAATACTAGTTTTCAAACCCGTGCCCTGCACGGGATTTGTTAAATTATAACAGTTAAAGGTTTGTAGGTTAATTTTTTACGCTATGTGCTGTAATAATAAAATATATTTTTTTTATCATAATATACTAATTTCAAGGTTTGTATGTTAAATATAAGGTTGAAATAATAGTATTGAAATGTTCAAAATTTTAAAAATGTGTATTAATGAACTAATAATCTATAACGAAGAAAAAGGTAAAAATAAACAAAATAAATAATTGAAAACATACATAAAAATAAATAGAAATAAAGTATATATTGTTCTAACAATAATCAAATTAAAGTAATTTGTAATGAATTTTATTATATATATAAAAGAACTAATAGTCTATAATTAAGAAAATTTTAAATTAAACAAAACGTTTAATTAAAAAACATGCTTCAAAACAATAAATAAAATAAAATAAATGTTCTTTAGAATAATAATAAAATTAAATTAAGTTTTAATGGATTGTTATTATATGTTATCAAACTAATAAACTATAATTAAGAAATAGTTAAAACCAAACAAAATATATAATTAAAAATATAATTCAAAATAAATAAAATAAAATAAAATAAAACTTTGTTAGAATATTAATCCTACTTTATTTTAATGAATTTTATTATATATTAACGAATTAAAAAAATGATATAAATTTAAATGGTATTAGAAAAAATAATTAAATTAAATTAAATTAAATTTTAACGATAGTTATTATATAGTATAAGGGAGGATTGTTAATTGTACGTTTAAAGAAAGAAAAAAGAGTTTGTTAAGATCTTTGATTTGAATAAGTATGGTTAAAAAAATTAATTAATCAAATAACCTAAATAATAATGTGATGTGGCTTAACAAACAACTGACACATGTATATTTGATGAGGTAACTGCACGAAATTGTGCCAAGTGGAAGTTCATGGGCTGCTTTAGTATATAGATAGATATTGATTAATTGAAAATAATTATATTTTTATTTTGATTTATATTTATGTTTTTTTTCTATATATTTTTTTTAAATTGAAAATATTTATAAATTTATTCGAAATACATTAAATATGTAAAAATTATAGATACTTAAAAAAGAAAAAGAAGAGATTTGTTAAAGAGATATTGTAGGTGATTAGTTTTAAAAATTTTATATAGGTAATTTAAAAAAAGATTTTTGTGGATTTTAATGAGAGAGTTCGATTTTAAAATACTCAGACCAGGGAACGCCACGTCAGCAGGTTAGAACTCTACTTTAGTAGTATATATTGATTTTGCTTCAAAATCTTTTTTCTATTTTTTTTAAAAACAAACATATAGGATTAGATATTTTTATTGAAAAATAAACATATCGGATTACATTTCCTTTTTTTGTCTAAACATAATCAATTTTTTTAACTTTCATATTACTTTCAAATTAATTTTAATTTTTTTTGAAACCTATCGTACTCAGTTTTTTTTACTACTTTACTATTTTTTATTACAGAATTATAGTTCTAACTTCCTTTTTAATAAATTTTTTTTCATATTCAGTTTTTATTTAACGAATAAACTTTTTGATTTTTTTTAATTGAAAATTTTGCTCCTGATTATGTTTTTTTAAAAATAAACTTTCATATTCAATTTTTTAATTTTAATATTAAGTTTCAAACTGCTTTTTTATTTTTTTGAAACATTTCAGTTCTTAAGTTTTTATTTCGGATATAATAATTGTTTTTACCTAAATAAATTTTTAGTTTCATTTTTTTAAAATATTTCTCTTTTGAATATTTCGTTTTCAAATCTTTTCTTTCATATTTAGGGGGTGTATTTAATTGAGACTTTTAAAGATTTTGACGGATTCTTAATAATCATAGGATTTGCAAATTCTGTGGGAAATTTTAATTCTATATAGAGTCGATACAGATTCTGTGGAAATCTTATGTGTTGGGGGAAGATTTCTATGGATTTTAGATAGTTATAAAAGTAATGAAGAATCCTACAAAATCAGTGAAATAACATATTCTTTTAAAATCCACAAACTTTTAAATACCATAGGAATTTTATGGAAAATTTTAAATCCTAATTGAATACCTACAGATTTATATGGACTTTTAAAAATCTATATTCAATACCCATAGACTTTTAAACTCCAAAAAATTCCTATAGACTCTTAATTGAATACACCCCTTAAGTTTTAGCAAAATAATTGTTTCAACGGATTGCAAAGATAATTGATTAGTTTTATACCAAAAAAAAAGTTATAGGTTTCGTCAATGTTAAAAAATATTCCCAAACAGATTTTGTTTTATCTACTTGGAATTTTTTCAAATTTATTTTATTTTAAAAAAATATCTTCACAGAATCCGTTTAGTTATCTCGAAATTTCGTTCGGTTTACATTTTACAAAATAATCGTTACCGTTTTTGTTTTTTCGCCTAAACATATTCTTTCATTCTTTTTTTACTTTCATGTTACATTGAGATTGCTTTTTTTTTTTTTTCAAACATTTCGAATTCAGTTTTTACTATTTTACTTTTTTTTGTTACAGAATTATAGTTCAACTTAAATTTTTTATAATAAAAAATTCATATTCACTTTTTATTTACTGAAGCTTTTCGATTCTTTTTTTAATTAAATTTTTTGTTTATGCTGATTCTTTTTATTTTTTTCGAAACATTTCGTTTCTTAAGATTTTATATCGGTTCTAAACATTTTGTTTTTACATAAATAAACTATTATATTTATTTTTTAAAAACATATTTCGCTTCTAAATGCTCCGATTTCAAATCTTTTCGTTCAGATTACATTTTTACAAATGTAATTGTTTCAACCAATTGCAAAGATAATTTGATAAGTTTTATACAAAAATTACTAAATGTCGTCACTGTTGACAAATATTTTTATTCATATTCTTTTGTATCTCGGAATTTTGTTCAAACTCGATTACTTTATAAAAAAAAATAATCGTTCGTTCAACATTTATTTTTACAACATAATCGTTATTGTTTTTGTTTATATCTTTATAAAAGATCTTTCATATCTATATACATTATTAATGTAGGGCGTCGCTGATGCTCACGTCTTTTCTTGAATTAAATTTTTTACTAAATTACTAATTAAACAAAAATCTTTTTACGTAACCTATATCTAAGTTATAGTTGTTGTTTTTATAATTTTACGTCAAATCTATATATTTTCTTTTTTGTGTAAAATTTTCAGTTAAGCAAATAAATTAAATCTTCACCCGAATAATCTTTTTAGATAAATATCTAAATTATTATTGTTGTTTTTTAAAGTTGACGTCATATGTAAATATTTCCTCTGGATAACAAACCTTTGAATAACTTTTTTTTTTTATCATAATTAGTTTAAATAATGAGATAGTATTTAAAATTAAGAAACATATCGGGGAATTTTTTATCTCTATAAACCCACCCAATTACACCCTTAATGGTCATTCTTTGTTCAATTTCATTTCTTTGTTACCGTTATTTTGGTGTTTTGTTGATGTGTCTTGTATGGTTGTTAATGCATGATGTAATATGTATTATACCGAAGTGCCGTCATAGCCGTATCTTCTTCATCCTCCTTTTCAATCTTAGGGCCCGTTTGGTTCCAACTCCGGAAATGGAAACGGAATGGAAACGAACTTAGGGCCCGTTTGGTTCCAACTCCGGAAACGGAAACGGAATGGAAACGAACTTAGTCCATATGTATATCCTTATTCATGAAGTTTTGTGGAATCATTCCTTGGGATTAATGCAAAATGCACTTGCCCCCTCACATTTTGTTACCCTATAGGGTATCAAAAGTAATCAAATTCTACTCCAATTAGTTCAAACCACAAGGAATGATTCCACAAACTTTCAAGAACAATGATATACATATGGACTAGATTCGTTTCCATTCCGTTTCCGATTCCGGAGTTCAAACCAAACGGGCCCTTAATCTAACTCAAAAATTGGTGTTATGTATTATAGAATATGGAAGACAAATGTTGAGTTTGTGATAAAGTCGATATCGAGTTCGGTTCCTTTTGTTGATGTGTCTTGTATAGTTGTACAATTTTTTTTAAAAAAAGTTATGCGTTGTATAATGATTAAATTTATTAGTGTATAATAATAAGAAATTCCTTATTCGTGACTATTTTATCGTTTTGATAATAATCCAAAGTGAATTACTATTATAATGTTTTATAAATATATTTTTAGTTCGCACGACTCATGACATATTACTCAAAATATTCAATATATAAAGACACCCGCATAAGGTGCGGGCTATGCACTAGTATCTATTAAAGAGAAGTCTCTATTGCCATGTGTCAACGCCATGTTTCTCGAAGCCTAAAAAATTATTTTAAAAAGTGATTTCTAAATGTTAATATAAATTGAAAATTATTTTCAAACTATTTATAAAAATATTTTAAAATAAATATTTTTTAAAAAATATTTTTAAATTTTTACAGATTTTTTTTACCAACAAGCATATGTTAACAAATCAATTTAAAAATATAATTAATTAGAAGAGATAAATACTTAAAAGAGAATTAAAAATCATAATAATGATTATAATTTCATTATTCGAATTTTTATTTTATAAAAATATACATATAAATTTCTAAGTATTAAATATTTATTAAAACTCAACCCGCACAAGGTGCGGATAATAATACACTAGTATCTATTAAAGCATAAGCCTCTATTGCCACGTGTCAACGCCAGGTTTCTCGAAGCCTAAAAAATTAATTTAAAAAGTGATTTCTAAATGTAAATATAAATTAAAAATTGATTTCTAAATTTTTAAAAAATATTTAAATAAATATTTTTATAAAAATAGTTTTTAAACTTTTACAAATTTTTTTTACCAACAAGCATATCTTAACAAATCAATTTAAAAATATAATTAACTAGTATATTACCCGCACCTTGTGCGGGATTGCGTTTTAATATATTGTATATATTTATACTTTATTAAAAATAATTTGCGAAGAATAAATTACATTTATTATTATACTAAGAGTTAAATTTTGTTGGATAATAAATATCGACAGAGATATTTTTACTTATATAATAGATATTGTTTTGACAATTACACCTAAATCTAGATTTTATATTAGAGAATAAAACTTATTTCAAATTATTTACAATTAAAAATTCAACAAATTCTATATCTAAATGGATTTTGTTAGATCAAAAAAATTTACGATAGAGAAGGTTATCGAGCGGGGATATCGAGCGGGGATAGCTCATCATAGATTGACGATCAACATCACTCATGACCTTGCTTCTTTCTATTTTTGTTAGCATCCATCCATAAAATCTCTTCGATAATCTTTCTTCCTTCATCTTCTTGACATTAGAAAAAATAAAATAAATTTAAACATCAACAAAGAATCGAATGGAATAGATGAAACTAAAATAAAGAAATAATCAAGAGGGATGAGAAGAAAAAAGATTGGACGATAACCTTCTGAAAAAGTTGAACGAATTTATAAAACTTAAATAAAGATTAGTATGGTTTTGGAAACAAACTTATACTAATCTAAAATTTTAATAATTAATATTTTTTTTAATCATTAAATATGGTTTTTAGTCCACGTTTGTTGCAAAAAATTTATAAAAAAAACAATAAATGAAAATAAAAAATCTATATTTTAAGCAAAATTGTAATTTTCAAATCAAATAGATGTTAAACAGTCATATAAGAAACAATATTTATAATCAACACAATATTTTTAATCAACACAATATTTTGAAAACCTACTATACGATGATATTTTTAGAAAAATAATAAATAAAAACAAAAAATAAGATATTTCTCGAGAAAAAAAATCAATGTTTTGAAAACCTGTTGTATGATGAAAATATTAATAATATACGTACTTATACTAAAAAATCTGATTTTTAATCTGCTCAAAAAAATAATAAAATTTTTAATTCAAACAATATTTTGAAAATATTTTTTATTTAATAAAAAATTAAACAGTTCGAAAAGTTTTTTATTTAATAAAAATTAAGCAGTGCACGGGTAGTTATTACATTTTCAATTAAACGTAAGATATAATAATACACAAAATTTTGAAAACCTTTTGTATGATAAAAAAAAAAGAGAAAACAGAAAATATAATTTTTAAACAGCTCGAAACGTTTTTTTATAAATTTTTTAATGAGAAATGAATGAAAAACATATTGAAACCGGAAATTTTTTAATAATTTATAATTTTTTCTTAAATCAGAAAATCTGATTTTTAGAAAAAATATTTTGAAACCTTCTATCTGTTAAAAAAATATATATATTTTTAGAAAAATTGTAATTTCCAAAGCAAATTGAAATCAAACAGTGATTTAAAAAAACAATATTTTTAATCACCACAATATTTTCAAATCAAATAGAAAGCTTCTCTGTGGTTGTGGATGATTCATCGATGAAACATAATTTTTGTGGAAACATTGTTGCACAGAGGGTTTCAAACCGGAGGGTTTCAAACCGGAAAATAATAATTTTCTTTAAAAAAATAAATAAAATGAACCAAATAGATTAAAAGCAACAAAAAATCACTATTTTCATAAAAAATCAAACGAAAGCAATACAACAGAAGGTTTCAAACCGAGAGAAATGCAACATAAAGCAATACAACGAAAGCAACCGAAGTTTACATCAAACCAAATAAAAGAGAACTCTGCAAAAAACCGAAGCCGAAAAGCATATGCTTTAAATTGAAAAATCAAATTCTTGCTGGTTATTGGAATCAATACAACGAAAAAACAAAAAGTTGAAATACGGACATACAAATAGCAAATGAATACAGTGCGAGGAAGAATTTCCTCCGGAGTTTGGAGTAATGTAAAGATGGAATGAAGAAACCATAGAACAACGGATGAGTTGATGAGAGAGAACATATGACGGGTGACGGGTGAAGGGTGAAGGGTGAAGAATGATTTGTATTTATAATGGGGTCGTGGTTTAGTATTGTGTGAGAATTATCTTTTTTGAATTTTAAATTACCAAATTAAAAATAATTATAACAGCAATTAGTTAGGATAGAGATCATTGATTGAATTATAATGATTTAAATTTCGATTGATTATGAGAAAATTTAATTGAATGATTTAGTGTGTATTCGGTTGGGAATAATTAATTGTTGATATTAGGATTAATAGTTAGTTTTAACAAAAGGTTTCTTTGTATCTTAATGAATTCAAATCTAAACTGAATCAAATACCGTTAACAAAAAAAATATAGTCAAATCTAATTTCCTAGCGAAACAATCTTCTTATCAGTTTAAATGACTATCTCTTTTAACCTTTTTTTATAACTAATTTAAAATAATCACTAACTTTACCGTTTTATTGGTTGCCAACGTACTTGACTGGATCTATGTAGATCAATTCTTTTTTTTTTAATTTTTAATGACTAATTTAAATTTATTTAAATTTATTTTTATTCTTATTTTAATTTAAATTTATTAGTATAATTTTCGATGTAAAATAAGTTAATTAAATCTATTATTAATGTTAATTAATATTTTTTTTCTCTTTTTTTTCAATTATAAATATATGATGGATTTTAAGTACGTGTGTTTTTTTAATTATAACTAATGTTAATCATTAGATTATAACTAATTGTGTTAGCAAACTTTTTTAACAATTTTCTAACAACTTTGAGATATTAATATTTCTTTTAAAAACAAAATTTGTTAAAATTTTTCATATAAAATTGAATTTGACGGATAATATCACAATTTCTATTTTTTTAGAATATAAATGAAAACAAATTTTCCTAACAACTTTTCTTATAATTTTTTTTATTTAAGTAAAAACAAAATTTAAATGTAGATTTGCTAACAACTTTGAGATATAATATCATAAATAAAATTTTTTTTAATATAAATGAAAACAAATTTGTTAACAACTTTGAGAGAAATTATCATTTATTTTAAAAACAAAATTTGTAAAAACTTTTCTTATAATTTTTTTTTGTCTGACGTTAATTCTGTGGGCGACACGTGGCATTAAAATTTCGTTGGGCTGAGGTTAATCGTGGGGGCGACATGTGGCAATAGAGGCTTCTGCTTTAATATATATAAGATTAGAAGAGATAAATACTTAAAAGAGAACTAAAAATCATAATATTGATTATAATTTTAGTTTTTGGATTTTTATTTTACAAAATTATACATATAAATTTTTAAGTATTAAAAATTTATTAAAACTGAACCCGCACAAAGTGCGGGTATTACACTAGTATAATTATTATTGTTAATGAAATAGATAATTTTAAAACTAAAAATTGTAAATCAAAAAATCTGATGGTTTCATTGATTTGATCGATACGGTTATAAAAAAAATAAATACTCTTAAAAACAAATAATTTTAGAGGAGTGACAGTTTAGTAATATATGGTTATTTGGCTTAAATACTGATTTTGAGTGTGTCAAGTCAACAATCCGTAGGCTACTTTAGTTTATATTAGTTTAGGACTTGTGACGTGCACGAATATTTTTAATACATATATATAAGAGTAGGAACAAATCCCGATCTTGTCTTTGAACCCTTCTCAATCCCGACGGAATTTCCTAAAAAAAATAGTAATTCCGTCCCGCTAATAAATATTTGGGACGGGATGAACCTTAACTTCTTCATCCCGCTAGGTCCGTCCCGTTCACGATAGCAATATTCGTGCACAATACATATAAGTAAAACAAATTCGCACTACTAATCAAGTTACATAAATATTTCAAAAAAGGAAAAATAAATAAATTAATAACTGTACTCAAAATAATCTCACAAGCATATCGCCTTAAAAATATATAATTTTATGGAAGCTTAAAAATAGATAATTTAAAAATAAAAATTTTAAAATTATAAATAAAAAAATATGATGGTTTTTATAATTTGTTCGATACTGTTATCAAAAATAAATTATATTTTCTGCTTATATAGATTGATATTGGGATGTAGGGTTGAGAAAACAAATTATGTTGTTGTATATGTTTGTTTGAGTCAAGTTATTTTATTGTAATTGGAATGTTGAAAGAGAATTGTTGGTATATAAACTTGTAGGTATTACTTTCTATGTAGGTATTACTTTTTGATAGAGCAGTGTTCGAAGTCTTAGTTATTGTTCATAACTCTTTGAAATTTTCTTTATATGTTACAGTTGTGAATTGTGATGACCTCAACGGTCTGAATCTGTCTCTTTCCCCTCTCCATCTGAAAGTGAATTTTACCGATCATTGTTACTATCAGCAGACTGGTGAAGGAATTTGGAGATGAACTCAGGACATCTAATTGTCCGCAATGTAACAAGTCGTCGGATGAATTGTTTGGCAAATTGAAATGGAGTCCAGAAGTTTATTGTATTTCTTCTGTTTCCGGGATTGTATTAGTTGATTCAATTAGTGCTAATCACTGGCGGTGTTGTAGTTGTATCTCTTAGCTCGCCTAAAATAATGCTCATATAGTGTTATTTTAGCCGAACGAGCCGAGCTTTGACATGCTCAAGCTCGGCTCGTTTATAAATGAGACGAGCCCAAGCCGAGCTTTTGACGAGCCGAACCCGAGAAGCTTGTCTCATGTATCAGCCCTAATCCCACCAGTCAGAATCATGGAGATATCAAGCACGTGTAGAGTACTAAATGATCAGGTAAATTCAAGCAGTGTAATCCTTTCTAATCAGGTTTCCTTCTTTGTTCCTGTAATTAAGCGCATTAGTTACATTTTTGTGATAATAACAAATGCAAGGACTTAGGTGTCCCTGAAAATAGATGCAGCTGACATAACATTTGCATTATATTATAGGTACACATTTCTTAAGTTGTTGGAATTCTCTTCGAACAAAGCTTTTTGACGGTACCTTAAACTCACACCCTGAAATTTTATGGTCACAGGGAGTTCGTTTCTTCAGAAACTTCCTCCAGTAATCTGCACACTCGAACTACATTCAAGCTTAAAATGCAGAATGAGGCTTCGCCCTACATCAAGTTGATTTTTTTCCATGAAGCATTGAAGATTGGTATACTCTTGCTGTACAATACACATGTAAATGTGCATACTAGTCTTGTTCTTAGCTGTGACTTGCACCGTTATTGAACCACAAGTAATTAGTACTTAGTAATGTTTGTTATCTAAATAAAACGTACATACTAGTCTTATCCTAAAGTAGTGAACTATTTTAGTCCCCCTTTAGATATATTCTGGCTCCGGCACTGCATATTAACAAGCAGAGTGTTTTTTCCTACCAACTTTCACATTGATCTTCAGAGCAGCATTTGCAAGATATTGCTTGCTCATCTTAAATACATGTTTCGTCAAGCAGCACTGGGACACAATGACACAATGCCAACTTCTGTCTCACAAATCCTCTATAAATCACCTGCGGACAAAATAGATCAGTTACCACATAATCAAAAAGTAAATTCTGCATGCAAGATTGATACACACCATATAGTGATCCATTGTTCTCTGGCAGAAGAACAATAAGCAAGTCAAGTTCTCTCTTCTGGGGTTGAAGTTTAGTCATGGCATCATGATATCAAGTTTTAAGAGCCCTCTCTATCTGATCAGGGCCAGCACTCTGAGCAGTAAAGGCAGCTGTGTAGCAAGAAAGAAGCGCGATTCAGCACTCAACACAAGCTCTGGTCACAATTACAAAAAAATCAAAATCAATTTCCAAAATGCAAAAATACAAACCTATGGAGTGTAGCCCCTTGATGAACACAATTCACCAGTAATCCCCACAAGAACAAGACCCATTTTCAAAATGATGGAATCTACTTGAATCCCTAACAGTTATCTTCCTCCCGACTATCTTAGATATCAACTTGATTGTAGCATGACAATCTGAACAAGCTCTCAAATTTTTCATTACCAATATAGGTGATCCTTCAGGTGTACTAATCAATGCAAAAGCTATTGCCAAACGCTCACTGTGGTACATCAGTGATTCTGCTTTAACATCTTCATCCCAATCGTGGAGAGAGCAGCTAGTGTCAGGCTTGTAACCTAGCTCCTCCATCTGTTTCAACAGTGTATCTATTTTTTTCTGGATTTGCTCCCAACAAGAATGGGATCGATCATTTGCAGAGAAAACATGCACCTCATTCTTAATCTCAACCCAACTGTAACCAGGAACCTTCTTAATTCCTTTTTCACGCATTGCCTTCTTCAACTTTGAAACATTTTCCCAGTTGCCGGCAGCAGCATAGATATTGGACATATTTACATAAGTAGCAGCATCACTGGGATCCATGTTGTATAGTTCATCAGCCACTTTCAGTCCGAGCTCCCAGTTTTTATAAATCTTACATGAGTTCAAAACTGATGATAACATTATCTCATCTGGGCAAAAAGGCATTTGACTTATCAACTTCTCTGCTTGGCTGAAGCGCCCACGGCGGCACAAGACGTCAACCATTGATGTATAGTGCTCTCTCTTTGGCTCAATGTGATAAACCGAATGCATGTCATTGAAGTATTGAAGTCCCTCATCAACTAGCCCACTACGGCTGCAAGCAGTTAGAACGTTCAGGATGCTTACCGAATCCGGATGGACTGCAGAAGAAACCATTTCGTTGAATAGTTTGATAGTGCCCTCACCATCTCCATTTTGAGCATATGCAGTGAGCAGAGCATTCCATGACACGGTATTCCTACTTGGCATCTCCCTGAAGACTTGAATAGCATCTTCCATGGATCCACACTTAGCATACGTGTCAACCAATGCACTTCCACAAAATACGTTTAGCCAGAAACCGGAACTAACTAGATGAGAGTGCAACTGTTTTCCGAGTGCAACTGAAGTTAAACTTGCAGCTGCCTTTACGATGATGCCCAGAGTGGACTGATCTGGCATCACATTAGCCTTGCGCATTTCACTAAACTTTCTTATACCTTCTTCATAAAATCCTCTATGCACTAGACCTGAGATCATGGCTGTCCAAGGGACGGCTCCCCTTGCTGAAAGTGTTTCGAAAATCAGGGTTGCTTCTTTGAACTGACCACATTTTGCATACATATCAACAACAGAATTTGCCACTTGATTTTCTAAATTAGCTCTTGTTACAATGCATTGGCAATGGATTTGTCTACCCATGTCCAAACTCGGCATGTTGGCTGCTATGCTCAAGAGAGTTGAGAAAGGGAACTCAGCCCTGCTAAATTTATTAGACTGTAATTCTTGGAAAAGAGCAAGAGACTCCAAGTATTTCCCTTCTCGTGCTAGGCCTGATATCATGACATTGTAAGAAATACCATCTCGCTCTGGCATCTCATAGAAGAACTTGACCGAATCTTTTAGACAATAATGCTTCGAATAAAGATCAAGGAGGGCATTACCAACAAAAACATCTTGTACAAAGCCTGTCTTGATCAATAAATTATGTACCTGCTGACCTAATTGCAAGTTTCCAAGAGCAACAGAAGCTGCCAAAACCCCAGCAAACGTGAAATCAGAAGGCTCAAGACCCACATTACGCATTTTCCTGAACAGACCAATTGCATCTTCATTCAACCCACTGTCTGAGTATCCTGAGATCAGGGTATTGTAGGTCACGGAATCCCTTCCAGGCATCTCACTGAAGACCCTCAAAGCCAAGCCCAACTGATAACATTTGCAATAACAATCTACTAATGTATTGCAGACCCTTAGTTCTATATTACATCCTAATTTAACAACATGGACATGAGTTTGAAGCACTTGGCTCATCACCTTCTCATCATTAAACCCAGATAAGAGTGCAGTAAAGGTCACATGATCCGGCTCAGTGCCATATCTACACATATCAAGATAGAGACTAAATGCATCCAATGGGTAATGATACTTGGAGTATCCACCAATCATAATAGTCCATGTCACATTTGTTCGAGCATCAACGCTGTCAAATAACCTCTTAGCAGTGACAAGATCACCGGCCTTGACATAGCCATTTATCAAGGTGTTGGTAGAGATAATGTTTCTGCTAGGCATTTCATCATACACCTGGTAAGCCTTGGACAATTCCCCACTTTCCAAGAGCCGCTCCATAAGGAAGTTAGAGCGGCTCGTGTTCGGGTCAAAACCCGTTTTGACAATCCGGGCATCGATGACTTTAGCATGCTTGTTTGTAGATACAGGCTGTGGCAAATTGCGAGACGATTGGTGGGTTATGAATGAAGAGGAAACCTTTTGAACTGCGTTCACCCAATGCCTCTGTAGTTTCATAATGTGTTCTATACATTTGATCGTGTTGTGACCTTGGATAACTGTCTCTTCTTAAATTGATAGTTTGACTCCTTTTGGTAAACAGATTTGCGTGTCTCTGATGAGCACCTTGCTACAATGGCAACTTTCATGTAGCTCAATTGTGTTCCGTCTTACTTGTTTTGTTGGTTATCCTCTCTGAAATAGCGAAGAAATTAAACGAAACAGAAGAAAATCACTCATTCACCAGTCGAAAAATCGAACGAAAACGGAAGAAATCGAAGAGAAGAACTAGTACGAACTACGATCCTGGGTGGGTCGCCGGAAGGGATGAATGGCTGCTGAGCAAGAGACCGGTCGCCGCCAGTCGCCCCTTCGGCCTTCTCTGAACTGTCGACGGAAGGAAAGCAGGGCGTGAGCTCTTAACACCCTAACTAAAGTCTTTCTTTAATATTGTGTATCACTATTGGCTTGCCTCTTGTTGTTCGCTGGAGCGGGTGTTATTTTTTTTGATAAAACAATCACTAATCTTCCATCTCATCCTCAGCCATCAAATTATAGCTAGAGTTCAGTAGGAAAACCAAAACATTCACCATCACCAAGCATACAGTTTCCTGCTAACCAATGAGCCACTTTGTTGCCTTGGCTTAGACAAAGGACCAGTTACAGTACTCAAAAACCCAAAGCCAACTTCCGAATATGACGGACCACCCTCCAAATAACCTGGTAGCAATGGAGCTCCATTAAGAATGGAGAAGCATGATATTCCTCCACCCCCGGTCACCCGCCAACTTCAACGCCCACCGGTTGCCTCAACCGTCGGTACCAAACCGGCAAACCCCGCCTTAAACCGTGCATATCCATCCCGACAAATCGCAGCCTAGCGGTCCCTCTTTGCAAACCATTTAAAATAAATAAAAAAATTTTAAAAAAAACAAAGCTAATCAAACCGGCGGTTAAACTATCATTTAGGGTTTATTTTTCTAAACATAGGATGTGTTTGACAAATCTTCCAAGAACACTAGTGCTTGCAAACACTAGTATTTTTGGAAGTGTATCTGAGAAACACTAGTTTCAATGTTTAAAAAACACGAACGACTGTTTGGCATGAATAGGCAAATACACTAGTGCTGGTGTTCGCCATAATTCTAAAACTCAATCGTGTTGAACCGAATGTGAAGAAAAAGGATTGATTGTTGGTGTTTGCCCTAATTCATGTCTTTCTTCAATCGATTAGGTGCGTGTGTTGATGTAAGGTATTCGCTCATGTCTTCCTACAATCGTCTGATTGCATCTGTCTTTGTGTGTTGTTGCAATAGATCGATTAAATGGATGAGAATTCAATCTGTCTTCCTTCAGTTGATTGCTCCTCTCGTCCTTCAATGTTGAATCGATTAGGTTCGTGTGTTGATGTAAGGTATTCGTTCATGTCTTCCTTCAATCGTCAGATTGCATCTGTCTTTGTGTGTTGTTGCAATAGATCAATTAAATGGACGAGAATTCAATCTGTCTTCCTTCAGTTGATTGCTTCTGTCGTCCTTCAACGTTGAATCGATTAGGTTCGTGTGTTGATGTAAGGTATTCGCTCTTGTCTTCCTTCAATCGTCTGATTGGATGTCTCCTTCGTTTCTTCGTCTTCCTTCAATCGTCTTATTGCATCTGTCTCCTTCGTTTCTTCGTCTTCTTCATTCGTTTCACAACCTCTCTTCACTTTCGATTCATATGTTGCTCGCAAACCAGATTAGTGTAGGTGAGAGAATGATGACTTTATGCCTGGAATTGAGTGTAATAAGGTTAAAGTGATAGGGGTAACATAGTTTTTCGAAGCAAAAACACTAAACACTACCTGAAAACCCTTGATCCAATGAGTGTTTTAGAGACCAACCGAAAAACACTAAACACTAGTGTTTAATGCATAGCCAAACACCCGTTAAAATGAAAAACACTAGTAAAAACGTATAAGCACTAGTGTTTTATGCGTGCCAAACACAATAAGCTGGCGAAATCTAAACCGACGGTTTGGGC
Source organism: Fagopyrum homotropicum (assembly GCA_033239125.1). Taxonomy (NCBI): domain Eukaryota; kingdom Viridiplantae; phylum Streptophyta; class Magnoliopsida; order Caryophyllales; family Polygonaceae; genus Fagopyrum; species Fagopyrum homotropicum. Next base: position 10,513,115 of record BSWB01000001.1, read on the forward strand.
CCGTTTGAAAACCGCCGATTTGATGGTTTAGGTTTAACCGGACCCAAAATCCACTATTTCAAAATACTAGTTATGTTGTCTATCAACTATTCTAGTTTTTATCACCATTTACCCAATTTACTCTCTGTGTTGAAATTGTTTCTAACTAGTTTTGTTTTATCTCGTTTACACGTATTTGGCTAAGGGTGAAAATTTTCGTTATGAAGCCTCCAAGAAAAGGGAATGAAGGTTGTCTAGCTAGAATTAATTATGTTGGATTTCAATGTATTGGAATGATGATCGAACACCGTAAGACATATGCTTAGTGACATTTTTATTAAGTTTAAAAATATTATTTATACATTTTAGAAATGTTCTTGGAGACACCTATTTGATAAAGTTAATTAAAATATTGGTTTTGTTTTGATTGAAATGAATTGTGCTCGAATGAACCACCAACTACGCCGGACTATAAAAAACCTATATACACCGGATGTACATTAGTCGTTTGGAAAAATACATCGGATATATCAAATATTACACCTCGAATGTACATCCGCCGTACATAATATCACATACCCTAGATATTGAAAATTCGGCATATATGCCGGATACATCAAGTACTAGATACCCCGGATATATCATATATGTATAAGCGGGGTATATACCCCGGATATACATATATCTAGGTATCTACTACAAAAACCCCAAATATTTAAACACACATAAAACGGTTGGATTTTTGTTCAAAGTATTTACAACGGATGTACAAATGGAACGGTCGGGATATATACCTTTGGACCAAATATGTTGTTGTCCTTTACACCGGATATGGTCCGTGTACATATGCTCAAATATCCAGGTTGTTTGACATTTTTTGTAGCAGTGAAAGCACATAAAGGGGGAAGTTTAGTGGAATGCATGTTATCCTTCCTAATCCACTTCTTAGCATCTAACAATGCAATCTACAAACTCTATTAAGGAGAAACAACTAATTATCATCACAAAATAAACCCAGTCCTTTTCTCTACGGTGGAAGTAGCAGTCACTTTTGTAAAACCCCAAGTTTTGAGAACTCGAAGCGCTACAGGCTAGGACCGCACAATGGGTCCTGACCCTCAGAGTAGCAATAGCAAACGGATCTTACAACAAGGCACAGACGAATGAAAACCAAAACTCCATACAAAAACCAAAGGTTTCCACAAAAGAAAACGTAAAAGACTCGCAGCCGAGTTCAAAACAAAAGGGAAAACAACAACAGAAACATAAACTCAATCCCGTCCTATAATGTACGGGAATTCCGGCTGACCACACCATCCAGATCACTCAGCAGCATCTTGAACCTGCAGAACATCTACAACGACGGTATAAACCGTTAGCTAACATTCTAGGTATAAGCAAGAGCGTAAAGGCACAAACACACATAAGGTAAAAATAAACATATAGCATGCTTGCACTCAACTAATTATTATCTTTCATTAAGTCATTCATTACTAATTCAACTTCTTTTGTCACACGAGAATCCTTTCGAAACTCGCCTCCCCTTCCGTTAACCAGTAGGAATAGATCAGTACTATCCGTTACCTACGAGTCTGAGTCGCAAGAGCACTTTCCAGTTTCCCTAATATTGAACTGGACAAGCGGTCACCGCCCGGTTATAATACACTTGGGCCAATTAAGGTTATAAGGGTGAATCCTAGTCCGGTTATCCGTTGTAACATGAATAAACAACACAGACAAGCCAATACAATCCAACTAATACGCGGAATGAAGCTAAGTAAGTCCAAGGACTTACCTCACACAAAGTTAACTCAAAGCTCAGGAATAACAACTCAAGAATACTCAAGATAGCTCAGTTTCCCTCAGGAAAGGAGCAAGGAAAGCTTGTACGAACAAGCAACACGGATCAGGAACGAAACGGTTGCTAGAAGTTGTTACGCTAGGAAATAGCACAAAAAGCTTTACATTTATAACTCGAACTAAATCCTAAACTACCTAGCGAAACCCGCAGTGTACGGGTCGTTTTGTAGAAAGGAAAGTATTCCGAGGTCGAACTCAAGGACTGAGGTGAAACTAAGTCATTCAATGATCGAAAATAGTGTTAATCTACACTAAGATAAGATGAGGAATAAAGAAAATGGAAAACACAATGTTTTTGGAGGGTTTTGGGTGATCAAACAAAGATCACAAATATGTGAACACAATCAAGCAACACAAACACACACTAACACTAAAGATAGGGGAATGGAAATAACAAAGCGGATTCTAGAGTTTGGAAGTCCGGGTATGGTATAGACTCAAGCTATCTATTCATTCCTCGGGTTAACTATGATATGTTGGGATTAAGCGCTTCTAGATTGGGATCAATTACCGGGTAGGTCTCATGGTCCACTAGTCCATTCCTAAGGTCTCATCACCGGGTAAGTCTCTAAGAACCTAAGGATAGGAATTCTACACAAACCGGATTATTATCTAGAGATCTAACCTATCCTTACCGGGTAAGTCTCGGAAAGGGAAGTTCTAAGCAACTATCCTAGCACACTTAGTCCAATGGCGGCTTGTGAGGCTCACCACTACCTAAGGTTTGTCATCTTCGAAATCTAAGAGTAGAATCACCGGGTAAGTCTCTTCTAAACACTTAGTTGCTAACACTAGGTCACCCTAGGATAGAATTAGCTCAACAAACATTAGGATTTCAACATTTAAGTCATCCAAGGGCAAGACTAAGTCCATCCTATCATAGTCCTAGCCATAACCCTTCTTTCCTTACCCTAGAATCGCAATCTATCTAGCCAACAACAAACATTTCAAGATCAATCTCCACAAATAAGGCATGCTTGCAAGTCATGGTCAAATGATGAAGAACAATCCAAAGAAAAGACATTAAAAGCATAGAATAGAAATTACCAAATTCTTACAAGGCTCCAAGAGCAAATCCAACTTGACAACAATGAAAGCTTCACTCGAATCCACTCTAATCTCACTCTAAAATGAGAATCTATACTAATCTCTTCCAAGAACACCCCTAATGGGTGCTTGGAAGAGAGGCAACAATGGCCAAATGTTTTGGGGAAGAAAGGTAGGTCAAAAGAGAGGAGAAGATCCCCAATTACAGCCTGCAAAATCCTTCAAATACCCACTAAGATGCAAGAGCAATGGAAGAGATCGTGGCCAGCTGTCAATGTGGTCCTGGCAAGAACCACGGGCATATTCCACGGCCATGGAAAGGGTCTAGACCGTGGTTTGGTCCAGAGATTGCTTCTAGGCTCGTTAAGTCATGATTTGGTGCATGGCTTGTGTTGGTAAGGTTCCATGAGTCCTCCTTAGCCCTTAGCTTGCATTCCAATGAGTCCGGAAGTGTGTCATCTCGAGGAATGATCCTCGGATCTATCGATTTGGCTCTTAAATCTCCCAAAATACCTACAAAGCAAGCAAAAGTCCGAGTAGACGTCTATCTCGACAAAATGCGTGATTTGAGTGCAAACGCCGTGAACTAATGCTAAACCGTGCATGAATGAGCGGAAAATCTATCTAAATGAGTGTCTAAATCTAAGCCATAAATCGTGTTATCAAAATACCCCATACTTAAGGTTTGCTCGTCACCGAGCAAATTCCCAACTATAGACTAAGAGATGACATGATTTATGTATGCAGAAAAATGGCAAAATCTTTTTGGAGTTGTGCTTCTAACATTGGATCACCTTCATAGTTATGTTTCATGGCAATGGACAAGCAATTATGTATCAAATAAATGAAAGCATGGAAAGACAATTACACTTAACTTGATAGCATGCAATGAAATGTAAAGATGAAGAAGTCAAGATGATCATGAGTATATCCAATCTAAATCACTTAGTCTTACACACATGCAAGTAGGTCAAAAGGACTTTGTAACATAGAAGGCCAAGAAACGTTGTGATTAGGTGAGAATTTTCTAGGCTATGTGATGCTAATCCGGGAAAGGAACTAAACAACCACAACTTCACATTTCTTATCAACTTCCCTCAAGTGTATATTTTTCTTCATTTTTTTTTCTTTCTTTTCTTTTATTTTTGAGACAATGGCATTGGTGTACAAAAGCCGAAACCTTGGTGATTAGCCATCCTCGGGCTTTTTTTATTTTTCGAGGTGCATCCACACCGGGCACACATACCAAAGCTCGTTAGGACTTATTGGTTTATTTGACTTTGGCAAGGCACCAACACCCGATTATGTGAAGTGTACCGAGTTACTCGTCATTTAAGCCAATGTCCCCAAACCTATATTTTTGGCTACACTTTCATAACAATTTCAGCACTTCATTCATGACATTCCTTTCATCAACAACTTCACCCCACACTTGCTTTTCACACACATCAACACACTAACATGCTCCTATTCCCGGATGGGTCAAAAGAGGTCAAATTTATCTCAATTGAGGTGCTCAAGCAACATGATCAAGATGAGAAGTAGAGGAAGATGAATTGCCTAAATCACTCCTAATTGATGTGCAAGAACTAGCATGCAATTTCGACTTTCAATCCTCAACTAAATCAAGGCAAGCATCATAGTCACAAGTCATTCATGGAATTCAAGATAAGTATTTCAAGTCCACATATGCATCATCAATTAAACACACAAGGCCATCCATAGCCAATCCACAAGACAAGGTTCATCATTAGGGTCATATCCAAGCCTAGAAAGCACAAAAAAAATTTTAAATTTTCTGATTTTTTGGAATTTTTGGAATATGTATGTACAATGCAAGACATGTGAAAATATTAAACTACCCTAGATGCTCATCATGCAAAGGATCATGCAAACCCCATCCCATACTTAGAAACACATTGTCCCCAATGTGGTATTCAAGTAAAGAGAGTGAAAGAAGGTTCTCACAATGTAAAATGGTTTGCTTCGGTATTTGGGATGAACTCGTGTGGAGTGGTGGTGATGGATGATCGATCAAGCATGGTAGAGAGCTCTTCATAATCATTCCGGCGTCGAGACCCGCGCCAAGGTATATGTGAGATGGGAGCTCTTCCATCTAACAAGACACCTCAAGCCGTCCAAGCCTCACGTCCGCTCCACCCATGTTTGAAAACGGAATCATCGTCATCAACTCGCCTTGCAAGGCTTCCTCATTACCTAAAATCTACCACAAACACAAAACACAAAAACACACAAAAGCAAAAACAAAGGCAAAAGAGAAAAGGGAAAGAGTTGTACCAATGGGTTGCCTCCCACTAAGCGCTTCTTTTAGGTCATTAGCTTGACCAAACTCCGTGGATATGTCAATCCACCTCGAATACCATGGTTTGCTTGAGGAGTCCAAGCAACCATCTCTTTCCGGAATCCATGATGACAAGCAAGGGCCACTTGATGCCCAAATAAGCTTTAAGTTCTCTCTTCACCGGTGAGTAGTAGACTCCTTCATCACCGCTTCCTTGATGATAGTATAGAGTTGCAACCATAGGTGCCACCCCATACTTAGGCAATTTATACTCCGCGGTCACTCCGGTGAAATGCTTGTCATCCTCATCCTCTATGATCCGAGGAAAGCCGATTCTTGGAAAGAATCCTTCATTGAAGCACTTCATAACCATCATGGATCCATCATGCTTGCTTTCTTCATTCAATAATGGAGAATCCTTAGGGAAGGGGCTCCAATCTTTGTGTGTACTCCGGGCAAGCAAGAAAGGGTCGGAGGGAGCTGAGATTAGCTTAGGATGGACCACTACAGAGCCTTCCACGGTCGTGGTTTGTCCTCCACGGCCGTGGTTCCCTCTGTTGCATCCGTTCCAAGTGGGCTCTTCATGTATGGTTCCGGGGTTGATGGCAAGGATGTCCGGGGATGAGAATACTTCATTGCACTCCTCTATCGGTGAAGGAGATGGAGGTGAACCTTGAAGAATGGTAGGATCTCTTAGCATAAGAGCATTCCTAATCTCCTTGATCTCCCTCCTCACTTGTTCTTCTCTCTCGGTATTCAATCTCCTTGCTTCCTTCAGGGCCAAATCCCTTAGCCACAATTGCTCCCGAGCTTCATTCAACTCTTCCTCAAGGCTTCTATTGGTTATGGTTGAATCGGGCAATCCTTGGATTTCCTCATAGTGAACCTCCTCTTGGTGACACACTTCCGCTTCAAGCTCCATGTGGGAACTAGAAATGGAAGCAAGGTTGCTTTCTAGATCATCCATCTTCCTCAACATTTTCTCTAGCATTGATTCCAATCGGTCTTCATGAGGTTGATGGTGAGGTTCCTCATGAGGTAATGTAATCATGTGAGCTTGATCATGGGACTCATGATAGACATTGAACTCCTCCCAATACTCAAACTCATCATGGAGAGGTCCTAGATCTTGGCCTTTCATCCACTCCTCATACTCCATGTTGTCAAGGTCGTCTTGGAGGTACAATCCGTCCATGGCAAACATGAAAAGGCAAAGACAAAAACAACACAAGATCAAAAGTAACAAGAAAGATAAACACTAAAAACAATCAAAAGCAAATGACTTAATCTTAACCTAGTCCCCGGCAACGGCGCCAAAAACTTGTTACGCTAGGAAATAGCACAAAAAGCTTTACATTTATAACTCGAACTAAATCCTAAACTACCTAGCGAAACCCGCAGTGTACGGGTCATTTTGTAGAAAGGAAAGTATTCCGAGGTCGAACTCAAGGACTGAGGTGAAACTAAGTCATTCAATGATCGAAAATAGTGTTAATCTACACTAAGATAAGATGAGGAATAAAGAAAATGGAAAACACAATGTTTTTGGAGGGTTTTGGGTGATCAAACAAAGATCACAAATATGTGAACACAATCAAGCAACACAAACACACACTAACACTAAAGATAGGGGAATGGAAATAACAAAGCGGATTCTAGAGTTTGGAAGTCCGGGTATGGTATAGACTCAAGCTATCTATTCATTCCTCGGGTTAACTATGATATGTTGGGATTAAGCGCTTCTAGATTGGGATCAATTACCGGGTAGGTCTCATGGTCCACTAGTCCATTCCTAAGGTCTCATCACCGGGTAAGTCTCTAAGAACCTAAGGATAGGAATTCTACACAAACCGGATTATTATCTAGAGATCTAACCTATCCTTACCGGGTAAGTCTCGGAAAGGGAAGTTCTAAGCAACTATCCTAGCACACTTAGTCCAATGGCGGCTTGTGAGGCTCACCACTACCTAAGGTTTGTCATCTTCGAAATCTAAGAGTAGAATCACCGGGTAAGTCTCTTCTAAACACTTAGTTGCTAACACTAGGTCACCCTAGGATAGAATTAGCTCAACAAACATTAGGATTTCAACATTTAAGTCATCCAAGGGCAAGACTAAGTCCATCCTATCATAGTCCTAGCCATAACCCTTCTTTCCTTACCCTAGAATCGCAATCTATCTAGCCAACAACAAACATTTCAAGATCAATCTCCACAAATAAGGCATGCTTGCAAGTCATGGTCAAATGATGAAGAACAATCCAAAGAAAAGACATTAAAAGCATAGAATAGAAATTACCAAATTCTTACAAGGCTCCAAGAGCAAATCCAACTTGACAACAATGAAAGCTTCACTCGAATCCACTCTAATCTCACTCTAAAACGAGAATCTATACTAATCTCTTCCAAGAACACCCCTAATGGGTGCTTGGAAGAGAGGCAACAATGGCCAAATGTTTTGGGGAAGAAAGGTAGGTCAAAAGAGAGGAGAAGATCCCCAATTACAGCCTGCAAAATCCTTTAAATACCCACTAAGATGCAAGAGCAATGGAAGAGATCGTGGCCAGCTGTCAATGTGGTCCTGGCAAGAACCACGGGCATATTCCACGGCCGTGGAAAGGGTCTAGACCGTGGTTTGGTCCAGAGGTTGCTTCTCGGCTCGTTAAGTCATGATTTGGTGCATGGCTTGTGTTGGTAAGGTTCCATGAGTCCTCCTTAGCCCTTAGCTTGCATTCCAATGAGTCCGGAAGTGTGTCATCTCGAGGAATGATCCTCGGATCTATCGATTTGGCTCTTAAATCTCCCAAAATACCTACAAAGCAAGAAAAAGTCCGAGTAGACGTCTATCTCGACAAAATGCGTGATTTGAGTGCAAACGCCGTGAACTAATGCTAAACCGTGCATGAATGAGCGGAAAATCTATCTAAATGAGTGTCTAAATCTAAGCCATAAATCGTGTTATCAGAAGTCTATGACTTCTAGTCTCAAAGATCTCTAAGAGATCTACGCATGCTAAGGGCTCAACCCTAGTCTTACAGCACTCACAGGAGATCAACAACATCCAAAAGATGTAAGGAAAGGAACGAGGAAAGCAAGGAAGGAAGTAACTCACAAGAACGGAAGTTACTGCAGAGGAAACCGCAGGGGCGGCAGGACTGAGGCGCAGGGGCGGCTGAACAGAGGCGTAGGGGCGGCTCTGTGCAGGCGCAGGGGCGGCGGCGTGACAAAAAGCGTTGTCGGCTTTCTTCTTCGACAAAACTCGCAGCAAGGGCAACCAAAGCTCGAACATTCGGCTCCAACACGTCAAGACTCAACTCCAAAGAGCTTGAGAACAACGATACATCAACAACGGGAAGCCAACAAGAATCAAGGTTCAAACTTGATTCTTGGAGAAGAAGAAAAGGAGAGAAGAAGAAGAAAACGAAAGGAAGGAAGCATGCTGCAGTACAAGAACGTAAGGAGGAACAAAGGATGAAGAACTTACACGTTCAACAAGATCGCAGGAGGCAAAGGACGGCTACAGCTCTCTAGGGTTTGAAGACGATAGCAAGGAACGGGAAAAAGAGGAGAAAGAAGAGAATATATAGGGCGGCTAGAACTCTAGATGGAAAGGGCATCTAGGGTTAGAAAGAAAATAAGGAAACCGGCCCATAAGATAGAATATCGTGTATTCTATCTATGGAAGAAAGATAAAACGACGAAAACAGATCGGCACAATCTGTCGCACGATCCGTAGGGGCGGATCTCACTACCGCAGGGGCGGCTGACCGCGGGGGCGGCCCTCTTCACCGTAAGGGCGGTGAAGGCAAAAACCTAGGATCTTACAAATTTTAACACCCCGCACACATGGGATACGCCATTAGCTAGCATCCAAATCATAAAGTCATGACTCGGGAAGTTTGTAAAGTATTTTAGGGAATACATCTACTATGGTTAAGTTTATTCCTTTGCTCCATGGCGGAAATAACACGTCACTTTTATTATCCCACACACATATGATACAACATAATATTCAAACCCTAAGTTTATACGCATCAAAGAAGATGTCGAATCATGCATGTAGAGCACGCTCCAACACCTGTGTACTCAAGTCATTGCATATTAACCAAAAAATGGGACTTTTACCCTCAAATTCCTAAAAGAGGGATTTCTCTACATATGCTAGAAATAACAAGACAATGAAAGCAAAACATGCTTTTGAAAGTAAACAACTAAAGATGTAAGGTGAATGAAAAGGAAAACCTTTAATTGTCAAACTTCAAATCTCCAATGTATTACAAGGGCTTGCTTCGAGTCTTCACAATGATCAAAAGAGAAACTAACTAATATTTTTCAGAAAGGATTTTGTGGAACTAACTAGAATTCCCTAAGGAAAATCTAGCACTACAAGAACACCAACTAGAACCCCTAAGTGCGAACTAGCACACAAAAGACACCAACAAAGCACACCTTACAAATGAAGATAGGAGTGGTATTTAAAGAAATATAGTTGACCTTTGAAGGCACAATTGACCTTCGGGGAAAACCAAATGGACCCTTGTATAAATAGAGGGTTCCTTAATTTTTTGATATCCCACGTCGGTTATAAGTCGGTATGATAGGCTGAGAGTGTAAATAGAGGGTTTGAAGATTAAACAAATCATACATTTTCTACTCTTTTCACTAAGTTCAATTATAATTATTATTCATCTCGGATTAACATTTGTTATGTGGTCGTTGGCCTAATATATGAGGGTCGTTGACCTAATGTTATGTGGGTCGTTGACCTACTATTATGTGGGTCGTTGTTCCACAATTATGTGAGTAGTTGACATATTGATATGTGGGTTGTTGAACTACTGTTATGTGAGTTGTTGTCTTTATAGTTTTAAAAAACCGTTGACCTACACATATTTGACTTTGTTATTTAGTTTAACAAAGCCAAATGTGTATATTTTTGTATAATATATTTCTTTTTTAATTCTCGTAATATTTTTAAAATCATTTGTTATCTACACAACTTTTTTTTCATTCGGGCATATTTTCATGTATTTTGTTATCCTAAATCGTTTATCGTGTAAGACTTACAATTTGAGAACTTGTATAAATAGAGTGTTTGATGACTATAAAAATCATACATTTCTAGGTCTTTTGTGATGAGGGACCATCTCCAACACTACATCAAGGACCAGTTACTAGATCAAAGACTAAAGCATTAAAGAACAAGTCAACTACACCTTCTTCGGATTCCACCATGGAAGGAGCAATCATAAGATCAAGAGCAAAGACTATTCAAGATGAAATTAGGAGCATACTCACAACATGTACACTCAAGGATACCTTACTCACTCTTAGGAAACCTTTGATGACATTACTGATTGTTATGCAAGAGTCAAACCACAACCAAGAAGAGCCATCAAGCATAGAAGATGGCTAGGACGAAGAAAGAGTTTCAAAGAAGAAATCTCGGTCCACCTCCAGGAATCTCGCCCGAGATTTTCACATGAGATTTACTCTCTGACACACGCTTGAAGATCCGGCCAAAGATCTTTATTTTTGGCAACTATATTTATCTTTTATTACCTTAAATCTCTCAAACATTCATAAGGTAATTGCTGGTTGTTAATCCTATATTTGAGACTATTTTTTTCCTAGAATATCTTTTAACGATATCTTTCATAGGTTATCTTTTAGAAGATATATTTTTCCTAGTTTACAGATCTCCCTTATAAATAGTCTTAGTGGGAAGATTGTTAGATAGACTGAATTTGATTATTTTCTACATATTGTGTGAACTTGCAGTTCGCTTATGAAGTTTATATTTTATTCATTTCTATTCAATCAAAGAGATACCTTGATTGAATCTTTGTGAAGTCCTTGTTAGATTGTACTTGTGTGTGTTAATCTTTTTGAAGGTTGATGCTCATGGTTAATTATAGTCCCTCCTGTGTTTGTCTTACTTAGAAGACTTGTGTAAGGTTAAAGAAGTGAGGTTTAATGTAAGCTCTTCGTTAAGGGGTTTTGACCCATCATTGATCAAGGTTTTTTGCGGGAATATTTGGTTCATATCTTTCTATATCTATCATTTATCATTCCACAATCATCTTCTTATATTTTCATATCATCCACTAATTCGTTTTTTGAGTTTCTGAAAATCTCGGTATGTTCTTCACGAAAACTCGTCCGAGATTTCTATTATCAATCCGAGATTATGCTTTTGTCGTGGACTTTCAGTCTAGATCGGGAACTACAGCTTAACCCCGCATCATTTTGGCTAATTAGTTCAAGTATAATTATTATACATATCGGATTAATGTATGTTATGTGACTCGTTTACCTAATTACTTCTTTTATACTTATTTTTAAAAAACCAAGCACGATTTACTTAGGAATATTAGGTAATGCACCCATAATTTAAGGTAACAATATTTTTTTTTTTTTGCTTATATTTACTTTCGGTATTATTTTGTAAACAAAATAAATAAATATGAAAATGGGGATATATTTTTAATTTATATTCATTTTAATTTTTTTATATTTAAGATTCTAAAATTTTATTCATAAAGTATAAATTTATATTTATTTTTAAAAGAAGTTGTTTAAATTTTTATTGAAGTTGTCTCTTCCAAAGTTTTATTTTTAAATATGTATAAAAAAAGTAAAACATTAAATTTATATTTATTTAGTATTTCTTATAGGTTTTTTTATTAGCAAAACATGAAAACTCCGTCATGGCCTCATGGGTTATGGACGTGCCGGCAAATCTCGATCTTAATTCTCCCTCATAAATTATAAAGCTCAATCGATTCTTTAACGAATCTTCCATTGCTTGTCATTTTCTTTCAACTGCGAACACTGACCGATCCCCAATCGTTCTCCCATTGACTGATCGTTGCCAACGGTACGTGATCTATTGTGATTAACCGATGGACAGTGTAACGAAGGATTTCGCCGGCGTCGTGATCGGTGATCACTCGGAAAACGATCCTCTGAACTCACGCGAAGAGCGATCTAGGTCAACTTGGGCTCAGGTACTCTTCAATCGATTGTTATTATGTGTTTTGTTGAACGGTTTGGGTGTTTGATTCGCCGTTGACTGGCGATGAATTTGAAAATGCACAGGTGGTGTCGGAGGGTGGAGAGGAGCTTCGTGGAGAAGAACGTCGAGCTCCGAACAGCCATGGCGGAAATCGGAATGAGGATCAGCGGAATCGACCGGTTAGTAATGTGTGCTTTTTGTGGAATTTATTTGATTTGATTGTATTGATATTGAGATTAGGCCTTCTGTTTAGTGTGTTTTAGGTTACATTAGTTGCAAACTTGCAATGCATCATTCACAACAGATTGCAAGCTTGCAAAAGCATCATGAGATCCATTTCTAGGGCTTCCGCATTTTAGGGTACCGGTAGATATCTTTTAGTTGAGAAAGCGGGTTGAACTTATCAACAATCATCCATATACTAATTCCGACTTAACATGGGTTCCGTTGCATGTCCGAATGTACATGTTGCGCGTTGGGTCTGAGCCCAACACGTAAAACCGGTTAAGGTTCATCTAAAACCAAATAGCAATAGGATGAGTATTGAGTAGCTCATCGAACTTATATATATATACTAGACTATAGGTTTTTACATACGTTCGATCTACCTACTATGCATGGCATGAGTTCCCTCTCAAGTCCAGTTTAAGGATCAACTGAACCAAACAGTTGCACTTGAAGAGACGTTTAAAAAGCGGATATAAGTTTGACCCGTATTGCCAATTGATTTGAAGATGTTTGGCCCATCAAAATTTGTCAAAAACTAAGGACACACATTTTCTCTTTCTTATATTTTATGTACATTCTAACAGTGTATATCTATATGTGTCACTACTACATAGCTAATACTTCTCTGGCTATGGAGGTTTTTCATAAGCATGATTCTGTTATCTGTTTGTTCTTATGAGATTAGCTATGTAGTGTAGCTCTTCCTATTGGCCAGCCATATTGTATAATGAAAAGGTTTTAGGCATTAATACTTAGAAAAGTATTCTCATCTTCATTGTACAGCAAATTGATTGAGATCTTGCTTACTAATTGCACAGGAAGAAGATGATGGTTGGCAACCTGCTCACAAGAAGCACCCGAGAAAAACACAGAAGGTTTGTAGTATTCTTTTTATAAGTTTGAGATCGGATTAGACAATATAATGAAGTTACAGTCAGACCAGAAATACTGCAGGCTATGTTTGATTTGTTCTTGGGACAAAATTTGCTGATAGTTAGTCATTAATTATTACTGTTAACCCGTATGTAGGTACATATGGATCGACGGAATTCATACAAGCTGCCTCCTAGTGAGCAGGAATACGCGAAAGACATTGACCATACTGCTATTCTGGAACCATCTGAAGAGGAGCTCTATGATCTGTCACAAGCTTGTAATAAGCTTTGGGAGCTTGACTTGAACCGCTTAGTGCCCGGAAAGGACTATGAAATTGACTGTGGTGATGGAAAGAAGGTTTACAACAAACAGGACATAGCAGAAGACAGTCTTTTCACCTGGCTTGGGGATGATGTCTTGAGGAGGCCTACTGTATCTCGTTTCTTTGCACTCCTTGATAATTACAACCCACATCAAGGGTACAAGGAAGTAATAACACGCGAAGAGAAACAAGAGGAAATCGCGTTCATTGAAGAGATTAGCAGAACTGCACCTATCAAATATCTCTACAAATATCTTGCATCTAAGAATATTGTCTCTGGCGGTTATGGCGAGTTCAAAGAGTTGATGTCTGAGCTTTGGTTTGGGGTTTATGGCCGAGGTGGCACATCTGGCTCTTCATCTGCTTTTGAACATGTTTTTGTTGGAGAGATTAAGAGCCGCGGAGAAGAACAAGTCTCCGGATTTCACAACTGGATTCAGGTATAACTCAGCAAAAGGGTCTTTTGAACATGTGTTTGCTGAATCTAGTTCAGTTCAGGAATGACTTATTCAGCATCTTCTCCTTTGCAGTTTTACCTTGAAGAAGTTAAAGGCAGAGTTAACTATCATGGTTACATCTTACCACGCAGACGTGGGGAATTTGTGAGTAATGTATTTTTTAGCCATTTGAACTATCAACTGTGGTCTCAATGCCTGTCTTCACTAGCATCTGATTGTGTTGAGTACATTGCAGCCTGACTCGGAAACACAACTGCTGACGATTCAATTCGAGTGGAATGGTGTACTGAAATCAGTCTCAAGTAGCTTCATAGGAGTAAGCCCAGAGTTTGAGATAGCCATCTACACTCTTTGTTTCTTCGTGGGAGCCGAGGATAACCACGTTCAACTCGGTCCATACTATGTCAATATCAAGTGCTATCGCCATGGAAATAAAATTGGCTCCGTCTTCCCCATTGCTGAGAATTAATTGACTTATAATGCAGGAAGCTAAGGCAAGGATGATCAGAATAGTATTTGGATGTAACATTTGTGCTGAACTGTTGGTTTTACCATTCCCTTTGAAAATCAGCAGTTACAGTAATCGATTAAATGTGCTAAACTATTTTTAAAAAAGGGTTTAGGAAGTTTTTAAACTAGTTTATCATGATACACACACAGTGGATTACTCAACGCTATGTTACAGCTTACATTGTATCCATGTTATTCTTATTATTCTAAAGGCTTATTTGCCTTCTTTGTCGGTACTCTACTATGGATCTTCGGTTCTTCTTATTCTTTCTTTGCTTACATATGCGCTCTTCCCTACCACAATTGTGTTGCTCAGTTTATATATATATATATATATATATATATATATATATATATATATATATATATATATATATATATATATGGTTTCGTACGTGTTAATTATCTATTTAATCGTGTGGTATATATGATATCAATTATGATATATGATATACTTATTCAATCAAATACATATACGAGTCCGGAGTCTCATATTCATTTCTTTGTATAAATGTCAATATTTAATATACTAAAATCTAGGTATGGAGTTAACCTTAATTTTGTTACATTTATAACTCTTTTTATTTTAATACAAAGTGGTTCAAGACCACTTTAAGTGTAATCAAAAAGATTTTAAATTATTGTTGTTATACAAAGAAATTGATATTAGAAGGTTTTCTCAAATAAATTCAATAAATATCCACTTAAAAGCGACATTGATCCATTGAACTGGACACATTACTTACATGCCCTAACATAAAGTAATATTGCCAATTGAACCCCACATCATTAAGAAATTGATATAAAAAAAAGATATGTTAAGACTTAAGAGTGTAGTGTTAAAGCTTTTAAATTTCATAACACAAAGACTATCAAGACCCAAATCACCAAACACAACCATAATTCATACAAAAAAGTCCATGTGTTTACATTTATTTTAACTGGCCATATTTTTTGTATTTGCAAAATCCGCCCAAAAAGAATAGTTATAGAAAATGACCAACTTTATAGTTATAGACTTTAGGAAATAAACCGAACTCCTGAAATTATATACTTTGATCCAAAATAATAAATTGCAGATTTTGGCCCTAGATAATAACTATGGGAATTGACCTACATTTCTATAATTATATTTCATGGGGTAAGTTTTAAGAAATGGAGCTAAAAATTATCTAGTTGACTTGTTTAGGTTTTGTACACATTGGAAGCACTTTTTGGACACGAAGGAAACTCTAGACAACATCGATACATGTCATTCTACATTCGTTTGACTTTGATACGTGAAATTGGGTGATTAAAATTGGGTAACCGAGTTGGGTAACCAAAATTGAGTACGTGAGTGAAAGTTGGGTATGTCAAGTTGGATACATGAAGTTGGTTATGTGAAAGTTGAGTACATGAAGTTAGAAGTTGAGTATGTGAAATTACGTACATGAAAGTTGGGTACTTGAAGTTGGATATGTAAAAATAAAGTTGAATACGTGAAAATTAGATACGTGAAGTTGGACATGAGAGGTTGGGTATACTATTTTTTTCTAAGATTTACTAAATTGCGTATTTTATACACATTATTAAAAAATATATATTTACCAAAATCATCCTATATAATCCTATAAAAATCATATATAAATATAAATAAATCTTTTAAATAATTTTATATCTAAATCAACATTTATAAACTTTATCCTTCAAACTTATAAAATCATAGAAATCGTATCGATGAGACCGGAGTTCTAAGAACTAGGGCTGATACATGAGACAAGCTTCTTGGGCTCGGCTCGCGTTCGGCTCGTCAAAAGCTCGGCTCGTTTATAAACGAGCCGAGCTTGAGCATGTCAAAGCTCGGCTCGTTCGGGTAAAGCTCGGCTCGTTCGGCTAAAATAACACTATATGAGCATTAATTTAGGCGAGCTATTCAGGCTCGGGTCGGGCTCGGCTCGTCAAAAGCTCGGCTCGTCACAAGCTCGGCTCGGGTTCGTCTTGTTTGTAAACGAGCCGAGCTTGAACATGCTAAGGCTCGGCTCGTATAACACCCCTACTAAGAACCCGTGAGAATCAAGATAAAACAGAAAAAGAACAATCCGACCGGACAATGATCTGAATGAGAAATAATCCATTCAATTTCACACCCGACCCGTCATGTTTTGCGGGTTTGTACTGTAGGGCCGGAAATGTCGTTCACTTTGTATCAATCGTGGGAGAGAGACCGAGAGTTCATAATCAAACCTCGACGCTTGCACAGTCAAATGCCGCTATTTAATTTTTTAATTATAAACTAAAAATATATCAGGAAATTCGGAAGTAAATCACCGTCTTCACGAGATCACACATTTACGATTCAGGAAGAGGAAGAACTACAAAGCAAGCGAAATCACGAACACACACAACATATCAGGATTCGACAAATCAACAAACTCACCACGGATCAAATCTTTCTACTGGCATACTACATTTTGGCATTTCTAGATCCTCCATCCTGTAAGTTCTGCATTCTTTCTCCTTCTTATTCTTCTTCTCTTACCGGTTTGATGAAATATTTCAAGCATTTGAAACAAGATTGGATTTGGCAGATTTTGAAATAGTTGAGTTTTCCAGGTCTCGACCTTCCTCGCTGGATATATTTTTGAGAATCGGCGAATTTGGCATTGGACTTTCAGTATCTGATTTTTAGGGATCTTTTGGAGAAAAAGTGGGGAGGAGAGTTGACAGATTAGGGGATTTGAGAAAATGTCATCGCTGTCATCGATCAGCGAGGAGCTTGGCGAGATCGATGGACAAATCAGCGATATCTTCCGAGCATTGTCGTAAGATTTGTTAAAATTCATCTCTTTTGTTGTATTCGGATCCATCGATTTGGTTAGAGTTTTTAACAGTGTAGTGAATTTCATGTGGTGTCCAGTTTGAGCTTCTCATATGTGAGCTATAGCTTACATTCTCATAGTTATTTTTTTTACAAATTGCCAGTCTCGATTGATGGTTTACAGTCCCGTTTTGTTTTAGACTTTTATTTGATGGGGTGTACTGCTTTTCTAATGTCAGTTGGTTTTACTCTGCCACTAACTCTGGCTTCTGGTGTTGTTGATCTCTTGGCAGTTGCATTTCAAATGTAATTTTGAGTATATACAATAAGCTGCCAAGAGCATGCTGATTTATTGCTTCATATTACTTATGATGATTAATTAGTTTCCGGTGCAGTCTATCCTCGCTAGACTTTAGATACCTGATACCTCATATGTCCTTTGACTCAAAAGTAGATGTTCATGTACTGATCCATGACCATAATAATTGATGGGTGATATGGGAATGGGATTAATTCAGTGCGTTTCAAATATTAATCAACTTAAATACGTGTGTATTTCTATATATGCTATGTGTGTCAATGGCAAATGAATTTTTGCATACAATTTATGGTTAGAGGTGAAGTGAACTGACTAAGCTGAAAGTGTCCCGTCACATGTAATAAAATTCCATGTCACAAACCAGCTCATATCCACTGGATTTGTCATAGCAGTATTCATATGGATATCTGTTGTTTGATGGGATGATGTATATATGGATCTATCACTTCCTGCAGAAATGGGTTCCAGAAGTTGGAGAAGATTAAGGATGCCAATAGGCAAAGCAGGCAATTGGAAGAGCTCACTGAAAAGATGCGGGAATGTAAGAGGTACATCATTCTGCTCTTATTTTCTCTCTTCTCTTTCTGTGCAAAAAACATGCTTTGTTAAACAATTTTTGGAACCTTTCAGCAGTGAGTTCGATGAACTTGATAAAAAAAAAAGGTCTACTTACAAGTGAAGATGCAAGACAATTAATGTATAGTCTAAAGTTTGTAAACCTAAGTTTTGAAGAACTTAAAGATCCTTTTCAAATCTTTGTTAGAACTTCCTGCTGTAATGGCAAACAGAGCTTCTTTTTTGGGTTTGTTAGGACGCACTAGGCCATTACATCGGGAAGCAAATTTGACCATTCACCTCATGGTCACGAATGCCTTTACTTACCAGCTGAGATAGTAAGGTTTGACTAATGGCAAACAGAGTTTCGAGAAATTCAAAGTAGCTTGAGGATACATTTCAGGCTCTGTATCATGGGAGTTGAATTGCAAAAGCTAATATTTCGGTGTCGAACATGAAAGTGTTTTTCTGTATAAGTTTCTTCTGATTTAAAAAATGAAATTTGCCTCATGCAAACAAGATTGATTTTCAGGGTTGCTGCTTCTTACTTTCTTGTAAATTATGTGATGTTTTAGGTGCTTGAATCTGTTCGATGAGCATGTAAATAAGTCTGTGAAACTTATGGAACTTTCTCAATTCTTTTTCTCCAGGCTTATCAAAGAGTTCGATAGAGAAGTAAAAGATTTGGAGAGTAGAAATGATCCTGACACTCATAGAATGTTAAATGAGAAAAAACAATCAATGGTGCTTCACTTACTTAAATTTTCATTCGGTGATCCTTACTGAATATTTTTTGCTGATTATAGTCTGACATTAGTTGCTTAATAATGTTTTCCTGCAGATTAAAGAGCTGAACTCCTACGTTGCTTTGAAAAAAAAGTAAGTTAAATTGGGTGAATAAGCTTTTCATACCATGCAAGTCTAAACACGTATAGTTTGTAAATTAAGAAATCATTTCCGCTCGTTCCTTAACTCTTTTCTTTTGTTCATACAGAATTTTGAACATCAAATGAAATATGTACTTATGTAGAGGTCTATAAGCAAACAAAGCCGAGTTACTTAAAAAATCTTCGATTTCCTCAAGAGGCATAATATCAACGCTTGATGAACATGCTGAGAACAATAAAATTTTGACTTGAGGTCAAGTTTATTTTGTACAGTATAGCATAGCTTGGCATAATAGTGTAATTTTGTAGATGTTCAAAATTGGCCTATAAAATGATTTCATTGCAAAGGGGTTATTTGATCCAGATGAGTTGTAGAGATGCTAAATCAATTATTTTTTGAACCACTGCATCACCTCCTTGCTGTTGCTCTATCATGTCTAAGCTGCTTCAATCCCACCAATAGTCCTTTTTCTGTTTTCTAATATGCTAGTTGTGATTGGGGTTTATTTAGATCATTTAATCCCTTACGTTGATCAACAGATACACAACAAATTTTGATACCAAGCGAGTTAATTTATTTGATGGGCCCGGTGAAGAGTTGGCAGAAGATAATGGCCTGCTTGCTTCTTGTAAGAAGTTTCCCTTTTCTTGGCACAAACCTAAAAAACTTGCACATTGTCACTTTTATTCTTTTTGGCTTTGTGTGAAAGTCTTAATTGATTTGCTTTGAATGTTATACATGCGAAATAGTTTCATCTAGTAATATCTGTGAAAGTCTTAATTGATTTCACATTGTCACTTTTATTCTTTTTGGCTTTGTGTGAAAGTCTTAATTGATTTGCTTTGAATGTTATACATGCGAAATAGTTTCATCTAGTATCATCTGTAAAGGATTTACAGTTCTATACCAATGGTTTCTGCGCTTGTCTCTTTTGGGGATTTCTAGTCGTGCTGCATTTGAAATCGTCTCACCGTTCACTTAACTAGGTGAATTGACTTATTTAAAATTGTTTAGAGAGTGATAGTTTGGACTGATGGATATTTCCCATCAAAAACAATAACCAAGTGGAGGCATTTATATTGAGTTAAAACATCCAAGTGATACTGAGGGTGTGGTGGGGAGAAAAGTTGAGTTATTATTGTATCTGTATTTATGTCATATAAAGTTCAAACCTAGGTGAATTGCAAATGCTCTTGCTTTAGGAGCTTTCAAGTCTCTTGAGTCTTATGTTTTACAGTAGGGAGGTCTTCATTTCTATAAAGTTCACAAGTTAGGGAAGAATGAAAAGATAAAGAGGTTAATGTAAAGAGCAGTTGTCTAAGAAGGTAACAAGCTGTAAGATCTTGAACATGGGCTTATTGCATAAACACGTTTAAATTCTTTAATAGTCTTAGCATAACAACTTATCTTTACTGGTTAAAAGGCAAAGAGTCTTCAACATATGGGCTAGTAGTGCAAAAGTAACTATATCACCAATGAGGGGTCCGAGATAGAAAAACATAATGTGTATGAAATAAAGAGTCAAAAGATTGCAGAGAAGGCAACGGGAGGAGAAAGGCTGCATTATCAAGGCACTAAAAAAAGGCATGCAATTAGAACATATGTACCATCACCATGAAGGTAACCCCAGTCCCACAACAACAACATAGGACAATAGCTGCACTTTTTATTCTTATGACTGCAATCGATAGAGAGTAGATGTGACCAACTAACTCAGCACTTGCTGAATTTTCCGAACTTTCAACCAGGTTAATCTCAAAACTTTCAACTAGGGTGCTTGCACAGTGCACCTGTAGGTGTCCTTGTTAGTGCATACCTGAGGCATCTATCAATTGGTCCTTTTGTACATTTAGTAATATCAGTCATGTAATTCCATTTTGATATTGCTGGGTACATCTCTCTGCAAAAAGATTACAAAGTATTTTGTGACACATCTATATGTGCATGTTAATTGATATCATGGATCATTTTTTATGAAAAAGCCAAATGCAGGAAAATGAAAGGGTCTTCTAATTTATATAATTAGAACTTTATAATTTCATTGTTATATTCTTAAGTTATATGTCCCGAGAAATCCACTTCTAAGTAGACAAAGGTTCTACACGTTGCAGCTATGACAAATCAACAGCTGGTTGATCATGGAAATAGGATGATGGATGAGACTGATCAGGCCATTGATAGGGGGAAAAAGGTTTGCCCTTTCATATCTTGATAATTTCGTTGAAAAATTAATTTGACTGAAGTAACATTGTTTTGTATATACATTGCACTGAATAACAGATGATGCACGGTCGAAGGCGTGTCGAGCATATATGTCACTACACAAATGTTTTTTAATTGTTAATTGCTATTCACAGTTGCTGCATTTGTCTTCAATTCTTTTCTAGATTACCTTTTTTAAGGCAACTGCTTTGCTATTTTGGGACCGTCTTTGAGAGTCTTATATGTCATAACTTATTGGATAAATTTGATTAAATAAAAAAAAGGCAATAAATTCCATGGGAAAGCCGCCTTGTTCAGTTCCTTGTATGCACAACAAGCACTTCTTACTCTAGTAGATCTCCTGTCTCTTTATTGTTTTCCTGCCATTAAGAAGATTTTGTTTTTATATAATGTCTTTGACAGGTTGTTCAAGAAACAATAGGTGTTGGGACAGAGACTGCAGCTGCTTTGAAGGCACAGGTACATGATTATTAGATACAGTTACATGTATATGCACATATAGCTATCCATATTAACTGAAACCAACACTGATCGATGCTATATCTCCAGACTGAACAAATGGATAGGATTGTGAATGAATTGGACTCTATTCGTTTCTCAATAAAGAAAGCTTCCAAGCTGGTCAGAGAAATTGGCCGGCAGGTCAGTTTTTCGTAACCTGGTTTCTCTCTCTCCCTGGGTTCTGTATTTTAGCTATGATTTTTATCCTTCAAACCTATTTAATTTCCTCAGGTTGCTACTGATAAATGTATTATGGCCTTGCTTTTCATCATCGTGATTGGAGTTATAGCCACCATTGTTGTCAAGGTATGCTGACTATTTTTTAGTATATTTCTCACTGGAGCTGTGTTGTATACTCCCTACTGTTCACGAATAATTGTCATTCTAGCATTTTCCCCACTGACTATTATATATAGTATTAAATACAAGAACAAATATTTAAAATGGATACCAAAATAGTTAAAATGACATCTATGAACAAGAATTGAAAGCTGTCTTTCTTCGGAGGCAGTATTGTTAGAAATCTCTTAATCGCTGGGAATTTGAAGTTGGTTGGACGTAACCATATCAGTGGCATTTAGAGTATGGGCTTTGATCCTTTGACACTTACTGTGGAAATGATCCCATATCGCTTACAAAGAAATAAAGTATGTAAGTTTGGTGGACTATTACTATTATTGCGGATTGGTTTTAGGATGAACGGCTGAAATCAGACTTTAGATGTTTAGACCCCGCGTTATTGATGCTCATTCAAACATAAAAATGGCGATAGCTTCTAATCATGTGTCCCTTTTGGATACACTGAAAATTTCAGCTGGTCCATCCCAATAACAAAGCCATTGTGGACATTCCTGGACTGGCACCGCCAGCTCAAACACGAAGATTGCTTTGGCACCGAAACTGAAGACCAAGGAACACTCTACAAGCGCATTATACTGTACGTGTCTGTATGATTAACTTATGATGCTGTTGGCAACGGTCAAGAGTCTTTGGCATATACCTCCGACTCTCAGAGGCCTATAACAAACGGAACAGGAGAATTTGGTGTACGCAAATGCCGAGTGGCAAATAGCAGTCAGGTCTTGTGCATCTTCCCCTATAGTTACAGCATATTGGCTCTTTTGATAAACTCAATTTGGATAATGATGTCTTTCTCCTTCTGTTTATGATCAGATTGGCATAATATGATTTTTTTTTTTCTTCCCGCGGGTCTAGTTGAACGTATGGCATGACAGTTTAAATGTTGCACTGTGTCATACTGGCTGATCCTGTGTTATTTCCTTCTGTTTTCTTCATTTTTGCCCCTTGGAAGATCTCATTGAGGCCATTGCATTCTTATTGTAATCTACTACTACTTATCCTTTATGGTGTTCATTGAAGAGTCGAAAGGCTTGTTTGGTTGCGACCTACAATTTAATGAATAACAGTGTAAGGGGGCGTTTGGTTAGAGGAGTGGAATGAAAACGCTCAGGGAAAATGAAATGAAATGATAGATTCGGTAATATTTAGTTTTCGAGAATGATTCCTAACAATTTACAACTTCAACCCTTAAAGTGGACTAAGTCGTAACTTACAGAGATCAATCGATTGAATTCTTGTTTGTTTAGATTTTCCTCCTGATTGCAAAATGCTGATTGATGATGCAAATTTGTGGTTCTATTGGTTTATTAATCAATTGTATCGTTTTCGTATAGACGCTCTTTATGGGCCCGTGACACGACATTTTGAATATTTCATCGGAGATTAATGGCTTTCATACTCGATGATGTGACACTTCCCATCAAACTGGTTTTTGCAACTTTGGACAAATTTCAAGTTTGGTCCCTAACATTGAAGTTTAGTTTAACGGGTTATAACTTTAAAGCGACCTATCAAAATGTAGGTCAAACACTTATTTAGGTACAGAGCATTGCTGTACTAATGTCACGGGCTGAGTTTTCCCTAACTCCGAACCATGCGGCTCGCGGAATGTGGCCCGTGTCACTAACACGTGTTTATTTATTTTATTTTTTTTACGTATATTTTTTTAGTTTAAAATTTTTGTACAATTTGTTCAAAAAATATTCTACCAGTTCAATTATTTGAAGTAACAGTTCATGCAACTGGATAAATAGTATAAACTTTGAACAAATATCATAATAAAAGTTTACTAATAAAATATGCGTTCCACGAACATTACCTTTCAGAATAATGAAAAACAAGAGACGTGAACTGATATTATAAAATATGAACTAAATTAACAAAAACGTTAAACTATTAATATAAAAAATCTGAATAAAAAATTCTAACAAGTTAATTTTTAATTAAAATATTATCTTAGTTCATATTATTTACTTGTAATATATTTTAAGTTCATTTAAAAAAATTGAACCTTATGTTATGAACTAATATTTTATTGTTATATAATTCATCAATCCGCACCTCAAAAAAAGAAAGAAAAAAAAAATTCTGTTTTAACTTAATCAATTCCATTATAATTTTTTTTTTCAAACGAGTTTCTAACTTTTTAAAAAGTGATCTATTAAATTCCCTGACATTTTAAGTGGTTTGATGGTGATGTGTTACTCATGAGGTGTCATCATGTGTGTGACACTAGTGTATAATATTTTCTCATTTAATTATGCATAGATGGATAGAAAAATTATTGATTTTAATTAAAGGATAATCTAAAAGTGTAATTTGTTATAATGTAACAAACAATTTATTGAATAATTAAATTTTAAAAAAAATTAAGTTTGGTGTATTTGAGGTTTCGCCTTTTTTATTGGTGAAGTTTCACTTTTTCGTTTGGTGTCAAAAAGATTCTATTTTATTTCGGTCCGTGCATATATTCATCAAATCCTTAATTTTTATATTATTTTCTCCGATTTGTAACTTCAAAAAAGAAATATGTTACCTTTTTTGGCCCTTCGATTGATAGGTCCTTTAGGAGGGAGGACGTCGCTCGAGGTTGCATTCAACTTCCGGCTAGGATACCGGCTTCTAAAGAGGATACTTGCTTCTATGCGACGTAACTTCGATACTCTTCACCCCTCTTTGAAAACTAGGTTCAATATTAGAGTTTGGTTCTAGATTGTTTGAAGTTTGCTTTTGATTTTGCTACAAGTAGAATCAACCTTTTCTCAGTTTGCTTCTAATTTTATTAAAAATTGTATGATTTTTTTAATTTGTGGTGTAGTCTTTTTCGAAGTTTGCTTATGGTTTTGCAATATGTCTATGCTATGTTTGATTGAAGTTTGTTTAAGAGAAACATACATGTGTAAAGGAGTAAGAACTGATATGTCTAGTCTAATGTATCATGTGATGAAGCTACAACCTTAGTAAAAAAGTTGAGTTTCATAAAAAAAAAAAACACTACAAGACAAAAAGGCAGAGACAAATCATTGCCCATAGCAACATGCAAGTTGCTAATAAACTAGTGAATACATAATTCACTATGTCATGACCTACATGGTTATATAGCAAATGATATTTAAGAAGACCGGAATATTCTAAATTTTTTAGGAACTCTCTACACAATTCTAGAATATTCTGTCTTTCTCAAGGACTTTAATGCTTCATTTCTAACTCCATCTTGTCCATATAACTCTAAAATATTCTCTACAAGTTTAGGCAAGCCTTTATGAGATTTTATTTGTGTAGATAGTTTCCGAGAGATCTAGAATATTCCGGTCTTATCAGGTTTGATTAGAAGACGGATTGACATCTCGTCTTCGTTCTTATCAAGGATTGTGATTGTTTGTGTTATTTTGAATCTACTTACATCATTGTTCTTTGTTCGTGGATTTGAGATTGATTTGAGATTTATTCAAGGTTTTCGAAGGTTTTCATCTTTCATTCTTTTAAATCTTGAATTTAATATCATAATGACTGTTGTTGGCTAAAACCCTTTAGCAATTCTAAGGTGAAGGGTTGATAGTTGTGGTTTAGATGATGATAGATCGATCGTAAACAGATTGGACCCTGAGAGTTAGAGAGAATCGCCGACGAACATAATCCACGGTCTGTTCTTGAGCTTCCACGGCCGTGGAATTCAAGAACTACCCGTAATTTTGTGTCAGTTACGAACCTTGCTTTTACTTTAATCCAAAGTTAAAGATTTGCTTTAACTTAGTCTTGGCTTGTCTTTTCTAGGTGGTAGTGAAGGCTCAACAACCTCTACCTCGATTTCGAGTGTCACAACCTTAATCGGTTTAGTTAGTCTTGATCCTTAGATTACAAGTTTGGGTATTTGACGTTAATATTTACCTTTAGAACCTTTCTATACTGAAGCCTCAACAACCTTTATAGGGAGTGCCTTTGGGTGAATTATATAAGGTCTTGGAACTTCACCGTACATTGCCTTACATTCGTATACCTTTGCATACCTCAACTCTGTCCTTATATCTTTAGTATATCTTGAATCGATTGCCACAACTGGATTCCTGGATCTTTAGGATTGTTGTTTTCCCAATAATTTACAAAGCTCATACATTTACTTGCTTGACAATTCTTAACTGGATTTAACCCCCCAAATCCATGTGTTTGATACTCTGAAATTCTTGCTTAACTATATCGATCCGTACACTGCGGGTTCGCTTGCTTGATTTCTAGTTTTATAAATTTAAGACTTATTTGCATGCACGCTAAGTGGCGAACAGTCGGCCACTTTCGCATGACTTCAGTTAGAGCTTGAGCGTTCCGACATTGGATTTCTTGTTTTGCTCAAGTATTTAGCCCATCCATGAAAGTGAAGTATCTCTCTTCTTCACCCATTTGGAGATTTTTAACATGAGCTCCCAAAACTCCTTGATGTACTAACGAACGATACAAACTTGCTGATAGCATGTATTATAGTCTATATTTTGGGACTTGTTTAGACGTTTTATCTTCATAAATATGCATGTATGGGTGTATATTTTGCGATTATATTGTTGTTTCATCTACCTTTGCGGGAATCGAGGTCTACACCTAGTTTCGATGTAAATGTAGGTAAAATGGCACGTTTTGGACTAAAATGGAGCTAAAGGAGCTAAGGAGTCATTAGAGCTACATTCAGGGATGCTTAGGAGAGCTCAGGAAGCATGGAAATAATTAATAAGATTAACTTTGGACCAAATTCGAGAGATTTCATATTCAGTTGAGATTCACCTCGGTCAGCTACAGTGTCACCTCGACCGAGGTGATCTTGAGGAGCGTCCCGACCGAGGCGAATACCTTGCCGCCAATGAGATCTTACTTTTGGCTGAGATCTTTTAATTTTGGAAAGAAGATATCTTATATTTTTGGGCTGAATTTCTGAGAGGAAGATATTATTTTTGGGAGATCTATTTTAGAGATATGGATATATTTTATAGGAAATTATCTTTTAAGATATTATTATCTTTGGAAGATAATTCTCCTATATAAAGGGTTGAATTTTCCACAATTCAACATCGACGCATCTTTGGATCTTTTGATCACTGATTTTCTGGAGGATTTTCTGAAGAGTTTTGAAGGAAGGACTGAAGGATTGAAGTTCAAGGAAGGAAGGAATCGTAGTTGGAGTTAGATTTTGAAGGAGTTTGTAAGACTTCCTTATATTGTCTTTTTGGTTGATTGTCTTTGATGATTTGTGATTGAGGAACGCTTGTTTGTTTGATATTTGATTCAGTTATTGAGACCTTTTTCTTAAGGTTTTCTTGTTTGAATATTGATTCCCTTTCCATTAAATTGATTATTTTTATCATGATGATTATTGGCTAAGTTTCTTATGCGATTCTAGGGTGATTGGCTAAAGGTTGTGGGAAAGACGATGATAGAATGATCTTAAATCCCAGCAGGACCCTGAAAGCTCGAGTCTTTAACCTTAACCCTAGAACACCTCGCTCAGTCGATGACATCTTGGCCGGGGTGGAATTTGATTGAACGAGGTGAACCTTTCCTGATCCGAAACTGAGTTAAGATTCAAAGTTTGTCAAATCCTATCCTTATTACACCTTTTCTGGTTCAACGCAAGCCTAGGATGAGACTTAACCGGTGATTCCTTTGTTGTTTACCTAAGATCATGAGTGTAGGTAATAAAGGTTTATCCTTTACTGGGGATTGAGTTTGTTGAAAACATGTTCGCTCCAAACGGTGTGTGCAAGCTTTAAATTTATAACCCTAGACTTAAGCTTAAAACAAGGATGCGAACCCGCAGTGTACGGGTCAATCGTAGTAAAAAGCAAGAAATTCCAGGGGTCGATCACAGGGACTCGGTGAAACAAAGTCAATAACGGTAAGCTTCGTGAAAACTAACCACAAGAGCAATTAACACAATCAAAGATGAATAAGAAGTCAATAAAGCAAACATGCAATTCTAGGGATTAAAGCTTCTAGTTGTGGTTCCAACTCAAGATCTAAAGATAAGCGGACAAAGCTGAGATTTTTGCAAGGGGAAGGTGTTACTAAAGTGGACTAGATCACCGGGTAAGTCTCACTACTCACTAATCCTAAACCGTAACTCCTATTACCGGGTAAGTCTCAAGAAATCAAGATAAAGAACTATAACCTCAAACTAACACACCATCTAAGGGAATAGAATCAACCTTTACCGGGTAAGTCTCAGGCTAACTCACAAAGATGGGATGGAAGCACACTCAAACCCCAATAAAGGATAAACCTTTATTACCTACGCTTATGATCGTTGGTACACAAACTAAGGAATTACCGGGTAAGTCTCATCCTAAGCTTGCTTTGAATCACAAAAGGTGTAATAAGAATAGGATTTGGCAAACTCTAACACTTAACTCTCAGTTTTAGGATCAGATAAGTCACCTCGGTCAGAAGAATTCCACCCCGGCCGAGATGTTCATCGGCTGAGCGAGATGCTTAGGGTTAAGGTTAAAGACTCGAACTTTCAGGGTCCTACTGGAATCTGAGATTATTCTATCATTGTTTTTCCCACAACTTTCAGCCAATCACCCTAGAATCACACAAGAAAATTAGCCACTCATCATCATTATGAAAGTATTAATTATATGGGAAGAAGGTGAATATTTGAACAAGAAGAATTTAATGAAAAAGACTTCAATAACTGAATCAAATATCACAACAAAGCGTTCCTTGGATAGCAATCCAACAAGACAAGACAACAAGGAAGGGAATTTAAGACAATCTTACAAAACCCTTCAAAAAGCTATAAAAGCTATGATCTTCAATCTTCCTTCAACCTTCAAAAAGGTTCTTCGAAACTCCCAACTGGAGTACGGCTGCTGCGTGCTATAAACCCTGATCGACGGTATAGCGTGATCTCCAACTGTATGCGGATGCCGGATTTGTGGAAAATCCAACCCTTTTTATAGGAAAATAACCCTCCAAAGATAAAATATCTTAGAAAGATCTTTTCCCATAAAAATAGGTAAAATATAAGATCTTCTTCCTTCCAGGAGCCAAGCCCAAAAATATAAGATCACCTTCCAAAGATAAAAGATCTCAGCCAAAAATAAAATATTCTCGCCGTGTCCTAGGTGTTCGCCTCGGTCGAGTCGGCGTCTCTGGATCACCTCGGTCGAGATGAATCTCTAGTCAACCGAGGTGAGTCATAATTGAATGTGAAATCTCTCAAAACTGGTCCAAAGTGAATCTTTAATCCATGGCTATGCTTCCTGGATGGTTCCTTATGCTCCTCAATGTAGCTCCAATGACTCCATAGCTCCTTTTGTTCCTTTTTGATGCAAAACGTGCCATTTTACCTACAATTACAGCAAAACTAGGTGTAGACCTCGATTCCCGCAAAGGTAGATGAAATGGTAATATAATCACATATTATACATGCTAACATGCAGATTATTGAAGATAAAACGTCAAAACAAAGCTCAAAATATAGACTATAATTTATGCTATCAAAATACCCCATACTTAGCCCTTGCTTGTCCCCAAGCAAGTTCCGCATATAGAAGACAAGATAGAATGGATTATAAGTCAAGAAAATCAATGAAAAGTCTTTCAAAAACATTTTATGGTGTGTTACAATCATAGATCACTCTAAGAGAATACTTCATGGAATTATAAACTCAATATGCTCAAAACATTTTATAAATATAGGAAAGTTGTTCATCTTTGCATAAAACCATAGAATGCATAATAAATCATAATTATCAAAATTAATCATGTATAATCCAGTTTAAACCACTAAATCAATCAACTAGTTCAAGGTTTCAAGGGCTTCCCAAAAGAAAAGGTCAAGAAACGTGTAGGGTAGGGATGTATGTAAGGTAATGTGGTACTAGAATCCGGGAAAAGGATGAACTTCACTTTCACTTTGACTTGCAACATCTTCCACCAATAAGCTTTGCTTATTTCACACTTTTTTTCTTTTTACTTTACTTTTTGGGATGCATGGACAGAGGTGCACAATAACCGAAGCCTAGGAAATTAGCAGTCATCAATTTCTTGAGATGCATCAAACCCTTGATGCACATACCATGACCCGTTAGGAATATCGCTCAATCCGACTTTGGCAAGACACAAACACCCGGTTATGTGAATGGTGCCGAGTTACTCATCTTCATGATTGACTTCCCCAAACCTATTATTGCTTTCTAACACTTTTACTTCCAGCCACTTCTCAATTTTAGCTTCACTTGCTTTCACCACTTCGCTTGCTTCCAAATTCCCGGATAGGTAAGGGAGGCAAAATGTATATGAGGGGCTAAGCATGATCAAGAAGAAGAGAGAAGAATGAATTGCCTTGGTCTTTCCAGGAAGAAAGTGAGAGAACTTATCTTGTGGTGTCAACCTTCAAATTCAACATAATTTGGATAAAAACAAAGTATTAAACATGCCAATAATTTCAAACAAAGCATTTAGCAACTTAAACATATTATAAAACCTTTCAAACACATAAAGAATTTAAAACCAGTCAGTAAACAAGATCTTCACTGAGATCATATCCAGATAAGCAACACAAAATCGTTTTCGAAAACTCTCAGTTAACCCACCTCGGTCGAGGTGTTCTTGGTTCAACCGAGGTGAAACGCCTCGTTTGACCAGAACTGACTCGGTCGAGGTCAAAATTTTTTTTTTTTAAAATCATTTTTTTTTTCAGTTTCGACGTTTTTCTCAATCAAATAACCTGTAGGTATGCATGTAATATCAGATAAACATATAAATGCAGAAGTGAAGCATAAATAAAATATCTGATGAAATGTCATACATCAAAATAGTCAAATAAGTACATCGAAGTCATCACATAAATACAAACACCCCATACTTGGGACACACTGTCCCAGTGGGTCAATATAAGTCTAGAGACAAGAGTACTCACCGGATAAATAGCTGAACTGCATAAAAATATAATAAAGAAAATCATGCAGCTCATCAGTAGTCCTGATCCGGTGGTGGTGGTGGTGGTACGTACGGATACTGAGTCGGGTCGAACTGATAGCCCATAGTCTGCTGGAACTGTAGCTCCATCATCCTACGCTGATAGTGCTGCCCCTCTAACATCTGATGAGTCCAGCTGTCAATGTGTCGGTGCTGGGCAGCAAATCTCTCATGCATGTCCACAGTAAGGGCAGCATAAGAATCTATCATCTGATCTGTCAGGTCGTCGATCCGACGATGAACCTCAGAATCTCTATGACGGCGTGTCCGACGCCTAGCAGATCTAGCGGGAGGTGCAGCAGGTGCAGGCTCAGTATCCTCCTCATCATCCAAGTCTATGATCGGTGGTACGCTCGTCCCTGCAGTATCTGTCCCTGTATCCATCGGGACTCCACCATCTCTCTCGTCTACTGTCTCCTCGTCATCGTCATCCTCCTCCTCAGCCGGGGCAGCTGCTGCCTCCCTATGATCCTCCATCAGCGGAGCCCAAGCTGTCTGCCAATAATGTGGATCGAAAACTGTGAACTGGGCAGACCAGCGGATCCCCTGTGGCGTAGTCCGCTCCCATGGCATAGCAACATATGGAGTGGTCAGACCATGGGGAACCAAAATCCTCCGTGTGATCATCTCCTGTAATCCAAGCGGCTTCGGAGCCGCCACCATCGTACAAGCACTGAGGTCCATCCCGTGATAAGCAGCTATGTGGGTGACTAGACCTCCGCAGCAGATATCTCCCTTCGCTTTAGCCTTGATCTTGTGCAGGTCTTCTGCCAAGATCAAGTCAAAGTCTGGGAAACCCCCCGTGACCATACAGTAAAGGCTGAAGAGCTCGCCCTGTCGGATCTTCTGGGGCGTCTCAGTACGCGCCAGAAGTGTCTCGCTGAATATCCTATGGGCTAATCTGAAGGCAAGGTGGAAGATGACCTTCTCTCTGGAATCTCCAGGGCGCCATCTATCTGCATGCTCAGTAATATGGGCAATCTGCCCCCAGAACTCCCTAGCTACAGATCGGGAGGGGAAGTCAGTGGCGGTGGGCTCAGGGAAGCCGAAAATCTCTCTCCAAACCTCTAAGGGAACTATGAAGTTCCGGCTCATCAACCGGTACTTCACAGACTGATCTGTGGGGAGGTAGGAGAAGGAGCTAACGAACTCTAGGGTCGGCTCCAAGTAAGCTGGGGCTCGGATCTCAGTAAACTGATCCAGCCCGACTGTGGTGATCATCCGCCTAAGGTCTCCATCTACCCCTAGGCAATCAAAAGCCGATACGTCCAGAAAACGTGGTGCAATCACTAGACGGTTAGCTATACGCTCATAATCGACCCGGCATCTCTCGTGGATCACCGGGCGGTAAGGTCGGGAAGAAGAAGAAGGAGGGGAAGGTGAGGATCTATCTCTGAGGGCAAGGCGACGATCGGAACTCATTTTCTCTCAACTACTGTCAGATCACCTCGGTCGCTGACAACCCTCAAGAATCACCTCGGTCGAGATGCAGTTCGACTGGACCGAGGCGCAACAGTTTACGATTCCAATCTCAGAAATCCAGTTCTTTTCCCCCAAAAATCACTATAATTGCTTCCTATGGGGTACTTAAGCCTTTTCTCAGCAGATTCAAGGGCAACCAAAGCCCAAATCAAAACGAATGAACGAGTTAGGGTTTCGACTGTTTTTACCTCGTTTCGGTCGATTCGTTCGATTTCTTTGCAGATCTGTAGTTGCAATGGGATCCTCTACTCTTCAATCGCAGTTTGGAAGCGGAAATCTTCGAAAACGAGCAAAAACAGAGGAAGCGAGGTGAGGAGCGCCGCGGTCGAGTCGAAGAGAGTAAAAAGGTAAAAAATAAATTTTCCCCCTTTTATACTATTCCTGGATCTGCTGTCACCTCGGTCGAGATGGTCTCGACTGGACCGAGGTGGTACGGACCGAGGTGGTTCTGCAGATACCCTAGTCGCCTCGGTTGCTCAAGAATCAACTCGGTCGAGATGGTCTGACAGTAACCGAGATGCTTCTGTCTAACTTCGTCTTCTCGAATTCTCGAACTTCTAAACTTCCAGTTATGCTCCTTCCTTAGATGTCTCCTGTTATCTGTCTAGGACGCCAAAAACAAACAAAACAAAGCAAAAGCAAACTATCTAAGCTAGACTAGAAAACGGGAAAAGAAAGCAATACCTTGGGTTGCCTCCCAAGAAGCACTTGATTTAAGGTCGCTAGCTGGACCATATTGCGTCTCAAATGTGATGGGAGGTGCCCTCACCCCATACTTCACCTCCATCGTGGGGTGAAGTAAGTAAATCCATCAAACGCTCCAACAAGTGTAAGTGCTCATCGGGGAATGAATCGTCTATGGGTGGGTCATCCGTCTCCCGGGAAGATTCCGGTAGCCGGCTGAGGTGATCCGCAATGGAGTTCTCGGATCCCTTCTTATCGCGGATCTCTAGGTCAAACTCTTGAAGCAAGAGAATCCATCGAATAAGACGTGGCTTGGCATCTTTCTTAGCTAGTAAGTAACGAATGGCTGCATGGTCGGTGTAGACAATGACCTTCGCCCCAACTAAGTAGGAACGAAACTTCTCGAAAGCGTATACAACTGCCAACAATTCCTTCTCAGTGGTAGCGTAGTTGCGCTGGGCTACATCTAGCGTCTTGCTAGCATAGTAAATGGCGGTGGTCCGGCCATCCTTCTTCTGTCCAAGCACCGCTCCTACGGCTACATCACTAGCGTCACACATGACCTCAAAGGGCAAGGTCCAATCAGGAGGTTGGATAATGGGAGCGGAGATCAACGCCTCCTTAATCCTGTAAAAAGCATCAAGACACTCCTGCGAAAACTCAAAAACAACATCTTTATTCAAGAGGTTAGTTAGAGGTTTAGAAATCTTAGAGAAGTCCTTGATGAATCTCCTGTAGAAACCTGCATGCCCGAGAAAACTTCTCACACCCTTAACAGAACAAGGAGGAGGGAGCTTCTCAATAGTCTCGATCTTAGCTCGATCGACCTCAATACCTCGATTAGAAACGAGGTGTCCTAGTACAATGCCTTCATTAACCATAAAATGACACTTTTCCCAATTCAGAACAAGGTTAGTGTCTTCACATCTTTTAAGCACTAGAGAAAGGTTAGATAGGCAATCATCAAAAGAGGAACCATATACAGAAAAATCATCCATGAATACCTCCATGATCTCCTCTATGTATTCGGAAAAGATAGCCATCATGCATCGCTGGAAGGTAGCGGGTGCATTGCACAATCCAAATGGCATCCTCCGATAGGCAAATGTCCCCCATGGACAAGTGAAAGTGGTCTTCTCCTGATCATCCGGATGGATAGGAATCTGGAAGAATCCACTATAGCCGTCCAAGTAACAAAAGTGTGAATGCTGGGCCAACCGCTCGAGCATCTGATCGATGAAGGGAAGTGGAAAATGGTCCTTCCGTGTGGCCGTGTTCAGCTTCCTGTAATCGATGCAAACCCTCCAGCCCGTAACGGTCCTAGTTGGGATCAACTCGTTGTTCTTATTCGTCACAACGGTCATCCCTCCTTTCTTCGGAACGACATGCACCGGGCTAACCCACTTGCTGTCCGAGATAGGATAAATAATACCTGCATCCAACAACTTAAGAATTTCCTTCTTCACAACCTCTTTCATGATCGGATTTAACCGTCTTTGAGGTTCCCGTGAAGTCTTATGATTATCTTCCATTAGAATTCTATGCATGCAGAAAGAAGGCTTAATGCCAATAAGATCGTCCGTGGTGTAACCTATAGCCTTTCGATGCTTTCTCAGGACATGCATTAACTTAGACAATTCTGATTCGGAAAGGGAAGCGCTAACAATAACAGGATAAGTGGAATCCGGCCCAAGAAAGACATACCTCAAGTGACTAGGGAGTTGTTTAAGCTCCACAACTGGGGGTGTCTTCTGAGGGGGATCCTTGCTTCCTCCTTCCAGTGGAGTGGATTCAGAAACTGGACTTTCGGAAGTCTCAGTTGAAGTTGTCTCGCCATCGACCTCGGTCGAGGCGTAGAGGCGTTGACCGAGATGTTCTTCAGTCGCCTCGCTCAGTCCAGGAAGTGCCTCGGTCGAGGTACTGCAACTGGAACCGAAATTGGAGATCTTCGTCTCCTGGATTAGCTTCTCAGTTTTAGCTCCTGGATCTTCTTCTAGTGCCTTCAAGCTCCGTATATCTGCATCACAAGAAGCATCTATACCTTCCTCTATTAAACTAAAACTTAGAACTCTTTCGAGTGGATCGGTAATAAGGATAGAGCTCACCAATTCTCTTGATTCTTCTTCATCGTAGATGTTGAAGATATCATCAGTTAGCTGCTCCCCTTTCATGGCTGCAAGTAGTGCGAACTCCACCTCATCGCCACCAATGTTGAATTTCAACTTGGCGTTCTTGCAATCCACATTGCAACCCGAAGTTGCTAGGAATGGCCTCCCGAGAATAATAGGAATAGGATAATCTGCGGGAATGTCAAGTACGACAAAATCTATAGGTAGATAGAAGTTACCTAACTTGACCGGAACGTCCTCCAAGATGCCCACGGGATGGGTGATGGAGCGATCCGCTATATAAAGTCGAATCTTGACCGGCTTGGGCTCTCCAAGTCCGATCTTCGTACATAGCTCCAGCGGAATGATGCTCACGTTGGCACCTAGATCACAAAGGGCTTCACAAGTGACATCCCCAACTTGAATGGGAATGCTAAATGAGTCGGGATCTCTCAACTTAGGTGGCATCTTCTCTTTCATGATCTTAATAAGCTCCGAGGATTTAGATGTCATCCTAACTTCACCAAAGTCTTCCAATTTCCTTTTCCTTGATAGGATCTCATTTAAGAATTTCCCATAGGCGGGCATTCCTAGAATAGCATCAAGAAAAGGAATGTTAATATGCAGCTTGTTCATCAAGTCAAGGAACTTACCAAAGTGCTTGTCTAGATGTGCTCTGGCTCTGGACTGAGGGAATGGAAGTGGTGGTTTGTATGCAGGAGGTGGAACATAAACTTCAGTTTTCCCTTTCGCTTTCTGTTGCTCCGCCTCGGTTGGCATCTCGGTCGAGGTGTTCTTCGACTGGATCTGGACCGAGGTGGTCTGCGTCGAACGAGGTACTGGATCTGCAGTTTTAAGTCCACTCCTCGTCGTTATGGCCATGCACTGGCCCTTAGGGTTGCTTTCCGTCTTTGCTGGAAGCTTCCCTGGATCTCTTGGCGCTTCATTCGCCCTACTTGCAAGTTGTTGTTCGAAGGACTTTTGGGCCCTCGAAAATGAAGTCATAGAATTCTCCATAGCGCTAAGCTTGATCAAGATAGCCTCCAGAACTGCGTCTTTCTTTTCCGGCTGAGACGAACTTGATCCTTGCCCTTGGCTCTTTAATGGAGTAGAAGAAGAAGAAGAAGGGGAAGAGAGGAAAGGGTTAGAGGAATTATTAGAGTTGGAGTTAGAATAATTGTTACCAGGATTCTGGTTGTTTTGATTGTTCGTCCTCCAATTGTTGCTATTGGATCCTCTATTGTTGTTGTTGTAGTTGTTGTTATTGTTCCGGGAATCGTTGTTGTTGTTACGGTATCCATTGTTGTTGTTCCTTTGTCCTTGCTCTTCCTTCTTGGTTTGAGCGACCAAGAGTTCCTTCAATTGCTTCACGTCATTCTTCAAAGACGTGAGTTGATTGTTGTTGGATTGAGTCTCTTGAAAGTTGACTCTTTTAACTCCACCTTCAGCTCCTTGGTGGGTGTACTTATCCATATGCAAGGCTTGCTTCTCAATGAAGTCCCAAGCCTCATCAATCGCCATGTCCATGAAGGTACCGGCGGAGAGTAGTTGGAGATTGAACTGGGTGCTTCCGTCCAGTCCTTTGAAGTAGATCTCCAACAACTCGATCTTTGGAATCCCATGATGTGGGCAATCCAAAAGGATGTCCTTGAACCGCTCCCATGACTTGGACAAGCTCTCCTTGTCCTTCATAATGAAAGCATTGATCTTCCCTCTCATTTCAGCTGTCTTTGAGGGGGGAAAGAATTTGGTTAAGAATTCCGTCGTCATCTCCTCCCATGTGCTAATTTTTCCTGGAGGAAGAGATTGATACCAAGTAAGAGCTCTATCTTTTAAAGAAAAGTAAAAAGGTCTTAGCTTGTAGTTGTTATTTTCAATTCTGGAAGGTCGCAAGGTTTCCATCAAGATCTCGTAGTTTTGAAGATGTTGATGTGGTGATTCCTTCTCCATCCCTCCGAATTGGCATTGGCGAATCATGGACAGAACTTGCGGTCGAAGTTCGTAGTCATGGTCCGCTGGATCTCCTAGGTTGACTCCCGGACGCCTCAGTTGTTGATTAGGGTCCATCCTTTGACCTAGGGTTTGTGGGATTCCTGCAAGAAGAACATCTTGGACTGGCATCCGAGGTGGATGTATCTCGGCCGGGGCGTCTGGTACTAGAACCTGCCTCGGTCGAGGGTCAGCAACTGGAACCTGCCTCGGTCCAGCATCGGGAACTGGGTCGTCCCTCGGTCGAAGTAGAATCTGGTCTCGTATGATGGCCATTTCTGCTTCGATTGCTTCAGTTTTGGTGCGGGTTTCTTCCCTCTCTCGCTGTAGCTCTTCCTGGCTGAGGCGCAGCAGCTCTAACGCCTCCTTTAATTCGGCCTCAAGATCGCGGTTGTCTTGTTGAGCCATCTTCGCTTCTCTTAAGCGTCGCTTGTATGTCTTTTCTGGTTCGGGATCGTAAGGAACGATTTCCTTCCCAGTGCGGGTTCTTCGCATATACCTAAGAAAGAACCTGCAAAAGTCACTCAAGTAGAGTGGTTAGATGACACGGGGGCAAGTGCCCCAAGAGCGAACCGTACCGGCTCGGTCTAGACCAAGTCCCCGGCAACGGCGCCAAAAACTTGTTCGCTCCAAACGGTGTGTGCAAGCTTTAAATTTATAACCCTAGACTTAAGCTTAAAACAAGGATGCGAACCCGCAGTGTACGGGTCAATCGTAGTAAAAAGCAAGAAATTCCAGGGGTCGATCACAGGGACTCGGTGAAACAAAGTCAATAACGGTAAGCTTCGTGAAAACTAACCACAAGAGCAATTAACACAATCAAAGATGAATAAGAAGTCAATAAAGCAAACATGCAATTCTAGGGATTAAAGCTTCTAGTTGTGGTTCCAACTCAAGATCTAAAGATAAGCGGACAAAGCTGAGATTTTTGCAAGGGGAAGGTGTTACTAAAGTGGACTAGATCACCGGGTAAGTCTCACTACTCACTAATCCTAAACCGTAACTCCTATTACCGGGTAAGTCTCAAGAAATCAAGATAAAGAACTATAACCTCAAACTAACACACCATCTAAGGGAATAGAATCAACCTTTACCGGGTAAGTCTCAGGCTAACTCACAAAGATGGGATGGAAGCACACTCAAACCCCAATAAAGGATAAACCTTTATTACCTACACTTATGATCGTTGGTACACAAACTAAGGAATTACCGGGTAAGTCTCATCCTAAGCTTGCTTTGAATCACAAAAGGTGTAATAAGAATAGGATTTGGCAAACTCTAACACTTAACTCTCAGTTTTAGGATCAGATAAGTCACCTCGGTCAGAAGAATTCCACCCCGGCCGAGATGTTCATCGGCTGAGCGAGATGCTTAGGGTTAAGGTTAAAGACTCGAACTTTCAGGGTCCTACTGGAATCTGAGATTATTCTATCATTGTTTTTCCCACAACTTTCAGCCAATCACCCTAGAATCACACAAGAAAATTAGCCACTCATCATCATTATGAAAGTATTAATTATATGGGAAGAAGGTGAATATTTGAACAAGAAGAATTTAATGAAAAAGACTTCAATAACTGAATCAAATATCACAACAAAGCGTTCCTTGGATAGCAATCCAACAAGA
This sequence comes from Fagopyrum homotropicum, assembly GCA_033239125.1. NCBI lineage: Eukaryota > Viridiplantae > Streptophyta > Magnoliopsida > Caryophyllales > Polygonaceae > Fagopyrum > Fagopyrum homotropicum. Next base: position 10,552,215 of record BSWB01000001.1, read on the forward strand.
CAAGACAACAAGGAAGGGAATTTAAGACAATCTTACAAAACCCTTCAAAAAGCTATAAAAGCTATGATCTTCAATCTTCCTTCAACCTTCAAAAAGGTTCTTCGAAACTCCCAACTGGAGTACGGCTGCTGCGTGCTATAAACCCTGATCGACGGTATAGCGTGATCTCCAACTGTATGCGGATGCCGGATTTGTGGAAAATCCAACCCTTTTTATAGGAAAATAACCCTCCAAAGATAAAATATCTTAGAAAGATCTTTTCCCATAAAAATAGGTAAAATATAAGATCTTCTTCCTTCCAGGAGCCAAGCCCAAAAATATAAGATCACCTTCCAAAGATAAAAGATCTCAGCCAAGAATAAAATATTCTCGCCGCGTCCTAGGTGTTCGCCTCGGTCGAGTCGGCGTCTCTGGATCACCTCGGTCGAGATGAATCTCTGGTCAACCGAGGTGAGTCATAACTGAATGTGAAATCTCTCAAAACTGGTCCAAAGTGAATCTTTAATCCATGGCTATGCTTCCTGGATGGTTCCTTATGCTCCTCAATGTAGCTCCAATGACTCCATAGCTCATTTTGTTCCTTTTTGATGCAAAACGTGCCATTTTACCTACAATTACAGCAAAACTAGGTGTAGACCTCGATTCCCGCAAAGGTAGATGAAATGGTAATATAATCACATATTATACATGCTAACATGCAGATTATTGAAGATAAAACGTCCAAACAAAGCTCAAAATATAGACTATAATTCATGCTATCAAAATACCCCATACTTAGCCCTTGCTTGTCCCCAAGCAAGTTCCGCATATAGAAGACAAGATAGAATGGATTATAAGTCAAGAAAATCAATGAAAAGTCTTTCAAAAACATTTTATGGTGTGTTACAATCATAGATCACTCTAAGAGAATACTTCATGGAATTATAAACTCAATATGCTCAAAACATTTTATAAATATAGGAAAGTTGTTCATCTTTGCATAAAACCATAGAATGCATAATAAATCATAATTATCAAAATTAATCATGTATAATCCAATTTAAACCACTAAATCAATCAACTAGTTCAAGGTTTCAAGGGCTTCCCAAAAGAAAAGGTCAAGAAACGTGTAGGGTAGGGATGTATGTAAGGCAAATCATGTATAATCCAGTTTAAACCACTAAATCAATCACAGCTTAATGATCCAAGGCAAAGTTTCTGGAGCAAATCACGGTTCATTGGCACGTTCCACGGCCGTGATTCTACCTGTGGATTTTACCAGATTCTTGTGACAGCTGTGCCACGAATCTCATGGCCAGCTCATGCAAAATTTGTTATAAAAGTGGTCCTTCATTAGCTGAGAGAAGCATCTTGGAGCAGCTCTCCATTATCCACTATCATCCAATCAAAATATTCTCTCAACAAGAAGATTCTTAGAAGAAGGAGGTAGAAGGAGGCTACCATTGGAGAAGAGCTTGATTGGAGAAGAAGAAGAGCAAACCATTGATAGACTTGATAGCTTTGTAGTGAAGGATTTCGGATTCGATTTTCTAGACTTGTATGAACCATTTGAACCTTCTTTAAGAAGGGTTGTGAGTCATTCTAATTCCATTTTCATCTTGGTTTCGTTTACTTCACTTGTTCATCTCTTTATCTTCATTATCTTGTCAATAGAAGCCATGATTTCATGTTTGTTGATTTCGATTGATATGATGAATGTTATAGGCTAAATAGATGTGATTCTAGGGTAAGGAAAGGATGATTGTGGCTAGGACTATGATAGGATGCACTTAGGTTTACCTTTAGATGAGTCACTTGCATGAACGAACTCTCTGTTGAGATCCACGGGTGGACCATGCCGTTCCATGGCCGTGATAGTGTAGAACAGCCCGTGGTTCTTCCTGGTTCGATGATCTAGCTTTAGATTGCTCTAATGTTGAAATCCTAGGTGTTTGTTGAGTTAAATCTATCCTAGGGTGACCTAGTGTTAGCTACTAAGTGTTAGAAGAGACCTACCCGGTGATTCTTACCCTCAGATTTCAAAGATGACAAACCCTAGGTAGTGGTGAGCCTAACAAGCCGCCATTGGACTAAGTGTGCTAGGAAAATTGCTTAGAATTTCCCTTTCCGAGACTTACCCGGTGAGGATAGGTTAGATCTCTAGGCAACAATCCGGTTTGTGTAGAATTTCAATCCTTAGGTTCTTAGAGACTTACCCGGTAATGAGACCTTAGGAATGAAGAGTGGAACATGAGACTTACCCGGTGATTGATCCCAATCTAGAAACACTTACTCCCGACATATCATAGATCATCCAAAGAATGAATAGATAGATTGAGTCCTATGCCATAATCGGAATTTCCAATCCCTAGAATCCGTTTCTATCTTTTGATTCTTATCTCGTATTTAGTTTGTTTTTTTGCGCTGATTCGTTAGCCTAGTTGATTGTTCACTTTGCATGATTTGTGATCCTTGATTGATCACCTAAAAACCAACCAAAAACAATTGAGATTTTCTTTTCTTTATTTCTTTCTTTCTTGAACTAGATCTTCACTAAACTTAATCATAAATTGAATCAATCTCACCTTAGTCTTTGTGTTCGACCTCGGAATACTATCCCTACTACAAACGTCCCGTACACTGCGGGTTCGCTAGGAGTTAGGATAAATATAACGAGAATATAAATTTAAAGCTTATTGTGCACACATCCTGAGCGTAACAAGTTTTTGGCGTCGTTGCCGGGGACTAGGTCTAGATTGAGTCTATTTTGTGATTGATTATAGTGTAGATCTTTCTTGTTGCTTTTGATCTCTCTTTGGTGTGTGTCTTTGCTTTTCAGGACATCTATTACTCTTTAGGTGTATGCGAAGATCTCGTGGAAAGGATTTAGCTCCATTCGATCCCGAACCGGAGAAAACCCTTAGATCTAGATCCAAGAGCATTCAAAAAGAGAAAGAGATGGCTGGAAGAAACCTCCAAGCTGAATTGGATGAGGCTTTAGAGCAAATTAGGCTAAGAGATGAGCTCTTGGAGGAAGAAAGGAGACTTGCCAATGAGAGGCAAGAGGCAACTAGGAGGGAGATTGATGAGATTAGGCAAGCACTTGTGCAAAGGGAGCTTAACCGTCAACAACCTCCTCCACCTCCACCACAACCGCAACCGGCGGTGAATATTAGGGTTGTGCCCATTGCTATGGAAGAGCCACAAACGTTGGGGCAACGTATGGATCCGGCACAAAGAGCACACCGTCCGGGTGTGAACTTAGGAGATCCCGCAGCCCATGATTACGAACTCCGCCCCCAAGTTCTACAAATGATCCAGCATAATCAATTTGGAGGGATGGAAGGAGAGTCTCCTCATCAACACTTGATGAACTATGAGATTTTGATGGAGACACTTAGACCGCCAAGATTGGAGAGCAACAACCATAAGCTTAGGGCTTTTTCCTTCTCTCTTAAGGATAAAGTCTTGGCTTGGTATTAATCTATTCCACAAGGGCGAGTTGGTACTTGGGAAGAGATGACAACCAAATTTTTGACTAAGTTCTTCCCACCTTCCAAGACTACCGAGTTAAGAGGGAAGATCAATGCCTTCGTGATGAAGGATAGAGAGAGTTTGTTTAAGTCTTGGGAGAGATTCAAAGACCTTCTCCTAGATTGTCCACACCATGGCATACCGAAAATTGAGCTATTGGAGATCTACTTCAAGGGACTTGATGAAGATAGCCAATTCAAGCTCTAATCTCTTTCCGGTGGGACATTTATGGAGAAGCATGTAGATGAAGCTTGGGAGTTTGTGGAGAAGCAAGCTCTAGTGATTGAGAAATACTCCCATAGGAAGAGTGAAGGGAGAAAGGCGGGAGCATATGAGGTAAGTGAAGTCACCATGAGCAATTTCAAGCTTGATGCCATCAACAATGAATTGAAGTCCTTGAGAGAGTTGTGTGCTACAACTTTGAAGAACCAAGCAACTCCTCAAGTGCTTCCACAAGCTAACTTATCTTCTAAGGAGGAAGATGTCAATTACATGGGAAGGGGCAATTACAACAACTACCAAGGCCCAAGGAACTTCAACAACAACCGGCAATTCAACAATTACCGGCCAAACCACAACCATCCCGGGTTTTCTTACTCTAACCCGGATGGAGCCTTGAACTCTCCCGCTTCCACAAGCACAACTCCACCACCAAAAGCTTCACAAGAACCTCCACCCGGATTTACTCAACCTCCCAAGGATAGAACCGAAATAATGTTTGAGCAATTGCTTGGAAGGTTGAGTGGTCTTGAGAGCACCGTGACTTCAATTTCTAAAGCTCAAAAGGTTTTGGAAGCACAAGTGTTCCAAAAGGCGGGTGAAGCCCATAGAGATCCGGGAAAGTTTCCCGGAAAGACCGAAGACAACCCAAGAGGCCAAGTGTTGGCTATTACAACGAAGAGTGGGTTGAGTATGAAAGATCCTTTGCCCAAGGACAATGCTAAGGGAAAGCAAGTAGTGGTAGAAGAGGGAAAGTTGCAAGAAGATGGAGGCAAGAGCAAGGATGTTGAGCCAACCTATGTGGCACCGCCTCCATACAAGCCACCACTACCGTTCCCACAATCAAGAGCAAGAGCTCGCTTGGACAACCACTTTGGTAAGTTCCTTGAACTAATGTCCAAATTACATATTAACATTCCGTTCATGGATGCCATTTTAGGAATGCCGGCGTACGGCAAGTTTTTGAAGGAAATACTCTCCAACAAAAGGAAGTTGGAGGAGTATGGGGAGATAAGAATGACCAAGAGATCCTCGGAATTGATCCAAACAATGAAGGAGGAGATGCCTCCCAAGCTAAGAGATCCGGGCTCTTTTTGCGTCCCAATTGGAGTAGGAGATGTGAAGTATGAAGCCCTTTGCGATCTTGGAGCGAGTGTAAGCATCATACCGCTTGCACTTTGCAACAAGGTTGGGCTAGGAGAGCCAAAACCGGTCAAGATGACCCTCTATATGGCAGATCGTTCTATCACTCATCCGGTTGGGATTTTAGAAGACATCCCGGTGCAACTAGGAGGATTCTATGTGCCAATTGACTTTGTCGTCTTGGACATTCCGGCGGATTATCCGGTTCCCATCATCTTAGGAAGACCTTTCCTAGCCACCTCCGGATGCCTAGTGGATTGCAAGAATGGGACTCTCTCCTTCAACATTGGAGAAGAGAACATCAAGCTCAAGTTGTCCACAATGATGAAAGGGCCAACCCTTGATGAGGATGTCTTCAACATAATCGAGCAAGAAGAATCTAGAGAAGTTGTGAGCTCGATCTTGATCAAGGATCCCTTGGAGAAGGTTCTTACCTTAAGTATGATGGAGGAAGGTGTTGAGGAGGCTTGCAATGAAGAGATCAAGGCCTTGGAAGCATTAGAAGAGGAGCCAAGAGTTAGATTTGAAGGCCACAAAGAGGAGTTGAACAGCTGCAAGTTCCACGGTCGAGATTTATGTTCCACGGCCGTCAAAATCTCTGGACAACTCCGGGAAGCAGGCTTGGCAAGAACCACGGCCGTGGAAGGTAAGCAAACCGTGGTTCCAGCCGTGGTTTTCCCTGGATCAGCTCTTGATGGAGACCAAGCTTCTAGGAGCCATGGGGAGTCTTCAATTGCTTTGGATTCATCTCATCCAACCTTATTTGGATCGTCTCCAACCGATAAAGGTCCTCCTAAACTTGAACTTAAACCCCTCCCCTCTCATTTGAAATATGCATTTCTTGGTGAAAACTCTACATATCCTGTGATTGTTAATGCATGCTTGAGTGATGATGAACTTGCTAAGTTGTTGCATGAGCTAAGATTGCACAGGAAAGCCATTGGCTATACTATTGATGATTTGGTTGGAATTAAACCTTTTTTGTGCATGCATAAGATATTGATGGAAGATAATCATAAACCCTCTATTGAACATCAAAGGAGATTAAATCCCATAATGAAAGAGGTAGTCAAAAAGGAAATCATTAAGTTACTAGATGCGGGAATTATCTACCCTATCTCGGATAGTAAGTGGGTTAGTCCCGTTCATGTAGTACCTAAGAAGGGTGGGATGACCGTAGTGACTAATGAGAACAACGAACTAATCCCAACTAGGACGGTTACGGGGTGGAGAATGTGCATTGACTATAGGAAGTTAAACATGGCCTCTAGGAAAGATCACTTCCCTCTCCCCTTCATTGACCAAATGCTAGAAAGGTTAGCTCAACATTCTCATTTTTGCTATTTAGACGGCTATAGTGGATTCTTTCAAATCCCTATCCACCCCGATGACCAAGAGAAAACCACCTTTACATGTCCATGGGGAACCTTTTCCTATAGGAGAATGCCATTTGGGTTGTGTAATGCACCCGCCACCTTCCAAAGGTGTATGATGGCTATCTTTTCGGAATACATTGAAAATATCATGGAAGTGTTCATGGATGATTTTTCTTTTTATGGTTCTTCTTTCGATAATTGCTTGGCTAACTTGTCATTACTATTGCAAAGATGTGAAGAGACAAATCTTGTCTTAAATTGGGAAAAATGCCACTTCATGGTAAGTGAAGGCATTTTGTTAGGACACTTAGTGTCTAACCGTGGCATTGAGGTTGATAGAGCCAAGATTAAAACGATAGAGAAGTTGCCACCACCTACCTCGGTGAAGGGGGTAAGGAGTTTCTTAGGGCATGCCGGTTTTTACCGGAGGTTTATTCAAGACTTCTCTAAAATTTCTAAGCCTCTCACTAACCTACTAATGAAGGATGTTGATTTTGTCTTTTCCAAAGATTGTCTTGAGGCCTTTTGTAGGTTGAAGAACGCCTTGATCTCCGCACCTATCATGCAACCTCCGGATTGGAGTTTACCATTCGAGATCATGTGTGATGCAAGCGATGTAGCCGTTGGGGCTGTTTTGGGGCAAAGGAAAGATGGGCGCACTCATGCCATTTATTATGCTAGCAAGACACTAGATGATGCCCAACTCAATTATGCTACCACCGAGAAGGAATTGCTAGCGGTAGTGTATGCTTTTGAGAAGTTCCGCTCATATCTTGTTGGAGCGAAGGTCATAGTATACGGATCATGCTGCGATCCGTTATCTACTTACCAAGAAGGATGCCAAGCCTAGGTTGATTCGGTAGATCCTTCTTCTTCAAGAGTTTGATTTGGAAATCCGGGACAAGAAGGGATCCGAGAACTCGGTGGCGGATCACCTTAGTAGACTCCCACCATTGGAGCTTGAAAGAGATGACATCCCAATTGATGACTCATTCCGAGATGAGCAATTGCAAATGGTGGAGGAATGCTTGTTCCAAGTGTCTAGAGGAAGTGAGCCATGGTATGCCGACATTGTGAACTACTTAGTGTGTGAGGAAGTGCCTCCCGGATTGACATATGCACAAAGAAAGAAGTTCTTCAACGATGTGAGGCACTACTATTGGAGTGAACCACTTCTATTCAAGAGAGGGCCGGATGGAATGTTTAGAAGATGCATACCGGAAGATGAAGTGGAGAGTGTGATCCGGCATTGTCACTCCCTACCATGTGGAGGCCATGCTAGCTCACAGAAAACGTGTGCAAAGGTATTGCAATCTGGTTTTTATTGGCCTAACTTGTTTCGAGATGTGCAAGGTTTTGTAGCGGCATGTGATGCTTGCCAAAGGACGGGCAACATCTCAAGGAGGAATGAAATGCCCTTGAACAACATCCAAGAAGTCAAAATATTTGATGTGTGGGGTGTGGACTTCATGGGACCATTCCCTTCTTCATGTGGCAATCTCTACATCCTATTGGCGGTAGACTATGTGTCGAGATGGGTGGAGGCAATCGCCTCTCCTACAAATGATGCCAAGGTGGTGGTGCAGTTCTTCAACCGAGTGATCTTCCCTAGGTTTGGTACACCAAGGGTTATCATTAGTGATGGAGGAAAGCACTTCACAAATAGGAACTTTGGAGCACTTTTGGCTAAGTATGGGGTGACTCATAAGGTAGCAACACCTTACCATCCCCAAACTAGTGGCCAAGTGGAGATCTCCAACCGGGAGATCAAGGCCATTCTTGAGAAAACGGTTTCTAGGACGAGAAAAGATTGGGCTATGAGGCTCAATGATGCCCTATGAGCATATAGAACCGCCTTCAAGACACCGATTGACACCACTCCTTACAAGTTGGTCTATGGCAAGTCTTGCCACCTTCCGGTAGAAATGGAACATAGAGCTTATTGGGCCATTAAGTGGCTAAATTTTGATCTTAAAGAGGCGGGAGAAAAGAGATTGCTTGAATTGAATGCCCTCGAGGAGATCCGGTTGGATGCTTATGAGAATGCCCGGATTTACAAGGAGAGAACCAAAAGATGGCATGACAAGAGGATCATCCCCAAGGAGTTGAGTGAAGGAGATCTTGTCCTTCTCTTCAACTCAAGGCTAAGGCTCTTTCCCGGAAAACTCAAATCAAGATGGACCGGGCCATATGTGGTGAAGAAGATCTTTCCCCATGGAGCTATTGAGATAGGAGGGGAACATTGTGGGAACTTTAAGGTGAATGGGCACCGGTTGAAGAAGTATATCCCGGGAGCTCCGGTGGACATGATTGCCCCACTTCGTCTAGAGTGAGACATCCCGAGCTTGGTCAAGCTAATGACCTTAAAGAAGCGCTTGGTGGGAGGCAACCTATTGGTAACATTTTCCCTTTCTTGTTTTGCTTTTGTTTTAGATTTTTCTATCTTTGTGTGTGTCTCGTGTGCTTCGTGTGTGTGCTAGAACCTTAGTAGCATTGGAAGCCTTGCTTGGCATGAGAATGATGATGATGAACCCCTCATCAACTATGGGTGGAGCGGACGCGGAACTTGGACGGCTAGCGGTGCCTAGCGCGGGTCCCAACGCTTTGATGAACACTTAGAGCTCTCTACCATTCTTGATAGGATCATCCGCCATCAATCCATTTGAGTCATCCCAAATACCATAACAAACCATTTTTTTTACATTGTGAGAACCTTCTTTCACTCCTCTTTACTTCAATTACACATTAGGGACAATGTGTTTCTAAGTATGGGGTGGGGTTTGCATGATCTTTTGCATGATCTTTTGCATGATTAGCATCTAGGATAGTTTGATATTATCACATGTCTTGCATTGTATATACTCATTTCGAAAACTCCAAAAAATCAGAAAATTTTAAATTTTTCTTGTGCTTTCTAGGCTTGGATATGACCCTAATGATGAACCTTGTCTTGTGGATTGGCTATGGATGGCCTTATGTGTTAATTGATGATGCATATGTGGACTTGAAATACTTATCTTGAATTCCATGAATGACTTGTGATTATGATGCTTGCCTTGATTTAATTGAGGATTGAAAGTCGAAATTGCATGCTAGTTCTTGCACATCAATTAGGAGTGATTAAGGCAACTCATCTTCCTCTACTTCTCATCTTGATCATGTTGCTTGAGCACCTCAATTGAGATAAATTGGACCTCTTTTGACCCATCCGGGAATAGGAGCATGTTAGTGTGTTGATGTGTGTGAAAAGCAAGTGTGGGGTGAAGTTGTTGATGAAAGGAATGTCATGAATGAAGTGTTGAAATTGTTGTGAAAGTGTAGCCAAAAATATAGGTTTGGGGACATGAGTTTAAATGACAAGTAACTCGGCACACTTCACATGATCGGGTGTTGGTGCCTTGCCAAAGTCAAATAAACCGATAGTCCTAACGAGCTTTGGTATGTGTGCCCGGTGTGGATGCACCTCGAAAAATAGAAAAATCCCGAGGATGACTAATCACCAAGGTTTCGGCTTTTGTACACCAATGCCTTTGTCTCAAAAATAAAAGAAAAGAAAGAAAAGAAAATGAAGAAAAATATACACTTGAGGGAAGTTGATAAGAAATGTGAAGTTGTGGTTGTTTAGTTCCTTTCCCGGATTAACATCACATAGCCTAGAAAAATTCCCACCTAATCACAACGTTTCTTGGCCTTCTATTTTACAAGTCCTTTTGACCTACTTGCATGTGTGTAAGACTAAGTGATTTAGATTGGATATACTCATGATCATCTTGACTTCTTCATCTTTACATTTCATTGCATGCTATCAAGTTAAGTGTAATTGTCTTTCCATACTTTCATTTATTTGATACATAATTGCTTGTCCATTGCCATGAAACATGACTATGAAGGTGACCCAATATTAGAAGCACAACTTAAAAAAAGATTTTTGCCATTTTTCTGCACACATAAATCATGTTATCTCTTAGTCTATAGTTGGGAATTTGCTCGGGGACGAGCAAACCTTAAGTGTGGGGTATTTTGATAACACGATTTATGAGCTAGGTTTAAGTAGTCATTTAGATAGATTTTTCACTCATTCATGCATGGTTTAGCATTAGTTCACGACGCTTTGCACTCAATTCATGTATTTTGTCGAGATAGACGTCTACACGGACTTGTGCGTGTTTTATAGGTATTTTGGGAGATTTAGGAGCTTAATTGATGCATTCGAGAATCAATCCTCGAGATGACACATCTCCGGACTCTTTAGGATGCAAACTAGAAGCTAAGGAAGACTCATGGAGCCTTGCCAACACAAGACATGCACCAAATCACAGCTTAATGATCCAAGGCGAAGTTTCTGGAGCAAATCACGGTTCACTGGCACGTTCCACGGCCGTGATTCTACCCGTGGATTTTGCCAGATTCTTGTGACAGCTGTGCCACGACTCTCATGGCCAGCTCATGCAAAATTTGTTATAAAAGTGGTCCTTCATTGGCTGAGAGAAGCATCTTGGAGCAGCTCTCCATTATCCACTATCATCCAATCAAAATATTCTCTCAACAAGAAGATTCTTAGAAGAAGGAGGTAGAAGGAGGCTACCATTGGAGAAGAGCTTGATTGGAGAAGAAGAAGAGCAAACCATTCATAGACTTGATAGCTTTGTAGTGAAGGATTTCGGATTCGATTTTCTAGACTTGTATGAACCATTTGAACCTTCTTTAAGAAGGGTTGTGAGTCATTCTAATTTCATTTTTATCTTGGTTTCGTTTACTTCACTTGTTCATCTCTTTATCTTCATTATCTTGTCAATAGAAGCCATGATTTCATGCTTGTTGATTTCGATTGATATGATGAATGTTGTAGGCTAAATAGATGTGATTCTAGGGTAAGGAAAGGATGATTGTGGCTAGAACTATGATAGGATGCACTTAGGTTTACCTTTGGATGAGTCACTTGCATGAACGAACTTTCTGTTGAGATCCACGGGTGGATCATGCCGTTCCACGGCCGTGATAGTGTAGAACAGCCCGTGGTTCTTCCTGGTTCGATGATCTAGCTTTAGATTGCTCTAATGTTGAAATCCTAGGTGTTTGTTGAGTTAAATCTATCCTAGGGTGACCTAGTGTTAGCTACTAAGTGTTAGAAGAGACCTACCCGGTGATTCTTACCCTTAGATTTCAAAGATGACAAACCCTAGGTAGTGGTGAGCCTAACAAGCCGCCATTGGACTAAGTGTGCTAGGAAAGTTGCTTAGAATTTCCCTTTCCGAGACTTACCCGGTGAGGATAGGTTAGATCTCTAGGCAACAATCCGGTTTGTGTAGAATTTCAATCCTTAGGTTCTTAGAGACTTACCCGGTAATGAGACCTTAGGAATGAAGAGTGGACCATGAGACTTACCCGGTGATTGATCCCAATCTAGAAACACTTACTCCCGACATATCATAGATCATCCAAAGAATGAATAGATAGCTTGAGTCCTATGCCATAATCGGAATTTCCAATCCCTAGAATCCGTTTCTATCTTTTGATTCTTATCTCGTATTTAGTTTGTTTGTTTGCGTTGATTCGTTAGCCTAGTTGATTGTTCACTTTGCATGATTTGTGATCCTTGATTGATCACCTAAAAACCAACCAAAAACAATTGAGATTTTCTTTTCTTTATTTCTTTCTTTCTTGAACTAGATCTTCACTAAACTTAATCATAAATTGAATCAATCTCACCTTAGTCTTTGTGTTCGACCTCGGAATACTATCCCTACTACAAACGTCCCGTACACTGCGGGTTCGCTAGGAGTTAGGATAAATATAACGAGAATATAAATTTAAAGCTTATTGTGCACACATCCTGAGCGTAACATTTGCCTTCATCCCATCTTTGAGAGTTAGCCTGAGACTTACCCGGTAAAGGTTGATTCTATCCCCTTAGGTGGTGTGTTGGTTTGAGATTATAGTTCCTTTCCTTAGTACCTTGAGACTTACCCGGTGATAGGAGCTTCGGTTTGGGATAGTGAGTAGTGAGACTTACCCGGTGATATATTCTCATCTTAGAAACACCTTCCCTTGCAAACCTCAGCTTTGTCCGCGTTATCCTTTGAGATCTTGAGTCGGAACCACAACTAGATGCTTTAATCCCTAGAATCCGCATTTCCCCTTACTTGACTCATATCATCTTTGATTGCTTTAATTGCTTTTGGTTAATTGTAACAATTGACAACCTGATTTTGTGCTTTGTTTCACCTAAGTCCCTGTGATCGATCCCTGTAATTCTTGCTTTTATTACAATTGACCCGTACACTGCGGGTTCGCATATTTGTTCAAGCATACTTCTTGGGTTATAAATTTTAAGCTTGCACACACCTTTTGGAGCGAACAGTTGCATGAATTGACAAAGCTTAGCCCGAGCTTCGTTATTGGTATAGTCGGATAAAAAAAACTTCTTCAATTATGCCCCAAAATCGGCCCAAGTAGTGATTTGGGCTCCCGGGTCCTTTCACATGTCCCATGCCTTCACTAGAGCAAATCAACATATGTGAGATACATGGACATGGTGCCTTCCTTAATCTTTTCGTTTGCTATGCCCACCATACGGAGATATTGGTACATGCTCCATAGAAAGTTCTCGATATCCTTGACAAAACAAACTCCCCTTTAAATCCGTAGGCTTTGGCGCTTCCATCTTATGCACGGGGGTGGTTATTAGCATGTCCACCCCTATGGTTGCCTTGCACACCTCGAGCTCATTTTTTATCATCTCAGACTCCTCGTGAATGTGAGCCACGTACCATTTCCTCTAGCATGTCATCTCGCTTGGACAAGAGTCCATGAGCTTTGTTCTAGGTCCCTTGTACCCATCCTTGACGATGCCGATCTCCTCAATTACATCCTCAATGAAATCTATCACCTCATCATACTTGAGCTTCATACTTTTCAAGGGAGCTTCAAAACTCGTCATCATGTCCTTTGATGGTTCTCTCGATGGCCCTTGAGAGCCTTCTTGTCCTTCTCTCCTTAGACGATGGGGTCGAAAATTGGGACACACGTGCGTCTTGAGTAGGCATCACATATCCTTGGAATAAACCTGCTTCGATACCACTTAGCACAGACCGAGTAATCTTTAACTCACAACCATGCAACTCTTATTCGTTAACCTTCACGGGTGGCTTTGTTGTTGAAGGGTGTATGTGAGCGATGGTTAAGGGAATTTAGAGCTTTGCATTGTTTTGGGAGAACTTACAAGCGAGTTTTGCTTGGATGGTTTGCAAATGGAGGTTGACCTCCCTATTTATAGAATGATCACCTCCTTTACCAGAAGGTTCCGAAATTTGATTCTCCCAGGCCATTCCGGATTCTTCTTAAGTCGATATTATCAATACAATTTTAGAATATTCTCTACGGGTATAGACAAGCATAGATGAGTTGTACTTGTGTAGAGAATTTCCGAAGATCTAAAATATATCGGTCTTGTCAAGATCATGTCGGGTTGTTCTCCGTGCTTTTGGATCATTCTAGAACTCGATTCCTCTCGTATATTAATATACGTATAAATGTTCTTGTATTGGATATAATTAATTAGGTTGTTAAACATAAATTTGTGTTTGGTAATGTGTTTTGCAGGAAACAGGAAACTATGGAGGAGCTTGTTAAGATCCAAACCAGAATTTCCCATGGTTCCTCAAATTGGCTTATAAAGGAGAGATTAGAATAAAAAAGGAGATTGAGCTTGCTCTTGAACAGGAAGAAAATATTTGGTTCCAAAAGTCAAGAGAGCAATGACTTGAACATGGAGACAGAAATACTAAGTTCTTCCACACTTCGGCCATCATTAGACGCAGTCGCAACAAAGTCACGGGCCTTCAACTAGAGGAGGGCAATTGGGTTGAGGATCAATCTATTCTAGAGAAGCATACAATGGATAATTTCCGCAAGCTTTATAGCTTAGATGAAACCACTCGGACACACAGCTGCCACATTGAGACCCTGGATTTCCCTTTTGTTGATCCTGGGGATTGGATGCAATTACAAAAGCCGATTGACATGGCTGAGGTTTGGGCGGCTACAAAGAGTATGGGGGCTTTTAAAGCTCCAGGGGTAGATGGCTTTCAGCTAGTTTTCTACCAGAGGTGCTGGAGCATTGTCGGGCGGTCGCTTTACAAAGAGGTATCTCGCTTCTTCACTACCCAAAAGTTGTATCCAGGGAATAATGCCACACTCATCTCTCTTATAGCAAAGGTAGGGAGGACTTTATCAGTCAATTCAGACCTATTGCCCTCTGTAATGTTAGCTACAAGATCATCACAAAGGTTTTGGTGCAACGTCTACAGAGTGTCATAGAGAAGCTAGTGAGTCCAACACAAGGTAGTTTTATACCGGGTCGACTGATCCAGGATAATATAGTCCTCATGCAGGAAGTGGTTCACTCGATGAGGAAAAAGAAGACCGGTAAAAAATGGATGCTACTGAAGTTAGATCATGAGAAGGCTTATGATAAGCTTAGATGGGATTTTGTTGAGGACACTATCATCGAGGCCGGCTTCCCACATTCTTGGGTTAAGATGATTAAAGAGTGTGTCAATACCGCTAGAATGCAAGTAATATGGAATGGTGAAGTCACTGAGCAGTTTTCCCCGGAGTGAGGGATCCGGCAAGGAGATCCGATCTTCCCCTACCTGTTTGTTTTGTGTATCGAGAGATTGAGCCATCTCATCTTAGAGTCGGTGGAGAGAGGCGCTTGGAAGCCCATTTCTCTTTCTAGAGGAGGACCCCCTTTGTCTCATATTTTTTTTGCAAATGACATTACACTTTTTGCGGAGGCTTTAGTTGCACAAATAAGAGTTATTATGAATTGTATCGATCTTTTTTGCAAAGCGCCAGGTCAGAAGGTGAGTATCCAAAAGTCGAGAATCTTCGTCTCACCCAATGTCTTTAGAGATCTTTGCAATAGCTTGGAGGTTGAGTGGAGTGATGGTCACTAGAAATCTCGAAAATTACCTAGGTATTCCTATGTTGCAAAGCCGTGTTAGCTATGCTATGTTCTCGTCCCTTCTGGATAAAATCAATCATAAGCTCAACGGGTGGATAAGCAAAACCCTTAGTTATGCAGGACAAGTAACTTTGATAAAGGTTGTTCTGACATCAATACCCATATACTCTATGGCCACATTGAAGCTTCCCTCCATTGTATGTGAGAACATTGACAAGATTTGTAGGAATTTTATTTGGGGACATTCTGATGAGAGTAGGAAGATGCATACGGTAAGTTGGAGTGAGATTTTCCTTCCAAAGGATAAGGGTGGTTTGGGTATTCGAAGTATGAAACGTACTAATTTATCCTTGCTTGGAAAGTTAAGTTGGAGATATCTTCATGATCCAGACAGTTTGTGGGTTCGTGTCCTGAGATGCAAATACCAACGGGAAAACTCTTCTATACAGAGAGTTGCCTCTCCAGTTTGGGCTGGAATCACCATAGGGCTGCAGCAGGTTATTCTTATCGGAGCAAGATGGAATATTGGAGATGGTTGCACCATAAAGTTTTGGACGGATCCATGGATTGAGGATATGCCCCTGACTTCGTTCATCTCACAACCGATTGAACCTGAAGAGCGCTCGAGGAAAGCACGGGACTACTGGTCTATAGATACCGGTTGGGATTGGCAAAAACTAAGATGTATCTTACCCACAACGACGTTATTACGGCTCGCCTCCACTGTTGTAGTAAACCACGAGGTCTCCTCTCCCGTCCATAGCAGCAGGCGAGAAATCCCTTCCTATGATGTGTTGAGCTGGAAACTCACACAGGACGGGAATTATTCCACATCTACTGCTTACCGAGCCTTGTCTAGAGCCGAAAGCTTATAGACGATTGATTCTACACTCTACAACCTGATTTGGAAGCTACGTGTAACTGAGAGGATTAAGGCTTTCTTGTGGAAACTCATCAAAGGAGGAGTCATTAGCAATTATGAAAGAAAAAGACGCCACCTGTGCTCTAACGATGTTTGTACTGCATGCAATCAAGGGCTAGAAACCCTATCTCACTTGTTCAAAGATTGTGTGAAGATTAAGAGTTGTTGGCAAGGCATGCAGGCGGACAGCTACACCAGTAGTTTTTTTGATAGCCACTTCTCCTCCTGGATAAGAGGTAACTTACTCTCTAAAACTAACTTTCAAAATTTTTGTTTGTGGAGTGAGTGTTTTGCAATAGGGTTGTGGTGGATTTGGAAGTGAGAAATGACAAGATTTTTAATAACAAGAACCACATAGAAGATATGAGCAGCTTTATTCACTCGAGAACAAAAGAGTATATGGATGTTTGGAAGAGACGAGACGAGTGACTGCAAGCAACTCTAGAACAAGAAGCATCGTACAAGTCAATTGGGAGCCCCCTCCGAGTGGTTTCATCAAAGTCCATATGGACGGCTCAAGGAAGAAGAGCGGGCATGCGTCGGCTGCAGGAGTGGTAAGAAATAGTAAGGGTGATTGGTTGAGTGGGTTTGGTGTCAATCTTGGAATGTGCTCCATACCCATGGCGGAACTATGGGGCATGGTCCACGGCTTTAGAATCGCTTGGGAATTGGGCTTTCAATCAATAATCATTGAAACTGATTCCCAATTGAGTGTCCAACTTCTTAAGAAGCACATAGCCCCTCAACACCCTCTTGCTAGTCTGGTGCACACGTGCCAAGACTTTTTGAAAAGAGACTGGAATGTCCAGTTTTGTCATGCCTTCCGAGAGGTGAATAGAGTCTCGGACTTTATTGCTAACTTAGCTTTGAACTTTCCTATTGGATTGAGTGTATTGAGTGACCCGTCTGTGGGTATTGTTGATCTTTTACTTGACGATGTAAGGGGTCGAGCTATCCCCCGAGTGATGACTACTTAGCTCTCTTTTTTATGAAATAAAAGCGCGACTAGATGTGCCGGAGACCACCGAATCTCCTTCACACCAAAAAAAAAAATTGGAACAATGAGAATTGTATGGGATCAGGCCATCAGGGGTTGTGTTGATTTATAAATGCATGATCTCTAAATGGTGTTGGACGTTGATTACCGATAATTAGAAAATTTTAGGTTACTAGTTTTACTCGTGGATCTTTTGGAATTTCATATGCTTCTTTTAGATTGATTGATATTTATCAGATCAAGGTAAGTCGTATAGACTTACTTATCCGTATTTCCACTAGCTGGTTGTTCTATATGTGTGACGCGTATGCAATGGATGATGTATGATAAGATTGAGTCGGATGACAATATTGTGTGAGTAACAAGACACGAGTGTACGTAAGGATGGTCATGACACCTGAATCACTTTAATGAAGTTATTCGGGGAGGATCTTTAAACTCACACCATCATAGGTATACAAGAAGATACATAAAACCACACTTGCACTACACAGGAACAAATAAGAAGGTTAATGGACCATTTGTGCCACACAAAATAAGTTGAACTTAGTGTGTAATCATTCAATGAACATACAAAAATAACAAGACAATGTTGTGTGTTTACTTATGTGTTATATATGAAATAGCTTGAGTGATTGGTTCCTTGTAGGCTCTTTCTAAGTGATATAAGATTTTATAGTAATTGTTGATAGGTTTCACTCACGGTAAGAAATATGTTGAGTGATCTAGAGTTGTTATCGGTCAAGTTCACGTTATTAGTAACTACTAGAACAATGTGATTTTTTTTGAAACAATTTGGTTTACTAGGCTTTTTCTAATTTTGTGTTTAGTAAATGTACCCCTTGAGGGAAGAGTGTGTAGAGTTTGAAAATAAATACAAAAGGTTGGAGTATTTAATTAAAACATTAAAAAGCCTAGTTATTACTCTAGTTTTTCAAAAAAGCCGAGTTACCAATTTCATTCATTTAAATAATAATTTTCAAGATGATCGGATGTTAATATTAAGTGGCGTAGTTAGGGGGTTTGAAGGGGGTCATGGACCCTACTGAATTTTGTTAAAGTCCATATAATGATATAATATTCACATTACTTCAGTTGCAAAGTTGGTACATGAAGTAGAAATTGAACTTGGAGATTAGGTGGTCGTATTTTGTCAAGACCTTGATTTATTTATTCTATGGATTTCTCTCTTTCTTTTATATATAATCACAAACTATTTTCTATCATTATTTTTTATAAGACCTTATTTTAAAAATTTATTTAATCTATTTTTTGGACATTCTCTTACATTTTTAGATATGTTAGTAACATAGATACTAGATAGTTGCAATGATATAACAAAATTAATAAAAATGATATTTAGGTTTATTGGTAGTGCAATATAAATAGTTGCAATGACATATCTAATATTATTCATTTCTAAACATATATACGTAATAATGATATATGCACGAGAATTTAACGGTATAAAAGTAAGAATATTTATATATGATAAACATATCCAATCAATATGATATTTATTTAACAATAATGTTATAAATATTATTATACAAAATACATTATAAATATGTAGACATTCTTTTCAACAAAAATTTTTTTAAAAATCAACCAAGAAAATATTCATTGAGATGTCTACAAAACTATTATAAATAAATTACTATCCTATCAAAAAAGTTTACAAATAATTAAAAAAACATCGTAAGTGGTATATATTATAATTACATTATGTAAAGATATTTACTTTTAAAAAATATATCAAAAAACAATATTGAAAAGATACTTCTGTCGAGAAGCCCTAAATGGTAACCACAATGAACATAGACTAAAATCATTCAATCCAAATCTTCTGTCCTGATCCCTGTCTCATGCTGTCCTGAATTCTTATTCATCCACGTGGCCCCTATTCCCTATTTTTAATATTTGAACCCAACAAACAATTAAAGCTTCAATTTTTTTTAAATATAGGGGTCACGTGGACGAATAGAAATTCAAGATCCGAACCCAACAAACAATTAAAGCTTCAATTTTTTTTAAATATAGGGGTCACGTGGACGAATAGAAATTCAAGGGACAGCATGAGAGACAGCATCAGGGACAGAAGATTTGGATTGAAAATCATTACGTTCCCTTTCTTGGCCAGAAGATTTGGATTGAAAATCATTACGTTCCCTTTCTTGATACAACCAAACGCCCCCTTATTTTTCAATAATAATAATACAATAAATTTTTCCCAAATAAATTAATATTCAAAATTTAAAAAATAACCTCAAAACAGAGCATTTAATCAGGGGTGAAAGGACCACCTCTCTCCTTCATGAATATTTGACTAAAATGGCAAATAGCACAGCGACCCGAAGAACAGAGCTTTACCCAATCACTAACTGCTACGAATCACCCACTAAACATCAATTTCTTGTGAAGTTTTCACTCTTTTGACCAAAAACCCCTTTGTACCATCTCTCAACTACTACACCTCTGCCACAATTAATTCCACCATTGGAGAATTCGTACACAAACTTAAGCTTCTCAACATCAATCAAACAATCCAGGACACAAAATGATCGCCAATTTCAACACCCAAAACTTCTCCTTGTACTAATCATATAATTAATACATCGAGGACGATTCATATGCAGATGATCAGTACATCGTTTATGTTGCTGATCGAACATGTTTTTCCTTCCTCATAACATGAACGGAAATGCAGGGGAAAAAATACTAGTATAATATTGATTTAACATCTTCATAGAACAAAAAAAGAAGTAATTCACATAACTATCCCAATACCCAGTTCACCTCCTTCATTTGTGAACCCTAAAAAACCCTGCTCTCTTCTTCTTCGTTGATCAGTAAAACAGAGCTCTATCGTTGAATACTTTGTTGTTCATCTCTTCTTTTTTTTTTTTTTTTTTTCTCTTTTACCATGGCAGTGCATAAGGAAATAAAACCAGTTTATTTTTCATCAAACTCTTCTCTTTTGATGTGCTCTGTTTTTTAGTACTAGAAAATCAAAATCGCTAAGCAGCAGCAATTCCAGTTCGGAAAGGGTATTTCTGTGATTTTGAGGATGAAGAAGACGAATCAGAAGCTGAAGATGAATCCTTCTGCTTATTCCGCATAGCTTTCATGGAAACTGACAGTGAACGGCTCTTCTCCATGGCTTCATCCATATCTATCTGTTCTTGCCTGCAATCCTCGGTGCAAAATGGTATATCCCC
This sequence comes from Fagopyrum homotropicum, assembly GCA_033239125.1. Classification (NCBI taxonomy): domain Eukaryota; kingdom Viridiplantae; phylum Streptophyta; class Magnoliopsida; order Caryophyllales; family Polygonaceae; genus Fagopyrum; species Fagopyrum homotropicum. The sequence goes on from BSWB01000001.1 coordinate 10,572,571, forward strand.
TCTGTTCAAGCAACAGAAACCAACATCAGAACTGAATCAATTGAAACAAAAATTTCGATCAAATTTGAATATTCGATGTAAAAAGTTGGATACTATTACTGACCTGTACATGAAGATGTCTCTGTTTCCACCGAGAGGTTTTTTGCAAAGATAGCAGGAATCAAGGAAATGAGGCGGGTGGATAAGTGATTCATCGAATCGAGCATCGAAGATCCGACCCGGAATGGATCTGGGCGAAGAGATAGACATGAGGTTTCTAAAGCTTCCTCTCCCATGAGGCGCCACCGTGGAGGTGACGGCGGTGTAGCAACCGGTTCTGGAAACGAATGGGTGACGATGATTGTATGAGTTGCCGGAGAATTCGGCGATGGAGGCGAGTCCATCGTCGACGTCGGAGAATGATGGCCTTCTTGGAGATGAAGAAGCCATGGAGATAAAAGATGATAGGATGGATTTGCTTGGGCTTTTGATTTGCAGAGCTTGATATAATCTCTGGTTTTGAGAGTGGGTTTGGGGAATTGAGAGGAGTGGAGAAGGAAGAGAGAGAGGAGAAGGTTAAATATAAAGAGGGTGAGGAGGTTGAAGAAAGAGAAAGAGAGAGAAACCATGGGTGAGAAAGAGTGGAATAGAGAATCCATTGGCTCAAGGAAAATAAATAAAAGAAAAAATATATATTATTCCTTTTTCTTTTATTTTTACCTTTCAAAATCAAAAGTAATAAAAAGGCGAGAGGAAGAAAAAATGTTGTTATAAAAGGTGACGAGTGTTTAGACCTAAATGCCCCTTTGTTTCAAGAAAATTCTCACTTATAACCTCATTAGTTTTCTTGGCGAGCAAACGTATTCTATTTTAGGGCCCGTTTGGAAGCGCTAGGAATCATTCCCGGTAACGGAATGATTCCGAATCAATCAAAAAATACGTTTGGTTAGAAGTCTTTTAACACATGAAAGTAATTCCATAATTTCCATTTCCTTTCCTAACCCTTATCCGATTCCATTCCGTTTCCATTCCACCGCTCCAACCAAACGGGCACTAAGAATATGTAAAATTGGAATAATTTGATTCATTCGAATTAGGTTTGTAATTTTTAATTATTGAATTGATATCACCAAGTTTTTTTTTTATAGAAATATTATATTGTATTTATTAATTTATCATGAAATAAAAATAAATTATTAATAAATATATAAAGTTGAATATTCTGAAGATTTTTTTTCAAAATATACAAGTATTTTTTAATTAAAAATTTGTTGTATATAATAGAATATGAATTGCATAATATTAAATAATAAAGCAGCAAGTAAGTAATTTTAAAACTTTAGATTAAAATATGATCAACGATTAAATTTCTTTAGTTTTACGTAAAAATATAATAAAATTTTTTATGTGTTGATGTAAAATCATGATAAAGTATTTAATAGTAACAAGTTTCTTAAAAATTACAAAATAATAGATAAAAATATTATAATTTAATAAATATTATATTTTAATAGTAGTTGATTAAATTTATGTAAGTAAAATATGCTTGTCTTGTAATTGATAATATAAAATTGTTAATATATTTAGGTTAAGAATTATTCAAATTCTCATCAACCTATAAATAATATTTACATGAATAACCTATATAATAATAGGGCAATTTTGATAACTAGACATTTTTAATAAATTAGAGTAGTAATTAAACTTTTTAATATTTCAATTAAATAAATATATCCCAACATTTTATATTTATTCTCAAACTCTACACACTCTTCCTTAAAGGAGACATTTACAAAACACAAAACTAAAAAAAGTCTAATAAATTAAATTATATCATAAAATAATATTATAATAATATTGGAGAAATGAGAAATGAAGCTTATTAGCCCATTGTTCAGTTATGATTTATGTTGTACACACCCCTAACTCTAACATCATATACCAAAATAAATTATTTACGTAACGTAACGCTTTCCATTTCCATTAGAAAAAAGAAAATTATTTTTATTTTTATTTTCCAGCTCTCATACACTAACGCCGTTTCACTTTTCCCTAAACTTCCACTATGATAACGTCTGACGTCACATCCCCCCTCCCGCTTTTTGCCAGATTCGTCGTTTTCGCAAAAGCTCAATCCATGGGTCCCACATGGGGGCCCCGCACTCCACTAAACGGCCAACAAACACAGCACATTCCACCTCCGCTAGGTCCCACCCTCATTATAATCTCCAAGGGTATTACACAAATTCACCCTTAATTTAAGGGAAAATTTTCAGACCGGACGATGATTTTATATGGGTGATTTTGTGTAATTAAAGTAAAATATGAGCGCTGGTTCCGAGGTTGATGTTTCCAAGCAAGCGAAAGCATCTTAGGTGCTGCTGCCCTTGAGTCGCGGGCAGTTGGGCAAGACCTGCCCCTGCCCGTCACATGGTTTGAGACGGTACACGTGTTGAGCCTAAGTCCGTACCACCACACAACCCAATTCCGCAGTGGCTGACACGTGACAGGCTTGGTATGGCCCCCACCACCTGGTAAAATCTCCAGTTTCACCGTCATTCACGATTTTTTCACCGCTCAGGTGTGAAGCTAGGGAATCTTGGATTCAGAGCTACGACATTGAATTACACGCATGCACCACTTTCATAATCAATTCTTACTTTTTGGGAAAAAATAAAAATGTATGTTTGCTTAAGGGTGTGTTTGGAAACTTATAATAATTTATCAAGTTACGAAAAAGCTATTCTTATGAAATTATCAAGTTACAAAAAAAAAAAGCTATTCAAAGTTTCAAACGATTATGTGGTTGAAGGGTAGAACATTCATTCTTGATTTTGGTAATCGGTTTAAAATTTTTAAATGTATGAAAAAAGAATTAAAATCAAGTGAAATATCTTCATCCTGGATTAAGGAGACAAAGATGGTAGTGATATGAGTATTGTCTCTCGTGAAGTAAGATTTGAACGCTTAACCATTTGCATCTAATATTAAAGTTTAACCATTATGACAACTATTTTTTATTTTATAAATTAATTAAAAAAAATTATGGATCCCAAAAAATTGGGAGCCCTTTGTTGTTGGGTCTAATGACACCCCTTGTTGGACGGGTTTGGACCTTTGTATCTCACTGTTTACACCCTTTTATATATATACATAATACATGCGAGTGTCTGATTGAAGGATTATTTCATGCGACAACGTACATGCGAGTGTCTGATTGAAGGATTATTTAATTATAAATGGTTTGTCTAACAAATACGTTGTCGTCGAGAGCATCATTAGCCAGACGGGACTGCTCCCCTCCTTTATGACAACTCGTAGCATGATTAGCCGAGAGAAAGCTCGCACCAACCGATCTTTTGAAGAGACAACGACGTTGATCTCGTCATCTGACCTAATGTCGATGTCACAGTTACCGGGCTGCTCATGTTCGCATTCTAGACAAGAAACCAACACTGGACACACTAATTGCGATGAGTCAAGAGGCCATGGTCATCACAGGTGGGTTCGCGACCGATATTATAGGCGAGGCGGGGCCAGTAGGGCCATGACGGCAACCACCACCAACAACGCCAGACAAGTCAGCAACTCCGTCGTATTGGCCGGCTCCGCCATGACCTTACCCCTCTATGCCACCACCATCAACATCGTGATACCCTCAACAACCACGATAGCATCCCACGTGCTTTCTTACTCCAACTGAGTTATCCGAGGTGTTCAATAATGCATCTTCAATCCCCGTCTAGCAAATGGTACATGGATACCGGCACCACCTCACACATGACCAACTCGTCAAGTATCCTATCTTCCTATTTTAATTCTCGGCTTTTTAATTATCTTATTGTTTGAAATGGTGCTACAGTACCAGCTATTGGTTCAGAAAATGCTTGTCCCCAACCTCGCCCCACCTACACCTCTGTCATGTCCTACGTACACGCCCTAAACATAGTCAAAACTCTCATATCTATTAGGAAATTCTCTTTTGATAATAATGTGACAATTCAATTTGGCCCTTTTGGTTTTTATATGAAGGACCTTTAAACGGGGAGAATTATTCAGCGATGTGATAGCTTGAAGAATCTATATCCAGTGTCTTCCACGCTAGTCTTAAATAAAACTCGTCAGTCTACCCATGTAGTTGTCGCTTTCACACATTGGCATGCTCGGTTAAGTCATCTAGGTGATCATGATCTTTGTGCTCTTCATCCCTCCTTGGGCTACTCAAGTCAAGCCCAAAATAAAAAAGACTTTATGCGCGTCTTGTCAATTAGAGAAACATCAACAACTCCCTTTTCATTGTTCAAATTCCAACACTCATGACATTTTTGATATTTTACATTGTGATTTTTGGACATCATTTGTTTCTAGGGCAAGTGGGTTTAAGTATTACTTGGTTGTCTTGGATGATTTTTCTAATTTTGTTTGGGTATCTCCTCTCAAGTACAAATCGGATCCATATGTTACTCTTTTAAATTTTCACACCTATGTTTTCACTCAATTTTACACGAAAATCAAGAGTATTCAATGTGACATGGGTAGGGAATTTGACAATCAAAATGTTCAAGATTTTTGTCACCAACAAGGACTTGTAATCCGTTTTTCGTGCCCATAAACCTTATCATAAAAGTGGAACATATCTTGCACTCATAATGAAAAAACTAGAAGTCTCTTATTCCATGCAAACATGCCCCCAATTTATTGGGTCGAAGCTCTTAATTTGGCTTGATATGTGGACAATATAATTTCCTCCAAAGCAAGCTCTATCTCACACCTACTTTATACTTTATAGCTCTATAATCGGGTTCCCACTTATGATCATTTACGAGTTTTTGGGTGCTTATATTTTTCCGATTTAAGTGCTAAAACTCCTCATAAACTTTTTCCCCATTTCTCTGTGTGCGCTTTCATTGGCTATTCTCCTACTCATCGAGGAAGCCATTGCTTACGTTTAGATAATCAAAAAGTCATTTTTTTCCTGCCATGTTGTGTTTGATGAGGCCAATCCCACCTCACACTCATATTACCGCCTCACACCTATGACCCATCGCCGGTTTTTCTTAAATACTTGCCTCCACCCAGCCCAACAATACTCACCCTAGCCCGCTACACCATCCCACGCCGGAAATTTTGTCTTCCCACTAGCCTATATACCTCCTACCCAGCCCACTATTATCTCACTAGCCCACTCTCACATCCTAGTCCTACCCAAACCACAGTTCCACGCCTCATCAACAACCCATCCCACTACCTATCTGGCGTATAGCAAATGCATCATTGCCAGACCCAAGACGGATGCAAACCTGTTTGCGACCCGGAACTGTTAAATCAAACCCCAAAGGCCCAAATATGTTTACACGTCTAATCCATTTCACCAACTCCCAAATCGCCTACCCAAGCTTTGCAGGGCCCAAGTTGGCTTTCTGCAATGAAAGAAGAGTTTATCGCGCAAATGGAACATGATAACTTGTCCTGTGGTCTTGTAGTTATAATGTCATTCTATAAAGCTCGCATAAATACAGGTCGGATGGTACCCTGAAATGCTATAAAGCTCACATAGTGGTCAATGAGAAAAGTCAACAACTAGGTGTTGTCTGTTATGAGACCTTTATTTCAGGTGTGAAGTGTAATAGCTAGGATTTCCGAATTCTAATTAATGTTGATTAACTTAATCTTCGATAGTAATTGACATATAACTCGCAAAGATTTCGCAAGTGATGAGTATGAGTCCCACCATTATGTTCTTGGCGTAATTTTGGACATTTGGGGAAAATTTTACTTTTTTCTCCGGGTAATTATTTTTATCCTTCGGTGTTATTTGGAGCATTTGGGAGCTCCAATTAATAAAAATGCAGTTGAGAGAAATGATCAGGACATCGGATATGTCCTATATATGAAATAACATGGAGAGGCCAAACGGCCAAAAGAGTCGTTATTTCGTTTCCTAACGGCTAAGAAAGACGGCTTAGTAATACACGTTTTTCGAGGCAGTTGTGAAATAATTATCCCTACAATATTTCTAGATTTATTATTCCAATCTTGAGAAGTTTGGAGAAGGAGGTTCGACCCGCCTTTGGATCGGTTAAAGGATAATTATCGACTTTGCTAAAGGATAATTATTGTCTTCACATTAAATTAGCGGAAAATCCTTTATTAATTCATTTCCTTTCACGTTTCTTCGTAAAAAATCTGTTTTCTCTCAACTTCAAACTCATATCTACCTTCCATTTCTAATCTGATTTCAATTCCGTTTGAGTTTCTGGATTCTTCTCTTCATTCTTTTCATATCGGTACCGAGTTTCTGCATTTCCGAGCAAATGAAGGGTTGGTCGAGCATATATGTCACCAGGCAGGTTCCGTCGCTCAGATTCCGGTAAATTTGATCTTGTCCATCCGTAGCCTGCGTCGCTGTGATTCCGAATCTTCTTTCAGATCGTCGATCGGGTTAGTAACGAATAAGTTATGAATTTATCCGTTTTCCGTACTGCGATTTGGCCTAAATTGACTTTAGGCTTGTCAAAATGGATAATTAGAAATTCCATTATGGTCCTTATATTATTCTGGTGATTATAGGTAGTTTGTTTGATCAAATCTGATGACAGGTGGGTTTAGAAATTGCCTGCGGGCAAAACATTATTCTGGCAAAATTTAATTAATTAATTAAAGGTTAATTAATTAAATTAGGATTAGAATTGAGATTGAGGAATGTCGATTATATACTACCTTGAGATTTGAGGAATTGTGAGTTATGCTGAGATATTGAGGTTTAGTTGGTTGTGAGGCTTATAGATTGATTATGATCCTTATGGATCCCTTGGGTCTAGGTGTGACCTTTTTGATTGATAGGAGTATTAATATCTCTTTCTGCCTTGTTATTAGGCAGTGTCCCTTTCAGGATTGGAGGTTGATCGTGGTTGTGTTTGTACGAGGTTGAGGTAAGTCCGTAGGACTTACTTAGCTACCATCCTTATATTGGGTGTTTGCATGAGTGGTGTGTGCGTTATATGTTGTTATGATAGCATGTGATGTCGTATATACCGACCTACGTTTTATTGATTGCCCTATATGCGTGGCTGTGATAACCTTTCCCCTTCATCCCGCCGTGGAGTCTGGGAGGTTCTCTTGAGACAGGCCAGACCTGGTATACGGGGAGGGCACAACACCACTCCCATAGGGTACACGGGTTGTGTGACCGATTCCACTCCAGATGGATATCATTCTCAAAGGTGAGGATGTATCGGTCCTCGTGTCACATATTTTCATATATATATATATATATATATATATATATATATATATATATATATATATATATATATATATATATATATATATATATATATATATATATATATACGATTTGAGTGAATGACTATTATATGAAGATAATAAAATGAGTAAATGTGTGATAGCATGATTATGTGTTCATCTTTCATGACTTGTGTTTGTGCTTATGCATTACTTTATATATGTATGGTTAGCTAACGGTTTCATACCGTGTTGTAGATATTTGCAGGATAGGCACTACTGGGTGATCTGGCAGGGTGACAGGCCGAGGACTCTCGTACATTAGGTGGTTGGTTTGGGATGTTTACCCTTCCCCTCCTGCGTGAGGATGATGTCTTGTTTTCCCTCTTACGTGAGGATGTCGTTTTGTGTAATCGGCTATGTTGTTGTTTACTTTGGGTCGTACAATTTACACTGTTTTATGTATTTGTTTTATATCTGTTAGTGCCATGTTGTAAGGTCTAGTGAACTTGTTGTCAGGCTAGGGTCAGGATCCATTGTGAGATCCTAGCCCAATAGGGCACTCCGAGTCCTGCGGATTCAGGGTGTTACAGAGTTGGTATCAGAGTAAGGTTGACAACAATGACACTTTCTACCTTCAATAAGGTCTGATAGGTAAAATAAACAGAACCCGAAAGGGTCTGACGTTTTAAAACGTTTTTGGTTTTAAGTGTGGTTTTGGGTTAGAATGTACAAGAAGTCTTCACCTCTGCCATGGATCTCTGCAACGTTGATATGTATATATATGTGTATATTATGGATTATGTGGATGTATTATATATATATCGATACGTATGGCATATATATAGCCTTGTAAGCTTAGGTGCGTATATTCTATAGATGGCTCAAACTAGAGTAGTATCTGTAGTGGGACGAGGTAGAGGTACACCCCCTCTTCCTCGGGTAACGTCAAGTGAGGGACCAGTTTCCGTTGTTGTTTCGCCTATGGTAGAGAACGAGTTTGAAGAGAATGATCATGTCTCCATGAGCAGATCCGAGTTTCAAAAATATATGTGCCAAGTATATGAGGTTGTAATAGCGGTTAGATCTACACCGGATCTACCAACATCTGTGGGACCAACTGAAGCTTCTGGATCAAAGAAGAAACAACGAGTCGAACTAGCGAAAGATGAGGTAGGCCTTTCAAGTGGTAAGCAGAATCTGACTTGTGGACGTTTGAGTAGTCCCCGTTCTAAACGGACTTCTGGTGAGAAGAGAACTTGTTATAATTGTGGGAAGCCTGGACACATAAGACCACACTGTCCAAAACCGCCGGTGATTTGCTTCACCTGTGGTAGACCAGGTCATAAAGCTGCCTTTTGTAGGCAAGGTGGAGTTGTATCACGACAGGGTTCTTCTTCTGCCAATATGACGGGAGGTGGTCAGAAGACCCCTCAGCAGCAGATACAGGGACAATAGAGAATCCCAGATCGTCAGCCTACTCAGGGATCCGTTCCCAGACCGAGTAGAGATAGAGGTCGTGGTGGAGTGCCATAAACACTAGAAGAGCTCAGGGTAGAGCCTTGGAGCTGAGAAGTGTAGAGGAGTCATCCGTACCAGTTACAGTTATGGGACGTTTGTCTCATCTGTGGCTATCCAGATCATTTGCGCTATGAGTGTCCCTTGGCACTGATAGCTTGCTTCACCTGTGGTGAACTACGCCATCTGGCCCCTTTTTGTCAACAAGTTGGTATTTCTTCTCAGCAAGACCTTCCTCTTTCCGGTGCAGAAAGAGTGGAAGTGGAGGCTATGGCGGTGACCTCAGTGATACCTGAGGAGCATAGACCCGAGATTTAGTGATGATATGCAGTGGAGCTTCTGGTGTAAGCTGTACAGGTACCATTCTTGTTAATAGTTTACCTAGTGGAGTGTTGTTTGATAGGGGTGCTATGCACTCTTCGCTTTTGATGTATGTATAGATTGACTTTAGATACAATAGAGGGTAGACCTTCTTTGATAGAGTTACCTAATGTTAGGGGCCTGAGATACCCGCGAGATATGTGATTGTCCCATATATTCTGGGGCTTGTATTTTGCTTGTAGACTTCTTTGTCATACCATAGGTGCATGAGGAGGTCATTATGTGTATGGATGGGACGGATAGATATCATGTTGTATTAGATGTCAATTGGAAGATTGTTATAGTCTCTACTGAGATAGATTAGATAGAGGTCTTCCGAGGTTAAGACCTATGAAGAGACGGGTTTGTCATTAGTGTCATACGGGCAACAATGCTTATAGTACAGGCATGTGATGCCTTCTGACATTATGCCATGAAGGAGGAAGAGAGTCTAGCCTTGGAAGATATTCCAGTGGTTTATGAGCTTAGAGACGTGTTACTAAACCGTCTGGTTTGCTGCCTCAGGGGAGTGTGAACTTTGATATTGAGTTGAAGTGTGGTATGAGATTGATTTGAAAGGCCCCATATCGTATGGCGCCTGTTGAGATGTTAGAGCTGAAGAGACAACGTGAGAAGTGGGTAGAGAAGGGCTTCATTCGCCCTAGTGTTTTCATTGTGTCGTGTTGATAACTTGTTGTGTCAGCTTCAAGAAGCGATTATGTGTTCCAGGACTTCCTTGCGCTCAGGATATCACCAGTTAAGGGGGAGAGCAGGATGTGTATGGGATGGCATTTCGTACCCGTTATGGACACTATGAGTTTGTAGTGATGCCATTCGGGCTGACGAATGCCCCGCTACCTCCATGGAGTTGATGAGTAGTATCTTCCTCGACTTCCTTGATCAGTTTGTAGTAGTTTTCATTGATGACATTCTGGTATACTCTCGTAGCAGAGAGGAGCATGCCGATCATCTGAAGACAGTTTTATAGATTTTGAGGGATAGAGGGTTGTATGCCAAGCTCTCTAAGTGCGAGTTTTGGATGTCTGAGGATTGCTTTTCTAGGCCACATGGTATCTTCTAGTGGGATCAAAATTGATCCGGCGAAGATTAAGTATGTTGCAGCATGAACGATATTGACGAACAATAAGGAAGTACGTAGCTTTCTCGGCTTAGCCGATTATTACCGACGCTTTGTGGAAGGATTTTTTGTGATCGCCGTCCACTTACGAGTCTTCTTAGGAAGACTACCAGATTTGTGTGAATTGATCAATGTGCCTAGAGTTTGAGGAGTTGAAGAGGCGTTTGACTTCTACTCTTGTTCTGGCACAACCAGAGGATTCTAATGATTTTGTGGTCTATAGTGATGCATCCAAGCTAGGTTTGAGATGTGTTTTGATGCAGAAGGGTAGAGTGATTGCATATGCGTCTCGCCAATTGAATACGTATGAGGAGAACTAACCGACTCATGATCTAGAGTTGGCAGCGGTAGTTCATGCTTTGAAGATCTGGAGACATTACCTGTATGGTGCTACATGCCAGATCTTCACAGACCATAATAGTCTGAAGTATAGTTTTACGCAACGGGAATTGAATAACCGCCAGCGTAGATGGTTTAAGCTAACCTAGGATTTTGAGCTCGAGATTTTGGCAGCAGATTCAGACTACTTTGGGGACAAGTCTGTACTTCACGACTGCGTTTCATCCCCATACAGATGGTCAGTCAGAGAGGACCATCCAGACCCTTGAGGATATGTTGCGAGCTGGTGTGTTGGATTGGGGACAAGGATGGTCAGATTACCTCCCATTGGTTGAATTCTCATACAACAACAATTGGCATGCATCTATTGGGATGACCCCTTATGAGGCACTGTATGGACGTAGATGTCATACACCTTTATGCTGGGATGAGCCTAGCAGTACCAGTGGGATAACACCAGAGAAGATTCAGGATGCTATGAATCGAGTAGCGTTGTTTTGGAAGAGGATGCTGGCGGCACAGACTTGCCAGAAGTCGTATGTAGACAAGAGGCGCCGATCTCTAGAGTTCATAATAGGAGCTCATGTCTGGCTGAGAGTATCTTTGACGCGAGGTGTCAGATGTTTTGGCATAAGGGGGGAAGTTGAGTCCTCGATATATCGGTCCTTTCTAGATACTAGATAGAGTTGGGATGACATCATACATAGTAGCTTTGCCTCCGAGGTTAGAGGGTATTCACCCTGTTGTTCACGTGTCTCAGCTAAGGGAGTATATACCAGATCCGAGACGCACTGTAAGCCATGATGATGTAGTGGTCGAGGTAGACCACATGTTTGTTGAATATCTAGTTGCAGTCTTAGAGTGAGGTATAAGACGTTTATTCTTGAAGAACATTCTGATGATGAGATTATAGTGACCAAGACGAGGCCACCTGGGTTACTAAGGATACTATCCATAGGAACTAATCCGAGTTTATGCAGAGAAGGCTGCACCGTAGACTTGCTGAGCAAGCCATGGTTGTGTATAATGAGATATATGATGATGTGATTATGTCATTATGTGATATGTGATGTTCTCTTCCGTGCTAGATCATATGTGATCCTAGTGGATCTTGTTGTGCTAAGGCGAGTTATGTTATGGCTGGAGAAGTTTTACCTCCAAGCCCTTGAGCGATGACTTTACCATTAGAGAAGTGTTACCTTCATACCATCGTGTGTAGGTCAGCTGGAGATGGTTCTACCTTCATGCTGTAGAATGAGATTAGGTAAGCTGAAGATGGTTCTACCTTCATGTTGTAGAACGAGATTAGGTTAGTTGGAGATGATATTACCTCCATGTTTGGGATTTAAGTATAGAGATTTATGGAGATGTTCTTCCTCCATACGGTCATTTGTATTTTGGAGATGTGTTTCCTCCTTAATGATGAGTTGGTAGCTGGAGATGTTTTTCTTCCATGCTCTTGCGATGTGCGCCAGTTGGAGATGTACTTCCTCCATACTGTTATAGTGATTATAGTTCTTGGAGATGTCTTTCATCCACGGTGTGATTAAGGATATAGTTGTCAGAGATGTTTTTATCTCTGTACCTTTGGGATAACATTAGACTGTTGGAGATGTTTTACCTCCATGCCTTTGGGATAGCATTATAATCCTGTTTTCTAGAGTTGATGATTCCTCCATGCCTATGTTTTGAGGTTATAGATTGTTATAGGTTGATACCTTTGAACGGAGATGTGATACCTCCGATAGAGACAATGTTTATACCACGGCGTATGGGTCCGAGAGGATTTGGGAATTGTTCTAGGGGTGTGTGATGTAATTGCTAGGATTTCCGAATTCTAATTAATGTTGATTAACTTAATCGTCGATAGTAATTGACATATAACTCGCGAAGATTTCGCAAGTGATGAGTATGAGTCCCACCGTTATGTTCCTGGCGTAATTTTGGACGTTTGGGGAAATTTTTACTTTTTCCCCCGGGTAATTATTTTTACCCTCCGGTGTTATTTGGAGCATTTGGGAGCTCCAATTAATAAAAATGCAGCTAAGAGAAATGATCAAGACATCGGATATGTCCTATATATGAAATAACATGGAGAGGCCAAACGGCCAAAATAGTCGCTATTTTGTTTTTTAACGGCTAAGAAAGACGGCTTAGGAATACACGTTTTTCGAGGCAGATGTGGAAGAATTATCCATACAATATTACAGATTTATTATTCCAATCTTAAGAAGTTTGGAGAAGGAGGTTCAACCCGCCTTTGGATCGGTTAAAGGATAATTATCAACTTTGCTAAAGGATAATTATCGTCTTCACTATATATAGCGGAAAATCCTTTATTAATTCATTTCCTTTCACGTTTCCTCATAAAAGCTCTGATTTCTCTCAACTTCAAACTCAGATCTACTCTCCGTTTCTAATCCGATTTCAATTCCGTTTGAGTTTCTGGATTCCTCTCTTCATTCTCTTCATATCGGTAACGAGTTTCTGCATTTCCGAGCAGATGAAGGGCTGGTCGAGCATATATGTCACCAGGCAGGTTTCGTCGCTCAGATTCTGGTAAATTTGATGTTGTCCATGCGTAGCCTGCGTCGCTGTGATTCCGAATCTTCTTTCAGATCGTCAATCGGGTTAGTAACGAATAAGTTATGAATTTATTTGTTTTCCGTACTGCGATTTGACCTAAATTGACTTTAGGCTTGTCAAAATGGATAATTAGAAATTCCATTATGGTCGTTATATTATTCTGGTGATTATGGGTAGTTTGTTTGATGACATGTGGGTTTAGAAATTGCCTACGGGCAAAACATTATTCTGACGAAATTTAATTAATTAATTAAAGGTTATTTAATTAAATTAGGATTAGAATTGAGATTGAGGAATGTCGATTAGATACTACCTTGAGATTTGAGGAATTGTGAGTTATGCTGAGATATTGAGGTTTAGTTGGTTGTGAGGCTTATAGATTGATTATGATCCTTATGGATCCCTTGGGTCTAGGTGTGACCTTTTTGATTGATAGGAGTATTGATATCTCTTCTGCCTTGTTATTAGGCAGTGTCCCTTTCAGGATTGGAGGTTGATCGTGGTTGTGATTGTACGAGGTTGAGGTAAGTCCGTAGGACTTACTTAGCTACCATCCTTATATTGGGTGTTTGCATGAGTGGTGTGTGCGTTATATGTTTGCTATGATAGCATGTGATGTCGTATATACCGACCTACATTTTATTGATAGCCCCGTATGCGTGGCTGTGATAACCTTTCCCCTTCATCCGCCGTGGAGTCTGGGAGGTTCTCTTGAGACAGGCGAGACCTGGTATACGGGGAGGGTACAACACCACGCCCATAGGGTACACGGGTTGTGTGACCGATTCCACTCCAGATGGATATCATTCTCAGAGGTGAGGATGTATCGGTCCTCGTGTCACATATTTTCATATATATATATACACACACACACATACACAACATATATATATACACACACATATATATACACACACACACACATAGTGAATGACTATTATATGAAGATAATAAAATGGGTAAATGTGTGATAGCATGATTATGTGTTCATCTTTCATGACTTGTGCTTGTGCTTATGCATTACTTTATATATGTATGGTTAGCTAACGGTTTCATACCGTGTTGTAGATATTTGCAAAATAGGCGCTGTTGGGTGATCTGGCAGGATGACAGGCCGAGGACTCTCGTACATTAGGTGGTTGGTTTGGGATGTTTACCCTTCCCCTCCTGCGTGAGGATGATGTCTTGTTTTCCCTCCTATGTGAGGATGTCGTTTTGTGTACTCGGCTATGTTGTTGTTTACTTTGGGTCGTACAGTTTACATTGTTTTATATATTTGTTTTATATCTGTCAGTGTCATGTTGTAAGGTCTAGTGAACTTGTTGTCAGGCTAGGGTCAGGATCCATTGTGAGATCCTAGCCCAATGTAGCACTCTGAGTCCCGCGGATTCGGGGTGTTACATGAAGCCTGCTACAATCCACAGAATCCTCACCATTGTAGTTTCTAAAGGATGACCTACACACCATTTGGATGTCCAAAATGTTTTTTTGCACAGCACATTGAAATAAATAGTTTATATGCATCAACTACGTGGATTCCATGATCCACGACATCCATATGATGTTTGTCTTCTTTTCCGATCTCTGTATGACCTAAAGCAATCACTCAAGGCTTGATATCAGCGTTTTTCCACTTATCTCCACATAATCAATTTCAAAGGATGCTGGTCTGATTAGTCCTTATTTGTCTATCATGGTCCGATAAGAACAATTATCTCTTGCTTTATGTTGATGATATTGTTCTGACAACATCTTTATTGCCCTCCTATGTTATATTATGGCAACTCTACAGTCAAAGCTCGCTATGACAAACCTTGGGGATCCACACCACTTTCTTGGCATCTCAATTGGACGCTTTCCTCGGTTTTTTCCTTCATCAACGAGAATATTCCATTGAAATTTTGATAAAGGCCGAGATGACTGCACGCAAACCAACCACCATGCTAGTTGATAAAAGGCTAAATTGGGCGCCTCATCTTCTTCGCTTGTTTTGGACCCAACGACTTACATGATTTTGGCTAGTGCCCCATAATATCTCACTTCACCAGACCCGATGTTGCTTACGGGGTACAACAGGTGTGCATGTTCATGCACGACCCACGAGATCACCACCTACAAGCTTTGAAGTGCATTCCGCATTATGTTCGGGACACCCTTGACTTTGGATTGACGATAAGTAAGTCTCCCTCGGACTTCCTCACTGTGTATTCTGATGTAGATTTGGCAGGTTGCCCAAACACTTGCCGTTCTACTTCTGGCCATCATGTCCACGTTGGTGATAACATTGTCTCTTGGTCATCCTAACATCGTGCCATTGTGTCTCGGTCCAGTGCTGAAGCTGAATATAGGGGCGTCTCCAATGTTGTTGCTTCGTGGCCTTTTTTCCGAGTTGCGTCGTCACATTCATACCGCCACCTTGGTTTATTGTGATAACATACCAGCCGCTTACCTATCTTCTAACCCTGTACAACATCAGCGGACGAAGCATGTAGAAAGGGACATTCATTTTGTGCGATAAAGTTACTTAGGGCCATATTCGCGTTCTACACGTCTCCTCGACTCATCAATATGCCGACATCTTTACAAAGGGTCTCGTCACTCCCTTATTTATATACTTTCGATCCAGTCTTCACTCTACTCCGTCTTCGCCTGAGGGAGGATGTTGGTGATACAAATATTGTCTATTATGTATAGCTTGACCTTTGTACCCCTAGGATTTACACACTTATATATACACATAATACATGACGAGTCCTGATTGAGGGATTATTTTCATTATCGATATCTTGTTTAATAAAAGAAAGTAATTTTCACAATTTGAGATTTAAATTTTATGTCTTACTTTTTTTTATGTAATTTATATTTTTCATGCCAAATTCACAACTAATTTATAATATATTTCATTTACATTATTATTTTTCGTTTATAACTTTATTTACGATAATTCGCCTTCTATCGAAAACTTTTGTCTGAATTATCAAATGTAGACTATATTTACAAAGTGAGATTGCATATAATTTTCTACATGTAGAGATGGTCTTTGGTGTTTTTGAGCTAGGGGCTTCTGATGGCACATACAAAACATTCGTTTACAAACTCGCTTTACTCTCGACATTTGGTAATTTAAGATCTGTGCAAATACCATACCTCCATGTTTATAAGCTATGAAGTTTGTTTTGGAGCATCAAATTTTGGAACTTAAATTGACTTATTTTAACTTTTTATATTTTATTTTTTAAACTACATCGAAAAAGTTAAAGAAAGATAAGGATAACTCGTCGAATGACATATCACAAATATAGTTTGAAATGTCCGACCTATAAAAAATACATATTTAAATTGAGGGTTGATAGATTTACCGACGAAAATCTCTAATAGTCACCCCAACTACGCATTTTGCGTGCGGAGTTGATAGGGTCTTCAACTACGCATATGGGGTGTGTAGTTTGAGTCTAGGAAAAAAAATAAAAAAATAAAAAATTTTAACAACGTACATTGGGGAACGTAGTAGTAGTTCCCAAAAAAAATTAATTTTTTTGGGAGCTACTACGCTCTCCGTAAGCGTAGTTGATATTTTTCTCCCTCAGAACTATTATTACGCTCTTCATATGCGGAGTTGAGGATTTTATCAACCACGCACGTGAAGTGCATAGTTATGGTCACAACTAAAGATTTTTGCTGGTACATTTAGAAATTACATTTACATTAAAATAATGTTTTTGATAATTTTATTATTCACATCGACTTTAGTAAGCTTAACTCTCAAAACCCATCAAACTTATCAAAAACATTAGTTCGTTCAATCAACTCATATTTCAGTTACCCAATAAATTTGGGTTTTAGCTATCAATAACCTTCAACTCCATTAAAATTAAGGTTCGTGATCAAAACTCCCAATATTTTTTTCACTCTTGGAAAGGGTTATATTGAAATTACATATATTTTTGAAATAGGTTTTCTACAACTAGGAAGTTACCCCTTATGTTAATAATGATTTACGTAATTTGCGAAATTTCGGTAGGTTAATATAATATAGGAGGTCGTATTTGATTATCTTATATCTATGAAAGTAGGGGACTTTCTCCCACGTGTCAGCGCCATAATTTTTTAAGCCCACTATTCTTATAAAAAAAAGTTAAATAATTAGAAGATTTACTAAATATAATTAAAACATTTAATTTAAAGTAAATCGTCGTTTAAGTCAATTAATCACATTTGTATCTTTTAATCTATATGTCAAATATAAAGAGTTGTTCAAGTAAGACCCTTTTTTTCGGTAAGACCGTAAGACATGTTAGGAAGATGACTGGTGTCCAAAATTATTTTTTTTTGACCAACTTATTTATGATAAGGTAAAGATACATTATAAGTTATGATTCAATGTTAGCTATGCTCATAAGATTTTACTCTCATGCCTATTTTTTTCTCTATAAATAAATTGTTGCGTCCACATCCTCCTTAAATTTTGATTCATATGTCATTGAAGTATTAGTTTTATTGTTTCTCGGTTCCTTAGGCTACAAGATTTTGAATATTTATTAACTTATGCTTCATAGAATCATAGGAAATATTCTTCACTTTATACATTATTCAATTATTTAGCTTGTCTACTCATGAATGCTTCAAGGTTTCCCTCTTTAACATACGTCGTTTTCTTAAATTATTGATTTTTTAAAACCATATATTATATATACATGTACATACTCGGTCCATCAACGATAGTATATGATTTTTCGGATCAATTTGCTAATGGTATAGGGTCGAGAGTACAATTTCACCCAGTATATTACTAGAATATCAACCTACATATGTTACATTGTCGCCTATCAAACAAAGGACAAAGAAAAAAAGAGGTTCATCGCGTCTTTATTACATTTTTATTACAACATTTTTACTCAAAACTTGTTGCCTTAAAAATATAAAATTTATTCATAAGTAAGTTGGGAAAAGCAATTGAAAACCAAATATCTCCTTGTTAATTCCTACTATTCAAACTTAAAGTTATTGAATCTTATCTCAAGTTTAAGGAAGTATTAATGGATATATATAGATTTATATATTTTATTCTATTATTTATTTATGTCAATAGATATATTGATATATTATATTAGTACATTCTATAGTGTATATAAACAATTGATGTCAGTAAAATAAAATAAGTTTTCAACTTCTTATTCTCTACCATCCACAGTTCCACACTTGTTTCACCGTCTTACGGTGTGTTTGATAGGAGATTGAGGTTATTTTAAAGATTAATCTAGATGAAATTTAAATGGGGTTAAATTTTATGTGGGATTTATTAAGGATTATTTGATGTAGAATAATTTACATCAAGTTGTTTGGTTGAAGATTTTTAATGGGTTTAATTGATACAAATTATAAATTTGAGTGAATTCTAATTGATGGTTGAAAATTAATCTTCTTTGGTAATATGAGGTTATTTTTTTTGGCTATTTTTAATCTCAATTAACCCCTATATAATCTTCTTCATTATCTCCATCTTCATCCAAACACTTACATAAATTAATCTCCTAAATTTTATCTAAATTAACCTCTTTTAATCCTCAACCAAACACAGCCTTAGGCTCTCAACTGAAGTGGAATTGGCTTGCACCGCTTTGTGGGCCTTGATGGATCCATATATTTTTATCCTTTACCTTTGTTTTTATTTTGGTTTCATATTTTCTTCCCATGCCCTTGACCATCGATCACCATGTCCTTGGCCGATCGACTGATCAAGCATTGTTCATCCGATGCATGACTCGCACATGACCACTAGTCAAAAGCAAACATTTCACGAGAACTTTTTGATATAATCGATTGACTAGCCCGCAAGCGTTGCTCGTTGAGTCTATCTTCTATTTCCTTAATACCTTTTAGTTTGGACTATCTTTTAGCCCGTCCATTTAATTTATTTTACTTTTTAGATATTTATTTTGACAAAGACAATCATATTACCAAGCTAAGATAGAATTTAGTGGATTTGGTTTTGGCTAGCAAAACCCTATGAGTGTTACTTAGACGTCTATTATGAATAAGGCTTTCAACCTTTGGTTTTTTCATTCAAATTTAATTCGAGAATTGCAATAAAAAGTCAGAAGTTGTAGGGTGGCCGATCGACCGAAGCCTTGGTGGCCGATCGACTAGTTCACAATTCTTCGATTAATAAAGCTTCGAATTTTGTCCGACGTATATCTGGATAAATTTATTTTGTTCTAGGGTTTGAAGAACACGACTATATTGATATATAATATAGATAATGAAATATGAATGGCTCAAAATAGTAATTTACACAAACAGTTTTGAAGAATAAGTATTAACATTGTTTATTAATTTACATTATGTAGTAAATGTAAATAATAAATAACAGAATAGTAAAGTTCTATTATTCCAGTTAATAAAAGAGTGAAAGAATGTGCCTGTCAGCCGGACTCAAAACCCCAAACTACTACATTAGGCTCCGTTTATTTTCAACTCCAAAAACGGAACATAAACGAATATAGTCCATATCTATATCGTTATTCAATATTTTACATATTTTCCCCTCTTATGTACATAAATTACTATGACCTAATTTAAAGCAAAACACAAAGGAGCAAGAAGAAAGACTATGTCTTTGTTTGGAATAAAAAAAGTAAAATAAATTTGTTCATATAAAATACCAAAGAGAGAATCTTTAAGTGGTCACATGAAAATGAAATGAATCATGTTCTGTGGGTCAGCCACATTGTTTATTATTAATACTATGTTTTTATTATAATATTATTCTTAAATTCGTTGATTGATTAATAGTGTTGATTTTTATTGCGTATTGTGCACATTTTCACTTGTTCAAAAATATTGTTTAAAAATAGATTTTATTCCATCAGAAATTAATATAAATTAGTTCCTTTCAACGACTATTCTAAATATGTCTTTTTCCCTGTTTTATATCTTGAGTGTCATGTTATTAATCGTATAAATTTTGTGGAAATGTGAGATTTAGTTTTATTTAAAATATTTTTTACGGGATAATATTTTTTATTGGCAGAGTATTTTTAATTCACGCATTTAGAGTTTTTAAAGGAATTTTTAAATATTTTATGAAATAAAATTATATGTTAGACTTGGTAAAAATAGAAAAAAATAAGTCTCAATAGATATATTAAGAACATCTCGTTTTATTTACTTAAAAAATTAAAATATTTGTCAATTTTTGATATTGAAATCTGATAGTTCTTTAAAAAAAAAAATAATTTTGGTGATTTTTTTATCAATACAAATATAATTTAGGAACATAAAATGGGTAATCTTAACATCTTAAGTAGATTTGTCCAGTTAGGAGAATTACAAAAATTTGAGAGAATTTCTGTAATGTTAAGAGCATTTTAAATGCATAATTTTACCAAAAGCTATTTTAACTACCTTACTTAACTTGTTAATTTATTTAAAAATATATAATTTTTGCCTTAGTTTCACTATCAAATTGGCATTTGTTTTATTAACACCTAGGATATATAAATTTATTTTTTTTACTGTCAAGTTCAGTTTTAACACCTAGTGTATGTATACATAAATAAATTTATATTTATTTGTACTTTCAAGTTCAGTTATAATCACTAAATTTTCATTATTTTTATAATTTTTTTAAAATAAATTTTTATCCTAAAAAATAAACGTATATTGGTGTGCTCTGTAAAAAAAACGAACAATGATTTCAAAATAAAACGAACAAATAACATTAAAAAAAAAAAACACATAGCATAAAAAATTGAACAAATTTCTCTTTACTCCACTATGTAAAAACTAAGGCATGTTCTCATATGATCTATACTCTATATCGGGTGCGGTTTTCATGAGAACAACATTATCGTATAATCATGAGAACAATCTTAGACCGTCGGATGATGAGTTCTAAGGGTCGAGATTTAGGGTAGATATCATAATTATTAGATAAATAATATTCTAAAACTAATAATAACTACGAATAATCCATTCAACAAACAATAATTGCGAATAATGCATGAAACGATATGACACATTCGTAGCAAAACTAATAATAATTACGAAATGTTCTCATGTTTACACGATAAGACATGTTCTTATATATATAAATAATATATATATATATATATATATATATATATATATATATATATATATATATATAATATGGAAGAAAAATGAAAGAAGTAACTAGAAGAGAAAAGATGGAATAAATTAGTGCACATTAGTACTTAGTTAGGAGGTGTTAGAAGTGGAGTGTTATTATTATATGTTGTACATTATAATAGTAAGATATTAAGATCTAAGAGAGAAGCATAGAAGAAAGTGAGATTTTGATTCTAAGAGTATAAAAAGTGTTCCACTTTGACAAGGCATTCCCTTCCAATAATAATGATATCTTATTTGAGCTTTGTCTAAAGTGGAACTATTTTAATTACCAAAAGCAACCTAACTTTTCTTCTTTTATAAAAGTTGAGTGCATAGCTTAATTTTGGACCACCTACCCATTGTCCCATATGTATGTATAACATGTATTTTTAGTTTTTTTTTTTTAAAAAAAAATCACCCTTGTGATTCACAATTAGAGTTAAGAGTTAACTACTAATTTGTGGATTAAAAAAGATTATGAACTAGGTCATCCCTACATCTTAGGATTTGGTGGACAATAATGAGGATATAGTGATTGCAAGTGTTTTATGTAATGCAGGAACTTGGTAATGATGTGTTGTTAATAATGACAATATTAATTATATTTTTAGATAATATATACAATTAGTGATTTTTTTTCTTCTCCAAAATAACTTAAAAACAAAAATATCAATCCGCCAATTTTATTTGTAATTTTTTCAGGCAAAAAACATTCTATAAATTATGAAATTATACATAAAACGCATTGTAATAACATATTATTATTTGTTTGAAAAAAGATGCTTTGGGTGTTTTTCAAAAATTGGAAATATAAACTTTGGTTTATTTATTATGGAACCATAAATGTCCATTGAAATTAATATGACACATTGGTTGAGAAGTGATGTTTATTTTCAGTCACAAATAAGTGATTTTAGAAACTTTTTTTTGAAGATATAACTTTTGTCACAACTCCAGTCAGTTTTACACTTGTCGACAGTTCATTTTATATTCGATTACATTTTGTTTTACATTTTTAACAATATAAAAAAATAAAAAGACATTTGTTGGCGGTCCATTTTTACGTGTGTCCGTATGGTTTACATTTATTGACCCCCATTTTACATTTGCTTTGACAATACATTTTAGAATCGCATTATCAATAATTGTTGACAATCCACAATTATATTATGGACAAGTAGTATCGAAAATTGTTGACAATCTACACTGCACCATCACAATTCACAATTGTACTATCAACAATTTACAAATTGAATTATCAACAAGTTAAAGAGTCCAAAATTTTCAAAAACAAAATTTTGATTTTTTTGAATTAAGTGGTCAAAAACTAAGATGAAAAGTTGATGGTTGGATTTTAAATTTCATAAAAATTCAGCAATAAATAGTTGCCATAAACGATTGATGTCGTCGAGAAGGAGACTCTATCGCGATTGATTTCAGTTTCAACTAGGGGTGTAATACGAGCCGAACGAGCCGAACATCGGCATGCTCAAGCTCATCTTGTTTGTAAACGAGCCGAGCCCGAGCCGAGCCTAAACTTTATACGAGCTTTAAAACGTGCTCAAGCTTGACTCATTTAGAAAGTGAACGAGCTCGAGCCGAGCATTTGACGAGCCGAGCCCGAGTAGCTCGGCTAAAATAATGCTCCTATAGTGTTACTTTAGCCGAACGAGCCGAGCTTTACCCGAACGAGCCGAACTTTGACATGCTCAAGCTCGGCTTGTTTATAAACGAGTCGAGCCCGAGCCGAGCCTAAAAATTATACGAGCTTTCAAATGTGCTCAAGCTTGGCTCGTTTAGAAAATGAACGAGCTCGATCCGAGCTTTTGACGAGCCAAGCCCGAGTAGCTTGTCTCATATTACAGCCCTAGTTTCAACATATGTAACATGTAAATGACGGTGCATTAGTACACCTTAAATGTAGCAATTCAGTTTCAACATATGCAACACGTAAATGACGTCCAGAAATTTGCATTAGAATCAAGTGAAACTGCACTTCCACTGCCACAGGCGTATAAGCAAGCAATTCAGCAAGTAGTCATTTTGCTTGAATACTATACAACTCACAAGAAATGGCTTAACTTATACATTTGTGCGCGAAAGCAAACGAGCTTAGAAGCAGAACCCGAAAAGACACTCCGACTTGTGTAAGAGAATAATAACAATACACAAGAAACCATAAGCATTGAGAGTTTGCTTTGAGGGTAACTATGACAAAAGAAGAACCTCATGTCCCAAATTCAAGCTCTAGGTAGGTTTATAGATGATGCAAGTCTTGCAGTGTGAGGGGCAATTCAATGTGTCAACTTGAAGAAGTGTCGCGGGACGTGTCATAGCTTTGAGCTTTGCCTCCAAGGGCACCCGCCTTCAAACGCGTGTTCTAAGACATCTTCCACCCGCTTTGCGTATATTATCTGTCAGAGTAAGAAAACACGAGTTCCCCGGAGTTAATAGGGAATAAAGGGTAATCGGGTTCTTTCGTCATAGAAATTCTGATGACTGATATAGAACCAAATATGGAGGTGAAATTCGGTTCGCATTTCAGTTGTGCTAAGATGTGAACCACATTTTGAACCAATGCGAATGTTTTCTTACACTACCAAGGGCTTAAATGGAAAATTTTAAATGCGTACCTCTAGACTAGCGAGAACAGCAGACGGTACTTCAACCAAGTCCTTTAAGTTCCTTTCAGGCAGTATGACTCTCTTTATACCAAAGCGGTGTGCAGCTAGTACCTGTGGCATGAGTCAAGCAAATTCAACATTTAGAGAAATTTGGAGAATGCCCATTTTCACTCAAAAGAGCACAGCACTATTTAGCTATTAATAATTTTCAAAGTACAGAACACAAGTAAATAGGTACTATAAGCATACCTTATCCTTGACTCCACCTACAGGTAATACTAGACCTCTGAGAGTCATTTCTCCAGTCATTGCTGTATCTGCTCTTACTCTTCTCTGACTCAAGAGTGAGACGAGTGATGTTACCAATGTCACACCTGCAGATGGCCCGTCTTTTGGCACAGCACCGGCAGGAAAATGTATATGGATATCACGACCTTCCATCAAATTAGTTTTTCCGTTAGTAGACAAGTCAAGATCAGCAGCTCTTCCTCTCACCTGATAATACATAAACCAGTGGATAGAATTAATATTTCATGTGAAGTTTACGTAATAGAACAACATGCCATCTATTCTCATAAGTACAATGTCAAAGGAAGGTTTACCCAAGTTAGTGCTATCTGTGCTGACTCTTTAATAACATCACCAAGTTGTCCAGTTAAACGCAAATCACCACTCCCTGCCATAACAGTGGCCTCAACAAACTGAACCTCCCCTCCGTAATTTGTCCACACAAGTCCAATGGAGACCCCAGGGTTTGCAACACGTTCTGCAGTTTCTCTGTCATCAAATCTTGGAGGCTGCTCACCGAAAAATACATATATTCAGAGGAAACTGCGTATCTCATGCTTGAATTAGTAAACTCAAAATCAATTTATGAAGGGTACTTGAACAATATGGTCAAGTTACATGTCGCCAAGTCATACTGTATAATGAATGAATCAAATAATATAAAATATAATAGGTTGTCAAATGTGATTAGCCATGTAATTAAATGCATGAAATATCTTGTGCTAGCCTATAAGATATTGCATCGATCACCAACTCGACACCATAAGAGATGACTATTTAGTAGGACCAGCACCTACAATAGCCTATCAAAGATTCAAAGGTAGTGGGTGGTGCAGGAGATAACTTTTACAAGTATCCAGACACATCCAACAACCCTCAAAAAGAACTGCACAGCGTAAGGTTTTTCAAATACAGTAATTTTCCTAAAAGTTCTAAACATACCCAAGTTATCTAAAGGAAAATGTCAACACAAAACATGGACCTATTTATTTCATTTTTATAAAATCAGATCCACAGGAATGAAGAAAGGAAGTTCAACTTACACCTAATACATCTTCTAGCATGGATTCGTCAACAATCAGAGGTGAAGACAGACGGAGTGCAGTTGCAATCTCCCGATTGTCAACACCCATGGGGATAACTTCCATTTCAACCTCGGCTCCATCAGCAAGCCTGCTTTCTAGAACCGGTGATGTAAGCTGATGCATATCCTTGCGAAGAGGGACAGTAAACTCTTGTTCTGCAACCTTTACAGCAGCAGCACGAGCCAAGGAAGCCAAGTTCCTCTCCAAACTCCTAACACCTGCTTCTCTAGTATAATTCTGAATAACAAGTTTGACCATAGCCTGCCAATATACAAATATGCCATATGATATACTTAAAAGACAAAATGTATACAGTATTCTCACAGAACTGCAAGTAGGCATCCTATCGAAGTAATTTAAGTATTGCACAAGAAAAAAACGTTTCAATTGTACACTGTAGACACGAGAATCCCTCACAATCAATTAGGTGGTCCATGTTTCTATTCATTGTATTCATGACTGTTATTAATAAAGCCAGAATTTCACTCTTCAGTAGAGATGCTTTGGACTCGGACAAAGTGATAGGCAATATCACTTTGTCCGAGTTCAAATCATCTCTATTGAAGAGTGATATCTGGCTTTGTTAATAAAAAGCCATACTGTTTCTCATAAATAAAAAGTATATCATTATTTAGCAATCTATAATCAAAATCCGATCATTAAAAGTTAACTACCTCAGGAATCCGAAGGAAATCTGAACTTAATCCATGCTGCTCCAAAACTCTGGGTATAAGATGCTTCATGGCAATGTTAAGCTTCTCTTCAGGAGTATATCCGGGTAGTTCCACAACTTCCATCCTATCCAGAAGCGGTGGAGGGATAGGTTTCATCCTATTTGCAGTTGCCACAAATATCACTTTTGAAAGGTCAAATGGGACATTCAAGTAACTGTGAAAATTGCATTAAGGACATACATTGTGATGAACATCAAGTTTTAAAAAAACTTAATATGCAACATTTTAGGGAAAACTTTAATATGTAACTCGATATATTACAGATCTATGCAGACTATCATTCTGCAATCCTAAGCATCAGTAATAGAGATTCTATCCCCACACTTGCCAGGGAAAAAGAAACATTGTTTTAAGATTAGTTAGGAGGTGAAGGTGAAGTTCTGTACAATTTTCTGTAATTGACGAAGTTCATATTTTCACAAAATTGGTCAAATCCATGTGAAGTCAACAACTTCCATGTTTTTAAATCGAACACTTATGTGAAGGAGACAATTCTTAAAGGATACTGATCATTGAATGTTCTGTTCTGCTCAGGGTCAAGAACCTCGAGCAATGCTGCTGCTGGATCCCCACGTACATCAGAACCAGTCTTGTCAATCTCATCCAACAGCATAACAGGATTGCAAACTCCTACTCTCTGCAAAGCCAAAAGTAAAACATTATGTGACAGATAGAACCAGTCAAAAGTTAAAAACAAACAAGCTCACATCAGCAATAGGGAGAAAACTTCAATTCTTTTCAAAATTAAAACAATTCAAGCCTCAAACCAGATAAAATGCTGAAAAGGTCGAGACGACAGAATCATAGGGTATGTTTAGTCACACACTTATACAGTAGCACATTATCACCGTATACAGCATACGCACATTATACCGAAGAACCCTAGTGTCATAATATGATTCATCGATTCAGTAGCTTTTACCACTTGCATGTGTCAATCTGGAACATGTGATATATTCTTTTTTTTTTTTCCGGAGTCAATATCACAGGACCTAGAGATAGTGAAGACACTCCATCACACACACATCAACATACCTAGTAATGTTCCCACGGAGAATATTTCTTTGAAAAAAAAGGGAACCGTTTGCTAGGAACCAAGCTTGTCAACAACTACACCAGGAAACTTGTCCATCTACTCACTTGACCCATACACTTCCTAGTAGGTTCCTTGGATAAATTTTTTTCTTTCTAAGAACTAAAAAACACAAAGAAATACCAACCTTTAACCCATCAATAAGCCGGCCAGGCATGCTTCCAATATATGTCCTTCGATGGCCTCTAATATCAGCCTCATCCTTCACACCGCCAAGTGATATTCTAATGAACTTTCTTCCTAA
The DNA here is from genome assembly GCA_033239125.1 of Fagopyrum homotropicum. NCBI lineage: Eukaryota > Viridiplantae > Streptophyta > Magnoliopsida > Caryophyllales > Polygonaceae > Fagopyrum > Fagopyrum homotropicum. The sequence continues at coordinate 10,599,937 of BSWB01000001.1, forward strand.
AGCAGCAGCAATAGATGCTGCCAATGATGTCTTCCCTACACCTGGAGGACCCACAAAGCATAGCACTGGTCCTCTAGCATCAGGTTTAAGCTGTAGTGCAGTAAAATAACATCAATATACACATAAATCATACATACACATCTTTACATGGGAGTTAATTAGGTAAAAGAGACATTAACCTTGCGAACAGCTAAATATTCAATGATTCGCTGCTTGACCTTGAGTAGCCCATAATGGTCTCTGTCAAGACGTTCTTTAGCATTTCTCAGATCCAATTCAAGCTCTTCACTGGCCTTCTCCCAAGGCAGATCAGCCAGCAGCTCAAGGTAAACTCGTGAACTATTGTACCCAGGCTGCTGAGGCTGCATTTTTTTTAGTCTCCTGAATTTGATGGTTTAAAGTTCCAATATGTAAGATGTGCTACACAAATTACTCAGCTAAAGAAAACCAGATGTTGGAAATATAATATGAAGACAACGATGATGTTAAATACATTATCATTGAGTCACAAATAGGATCCAAATAAAAAAAATATCCACCTTGTGAACTTATCCCAATACTGTTACTAAGTTATTATCAAAGTTATTACATTAGAATATAAACATGATTTAAGCACATCATTTGATTTCTAGATGGTGCTGCATCATTCTATTACACAAGATGCTGTATGTACCAAACGGAACATAGAAACTGCATGATAGATGCAAAAATATATTCCGTGCATCGTACAGTAAAAAAGGAAAGGCTACATTATTAAGTGATGTCAAGGTAAAAATCATAAAACCATGCTGGTCATCCAAGGTAACGTCGAACTATCAACATATACATTTAAGCCTTCAAAATAAGTTTTGGAGTATCATGATTTTATTGCAGTGAAACGGAGCAATAGATCTAGCCTGAAAGAGGGGGACGGGGGAAGATTGTCGATTAAACTACTACATTGCATTTGTTGCCAACTTGACCTATGTATTGAGAGTTAAGGAGAATAGTTGGAGCTAAAGCATGAGCATTTAAAGAACTTTCGAGATGTCAACTACAAAATCTCAATACACACTATAAAGCCCAATGTATCATACCTTAACTCCCTCTGTGCAATCTTCCATATAGTTGGAGGCATTCCTGCAGTCTGCATCTTTCTTTCAAGGGCAACCATGTCATCTTCATCATCATCATTATCTCCAAGCTCCTCTTTTATAGCCCTCATCTAGGTTATGTTCATACAAGAGCAGGAATGATTTAAATGGTTCAAGGCTTTCAGAGTTTCTCTTCTTCTTTTCTTTTTTTTTTTAATGTAAAGAGACGCTAAGCCGCGTTGTGATGACACAGAAGCACCAGAAATTGCATATCCAGGAAGCACTGTACAAATCTTAAGGCTAGAAGCATACAATATATGCGATGATAGAATCATAAATGTAATCTTGGTTTCATCAGAAACAAACCTGCTGCCGCAGTAGAAATTCTCTTTGGGATTTTGAGAGTTGCCCCTCAACTTTCTGTGTAATTTTCTCCGTTACCCGAATTGACTATGAATGAGAAAACCAAAAAAACATCATTAAATTCAGGAGAACAATGGAACTGGTCGTCGTTAAGTATGTCAATTTAGATGATACGGTGCAATTTACCTGTAAATGCCTGTCAACTAATTCAGTTGCCTTTGAAAGCCTCTCTTTAAGATCAACAGAATCTAACATACACAGCTGCTCTTCAAAGCTTATCTCGAAGCTAGCAACAAATATATCCGCCAACTTGTGAACGGGAACAGTCTCTAAGAGAACTTTCGTCCTTCCTCCAGTTTTTTGTTTCTATTGAAACAAGGTTCCAGTCAGCATTGAAGAAGATAAAGGTTAATTTTTTTCACATTCACATCAAGTAAGATGACAGACAGTCTATTCCTGTTGCAAAATGACAACTGAGATAATGACATAAATTCATACGATCTAACAGGTTTGTCCTTCGTGCAACAGAAATACAAGGGGGGGGGGGGGGGGGGGAGCAAATTTTTTCCTTCAACGTTTCATCCACAAGCTAAATATATGCTAATCAAAAGCAAATCTACAGCATCAAGCTAGTCATCATCTGAACAGATAAGAAAATGCTTGTAAGGATATAAGCAGAGAAAGCACATGGACTTTCCTGCAATCTAAAAGAAATGCATGGTAAATAGCATACAGGTGAAACCAGAGTAAGGTAAAAGTAAATTGCAAAAGAAAAACTTCACAGAAAATATTTGGATCAAGAAAAATAGTGATCAATTTTAGCACAGAAGCTGCAAGTCATTACCTGTTCAAGAACAGAGATAAGCTCCATGGCTGTGGTTTTGAACTGGCGAGCAAGTGCTATGTAATCAGGGTCTTGCTCTGCCTGCTCCATCTCTAAATGAAATATAGAGAAGTATCAGCATTATAGCATTACAGAAATAGAAAGGAAAAGGAAAAGAAAAAGAATCACTATACAGATGATCCATAATGTGAGTATCAAATTTTTTTTTATCGCAGTGATTAAAAATAACATGCAAGAAGGGTAAGGCATTTAACTGCTTGGAGTATTGTCATTTGTCTTGCATAAAAAAGAACCCCATAACTTTACATAAATCAGAGTGTGCTATCTTATTGATAGTAGAATATAATGTCATGAAATTCTAATTGCAACTCTAACGGTTATTGGATTTGTATTTTAAGCTCATACTGATAAAAAATAACCGAAATTATATCTCTGATATAATATGGATGGAGGGACAAAATAAGATGATGCCATAATGGATCCAGTGAATTTAAGTAGCTGATGTATGCATGAGAGTGCTTGTAATTACTATGAGACAATGAACGTTACAAAATGATTGACAAGCAGTAAATTTATTGCCCAACATTAAAAGGTAATTGCACTTCAAAGAACAAAAAAAAAAAACAAGATGCATTCAAACAACCACAATAGATTGCCTCATAGATACACTTCCAAAGCATTGAAATGAAAGGCATTTCAGTGTTTCTTTCACGCTAAACAAGATGGTGCAGTCTGCAATCTGCAGACTTCATCAAAGCATCTTCAATAATGTGCAAGGAAGTGATGTGAACATGAAAAATCTTGAATCAACTTTGGTAACTACCTTGGCACGATGAGAAAAAAGGAGATCATTTATTTCCTTTCAGAAAACTTTCCCAGTCAAAAGACATCCGAAGTTAGAATGCTTATTCGCATAAAAAGGGATTTTAAAGTCGGTCTTTCTTCAATAATGAATGTAGGGACTTAGCTGTCAAGACTTTGCATAAAACATTTACATGATGCACAAGATCAAAATAGAGTGGCCTACCAGATTTTGTCATGTCAAGAGGAGAAATTCTTGCAGTGTAATAAGTTCCTCTGGTACTAAGTTCCTGGACATTAAACCTGCACAGGCCTTCGAGGACAACGGTGTATGTAACCCTTCCACTGGGTTTCTCCACTCCTCTTGACAGATGTAAAGCTCGAGCAGCGACTCCCCTGAAATTCAACAGGTCAAAGCTTCTATAATGTATTTGCTCCAGCATATATTTGCAATTGTGGTGCTCTAATATATAAGGTTTATCGTCATTGGCCTAAAAGATATGCACCATAATGAATAATAAAAGGCCCAAAGGGGAGAAACAAGCCCACAGACGGTTCAGAAATGACAAATTAAGATTATGCAAATAAATAGAGAGCAATGCAGTGTTCTATAAAACTTAGGAACAAACATAAGAGAGTAAGTGGATCATAACAATGTAATATGCTGAAACATAAATATACCTGTTATGCCAGTGAATAACCTCCTGCTGATTTTTCCCATCAGTCTTTTGAAAATCTGATGTCATCATTTGACTTTTCATATTACTTACACCAGAATCTGCTGCTGCAAATATAAAGTGCACGCATATCATGTCTAAGTTGAAAGGGAGATTCCACAAAACTGATAAAGTGATAGCTATTAGTAGAATTGAAGAATCAAGACTATCATTACTTGGGTATACTACAGTACCAGCCATCTTTGACTCCGCTGCATCACGAACAGGCAGAATCCCAATTAGGCCTTTCTCTTCTCTCTGCCACAATTCTTGCTCCACCAGTTTCACACTAATAAAAGAAAGAGGTAACATTAAAAAACCGTTGGGGTTAGATGACAGGCATATGACAAAGGAATGTGCTTGGCATGTGAGCAATTTGAAAACCTTATGGTAAGCATGATAAACTGTACTGACTGCGACCATCAAGAAGCAACTAGTCACAAATTACATTTGAGGCATCCAAGGTCCTAAAAAAGAAGCTAAGGATGGATGTCAAAAAAGAAGACAAGGATCACTGCAGAATGAAGGTCAACCAGGATGTAATTTTCTCATGACAGAGGCATCTTCTAAGCTGCCTTTCTAACTGGATTTACGTTTTAGTAACCTGGAATTCTTATTTATCAGAAAGTCTGCCCTATTTATTCCTGACCTTCAAGCACAGGTAAGACAATTTTTTCGCTTTTAATCTGATTCTGGATCACAACAGGCAACATATTAAGCTCTCAGCTGATGTGTCTCAAGACATGGAATGGATAATATACACTTTCACTTTAGTTAACTTGGTGTTCCATGACGCAATTATAAGTTGAATAGTCAATAAAAGAACACAGCTTCCTTTACACTACGCAAAGTGGTAGCACAGACCCATGTCCTGAATCCCAGGAAGTATCTTGTTCTTCACGTATAGTTACTCAGTCGATTTCTAGTACGTGAATACAACTCTATTCACACCTATGAGGAAACAAACTTTTTCCAAGCATGACTATTAGCCTACCCGCAACCCAACTTATGCAAAGATGATGTCGGTAATGGTATTTAAACTTTGAACGGATGAAGAATATGTCATACTCCCCTAGTAACTAGTTCACGACGTCAAAAGGTGCTTCATACTTCCAAGATGTCATCAGATACAAAAACGATAAACGACCAATGAGATAATACCTAATTTTACGAGACCTATATACAATAACGACTGCAGAAATTGCCAAATATGGAGAATATGACGAGAAGCACAAAATTTTCAACAATTCACAATTTTTCCAGTCGGAATCCCCAAATATACAAACACTAACATTTCCATTACGATCACGAACACAAAAAACCTAAATATGAATTCAAGCTTCCGGAACCACAACACAGTCATAATACAATCAATAAAACAAACATCAAATCCAGAAGGAGGATAGGAGTGAATCAGCACATAAAAAGAGAAGAGAAAAAAAACCTGCTAGGCGAAGTGCAGCGAATTCGAATTATAGCACCAGGCAATAAGACCTTGTTTCTGAAAGGGAGAATACCAAGACGACCGGGAAGCTCAACGGAATCCGCCATGGATAGCGAGATGAAAGAGGAAACTAAGAAAGGTTGTTCACAGTAGGGAGATAATCTGTTGGAGAAGTAAGAGGCAAATAAGGATTTGGTTTCTGAATTTTCATGTCAACCTCCTTCCACCACCATTAATCATGATAAGGACTTCATTTTTAAATAAAATAATTATTCTGATAATTTTATAATTTATATTTTATCATTGTCGTCATCTGAAAAATATAGTAGTAAAATTATGGAATAGTCGACATGGAAAAGTATAAAATATTACAAAATGGGCCCAAAAATAATTCATAATTGTGGTTGTGGATTAGATATTTCTAAAATAAGCCGTGTGTTTCACGTATTTTCCAAATTTATTATCTTTGCATTATTTTTATCACCTTTTGATTAAGCTTGAGTGTACTATATTGTTATTTGTGGTTGATTATGTACAATTTATTCTATAGGGTAGGTTTAAATAATAAAAGATGCTTCGGTTAGGAGGTCATTTAGAATATAACCTAATTCCAGACCAAAAAACAATATAACGTAAGACTTATCCGCCTAAAGTCGTTGCACCGCATATGATCAATGTCTTATACTTTAGTTATTGTATAATATTTTTTTTAATAAATATGAGAATGATTTATAATTATCTTAAATTAGTTGTTAAAGTTAAAATTATCCGGTGAAATTCATAAAATATTACTTATCGGTTAAGATATTGTGTTTTTGATATATTTTTTATATTAAAGATTTTACATTATGTGTTATAATTTATAAATCTAGGGTATTTATATATGTTATGATTATGATGTAAAAAGACAAATAAAGAATGGTTTTGCGATTTTTCAAAAATTAGCTGTTCAAATACAATTACCTAATATTGATGGATGATGCAAAAATAATGACTTCCTGTAAAAAAAAAATAATTTTATATTTTAAAAAAAAATTATAACCGCATTTAAACTAAGTTCGGAGATTTGAGATATTTTTGAGAGCGTGGACAAATGTTACATGAAAAATAAAATAATTAAGAAGGATTACATGAGACATGTAGTGCATCCTAAGACATTCTTACAGATGTTGACATGCCAAACAGTGAAGGAAGATGTACAAGATGGTTAAGATTGTCGGTAACTATGTTAATATCTCAAATTATATGATCAATATGAACTGATTTGAATTTTTTTCAATTTGAGGAGGAGATCAACAATCACTATTTCAATTTCTCAAGGGCATTGTCAATATCCTTTTATGACTTTAATGACCGATAAATTGTCACCCTCAATAATGATGTATTATATTTTAAGATTTTTTTTTGTATGTCGTAGTAGAGGTCTAGTGTTTCGGCACCTATTATAGATTTGTTTTTACTACTTAAATGGTAACGATATTTTCATGGTGAATTTTGATTGCAAAACCAAATGAAGTGTCATCCGAATCAAATTTTGATATGTATTGTATGGAGTTAATTATACTAAGTTTTGATGATCTTATTTATAAGTTGTAAAAATAATTTTCTACTATATGTTAAATGTTATGGATGTGGAACAATCGGTCATACACTAAAAAGAGCGTACTTTGAAGAATACAGAAGAAGATAAGGAAAACTCCTTATAGTACGGACCGTGAATGAGAAACATCAGATTTAATAGAGAAAATTATCAAAACAGTACCCCATCTTTTGGGTTGACTAAACTTTAGTACCACATCCTTTTAACTATCAGAACATTACCTCATCTATTGACCCTGATTGAAGATTAATATCTACGTTATTGTTCATCCGTTAAAGTCACATATCTCCGTTAAATTTCAGGGGCAAAATTGTCCACTCCATTTTTAATTTTAATTTTCTTTTTTTGAGAGCCTTCTTTACAAAATCCCCAAATTTTTCCCCAAAATTCAGCAATCACCCGATTAGGGTTTTGACTGAATTCCTTGGCGAGGCGACAAGGAGGCGAGGGTGGTGGCATGCCCTTCTTCTCGGCGGTTGTCGACCCAGACAACAATGGAGACGAAGGCGGGGGGTGGCGACGATCTAGTTCCCCATTGTGGAAGATGTGTAAAATGGCAGTCCGCTGAATAGAATAATGTAGTCCCCAGATTCTATAAACCAAACACAAGTTTAAATAGGTATTCATCAAATGTCAGAAGGATCTCTCAAGAGTTGTGACAACAATCCCTTCTTTATAACTTAAAAAAGCATAAAACACAAGGGCCATAAATATGAGATTGATTGTATTTTTTTATGCAAAGAAAGAAGAAGCAAGCAGCCGAAACTGGTACTGTCAAAAACAAAAACCCAAGATGAAGGACTTCCTTGGAGAAATCTATCACCAAATTAGATCAGAGCGGCAACATTGGCAGGCAACTCTTCAACGACGACATTGAACAACTTCAAAACTCCTTTCCAATCGAACAACGCAGTCAAAGCAACAATCGACCACCTCTTTCAATCGAACAACATTCGTCACTCAAACGAACCAGCACAAACAACCAGGCACACTCTAATCCGTCAAACAATCAAGGATTTCGAGCGGAAAGAATGATAGAAATCAAAACGATGAGACTAATCCAAAGCTGAATTAGTCGAAAAGAATGAACTCCCCAAAAATGTCGCAAGAACCAAACAAGAATAAACAGTGTGTAAGAGATCGAAGGAATCAACGGAAAGCTTACACATATATGTGAAGGCGAGAGATGAGGAGAATTTTTTTAGAAATTTGGGGCTTAGGGTTTATGTAAAATTGGACAATTTTACCCCTGAGATTTAACAAAGTTCTTTGAATTTAACGGATGAACAGTAATATAGGTATTAAACTTTGGTCGGGCTCAGTAGATGAGGTACCGTTCTGATAGTTAAAAAGATGGGGTACTAAAGTTTAGTCATCCCAAAAGATGGGTCACTTGTTAGATAATTTTCTCAATTTAATACAAATAGGGTGTTAAGAAGAGAGAGAGATTTGACAAAAGCGACGGAAGGAGGCAATGAAGGACGCTCAAAATTTGGAAGGCCAAAGGGATGAAGAAGGAACAAAACAAGGTGTAATAGATGAGATGCCTAAGGATGAGAGCAGTGATCTAAGTAGGAGTCGAGAGCTTGTAGTAGTGGTAGTATTACCAAAACAAACGATGATGCCAAATAGGGTACTAAGGGGATTTAAACGATTCACAAGGCATCATGAAAAGGAGAAAAATATGGAAATTTGTGAAATTGAGGGACATGATCAGAGGAAGCATAGGGCTGAATTCCAACCTAGAAGAGGCCCATGACCACCCTACAAATCGCAAGAAACAAAAGGGGGAGTCGAGTTAATGAAAGACTATCCCCAACATACCCTACGGGTTCTCAAGATGATATAGTTAAAGGACACGTCACTAGAGCAAGGACTAAAGAGACTCAACAAGAAGTGATCAATATGGTAGTGTCCTTAAGTTTTATGGATGCTAGAATTGGTGACAACTTGTCCAAATCATCCCGACTCATATTGGACTTCATTACATCCCGTGTTGACGTATAGAATCTCCTATGCACACATGTGAAAGAGCTATGCAACTATGAAGAAGGAGCTTGTGAAAGACCGGACATGAAGAGCTATAAGACTAGCCATGAAGATGTTCTAGACCGGTCATGAAGGAGTGAACGACCGGCCGAGTTGTGAATGATCTTTATGAGCATTTATATTACTTCATGATATATAGTGCTAAAACATTTTATTTGTCTTTAAGCTCTTAAGACAAGTAAATGTTTTATTTCTTGTAATTAGTTTTAATTTCATGTTTTGATCATTTATTTCTCTTTTTAGGAAGAAGGCTTAGAAAGACATATAAAAGCCTTCATTAGTCATCTTTTTTATTAGATTAGATTTTAAGACAAAAAAAACTTTTTTTGTTATTCACCATTGACGTTAGTTGCATTTTTCAATCAAAGAGAGTTGGGTTGAAAAATAGTTGTGTTGTTCTTGCTTGGTTGAATCTTTTGTGTATTAATCTCCTTAGAAATTAGTGCTCATAGTTTCTCGCTTGCATCATCCTTGTGCTTGCCTTCATTGAATGTTTGTTAAGGTTGTATTTAGAAAAGGGTTAAAGTAAGACATTGGTTTGATTCTTGATCATCTAGATCAAGAGTCTTTCAGTTGATCTCCTTAGTTCTCTCTTCTGTTCATTTATCCTTCTTGTTGTCTATTCAGCTTCATACTTTTGTCTCTTCTATTAAATCCATTGATCATGTTTGTCTTCTTTGTGAGAGGAAACTGTCCATCCAATGGTAATAAAGGCTCATCCGTCTAGATCTAGTCCAAGCGGCTTATCCTCACATCACGCGTACTCACGCGGAGGAATCCTTATATTCAATAGTGGGTGATTGGATATTGTTACGCTAAGATTGTATAGCCCAAAAGTCTTAAATTTATAACTCGATATGTTTTTCCTAACTCCTAGCGAACCCACAATGTATGGGTCGTTTTGTAGTAAGGATAGTATTCCGAGGTCGAACACAAAGACTAAGGTGAAATCGAATCAAATAAGGATAGTGTAAATCTAGTCTAAGAAAAGAGAATAGAAATAAAAAAATGAAAATCTCAATGTTTTTGGTTTGGTTTTGTGGTGATTAATCAAGGATCACAAAACATGCAAGATTAACAAACAACTAACTAGCAATGCAACAAGCAAAACAAACACGAGGTATGTGATCAAAGAGAGAAAAGCGGATTCTAGGGGTTAGGAATTCAGGTTATGGCATTGGACTCAAGCTTCTAATCAATCTCGGACTAGCTATGGTATGTTGGGAAAGGGTGTTTCTCAAATGGAATCAATCACCGGGTAGGTCTCATGATTCACTAATCCCGCAACTAAGATCCTATTACCGGGTAAGTCTCTAGGAACCTAAGGTTGGGAAATCTACATCTTGATCATAAAACTTAAGATGATAGGAACCGGATAGTCCGCCGGGATGTCCAAAACAACGAAGTCTATTGGCACATAGAACTTCCCAAGCTGAACCGGTATATCCTCTAAGATTCCTACGGGGTGAGTGATCAAACGGTCCATCATGTAAAGGGCCATCTTGACCGGCTTTGGCTCTCCTAGCCCAACCTTGTTGCAAAGTGCAAGCGGGATGATGCTTACACTTGCTCCAAGATCACAAGGGCTTCATATTGCACTTCTCCATCCCCAATTGGCACACAAAAAGATCCCGGATCTCTTAGCTTAGGAGGCATCTCCTCCCTCATGGTTTGGATCAATTTTAAAGATCTCTTTGTCATCCTCACTTCTCCATACTCCTCCAACTTCCTTTTGTTGGAGAGTATTTCCTTCAAAAATTTTCCATAGGCCGGCATACCTAGAATAGCATCCATGAACGGAATGTTAATATGCAATTTAGACATGAGTTCAAGGAATTTACCAAAATGTTTGTCCAAACGAGCTCTTGCTCGTGATTGTGGGAATGGTAGTGGTGGCTTGTATGGAGGTGGTGCCACATATGTTGGCTCATCATCCTTGCTCTTTCCTCCTTCTTCTTGCAATGACTCTTCCTCCACCACTACTTGCTTTCCCTTGTCATTCCCCTTAGGTAAGGGATCCTTCATGCTCAGCCCACTCCTTGTTGTAATGGCCAACACTTGGCCTCTTGGGTTATCTTCGGTCCTTCCGGGAAGCTTTCCCGAATCCCTTTGTGCTTCATCCGCCTTTGGAACACTTTTGCTTCTAGCACCTTTTGAGCCTTCGAAATTGTAATAACCGAAAATTTTTAAATCCGTTTAAATCCGGATCCAACCGGATTCCAGTCCGCCAACTTTAATTCTCTTAAATAAAATAAAACGATATTTAATTTCTATCATTTTATGTGACCTTGATTCACATAAAATGATAGAAATTATAGAACCGGAAATAATTCCGTACAATTTAACGACTCATTCAATCGCTTTTAAGATGAGCAGGGCCACCCGTGTAAGCCCAGTATTTATAAATTTTCAGCCCAGCCCATAATCTCCCCTAAACCCTAATTAGCTTAATCTAACCTAATCTGCCTTCCTTAGTCCTAATCAACGCTACATCTAATACCTAGTTACCGCCACCATAACTTCACCCTTCTGTGCAACCCGCACCACCGCCTCGGAGGAACCACCATGGACGCCACCACGTCTCTCGCCTCGCCAGGAGGGTCACGCCGACGCTGAAGCTAGGAGGGTCATGCCGACGCTGCAGCCAGAGGGTTACGGACCTGCTACGACTTCGTCTTCTCTCGTAACCTCCCTCTTCCCATCGTTCGGTCCTCGCCAAACCCATCCCTATCGCCGTCCTCTGCAAGCAGTGGTGGTGCCAGCGAACCGGAAGAGGTAGCCTCCACCCAGTCGCGTACTGGCGTCCCTAGGATCACCGAATTGCAGCCATCCGCCACAGCGAGAAGGGAACCAGCTAGTCAACAGGGGCCAGTGCCGGAATGCCTTCTTCGAGCCTTGTGTTGCTGCACTCCAGACAGTTGCACCCTCCAGTACGATCGAGATAGAAGTAGCGATACCAGCCACTGCGTTGCTGCACTCCTCACGCTTGCTGCTCTCTCGCCTCGTCGGGAGGGTTGTTACTAACCTCGATCGAAACAGACGGATTGGTGAGTCCTCTACAATGCTTCTCCTGCTTATTGGTACTGCTGTGAGAGTTGCATCAGCATAAGTGTATCTTATATAGGATTGTGAGAGGGGCTGAGTTGTGAATTGTTTTGGAGTAGAGTAAGTTGTTCCTTTTGGTAGCATTGTGAAAGATTAAAGTATGCTAATATTGTATGTTTGTATCGTGTTTATTATTTGAGAGTCGAAATAGGATCTGCAAGTTAGAGTAGTGGAGAAAGAGTGTTGACATGAGACTTGAATTTAGGATCCAAAACCAACCCGGAAATTTTCAGTTTTTGTGAGCTGAAACTACTAACTTTGAACCTGTATTTGGATAGCTTAGATCGAACATCCACCGTTGAATTTTTGATATATTGTAGATAGAAATATGAAGTTTACTGTATTAAAATTGGAGAGGAAGTTAATGGTCGGATTAGAACTTATAAGGACTCAAAGTAGGGCAGATGAGCTGTTTTTACAGCAGGGGAAAATAAACTAAGTATGGGAAATTTCAGCTTTTATACAACTTTGGAGAATTATTGGGAGAGTTATGAGTAAGTATTTGGTGAGAGATATTTACCCTATATTTAGTATGCATATCATAGAGGATCTAAGATTTTATTTTGGAATTTTTATAACCTTATCCAAGCGGCGTTTATGAACCCAAAATCAGGCTTTAACGACTATGGTATAAATTAAGAATGTTGGATAACTCTTACAAAACCTTACTAAATCCTTACCAAACTTTTCAATGAGAACTAGATTATGGACATAGGTTCTAAAAGAAAATATTAGAACTAAATGATTGACTTTGAGAATTTTCGGCACTAAGGGTAAAATGGTCTTTTACCGTAAGAGAGCTTTTTCCGTAATTCCTTCGCATGAGGTTGGACATCTGGATGTGATTTTGATCCACATGCCTTATTTGACAGGCGTTTGAGTTACCACGGGTTCGGATCGAGTTGAGATTTGAGAAAACGATTTTGATCAAGGTAAGTCCCTGTGACTTACTTAGCTGGTTTCTGGATATTAGTTGGGTGATAATGGATGTGTGTGTGCAATGTGTGTTATTATAAAAATAACAACTTGTTAGGACGACCGTGGTTATTATGTGTAAGGCCCAAGTGCATGTATAACGGGCCGTGACATCACTGCCCAGCTCTGCCAAGAGACTGGGAGGTTCTCTATACCCAGACCATACAGGTACACGGTGAGATGCATCGGATTCACTCATGATGGGTACACGGGGGCGGAGGCGAGGTTTGGGAATCCCTCGTGTCACAAAATAAGTATCATTAGAGTGAATGACTTAAATGAAGATAATAAATGGATTTGTTTGAAAGCATGATGAGTGTTTATTATTTTATGTGTGTGTGCTATTATTATTCTTCTAATGTTTAGTGATAACGTGATTTATGACGTTAATATAGGCATACATTTAGATAGTTTTTCCCATTATTCATGCACGGTTTGGCATTAGTTCACGACGTTTACACTCGTTTCATGCATATTTCTAGAAAAGACGTCTACACGAGCTTTTGTCGGTTTTGTAGGTGTTTCGGGGATCTTTTGGACATTAATCGATGCATTCGAGGGTCAAGCCTCATGGTGGTACACATCCAAGGCTTTGAAGGAACATAATTGGAGCAATGAAGGACACAAGGACCCTTGTTGGTGCAAGCAATGGAGCAACTCATGGCTAGATGATCATAACAAGTATCTGTTGAAGAAAATCGACCTACACCCAGGAAAATCGGCCGATTTTTCTTACTGGGTCGATTTTTGGGCCTTTGACAGCTTAAGCCACGTGTCCCACGATCTCTTGTCCGGCCTTGCTCTTGGTGGAGAATATAAGTGTACCTGCAAGCTGTTGCTGAGAATTCTCCTCCTCTCCACATTCCTCTAGCATCTTCCCAAAGACTCTTGAATTGGGAGCTCTCTTCAAGACACCCTTGTGGGTGTTCTTGAGGGAGATTAGTGTAGATTTCAATTTTATAGTGAGATTTGAGTGATTTTTGTGAAGAAACTTGTTGAAGGTTGTAAGATCTGACTTGGAGCTACATTTGGTGTGTTGAAAGACTTGTTTTGAGCTCAAATCCAGCTAAGTTTCATTGCTTTCATTTCCTTACTTCATCTTCTTGCTATGAAAACCATGTATGCTTGTATGATGATTTTAGATCTTGAAATGCATGTTATTGGCTAGTTTGTTGTGATTCTGGAGTGATGGATTGATGGTTAAGGCTTGGGTGATGATAGGATGGACTTATATGTTAGTTTAGGATGATTTGTATGCACGAAACCTAACTCAGACAGAAAAATCGGCCTGTTCTTCAGGTAAATTGGCCGATTTTTACTATGATCCACCCGAATTTTCCTTCTGTTGCTCTTTAATTGATGAATGTGGATGTTAGGATGTTAGATTGTTGAAATCCTAGTGTTTGTTGAGCATAATATAGCTTAGGGTGACCTAATGCTAGCACCTAAGTGAGGAAAGAGACCTACCCGGTGATTTCCGATCTTAGATACCGAAGATGATGAACTCTAGGTAGTAGTGAGCCTCATAAGCCGCTATTGGACTGAGTGTGCCAGGATTGTTGCTTGAGACTTACCTTTTCTGAGACTTACCCGGTAAGGAGAGGTTTGCCCCTTAAGTAGTGTCCGGTTTGTGTAGAATTCTCAACTTTACCTCCTTGAGACTTACCCGGTAATAGGAGTTTGGTGCGGGATTAGTGAAGCATGAGACTTACCCGGTAATCGCTTCCATTAGAGAAACACCCTTTCCCAACACCGCAACTTTGTCCTTAGAATCTTTAGAACCTTGAGTCCAATGCCATAACCGGAAATCTTGACCTCTAGAATCCATTTTTCTCTCTTTGATCTCATATCTTGTGTTTGTGTCATTTGTTTGTTTGCTAGCTTGAATTGTTAGTTGTTTAATTACCTTGCTTGATTTGTGATCTTGCTTGATCACCACAAAAACCCAACCAAAAATATCATCATTTTCATTTCTTTATTTCTTTCTCTTTTCTTAGACTAGATTTGCACTATCTTTGATCATTGAATGACTTGATTTCGCCTCAGTCCTTGTGTTCGACCTCGGAATACTTTCCTTCCTACATAACGATCCGTACACTGCGGGTTTTGCTAGGTAGTTTAGGAGATTAGATCGAGTTTATAAATGTAAAGCTTTTTGTGCTATTTCCTAGCATAACATTTAGATAACTAGCTAATGGTTGTTTTGTTGTGGTTTTAGATTTACAGCAGGTTAGAACAGCAGCTGAGTGATCCGGAAGTAGTGGTCAGTCGGGTCTCCGTACTCCTTAGAGTGGGGGTTTGGGTTGTTGCTTTGTTGTCTTTTCCTTTTGTTAAGACAGATAGTCTTTTCCGTTGTTTAAGTACGATAGGCTGTTAGACTTCGTTGCATTCATCCTTTTACAAGTATATTTTTTATGAATTTCGGTTTTTCTTATTTGTGTCTTGTTGCAAGATCCTAGTAATATTGTTGTCAAACTGAGGTCGGGACCCATTGTGAGGTCCTAACCAGTAATGTCCCGAGTTCTGAGAATTCGGGGTGTTACAGAAATGGAAGTCACTGTGCTCTAAAGTCCACTCAACATTCCAAGCAATTGTTCAAACATCATCTCGGTTCTATCCTTTGGAGGTTGAGCAAAGCCGGGTGGAGGCTCTTGTGAAGCCTTAGGTGATGGTGTTGTGCTTGTGGAAGCGGGAGGGTTCAAGGCACCATCCGGGTTAGAATAGGAGAACCCGAGATGGTTGTGGTTAGGCCGGTAATTGTTGAATTGCCGGCTGTTGTTGTTGAAGTTCCTCGGACCTTGATAATTGTTGTAATTGTCCATTCCCATGTAGTTAACATCCTCCTCTTTGGAAGCCAAATTGGCTTGCACTTGCACTTGTGGATTAACTTGACTCTTCAAGGTTGTAGCACACAACTCCCTCAAAGACTTAAGCTCATTGTTGATTGCATCGAGCTTGTAGTTGCTCATGGTGGCTTCACTTACTTCATAAACTCCCGGTTTTCTCCCATAACTCTTCCTATGGGAGTGCTTCTCTATCACCAAGGCTTACTTCTCTACAAACTCCCAAGCCTCATCCATATTCTTCTCCATGAACGTTCCACCGGAAAGTGATTGAAGCTTGAATTGGCTATCCTCATCAAGCCCCTTGAAGTAGATCTCCAAAAGCTCTATTTTCGGTATACCATGGTGTGGACAATCTAGGAGGAGGTCCTTGAACCTCTCCCAAGACTTGAATAGGCTTTCTCTATCCTTCATCACGAAGGCATTGATCTTCCCTCTTAGCTCGGTTGTCTTGGAAGGTGGGAAGAACTTAGTCAAGAACTCAGGAAAGGATCGATAACGGTAACTTCTAGTCTCTTGAATCTTATCCCCTTCTGCTAACCTATTACCTTGAATCTTATCCCCTTCCGCTAACCTATTACCTTCTACGAGTTTCATCCAGCCGTGATTCAATGCGTAAGACCATCTACGATCATTCATTCTTGAATTCCCCTTGGGTTTCTCGTAATTCCATCGACATAGATTCATAGTATGAACCGCTAACAAAGGATCGATAACGGTAACTTCTAGTCTCTTGAGGTTCCCTCTATCATCTTTTTCTTGAAGAAGATGCTCTTCCCTATCACTCACGAAAGGTTGGAGGATTTCTCCACGAGGGATGGCGAGACGACTCTGAATCTTGTTGACGTCGGTTTTGAAGAGTTTTTGGGTAAAAAAGTGAGTCGGGTTTTGATCGCCGGGAACCCGCAGGTCATCGAGAACAGCCCTGAGTGCAGGAGAAATCAGTTGGGGATCCCGGGACTGTTCGACGATCGCATGCTTATCTTCCGGTTGATTTTCTTCCATGTTAGAATTGAGGGTCAACTCCAATTCTGGCGCCGGCGGTGGTACCGGCGGAGGAGCTCCGTGGATGAGCTTCCCAAATAGGAAGGTACCCGGTGGAGGGGGGATAGCTTCAATGGGTTTATCCATGGAATACAGAACAAACAAAAAAAGAGCGAAAGAATTAATGAGAGATTGATTGAAAGAAACTTACAAGAATTTGAGTTACAGGATATGATGATTTGGTGAATGGTGAAGAATACCCTTTATATATACACACCATGGAATAAAGGTCAAAAATTTTCAAAAGATTAGTTACGCACTAGAATTTAGCAGAACATAATATCTAATATTTTATATTAAATATATTTTATTTTTTAATCAATTTGGAAATTAGATAGATTTTAATACAAAAGTTGGCTTGGAGAGCAACTGAAATATCTTATTCGTAATTTTAACAATAAATTAATTATTGTCTAATGTAAAAAATTATCATTATATAATTTATAAACACAAATTCTAAATTAACAAATAAATATAATTAAAATAGAGAATATATTGAGATTATTGCAATATGTAAGGAGTACGTGAAATTTTTTTGTAAGTTTGATTACATGTATTTGAAAACTTTTTTAAGCATTTTGATTTTTTTTTAAAAAAACTATAATGATTCTTAAAATAAAGGAACTATAATTTATAATTTTTTAGAATAAACACACCTTATATTATATAAGTAACAAAATTGTACCACCGACCAGCAAAATTTATCTAAAATAAAATATATTATTTTTATGTTTAAAAACTATAAAAAAAATTAGATGAATCATTTGTGTATTTTTCTAAAAATTACTATAAATTAATTAGGTAAAATATAATATATTGCTACCT
Source organism: Fagopyrum homotropicum (assembly GCA_033239125.1). Lineage (NCBI taxonomy): Eukaryota > Viridiplantae > Streptophyta > Magnoliopsida > Caryophyllales > Polygonaceae > Fagopyrum > Fagopyrum homotropicum. The sequence goes on from BSWB01000001.1 coordinate 10,617,619, forward strand.
TATATATATAACAAGAATTGAAGATCAAATTTTAAAAGATTTATTTAGACATTAAGAATTTAGCAACAAATAATATCGAATATTTTTTGTTAGATATTTTTTCTTTTTTTTTTTTCTTTTTTAACCAATTTGAAAATCAGATAGATGCTAATACAAAAGTTAGTTTAGAGAGCAACTAAAATACCTTACACTTCACGTAAATTTTAACAAGAAATTAATTATTTTGGATATTTGATTTTTTTCCTTTTACTTATAATTATTTAAAAAACATAATTTAAGCCAATTATTTTTTTCGAATTAATTATTAGGATAAGGGAATAGTTTGTACGGTTAATGTTCAGGTAAGGCTCTTTTATTGCGGTACGGCCGTACGGCCGTACCGCAGGGCGACACGTGTCCCGAAAAAAAAAAAAAAAAAAAAATTTTTTTTTTTTTTTTTTTTTTTTTCTCTTTTCTGAAACGATTTTTTTTTTTTTTTTTTTTTACGGAAACTAATGAAAATTTATTTGAACTACCATGTTATAATTTATGCACTATTATCCTATAAACTTTGAACTATTCCTATATAATCCATGAACTATTACTTTTTAATATAATCCATGAACTATTCTATTATAATTCATGAACTATCCCATAATAAGTTTTGAACTATTACTTTCACTCCTTTATAAATTTTTGCACTTTAAACTATTCTATTATAATTCATGAACTATTCTATTATAATTCATGAACTATCCCATAATAAGTTTTGAACTATTACTTTCACTCCTTTATAAATTTTGCACTATGAACTATTCTATTATAATTCATGAACTATGCTTTTAGAAGTTATGAACTATTACTTAATAAGTTTTGAACTATTACTTTCAATCCTTTATAAATTGTACACTATGAACTATTCTATTATAATTCATGAACTATCCTTTTATAAGTTATGAACTATTCCATAATAAGTTTTGAACTATTACTTTTACTCGTTTTTTTAAAAAAAAAAAAAAAAAAAAAAAAAATTGAACTATTACTTTTACTCGTTTAAAAAAAAAAAAAAAAAAAAAAATTTGTTTTTTTTTTTTCGGGACACGTGTCGCCCTGCAGTACGGCCGCACGGCCGTACCGCAATAATGGGCCTTACTTGAATAATACCCTAGTTTGTACCCATTATCAAATCACCTAATATTTTTTACAACTTATGATTTTTTTTTTGTAAAATATCTTTTCTTTTATTATCAATGAAAATCAGATAGATTTTAAAAACAAAATTTAGTTTGGACAACAACTAAAATATCTTACACTTGGGCAAGTTTGAACAATAATTTAATCATTGTTTAATGTCAAAAGTTATCATGATATAATATCTAAACATAATTTCTGAATTATTAAGTAAAAGGTAATTAAAATTTAGAATATCTTGGGATTATTGCAATATGTAACGATTACGTGGAAATTTACAGTAAGTTTGATGCATTTGAAACCTTTCTTAAGCATCTAGTTACTTATCTAAATACTGCTGTGAAGATATATATTTCTGATTAAATAGTTTCAGTAAGTTTGATCAAGAAGAAGTGCAGCAACAGCTGCTTGACTCCTAGCCTTATACATGTTTGGATCAGTTGATCTGTGACACCCGAAAACTCGAGGATACACCCGGATTAAGGACAAGCTGCGTCCGTTTCCTATATTTTCCGGCTTCTCCGGGTCCTTCTATTTCCCGGATTTAATATTGTTTATGTGATTTCTTGTTAGTTTTTACCATCAGAAGTCAGTGTGTAAAAGGAAACTTGTTGGAGAGAAACTCACTGAATTCAGCTATTGAACTGTTTTGACATTACATTTCATATTTTTTCTCTTTTTCTAAAGGAAACTTGTTCAATTTTCTAAACTTGTCCATGATCACCTTGAGCTTTTCTTTACTACCTTAATTTTACTTGTTTGTTGTTGCAATGAAGTCTCAACTGGTTTTTCTCAAAAAAAATAAAAATTACTGTTACAGTTTTCTGAAACAAGGCATATAGACAGCACAAGCAAAACCAGCAACAAAAGGTTTGCATCGAGCTTGCACTTAAGGATTAGCTTGACTCTTCAAGGTTGTAGCACACAACTCCCAAAAAAACTTAATCTCGTTGTTGATTGCATCGAGCTTGTAGTTGCTCATGGTGACTTCACTTACTTCATAAACTCTCGGTTTTCTCCCATCACTCTACCTATGGGAGTACTTCTCTATCACCAAGGCTTGCTTCTCTACAAACTCCCAAACCTCATCCACATTCTTCTCCATGAACGTTCCACCGGAAAGCAATTGAAGCTTGAATTGGCTATCCTCATCAAGCCCCTTGAAGTAGATCTCCAAAAGCCCCTTGAAGTACTTCTCTATCACTCGGTTGTCATCTCCTCTCAAGTACTTACACGCCCTAGTGAAATCGATTGGTACCAAGTCAAGGCTTTATCCTTAAGAGAGAAGGAAAAAGCCCTAAGCTTGTGGTTGTTGTTCTCCAATCTAGGCCGCCTTAGAGTCTCCATCAAGATCTCATAATTCATCAAGTGTTGATGAGGAGACTCTCCTTCCATCCCTCCAAATTGATTGTGTCGGATCATTTGTAGCACTTGAGGGCGGAGCTCATAATCATGGGTTGCGGGATCTCCTAAGTTCACACCCGGACGGTGCACTCTTTGGGTTGTATCCATACGTTGCCCTAACGTTTGTGGCTCCTCAATCATGATCGACTCTAACCGAATATTAACCGCCGGCTGCGGTGGTGGTGGAGGAGGAGGTTGTTGACGATTAAGCTCTCTTTGCGCAAGAGCTTGCCTAATCTCTTCAATTTCCCTCCTAGTTGCTTCTTGCCTCTCATTGGCAAGTCTCCTCTCATTCTCCAAGAGTTCATCTCTTAACGTAATTTGCTCCAAAGCCTCGTCCAACTCAGCTTGAAGATCTCTTGCAGCCATCTCTTTCTTCTTCTTAATGCTCTTAGATCTAGCCTTAAGGGTTTTCTCCGGTTCGGGATCGAATGGAGCTAAATCCTTGCCACGAGATCTTCGCATGCACCTAAAGAATGAGAGATGCCCTGAAAATGCAAAGACACAAACCAAACAAGATCAAAAGCAACAAGAAAGACCTACACTATAAACAATCACAAACAATGATTCAATCTAGACCTAGTCCCCGGCAACGGCGCCAAAAACTTGTTATGCTAAGATTGTATAGCCCAAAAGTCTTAAATTTATAACTCGATATGTTTTTCCTAACTTCTAGCGAACTCACAGTGTATGGGTCGTTTTGTAGTAAGGATAGTATTCCGAGGTCGAATACAAAGACTAAGGTAAAATCGAATCAAATAGTGACTAAGGATAGTGTAAATCTAGTCTAAGAAAAGAGAATAGAAATAAAGAAATGAAAATCTCAATGTTTTTGATTTGGTTTTGTGGTGATTAATCAAGGATCACAAATCATGCATGTTTTAAGAAACAACTAACTAGCAATGCAACAAGCAAAACAAACACGAGGTATGTGATCAAAGAGAGAAAAACGGATTCTAGGGGGTTAGGAATTCCGGTTATGGCATTGGACTCAAGCTTCTAATCAATCTTGGACTAGCTATGGTATGTTGGGAAAGGGTGTTTCTCAAATGGAATCAATCACCGGGTAGGTCTCATGATTCACTAATCCCGCAACTAAGATCCTATTACCGGGTAAGTCTCTAGGAACCTAAGGTTGGGAAATCTACACAAACCGGATTGTTATCTAGGGATCTAACCTCTCCTTACCGGGTAAGTCTCGGGAAAGCAAGCCCTAAACATCAATCCTATCACACTCAGTCCAATAGCGGCTTATGAGGCTCACTACTTATAATATCCGAGAATTTTATTCCGGAAAATCCGATCCAAATTGATAAAAAAAATTTACCGGAGTTCTAGACGCCGGACCGCTACCGGACCGGTTTAAACTTGGCAGCCCTTTTTGTTCTCTATTTCTTAGCAGGCCAGCGGGCCACTCTCTTTCTTTCCTCTTAGCAAGCCGGGCTGGCCCAATCACTATTCCTCCATAACTACGACTCTTTGAGTCATAACTGAGCCGTTACAACGTTACAACCGCAATAAGAGATGCGTGCGAGATCTCCGGATTCTCCGCTGCACGTCTTCACCCATCCAAGTACTCTTTTACGGATCTCAGTGAGAAACCACACCCATCCTACCATTTTGATAGCCCTCATAAATCACTTCTCGAAGTACCACTTCTAGCAATCCGGGCGCAGCAAAAGAGCGTGTCAGACGACCCGCAAAACCGGCGAACCTTGTTACTTCCCGGGCGGCACATCAACCGGATCGCCGCAACCGGCTGTCTTCGATCGTCATCGCTGATATCTCAACCCGACTCCTCGCGAAGGCGCTCTCGATATTGATCCAAGCCTCTTCGTCTTCTTCCGGGCTGCGCGACTGTGGACTGCTTGGAAAGGGTGAGTCTTCTCCTTCCTCAGTTGTGCAGTAGTGTTATAATAGTTTAAGATGTACATGTTATATTAAGTATGGGTTTTGAGTTTTTTCGGGGTTGGGGGTTGAAAAGTGGACTGGAGTAGTATGTACTCTTCGCAGGGGTGATCTCTAGGGCTCCTGTTATAAGGGTTGATTGTTAGGTAGGTCTAGTGTAGTTAGCTGCTCATTAGATTAGTCTAGACTTCATATATATATATACACTGTTAGTTTAGGCGTATTGTTAATGTTATTAGTAAGAATAGATTAGTTGTTTAAGTAGCCTTTAAATATATATATATATACACATTCGGTAGACTTTATATATATATATACGGTTAGTTTAGGCATATTGTTAGTGCTGTTAGTAAGAATAGATTAGTTGTTTAAGTAACCTTTAAATATATATATACACACATTCAATAAGCTTTATATATATATATATATATATATATATATATATATATATATATATATGTATATATATATATATGTATGTATATATATATATATGTATGTATATATATATATATGTATATATATGTATATATATGTATATATGTGTATATATATGTATATATATATGTATATATATATATATATATATATATATATATATATATATATATATATATATATATATATATATATATATATATATATAGACTTTTCTTATGTGTGGATGCATACTTTAAGCGAGAACTAGTTTAGTAAACGTTAGTTATGTTGATGAACGGTCGAGGTTAACCCTTATTAGTATCATGAAGCTTTTCAGACCTAGAGAGGATTACGTCTTTTACACCAATATAGGGTTAGTTGGGCTCCTTCTTAGACAACCTCGTGAACTTAGAAGTTAATGAATTTCTAAGTGGTGGATGTGTTTTTGATCCAAGTTGTTCCTTCCATTATCAGACGGTTGAGTTGTTGATCTTGCGGAATCAAGTAGTAGCAGTGTTTCGGGATTTTGACTTGATTCAGATAAGTCCACTGACTTACTTAGCTAGCTTCTTGCATATGTGTGATGTGTATGAGTGGTGTGTGATAGTTAAGATAAATAACGAAACCGGAATAGGCCGACTGTAGTATATTATATAACTGACCCAAGTGTATGATAACGGGTCGTGACATCATCTGCCTAGCTCTTGCGAGAGTCTAGGAGGTTCCCTGCGACCAGCCCAGTCCGGTAGACGGTCACATGCATTAGTACCATTCCGCGTTGGTAAACGGGGACAGGGGCGAGGTTTGGGAATCCCTCGTGTCACAAAATAAGTATCATTAGTAATGACGTATCACTTAATTAAAGATAATAAAAAGGAATGAGTGTTACATGTTGATTGCGTATGTTGTGTGTTTGTGCTTTTACCGTTATACTTATGCATAGAATGTTAGCTAACGGTTTTATACCGCTTGTAGATGCCTTGCAGGTTAGGGAGGCGATCGAGTGATCCGGCGGTAGTGGGCAGCCGGGGTTCCGTGCATTATAGGACGGGGCTGTTATATTTCATTTTATGACTATTGAGACTGATGTTGGTATTTCTGGTTTTTGAGACTTGGTTGTATTGTTTTCAGAATTTGGATTCTTATTATTTCCGCTCATGTTATAAAACTCTTTATTTTGCCTTTTTATTTGTGCCGTGTTGTAAGGTCCGATGAAGTTGTTGTCAGGCTAAGGGCCGGGACCCATTGTGAGGTCCCAGCTCGTAGCATTTCGAGTCCTCTAGGATTCGGGGTGTTACACTACTATCTAGAGTTCATCATCATTGGTATTTAAGGTCGGAAATCACCGGGTAGGTCTCTTTCCTCACTTAGATTGCTAGCATTAGGTCACCCTAGGTTAGATTAAGCTTAACAAACACTAGGATTTTAACAATCTAACATCCTAACATGAAGGTTTATCAACTCAAGCATAACAGAAGCAAACCACGGTCAGATCATGAGAACCACGGTCGTGGTTGCATAAGAACAAACCGTGATTTCTAACAGCACTTAAGTACGAGCAAGCAACCAAAGATACATTTAAGTCTATTCTATCATAGTCCAAACCACAACCATCATTCCATTACCCTAGAATCGCATCTATTTAGCCAACAACATGCATCTTAACAATCAAACTTAACAAGCATACATCCATGGCTTCCATAGCAAAATATGAAATGAAAGAGAGATAAGACAAGTAGAACAAGAAAACAAGCTGGATAAATGTTAAGAAGGACTTACAACCCTTCAAAAGAAGGTTCAATTCGTTCCTCACAATCTTTGCAAATGTCCTCAACAAAACTCACTCAAAATCCACTAAAAAACTAGCAAAACTCTAAAACTATTGTTCTTCTTCTTCTTCTTCTCCAAATGAGAGTGTCCTTGCTCCCTCCCAAGAGTATCCTTCAATGGAATGTTGTTGAATGAGAGAATGTAAGAGAGGGTGTGTGTGGTGTGTGAGGTCCCCCCTTTAGAATCAGCTTACAAGACTACTTATAGCCTCCACCATTTGCAAGAGTCGGTTATGGAGATCATGGGACACCTGTCCCAGCTGTCAAAAGGGAATCACGGTCCAATTCCACGGCCGTGGAAGTGCTAGTGACCGTGGTTTTGGTGTTTCAGCTCTCTTTTGATCGTTGAGCCATGAGTTGGTGCAAGGCATGCACCAACATGGTCCTATGTGTTCTCCTTAGCTCCTAGCTTGCTTCTTAATGATTCCTAAAGTGTGTCATCACGAGGAACGATTCTCGAATGTATCGATTAAGCTCCAAAAGCTCCCAAAATATCTACAAAACATGCAAAAGTCCGTGTAGACGTCTATCTCGACAACATACATGAATTAAGTGCAAATCGTCACGAACTAATGTCAAACCATGCATGATTAGCGGGAAAAACTATCTAAATGGATGCCTAAACTACCGTCATAAATCGTGTTATCAGATATCCCTGAAATTGTGAAAGACAATGAAAATCACATGATGGAACTATCAAGGATTGGGGGCTTTTTATCAATATTGTTTGCTCTCCGGCATTGATCGATCATGGAGGTATCACCCAACAGTGTTCTATATGGCATGAATAAAGATCGAGAAAATTGAAACAGAAAAATGACGAGGAAATGTGGATTCGAATATGGGATTAATGTGGATAGCAAGGGACTCTAAAAGAGGTTGAGCTTTTTGTGGTGTCATATTGATGCAACACTTGTATATTTCTCGCATCATTGTGTCGTGGTGACGATAAAAATTTCCCACAGTGCAAATGTATGGGGACTCATCGGTGTTTATGGATGGCTGGATGGAGTTAATAAAATTAAAACATGGAATCTTATGAGAATTTTAAGGGTGGGTTTTGAAGGACCAGTGATGTTTTTGGGGAACATCAATGATGCAATGCATTAACATAAGGAGGGGAGCTTGTGAGACCATAGGGGCATATAGGCTTTCGAATAGATAGTAGATGAGTGTAGATTGACAAACTAAGAATTAGAAATAAGGAAATTTACATGGATAAGAGTCTATGGTAATAGTGTGACTGAGGAAAGATTGGATAGGTTATCAGCGAAGTCGGGTACGCGTAGTTTATTTCCAATGAATAGGTATACCATCTTCCACAATATAGATAAAATCATTGTCTAATCATGGTTGACATGAAAGGAAGGATCACACCGAAACACAAAGGAAGGAATGTTAGATTTTAATTGTGGTGGCTTGAAAAAGAAGAATATGGGGAAATAGTAGCAAGTGCATGGGGACTACTATAGGACGACGTGCCACGAAAAGATTGGAAGAAACAATGGGAGATTTAGTTGCATGGGGTAAAACAACAATGGTAAAAAGAAAAGAAAGAACTAAAACACTAGAGAAAGAATTAAAGATGATATGATATATGCAATAGGTGAGTTATATGCTTCTTAGAGAAACTGAAATATCAAGAGAATGGGACAATCTATATAGAGAGGAGGAGTCATACTAATACATCAAAGCGAGACAAAACAAGATGAGAAATGGTGATAGAAATCCAAGGTTCTTCCACCACAAAGTATCTCAACCCAAGAAAAGAAAGAACTAAAACACTAGAGAAAGAATTAAAGATGATATGATATATGTAATAGGTGGGTTATATGCTTCTTAGAGAAACTGGAATATCAAGAGAATTGGACGATCTATATAGAGAGAAGGAACCAATGCGAGACAAAACAAGATGAGAAATGGTGATAGAAATCCAAGGTTCTTCCACCACAAAGTATCTCAACCCAATGAGGAGGTGGAGGAGGAGAAGAATAAGTTAAATGATATCCAAGTTTTGGTTCATACAAGCGAGTACTGAACTATAGTGGTACAATACTACCAACAAATGTTTACTAGCTCAAGAGATAGGGACCAAAATGATAGAAATTGTTTTTGGAATTCAACAAAGATGAATAAGGACCTTGACATGCCTCATAAATGAAAGCTAATAAAAATATGCATGTAAGGAATTGCAAGTGCATGTTGTCAATGTAGTACATGAATCATAGCATCAATGTCGAATTCCTTAGAAAATTGAGTATTGTTCACTAGCATTCATGCAAGGTAGTTGTATAGAAACAAATAAGTAGCAAAGGATGATCATGAGATCAAGTAAAAGCAGGCGAATAAAAGTGTAACAAGTATCCAAAGGTCTCATGGTAAAACAAGGGTAATCAATAAAGGAAAACTAGGTTAGGGGGCTAATCCTCCCAAACCAACACTTGCTAGCTCACTAGAGTGCATGATTCAATCAATGAAGGGGGTAAACGAAATATGCAAAGCATGATTCATAATCAAGATACTACTTGAATCATAAGTATTTTCACCTCAAAAACTATCAAGTCTAATCACAAAGAAGTCATACAAGTAATACTAAGCATTACAATATACATTTCATTCTAGATGGGAAAATGGTTAAGCAAATCAAGGTGTTGAACGATAATTCATGGTAAACATTGATATCCGGGTATTCGTACTTGATGTCCAAATATGTTTTCACTATATAGAAGGAACTAGGTGAGACTTTCAAGATTTCATATAAAGCTACGCAAACCATGATAACATACTCAACCATCCGAGACAGAGCACAAAGCACTTCATGCATGACATGTATCATCGTAACGTATAACTTGAACATGATAAACATTGTCACTATATCAATCAAGTCAAGCTTAAACACAAATGAAAGCAAGTAAATACATAGCATCAAGAAGGATCTCATATGTAACATATCACCAAACATGCTCACAAGGGATGAAACACAAACCTAGAGCCTCCTACATACCTTTCGAAAGGTCATCTAGTCAAACAATCATGAGGTTCCAAATTATACCATGAACCATCTACATATAAACTTGTCGATCTAAGGAGATGATTAACTGAATCACATCAATCCACTCAAATAAGATGATGACTAATTGTATAACAAGACGAGTCTAGACATGCACCATCTATACTACTCTACGTTGTAGGATATCATCAAGTGTGAGAATATATCATTTAGGTTCTACAAAAACTCATGATGTTACTCATTCATACACAACAAACCCTTCAAAAAATAGATCTACACTAAACAAAGCAAGCAAAATATGATTTGGGGCTTTTACCACCAAACCTTGAAAATGTCTACTCTAACATGATGAAAATAGAGAAAGCAAACACAACAAAACTTTTCATAGATATATAGAGCTCAACAAAATAACAAAGCTCAAATAAAGGATGCGTGTGATTTGGAGTTACCAATCAAAAGTTAGAGTCCAAAGAAGATTGAAGAACACTACTCTTGTTCTTGGTGGCCACCTCCAAAACACCTCTCTTTTGTAGCTAACTAAAACCCCAAATATGAAATATTTTTAGTCCCCTAATTGTCCCTTCAACCTACAACTAAGGGCCTTATGATGACATGAATTATGACCTATGTGTAGTCATGCATTTGGATAGTTTTTCCCTTTGTTTTGCATGCATTAGACATGAGTTCATAGCATTTGAGCTCATATTTGCATAATTTACTAGAATAGATGTCTACACGAATTCTTGTTGCATTTGTAGGTAATTTGGAAAACTTTGGAGCAAAATGGAACATATGAGGACTAAGCCTCAAGATGGATCATATTGGGACATGATGGAGCATAAAGGAAGCTAGGAACACGCAACTAAGGAAGCTGAGCGGACTCTGATACCGTCACAAAATCTTGGCAGAGATTTTCATAAAATAGACCGAGATTTTCTTATTTTAGGCCAAAACCCAAGCTTCTAAAAACCCTAATTCTTCTTATAAAATATGGAGGATGCAACACGTATGGAGGATCCCCAAAGAAGAGGGCGGCGACACACATAGAAGGGAAGGGTCGACAGCTGGATAGGACTTGAAACCTCCTACCACGCTTATATTCACACCCCATTGATGACTACATTACTTTTGGATTGAGAGATTGAGAAAATTTGTGAGAACTTCTTGGAGGGAATACTTCATTTTTAAAATTCATTATTTTTGAACACAAGTTTGGAACTTTGTAGTTGTTTTGCTACGCTTTGATTATTGAAGACTCTTTGCTAAGTATTTCTTACCCTTTCCTTGGTTATTTTGTTTTATGAATTGTTTGATATCATATATCTTTGTTGATTTGAATATGTGTGTTGTTGGCTAGAACCTTTGCGATTCTAGGATGGTTAGTTGATGGTTGTGGTATAGATGATGATAAACGAACCTTTAAGTTAGATTGGATCTTGAAGGTTGGTTTTAATTTGCATAGTTACCGAATCTCGCTATGTTCTCAGGAATCTCGGCCAAGATTTGAGCAAGAGCAGTCCGAGATTCTCCCTGTTTGCCCGTTTATGTTATATCCTTGAGCTTAGGTTATAGATTGCCTAAATCCCAGCCTTGTTGAGCCTTTCAAGCCTACATCTAAGCTTGGGAAGAGACTTATTGAGTTATTCCCTTTCTTGGTTGCCAAATATGATGAGTTCTAGGAAATAAAGGTTTATCCTTTATTAGGTTTGAGTGTGCCTTCGTCTTGCCTTTGTGAGTTAACCTGATACTTAACCGGTAAAGGTTAGTTCTATTCTCTTAGGTTGAGTTGTTTGTTTGAGATTATAGTTCCTTTCATTAGATCCTTGAGACATACCCGATAATAGGATCTTTGGTTTGGGATTAGTGGATATTGAGACCTCCGCCATAATCTATGCCGCCTTAGAAACACCTTTCCTTAGCGATCCCAACCTTGTCAAGTTCTTTATAAGTCTTGAATCGGAAACCACAATTGGATACTTTGATCTCTAGAATTTGTAATTTTCCCGATTGTCATATTATACATATTGATTGCTTTTTGTCTTTTCTTTCTTTAGAATTATCATTAATCTATTATATCATTGATTGGTCACCTATTGATTTCACCTTATTCCTTGTGTTCGAACTTGGAATATTTGCTTTTGCTACAATTGATCCGTACATTGCAGGTTCGCATATTGTTCAGACTTTTTGATGCGGGGTTAAGCCGCAGTTTTCGATCTAGATTGAAAGTCCACGACAAAAGGAAAAATCTCGGGTGGATAATAGAAATCTCGGGCAAGATTTCGTGAAGAACAAACCGAGATTTGAAGAAACTCAAAAAACGGATTAGTGGATGATATGAAAAGATAAGAAGATGAATATGGATTGATAAATGATAGATATAGGAAGATACGAACCAAGATATTCCTGCAAAGAACCTTGACCAATGATGTGTCAAAACCCCTTAACGAAGAGCTTACCTTAAACTCACTTCTTTAACCTTACACAAGTCTTCTAAGTAAGACAAACACACGGAAGGACTAGTATTGACCAGGAGCACTAACCTTCAAAAAGATTAACACACACAAGCACAATCTAGTAAGGACTTCACAATGATTCAATCGAGGTCTCTCTCTTTGATTGAACAAGAATGAATAAAATACAAACTTCATAAACGAAGCTGCAAGTTCACACAATTTGTGGAAGAAAGAATTGGCGTTTTAGGACCCCCAAATTATCATCTTTGTTAAATGGGCTCCTATACAAAATAATAATAAAAATGGGTAGGTGTACTTGTGCCAACTAAGAAGCTGATGGATGTGGCAGCATTAAAGTAGAGAGGGAAAAGTACAAAATTTTAAATTTGATTAGATGGTTGATTTTTTTGGCTTTTTTAATAAAGAGGGAAAATTAGAACCTTATTTTTTGCTTGTGAAGAAAGTATCTCCGACAAAAATGAACCAAACCCATTTTTTTAATTCTTTGAAAAAAAAATGGTGGATTTTCCTTCTAAGTCTGCTTCTCAAATTCCGTCGATGTCCTTCATTCTAGGGTTGACTCAGGTTGTAATCGAGGCAAAGGATAGTAAGATTGTCGACGAGGCTATCATGGCGGAGGATGCTAGGGTTTCCGCCGTCCTTCAGTCTGGAGTTCGTCATTGATGCTCTGTTGCTACCGAGGAACCAGATCTGTATTTTTTGGGTAGGTTATTTCTACTAGATTTTTTGGTATGATTTTGATTCGTTTTGTTAAGTAGTATTGTGTATGTGTTTGATGAATTGAGTATACTGTTAGAGCATTATTGGCACGTTGGGGCATGTGGATTTAATCTTACAACAGTATATACATTTGGTGAAATGTTACCCAATTTATGTGTATGATTATTTTATTGGGTATGTGATATTATTTTTATGGTATGTTTCTTATTGTTATGTATGTTTAAAGTGACTTAAATTGAAGAGAAAAAAAATGGATTGAGTATGTATACATTGATATTGATGTTTGTGTATAATATCGAATTGACGTTTTGGGTATGACAAATTCAAATTGGGTATGCTTTTAGTATTAATTGCGACTTAAATTGAAGAAGAAAAATGGATTGAGTATGTATACATTGGGTATGAATATTGAGAAGATTAAGGGAGTAGGGTAACTTTTTTTTCTAGAATACAAACAAGGCCCTTAATATTAACAATTAAAATAAAAAGATAAATAAGATGTGAAGAGAATCTTAATCAAGCAGTTAAGGTAACAATTAAAAATAATTAATATTTTGAAATATATTAAATAGGCTAAAAATAAGGAAATTAGTTAATGAAATTTGGTAACTATATATTTGAGATCTATAACCCCTTTATTATTCTCAACCACCGAATCTGCTATTTCTCTCTTCTTCTCCAATTGCCAGACTCATCCTTTCTTCAGCCTCCACATCCGACGTGATTGACGCCGTTGCGGTCGCCACCTTGCTCAGGGAGTCATCGATTCTCCAGCCACCCTGTAGAACGGAGACGCTTGATGATGTTGCCTCTGCCACAAATCGACACCGACAAATCCGCAGGAACCCAGATTGCACGGCCGTCATGTCCAGCTGCAAGAATAGAGGGTACCCGCCGGGTATCGGTTGTGAGTGTCGGTCCTTATGTCGCTACCAACGCCGATGAGACTACCGTCACCTCAACTTGCCGGCAATCAACCGCTCTCCACTTCTTTCGGTAGTTCAGTGAGTAGTTTTGGGTAGGTGAGACTTCTACAGTATTTTGACTAACTTCAGTCGCCATAGCCAGGTATGATATATTCGGATAGGGGTTGATTATGTACACATACATATTTTGTATGTACCTATAACATGATGTCGATTAAAATATGTACAGCTTTTGTGTTTGCATGTACATAAGTTTGCAGTATCTGGTGATTATGTACATATCTGTGTGTACATATAGCATGTCGTCGATTTGAATGTGTATAGTAGAACAAAATATGTTGTTATACAGGCTTCTGTTTGTGTTTTATGTACATATGTTTTGTAGTCTCTGTGATTATGTACATATTTTACTGCAAAAATGTTTCTAACTAACTGAATATGTACATATGTTTCCAGTCTCAGGCGATTATGTACACATGTTGCTGCGGAAATCTCAATATCGTCGCCATGGATGAACGAAAGTTGGAAAGTACGAAGATTTCGGAAAATATTTTGATTTCATTAATAAATGTAGATATTTTGATTCCCTTAATAAATGGAGAGATAAGGATATTTACTTTCCCGTTTTGTAATAATTAGTTGCTTAATAAATGGAGAGAGAAAGATATTCTGATTTTCTTAATATCCGCTTTTTATTTTAATAGATCTTTTTTATATAATGTGGAGGGGGCTATTTTATACTCATTATTAACTTAGGGCCTTTTATATGCTCATGGTTACAAAATATACCTACTCCCCCATTTTACCCATGAATATTTTACAAAACAAAATACTACCCAATTTATGTGTATGATGTTTTATGATATTTTACTTTTTTGGGTATGTTTGGGTTTTGTGTATGTATATTTTTGAGTATTTTTGTGTAGTTTGACATAATTATTTTGGGTATGACAGTGACGTTTCTGGGTAAACGAATTTTTGGGTAGAAGGTGGGAAAGTGTGCATGTTGAGAATTGTGCATTTGTGTAGTAAGTGGAGATAAATATCAAATGTCAGATATGTTAAATCAGATGGGATGTAAAAGTGATTGACAATGATTATTTTTGGGGGCCTAAATAACAAAGATGGAAAAGGTGGAGGCTAGTTTAGTAAGTGCAATAGCCAAAAGGGCCTATTTCATCAAAAACGCCTTTGTGGAATAATATCAAATTTAATCTATCTAACAATCTCCCCCACTAAGGCTATTTATAAGAGAGATCAATCTATGTAAACTAAGAAAAGATATCTTCTTAAAGATAATCTAGGAAAGATATCTTTAAAAGATATAAAAATAATAATCTCAAAAATAGGATCAAAACAACCAACAATTACCTTAATAAGGTTTGAGAGATTTAAGGTAATAAAGATTAACATACTTGCCAAAAATAAAGATCTTGGCCGGATCTTCAAGCGTGTGTCAAAGAGGAAATCTCGACCGAGATTCCTGGAGGTGGACCGAGATTTCTTCTCTAAGACTCTTTCTTCATCCTAGCCTTCTTCTATGCTTGATGGATCTTCTTGGTCGTGGTTTGGCTCTTCCATAACAGTCAGTAATGTCATCAATGGTTTCCTAAGAGTAAGGTCTTTTTGAGTGTACATATTGTGAGTAAGCTCGTAACTTCATCTTGAATAGCATTTGCTCTTGACCTTGTGATTGCTCCTTCCATGATAGAATCCGAAGAAGGTGTAGTTGGCTTGTTCTTCAATGCTTTAGCCTTTGATCTAGTAACTAGTCCTCGATGTAGTGTTGGAGATGGTCCTACATCACTTTTATTTCAAGTATAAATTAAAAGTTGTTTTCGTTCATTATTGATGCATGTCTGAGAGCAAACACTTTATTTATTGAGTTTTGGAAGTGGTCCAAACCCTATAAGACTCCTATTGGTTGATGTTGAAGTGTGGTGTACACTAGACGTGGGCAACTGGGTCGGTTGAAGAAGAGGCCTAGACCGAGTTACTCCAAACTCGGTCCGAGTTACTCCAAACTCGGTCCGAGTTTACCCTTTGAGGGAAAAACTCGACCGGTTGAGAGTGAACTCGGCCCACCTCCTTGGATTCTTGAATGGTTCTTCTTTGATGACTTCTTTCTTGGATGATCCACGGGCTTTGTGCTAGGCTCGTAAAGGTCGATGTGCTCGTCCTTATGAGACTTGAGACATCTTGAGGCCTCCCTTGGGTCATTCAAGTCAATCTTCTTGCCAATTTCTTTGCTTGGACGATGACGAGGGTGGTGATAATGATGAGGTCTTTTCTCCGTTGGTCTCGGAATCATGCATAAGTGGTTCTTTTAATCTCTTTTATGGGCCAAAACATCTACAAACACACAAAGAGGGAAGTAGACATCTATTTTGCAATATTAGACATAAAGTGAGGTAAAGATGTCTAAAATCCATGTATAACAAGACAAAAACAACAAAAAAAGACACCTAAAAACATAGCATGAAAGCATGCTATCAAACCTCATCCATTGTTGAAGAGGTATGAGACAATCTCACAAGTTATATAGGAAGGCTACATGTGTTTATGGTTTACATGCAATCTTTTGTCAAAAAAATCTGTTGTGGGAAACGAGATGTAGTGAAATTTGTGAAAGATTTTGGAAATGGAGAGTTTAGTATGGCAGCGGCAAGTAAGAGAACCATTAATTTTATTCCAAAGGTGAAAATTTGCATCAAAGTAGAAGAGTTCAGATCGATTAGCCTTTGCAGTATACTTTACAAGATTGTTTATATGGTAATAGTTAATCGTCTCAAAAAATATTTGCATAAAATCATATCCGAAGAACATAGTGTTTATATTTAGGAAAATTTGATAGAAAATAATGTCCGTGTAACATTGGAGATGTTCCATCATATAAAGAAGCGGAGTGAGGGTGTCTGCGATGACACAAAAACTCGATATAACCTTAGGCCACACACATAATAATGATGATGATGATGATAATAGCACTATGTTATCATGTGCAGAAGAACATAGTGAGTTAATTTTGTACCCTTAGATTAATATAAGGATCACTCACACGTTCGCATCACCTACATTTTATAAATTATTTATCTATTATTTAAACCGGATAAATAAATATGCGTAAAAAGTGATTAAAATTTTTATCATGTGAAAATTGAGCTAAAATTATTTTTATAATTTTATGGCCTACTTATTTTTTCAAATAATATCTCATGAAACGAATTCTTGTAAACAACAAAAGTTGCGTATCTAGAATGTTATGTATTTTTTGACCTAAAATAATCATTTATATTTTCTTTTGTTACATATTGTATCTATTTACATTTTCACTTTCTGACCAATACATGGAGTGATTAAGTTGCACAATAATAAGTTGCCGTCACAAATAACCAACTAACATTTTGTCTAAAATAAATTCCATAGAGTAATTATTTAATTTATAAATGTAAAAAGTGTATGAATAGTAGCTCGAAAGAACTAAAGTATAGGTGATATGGTGTAATTTGCAACTTTATAGATGCGTTTTTAAAGAGTCAACTACTTAAAGGGTGATTACGCGTAATTTAGCGAGAATAAAAGCGGCGCCACAGCCACCAGCAAAGAAGAATCAAACAACCCGGCGAGTTATGTCAACCATCAAAGAAATAGCCCTCCCAGCTACAAACGCCACCCTCCACATCCACCAATTCCCTGACTTATGCGACTCGGTCACCGGCCGAGTCTTAACCGGTTCATGGATGTGGGACTCGGCCGTCATTCTCTCCAACTTCATCTCCGAGTCTGAATTCTCCCTCCACGGCAAAACCGTCGTCGAGCTCGGGGCAGGTACAGGTCTCCCGGGGCTAACAGCGGCGATGCTCGGGGCGAGACGAGTTATACTCACCGACGTTGCATCGATCCTGCCGGGGCTCCGCAAAAACGTGGAGGTCAACGGGCTCAGTGACCGAGTTGAGGTGTGTGAGCTCGTGTGGGGATCGGATGAGTCGGTGAGTCGACTCGGGGAGTTGGAGGTAGTTGATTTGGTTTTGATGTCGGATGTGTTTTATGATAAGGAGGAGATGGCTGGGTTGGCGAAGACATTGATTGGGGTTTGTGGGGCGGAGACGAAAGTGTGGGCGGCGAGTGAGTTGAGGGAGTCCACTGGTGAGTGTTTGGATGAGTTGGTGAGTTACGGGTTTGAGGTGAGTCAGATGATGAGTCGGACTCGGTTGTGCGATGGTTCGGAGCTGTTTGCTGTTTACCAGTTGGGTCCGCCAACAAAAATAAAGGAGCCCCAAAATGATTCAATTTAATTCATTTTGATGTAAAGTTCATTTTCATCATGTTGAATTGTGGATTATGAATTATAAATTTTCTTCCCTGTTTTGATCATTGAGCTTGGAAATGTATTTTGATTGCTAAGAAGCATCTTAATGAAGGTTTCTCTTGTTCGTTTGGATCGATTGAATAAGACCCTCCAAGTTTTGATTTCTCAAGTTTTAATCATCATAATCATTGAACAAGACCCGCAATTTTCTAATTATGTTAATGGAAATCGTGTAATAGAGGTCGTGTAATAGAGGTCGTGAGAATATGAGCCCAACATATTACTATATTAGGTCGTATATTGAGATTATTCCTTAATTGTTATTTTATCATTTTTACTAATCTCTTTACATTTGTCTATATAAATAGTCTTTAATCCGGAAAATAAACAAGTTATTCGGTTTACAAATCTCTTCATGATATTCACGTTTATGCACAAAACAAAGCCCTAACACCTCATCTAAAACCCTGCGGTCATCTTTCATCCTGTCATTCTAACACTTCTTGGGGCATTCCATCCACAAACGAAAAGTTTATGGCTAACCGATATGGCCCATCATCATTTAGAAGACAAAAAACACCACCAATATTTTCTCATACTTTGATTTATTACTTGTATCCCTCAGATCATCCTAAAACCAATTGGCTCTAAATGGGTTTTCTGCATCCAATACAACTCCGATGGACAGGTTGAGCGCTATAAGACACGTTTGGTTGTACTCGGCAACTGTCAAAAAGAAGACATTGATTATATTGAAACATTCGCTGTTGTTGCTAAATTAGTCACAGTCAAACTACTTATCGCAATTGCCTATAACCATAAATGAGAACTTCATTAGATGGACGTCCACAATGCTTTTCTCCATGGAGATCTGCATGAGGAAGTCTATATGCTTCCCCCTCTTGGCTTTTGAACCCCTTCCCAACTTCCCAAGTATGTCATCTCAAGAAATCATTGTATTGTCTTTGTCAGACTCCTAGAAATTGGTTTCACAAGTTCACATATTCTCTTTTGAAAAATGAGTTTTGTAAGTCTCTTGTTGATTACTCATTTTTTGCCTTCAGACGGTCAGGCATCACCCTTTATATAATGATATATGTTGATGATCTAGTTATTACTTGCAACAATCCTGCTACCATTCGCATGTTTAAAGATTATCTTAATTATTGCTTTCCTATGAAGGACCTTGGGCTCCTTCGATTCTTCTTAGACATTGAAATTGTTCGCATCCCATCTGGTTTATGGCTTAATCAACGTAAATACATTGTGGATGTTCTGACTGATTGTGGTCTTATTGGATGCAAACCCGCATCTTTTCCGGTGTTTGCTGATCATTGTCTTCAATCAGATTCTTATGCCCTGCTTGATGATCCTCAAAATCGTTGTTTGGTTGGACGTCTTATTTACTTGTCAATCACTCTCCCTGAACTTGCTTACTCGGTCCATATATACACTTTCCCAGTTTATGGTTTCTCGGCGCCGTGGACAATGGGAGACTACCTTGAAGGTTCTTTGTTACCTAAAGTCAGTACATGCTCAAGGTATTTTCTTATCTCGTTCTAGTCATCTGTGCATTCGTGTTTTTATGACTCCGATGTAGTTTGTCCTATCTAGACGTTCCACTACAATCTACTTCGTTTTACTTGGTGCTTCACTCTTCTTGGAAAACCAAGAAACAAGCTACCGTTTTTGGACCTTAATTGTGCCGAGGATGAATATAGAGCAATGACAACTACTACATGTGAACTCCTCTGACTTCGTTCTCTCCTTGAGTCACTCGGTTTTTCGCACAAGGCTCTTAT
This sequence comes from Fagopyrum homotropicum, assembly GCA_033239125.1. Classification (NCBI taxonomy): domain Eukaryota; kingdom Viridiplantae; phylum Streptophyta; class Magnoliopsida; order Caryophyllales; family Polygonaceae; genus Fagopyrum; species Fagopyrum homotropicum. The sequence continues at coordinate 10,637,594 of BSWB01000001.1, forward strand.
GCGCCTCTTTTGCGATAATTAACCCGTCATTCAAATAACCAACAATCCAGTATCCCTTGAGCGCACCAAGCACATTGAGATGATTGTCATATCTTTAGGGGACAGATTCAACGAGACATTATTCAGACATATCATGAACCCGACACACTTCAGCTAGCTATCATGACTAAAACTCTTGGACATACTCGATTATATTCAATTCTTGATTCGCAAGCTTGTAGTTGTTTTTTTTCCAATTCCAGCTTGAGGGAAAGTGTTAGAGTATGAACCCAACATATTGAGCTTATCCCTTAAATTTTATTTATCGTTTTATCTCTTTTTATATGTCTATATTAACAATCATTAATCCGAAAAATAAACAAGTTTTTCGATTTACAAATTTTTTTAGAGGTGTTTTCAGAAAATGGAACCATCTTTAGTCATATTTCCTAACTATGTTGGATCAAATGTAGTTGTAGAGTTGTTTAATGGCATAGTTCATGGAAATGGTTACTTAGTGGCCTTCTCTGTCCACAACTAGATAGAATAGCTAATAAATTCAAAATGCTTCTTTACAAGAACTTCATACGAAAAAATCAAATACATTAGCAAGAGAATAATTTAGAACGTAGCAATTAAAACAACAACAAAATACGATTGTAGCTAACTGTGAATATGAACCACCAGCTTAGTACTCTACGTGAAGGTTACACATAAGCTTCTGAAATTCCATCCTAAAACCAATTAAATGCTTATATATTATAGGTTCGATTATCATCATATTGTCGATGTGGGACGCATCTTTAACAGTAATTTACCCCTATTTAATTTTCAGCAGCCATGTGGGGCATGTATCAATTTCACATCTTACAATATTTTAAGAGGATAATGATGATGTGCCATATAATATTCAATATTGATGCAACTTATCCGTTAAGTTACTCTGAAAGGATAAGATTGTCCATGCCTTGTTTACTTCATATATCAGTCTCACTTACTCTACCCACTTCTCAAAGGAAACACTTTGTCCTAAAAAATCAAAATACGATAAATCATAGGACGCATTGCAAAAGCCGTTGAAAAAAAGACGTCCTTTATTTGAAAGGCCAAATATAGAAAGCAGATAAGGGATAAGGGTAGGTGGTCTCTCTCTTGTAACCTACCCTAATAACAAAACAACATAAATACCAAACTAAAACTTACAAACTCTTGCATAATGTATAAGTTGTCCGTTAAGTTTATGCATATGCATTATTCCCAAGAAATATATATATATATAACGTATCATATTGGGCGAGAGAACGTGCCTTCTTCTCTTTGCGCATTCCACCTCTCGAGTGAAAGTAATAGAGGGGTCTTGAAGCAGAAAGTGAGGGTAGTTGAGCAATCTAAGGCTTCACCTTGGGAAATTTGTGGGTGGATTGCTAGCGGCAGCCTCTTCATCCAAGTTCCGTTTGGTTGAAGCGGTGGAATGGAAACGGAATGAAATCAAATAAGGGTAAAGAAAGTAAATGGAAATGGAAATGATGTGAATACTTTCATGCGTTAAAGAGCTCTAACCAAACGTAGTTTTTGATTGATTCGAAATTATTCCGTTACCGAAAATGATTACTAGCGTTTTCAAACCAGCCCTAAATTTTCAGGTGGATGCTCATGTAATAAATATTATTAAGAAGAATGAAGTAGGGTTTCATCGAGCCATTACCTTATTGTAGAATGCTTCCATTCCATCCCACTTATTACACTCACTTGTTAAATCATCATTTTATTTCATTACTAAGTTTATATATTCAGGAACAAACCTTACACATCCTATACCAGCATGGGAGAGCCAAAAAAGAAGTGAGTAGCAGCCAACCTTACATTACACATCTTGCAGGAATGTCATAATCCAAACGTGCCCTTGAGTGATCCACAGGGCACATAATCACAACTAGCATGTAAGTTTACATACAATTCCTCACAGCCTGCCATTACTAAGTGAGTTCCTTGTTAAGAATATATTTCATGAAACAATATTCAGCCTATTTGATTGTCAAGAGATCATCAAAGTTTAACCAAACTTCAAAAGACAAGTCAATAAACAACTACAGAATGTAAACCGGCCTACACAACATTGCCACAAATTGCAGAAAAAGCAAGTCAATAAACAAATACATAACAAAGAGTTGAACTTATATAATGACCAGCTTCATTTTACTCCTTGAAAAAACGAAAAAGTTAACAAGAAAGAGAGAAATAGAACCATTTGTTGGTATTTTAGATGTCTAAAAGCGAAATTTTAGGATACAATTTTCTGTCATCTAAATCAAGGAGCGCATGCATATCAAATTAGACTAGTGGAATATGGATTACTTTTTTATGTGTGTTCAAAACTCTTTCCGGGATATGTAGAGTCTCAAGTGTTACGCCTCTAGTTGGTCCACCCGAGACAGAATAAATATCGTCTTCACCTTCGATTGGTAGAACAAAGGATGAAAGCTTATGAGACAGCTACTGGGAATGGAGAAAATCGGCCAAGCATGTAGTATAGGGGTTGCGATTTACACTAGTTTTTAGGTTAGGTTTTAACTCATTAGCTTCGATCTGTAGAAACCCGTGCCTGAGAGATTTATATCTTGTTGTGTTGAATTGCGAATGATGTTATGCATTGTGATGTGTTATGTGTGAAGCATGTTTGTTGTGTTTTATAATGAGCATGATGATGTGATGTGTAAAGTATGCTTAATGTAATTCTTGTGTATATCATGTCATGGCTATGAGAAATGGTTAAATGAACATGTGTTAGTTTGTTGAGGTGTGAAAATGTATGGCATGGTAAGCCTATTGAGGGGTATGATATGATGGTGACTTGTAAAGGTCAAGAGTATGTAAAGACATGACGTTGAGATTAACTATTAGCCAGGTTGCTAGCAACAGTAGTGATGTTGGGTTGGTACGTCGCCCAAGTCGTTAGCGTAAGTCAAGGTGTTGAGCTTAACCATTAGCTAAGTCGCTAGCTATTGTAGTGAATGTTGGAGTTTGGCCAAGCCCGGATCACTTGCGCTTGTATAAAAAATATATGGAACCGAGTATGATGTTTTTCCAAGTTTGGATCACACACCTAATTAAAATGGTAAATGCTTGCATTAGCATTAACAAGAAGATGTTGCATGTGGTTAGTAGTTAAGATTATAACCCGCCACTAGAAATCTTGACTCGTAGGCTTGATCAGTGTGGCTCCGACCTAAGAGCAAAATATCTAAATTAACCTAACCTAGTAATGATGAGCTCACACCAAAGCCAAAACCGTATAAGCAACGATTTCGGTTTTGGTCCGGGTCGCTAATTGTAAATTTCATACTACATTCACGTGCATCATTCGTAAAGGAATGATATCATCTCATGAGCACATTATATGGTATCTGAATACATGTGTTGTGTTGACATGATCTCTCGTGGATAGATTATGATCGGTAGCTAACGGTTTTTTTAGGTAATGCTGGTGATGGGAACGCTGCATGGATGTCAGTTGAAGGATGTGGACAGGGGAGTGTTGACCCAAGGGTTGGTTGAACTTTTTTTAAAAACTAATTGCTTGCAAGCAAAACTTTTGTTGCTTGTGTGCAACTGTGTAAATGTGTTGGTTTCAGGTTGATGTTCAAGACAAATGTTCAGTTGTCATGTTTAAAGGGTCGTTTTGGATATACATACTAACTACATACATATTTCATCGTGCTTCTTGTTGCAAGGTCTTATTTGTGAACTTGTTGTCAGACTAACTGATGGGAACCACTGTGTGATCCTTAGCCTAGTGACGTCTTTAGTTACTTAAAAGTCGGGTTGTTATATAATTCCAAAATAATAATGGTAAAGATGAATGAGCTAGAAGTGTAAGTATGGTGACAACAATGTGTCCATGACGATTATCAATGCTTATCATTTTGTGGGTGGAAGTATGGACAAGTAAGGTGATAATTAATCCCAAGTTTGGCAAAAAGTGATTTTAAAAAGGGATAATTTCGGTTTCTTCATCGATTTGAATTAACTTAATTTTAAAAAACACATAATTTTCAAAAAAAATAAATAAATGTTTGGACATACAAATATGTAACTCATTTAGTAGATGATGGAAAAATTGACATAGAAATAAGTAGAAAATGGAAAAATCAAAAGAAAGTTACTAAAAATCATCCAATATTTGATAGGTAATATTTGTGTGCTTTGAAGAAACCATATGGGCCGGGTCCCAAAGGTCCATAAAGAGAAGTCCAAAAGGATGGACTATTCTCCTATTTCATGGCTTTTTGTTCACGTACATAAAGAAACCATATGGGCCGGGCCGGGTCCCAATAAATCCATAGAACTAACAAAAAAAATGTCTCCATAAATTATCTAATTTTTTTAATTTAAATTATATTTTGTTTTTATTGTGATTTCATGGCTTTTGTTCAGGTATGGTTCATTTAATGCGGTACGGCCGTGCGGCCGACACGTGTCCCGAAAAAAAAATTCCCGAAACGAATGCTTTTTTTCTTTTTTTTAGAAATGAATGAAAATTTGTTTGAACTACCATGTCATAATTTATGCACTATTCTCCTATAAACTTTGAACTATTCTCATATAATTCATGAACTATTACTTTTTAATATATTATATCAAATTATTTATAAATTAATCTTTTATATGTTATGAACTATTCAATTGTAATTCATGAATTATCATTTTATAATTTATGCACTATCCTATATAAATTTTGCACTTTGAACTAATCTATTATAATTCATGACTTATTCTATTATAATTCATGAACTATTCCATAATAAGTTTTGAACTATTATTTTTACTCCTTTATAAATTTTGCACTGTGAACTATTCTATTATAATTCATGAACTATACTTTTATAAGTTATGAATTATTTCTTAATAAGTTTTGAATTATTACTTTCACTCGTTTCAGGAAAAAAAAAAAAAAAAAAAAACTTTTTCAGGACACGTGTCGGCTGTACGTTCAGCCGCACGCCCGTACGGAATAATGTGCCTTACCTGAACATCACCCGTGATTTCATTCCCTTTAGCAAAAATAAGTAAATTAACTTATTTCTATTAAACTAGATTATATTTTGACTTGGTTGTAGCAATTTTTTTTAAAATTAGATATTATGTCTACAATTTATTATGTTCGAGTGTTTATAAAATTAAAATACACAAACTTTAATCCAAAATTTATTAAAAATAAAATAAATTATTCATATTAGATCGGTATGTACAAGATACAAAAACTAAGCTAGCTGTATTAATTATATCTTAATTATAGTTAAATTTCATATATTTACGGGTTATATATTTTTTATAAAGAATTTGAATAAATAGACCATTTTCTATTTTCATTAGTTTTGTATAACCCTCCAATTTTTTACCACTTTTATTAAATTGAAGTTGAAAGGTAAGGAATTTGATTAGGGGTTTATTTACTAAATATATTTATACTACGAATTTAATTATTATATAGAAATATCAAAAAGATTTACTTAACTAATTTGTCCTATTTTACTTGCTCAATTACGAAGGAAGAACACGTACTAATATATTATGTATATATACAACAAATTATATACATACCACGCGTAATGTAATTTTCTTATGTTATAAATATAATTATAACATTTTATAACTACTTGTTATTATTATATAATATTTTGTATTTAGGATGTATGTTATATTTTTAAAATAAATATTTTCTATTAAAAATTGTTAAACTTTTATTCAAATAAAATCCTGTAAGACCTCAGTTTTGCCTTTACCGCCCCCGCGGTGAAGAAGGCCGCCCCGCGGTTGTGTTGATCCGCCCCTGCGGCTGACGATAGATCGCGCCCGATCTTTCTTCCGTTCGTTTTATCTTCCTTTCATAGATAGAATATCCGATATTTTATCTTATGGGTCGATTTCCTTGTCTTCTTTCTAACCCTAGACGCCCTTTCCGTCTATCTTTCCAGTCGTCTCTATATATTTCCGTCTTTTCCTCTTTTTTCCGTTTATTGCTTATGTCTTCTTAAACCAAGGAGGCCTGTGAACATCAAAGGATCAACAACAGAACGCTCCACCAGAATCAAGGCTCAAGTTTGATCCTTGGAGAAGAAGAAAGGAGAAAACGATGAGGAAAACGAAACAGAAGAGAAGCAAGGTGCAGCAACACATGAACGTGATGAAGCTTTGCACCGTATCCGCCCCCGCGCCTCTGACGTGCCGCCCCCGCGGCCATCCGCCCCTGCGCCTTGACCAGCCGCCCCTGCGGTTTTCTCTACAGTAGCTTCCTTCTTTGGTGAGTTGCTTCCTTCCTTCCTTTCCCTCGTTCCTTTCCTTGTTTATTGGTTGTTCCTTGTTCCTTGAGTTGCTGTAAGACTAAGGTTGAATCCTTAGCTTGTGGAGATCTCTTAGAGATCATTGAGACTAGAAGTTATAGACTTCTAGCAACCGTTTCGTTTCTGATTCGTGATTCTTGTGTGAATAGGCTTTCCTTACTCCTTTCAGGGAAACTGAGTTTTCTCCTGAGTTGTTGTTGAGCTTTGAGTTATCTTCGAGTGAGGTGAGTCTCTTGGACTTACTTAGCTTCATTCCACGTATTAGTTGGATTGTATTGACTTGCTTGTGTTGTTTATCATGTTTATAACAGATAACCGGAGTAGGATTCACCCTTTGCTACCCTTAACTGGCCCTTGTGTATTATAACCGGGTGTTGACCACTTTTCTAGTTCTACAGGAGACTAGAATGTGCTCTTGCAACCCAAGCCCGTAGGTAACGGATAGTACTGATCTATTCCTATTGGTAGACGGAAGCGGAGGCGAGTTTTGGGAGATTCTCGTGTGACAAAAGAAGTTGAATTAGTAATGAATAACCTTAATGAAAGATGATAACCGGTTGTGTGCAAGCATGCTATGTGTTTTCTTTTACCTTATGTGTGTTTGTGCATTTACGCTCTTGCTAGTATCTAGAATGTTAGCTAACGGTTTATACCGTTGTTGTAGATGTTCCGCAGGTTCAGGATGCTGCTGAGTGATCCGGATGGTGTGGTGACCGGGATTCCCGTACATTATAGGACGGGATCGGGTTTTTGTTTCTTTTGTTGTTTTCCTTTTGTTTTGAACTCGACTGCGGAGCTTTTATGTTTTCTTTTGTTTAAACCTTTGGTTTTATATTGAGTTTTGGTTTTCATTCGTCTGTGTCTTGTATAAGATTCGTTTGTTGTTGCTACTCTGAGGGTCGGGACCCATTGTGCGGTCCTAGCCCGTAGCGCTTCAAGCTCCCAGAACTTGGGGTGTTACAAATCCAAACTACCGTCTCGATGTCCAACCTGACTACCAAACCGGGTTTAGATACGAGATCATGTTCAATATCAGATTTCACCCGAATCTAGATAAATAAATGGACTTTTCCTCTTGGTGCCCTCAAGGTTTGAATTTTTCCTCTTGGTATCCACTAAGTTTCAAAATTCTTCTTGGTACTCTTATGGTTCTATTTACTTCCTCTTTATACTCATTCTTAATATATTACATTAAAAATTCATTATAAAATAATTTAAAAAAACAGAAAAATAAATTTAAAACAAATTATGACCTTATTAAATTTAAATTAATAATTTATAATAGAAATAATTTTTTATATATTTTTTTAAAATAAAGATGTTTTTAATTTTTGAATTAAAATATTTTTTTTACTTTTTACTTTCGATTTAAAAATAAATATAAAATTAAATTAAATTTTTTAAAAAATTAATAAGATTCAAGAAAATTAAAAATATAATAAATTTTATTTCTTTTTGAATTTAATTTTATATAATTTATATTCATTCGATTTTTTTAATTTATATTAATTATAATTTTTTTTAAATTCAAAAAAAAATTGAATTAAAAAAAAGAATAATTTTTTCGAAATAATATAAACTATATAAAATTAAACTCAAAAATAAATAAAATTTTATTATATTTTAAAATTTCTAAAGTCTTAATAAAATTTTAAAAAATTATTTTTAAGTTAGTTTTATATATATTTTTAAAATGGAAAGTAAAAAACTAAAAAAATATTTTAATTCAAAAATAAAAAATATCTCTATTTCAATATATATATATATATAAACTATTTCTATTATAGATTTTTTAATTTAAATTTAATAAGTTCATAATTTATTTTAAATTTATTTTTCTGTTTTTTTTATTATTTTATAATAAATTTTTAATGTGATATATTAAGAATGGGTATATAGAGGGTTAAAATAAAATCATAAGGGTACCAAGAGAAATTTTAAAACTTGGGGAATACCAAGAGGATAAGTCCAAACCTTGAGAGCACCAAGAGGAGAAATCCTAAATAAATCTATTAAAAAAAGCTTTTGTTCAATACTTGTGACAAATCACAAATTCAAGTTTACAAATTATTAATAAATGAAAAGTTATTATCTTTTACTGCTCACAAAGCAACTTTGATATAGCACCCGCTTATTGTTAGTTTCGGGTAAGGGTTAAGGTCATTCCACGTCTCATTCCGTCTATTATACATGGTATAAGACGGGATCGATTCCGGCTAGTGCGATTGTGAAGAATTGATGAAGCAAAAACTGTAAATTTCACTAGACCTTATTAGAGAAATCGAGCGAAAACTGAGACTGAGAGTAGCTAGCACGATAAATTTATTGGTGAAAGCATGCCTGAGAGAATAATAGAATCATTGGACTTTTAGCTCAATCGCAAAGAATCAAAGTAGTATGACCGTAGGGTTGATGACCGATTAAGTCGCGATTATATTTCTATTTTAAGAAATCGAGCAATGAAAAAGGCAACGTGCTTAGTGGCGGCCGCAAGATTTCTAAGGGGTGGGACAAAAATAAATTATTGATAAAAATATCTATGAAAATAAAATAGCAATAAAAACAAATTAATTTGTCATCTACTTGCATAGTTTTGACTACAAGTTTACCAAAAATAAATAGTCAATGCTACAAATAAACTGTCAATGTGACAACAAATGGTGTAATCCATAAGAAGAAAAAAGAGAGTATATATATTGATTAAAATTACCTATAGAGTAATATGTTATTTAGATATTAAAATAAATTCATATAAAATATATATATTGATTATCATTACATATATGTAGGGAGTTGTATAAAAGATGAAATTAGTTTTTAAAAAATCTTAACTGAAATAATGTTATTTTTGTCATAAATTATAACATATTTTTTTATAGAGTATTAATTTTGTATTTGAATTATTCAATAAATTGCTTTCAAGTAGAATCCATAAGATGAAAGAAAAAAAAAAGAATAACATTTATGCTTAGAGTTTGGACAAATAAAAACAAAATATATTATGAAATATGTAATTTAAATCCGAAACAATTAGGTCTTTTGAAAGGAAAAAAAAAAAAAGAAGGAAAAGGTGGAAAGATAAACCAAATGGCTAGTGATAGGATTCGAACAAGCGAAAGTTCCATTTCTTGCTCAAATCCTAACACTACTATGCCGCCATATTTTTTGTAATACTTTTTCATTTTTGTTTTTATTATTCCGTGCCAGAGGGTGGGGAAGCTGCCCCACCCTGCCTCACCCAAAGGCCTCCACTGAACGTGCTAGTATTGAGATTTGAGTTCTAACATTACCTTAGAGGGTAAGTACGAAATTAAAGGTTATTTTATTAATGTAATAAATTTTTATAATTATATTGGATTGGACATATTTAGTGGGACGAAAAAAAAATTAAAGTTCACATTTCATCTCGGTAATTTTGTTCAAGAAATGAAAAAGCTCAATTGCTAGTTTTTGGATGAAATTATGTTGAACTCGAGATTTGAACGGGATTCAAACATAATTAGAATTTGAGAAATTTGTGTCACCTAATCAATTTCGAAACTGGTTTCAAAAAGAGAAGAATAAAATGTTGAAAACTAAAGTCCTGCATGTAGAATATATGCAAATGGATTGCTCGCCTCGGTTATCAGGTATGTCTGGGAACTCCTTTCACAAGTTTATACTAGATAAAAAAAAAAGTTATTTATAACTTAAAAACATATTAAGAGAAATATAAAATGATGATCTACACTAATTTTTCGGAAAACTCTACACAATAAGTATGCTCAAGATATCATATCACCACCTTATGTGGAAATCGTTGATACTACACAACATAACAATAAGACATTAAAACAATATTGTTGATAGATATTATATTAGTTAGTACCTTCGATTTATTAAAATTAAGTGTTTTATCTTAATGACTAAAAATATAATTGTACTATAGATTAACTAATTTGTAATTATTATCTTAAAAAATTCATACAACATACGGGTACTGAAATAGTTATGAAATGAAATAAAGAATGATATATTTTTTCTCATGAAAACTACAAAAATGTTATTTTTTTCACTCTTTTTGAAAACAGATTTTTAAAGTGACAAAATTGTCTCCACACCTTCTAAAATTTGCAAAATGTTACCGCGTTTTTTGTAAATCATTAAATGATGGGGACTAATCTAAATCATTGCACAATGGTCTATATTACTCTGTAATGTCGCATGTTGTAATTTTATGTACCTTAATCTTGTAAGCTATTTTAATTTGAAACAATTTAATTTACTAGGCTTTTTCTACTTTTGTGTTTACTAAATGTTCCCCTTGAGAGAAGAGTGTGTAGAGTTTGAAAATAAATACAAAAGGTTGGGGTACATTTACTTAATTGAAATATTAAAAAGTCTAGTCACTACACTAGTTTTTCAAAAAGGGTTAGTTACCAAAATTGCCCTTTTAATTTTCAAATTGATAGTTCAAAAATAATTTAAAAAATCCAAAATTTTGTTTGTAGCATTGCCTAATTATATATATACTTGTTTTAAAAATAAATGTTCTCACAACCAAGCTACGTTTCTAGTGTATTTCGTTGTATAGAGGGTATAAAATAAGTTTCAATACCACTTCACTAAAGTACTTTCAACTTTTTTAGCTATCGTATTTAATTAAAACGGAAGGTAATTAACAAAAGTTATCATATAAATCGAAAAAAAAAACAATTCAATAATGAGAATGTTAGGGATCCAAAATATAAAATATTTTGTAAGATGAATTGAACATCTCATTACCCATTATTTTTAGGTATATTGTATAATTAATAATATTTTTAGTTATATTTGATGTAAATGAAAATTTGATATGTGAAATATCAGTGTAAATAAAAAAGAAATAAAATGTAGATAGAATTTGGGAATTTCCATACATAAATCTTGATGGTTAGTTATTAAGTAAGGAAACAGAAAAATTGAATTGCAGTGAGTATTTATAAAAAAGGAAGCTGATTGATAATTTCTAAATTGTAACCTATAAAATCAGTTCTACTGTTGTGTTGTATCCAAATTTAAAAATCTGTTCTTTTCTCTCTCTCCTCTCTGAATTCAATTGCGCTCGCCCATGGATCCCGGTCCTGGTTGCAAGCTCTTCGGAGTTTTCATTCCGATTGAACAGCCTCAGTTGATTCCGATTCAACAACCCCAGTTGAATATCAAGCAGGAAAAAAAAGAGGTTTTTGTGAAGACAAACCCTAAACCCTATCCTTCGCTTCCTCCTCTGTTTTGGCGTTTTGTTGTCTCAATCGGCGCTTCGAGCAACGTCGATCCCATTCTCATCTTCAGTAGGAGGCTCTCTGCTTCCGACGTCAACTGTGGTCAAGCGCATCTCGCAATGCTTCGGTCTCAAATACTGAACAGGTTCTTGATAAATCAAGAAGAGTTCTTTCTCCAACAAAAGGACCCGCAAGGAAAGACGGCGAAGCTTCCGGTGAGTGTCATAGGTCCCTCTCTTAATGTCCGACAACTGCAATTGAGTCGCTGGAATTACGGCAAGAGCAGCAAGGATGAGAAATTTGGCGGGAAAAGAAAGAGGTTTGAAACCAGTAGTTGGTCTTACACTTTGATCGGAGGATGGAACGACTTCATCAAAGCGAATGGGTTTTGTGTTGCCGATGAGGTTCAAGTCTGGGCATTTAGGATGATTAACGGCGACCTTGGATTTCTGATCGATAATCTCACAATGCGATCTGCAGGTCAAGATCTGGACGATGTTTTGGATTTGGTTTGGGGCAAAAACCCTAATTTTGCAGCTTAGCTATGGATGATGGGCTTCATTATTTGCCATTCACTGTTTGATAATATCACAATGTAAACTCTCAGGTTTTACTCATTAGTTCAAATCGATGTATACATTACATGAATTCAATTTCAGTTCATATTATTACAATCTGTTTGTTTAATCCAAGTTTCATCATCTTACGAAACTTTCCTTTTTATTAGATGATCCATCAACTTATATTTGAATCTGGGTACAGTATATACTTTTTGTAAATTTTAATTTCTTATAATCCAAAAAAAAGTTTCCTCAATTAAATACCCATCATCTTACGAAGCAACCAATTTCCTTAATTTAATATAAGTTTTGTACTCTCATGGTACTCAATGTATAAAAGAAACATTTTAATCCAATTTTTAAGACAACCATTTACTAAGTTTAATTTGGAACGCAAACGAGAGTTGAACGGTGATGAGGAGGAGCGGCGGGTCTGGAGAAGGATGGGGTGTGGCGAATGATTGATCCGATGATGATGATGGGTCAATAGATTGATAGATTAGGTCAAACTTTAAGGAACGACTTGGAGCCGATATGGAAACTAAGACTGTAACACAACCAAGAATGATCGTAAAACTCTTCCACTACAATCTTATCCAAATGATGCATCGTCCAAGGGCACAAGAGGAGGCTTGTGATCGATACGAGAAGATATCACCTTGTAAACGCAAGCAAAAAACTCAAACAAGTCCAAATCATAGGGCAAACATGACGTAACGCTCTCATTACGCGTCGAAGCACCGAAATTGCACAAAATACTCATCGTTTTTGCTCCTTTTAATATAACCGACCCATAGTAAAGTTTTCGTCTTCTTGATAGTTAAGGTCGGCGTGTTGTTTTACTTTTTGCTTGAGTTCTTACAGTTGTAGCTTCCTTTTACTCTTGATGCATATAAGGTTGAGTCAACTTTCGCTTAATGCATATAAATTTGATTCGTCTTGATAATAAACTCTCGCCCTCTAAAATTTAGTGGCATACTCAGACATGATTTTGATAAACACCGGCTTGAGTTGTAGAAAAAAATCATCTCAATCTGATTGTCGCTCTTTATTTCCGGCTTAATCATAAAAATATCAAATACAAATTAGGGTTGACAAAAAAGAGATCATGCTTTACTCTGGTATACATTTGGGAGCATACCTTCTTTTTTGCTTTGTTTATGATACTTCTTGGCTTGAACAATTTATCGCATTTGCATCCCTCTTTTAGTGAATACTAGTGTGGACGCGCGTGCTACGCACGCGTGCCGTTCCCTATAATCGTATATTATGTTGGTTAAAAATTGAAAGCAGATACTACATTATTGAAACAAATCGAAAAATTTATCATTACATGGTCAAGATGAACAAGTGTTACATAGAAACGAGATGGTATTACATTAAAATGAAACGTTAATTTAACGTTTAAATTACAACATAAAATAGTACTTGATGTGAAGTCACATAATAGAGCGGATTTTCAGCTGTCAAATTCACTGCTCTTCATGATTTGTTAAGTTGTACTGGAACTTCTAATGGACACTTATTTAGTGAGTACCTATTAAACAAGACAAGATATTAGTTAACCAAAGCATAATTAAGCAAATTTTAGCAAGAAACGGAAGCAAAAGATATTAGATCAGACAAGTTGAAGAGAAGAGAATGTATCAACCCCGATTTGTATATAGACATTAAATAAATAGGTCAAGTTCCAAAATTGAGGAAATTAACCGAAAGAAGTAATCGAACACAACTACAGAACGATGCAACTCCAGTTGCATATCCATACATGCCTCCATCATCCTTATCATGTGGTTCATACCCTCTCGAAGCCTAGCTACATCTGCTCAGAGATCATTAATCATTTCCCATTCCTGAATGAAATTAGAACTAACGTATTAAAACTTGATGAATGACAAGGTTCATGATCAACCAGAAGAATAATGTAACATACATTTGTTGTTTGAATTATGTCAAATACTATAATTTGTTCATCACTATATTTTATAGAAAATAAATTTGTGCATCAGTAAGGTGGCTATAACTTGATGAATGACAAGGTTCACGACAATAATTGTGGAGCAATATTCATAATTGCTCTTAGTAGTTGGGATTTGGATACAGAAGGATCACCATCCATCATCATGTTTACGTTCCTGAGAAAAGGCACTCACATTTTAGTAAGATACTAAAGACACTTGTAGGCACTCACATTTTAGTAAGATACTAAAGACACTTGTACTCAAAACACGCACACAATAAGCAATACTTGGATGTTGTTCTCTAAGACATTAGGAAATTTCCTGTAGCTAATTACAAGGAAAAAAATAAACAAAAGAATCAAGAGTAACTAACCCTCTCAAGTGTGTTCCGTTCTTCAGCTTCTTTTCCATTCCACCAAGCATTAACAGAATAACTGCCTTCTTAATCCAGATGTGTCCATATATTGATGGTATTAGCAAGTAGTTCAAAGGCATCCTCCCTTTCAGAAATCTTTCTGTATTCCGAATATCTTCATAAGTATATATGGGAGCATTTGCTTCTTTGTTCAGTAAAGAAACATTGTTGGTTATGAGCGCAGTTCTGCAAACAGATACATAGACCAAAACTTAGGATCATGATGTAAAAGGATTCCACAAGAGTACCCAAGCAGCATGAATAACCTGAACACTCCAGTCATACTCGGTCACCAATATATGTCCTCTATCATCCTGAGACAAGGATTAATTTGAAATATGGGTGTTTAAAACTATATACTGGTAAGTAAGAAGTATAAATCCTACTTGTGTGGGATACGCAGAACCTTGAAGTGATAACTCCATACTCATGGATTGCGAACTTTGTTGTTGAAGGGCAGAAGTGAATACTTTCAACTTTTGGCCTCACAAAAGAACCTGAAGTGTCAATTACAAATAAGCTAGTGGAGAATAGAATCCTGTAGCTTATTTGAAAAAAGGTCTCAACCATTCAAGCATCATAGATTCATGAATATAACATTTAGTGGGTTAACAACATCTAAAATCATTATTGTAGCTTGATTACTGTACATCTTTCATCAATTAATTGTTTAAAAATAACATCCTCAAAGTATAAAGTGCTCACTATCAAAACCATCAAACTCTATCTAATGTGAGTTGAAGAATAACACAGCTAACAACAAATCAGTGATTTAAGTCACATAATTCTACCCAACAAGACTTCACCTTATATAAAATTCTGCACTATTAACATTGTTTCAAAATATAGACAGTCACAAATCTTACTTGCATGTTTCCGATCAAAAGCGCCATGAGTATGAGCCTAGATATAGCAATGAATATGCAGAAGAGAACCTCCCCAGGGTAAGTACTTGTCTCAAGCCCCTGACCAAGAGTACTGAAGTAGGAAAAGTTATGACAAATGTTACAAGTTAGCTAAATTATGAACCTTATTGGTAATAACTTAAAAAACAAAAACACAAATTCAACCTAGATTTTGAGTAGCCAAAGACTCACCTCAAATTTTGTAGCTCCCACCTAGACGCCGGAGGTAGACGGAGGTCGAAACAACGATTCTTCTTCGACGACAGCGTGATGGCGGCGATTCCTCTAAGTTTCGAACTCCGCCCGCCTGCACCAAATCAAGGCCAAAGTAAGAAATTAAACATCGATTGGTAAAACTTTGCGCTGACCAGGAAAGCGCAAAAGCGAGGAAGAGGCAGCAGTGAATCTGATATTCAGCACATCGGCGTCCTAATCGTTTTCGGGTACTCTCTTTCCCCTAATTTCGACTTGGACGAGGGTTTTGAGTTATGGTATAAGCGAAGAGGAGGCTTAGAGGATCCTTTCAGCATGTTTAATTTGATTCCTATCGAGAGATTAGAATTGAGAGAATTTGGGGGAGAGAAGAGGATAAGAGATTGCTTGAGAGAGAAAGAGAAGAAAAGTGATGAAGAAGACGACGTAGAACCCTAGGATAAATAAGGCGGTTGTTTGACACGTATATCATATTTCTGACACATATAAATAGCAGTGACTATAAATAAGGCGGTTGTTTGACACGTATACCATATTTCTGACACGTATAAATAGCAGTGACTACGTATTAAAAAAAAAAGTGAAAAGCAAAAAGGTAAAATGAGTAAAATTTAGGGTGTAATATAACTGAACTAACGGGGATAAAATTGGAAATAAAATGTTACAGAAAAGACACTATTCATTGGGGCAACTCCCCCTTTTATTATAGTAAAGATTTCATAAAATTTTGAAAATTCTTTTACCGTCTCATTCCGACTACGGATCTTCATTTAATGCTCAACTAGTTTAGTGCCCGCACCTTATGCGGATATGTCTAAACAAAAAATATTATATTTTCAATTTCATGTATTATGTATTGATATTAATCTATAAAAATAATAATTTTTTTATTAATTAATATAACTAACATTTAAGGATTAATTATATTTTTAATAAATAAAAGAACATAACTAAAAATTTATTACAAAGATTATTGTTCGAGTATTATATTTACTTAATATATTATCAATTTTACTTATATAAAGTTAGAGGGGAAGAATTTGATTTAGTTTTAAATCTAACTAAAAGATTTGCGTGAGATTTTTTCAACAAAATCAAATTATAATACATTAGTTTATAAATTTTGATTGATAGGGAAGTAGATTTTTTTTAAATTTTTTATTTTAATAAAATTGACGTGGCATGATGACTGTTTACAAATTCAAATAAAAAAATTTTCTTATAAAATAATTAATGGCAAATCTGTAAATATGTTGTGACAAATCTGTAAATAAATTGGAAAAAACTGACATGGACGGCCTTAGAGGTTGACACGTGGACAAAATGGGTGCTGCTTTAGTAGTATATATAGATTTAAACACAGGCACAAGTTGAGACGGTGAGTTTTCCTTGCTTTTGTTCACCTCATTACGATGAGTGGAATCTCACAAAGACCAAATCAACTCTCGTTTCTTCTATCATCAAATATCTATTCTTCCTATCATCACCTTCGCCATATCTAGGTTCGTGCTATTCGTACCCACCATTTCATTCTATTTGTACCCATTTTACGACTACGCATCACGTAGCCGTAAGGAAAGCATAAATCAATCGCCAAAATGCAAGAACAAACTACGCCTACGCGCTGCGTAGGCGTAGACTTCACAACGCTTGCTTGATCGAGAACTACGCTTACGGGATGCGTAGGCGTAGTTCTCGGATCATGTAATCGTTGTGAACTCTACGATTACGCGCTGCGTAGGCGTATTGTGGAGAACTAGCCGTTACCAACGGTAATGTAACCCAAAGATTAGTATAAATATCATGTATTCGACCCATTTCATAAAACCTCATTGTCAAACGTTGTTTCGCAAAAAAAGTCCTTTCGAAAATGAATTCCGACGATGGAGAAGCAAGCTATCATTCCGGCGATGGAGAAGAGGATGACGGTGTTGCTTTCGGTGGTGGTGAAGATGACGTGGAGGGGGACGAGGGCTTGTTCAATCCCGCGATGCTCAGTAGTTACGATCCGTATTCGGGTGTTGAGGTTAGTTTTTTCAATTCGTTTGTTTTGACGTAGTTTAGTGTTATATGTTTTAGTTAGTTTATGTTATATGCTTGACTCGTTAATTAATGAAGTAGTAGACAATTAGTCAATAAGTAATATTATTTGACGTTAACTGAATAATTTACTCGTTAATTAGGTGTCAATTAGTCGTTAATTGAAGAAAATAGTCGTTAATTAATGAATTAGTAGACAATTATTATTTAAGTAGTTGTTAATTAATTTGAGCAATCTCAGAACATATGATATAGTCGTAGTGAATGAAATTTTCGAAATAATTATTGTAGGTTGCCGATATTCCCGATGATTATGACTATACTAGTTTGTTCGTTGACCATCGGATATGGACGGATATGGACTCGTTAGTTGCGTGGGTTCTTGAGAGAGCAGGAAGTAGAAATATGGTTCTCATCAAACTAAAGTCCTACAAGTCGGATGATAAGCGTTTTGGAAAGGTGATATTTGCGTGTGAGCATCACGGAGTCCGCAAGAGTGAGGCGAAGGGCTTGAGGGTATGCAAAACGAAGAAGTTTGATTGTAATTTTCGCTTACACGTTGATGAGGTGCAAAGGGGTCTTTGGGGTGTGAGGAATGTTCACGGAATTCACAATCATCCTCTTCCGAAGAAGTTGGTAGGTCATGCCTTTGCTGGACGGTTGACGAAGGCACAAATGAAACGAGTCCAAATCTACACCGAGGCGGGAATGCCTCCGAGGGAAATTGTTCGTTTGTTAAAGAGTGATTTTGAAGATCCCGAAAAGATGGTCACTTCTAGGAAGCAAGTTTCAAACGCTCGGAATAAAATTAGGTTGGAAGCGATGGGAGATCGAACGGTAATTCAAGAAGCGTTGAAATTGTTGCAAGATAAGGATTATATGTGGGATATTAGGATGGAAACCACTGAAGGAGGAGAGGTAGTGAGCGACTTATTCCTAGCCCATCCAGAGTCGAAGCGTTGGGTTGCCATGTTTCCATACGTTGTCATCATGGATGCTACATACAAGACGAACAGGTTAGTATGTAATTCATTCAGTTTGTTTATATTAAACTTTTTTTTAATTACAAAGTCTCATTCATTATATTTTGCAGATATGACATGCCGTTGTTGGAGATCGTCGGATTGACTAGCACACAACAAACTTTTCCCGTTGCGTTTGTGTTAATGAAACGAGAGACGACGGGTCATTACGAGTGGGCTTTGGAACGGATTGCCTTGTTATTCAGTGGAAAGAAGCCGGAAGTGATAGTGACGGACAGAGAATTAGGTCTCATAAAAGCAATGCCTAGAGTCTTCGCAGATGCCAAACATATTTTGTGTGAGTGGCACGTGTATCGAAACATAGAATCAAATAGTTGGTGGAAGTCACATTCGCCATCCATCCAAGCAAAATTCATGAGAGATTGTCATGAGTTGTTTGAATCGACTACTATTGCGGCTTATGAGGCGAGACTCTTGCATATGAGGGATAGTTGGATGGACAAGTATCATTTGATGGAGTACCTCGAGAAGACATGGTTGGACAAGTACAAGGAAGCTATTGTTCGTTGCTGGACCGATCACTATCTCCATCTCGGATCAAGGACGACAGGAAGGTTAGACAAATACTCATTGCATCTTTTATTGTTTAGTTTACTTGTGATGATTTATTTTATAATTATAAATTATGTTCTAATCTTAGGGCCGAGGGTGCTCATTCGGTGTTGAAGAGAACTCTTAAGTCTACTCGTTGTGGATTTGATACTCTCATCAAGGCCATCCATAGAATGATTGGAGATCAGATTGATGAGATTCAAGGTTGCATAGAAAAGTCGCGTACTCATACTATCGTAGGCATCCAAGAAGACCCTATGTTTACATTTCTTCTTCGAAAGGTGTCTAACAATTGCATGAAGTACTTGATCGAGAATTGCAAACTGGCGCGGCAAGGGACATTTGATGCTACATGTGACGATTGGTATTGGAGGCAATCATATGGGATCCTGTGCATTCATGAGTTTGCTGCTGCCCTCCGGAAAAACAGACCTATGTTTTTTACTGCAATACATCCTTTTTGGAGACAAGTTACGTGGCATGAGGTCACCGAAGAAGTGGAAGAACCCGAGGCTATTCCTTTGTCGATGGGGATATTACTTTGACATCTTTTATGGCCATGCACAGGGAGGGTAGGTTGCCCCAAGACGTTGTGAACAAGTTTGGCGCTTATATTGCAACCATGTTGAACCCGACGGACTCAGTAGCTCGGGAGCCGAGAATTTCACATCCTTCAGACAAGGGAAGCAAGCAAGGACGAGTGCCATCTGGATTTGAGCATGCTCGAGCTGATAAGGATTCACAGATGAGGAAATCTTCACAAAGTTCTAGAGGAAGAGTTCGAGGACGAGGCCGAGGACGGGGTCGAGGACGAGCAGACACCACAGGCGAGCCTAGTACCATCCCGGAGCCTAGTACCATCCCGGAGTCTGAGCCTAGTACCATCCCGGAGTCTGAGACGGCCGTTCCAAATGAGCCATCTGAACCTGTGGTCCGAGGATTCAAATGGGGTTATCGGAATATCCCAGCATTTATGTTATCTTACGTTGATCGTGTGACAGATGTTCCGGGCGATGGACATTGCGGATATCGATCACTTGGTGCGTTATTGGGTTACCGTCCAGATGAGTACATTCGTGTCCGGAGAGAGATAGCTTGGGAGTTGAGTAGACACATGCATGTATACTCCGGAATACATGGTGATGATGAGATCGAAGAACTGATTGACAACGTCAACTACCTTAACCCCGCACCTTGTGCATCACAGTTCTGGATGGAGGTTCCTACTTGTGCTCTCGCATACGCTACTTTATTTCGGGTGTCCCTTGTCGTCTTCTCTAGATTGGACTCCTACACCTGCTTGCCATTGATTGCCGATTCTGAAGCCGAACAAGAACCTCCAACGGTAGTTCAAGCAATCGCAGTACTCAATGATCATCACTACGTTCCGGTAGGTCCATTTTATTCCCTTGATTTGTGAAACAAGTTTGGTTGTATCAAAACTTGTTTGACTAACATGCTATTGATTTGTAAAACAGGTTTGGTTGCATCAAAACGCTCCATTGCCCCCGATATGTCTTGATTGGACATGCAGTCCACTCCCCCTAACCAGTGTCATCCACTCTGACTCTGGAAATCGATCAGCAAGGCTACGTAAGCCACTGACCGTGGCACCTAGCCTATAGACTCGTAAAACACCTCTAACCTGTTATGAAAATATCATTTAAACGTAAGTAACACGTTTGAATTTAAGGAAATATAAAAAGCTAAACGAAATTTAAATCCATACCTGACCGACCCATATGTCACGAGCGACATGAGTGTCATAGCTGTAAAGTAAGTCCCGTATAGCGGGACCTCCTGGATACCCAGCAGCGTCATCTGCAACCACAGGCGGAGGTGGAGGTGGAGGTGGAGGTGGAGGTGGTGGTGAACCCTCCTGACCGAGTCTCCTACTCCCGGCGGCAGAGCTCTCTGAATGAGCAGGTGCAGGTGATCGGCGGTCCAACGTGTCATGCAACTCCAATACAAAAGCATCAACGTCTGCCTCGGGTAACATCTGGCCGCCGGAAACGTCGGACGAACCGAACAACATGTCCATCCACTCGTCTACATGCTCCTCCCCAACTCTCTCCTCCTCCTCCTCCTGAGGATCCTCAAGAACGTCATCAGGACGCGCTACTCCCATCTCAATCATACGCCGCTTACGGTTCGAAACCGTAGCGGCCCATGGACGAGTACTAGTCCCAGCAACCTATTATCGAGTAATTTCAATATTTATTAACTAATTATCGAGTAATTTTAATATTTATTAAACTAATTTCTATTAACTAATTATCGAGTAATTTCAATATTTATTAAACTAATTATCTATTAATTATCTACTAGTTCCAATAATTAACAACTAATTATCGAGTAATTAACTAATTATCGACTAATTTAAGGAAGTTAACAACTAATTATCGAGTAATTTCAATATTTATTAAACATATTATCTATTAATTATCTACTAGTTATCTACTAGTTCCAATAATTATCGAGTAATTAACTAATTAACAACTAATTATCGAGTAATTAACTAATTATCGAATAATTTCAATATTTATTAAACAAATTATCTATTAATTATCTACTAGTTCCAATAGTTCTAATTTCAATATTTATTAAACTAATTATCTATTAATTTCAATAATTTTAAACGTAATTATCGAGTAATTAACTAATTACGGAATTTACAACTAATTGCAATATTTATTAAACTAATTATCAACTAATTATCGAGTAATTAACTAATTATCAACTAATTATTGAGTAATTAACTAATTATCAATATTTATTAAACAAATTATCTATTAATTACGGAATTTACAACTAATTTCAATATTTATTAAACTAATTATCAACTAATTATCGAGTAATTAACTAATTATCAACTAATTATCGAGTAATTAACTAATTATCAATATTTATTAAACTAATTATCTACTAGTTCCAATAATTAACAACTAATTATCGAGTAATTAACTAATTATCAAGAAATTTCAATATTTATTAAACAAATTATCTATTAATTATCTACTACTTCCAATAGTTCTAATTTCAATATTAATTAAACTAATTATCTATTAATTTCAATAATTTTAAACGTAATTATCGAGTAATTAACTAATTACGGAATTTACAACTAATTTCAATATTTATTAAACTAATTACCAACTAATTATCGAGTAATTAACTAATTATCAAATAATTACGGAATTTACAACTAATTTCAATATTTATTAAACAAATTATCTATTAATTATCTACTAGTTCCAATAATTAACAACTAATTATCGAGTAATTAACTAATTATCGACTATTTTAAGGAAGTTAACAACTAATTATCTAATTATCGACTATTTTCAATAAACTAATTATCTAATTATCGACTTTTTTCAATTTTTATTAAACTAATTATCGACTATTTCACTAACTAGTGACTAATTGTCCACTAATTTAACTAATTATCGACTAATTGAGACTATTTCATTAATTCATTCACTAATTCTATACATAATAAGTAATTAACAACTAATCCTACACTAATTATCGATTACTATTCTCTAATTAACGTATATAAAGACAAATGTAATAAAAATAAATTAAAACGTACCCCAACCTCGCTAGAAACGCGAGATGTCGCGCAACCTCGGACTACTCCCCCTACTCGCCCTCCACGAGAGCCCCGTCCTCGCCCAACCTCGGCATCGGAAACCGCTCGCCCCCGACCCTCGCCGGAAAAACTGCCGGAGGACTCACCGCCGCCGTTGCCGGAGCGGCTCCCCCGGACCACGCCTCCGTCTCTTCCCCGAGTTCGGACCATGGCTGCTGGTGATGTGTGTAAACGTCGTCGGAGTGGTTGGTGGTGGTCGTCGCCTCTTCTTCGTCGCCCTCTTCTTCGTCGTCGTCGGTAAGGAAAAGTTTGGAGGCGGAATGAGGAAGACGACCTTCCGATTTCGCTTTATGGAAGCGAAGAGACCTACGCTTACGCGTTACGTACGCGTAGTAACTTTCTGCCGTTTGGAAAGTTACTACGCGTACGTAACGCGTAGGCGTAAAGACATTCTCAATTCAAAATTGAGAATGTCTTTACGCCTACGCGTTACGTACGCGTAGTAACTTTCGCCTCAGAAGTTGATCCATTTTCTACGCGTACGCAACGCGTAGTCGTGTAATGGGTATAGTTAGCATGAAATGGTGGGTACGAATAGCAATGTCGCCATATCTATTACCCCTTCATTGGTGTGTAAATCGGAAAGCAAGTCGATATTGGAAATCAAATCAAATCAAATCAAATCATATCAACCCGGGGAAGAAATGTACGAGTATTGTGGTTGATTCTCATGAACCTCCGTGGTGAGCAAGCGTACAATGCTTGATTTTAGAAGACGGGTCAGTTATGGGTTTAATTTGTTTGGTTTGAAAAATTGGGTTTACGAGCTAAACTTAAAAGTAGTATTATAATCAAAAGTGGGGTCCATTAACATATTTTCAAATGAAATAGGAACAAGGGTCTCGGTATTTTGGTGACGGAGCACTGCGGTGGACCGGTGGTTAATGGTTATAGACAATTGATTAAATATCCGGGGATTTGTTGTAAATGAACTTATTTTACAATAATTTTTGATAATTATTTTGAAATTTATGTACATTATTCATAAGGATTATTAATATCTCATCATACAAGTTAAATATTAACCGAGCGAACCGAGAGGCGTTAAAAAATTAAAAATAAAATAATTAAATTTATAGTTGATAAAATTTTATAAACTATATTTAAAATTCTTTGCAAGTATATGAACAATCCACGGTCACCACATAGTAGATTACTATATAAATCTAATATGAATACATATTATACCTCATATTTGCTAAAATGATAATAAATATATTTATTTCTTTAACTTTTGAACCTTTTAATTTATACTAAGTTTTCAAAATATTAGTCGTACTCGGTAATGAAAATGGGATAACTCAACCTAATCCATAAAAAAATAGGGAGAATTTGACCTACTAGGCTTTTTTGAGAATATGATTTAGTAAATGTACCCCCATAATCTTTTACCACTTTCATTTAATGGTAGATAAAAATAATTAACTCTTCTATTTAAAAAAAAATAAAAATACATGAACTTAGTGAAAATCTTACAAATGTTAGTCAAAATCTTACAAATGTTACGTAAATATTGTGACTTTTATTTTTTTTTGTCTTTTATTTATTTATTTATTTATTTTTATTTTTTGGTATGAATTTGATAACAGAATTTCATATTCATACCAGAAATTTTTTGATACCAGAATTTTTCCACATATCAAATTTTATTTTTCACATACCAGAATTGTATTTTTTTCACATACTAGAATTTTTTTTCTCACATATCATAATTTTTTTTATACCATAAATTTTCATAATACCATAATTTTTCATACTACCAGAATTTTTCATAATATATAGGTCTTGAAAAGTTTCAGTTCAACTGTAGACCGATTTTCAAAAAAAAAAAAACTAGCAAGACGTTTTTACTATATTTAAAAAATATCAATTGAAGTATAATTTGATGGATATTGTAATGAAAAGGGAAGTTTCGATAATATGATGCGTAATTAGTTGAGGAAATATAAAAGAGAAAATCCTTTAAATCTTGGAACGCAAGTACATCATCTTAAATTAATTAAAACTAGTATATTATCCGCACTCTTGTGCGGGTTGGGTTATAATATAATCAATACTTAGAAGTTCATATGTATATTTTTGAAAGATATAAATATGGAGAATGAATTATAATTATTACTATGATTTTTAATTTTATTTTTAAGTATTTTCTCTTCTAACTAATTATATATTAAAAATAATTATAATAATTAGATTAATTTATCTTGGAAAAAAAAACAAAAATGAAATGGATTAGGATAAAATAAAAAACGTAAAATTTATTTAACAAAAATAAAAACAAAATAAATTACACTGTAAAAATAAAACTAAACGAATTTATTAATATATGATTGTTGGTAAAATCAATGGTAAAAAATCCGTGAATGTTTAAAAATTATTTTTCTCAAAACATTCATTTCAATATATTTATACAAAATTTAGAAATTAATTTGCAATTTATATTAATATTTAAATTTACTTTTTGAAATAAACTTTTTGGCATCCGAGAAACGTGACTTTGACACGTGGTAAAAAAGGCTCCTCCTTTAATAGATATAAGATAAGATGAGCTTATCAAATTCACGAAACTTATTAGAAAGAAAAGTTTTCTAATCCGATAAACTTCGTTCTCTTAAACTTGAACCTATATAAAAAATAATAATTTCTTTCAAACGGTCCCTATTTTGTCGGGGTATGCATAAATCTCGGTAAATACCGTTCCGATCCCGACGGGATTTGAAAAAAATAATGTGTATCCCATCTGTAAAAAAATTTACGAGAGAAGTCGCGAGGCGGAAACTTCCCATTCTGGTTAATCTTGTCCCGTCCGTCCCGCACATATATATATATATTATTTATATTTTTTTAAAAAAATATTACATAGATTTTACGAGATTAAACTCGTCTCGTCCTGTCTCATCCCACATAAGACAAAATCTATATAGAATAAAAAAAATTATAAATCTTGTCCCGTCCCGTTTATAATTTGCGGAAAACAGCGAGGGAGGCGAAACCACCTCAGTTCCATTCAGGGGCGGCCGGCTGCCCCACCCTCAAAAAAAAAATTTCTTTTTTTTTTTTTTTGTGTGAAAAAATACGTTTTAAAATGGGTTGTGACTTCTCGTTTATAAAAAATTTTCATACGATTTATTAATTTTTTAAATATCACTATTCTTGTGTTATATTTAAATCTTGTTTTGGATCTTTCGCCGAAGTAAACAAAACTTCAAAAGAATTTCCTATATTAGGCTCGGAGTGAAATAATTCACCTAAATGCACGAGATTTGTTGTTTGAAGTAGAAGCGCGGTCTTAGACCGCACTATTATTTGTAAAACGCGTTGTCGAGGACAACGTTTTAATATCCGAAATAAAGATAATAAAAACACAAATAGAGGTGTGGTCCTAGACATGTCTATAGTGTAACGTTTTTGAAAGAAAAAAAAAACTAAAGAGGTGCGGTTTTAGACGCGCTATAGGACAACTATTTTTTTAAAAAAAAAAATTTATAGGCGAATGTTTTTTTAATTTTTTTTTAAAATTTTTGTTTATTGTAAATAAATTATCAAAAATAAAATTTCACCCCTTAAAAATCCTGCGGCAGACACTTGTACCATTTCACGCCCAGAGATACTAGTATTTTGAAAGGAGATAAATATTTTAGAGAAAAAATCCCACCTTAAATGCCTTACTATTTTGTCTTATTTATTCAACTTATTTTGTATATTTAAATTCAAGTAGAAAGAGAGAGGGAAAGGGATTTTATTCAATCCGCTCAGAAAATCTTTTGCTTTCAGTTACGTTCGCCCGGAAAACTTCCCCACACTCATTTCCTTTGCGTTGTTCGTCGACATCGTCGTCGATTTCAAATCAACTCTCTTGCTCTCTACATCGATAATGGCGACCATGTACGGCCTCATCGATCTCGCTAACTCCCTGCAAAGCGCTTGCGCCAAGCTACCTGACTTCGGTGACTCTACCTTGTCTACTCTTTGGGACTCTCTCCCTCCCATTGTCGTTATCGGTGCTCAGGTTCTCCCTCTTCCTCCCTACATGAACTTGCTTTCATGATCGAGTCAGCAGCCGTTTCTGATATCGACTGTTTTCAGGGTTCTGGAAAATCGTCCGTGCTAGAGAGTATCGTCGGCCGTCATTTTCTTCCTCGTGGATCAGGTTAGGGCTAACTACTTTGCCGATCGATTTATCGTTTTGGCGTTTTGCTAATATGAAGGGAACACGAAATTGGTTTAGTTAGAGTGATTTTACGATGGAACTGTGACAACTGTGGAAGCTGACTCGTGATCTTGACATTTCCTTTCTCATTTGTTGCACTTGCGTATATATCCTGCAGATATCGTAACAAGAAGACCTCTCTTACTGCAATTGCAGAGAACAAATCGAGGAGAGCCCGAGTATGCAGAGTTTCTCCACTTACCTGGAAGGAAATTTGCTGATTTTTGTATGTCTTGAAATTCCATCAATGATGGACCTTCCTTTGGGTTTAATCCAAGCAAAATACAAAGTAATCACAGTGCATGGGGGCATAATTCTTTATTTAATCTAATTAGAATTATCTTCTACTACTTGATTTCGTTGCTGCAGCAATGGTTGGCGATGAAATTCGAGAAGAAACTGAGAAATTGGCAGGGATGTCAAAGCAATTATCTGCAGTTCCGATCCAACTCCGCATATATTCTCCTAATGGTATATTTGTCATTGAATCCCCTTCAGCATCACTCCACGCTATTCCAATAGTGATTTAAATCCTTCCGCTAACTCATCTATGCCATTTTCTTGAGATTGATGTTGCAATCGATTTAGATTATGCATCGACTAATCTATGCCTTTTATTTTTGCAGTTGCTAACTTAAAAGTGATCGACTTACCTGGTTTAGCAAAGGGCAGAGCAGGTAGGAACATGGACGTATCCTCATGCCTTAATTTTATATTCAAGAAATTCATTTAAACACCTCTGTACATTGACAATACATAAAATGCACTTTGCTTAAATCCTTTTGTTTTTGTAGAGGGCCAACCAGAGACTATAGTACAGGACACTGAGAACATGGTTCGGTCGTATGTGAAGAAGGTGCAAATTTAGATTATCATATGAAATGAAGAATGTGACTGCAATTTTTGTTATTATGTTTGAGAATCAAGTGATCAATCTTTGAGATGTTGATCGAGTGCAGTGCGTATGTATTTCAAGCCAAAAAACATGACAATCTATACGCTCGTTTCTATCACCGTTGCCCAGCCACCTTCCCTAGTAAAACTGATAAGCGAATACAAGGGAAGAGGCAACATGCCATAGCTTTCCTCTTCTTCATTGAGTATCATTTCCTTGATGACACTGTACTTTCCTACTTGGTTTTAAATAAGTGGTGACCGGTGATAGGGCCAATGTCGACAAATGCTCACACAAAAGGTGTAAAAGTGTTCCAGTAAAGGGTTTTGAACTAGAGAACTTGACCTCTAGACCTTAGCTTGGTGCCAAATGGACTGAATACCTTAGTCTAAAGTGTACATTCAAATAATTTTTATAGCTCAACGTACGTTTTAATTGTAAAATCCCTTTGTAGTTTTACATACAGCTGTGAATAACTTACCTTTATTTACTCTACTGATGATAGTCATACATATGATTTGCAGCCCAACTATTTAATTCTGGTTGTCATTCCAGCAAACCAGGACATAGCAACATCTGATGCCATCAAGCTTGCTAGAGAAGTTGATCAATCAGGTATTCTGTTTTTGGTCATATTCAGTACACTGAAATTTCCTGTATGGAAGCAAATTATTCTTTACCCTGTATAACGTATCTTTGGTTTTTACTTCAGGTGAAAGAACGTATGGTGTCATCACAAAACTTGATTTGATGGTAAAGGGAACTTATACAATGGAGGTAGGCATATTCACTTCTCTCATTTGCGGCTTTATCCTTCAATTCAGTTTCTTGTTGTAAACACGTAATCTTCCTTTGTTACAACTACAAATCATGTGAAAGCAATTATACAACATTTATATTGTTCTATATTTTTCTAGGTTCTTGAAGGAAGATCATACAGGTTGCGACATCCATGGGTTGGAACTGTAAAATATCCCCAAGCAGATACTAGCAAAAATATGGACATGTTAGCTGCTAGGCAAAAGGAACATGCATTCTTTGCCACTAGCCCCGAGTTCGCACATTTGGTAAACAAAATGGGGACAGAGTATCTTGCAAAGCTTCTTTCCAGTGTATGATAATCTGTAAACTATTTCAAGACTTTTTAGGACTTTGCCATGCTTTGTTTGGAGGCATTTGTTTGATACTCTTGCTAATATGCTCCAGCACTTGGAGGACCTACTAAGAGCTAGAATACCAAGCATCATATCTTCGATTGATAGAAGTGTTTGTGAACTTGAAGCTGAGCTGAACAGTCTTGGTAGATCAATAACCGTTGATTCAAGAGTGATGAACTTAATTATCCCACTCTTTCCATTAAAAATTTACCCTGAGCTTTCTGACTATAATACCGTCTACCTTCTCATTCTACAGGCTAACATGTTCACTATTCTAGAGCTATGCCGTGCATTTCACAGGACATTTAATGAGTATCTAGATGGAGGGTAACATGCAATCTTTTCTTTACCACATCTTAATTGATTACAAAGTTTAACCAATTTTTTTTACATAACGTTTAGGCGTTCTGGCGGTTCACAAGTATACCAAGTATTTGACTACCAGCTCCCAGCTGCTATGAGGAAAGCTCCAATTGATCACCATCTTTCAATTCAACATGTGAGGAAAGTGGTCTCGGAGGCAGATGGATACCAACCTCACCTGGTTGCCCCTGAGCTAGCATATAGACGCCTAATTGATGGTGCTGTCGACTATTTCAAATCCCCCGCTGAAGATTCAGTCAATACTGTAAGTTTTGCTGTTATTCTATTTTTCCACATTAAGTCCATTATGGCTGGCCCTAGCACACGTCTTCTCTCTATCTCATCTGCTTGTATAATATAAGTAGTGTGTTATAAAGAAGGAAGAAACTAAATATAGCATCTACTGTGATCTACATTCCCTACCACTTGACTGAACCATAGGTTTCATGCATCAAATTCGTTGCAGCATTTTGGATCATGGTAGATATAACGAATGCCTCCCACTCCCAGCATTGAGATCACCTAGGTCTGGTTTGGATGTAAAATGCAAAACTTTTCAATGCAAGTTTCATGGGGCTGAACTGCTGAAGTGCATTTTAGGAAAAGTGGTGTATGACTGGAAACTTTATAATGAATTTTTATCATCACTTCTTTCCCTTTAGTGACATATACTACATGTTACATCTTCATGTGTGACATGTTTTCTCTCAAAATGTACATTATTGTGTGCTTGCATTATAATGTATATGAAGCATGTCTATTCTGGTCCCCAAGCTATCAGTTTATGCAAATTTTGTTATCAAACTTATCATGTGTGACATGTTTTCTTTCAAAATGAATATGCAACACGTGCCCACATGTTCATATTGTACGATGAGAATATTCCACATCGATCATAAACAAATATATAGCTTAGTATATGAAGTATGTGAACTACTACTCCTATTGATAATTGGTTCTTAGCATGAAACCTCATCGGGCTTCTCCTGCACGTTATTTGGTCCACCATAAGTTGGGTGCTACAAAGTATAAACTATAACTAGGCGATCTTAATTGTTTGTTTATGTATCCAGGTTCACTTGATACTGAAGGAGCTTATAAGGAAGTCTATTGGAGAAACTCCGGTATGATCTTTATTACTATCTGCAGTATCTTCCTAGTAGATCTAAAGTGTAGTGGAGTGACTTCCCGGTGGTTGCTACAAAATGTAATACAGGAGCTGAGACGCTTTCCTCTACTGCAATCCGAGATTGCAGCAGCTGCCTACGCTACACTAGATCGGTTCCGAGAAGAAAGCAAAAAGACAGCACTGAGATTAGTTGACATGGAGACTAATTACCTTACAGTGGATTTCTTCCGTGAACTAACCATGGAAGCCTCCTCAGAGACAGAGCGATACACAGAAGTATACTTCCAAAAGATTGCATCAAACGTCACTTCATATGTAGTTAATGTTGCTGAGACGCTAAGAAACGCGATTCCAAAAGCCATTGTCCACTGTCAGGTGAGGAATGCAAAGCATTCCTTGCTCGATTACTTCTACGTTCAACTGGGCAACAAACAGGTAATATGTTCACTCTTCTTCTCTATTTTGTATGCTTTATATAGTCTTTTGTTCTTTCAAGGGTAATCACTATTTAATCTCTGTAGCAAATTTAGAATTTGTTATCAATATGATCGAGCCGAGTTTTAGTATGCTCACGTTCAGCTCTCTTAGAGTGAAGTTGTGCCTAAGTTTTAATGGAACTTAAAAATATGGTGATACTCAAGTTGTTTAGTTAAGTGGACGAGTATGAATCGAGTTTGGGTAGGTCAAATTTGTAAACAAGCCTTACCTATCTTTAAAAGTGTTATTTGAGCATAATGATTAAAATTTTAAGGGCCTGGTTGGTTTTAACTCCGGAAATAGAATGAAAACGAATCTAGTTCATATGGATACCATTATTCATGAAATTTTTTGGAATCATTTCTTGTGTTCAAAGTAATTGTGGTAAAATTTGATTAGTATTGATACCCTACGGAGAAACAAAATGAGGGGAAGCACATGCATTTTGCATGAAACCAACCAAAAGGAATGATTCTAAAAAAAATTATGAACAAGCGTACACATATGAAGTAGATACATTTTTCATTCTGTTTTCGGAATTACAATTAAACGGGGGCTAAATGTGCTCGGTCCTTATATGTTTATTAGGGGAGATATATTTATGTATTGTTTCTGATCATTTGCTGGTTATATTTATGTGATCTATTCTTTGGGCCTCATTTTTTATAGGAGAAAGAATTAGGTGAACTACTAAATGAAGATCCAGATTTGATGGAAAAAAGGATGAAGTGTAAGAGAAGGGTTGAACTATACAAGTCAGTAAGGGACGAGATTGATTCGTTGGCCAGCGCATGGTAGGTGAAATATCCATCCGCTCAATCTTAAAGGCCAACAGTCGTGAACATTATGCAATTAGCTTTTCTAAGTACAGTATTTATCATTCTCAGAAAAAAATTTGTCAGTATTTACATATAATTGAGGTTAGGCATATCTCATCTCTTGTATATTTCATTTAAGAGTATAAAGTCTTCAAAATTTTGTGCGGTAATTATTTTTTTTTCCCTTTTATGACATGTCTAGTAAAACTCTAAGAAATTAAAATTCGGTATTTATTTTGAAATTAAATAAACAGTAAATTCTTTGAAATAAAAAATCGAGATAAAAGAAATTCATCCTAACTCAAATAGTGCATTTTCTCCACTTTCATCTTCTTCTTTTACTATTTTTGGCCCCCAAAGGGCCTTGGCTTATAAAATTTGTTTATTAAAAATTATTTTTTTCATTATTATTATTATTATTATTATTATTATTATTATTATTATTATTATTATTATTATTATTATTATTATTATTATTATTATTATTATTATTATTATTATTATTATTATTATTATTATTATTATTCTTAATATTGCATTTATTTATTTATTACTGTTATAACGGGATTGCATAGGGACAAAAAGAACAAAAGCACAACGTAGTCCGACTGCATTAAAAAATTTCAAAACTAAATGCAGGCCGATTGCGTTGAGTAATTTTAGACTAATGGCTATTACTTATTGGTTACTCGTGTGAAAATTAGAAAGTCTAGAAGATCCAAATAATCAATTGCGACTTATCTCCTTTGGAGACCAAAAATAATAAATGTTACTTAAAACAAGCCTTCATTATAGTTTCCAAACTAGTGTGAAAAAATCTCCTAAAACATGACCGATGATAGAATTCTTTTTTCAAAATCATCACATTTTTTAGAATCATTCTCCCCCTATCATTGAAACAAAGATATAGTGTAATAACATAATATTTCAACCAAAATCTCATACATACATCCAAATAAATACAAAATATCATCCAAAAAATAAAAGAAAAACGTCAAAATCATCACTGTTGCGAAGCCCGGGCCTAGAAAGGATCACGTGGTGCTCAGTGTCCCACTGCCTCGTCAACAAGTCGTTGTAACTCATCCTCTATATCCTCCTTCGTCCGCGTACCACGAATACATAACATTTCTCGGTTCCTACCAACGAGGACATGTAAACGCTATTGACAAAAACAAGTAGTTAGAAAACCGTAATAGATGAACAAAATGATAACATGTACAAATATTAGATATTTTACCCTGGTGTTTGAAACATGGACGATATGGTCGATCCATGGGAGGTGCTTGTGCAATTGACCCCAGAAAGAGGTACTGGTGACCCTAGTCAGATAATCATGCCATGTAGTCATCAACTACAGCTCATGGGACGGGCGTCATATCTATGCCGACCAATGAGAAGCGTGTGACCTCCTCATGTCTCTTGGACCACCTATCGTGCGAGCGATGCTACTGAACCTTGTTGAATTTCGGATGGCTTCTTGTTAAGCAAAGGTCTTCCAGTTTTAACAATCATCATTATTGTATGACAGTTCGATGATAAGAAGGATGATTCCTCCTATTCACCCCTCTTCTTTTGTCGTCTCACTCAAAATCGAACCGGTTTTCAACCAGATTTATATAGATGAATATAAAATTCGACTAATCAAATCGACTTTGAACAATTACTCGATCTTATCATTTGTAATAATGAAGAGTGCATTGGGTAAGAAGCAATCAAAATAGAAGACTAAATAAACCTTCAAAATAAAGAGAACAAAGCAATTTCTTTTATTTCTAGTCGGCTGATGACTTTTTTCTTTTCTTTTTAATCAAGATTAACCTAACTTACACCTATTGCGGACCTTTACATGTTCATGAGATTTGTCTTATATTGGGCTTAAGGAGAAATGACATGTATTACTACTCTTTTAACAATAGGTTCATATATTATACTTATGAACCATTTTGAAATCACTTGATACTTGAACATAGCATGGTTTGAACAACGGATTTTCATATAACTTTTGGTCCTTATACGAATGTGATAGAATATGCAATTATGTGTAAATAGAGAACGTCCTACGTAAATATTGTAAATATGTTTGTTATAAATATATATCAGTCAATGGAAACCCTACGGGGAATTTATTCATATTCTAACATGGTATCAGCCTTCTTTCCTCCTCTTCCGCACGTACTTTTCCCCGACGGCTAACCCTAGCCTTACCTCCGTCTCTCTGTCGAGGCTTCCTTTGTGTGCCCACCCGCCACCATTGCCTCCAGTACCATGGATCACACGGCCCCTCTCATGGTTGCCGACAAAAAGCAATTGTTTCATTCCGTCCTCGGAATATCCAACATCAAGAACATCGCCCTCGTCCTTGACCATGACACTCCTTACGCTTCATGGGTCACCTTATTTCGCATCACTGCGAAGGCTCATAACGTTTTGGATCACATTGATGCCACGGTTCCCAAGCCGGTTGACATCGATGACACCCTCTGACAACAAGTTGACGCGACCGTACTTCAATGGATATATAGCACGGTTTCATGGGACATCCTTCTCCAAATCTTGGATCCGGATGATACCGCTCTTCAAGCATGAATTCGAGTTCAAAACATCTTTTATGATAACAAGAACACCCACGCAGTATATCTTGAACACGAATTCTCCAACTGTAATGTAACAGTCAAAAATCGAAGATGACCTAATCGAGTAATTTAGGAAATTAAATCCGTTTTAACACGAGATACCTCTCGAGGTAACCAGCTCCTAGATGATATTACACCCCGGTATTATTTGGAGCATTTGGGAGCTTCAATTAATAAAAATGCAGTTGAGAGAAATGATCAGGACATCGGACATGTCCTAGATATGAAAAAACATGAAAAGGCAAAATGGCTAAAAGAGTCGCTATTTCGTTTCTTAGCGGTTAAGAAAGACGGCTTAGGAATACGCGTTTTTCGAAACAATTGCGGAATAATTATCCATACAATATTCCAGATTTATTATTCCAATTTCGAGAAGTTTGGAGAAGGGGGCTTAAACCGCTTTCGGATCGGTAAAAGGATAATTATCGACTCCGCTAAAGGATAATTATCGTCTTCGCTATAAATCAGATTCCGGTGAATTTGATGGTGTCCGAGCGTAGCCTGCGTCGTTGTGATTCCGAATCTTCTTTCGGATCGTCAATCGGGTTAGTAACGAATAAGTTATGAATTTATTCGTTTTTCGTATTGCGATTTTGCCTAAATTGACCTTAGGCTTGTCAAAATGGATAATTGGAAATTCCATTATACTCGTTACTTTATTCTGGTGATTATGGGCTGTTTGTTTGATGAGATTTGATGACAGGTGGGTTCAGAAATTGCCTGCGGACAAAACGTTATTCTGGCAAAATTTAATTAATTAATTGAAGGTTAATTAATTAAATTGGGATTTTAGAAAATGCTAAAAGCTAATTAAATTCAAAGGAATGAATTTAACTGGTGTTTGGAGCGAGAAGTTTAATACGAGGAATATGATATTCTCAACAGGTGTTGTTGAAGGTTTCGGTCTAACTATAACGTAGTTGCTTTGTGAGCGTATTCAAGCACGATAAAAGAGGATAGTCCGAGTGGGAAACGGACTCAGTAGTTGGTTTGCGAGGTGTGGCTCATTGTTGTTATATCCACATATTTTTCAGCTACTCAGACTCGGCCTGATCAAGGCAAGGACGTTGGACCCAACACCTGGATTTGAGATCATATCAGGTGGGCTGTTATGGGATGCTACCGCCTAGGATGTTTTGTGTGGTTTTAAAACAGTTGTGTTTTGGTTAAACGGAGTTTTATGACGTATGTTAGTATGTATATATGGTTGTAAGATAAAGTTTTAAAAATTTACGTTTTCCGCTTTTCCGCTTATTGTTTTAAACAGGGTTAATTAATTGGTAATCAACTAGAAATGAAAAGGGGTGTCACATGTAAACTGTGAGGGTTTGCCTCTATCTCTGCTTATTGTCTACAACTTAAATCTCTTGCTGATCAACTGAAGGGTGTCGGATCTCCTGTTTCGGACAATCGTCTTGTTCTTCAACTCATCTCAGGCTTGCCTGCTGAGTACAATGTTACGGCCAGCTTTATTCAACAATCGGATCCCCTTCCGAATTTCACCAAAGTTCGGTCGCAATTGCTTCTTGAAGAAACGAGATTGGCCGCTCAAACTGCCTCCGGTCAAGAAACCGCTCTCAACAGTTCCACTGCCGGCAACAAATCCGCTCCCTCCAAACAACAGTCCAACCGCAACCCCCCTGCACCGGACCAGACCACCCGGGGTCGTGGGCGTAGTCGGAAAGGCAAGGGCCGCCAACCTGCCGCCGCCGGTATGAAGTTTGTCTTCCATCCGCAGCTAGGTTGGCAGCCTATCGATGCTTCTTCTGGTGGGCCATCTGTTCCGCCCCAGGCCGCCTGGTTTCAGGCCCAATCGTCCAGCCCATTTCAGCAACAGCAAGCGGGCCGCCTTTTTCCTCCCTGTCCTTATCCAACAGCCCAGCAAGGCATTCTTGGGCCTGGTCTTCAGCCCACCCCACAACAGGCTAACCTGGGCCTTATTTCGGACACCTACCAGCAGCCCACTGCCCTTGATCAAGCTTTTGCGACTATGTCTCTCAATCCCGCGGACAATCTTTGGTATATGGACACGGGCGCGACATCACATATGACGAATGACTCCGGTAACCTCTCGTCTTTTTCACATAATGATTTTTTAAATTCGATAATTGTTGGAAATGGTATGCGAATTCCCTCTACAGGTCTTGGTGATGCTACGTTACCCACAAATAACCGACCCCTTAAACTGGCCAATATCCTTGTTGCTCCCAAACTTGTCAAAAACTTGGTTTCCGTTAGACGTTTTACAACTGATAACCGTGCTTCCGTAGAATTTGACCCTTTTGGTTTCACTACGAAGGATCTACAAACAAGGACCGTTCGCATGAGATGTAAGAGCTCCGGGGAGCTCTATACGGTTCCAAACAACCCCATTCCTCCACATCACGCTCTCTCTGTCGAGTCTTCCACAATTTGGCACGCTCGTCTCGGTCATCCCGGCGCGCCCGTGCTGAATTTTCCGCGCTCTTCTTTTCTTCATTGCAAAAAGGAGTCATCTACATCTCTTTGTCATGCTTGTCACTTAGGAAAACATCATAGATTGTCGTTTGATCGCTCTACTTCTACTACAGTTGCACCTTTTGACATTATTCATAGTGATATTTGGACTTCTCTCATTTCTAGTCGGGAAGGTTTTAAATATTATCTCTTATTTCTTGATGACTATTCTCATTTTTTATGGATTTATCCTATTAAATTTAAGTCTCGAGTTTTTGATCTTTTTGTGCAATTCCATAAACTTGTTCAAACACAATTTCATATCAACATTAAGAGTTTCAATGCGAAATGGGTCGTGAGTTTAATAATACGAATTTTCATAATTTTTTTGCTACCCATGACATCAATTTTTGTTTTTCGTGTCCTCACACCTCTCCTCAAAATGGCAAAGCCGAACGTATCATCCGAACCATCAATAACATGATGCGTTCCCTCCTTTTTCATGCCTCTATTCCCGTTTCTTATTGACCTCACGCCTTGGAAACGTCTTGCTACCTCCTCAACATTCTCCCCTCCACCACTATTCAAAATTTGTCCCCCCCCACGTGTTATACAACACGTCCCCTCTCTTCGATCATCTTAGAGTCTTCGGTTGCCTTTGCTAC
Organism: Fagopyrum homotropicum; assembly: GCA_033239125.1. Taxonomy (NCBI): domain Eukaryota; kingdom Viridiplantae; phylum Streptophyta; class Magnoliopsida; order Caryophyllales; family Polygonaceae; genus Fagopyrum; species Fagopyrum homotropicum. The sequence goes on from BSWB01000001.1 coordinate 10,675,284, forward strand.
CCCAATCAAAGTGCTACCATCTCCCATAAACTCCAACCTCGTTCCTCCCCGTGTGTCTTTCTAGGATATCCCTCCCATCATCGAGGATACAAATGCCTAGAATTAAGTACAAATAAAATAATTCTTTCTTGTCATGTCACATTTGATGAGTCTAGTTTTCCGTTCGCTTCCCGGAATACCATCTCCCCGGACCACTATGACTCTCTCATCGACGACGGAATTTCACCCTATACACAAAATCACCTTCGTGATTTAACCATCAGTCGTCCCCCTCCTGAATCAGGCCCACCTCCAGCCCACCTTTCGCCTGGCCCGAGCTCTTCTGCATTTCTTCCACGCGTGTCGCCAGCTGCCAGTGACGGCCCACCTGTCTCCCTTGTCCCAATTCATCAATCCGGCCCATCTCAGACCTCATTCTCTGATGATCCCAGCCTGCCTGCGTCAACCTTACCTGTTGCGCCTCAGCCCAGCCCACACATTGTCCCACATCTGTTACTGCAACACCAATCGTCCTCAAATCATACCATAAATCCGCCTATCCTTCCTACCAACCGACCACAAACCCGGAGTCAATCCGAAATCGTCAAGCCCAAACCGATATTCGATTTATCGGTCACCACCACCTAGCTTTCCCGTTCTGTATCTCCCATTCCTAAATCCCACAATGTAGCTCTTCAAGATCCGTGTTGGACTACAACCATGCTCAATGAATATCGAGCCCTTATGCGGAATAAGACTTGGGTTCTGGTTCCTCGTCCTCGTGATGTTAAAATTGTGCGTTGCATGTGGATTTTTAAGCACAAGTACAGGTCTGATGGTTCCCTTGAGCGGTACAAAGCTCGTTCGGTTGCAAACGGATGTTCCCAACAGATTGGAGTTGATTGTGATGAAACATTTAGTCCAGTGGTACACCCGGCGACTATCAGGATGGTCCTCAACATTGCTGTTTCTCGTTCTTGGTCTATCCACCAGCTCGAAGTTCAGAACGCTTTCCTCCACGGACATCTGAACGAAACGGTGTATATGTTTTAGCCTCCGGGATTTCGAGACTCCACTCACCCTAACAATGTTTGTCTCCTGCAGAAATCTCTCTACGGTCTCAAAAAGGCTCCCCGCGCATGGTTTCAACGATTTGCTGGTTTTCTTAGTCGCATTGGTTTTGTCGGTAGTAAGAGCGACTCGTCCCTGTTTATTTATCGCCAAGGATCTGACATTGCTTATCTACTCCTTTATGTTGATAACATCATTCTTACAACATCTTCGGACTTGCTGCGCCAGCAACTGATAGGGAGCCTCGTTAAGGAATTTGCTCTTAAAGACCTTGACCCTCTATCCTGTTTTTTGGGCATCCCTGTTCGTCGTACTACATCTGTAAAGTTAAGCGCCTCCTCTACTCCGCCTATTTAGTGATCCTACCCTGTATCGGAGTCTAGCTGGGGCCTTTCAATACTTGACTTTCACCCGCCCTGACATCAGTTATGTTGTACAACAAGTGTGTTTGTTCATGCATGATCCCAGGGAAGCTCACTTTGCCGCACTTAAGGGTATCATCCGCTACATCTCCGGCTCTTCATCTTTAGGCATCACCATTTCTCCATCACCAAAGTCTGAACTCATTGCCTACACAGATGCAGACTGGGCCGGTTGCGCTGACACTCGCCGTTCTACTTCAGGTTACTGTGTCTTCTTCAACGACACACTAATCTCATGGTCTGCCAAGCGACAGTCTGTCGTCTCCAGATCAAGTGCAGATGCAGAATATAGAGGAGTTGCCAATGCCGTCTCTGAGTGCTCTTGGCTTCGAAATCTTTTACTCGAACTCCATTGTCCGCTTGCCAAGGCTTCCATTGTCTACACCGACAACATCTCTGCTACTTACTCCTTGCCAACAATCCGGTGCAACACCAACGGACCAAACACATTGAGATTGACATTCACTTCGTCCAAGATAAGGTTGCCCGGGGTCACGTTCGAGTTCTTCACGTACCCTCGGCCTATCAGTATGCAGATATTTTTACAAAGGGTCTTCCTTGACAATTGTTTCTAGATTTTAGATTCAGTCTTACTGTAATGCCTCCTCCAGTTTCGACTGCGGGGGTATGATAGAATATGCAATTATGTGTAAATAGAGGATGCCCTACGTAAATATTGTAAATACGTTTGTTATAAATATATCGATCAGTCAATGAAAACCCTACGGAGAATTTATTCATATTCTAACATAATGCTTTAACAAGATAACTCAATCGTCAATTATATGGATTAAAATTCATCCTAATCAAACAATTGTCAATTATAATGACATGAAGATAAAACTGAATATAAGAAAGAAAAAAATGCACAAAACACAAGTAATCAATTGGGCCGTATGGCCTAATTGACAATCTCTTAGTGTCACGTTAAACCGGAAAAAATTCTTTAAAGAAAAAAAAAACAATCAAAGTTTACCATTCAATTTTTATAGTTGCTTAACAAATCGAACATTAAAAGAGTTTATTTGTTTCATGTGGTCCGATGATACGAGGTACATCTTGATGTTGTGAGCTTGATTTGGAAGAAAAGTCGAATTTGTTCGTGAGAAGGAGTCGATGATATGTGATCGAAATCTTAATGCTCAAAAGAAGAGTCCAAATAAGAGTTTTTTACTGGTGGTCCCTCGGAGTTGTACTCTGCACTGTTTCTACAAATAGTTTTCGTTGCTTCTTCCTCATTTTGCTTATTGGCGCTACCTTTGGTAATCCTCTTCGATCGTCTCGTTGTGATCGGAGTTTTCTCTTAATTTGTTTTTCTTTCTTTTTTTTGTATGTTTTGTTCCCTCGTAACGGTTTGTCCGTCTGCCAATTTGATCGGTCTTTTGAACATTAGACTACGTGTCGTCAAGTGCATCAAACCGCTTTTCTTTATAAAAAAACGAAAAGCAAAAAGTTGAGAGCATTAGTATATTACGCAAAACTTTTGACAAATTTAACATGTTATATAAAATCTATAAGATCTCGAAATATTATCTGAAATCACCCAAAAAAAACAATGTAACAATATTAACACAAATCTTATAGTCACGGGGCTTATTTATAACTCTGTTTTCAGTTTTAGAGACTTGTATAAATGAAGAAATCAAATGGTTTAAACCTTTTTGTTAAATTTATAGAATTTAATTGACATAAAAGAAAAATAGAGATATATTGTAAAATGATAATTTTGGTAAGTATATAATTTTTTTTAATAATGGGTATAAAATATGCATTTTGTAAATGAATGATATTTTTTATAACTCCATTTTAGTTTAGAGACTTTATGTAACCAATTTACGTACCCAACTTCACTCAAATATTCAACTTCACATATCCAATTTTGGGTCAATCTTGTAAATATAAATATATAATTATCTATTTTTGTAACAGATTTACAAGCCTTGGCAAACCCTTCTATCACCGTTAGATCCTATCGCCGGAGAAGACAACCTCCACCATTCTCACCTTCGCCGGGAACGGAGCCTGCTGCCACTGAACATCTTCTCTCCTCAACTATGTTTCGTATATTAAAAGTGCATACTTAGTCTATGTTATGAAATAAAAATACGTACTTAATCTGCGCTTTATAACTACTTAAACTACTTTATAAAATAAAAGTACATGCATACTTAATATACATGACAAAATAAATAAATAAATTATTAGCTCATTTATTTATATTTTTTTCAATGTCAGGTAAATATTTTGTTTTTTCTTTGTAAATTTGGGAAGTATGCCAAATTACCAAAGTGTTCAGAAGGTCTCGAGAGAGTTGGATCCTTGTCTACTTATGTTTGTGGACCTTATGTCAATTGTGACACACCCACTTGGCTGCATTTGCTGCCATTTCGTATGAATTTCCGAACCATACAAATTAAATGCATATTCATGTCTCCACCACTAATTTTTTAACAAATGTCTAAAAACAACATACAATTTTTATAAATTTTTTGGATTATGTTGTGCAAATTTGTATATTTAGTGGGTAATTTCAAGCAAATCCGTATATTTAGTGGGCAATTTCATTGCAAATTAACTACGACTAGTAGAGACTCCTCTTCTCTGCCTCGGTTTCTCAGAGGACCCTCATCTACTGCGTTTACGCTCCCGCTTTTCAAATCCTTTCTCCTCCCTCTATCTCGGCAAGAGATTCAGAGACTTTACAGGCGTTGGCTTCCTCTACAGTTTCCATAAGGTTGGAAATTTTGCAATTTTGTTTCTTTATCAGCGAAGTAGACCAGAATTTGTTTGATCAAATGCGGGTTATTTCGATCCGCATTTCAATTGCTATATGCAATCATAGTAGTTCCAACTTCAGATACTGATTGCTTTCTTTTGAAATATGTTAATAGCAGTGTCTTGCACATGCATTGTGTTAATTCAGTTTGCTTTGATTCAAAACCTGCAGATTTGATTTTTCTAGGCGTTTGTTGGTTTTAATTTTCTGTTAGCTCAAAAGTTGGTGGGTTTGGTGCTTGCTTGATTGAATGTACTGAATTGTTTTTCCTTTCCTATAAATTTTGCTATGTTGAGTTTGTGGCTTATTTGTCTGCAGAGGACCGGTGCTAGTTTGGGAGCATTTGTATGTTTTTTTCCCTCAAAGGGAAATTGGAAATTGATAAAGGGTTTTATTTATTTTTACTACATAATTTGTACGGTTGTCCGATTCATCATATAGTTGCTCCTTGCAATCTCAAATTGTTCTTTTGTGAGTTGGAACATTTTGCAATGTTGGATTTTTGTGAACTTTTGCAGTTGGATAACCTTAAGCAAATTTTGATTCATCTAAGTGCTTATAACTGTTACAGTTTGTTTTTAACTTTTTTTTTGTCTAATTTATCAAAGTAAGGATGGTATGTTTTTGAGGAACAAAGTGAGCTTGTGCGTGCAGCTGTACAAGATTAGGTCTAGTTAGGTTTGTCTGTTATTCTTGTATTGGTTTTGCTTGTGCCACATTGAGTTTAGTTTGTTTGTTATGTAATTCAGACTTTATGCCATAACTATATGTGATAATGTTTTAAAGAATGTAATATACGCAGTATTCTGATTCCCAGAAACTCTCTTTGATTTCAGTTTTTGAGATTTACTACTAGGGGGAAATTTCAGAGCTTCAAATCTTCTCAGACGTGTTTCTAGTTACACCTAAATTGAGTTTAGAAGGTACCTTGTAAGGTGGATCTGCTTGAAGCCTTTGACACTAGAATCGCAGAATTAGGTGAACCACGTTGAAGATGAATCCCTACTATGTTGGGCTTCTAGTTCCTGTTGTATATACTCTTCTGGTTCGCAATAACAAGCCTCAAAAAAGAAGGGGTGTGCCTGTTGATGTTGGAGGGGAACCAGGGTATGCAATTAGGAATCACCGTTCTCCTTCTCTTGTGGAATCTGCATGGGGTGAGATCTCAACTCTTGCTGAGCTCATTGAGTGGTCATGCAAGCAAAACCAAGACAAGCCATTTCTTGGGACCAGGAAGCTGATTGCTAAGGAGACTGAATTGACTAAAGATGGTCGAGCTTTGGAGAAACTGCATTTAGGGGAATATGAGTGGTTAAGTTATGGTGAAGTATTTGAAGATATATGTGATTTTGCTTCTGGATTAGTACAAATTGGGCATTCAAGAAATGAACGTGCTGCGATCTTTGCTGATACCCGAGAAGAATGGTTTGTTGCACTGCAGGTAATTATGATTTGTGCTCTGATCCTTTTTGTTCTTATAACTCGAACTATAGAGAAATTTTGGTGAAAGCTCATTATTTGTACTTTCTTCATATATGTCTCTCTTCAATCTTTCATTAAGTTGCATATTTCATCTATCTTACATTTCCCTCATATTTGCACAGGGTTGCTTCAGGCGCAATATCACTGTAGTAACCATATACGCATCTCTTGGTGAGGAGGCTCTTTGCCATTCCTTGAATGAGGTAAATCTTCTCAACTGCTTTCTTCTTTTGATGTTTTTTGCAGGGCTACACGTTTATTGTGCTGCTAATCATGAACTATTTAACTCTATTCTGAACCTCACACCTGAGTTTTTGCTTAAGTTAGTGATTCTTTTAAGGCGTGCTTTGCAATATTTTACAGACGGAGGTCACAACTGTCATCTGTGGGCAAAAGGAAATGAAAAAACTTATGGACATAAGTGGACAACTTGATAGTGTCAAGCGCATAATATGTATGGATGATGAGTTCTCTTTGATTGAGGGAAACTGGACGATTTCTTCATTTTCTGCTGTGAAGCGGCTAGGGAAAGAGAATTCTGTTGATGCTGACATGCCACTTTCAGCTGATACTGCAGTTATTATGTATACGAGTGGAAGCACTGGCTTGCCTAAGGTAGGGAGAAACTAGGTGCAATTTGGATTCTACTACATCGCTGATTCATTATTTCACTGGATATGCTGAATCATCTGTTCAGTAGTATGTTTTGGTAGTCTTCATTATGCTGGTTTACCTTCGTATTATAGTGAATCAGCCTAATTTCGGTCCAAATATGGAAGGAAATATATATTTATTCACTTAATTAGAATTGTCGCGAATCAATCTATGGTAATTGGTTGGTTTTACTGGTATGGACTAGATACAGGTAGTATCTTAAAATTTATGGGCTTTGATGGACAAAAAGTTGCATCAAGTGTTACACTGGAGTGACTTCTCTCCTTTATGTGACTTGAAAATTCAGCCAATTCATTTATTCTGTAGAAACGTAGATGGATTATTTCTTCATAGAAAAAATATATATTGTCATAAGATTATCTTAAAAGTTGTCTTAGGAGTTTTCACTTTCTTAGTGGTTGGAGGATATTGCCATAGCCATTGGAATTTCTGTTAGTTGCTTAAGACCATTCAGTTCCTTGTAATTAGAGAATATATTGTGTAAATTCCTTATTCTATTTGGTTTCCAGTTGGTAACTAATCTAATGCGCCACTTCTAGTTCATACCTTTCAATTTTGAAAATTTGCTTAGTGTCGTATTTAATGTACTAATTGCGCATGTTTTTGGGCATGCTTGTGTCATATACTGATACTGTTTCAACCTGTCTGTCTCTTATTAGATGAATGAATTTTACCAACTTATATGATATATAAGTTTCAATTATTCGTGTTACTTATCTTTTTTTTTTTTTGAAAAAATCGTAATGAAGTTTGACTTGTTACTTCTTGCATAGGGTGTGATGATGACACATGGCAATGTTTTGGCTACCATTTCTGCTGTTATGACAATTGTTCCTGGACTCAGCTCTAAAGATGCTTATTTAGCATACTTACCAATGGCTCATATCCTGGAATTGGCTGCAGAGGTACAAATTCACTGTGCTTGAGGCATAAGAGATTAAGTTGAGTTACAAATTCATAACCAGTGACATTTTTAAAACTGCAGAATGTAATGGCTGCTATTGGATGTAGAATAGGATATGGTTCCCCGTTAACCTTAACAGACACATCAAACAAGATAAAATGGGGTACCAAGGGAGATACCACTGCCTTGCAGCCTACATTATTAACAGCAGTGCCAGCCATTCTTGACCGTGTCCGAGATGGTGTCCGGAAAAAGGTTTGTTATTTTGACTCTATGTAGAAAAGTAATCCAATTTTAGCCATCCCTTCCTGACTCCTGCCCTCCTCTAAGCGAGAAAAGGAAGGACGGAGAAGATGGGTAGCTCTAAATGATGCATATGCTTTCACTCATAAACATATTATGAATGTCCGTGGTGCTTAATTTAAGGTGTAAATCTCAATGACTTCTACGAAGATACACTAATGACTAATGTCATTGTTTTCAACACCTTATAGCAACTGTATCATTGAAATAGGATATTGGCAAAAACTATTCTAGATCCTTTGAGTCATATATTGTCAAAGCACGCAGTAGATATGGCTTGCCATGACATACAGATACGTAGCACCAGAACTATCCTCTATCGCCCTTGGCTGTTCTTAGTAACTAATTGCATTAACAAGGGTAGTGTATCTCAGTTGCTGTCAGTTTAAATTTTTGCATGGAATATAATGAGATGTGTGTAACACTGTAACTAAAAAACTGTAAGCTACTTATATAATTATATTGCAAGAATCAATGAAGAAAAAAAATTATGACATTATTTTATTATGTAAGGGAAATTCTTGAGGACATATATTATAGAATGTATATGTACTACAACAGTTGAGTAAAATATACACGTGTACACACAACTACACATATAAAAGTTACTCCATATACTGTGTAATGATGATGTTGTGCCAATATGGGAAACGTAATTGAGAGCTTCATAACAATTTGTATCCATTAACTCTAATGTATCATAGTTTGACAATTGACGATTGTCATGATAAGTACTGTTTGTATGTTTTTGTCCTTTGACTGTTTGGATTTAGGTTGATGCAAAAGGTGGCCTGTCCAAGAAGTTATTTGAACTAGCATATTCTCGGCGTTTGTCAGCAATTAATGGGAGTTGGTTTGGTGCCTGGGGTCTAGAGAAGCACTTGTGGAATCTTCTGGTGTTTAGAAAGATTCGAGCTGTTCTCGGTGGTCATGTTCGTTTTATATTATCGGGAGGCGCTCCTCTTTCTGGGGACACCCAAAGATTCATCAATATCTGTATCGGGTTTGTACACCTTTATGCTTCTTTGATAATATTTTTCTACATTACCTCCACTTTGGATCTGGATACTTCTTCCTTGAAATTTAGAAGATAAAATTAAAACGTGGTATTGTCGTCATAGTAAAGTTTGAATCTGCATCATAAAGAAAAAAAAAACTCTTCATGCGCACCATGTCTGATGTTTGATTTATAATTCCAGTGCTCCAATAGGCCAAGGTTATGGCCTTACTGAGACTTGTGCCGGTGGTACGTTTACTGAATTTGACGACACATCGGTTGGCCGTGTTGGCGCTCCACTTCCTTGCTCGTTTATCAAGGTGAGACACTAGAAATCATTCTTTTTCTAATACCTTCGCAGAAATTTTAACATCTCCGCCATTCACATTGTTGTGCGTTACATTATATACTTTTTCCGTCATCTGTAGACAATGTACCTGATGTGAAATTGTCACTGATTTTGAGTCACGGAGATCTATTGCCAATCATCCAACATTCTCGAGTTTGACTTTGAATCTTTGATGAGTTAGAAAGTGACTTCTTATATATTTCAGTTGATAGACTGGCCTGAAGGAGGGTATCTAATAGGTGACAAACCAATGCCTAGGGGAGAAATAGTCGTTGGTGGTCCAAATGTCACACTTGGATATTTCAAAAATGAAGCTAAGACCAATGAAGTATACAAGGTAGTTCTTTTCTAATCCCTATTAATCTTTCAACAATAAAGATGCAAGCTATAAATAACTAATTCAACGTCATTTTGTAAATGGGGAAAGGTCGATGAAAACGGTATGAGATGGTTCTACACTGGTGATGTAGGACAATTTCACTCTGATGGTTGCCTTGAGATAGTTGATCGGAAGAAAGATATTGTCAAACTCCAACACGGAGAATATGTCTCTCTCGGAAAGGTATTCTCATTTAGTTCCTTTCTTGCTCATGGAAATTCCTAGAAATGACATTTATCCACAGGTTGAGGCAGTCCTGGTTGCAAGCCCCTATGTCGACAACATCATGCTACATGCCGATCCTTTCAAGAGCTACTGTGTGGCTCTTGTGGTAGCTGCACAACACGCCTTGGAAAATTGGGCTGTTGAACGCGGAATCAGCTTCAATGACTTCTCAGACCTCTGCAACAAAGCAGAAGCCGCCAAGGAAGTACTCCAATCACTTATAAATGTAAGCATTTTCAACTTTAAAGTAACTTCGAATTTAGATAAAATTATGAAAGGGTTCCAGTGAGGAGCTAGCTCTCTTATAGTGAAAAATAAGTATCATAGAAGTGCACTTTCCGAATATGCACATTATGACACATTTTACGCTCTTCATTCTTCCCTACGAGGATCATGAAGATGATTCATTTATCCTACTGACTGAAATTTGGTTATTAATGATTCAGGTTGCAAAGAAGGGCCGTTTGGAGAGATTCGAGATCCCTGCAAAGATCAAATTGCTACCGGAGCCATGGACTCCTGAATCTGGCCTGGTGACTGCAGCCCTTAAGCTGAAGAGAGATGTTATCCGAAAGGAATTTTCCGAAGAACTGAAGGAGTTATACGAATCATCATAAATGTATTCTGGAGGTAGGGGGCTGTTTACTGTAAGATGATCCTCCTTGATTAAATTATATACTCTCCTTTGTATTTCATTCTATATTTTGGGAGTAGATAGAGTGATTGCATGATAGAGCTGCTGCCCAGTTAATTGGTTATATTTATTTTGTTTCAGTATGGTGACTAAACAATGTTTGTAAGTTAACAATTATAGATGAACATTACCTCTTTCGTCTGCTGTCATCGGATCGTTATTAAGTTGCATCGTTTGTGATATGCTCTACTTGTTACATTCGTAAGATGGTAACATTGTTTGTCGAGGTCATGGTGATCCGAATGAGAAAATAAGTGATGTTGAACAACTTCTTCCGGTCTGCTGCTAATCTTTTTGTTGACAGATTGCGAGTCTTGTATTTAAAGTCGATAAATTTTATGAATGAAAACTCAATGGGCTTATGTTGAGGTTGAAGCAAATAAGTCAGCTAATTAGCTTAGCGAGTCTTGTATATAAGGGTCTTGTATATAAGGGCGGTGAAATCACATGTTTAAATGGCATGTTATATTGTAATGACCTAATAGTAAGCTCCTAATGATTCAAATCTTTCTTTGTTGTGATTTCGTAGTTGTGGTTTTTGAGTAGATTTTTGTAGGCTTCAATTTTTAGAAAAATATTGATAAGTACGTATTTTATGTATTTATCACAATAATTCCGATAATTCAAGTTGAGTTAGATTTCTTTTTTTAAGAAAAAAGTTCAAAATAATCTTCCCAAATAATCCCCAATAAATCAATAATCTCTTGTTGTCGAATGCACCCGTTCTCTTCTATCACTGATGTAGTGGTGTGTCAAATTGATGACAGTGGGTTGGTGGCAAGTTTTTGTGTAACAACATAGTTGATGTCATTACGGTTGAAGATAGTATAGTTTGTGATAACATCATTGTTGACAATATAGTCGTTGATAGTATAATTTATAACAATAGGTTGATGACAACACAATTGAAAGTACAATAGGTGATAATACGATTGATGACAATACCGTTTATTACAACACAAGTGATGACAATACCATCATAGCACTGTAGATAACAATACAATTCATATTATTAAATTATGTAAAAAGAATTTCTAGAAAAAAAAATGAAAGTTTCTTTAAAAAATCGGAAAAAATCATTATTCATTTTTTTAATTAAGGGATCAAAAAAATCGAAAGATGAAAAGTTAGGAACTAGATTCCCTATTTCATAACTTCAAGTGTTAACCTACCAAAATTTTCCGGGTATTAAATTATTATTATTTGTTGCGATATTGTTCTCAAAATGAATAACCTAAAACCGGATGTTTCAATTTTTACATTTTAAATTTAACACGTAATTGCCATAATTCATTATAGTTTTTTTTTTCTCTCTCTTCTGTTTGGTACCTTTCAAGTTTGGTCTTTATTGAGATGGCCAATAACTTTGCCTTTTTAGTTTGATGTCCTTCAAGTTTGATTCTGTTTCCCACCACTTGGTGTCGTTCAAGTTTAGTCATTTCCGGTTAGTGTTCTAGAGGTGTCAAACGGGTTGGGTCACAATAGGTGTAGGATGAAATCAGGTCGGGTAAAAAAACGTTTGGTTTTTAAGCGGTTTAGTTCGGGTCATATACCAATTGTTCATGTTGGAATGAGCTATCAGATAACCTCATTTTTTGGATCATAATGGATCAGTTTATTTCGATTTCTGGCTCAATTCGGTTCACTTCGTTTTAATAAATTTGGGTAAACGTGTCAATTAGAACGAATCAATCAAATTCAAAGTCAGAACATTTTATATTCGGACTGTACTCAATACGGTTATTGCTATTCGTACCAAGTGAACATGTTATTCATACCGCTTGTACGACTACGCGTCGCGTAGCTGTAGTTAGCGTTTTATTTTTCGTTTTTTTATTAAAATTTATTTTTTATTTTTTCTAATTTGAGCGCCGGCGCTGGCGCTCGAACCCTTTTTTTTTTCAATGCGAATTTCACATTTTACATCGAAAAACACCGAAATTTAAACCAGATTTAGAATTTGGGCGCGGGCGCCAAGAGCCGACGCTCAAATAAATAATTTTTTTTAAAAAAAAAGCGCTTACGCCTATGCAAGGCATACGCGTAGCTCAGATTGGTCTTAACGCTACGCGTACGCGCTGCGTAGGCGTAAATATAGTACGCATAGCATGGAACGGGGGGTACGAATAGCAATCTGGACTCAATACTCATTGCTACTATTTGTGTAGTCGGTTCCAGTCTTCATTTCCCTTTGTGTGGTCCTAGTAGAAGTCTTTGCATTTGCCTAATAGTATCCCTAGTGGTTCGATTTTTTTTTGCTTGCAATTCATCATGCACGATGTATTGTGATTGTAGATAGAAATTTGCATTACCACGAATTTTTCTTCTTTCACCATGCCCAATTATGTACACTTGCGATGATGAAAATTATTTTAGTATGGGGTGGACATACTTTTTAGTTAGTTGGAGTGATAAATGAAAAACTTTTGAGCTTACAATTACTATTTGATTACTAAGTTATATGATAAAATAAAGAGAAATTTGTCTGAACAGTACCCATGTTTTGGGCTGACTAAACTTTATATCCATCCTTTTAACTATCAGGTACCTCGTCTACTGACCCGATCAAATATTAGTATGTACGGTACTGTTCACACGTTAAATGTGAAGAACAGCGTTAACTGTGAGGGGCAAAATTGTCCACTGAGATTCCCCATTGCTGAATCTCCCAGATAATGCAAACGCAAGAACGAAGCTCCAGTTTCACCCAAAAAGATCAAAGCTTTCGCAATTCGTTCACAATTTCACATCCCAAACCATCGCAATTACAAATTCACAAACACACCTCCAAAATCAACTCATTTGATCCTTAATTCTCGCCCAATTCAACACAAATCAACCCTAATTCCCACAAAACCCAAAACTCAAGACCCTAAGCACCCAATACATCCCAATTACGAATTAACGCAAATGGAGCTAACACAGTAGGACGCCGAAGCGAACCCCAATTCTCCTGGCAAATTTTCGCTTCTTCTCGTATCTACCAAGGTACTAATTGGCCAATTTTGTTGTTTCATCCATTAATTTCATATCTTCCCCTCGTAGTCCTTTTTTATTATTTGTTTAGGGAAATAAATGAGGATAGAGGTGAAGTGCAGCTGTGACAATGGCTACTGTCCAGAATGGGCTATAGTGGAATTGCAAGGCCTTGTTGAGGTCCAACCGGACTTCCAAAATCAGATCCAGAATCTCGAAATCAGAAAGCTCTGTCGTGCTTCTACACAGGTTAATCCCCAAATTTGCGAATTGAATGACTAAACACAGTAGAACATTATTGACTAGAGTTCCAGTAAAAGGGAAATGGTCTATAGTTGTTTCTTGTTGTCTTTGCCGCAAGCTGACACAAGCAAAACAACCCCAATCGACACCGCATCAGTTATTAGGGCCTTTGATTTTGAAATGAAATCTCCATTTGCGTTAATTCGGGATGGTTTGGATTGTGAAATTTCGCTTATTTTTTGCTTTTGTAATTGGGATGGTTCGATTTTGGGTTTTGTAATTGGGATGGTTTAGGATGTGAAATTGTGAACGAATTGCGAAAGCTTTGATCTTTTGGGGTGAAGCTGGAGCTTCGTTGCGTTTGCATTATCTGGGAGATTCAACAATGGGGAATCTCGGTGGACAATTTTGCCCCTCACAGTTAACGCCGTTTTATAGATTTCACGTGTGAACAATACCGTATATACTAATTTTCGGTCGGGGTCAGTAGATGAGATACCGTTCTGATAGTTAAAAGTATGAGATACTAAAGTTTAGTCAAACAAAAAAATGGATACTGTATAGATAATTTTCTCTAAAATAAATGTAAAAATTTAGATAATACAGTAAAACATCATCCATGATGTACAACATTATCTAAATTTATTAGGCCAAATAATTTATATATCATAATAAGATAGTAGGAGCCATATAATAAAATCAATAACATTTATGATAAAATAAATGTAAAAATTAATATTTGATTAGGGGTACTTTTCAAGTACGATTCATTATTAGGGTAGGCCGTGCGGTTGCGTGTGCAGCTAACACGTGTCCAAAATTTTTTTTTTTATTTTTTTTCAAAAACGAATGAAAATGATAGTTAAAAAATTATTAAGGTATAATTCATAACGTATAAAAGGATAGTTAATGAATTATAATAGAATAGTTTATAGTGCAAAACTTAAAAAGAATAATGCATAACTTATAAAATGATAGTTCATAAGTTATAATTGAATAGTTCATAACATATAAACGATTAAAGTTTATAAGAGAATAGTGCAAAATTTATAACATGCTAGTTCAAAAAAAAATTTCATTCGTTTTTTAAAAAAGTAAAAAAAATTTAACATGTGTCAGCTCCACCTGCAGCCGCACTATCCTAAAAAGAAAAAGAAATCAACAGCCCTGAACAGTTACCTACTAAGTTATATGTTATTTTATCTAATTTACTTATGTATAAAATAAAATAAAAACTTTTTAAATTTTATAAAAATTTCATTTTTCTACTTTCTCTAAAATTATAATAAATTTTTTTGGATTGATAAGATACCGATCCTAATTTTGATTATTGTATTACTTTAGCAAAGCAAACCTAAAGCATCCGTCTTCATCTTCTTCGCAGGATTCTCAGCTTCTCCAGATCTTCCAGTTATCCATCTCGCTCTCCAAGTCTCTTGTCACTCAGATCGTTACAGCCTCTTTTATGTCTAGGTTTCACTTTTCCACATCTCTACTTTCTCAAATCTCAATCTGTAATCTCCAAATCGCCATCGCAATTAGATTCTTTGCGGGTCTCTTCCAACCATAACCTTAATTCCCTTATCGACCACCGCCTGCGACGGACTCACTTCTCTCCCTCCCTCTATTCGTGTAACCTCTGACCGCTTCTGGCTTTCCTAAACGGGATACGCAACCGCCTAGAGCTTTCCGGTCGCCTGTGAGTTCTCCCTTCACAATTCTCTTGTTTCCGATTATTCGTTCGATCTATTGTATGCTATTTTTGTGTTGAAATTTATTACTTCCTGCTCTGATATACTGACCCTGATGAAATAACTAATTGTTTGATTTCTTGTTTACGATTTTGAGGCGTGTTTTTTGTTTAATTTCTACACTTAAAAGGTCTAATCTTTAGAAGACATTCTGAAACCTAGCCATTCGGGGCGAGATTTCATTGAAAGGCAAAATCGGCAACCCTTTGAGATTTGTTTGCTGTTCAGGTGCCGAAATTGTTTCAACCTGAATGAGAAAAATTGCTCATTCTAGTTGTGTTTGCTTTTGATGCTATCAATTACTTATTTTACCCTACCAATTTTTTTTTACTTATTTTACTTTGTGAGGATCATAGCAAGTCAACTGTTTTGCTTTGTTTACTCTCTCCTCTGTTTTGTGTAGTGTTGTTTCTGATTATTTTTGTTTCTTGTTGCAAATTTGGAATCTTTAATATGCCTAAAATTGACATATTAAATGGACTTTTCTGGAATTGTATAGCTAGGTGCCAATGGAGCTAAGGTGTGTGCAATGTGGAAGTCTCATGGAGAAGCTTTACATCCAATATTCACCTGGAAACATCCGCCTCATAAAATGCTCTCACTGCAAATCCGTTGCAGATGAATACATTGAGTGCGAGTTCATGATCATACTCATTGATTTGATTCTTCACAAGGCCAAAGCTTACAGGCATCTCCTCTTCAACATGCACAATCGCGATACCATCAATTCGGACACCTTCTTGCTCAAGTTATCGGCAATGTTCCTTATTTTGGATGTCTATAAGCTGTTAATAATGTCCGGGACTTCATCTCAAGGCTGGTCATTTTCCTCCAATCTCTGCTTGAAAGTTTTATTATCCACCATTGTCGGGAATTTCGTATTTCTATGCATGTTGACGATCCTCTCAAGGAGATTCCTGAGATTCATTGATGGGTTCTCCGGGTTCAAACAAATTTTGCTTGCTGTGCTTGTTTCGAGTTACTTGAAGCTATTTATGGTGGCCATGGCGGTTTGGGAATTTCCGTCTTCAGTGGCTTATATAATTGATATGATTGTGATGTCATCTAATTTAGTGGCTTTGGATGTTATTACTGAATCATCTATGAAGAGATGCATGGGAGTTTGCTTTGGAGCACACAGTGTGAAGCTTTTTGTGACTTGGATGCTGAAGTTGCTTGTCTCCAATTCTTTTGGTAACTATTTGTTGTAACTGGTCAGGAATTCAGTTGGTTAAACTGTTCTCAGGCGGAATCCTTCAAAGATTCATCTGCCCGGCGCAGGGACTCATGGGCGAAGCCGGGGGTGTGGGTCTTGTTAAGATTAACACTGATGCATCAGCGATGGAGCGTTGGACCGGGGTGGCTATTGTGTTGGGCGAGGTGTTTCGGATGCAAGGGGACGTGCTACAAAGGGGCTACCGGGGTGGTTATTGTGGTGGGCGAGGGTGGCTCGGATGCAAGGGACATTCTACAAAGGGGCTTCCCTGTTTTGTCTTGAAAAGGGACTCGAAGCTTGGGGTTGATGATGTTAGGAGCCTTTGCGGGGTGTGCGTTTTGGCTCATGTGAGCAGTAGGTTTTACACAGTTGCCGACGTTTTAGCTAGGACTTGCAGCCCTCAACGGTTCTTAACTTAACTAGTTAACTTGGCGTGTGCAAGCAATTGTATATTTATGGCCTAGAAGTATTTCTTCATTTGTTGTTGTAAATCAAACTTCTTTTTATTTTTGATATTGCTTTGTCTTACATTCAACAGGTCATAGCGTATGAAACAGTAGGTTTTACACAGCAATTGTATATTGTTGAATTTCGAAGGCAACTTGATTCTCTTCCTTTCATTGGCGGTGTTCAGCATTTTTCACTTTCCTGGAAAAAATTTAGGGTCTGTTTTCTGGGAGAATTTGCAGATGAAGGAAGATGAAGCGTATGATGAAATGCAGAAGTTATGGCGTTTGGGAAGGCTAACGTTTGGAAGATGAAGCAGTGTTTGATCTATATGGTGACGGAGTTGCTAATCAAGAGCAATTGTTTGAATCTATTAACATGGCTGCCCTTTAGGATCTGCCTGCGATTTTGGTTTGGAAGAACGAATCCGGATCCGTGTCAGCTTTCAGGAAAAAAAATAAAAATATTTTTCACGGTTTTGGAACCCGTGACGGCTACGGGTTCTGAATAGGTAGTGCGTTTGTGAATTCCATTGTTGTGTACCCGGATCCGTGTCAGCTTTCAGGAAAAAAAATAAAAATATTTTTCACGGTTTTGGAACCCGTGACGGCTACGGGTTCTGAATAGGTAGTGCGTTTGTGAATTCCATTGTTGTGTACGTAATACTCCTCTTTTACAAATTAGAAAAAAATCGAGTGGAATATCCATGAGTTGTAAGGCAAACGTATCGATATCAATTCTGATTTTGGATTGAAGGCAAAACGTGTCAAAGGTTAAAATCGAGTGGAATAACCGAGTTGCTGATCCCTGATGTAGTTGTTGATAGATTTACTAGGGGGATTTAGTAGCACGGCTATAGATTTGTAAAACGCGGAACTCAAGCGCATTATAAATACGTCACGTATCCGGAAGTCGATTATGCGCCATACCTGACACGTATTCATAATGCGCATGAACGTCGCGGATACGCGTAGGGTGTTGATCTAACTCTCAAAAACAATTGTTGTGTAAGATAATAAATTTAAAAGATGACCATCTTTATTCTAATGTTATGTATGTTTGGTTATATATATTGAGAGTCAAAGAAGAAGTGAATGAACCTCACAAACTCTCCAAAAAGTCGGTACCGGAAATGACAACAAAAGATGACGAAGAGATGTTGATTCCGTTCGATTGATACAAAATTTAGTCAACGAGACGAATTTCTTCCACACTTTGAGGTAAGCATATTTTAACTTATTGCAAGTTGTTGATTGTACCAAATAAAAAAAAATTATTATATTTTTTTCAATTAGGGTCTACCGAATTATCCGCGTGATTAAGGACCGACTATTCTGCTATGTTTAAAATTCGTGTTTTTTTCTATGATCAAGAGATAATAGTTGATTGGACTTGTTTCATGGGAGGAAAGATGAATATGGTACTAGTCACAAATAAATCATGAAAAAATGTTAGGGGATTTGTTGCGTTTCGGTTGACATGTGAACGTTTTGGACACCCTCGGAAGAAAAAACTGCAATAAGAAAAAAAATGCTAGAGTCATATGTGACGCCCTCATGGTAATCGCGGTGTTCGTTGGTTGCGCGGCGATACTCCTTTGGAAGCGATAGGGGCGTAGAGATCCGTTAAGAAGGTAATGGAAGCTCTGAAGCCTTTGTCACTTTGTTTTTTAGAAGCTTTTATCAATTAAATTATTTTTATTTCAAAAATAATTAAATAATATTAGGGTCCTACTTTGTATCTCATATAACAAAGATGCTCTATTAGGTCAATCTTCTTCTTTTTTCTTTCCGTTTTTGAGTTATTTTATGTGTTTAGAAAGTATTATTAATTTTAAATGGCTGATAATCGGGGTAAACTTGTATTATTATAAATGAGGATGGAATGTGACAACTAGGGTATGCTCATAATATTAGTATGCGTACAGTCCCAATGGTTGATATGTGGGGTATTGTAGATGGTCTCAACATTGCTTGGAAAGAGTGATGCTAGATATGTTATTATTGAAACAAATTCACAATTGGCTACTACTCTGCTCAAGAAGACTATTCCTAAGTGTCATTCTCTATCAAGCCTTCTACATAAGTGTCAAACATTAATTCAAAGAGTTTTGGCTTGTTAAAGTTCGTCATGTGTTTCGTGAGGCGAATACCGCTGTAGACAAATTTAGCTAGTTTAGCTTCTCAGTTTCGTGTTGATGCACATGTATTGCTTGATCCTCTTGAGGGTGTAGGGTAATCTCCCATTTGGTGACAGCTTAACTCTAATCTTATCTATAATAAACGCAGTTAGACGAACTATAAATCATTGATTCTCCTTCCCACCAAAATGTTTTTTGAAGATTTAGTTTGATTTCTTCGTAAAAAATCTTTTCTCTACTCCCCTGAGCGCATATAAAGCATTTTAGCCATTAAAACTTGATTAAGTATATATGACGTTTTATACTTTATAAATGGTAAGTTACGATAAATATCATTGTTTTATATATTTTTGGCTTTGGTCGTAAGGGATGATGTTATTAATAAGTGGTAAAATTAATAAAATAATCTATATAAAAGTATATTTTTTATTGATTTTAATCCGAATATAAGTTTGGGTTTTCAAAATACTTTTTTGGTTCTAGTGAGTAGGTGCGTGGCCATTGCTTCAAAACCCCATTAAAATAAATAAACAATGTATATAAATGATTGATGCGATGTAACCTGATCAATTAACAAGGTCGATCACTGCAAAATATTTTAATATATTATGGTTGATATTTTATATATTTTAATTCGAGATTAACTAACTAAACTGCCATATAATTATACATATGAGGACAAGGTCGTTACACTTTGGACTATGCGTTGTTACTTTTACAGTTTTACTATATATATCATTTTTGTAATTTATTAACGTTACACTTTGGACTATCAACTATGCGTTGTAGTGTTGACATTTTTAGTTTTTGAAATTGAAGAATAGTGTTTTTTTATGATGAATAGTATCATCCCATTTCGAACTCGTCGTGGTAACATCGATAAGACGTAAATATAATGGAGTTCGATGGGTAAGCAAAATGCCAAACACATAATTGCAAGGCTCTCGAAACCCAAAGCAAACGTGTACGACCATTCAATCATACATGACAAGTAGTCAAGCTTGGTTTTAAGTATGGGCACATAGTGAGTGAGGGTTCCAAAATTTTATCTCTTTTCTATTTAGATAAAGTTAAAATCAAATTACTAAAGGTATACTACGGTAGACGTGGGTCCCAAACCTAAACCGGCGGTTTAGGTTAGGGAACCGACGCCGGTTTGCTAAGCCGTTAAATCGGCGGTTTGGCGGTTTAGCGCATGTTTTAAAAAAATAATAATAATAAAAAATTAAAAGGTGTAAAACTTGTTATTTTTTTAAAATTTTAACCGAGTTTGCATTAGTACTTTAAGTAAAAACAAAATCGAGTTTCCATTAGAAATTTTTTACATTAGCAATTTAATTAAAAAAAAAAACGATAGCAAACTTGGTCATAATATCCAAAATTTCGTACTAGAGTTTGGATATTATGATCGAGTTTTCTCTCGGTTCTTTTTAGTTAGTAATTTTATTTATTTAATAAAAACGAGTTTGTTCTCGATTTTTTATTTTGTATTACTAATTGAATTAAAAAAAAGGGGCTTGAACCGGTTTTCCGGTTGCCTACGTATCATCTCAGGGTTAAGAGGAGTTAAAGCTTACGTAGTTCTCTTACCTTTGCTTACCTTTTTTCGGACTTCCAAGTTGTTTTCGTTACCCCATTATCTTTTCACCTCGGACTAGGAAGTGGTGCCCGGATCATCGAAGTTGAAATCCAATCTTGAGTCATAAACCGGGGCATTTCGTTGTTTCCGCTTTTCCGCCCTTATCCAATGTTGAACGCATATATACTTGTGCCTCCAATTTCTCAGGCATCAATTGACTTCTCTTGTTACTTAGCAATTTTCCTCCCCGTTTAAAAGTTTTCTCCACGGCCACCGTTGATGCGGGCCCGGTCATAAGTTGCTGCACAATCTTGGATACTTCGGGGCTAACTTCTTCCACCAATCCAAAACTTCAAAAGTTTCACTATCAAAACTAAAACAAGTTGTTAAATAATCTTGAAATTTCGCATTTGCGCATGAATGCCTTGGTGTTTTTGTTATTTTAGCTAAAATTTGTTTAGCTTTTGAAAGGATAGAAGAAGAAGAAGAAGAAGAAGAGGGTGGAGGAATCGGTTCGGCGGAAGAACTAGCACTTGTTTCAAATAAAGAAAGCAATTTATTAAATTTCAATACAAATATCAAGAATAATGGTATTAGTGTTTTTAGAAGAAGTTAAGCATAACTATTCATAATAGACATTTAACAATTAGGTAACACCATCAATTTTAAGTATATGATAAAAAAAAGGCAGAAATAAGATAAACTAAGGGAATATCGTGTAATATTTAAGCCATTTTATTTTCATATCGGTTATAACATTTACAATTGTTGGATAAGTAAAACCGGTTGGTAAAGCCTCGGCAACATTTACGGCTATTTCTAAAAAGTTACAAGAAGTGAGAGTGTAAACATAACTCATCATATTAGTTGAATCACTATAAAAAAAACATTTAAAATATCACAAATATCATAACAAGTTTGCCAAATAATTTCATCATATAACATAGACCACAAAATGTATTGTCCGGAAAATGATTGTAAAAGATCTTTGTAACAAAGAGCTTGACTAAGTAGTTTGTAAGTTGAGTTCCAAAGTGTTCCAATATCTTTTGAACATTATTTTCTAAACACGTTGATCTCCATTTTTTCTTAAGTCGGTTGAACGTCAAATATGTTCAATTACGTTGGTAATGGGGGTTAACATAACACATAAAATTTTAAGTCCATCTTGAACACATAAGTTTAAAAGGTGGAATGCACATCTTTGGCGAGTAAAAGAAGTTCGTATAAGTTGTCCCGCTTTCCCCACCAAATCGTTTACGGCGGCGGTGTTAGCGGGTGCATTATCAAAAGAGTGTGAAAAAACTCGATTTTGTAAATTAATTTTTTTGTAAAACCGTTTTTATTAAATTTGCAAAGTTGGTGTCATTGTGTCTTTTGTAAAAATGGTGAAATGCAATAGCAAATTTATGCAAAAACATGTTGGTATCAATAAAATGTAAAGTAATGCCCATGTAAAAATGTCTTTCTGATAATATACTCCAAATATCACTCCAAATTGAAATTTGATGCGAAAATGATTGTAAAATCGTAAGAATTTTTTGTTTCTTTTGTTCAAAAGATTTAGAAATTAATTTGGAAACGGTTTTACGAGAAGTTGGTTTAAAAGAAGGTTGAAGATAAGTAGTATTATATTCTCGTACATTTTCATATTCCGCATAAGAAAATGGAAAAGCTTGAGAACATATTAGGTTGCTAATCCTAAACTTTCTTCACTATAATTATACATAAATAAAAGAGTTTGAGGGGAAGATGATGCAAACCCGTGGGACAACTGAGATTGTCCCCCTGATATTCCGAGCTTCTCGGAATGAATCTTTTGCATGTGGGCTTGCAAAGTCCCGTAGCCGCCATTCGCGCTCCACTTGTACACCTTCGGACATTAGTTGCACGAGACTTGACAATAGTTGTTTACCACCTCACCCTTCTTGTAATGCTTTGTGAAGATGTCGGATGTAAGCATTTCCAGTGGAGGGACTTGTCGGAAAGCCCCTTCACCTTGACCTTGTGGTATATCAGACATTTGAGTATCGCTTTCTTTGGTGTTAGGAAAGAAAGTGGAAGTGTTGTCGCTCAGGTTTTCCATTAAAATAGATTGAGAAATCAAGAATTGAGATTCGAGAAATCGAGTATACGAGATCGAGATTGAGAGTAGTAGTAGTAGGAGAGAGTTGAGAATGTTGGTGTGAGATAATTTGAAGAATGGTAAGTTATTTATAGGAATTGAGGGTAGATTTTTTCTTTTATCTAAACAAATAACATTAATAGTTTTTTTAAAAAACATAAAAAAATAAAATAAAAACACAAACCAACGGTTCAAAAAGCCGTTGGAATGTGGGCCCCGCTCAAAAAGAGTCGTTGGCAGGCTAAGAGCCATTGGGCCAGCTAACGGCTCTTTTTCTGGCCCAAATCGACGGTTTGGGTCAACAAAAATCTAAAAAAAAGAAAAACATAAACTGGTTTAACATCTTATGGAATAAGTTGCTCTAAGTCAAATGTCTGAACGAGTTAGCCCAACCTCCCACCCTTATTCTAGTTGAACTAATTAAACTTTGTGTATTCTTTTGATCATACACAATATTAATGCACAATTTCGATTACACGATATTAATACATAATTTCAAATACACAATGTTAATAAATAAAAGACTTGTGTAACCAAACCTTGTGTAAATGACTCGAGCATACATAATGTACATACTGACGTGTGATATGGACAAATAATACACTTTATTTGTTATATTTAACCGTTATGTACACATTTTCAATTAATATGTATTTATCATGCAATCACAAACAGAACTCGACACATTAATATGTACATATTGTATACATATTTCATACTCAATATTAATATGTACATATGTATACATATTTTCAATTAATAGGTATTTCGTACACAAGGTTTTTGGTCACACGAGTCTTTTATTTATTAACATTGTGTATTTGAAATTGTGTATTAATATTGTGTAACTGAAACTGTGTATTAATATTGTGTATCATCAAAAGAATACACAAAGTTTAATTAGTCCAATTGGTATAAGGTTGAGAAGGGGATTCAAATTTGCTCACCCCAAAATTGGTGGGTGATATCACCTGTCAATCAAAAATAAGTATTCAATTTTTTAACAATATTTATGAGTGCCTTGATCTATAACAAAATGTACTACAATTTTCTTTAATTTGAATACTTGTTTTTTATTAGTGGGTGCTATCACCCACCAATTTTGGGATGAGCAAAATTGGATCCGAGGGAGGGAGGATCAACTCATCCAGAGTTTGAATCCTACGTTTGACATAATCTTTTATATATTATAATTATGAGGAGAGGGAAATGTACCTACTTAATCAACTCATCCTCTAACTTTTCCAAAATAACTAAATTAGGTAATTTTTGCAGAGATCGTGACTAACAATTGGCATTCCTCTCTCTCCATTTGCGTTTTTCGTACATTCCATTTCTCTGCAAATATCAAAACAATAATCGAGTTTCGGCCGTTTTTCGATACAGGTATCGTCCATGGTATCTTGTTTACGTGTAATTGCTTGTGTAATTATTTTTTCGAAATTGCTTGTGTAATTGCTTTATGTAATTACTATTTCGAAACTGGTTTTGTAATTACCCTGGTAAATGATAACATGATATTTCTATGAGAATTTGTACTATTTCAAAACTATTTATGTACTATTTCAAAAACTACTTGTGTACTATTTTAGAATCCACTTCAACCTCGCACAACAAAGATTTTTCTCTCAAAATCATTATATCACTTAAAAGTATTACCATAACAAACACTTGTAAATCTTACCAATGACAGACACTTGAAAGTTTTAAGTATTTGTTGATAGTGAAAGTATTACACCATGAAAAATTGAAAATACTTCAAAATTTCACCAATAAAAAATTTAACGGCACCACCAACATTAAATGTCATCAATACAAATATATATTTTTCTTTAAAATGCATCAATACAAATACTTTAAAGTTTCACAAAAATGATGTCACCGATTCACTTTCACTAAACCGATTTTTATTTATTTATAAAATTGTGTGAAAATTGGTATGTCAACGTGAAATTGACTGATTAACTCTAATAATTATTATTTTTTGTGACATGATTCAACATTACTCCTAATGCCATAATTATTGTCTTTTTGAAAGAAATTTTAAAAATATAAATTAGAAAACTAAACATTGATATATATTATTTCAAAATTTCATTTTTTCTATATTCAACCAAACTTTCTCCCTAAATAACAACATCAAATGTGTGATTGATTAGTTATATTCACATCACGGGATGCTTGAACCTCTTCCTTAAAATATGTCTACATTTCATTTATTAAACAAAATACTATAATTTTGTTGTTCTATTTTAGGAGAAAAGGATTGGTAAAACATAATTATGAGCCTCACGAGAAGTTAGCTGCAATGCACTACATGAATTTATAAAGTCACAATAAGAAACCCTAACAATTAAAATGGTAAGTCTTGGACGCAACATTAATTCCATTTTATCCACAACATCGATCCTCATCAGCTCTAGCTACACATTTTGTCAACAATTTTCAACTGTACAATAGGAAAATTCAAACTTATAAGTTGATCATCATTTTATCATTAAACTTACGTGTAAGACGACTTACTATTCAAGATGCTTCATACGTAATAATGGGAAGAAAAAAAACATGTATGTTGAATGAAACAAATAAAAAAAATTAATTTTACAACGTAAATTTGGTTGATCAAACATATTCGGGTCCTTTTTATGGTTTGGATCGAAACCAAACCTTAGTGTTCCGGTCCATGATCCAACCGGTCCTAACCGATCGTAAAAATCTGTCCAACTCAGATCGAGACGCATGCACCAATACACAAACTTTCAGAATGTTGAATATAAAGAAAAATAACAAAAATAATATCAATTATGAGGTATGACTAAAAAATAATACTTTAGAAATTACTATTTGGTATATAAACTATTTCATATTAAACTAGTTTTGATACGAGATGAAATTGAGGCCAAGTTTTTTACACAAAACCTCCCATATATTTTTAAAGCACACAAAATGACCCCTACATTATGTTTTATTTTAAGAATAGCCCATGTTATTTTTGGATATTTAACGAATTATGTAATAAAGGTTAGTTATCACTCTATTCTTAAATATTTAAGATTAGTTTATTCGAATTTTTTAAAAGAAGCTTGAGGAAGAAAAAAAATCCATGTTTGTGAGTATTTATTGAAATAATATATCACTTATCGAAAATTTTGTGTAATTTAAAATTTTAAAATTAATATATTTAACGTAAGTTTGGAAAAAAGATCTCCATTTCATGTTTTTGAATCCAATCTTATCATATACCAACATTTTGTGAGAATATTACCTTACTCTTTTAACCAAATTTTTATTTTTAAATTTTAAAGTCTCTCAATTATTTTTATAGTTATATTTAAAATAAATAACTTAAAATATTTAAGAATAAAGTGATAACTAACCTATTTTATTTTAAAACTTCTATTTAAATAATAAAATTTTTTATTTAAATGATACAGTGTTTATTTATATTAAAATTTATTTTTATTCTAACTATCTAAATTCGATTTTACTTGCATTGAAAATGAATTCTCTTTTAAAAAAATAAAACAACTTTTATTTAAATAAAATTTGATTTTTTATTGTGAAAACTATTCCAATTTATTTTATATTTAAATATTTAAATCAAAATATACAACTTTAACTTTGAAAAATAAGTTTTTTTTTCCCCCTTTTTAAAATTCTATGATACAAACTACCATCAAATCCAGAGTTCGTGCAAAATTCAGAAACAATTGAGGGAAGGAAAATGAAAACCAAAAATCCAAGGCAATCAAGGGAAAAAGTAAATCTGATCAAATTTTTGACCTTTTGCAAGTGCAGAGGCTCCTTTGCATATTCTGTGGTCCGTAGCAACTGACAGCAACTCTACAATAAGGAGTCACGGAGCCAAGTCTGCATACTCACAATGGCAGCAAAACCCACCTATCTCTCTCTCTAAAACCCCTTTGCTTTGTCTCTCTCTATACCAAAGTTGCATTACAGCATAAAGAAAGGTGAGAAGCTGAAGAAGAAGAAGAAAACCCATCAACCCATTGGCCAGGCACTCTTCTTTTTACTGCTTTAGAAACAAGAGAACCCAAAAAAATAAAAAAAGAAAGAGTCTTTCTCTTCTTTCCATTACATGTACCTCCAATCTTAGTAATGGTCATCTGTTTAATGGGGTATTGATTGCATGTCTCCCTTTATTCTGGGTATTCTCAGAATATGAATATCCCTTTCTTTTTATCTTCTTCACTACTTTGGGGGAGTAAAAATTGTTACTTTTTTGCCACTTGTTCTTTCCTTTTTTGTTATCTTGATTCTTGGATGATCCCCTTTCTTGTGCTTAAGCATTTATTTGGGGGATCTAAGCTTGTCATGGGTTTGTGTATGCTTGATGTCTTGAAACCCTTATGAACAACTTGGTGGCGATCTGTGTTCTTTTTTTTTGTTTTTATTTTGTTTTTGAAAACAATTGATCTAGACAAAACTTTGATTGTCCTTTTTCCTACTGGATAATCTGACTGTTTATTTGTCTTCTTCAATGTGTTCTCCATGACTTGTGTAGTTTCTTGGTCACTAGTGGATTTTATAGATTTGATGTTTGTAGACTCCTCATGAAAAATTCTAATGAGGAAATTTGATTGCAGATCTTGATGTTATGTGCTCATGATCAAAAAGCCTTGAAAATTAGATAATCTTTGAGAAACGATGCCAAGCCAGCTATGGTACTCACTGCCAAGGAATTGCAGGATTGGAAGGATTTTCCTAAAGGCCTTAGGGTCCTCCTCCTTGATGAGGACTCATCTTCTTCTGCAGAGATACAATCAAAGTTAGAGGAAATGGAGTATATTGGTTAGAAATCGATTCCGGATCTTGATTCGTTTTATCTTCTTTTAGCTGGTGCTCAACTGTTTTAGCTTCAAGAAATGAAAAATGGCATTCTCATGGGTTAGATCCTAAAAGAACTTTTTTGCATGTTAACTTGGTTACTTCATTATTGGGATCTTATGAAGAATCATTTGCTTGTTCTACTATTATTGTTTAGGGTTTGTAAATTTTGCACCTTTCTACTATGATTAGCTCAAGTTTGCTTTCTTTATTGTTTCTTTTCCTTGTGAGGCTACTTTTTGGCCTTTTTGGTTACTACTTTTTGAGGATTCATAAGACTTGTAATTAGTTATGTTCTGCATAATGCATTTGCTTTTTGTATAAAGATTGATCATTTTTCACTTTGCATTAAGTATAGATACTCTTTTTAATGTTGCAAACTTTATGTAGCACGGAAACTCGAAAGGGGCAGTGTTTCCGGCTTTCTGTTTCCTTGGAAACATGGACACATGGAAACGGAAACCGGAAGCCTTGTGTAAAACAGGGCAACTATGACATTTCCATGTTAGTTTCCTCGTCCATTTTCGTTCAACACAGCTGATGACTAATAGGAGTTACTGTGTCACTTCTTTGCAGTTTCCGCGTTTTCTAATGAGGATGAAGCGTTATTGTCTATTTCAAAGAGTCAGAGCTTTCATATTGCTATTTTGGAGGTAATATTTCCATTTCTGTGACAACTAAATTTGGCAGTTCAGATCATAGTTTGTTGTTGTGGGTTTTTGAACTTATAGATTGCAGTTTAAATGGGTTGTTTTGTCCTATTGTGAAGGGAGAAAATTGATGGTCCAAATGACTATTGTATGACAGTATATTTAGATAATTTCTGTTCTTGTTCATTAGCTCACACCATTGGTGATTATTTACTTTACTTGGTAGTCATAAAGATATGCCTTTATGAGGGACTTGTATAGTCTTATTCATGGTAGTTCACCTTCATTTAAGCTTCAACTAGAACACTTGCATTTTGGGAGTCATAAGATATGAAATTTTAGACATAAGCCATATTTGTGCACTTACTTAATTCAAATCATCACTTCTACTTATGTTTTCTTGTTTGATACTGCGCGTGATGTATGTTATCCCGCCAAAACGGATACATCTTCTGATTGCTTGTTTATCATTCACTCTTCTGATAGGTGAATCTGAATAACAGGGATGGTAGATTTAAGTTTCTTGAAACAGCCAAGGAACTTCCCACCATAAGTATTCTATCCTCTTGTAGTTTGTTTGTGAGTTTATTCATTTCCGAGTTCTTGATCCGATTCTTGTTTTCAGTGATGTCAAACATTGATTGCCTCACGACTACGATGAAGTGTATAGCGGTAAATACTCCTCTGCATAAAATATCAGATTTTATAGCTTAGAAAACTTCTCTTACCATTTCTCTGTTTTCGTTGCAGCTTGGTGCAGTTGAGTTCCTGAGGAAACCGCTATCCGAAGAGAAACTTAAGAACATCTGGCAACATGTTGTTCATAAGGTTTTGTTTCATATTCTTTAAATTTTCGAACAATTCATTAAAACGGAATTTTCAAGTTTTCATAAAGTTTTCGGCCATCACAGGCGTTTAGTACTGGTGGAAACGTCCCCTCTGAGTTGGTTAAGACCGATGAGGATTCTATGGTTTCTATGTTGCAAATCCAGGAGCCGAGCACTGAAGTCGAAATGCAAGTAATGGAAGAGCAAGATGTTGCTATAGAAATACCGAAAAATGAGAAAGATCAAATTTCTTGCAATGATAAGTTTCCTGCTCCTTCAACACCTCAGTTAAAACACGGGGGAAGACTCGTGGATGATATGGATTATCCGGATCAAACAAATAGCTCGACTGACAAAGAGAGTGTGGAGCATGAAGGGGATTCCAAATTTGTCGAAACCACTTGTGGTAAATTAATTACCATTGATGACACTAATGCAGATCCACCTGAGCCTATGGCCAAAGAGGAGGGGGACAATTGTCTTTATGGTTCCAAAAGCTCGAGTAATTCAAGTCCGAAAAAGGGTTCAACCGTTCCTTGTGGTGGAACCGAGAATGCTAACAAGGAATCGGTCCGTCCTAATAGCTCATGTGCCGGCAAGGCTTCTAGTAGGAAGAAAATAAAGGTAATTTGGTTACACATTCTCCTCTCTAGTCCATGCTAGTACTTTAAAATGCTGCATTAGCATCACATTTTGCTGATAATCCAGGTAGACTGGACGCCGGAGCTGCACAAGAAGTTTGTTCAAGCAGTAGAGCAATTAGGACTCGATCAAGCCATTCCTTCCCGGATTCTAGAGATTATGATGGTGGAAGGATTGACAAGGCATAATGTCGCGAGCCATCTTCAGGTGGGTAAATGCATATATGTATTGCTTAGCTCACAAAGGCTTATGTAAAGATGGGGTTTGTTTTCTATGCAGAAATATCGTATGCAAAGACGACATATATTGCCTAAACAAGATGAACGGCGATGGCCACACCCGAGGCCTACAATGCAAAGGAGTTACTATCCTCAGCACAGACCTGTAATGGCCTACCCACCTTCCTATCACTCTAATCATACTTACCCAGCTGGTCAAGTATATCCGATATGGGGCCCGCCTGGTAGTAATCAACCTCCAGGTGTTCAAATGTGGGCCCCTCCATGCTATCCATGGAACCCCGTCGAAAACTGGCTATGGAAGCCTTATCCTGGGGTAAATTCAGAAATTTTTGTCTTCTCTAGATTACCTCTAGTAAAACTCTGTTTGATCTTGTGAACTCGAATCTTGTTTCAGATGCAAGCCGATGCATGGGGTTGCCCGGTTATGCCTACACTCCAATGCCCTTCTGTTCCTGTTCAAGAAGTGAGTATACATTCATATACCTTTGGCACATCTTATACATATGATGCTTCATTTCTTCTGTTACGAATGACGTCTATGTAAAGATATACTTAATTTACGCGTGCAGAATGCTCCCGGATTTCACTTACCTTCCACCTACGGAATGCCTAAATCTTGTGAAGATCTGCAACCGGTTAGACAAAAACGACTTTCTCATTTTACATGCATCATACATTTGCAAGTAATTAGGCCGCATCCAGAAGGATGCCTTAGGATCGAACTCTTAGATCTAGAGGCAAGTTTAGCATAGCAAAGTTCTCTCAATACAAAATAGTACTTAAACTTTATCTTGAAACATCACCATAGCTGGTCCTACACAGAACACAGAACAAAGAAAACGTTGGGGTTTGCACAGTAGACGACATTGTGTCAAAATGTCTTCATAAGGATACCTAACTAGTAACATTGCAGATGATACTTGTAGTGTCACTTTCAACACAACAATAATGTTACCTACTGAAACCATCGAGTTTCCAGCCCATAGAATCACATGGCTATTGCTTTTTCTTATGTGAGGGTGACATGAAGTCTCGTCTATGTCTTTCTAATTGAAGGAGTTCAAGTGTCATCATACTAAAATCCAATCTCATAGATCTTTCATTATTGTTCCACCATAAAAAGTTGTCCTTGATAACTCTTATCTACTGGACATTGTCTCTTGTTTTGGATGTACGCTACGTGGGCAATCATCCTCCTATAATATACACAGTGATGGTAGTTACGTTACGTTAATGTCTCCTAAGCAAACAAATTAGCCAATGTTTACTGACTAGTAGAATGAGACTGTATGCTTATGGGGAAATCCCAATATGATTATACCTCTCAACAAAATGTGACGTTAAATACTGATCATTAACTCGAGATAATCTCTTTTCTTAGAAAAAAGAGATATAATCTCAACGAGATTACACAAGTTCCGTAAAAATGAGATTTTAGTTTCAATAATCCTTATAATCTCTATGACTATAAGACTGTAAGCAAATGTGTGATTATTTTTGCATGGCAATTTGGTGCAGGGAGAGGAAATAATAGACAAGGTAGTGAAGGAAGCAATAAGCAAGCCATGGCTTCCGCTGCCTATAGGTCTCAAATCTCCTTCAACAGAAAGTGTCCTTTCCGAGCTTAGCAGGCAAGGCATCTCAGCCGTCCCTCCCCGTTCAATCTACGGCCGTCGTCGTCGTCCCTTCTGATCACGATGACGTCATCACATGGACATCCTGACAGGCAAGACAATAACCCAACCCAACCCGGTTTCCCAGAAAACCTTTTTGCTCTTAAGTAGAGTTCATTTAATCTCCATCTTTTGATCTTAATCTCATTTCATGTATCATTTACTATTTTAAATATATAAATAATTCAGAAATATATGAAATTCATAAGAGGAACTCTATGTGAAATAAGGGGAGATCGGACTGTGGAGAAGCAGCCACGTAGATGGGCTGGGAACCGGTGACTAACGTAGTAATGTGTGGCTGTAAATTTAGATGGAGGCGACAAGGAGGTTGACTATGTCAAGATATAATTGAGTTTGGGTGGTCTTTTTCTGCGTTGGTGGTAGCGGGCCCCACTTATCTTCTTGGATCTTTGGTTCCTGAGTGGGACCCATTTGAATAAATAGACGCTTCCTTTTTCTAGAGTAGAAAATTATGTTAAAATGCAGTATGAAAATAGTTATATACTCCACTATTAGTAATGAATGAATATGTACGTTCCTGTTTATTGGCTTATTGCCATTTTGCATTTATTCCAATTTTTAAATCCTATGGGTATAGTCTTGCATTAATTTGTTTTATTTTTGGGAGAGATTTAGCTATGAAAAAAGTACTGAGGATTTTCTTATCTACTTTAGGATGTGTATGAGATTTCCAGCTTTATCATTATTTAAATTGTGTGCAGTTTTTATTTTTTTAATAGTTAGTTGAGTAGTTATCAGATCAGTCTCTTCTAAACTACTCACATTAGCTTTCTAAAAATTCATAAAAAAAAAAAAGCTTCCCAAAAAATTGACTGCAAAATGCAAGGTTCACTAGAATCTACACATCTTTTTTTTTTTAATAAATATAGAATACTAATGTATTTTTGTATATTTATTGTTTTTTTTTAACAAATGAATAGGTGGAACAAAAGATCTCCACCCAAATTGAGTGTGTTTAGATTAGATTTTCAAGTCATGTCATTTGTTTTCTTTGTCTAAGTTGTAATAAGTTTGTTAGGTGTATAGTGCGAACTTGTTATCATAATTAGAAAGAGATAAGAAAACATTTATGATATGATAAAGCCGTAATCAAATTGGATGGTTAGTTTTGTCAAAAAGGCATGCCTAACCAAATCCTAAGGGTGAATGACTCAACCCATATAATTCCATTCAATACTTAGACAAATCTATATGCAATCCCGAAGGCTTGAGAAACTTGAGTCATCTCAATAAATTCTGCGGTTTTAAGGTTTCCACGTTTAAAATTTAACCCACCAAATATCAACTCCATTGATTGAAAATTCGTCACTACATACCACTGCTAAGATGTAATCATGCTACAAGATACTGTGATTAAAAATATATGAAAATAGTTACATATGTGTCGGTTTGTGACCCACCAAAAATAAAAGTGTTAAAAAAAATCCCTCTAGGGTATGTTTGGAAGCAGATATATAATGCAAAATACTGTATTATACCACGAGCTTCAAGCCATCTCATAATCAAAA
This sequence comes from Fagopyrum homotropicum, assembly GCA_033239125.1. Classification (NCBI taxonomy): domain Eukaryota; kingdom Viridiplantae; phylum Streptophyta; class Magnoliopsida; order Caryophyllales; family Polygonaceae; genus Fagopyrum; species Fagopyrum homotropicum. The sequence goes on from BSWB01000001.1 coordinate 10,708,431, forward strand.
CCAATTTCCAAAATTCTTCAGCAAAAGTATTATAAAAACATAAACAATGCTTTCTATGATAAATACAGGTAAAAATGCAGCATCTTGGACCCTAAAATTTTCATACTAGTAGGATGAGAGGGGTTTTTTTTGTTGGTTTCCTTGTAAACTTGAGGTTTCAGCCATTTGGTTGGAGAAAGAGTACCTGATAGCAGAAAATTATCTTGACCTCATAACTTTGAAGCCTCTTGAAGCTTCACATGATAGTACAACGTCCTCCTTGCTCATTTTGTTGTCTACCAGGATCATTTGGATTGTATGAAAGCTCTGAAGTGTTTAGGCCATACTGATTTATGAACATGGCAATAAAAAGAGTGATCATCAGTTTGCAATTTGGAAGCCAATAAGGGGGCAAAAACAAATGACAAATTTTGGTGAAGAAAAATGGAATAGACTTCATATAAATATCAACAGTACTTTGCTACATTGTATTTAGTCATCAGAACTACCATATAATGGTGTCACTGTTATCAGCTTAATTGTAGAGCTTTTAAACCAACGAAGTGATTCTTGGATAAGCCTATGCTAAGCTGTAATTTTCATTTAAGATACAAGAAGAAGCAAGGCTTATAATTTATGAAAACTAGTTGGATTACTTTTATCTTTTAAGAAACACAAAACTGGTTGCATTGTCTTGCATCAAATCCTAGGATTCAATGCAGTAAAATATTGCATCATCCCCTGCGATCCAAAAAGAGTCTACTAAGCTTCAGATGACTCCTGGGAAAAATTTAGTCCCAAGCAAAAGCAGCACTACACAATCATCACAAAGCATGCAAGTAATTAAAAAAACTTTTTAAGGCAATGAGTGAAACCTTTTCTCGCATACGTGCACTCCATGCATCATTCCTGCTAGCACGTTGATCAACAGCTCCCGCAAAAGGGCTTCCTGTTGGAGAAGGAGGGGGTCTATTGATCAGTGGCTGCCTTACAGATCGCCTTGGATTAATAAGCTCCTCGTCACTGTCGTATTCTGATGCTGTATTTTCTGCCCTAACAAGAAGTGCGAGTAAGAACAGAACAGCCTGCACCAAAATTGGTAATAGAAGTATGTTAGAATATCAAGATCAAACAAACGCACGTAAATAATCAGATTATACGCTAAATCGGTGAAAACAAGGATTTCTGAGTGAAGGGAAAATTTAAAAGTGACATATCGACATAGCCGAAAAATATTCAAAACAAGTATTGTCACCAGGAGGTGAAATATTCTTAATATACAGGATTTTGTACGACATTAAAAAATAGCAGTGCCGGTCTCACTTCTTTTTTCTCTTTCTCTAGCTGGAGTGACTTGTATAGTTGGTCAGTAGACATGACCAAGAAATCAAGGATATACAAGTTCAAGAACAAGAAAGTAAGATAATTGTTGGCCTGTTTACTCAAAGATCATTCACTTCATATTACTTCAAGCACTAGAAACAAGTAACATTAGCAGGAGATGTGGCGAGTTCTTGTACAGTTGGACACAATACATAATCGATGTTTATGACCTCAAGAACAACGTAGTAAAATTCAAAAGGCTGCTAGCTTGCTTACTTCACTTTGGACATTCTAAATCACTCAAAACACAAACTAGTAATGGTTTGATGGAAATTATAGCCCGCTGTTATAAAAATGAAACTTTGAGCAAGCCAACCAGCCCTGAAACTTCTTGTACAGTTGGATTCAAGACATGTCTGATAGCGTATACCACAAAAACAAGGAAATAATATACAGAAGGATGTAATCTACTTTACTTCACCAGATCATTCTGTATGATTCAAAACACAAATTAATGATAATTCGATGAAAATTATAGCCCACGGCTGTACAGCATGAAATTTTGAGCAAGCCAACCAATTTTAAAGTATTGCAAAGACATAGGACGCAAGGGAAAATGCATTCGATGGAAATTTTAGCCCACGGCTGTAAGAAGGAAAATGCTTTGAAGGTTTTGAGGGAGGACTGAGTAAATTTAACAAAATAGGAAGCAAGGGTCTTTGAACATTAGATTGTAGTTTGCAGACCGGTTCAAAATGAGACATGGAGCCCTTAGGTTGTAATCTTTTCAATAGAAACTGAAACAAAACTCTATCAGGGGTTTGAATATCTTTTTCATTGATTAGTCACCAGAGTTCAACTCTTTTGTTTGTAATTATGTCACCGGAGTTCAACATTAGTGACACAAAACAAGGGTTTTTCCATTGAAACTACACCCGTGTATTCATATACACCAGATGTAAATCCACCAATTGGTATCACAGTAAACGTGCATAGCTGAAACCCTTGAAAAAGGAAAATCTACATTCATCATTGTTTCCTTTGTTCCAGATGATATTAGGATGTCTGAAGTTGAATGGCCACATCAATCTTATTTTTTTGAATTACCTGATACACCTGGTAGTCAGTAGTAGTTTATAGTTTTATTCATGGTAATATTAGTAGTTGACTTTATATTTCAGCCACAAGACAAAATCACAACAGTTCCCTCCAATAGAGATACAAGCCTACAACACCAAGTCACTAACTAGAATTGTTAGGCTTCTCTCAGAAGTTACAGAACCTGTAGATTTCAACATCCAGATGACCTCTAACTCCTAAACCAAGGAGACCAATTAAATTCATTTTATCTTGCAAGTGTTTCTTGCTTCATATTGTACAAATAATACTTTTTATCAGCTTCTTTTTGTTAGTTTTTCACCCCGATCTAATGCCAATCATATACATATTAACTGGAAAGAGGATGAAACAGGATGAATAGGAAAGTATTCCTTACCTCGAAAACAACAATTCCAAGAGCAACCCACTTTAAAATGCTCCAATGCTCCTTTAGAAAGCCAAAAATCTTATGAAATTCCCCAGTATTGTCCTTTGGGATTTCCTGAACAAGTGCACAGTACAAAGAAAGTAGGGCATTCACCAACTGTACCATATCATTCTTCAAAACTTAGCAACCAGTGATGTAAAACTTACATGTTCCCAGTTGTGGTTAAAGAACATGAAAGCAGCACAACCAAGCTCTACAAGTATCAGTAGCATCACCAACACAGCATACTGAGTTATTTGTCAAGGTATACAATAAAATCATCCATAGCAAATTAGCAACAAACATGAATTTACACAGAAACTGTAAGCCTAATATAGTCTATTCTAAACAATGGCTGCAAACATGGATCTTGATGTTCCTTCTTCATTATTCTGTTTTACTTTCTCCTTCTTTATTCCTACGACTGGTTCCAGCAAGGGAACCATCGTGCTTGAAAACCAAAAAATGAGCCTCAAATGTTCCTTCAGCGATGTAATATTATAATATGACTTAAGTAGGATGATATAGACATCATCAATAGGATACACAACTAAGGCAGCAAGTACTCCGTGCTGATGCTCCAATACAACCAAAACACGAGATGATAAAAAGAACAACTCCAACACCAACAAAAGTGCATAAAAACCTGCACATGATATATTGAAGAAAGGAGTAAGGTAAATGATCAGAAAAATATTATAGAAGGCATACTATATTTGCATTTTAATTGCAAAGAAATACAAATGTGTAAAGAGATCAACCAGAAAAAAGTACTTTCTGGCAGAAACATTGCCCACACGGCATCCATTAAATATATCAGTGTTGCTCTTTTGTAGCTGAGATCATAATTATCTTCCTGGAACTAGATATGTGTGAAACAAAAGAAAGGACTGCTAAAGTGCCAAGATTTTGAACTTAAAACCAATTTTAACAAAAAGACAAGTGGCATATATACTCCAAAATTGAACGGAACCTTCAGCGTTGTAGACAACTATACGAAATTCAACACCACCACCGGTCCATGCCAAAGAATAAGAACAACAAAAGGAAGCGTCATGAAAAGAGAAACTCTGCTGATGAAATGAAAGTTTTCAGCTAGAAAATTATCATGCAATGTTTGTGTTAAAAAAACATGAAGAGATACATAACTTTGGCAAAACTTAATCGCTTTATCCGCATCATAATCAAGAAACAACTGTAATCACATCAATACTTGCATATGTTAACACATCCAAACCTAGAATAAAGCCAGGTCACTTTGTAAACATAAACAGATTTAATAATGGTATAAGTGATAAACTAATACAATGAATACAAGGAACTATACCAAGCTGAATATATGTCATCCCAGATACTGCTGGACATTTTGACCATTGCAAGGAAGGGACGTCCAAGCTGACTTAAATCCTCCTCACTGCTCAGAGGTACCATTGGAACCGAATTCAAAGAAGACGACTGATTATACTCGACGAATAAGTAGATCCCATACCCCACCATTGCCAATCCAGCGAGAGTCATCAGAAAATTGAGAAGCTTCAAGATGCATTCTAAGAATCCACGGCAAGCCATTTCCTGTGGTTTTAGCTTCAAGATGTCGTTCAACTTCAGCACAGTCTCGAAATTTTTTAGCTTAACACCATTAATAAGACACTAGAAATTTCATGTCCATGAAAGGTAATGTAAATTTAACAGCACGAAAATCAAATCATCTTAGAATTAAAGACGACAGGGACACCCGAAACAAACATCGCGGTAACATTGGAAGATGATAGCGACAACTATAAGCTAAGGAGAAATTAGAGAACTAGGACAACGGATTATGGAAATACCAACTCAAAAATAGAATTGTTTGATCAATCAAAACGGAATGTAGTCCGATTATCCGATAAATTTGACCGCAACAGATACGTAGATGAATTTGACATGGACAAAATTAGTGAAGCGAGAAAGAATAAGAGTCTAGGGATGATCACGGACAAATGCTCGGATTCGCAATCAGAGAAAGTAAAATGGAATTAGGGGATGGGATTAGGAATTCCTACCGGAAGTTTAGGCCGAAACTCCGATTGCCGTGCGGTCGAGGAAGGCAATTGTAGAGAGAGAATGATGGGAGAATTTGAAACTCGCTTGATTCGAGCGTGGTCTATGACTCTATAGACGAGTCTCTATTGTTTATGGCTTCGAAATCGCCGGTTCTGGTCCACGGTCCGATCTCTACAACAATGAACCGAACCTAAACTGCCTGACCCCAACATTGCCTCATTGACTGTATCAGTTTTAACCACTTTTAAACCGGTTTTTATTCTACATCGGAATCGGTTTACAATTAAACCGGATTTAAATAAAAATATATCGTCAACACACCCTTATTATTTCTTCTAATTTCAAAAATATTTACCTTTAATTCACTTTTCAATTCACTTTGTATTTTGAAACGAGAAACTTAAATTTTGATATAAAGCACGAAAGTTTGCATTTAACCCTAAAAAATATATGGGGTGTGGATGTCATTTACGCAATATGTAGGTTATATGATCATTTGTTAGGCATTAAGGTTGTGTTTACTAAAATTCATATCGCAGTTAGGGATATGGTCGCGGTTGCGGTTAGGGTTGTGATTTTATTTTGAGATTTGTGGTTTAAAAAAACTTTGAATATATGTTTAGTTAAATGGTTTGGGATTAGGTTTTAATTTCAGTAAAGACCAAATCACCCCAAATCCTAATTTATGCATTAGAACACGGGAAATGAAGGGTCGTTCTTCTCCTTATCTTGGCTTTCACTCACGACCTTATCCTTCGTTCTTCTCCTTCTTCCGCCGTTGGTCAAGACAGGATGCTCCTGCTTCGTTCTTCTCCTGTCAATGTCCTCCTTCGTTCTTCTCTTGTCCTTCGCTCAAGAACTTCTTTTTTAGCGGTGGATGGTTGGTGCTTCTCCTAACAATCGCTCAGGGACTTTCCGTCATCAATGTTCAAAGAAGAGAAGAACGAGTGGTTGTGAGAATGTTTGAGAAGAAGGACGAAATGGGGAAGAAAGACTCCCAAAACCTTCATCGTCGAGTTTCCAAAAACCTGATTTTCAAAACAACCACAACACAAGCGAAATATAAATTTTAGCTAAACACCATTCAAGAAATTTATCTCATAACCTGAATCTAAAAAAAGCTCTCAAAACTCTAACTAAACCGTCCCTAAGTGTACATGTGGGGTATGAATGTCATTTACGCAACATGTAGTTTATATGATCATTTAAATGCATTTAAGGTGAAAATCATATCTCGAGCATCATTGTAGACAATTGTCAAACGTACATTTAGCTCAATATTGTAAACGTGTATAAAACACACATGAAATGTTAAATGCTTATAATTTTAATTTGATATAAGATACAAAGTATTCAACTGATTATCCATCAAATGAATAAATTTTAAAAACCATGTATTTTAATACCTAATTAATCAACTTCTACCTAGTTCATTCTTTAGTAAATCACTGATTAAAAAATAACATGAAGTAGATGAGTTCTTATCGCAATCAAAATAATCTTGATTAGGCAGTGACGAGGTTGAAGTGTTAACCTCATGTCTTGCAAACATATTACAAGATTCATTATAGTAAAAGGAGTCAGGATTGAACACAAGAAAGAGATGTAATGATTTAACGCATAAATAATGAAACCAAGATACAACAAGAAAAGCCTCAAAGACAAAAGTGTCAAACGCTCGATCGATGTCACTATCGATTGATCTTAGACATCAAACTCGACAAACACAAAAACAAAAGCAATGGGGAGATAATCACAGTGAGGTCGAGCGACCACCGGGGTATTGGTCGACGACCTCCTCAGTAGTCAACCCCAAAAGCAGCAGAGAGGAAAAATATTGTATTTTGTGGGACCAAAGGTAGGAGGTTCAAAGAGCAATCTCGACAATAGCAAGTAAAAATGATTACAAAGTAATTTCAAGGTCAAAATCACCACAACATGCATACAATAGATCTCAATTGGCAATTCACAATATTGAATGTAAGCTAGAGTTATGTCACAAACAACTTCGTTGATTGTCACATGTGGTTAGGATTTATTGCTTGTGGTACATCAATGATTTCACCATCGATTGTCACGTACTCAGGACATTATTGGATCATCACACTAGACTTAGCATGGAGGTGTGAGGACTATAATTTCACTGAAAGTGAGGTCACCCTTTGTAGAACATATTGTATAGAATGATCTAATACTACAATAACTCATAGACATACAATCAAAATATAGAATTAATCCAACCTATATCAATTTAGTTGGGCTCACTAGACCCTAGAACAAAAGCAAATACGTGCGTAAGGCATACTTGGAAACTCGTACTTTATTAGTCAGAGAGAAAAAGAAAGGAAGTAGACCGGGGAGGTCAAACAACCAGGTGGCGGTCGGCCGACCACTAGGGTGGCGGTCGACCGACGACGGTTCAAATCTCGGTTGCCCTTCCTAACCCTCGAAACTCAACCGAAATAAATGCTAAAACTAATAGCTGCAGGCCTTGATTATTGGGCCATCTTATAGCTTGGAAATTCTAAATCTCCTGATCTTACTATCTAATAAGATAAGACCAAATCTACTAGACCTTGTCTTCTAATAACATAAGATCGAATTAAAAGATAAAAATGTTCAAGTGGACGGGCTGGAAATCCATCCTAAATAAAAGAGAGTAAAGGAGAGTGATTAGATGTTCAAGAGCATCGAATTGGGCCAAGGCCGAATGACCTTATAGGCATGACCCATAAAATCAACATTTGTCAACATCGTGACACTTCAGAAAAACTGGATTTTCCGTTGTTGTGGTTGGAACTAGAAAACTTATGGGTACTACTTTCGAAGTTAATTTGAAGCTCTACAACTTTGTAACTGACATGAAACTCCATATCATCCGGAATCTGGGAGTAAATCGACCATCTTCATACGTAATGCTCGGGCTATCTTCATTTATTCGCTCTTCGACAAATGGTCATGTGCAAGATGAACAAGAGGTGTTCAAGGTGATGCTCGTCAATCAGCCTTCACATTTACCAAGGTGTTCTTTGATACTCCCTTGGCTACCATTACCATCCATATGCCAGCATATCCCGACACTTGCGATGATACACCTTGCTTTTGCTCCACCATGGGATTGTCGACGGATATATGAGGCATACCGACAAAGGAATGATACTACCGACGGAAGACGTTTCCCACATATTTATTTTTGTCATATTTTATATCTTTTTATTTATTAGATATTTAAATATTCAAATGGATTATTCTTGTGAATCTCTCCCTTTAAGAAGACCACGCTTGAGAAAATTCTTGGAATATGTCGTCAAATCCCTTCTTTAATGTCTAAAATATTTACTTTTATTTCTACATTTAATTCTTATGATTTGTCTTCATCCTCCCTATATAAAGGATGTTGGAGCTCATTTGTAAGACATGTTTAAATTAAATTAAGTTTAGTTGAAGGTAAATCCTCCTTCTTGATTTTGGACATCACCTCTTCCCTCTCAAAAGTTCTTCATTGGATCTTCGATCCAAGACTTCACACTCGAGGATTCTTCATCAATCAACTATTCACTCCACTTCACGGATTGCTCAATCAACCTTAATCGGATGAACCATTCGCTTATGCATCCATCTCAAAGCTTCTGTCAACTCAGTTCCAATGTTCGAATCCCTCCGCACATAACAAAAGTAGTAGTTACGTTGAAGCTTAAGCTCTATCTAGATCCACGCTTTGTCCTTGATCCATACCCAAGGACGTTATCATTGGTATCAGAGCAAAAGAGATCGAAACTAAGTTTACTTATGTTCATCAGCGTTCTTCAACTTTTTTCAATGCTCCTCTATGATAACGATGAGTCCTTTGATAAGGACGAGAAGTGGTTGCCTCCTCCATATCCACCAAGGCCTAAACAAACCAATACTCAGTTGGTCTAGCGGGATGTGGTGCTAGACTCCTTAAGTGGTTAGCTTGGAGATTCGAGTTCGAATCCTCCTGGCGGCATGTATGGAAAAACTGATATTGGGAGGGTATCCCCCAGCAATGGGCCACGAATTATTCCCGTCCCGGATGTAGAGCGGCGAAGCCAATCGAACCGGGAGTTACTTACCAACCTTTCAAAAAAAAACCATCGATGGGTGCCAACAATACCTCCACAACCGACGTCGTGCCTATCATGAAGACGATGAGTGATTGTCTTCCCCATAGCCACCAAGTCTCAAACAAACCATCCATGGGTACCGACGACATCCTCATGACCCACGGTGGGCCTATCATGATGAAGTATATGTCATCAACCCATTATATGTTAAGCCTTGACGTCAAGTCTATCCCAAAGATGACTATATAGTGTCCAAGTCCTCACATGTTTTCCTCGGACATCGCGATGCCTTATACAAGGAAAACGTAGCTCTAAAGCGTGAAAAAAGCGTTGGAGATTGAATTACATGCCCTAATGATGGCCGCACAATGCCAAGTGACAACCAAAAGAACGCCAAGTCGTGGTCATGTTGCCCCAACACAAACCACTTCCGGTAAAGAACTCCAAGTGGTGACACAACCTAAGTGTGAATTTGTTGTCAGCCTATTATATGACAATGATGAAGGAAAAGTCGAAGACGAGGGTGATGTCATCATTGAAGATTGCACCCCAGCACTTCTAATTCAAGTTGCCAACCCGTTGTATGGTGATTCCTTTAAGACGCCAACCTCGACAATGACACCATTATGTTGATGAACATCCAATTTGAGCCTTCACATTCGAGGTTTTTCTTTGTTAAGTCCACTAACTTACCTCCTGACTTACCGTTCCTAGGGGTGTTATACGAGCCGAACGAGCCGAGCCTTAGTATGCTCAAGCTCGGCTCGTTTATAAACGAGCCGAGTCCGAGCCAAGCTTTTGACGAGCTGATCCCGAGCCGAGCCCGAGTAGCTCGTCTAAAATAATGCTCATATAGTGTGATTTTAGACGAACGAGCCGAGCTTTACCCGAACGAGCCGAGCCCGAGCCGAGCTTTTGACGAGCCGAACACGAGCCGAGCCCGAAAAGCTTGTCTCATGTATCAGCCCTAACCGTTCCATCTTTTCAGTAAGGCTCCAACGTTCACCATCAAGGGTCTTGCCGGCATGATAGACAAACTCCACGGCGCCGCCACCTTAAGGGATAACAAGTTCAATCCTCCCGATCCGGAGTTTACCCTTTTTATATCCGACGATATGCCACCCGGATTGCCACCCACCTAAGGCATTGAACATCAGTTTAAAGAGTTTCGGTACCATCAACGACGTTAGTCCAAATACCGGTACTCGATCCCGCGCCTTGCCGACATATTCGAGTCCATTACCGGTACATTGATCATGATTATAAGTTTTTTTTGTACTTGGAATATTAAAAGAATAATTACAATTAAACTTCACCTATAATCATCTTAGTAATGGTGACTCTATTTGGTATCAGTCTTATCATACAAACAACATTTATGCACATAATCGACAATGTCCTTTTGGCACAAAGTTGTACAAGCTTTTGTACCTCTTTCTTGCCTAACCATCACATGCAGAATGTGCATTGCCCGCCTCGGTTTACATCCTACAACATGACAACTTTATACGTACACATGTTAAAAGGTGATCTCACACTACATGTAAACTTTATCCATCTAAATATAATTTATATTTTATAACACAATAATGCATTATTAATAATATTATTTTTATAAAATTAATACTTAATGATATAAAATCATGTATATATGACCAAGTAACAAATCTATTTTTATAAAATATTAACTTATATTCACACATTGGTACTAAAAGAACCAATTTGTACTACCTACACTTTTGTCTATAAAATATAACTTATATATATATATATATATAGAGGAGTTGACTCCATGTAAACAGTCTTAACATGTAAAATGAAAACAAATTGTATATGTTAGATCGGTAAATAGATGGATGAGATTAGGCGATATTAAAGGATAAAAAAAATCGTGTTATTAATGAAAGAAGATTCGCCGAACCTGAATCTATATATTCCGGCGGTATAGTCACATATATTCGGCGATATACTCACATATATTCGGTGTTTACACGTTCACACGATAAGAGTTGTTTACATATGAGTCAGGATCTATCTATCTATATATATATATATAAAGTATGTAACAAGGTAAAAGAAATAGAAATCATGGATAACTTTTCACCTTCTATCTGTGTATTTATTATTACGACGTATAACTTTTCACCATTCATCTTCGTATTTACCTTTGGGTTTAATGGTTTACAAAAAAATAATAATTAATTTTAGGTGGTTAAAATAAACAAAGTTAAGATGATAAATTATGCATATCTTCGTAAATTTATCGATGTTCATGGCCATATAAATAAGTATTTAGTCTATTATATTTTCGATCGTTTTATCACCAAGAATCCAAACCGCTTTAATAAAGGTATAATTATCGTATAAGGATATCGTACTTAATTATCATAATTTCACCTCCCTTACACAATATTGGAATTAACTTAAATATTGTTTAACTTATAATAGTATACTTAAGAATTTTGTTTTAATAATTTTTTTTTCTTAGTTAAATTTGTTATTGGTTAAATTTCTTAGTTTGATATATTTTAAAACAAAATTTCACATTAGTTAATCTTTTAAGAAATTCATAGGAAAGAGGAATTTTTTTTTTCAAAAATAAAAATAACTTTGCAGAATATTAATCATAGAAAGAACTCTTTTTTATTTGCTTTTTTTTTTTTTGTAACGAAAAATCACAAATTTAGACATTTATAGTTCATCTTATTATATCAAAATGTTTTGGCTGATTTATAGTTTATAAATAAAAACATTCAATTTTTTAGGATATATAAAATGATTTTATCTACTGACTAACATTCACTATGTATATATTTATCTTAATTAAAAAAAACTATATTTATACATATAAACTTACTAAATAACAATTTCATAATATTTAAATTGATTGGATTCAAGTATTTTAAAGTTCAAAATTTTATGAATTAATCTATAAAGTTTTATGATTTAATCTATAAAGTTTAATATATATTTAATTTTATTTATTGTTTAGATTATTTTCAACAATAGAAATATATTATTAAAAAAGAGTAATATAATATTATTTATTAAGAATGATTAATGTATTTTATTAATTTAGATGAAATATAATTATGTTCTAAAAATACCGTTTACATTAGGGGTGAACATGGGACGGGACGGGACGGGACGGAACGGAACAGAACAAGACAAATCCCGCACAAATTATGCACCGATTATATTCAATATGTATGCTTGTTTTCTCTCAAGTTTAAAGATACAAATGATCGGGGAAAAAACTCGATACCTAATTATCGATTCATGACGCCTACATTAGTAGTTAATACATTAAAACAAATTCAAGTTACATCAAAGTGTCTTACCGATTCACATTCAAAAAATAATAACAAATAATTTACATAAAATTACATTTATTTAACTATCAATTACAATTGTGATAATCCACAAATACAAGGGCGCTGGAACGGATTAGAGCAACGGTGGCGATGGAACGGACCAGAGCAAGGCGGCGAACGGACTAAATCACGGGAGAGCAGAACCTCCCTCTAGTATATTAGATCCAACCAAATGAATCGTAGAAAATGAGTGAACGACAGATGAAAAATTATCGAACTTATAATTTTGAAAATATAAATTTTTTTTTAAAAATAATATTTTTAAAAAATTATAATTTATGTATGATATTTATCTATATAATACATATAAAAATATTATTTATATATATATGCGGGACGAGACTGGATTAACCGGGATGAGAAGTGTCCGTCCCGCGTCCTGTCCCGCAAATTTTTCACGTGACGGAACGGGACGGGATACACATTTTTTTTTTCCAAATCCTGCCGGTCGGGACGGAATTGGAACGAGACAGGACCGGACCGGAACGAGATTAAGCGGGATTTATGCGCAGTTAGTTTAAATATTTTCATTTTGACTACCAATGTACCCCCACTAACACTCATCTTGCGAACCTTCTTCTCTAGAATATTTCAGATATATTATATTTTCTTTGTACCATAATTGTTGTTCTGTTGTTCTGCATGGCTGGCGGATATCAAGTTCGAATCTGTTTTTCAAACCATCAACTTCCACCTCCAAGCCATATTATGGTGCGTTTGCTCACTTTTTCCTTACATGGTTTCGCCCACTCAATCGGCATCTTCACTTCTTTACTCCTTTCCTTTTTAAAACCACAGATTCGGGTATTTTCCTCTTTCCTAACACAACCATTTAGCTTATAAGTTACAATCACATACCAAATACTACTATTCCATAGCTATTAGCCGGTGATTTGTGTACTCATCACTCATCATCTTTTTTCAAAACATCTGGTCTCAGAAGTTTGGTTTGTTGTACGATATTGGGCATCTTCAATTGATTGGTAAACTTCAATTTCAATTGGTTACAATTTATGTGGTTGCTGCTAGTTTTAATCGTACACTGATTTGCTTTATCATCTAATTTTTGTTTTATAGCTAATGTCTAGCTCAATGCAAGTAATTAGGTATACACTATTACAGTAGTGGAAAGTATTTTGGCCATCAATCTCAAAAGGGTTTGCTCAATTTTGATAGAGTTTTATATGTCTGTGGGGTTTTACCTCTTTTGGGTTCTCTTGTTTGGAATTTGGATGTTAGGGTTTTCTAACTCCTGCAGATGCTGAATTGTTTTTTGGCGCAAGTGGGTATATGCTGATTGTTCTTGTTACTGTTGAAGTTTCATCTCTTGGAATATAAGATATTTGCCTTTTCTTCTTCTTGTGGCTGTAGTGATTTGAAAGTGACTGGCCAAAATCTAAATACACCTAATTTTTGAAAGCAATGGTCCTCCCATGACAAATTGATGTTGAGAAAATTGTTAATTGTGTTCTGAAAATGACCTTTCATTTGTTTTACTAATTATTGGGTATGGAGATTTTGGTGGGGAACTGGGGAGAATTCTCAATTTTTAGTGATTTTTAATCTATATAATGATATTGATTTCTCTCTTTGCTACTATACAGACGTATGCATGATAACTATGAATTTTCTTCTTTTTTTTTCACTTTTAATGCAAGTTGGAGCTGGCTTATTTTGCCTCTTAAGCATTTCAGCCTGACCTTTCCTTGTTATGCCCCGTCTGTTTGTTTTTTTGTGGTATGGTTCTTCCTTGAGTTTGGCGCGATAGAAACCGAACCTTACAATTCTGGCCATCAAGTTGCCTTATTTTGGTTTACATATAGACACTTATCACTACTGTGGTTGTTCAACATATGCTTTCATTTCCCAATTTGCAGATCCTGACGTGTACTTATTGTGCTGTATTTCTTTATCAGTATCTGTTCCTTGGTGTTTGTAATTTCAAATCCTAGGATGGGAGCGAGAAGAGGCAGGCGATCAGAGGCACAGTTTCTTCGATGTTCTTGTCGCCTTAGTTCTTTTGTATGCTTAATCTGATCTTCTAACTGTCTTTTTTCTTTTTCTTATAGGCCTTCTGGCCATCATTGGTGATGAAAAAATGGCTGAACATGAAGCCTCAGGTGCATGATTTCAGTGAGGATGACTTTGATACTGAGACTGAGAGTGAAGATGATGGTATCTTCTTATTCATGTCATTTACTTAGTAAGTTCATGTAAATGTTCATTTTGCTTCTGCTATACCTTAGTTTTGCCTCCTCCTTTTACAGTGAGTTCTGTTAAAGATGCCGGATTGAGTGCAGATGAGGATCAAACTTGTAAAAAGCAAGGACAACAATCCCAGTTAGCAACTCAAACAACAGGTAATGCAGAAAGTTATATCGTCCATGTTCACATGCCATATTAGATCGTAGCTTTTGTTTTTAAGCTATGTCTCTGATATTAGTCAAAGAAACGAAGGATTTCATCCTTTCCCTACTGTTTTGATCCTCGTCTTTCATTGCTTCCTGTTTGCTTCCAAAAATTCAACCAAACAAAACTGTTGAACATTAAACAGAACCATTTGTTTTAAACTCTTAGAACCTAGAGCCATGTTGTTTTTACTGATCAGCTTATGTCTGACTGTTATTATTTTTTTAGTCTTTCCTGTGCATGCTTGATGACAGTCTTTTCTGTTTCATGTTCAGATGTTCATTCTAGAGGCTACCAACTGAGACACAAACGAGGAAAATCTGAGACTCTCCGTGTTCAACATAGCAGCACCAAGGATGTAAGGTTAGCTCTCGTAAGTTCTTTTGTTATATGGTTTCTGCTTCACAGAACGAGTGATTCCTTGAGACGCTCGAACTGAACGATAGCTTATTGATTTTCACATGGTCAGGGTGACAGTAGGCACTTGGAATGTAGCTGGAAGGGTTCCAGATAAACATCTGGAGATAGACGACTGGCTTTGCATGAATGAACCAGCAGATATTTATGTTCTTGGGTAAACACTGACATGATATATATATTTAGCTTTTAGCTTTTTTTTCAAACTTATGAACCAATCGGTATATGATCACTGTCTTACTCTTTTCTGTTTCATGAGCTTTTCCTGTGCTGCCTTTTATGGTTTACACTTATCCATCCTTGTGACGATGTAGTTTTAGGCTTTATTTAGTTATGCCGTATATGAGAACTAACCTTCCTTCAACCATTTATCTGCTTTGTAGTAGTTAGTTGGATCTGCTTTAGCTACCCTAATATATAAACTGATCAATATTTACTTCCTAGTGCGAAAGGTCATACCCTTTGAGATATTCCCTCCCATCAAGTATATAAGACATTTAAGCCTTAAAGTCGATCAAGAATATAGGATGTTTTGCATTTTCTAGATGGTTTATTACGAAAATTGTCATTAATTTATGTTTTTTTAACCTTTTATTTTCCATTAATTTGTTGTAAAGGACGGAGACAATTAGTAAGTGATTAAATTGATGAAAAAATTAGTAAGAAAGGATACTTTTTAGTTATTTATTACTTCTATTTGGAAATGGGTAAAGTGGCTAACTATGCCTTTTACCACTATTACTCTATTAAGAATAACCATAGTATAAACTCATTAAGTAAATATACCTTTAATAGAGTAATAATGCTAAATCAAATAGAGTGGTAAAAATTAGAGGGTCTACAAAACAAAAGCCAAAAAAAAAGTTGGCGGGAGTAAAAGACTAACCGTTAGCCCTTCCGTAGAAGTGGTCTTTTATTCGAGTAGTTTGTTAGCTTATATGAACAACTCTTTGACACTGGTAAGGTGTAAGGTGTAACGGGTAAAAATGCCCAACATCGATAACACAATAAGTTGTGAGTCTAATATATAAGTGCACGAGTTACTCATTTTATAACCAATTGGTATTAGGACGAAACCCATGTGCTTATGTGTGTCTCACTGGACGTGTGCCCTCCATGTCTTAAAGATATATGTTATATTATAGTTTGTCTTCTTTATTTCTTTATCTTGCATCATAGGAATTCTTGGCTTCTTTCTCCAGATTCCAGGAAGTGGTTCCACTGAATGCTGGAAATGTACTAGGAGCAGAGGACATCACACCAATTAGAAGATGGGAGGCGACAATACGTAGAACATTGAACGGAAACCCTGAACCAGAACCAGAACCGAATTACGAAAGCTACAGTGCTCCAATAATGAGGACAACTTCTATTGCTGATGTTTTGGTGGATAAGGTTACCACTCTTCCAAGCGAGTTGATCACTGAAGATTCTGCAGGTACAAGAGCAGGTTTTACCACTGATAGATTGGATATTGTCAATGAGTTAGATTGGCATGATCACCTCTTAGATACACCTCAAGTTGTGTCTTCTAACCTGAAACTACGTCGGGTTATGAGCAGCTCAGGAAGATGTGGGTTTGAATGGATGGAGAACCCTCTTATTTGCAGCTCTCCTTTCACATCAGACGATAGTTTGGTTAAAAGATCATATAATAGCTCTGGAAATCTACAGTCACTTCACTGTGATGAGCAAGAAAAGATTGAGCCACTTGAAGATCTTTCAGATGCCTCTGACGAATTCATTGGAGAAAACGATGATTTCTTTTTTAATTCCCCAGCGGAAAACTGGGGAACTAAAGATGTCAAATCTCGTCCCAAGTATGTTCGGATTGTTAGCAAGCAGATGGTAGGGATATATGTTTCGGTTTGGGTACGCAGAAAGTTGAGACGGCATATAGACAACATGAAAGTGTCTCCTGTTGGAGTTGGTCTCATGGGCTATATGGGAAATAAGGTAAATATAAAATCTACATCCTCATCCTTGTAATTTAACATAATCCTATTAGTTGACTTACTTATTGTAAGTTCATCTGTGTAGGGGTCAGTCTCGGTTAGCATGTCACTTTATCAATCACGGCTGTGCTTTGTTTGCTCTCATCTGGCATCCGGCCACAAGGACGGCTATGAGCATAGACGTAATGCAAATGTAGATGAAATCTTGAAGCGTACCCAGTTCACTTCTGCGCTTGATACCACTGATGAACCATGCACTATTCCTTCTCATGAGTAAGCATTTGATTTACAATTAATTAGATTTCACATATTTTTGAATGGATCATCTCCTTACAGGTACAGTTAATCATCATTTGGTTAGTAATTTTTAAATAGAAGATGTATCTTGTCAAGTAAAATTGTGACTTGGCCTGATTCATTATTATGTATGTGTTTTTTTATTCATCCCATGGCTTACTACATAGTAAAAGGTGACTGAATTTCTTGTGAACAGTCACATATTCTGGTTTGGCGATTTGAATTACCGTCTCAACATGTCAGATGTAGAGACAAGGAAGCTTGTGACTAGCAAAAATTGGGACATGCTCATCAACAGTGATCAGGTAAAATGTATATCTAGAAAAGAAAAACTATACCTGCAAACCCAAGTTTGAATTTACCTCCATCTTTAGAGTTTATCAAGGCTCCGTTCGGTAATCATATCGATTAAGAGGATCAAGATTATGAGAATTAAAAGGGAGAAATAATTCCCTTGATCTCGTTTGATAAGGGAATGAAGGAGATTAAAGGGGTTAGATTATGGAGATTAAGAGAATTAGATTATGGGAATTCTGTAATCCTATAAAACTTCGATTAGGATTATAAGGATCGTTGGGACTAAAATATCTTTTTTATCCCTCTTCCTTTCTTCATCTCTTTTATTATAAAAAAATTTAACTCTTAATTTTACCCACAATCATATTCATTTTACCTTACCACACACTTTTTCATACTCATCTTCTTAAACAATTTCATCTCCTTAATTCTCTTCATCCTCCTTTTCATGTACGTAATCTTACGTTACCAAACGGACCCTTCTCTATAAAGATTCAAACTTTGGTATAACCTGAAATGTAACCCAAAAAACTCAGCATTGCCTAGATTACATGAAACAGCGATTCTTACTGCTGTATTTGATGGATATGGTGAGTCTGCAGCTAGTGAAAGAGCTTCTGAGTGGACATGTATTTGATGGATGGAAAGAAGGGCCAATTGACTTTCCGCCCACTTACAAGTATGAGATTAACTCAGATAGATACGTTGGAGAAGACCCAAAAGAAGGGGAGAAGAAGAGATCTCCAGCTTGGTGAGTAGATATTATTCTGGTATATATTATACTGATAGCTTCCTTGATATGTCTGAATTCCAATACAAATATGCTTTCCAATTAACATCATATAGGATAGAGATCACCAGCTTATTTCTCAAAGGATTTTGCATCACAGGTGTGATCGGATACTATGGTCAGGTAAGGGAATAAAGCAGCAATACTATAGAACTGCAGACATAAGGATGTCCGATCACCGGCCTGTAAGTTCCATGTTCTCAGTTGAAATCGAAGCAGGGGATCAGCAAAAGCTTCATAGAGCTGTCAACTTTAATAGTGCAGCTGTGCATCCATTGGAGTGAACTTGTAAGTTTGCTGATTGCAACCATTGGACCTTATGTCGAACCCGTATCTGTCTATGTACAGGTGAACTAGAAATGAACACTAGAGAGCTGGTCAAGGGGTCTCATTGCTGTGTGATGTATACAGTACTTGTAGCATAATAGTTGCTATTCTTGTTTTCTAATCTTTGGGAGTTTTGGTTTCATGTTTATAGTTGTCAAAAAGTAAAGTATACACAAGCTAGATATGCTTGTTTGGAATGAAGCTTCTAATAGTTGTGCTTCAAAGAAGAACATTGAGGAACTATGTAAAATATTTTTGATTTATTAATTTTTTCACTCTGTGATGTTTCTTACTAATAAGTAGTAAATTTCTACTTTGACCACATTAAAATTTTTAGTCTTTACACAGGAAAGTAAGTTTCTACTTTGACCAGATTAAAATTTTTAGTAACCTCAAATACTTTATTGTAATGGTTGAATCTATATATAACCAAACCTCTATAGAGAAGTACACAACAACAAACTATAGCACAAAACCACAACAAATTATGGGGGTAGTGAAATCAAAGCATGTGATTTTGTTGCTCCTTGCATTGGCTTTAACAATGTCATCTCCATGTTTGATGGTTCTTGCATTGTCCAATGAACCTGCATTGTACGATGAGCAACATTCGTCGCTTTTGGACCCGGTGGAGGAATGTTTGGAGTCCATAGAGGGCGTGTTCCGTAATTGTAGGATTCAACTTGATCATTTATCTACGTCTCCTTCTCCCTTATCTCGTGCTTGTTGTGAGGCCATAGAAGTAGCAAAAGTGAAATGTTTGAATGGTGAATTCGATCGCTTAAACAACAATCCTAAGTTCCCGTCCTTGTGTTTATCATGTGATAGATATTTTTCTCCACGTTCACCTTCACATGGTGGAAAAGTCTTAACTCCACCACCATCATCACCTCCTACACAAGGAACCATAAGTGGTTCATCAACTCCACTACCTTCACCTCCACATGCTGTTGGAATCATTCCTCCATCTTCTTCTCCTCCTGCACAAGGTTTTGAAGTAGTTCCACCGATAGTATCACCTTCAACTCCGAGCTTTGGAAGTATTTCACCAACATTATCACCTTCTACTCCGGGTATTGGAATCATTCCACCTACGACAGTTCCTACCCCAAGTTTTGGAGGTATTCCGCCAACATTACCGGACATTCCACCACTAAAGTCAGCCCCAACCCCAAGTTTTGGAGGTAGTTCACCAACATTGGCACCTTCTACTCCGGGTTGTGAAGGCACTTCACCGGTAGTGTCACCTCCAACCCCGAGTTTTGGAGGTATTCCACCAACACCATCACCGATTACTTCAATTTCAACAAGCATTCCACCAACATTACCACCTCTTACTCCGGGTTTTAAGGACACTCCACCGACATCAACACCTTCTCCTCTTAGTTTTGGGGACTTCTCACCGACAATATCTCCTATACAAGGGTTTGTACCTGTTTCATCACCAACCACAGGTCCATCAAGGTGCTTTTGTGTTCCACCTTCTTCATCTCCTCCACCTCCAATGAGTTTATGAGGAATTTCTTTCACCGTTCAACTAGTAGAAGAGTTTTTTTTTACAATCCTTTATAACAAACTTAGCTTTTGTTATCATAATTAAAGAAAAAGTAGTAGTCCTAAGGAGTTGATGCTCATATATAGTTGATATGCAACAAATTTTATTAATGAAGGAAGTTATATGATTTATTTGCATTTTCATTTTGCTTTTATTTTATATGAAACATATGTTTTTTTAAAAAAATTATTTTGGATCTTATTTAGGTGAAACAACACTTTCCACCTATAAAAACGTGGAAGCTCTTAATAATAACCAAAATTTTATCTCTCATTCTTCTATAAATAACAAGAATAATCAACGGTACTGCTCTTTATGCCTTCTTATGACATTTTACACATCTACTTCACTAACCCACCATTTTCGCTCTTCTTTTTCTTGACTTGTTTTCATTTTTCCCATTAAAGGTATGCAATTCTTCCATCCCTTGAGCCCGAAAGAGAAATCGTTTTCCTATCTCTTCTCTCCGGGAATTCAAGATGAAGGCCTCGTGTAGCATCATTTACGTTCATTCATTTTATACATTACAACATAATTCTAAAAAGCAAACTTTAAAAATTTGCAAGTTAAAAAAATCACCTAATTTAAAACTTCACTAAAATTTAACATTTTTCCAAAATATATGAACATCAGCAGAATCCAATCAATTACTTCAACCGGTTAAAATTTATGCGGGTACGACTTCATTGTTCTCGCCCATAAAAAAATTGTAAGATAGATCACTTCTCATAAGTAATTTTTCTAATTCTTTTCTTTTATAAAAAAATTCTAAAAATTTATTGCGACAAATAAGGACAATTTTCAAAACATATTTAAATATTATGAATAAAATAGGGTCATATTGGTACACAAATAAAAATGAAACAATTTGGTTTACTAGGCCTTTTCTAGTTTTGTGTTTAGTAAATGTACCCTTGAGAGAAGAGTGTGTAGAGTTTGAGAATAAATATAAAAGGTTGGGGTATATTTACTTAATTGAAACATTAAAAAGCCTAGTTACTACTCTAGTTTCTCAAAAAGGCCTAGTTACCAAAATTGCCCAATAAAAATTTACTAGTGCAATGCGATACGTAGTTACGCTTTATGCTCATCGATGCAAAAAAAAAAAAAAATTATTGGAAGGGGTGCTTATTTTCATAATTGATTTTCCTAGTTCTTTTATTTTTATGAATAAAATAGGATCATTTCGTCCTTTTCTCACCCTTAGATACGAGAGGAAAAAATGAAAATAAAAATATTACTAATAAGAGGATAAATTTATAGCAGTTTGTAAATAGTGAATTCACCCAAATAAAATTGGCGGACGTACAAACTATTTATTTATATATTATTATTCATTAAAAATCAAATTGCACGTCATTCAGTTTTAAACATACCACCCATATGCACTACGTGTGCAATGTGTTAGGGAATGTGAACCAGTTTCTTCAAAAAATACTTTAAAATGAAGAAAGAACTTTTGTTTTCTGTAAATTATTTTGTCTTGAATTCAATAACTTCTCCATAATAGGAAGTATTTGGAGAAGCTTCTCCTTACTGTAAATATGTTGTTTAAGTAAGGCACATTATTCCGGTACGGCCGACACGTATCCCGGAATTTTTTAAAAAAAAAAAAAAAATGAGTAAAAGTAATAGTTCAAAATTTATTATGGAATAGTTCATAACTTATAAAAGGATAGTTCATGAACTATAATAGGATAGTTCATAGTGCAAAATTTATAAAGGAATGAAAGTAATAGTTCAAAACTTATTAAGGAATAGTTCATAACTTCTAAAAGGCAGACCCGTCCAACAAGGGGTGCCATTCGGCCCAACAGCACAGGGCCCCAGTTTTTTTGGGGCCTCATAATAATAGTGTTTAGTTAATATATCAAACAAAAGAGTGCTTGCCATATTGGTTAAACCTCAACATTAGGTGTTAATGGTCTAGGGTTCAAATCCCATTGCTACCATTTTTTTATTTTATTGTTTATATAATCTTTTTTATCTCCTCTTTTGCTTATATTTATTTTTTTATCTCCTCTTTTGCTTATTTTTTTGGGGCCCATTATAATTATGTTTATATAATCTTTTTTATCTCCTCTTTTGCTTATATTTCTTTTTTTTTTTATCTCCTCTTTTGCTTATTTTTATTTTTTTATCTCCTTTTTTGCTTATAATTATTTTTTATCTCCTCTTTTGCTTATTTTTTTAGGGGCCCATTATAATTATATTTATTTAATCTATTAAACAAAAGAGTGCTTGCTACATTGCTTATTTTTATCTTTTCAAGGGGTGTAATTTTTTTTATATCCTCTTTTGCTTATTACTATTTTTTTAACTCCTCAATATTAGGTGTAAACGGTCTCATTTTACTTTTTATTGTCATTCTTTCATGCATTTTGTTATTAAAAAAGTAATTTTATTATTTTTTTTTTCATTTTTTTCTTGATAAAATATATTTTTTAAAATTGATAAAAAAAAAATATTGACACAGGGCCTCCGAAAATCATTGGACGGCCCTGCTAAAAGGATAGTTCATGAATTATAATAGAATAGTTCATAGTGCAAAATTTATAAAGGAGTGAAAGTAATAGTTCAAAACTTATTAGGGCAATTTTGGTAACTAGGCCTTTTTGAAAAACTATAGTAGTAACTAGGCTTTTTAATGTTTGAATTAAGTAAATATACCCCAATCTTTTGTATTTATTTTCAAACTTTACACCCTCTTATCTCAAGGGGTACATTTACTAAACACAAAACTAGAAAAAGCCTAGTAAACCAAATTGTTTCAACTTATTATGGGATAGTTCATGAATTATAATAGAATAGTTCATGAATTATAATAGAATAGTTTAAAGTGCAAAAATTTATAAAGGAGTGAAAGTAATAGTTCAAAACTTATTATAGGATAGTTCATGAATTATAATAGAATAGTTCATGGATTATATTAAAAAGTAATAGTTTATGGATTATATGGGAATAGTTCAAAGTTTATAGGAGAATAGTGCATAAATTATAACAGGGTAGTTCAAACAAATTTTCATTCGTTTTCGAAAAAAAAAATCGTTTCAGAAAAGAGGAAATTTTTTTTTTTTCGGGACACGTGTGGCCCGTACAGTTGGCCGTACGACCGTACCGCAATATATGGGCCGTACCTGAACATTTACATAGAGAAACAAATCCATAATTTTCCCAAGCTCCTTGTTTTTAGGGATTGTGATAGAAAATTTATTGAATAAAAAAATCCCTTAAAATTCCCCAAAAGTCTAACATTCCTTAAAATAGAGTATTTGTTGTACATGCTCTTAGTAATCCTTGTATAGCAATTCCGATAAAAAGATAATCTATATAAAATAAAATCCAAAAATTTTAGATACATTCATCATTGATCGAGCTTAAGGCTAGGGATGGAAATGGGTGCACAACCACCCGATCAAACCGGTCAACCGACCCGAATTCGTGGGTGAAAACCCAAAGTATTCCGGGTGGTGGGCGGTTGACGGGTGGAATTGACGGGTGGTGGGGTGGGTATGGGTGTAGGTACAACCACCCACCACCCGAACCATCCACCACCCGCCCCACCCGCCCCGCATCACCCGTATAAATTATTTACAAAATAAAAATAAAAAATTGTAACACCCCGAATTCTCAGAACTCGGAGCATTACTGGTTAGGACCTCACAATGGGTCCCGACCTTAGTTTGACAACAATATTACTCGGATCTTGCAACAAGACACAAATAAGAAAAACCGAAATTCATAAAAATGTATTTTAAAAGGATGAATGCAACAAAGTCTAACAGCCTATAATACTTAAACAACGGAAAATACTAACTGTCTTTATCAAGAAGAGTGAAACAACAAGATAACACCCAACCCCACTCTAAGGAGTACGGAAACCCGGCTGTCCACTACTTCCGGATCACTCAGTTGTTGCTCTAACCTGCGGTAAAATCTAAAACACAATAGAAGAACCATTAGCTAGTTGTCTAAACATTAGAAGAATAATAATAACACACACACATAAAATAATAAACACTCATCATGCTTTCAAACAACCCATTTATTATCTTCATTTAAGTCATTCACTCTAATGATACTTATTTTGTGACACGAGGGATTCCCAAACCTCGCCTCCGCCCCCGTGTACCCATCAGGAGTGGATCCGATGCATCTCACCGTGTACCTGTATGGTCTGGGTATAGAGAACCTCCCAGTCTTCTGGCAGAGTTGGGCAGTGATGTCACGGCCCGTTATACATACACTTGGGCCTTAAAACATAATAACCACGGTCGTCCTAACAAGTTGTTATTTATTATAACACACATTGTACACACACAACCATCATCACCCAACTAATATCCAGAAACCAGCTAAGTAAGTCGCAAGGACTTACCTGAATCAATTCACACTCTATCAAAAACTCAACTCGGTCCGTACTCGTGGTAACTCAAACGCCTGCCAAACAAGGCATGTGGATCAAAATCACATCCCATACTCTTAGAAGTTATAAACTTTTTAGAGGTACAATCTCATGAGGAAGCTCTCAAAAGTCTATCATTAAATTCTCATCTTTTCTTTTAGAACTTATTTCCATAACCTGGTTCTCAAGGATAAATTAACTAGAGATTCTAAAGTTCACAAGGTTTAGAAATTCAAAGGGGTTGCTAAGGTCCGACCTTTATACGTAACTACTTAGTCTAAGATCAACATCGTAACCATACTCGTCAACGATAACAACGTCATTCCATTCCCAAGTTTAGATGCATCCTCACAATTATGCTAGGTAAGGGACCGAGAACCTATACGAGCTTAGCTTATGTTAGCATAACGAGTCCTGAGGAAAATCTAACAAGTGGACTCGTGATCAACGATAGCATTTGAACACACATAGAAACCACCGAAACCTTCAAAACTAGTGCACACTATTCCGCTCGTACTAACTACCTATAAAGTCTAGCCCTTCCCGGTTACTACTATACCACACGTTTCTACACAAGTGCCTACCCTTCTCAATGGCTTCTACCTTCACCACTCCGCACTTATACATTTATATATATACTTATATATACCCTACTCTTATACATCTATATATATATATATGCTTATATGTATACACTGTACTTATACATATATATATATATATATATATATATATATATATATATATATATATATATATATATATATATATATATATATACTACATTTATACATTTATATATACCTATGTGTATACCCTGTACGTATACATATATATCTACCACTCTTATATATTTATGTATACAAAGTTTATACTGAGGCAAGGAACTCACCGTCCTCAACAAACCGACACACCCTTGCAGAGACTTATTGCCTAGCTTGATCGGGACAACTTCGAATGGAACTCGCACAGTCCTGCGTAGCACCAACCAACAATAGGGTCGATAATTATACCCCGATACTACCCGTTGCTTGAAAGACTTGACGAAGAGGCACAAAGCGCTTACCTCCTGCTAAGACGAATCGAAGACGGAAGAAGGCGGACGGTACTCCGGCTGGTGGAAGGAAACAACAGGTCGATGATGCACCGAGGTCCGTCTTCCGCCGGCTGACCGATGTCTCCCTCCAGTCTGGTGTGATGTTCCGGCGTCCGAGACGAAGGTCCGGTATCGCGAGCAGAAGGGAAATGAAATTAAGAGGTTTTGTTGCTGCAGAAGCTGAATGTGAGGACCCTTAGGTTCTCGGTGAGGACGGAGTAGCTGTCTTAGTGGTGTCTCCAGCGAGGCGGCGGTGGCGTCAATTCTCCAGACGTGCGGCGGTGGCGTCAACTCTCCAGACGTGCGGCGGTTGTACGGTAGGAAGGGGATGGGTTAGAGCTGAATTAGATTAGGTCAAAACAAGGATTAGGTTAATTAATTAGGGTTAGGTAGATTATGGCCTAGGCTGAGAATGTCTTTGGGCCGAGTCTGTTGGGCCTGCTCATCTAACTAAGATGGGATGACAATCGTTACTCGCACGGAACCGCTCTTCGGTTTTTAAACAAATACGAAAATTTTTATTCCGTTTACATATCTATTATTTTATAAGAGTTAAGCTACAAAATTATCATTTCACGTGAATTAAGGTCACATAAAATGATAGAATTTAGTATTGTTTTATTTTGTTTACAAATAAGAAAGGTCAGCGGATAGGAATCCGGTTCGATCGGGTTTTAAACGGGAATAAATTTTCCGGGTATTACAAAAATCCTAAATTCTATCCATATAAATTATTACAAATATAAAAACAAAAAAACCCTAAATTATCAAGAGTGTAGCCGCGTCAGCATTCCCCTTCCCGATCTGAATTTTTTTATATCGATCGCTAATTCTCTAGTAGCTAGACTCGGTAAAACCTTCGATCCTTCGCCAAATCGTCATACCGCACTTCCTCAGATTGCCGCCAGTGAGCCACACACTCCCTCTCCTGTTCGGTCACTCACTTCAGCGCAACGCTGGCTTGATTCTCTAAACAGATAATTAATCTTCACTAGTGTCTTCTCCTCATATCTATATTCTATTTTAGAGCCACACACTCCCTTCAACACAACACTCACTTCATCCGTTCAGTCAATTATACGATTCATACATCTTCTTAGTTCGACCATGTGTTTGAATTACAGTTTTAGTTTCATAATTTTGGATTAAGGCAACTTATTTCAAAAGTTGTGCCATTAGTTAACCATGGGTGCCATTACATTTTGCGGGAGCTTGTGCGTATTGTCTCTCTATATGATACGAGTCCAAAATTTTCCGACCTTTTAGAATATGAGAGTAGACAGGCGGATGGTCAATACTAGCTGATATTTTACCATTTTGTTTATGAAAGATTGCACGAGACACTCTTTATCTTTGTAAATATTAGAGCTAAAGGAGTTTGATTGTAGGATATGTTGATTTACGTTTGTTGTATGCAAAATTATATTAGAAATTTGTTTGGATTCTAAATTTTACAAAATAAATCCGAACTAACATTTAAATCTTATTGCTTGCAATATGAGATATAACAATATTTTCTTTAAAATATTTGTATTATCGTTAATTATTATAAATGTAATAATATTAAAAAATTATATTAGAAATTTGTTACGTAATTTTTTTTATTTAACACTTTAGCAATTATTATAAATTTAATAATTAATTTTTTTTGTTAATGATCTAATCAGATTGATATTAATATATTCTTTTTAACATTTAGCGCTTTTTTTAAAAAAATTATAATTTGTTTAGCCAATAATTTTTCAATTAATAATAATTATTTTTTACAATTTATTCTGTAACACCCCGAATTCTCAGAACACGGGACATTACTGGTTAGAACCTCACAGTGGGTTCCGACCTCAGTTTGACAACAATATTACTAGGATCTTGCAACAAGACACAAATAAGGAAAACCGAAATTCATAAAATAGTATTTTTAAGGTAATGAATGTAACACGGTCTAGCAGCCTAAAGTACTTAAACAAAGGAAACGAACAACTGTCTTAACCAAAAGAAAAAAAAAAAAACACAACCCCAACCCCCACTCTAAGGAGTACGGAGACCCGGCTGACCACTACTTCCGGATCACTCAGCTGCTGGTCTAACTTGCGGTAAATCTAAAAACACAACAAAAGAAACCGTTAGCTAGTTATCTAAATATTAGAAGAATAATAGTAGCACACACACACACATAAAAATATAAACACCCATCATGCTTTCACGCTAATGATACTTATTTTGTGACACGAGGGATTCCCAAACCTCGCCTCCGCCCCCGTGTAACCATCAGGAATGGATCCGATGCATCTCACCTTGTACCTGCCTGGTCTGGGTATAGAGAACCTCCCAGTCTCCTGTCAGAGCTGGGCAGTGATGTCACGGCCCGTTATACATACACTTGGGCCTTAAACATAATAATAACGGTCGTCCTAGCAAATTATTATTATTAAAACACGCACATAGCACACACAACCACTATCACTCAACTAATATCCAGAAACTGGCTAAGTAAGTCGCAAGGACTTACCTGAGTCAAAATACACTCTAACACTTCTCAAACAGTCCGTACTCGTGGTAACTCAACGCTTGTCAAATAAGGCATGTGTATCAAAATCACATCTCGATGTCCAACCTCATGCGAAGGAATTACGGAAATAGCTTTCTTACGGTAAAAGACCGTTTTACCCTTAGCGCCAAAATTTCTCAAAGTTTACTATTGAGTTCTACTAAATTCTTTTAGGATTTGTTTTCCATGATTAGTCTCTTTCTCTGATAGTTCTAATAATTTCTAAGCCACAGCTCGGACCACTCTACTCTTACCTAGGTGTATATATATATAGGCATGTACATACTCTTACTTCCCTTAACTCGTATACTTCAGTAACTACTCGGTATTTATATATATATATATATATATATATATATAGCTACATACTTTATATTTTCCCCAACTCACACTCATGTGAGTAGATCTATATATCTATCTAGATGTATAAACTTTAAATCACTTATATGTACACTTTTATTTCATATAATATATATATACGTATATTTATATACTCGGCATACACAACTCCTAAATAAGCTCACACAACCACCCTTACTAACCTACCGTACTGCATCCCGTACCACCTCCAATCTACTGTTTATATGCGTATTCCATCTCAGTTTATATACGTATTCAATCTCGGTTATATACGTATTCCAACTCACAGTTATACATGTATTCAATCTTGGTTATATACTTATTCCAACTCACAATTATACATGTCTTCAATCTCGGTTATATACGTATTCCAACTCACAGTTATACACGCAGGGGACAAGAGAAAGAAGAACCGGAGGAGGATCTTACCGGGTTGCAGTCCGGCGGCGATGGGCTGACGCTCCGGCGGCCCCCCTGGTGGTCGATTTGCTACTGCTGCGGGAAAGCCGAAGGGCTGCGGTGAGTCTCGATCAACAGAGGCGAGGAGGGAATAACAGCGAGGGGAGGAGAGCAGTACTTACCGGAGTCGACGGAGGCGCTGACTCGTGCGGTTGCTGCAGGACGACGACCGGCTCGGCGGTAGCACGACGGTCAGCGACGAGGGAAGACGGTGTCGTCTTCGGACCTACTGCGGCGGTCGGAGGAAGGTGAGTTTCGGAACAGAGAAGAAACGCAGAGAAGGAACGGAAGGAGGCAGCGGAGAAGAAACGGCGACTTACCGGCGATAGAGGCGGCGCGGTGGTTCGGCATTGAAGGCGCAGTCCGGCGTGCTGGGGCTGTTGTTCATTCGTCCAGAAGAGCGAGATGGGCAGCAGGAGACGGCAGGAGGGTGAGATGGTTAGACTAATTAGGTTAGGATTAGGGTTAATAGGAAATTAGGATAAAATAAATAAATGGGCTGGCTGAATAGAATATGTGGGCTTGCTAGTGGGCCATTCGACCTGCTCTCTTATTAGAACGGAAATAGGAACTCGTTGCTCGCACGGATTCTGGTTAGGTACGGGAAGTTATATAATACGGAGTTAAATTCCGTATTATCTAAATTATTATTATTTTTATTTTTAAGGTGCGTGCTTTATTTCCGATTACAAGGTTTCGTCATTTTATGTGAATTAATGTCACATAAAATGATAGAAATAACACTCGTTTTATTTTAATTTAATTTATGTATTTATTTATTTAAGATTGACGTGTCGGAAATCGGTTAAGTTCAGGTTTAACGGAGTCTCAAAATTCCGGTTATTACATCAGCGCCCTCTTAAAAGAAGTTTTGTCCCGAAACTTAGAATAATTCTCTTAATCGCGCATTTCCTTAGGTATAATTAAATTTTCTCGACCTTTTCGTTGGCTACAAGCATGTACTCAATCATCAAAAGTAGACATGTGTCACATAAAACGTAATCACTCAAATCAATATAAAAACCTGAAAGGTCAACCAACACAACATCCGAGTACTAACTCGTCAAAACAGGAGTAACCTCTAACCCCGCAAAGAACTCGGGATAGTTACGTCTAATACTCTCCTCAGTCTCCTAAGTGGCCTCATCAGCTCCTCTCCTAGACCATTGGATCCTCAACATAGGTATATCCTTGGACCGCAGACGTCTAGTACTGCGCTCCAAGACAGCTACTGGGTACTCTACAAATGTATGGTCAGGCTCCACTGTCAGATCCTCGTGGCTGATGACGTGTCTCGGATCCGGGATGTACTCTCTCAACTGAGATACATGAAAGACCGGATGGACACCCTCTAGTCTCGGCGGTAATGCTAGTCTGTAGGCCACCTCTCCAACTCTCTCCAAGATCTCAAAAGGTCCGACATATCGGGGACTCAGCTTCCCCTTAATGCCGAAACGCCGAACTCCTCTCGTAGGTGACACTCTCAGCCACACCTGAGCACCCACTCTAAACTCCAAAGGTCGACACCTTTTGTCGGCGTAGGACTTCTGACGACTCTGAGCTGCTAACATCCGCTCTCGGACTAGGGCAATCCGAGCGATGTCATCCTGTATCTCTGGAGCTACTCCATCAACTCTGCTGGGCTCATCCCAACATAATGGTGTACGACATCTCCGCCCGTACAAAGCCTCATAAGGAGCCATCCCAATAGACACGTTCCAGCTATTATTATACGAAAACTCTACCAGTGGGAGATGATCTGGCCATACCTGTCCCCAATCTAGTGCACACACCCGAAGCATGTCCTCTAAGGTTTGAATGGTCCTCTCAGACTGTCCGTCTGTCTGTGGGTGATAGACAGTGGTAAAGTGGAGACTCGTCCCCAAAGCAGTATGTACCTGCTGCCAAAATCTCGAGGTAAAACGTCCATCTCTTTCAGAGACGATAGTCCTCGGTACTCCATGGAGCCTCACAATGTGTTTGGTGAACTCCTCAGCTAGACGACTCACCGGCCACGTTTCCTTAATCGGAATGAAACGTGCGGTCTTCGTCAGGCGGTCTACCACTACCCAAATAGCATCAAATCCTCTACTGAGTCTCAAGCCTGTGACAAAATCCATAGATATATCCTCCCACTTTCACTGTGGTACTGGAAGTGGATGGAGCTCTCCTCCAGACCTACGATGCTCAATCTTGACCTGCTGGCAGGTCGCACACTGAGCCACATACCGAGTCACATCGGGCTTCAAACCAGCCCACCAGAAGGACCGTCTCACATCCTTGTACATCTTATTCGCTCCAGGATGTACTGAGTATGGGGTAGCATGAGCCTCACCTAGTATCCTCTGTCTCAACTCACTGTCTGACGGCACACAAACGCGATCCTAACGTTTCATCAATCCATCAGCACCAATAGTGAACTGTGGGGCCTCATCTCGAGACATCATGTCTCGGATCCTGATCAAAGTCGGGCAAGTCTCCTGCTTCTGTCGGATCTCATCCAACAGATCAGGAAGTAACTCCATGGTAGCCAACTGACCATCAGTATCAGGAAACTGAATCTCTATCTCCAACCAAGCCAAGTCCCTCTACAAATGTGGCTATACTGTCAACCGGGATATCGCCCTCTCCCTAGGCGTCTTCCGGATCAAAGCATCAGCTACCACATTCGCCTTCCCGGGGTGGTAAAGAATCTCAAGGTCGAAGTCCTTGATCAACTCTAACCACCGCCTTTGGCGGTTATTCAACTCCCGCTGAGTGAATATATACTTCAGACTCTTATGGTCTGTGAAGATCTGACATGTCGCCCCATAGAGATAGTGACGCCAGATCTTAAGAGCATGGACTACTGCAGCCAACTCTAGATCATGTGTGGGGTAGTTCTCCTCATACGTCTTCAACTGTCGAGACGCATAGGCTATGACCTTACCCCTCTGCATCAAAACACACCCCAAGCCCAACTTGGATGCATCACTGTATACCACAAAGTCATCAGTACCCTCAGGCTGTGCCAAAATCGGAGCGGATGTCGATCTCCTCTTTAACTCCTCAAAACTCTACTGACACGGCTCAGACCAGACAAACCGAGTGGTCTTCCTCAGAAGACAAGTAATTGGTCGGGCAATCAAAGAGAACCCTTCCACAAACCGGCGGTAGTAACCTGCTAAACCTAGAAAGCTGCGAACCTCCTTAACATTCTTAGGAGGTTGCCAAGAAGATACTGACTCGATCTTTGCCGGATCGACCTTAATACCCTCAGCAGTCACCACGTGACCTAAGAAAGCCACCTCTGACATCCAAAACTCACACTTGGATAGCTTAGCATACAATTGGCTATCCTATAGAATCTGCAATACTGTCCTCAAGTGTCCGGCATGCTCCTCTCGACTCCTAGAGTAGACTAGGATGTCGTCAATGAAGACCACTACAAACTGGTCTAAGAAGTCAATAAATATCCCATTCATCAATTCCATGAACACCGCTGGTGCATTAGTGAGCCCAAATGGCATCACTACGAACTCATAATGACCATATCTAGTCCGGAATGCCGTCTTAGGTATGTCCTGATCTCTCACCCTCAACTGGTGGTAACCTGATCTCAAGTCTATCCTCGAGAACACAGACGCCCCATGCAACTGGTCCAACAGATCATCTATGCGTGGCAGTGGGTACTTGTTCTTGATAGTTACTTTATTCAACTCTCTGTAGTCTATGCAAAGCCTCATCGATCCGTCCTTCTTCTTCACAAATAGTACTGGCACGCCCCAAGGAGACACACTAGGGCGTATGAAACCCTTCTCTGCTAGCTCCTCTAACTGCTTCTTCAGCTCAAGCAGCTCTATCGGTGCCATACGGTACGGAGCCTTCGAGATCGGTCTCGTGCCCGGCTCCAAGTCAATGCTGAAATCAACACTCCTCTGTGGGGGTAGTCCTGGCAGGTCGTCACTGAATACCTCTGCAAACGCACATGTAACAGGTATCTCCTCTATAGTCAGGCTCTTGCTTTCCTTCATGGCATAACATTAGAAGGCTTCGCAACCCTATGCTATCAGTCTCGCTGCCCTTACTGTACTGATAACTGTGCCTGACTTTCTAAGGTCCCAACCTTGGAATATTACTCTATGGCCCTCCTCAGTGGCAACGGTCACTGTCCTCCTACCAATGTCTAAGACTGCTCCGTGTTTCCTCATCCAGTCTATCCCTAAAATGACATCCTCATGAGCTAAGGGCACGACTAGAAAATTGACCAGCCAGTCTCGATCTCCCATGCGAACATGACACCCAAAGATCTCTCTAGTCCCTCTTACCTTACTCCCATCAGGTAAGCCTATCATAAAAGGTATTCCCTCTACAATAGCTAAGGACAATCTATCTACGCATGCATCAGATATGAAGGAGTGTGTAGCACCCGTATCAAATAAAACTCGTATAGGTAAGTCATGAATTTGGATCGTACCTGTGGCAGTCAGTGCATCTGGCTGATCAGCATCTCTCAACTCAAACACTCGTGCCTGAGCTCCTCTAGTATCAGCTACACTACCACGTCCTCTGCCCCGACCTGATCCCTTCATAGAACTCTATGATGGTGTGTGTCCTGGAGCACTGTAAGACTGCTGCTGACCAGGAGCTCGGTACTGCTACTGCTGACTCGGAGCTCGGTACTGTGGCGGTCTCTGTACACTCCGTGATAAGCCTGTAGGAGAAGAACCCTGCTGAGATGGAGCCTTGCCCTGGCGGCAGAATTCATCTCTATGTCCAACCTTGCCGCACTGGAAGCAGGTCACTGCCGGCTTCGTGCAGTTCGATCGGATGTGTCCATAGCTACTGCAGTTGTGGCACTGTAAGCCACCAGCTGAAGTCTGACCAGTAGCGGTATGGCTATGTCGCCCCTGAGTCTGTCCCCGTCCAAAAACAGCTACTCCTGAACTACCACTAGCATAACCTGTCCTCTGCCGCTTATCCGGCCTGTCTGACTGAGCAGCTCTCCTCGACACTGGTCTGTCTCTCTCATATACAGACACTCTATCTTGATAGTCTGACAGAGTCTCACAGCAAAATCCTGCCAGATAGGAACGAGTACTCTCTCTCAATCTCCGTGAAAAGAGATATACATGCTGCTCCTCAGGAGGTGCAGTTGG
The DNA here is from genome assembly GCA_033239125.1 of Fagopyrum homotropicum. Taxonomy (NCBI): domain Eukaryota; kingdom Viridiplantae; phylum Streptophyta; class Magnoliopsida; order Caryophyllales; family Polygonaceae; genus Fagopyrum; species Fagopyrum homotropicum. The sequence continues at coordinate 10,742,813 of BSWB01000001.1, forward strand.
TCCAAGCAGTGTCAGTTCCTTCTGGAACTTCTTGATGGCAACAACAATCGGAATGTCCTCAAATTCTACCTTAATGAAGTCCTGGAACCTCTCTCTCTTCAACGAGACAGGGCAGTATCTGTCTCTAACAATGCTCCTCATCTGCTCCCAACAGGCGACTCGACTACGTATGGTCCGCCACCAGGAGTGAGTATCCTCAGTGAAACATGTCTGCACCAAGTCCACCTGTCGGTCCTCTAGGCAACGAATTGCCTCTAATGCAGTCTCTACCTGTCCAATCCAGTGCTCCACCTCCAGTCCTATCTCTCCACTAAATGAGGGGATCTTTTGAGAGTTGAAAGCCTTCAACCACACATCCGGCCTCGGTGCTCTAGACCCAGTAGGAGCTCTATCAGCCGTAACTCTCCTCTCAGGTACAGCTGACACCTGAGGTACTCCCTGTGTCACCTGGACAGATCTAGCCGGTACTGGTGGTACCTGGGTAAGTCTCTCTGTCCTAGAAACCTTCTCCATACGCTTAACGTATGCTCGGTACTCTCTATACTCAGTCGCTCCAATGGAAACACGTCCTGACTCCGTCGAACGTGCTCTCTGTGCTCCAGACCTAGCAACGGTCTCATTCTTGACCTCAGGACCTACACTCTAAACTACCTCCTCCACTCCAGCCTCTAGCATGATCACTGCTGATGGATCCTCTCGGAGAGCTCGACCTCGGCCTCGGGCTAGTGGAGGTCTACCTCCATGGCCGCGTCCTCTAACTATAGGGGTCCCATCTCCCCTACCTGGTCCAGCTGGAGGGAGAGGTGGACGACCTCTACCTCGACCAGTAGCTAGCGTAGCTCTAGTACGTGCCATCTGCGCGAAGAATAGTGTTCGCCACTTAGCGTGCGTGCAAATAAGCTTTAAATTTATAAAACTAGAATCAAGCAAGTGAACCCGCATTGTACGAATCGGCGTAGATTAGCAAGTATTCCAGCGTATCGAACACAGGGATTTGGGGGGAACAAATTCAATTGCAGATTATCAAGCAGGTAAATGTAAGAGCTTTGCAAATTATTAGGAAAACAACAATCCTAAAGATCCAGGAATCCAGCTGTGGCAATCGATTCAAGATATACTAATGATGTAAGGACAGAGTTAAGATATGCAAAGGTATGCTAATGTAAGGTAATTGTACGGTGAAGTTCCAAAAACCTTATATGACTCACCTACAAGACACTCTCTATAAAGGTTGTTGAGGCTTCAATATAGAAAGGTTCTAAAGGTAAGAATTAAAGTCAAATACCCAAACTTGTAATCCAAGGATCAAAACTAACTAAATCGATTAAGGTTGTGACACTCACAATCGAGGTAGAGGTTGTTGAGGCTTCACTACCACCTAGAAAAGGCAAGCCTAAACTAAGTTAAAGCAAATCTTTAACTTTGGATTAAAGTAAAAGCAAGTTCGTAGACTTAAGGGAAATCACGGTTAGTTCTTGAGGTTCCACGGCCGTGGACTCAAGAACAGGCCGTAATTTAGGGTTCTTCAGCGATTCTTTCTAACTCTCAGGGTCCAATCTGTTTACGATCGATATATCATCATCTAAGCCACAACTATCAACCCTTCACCTTAGAATTGTTAAGGGTTTTTAGCCAACAATAGTCATAATGATATCAAATTCAAGGTTTAAAAGATTGAAAGATGAAAACTTCCGAAAACCTTCAATAAACTTCAAACCAATCTCAATGTCACAATCAAGAACAAATATCGTCACTAGATTCGGAATAGAACAAACAAACACAATCTTAGATAAGAAGGAAGAACGGGATGTCAATCCGTCTTCTAAATCAAACCTAAGCAAGAAGAGGAATCTTCTTGCGAACAATCTTCCGAATCTTCAAATCTTCCGTCAATCCGGAAATCTCAATCACAATCTCCACCAAAATGCGAGATTAGGGCAACTCCAAGGATGAGCGCAAAGTACGTCTTTTTACCAAAATCGCAAAGATCTCTCAAGCGAGGTATGAGCAAAAATGCGTCTAAGCAGAGGTCGCAAAAGTCTTTAAGCGGAGGTGACGGAATCTCTCTTCGTCCGTCCTTTTATAGTGTAAGATAAACTTTCGGCCCGGCCCAATCTTTTAAAAGATCGTGACTTAAAGTATGGCGAAAAAGGATCGCCAAGATCACGGTCGTGGAAGGTTCCACGACCGTAATTTAGAGCGTGGAAATGAACACGGTTTGAACACATGATTCCACGACCGTAGAAGTTACTGGAATGAACCACGTTTCACTTGCTAGGTTCCACGGCCGTGGACTTGAACGTGGAATGTAGTACGGCCGTATTTTAGAGCGTGGTTTAGGGCAAGAACGTGATTCTTCCCTAGCCTCGTGCATTCTCCAAGTTGAACTCCTTTTTGCTCCTAAGAATGCCCTCAATCCATGGACATGTCAAACAACTTCATCCTTGCTAAATTCCGTTCGGAAATGGCTCTCAATCACCTATAATCAACATAAAGCTTGTGTAGACATCTATATCGACAATATAGGCAAACTAGATCACAAATGCAACAATGCTCAATCAATGACTATCAATATGAATCAAATACACTTAGAAAACGTGCCTAAAATATCACAATATTTCATGCTAACAAATAACCCCATACTTGCAACTTGCTTGTCCCTAAGCAAGGTCTTTCAAAAGCTTTTAAAACAAGAGTTAGGATGAAATATGTGTACCTTCTCAAAGCAATACTTCTTTTGGATGAATGTGCCTTCTAAACAATAGATCATTCTCAAATCTTGCTTCAATCGTTTATAAGACTTTCATATACTTAATCAAAGAGTAAAGAGCAAAGAAAACTCATAAATCAATTAAACTTCCACACAAGCATCATAACCTTCAAACATTATCAAAATCAATCATAAGAAACTTCAATTTAGGTCACCAAGCCATATAACATTCTCTTGATCTTAAGGACTTCCAAAGAAAAAGGTCTAGAATGTGGAAAGGGAAGGAAACTTTAAGGAATGTGGTGCATGAATCCGGGAAAGTGGACAACTACTCTTTCTTCTTCTCTTGCGGTTTCCGCACACCTTCAAATTAGAGCTTCGCTCTCTTCTTTTCATTTTTCGACTTTACTTTTGGAGTTATGGATAGAGGTGCACAAAAACCGAAGCCTAGGAGATTGGCGTTTTTCAATTTTTATGAGATGCCTCAAACCCTTAGCGCACATACCATAATCCACTAGGAATATCGCTCAATCCGACTTTGGCAAGACACAAACACCCGGCTATGTGAATGGTGCCGAGTTACTCATCGTCATGATTGACTTCCCCAAACCTACAATTTCTTTCTATTCTTTTGATGCAAATAATTGCTCTCATGGCCCTCCCACATCAAACATGCCTTTTTCATCCACTTCTCCAAATTCCCGGATAGGTAAAGGAGGTCAATATTTCAATGAGGAGCTAAATGATCAAAGAAAGAAGAAAGAAAAATCGAATTGCCTTAATCATTTCAACAAGAAGTATAAGAACTTATAGTGTGATTTCAACTTCAATTCCTCAACATGATTTAAGTAACATTCATCACATTATGAAACTTGCAAAAGAGGTATAATCAACTCATTCAATTTCTTTTCAATTCACTATTCGTTTAAGCATGCAATTGTCATCAAACTCAATTCACAAGTAGTGATTATCATAGAAATCATCTCAATTCCTTAGAAGCACAAAAGATTTCAAAATTTTTCAATTTTTTTTATGGGTTTTTCAAGTTCTTTTTCATGCAATGCAATAATGAAACGTGCAACAATATAATGAACATGCAATGATAGTCTCGATAGAAGCAAACATAGTAAGTAAGAGTTATTACAACTTTTAGTCACACCCCACCCCATACTTGGGACAAACATTGTCCCTAATGTTCAAATAAAAGAAAGAAAAGAAGAAAAGAAAAAGAAACTCACAAAATGGCGGTGGAGCGGCTAAAACAATCGGTCATGCAATCATCATCACTGCGGCGCTGGTGAAGGCGGGAATGGAGAGAAGCTAGGATCATAAAACCGCCCAAACTGCTGGCGGTAGACATCTCTCATCATGTGATCGAGGTCGTCCAAGCGTCCATCTCTAGCATCGGCTCGAATCTCCAATGCTCCTACTCTCTCCGAAAGACCAGTAGCCCAATCCGGCATCTGCTCATACCATCCCGGAGCATGACTGTACCACTCTGGAGCGTCGGATGGTGCTGGTGCTGGTGCTGGTGCAGATGGTGTCTGTGTAGCCCATCGAGGTGGAGCTCCATACCATGCAGGAGGTGTCTCAGCCCATGTGGGTCTCTCACTCACGCTGGCGCGGCGAGAAGACGAGCCTGAAGCTCTGGCGGGACGTGGAGAACGTCTAGGTACATCGGGGGCCGCATCCGGCTGATCCAGAAACGTGCCAAACTCCTGCTCGGCTCCTCCTCCACCCTCAAACTGATCCCTCATCTCCTCCTCCTCAACTACTGGTGGTGGTGGGACATATGGTGGAGTTGCAATCCTGTTCGCATGCATGGTAGCGAACGTCTCCTTCCAATTATGGCGTCCAGCCATAATGGAATACTCCTGTAGCCACTCAATACCCCTACCCGTCCTGCTCTCCCAAGGCATGGCCGCATAAGGCGGACCTCTATGTGTGGGGAAGATGAGACCTCTAGTCATGAAGGCATGAAGTCCTAAGGGTACGGCTGGTATGCGGGTACACGCAGAAAAATCAACGCCCAATGCCCTAGCAAGGTGGGTAACTATCCCACCGTATCCAATGTTGCCCTTCCTCTTGTTCTTAAGCTTGCTCATAGTAGCAGCTAAGAGGGTGGCATAATCAGCTCGGCGCCCATACAACATAGAATACAGCAGAAATAGCTCATCCGTCTTGATCTTTTGGGGCGTCTCCGTCCTAGGGAAGAGACACTCCGAAAGAACACGATGAGCAATCTTCAAGGCTAAGTGGTACATCAACTTAGCCTTGGTGTCAGCAGGTTGCCAGCGGTCCTCGCTGGCGTAGATCATAACAACTTCCTCCCAAAAGTCCTTGGCGTAAACGCCACTAGGAAAACGACCGTTAAAGGTCTCATGGAACCCAAAGAAGGTCCCGAAATCACGGATGGAAAAATCATAGTTTCTTTCCATAAGACGGAAAGAAACGGTCCTATCCACATGGCTGTGTTGAAAAGACGTCACAGCCTCCCTCGTAATCTCCTCATAAGCGTCTTCTCGGATAGCCGAGAAGACAACTAGTCCGGCTCTATCCAAGAGCCAAGTAAGGTCATCTATAATGTTAAGAGGAGCTAAATCCTCTAACAATAGGTACCGAGGTCCAATCACAGCCCTCTCATTGATCCTCTCGAATGCATCGAGGTGATCCTCATGAATAGTCGGTACTCTAGGGCTAAGAGGTGAGGGTGATGAAGGTGATGATGGAGGTGAAGGGGAAGAGGGTGGTGGTGCTCTAGAGGATGAAGAAGAAGAGGGATTACCCTTCCTCTTCTTGTTTTGGTCATTCTTTTTCTCCTTAATCCTCCCAGAAACTCTCCTCACAAAGTCCATCACTGTCAAGAATCACGGTCTGTTCTTGCCTTTCCACGGCCGTGGAACTTCCAGGAACCGTGATTCGTCTCAGTTTTTCACAAATCTCAACAATCAACACTCAAATTCAGCAATCAGGCAGCCCTAGTCTAATTCCTTCCAATTTCAATCAGTTCTTCCTAAAATTTCTAGCAAAACGAACCAAATTGACAAAGATCAAGAAGAGTGGAAAAACCTAGGTTTCGGATTTTAAAATCCAAATTGTGCGTTCCTTGGTGAATTGCCGCTCGATTCGTTGCTTGGATCTTGTTGGTGGTTGATAACACGATTTATAGCATAGTTTTAGGTGCACATTTAGGTAGAATTCTCGCTCAATCATGCATTATCTAGCACTAGTCCAATACGTTTTGCACTCAAAACATGTATTTTGTCGAGATAGACGTCTACACGGACTTGTGTGCGTTTTGTAGGTATTTCGGGAAGTTTCGAGCCAAAACGACACGTTTGAGGGTCGCTCATTTAGAGGACACGTTTCCAAACTCATTAGAACGCAAGGCAAGGGCTGAGAAAGACTCAAGGAACCTTGCCAACACAGGCCATGCACCAAACCACAGCCTAATGATCCAAGGCGAAGTTTCTGCACAGAATCACGGTTCTCTGAAGAACCACGGCCGTGGAAATGACCGTGGATTTTGCCAGATTCTCGTGACAGCTGTGCCACGACTCTCATGGCCAGCTCATGAAGAATTGGTTATAAAAGTGGTCCTTGATAGTTGTTAGAGGCAGCTGGGATTTGGGTAGTTTGAGAGCAGCTCACATATTCTCCATTTTTCTTTGACAAAATATATTCCAAGAAGAAGAAGGACTTTTTCTAGGAAGGAAAGTGCAAGAAGAAGAAGAAAGGAGCCATTGCCATTGAAGAGGAGAGGAGAAGACACACTTAGCTCTTGTATTTTCGGATTTATTTCTAGAAGTTTTTGAACTCTTGAACCTTCCTTTGGAAGGGTTGTAAGTCGTTCTAATTTCATCTTCAGATTTAGATTGTGTTTGAAGTTCATTTGTTCATCTTCTTTCTCTCATTTTCTTGCAATGGAGGTTATGAATCTATGCTTGTTTGTTTTGATTTCTAATATGAATGTTGTAGGCTAGATTGATGTGATTCTAGGGTAAGGAAAGGATGGTTATGGCTAGATCTATGATAGGACGAACTTAGATTTACCTTTGGATGATTTTTGTTTATGAACGTAGCTACTGTTAGAAATCACGGGTAGTTCTTGAAGAACCACGGTCGTGGTTTCTGTAGAACAAACCGTGGTTCTTCCTGGTTCGAAGGATCTTATCTTAGGTTCATAAAATTGTTGAAACCCTAAGTTTTTGCTGAGTTTAACCTACCCTAGGGTGTCCTAGTGTAGCGACTAAGTGTTAGGAGAGACTTACCCGGTAATCCTTGCCCTTAGAATCTAAAATAGCAAAACCTTAGGTAATGGTGAGCCTAATAAGCCGCCATTGGATTAAATGTGCTAGGATAGTTGATTAGGACTTCCCTTTCCGAGACTTACCCGGTGAGGATAGGTTAGATCCCTAATTAAACAATCCGGTTTGTGTTAAATTCCTCCCCTTAGGTTCTTAGAGACTTAACCGGTAATGAGACCTTAGGTGTGGATTAGTTGGATCATGAGACTTACCCGGTAATTGATCCCATTTTAGGAACACTTAATCCCAACATATCATAATCAATCCAAAGAATGAATAGATAACTTGAGTTTTATGCCATAACTGGAATTTCCAACCCCTAGAATCCGTCTTCCCTTTCTCTTGATCAATATCTCGTTTGACTCGTTTATTTGTGCTGATTTTTGGTTTGGTTTGATTTATTGCTTTGCATGAGTTATGACCCTTGCTTGATGACCATAAAAACCAACAAAAACATTGAGTTTTCCATTTTCTTTGTTCCTCATCTTGTCTTAGCCTAGATTTACACTATTTTTGATCATTGCTTGACTCGATTTCACCTTAGTCTTTGAGTTCGACCTCGGAATACTTACCTTTCTACATAACGATCCGTACACTGCGGGTTTCGCTAGGTAGTTTAGGATTTAGTTCGAGTTTATAAATGTAAAGCTTTTTGTGTTATTTCCTAGCGTGACAGTGGTTGAATTTGCTTCAATTTGGGAAGAAGAATCGTCGAAAACGGTTAGCGAACGAAGATTTGGGAGGAGGGCGTGGATTCGGTGTTTGGGTCGTGGAAGGAGGTTTTGTGGAGTGTTTTGGTGAAGAACGTGGTTTATATAGTGACAGGCAAAATTTTGAAAATCACGGTCTGTCGGGGTGCTCCACGGCCATGGAATTGTACGGAACCGTGGTTTTGGTGATTTTTCAAAGGCTTTTGGAAATTACGGTCACTGTAGCTGTCACGACCGTGGTTTAGGCCGTGGAACTCTCTGTAATGCTCCAAAGTCCAAGTTTCGTCACTTTTCTTCAACATTATTCTTCCCTTTTCCTTTTCCATCGTTCCTACATCCAAAAACATGAACATACCGGAAGAAATCGAAGGCAAAACAAAGCAAAAACGTCTATACTAAGCTAAACTATGAATCGAAAACAAAAACAAAAATGCAATACCTTGGGTTGCCTCCCAAGAAGCGCTTTGTTTAAGGTCCGTAGCTAGACCATTCTCGTACTTATTCGAGTGCGGTAGGCGCGAACTCTTCAGCTTGGAGTTCCGGCGTATACTTCTTGAGTCGTTGGCCGTTCACCTTAAAGCTTCCGCCCGCTTCACCCCATACTTCAACTGCACCATGGGGGAAAATACGCTTAATTAGAAAAGGTCCGGTCCAACGAGATTTAAGCTTACCTGGAAAGAGACGAAGCCTTGAATTGAAGAGGAGAACTTGATCTCCTTCTTTGAAGTCCTTTGGAATGATATGCTTATCATGCCAACGCTTTGCTCTCTCCTTATAGATCTTGGCGTTTTCATAAGCGTTCAAGCGGAGTTCGTCCAGCTCATTTAGGTCTAGGAGACGCTTCTCTCCCGCTTCCTTCATGCTGAAATTCAACCACTTGATAGCCCAAAACGCCTTGTGCTCCAACTCTACCGGTAAGTGACAAGACTTCCCATACACAAGGTTGTATGGTGTGGTTCCTATGGGAGTCTTGTACGCAGTCCGGTACGCCCACAATGCGTCATCAAGCTTCAAAGACCAATCCTTCCTAGTCCTTGAAACCGTCTTCTCTAAGATTCCTTTGAGATCTCAACTTGTCCACTTGTTTGTGGATGATAAGGGGTGACGATCTTGTGAGTAACCCCATACTTAGCTAGAAGAGCTTCAAAGCGCCGGGCAATAAAGTGAGAACCTCCATCACTAATGATAGTCCTTGGTGTCCCTAATCGCGGGAAGATGGTCTGTTAAAGAACTTAACCACCACCATGGCATCATTGGTGGGAGAGGCAATTGCTTCCACCCATCTAGAAACATAATCTACCGCCAATAGTATGTATTGGTTTCCACAAGAAGATGGGAATGGTCCCATAAAGTCTACTCCCCAAACATCGAAAATCTCCACTTCTTGGATGTTGTTGAGGGGCATCTCATTCCTCCTAGAGATATTACCTGTTCTTTGACAAGCATCGCAGCAAGAAACAAAGGATTGCACATCTCTAAATAAAGTAGGCCAAAAGAATCCGGATTGCAATACCTTTGCGCTAGTCTTGTTCGAACTAGCGTGTCCTCCACAAGGTAGTGAATGACAATGGCGGATGACACTTTGCATCTCATCTTCCGGCACACATCGCCGAATGATGCCATCCGGACCTCTCTTAAAGAGGAGAGGCTCGTTCCAAAAGTATTCCCGGACATCCTTAAAGAACTTCTTTCTTTGTGCGTAGGATAATCCGGGTGGTATCTCCTGACAAACCAAAAAGTTAACAAAATCAGCAAACCATGGTTCGTTACCTTTGGAGATCACATCGATGCACTCCTCAATAATGTGTAGGTGTTCGTCCGGGAAGGAGTCGTCGTTGGGTAAATGGTCGTCCTCTAGATGTGTTAGGCGACTCAAATGATCCGCAACAGAATTTTCCGAACCCTTCTTGTCGCGGATCTTTAGATCGAATTCTTGTAGGAGAAGAATCCATCTAATTAGCCTTGGCTTCGCATCTTTCTTTGCAAGGAGGTACCGGATCGCAACATGATCCGTGTAGACAATCACCTTTGCACCTACAAGATAAGAGCGAAACTTGTCAATAGCATAAACAATGGCTAAAAACTCTTTTTCGGTAGTGGCGTAATTGAGATGTGCTTCATCTAGCGTCTTGCTAGCATAGTATATGACATGGGTTCGTCCTTCCTTTCGTTGTCCAAGAACAGCTCCTATAGCTACGTCACTAGCATCGCACATAACCTCAAAGGGAAGAGTCCAATCCGGAGGTTGGATAATAGGTGCTGAAATTAGAGCTTGCCGAATTGTGTTAAACGCATCCAAACATTCCTGCGAAAACTCAAAAACTGCATCCTTCATCAATAGATTAGTGAGCGGTTTTGATATTTTAGAGAAGTCTTTAATGAAACGTCTATAGAATCCAGCATGTCCTAGGAAACTTCTTATCCCTTTCACCGAAGTTGGGGGAGGAAACTTCTCTATGGTCTCTATCTTAGCTTTATCTACTTCTATCCCTCTATTAGAGATTAAGTGACCTAATACAATTCCTTCCTTAACCATAAATTGACACTTCTCCCAATTTAGAACTAGGTTAGTGTCTTCACACCTTTGTAAAACAAGAGAAAGGTTAGAAAGGCAATCGTTAAAAGAGGAACCGTATACGGAGAAGTCGTCCATGAAGACCTCCATGATTTCCTCAATGTATTCGGAGAAGATGGCCATCATGCACCGTTGAAAGGTGGCTGGGGCGTTGCAAAGCCCGAACGGCATTCTCCTATAAGAAAACGTACCCCACGGGCACGTGAATGTGGTCTTCTCCTGATCATCCGGGTGTATCGGAATCTGAAAGAAACCACTATAACCGTCAAGATAGCAAAAATGTGAATGTTGTGCTAACCTTTCAAGCATTTGATCAATGAATGGCAATGGGAAGTGATCCTTCCTCGTTGCATTGTTGAGCTTGCGGTAGTCTATGCACATCCGCCATCCCGTCACGGTTCGGGTAGGAATGAGTTCGTTGTTCTTGTTGGTGATGACCGTCATTCCTCCCTTCTTCGGAACTACTTGAACCGGACTCACCCACTTACTATCGGAGATAGGGTAGATGATACCTGCATCAAGAAGTTTAAGAATTTCCTTCTTGACAACCTCCTTCATGGTCGGATTTAACCGCCTTTGAGGTTGTCTTGAAGTTCTAAAATCTTCCTCCATTAGTATCTTATGCATGCATAGGGAGGGTTTAATTCCTACTAAGTCCTCAATAGTGTAGCCTAAAGCTTTCCTATGTTTCCTAAGGACAATCATGAGCTGATCATGTTCATCTATGCTTAGATCGGAACTAACAATAACCGGAAATGTAGAATTAGGTCCTAGAAAAGCGTACCTTAGATGAGTAGGAAATGGTTTTAATTCCATCGCTTTCGGAGCTTCCAATGATCCTTGAGGAGCATCCGATGTCTCCTTAGAAGTCTCTAAGGGTGTTGAATGTGTGGGAGAAGAGTCAAAGGAAGTTGAAGAAGTGTCTCGATCACCCTTTTCCACGGCCAAAATTACGGTTTCCCTATGTCCTCCACGGCCGTGGTTTAGGGCGTGGAAGGGAAATACGGTTGTCATGTTTTCTCCACGACCGTATAACTCTCTGGAGTGGGACACGGTTTTGTTTGTGGAATCCACGGCCGTGGAATATAGTATGTGGCCGTGGATTCTCACGTTTTCTGCCTCATCGTGGAGTTTTTCAAACTCCACTTCATGCATCTCCTCTTGTGATTCTAAGGCTGTAATTGCCTCATTGCACTCCTCTTCTTCCCCTACATTTGTTAGACTCATAGTGATAACCTTTTGTAAAGGATCGTTGAAGAGAATAGCACTTACCTCCTCCCTAGACAACCCTTCTTCGTCTTGGATATTGAATATATCCTCATCAAAGATTGGCTCCTTCACTAGAGTGGAAAGAACGAACTCTACCTTCTCTTCTCCTATATCAAAAGCGAGTCTACCATTCTTGCAATCGACTATGCAGCCGGAAGTCGCAAGAAACGGTCTTCCGAGTATGATCGGGACCGGACTATCTGCAGGAATGTCAAGCACGACAAAATCAATGGGGACAAAGAATTTACCTAGCTTGACCGAGACGTCTTCTACAATACCGACGGGGCGAGTAATGAATCGATCCGCCATGTACAACGTCATCTTCACCGGTTTAGGGTCGCCTAAACCGATCTTCCTACATAATGCAAGTGGTATGATGCTCACACTTGCTCCCAAGTCACATAATGCATCATATGTGACATATCCCACTCCTATGGGAATGTAAAACGACCCCGGATCCTTTAGCTTTGGGGGCATTTTCTCCTTCATGGTCTTGATGAGATCCGAAGAATCCGAACTCATCTTAACCTCACCGAAATCTTCTAGCTTCCTCTTGTTAGAGAGGAGCTCCTTCAAGAACTTTCCATAAGCCGGCATACCTACAATAGTATCAATAAAGGGTATATTAATATGCAGCTTGCTCATGAGTTCTATAAACTTACCAAATTGTTTATCTAGGCGCGCTCTCGCTCTAGATTGAGGGAATGGTAGGGGAGGTTTGTAAGCTGGAGGAGGAACGTAGACATCTTCCTTCTCCTTCCCCTTCTCTTTGTCTTTCTCTACGGAGACTTCAACAAACTTAGGCTGCGGATCGGTGGTAGTCACTCCGCTCCTAGTTGTGATTGCCATAACCCTTCCCTTAGGGTTGTCCTCCGTCTTTCCTGGAAGTTTCCCTTGATTCCTAAGAACTTCCTCTGTATGGCTGAACATTTGGTTTTCTAAAACCTTTTGGGCTTTATCAACCTTAGAAATTTGATCATCAACCTTAATGATGCGGTTCTCCAACCCTTGAAGCTTTCCCAAAATCGTTTCCAACATGGGATCGGGCTTCTCCTTCCCCGAAGTGTTTCCTCCATTAGATGTTTGCCCCTGGCTTTTCAAAGGAGTAGAGGAAGAGGAAGGTGGAGTTAGTGAATTCGAATTGGAAGGATAAGAGTTACCGGAATTTTGTTGATTGGAGCGCCAATTGTTGTTGTTTGAACCCCTATTGTTGTTCCAATTGTTGTTCCGGTTGTTGTTATTGCCATTCCAATTGTTATTCCGGTTGTTGTTCCGGTTATTGTTGTTGTTGTTGTTGCGGTTTGTGTTATCACCGCCATTGTTGTTGTTGCCCAAATAGCCAACATCCTTGCCTTGTTGCTTTGGAAAGTTGGTCTTGATAGCCTCCTTCAACTCTTTGATCTCATTGTTGAGGGAGAAAATCTGATTTTGAGCTTCATGTGTGAGCTTTGCTCCTTGCTCCACACGATTTCCCTCCACTTTCCGGTGGGATTACTTCTCTATGACTCTTGCTTGCTTCTCAATGAAGTCCCAAGCGCCATCTTCTCTCATGTCCATGAATGTGCCACATGAGAGGGATTGGAGCTTGAATTGTGTCTCCACATCCAGCCCCTTATAGTAAATCTCCAACAATGCAAGCTTGGATATGCCATGATGAGGGCAATCCAATAACAAGTCCTGAAACCTTTCCCATGATTGAAACAAACTTTCGTTAGATCTCATGGAAAATGCATTAATCTTACCTCTAAGTTCCGCCGTTTTGGATGGCGGAAAGAACTTAGCGAGGAACTCCGCGGAAAGGTCTTCCCACGTGTCTAGTTTCCCACTAGGAAGAGCTTGGTACCAAGACAACGCTTTCCCCTTCAAGGAGAAGAAGAAAGACTTGAGCTTATAGTTGTTGGTAGTAGCATTCTTCGGCCTCATTGTCTCCATCATACACTCAAAGTTTTGCAAGTGTTGGTGTGGAGATTCAGCGCTTATCCCGCCAAATTGGTTTTGGCGAACAAGAGTAATAACTTGAGGGTTGAAGTTAAACCCTTGTATATCATCAGCATCAAAATTCACGCCCAAACGGCGCGGTTGTTGTGTTGGATCCATCCTTTGGCCAAGAGTTCTTGGCTCATCGTCTACACGTTCGATCCTCGCATTCCTAGGTGGAATGCGGCGATTAGCAGTTCCCCGTGGATGGAAAGAATTCACGTTGATTGTGGGATCAATTTCCTCTAGTGGTGGCATGGAGGAATCGCTATCATCAGCAGATGAATGACTTCTTCTTCTTGATCTTGATGCCCGTCTTGAGGATTTCTTGCTCCCCTTATTCTTAAGGTTGCTTAGTTCTATCCTCATCTGGAACATCATATCTTTTAGATCGTTAACTTGAGATTGATGACGATCCATCTCATCCCGGCGAATATTCTCATTCCATTGGAGTTGAACTTCTTTCTCCGCTAACTCCGCTTGAAGATCACGTTCGTGTTCTTCAGCCATCTTCTTTTCCTTTCGCTTTTGTCTTAAAGTCTTCTCAAGCTCTTGATCAAGAGGCAAGAGATCTCCGGTGTTCCTAGACCTGCGCATACACTTGAAAAGATATCAAATAACAAAGGAGAAGCTCCCAAGCTTGACAACCGTCTACCGAATTCGGCCTAAACCAAATCCCCGGTAACGGCGCCAAAAACTTGTTCGCCACTTAGCGTGCGTGCAAATAAGCTTTAAATTTATAAAACTAGAATCAAGCAAGCGAACCCGCAGTGTACGGATCGGCGTAGATTAGCAAGTATTCCAGAGTATCGAACACAGGGATTTGGGGGGAACAAATTCAATTGCAGATTATCAAGCAGGTAAATGTAAGAGCTTTGCAAATTATTGGGAAAACAAAAATCCTAAAGATCCAGGAATCCAGCTGTGGCAATCGATTCAAGATATACTAATGATGTAAGGACAGAGTTAAGATATGCAAAGGTATGCTAATGTAAGGTAATTGTACGGTGAAGTTCCAAAAACCTTATATGACTCACCTACAAGACACTCTCTATAAAGGTTGTTAAGGCTTCAATATAGAAAGGTTCTAAAGGTAAGAATTAAAGTCAAATACCAAAACTTGTAATCCAAGGATCAAGACTAACTAAATCGATTAAGGTTGTGACACTCATAATCGAGGTAGAGGTTGTTGAGGCTTCACTACCACCTAGAAAAGGCAAGCCTAAACTAAGTTAAAGCAAATCTTTAACTTTGGATTAAAGTAAAAGCAAGTTCGTAGACTTAAGGAAAATCACGGTTAGTTCTTGAGGTTCCACGGCCGTGGACTCAAGAACAGGCCGTAATTTAGGGTTCTTCGGCGATTCTTTCTAACTCTCAGGGTCCAATCTGTTTACGATCGATCTATCATCATCTAAGCCACAACTATCAACCCTTCACCTTAGAATTGTTAAGGGTTTTTAGCCAACAATAGTCATAATGATATCAAATTCAAGGTTTAAAAGATTGAAAGATGAAAACTTCCGAAAACCTTCAATAAACTTCAAATCAATCTCAATGTCACAATCAAGAACAAATATCGTCACTAGATTCGGAATAGAACAAACAAACACAATCTTAGATAAGAAGGAAGAACGGGATGTCAATCCGTCTTCTAAATCAAACCTAAGCAAGAAGAGGAATCTTCTTGCGAACAATCTTCCGAATCTTCAAATCTTCCGTCAATCCGGAAATCTCAATCACAATCTCCACCAAAATGCGAGATTAGGGCAACTCCAAGGATGAGCGCAAAGTACGTCTTTTTACCAAAATCGCAAAGATCTCTCAAGCGAGGTATGAGAAAAAATGCGTCTAAGCAGAGGTCGCAAAAGTCTCTAAGCGGAGGTGACGGAATCTCTCTTCGTCCGTCCTTTTATAGTGTAAGATAAACTTTCGGCCCGGCCCAATCTTTTAAAAGATCGTGGCTTAAAGTATGGCGAAAAAGGATCGCCAAGATCACGGACGTGGAAGGTTCCACGACCGTAATTTAGAGCGTGGAAATCAACACGGTTTGAACACATGATTCCACGACCGTAGAAGTTACTGGAATGAACCACGCTTCACTTGCTAGGTTCCACGGCCGTGGACTTGAACGTGGAATGTAGTACAGCCGTATTTTAGAGCGTGATTTAGGGCAAGAACGTGATTCTTCCCTAGCCTTGTGCATTCTCCAAGTTGAACTCCTTTTTGCTCCTAAGAATGCCCTCAATCCATGGACATGTCAAACAACTTCATCCTTGCTAAATTCCGTTCGAAAATGGCTCTCAATCACCTATAATCAACATAAAGCTTGTGTAGACATCTATATCGACAATATAGGCAAACTAGCTCACAAATGCAACAATGCTCAATCAATGACTATCAATATGAATCAAATACACTTAGAAAACGTGCCTAAAATATCACAATATTTCATGCTAACAAATAGTAACTATAATTACAACTAGTTAAAAAGTCCATCTACAGTAAAACCTAAAGTCCATACTAAGCATACTGAGATCCGCGGTAGTAGTGGTGGTCAGCCGTACTTTTCTATTCCCAACCAGACTATGCATGTATTTAAAAACCAAAAATTCTCTTTTTAAAACTCAGACCCCTTTTCGGGTTCTGCTTAAAACTTATTCGGTCTTTCAGAAGATTTCAAGTGCCATTGTTGCCAACCTAGAGCTCTGATACCATGTTGTAACACCCCGAGTTCTCAGAACTCGGGGCATTACTGGTTAGAACCTCACAGTGGGTTCCGACCTCAGTTTGGCAACAATATTACTAGGATCTTGCAACAAGACACAAATAAGGAAAATCGAAATTCATAAAATAGTATTTTTAAGGTAATGAATGCAACACGGTCTAGCAGCCTAAAGTACTTAAACAAAGGAAACGAACAACTGTCTTAACCAAAAGAAAAAAAAACAAACACAACCCCAACCCCCACTCTAAGGAGTACGGAGACCCGGTTGACCACTACTTCCGGATCACTCAGCTGCTGGTCTAACCTGCGGTAAATCTAAAAACACAACAAGAGGAACCGTTAGCTAGTTATCTAAATATTAGAAGAATAATAGCAGCACACACACACACATAAAAATATAAACACCCATCATGCTTTCAAACAAGTCCATTTTATTATCTTGAGTTAAGTTACTCTTTCACGCTAATGATACTTATTTTGTGACACGAGGGATTCCCAAACCTCGCCTCCGCCCCGTGTAACCATCAGGAATGGATCCGATGCATCTCACCTTGTACGTGCCTGGCCTGGGTATAGAGAACCTCCCAGTCTCCTGTCAGAGCTGGGCAGTGATGTCACGGCCCGTTATACATACACTTGGGCCTTAAACATAATAATAACGGTCGTCCTAGCAAGTTATTATTATTAAAACACGCACATAGCACACACAACCACTATCACTCAACTAATATCCAGAAACTGGCTAAGTAAGTCGCAAGGACTTACTTGAGTCAAAATACACTCTAACACTTCTCAAACAGTCCGTACTCGTGGTAACTCAACGCCTGTCAAATAAGGCGTGTGTATCAAAATCATATCTCGATGTCCAACCTCATGCGAAGGAATTACGGAAATAGCTTTCTTACGGTAAAAGACCATTTTACCCTTAGCGCCAAAATTTCTCAAAGTTTACTCTTGAGTTCTACTAAATTCTTTTAGGATTTGTTTTCCATGATTCATCTCTTTCTCTGATAGTTCTAATAATTTCTAAGCCACAGCTCGGACCACTCTACTCTTACCTAGGTATATATATATATATATATATATAGGCATGTACATACTCTTACTTCCCTTAACTCGTATACTTCAGTAACTACTCGGTATTTATATATATATATATATATATATATATATATAGCTACATACTTTATATTTTCCCCAACTCACACTCATGTGAGTTGATCTATATATCTATCTAGATGTATAAACTTTAAATCACTTATATGTACACTTTTATTTCATATAATATATATATATATACGTATATTTATATACTCGACATACAAAACTCCTAAATAAGCTCACACAACCGCCCTTACTAACCTACCATACTGCATCCCGTACCACCTCCAATCTACTGTTTATATGCGTATTCCATCTCAGTTTATATACGTATTCAATCTCGGTTATATACGTATTCCAACTCACAGTTATACATGTATTCAATCTTGGTTATATACTTATTCCAACTCACAATTATACATGTCTTCAATCTCGGTTATATACGTATTCCAACTCACAGTTATACACGCAGGGGACAGGAGAAAGAAGAACCGGAGGAGGATCTTACCGGGCTGCAGTCCGGCGGCGATGGGCTGACGCTCCGGCGGCCCCCCTGGTGGTCGATTTGCTACTGCTGCGGGAAAGCCGAAGGGCTGCGGTGAGTCTCGATCAACAGAGGCGAGGAGGGAATAACAGCGAGGGGAGGAGAGCAGTACTTACCGGAGTCGACGGAGGCGCTAGCTCGTGCGGTTGCTGCAGGACGACGACCGGCTCGGCGGTAGCACGGCGGTCAGCGACGAGGGAAGGCGGCGCCGTCTTCGGACCTACTACGGCGGTCGGAGGAAGGTGAGTTTCGGAACAGAGAAGAAACGCAGAGAAGGAACGGAAGGAGGCAGCGGAGAAGAAACGGCGACTTACCGGCGACAGAGGCGGCGCGGTGGTTCGGCGTTGAAGGCGCAGTCCGGCGTGCTGGGGCTGTTGTTCGTTCGTCCAGAAGAGCGAGATGGGCAGCAGGAGACGGCAGGAGGGTGAGATGGTTAGACTAATTAGGTTAGGATTAGGGTTAATAGGAAATTAGGATAAAATAAATAAATGGGCTGGCTGAATAAAATATGTGGGCTTGCTAGTGGGCCATTCGGCCTGCTCTCTTATTAGAACGGAAATAGGAACTCGTTGCTCGCACGGATTCTGGTTAGGTACGGGAAGTTATATAATACGGAATTAAATTCCGTATTATCTAAATTATTATTATTTTTATTTTTAAGGTGCGTGCTTTATTTCCGATTACAAGGTTTCGTCATTTTATGTGAATTAATGTCACATAAAATGATAGAAATAACACTCGTTTTATTTTAATTTAATTTATGTATTTATTTATTTAAGATTGACGTGTCGGAAATCGGTTAAGTTCAGGTTTAACGGAGTCTCAAAATTCCGGTTATTACATATTCAAACTCAATCCCGCACAAGGTGCGGATATTAGACTAGTTTACTTATATTTCCATATCACTTTTCACGGTTATGTCCCAATATAAACATAAATTTCATGATATTTTCACATAGCTTTAACATACTTGTATAGGTAAGTTTATTATAAGTGCTCCTTTTGTGGATCCCTATAATTTTCACACATATTAAAACAAACTAAATCAAAAACAATATTTGTTATTTTTCACAAAAACTAAGATAAACATAAAAAAGATATGAAAATAATAACTATAAATTTCATTTTTTAAATAAGTAAATGTGTAAATTTTATTTTAAAAAAGTTTAACATTGACAGAACTTTAATGGACAATTACTTAAAAAACTAGCAAGGGTAACACGAGAATATGTTATTATTTAATTATATATTTTTTTAATACTTTTTCAATAAAGGTATGATGTAAGAATTTATTTTGATTCTACGAGATAAGCGATTTAGACGGTCACTGACTCGCTGCCTTGGGTGGTCAGGTTAGAGCATCTAATGTGCTCAAGTTTCATTAAGAGAATAAATAGATACGCACTCGACGTCCTAACTAAGTTAGGTCACGAGGAGATGGATGTTCAAGCTGAACATACGGAGATAGATGGTCCAAACATGATCCAAGAACAAGAGCAAGATGATCAACTTTCACTCGGCACAATCACAAGGGCTCGAGTTAAGGAGTTTCAACTAGAGTTTAAGAAGAGGCTTATATGTCTCGGAACTCCTAGTTCAACCTACTTTGAGCTACTCACTCATCTCAAGACTCATCCAAATGCTATTGTTTTAGTGACATTATTAGGACACTAATTGATGTCATTTTCTTTTATTATTGTCAAAAATAGTCAAGCTTGACATACAAGTAGAAGTTCTCTTATTTTATATATATATATATATATATATATATATATATATATATATATATATATATATATATATATATATATATATATATATATAATACTAAAACAACTCTCATTTTTTACATATGTCGATCCCTAAGGCCGTCCACATTAGCATTTTTTATTTATTTACAGATTTGCCATTACTTTTTTTTATAAGAATTTTTTTCATTAGAAATTAGTAAACAGTCATCATGTCACATCAATTTTGTTAAAAAAAATCTACTTATATACTATAATTCGATTTTGTTGGGAAAATCTAACGCAGATCTTCTAACAAGATTTTACACATTTTTAAATTGTAAAACTAAACCAAACTTTGCTTTTCTAACTTTATATAAGTAAAACTGATAATACATTGAGGTATAAATATAATACTTTAACAATAATCTTTCTAAAATCACTATTCACTTAGGAAGAAAAAGAGAATATGACGACTCAAGGGGCGACGAACCCTAGTTTGTCGTCTTCCGCCGCCGCTAATCTAGGCCCCCCAATCATTGTTAGCACGAATCCCCCGACAGAAAACGCTGCTGCGTCCCCTGGCACTGAAGGCCAATTACCAGAAAAGCAGGGTAATTCATGGAGCAATCTTTTATTCGGTGGAAGTGCATGGCGAAGGTTTCCAATTCTTCCCACGAATTTGGTTGAAACGGGGAAAATCCAGGTCGATTTCCCTCTAGGTGAGGATGCTACACCATTCATGACGGTGGCACTAGAAGTTGTCCAAATCCTGAATGCACCATGGAGGAACTCCATAGTCATGAAATTGCTAGGGCGAATGATTTCGTTTTCTGCGTTTGAGAAAACTATTAGGCTTCTCTGGAAACCAAAGGGAAACTGGTCCATTATAGATCTACCCAATAACTACTTCCTGATCCGTTTTGAACTGGAGTCGGATATGTTGAATGCCTTATCAAGAGGACCATGAAAGATGTTTGGTCATTATCTCCTTATGCAACAATGGCAGCCATCATTCGACCCTATGTCCTCGGAAATAACGACAACTGGAGTTTGGATTCGTATCTCCGGTCTACCTTTCTCTATGAATAATACAGAAGTTCTCAAAGCCATTGCGTCGGCTATCAGAGTTCCCCTTAGCATTGACGAGAAGACTATGAATATGGACCGAGGGAAGTTTGCGAGAATTTGTGTTAGCATTGATCTCAACAGGCCGCTAAAAGGAGATGTTTTGCTGAATGGGAAAAGACTGCTATTGGAGTACGAGAATTTACACACCATTTGTTTTGAATGTGGTTGTTATGGACATACTAAGGATAAGTGTCTATTACAAACAAAGGTACAGGAGAAACAGTTGGATACAGGGAGCTAGGTTGCTAATCTGTCCAATGAAGTAGGGGTAGTGCCTGGGGGCAATGCTCCGAAAGAGGTGGTTGAGAACTGTGGCCCAACAAATAAAGACATGGAGACTACAGTGATAGAGAATATGCAAGAGGGGAAGTCGGTGGAGGATCATGAGGAGGGCAGTAGGGGTCCTTGGATGGTGATTCCTAGACGTCATCCCGTTCAGAAGGTGGGGAGAGAGGCCAAAAGGGATTCAAGGGCAGCAATGGGAGAAGATGTATCCTCCCAGGTAGTAGTGAAGGCTAATGTAGTGAACCGCGTGGCTGATCAGCATAAGATGATCCCAGGGGCAAACTATGTCTC
Source organism: Fagopyrum homotropicum (assembly GCA_033239125.1). Taxonomy (NCBI): domain Eukaryota; kingdom Viridiplantae; phylum Streptophyta; class Magnoliopsida; order Caryophyllales; family Polygonaceae; genus Fagopyrum; species Fagopyrum homotropicum. Next base: position 10,764,165 of record BSWB01000001.1, read on the forward strand.
AAAAACAATTTTAAGAAAAGAGCACGCCAGGGACAAAAGAATCCGAATGCAATGATCCATGACAAAGCTTACGGGGAGACTTCTAATCCGGTGAACCAAGCACCCATAGATGTCACCAGTCCTAAAACACATCCTAGTAGTAGCCAGGTCAGAATTCTTAAGCGAAACTCACCGACAAATATTATTTTTGGACCTGAGGCACGAAAGGAAGAACATCAGATTGATCAAGCAGAAGAGAATAAGAGAACGGAGGATATGGAGATGGATATCTCGAAGGAGTCAGGAGAGTCTCAAATCTCCATAGTACCCGATTCACAAGCCTGACTATGGGAGGATGGTCTGGGAGCCTTATAGTTTAAATGATAGGACTTTTTTAGAACTGCCGCGGAACGGTGAAATCTAGTTTCCGTAGGTCAATACGGTATTTGCTCAGGAAATATAAACCGGCGTTTATTTCGCTTTTTGAAACTCACTGCGCAGGGGAAAAGGCAACGGAGATATGCAACCGTATGGGGTTCGACTCTTGTAATAGAGTTGAGGCTGTCGGACCAAGTGATGGGATATGGCTGCTTTGGGATAGTGTGTTGTGTCCTCTGCGAGTGGTTAATAAAGATAGCCAGTATATTCATGCTATAGTGGGTACCGGGGACGAAGAGTTGGAGACGGAACTCAGCAACTTATGCGGTATTCAGTCAACAAGGCACTTGGGGAAATACTTAGGTATTCCTTTGTGTCACGACAGAGTTACTAGCTCAACATATAATTTGCTTGTGGAGAGAGTTGCGGGTAGACTTACAGGCTGGAAGACAAGGTCACTTAGTTTGGTTGGAAGGGTCACACTAGTCAAGTCGGTTCTCACGACTATACCCATATATCATATGAATACGGTCCTTCTACCTATGACTACACTTAATAAAATTGATAAGCTTTGCAGGAGTTTTTTGTGGGGAGACACAATAGAAGCTCGTAAAATTCATCTCCTGAGCTGGGACCGTATTTGTCAGAGCCGAAATAATGGGGGTCTTGGAATTAGGAAGACTACTGATATGAACGTTGCAACCCTTAGTAAATTGGCCTGGCGTCTTTTTTTAAATAAAGAGAAAACTTGGGCTGCTACTCTACTGAAGAAGTATTCTGTTGCAAACTCAAATTGGCCCAAAGAGATTGTCTGGAGGGTTGGGAACTCAAATCTTTGGAAAGGTATTACCTATGTCTATAGAAAGGTTATAGTGCCGCACCTGAGATGGAGTGTTAAGGACGGGAGAAAGGCGTTGTTCTGGGCAGATACATGGCTAGGATCCGAGCCGCTTGAAAAGATGAGCCGAAGTCCTTTGACGCAGGAAGATCGTGCTCTCAGGGTTAGAGATGTCTGGGTAGACTCTGTTGGTTGGGACTGGGAGTATCTCCTGCCTCGACTCAGTGATCCCAGAAGATTACTTGTCACAACTACCTCTCTAAAAGGGTTTTATGGGCAGCAGGATACTATTAGATGGTTGGGCTCTTATGACGGTAAGTTTACTATAGCGTCGGCATATAGACTTATTATGACTGATCGACAACGCCTCCAGATCCGTGAAAGTCTCTTCGTGAATCTGTGGAAGTTAAGGGATACTGAAAGAAACCCTTATTTTATGTGGCTCTTAGCCTGGGATGCTCCACTTACTAACGTAGAGAGATGTAGGAGACATCTTGCCCTCAATGCAGAATGTTACTATTGTCCTGGGGTAAGTGAAAGCCTTCTTCATATTTTCCGAGACTGCTGTAAAGCTAAGCCCTTATGGCTGCTGATTGTTCCAGAGAAATATAGAAGAGCTTTTTTCGAAGTTGAATGGGAGGAGTGGTTATACCTCAACGTCTCTGTGACAAGTAATGTGCTTTCTTCTGCTGAATGGAATGCAAGCTTTGCATGTATTGTTTGGTAGTTGTGGAAGTGGCGTAACGCAAGTGTGTTCTCAGGAGAGGATGTATGTATGAATAAGCTGATCTTTCTACAACATAAATGGGAGGAAAACTCAAGAGCTGCGAACCGGGTGCACGCTTCCCCGGATAGTCGTAAGTTTGAGAAATTGATTTCCTGGAGTAAGCCAAAGCGTGGATGGGTGAAAGTTAATACCGATGGAGCAGTCCGAGGCTCAGAAGGTCAAGCCACAGCAGGTGCTGTCATAAGAAGTGATGAAGGGGAATGGATCCGGAGAGTTGGGGTTAACTTGGGGAGGTCTGTTGTTCCGGCATCGGAACTCTGGGGCATTGTGCATGGGTTGGACCTTGCTTGGGACAATGGGTTTAGGAAAGTTCAGCTGGAAGTTGATTCCCAGTCGGTGTTAGAATTCATCAACAATGGGGTGTGTCCGTCGCATCCATTGTCGAGCCTGGTGATCCGGTGCCAAGGCTTTTTCACCCGAGATTCGTGCATTGATCTCGGTCATACTTTTCGGAAAGGCAATAGAGTTGCAGACTCGCTCGCGAATCTGGCCTTCTCTTATGATGTGGGGGTGTTTAAGTTCGATATCCCGCCCCCGTATGTTTTTTCTTTTGTTATGGATGATCTTAAGGGAGTTTGTTTTCCCCGATCCTCTCGCTTGTTTAACCCTTCTTTCATTAATACGAGTTAGTGTGGAGTAGTGTACTCCTTTACCAAAAAAAAACAATAATCTTTGTAATAGATTTTTAAAAATATGTCATTTTATTTATTGAAAAAAATTATAATTTAATCCTCTTAGTTATAGTAGTTAATAAAAAATAATTTTTTTGTATAGATTAATATCTAATACATGATGCATAAAAGTGATAATATTTTTTTTTTTTTATTTAGATAAAGTTGCACCTTAAACTAATTAAACTATATATAGGGATTAGTTTTAGTTAGAAAGATACACTCAATTTCACATAAACCTATTGTATTTTCAGCTTTACTCTTGAATGTAACTAGACATGTACAAAAGTGGGCTCGGACCGGGCCATAACTAAAATTTATACTTGGAAGGTCCGGACCGGTCCGACCTGCAATATCCGGGTCTTAAACGCTACCCATGCCCACCTATGTAAAAAGCTGGCGGACTACCGGTCGGCTCGTATGTACTTGATTGTGCGTTTTCTTCTTCTTTTGGATTTATCATTCAAAACAAGTAATATAATGTATTTAACATATTTTCAATCCAATTCTACCTACATAGTGCACTACCAACGAGTTTAACAATAATCAACACGTAAAAATGAATAAATTCAAATACGTGAAAATAACAAGTACAATTGCAATCAAATTAGACCTACAATCTTATATTACAAACGAGTATAACTTATCAAAATAATCAAAACAAGCTAAATGAAAAATCAGAGTGGATGACACTCTGAACAAACTAAATTATATATATAAATATATATACAAACTAGTTGTATATAAATATATACAGGCCGGGTTGGTCCGTGAGCCAAAACTAGATCTGTTCAAATCCGGGCAGCCCGCCCAACCTGGCCCGCCCAAAAAAACGGGCGGGTATGAATTTGGGAACAAGCCGACCGGGCCGAAAATCCCGGCCCATCAAGCCCGCCGGGCCGGATCCGGACAAGGCCATAGGCCCGATTGGGCCGAAAAGCCCGGCCATCAGCCCGGTAAATAAATAAATAAAATAAAAAAATAAATATATTATAGTATAATTGTTATAAATATCAAGTATTAAAATAAAATATCTAGTATAATTATAATAAATTTAATATATTTTACATAAAATATCTTAAATATAATTTATTTTTTAAAAAAAATTAAATTAAAAACATTTTTTAATAATATTTTTTAGAAGATATTGAAAACCGGTACCTGGGAGCCCGCCCGCCAGCCCGGCCGGGCCGGGTACGACACCCATCATAGGCCCGGTAGCCGGACCTAGTCCGGCCCGGGTCCGGCTAAACGGGCTCAATATTTTATAATGCCTGGCCTGGATATGAACAGGTCTAGCCAAAATGTTTACCCATACACATCCCATAAAAAAGGGTCGGGTCAGGCCTGGATAGGGCCAAAGTTGATGCCCATACCCATGTTTTTTTCGGGTGGGCCGGACCGGATTTGTACAAGTCTAAATAAAGTGTGCACTTGTTTCTTTCATTGCTTGTGCGTTGTATCAAGTGCTTTCCAGCTTCTCTAGTGTTGCATCTCGAGAGTCTTCAATCTTCCTCTTCCGCCTTTGGTGGGTCATATCCATAGAAAGGATAACACCTACCCAACCTGCACCAACTTCATCCCCATGCCATTTTCAAGGTCTTTTCACGTCAAATTCGTCTTCCATTCAACGTCAACCGAGCAATCATCTGACACCGAGTCTTCCTAGATCCTTGAAGTGTATTAGCATCCTTGGAGATGAGGACATCGACATCAATTAAGTTCGTCTCTCCAGGAATCAAATTGTCGTGGCCAATTGGTGCGACTTTTTGTAGCAACTCTATCGAGTTCCTAGAAAGTATGATGCATTTGTTACTGTGAGAACTCGGAAATAAGATGAGACAAATTAGATATAACGAGATCTATTTTTCAAAGTGGTTTCCAAACTTTGTTTAAGGAGTGGATGATTATTAAACTATTACCCTCAATATCAATTTTGTGTATTCTCATATCACAAGCCTTACATAATTCTTCCCTTAGCACACATGCTTTGGCACGATTGATGAATGTGAAACCACATTGTCCACATCCAAGGACAATGGTAAAAATGATATGGTCTTTTAAGAATGTAATTGAAAGCACATTTCGATACTAAGTTTGGTTGTCCTGTTACGTGGTTAAGTTTGATTGTCTCATTTAGGGGTGAGCATCTCCAGATATCCGATCCGATCCGATCCGAAGGCTCGGATATCCGATCCGACAAACATTAAAAAGTCCGATCCGAGGCCACCCGGATATCCGACAGTTTTATTTGGACGGATATTCGATTCGAAGATTCGATCCGGATATCTGATCCGGACATTTATTCTTAGAGTATTTGGATATATCCGATTCGATCCGACTTTTTCCTTTAACCCCAATCCGTATCTGATGATCCGAAAAATATGCCCGGATCGGATCGGACTTGGATCACCAATTGTCGGATATATTCGGATTCGGATTTTTTCAGATCGTATCTTCGGATTAGCGGATCGGATTAGTCAGATCGGATATTTTTGCTCACCCCTAGTCTCGTTACCTAGTTTTGATCCATCAAAGTTAAGTTAGATTGTCCTGTTACCTAGTTTATGTCAAGCAAAGTTCATTGTTTTCCTTTGGTTCTGGTTTGGGGCTTTATGATTTTTGGTTTGTTTCCCCATATTATAGCATATAATATGAGATATCACAATAGTGTGATATCACAATAGTGTGATGTCAGAGGGTTTTTTGCTATTAAAATACATTGGTTACGAGTGAGCCAAATTACCACCATATTACCGTCAAATATGTCAGACAATTATCGTTCATGTTTTCTCTTATTCCACTAAAGATGTCTAACTACCTTAGATTGCTCCCATCATATATTTGTCTACAATTATTATTGTTTTCGTCTGCTACCAATTGTTTCTTTATTGCTTTATTTTTACTTAGAATAACCAATTATAAGTATTCATCAAATCAAACGTGGTCCTTGTGAATTCGATACCCGAATATGCTACATGTGATCCTATAATACTTGTGGGAAGGTTATTCTTAACCATTTGGTTAAAACTTCCACGATCAAGTTCTCTCCCCAGTTTCTTTTCTTTGTGTGTTTGTTCAGTCTGGTTTCTGAGATCGATCGATAACGACGTCGAGCGATCGATTGACGCCTTTGTTTTTTAGTCTTGTCTTATTATATATGTTGGTTTCATTATTGATGCGTCAAATTATTTTATTTTCATAAGTGTCTTGTTGTAAGATCTAGTGAGATTGTTATCAAGTTAAAATCGGAGTTCATTGTGAGATCTTAGCCCGTACATTTGGATTTCGGAAAATCTTGGGTGTTACATTGACCAAAAATATTCCGTGTTTTATAGATTATTATTATACTTTTTTAAAATTTTATTTAAAAAGTTATTTTTTATGTTTCATTTAGTCCTTGAAAATTTGATATTAATTAACATATATACAATACAATCGTGGCCATAATTAATAAATATGATAAACGGTAAAATAAAATTGTATGATAAACTATCATTAAGATTTAAACCCATTGTCTTGTTAGACTCGAGTCCACATATAATATGTGTCATATCCGAGCTTAAATTATACGGTATATTAAATTATATTCTAAAATCAATAGGTAACAACCATTAAATTTATATTACGCTTCAAGTTTGTTTATTACTTTATTACCGATTTGAAACAATTTTATTTCTATATGTTATAGTTTCACCGACCATGATAAAGTGTATAATGTATTCCTCATATATTTTTTTTTAAAAAAAAATTTCCTCATATATGTTTCTTGGCCTATATGTATTATGCTTACTAGTCACATATTCTATTTTAGCGATTTAAATTATTACCTATTTTGAAAATGTTGTATTTTATCAATGGAAAGAAGGGTCAATTGAATTTCCACTTAATTGGGATGCATTTGGCAATCTGGTTGAAATTAGGAATTATATCAAAAATATAAATTGACATAACACATTTTAATATGAAGAATTTGATAGGTTGTGAGAATGATTTAAGTATTGAAATGACTTAAAGTCTAAAAATTACAATTTTCAGTAAAAATAAGTCCTAAACACCTTTCGATTCTTGTTTCGAATTTACAATAAGGAATAAGTATGACTTATTTTCATATCGAATTTTGTTTTATGAGAATCGTTCTAAATGAGACATTATAAATATTGAGATTAATTCAGATTTTTTGGACAATTTCGTTGAAGAAATTTCGAAAGAAGGGGAGGAAAAAGAATGTCAACTTGTTGAGTAGAAATTTAGTTTAGCTAAAATATTATGATTAAAAAGGATAAAATTATATATATATATATATATATATATATATATATTATTCTTCTCCCAAATAATTTCACATTAAAATTTGGTAAGTTTCTATTTGACCAAAAGAATAGCTTATATTGAATTAATGGACCCAATTAATTAGTCAGAATTTAAATCAACGTATGTTTAATCCTCTTTACTTTGCAAGAAAGTTTTTACTTGAACAAATTTGGGCTCATTTGGTATGACTGTAGGAATGAGATTGAAATTAGGAATCGGAATGGAATAAGGAATTGGAATAAGTCATTCCTGATACTTGGTGTTTGGTATGATGTTGGAATGAAATATTGTTGACAAGTGTTTTTGATTTTATATGAGTTATGCAACGAGAAATTGTATCATATTTGATGATATATGTGTGAATATTTATAATGTAAATATATTCTATTTTTTAAACTACATTTAAGAAAAACGAAGACAAACGAATAACTTAAAGATTAAACACTAAACAATCGTCAATCCAAATAAATAGATATATATTTTTTCTATCAAATATATTTTTTCTAATTGAATAAATTATATTATTTTCGATCATTTTTCGGTTACATTACATCTTGAATGAAATATCCGTATCATAGTTAAATATTTTTTTTTGGCAAAATCATGTTTTTCCACCAAATAATTATATAATTTTAATTAATTTATGGACAATAAAACAAATTAAAAAAATATTATTATTATTTTGTGAAACTAAATAAGCAAGTATATATTTATATAATAAAAATATATAAATGTAATTTTAAATTTAAAATATGTTTATGTTGGAATGGGATACCCACCTTTAATTTATGGAATCAACTTCTTTTATAGAGTTGGAATGAGTCATTTCATGGAATCATTCTCATTCCGATTCTAAGCCTTACCAAACACGGGGTATTGGTATGACTCATTTCAATTCCAATTCTTGATTTCATGGGAATCGTACCAAACGAGCCCTTAAAGTATTCTTTATACAATAAGTTTCTATTTGACCACAATATTAAATTTTAGTAACCTCATGTAACTCATTCTAAGAGATTCATATATAAAGAGACTATCTTTTTATAGAATTACACAAACGAACAATATCACAAAGAACAATGGGAGAAGTGAAATCAAACCTCTTGCTTCTTCTCCTTCTTGCATTGACATTCACAATTTTATCTCCAAGCATGTTAGCTATGGCTGAATCCAATGAACCTGGATTATACTTTGAGCAACATTCGCAGCCTCCCGGCCTTTCGGAGAAATGATGGGTGGCTATGAACCATGTGTACAAGAGATGTGTGCTACAACTTGACCATGTGTCCGTGTCTCGCTTTCACTTTTCTCGGGCATGTTGTGAGGCTATAGAAGAAGCAAGGAGTAGATGTTTGTACCATGAACTCGATCACTTCAAACACATTCCTCAATTTCCGTCCTTACATTCCTCTTGTGGTAAACATTTTTCTTGGCATCCACCTTCACATGGTGGCAAAGCCATACCCCCGTCACCTCCCCCACAAAGCACCGGAAGTGGTTCACCGACCCCATTGCCTTCCCCTCCACAAGTTATCGGAGTTATTCCACCATCTTCTCCTCCTCTCACACACGGCTCAGGTGCAATTTCACCAACAGTGTCACTTCCTACCTCAATTTTTGGTGGTAGTTCACCAACATTGTCACCTTCTACTCCAAAACTTGGAGATATTCCACCGTTTGCGTCACCTCCTACTCCGAGTTTTGGAGGTATCCCACCAACTTTACCACCTCTTACCCCAGGAGGAAGAGTTCTACCTGTAGTGTCACCTTCTACCCCTAGTTTTAGGGATATTCCACCAACATTGCCACCGCTGACCCCTGGTTCTATAATCACTCCACCGGCTATGTCACCTCCAATCTCGAGTTTTGGAGGTATTCCACCAACACCGTCACCAACTACTGCAATTTCTACGGGCATTCCACCAACATTACCACCGCTTACTCCGGGCTCTACAGTCACCCCACCATATGTATCACCTCCACACTCGAGTTTTGGAGGTATTCCACCTACACTGTCACCAACTACTGCAATTTCTACGGGCATTCCACCAACATTATTACCTCTTACTCCGGATTTCAAGGACACCCCACCGACATCATCACCTTCTCCTCTTAGTTTTGGAGGCGTCTCACCGTCAATATCTCCTACAAAAGGGTTTGTACCTGTTTCATCGCCAACAACTAGTCCATTAAGGTGTTTTTGTGTTCCACTTTTTGCCCCCGTACCTTCGACGGCTTTAGAAGGACTTTCTCCCGCACCATCTTCCATTCCTTCGTAAGGATTTCACGGTCAACACGACAATATTTTAAAAGGATTCATTAAAGTCGTCATTTAAGCTATCTATATTCATATTTTTGTCGATGAGTAGATTTTTTTAATAGTTTTTCGCTACACATTAAACATTTGTTATCGTAGTTTATGGAAAACTAATTGTCATAAGAAGTAGATGCTCATATGTTGTTATCATTCAGCCTTTTATCAATGAAGAAAATGCTATAAGTTAACTCTTTATTTTTCTTTCTTCATAAACTAAGTTTCTTTTTTAAAAAGTTGAATGTGGTATCTCCTTTATTAATTAATTTTTTTTATCATTTCTATTAATTTGACAAAGTATTATTATTCTCTTTTACACCGAGGAGAAAAATTAAAGAATATTATTTAAAAAAGGAGATAAAAATTCAATATTTTTTTATAAGACACATAAGCATTACAACTTATTAGTATAAAAAAATTAGTTACCCAATTCACCCATTTTATGTTAATATTCAGCACTTTCATATTAAAGAAAGTGTTGACCATAACAGTTGGAAGTTAAAAACATTTCTACAATTAATTATAAAAGAAACTATACAAAATCACTATTAATAATCACTCTTTTGCAATAGATTACCATTTATAATAAAACCAAAGATCTAAACAAGAGGAAGAAACGACACAAGAAAAGCAACAACATAACATAAACCCGATCTTGTCCTATAATGTACGGGAATCCTGGCTGTCCACACCATCCGGATCACTCAGCAACATCCTGAACCTGTGGAAAATCTACAACATCGGTATAACACGTTAGCTAACATTCTAGGTATCAGAAAGAATGTAAAGGCACATACACATATAAGGTAAAGTAAACACATATCATGCTCACACAACAGCCGGTTATTATCTTTCATTAGGTTATCCGATTACTAATTAAACTTATGGTTGTTACACGAGTATCGCTACGATCTCGCCTCCGTCCCCTTTCACCAACAGGAATAGAACGTGTACATCCTTCTGTCACCTGTTGGACTGGTCATGAGAGCATCTCACAGTTTCCCCATTCTGGACTGGACAAGCGGTAACCGCCCGGTTATAATGCACTTGGGCCAATTAAGGTATAACAAAGGTGAATCCTATTCCGGTTATCAGTTATAACAAGATAAACAACACAAACAAGCCAATACAATCAAACCAATATGCGGAATGAAGCTAACTAGGTCCAAGGGACTTACCTCACTTGAAGGTAATCTCAACACTCAACAAACACTTAGTGACTTATGAAAGCCTAAGGAAAGGGACAAAAGGAAGCTTGTTCACACAAGCATCACGAATCAAGAACCGAAACGAATGCTAGAAGTCTATAACTTCTAGTCTCCATGATCTCTATAAGATCTACACAAGCTAAGGTCACAACCTTAGTCTTATAGAACACTAAGGGTCAACAACATCCCAGAGGAAGAAGGAAAGCAAGGAAGGAAGCAACTCACAAGAACGAGAGTTACAGCAGAAGAAAGCGCGGGCGGCTGGACAGAGGCGCAGGGGCGGCACGTGACAGAGGCACAAGGGCGGCTCTATGCAGCCGCGGGGGCGGATCTTCGACAAAAGCTATTGTCGGCTTCTCGATGACAGCAGAACGACAATAAGGCCAAAACTTGCTCTTTCACTACTCTTCACACTTCACAACTCAACCAAGGGAGCTTGTGAACATCAAATGATCATCAACGGAACAGTCTACAAGAATCAAGGATCAACCTTAATTCTTGGATAAGAAGAAAAGAGGAAACAAAGAGAGAATGAAGCAGAAGGAAAGCATATTGTAGCATCACATGAACGTGAGGAAGAAACAGATAAGAAGAAACTTACACGTTCAGCAAGATCACAGGGAAAGCAAGGGAAATGGTTGTAGCTCTCAGGGTTGAAGAACGAATGCAAGAAACGGGAAAAAGAAGAAACAACGGGAATATATAGGAGAGGAAGAAAAGATAAAAGGAATGACATCTAGGATTAGAAAAAAGATAGGGAAGCCGGCCCATAGATAGAAGATCAGATATTCTATCTATGGAAGGAAGATAAAACGAACGAAAACAGATCGGGCGCGATCTACAGCAAATCCGCAAGGGCGGTTTGCCTCAGCCGCAACCCCTTTTTACCGCAGGGGCGGTGAAGGTCATAACTGGGATCTTACAAAAGACACACTCAATTTCACATAAACTTATTGTATTTCCATCTTTCCTCTTTGAATGAAACTAGACATGTACAAAAGTGGGATCGGATCGGGCCAAAACTAAAACTCTACCCGGAAGGTGCGGACCAGCCCGACCCGCATTATCTGGGCCTTAAACGCTTTACATGCCCACCATATAAAAAGCGGGCGGACTACCGGGTTGGCTCGTATGTACTTGATTGTGTGTTTTTTCTTCTTTTGTATTTATTATTCAGAATATGTAATATAGTATGTATATATATAACACAAATTTTTAATCCAATTCTACCTACATAGTGCACTACCAACGAGTTCAACAACAATCAACATGCTAAAATGAATAAATCTAAATACGTGAAAAACAACAAGTACAATTTTAGTCAAATTATGTCTACAATCTTGTATTACAAACGAGTATAACTCATCAAAATACTCTAAACAAATTAAATGAAAAATCAGAGTAGACGACACTCAAAACAAAATAAATTATATATATATATATATATATATATATATATATATATATAAATTAGTTGTATACAGATATATATGGGTCGGGTGGGGTTTGTCTGCGAGCCAAAACGTTTACCCATACACGTCCCATTAAAAAGGGCTGGGTCAGGTCCGAACGGGCCAAAATAGTTTCCCATACCCTTGCTTTTTCCGGGTAGGCCGGCCCGGATTTGTATAGGTCTAAATGAAGTGTACACTTGTTTCTTTCATTACTTGTGTGTTGTATCATGTGATTTGAAGCTTCTCCAGTGTGTTGCATCTCGAGAGTCTTCATTCTTCCTCTTCCGCCTTTGGTGTGTCATGTTCATTGTAGGAGAGCATCTACCCAATCTGCACCAACTTTATCCCCATGCCATTTTCAAGGTATTTTTCACGTCAAATTCATCTTCCATTCATGGTCAACCGAGCGATCATCTTGCACCGAGTCTTCCTAGATCCTTGAAGCGTATTAACATCCTTGCGGATGAGGAGTTTAACATCAATTATATTCCTCTCTCCAGGAATCAAATTGCCGTGGTCAATTGGTGTGAATTTTTTTAGCACTCTATTGAATTCGTGCAATGTATGGTGCATTTGTAACTGTGGGAACTCGGAAATAAGTTGAGACAAATTAGATATAACGAGATCAATTTCTCAAGGTGGTTTCCAAACTTTGTTTAAGGAGTGGGTGATTGTTAGACTATCACCCTCAATATCAATTTTACATATTTTCATATTACACGTCTTAGATAATTATTCCCTTAGCATGCATGCTTTGACACGATTGACGGATGTGAAGCCACATTGTTCATAGCCAAGGGCAATGGTAGAGAACGTTATGGTCTTTGAGAATGTAATCGAAAGTACATTTCCAATTTAAGTTTGGTTGTCCTGATACCTAGTTAAGTTTGATTATCCCGTTATCGGATTTTGATCCATCAAAGTTAAGTTTGGTTATCTTGTTACTTGGTATTGATCCATTAAAGTTAAGTTTGGTTGTCTTGTTACTTGTTTTATGTTAAGCAATGTTCATTATTTTCCCTTGGTTCTGGTTTGGGGCTTTATGATTTTTTTTTCCATATTAGCATATATCCATACTTTAATATGAGATATCACCCTTGTGTGATATCAGAGGGTTTTTTGTTATTGAAAATGCATTGGTAGCAAGTGAGCCAAATTGCCACCATATCACATTCAAAAGACTCAAACAATTGTCGTTCATGTTTTCTCTTATTCCACTAAAGATGTCTAACTAGCGTTTTATGCTATGTAAGTAGTTAATAGATCATATTTAATCTTCTCGATATATATGTTGTTTGCCATGAAAGAACATTAGAGAAAGATACGTTTAGCGCTCTCATAGGGGGTGTTTGGCATAGAACACAATGCATTAATACAACAATTTTTGTTTCTCTATGTTTTTCTTTGTTGGGAGACCGTTGATAGTGTTTGGCCATGAAATTTCATAATATATACTTATTTTATAAAAATAAAAAAAATTAAGTTTATTTACTTTATGAAATGAATTTAATTAAGTCATTTCATTTATCCTCCAAATATAAAATAGAATATTGGAAAGGAAAAAAATATACATTAATGATAATATGGTCTACATATGCTTGCCTATGAATGTAACACCCCAAGTTCTGGGAACTTGAAGCGCTACAGGTTAGGACCGCACAATGGGTCCCGACCCTCAAAGTAGCAACAACAAACGGATCTTACAACCAGACACAGACGAATGAAAACCAAAACTTAATATAAAACCAAAGGTTCAAATAGAAGAAAACACAAAAGCTCCACAGCCGGGTCAAAACAAAAGGGAAACAACAAACGAAACAAAAACCCAATCACCTCCTATAATGTACGAGAACCCCGACTGACCACACCATCCGTATCACTCAGCAGCATCCTGAACCTGCGGAACATCTACAATGACGGTATAAACCGTTAGCTAACATTCTAGGTATAAGCAAGAGTGTAAAGGCACAAACACACATAAGGTAAGATAAACATATAGCATGCTTGCACTCAACCGGTTATTATCTTTCATTAATGTTATCCATTACTAATTCAACTTCTTTTGTCACACGAGAATCTCCCGAAACTCGCCTCCGCTTCCGTCTACCAATAGGAATATATCAATACTATCCGTTACCTACGGGTCTGGGTTGCAAGAGCACATTCTAGTCTCCTGTAGTACTAGACAAGTGGTCACCGCCCGGTTATAATACAGTTGAGCCAGTTAAGGGTAACAAAGGGTGAATCCTATTTCCAATTATCCGTTATAAACATGATAGTAACACAAACAAGCCAAAACAATCCAACTAATACGCGGAATGAAGCTAATTAAGTCCAAGGGACTTACCTCACACGAAGGTAACACAAGAGATCAGCTAACAACTCAGAAACACACAAGGAAGCTCAGTTTCCCTCAGGAAAGGAGAAAGGAAAGTCTGTACGAACAAGCAACACGAATGAGGAACAGAACGGTTGTTAGAAGTCTATGACTTCTAGTCTCAAAGATCTCTAAGAGATCAACACATGCTAAGGGCTCAACCATAGTCTTACAACAACTCAGGGGAACAAGGAACAACCATAAAGAACCAAGGAAGGAACGAGGAAAGGAAAGAAGGAAGCAACTCACCAAAGACGGGAGTTATTGCAGAGAAACCGCAGGGGCGGTTAGACAGATGCGCAGGGGCGGTTGAACAGAGGCGCAGGGGCGGCTCTGTGCAGGCGCGGGGGCGGCGGCGTGACAGAAAGCGCTGTCGGCTTTCTTCTTTGACAGAACTCACAGCAGGGGCAACCAAAGCTCGAACCTTTGGTTCCAACACGTCGAGACTCCACTCTAGAGAGCTTGAGAACAACGAAGGGTCAATAACGGAACACTCCACAAGAATCAAGGCTCATGCTTGATCCTTGGAGAAGAAGGAAGGAAAAGAACGAAAGGAAGAAACTAAAACAGAAGGGAAGGCATGCAGCACTAAAGGAACGTGAGGAAAAACCAGAAAAGATGTACTTACACGTTCAACGGGATTGCAGGAAGCAAGGACGGCTGCAGCTCTTTAGGGTTTGAAGACGATAGCAAGGAATGGGGAAAAGGAGAGAAGGAAGAGAATATATAGGGAGGGCTGGAACACTAGACGGAAGGGCATCTAGGGTTAGAAAGAAAACAAGGAAACCGGCCCATAAGATAGAATATCGGATATTCTATCTATGGAAGAAAGATAACGACGAAAACAGATCGGCGCGATCCGTCGCACGATCCGCAGGGGCGGATCTTATAGCCGCAAGGGCGGCCCTCTTCACCGCAGGGGCGGCCCGCTTCACCGCAGGGGCGGCCCGCTTCACCGTAGGGGCGGTGAAGGCAAAAACCTAGGATCTTACATCAGATCTCCCTAAAATGAAGTTTCATCTCGAAACTTTCAAAAGCCAAACGGTCACAACAACACACAAAAACAGAACTGAGCTCATATATTCCCACTCGGGGCACGTAGCACAAAATGTCACACAAAAGCGTTCACAACGCAACAAAGGAAAAACCAAACAGTAGACTAAGCTAAAAGTGCAACAAGCTCAGCATAAAACTCCGGATAGTTCCTCTGGATACTATCCTCTGTCTCCCAAGTCGCCTCATCAGCTCCTCGCATCGACCACTGTATCTTCCACATCGGGATGTCCTTCGAACACAAGCGTCTCGTACTACGCTCTAAGACAACCACCGGGTGCTCTACGAACATGTGGTCTGGCTCGTTCACTAGATCCTCATGACTGACGACGTGTCTCAGGTCAGGTATGTACTCCCGTAGCTGAGACACATGGAAACTGGGTGAACACCCTTGAGTCTCGGTGGCAACACAAGTCTGTAAGCTGCCTCTCCAACTCGCTCAAGAATCTCGAATGGTCCAACATATCTGGGACTGAGCTTCCCTTTGACACCGAAACGTCTGACGCCTCGTGTCGGGGATACTCTCAACCAAACCTAAGCTCCAACTCTGAACTCCAGAGGTCTGCGCCTCTTATCAACATAAGACTTCTGTCGGCTCTGTGCTGCTAACATCCGCTCTCGGATCACCGCTACTCGAGCCATGTCATCCTGAATCTGCTCGGGTGCTACTCCGATAGCACTACTAGGCTCGTCCCAATATAGCGGTGTACGACATCTCTGTCCATATAAAGCCTCATAAGGAGCCATCCCGATCGATGCGTGCCAACTGTTGTTATACGAAAACTCCACTAAGGGAAGGTGATCTAGCCACACTTGTCCCCAGTCTAACAGACAGGCTCGCAACATATCCTCCAAAGTTTGGATGGTCTGCTCAGACTGACCATCGGTCTGAGGATGATAAGCAGGCGTGAACTGTAGACTCGTACCTAGGGCGGCATGAACTTGCTGCCAGAACCTCGAAGTGAACCGTCCGTCTCTGTCAGAGACAATGGTTCTAGGTACCCCATGAAGTCTCACTATCTGTCTCGTGAACTCCTTTGCTAATCGACTTACCAGCCACGTTTTCTTGATCAGAATGAAACGTGTGGTCTTCGTCAGTCGATTTACGATGACCCAGATAGCATCAAAACCACGAATCGGTCTCAAACTAGTAACAAAATCCATAGAGATGTCTTCTCACTTCCACTGAGGAACGGGGAGTGGGTGTAGCTCACCTCCGGGTCTATGATGCTTGATCTTGACCTGTTGACAAGTCGCACACTAAGCTACATATCTCGTCACATCTGGCTTCAGACTTCCCCACCAGAAAGAGCGTCTAATATCTTGATACATCTTACTCGCACCAGGGTGTACTGAGTAAGGTGAAGAGTGAGCCTCCTGAAGGATCCTCTGTCTCAACTCTCGATCTGACGGTACACAAACACGCTCCTGGCGTCTCAAAACTCCGTCAGCACCAACTGTAAATTGTGGTGCCTCTCCTCGAAACATCCGGTCTCGGATCTGTGTCAAAGCTGGACAACTCTCTTGCTTATGTCGGATTTTGGCCAACAGACCAAGTACTAACTCCAAGGTGGACAACTGGTTGTCGGAATCTAGAAAGTAGATATCCATCTCTAGCCATGCCAAATATCGCTGTAACTATGGCTGAGCTGTCAGTCTAGCAATAGCCATCTCCCGGAAAGTCTTCCTACTGAGAGCATCTGCTACCACGTTAGCCTTTCCCGGGTGGTATAAGATCTCGATATCAAAGTCCTTGATCAACTCTAACCATCTACGCTGGCGGTTATTCAACTCCCGCTGAGTGAATATGTACTTCAGACTCTTATGGTCTGTGAAAATCTGACACGTGGCTACGTACAGATAATGTCTCCAAATCTTCAAAGCATGAACAACAGCAGCTAACTCAAGATCATGGGTAGGGTAATTCTCCTCGTACGTCTTCAATTGTCGAGACGCATAAGCGATCACTTTTCCCCTCTGTATCAGAACACATCCCAAGCCCAACTTGGATGCGTCGCTGTAAACCACAAAATCCTCAATGCCCTCTGGCTGAGCTAAGATAGGAGTAGAGGTCATCTTCTTCAGCTCCTCGAAGCTCCGCAGGCACGACTTGGACCATACGAACCTCGTAGACTTTCGCAGCAAGGAAGTGAGCGGTCGGGCGATAACTGAAAAACCCTCAACAAAACGCCTGTAGTAGCCTGCCAATCCTAAGAAGCTGCAAACCTCCTTGACATTCTTAGGTGGCGGCCAAGAAGCTACTGACTCAATCTTCGCCGGATCTACCTTGATCCCTTCAGCTGAAACTATGTGACCAAGGAATGCTACCTCGGACATCCAAACTCGACTTAGAGAGCTTGACGTAGAGTTCTTTATCCTGTAAGACCTGAAGAACGATCCTCAAGTGTCCAGCATGCTCCTCTCTACTGCGGGAGTAAACCAGAATGTCGTCGATGAAGACAACTACAAAATGGTCTAGAAAGTCGATGAAGATGCTGTAAATCAACTCCATTAAGACTGCGGGCGCATTCGTAAGCCCAAATGGCATCACTACAAACTCGTAGTGTCCAAAACTGGTCCGAAATGCTATCTTGGCTACATCCTGCTCTCTCACCCTCAGCTGGTGATATCCAGATCTTAGATCAATCCTCGAAAATACTGAAGCTCCATGCAGCTGATCCAAAAGATCATCGATACGGGGCAATGGGTACTTGTTCTTGATGTCACCTTGTTCAGCTCTCGGTAGTCGATACATAACCTCATTGACCCATCTTTCTTCCTGACGAAGAGAACTGGTACGCCCCAAGGAGATACACTAGGGCGGATGAAGCCCTTCTCTGCTAACTCCTCAAGCTGCTTCTTCAACTCAAGCATCTCGATAGGCGTCATACGATAAGGAGCCTTAGAGATCGGTCTCGTATCGGGCTCTATATCAATGCCAAAATCTACACTCCTTTGTGGAGGTAAACCTGATGGCTCTCCAAAGACGTCAACAAACTCGCAAGCTACTGGAATCTCCTCCAAAGCTGGACTAGTACTATCCTTCATGGCATAGCACCAAAAAGCCTTACATTCTTGACTGATAAGTCTCACAGCACGAACTGCACTGATGACGGTGCTAGTCTTTTCGAGATCCCATCCTTGGAAGATCTCAACATGGCCTGCATCTGTAGTTACCGTCACTGTCCTCTTGCCGATGTCCAAAGTTGCTCGGTGTCGGTCCATCCAATCCATGCCCAGAATAATTTCTTCATGTACTAAGTACATGACGAAGATGTTAGCTGGTCAATCGCGACCTCCCAATCTAATAGGGCAATCGCGAACCTCTCGTGTACCTCGAATCTTACCCCCATCGGGTAATCCTATAAAGAAGGGTCTACCTTCTACAATAACTAAGGCCAATCTATCTACGCAAGCATCACATATAAAACAATGCGTAGCACCGGTATCGAAAAGAACTCGGACAAGAAAACCATTAATATGAATGGTACCTGTAGCTGCTGGCGTTGTCGGCTCTACAACACTCCTCAACTCATACACCCTAGCTGAAGCATCTCTGGTGTCTGTAGATCCACCAACATGTCCTCTACCTCTCCCCTGTCCCGGAGTGGAACCTTGATGAGCGGCAGAACCTGAAACTCTCTGCTGCTGCCGGTGGTATTGAGTTCTCTGTCCTCCTCCAACAACACTGGAAGGTGAAGAACCTTGCTGAGATAGCGCCTTGCCTTGACAGAAAAACGCAGCTCTGTGTCCGGGCTTGCCACAAGAAAAATAAGTCACTGCTGGCTTCTTACAGTCAGCTCGGATATGTCCAGCTACTCCGCAGTTATGACACTACCTTCCTCTGTCAGAACTCTACTGGAAACTAGAACGTCCAAGCGTCTGACCACGTCCAAAACCATCTGCTCCAGCTCCAGCACTGGCTGATCCAATCTTCTGTCTCTTCTTAGGACCTCCTGTTTGAGAAGCTCTCTTGTGACCCGGTCGGTCTCTCTTATAAGCAGAAGCTCTATCTTGGTAGTCCGTCAAAGAATCACAACGGAAACCCGTAAGATAAGAGCGTGTTGATTCTCTCAACCTTCGAGAGAAAAGGTAAACATGTTGATCCTCCGGTGGTGCGGATGGACCTAGCAACGCCAACTCGTCCTGAAACTTGAGGATTATCTCCGCAATAGGCAAATCCTCGAATCCAGCCTCAAGGAAATCCTGAAGACGGTCTCTCCTCATGGCTGTAGGGCAATAGCGATCCCTGATCACTGTCTTCATCTGCTCATAACTAGTGACCTTACTACGAACGGTCCTCCACCAAGAATGAGCCTGATCCTTCAGCAATGTATGTGCTATGTTGACCCGACGTCCCTCAGGGCAACCGATAGCCTCCATAGCAGAATCCACCTGTCCTAGCCACTACTCCACCTCCAAGTCAGTCCTTCCCACAAATACGGGAACCGTCAGCTAATCGAAAGCCTTCATCCAACTGTCAGGCTTTGTCTCTTTTCCCTCAGCCGGCCTCTAACAACCTCAGCAACTCCAACAAGCGGGGCAACAACTTGTGTAACTCTCTGCGAAATCTCAGCTGATCTCGCAGGAACTGGCGGCACTGGTGCTGGTCCTCCAGTCCTGATAGCCTCCTCAAACCTCTGCACGTAGTCGCGAAATGCAGAAGCTCCGATAGACACTCGTGCGGACTCTGTTGATGGTGCTCTCTGTGCTCTAGACCTAGCAGCGGTCCCATTTCCAACCTCAGGAACAATGCTCTCAACAACCTCTTCAGCAAACGCCTCGGCGATAGGCGGATCGGTAGGTGGGGCTTGGCCCCGACCTCTAGCTAGTGGAGGTCTTCCTGCACGTCCACGGACGGCAGGTGGAAGTGGTGGTCGACCCCTTCCTCGCCCTATAGCAACGGTAGCCCTAGTGCGTGTCATTTGCTATAAGGATAGATATATAAGACTATATATATATAGATATAAGGCCACGCTACAGCTAAAGCATAAATCCAAGAAAAAACACATGTAAAGGCCAACATAAAGAAACTACACTGCTGAGATCCGCGGAGGTAGTGGTGGTCGCCCGTACATCTATCCCAGACCAACGGTTTGAAAATAAAACTCCCCTTTTTAAAATGTTAGATCCCTTACTTGTTCTATTTTATTTATCCATCCGACCTGTAGAAGATTTCGAGTGTCATTGTTGCCAACCTAGAGCTCTGATACCATATTGTAACACCCCAAGTTCTGGGAACTTGAAGCGCTACAGGCTAGGACCGCACAATGGGTTCCGACCCTCAAAGTAGCAACAACAAACGGATCTTACAACCATGCACAAACGAATGAAAACTGAAACTTAATATAAAACCAAATGTTCAAACAGAAGAAAAAAACAAAAGCTCCACAGCCGGGTCAAAACAAAAGGGAAACAACAAACGAAACAAAAACCCAATCCCGTCCTATAATGTACGAGAACCCCGGCTGACCACACCACCCGGATCACTCAGCAGCATTCTGAACCTGCGGAACATCTACAATGACGGTATAAACCGTTAGCTAACATTTTAGGTATAAGCAAGAGTGTAAAGGCACAAACACACATAAGGTAAGATAAACATATAGCAGGCTTGCACTCAACCGGTTATTATCTTTCATTAAGGTTATCCATTATTAATTCAACTTCTTTTGTCACACGAGAATCTCCCGAAACTCGCCTCCGCTTCCGTCTACCAATAGGAATATATCAATACTATCCGTTACCTACGGGTCTAGGTTGCAAGAGCACATTCTAGTCTCCTGTAGAACTAGACAAGTGGTCACCGCCCGGTTATAATACACTTGGGCCAGTTAAGGGTAACAAAGGGTGAATCCTATTTCCAATTATCCGTTATAAACATGATAGCAACACAAACAAGCCAAAACAATCCAACTAATACGCGGAATGAAGCTAAGTAAGTCCAAGGGACTTACCTCACACGAAGGTAACACAAGAGATCAGCTAACAACTCAGAAACACACAAGGAAGCTCAGTTTCCCTCAGGAAAGGAGAAAGGAAAGCCT
The DNA here is from genome assembly GCA_033239125.1 of Fagopyrum homotropicum. NCBI lineage: Eukaryota > Viridiplantae > Streptophyta > Magnoliopsida > Caryophyllales > Polygonaceae > Fagopyrum > Fagopyrum homotropicum. The sequence continues at coordinate 10,785,585 of BSWB01000001.1, forward strand.
GTACGAACAAGCAACACGAATTAGAAACGAAACGGTTGCTAGAAGTCTATGACTTCTAGTCTCAAAGATCTCTAAGAGATCAACACATGCTAAGGGTTCAATCTTAGTCTTACAACAACTCAGAGGAACAAGGAAAAACCATAAAGAATTAAGGAAGGAACGAGGAAAGGAAAGAAGGAAGCAACTCACCAAAGACGGGAGTTATTATAGAGAAACCGCAGGGGCGGTTAGACAGATGCGTAGGGGCGGCTGAACAGAGGCGCAGGGGCGGCGGCGTGACAGAAAGCGTTGTCGGCTTTCTTCTTTGACAGAACTCACAGCAGGGGCAACCAAAGCTCGAACCTTTGGTTCCAACACGTCGAGACTCCACTCCAGAGAGCTTGAGAACAACGAAGGGTCAACAACGGAACACTCCATAAGAATCAAGGCTCATGCTTGATCCTTGGAAAAGAAGGAAGGAAAAGAACGAAAGGAAGAAACCAAAACAGAAGGGAAGACATGCAGCGCTAAAGGAATGTGAGGAAGAACCGGAAAAGATGTACTTACACGTTCAGCGGGATTGCAGGAAGCAAGGACGGCTGCAGCTCTCTAGGGTTTGAAGACGATAGTAAGGAACGGGAAAAAGGAGAGAAGGAAGATAATATATAGGGAGGGCTGGAACGCTAGACGGAAGGGCGTCTAGGGTTAGAAAGAAAACAAGGAAACCGGCCCATAAGATAGAATATCTGATATTCTATCTATGGAAGAGAGATAAAACAACGAAAACAGATCGGGGCGATCTGTCGCATGATCCGCAAGGGTGGATCTCACAGCCGCGGGGGGCGGCCTTCTTCACCGCAGGGGCGGTGAAGGCAAAAACCTAGAATCTTACAATGAAGATTTTATATCATGTCATAAAAAATGATAAAATCCTGTTGTGGCAAGAGTATTATGGCTAAATAAATAAATAAGGAAAAGAAAAAAGAAATTTTGTTTGCCAAAAAAAGGGAATATATTAACTGTTTGACAGTTGTTGTAAATTGTAGTAGTTAGACAATTTATTACTGTTTCTAGTTAGCCCCTATATATAACAGGGTCTGAGACAAAATCAAAAGGAGGAAGGATAAAAATCACAGAAGAAAAGCACAATAAGGATTAGTCACTGCCATTGCCAACAAAACCAACGAGTACAACCAGTACAAAAGTTAAAGTCTCTATTCTGCAGTTTCTCCTATTGCAAAAAAAGAAGCATTAGTTTCTCTATTCTGCAGTTTCTCCTATTGCAAAAAAAGAAGCATTAGTTTTCTAACTTTTCTTGTCATCGTCAGCAACCGTAAGTATCCTCCTCCTTTTCATTGTTCTTTCATCTGTAAAAGAAAGAAAAAACAATTGAAAGAAGAGTAAAAGAAGTGTATCAAAGAGTGACAGAGAAAAAAAAAGTCAAATAAATATCTTTTCAATTCCATTTTGTAAATATTGAGGAATGATTTTCTCATGTCTATAGTCCTAAAAGATTAAAGTAATAAGTTACTGCGATAAATTGTTCATCTAGATTGCTATCTCGTTGATTAAGTCACAATTTGGTCCAGTAATACATTGCCCATCTCTGACTCTTGTGATGAGATAAAATATATTTTTATGTAGGAAAATTGTCTTGCTTAATCATTCCTTTACAAGTTTTATTACACAGGAAACAAGTAAAGCTTACTTGGGTGCTCATGGGAAAACTATGGTATCCAACATAAGGTCGTTTTGGCTTCAAACCAATTTCGACCGTTACACTGAAGACAATCAATACGAACACAATTTGGCTTCCACCTTTAATTGTGTTCGAAATTGGTCCTTCGTTGCACCATGAAATTGACTCCGAATCTTCGCTTCTCAAGAGCTCTTCGATTTGTTGTTTATTCGTTCTCTTTCGACCTCTCGGAACCTTTCGCTCTGACCCGAAAACAAAAAAAAAGCTTTTACCATCTTCCCCTATGGAATTCTAGCCACCACTGTCTCCTGGCCGCTTGAAGAAACTTCATTTGTTAAAGAATTCAGAATAAGGAAGCATAGGTAGGTTTACAAATAGTGAATGGTGAATTGGGCTAATTAAGGGTTTAAATGAATTTAAATTGGGCTTAGGCCCATCTAAGTCTACGTAAATGAGTATGTAATGGATATTATGAAGAGACTTTGCTCTCTTTTGACTAAAAATTCATATGTACATATAGTTACGTAATAAAAATTAACTACCAAATAGTGCCCTATTTTATGAAAAAAAATTTCATAACATCCCAAATAAAATTACCATAACTAATTACCAAATAGTGCCCTAATTTATTAAAATTGTCCACAACATGAAAATTTTAGTTTATTTTATCAAAAAACGTCTTTTCCGTCTAGAACCCGTCTAGCCGTCTAGACGCTAGACGGTGCCCCTCCATCCCGTCTCCTTTTCACGTATTTTGAAACATTGGTTGTTGGGAGCATGAAACTTTGTGTCATGACATTTGGCTTAGAGTTCAGGTTGACCTTAATCAAAGTTGTTCTACCCTCTTGGGAGAGCGAAGATGTTTTCCATTTAATACGTTGTTGTCTCGACTTTTTGATGATATCCTCAAATACTGATTTATTGACTCCCCCGTTAGTAATTGGACATCCTAGATATTTATCCAAACTTTTGGTTACAGATTTTCCAATACTTAGTTGTTTGTTTATTTGTATTACGTTTCCAACATTATATGTGTGTTGAAAAATAGATTTATGAAAGTTTACTTTTTGTCCTATAACGATACACTATTTGTTCAAGATATCAAGTATCATATTGGTAGTATATAAGGAAACTTTTGCAAAAATGATGGTATCATCTCATGCATAAAGGAAATTCAGACTACAAGAATAACATGCCCTTTGAACTTCATACTAAATTTCAAGCCCTCAAGGTGAAAGACAACGAGCATCTCAAATTACTAAATCTTTTTCCATACCACCAACCACCACCACCACATAAACGCCAATCGAACACTCCATCAATGAAACTACCATATCCGAGAATGCTTCTCCGGCAAAGTCCTTTGAGGCGTCTCTTATGGACATCAAAGAGAAATATGAAAAAGTGAACTCACCAAACAACCCTATCGGTCCACCCAAACCTTGACTTATAAATATCCTCACTCGAACAAGCATATTTCTGACTTCCGAAATCATCAAAGTAGACGCCCCTCTAGTAACTGAAAAGGGATAAAGCATTCCAAAGACGTTGAATCGTTGAATCGTCCTCTTTCCAAGAAAATACGCCAAAGATGAAACTCCATCTGCTCTCGGAAGAAGAATAACGAGTGTGTCGTCATGAAGGACGTTGCAGGGGAGAAGAAAGCCACGTCAAGGGAGAATTTGCTCCACAATAAAGGTGAAGAAAAGCATAATGGAGGTCTCATATGTACAATCCCTTTGTGAAGTGTTGGATCACGTAGTGATAGAACTACCTAGAGGGACTTCTCAAGTAGTACGCAAATTAACACAAGGACTTATGGGGAAAACCTCAATATATCAATTAATAAATTTAGATTAAAAAAACACTTCCAATCAAGTTTCGCTAGGTCGAACTTTTATGCAAGTTTATTGATAACTTATCTTGGTTACACCGTAACACTTAAATTACATTCCTTCAAACCTAAAAAACCCTCCACATACAACTTACAAACTCGGATTTCCGTACACTTCGTCTTCTTCAACCTTATAATATGGACACTTCGTCTTATCTAAGCTTCTTTTTTACTCTTGCAATGTGTATAAATGTGTAAGAAGCATCAACCCTAATCCTACTTCTCCAACTAAACGGACCGTGAATGTATATATATTAATGTGAAGGACATTTACAATTTCCTAACCAAATTGTTGTGTCAACGATTAATGCTATTAATTGAAGTATAATTTTGTCAACTATAGGATCGATCGGTGCAGAGGAATCAAGGGGATAAAAAAATGGAGAATTATCAACTCATGTAAAATCTACCCAACGGACCTTATAGATTTTTATTTTATATGAACCATTTACTCTCCTAAAATTCTTCCTATTAATTTGTCAAAAATCTTCTTTCATAAATTAATATTTTAATTTTATCATTGTTGAGTATTATTATTAACATTGTTTGTTTTATAGATTTTCGTATATCTTTTTTTTTTATTTTTTAATGAGCATTTACTCTAGAAAGTTTTGATTAATTGACCAAAAATCTTCCGTATGTTTTATAGATTATCATTATACGTTTTCAGAAAATTTCTTTTAAAAAGTTAGTTTTTTTTCATGTATCTTAGTCCTTGAAATTTTGATATTAATTAATACATATAGGCCATAATTAATAAATGTGATGAACGATAAAAAAAAAAAATTGTACAATAAACTATCATTAAGATTTGAACCCATTGTATTGTTAGGCTCAAGTCCACATATAATATGCGTCGTATCCGAGCTTAAGTTATAAAAAACCAATAGGTGATAGTTATTAAATCATATTAGGCTTTAATTTGGTTTATTACCGGTTTGAAACAATTTTATGTCGATGTGTTATAGTTAATATATATATATATATATATATATATATATATATATATATATATATATATATATATATATATATATTCTTCTCCCAAATAATTTCACATTAAATATTGGTAAGTTTCTATTTGACCACAAGAATAGCTATTATTTAATTAATGGACCCTATTAATTGATCAAAATTTGAATGAAACAATTTAAATTGAGTATGTTTAATCCTCTTTACTTTAGACGGAAGTTTCTACTTGAACATATTAAAAGTATTCTTTATACAATAAGTTTCAATTTGACCACATTATTAAGTTTTAGTAACCTCAAGTAACTCATTCTAAGAGATTCATATATAAAGAGACTATCTTTTTCATAGATATACACAAACAAACAATATCACAAAGAACAATGGGAGAAGTGAAATCAAACCTCTTGCTTCTTCTCCTTCTTGCATTAACATTGACAATTTTATCTCCAAGCATGTTAGCTATGGCTGAATCCAATGAACCTGGATTATACTTTGAGCAACATTCGCAGCCTCCCGGCCTTTCGGAGAAATGTTGGGTGGCTATGAATCATGTGTACAAGAGATGTGTGCTACAACTTGACCATGTGTCCGAGTCTCGTTTTCACTTCTCTCGGGCATGTTGTGAGGCCATAGAAGAAGCAAGGAGTAGATGTTTGTACCATGAACTCGATCACTTCAAACACATTCCTCAATTTCCGTCCTTACATTCATCTTGTGGTAAACATTCTTTTCGGCATCCACCTTCACATGGTGGCAAAGCCATTCCCCCGTCACCTCCCCCACAAAGCACCGGAAGCGGTTCATTGACCCCATTGCCTTCCCCTTCACAAGTAATTGGAGCCATTCCACCATCTTCTCCTCCTCTCACACACGGTCCAGGTACAATTTCACCAATAGTGTCACCTCCTACACCAAGTTTTGGTGGTAGTTCACCAACATTGTCACCTTCTACTCCAAAACTTGGAGATATTCCACCGGTTGCGTCACCTCCTACTCCGAGTTTTGGAGGTATCCCACCAACTTTACCACCTCTTACTCCAGGGGGAACTATTCCTCCTGTAGTGTCACCTCCTACCCCTAGTTTTAGGGATATTCCACCAACATTACCACCGCTTACCCCTGGTTCTATAGTCACTCCACCAACCGTGTCACCTCCACTCTCGAGTTTTGGAGGTATTCCACCAACACCGTCACCAACTACTGCAATTTCTACGGGCATTCCACCAACACTGCCACCGCTTACTCCGGGCTCTACAGTCATCCCACCAATTGTATCACCTCCACACTCGAGTTTTGGAGGTATTCCACCTACACCGTCACCAACTACTGGAATTTCTACAGGCATTTCACCAACATTACCACCTCTTACTCCGGGTTTCAAGGACATCCCACCGACATCAACACCTTCTCCTCTTAGTTTTGGAGGCGTCTCACCGTCAATATCTCCTACAAAAGGGTTTGTACCTGTTTCATCACCAAAAACTGGTCCATCAAGGTGTTTTTGTGTTCCACTTTTTGCCCCGGTACCTTCGACGGCTTTAGAAGGACTTTCTCCTGCACCATCTTCCATTCCTTCGTAAAGATTTCACGGTCAACACGAAAATATTTTAAAAAGATCCATTAAAGTCGTCATTTGAGCTATCTATATTCATATTTCTGCCGATGAGTAGATTTTTTTAATAGTTTTTCGCTACACATTAAACATTTGTTATCGTAGTTTATGGAAAACTAATAGTCATAAGAAATAGATGCTCATATGTTGTTATCATTCAACCTTTTATCAATGAAGTAAATGTTATAATTTTACTCTTTATTTTTCTTTCTTTATAAACCAAGTTTCTTTTTTTTTAGAAAGTTGAATGTAATATTGAAGAAAGGAGATAAAATGTTATAATTTTACTCTTTACTCTGAGGAGAAAAATTAAAGAATACTATTGAAGAAAGGAGATAAAAGTTCAATATTTTTTATAAGACACATAAGCATTACAATTTATTAGTATAAAAAAATTCAATTCACCCATTTTATTTTAATACTTGGCATTTCATATTAAAGAAAGTGTTGACCATAACTGTTGGAAGTTAAAAACTTCTACAATTAATTATAGAGGAAACTATACAAAACCCCTATTAATAATCACTTTTTATCAATAGATTATCATTTATATTTTTATAACATAAAATCACTCTTAATATTAATCTCTTTGCAATAAAACACCCTTTATAATTATGTTGGCATACATTTACCTTTAATTTTTTAACATTTACAATTAACCACCCTATACTAGAATAATATCCAATAATTTAAAATTGAAGCATAAATAAGGTAAATTTTTATTATTAATGTTAATATCATAATTATTTTTAATAGTTTGATTAAGTATTATAAACTATAATATAAAATAATGAAAAAAGTAATATAAGGTATCACCCAAGTACCAAAAAATGATCCAAAATTTAGAATTTGCTAAATTGTACATGCATAAATTATTGCCCAATATTTCAATATCTATATTGGAAATCTTTTTCAAAAATTTAAAACTTTTTTTTTATTGCAATATTTCAATAGCTATATGAGAAATTTCTTATCCTATAATTTTGTTCAACAATTTTCATTTTTTAAGGATTTTTTTAAAATAAAAAAGGTTATAATGACGTGATTATTAGTCAACTAAAACAAGTTGTAAAATATTTTTTTAAAATCCGACAACTACGTCATCAATTTAGCCGGAGTTGAAATTTTATTAGAATTAGTTTTGTAGGTGGTAGTTTGTATACGAGTTAGTAATTTTTAAATTTTGGATTTGTGTACATGGGTTATATTATTTTTTTTTCTATTATAAATTATAATATTTAACCAAACTATTGTAAATAATTATGATCTTAATATTAATAATAAATATTTATCTTGTTTATTCGTCAATTTTAAATTATTTGATGTAATTTTAACTAGTATAGGGTGATTAATCGTAAACATTTGAAATTAAGGGTGATATTATGTCAAAAATTTTTACAAGGGGTGGTTTATTAGAAATAAATAAGTTTTAAGGGTAATTTTATGCTAAAAATTTGTAGAGAATATTTTTTTTTTACAAAATTATTAAAGGTGATTTTGTGTAATTTTATCTTAATTATAAGATTGACCATCTTAAAGAAATTAATCTGTTCTAAATTTTTGTAGTGAAAATTCACCTAATTTAGAATTTTCAATAATATTAGAAAAAACAAGACAAAAATAAACATGAGAATCCAACCGATTACCTCACAAAAATAAACATGAGAAAAACAATCATCTTATTTACAACAAAATCCAAAATATTTAGATAAATTTATCACAACTTGTTCAAAACATTGTTGCACGTTAGAGTTATTTCAATTTTTTAACACTACAATAACAACAAAAAATAATCAGCTAGCATACAAATTTTTAATTGAAAAATTGTCAAATAGGTTTGATTTTGTGACAAACAGTTTCAAAAACATACTCTTTAGATTTAGCATACAAGTTTTTGATAAGGCCATTTTCTGGGTGGTGGCACAAGATCTTCCGCTTCGTAGTCACTGCCTGGCCACGGCTAAAATAATCGGGGATCACTTTGGCCGGTTCCAGCGGTCTTCCTGGTGGTCGACGTATTGCTGTGCGAAGCCAAGTCAGAGGCTGCTTCGGTTTGCGACTTAGAACGGAAGAGAGAAATAGACGGAGGAGTACGACTTACCTAGCGGCCGCTGTCACCGGCGAACGAGGGAGGCGGGGAAACCCGGCGTGGCGGCGTCGGCTGTCGGAGAAGGCGGAAGAGCTGCTGGCTGTGTCGTCTGCAGATGAAGGCGGAAGAGCTGCTGGCTGTGTTCTTCAGAAGAAGGCGGAAGACGGGATAGCGGCAGCAGCAGGTGGGTAGGATTAGGGTTAGATTAGGTTTAGCACATAATTAGGTTAGGGTTGGATTAGTTTAAGGAGATGGGCTGGTGGGCTTGTAAATGGGCCTATTCTTCCTTTAAGAAACAAGCTGAAACGAAACCCGTTACTCGTACGGATCGGTAGGTAATTTGCGGGAATAATTACGGAATTAAATTCCGCATTATGTAATTTCTTATTTTATTTTAGAAGTACGTAAATTATTTCCGGTCACCTAAGTTTCATCATTTTATGTGAATTAAGGTCACATAAAATGATAGAATTTAAACTCGTTTTATTTTATTTCCGATTGACGTATCGGAATTTGGTTAATTCGGGTTTAACGGGATAAAAAAAAATTTCGGTTATTACATTTCTCAGCCCAACGAGAGAGATCTCCGGAACACACAACTATTTTTGGGATAACCAAAAATCTCTTCCTTAATTTTACCATGATATGATTCATGGAGGACAAGACTAACATAACATCTGACTCCGGTCACCACAAAACCAAACCGTCTAACTTACCAAGGCTATCAAGACAAATACCCGTCGTAAAACCAAACCGTCTGACTTACCAAGGCTATCAGGACAACACTCCTTCTCTCCGGTTACCAACTACGCTACTACATATATTATACCGTCAAACATGTTTTTAACCTTTCTCCTCAACTCATTCATTTTCACATAATTTCATAACTCTCAACTCGTACTTATATATTAACTCATATACTTATGTACACTATATTTATGCTTATAATATTTTCTTATATACAAAATATATATCTACTAATTCTATGGTTCTATATAGTTTACACACATTAACTTATACGTCTATATATATATATATATATATATATATATATATATATATATATATATATATATATATATATATATATATATATATATATATATATATATATATCCGTATACGAACTCTCTCTCCTTCTACATCCATGTCAATGTATATATACATACACTATCACATTTCAAACTTCTTAATACATATATATATATATATATATATATATATATATGTATTAAGAAGTTTGAAATGTGATAGTGTATGTATATATACATTGACATGGATGTAGAAGGAGAGAGAGTTCGTATACGGATATATATATATACGTATACGAACTCTCTCTCCTTCTACATCCATGTCAATGTATATATACATACACTATCACATTTCAAACTTCTTAATACATATATATATATATATATATATATATATATATATATATATATATATATATATATATTCATACTCCTATACAGTTATACGAAATTCAGCATATTTATAAGTATGTACTTATATACATTCCACCGTACAGGACATAGGAGCCGTCTTACCGGAATTACAGTCCAGCGGAAACGTTAGGCGGCAAGGCCTGCGTCGAAGACGGTGGATCTCTGGTTGGGTTCATCCCTTCTCGTTCCAACAGTGCAGACAGGAGCAATCGACTGGTGATGCGTACAGCGGCTGGTACAGATGGTGGTAGGGCAGCGAGATCGCGTCTTTCGACCCTAGCCGCTAAGCCCTGTCGATAGGTCCAGATCCCGGTGTTTCCGTCTGGAAGGCGTGAGGCTGCGGCGGCGTCGGGCGGTGGTTGGCGGTTTTACGACGGGTATTTGTCTTGATAGCCTTTGTCTTGATAGCCTTGGTAAGTCAGACGGTTTGGTTTTTTGGTGACCGGAGTCAGATGTTATGTTAGTCTTGTCCTCCATGAATCATATCATGGTAAAATTAAGGAAGAGATTTTTGGTTATCCCAAAAATAGTTGTGTGTTCCGGAGATCTCTCCCGTTGGGCTGAGAAATGTAATAACCAAAATTTTTTTATCCCGTTAAACCCGAATTTAATCAAATTCCGATACGTCAATCTGAAATAAAATAAAACGAGTTTCAATTCTATCATTTTATGTGACCTTAATTCACATAAAATGATGAAACTTAGGTGACCGGAAATAATTTACGTACTTCTAAAATAAAATAAGAAATTACATAATACGGAATTTAATTCCGTAATTATTCCCGCAAATTACCTACCGATCCGTACGAGTAACGGGTTTTGGTTCAGCTTGTTTCTTAAAGGAAGAATAGGCCCATTTACAAGCCCACCAGCCCATCTCTTTAAACTAATCCAACCCTAACCTAATTATGTGCTAAACCTAATCTAACCCTAATCCTACCCACCTGCTGCTGCCGCTATCCCGTCTTCCGCCTTCTTCTGAAGAACACAGCCAGCAGCTCTTCCGCCTTCATCTGCAGACGACACATCCAGCAGCTCTTCCGCCTTCTCCGACAGCTGACGCCGCCACGCCGGGTTTCCCCGCCTCCCTCGTTCGCCGGTGACAGCGGCCGCTAGGTAAGTCGTACTCCTCCGTCTATTTCTCTCTTCCGTTCTAAGTCGCAAACCGAAGCAGCCTCTGACTTGGCTTCGCACAGCAATACGCCGACCACCAGGAAGACCGTTGGAACCGCCAACCACCGCCCGACGCCGCCACAGCTGTAACACCCCGAATCCGCGGGACTCGAGATGTCACATTGGGCTAGGATCTCACAATGGATCCTGACCCTAGCCTGACAACAAGTTCACTGGACCTTACAACATGGCATTGACAGATATAAAACAAATACATAAAACAGTATAAATTGTACGACCCAAAGTAAACAACAACATAGCCGAGTATATAAAACGACATCCTCACATAGGAGGTACAAAAGATCATCCTCACGCACAAGGGGAAACACAACAACCCCAAACCAACCACCTAATGTACGAGAGTCCTCGGCCTGTCACCCTGCCAGATCACCCAGTAGCGCCTAACCTGTAAACATCTACAACACGGTATGAAACCGTTAGCTAACCATACATATATGAGGTAATGCATAAGCACAAGCACAATCATGAAAGATAAACACATCAACATGCTATCACACATTTACCCATTTATTCATCTCAATATAATGGTCATTCACTCAAATCGTATAGATATAATATATATGAAACTAGGTGACACGAGGACCGATACATCATCGCCTCTGAGCCTGCTAGCCAGCCGTACTAGTATCGGTCACACAATCCGTGTACCCTATGGGAGTGGATTGCGCCCTTCCTGTAAACCGGTCTAGCCTGACATCAGAGAACCTCCCAGACTCCACGGCGGGATGAAAGGGAAAGGTTATCACAGCCACGCAGTGGGGCAATCAATAAAACATAGGTCGGTAAATACGACATCACATGCTATCATAGCAAACATATAAGGCACACACCACTCATACAAACACCCAATATAGGGATGGTAGCTAAGTAAGTCCTACGGACTTACCTCAACCTCGTACAAACTCAACCACGATCACCTCTACACTGGAGGGATAACACGGCCTATAAACAAGGCATAAAGAGATATATCAACCTCTATAAATCAAAGGGGTCACACCTAGACCCAAAGGGATCCATAAGGATCATACTCAATCTATGAGCCTCACAACCAACTAAACCTCAATATCTCAACATAACTTACAATTCCTCAAATCTCAAGGTGGTATCTAATTAACATTCCTCAATCTCAATTTTAATCCTAATTTAATTAATTAACCTTTAATTAATTAATTAGATTTCGCCAGAATAACGTTTTGCCCGCAGGCAATTTCTAAAACCCCTGTCATCAGATTTCATCAAACAAGAACCCATAATCACCAGAATAATATAACGACCATAATGGAATTTCTAATTGTCCTATTTGAGAAGCCTAAACTCAATTTAGGCCAAATCGCAGTACGAAAAACCAATAAATTCATAACTTATTCGTTACTAACCCGAATGACGATCTGAAAGAAGATTCGGAATCACAACGACGCAGGCTACGCATGGACAACATCAAATTCACCGGAATCTGAGCGACGGAACCTGCCTGGTGACATATATGCTCGACCAACCCTTCTTCTACTCGGAATTGCAGAAACTCGGCACCGATATGAAGAGAATGAAGAGAGGAATCCAGAAAGTCAAACGGATTTGAAATCGGATTAAAAACGGAGAGTAGATCTGAGTTTGAAGGTTGAGAGAAATCAGAGCTTTTACGAGAAAACGTGAAAGGAAATGAATTAATAAAGGATTTTCCGCTATTTATAGTGAAGACGATAATTATCCTTTAGTAAAGTCGATAATTATCCTTTAACCGATCCAAAGGCGGGTCGAACCTCTTTCTCCAAACTTCTCGAGATTGGAACATTAAATCTGGAATATTGTAGGGATAATTATTACACAACTGCCTCGGAAAACGTGTATTCCTAAGCCGTCTTTCTTAGCCGTTAAGAAACGAAATAGCGACTCTGTTGGCCGTTTTGCCTCTCAATGTTATTTCATATCTAAGACATATCCGATGTCCTGATCATTTCTCTCAACTGCATTTTTATTAATTGGAGCTCCCAAATGCTCTAAATAACACCGGAGGGTAAAAATAATTACCCGGGGGAAAAAGTAAAAATTTCCCCAAACGTCCAAAATTACGCCAGGAATATAACGGGGGGACTCTTACTCATCACTTGCGAAGTCTTCGCGAGTTATATGTCAATTACTATCAACGATTAAGTTAATCAACATTAATTAGAATTCGGAAATCCTAGCTATTACATCACACACCCCTTAAAAAAAAGTTTCGTCCCGAAACTTGAACAATTCCCAAATCCTCTCGGACCCATACGCCGAGGTATAACTCTCACTCTTTCTATCGGAGGTATCACATCTCCGTTCAAAAGATCACAACCTATAACAATCTATAACCTCAAGTATAAACATGGAGGAATCATCACTCCAGGAAACAGGGCATAACGCTACCCAAAGGCGTAGAGGAATCACGTCTCTCGCCATACCACATCACAAGGCATAGAGGAAGCACATCTCTAGCCAAAAACATATCACATGCATAGAGGAAATACGTCTCTAGACAACCCATAAACATATATATCGCATGGAGGAATCACATCTCCACTGAACTATGTCCATCAAGGTAGCATGGAGGAAAGAACCATCTCCAGCTGAATCCTAATCCCACTCAAATAGCATGGAGGGAAGAACCATCTCCAGCTATAAATATAATCATAACGTGGAGGAAGTAATCATCTCCAGCTATAGCATACATTACGCTAGCACATCAAGATCTACTAAGATCATAAATCACATCACAGCTAGCATAGAATAACATATCAAGACATATAAGCACATAAGCACATAAGCACAACATTCATCAAGATAACACTAAGATCTACTCGTGCTCCCACAAATGGGTATGTCCTAACATATACTCTGGATAGTTCCTCAGGACACTATCCTCAGTCTCTCACATAGCCTCTTCAGGTCTTCATCTCGACCATCATATCCTCAATATGGGAATGTCTTTGGAATGCAAGCGCTTCATATCTCATTCCAAGAATGTAATCGAATGCTCAACAAAAGTGTGGTTGAACTCAACCACCAAATCATCGTAACTCACAAGGTGTCTTGAGTCTAGTATACACTTCCTCAGTTGAGACATATTAAACACTGGGTGGATATCCTCTAATCTCATAGGCAAAGCTAAACATCATGCTACCTTCTCCGTACTGGTCGATCTCAAATAAACCATGATATTGGAAACTCAGTTCCCTTTCCATATTAACACGTCTAACGTCTCGCAGCTGAGATACTTACAGCCGGACATGAACTCTCGCTTGAACTTTAGAGGTTAACGCCTCTTGTCTACATATAATATCTGGCGACTCTGTACAACCAGCATTCTTCCTTCAATCAACGTTACTTGAACTATAAAATCCTGAATCTGGTAAGGTGTTATTCCACTACTACTGCTAGATCACTTCTAGCATAAGGATATACGACATCTATGTCTATATATATTGCCTCATAGGGCCATCCCAGAAAGATGCACGTCCTTCATTGTTATATAATAAACTCATTAATGGAAGGTAATTTAATCATCCACGTTTTCCATTCGACTTACAACTTATAATAGATCTTTAAGATCTAGATGATCCTCTCTAGCTGACCATCTGTCAGGGGGTGAAGTGTAGTCATGAGGTACAGACTCGTTCCCAAAGCAGTCTGAATCTGCTGCCTAAAATCTGAAAGTAAAAACATCCATCTCGATAAGAAATGATCGTTCTCGGTATACCATGGAGTCTCACTATTTGTCTAGTGTTCTCCTCAACCAATTCATTGACTAGCCACGTCCTTCTGATAGAAATGAAGCGTGCCGTTTTCATTAATCTGTTACCAACAATCCAAATAACATCAATCTTCTACAGGGTCACAATCCCATAAAAAAGTCCATAGAGATGTCCTCCCAAATTCTACTACTGCATTGGTAGTGGGTGGGACTTATCTCTAGATCGGAAATACTCTATCTGGACCTGCTAACAGGTCACACACTGTATTACAAATCTGGTTATATCGGCTTCATACAATATAATCGTCTCATCTCGCGGTACATCTTACTCGTACCTGAATGTACTGAATAAGGCGTACAATGGGTATACGTAATATTTTGTCTCCATCTGCATCAGCAGGAACACAAAAGCGGTCATGACTCTTCATCAGTCCATCTACTCCTATGGAGAACTATGGTGCCTCAGTACGAGACATCTTTTCTCTAAACCTTGTCAAGGCCCGACAGGTCTCCTACTTCTGTTGGACCTCATCCAACAGACCAGGTAGAACCTCTGAGGTATAAATGGGTATCCTTATCAAGGAACTGATTGTCCAACTCTAGCCAAGCTAGATCTCTTTGAAGCTGAGGTTGAACTATCAGTCTCACAATCATCTTCTCTTGGACCGTCTTTCCATTCAAGTTATCGGCGACAACATTCAACTTCTCTGAATGATATGAAATCTTCAAGTCAAAGTCTTGATCAACTTAAGCTCTTAATACTGGCGGTTATTCAACCCCTGTTGCATAAAATATACTTCAGATTTCTATAATCTATAGAAATCTGACATGAAGATCACACCGGTACGGTCTTCAAAATTTAAAGGCTTGAACTACCACTACTAACTCTAAATCATGAGTCGAGTAGTTCTCATCATACGTTCTCAGCTGTAAACACACATATCAATAACCCTACTCCTTTGTAGTAATACACATCTCAAACTTAGCTGGGATGTATCACCGTAAATCACGGGATCCCAAAAATCTTCTAACTACAACAGAATGGAAGCAGAGGTCAAATGCCTCCTCAACTCTTCAGAACATAGACACACTACTTTCATCACGTAGTTATGGTGGTCTTCTCAAAAGACTCGCAAATGAATACGTAATCATATAAAATCCTTCCTCAAAGCATTGGTAGCAATCGGATGAGCCTAGAAAACTACGTATTCCTTAATGTTCATCAGTATCTCCCATGTTACAACATACTTAATTCTCGCCAGGTCAACCATGATCCCACTGGCGGAGACAACATGGCCTAAAAAGGCTACTACTGACATCTCAACTTACACTTAAAGAGCGTAGCATACAACTCTCTATCTCTCGAAATCTGCAGAACGGTCCTCAGACGATTGGTCTACTATTCTCTGCTATGAGAGTATACCGACATGTCATCAATGAAGTCCACCACCAACTAATCAAGGAAGTCGATGAAGATACTGTTCATCAACTCCATAAAAACTACTAAAACATTCGTCAACCCAAATGACATCACTACAAACTCGTAGTGTCCATAACGGGTATGGGATGTTATCTCATACACATGTTGCTCTCTCATCCATGACTAGGGATATCTTGAGCACAAAGGAATCCTAAAAACACAATTGCTTCTTGAAGCTAACTCATCAGGTCGTTAATACGGAACATGGAACCCACTAGGGTAAAAGAAGCCCGTTTCAGTCAACTTTTCAAGTTATCAGTACAATATCTCAACAAGCACCATATAGTGTGGCTTTCCCATTCAATCTTGTATCATACTTCAACTCGATAACAATGTCCACACTCCGATGAGGTGGAAACTAGACGGTTCAGTAACACGTCTATAAACTCATAAACAACTGGAATACCTTCCATTGTTGGACTATCTCGCTCCTTCATGGTATAACACTAGAGGGCGTCACATCCCTGTGCTATCAGCTCGTTGCTCGTACAGTCCTGATGACAAACCCGTCTCTTTAAAGGTTTTAACCTTAGAAGACCTCTAATTACCATCTCAATAAAGACTATAATAGCCTTACTATTAATATCTAACACCGCATGATATCTATTCATACAATCCATACACATAATGACTTCCTCATGCACCTACGGCATGACAAAGAAGTCTACAAGCCATACATGGGTCCCTGAAATAAGGGAACAAACACGCATCTCACGGGTATCTCAGACCCAAAAAGGTAATCCTGTAAAGGAAAATCCACCTTATACTATATACCAAAATTCAACCATTAACGCATGCATCGAAAGACATGATGTGCATAGCACTCACAACAAGCAAAACTCCATCAGGTAAACCATTAACGAGAATGGTACCTATAACAGCTAACACTCGTAGCTCCTCTACATATCATCACTCAATGTCAGATCCACGCTCCTCAGGTATCACTGAGGTCATTATTATAGCCTCCACTTCCACTCTTTCTGCACCGGAAAGAGGAAGGTCTTGCTGGAAAGAAACACCACCGTGCTGACAGAAAGGGCCAAATGGCCTAGCTCACCACAAGTGAAACAAGCTATCAGTGCCAAAGTGCACACAGAACGCAAATGATCTGGATAGCAATAACTGAAACATAATCATCTCATCGTTGCAACCTGTGCAACTGAAGGGTAACTCGACCTTCGTCGTCCACCTGGAATGATCTCACTCTTGAAGGGAACATGTAAAGGCAATGTCTTGCCCTGTCGACAAAACTTCTGTTCTATACCCTGCTTTACCACACGTAAAGCATATTATGGGCGCCTTTGGGCACACAGCTCGCCGGTGTCCAAACTTCCCGCAATTAAAACACTGTAGTTCCGTGCCAGTCGTCTTCATGGCCAAAGGACCACTTGATTGTCCTGGTATCTGACTTGGTTCACCATTCATCATCTTTGCTTCTCTAGTAACTGATTCAGTCCATTGCTTCTTTCCGGATCCAGAAGCTTCAGTTGATCTCACAATTGTTGGTAAATCCGGTGTGGATCTACCCGCTATCACCGCTTCATATACTTGTTACATAAATTCTTGAAACTCGGATCTACTCATGGAGACACAATCAGACTCTTCAAACTCGTTCTCTGTCATAGGCAAAATAACAACGGAAACTGGTCCCTGACTTATCACCACTGGAGGAAGAGGGGGTGTACCCCTACCTCATCCCACTACAAATACTACTCTAGTCTGAGTCATCTGTAGGATATACGCACCTAATCTTATAAGGCTATATATATGCCATATGTATCGATATGTATATAATACATCCACATAATCCATAGTAAGCATATATATATATATATATATATATATATATATATATATATATATATATATATATGTATATATATATACATATCTACGCTGTAGAGATCCATGGCAGAGGTGACGACTTCTCGTACATTCTATCCCAAAACCACACTTAAAACCAAAACCTTTGAAAACGTCAGATCCCATGTGGGCTCTGTTTATTTTACCTATCAAACCTCATTGCAGGTAGCAAGTGCCATTGTTGTCAACCTGGGCTCTGATACCAACTTTGTAACACCCCGAATCCGCGGGACTCGAGATGTCACATTGGGCTAGGATCTCACAATGGATCCTGACCCTAGCCTGACAACAAGTTCACTGGACCTTACAACATGGCACTGACAGATATAAAACAAATACATAAAACAGTATAAACTGTACGACCCAAAGTAAACAACAACATAGCCGAGTATATAAAACGACATCCTCACATAGGAGGTACAAAAGATCATCCTCACGCACAAGGGGAAACACAACAACCCCAAACCAACCACCTAATGTACGAGAGTCCTCGGCCTGTCACCCTGCCAGATCACCCAGTAGCGCCTAACCTGTAAACATCTACAACACGGTATGAAACCGTTAGCTAACCATACATATATGAGGTAATGCATAAGCACAAGCACAATCATGAAAGATAAACACATCAACATGCTATCACACATTTACCCATTTATTCATCTCAATATAATGGTCATTCACTCAAATCGTATAGATATAATATATATGAAACTAGGTGACACGAGGACCGATACATCATCGCCTCTGAGCCTGCTAGCCAGCCGTACTAGTATCGGTCACACAATCCGTGTACCCTATGGGAGTGGATTGCGCCCTTCCTGTAAACCGGTCTAGCCTGACATCAGAGAACCTCCCAGACTCCACGGCGGGATGAAAGGGAAAGGTTATCACAGCCACGCAGTGGGGCAATCAATAAAACATAGGTCGGTAAATACGACATCACATGCTATCATAGCAAACATATAAGGCACACACCACTCATACAAACACCCAATATAGGGATGGTAGCTAAGTAAGTCCTACGGACTTACCTCAACCTCGTACAAACTCAACCACGATCACCTCTACACTGGAGGGATAACACGGCCTATAAACAAGGCATAAAGAGATATATCAACCTCTATAAATCAAAGGGGTCACACCTAGACCCAAAGGGATCCATAAGGATCATACTCAATCTATGAGCCTCACAACCAACTAAACCTCAATATCTCAACATAACTTACAATTCCTCAAATCTCAAGGTGGTATCTAATTAACATTCCTCAATCTCAATTTTAATCCTAATTTAATTAATTAACCTTTAATTAATTAATTAGATTTCGCCAGAATAACGTTTTGCCCGCAGGCAATTTCTAAAACCCCTGTCATCAGATTTCATCAAACAAGAACCCATAATCACCAGAATAATATAACGACCATAATGGAATTTCTAATTGTCCTATTTGAGAAGCCTAAACTCAATTTAGGCCAAATCGCAGTACGAAAAACCAATAAATTCATAACTTATTCGTTACTAACCCGAATGACGATCTGAAAGAAGATTCGGAATCACAACGACGCAGGCTACGCATGGACAACATCAAATTCACCGGAATCTGAGCGACGGAACCTGCCTGGTGACATATATGCTCGACCAACCCTTCTTCTACTCGGAATTGCAGAAACTCGGCACCGATATGAAGAGAATGAAGAGAGGAATCCAGAAAGTCAAACGGATTTGAAATCGGATTAAAAACGGAGAGTAGATCTGAGTTTGAAGGTTGAGAGAAATCAGAGCTTTTACGAGAAAACGTGAAAGGAAATGAATTAATAAAGGATTTTCCGCTATTTATAGTGAAGACGATAATTATCCTTTAGTAAAGTCGATAATTATCCTTTAACCGATCCAAAGGCGGGTCGAACCTCTTTCTCCAAACTTCTCGAGATTGGAACATTAAATCTGGAATATTGTAGGGATAATTATTACACAACTGCCTCGGAAAACGTGTATTCCTAAGCCGTCTTTCTTAGCCGTTAAGAAACGAAATAGCGACTCTGTTGGCCGTTTTGCCTCTCAATGTTATTTCATATCTAAGACATATCCGATGTCCTGATCATTTCTCTCAACTGCATTTTTATTAATTGGAGCTCCCAAATGCTCTAAATAACACCGGAGGGTAAAAATAATTACCCGGGGGAAAAAGTAAAAATTTCCCCAAACGTCCAAAATTACGCCAGGAATATAACGGGGGGACTCTTACTCATCACTTGCGAAGTCTTCGCGAGTTATATGTCAATTACTATCAACGATTAAGTTAATCAACATTAATTAGAATTCGGAAATCCTAGCTATTACAGCAGTCTCACGCCTTCCAAACGGAAACACCGGGATCCGGACCTATCGACAGGGCTGAGCGGCTAGGGTCGAAAGACGCGATCTCGCTGCCCTACCGCCATCTGCACCAGCCGCTGTACGTATCACCAGTCGATTGCTCCTGTCTGCACTGTTGAAACGAGAAGGGACGAACCCAGCCGGAGATCCACCGTCTTCGACGCAGGCCTTGCCGCCTAACGTTTCCGCCGGACTGTAATTCCGGTAAGACGACTCCTATGTCCTGTACGGTGGAATGTATATAAGTACATACTTATAAATATGCTGAATTTCGTATAACTGTATAGGAGTATGAATATATATATATATGATAGTGTATGTATATACATTGACATGGATGTAGAAGGAGAGAGAGTTCGTATACGGATATATATATATATATATATATATATATATATATATACATATATATTGGACATTAGAGTGAGGTACCGCAACATATATATACTTATATATATAAATACGTAAATGCATAGTGATACGAGTATATATATATATATATATATATATATATATATATATATATATATAGACGTATAAGTTAATGTGTGTAAACTATATAGAATCATAGAATTAGTAGATATATATTTTGTATATAAGAAAATATTATAAGCATAAATATAGTGTACATAAATATATGAGTTAATATATAAGTACGAGTTGAGAGTTATGAAATTATGTGAAAATGAATGAGTTGAGGAGAAAGGTTAAAAACATGTTTGACGGTATAATATATGTAGTAGCGTAGTTGGTAACCGGAGAGAAGGAGTGTTGTCCTTCTTCGAGTGGTCTCGAGTTTTGACCTTATAACCATAAGTAGCTATCCGAGGGACTTAATTTATAGAAAACAAGATACGAAAGAAATTAGTAGAATTCCAGAATGAACTTCGAGAATATACGACACTAAGGGTAAAATGGTCTTTTACCGTAAGAGAGTTTTTTCCGTAATTCCTTCGCGTGAGGTTGGACATTTGGATGAGATTTTGATCCACATGCCTTATTTGACAGGCGTTTGAGTTACCACAAGTACGGATCGTTTTGAGACTTGTTAGAGGGTGATTTGACTCAGGTAAGTCCTTGCAACTTACTTAGCTGGTTTCTGGATATTAGTTGGGTGATGATGGTTGTGTGTGTGCAATGTGTGTTATAATAAATAACAACTTGTTAGGACGACGTGGTTATTACGTTTTAAGGCCCAAGTGTATGTATAACATTCCGTGACATCACTGCCCAGCTCTGCCAGGAGACTGGGAGGTTCTCTATACCCAGACCATACAGGTACACGGTGAGATGCATCGGATCCACTCCTGATGGGTACACGGGGGCGGAGGCGAGGTTTGGGAATCCCTCGTGTCACAAAATAAGTATCATTAGAGTGAATGACTTAAATGAAGATAATAAGTGGATTGTTTGAAAGGATGATGAGTGTTTATTATTTTATGTGTGTGTGCTATTATTATTCTCCTAATGTTTAGATAACTAGCTAATGGTTGTTTTGTTGTGTTTTTAGATTTACTGCAGGTTAGAACAACAATTGAGTAATCCGGAAGTAGTGGTCAGCCGGATCTCCGTACTCTTTAGAGTGGGGGTTTGGGTTGTTGCTTTGTTGTCTTTCCCTTTTGTTAAGACAATTAGTCTTTTCCGTTGTTTAAGTACGATAGGCTGTTAGACTTTGTTGCATTCATCCTTTTTCAAATACATTTTTTTTTGAATTTCGATTTTTCTTATTTGTGTCTTGTTGCAAGATCCTAGTAATATTGTTGTCAAACTGAGGTCGGGACCCATTGTGAGGTCCTAACCAGTAACGTTCCGAGTTTTGAGAATTCGGGGTGTTACAAGAAAGGATATAGGGGTCGTCGTAAACGGGTCTCTTGGTTAGAGAAATTTTTGCTTTCCTTGCAGCATAAGCCCCCAATGGTACCACTATGGAGTATGTGCTACGGTGAGTAAGGAGCAAGGGAGAAGGAATCCTATTGTTTTTTTTTTCTCCGGCTTGAACTGGCAAAATGATGAACTTTATTGACTGTGTCTCGTTCTCCCTCAAGTATAACGGGGCAATTTGGCGCTTGAATATAGCTAATTCTTCCCTGGTGGTGTAGGCTTTGCAAGGCAAATACTATCATCGTTTGTTGTTTAAAGATGCTTGTAGGGGGGTACCTTCCTAGTTACACATGGTGTAGTATTTGGTGTGGAAAATCCTTGCTTCTGAAGGGAATTTTTTTTAATCAGGTGTGCAAACACGTCCTTTATATATATATATATTATTTTTAATTGGACACTTACTATAGAACTTATTGACCATGTGCAAGTGTGTAACAGAGAGTCTCAAGCTCCTATTTTTTTTCATGTCACGTCAACAAGAGTCCTGCCACGTCAACTTAGTAGCCTAATTTCAACTTTTCACTCATTTGACCCACAAAAGATAGCTTCGGACTCCTATTTTTTTTAGTTTCTTATTTACTTTCAATAAATTAATGAATTACACGCACACACACACATATATATATATATCATTATTATTATTAAATAATATTACTAACTTGACGAACGACTTAAAAAACACAATTAAAATAACAACCAACATAACAAAAAATGCATACTAAAATAAATAACAAGAACGGAAAACATAATTCAAATAACGAACAACTTAATAAAAAAAATACAACTACAAATGTTTAATGACTATCACCGGAGTTACCAAAATTTTGCCATATATGCTCAACTAAGTCCTCTTTTAGTTAGTGATTCATATTCGTGTCGCGGAGTGCACTCCTATTTTGTATAAAGTGGGTCATTTCAAATGGAAGATCCGAGGCGATTGATCATTAACAACAACTTAATCGAATTTGGATGGATCATAGTATAGTTGATAGATATCACGTTTATCTTCAAACGATCATATTGTGCAAAATGATGCATGTCCTCATTATTTATTCGATCAAATTAATATCTCAAGCAAGTATAGGATGATGTATAATTACAAAACGAGTGAGGAATCCAAATGACGATATCCTTGCAAGGGCTCATTATTTGTATATGTATATATATAAAGCAAAATTCAATCATGATAACAGTTGGCACTTGTTAAGAGTCTCCCAAAATGGAAAAACAGTATTCAACCAACATCATCAAAACAAGGGGATAACTCAAAGAAGACAAAGGTAAATGAGTCTAGAGCATACACATCAAACCCCAATGTTGGAACCCATCAAGTGGAGGTGAAACCCTAAATAGTTCTTTGTTTGTCCTCAATGAAGAATTTGTTCGAAGAGGGCGGAGAAGATACCAGTAAGTACAACAAAGCCATTTGATAATTCAGTATCACTAAACATTTTGGACAATTTGAAGAGTAGAGAACTTGAGGTCCGCCTCCAAGAATTGGAACTAAAGAAGGAAGCCTTGAGGTTACATGTCATTTCCGAAGCTATGAAGGACAAAGTAGTGGAACTGGAATTCCATGATATGAAGGTCAAAGAGATGGAGAACAAAAGGAAATTAGTCATTCTTACTAGTTTGATGGAGATGAAAGATTCCTTGACTCCCGACCAAGAGAAGTTAATGGATAAGTTGCTCAAAGAACTTAGTATTTGAGTTTATGTTTAAGTTTGACGTCCCTTTAAGGTTGATATTGTATGTTTAGATTTATCGTTTGTGTTTTATTTCACTCTTATGTTATAAGTTACGTGTATATTGAAGTTAATGTATCACTAGTTGCTTTTTTAATTAAATTGGATTTTTATTTGTAAGTTAATGTCTCATTTTATGTCTAAGATATATTTTAAATTGTGTTTTTTATTATATAAAAATTCAAATACGTATAAAACTAAATATCATATTAGATTGATATAAATAAATTCTAGTGGATATTCTGTCAATTGCTCTTCATTTGTCTTATTTATTTCTGTAAACATCAATACAACATATATAGAGAAATATTACAGGCTTTGGGCTTTCTGTGCTGGACTGTTAGCCTTGGGCTCATTACCTAGTCTAGTATCCCCTGTCGATCCTAACTCAGTAAGGCGGAGATGGGAGCGTAGAGTAGCCAGGCGAGAAGAGGACACAACTTCGGTTAGGTGATCTGCCACTTGATCTTTGGATGAGACGAAGGTCACAATCAAAGTCTTGTTCTGGACACGCTGGCGAACAAAATGATAATCAAGAGCCAAGTGCTTGATCCAATTGTGCATAACAGGATTGACAGCAAGGTATGTTGCTCCCACGTTATCACACCATAAGGTTGGGGACTGATGAAGGGCAACACCTAACTCCCTGAGGAGAGACTGTATCCACGGGATTTCAGATGTGGCATTTGCCATTGCTCTGTGCTCTGCTTCAGTGAGGAACGAGCTACTGTGCTTTGTTTTTTTGAAGTCTAGGAGATCAAATTATGCCCCAAGTAGACGCAATAAGCACTTGTGGATCGTCTGTCTGTAGTGTCGTTGCCCCAGTCAGCATCTGAGTAGGCAGAGAGTAATGAGCCTTTTGTAGATGAAATATGAAACTTGAGTGATGTTGTACAATTTAAGTAGCAGAGTACTCGTTTGACAGATTGCTAGTGTGCCTGAGTAGGTGAATGCATAAATTGTGCCAATTTATTGACTGTAAAGGAAATGTCTGGACGAGTGAATGCTAAGTATTGCAGGCTGCCCAGTATACTCCGATATAAGGATGGATCATCAAAGGGTTAGGAAGACAGAAATGTGTCCTGAAAAGTAGTGGCTAAAGGTGTGGAAACAGGTTTGGAATTTTGCATTTTGGCTTTGGTAACCAAATCGAGAATGTATCATGTTTGGGATAGGTAGAAGCCTTTTGTTGTACGTTGTACTTCAATACCTAGGAAGTAACTCACTAGTCCAAGGTCCTTGACAGGGAAAATTAAGGATAGTCTATCTGTGAATTTGAAGGCAAGGGAAGGGGAAGAAGCAATGACTAGCATATCATCAACATACACAAGGATACAGGAAAACTCAGTTAGAGATTGAAAGAGGAACATTGATGTGTCAGATTGTGAAACTGAAAACCCCATGGATATCAAAGTGTCACGAAGGCGAGCAAACCATGCTCTTGGTGATTGTTTAAGGTTGTAGAAGAATTTTTGCAAACGACATACATGATTAGGATAATTTGGATGAAGAAATCCTGGGGGTTGAGAAATATATACCTCTTCTGTCAAATCCTTGTGTAAGAAAGCGTTTTGTATGTCAAGCTGCCTCACTGTCCAATGGTTCATTGCTGCCAAGGAAAGTATGAGGCGTATGGTGGAGGGCTTTGCAACAGGGCTAAATGTATCATGGTAATTGAGGCCATGTAGTTGATGATAGCCCTTGGCGACCAAGCGAGCTTTCCGGCGCTCAATTGTTCCATTGGAGAAATGCTTAGTTTTGAACACCCATTTTACTCCAAGAAAATTTTGAGAAGGTGAAGGAGGGACCAAGGTCCAGTTTTGGTTGATAAAAGAGCTTTGATTTTATTTTCCATTGCATTTCGCCATTCTGGGAATTTAGAAGCATTGGTGAAATTGGGAGGCTCATCTGGTATAGCAGCAATTGTGGTTGAGCAAGAAGGAGAAGGCCAAGGAATTGTTCCGTCTTGGCGGACTAGGGGTTTGAAGATTCGGTTCGAAGCACGAGTATGAGCTGGGCTTGGAGGATTTGCTGGTGGAGGAGGCTCATCCGGAACAGATATATTCTGAGGGGAGCTATGTGGTAACGGATGGGCCGGAGTTGGAAACTGGAAGGGAAGTGAGGCTCAAGTTGTGTTTGGCTCTTTTGTGGGCTTGTTTAGATATGGAAATGTATTTTCATGGAACAAAACATCTCTAGAGACATAGAACGTGTGTTGTATCTAATCAAAACAAATGTAACCAAGATGATTTGGTGAATATCCAATGAAAATAGTGGGTTGGGAACGAAAGTTTAGTTTGTGTTTATTGTAGGGCCGTAGGTTTGGAAATGCGAGACATCCGAATACTTTCAAGAATTTGTAGTTTGGTTTTTCATTGAAAACTAGTTCAAAGGGTGTTTTGAGATTGAGGATGGGAGTGGGAATTCGATTGATTAAATATGTGGCCGTTTCAAAGGCAAAATCCCAAAACCAAAGGGGTAAGGAGGAATGTTTAAGAAGTGTCAACCCCATATCAACGATTCGACGATACTGAGTTTCGACGGAGCCGTTTTGTTGGTGTGAATATGGACATGTTAGGCGATGTGAAATCCTTAACTTTTGAAAAAGGGGAATGAGTGACTTGAAGGGAACAGTGGGCCACAGACTAGGCCTGCTTCATTTGTGAGGATGGAGGCAACGATGGGCTTAGCAACATGCTCTAATCGTTGATGCCAGAGGATGGCTTGTTGATTGACGGTGAGGTAAAGTTGAGGCATCGGTGAACCATTGGCAGAGGGAAGCACGTACAAGCCGTTCTCAACGGTTCCTTGAAGAAGAAGCGTGTGGGTCGTGGTGTCCTTCACAAAGAAACTGGTAGAGTGAAATTCAAAGTAAACCGAATTATCAATGCAAAATCGATTTATAGAGAGCAAGTTTTTATTGAGCAAAGGAGTATGCAATAGATTCAATAGTAAGAGATTTCGAGAATTTGAATGAAGAAGTGAAGAACCCTGATGCTGGATTGGAATGCTGGAGCCATCACCAAGAGAAACAGTGTCCGTTCCTGGATACGGATAGGAATCGATTCTCAAGTTAGAGAGATCTGAGGTATAGTGATGAGTAGCCGTTGTGTCAGGTGTAACACCCCAAATTCTTGGAACTCGGAGAGCTACTAGTTAGGACCTCACAATGGGTCCCGACCTTGGTTTAACAACAACTTTACTAGGATCTTACAACAAGGCACAAATGTATTTAAAACAATTTTCAAAACGTAAAATTTGTATGGTATGAATGTACACATGTGACAGCCTTACAACACATATATATATAGATACATAACATGCATGCCGTATGGAAGACTCCCCCATCCCCATCTAATGAGTACGTGGACCCGACTAACCATCCGTCCTGAATCTCTCTACAACTGTTTATCTCTACAAAATCTACAACACGGATAAACCGTTAGCTAACAATCTACATATAAGAAGAATAAGGATAGCACAAACACATAGAAGGAAAATATAAACACTCAACATGCTGGCACACAATCCGATTATTATCTGATAACTTATGTGATTCACTTCATCCCGTTTAAAAAGTGTGGCACGAGAAATCTTAAGATTTCTCGCCTCCGTTCCTTATCCAACTGGTGATGGTTTGGCACACCTCCGCCGGTGGCGTCCCCGCAAACCAAGTATGGACTAGTCCCGAAAGAAACCCCCAGCGCCCTCGGGCTAACTGAGCAGAATGTCACCGCCCGTTACTCTTAGGGCAAATATATGGGTCGGTCGGTAATTAGTATGAAATACACTTATACACACATCTTTCAACCACCACTATCATCATTCCCACTCATATCTGAAAGCTAGCTAAGTAAGCCCAAAGGACTTACATGAATTGAAACTCGATTCCCGTTATCTCAACTCGGTCCGCAACTGTTGGGACTCAACTGCCTGTCATAAGGGCATGTGGATCAAATACACATCCCATATTATTAGGAGTCTATAACTTCTAAGATGTACAATTCCTTCAAGAGAAAAATTACTAAAAAGCCCTCGTAAGGTAAAATGACCATTTTACCCCTAGTCCCGAAACTCTTCAAGATCCTATAATATATGCCCAAACCTTTCTTTGGGACTTAATTTCATAATCTAACTCTTAAGAGTTAGTTTAGGTAGAACTTATAGATTACGCATTTTTCTTAACTTTTAACAAAGTCACTAAGGTCCAACTTTAGCCTATGATACGAGTCCCGAATAAAAATATAAAAAGTCTAACAAAAATCTATAAGTCTTTTATGTTATGCACTCTATCCATAGCAGCCAGAATTTCCCAAAAATACATAATAATCACTTCTACACAAATTCTCAAAGTCGGTTCCAAAACCAGAAATTCAGACTTAGCCAAAAACTGAGTATTTCTTTACTGCTCAACCAGTCCACTTTGGACCTTCATAGATCTAAATCCAACCGTTTGATCAACCCCAAATTTTGATACACAACATTATGCATGACACTCTAAAACATACTAAAAACTGAACGGTGAATTATGTTTCTAAGCTATCCAAACTTAAGCTCAAACATGACTGCACAACACCAGATATTTCCAGCACTTACCAATTTCAGCAACATCCAGAAAACTGTTTAAGGTCCCAACTTCGAAAAATCATAACTCCTAAACCACTTGCTGGATTCATCCCAAATTTTAATATGTTCTACCACAATATGCCAAATATATCATATCTAAAATTCAAGTCCAACAGAGATCAAAAGCCTAATCAAAACTATCTCACAAAACAGAATCCCATGTTGTTTTTCTCAACACTCAGCACTTTTGTAAAAACTGTATGAGGAGTCAATTTTGAAACACTATAACTCTCAAACTGTAACATGGATTCCTCTAAAATTTTAGTATGATGTACTATGCAATACCATCTATGACATATCCGAAAACCAACCAAAAAGAAGAAAATCTAACTTACCCAAATCTGGACCCGAAGTTGATTGTTTGTCACTTCCGAAAAATTTAGAAAACGCCTCAGCTCTTCAAGCTATCTTCCGAGGCTATTAGGGAAGGTCTAAAGACCCCTATGGACACTCTCATCAGCATATACACAAGGAGGTTTGGGTCTCCAGTCTCACTAGCCGCTCGTTTGCTTTCTGGCTCAATTCACACGTCTTCAGTTCGGTCTCCCTAACCTTCCTTCGAGCTGCTCCCCTTCTGACCCAAACAATGGACCCCCTCTCTGCAGCACGGACGAGACTTGATTAGCTGATGGTCAGAGTGGAAGGGAGACTTGGTTCGTGTGCCGGACTGCAAGAAAAACCCTTCCCGGACTCATGTAATCGAGGAGAGGAAGAGAGATAGATTAAGCGGTGATTTGGTTGATCTAAACAAGATGAGTAGAAGAGGGTCTGAAGATGTACTCACTACAGAATGGAAGGGATGGAGGGGACCTTCACTGAAGGGTTGTGTAACCGTCGAAGTAGGAAGCAAAGATGCACTTACTGTGCGGCTATCCTAGGCGCTGTTGAACTTCTCATGTGCAGCGGGAGATCCTAGGGCAAGGTGTCGGCTGCTCGAGGAGTGTCTTCACTGAAGGGCTGTGTAACCGTCGCTGCAGGCAAAAGGGCGTGAAGCGGGCTTGGATCCGGAGGTAAGCGGCTTGACGTGGAGTCCGTCTGAAGGTAGAAGGGGGTAGAGGAGGGTGTTGTTGTCCAGTCGAAGACGCCTGCGGCTCACCGGCGTGGAGGCGAAGGCGAGCGGCTGCTAGCGGCGCTGGCTGCTGCGTGATAGGGAGAGGCGTGAAAATACAGGTGCGGCTTAGAGCAAAGAGACGCAGGAAGAGGAGATGGGAGGTAGAAGACCCAACGGCCCAACTAGCTCACTCGAAACGGCCCGGATGGTAAGGTTCATGGCTGAAATTGGGCTTGTCAACTCATGTCATGACTTTGTCAAAAGTTGTCATGACTTCGTCTTGGTCTCATCACGACCTCGTCAAAACTTGTATTGGCCTCGTCAAAAGACCTAGATATATATATATATATATATATATATAACTAGGGTTTGGTCTATATTTCATCATTTTATGTGGTGACAAACTTACATAAAATGATAAAATAAAGTTAGACATAAAGTTAGGTATCTAAAAGAGGTCAAGGGTCCCTAAATCTCGGTTTGACTCGGAATTAATCAGAAATAAATTTTCCGATTATTACATCAGGGAACCAATTTTTTGAGATATTGTGTGCTTGGTATGAAGGTAATGATGGAGCAACATAGCTATGATCAAATCTATGCCAGCAAGAGAGAACAACGTGACTTGGTTTATAGCAGACCTGACAGATGGGTCGTGTATCAGGGCTCCCTGAGAAATTCTGTGAAGAAGTGCTCCTGCCACGACCTCGTCCACGTCCTCTGTTTGAACGACCCTGATTCTGATTTTGAGTGCCATTGGAGCGAGAGGAATAGCCACGACCCTGATTCTGAGTGTTGTTGGCTTCCATAGATGAGTTGGTGTTATTGACAATAGGAAGTGAAGGGAGAAGAGTTGTTTGCTGTCGAGAGATACGGGACTCATGAATGAGGAGGTGGGAAAAAATTTGAGAGGGTGATGGTAGTGACACCTGAGTGGATAAGCTGGTGACAATGGAATCATAATCTGGGCCAAGTCCAGCAAGGAGAAAGCTCGTGAACTCTGTATCTGAGATAGCCTGGCCAGCTATGGTAAGGCAGGCTACTAGGTTTCTTGCTTTGCTGTAGAAATCAGTAATGGACAGATCCTCCTTGCGTAGGGACGCAAGCTGGAGGCGGGTTTGGACAACATTTGCACTTGATGCATAGGCAAAAAGTGAATGAAGGTGATTCCAGATCTCAGCTGGAGTTTTACAGTCCAGGGGCTGGACTAAAATGGGTTCCGTGAGGGAGCAAGTTAGTATGGCAAGCACAAAATGGTCCTTGAAGATCTAGTCTGAGTATTCTTTGGACTGTGGAGGAAGAAGAGACTTCTCTGGACATGGTTTTGAACCATCCACAAATTTATACAGATTTTGAGCTCGTAGAATGGGGCTGATTTGAGCCTTCCATAAAAGAAAATTCTCAGAGGAAAGTTTGGATGTGAGGAAAGAAGAAATAGAAGAAATGGAAAAGGTTTGATTTCAATTTTCAGCCACCGATGGTTTTGAAAATTCTGTTGGAGGATTTTTTTAGGAGTGATGGCGTTGGCCGATCAGCTTTGATACCATAGTGGATATTCTGTCAATTGCTCTTCATTTGTCTTATTCATTTCTATAAACATCAGTACATCATATATAGAGAAATATTACAGGCTTTGGGCTTTCTGTGCTGGGCTGTTAGCCTTGGGCTCATTACCTAGTCTAGTAAATTTTTATGTAAAAAATAAATGGTTGAATTGGCATTTAGGGCTTTTTATCCTATAGAGTTGAAATTTAGGGTCTACCAATTACAAATTGAGAAATAGGGCTCCTAATTTACTAGACTAATTCATAAATAGGACAAAAAGTTGACAAAAGTGATGACTAATGAGTGATGACTGATGTGAGTGCTGATTGTGACACTTTTGATTGACACTTGGAGAGAATTTGAGGCCAAAAAAACGCAGCCCTCTGCCCAGAAAAAACCCGCTTACCCAAAAATTCGCTTACCCAAAAATCCGCTTATCCAAATAATGTCACAATCATACCCAAAAATAAATTTGTCAAAGTACATAAACATACTCGAAAACAAGATACCCAATAAATCAAATATCAAAATAAAACAATATCTATAAATTGGATAATATTTTATATTTATACCCAATTTAAACATAACTTAATACAAAATCCATACCCAATTTAAATTTGTCATACCCAAAATTTTCAAAACTCGATATTGTACACAAATATCAATATCAAATGACATTTGATCATTACCCAAAAATTCGCTTGATATATGATCATTATAACACATTTTGGGTAACCATAAAACATAACCACGATATCACTTTAAATATACTTAATAATAAGAAATATATTACAAAGTCAATACACGTATAAAAGCATACCCAATTTGAATTTGTCATAACCAAAATTTACACAAATCGATATTGTACCCAAACATCAATACCAAATGACATTTGGTCCTTGTAACACAATTTGGATAATCATAAAACATACCCAAAAATATCACTTTAAGCATACTCAACAATAAGAAACATACCACAAAAACAATAAACATATACCCAATAATGTTGAGAAAAATACTACAATTCATATTTGGGTAACGAAAACAATGTCACCCAATACATTAACAAAAAAAATAAAAAGTAAACATGTAAAAAAAGATACTTGAATAAAAAGCAAACATCTAATCACCATCATTTCAATTAAAGAAATTATTGCCCCTATTCTAGTTTCCATACCTACTTTTTGTTTCTTTTATATAGAGGTCTAGTTTACAAAAGATAATTTTAAGGGGTCCTATTTCCCTAATTAATTCAAAATAAATTTAAAAACGCTAAATGTTCACTACGTAAAATTTTATATACGTTACAGGAATTTAATTTTTTTTAATCAAAACAAATGTAAAATAGCTGTCATTGGATGTATAAAATTAAATTTTTTTCAAAAATGGTTTTTTACAATTAATATTTATATATCAAAAAGAGTTAAAATTATTTAAAACCCTACAACGTTGCACGCTATCAAATTTATTTTATACATATGTGATCATTAATTATGGAGACATGTCTTCGAAAAAAGTTCATTTTATATGTTTTATTATTATATAAAATAAAATTTTATTTAAAGTATAATAAATTATCCGGTAAAAAAAGTTTCCGAAATACGATTTAAAGAAAACGCGTATAATAATTGGTATCAGGTTATGTTTTATCATTAATTATGTATGTTATTGCTTCATGTTCACGCTGTCTCCGTCTTCTCCAACAAGATCGGTCCTCTCTGTCACTTCCAAAGGCGTCTCTTTTCTTCAAGGTTCCTCTCTGGCTCTCTCTGACTTTTCTTGATGCGAAATTGAGGGAATAGAGAATTCTGAAGCAATGATTTTGACCGAAAGGAATCGTAAATCAATTCACCAAGATTCGAATTGCGTATCTCCTGGTAACTCTATGTCTATTCTTATTCTTGTTGTTGCGATTGTTTTGACTAGAACTCTGATTCAAGGAAAAGATTTTGGGGAAATTATTTTTAGGTTTCACGTTTGCCAAATTTTTGTTATTGATTCGTAATTCTAATTAATTTCTCTAATCCAGTCGGGTTGGCCGGCCAAAATGCAAAAACAATGTCTAAACAATCACGTGCTTATGAATTTGTCAGTTTCTTGATAGTTGAAAACGGTATAGTTGTCACCCTAGCTTCCTCCTTCATTATGATACTTTTCTTCTTCTCCGAGAAGCTTATGTCCTACTTCTTCTCTTTCTCCGTTTTTTCTTGCTGGTTTGATTGTTTTGATCTTACATTCTAATTCAAATAAGAGAGTTTGGGGGATTAAGGTTGTTAGGTTACTTTTGGTGCGAGGTTTGGCCAATTTTGTTATTGGTTATTTGTCAGACATGCAAGTTGGTTTTTCTTAGTTAGTTGTTTTAATTCTCAGAGTGTGGAATGTAGGTTGGAAACTGTTATCTCTATTCCTTTAGAAGATAAACCATTTATCTGATATTTGTAAACAAGATGAATGTCTTTCATGTCCCTTGAGAAGTTTTAGTCATTTGAAAATGAATTTTCTGAAAAAGAAGGAAATTGTTGCCTCACTTTCTTTGAGAAATTAAATACTTTACTTGATATCTAAAAGACATATCTACAAAAATGCGGATGTCTTGCCGCATGCCGCTTGACAAGTTTTAGTCATTTACTAATGTTTGGAAATGATTTTATCTATAAAAAGTTGTTGTCTTGCCTCATCATCTACGTTGAGAAGTATAAGTGATTCACCTGATTTTTGAAAATGATCCTTCTAAAGAAGATAGATGTCTCACCTCATCTCCCTTAACGAGTTTAAGTCATTTACGGGATATCTGGAAATGATTTATCCGTAAAAGATCGATGCATTGCTTGCCTCATTTTCCTTGAGAAATTTCTGTCAGTTCCTCATGGTTGAAAATGATTTTCTGAAAAAAATGAAAATTGTTGCCTCACATCCCTGGGAAGTTAAATAATTTACTTGATAGTTGAAAGCAATATCTGGAAACAAGATGGATGTCTTGCCTCATGTCCCTTGATAAGTTTATGTCATTTACCCGAATTTTAGAAATGGTTTATCTATAAAAATTGATGCCTTGCCTCATGTCCCTTGATAAGTTTATGTCATTTACCCGAATTTTGAAAATGATCTATCTAAAACAGATTTCGAAAATGATCTTTTTAAAAAAGATGGAAATTGTTGTTTCACTTTCCTTGAGAAGTGAATTAATTTAACTGATATTTGAAAGCATATTCTGAAAAAAGATGGATGCCTTGCCTCATGTCCCTTCATAAGTTTAAGTCATTTATTGATATTTGAAAATGATTTATCCGTGAAAGATTGATGCCTTGGCTGCCTCAATCTCCCTTGAGAAATTTCAGTAAATTTCTGATTTTTGAAAATAATATTTCCTATATATATGAAGCTTTCTTTTCCTTTTCCCACGAAAGTGGGGATACTCAAAGGATAGACCGTTTGATTGGAATGAAATTTGAAATGGGAAAAAGTTAGAAATTGTTGCCTTCTTTACTTGATATCTGAAAGAGATATCTAAAAACTTGTCTTGTGTCCCTTGAGAAGTTTTAGTCAATTCCTAGTGCTTGGAAATGATTTTATCTATAAAAAATTGCAGCCTTGCCTCATATCCCTTTCATAAATTTAAGTCATTTACTTGATTTTTGAAAATGGTCTTTCTTAAAAAGATGGTAATTGTTGCCTCATTTTCCTTGAGAAGTTCATGATTTACCAGGTTTATGAAATCAATGTCTGGAAAAAAATTAGATGCCTCACCTCATCTTCCTTGAGAAGTTTAAGTCGGCTACTGATATTTGTAAATGATTTATCTCCAAAAGATTGACGCATTGACTGTCCCATGTCCCTTGAGAAATTGAGATTTCTGAAAAAAATGGAAATTGTTGTCTCACGCCCTGAGAAGTTAAATAATTTACTTGATAATTGGAAGAAATATCGGGGGGGAAAAAAAGATGGATATCTTGCCTCATGTCTCTTAAGAAGTTTAATTCATTTACTGATGTTTGGAAATGATTTATCTATAAAAATTGATGCCTTGCGTCATGTCCCGTGAGAAGTTTATGTCATTTACCTGATTTTCAAAAATCTTTCTGAAAAAGATGGAAGTTGTTGGCTCACTTTCCTTTAGAAGTAATTTAATTTAACTGGTATTTGAAAGCATAATCTGAAAAAGATGGTCGCTTTGCCTCATACCCCTTCAGAAGTATAAGTCATTTATTGATTTTGGAAATGATTTATCCATAAAAGATGGATACCTTGGCTTCCTCATGTCCCTTGAGAAATTTCAGTAAATTTCTGATGTTTGGAAATAATATTTCTGAAAAAGATGGAATTTGTTGACTCACTTTCCTTGAGAAGTTAAGTAGTTTACTTGATATCTAAAAGAGATATCTAAAAACTTATCTCATGCCCCTTGAGAAGTTTTAGTCAAATACTAATGTTTGGAAATGATTTTATCAATAAAAATTGTTGCCTTGCCTCTTCTCCCTTGAGAAGTTTAATTCGTTTACCTGATTTTTGAAATTGATCTTTGTGAAAAAGATGGGAAGTGATGCCTCACTTCCCTTGAGAAGTTAATATATTACCCGATTTATGAAAGCAATATTTGGAAAAAAGATGGATGTCTTGCCTCATGTTCCTTGAGAAGTTTAAGTCGGCACTGATATTTTGGAAATGATTCATATGCAAAAGATTGACGCGTTGCCTGTCCCATGTCCCTTGAGAAATTATAGTCAATTCCTCAACGTTTGAAAATGATATTTCTGAAAATGGAAATTGTTGCCTCACGTCCCTGAGAAGTTAAATAATTTACTTGATAGTTCAAAGCAATATCTGGAAAAAAAGATGGATGCCTTGCCTCATGTCCCTTGAGAAGTTGAAGTCATTTACTGATGTTTGGAAATGATTTATCTATAACAACTGATGCCTTGCATCATGTCCCGTGAGAAGTTTATGTCATTTACCTGATTTTCAAAAATCTTTCTGAAAAAGATGGAAGTTGTTGGCTCACTTTCCTTGAGAAGTAATCTAATTTAACTGGTATTTTGAAAGCATAATCTGAAAAAGATGGTTACTTTGCCTCATGTCCCTTCAAAAGTTTAAGTCATTTATTGATTTTGGAAATGATTTATCCATAAAAGATGGATGCCTTGGCTTCCTCATCTCCCTTGAGAAATTTCAGTAAAATTCTATGTTTAAAAATAATATTTCTGAAAAAAGATGGCAATTGTTGCCTCACTTCCCTTGAGAAGTTAAATAGTTTACTTGATATCTAAAAGAGATATCTAAAAACTTGTCTCATGCCCCTTGAGAAGTTTTAGTCAAATACTAATGTTTGGAAATTATTTTATCTATAAAAATTGCTTCCTTGCCTCATCTCCCTTGAAAAGTTTAATTCGTTTACCCGATTTTTGAAATTGATCATTCTGAAAAAGATGGGAATTGATGCCTCACTTCCCTTGAGAAGTTAATATATTACCCAATTTATGAAAGCAATATTTGGAAAAAAGATGGATGTCTTGCCTCATGTTCCTTGAGAAGTTTAAATCGGCTACTGATATTTTGGAAATGATTCATATGCAGAAGATTGACGCGTTGCCTGTCCCATGTCCCTTGAGAAATTTTAGTCAATTCCTCATGTTTGAAAATGATAGTTCTGAAAAAAATGGAACTTGTTGCCTCACTTCCCTTGAGAAGTTAAATAATATTTTTGATATTTGAAAACAATATCTGCAAAGAAGATGGATACCTTGCCTCATGTCCCTTGGAAATTTAAATTTATTTATTGATGTTTGGACATGATTTATCTATAAAAGGTGATGCCTTGCCTCATGTCTCTTGAAAAGTTTAAGGCTTTTACCTGATTTTGAAAATAATCTATCTAAAATAGATAGATGCCTTGCCTCATGTCACTTGATAATTTTCATTTATTTACCTGATTTTTAAAAATGATCTTTCTGAAAAAGATGGAATTGTTTCGGGCTTCTCTTAGTTATCAAACTATAGCTCTTCTACTGCTTTCCCTCTGTTGCAGGCTTCTCTTATTGAAAAGTCTACAAATGACTTATTAAAGGGAAACGATCTTTGGTTGTGCCATTAAAATGTAATTGTGAAGCCCTAAACTCTTAATAGGCTTGGTGTGATGAAAGCCCTAAACTCTTAAAAATGTTTCTGAATCTTGCAACACTTCCCTTTATCCGTCTCACAGTTTCTTGCTCGTGATTTGATATCCAGGGCTATATAGTCTTGAACAGACCATGAGCCTTCGTCCAATGGCCAGTAAAGGCTAAAATTGCTGAAAAGTAAGCCACTTAATTTTGAGATGAATTTGCTTCAGAATAAAAGTATAAATATGCTATTTTTAAACCTTTATTCTTTTGAGTCCTTATGGTTCAACTATATACTCATGGCTGAGCCTGATCATATATTTGTACGGCCGATGCCTAATTTTGCTGCTAGTGGACACCCAACTGCATATCCCTTTTTTACATTAAGCCTGAAGAAGATGAGAAAATTGTTAGGAAATATTTTCCTGCAGAAAATAGACCTGTTATCAATGTTGATCCAATTGGCAACTCTCCAGTACTTCTTCAGAAGGTAAGTTTGCTGATTATTTTTTTTTTATATAAATTGAAAATTGATGTGATCATGGGATTAGTTTACATAAGATGAACTAGTTTATCTTGCAGGATTTGCTGGCAAAGATTGCTCCTACATGGATGAATATTTTATAAAAGGTGAAAGATGATCCACAAACCGATAAAGGCGTTTGGTTGTATACTTGAATTTTATGTGGAACTTCTGAAACACAACTAATTTTGCCTTGGTTTTTGGCTGTAGTTTTAAAATCTTTCACACACTGTTCTTTTTGTTGGACAAAGGTATGGATATGTTGTTGCCTCTACATTGCATGGTGTGAAGCACATTCTTCGGTAGGACTTTATACTACAAGGCTATCATCTTTTTGTCAAACATAGAAGTATGTTTTTTCTGCATCTAAATGAGCTTTGAAGAAAGGTTTTGCTTGACGTTTTTGTCATCTAAACTTCAGCCTCCATGGGATTCGGAAACGACAGGCAAGTACATCATTCACTTTACATATGGATGTGACTACAACATTAAGGTATGGGTCGACAATTTGACATTACATGGTCATCTAAGGTTGATTTGTATTCTGAACCTTTTCCTCACATTTTTGTTGTTTTTTGCCGGGATGCAGGGTGAAC
The DNA here is from genome assembly GCA_033239125.1 of Fagopyrum homotropicum. NCBI lineage: Eukaryota > Viridiplantae > Streptophyta > Magnoliopsida > Caryophyllales > Polygonaceae > Fagopyrum > Fagopyrum homotropicum. Next base: position 10,823,969 of record BSWB01000001.1, read on the forward strand.
TCACCTATGGAACAATCAGAGAATGGAGATTCGATAAGCAGTCATTATTTACGTGGACCTTGTGCTCAGATCCACTCTATGCCTCCTCCTGGTGTTCCTGAGAGTGTGGTATGTACATTTTGCATCTCATACATCTTTTTTCTTGTTTTGGATTCACATCTTGATTTGTTCAGTACCTTTGAAATTGAATATAACCATCTTTATAAATTTATAGATGTCGTTTTGCGAAAAGTAAGAGATTAAAGATTGATGCCTTGCCTTGCGTTGCTTGTTTCATGATTTTGATTTACCTCATATTTGAAGCAATATTTAAATAAAGATTGATGCCTTGCCTGCCTCACGTCATTTAAGAATTTAGTCAATTTATGATATTTAATAATCAAGTTTCTGAAAAAGGTAGTAATTGTTGCCTCCTCCCTTTGAGAAGTTAAATAGCTTACATGATATTTGATAGCGATATCTGAAAAATCCGGATGCCTTGTCTCACCCCTTAAGAAGTTTTAGCCATTTCATATAAATCATTTTCAAATATCAGTATGTGACCTAAACATTACAAAGGATACAATTTAAAGGGGTGGGTGGGGGTCAAAGCAAGTGGTTTTGTATCATCAATTGAATTTATTCATGTGTAAGATTTTAATGTTCTGTTGTTTAGTGTTCTGTAAGAAACTGTAAAGAGGTGTCAAACTGTGTGATGCCAACCAAATGAATGATTAAATACTAGTATAATGTATATGGAGCACTCAAGAATAAGCAAGCAGGTTCTTTTGATTCACGTTTTAATCTACCTCATATTTAAAAACAATATTTGAATAAAGATTGATGTCTTGCCTCATGTCCCTTGATAAGTTTAGGTCACATACTGAAATTTGGAAAAGTTTTATCCAGACTCCAGTATAAGGTTGATGCCTTGCCTGACTCATGTCCGTTGAGAAGTCAGTTCCTGATTTTTGAAACTGAACATTATGAAAAATGTGGTAATTGTTGCCTGCCTCATGTTCGTTGAGAATGTTTACATTAGATCTGTAAGCGTCAGAAAAAAGTCGGATGCCTCGTCTCCTGTCCCTTGAGAAGTTTTAGTCATTGACTAATATTTGGAAATGATTCATTCACCTCATATTTGAAAATGATCTACCCTAAAAAAGATAGATGCCTCGCCTCATGTCCCTAAGAAATTTAACCTTCTACCTGATATGAAAAAATGATCATTTTGAAAAAGATGAAAATCATTGTCTCTCTTTCCTTGAGAAGTTAATAATTTTCATGATATTTGAAAGAAATATTTGGAAAAAAAAAAGATGGATGTCTTGCCTCATGTCCCGTGAAAATTTTAAATCATTTATTGATATTTGAAAATGATTTATCTGTACAAGATTGTTACCTTTGTCTGCCTCACGTCCATTGAGAAATTTTAGTCAATCCCTAATATTTAATAATGATTTTTCTGGAAACGATTGAAATTGATGCCTCACTTCCGTTGAGAAGTTAAATAGTTTACCTGATGTTTGAAAACGAAATCTGAAAAAGATGGTTGTCTTGCCTCATGTCCCTTGAGAACTTTAAGTCAATTACTGATATTTAAAAATGATCTATATGTAAAAGATTGATGCCTTTGCATGCCTCATGTCCCTTGAGAAATTTTTGTCAATTCCTGATTTTTGAAATGATTAAAGATGGAAATTGTTGCCTCACTTCACTTGAGAAGTTAGTAATTAACAAGTCACTTGCTCATATTTCCAAATGATTTGTCTGTAAAAGATTGATGCCTTGCGTGTCTCCTCTCCCTTGAGAAATTTTAGTCAATTCTTATATTTGAAAGTGATTTTTTTGAAAAAGAAGGAAGTTATTGTCTCACTTCCCTTGAGAAGTTAAATAGTTTAACTGATTTTAGAAAGCAATAACTGGAAAAAGATGGATGCCTTGTATCATGCCCATTGAGATGTTTTAAGATATATGCCTCACCTCATGTCCCTTGAAAAATTTCAGTCGTTTACCTGATATTTGAAAATGATCTTTCTGAAAAAGATGATAATTGTTGTCACATGTCTCTTGAGAAGTGTAAGTTAATTTATTGATATCTGGAAATGATAGTAAAAGATTGATGTCTTGCCTTGTCTCATGTCCCTTGAGAAGTTTAAGTCCGTGTACATATGATTTGACCATGCTTTTGCCCTCCAGAACCTCCCCCTACGTGCTTTTCTATGTCTAATTTGTGGGTGTATACCTACTCTGTTTAGAACTTTTAGATTGCAGTAGCATATAGTCTGCAATGTTTGTGATTTATGCCTTGCATAACCCTAGTGTGTTGTTGAGTGAAGGGTAGGTAGGTTGGTTTGGTTTTTGTAGGATGATTCTGATTGAATTTTTTTATGGATTAGAAAGAACTGGTCTTTTTCTATATTTTGTGGTTCTATGGTTGGCGTAAATGTATAACAACAGTGTTTTACCTTAGTTGTGCGGTGCTGAAAACATGAAAAGATTGATCTTGTGCCAGTTTCTAATGTTGTTGTGCTTTAATGATTTATAAATTACAATGTAGCTGGTAGCTAGAGGAAACAAAATGTATTCGCCTAATCTAGTTCCGTGCATGTTGCATGTCTCAATTTCCTGCGATCAAATAATTAAAAATATCATGAGACAATTTTTCAAGAAAGGATACGAATAATCGAAAAAAGGGGGAAATAAAGCAAATGATTTTGTAGCAGCAATTCTGAAGAGTTTCAGACTGTGAGATGCCAACCAAAAGAAAGATTGAATACTAATATAATGTATAAAGAGCAGTCAGGAATAAGCAAGAAGGTGCTTTAGATTCAGATTTTAATTTACCTCATCTTTGAAAGCATTATTTGAATAATGACCATGAGATGCCAACCAAATGAAAGATTGAATACTAAATAATGAATATAGAGTAGTCAGGAATAAGCAAGCAGGTGCTTTTGGTTCAGATCTTAATTTACCTCATATTTGATAGCAATATTTGAATAATGATGGATGTTTTGCCTAAGGATCAGTCAGGAATAAGCAAGCATGTCACTTACTGTTATTTGGAATTACTGTTATTTGGAAATGATTTATCTGTAAAAAAAATGATGTCTTGCCTGGCTCATGCTCCTAGAGAATGATCTTTGATTGTGCCATTGAAATGTAATTGCAAAGCCCTAAACTCTTAATACCCTTGGTGTGATGAAAGCAATTTATTTTGTCAATATGGTTTAAGTAAGGATTTTGGGAACCATGACATAAATCTGCTAGTTTTTTTAGTATAATCTGGAAAATATGACCAATGGTGGAAGCGTCTCTTAGGCTCGTCAAAAACATTCTAAAACTACTGCAATGAGTAAAGGGGAAGTAGCTCCCTTTTTTCTCTCTTGCTTTGAGCATCACATCTGCCTTGCAAAATTTTCCAGCTAAGTGAACTTGATCACTCCTCATCATCCCCAGAAGAGAGTTTATGCTCTAGCTTGAAGCTTGTGAGATTCATGCAGCCAGTCAAATTTTGATTCATTTTCTAATCAATGTCCAAGTTCCCTTCTTACTATACAACCCTATTGAACATAATTACTACTAAACGTATCACAGTTTAATCTTCCTTACCATTAGGGCATCGGGCATAGTGCTCTTGCTTCTCCGATATCAGCACGGTCACTTCAAATAATTATATTACAATGTGACCAAGCAAACATCTTATTTTTGGTGTTTTTCTGTCTAATTTGTGGGTGTATGCCTACTCTGTTTAGACATTTTAAATTGCAGAAACATATAGACTGCAATGTTTTAGATTTACGCCTATCCTCCGACATAGTACCTCTCACTGATGTGTTCTTATTAGAGGGGTTAAGTGAAGGGTAGTTAGGTTGGTTCAGTTTTTGTAGGATGATTCTGATTTAAACTTTTATGGATTGAGAAAGGACAGGTCTTTTTTTTAATGTTTCTGTTGTGTTTAACACAGATTGAGAACCCTTTGCAAATACGTGGTGGCAGACTTGAGCACAATGACAGACTGTGGGTCATTTATGTCCTTGCTATTTGATTCAATTATTCAATTATTCAATTTACACATATAGACTGCAATGTTAGACGCAAATTCAGACAGTAACTCCCAGATTCAGCAGGGTAGGGATGAACTTGGATGGGGACTTACACAGGACGGTAATTACTCTATAGGGTCGGCGTATAACCTCCTTACTGGAGCCATGAATACTCAGTCGGGAGATGGGCAGGTGTACTCGGTTATTTGGCGGCTTCGGGTCCAAGAAAGAGTGAAGTACTTCCTGTGGAAGTTGATCAGCGGGGGGGTCCTATGCAACGAAGAGCGAAAGCGACGTCATATGTGTGTGAATGATGTGTGTACCTGCTGCAACCATGCCACTGAGTCACCCATACATATGCTACGGGACTGTAGTAACTCTAGAATGCTCTGGAGAGACTTGCAAGCGGGTCATTTCGAGTCAACTTTCTTCATTACACTGTTCGTCGCATGGTTGAGAGGTAATCTTCTATCTAAAACTCACTTTAATAATATTTGTCTTTGGAGTGAAATATTTGCAGTTGGCCTATGGTGGACGTGGAAGTGGCGGAATGACAAGATCTTTGGCAAAGGCTCGGAATGCCTGGACAAAAGCTGCTATGTCAGGGATAGAGTTAAAGAGTTTATGGAGGTCCGGAAGAGAAGCGGAAAGGGGATAAGAAGAGCAGACACAAGTGTGGTCAACGTTGTGTGGGATCCACCACCGGATGGCTACATCAAGGTTAATACAGATGGTGCGAGAAGTAAAGATGGTCTTGCGGCGGCAGCAGGTATTGTTAGAAATTCTGCAGGAGAGTGGATTAGAGGGTTTGGTTCCAACTTAGGTATGTGCTCAGTTGGTGACCCAACTTCTAAACAAGACTATAGCTCCCTACCACCCCCTTGCTAGTCTGGTATATCTATGCCAAGACTTTCTTAGAAGAAACTTGAATATCCAGATTCGACATGCCTTCCGCGAGGCAAACAGAGTTGCGGATTGTATTGCATGACCCGCCAGAGGGTGTAGTTGATCTTTTAATTGATGATGTAAGGGGTCGGGCTATCCCCGTGTGATGACTACTTAGCCTCTTTTTAATGAATAAAAGCGCGTCCAGATGCGCCGGAGACCACTGACTCTCCTTCCTACCAAAAAAAAAACAAATTATTCTTTTAAACACACACAACATATTCTGCTTATGTACAGATAGGATGTAAGAAAGATGTTGCCGTCTGATGATCTTTTGGTTTATCGGTATTGAGTCTGATGATGACTGTTGCAACTCTTGAGGGAGGATTGGGACTGGTGACCATGTTGACATTTGAAAATGAAGAATTTGTGCACTTGGTATTCGTTGCTTGGTCAGTCCGAAATGATTTGGTTTTCCAGCTGTTCAGGTCTAGACCTGGACCGGAACAATATCTAAACAAAATATTCCCGATTTTACCGGACTGAATTGGTTGGATCGAAGACCGAACCTGTTGTTTTCGGTCCGGTCCGGTCCAAAAACCGAACCGAACCGGAAAAATGCTCAGTCCGTACGTTCAGTTTGTTTACCCCCTCTACTTGGTATTCGCAAGGCGAATGTGGATGCTTCTCTTAGGGCAAGACGGTGTAGGACTGGGTGTGGTTGTCCGGGATTCCTATGGATCTGTTGTTGCGGCCGGTGTTCATCGTCAACCATCTGGGAGATGCCTCTTTATCAGCCGAGTAAAGAAGCAATTCTTTTTGGGCTACGGTCACTTCAGCACCTTGGATAGAGCTTTGTCATATTGGAATCTGATGCCGCTTGCAGGATAATACTGGCCACCTTGATTTGTCTTATGTTGGTCTGCTGCATGATGATTATGTGTCTTTGCTGGCTTATTTCTCTTCTTTTATTGTGTCCCATGCCCGCCGTTCAGGCAAAGTAATTGCTGATTATATTTCAAGGCTCACACCTCCTATGGGTGATGAAGCCTTGTTCTTTTCTTCTACCGCAGAACATTACTGCTCTTCCGGACAGTGAACTAGTGCTGGCAAAAATGAAACCGGGTATCTAAAATAGAATTGGTTCCCAATAAATTACAAAATTTTCCATTCATATGGTTTCATATCATCATATGTGACCACTTTTTCAATTATATGAGTAGAGGCGTAGGAGCATGCAATTGTACATACGAATCTTCCGTACCACAAGCTATGTAATGGATAAGGCCACAAAATATAAAAAGCAACAACACATTTTCATACACTTATCAAAACCAGTCATAGAGTGAAACGTGAAAGTACTCAAGTCATCTCCATTTCAAGATAACTTCATGAACGTGGTTGATCAAACTAACAACAAATACACTTAAGCAAACAACCATGGCATAAACAAGGAACAAACCATGTAAAAAGTGTACCTGTAAATAATAGAATGAAAACCTTGTCAAAAGACCACTTAGCCTTGAACAGTGCGCACTTGTATATGATGAGTGGATTCTTGACGCCAGATTGGTTGAGCGCCGCTTTGGACTATAGTCACGTGTTGTCCTTCGTTTACCAGGCTCTTATCCTGAACCATGTTGAACAAAAATTGAGTACATATCCAATCGATAATTATTTGGTCAAATATGTAGAGTTCAGAAAAGACTTACCACTAATAGCTTCAAAGCCCGAGTAAAGGTCTCCTCTGCATCATCTGAGAAGTTTATGTATATGGGCATTACTCCATGATAAAGAGCCAATCTCTGTTTCACCCTTTGACTGCAATGCATAAGTTGGCTTTAGTTTGTCGGAAAACGATGGAAACTCAAACGCATAAGAATGAGCTACTGACGGTGACGTAAACGTAATGAAAATGAACCTAGTCTATCATCCCAGTGTCGGCATATCTCATTTTATATATATTAGAGCTTGTGCTCTTTCCATCCAATTTTCTGCCGCAAGGAGTCACAATGCGTAAGTGAACTAGTTTTGTTTCCTTTCCATTATCGTACTTTGTAACCAATAAACGATTTATCAAAACACTGTTTCCCAACTTACTCATTGGTGAATGCGAAGATTGCTGAGGATGGTCGATAATGGCTTAATAGGACGGCCATGGAGCCTGATCTTGTGAAAACAATGAGTGGAGTACCAAGAGTGTTCGCCATTGTGGTGGCATGAAATGCAAACATTGCACCCATATGGCTCTGGAACAGAAAAAAACGAGTAGAGTTTGCAAATAAATATAAGTTCAGAGAAAAGCAGAACCAAATCAAACCGCTAGATCAGTGGATTGTTTTTCTCGATTTTATCCACACAGATTAACACTTCAACCAAAACTTATGGACTGCATACCTTATATGCATCAGAATGTACTGGAGGATGGGCAATCGTTGGTTTTAAACTCGACTCAGTCCTTAATGCCACAGTATGCATCACTGTGACAGCTTTAAGAGGATACCTTAAGCAAAATGTAAATAAAGAGAAAAATTGTAAGAATGAGCCACGTTCTCATATATGTTTTTAAGGTAAGTCAAGAGGACCCAGAAACAATTAAAAGAAAGAGCAAACTATAACAAAGCCACATGTAACTAGGGGCTGAGAAAAAGTACCCATCCGCTCAATCCGACCCGTCTATCAGATGGTCCAGCTTAAAAAGTATCCGATCCAAAAAGATCCGACAAATAGTTTTCCAAATCTGATCCGGGCCATTTTTCCAGATATTCGGTTCGAATATGTAATGCATTTTTTTCTGGATATTCGAGTACATTAGTATATATTATGTGTTTTAAACAATTTTTTCTCTGTCTTCTTCTCATAAGAAGAAAGCCGTTCATTACAAAACATGAAAATCCATGGCCTAACAAATGATAGGGAAGATTCATCCCAGTTTGTTGACATATAACAAATTAACACTCTAGGTTCGAATTTACAAATGGATTGCAAGGGACATGAAGACGCGACTACGGGCTTGCATAGACCTACATTCTGTAATAATAACTTAAGAAGCTAGTTACTCTGTTATAGCTGCATCCTTCCCCGGTTAAGTAGTTCACCCTTTGTTCGTCCATCCAAACATTTTATAATAATTACAAATCAGAAAGCGCAATATATTTGTTGGGGGCAATCTGATTATGGTGAGAGTTTTTCTGCCATAGAACTGAATAAATCAAAAAATGAACTTTGTTGGCCTCCTTGATTGGTGAATTGGCATATTTCAGTTACCGCAGGTATAATGGAGTGGATTCCCACATCAGGAAGGAAAAGTGTAAGTGTAAGACATAAGACTTGAAAGTTTTGTGCAAAGGAAAATTAAAATATCTGTCGGATCGGATTCGGATACTGTTTTCATGTTTTTGCCGGATTGGATATCAGGCGATGATGTAGAGCACTTACTAAAACATTTGTAGTAATTTTTAAAACTTGTCGGGAAAAACTAGCAATTTTTTGAAGGTGAATTTACTTACTTCCCATGAGCAGTTTCACCAGAAAGCATGATTGCATCAGAACCTTCTCGAACTGCAATAGCAATATCCGAAACTTCTGCCCTAGTAGGTGTTGGATGGTTAATCATGCTTTCGAGCATATTAGTTGCCACAATCACAGGTTTATGCACGCTGCGACATCGCATAATGATTTCCTCCTGAACAAACGCATGGGACAAACATACAATTTAATAAGAGGAAAATAGTAAATAGTTGTGCATACATCAGAGATCCTAGTATATAAAGATTGAAGAATATTTTGATTATTGTACTTCCACAGAAGTTAACCAGTCAAATATGGTTCATGTTGCTTGAATATATCACAATCTTTCCAAAGGTACGATAGATTTTGTTCCTTCCATTATAAACATAGTGATAGCAAGAAAAGAGTTCACATAAAGGACTTGCCTGCAACAGAGGGACATCCTCAATTGGAAGCTCAGCTCCAAGATCCCCACGTGCCACCATTGCCTAATGGATCGAAAGAAAAAAAAACAAATTAGCACAAGACAATCAAATATCACAAGTCAAATAATTGATGAGTGAGAAACGTGCTTAGTCGCCACTTAATCATTCATTTCCGCATTGTGATAACAAATGTTCACCAAATTTACTAAAGGACTCTTCAAAAAAAATGGAAATTAAGAATACGGAAACTAACCCCATCGCATGCAGAAATTATTGACTGAAGATTTGGAATAGAATCTGCACTTTCAATTTTGACAATAACACTTATATCTGCGTTGCAACCTGGACATGTTTATAGATAACAAAGTGAGACATAGACAAAGAAAGAAACTTCAGGGTATGACAAACCGCAAAAGAAAAGCTTTACCTTTGAGGTAATTTTTCAATTCATGGACAACTTCAGCATCCTTTACAAATGAAACAGCATAACTATCAACTCCATTGTCTACACCAAACTTGATATCATCCCAGTCTTTGTCTGTTGGGATTGAAAGGATATCATCCACAACATGAAAATTATAAGCAAAAAAAAAAATTAGAATGAGTTGCTGAATTGCCAAATCTTAACCAACCTGTTATGGATGGAAGAGTTGCACTCTTCCCACGCACATTTAAATGGCGCCTTGATTTTAGCTCTCCTCCATCGACAACTTCACACTTAACAGTATCATTTGTCTTGGATTTCACAGCCAATGACATCATACCACCTGAATAAAAGAAATGACAAATGTATGAACATCATTATGCTCAATGACTTAGCTACACATGTATTCAATGCTCGTGATAGGAACACAATCATGTATTACATGAGTGAAGCCAGATGGAACTTATTAAAAAGACTAACTCCAAGAGAGCAAGATGGCCAGTGAGCAAGAAGCTAATGCTGATGCCTATGGCCACAGTTCTTTAAAAATAGAAGCAGTTTTATACAATATGCCTAGCATATAAACTATTTCACTATCATTTACTAAATGTTAGAAACACTTTATAATCTTTATTAGATCAGCTCAAGGCCTTTCGCTCTCCCCAGATCATTAGAGCAATTATGACCAGAAATAGGAGAAAACTACTATCCTCCTCCTTCTGAGACCTAAGAATTACCACATTATTGAGTAATGATGGGGTTAGTGTTGCCCATACTCAATAGTAGCTTAATTTTAAAGACGCTTAAGCAAAATTGTTCTCAAGTATTACAAGAGTTGTTTAGTGAAAACTAGACAATCATAATTGCGATAGATAATGAACCAACAAGAAATCAGGAAGTGAGGCACAAGTGCACAACTTATCAGAATTTCTGTAATATGAAGTAATGCTCTAGCCTTTAGGTTCAAATGTCTTTTATAAATAAATACATATGACAATGCTGACAAGGCCATCATAGAATTCTAAAGTACATACCATCAACCAGTAGAATGTCTCCAGCTTCCACGTCGTTCACAAAGTCATCATAGTTTACACTGACAGTATCCACCGTGCTTACTCCTCTTCTGATAGTAAAATTGAATTCTTGACCCTCCTTGAGTAAGATAGGTTGAGGCACATCTCCACTCCTAACCTCTGGACCCTAAATGACATACTATGTTCATAAGAATATCCTGGATCTTCAAAGTAAATACAATCATGCAGAGAACAAAAAGTAAAATAATACAAAACTGCAAACTACAGTTAGTGCCCACAGCAGATCATGAAAACCATAGACCAAAAACAGAAAGAGATGAGTGTCAAGGCAATTTAACAGGACCCTAAATGACATACTATGTTCATAAGTATATATATGAAACTATCATTACATGTTGATCCACCAATAAACAGGATTGCATTTCATCTCTTTGGAAGCAGTATCTTCTAGTAACCGTATGATAATTTTGGCCTATTCTAGCTCTCCATTAAACATCTAATAATCTTCTAGTAAAACTAACCCATGAGGCTGACACAAGGTTTGGTCCAACTATAGTCTATAATACATCAACAACCAATTTGCAATCAGTGCCCGACCTTTTTCCCAGCTACAACAGACACCACTATTCACTAATACTGTGTAAATTACTTGAATGGTGAGCAAATGAAATGAGATAATATTGGTGCTTCCTTCATCCAAGGAGTAGAGGTGGGTCGCAAACCTAAACCGCCGGTTTAGGTTTGCGAACCGCCGGTTTGGTCGGCGGTTTAGCCGGTTTATTAAAAAAAAAAAAATTGAAAAACTGGACCAAACCGGACCAAACCGGACCAAACCGGCGGTTAACCGACGGTTTGATCTCCAAACCGCCGGTTTGGTCCATTTTTTTAAAAAAAAAATAAAAAAATAACCAAACCGGCAGTTTAACCGCCGGTTTGGGTAAACCGCCGGTTTAGGTTTGGCCAAAGGCCAAACCTAAACCTAAACCGCAAACCGCCGGTTCAACCAAACCGGCAAACCTAAACCGCCGGTTCACAAACCGCCGGTTCGGCGGTTTGGTTTGAACCGGCCCCATCTCTACCAAGGAGTGTAGGAATGAGGGATATGAAGTTGATATATTAATTTTGTGAATGAGCGGTGAGATTGCTAAAAGGGATAGTAGGACATATCAAAAAAAATCACGTCCGTCAAAAAGTGTAATTAATTTCATAAAACTGGACAGTTAAGGTTAAAAGCCTACTTAATTCTAAAAATGCTACCTTTTTGTCTTAAGCAGTCTAAAAGGTCCAAGAATTTTGGTTGGCAATTATTTTAATCAATAAGGGTTAGTTGTCAAACAAAAGAAGCCCTTTTCCAGATGTACAAAACAAGATGTAAACAAGTGTTGACTGTATGATTCCCAAACCGTAAGCATCAGAAAACTAACTTAAAATGCATGTAATCTTTTGAGCAATTCCATGTTCGATTCTAGAACGAGGAAAAGAAAAACCTGTAGGAGCTACCAGACTTACTAACTATGAACTCTCCCAGTACTAGTTCTAACTCAATTGGTACAATAATTCCAACTGCCTAGTAAAAACATTTCATTGCAGTAATCCTTAACAGTTACCAGAAGAGGAAGAGTACTATATATCTAAAAAACAGTCAAAACACATAGCTGAGAGAAATTATAGAAACAATGATGATTAAACAAAGAGTAGTATAATATACCAATTAATACTATAAGCAGAAATACTTAATTCCTTTATTGGGCTACAAAAGAAGAACCTACTTATTCTAGAATTTCACAAAAACTCTAATAATAATGAAAAAGGAAATATGCATATAATATATAACTTTGGAAGTGAAACAACAGTAAGAATAGATGCAAATACCTTAGTATCCAACATGATGGCTATGACTTTATCCTCAAACTGAGAGTTGTACTCTTTAACTAAGTCAATAGTCTTCTGATGAGATGCATGGTCACCATGGGACATATTTAAACGTGCTACATTCATTCCACATTCAGCTAGTTTCCATATCATTTCACGTGTGCTTGTAGAAGGACCAATTGTACAAACTATTTTTGTTTTCCTTAAAGCATCTGAAGCTGTTCTTGATTGCTCTGTATCAGAATTGCTTTGCGAAGGAGCCTGAGATTGAGGGAATAGTAAGATGCAAAACCAACACAGCTTTGGCATTCTTCATCAATAATATTAGATACATGGATTTATGGAATAGTGATGGTATTATTTTGGGTGTTACATTTATAAACCTCAACTATACACGGATCTTTGTTCTTAAGTAAAGTAGATTTGAAGAAGAGAAGAACTACATGGAAAGCAGGGCCCTTCATGCACCATTCAATGCATGAAAGTCCTCAAATCTACTTCACCAAACATACTTCACTTGGTGGACCAAACTTTACAAAGTTTTGTATGTTACCCCAACCTTCTATTTTATTTTACAGCATGCAAACACCGTGTAAAAAAGACTAAAATGTTAGAACTCGATTTAATGTTTCAAAAATTTTTTTAATAAAATCCCAAACTAGAGAAGGGAAAGGGAGATGTGAGAATCTAAGAGGCTCTTACCCTGTTGTCCACTAGGAGACACTCAAATGATTCAAATACAGCAACACCAAAATGCATCACTACCAGTTTGGCAAAAACTAATTCAGGGTTTGTTTGGTAAGATGAGTTTATTGTAGTTGAAGCTGAAGATGAAGATGGTTAGGTAGATAAAGGTGAAAGGATATGTAAATTTGGTAGATTATTTAAGGAGATGAATTTGTAACATAAGCTAGATGGTGTTTGGTATAAAAGGGTGATTGAGTAGTTGATATATGTAAAATTACCAAAATGAGTATGAATAGATTTTGTATGGGTGATAATAGAGGGTAGTTTTGTAAAAATATTTTGCATAATCTCCGATAATCTAAACCTTAAGGTTGGGGTAGCTAGATTATGATTTCTCTTGATTTTCATCCCTGATAATCTTAATATTCACGTTAGTCTCCCATAAACTGAAGTTACCAAACACACAGACAAAGATGAAGATTACATCTTGTAAATTAAACTCATGTTCACCGAACAGGCCCTTGCACCAAAATAAATAAATAAATAAACAAACAAATAGATAAGCAGAAGCATACATACAACCATCACCATCACTCTCGCCATCACCATCACTCTCGCCACCCCTGAGGAACATAATCATATCTCACCAACTATCAATAATCCTAGCACCATCAACAATGTCTATTTTCCCAACATGTTAGGAATTCATTTTCTCATCCTGGTCTCTTCCCCAACTTTTTATGGTAAACATTAAACAATAGAGCATTTATTTTGTATTTTCTAGTAAAAACAAAAAATAGACATTCAAATTATTCAATGCGTGAGGTGTTAGCACGTGACAAAACAAATCCGAAATTGAGGTGCACCACACAAAATATAAGAAGTTTGGTCTACCCTGTGAAATATGCAAAGCCGCAAGGGCACCGTGTGAAACCATACTTTAGTTTTCTTCACATACTAATTTCTGTGAGTGAACAATATTAATACAAACTTCAGAAAGATCACAAGTTTTGGACCACATGCACCATAAACATCGAATCCAAACTAATAATGAAAAGAAGTGGACCAAGAAACCTCAGAAGATGGAAATGAGAACAGGGTAATCCGCAGGTTGATCAAGCATGCATCAAGAAGTGACTAGTGAATAATGCCAACAAATGGACACAGTACTAGGCTATTTTCCCTGTGAATGAAATTCTACAAATGGAAAAGAAAGCCCCAAATTTCAAAGTTCTCAAATGATTACCATACTTTTGCACGCAAATATCTGGGTATGCAAATCGATTTGTTTAATACAAACATCTTACTCAATATAACCTCTATAATCGTAAGCCTTTATTTAATCATCACTAGTACAACTAGGCGATTTTATTTCCTCAGCACAACAGAACACAACCAGTGGTTGCACATTCTTCGATATTCAGGTATGCCAGTTCAACAAGAAGCTCAGAGATGTCGCTTTTATTTAATGAACAACTTATAAACAATTAAGCACTAAGTCTCCAGAAAGCAAGTCTAAAACAAAACTAAACAACTGCAAAACAAACCAACAGCTTCAAGTTTTCATAAAAAATTAACAATAACTAGAACAAAAGCATTAGGCATGTGCATCAGTAGTACTTTTAAAGTCAATTCAGCACACTATTACGCATTACAAAGTCCTCATTCCTAACATAGTTAAGCGACATTGAGCATACCAGTAGAATAAACACCAAAAAGCAGAGAGAACAGAAGAGACTTACAGCAGTAAGAGCTCCATTAAAAGGAGTGAAATTAGCACTTCGGCTGTGCTCGCTAATCTTGACAGATCGGACGGTGAATGCCTCCTTGGAAAAGCGCCGACTAGTGTCGGAGCTGGTGCTTTTGACGGTATTCAAGAGCAGAGAGTCGTAGAAGCTCCTGGAGGAGAACAAACGATCGGAGGACTTAACGGCATCGGGAATCAACCCAGACATTTGCATCATGGAGGAGAGATTCATTGTTGCCATTTCCGCCGTCGTCGCAAACAGGTTAGCTGATTATGTCTCTAGCTTAAGGTTTGACGGATTGATTGAGAGAGGAGAGTACACAAAGAAGGAGAGCAGGAGAGAAGAATGGTGGCGGAAATCCTGAGGAGAACAGAGAGAGAGGACTGAAGAGAGAAAGGGGCGAGATATTTGTTGGGTGGGGGTTAAGGGAAGTACGAGTCTACGACGGCCGAGGAAAATATGCAAGGATGGGAAAGGTGGGACCTACAAGGACGATTATAGGTAGACCTGCTTCTTTAGGACCCACTTTTTAATTTTTATCAGATTTGGAATGGAACCCGTGATATGCACCTGAGGATGCTAAACATTACTGGTTACGTAATGTAATTGTGAAACACTTGTTAGTGTTTTAAAAGACACAAGTGACACAACCTTAAGGTAGTTTAAGATGGATGGAAATAGCTCAAACCCTGATTCAGTTACCTATGGGTAATTTACCCATCATCCTAGTCATCTTAATTTTCAAGTGTAATATAAAACTAGTGTATTATCCGCACTTTGTGCGGGTTCAGTTTTAATAAATATTTAATACTTAGAAATTTATAAGTATATTTTTGTAAAAATAAAAATCTGAAAAATGAAATTATAATCAATATTAAGATTTTTAATTCTCTTTTAAGTATTTATCTCTTCTAATTAATTATATTTTAAATTGATTGGTTAAGATATGCTTGTTGGTAAAAAAAATTCGTAAAAAATTAAAACTATTTTTATAAAAATATTTATTTAAATATTTTTTAAAAAATTTACAAATCAATTTTTAATCTATATTACTTACTAAAACTAAGGACGCTAGCGTCACGTGTCATTCAACGAGTAATGCCACGTAGGATTTTTTGTGAAATATTTACTAAACTGCCATTCAAATTTTTTCTGAAAATAAATATACTAAAAAATTAATAAACATTATTCTGTAACTATATTTTAACCAAAATCTTATTAAAAGTTAAATAATTAGGAGATTTACCATTATTTGTTGAAGATATCTCCCTTTAAAATAGCAAAAATATTCATAAATTTGTAAGCTGTTTAGATATATATCGATAGAAAAAGTTAGAGTGAATCAGAAGTTTCTATATTAATTTGTAAGTTGTTTAGATATATATACATCCAAAAATAATTAATAAAAATCTCTTTGAATTATAAGATATCTCCCTTTAAAATAGAAAAAGTTTTATAAATAAATAAATAAATAAATTCTAATCGATGAGTTTTAATTTCCATATTCAATATGTTATTTTTTTGTTTTTAAATCTGATTTTACTTAAACTTATTGTTATTAAATTTTTAATTTATTTTAATTGCATTGGTTGGTTTAACAAAAGTTCAATTTTTATGTTTTTGTAAAATCTATAATTAAGACTTCCTATGAAAGCTACAGATCTCAAATGAGATAATATCGAATTAATAAATATATATTTTAACGAATCTTCCATCATACACTAACCCACTATAAATATTTGGTACTCTCATCGTCATAAACCTACACAAATGCCTTTGCTCCCTTTTAAATGTGTGCTCACAAGGTGCCAAGGTAGTTGATAATCTCTCATTAATGTTTAAGGTCAGTGTTCTTTTTTTTTTAATGTCATTACATTGATCATCTAACTTTCTTTATTTTTACATTGGAGGTACGAAATCTACTTGCTTATTCTTTTCAATCTCCGATCAAACAATTTTTTTTTCAGGATATCAAACGATGGAACGAACAAACTTCGATTTTCCGATCAAACGAACAAACTCTTGTCGATTCGATGAACTGATACGTTTTGATTATTATTTAAATATTTCCAATCGCTGGCAAGTTTTTCTCTTTTTACCAAAATCTAAAATTTATTTTTTACGTTATATAGAAATTTAGTTAATAATTATCAAGTTATCAATTACAAATCCAATCAAATTGAGATTTCCTTTACTGTTAATATAAATGAATATGGTTTAGTTTTCCTTTTACTTTTAATATGAAATTTTGGTTGTTATATAGATTTGATTTAGTTTTCCTTTTCTTTTTAATATGATTATTTCTACAATTATCTAACCTAAAAAACCCTTATAAAACACATTTTCTAACCATCTCACAATTTCATTTCTTTTTCCTTTTTTTTATTGTTTTGAATTAATATGTAAAATCAGATTTTTTAAAGCTCCTTAACAAATTTGATTATTCTACAATTATTTAACCTAAAAAACCCACAATTTTTTATATTTAAAAATTCGTTTGATTTATACTTCAATTTTTATGAGCCAATGAAAGTTATAAACAAAAAAATAAATATATTTTGCTAAACCCTTACGGTGGTTTACCTAACAAGCTTTTATTATTATTATTATTATTATTATTATTATTATTATTATTATTATTATTATTATTATTATTATTATTATTATTATTGTAAAATTTCAAATCAAATTCGTTCGTTACGTTCACAATTTTTCGGTTCATTTTTCAATTTAAAAAAAACTATTTAAACAATTGACAATACTAAATTTACCGTCAAGTTTTAAATCACATCAAACGCTAATAAAAACACATTTTCTAATTTTCTGTTTTTTTTGCTACGGAGGCTAATGAAAACATGTTTTTAGATCTTACACTTTCAATTATTAGATTGCACTAGAAGTACCACAAGTTAAAGGTATAATATACTATTTTAAAAAGTGTTTAGTAACTCCTTATTATAGTTGAATACATATTTTGAGGATCGGCAATTTAATATTTTGGCCAAAATTATGAATAAGGCCATTATATGAATGAAATTGTTGCATATAAAATCTTCCGTGTAATATTAATTTTTTAGGCTCAATTGGAATCTATATGTTATTGATTGAGATGAGATTTCATGGGTAAGTTGTTCTTGAACGTCACAATTAACTTCAAATTATTAATTTGTTGCTATTAATTCTTAATTATCTAGAACAAATCTCATCGAGATGGAAATCAATATTGAAAATATTTCATTGAGACAAACAAAAACTACATTCAAATCATTTTTTATCAAATACCCGTGCAAGGCACGGGAACTAAACTAGTTTATATTAACATTTAGAAATCACTTTTTAAAATAATTTTTTTAGGCTTCGAGAAACCTGACGTTGACACGTGGCAATAGAGGCTTCTCCTTTAATAGATACTAGTTTTAATACCCGTGCCCTGCACGGGTTAGATGATAATTTTGTGTCAAAAAAAATTATGATAATTAACTATGTTGATAATTGTCTTAATTGTTATGTGATACTTGTTGTGATTGTATTTTTCACAGTATGAATGAAAGTCAAGCAAGAATTCAAATCCTGCAATTACAATCGAAAAAGAGGATTCCAGAACAATATCCTTTGAGATACTCGAATAACGAGTTAGTATCAATCCTAGAAAAAATTCATGTTTTATTATATAAGATTGATAAGAAGTCATGTGTAAAACATATACTAACAAAAAAAAAGAAGGGTAAAATAAATCATTAGATTTAAATTAACAATATTAAATAACAATATATTAAAATGTAAATGAAAGAAGTTTATATAATATAAGTAGCATGTCTAAGTCAAAATTTACAATATCAAATAGTTAAATTTAAATAGTGAACTATCTAACCATTAATAAGACTAATAGCATATGTCAAGTTAATAAAATGATAAATTTTACTAAATATTTTTTTCAAAAAATATTCAAAATAATAATAACTATCAATTAAACTCAAAATAATACAAACTTTAAAAATTATAGAAAATAATACATACTGTTTCAGGAGTTTTTTTTTTGATATTTTAAATACTTTTTGTATTATTTTTTTCTAAAAAATAAATTAATATGTAAAAAAATTATAAATTAAGTAAAATAATTTTAATATAAAAAAAATTTTGAAAATTTTTTTTTGATTTTTTAAATACTTTTGTGTAAATGACATAAACTTTTTTTAAAAAAATATTTGATTTATTTTTAAAAAGCCGATAGTTTTTTTAGAAAAAAAATTGAATATAACGATTTTGGGAAAAAAAAATAGTAAAAGGGGTAAGTAGGCTTTTATTGTATAAATGTAGATTAAGTAGGCTTTTATGTTTCAACTAGTTTACTACCCGCACCTTGTGCGGGTTTTGTCTAAATGAAAAGGTATTATATTTTCAATTTTATACCTTATGTATTGGTTAATCTATAAAAATATATTGAACACTAAGAAATACCATTTCATCCAAACTTAGTCATTTTTTTATATATTGGATATAAATTCAATAATTAACTTTAAAAAATACATTTTGAATTAAAAAAAGGATAAGAAAATAAAATAAAATTTAAAATGTGATTGTATTATTTTTAAAAAACTATAAGAAGATTTTAAAATCTGGGTTGTTAAAATTTTGAAGATCTAGTTTATTATCGATATCATATGTTTTTTTACTTTAAAGATTTGATAGGTATATAATAAAAAATTTGTAAGTCAAACAAATTCTTACATGGGATTTTTAAAGATGATGTGGCATTGATGATTGTTTATTAATATATTTTAAACTTATTTTATAAAAAAAAATGACAAATCTTTAAATATCTTGTGGCATATCTGTAAATATATTGAAAAAATCCTAGGTGGCATACCTCAATGGTTGACATGTGGCCTTAATGGGTTCTGTTTTAGTATGTTATATAGATATAGATGTGTATTAACTAGGCCCTTATAATTTTGAGAAAAAAATAAAATCTAAAATAATTTAAGATACTTTCAAAATTAAAAAGTAAAATGAGAGTGGTCCCCTACAATTATTCAAAATTAAAAAGATTTTCTCCCTTAATTTTTTAAAATAAAAAAGGAAAATAAGAGTAGTCCCCTACAATTAAGGAATTAGTTTTAACATTAAAAAAATTCTCTCCCTTAATTAATATTGCTTTTTTTTTTCAAAGAGTCACTTATTTGTTGGCATTAAAATTAATTACATAATTTTATGTACATAATCTACGTGCAAAATTATGTACATAATATGCGTGCGAAATTATGTACATAATCTACGTGCGAAATTATGTACAAAATCTGCGTGCGAAATTATGTACATAATCTGCGTGCGAAATTATGTACATAAAATTATGTACATGATTTGTGGGGATCACTCTCATTTTCCTTATTTAATTAAAAAACAGTCATATTAATTAAGAGAGAAAATCTTTTTAATGAGAGTGATCCCCACAATTAATATTCACTTATCTTTTTAATTTTGTTTAACTTTTTATTTTTAATAGTTATATATCATCCTTAATTAAGGGAGAGAATGTTTTTAATTAGAGTGGTCTCCCACAATTAATAGCCTCTTTATAATTTAATTTAGTTTTATTTTTAGGGAGAAAACTAGGGGGCCTAGATTGTATCATGGATACAAAAAGGGCTCTCCTACACAAAATATTAAATATTTATTTATACAAATTATTTAAATATATCTGAAATTATTTTCAAAAAATAATAAAATCGAAAATGAAAAAACACTTATTCTAAAAATACGAATTCTTTCAATTAACAAAAAAAATATATTCTAAAAAAATGATTAAATATTTTTGTCAATCGTTTAAAAAAATTATTTTAGAAAAATGTTTATATGTTTAGAAAAAATGAAGTTCAATTGAAATTAAAAATATAAAAAATATATATTAAGATCTTTCAAATTTTATATAAAAAATAAAGTTTATCAATTCAATTGAAAAATATAAGTAAACAAAACAAAATTAAATTTAAAATAAAGTTTATAAGTTTAAGAAAGTATAAAGTTCAATTATAAATTAAAAAATATCAGTTAACAAAATATTAATATCTTTAAAATTAGATTGCAAATCTTAACTATTTCGATATTTAAGCTACAAATAATTAAAAATTATTTAATAATATGAAATAATAAAAACAAATATTAGTTAGTAAAATATTTAAAATAATTCGTAAATTAAATATTTAAAATAATTTGGTTTAACATGGTGGAACCGGAATTAACAAAAAAATTGACACGTGTTAATTTAATGATATAGATTCTCAGACTGTGTCATGTGTAAGTCTACGGTCTGCTTTAGTATATAGATAGATAAGATTACAAAACAAAAAGTTATAATATAAAGAAAAAATTATCTAAACAATCAAAAGATGACTAAACTTTAGTACCCTATCTCTTTAACTGTCAGAACGGTACTTCATCTACTGATCCCGACCGAAGATTAGTACCTTGCTACTGTTCATCCGTTAAACTATATGAACGGTGTTAAAAACCAGGGGTAAAATTGTACTCCTACCATTTCCTTTTCCATTTTTAATTTAATTTTCTTTTTTCCATTTTTAGTTTAATTTTTCTTTTTTAAGGGCTTTCTTTGGCAAAATCCGCAAATTCTTCCCCAAACCCTAATTCTCTCTCCTTGGCTCCTCTGCCACCTTCTTCCATCTTCCATGCTCCATAGTCCATTTATCCCGCCGCCTCGCTAAACACTCCACAAAACCAGCAAGCATGTCACGCTCTCTCTCCAAATCTTTCCACCGCTATCTCCGCTCCGACATTCGCCACCACCACCTTCTCTTCATGCGAACCTTCATGGATGGTCGAATTCAACTTTGTCCAAGACCGAGGCCTCGACCACGCCGCCGAGAAAGAGAAGAATCTCTGGCCACTGATGAACCTCAATAACCTCAAAAAATCTTAGCCTTCAAAGTCCATCCCACTCTCTACTATCGCTGAGTCCAAGGAGAAACTCAACATTCTCATGCGCCTTATCGAATTTGTCCGTAATTACCCTTCAATAATCGAAGAGTATCTCCCTAGGAGTGTACGTATTCATCCCCAAGTGAGGTTGACTGAGGATGCTCTTCAGCTTAATTGATTCAGATAAGAAACTGATTAGGGAACCCTGATTTGATAAGTTGAAATGGGATTTAGGGATTCTTGATAATTATGTTGAAATGGGATTTAGGAAATTTCTGATGATAAGAGGTTGATGAAGTGGATTGATGATTGGAAAACACCATTAGAAGATTTGAATTGTTAAAACCTTCAATGTTCGAAGAGAACTTCCCTCATGAAGTGGTTCCTCTTGAGATTCTTGTTCTTCTTATTCATTGCTGAAACCTTTAGTCTATATTAACTTTGATTATTGTTCTTCTTATTCATTGTTGAAACCTTCGGTCTGTATTAACTTTGCAACTTCCCATAAATCATGGCTAATGTTGATTAGGTTTATGTGGTGTATTAGAGAATTGGATTTTTGTGTATATTGTAAAAGGTGTGTTTCCAATTTCGATCTAGTGTTTGAAAGTGGATTTTCAATTTCGATATAGTGTTTGGAAGAATTTGGAGAATTGGATTTTCAATTTAGATATAGTGCTTGGAAGAAATTGGAAATTTTGCAAAGAAGGCCCTCAAAAAAGAGAAATTAAATTAAAAATAGAAAAAATAAATTATCTAAGGAAGGAAGACAATTTTACCCCTGGTTTTTGTAACACCCCAAATTCTCGGAACTCGGGGAGTTACTGGTTAGGATCTCACAATGGGTCCCGACCTTGGTTTAACAACAACATTACTTGGATCTTACAACAAGGCACAAACGTATTTAAAACAATTTCTAAAACATAATATTTTTAATGTATAAACGTACACATGTGACAGCCTTACAAACATATATAAAGATACATAACATGCATGACGTATGGAAGACTCCCCAGTTCCCATCTAATGAGTACGTGGACCCGGCTGACCATCCGTTCCGGATCTCTCTGCAACTGTCTATCTCTACAGATCTACAACACGGATAAACCGTTAGCTAACTATCCAAATATAAGCAAAAATGATAACAGCACAAACACAAGCAGAAACAAAATAAACAAACATCATGCTGGCACTCAACCAATTATTATCTATTATTTAAGTGATTCACATTATTCAATTTAAGTTGTGGCACGAGAACTATTATTAGTTCTCGCCTCCGTTCCTTATCCAACTGGTGTAGGTCTAGCTGACTTCCTTTGGTAGCATCACTACAAACCATGTGTGGACTAGTCCCGAAAGAAACCCCCAGCGCCCCGCGAGCTACTGAGCGGAATGCCACCGCCCGTTACTCTTAGGCCAAAAATACAGGTCGGTATTTATATATCACAACCTATCTCTCTAACATGTCAATCACACACCACCATCATCATTTATACTCATATTTAGCAGTCAGCTAAGTAAGCCCAAAAGACTTACCTGTTATAACGCTCGACTCTTTAATAACCACTCGCTCTGTAAACTGTACCCACTCAGTTGCCTGTCAAAGGCGATAAGTGTATTAGCACACTTTCACGTAGATAGAAGTCTAAAACTTCTAAGATCAATAAGTATTAAGACGTACTAGTTACAGTATTAGTTTTAGGGTAAAATGACCATTTTACCCTTGGTTCCGATTTTCTCGAAAACCCTAAAATTCATGTCCAAACTCCTATTTGAAGTTCTAAAATATATCCTAACTCTTAGAATTTTATTTGGTGCGAAACTGACATTTTTCCTATGTTTCTATTTTCCGGGAGAATCGAAAAAGGTTTAACTTCGGCTCTAAATATAAAATTCTTAACAGCTTATAAAATTCCGAATTAAATCTCTAGATCATCTATGAGGTTCTATCTAACCTTAGAAGAAAGAAATTCTCCAAACTGTTCAGCCGATATTTTTATAATAATTCCCAAAGTCGGTTCTTCACTCTACTTTCCTATACTTAGCCAAATTTTAAGTTTATTAAAACTGCTCAACTACCTAACTTCGGGAGCTCGTAACTTTCAATCCGACCGTTCATTTCTCCCCAAAATTTAATATGCTAAACTACATATATCCGTCTACAACATATCCAAAATTCAACGGTGGATCTTTATCCAAACGTTTTATAATTGATCGACAAGATGGGCTGTTCGTAACCTAAAAACTGAAGGAATTAAAACGAATTACAGCAGCCTTTGCCTACCATTTTAGGTGAAAATCCCAGCAGCTACTTAACATTATGTTATCTATGCTTAGGGCTGAACAACAGCAGCTTACATACATATGGATGACAGTGAAATTGAAAAGAGGAGGAGCCAGCTTACGGAACTGCAGTCCGGCGATAAGGGTTGGCGTTCCGGCGGCAAGGATGGCGTTCTGGCGGCGATGGGCTGCGTTCTGGCGGCGATGGGCTGCGTTCTGGCGGCGATGGGCTGGCTGCGCAAGAAGGCGATTATTGATCCCGGAATCGCAACAGAAGCGGAAGGAAGCGGATGGACAGAAGAGGGAGGTCGGAAACTTACCGGTCCGACTGGAGGTAGACAGCGGCGGCGGCGGCGCAGTGGTTCCGAAGGAGGACGGGGCGGAGCAGTGTATCGGTGGCGGCTCCGGCGTGCGCGCTGCTGCGGCTGTCCGTCACGCACAGAGAAGGTAAGCGGTGGCGGTTACACACGGAGGAAGGACGGAAAGAGGGAGGTCGGAACTTACCGGCACTACTGGAGGCAGCGGCGGCGGCGGCGGCGTGGAAGGCGGAGCAGTGTATCCGGCGGCAGCGCAGCTTTGTGAGATACGGTGGTTTGCGAGAGAGAGAGTCAGCAACGATTTTGCGAGAGAGAGATAAGCGGCAGTCATTAGCGTAGGATTAGATTATTAGGGTAATTAGATTAGGTTAAATTTTTGGGCTGAGTATAATGGGCTGGCTGCTTGGGCCCAAATGGAATAATTGAGCAGTTAGCTCCTAAAACAATTTGCGGAACTCGTAACCCGTTAATTTGTGCGGAAATTTATATAATACGGAACTAAATTCCGTATTTATAAATTATAATTATTTTTATTTTAACAACGACAAATTATTTTCGGTCATTTAATTTATCATTTTATGTGAATCTAAGTCACATAAAATGATAGAACTAGACTCGTTTTATTTTACTTATTTATTTATTTACGATGGTCTCATCGGACTTGTTTAATTTCACTTTACCGGAAACTTAAAATTTTCGGTTATTACATCAGTGCCCCCTTAAAAGAAGTTTCGTCCCGAAACTTAAATTATTTACCCTTACTCGCACATTTCTTTCGGTATATTTTAGTTTTCTCGACATTCCGTTTTCTACCATGCAGCTACTCAGGCATCAACAAACAAGTATCACAAAATAAAAACAGAGTCGCTCAAAACAATATGGAAACCTAGAAGGTCAAACAACACAACATCCGAGTACTAACTCGTCAACCAGAGATAACCTCTAACCCTGCGAATAACTCGGGGTAGTTACGTCTAATACTCTCTTCAGTCTCCCAAGTGGCCTCATCAGCTCCTCTCCTAGACCACTGGATCCTCAGCATAGGTATCTCCTTGGATCGTAGACGTCTGGCACTGCGCTCCAAGACAGCTACTGGGTACTCTACAAATGTATGGTCAGGCTCAACTGTCAGATCCTCATGGCTAATGACGTGTCTCGGATCCGGAATGTACTCTCGCAGCTGAGATACATGAAAAACTGGGTGTACTCCCTCTAATCTCGGTGGCAGTGCTAGTCGGTAGGCAACCTCTCCGACTCTCTCTACGATCTCAAATGGACCGACATACCGGGGACTCAGCTTCCCCTTAATGCCGAAACGTCTAACTCCCCTCGTAGGTGACACTCTCAACCACACCTGTGTACCTACTCTAAACTCCAAAGGTCGACGCCTTTTGTCGGCGTATGACTTTTGACGACTCTGAGCTGCTAACATCCTCTCCCGGACTAAGGCAATCCGGGCGATGTCGTCCTGTATCTGATCTGGTACTACTCCATCAGCCTTGCTAGGCTCATCCCAACATAGCGGTGTACGACATCTCCGCCCGTACAAAGCCTCATAAGGTGCCATCCCAATAGACGCATGCCAGCTGTTATTATATGAAAACTCTACTAGTGGGAGGTGATCTGGCCATACCTGTCCCCAATCTAGCACACATGCCCGCAACATGTCCTCTAGGGTCTGGATGGTTCTCTCTGACTGACCGTCTGTCTGTGGGTGGTAGGCAGTGGTAAAGTGAAGACTCGTACCCAGAGCAGTATGTACCTGCTGCCAGAACCTCGAGGTAAAACGTCCATCCCTGTCGGAGACGATAGTCCTCGGTACTCCATGGAGTCTCACAATATGCCTGGTGAACTCCTCTGCTAGACGACTTACCGGCCACGTTTCCTTAATCGGAATGAAACGTGCGGTCTTCGTCAGACGGTCTACTACTACCCAAATGGCATCAAAACCTCTGCTGAGCCTCAATCCAGTGACGAAATCCATAGAAATGTCTTCCCACTTCCAATGCGGTACTGGAAGTGGGTGTAGCTCTCCTCCGGATCTACGATGCTCAATCTTGACCTGCTGACAGGTCGCACACTGGGCTACATATCGGGCCACATCAGGCTTCAAACCACCCCACCAGAAGGAACGTCTCACGTCCTTATACATCTTACTCGCTCCTGGATGTACGGAGTAAGGGGTAGTATGAGCCTCACCTAGTATCCTCTGCCTCAGCTCACTGTCTGATGGCACACAGACACGGTCCTGTCGTCTCATCACTCCATCGGCACCAATAGTGAACTGAGGTGCCTCATCTCGTGACATCCGGTCTCGGATCCGGGTCAACATCGGACAGGTCTCCTGCTTCTGTCGGATCTCGCCCAACAGGTCAGGAAGTAACTCTAAGGTGGCTAACTGATGAGCTGTATCGGGGAACTTGATCTCTACCTCCAACCAAGCTAAGTCTCTCTGTAACTGTGGCTGTACTGTCAACCGAGCTATCGCCTTCTCCTGAGGCGTCTTCCGACTCAAAGCGTCAGCAACTACATTCGCCTTCCCGGGGTGGTAAAGTATCTCAAGGTCGAAATCCTTGATCAACTCTAGCCACCGTCTCTGGCGGTTATTCAACTCCCGCTGAGTGAATATGTACTTCAAACTCTTATGGTCTGTGAAGATCTGACAGGTCGCTCCATAGAGATAATGACGCCAGATCTTAAGAGCGTGCACTACTGCTGCTAACTCCAGGTCATGAGTGGGGTAGTTCTCTTCATACGTCTTCAGCTGTCGAGACGCATATGCTATAACCTTACCCCTCTGCATCAAGACACACCCCAAGCCCAGCTTGGATGCGTCACTGTATACTACGAAGTCCTCTGTACCCTCAGGCTGTGCTAAGATCGGAGCAGACTTCAATCTCCTCTTCAGCTCATCAAAACTCTGCTGACACGGCTCAGACCAGACGAACCGAGTAGTCTTCCTTAGGAGGGAAGTAAGTGGTCGGGCGATCAGAGAAAACCCTTCCACAAACCGACGGTAATAACCTGCCAATCCTAGGAAGCTGCGAACCTCCTTAACATTCTTCGGAGGTTGCCAAGATGACACTGACTCAATCTTCGCTGGGTCGACCTTAATCCCCTCAGCAGTCACTACATGGCCTAGGAATGCCACCTCTGACATCCAGAACTCACACTTGGATAGTTTAGCATATAGCTGACTATCTTGTAGAATCTGCAGCACTGTCCTCAAGTGTCCGGCATGCTCCTCTCGACTTCTAGAGTAAACTAGAATGTCGTCAATAAAGACCACTACAAACTGGTCTAAGAAGTCGATGAAAATCCTATTCATCAACTCCATAAATACTACTGGCACATTAGTGAGCCCGAATGGCATCACTACAACTCATAGTGGCCATACCTAGTCCGGAATGCCGCCTTAGGTATGTCCTGGTCTCTCACTCTCAGCTGGTCATAACCCGATCTCAAATCTATCCTCGAGAACACTGACACTCCATGCAGCTGGTCGAGCAGATCATCTATGCGAGGCAGTGGATACTTATTCTTAATGGTGACCTTGTTCAACTCCCGGTAATCAATACACAGCCTCATCGATCCATCCTTCTTCCTCACAAATAATACTGTGTGCCCCAGAGAGAAACACCAGGACACATAAAGCCCTTCTCTGCTAACTCCTCTAACTGCTTCCCCAACTCAAGCAACTCTATTTGTGTGGAATGCTAAGTAACTTCTATCTGGTCTGACGTAGGATCTGATCAAAATTATCTACTTCTTCTTACTCCTCTAGTTCTTCTTTTATAATCCATCCGTACTAACTGTGATATGCACCCTTTTCCTAGCCAGTAGGCAGTAAATTCTTCACACGCTTCCCTTGGTCTTCAATGAAATAAAAGGGGGTCCTTTCTGACCATCTAGTCTTTTTTTTCTTAAGTTCTTAATTAGGGATCCTTGCTCGAACTCACTCCATGTTATTATTAAGGTGCTAGCACGCGGATCGATTTAGCTTCACATTTGTCGTTGTTGATATCTTGAAGGGTCCTCTAGACGTCTATAAAATTCGTTCATCATTCTATAGTTATCCTCCTTATCTGATAACCAGTACCACTGGTAGACCCGCACGTGTTATGTCTCAGTTATTACTGACTGGTATGCAGTTGACCTTCCATAAAATCACAGACTTATTGTTCTTCTATCTCTTTTGAGGTTTGATAGACTTGGTCAACATCTATCTCCTCTAGTTTCTTTGTTAATACTCTTTTAGTTTCCTCCACAGTCTGCACTTCTCTTGTTCTCTTATGAGGTCACTATACTCTTCTGAGTCTAGTCCTAGCATTCATCTGTCACCAATGAGTTCATCAAGTCTTCCACATTAGCTTGTAAGCGTGTCTTCGCGATTCTCCTTACTTTAGTCATCATCTGTTTGCGGTTCTCTGGTATGAACCGTTAGTGTTGGTAACTTAAATCTCTTTGTAATTGAGAAATTATTGCGGACCCTTGAGTCCACCAAATCACTTTTCCACATTCTTCCCCTTGTTTAGTTTCGTCTTGATCATGTCGCCTTTATAAAAATTCGTTATCTCAATTTTAGACTTCTAGTTTCTTGGATACTTATGTCGGACTTCCATTCAAAACTCTCATATCCTTGAAGGACTCCACATGCTTCCATGGTTACAGGATTTATTTCTCGTCATCAAACTCACTCTTTATCTTTGTACCTTTTAACCTCTCACAACTGGGTCGACACTCTATCTTCTTTGTACTCTCATGTCCATGCTTGCTTCTGGCGGCGTCCGTCTTGATAGTCACGTCCTTTACACCGAAATTCTTGGTTGTACTCCGTTCTATATGATTCTTGTTTCTCCATTTTTATCTCCATTCTACGCTCTCGTTGTCTCTTGCATGGTTCTTCTAATTCATCTCTCGACTTCATACGACAAAGCCCCTTGCATGATTCTCAATTTCTTCTTTCTAAGCTGACTCGGGAACTTCTTTCTCATCCGGTTGTACTGGCGGTAAAAATTTTCTAAACATCTTTACTGCTTTGCCCACCCGTCCTTCGGATGATTTATAAGTCACCAGGACGTCCATCAGAGTATCATACTAAATCTTGGTCTGAATCCCTTATCTCGTGTGGAAAACTCTTCAAACTCGTTACCGATTTATCATGAGGCGCTAATCGCTTCATGATATCACAACTAAAGAATACAAGATATCCTTTAGGATACTAGCATACTGCACACACACAGATATATAATTTACACTAAAACCTATCGATATAAGTCTATATACTAACTCACCTATCGTTCCAAGCTGCAGAGATCCACGGAGAACGATGGTGGTCCGACGTACTACTAACCCAACAACCCGACTATGCACGTGTGTAAAAACAGAAATCCGTTTTGAAAATCTTAGACCCCTTCCGGGTTCTAGTTATTTTATACATTCGGTCTTTCGGAAGATTTCAAGTGCCATTGTTGCCAACCCAGAGCTCTGATACCATGTTGTAACACCCCAAATTCTCGGAACTCGGGGAGTTACTGGTTAGGACCTCACAATGGGTCCCGACCTTGGTTTAACAACAACATTACTTGGATCTTACAACAAGGCACAAACGTATTTAAAACAATTTCTAAAACATAATATTTTTAATGTATAAACGTACACATGTGACAGCCTTACAAACATATATAAAGATACATAACATGCATGACGTATGGAAGACTCCCCAGTTCCCATCTAATGAGTACGTGGACCCGGCTGACCATCCGTTCCGGATCTCTCTGCAACTGTCTATCTCTACAGATCTACAACACGGATAAACCGTTAGCTAACTATCCAAATATAAGCAAAAATGATAACAGCACAAACACAAGCAGAAACAAAATAAACAAACATCATGCTGGCACTCAACCAATTATTATCTATTATTTAAGTGATTCACATTATTCAATTTAAGTTGTGGCACGAGAACTATTATTAGTTCTCGCCTCCGTTCCTTATCCAACTGGTGTAGGTCTAGCTGACTTCCTTTGGTAGCATCACTACAAACCATGTGTGGACTAGTCCCGAAAGAAACCCCCAGCGCCCCGCGAGCTACTGAGCGGAATGCCACCGCCCGTTACTCTTAGGCCAAAAATACAGGTCGGTATTTATATATCACAACCTATCTCTCTAACATGTCAATCACACACCACCATCATCATTTATACTCATATTTAGCAGTCAGCTAAGTAAGCCCAAAAGACTTACCTGTTATAACGCTCGACTCTTTAATAACCACTCGCTCTGTAAACTGTACCCACTCAGTTGCCTGTCAAAGGCGATAAGTGTATTAGCACACTTTCACGTAGATAGAAGTCTAAAACTTCTAAGATCAATAAGTATTAAGACGTACTAGTTACAGTATTAGTTTTAGGGTAAAATGACCATTTTACCCTTGGTTCCGATTTTCTCGAAAACCCTAAAATTCATGTCCAAACTCCTATTTGAAGTTCTAAAATATATCCTAACTCTTAGAATTTTATTTGGTGCGAAACTGACATTTTTCCTATGTTTCTATTTTCCGGGAGAATCGAAAAAGGTTTAACTTCGGCTCTAAATATAAAATTCTTAACAGCTTATAAAATTCCGAATTAAATCTCTAGATCATCTATGAGGTTCTATCTAACCTTAGAAGAAAGAAATTCTCCAAACTGTTCAGCCGATATTTTTATAATAATTCCCAAAGTCGGTTCTTCACTCTACTTTCCTATACTTAGCCAAATTTTAAGTTTATTAAAACTGCTCAACTACCTAACTTCGGGAGCTCGTAACTTTCAATCCGACCGTTCATTTCTCCCCAAAATTTAATATGCTAAACTACATATATCCGTCTACAACATATCCAAAATTCAACGGTGGATCTTTATCCAAACGTTTTATAATTGATCGACAAGATGGGCTGTTCGTAACCTAAAAACTGAAGGAATTAAAACGAATTACAGCAGCCTTTGCCTACCATTTTAGGTGAAAATCCCAGCAGCTACTTAACATTATGTTATCTATGCTTAGGGCTGAACAACAGCAGCTTACATACATATGGATGACAGTGAAATTGAAAAGAGGAGGAGCCAGCTTACGGAACTGCAGTCCGGCGATAAGGGTTGGCGTTCCGGCGGCAAGGATGGCGTTCTGGCGGCGATGGGCTGCGTTCTGGCGGCGATGGGCTGCGTTCTGGCGGCGATGGGCTGGCTGCGCAAGAAGGCGATTATTGATCCCGGAATCGCAACAGAAGCGGAAGGAAGCGGATGGACAGAAGAGGGAGGTCGGAAACTTACCGGTCCGACTGGAGGTAGACAGCGGCGGCGGCGGCGCAGTGGTTCCGAAGGAGGACGGGGCGGAGCAGTGTATCGGTGGCGGCTCCGGCGTGCGCGCTGCTGCGGCTGTCCGTCACGCACAGAGAAGGTAAGCGGTGGCGGTTACACACGGAGGAAGGACGGAAAGAGGGAGGTCGGAACTTACCGGCACTACTGGAGGCAGCGGCGGCGGCGGCGGCGTGGAAGGCGGAGCAGTGTATCCGGCGGCAGCGCAGCTTTGTGAGATACGGTGGTTTGCGAGAGAGAGAGTCAGCAACGATTTTGCGAGAGAGAGATAAGCGGCAGTCATTAGCGTAGGATTAGATTATTAGGGTAATTAGATTAGGTTAAATTTTTGGGCTGAGTATAATGGGCTGGCTGCTTGGGCCCAAATGGAATAATTGAGCAGTTAGCTCCTAAAACAATTTGCGGAACTCGTAACCCGTTAATTTGTGCGGAAATTTATATAATACGGAACTAAATTCCGTATTTATAAATTATAATTATTTTTATTTTAACAACGACAAATAATTTTCGGTCATTTAATTTATCATTTTATGTGAATCTAAGTCACATAAAATGATAGAACTAAACTCGTTTTATTTTACTTATTTATTTATTTACGATGGTCTCATCGGACTTGTTTAATTTCACTTTACCGGAAACTTAAAATTTTCGGTTATTACAGTTTTTAACACCGTTCATATAATTTAACGGATGAACAATAACATAGGTACTAATCTTCGTTCGGGGTCAGTAGATGAGATATCGTTCTGATAGTTAAAAGGATGGAGTACTAAAGTTTAGCTAGCCTAAAAGATGGGGTATTGTTTAGATAATTTTCTCTAATATAAAAATGAAAAGCAATAGTTTAACGTGATATTTGTAGACAAAAATATATATTTAAACATAAATATTAATTTAATCATTAATTAAGACTTACCCCGTTTGGTTGTAACTCCGGAAACGAAAACGAAATGGAAATGAATCTAGTCCATATGCATGTCTTGTTCATGAAATTTTTTGGAATCATTCAATGAGTTTCATGTAAAATGCATGTGTTTTCCTCTATTTTGTTATCCTATAAGGTATCAAAACTAATCAAATACTACTCCAACTAGTTCAAATCACAACAAATGATTCCAAAAAGTTGGATGAATAAGGATATGCATATAGACTAGATTCATTTTCATTTCGTTTCCGTTTTCGGTGATAAAACCAAATGGGCCCTTAATCTCTTTAACGACCGGAAGCAAAACATTTTGTTCATTCTTCATCAATTTTACAATCTTGACTCTCGACTTAAACAACATTTTATTTACAGTAACTCATAAAAATTTAAGGACACTTGTAGACGATTTAAGATTGAGATTATATCTCATCAAAAAAAAAAGATTGAGATCATAAAGATCTGTTATAAATTAAGGGTTTTTTCGGTTTCGGTTTTTTACTTACAGATTGTTTTTTCGGGTTTACAAACTAAATGAATTTATATGGGTTTATAGTTTATTTTCGAGTTTATTTCTTAATGGATGTATATAAATAAATTAGATAAGGTTGTTTATTTAGAGTTTATATTCCTTTAAAATACACTTATATCCTTAAAAAATTGAAGAACAACATTGAATAACGAAAGATCGAAAGATAAACAAAAAATATCATAATGAAAAAGTAAAAGAATAAAATTAAATTTTAAATAAAAAATAATAAATTAGATAAGGTTGTTTATTTAGAGTTTATATTCCTTCAAAATACATTTATATCCTTAAAAAATTGAAGAACAACATTGAATAACGAAAGATCGAAAGATCGAAAGATAAACAAAAAATATCGTAATGAAAAAGTAAAAGAATAAAATTAAATTTTAAATAAAAAATAAATTCATCCGAGTAAAAATAAATAACATTATTATAAAAAAAAAATTTTAAGTGATATAATCTAACATAAAAAAAACTCATGCCAAATAAACGCCCACAAAAACTAATCCTTTATAAAAATGAACACGTATATGCCTGGTTTAACGCAATCTTTCGAATAGGCT
This sequence comes from Fagopyrum homotropicum, assembly GCA_033239125.1. Lineage (NCBI taxonomy): Eukaryota > Viridiplantae > Streptophyta > Magnoliopsida > Caryophyllales > Polygonaceae > Fagopyrum > Fagopyrum homotropicum. The sequence continues at coordinate 10,857,487 of BSWB01000001.1, forward strand.
CCTAACGTGTACGTCTGTGAGGAGGGACGTGCCATCTTATTTATCTAAACTCGTGAATATTTAGATCTTTTGCCTAAGTACACTAAATTTCGAAAATATTTCTGGTTTTAGGTTCGGACCAAACTAATTTACGAGAATGCACGAGTTTTAGGTTTGGGAATAGAAGCGCGGTCTAGGACCGCGCTTTTCTTCGTAAAAATGCTGTCTTTGACAACTTTTTAATTTACGCAAAAAAATTTTTTTAAAAACCACAACGCCTCTAAGTCAATTTATTTTTTTTATTTTTTTAAAATTTATTTATTTTTACTTTTATTTTCCTAATTTCATTTTTAACATTATTTATTAATACATTTAACTATTTATGGATAAAAAAATAAAATTCACTTGTAATAATATAACTAAAATAGATCAATTATATTTATAATGTATAAAATAGTTTATCCATAATCTAATCAATGGTTAATATTTCAAAAAAAGTAAATATCATTCACTATCTTCATCCATCTCTTCAATAATTGGCATGTTTCGATCAACATTCTCTGTAGACGGATCAACGTATCTGATAGGATCTGTATAGTTGTATCGACGAAGAAGAGGATCGGAGGAGATAAAAACTCTGTGGGCACGACTGTGACATACCCCCCATAAAACCAACATGTCCATAGCCTGTCATAGAGGGTGGAGTGCCACCATATCCTGACATAGAGGGTCGAATACCACCATAGCCTGACATAGAGGGTGGAATGCCACCATATCCTGGCATAGAGGGTGGAGTACCACCATATCCCGATGAAGGTCACGTGTGGTAAATTGGAGGGGTACTATCGAACAAGCTGGCAACATGTCCATGTGGACTAAAAATGCCCCTGTGGAGTAAAATCTGGTTGACTTTCGGGCTGAGAATGCGAAGGACCAGCTTGTCCGAATGATGTACCATAAGATGGATCAAATGGTTGACTTTTGGGCTGAGAATGTGAAGGACCAGCTTGTCCGAATGATGTACCATATGATCCAGATGTGGACGATGGTTGCTGATAGTAAGATGGATCAAATGGTAGCTGACTAAGTACATCAGCGCCTTCTGAATTCACATATTAACAGTACCCTGAAACGTTACTCATCAAATCTCCATACTGTTGTTGGGTGGGTAGCTGAGATGCCGAATCAACAGTTTCCCTTCCTCTTCTTGTCACATCAGAAATGTATTAACCTTGTAAAAAAATGAAATTATACAATGAATATATACAAAAAATTCATATTATAGTTTATGTACATAATCAAATACTCACAGTAGCGTACAGATCTGGAGCCACGGGCTGATAATGAGCTACCGATGTCTAAGCTGGAGGGCTAATAAGCTTACAAGTCCTCGACAAGTATCACGTCATATAAGGCTGTAAGTGGTTTGGTGACACACTTTCAGGTCGATAAGAATGCACTATTTTTGTGGCACTCTCATCCCACAAAGCAATGTAGTGTGAATGAACATCGGCCCAGTCTGTTTGATGTTGGCCTCTTCTATCAATATCGTGTAACCCCTTGTTATATTCACAAGAAATAGGGGGGAGTTGCACTTCCCCGAATTGCCTAAGGACACGCTCAGGACGATGAATCTCTACAATGTCGAAGCATATCAATGGAACTGAGCTCCTCCAAAGATGTCGACTATCGTAGCAAATGGGGTTTCGGGCATGTAATATCCGGAAAATTTTATTCTGTTTTATTCCGTAGCAAACCAGATTTCGATCTTTTGATCCTTAGCTATCTACGTAGTTGGACACTATATCTAAAAAATTTTATCATTTCATGTAATATTACTTCACATAAAATGATAAGAATTTTATTAGTAGCAAACCCTAACTCAAACCCTAGTGTATATCATGACTTGTCTTTGACAAAGTCATGACGTCCTAATGACGAGATCAAGACGAGCCCAAGACGAAGTCAAGACGAGACCATGACGAGTCTTGACGAAGCCATGACAATTTCGTGACAAAGCCATGCATGGCTATGACAAGCTCTTGACAAGGTTGTGACAAGGCTTGACAACTTCAGCCCATCACTTCCCTTACTACATTCTAGCCCAGCCGTTGCTCTCCAGCCTAGAAAGCTTCAGCCCATCTTCTGTCCCTTGTCTCAGCCCAGTCCAACCTTTAACTCCTCCTAGTTGGGCCATCAGATTATCGTCCTCACCAGTAGGTTGGTCGCTAAATGAGCCCAGCAAGGAAGGCACGCATCACATGAAGACAAGGCGCCTGCAGGGCCGGCCTGCCTCATCGCTCCACAACAAACTCGGGAAAACGTGGGGGTGTACAAATCGTTGAGATCCCGTATATTTCGCCCCATATCTTCCTCAATCAATACCTTCCGTCTTCAGCAGATACCGAGTACGCAGGTGTCCAGAGACCTTGAGCAGCCTTTCTGCACCAACGTTCTAGTCCTCGGATCTACCAACTCCTTGTCTCGAGAGAGGTACAGCAACTCCAGGCTGAACGTCGCCCTCCTTGTATCCTGAAGCCTTCCCAAGGGTTGTGCAGAATATCACTACAAAAGACCAGATCTCTCTCCTACTGCGTAGCCAGAGCCGAAACACAACTGCTTCACATGAGTACCACAATTTCAACCTTGTCCCCTATCTGTTTCCTATCTCCCAGCCCTCTCACTTCCTTATGGTCGACAAGCAGATAAAAGGACATGCCCGCACCTGCAACAAGCGTGAAGTGCATACTGGCCCAACTCCCTTACAGTCTCAGTCGATCATGGTCTGTCCAACCGGGTAAGGACCTACCTATACTTCAATCTTCATCTTCGTTTATACCAACAACAAAGACTCACGTACCTCCTCTTCTGTGCCGGACCAGCTTTCCTCTCGACCATGTTAGGACAATAGTGTGCCAGGTTAGAGCCTTTCTATACCTGCAGTAGGAAAGCTGAGCCAGTTCTCGGTTCAAGTTGGTAAGTGATCAACTCTTCCTTACTCTTGCGTATGATCTAGATGAAGTCTGAGTTGTATATATAAGTGACCTCCACAGGAATCGAACTCATGATGTGTGGTTTAGAGTTTATAGATTTGGGAGGGTTCAGTGAGTTTCAAACTAATGACCTTTGTACAAATAAAATGTTGAATTATGCTGACAGGAGGAATCGAAGTAGAGACCTTTTACATGCTTTGTTTTCAGCCTTGACCTGCTGACTTTAAGAACTGATTTCTACCCCTTAATTCGAACATCCACCGTTGAATTTTTAATATGTTGTAGATTGAAATACTTAGCTTACTTTGTTAAAATTTGAGAGAAAGTTAACGGTCGGATTGGAATTTACGAGGTTCTAAAGTAGGATAGTTGGGCTGTTTCTACAACAGAAGAAAATTTGACCAAGTATAGAATTTTAGCTTCTAGTCCAACCTTAGAGTTTATATAAGAGTTATGGTGGAGTTTTACAGAGACCTTTGCCCTATGTTTAGCATACATATTTTAGAGGAACTAAAGAGTGTTTCCGGAATTCTTATCTGCTAATCTAAGTCATGAATCTTAACTCAAATCGGACCTTAATGACCCTTTAAAGAAAATCTAGAATCTGGCATAACTCTTGTAATTCTATACTAAAATTTTCCGTAAGAACTAGATTTTGGAGATAAGTTTCAAAGAAGAGTTGGAAACTAAGTTATAAAAAAGTTTTGGAGTTTCGGGACCGGGGGTAAAATAGTCCTTTTACCTTTAGAGGGTATTTTAGTAAATTCCCTTTATGAGATTGTACATCTTAGGCGTTTATAACTTCTAAGAGAGTGGGATGTGATTTTGATACACTTGCCTTGTATAACAGGCGATTGAGTTGCTACGGTTGCAGACCGAGTTGAGATTAAGAGTTTTGAGATTTTATTCAGGTAAGTCCTTGCGACTAACTTAGCTGGTTTCTGGATATTAGTTGAGTGATAATAGTGGTGTGTGTACCACGTGTGTTATAATAACAACTTGTTAGGACGACCGTCGTTATTATGTGTTAAGGCCCAAGTGTATGTATAACGGGCCATGACATCACTGCCCAGCTCTGCCAGGAGACTGGGAGGTTCTCTATACCCAAACCATCCATGTACACGGTGAGATGCATCGGATCCACTCCTGATGGGTACACGGGGGCGGAGGCGAGGTTTGGGAATCCCTCGTGTCACAAAATAAGTATCATTAGAGTGAATGACTTAAATGAAGATAATAAATGGATTGTTTGAAAGCATGATGAGTGTTTATATTTTTATGTGTGTGTGTGCTATTATTATTCTCCTAATGTTTAGATAACTAGCTAATGGTTGTTTTGTGGTGTTTTTTTAGATTTACCGCAGGTTAGAACAACAGTTGAGTGATCCGGAAGTAGTGGTCAGCCGGGTCTCCGTACTCCTTAGAGTGGGGGTTTAGGTTGTTGCTTTGGTGTTCTTTCCTTTTGTTAAGACAATTGGTCTTTTTCCTTTGTTTAAGAACTATAGGTTGCTAGACCTTGTTGCATTCATTCCTTTAAAAATACTATTTCATAAAATTCGGTTTTTCTTATTTGTGTCTTGTTGCAAGATCGTAGTGATATTGTTGTCAAACTGAGGTCTGGACCCATTGTGAGGTCCTAACCAGTAATGTCTCGAGTTCTGAGAATTCGGGGTGTTACAACATGGTATCAGAGCTCTAGGTTGGCAACAATGGCACTTAAAATCTTCTGAAAGACCGAATAAGTACTTAAGCAGAACCCAAAGGGATCTGAGTTTTAAAAAGGACTTTTGGTTTTCAAATGCATGCATAGTCTGGTTGGGAATAGAAAGTACGGCTGACCACCACTAATACCGCGGATCTCAGTATGCTTAGTATGGACTTTAGGTTGTTACTCTCTTTGGACTTATTATCTTGATTATAATGATAGGTGATGTAGATAAGCATATGCCGAGGATTAGTAGAATTTATAGTTATAATATGCCCTTAACGGAGATAACAAAATGAGATCCTCGTTCAGTTGACACACCTAAGTATAATTAAAGGGTTTCAACCCAAGGATAAGTACGCTCAGCTTACGACCATTAAGGTAGACTAACGACGGACCACTCCTTCGAGCTTGTTGAGGAACGTGGAGACGGAAGGGTGAAGACTACAAGATATTACCCACAAAAATGGCAAGGGGAAACTGAGTCAACTCAATGGGATGAAATGAAGGATATACAAGAGAGTAGTTCCGGAGAAGCAAGGGATGATCGCCAACTAGGGAATTTGAGAACGACAACTTAGAGGCTCTTCCAAGTTGTGTAAAGTGACTTCACAAACAAAGAAGATGACATCAAAAATTTCCATAGACATGAAAGTCAAAAGGGAGATATAGTAGCGATCAAGAAAAGAGACATAAAATTTAAGCTCACTGACAGACTAGGAAGTGAAAGTTGATGTCAAAAGTAAGGCGAAATATGATCACTCTCAACAAGCTACTTGCCACCACAATCCAGATTGATAACCGATACAATCAAAAGTGTGGAAGTCAACACGAGATACATTATCCATCCAAATAGGAAGAATTAAAGAGCTGCAACTTGGAAGCTCACGCGTTGCCAGAAAGGGAAAGGTGGATTTCACCAACATGGAAGTAGAGTAATCTCGTAGAACACACGAGAATTTCGACATAGACCGTGATACGACAATAATCAGCTTCTTTAAAGGCAGCATTACAAGCAACACCCAAGGAAGAAGAGTGTGTGAGAAGAGTAATGGTAAACTCGAGGGACCCCAATAACTTCTCATTCAAAAGGGATTTAAGCTAACAACACTACAAGTTCATAATAGAGAACCGCAAATAGACGATAACTCAGGTAAAAGAATCACGGAGATGTACCTACAAGCTACCCTAGAAGGATTGAAAAGTCTGTTGATGGAAGAAGAATGATACAACTGGACTCGTAAGAGTATAACGATCTTACAAAAGTGTAGATTGTAGGAGGAGCTAAAGAAGTATAAACAGAGAGACTGGAGGAGATATATTTCACCAAGTATATCAAGCCTCAAAAGAGATGGAAGAAAAGTAAGTCTATGATGTTGTAGAAGGTCAACTACATCCTACTTGGTGACAACTTAGAAGTTACATGTGCGGGTTAACTGGTGATGATTGGTTGACAGATAAGAAGAATAACCACCGAGTACAAAAAAAAAATCCTTGCAAGTTACATTGAATGAGTCCAATACAATGACGCTAATTAAGAATTTAGAAAGAAGATTTGGACGGTCGGTGATGACCCTTATATCAGTAATGGTATAAAGAGAATTTCTTTGAGAAGTTTCTCACTTACTGGCTAAGGAAAAGTTTTACTAATCACAGTTAGTAAAGACGAATTCGTGTAAGAAGAACTAGAAGAGTAAGAAGAAGCAAATGATTTGACCAAATCCTACATCAGTCCAGGCACTTAATATTTCACACTCATAAGATTGAGGGCGCTCTTTCATAAAGGCAGCACAAACATCGGAAGTATGATTTAATGTGATGGTAAAATATCTTATCGAGTTGTGGGGAGATTGTAGTTGGAATCTACATATTTGCTGGGACAAACCTTAGAAAGAGTAAAGTTGAACGACTGAAGGCTATTATAAGAATCCATATCACCCCAATAAGATGATTACCAAAAGATGTTTATATAAGAGTTTCCAGAGAAATGGTAGCACCCCAATAGCCAATCTGGATAACCGGTCATAGGGGGACGGAGGAGTAGTTTTGGAACCGCATAAAAATGGTATACCTTGAAGTTTCTCTCGACTGATGAAAGGAGAATTTATGAAAGCACCAACTCTAATCAACATCATTCATGATGGATTGTACGAAGAAGCTTAAAGAGATTTAACTATCCTACGGGAGTTAAGGATTTAAAGAAGGTAAAACAACGTGAGTATAAGGACAATATAATGAATGCGATGCGGGGAATTTGATTTTGAGAAAATCATAGGCATCTGATATTTAGTATACAAAGGGTACAAATGACTTTGTGGCATACAGTGACGCATCCAAGCTTGGCTTGGGGTGGGTGTTGATGTAGAAGGGTAAGGTCATAGCCTATACGTCTCGGCAGTTGAAGGCGTAATAGGAGAACTACCCCACACACGACCTAGAGTTAGCTGCAGTAGACTATACTCTAAAGATCTGGCGTCACTATCTCTATGATGTGACATGTCAGATCTTCACAGACCATAATAGTCGGAAATACATAGTCACTAAGTAGGAGTTGAATAACCGCCAGAGGTGGTGGTTAGAGTCGATCAAGGATTGCGACCTTGAGATTCTCTACCACCCCGGAAAGGTGGATTTAGTAGCTGACGTTGTGAGCCAAAAGACGCCTCGGAAGAAGCGATAGCCCGATTGGCAGTACAGCCGCAACTACAAAGATATTTGGCGTGGTTAGAGGTAGAGAGTCAGCTTCTAGATACAGTCCGTCAGATGGCTACCTGGGAGTTACTACCTGAGTTGTTGGGTGGGATCCGATGGAAGCAGGAGACTTGCCGGACTTTGACCAAGATTTTAGACTAGATGTCTCGAGATGAGGCACCTCAGTTCACTATAGGGGTTGACGGAGTGATGAGACGTCAGGACCGCATTTGGGTGCCCTCACATAGTGAGATGAGGCAGAGGATATTAGGTGAGGTTCATGCTACCCTATACTCAGTACATCCTGGAGCGAGTAAGATGTACAAGGATGTGAGACGGTCCTTCTGGTGGGGTGGTTTGAAGCCCGACGTGGCTCGGTATGTAGCTCAGTGTGCGACTTGCCAGCAGGTCAAGATTGAGCATCGTAGGTCCGGAGGAGAGCTCCACCCACTTCCAATACCACAGTGGAAGTAGGAGGATATATCTATGGATTTTGTCACATGATGGAGACTCAATAGAGGTTTTGATGCTATCTGGATAGTGGTAGACCGTCTGACGAAGACCGCACGTTTCATTCCGATTAAGGAAACGTGGTCGGTAAATCGTCTAGCTGAAGAGTTCACCAGACATGTTGTGAGAATCCATGGAGTACCGAGGACTATTGTCTCCGACAGAGATAGACGTTTCACCTCAAGATTTTGGCAGCAGGTACATATTGCTTTAGGGATGAGTCTCCACATTACTACTGCTTACCACCCACAGACTGACGGTCAGTCTGAGAGGACCATCCAAACACTAGAGGACATGCTGCGGGCTTGTGTACTATATTGGGTATAGGTATGGCCTGACCATCTCCCACTGGTAGAGTTTACGTATAATAACAGTAGACACACGTCTATTAGGATGGTCCTTATGAGGCTTTGTACGGACGGGGATGTCACACGTCATTAGGCTGGGATGAGCCTAACAGAGCTGATGGAGTAGCTCCAGATCAGATACAGGATGACATCGCTCAGATTGCCCTGGTCCGGGAGTGGATGTTAGCAGTTCAGAGTCGCCAGAAGTCCTACGACGACAAAGGCGTCGACCCTTGGAGTTTAGGGTGGGTGCTCAGGTGTGGTTGAGAGTGTCACCGACGAAAGGAGTCTGGCGTTTTGGCATTAAGGGGAAGCTGAGTCCCCGATATGTCGGCTCATTGAGATCTTGGAGAGGATCGGAGAGGTTGCCTACAAATTAACACTGCCACCGAGATTGGAGGGGGTCCATCCGGTCTTTCATGTATCTCAGTGGAGAGAATACATACCGGATCCCAAACACGTCATCAACCATGAGGATCTGATAGTCGAGTCAGACCACACTTTTGTGGAATATCCGATAGTCGTCCTAGAGCGTAGCACTAGACGTCTGCGTTCTAAGGAGATACCGATGTTGAGGATTCAGTGGTCTAGACGAGGAGCCGATGAGGCTACCTGGGAGACAGAGGAGAGTATTAGATGTAGCTAACATGAGTTCTTGCGGAGTTAGCCGCTACTTCTGTACCGACGAGTTAGTATTGTGATGTTGTTGTGTGTGACCTTTATGAGTTATATTGAATTGTGTAATGGTGTTTCTTTTATTTGTTGTCTGCTTGATGACTGAGTGTTTGCATGTTAAGAAACTAAATTTAACTTTTATTGAGACCAAGTAATACTAACCTTTTTAGAGAAAGAGTTTAATTAGATACTTTACTCTAAGTTTCGGGACGAAACTTATTTTAATGGGGCACTGATGTAATATCCGGAAAATTTATATTCCGTTTTATTCCGTAGTAAACCGGATTTCGATCTTTTGATCCTTAGCTATCTACGTAGTTGGACACTATATCTAAAAAATTTTATCATTTCATGTAATATTACTTCACATAAAATGATAAGAATTTTATTAGTAGCAAACCCTAACTCAAACCCTAGTGTATATCATGACTTGTCTTTGACAAAGTCATGACTTCCTAATGACCAAATCAAGACGAGCCCAAGACGAAGTCAAGACGAGACCATGACAAGTCTTGACGAAGCCATGACAATTTCGTGACAAAGCCATGCATGACTATGACAAGCTGTTGACAAGGTTGTGACAAGGCTTGACAACTTCAGCCCATCACTTCCCTTACTACATTCTAGCCCACCCGCTGCTCTCCAGCCTGGAAAGCTTCAGCCCATCTTCTGTCCCTTGTCTCAGCCCAGTCCAACCTTTAACTCCTCCTACTTGGGCCATCAGATTATCGCCCTCACCAGTAGGTTGGTCGCTAAATGAGCCCAGCAAGGAAGGCACGCATCACATGAAGACAAGGCGCCTGCAGGGCCGGCCTGCCTCATCGCTCCACAACAAACTCGGGAAAACGTGGGGGTGTACAAATCGTTGAGATCCCGTATATTTCGCCCCATATCTTCCTCAATCAATACCTTCCGTCTTCAGCAGATACCGAGTACGCAGGTGTCCAGAGACCTTGAGCAGCCTTTCTGCACCAACGTTCTAGTCCTCGGATCTACCAACTCCTTGTCTCGAGAGAGGTACAGCAACTCCAGGCTGAACGTCGCCCTCCTTGTATCCTGAAGCCTTCCCAAGGGTTGTGCAGAATATCACTACAAAAGACCAGATCTCTCTCCTACTGCGTAGCCAGAGCCGAAACACAACTGCTTCACATGAGTACCACAATTTCAACCTTGTCCCCTATCTGTTTCCTATCTCTCAGCCCTCTCACTTCCTTATGGTCGACAGGCAGATAAGAGGACATGCCCGCACCTGCAACAAGCGTGAAGTGCATACTGGCCCAACTCCCTTACAGTCTCAGTCGATCATGGGCTGTCCAACCGGGTAAGGACCTACCTATACTTCGATCTTCATCTTTGTTTATACCAACAACAGAGACTCACGTACCTCCTCTTTTGTGCCGGACCAGCTTCCCTCTCGACCATGTTAGGACAGCAGTGTGCCAGGTTAGAGCCTTTCCATACCTGCAGCAGGAAAGCTGAGCCAGTTCTCGGTTCCAGTTGGTAAGTGATCAACTCTTCCTTACTCTTGCGTATGATCTAGATGAAGTCTGAGTTGTATATATAAGTGACCTCCACAGGAATCGAACTCAGGATGTGTGGTTTAGAGTTTATAGATTTGGGAGGGTTCAGTGAGTTTCGAACTAATGACCTCTGTACAAATAAAATGTTGAATTATGCTGACAGGAGGAATCGAAGTAGAGACCTTTTACATGCTTTGTTTTCAGCCTTGACCTGCTGACTTTAAGAACTGATTTCTACCCCTTAAATCGAACATCCACCGTTGAATTTTTAATATGTTGTAGATTGAAATACTTAGTTTACTGTGTTAAAATTTGAGAGAAATTTAACGGTCGGATTGGGATTTACGAGGTCCTAAAGTAGGACAGTTGGGCTGTTTCTACAACAGAAGAAAATTTGACCAAGTATAGAATTTTAGCTTATAGTCCAACCTTAGAGTTTATATAAGAGTTATGGTAGAGTTTTGGAGAGACCTTTGCCCTATGTTTAGCATACATATTTTAGAGGAATTAAAGAGTGTTTCCGGAATTCTTATATGCTAATCTAAGTCATGGATCTTAACTCAAATCGGACCTTAATGACCCTTTAAAGAAAATCTAGAATCTGGCATAACTCTTGTAATTCTATACTAAAATTTTCCGTAAGAACTAGATTTTGGAGATAAGTTTCAAAGAAGAGTTGGAAACTAAGTTATAAAAAAGTTTCGGAGTTTCGGGACCGGGGGTAAAATAGTCCTTTTACCTTTAGAGGGTATTTTAGTAAATTCCCTTTATGAGATTGTACATCTTAGGCGTTTATAACTTCTAAGAGAGTGGGATGTGATTTTGATACACTTGCCTTGTATAACAGGCGATTGAGTTGCTACGGTTGCAGACCGAGTTGAGATTAAGAGTTTTGAGATTTTATTCAGGTAAGTCCTTGCGACTAACTTAGCTGGTTTCTGGATATTAGTTGAGTGATAATAGTGGTGTGTGTACCACGTGTGTTATAATAACAACTTGTTAGGACGACCGTCGTTATTATGTGTTAAGGCCCAAGTGTATGTATAACGGGCCATGACATCACTGCCCAGCTCTGTCAGGAGACTGGGAGGTTCTCTATACCCAAACCATCCATGTACACGGTGAGATGCATCGGATCCACTCCTGATGGGTACACGGGGGCGGAGGCGAGGTTTGGGAATCCCTCGTGTCACAAAATAAGTATCATTAGAGTGAATGACTTAAATGAACATAATAAATGGATTGTTTGAAAGCATGATGAGTGTTTATATTTTTATGTGTGTGTGTGCTATTATTATTCTCCTAATGTTTAGATAACTAGCTAATGGTTGTTTTGTGGTGTTTTTTTAGATTTACCGCAGGTTAGAACAACAGCTGAGTGATCCGGAAGTAGTGGTCAGCCGGGTCTCCGTAATCCTTAGAGTGGGTGTTCTTTCCTTTTGTTAAGACAATTGGTCTTTTTCCTTTGTTTAAGAACTATAGGCTGCTAGACCTTGTTGCATTCATTCCTTTAAAAATACTATTTCATAAAATTCGGTTTTTCTTATTTGTGTCTTGTTGCAAGATCCTAGTAATATTGTTGTCAAACTGAGGTCGGGACCCATTGTGAGGTCCTAACCTGTAATGTCTCGAGTTCTGAGAATTCGGGGTGTTACAGGGCAGCCAATATGTCATCTGTATATGGCTCCCAATCAAAAAAAAAATCATAATACTAACATACTTCAATAAAACTTTACAATTTAATGTGAACCTGGAGGTGCAACGGTGTTTTCCGGTGACGGCGGCGGATCTCTCCGGTGGTAGAAGGAAGAGTCGATTGAAAGAGGGCAAGAGAAGCTATCGAATTCGAATGAAAATGAAAATGAAAGATTGAATGTATGTTAGAAGAGAAGAGGAAGTTGAGCTTTAATAGAGGGCAAGAGGCTTGGGATTGAGCCTCTTCATTGCCTTATTTATTGCGCATGCATGAATCAGAGGTAGGGGATAGGAAAATCAAAACTAAAAAGGCATTAGAGGCGCCCTCTATATTTAAAAAAAAAAAAATAAAGTGTACTATACGCGCGCCTTTATATCTTTTTTTTAAAAAAAAAAATTTTTACACTAGAAGCGCGGTCCTAGACCGCGCCTATGTGTTTTTTTTTTTCAAAAATTTTTGCGTAAATTAAAAAGCTGTCAAAGACAACGTTTTTTACGAAAAAAGCGCGGTCTTAAACCGCAATTCTATTCCCAAACCTAAAGCTCGTGCACGCGCCTATGTGTTTTTTTTTCAAAAATTTTTGCGTAAATTAAAAAAACTGTCAAAGACAGCGTTTTTTACGAAAAAAACGCGGTCCTAAACCGCGATTCTATTCCCAAACCTAAACCTGGTGCATTTTTTTAAATTAGTTTAGTCCGAGCCTAAAATAATAAATATTTGTACTTAGGCAAAAAGATCCTGAATATTTACTGGTCCCACAAATCCCAAGTCTGTTTCATGCTTTCTATCTCCCATTCCTTCCTGTTTGACATCTTCCGACTGTTACCCAAATACCAAATACCAACACCTCTCCCCGCCTTCAATCTCAGTTCTTCCTATCTGCTTCTCAGTTTCATCTTTCAATCAGTAATCTATGTTCATCTTCCATGTCATCGGAAATGGTGACATCGACTTACTCTATGCGTTCACGCCTTCAATTATCTATCGTTAGCTAGGAACTTCACCGACTTGCTATGGCTCTTCTTGAATTAATCGTTTGATCCATCAAGTTGAAGTTTGGTGATGGAGCAGAGCGGAGTCCATATTCTCTCGATTCAGTTTCAATCATCTGTCAGTAAGTAAGATTTGGGCCTTGCTATTTGCGCCCATTAATTGTCAAAATCAAATGAATTTTGACATTAATGGCCAAATCAAGAAAAGGTGATGATTGATTAGATAAGTTAACATACAGCTTAATCCATTTGAATTATATAGGGCCTTGCTATTTGCGCCCATTAATTGTCAAAATCAAATGAATTTTGACATTAATGGCCAAATCAAGAAAAGGTGATGATTGATTAGATAAGTTAACATACAGCTTAATCCATTTGAATTATATATAATCATAATTAATTTGAATAATTTAAAAGACAAATATTACGTTTAAAAAATATAAACTAATTTGTTACTAGTTTAATAATTCATGAATTGAATAAGAATATCCAAACTTTTTTTTAACTTTATTATGAAATAATTAATGTAATTTTCGAACAATATATTTCAAGAACAATGTCCGGAATATAAGACGAGTTTTGGTTCCATATTTCAATTTAATAAATGCAGTTTTTTTCTCAACTATTTGCGTTCCGCTTGATTTCGTTGATCATGTAAAATAACCTGATCATATAAGGCGGTTGGAGGTTTGTTACAATTTCTATGAAATCAGGAATCTGAGTCATACTTATATCAAGTGCTTGGTAAGACTTGAAATCAGAATGTAAATAGTTTCATGAAATGACTCATTCCAAACATAAAAACTCGAATCCATACTTTAAAGGTGAGTATCATTCATTCCAATATATTACCCATTTAAATTTGAAACCACATCCATATATTTTCATTATACATATATTTTATTCAATTATTTAATTATACAAAATAAATAATATAAAAAAAACTTTATCTAATTTGAATTATATTTCAAAAAGAATTTAATTTTTTTTTACCAACAACTAATAAAGTAAATAATTGACTATTATACGTATATTTCAATCAAAATGACATGTCATCGAAAAGTGTTGAAAAAAATATAATTACTTGAACTAGACAAAGTAAATTTTATAGAAGAAATTATATACCAATTTATTCAAGTTGATATTTGGTTCATACTTATATTTTAAGTCATTAGTTGATCTTTATTTTTATTAAAAATAGTTTATACTGACATTATAAATATACACATATATCATCAAATATCATATGATTTCCCGTTCAATAATTTATATAAAAATCAAATAACATGTTTCAGGAATCCTTATTTCCAACATCATAGAAACACCGTGTATCAAGAATGATTGATTCTAATTATTTACTGCATTTCGATTCCTGCTTCCAACTCATTCTACCGTCATACCAAACGAGTCCTAGTTATAATAGTAAATAACATGTTTCAGATTACTTAAGTTTGATTCCCAGTAACGCATACCCGTGTTTGATTCCCGACAAGCGAGATTTTTATATTTGCTTTTGTTATAATAAAATGAGAGAGTATGCACCCCAAGCCCTCGTCGCATGCAGACTCTAACTTTGTGAGGCTTTTGTCCGTCCTAAGAGTAAGCTTGTTAATTAAATACGGGCTTGAGCATGTTAGGTTTGGTTTACCGAATTTAACTAAACCGAGTGGTTTTGGTCTATACCTAACCGAGAACCGATAATTTAGTTTCGTTTAAGGTTTGCATATTTTAGAAAATAGGTTTAAGTTCGGTTATGGAGTAATAACCGCTAACCGATGATTTAAACCGAAAAATCGACTTTTAATTAATTTATTTTTTAAAAAGAAGAGAAACTCATATTTGTTATTTTTATCGAGATAGATTTAGATTCAAATATAATAATATTTGTTATCTTTATCGGAATAAATGAGAGTGACTACATTTGTACTTTACATTGTAGTTTTTATTTTTTTTAATAGTATTTAAATGTTTGTACCTTTTACTTTTTAGGTTGATTTAGGTGCAAAACTTAATCTGAAACCTTCTAATAGGTATGATTTTGGTTTCTAATATTTTTAATTTTTGGTTTTAGGTTCAAGACGAAGCCAAACTTACTTTTATAGGTTCAATTATCGGTTCATTTTTTAGAAAAATTGATTTTAGCTTCTATTTAATTTATCGCGGTTCGGTTCGATTTTAGACTACGCTCACTCCTAATTAAACATTTTATTTATGTTATTAAATTTGATTAATTAAGTATTACGATTTTTTGTAAGTGTGAGTAAAGTTAACTAATTATACGTATTGGATAAATGATAATTAAAAATAAAAATTAATCAACATTTAAATCAATAAAGTTAACTCATTATACATATTAGTAAAGTTGAATGTTGTAAAGTTAATCAACATTCAGTAATAAGATAAATGAAAAAAAAATTGCTTATTGCATTACCTCTGGTGCCAAACGTCAACATTCAAATCAAAATTCATGAAAAATTACTGACATTTGCAGTGAGTGGGATGTAATATTACATCATTTGCATGAATTGGTTGTACTATTTGGGGCGCAAATAAGATAGCCCTAAGATTTCCTATTGTTTGGTGTTTATTATTTGCTAATTATTTGATTGATCGTCCTGTCCTGACCTAATCTGGCATGTGCTGAATCTATTATTTTGAGATATAAAGGAATTTTACCTACGCGATAAATTTGGAAAAGTTTTGGTTCATCAATAGGGGAACTGTGGAGATTCTGCTAGTTTTGGATGAAGAAAGATGTGACAATTCATAAATTGCGTAAAATTGGACTGGATATATGACATCATACACAAAGTGCTTGAGGTCACTGTTGTAAATGGCTATTGTTTGTGGAAGAACTGATGGCAATAAATTAAGAGTTGTCTTGCTTAATGCTGCCATTGGCATAGGACATCTGTTATTTGTTTCAGTCATTAAATATGATGGTGCTACCGTCGTGGAGAATGAGTCATTTGCTATTTCATTGTCATTTACCTTGACTATATATGTTATTCAAATAGCAACAAAGAATAAACAAGAGCTACATTGGCTTGTCAAAAGTTGTATCCCCATCACTTTTACAGAATCTCATCAATCATTGCATAGTAGATGAATTGGATTAGGTACAAACACACCAGCTTTAAAAGATTATTAAATCATACTAGAAATTAGGCACAACAATCATCCTCTGTATCAGTTTCTTCGCATTTCCCTTCCAGCTTGATATCCTTGTACCACCTTGCACATGCCGCATAGGCAAAGAAGTCTATCAGTGTCAGTGCCGCTAGCAGAAAGTAAAATCTGTCCAAGTGACCCTTGTTCAAGTTCCCCGGTATCCATCCTGGCATGTTGTCTACTGTTGATATTCTCATAACTATGGACACTAAGAAGCTGCTTACGTAATTCCCAAGTGAGATCGATGTCATGCAAAGAGCACTACCAAAACTCTTGAGTCCATCAGGGGTTTGAGCATTGAAAAACTCTAGTTGACCCACATACATGAAGACTTCTGATGCACCTATCAGTGTATATTGCGGAACTTGCCAGAAAATGCTCAGTGTGCTTGAGTTTGCGCCCTTGCAGTGTGGACAGTCCTTTGGGGCATACTTCAGTCTATATAACTCAACGATTCCTGCAGCAATCATTGCCACTATTGCTATGATTAGGCCGACTCCCATTCTTTGCAGTTCAGTGATCCCTCTAGCATTTTTCTTTCTGATTCTGCTCACTATTGGATCCAAAACACGCCGGTAGATGAAAATAAATGCTGCTACACTTAATATGTCGAAGCTTGACATGCTTGCTGGTGGTATCTGGAAGCCTGAGATAGTAGTTTTCATTGCAGCACCTTGCTCAACAAAGAGGGATGCCATTTGAGTGAACACCACTGAGTAAATTATGGTGCACAACCATATAGGTAACAGTCTTAAAATGCATTTTACTTCTTCAACTTGTGTAACTGGGCATAGCCGCCATGGATTGTGAATTCTCTGACCTTGGTCTGACAAATCGCCTGATGTCACGAGTGCTGCTTTATCTAGAGCTCTGCAGGAAAATATGAAACAACGTTAGCATCCTTGTTGATAATGTTTGAGGATTTAAGAAAGCAGTGTGAAGTCATAACGCTCTTCAGTCTTCACTTACTTGAATCCATCAGTATGGAGCATTTTTCGGCCTGTATTTGCAGAATTTTCCTTGTCATTTGCTTCATAGAGTGTTTTGCCTTCTGATGGTATTTCATTCCTCCATTTTCTACAAGCAGAAACTAGGACCTGGCAAAATCTGGACAAAGGGTTGCCACTTGCTTTGAAGTGCCTATACCTTGGTGTCCCTACAAGGAATAAGACTAAGGCAGCAAATGCTGATGCCGTAGATGCCCAAAACCCGAGAACCCAAAACCCTTCATCCTCGAAAAATACCAAGATAGTGTTGGAGAAAAGTTCTCCAAGGTTCAGTGCCAAGTAGAAATAACTGAAAAAGGAAATCTTCGAGTGTGCCTCCCTCGGATGTTCTTCATCAAATTGATCAGCTCCAAATGTGGCGATATTCGGTTGATACCCTCCATTACCTAGTGCTATGAGATATATGGAGAGGTAAAACAATCCCATCTCCATGTTTGTATGAGGTGCACATGGAGTCTTTAGATCTCCACATCCTTTCGGTTTGAGCAGAAAGAGGTGTGTAGATACTGATAATAATGCGAGTCCCTGTAAACATTCAGATAAGAAGATAAGAAGCTAGAAAAACAAATGTTCCCTGGTTTATACATGTATTATAGTTCTGTTAATTAGCGATCTCTGTAAAGATGTCTGGAAACTCATACATATTCTTCATAGTATGAAACTTACCACTACGAAGATGACTTGAAATACAGCACATGTTTTGTACCGTCCCCAGTATGAATCACTGAGAAATGCACCTACTAGCGAGAAGATATAGACAGTTCCTGTCCACTTGCTAACACTATTAGCAGCATCTGCATTATTCTGCCCCACTACCCTAGTGAGGAAAAGCACTAGGTTTACTCCCACACCAAAAAAGGCCAATGTTGCAAGCCCTTGATTCACTGCATAAAAGATAGGAAAAGGGAAAAAAGTTATGTCAGATTATCTGTTGTTATTACTTCTCTTGTTTGTTGAAAGATACTAGTTAGTTAAGAGTTTCCGTTCCTATTTGTTATTTTATAATCACTGAAAACTGATCAATATTGTCTTTCATGCTACTAACGTACCATTCTTAATATGTGTAAACTGTTGTGTTTCGAGTGCTTAGCCATTAAAAAACTCTTTTTTATAGTAATTCATGTTCCCTTCAGACTAATGTATCCATGCACTATATATATGAAAAAGCTTGTCAAAATGATCCTGTTTGTCAAGTTATTACTCTTGCACATATATGTTTTGGCCTAGGAACTGATTGTGTTATGATATATACCAGATTTACTCTTTTCTTTTCTTTTTGTCTTTTTTTTAAATTCTGTTATGTGATTTGACGCTTCTTGGTTCTGATTTGACATGCAAGAAATTCTGGCTGAACCAGAAAGGATAAGGGTTGTTCGAACTGTAATCTCAAGGTATTTGGGTGGTCAGAATCTAATGGTACGATTAATAGATTTGTTTTAAATCTAGGGTATATGAAGTTTGTGGATTAGAGAGTTTCTTCCCTCAATTACAGGTTCAAATTTGAGCTTTAAGGGAGCGTTTTACTTCTTTTTGTAGGTCTAATCGACACAAAGTATGCCACCACTCAATTAGAACAGAAAAAACTAGCACTTCTATTGTTGGATAAGCCCAAGCAGTAATTATTACGAAGGAAAAAACTATTATCAAATGAAAAACAGTTTTTAAAACCTCTGCCAAACACACCAGTTATAATGGATGCTTGATATTGTTCATCTCATATGTAACTATTGTAGACTTGTAATAGCATATATCTTTTGATTGCACTAGCTCGATCAAAAGGTTCCTAATAAATGTAGAGGATAACTGTGTGTTTGTTTAGGAGGGATGACACGGCAGCTAAGTTGCCCTCATAACCGTTATTTGACATTGACAAGCAATAAAGGAAGGACAGCACGTAAAACTAGTTTGCATATTGGTTATACTACACGGTGCATGTATTTGTAACTTTGCTTTATGAGCTTATTTATCGTCTTGCTTATGAATTTGTGTCACTTCTATTGTGTTCCTTTCTTTCTCAAGTCTCAAGCATCTTCAGCCGTATGTGTTTAATGTGTTATAACTAAGAAAAGAAGTGTACCGAGTATGATGATCCCAGCACACCATTTTCCGGTCTTGTGGCGAACAGCTTGGTGGCCATGTTGATCCACTGACCCGTCGAGTGTGTACACTTCTGTTGCTTCCTTGACCTGCAATTTCCGGTTCGTAATTAGTCTTTATTTTCATTGAAGGCATGCACAAAAATGCATTGTGATTGATGATCCAAACTCAAAACAAGACGTTCATTGTTATATCGTTTGCCATAACTTGTGTGTACATGTAAGAAAGCTAGAGTGAAAGGAGTTAGAAGGATGACTAACCTCCCTTGAGACCTCAAAGACATCCATGGCAATGAGTTGCTTGAGGGAATGTTTTTTTGTCAATGCAGGAATGTTGGAGAGAAGTTGGTGAGATATGCACTGTTTGTGATGACAAGCTGAGAAGAAGAGAAGGAGAAGTGGTATTTATAGAGAGGTAAAGTAGAAATGGAAGGTTGAGAATGTGGAAGCATGACAACCATCAAAGGCTTCACAAAATATGACCTAATTTGACTCAAAAGTGGTAAATTTTGATGATATTTCTGAAATTTATAAATAATATAGGTTGAAGTGAGTGCAATATGCAATATCTTGTTTTTAAATGGTGAGTTTTGTCTTGTAATTACACTAACTTAGAGACTACACAAGCCAAACCTAATCTACCTAATTTAGTTCACATGACTAAAGATTGTGTTGGTACTTAAAAAACTCATGAAATTCTAATGAAAGAATATACAATTGAGAAAGAAGTGAAAAGAAAAAAAACATAAGATTTTTTTTTTCATAATTTAATATTGCTCCAATTCATTTGCTGTATCCAATATGTCATAAGGTTGGGTGCTGATGTTGATTGCTTGCTTTTGCAAGCCCACTAACCAAAATTGTCACTTCCCAAATCTCCTGCTCCAGCTTGCAAATTTGGAATTAATTGGAACTTAAAATAAAACTGAGAGTAATACTCTTTAACAGTCGTTCTATGTTCAGCTGCAAATTTGGAATTCATTTGCAATCATTATCTTCTATGTATTGATTAGAATTTATATCTTCTTTAAGGCCATGTGCTTGTTTCCATGGCAAACTTGGCTCTTGTCATTTCGTATTAAAAACACTTTGCAGTCCAGCTGACTTAGTTACAGTCTCTCTATTTCCTTCAAACAATTGGCTGGTCATTTAGATATTATGTGTTGAAGCTAAACGATATATAATCCGGATTAAAGTACGAAAGAATTTGGCGAAGTAAGCTCTTTTTTATGACCATTTGTTTTGTAGATTCCTCTAACTTTTACAGTCTAGTTGATTTACCACTATTACGAGGCTAATTAATATTTGTAAAAGGCATAGTTAGTGAATTTGGTCTTAAAAGTATTTGGCTTTTTTATGTCCTTTGTTGCCTTCGCTTCTATCCGGATTTCCGCTTTGTTTTGATTGTTGGTTTGTTTGTTTTTACGGGTGTTTGCCTGTCATTTTGTCCATCGTTTAACGCCGTCTTGTTCTACTTCTACTATTTGAAGATCTTGTTATTTATATAGACCCGTAGTCCCGTACACAATCTAATTAGCCCTTCCAACTAGTTCGCCTAAAGAAAATTACGAATATGCACAATTATTTGGAAAACTTGTGTTATTATTTCACCATGTAGACTATTCCAACCCGAATGTATTTAGAACTGTTTTGGTATAAATTTCATGGAATCAAGAGCGGCTTTCGAAACCACTCAAATCAATTCTTGATTCGAAAGTTCGTTTTATGATTTTGATTCATTCCAATTCATTAAGATTGTTTTTTCTCTTCAAATGACTTTTTGTTTGGGATAAGATGTGACAAGGTTATTTAGAATATAAAAATAAGTTCTTAGAATAATATATTTTTCAGCCTATGATTTATAATTGTAATTTTAACCAAACAATATTTTGAGGAATCGGAATAAGTTATTCTTCAATCTATTTCGATTTTTGATTCCCTGATGATTCACGCACGAACACCTAATGAGCCCTTTATATTATTAAAATTATAAACTAGTTATGAACGAGTCCTTTATTCTTGTATTAGTATTTCATATTTTCGATGTTCATATGTTAAAACAATATACCTAAGTCATACCCTTACAGCCTCAAATTGTACTAGATAACTAGGTTATCTTTTCTATTATATGTACTCGTTTTATTTTTATTCTAGTAGATACCACCTGTTCATACTTCTAATGTTTTAATATAAAAAGTAGATAAAAGAAAAAGCAATGTATATGATGTTGTAGTAGAAAATTAGCAATAGATACCATAAAAGTACATGTAAAGTATTACTGGGTGCCGGAGATCGTTGCAATGTCGTAAGGAGTCGCGTAATCAGAACTGCTGACGCAAAAAATCATCCTCGAACCCGAGCAAAACTAACCATTAAATTCATGTTTCAAGTAAAAATTTACGTCAACGGTTTCCCTTGACACGTATTTTTCTTTCGGTCCCGGGAAAAAAAAAAAAAAGCCTGATAGTGCCGATTTCTGCCCCGAATTTTTACATGGGATCGCAAAACGAGTATTGTCAGTATATAGTAAATCAAACATCGTGTAAATAAATTTATGTATTTAAAAAAATATTAACTCACGTTTTTTCACATGTTCAAATATTTTGAATATATGAATTTTCCAAATATTTAGAACAAATTTCTTTTGTTGTCGAACACTACAATAAAACGTATAACTAAATTATATCATATATATATATATATATATATATATATATAGAGGTTAGTTCCGGTGAGGAGAAGGCTTGTGGATAGGAATTAGGAGGTCCGTGAGCCATTGGATGGGATTTAAATCAACGCCTCTCATACACTCATCATTAATGGCATTTTAGTAATTGCATAAATATGGAAAAACAAAACAAAATCAGACACTAAAATATACGTATAACCCTCCCTCACATTCTCCATCCTACCTTGTGAACCCCTCTCACTTGCCGCTACACACAGGCTTCATATATGCCCGATTTTCAACCCAATCAGAGATTGATTAAACAAAAATGGTGCAATCAAAGAGAATACATGATGATTCAGACATTGTTTCTTCAAAATTCTATTCTCACGGGTTAGGTTTCTATTCTTAAGATTTAGGTTTCATTATGATTGATGTTTGTTTTCAAAATCAAATTTGTTTGAATCATTTGTGTTTGATAGGTTTGATTGAGAAAATACATGTATATACATATGTTGAGTTGGTCTAATAGCTCCAATTGAACAATCTATATGCTCTTTTTAGTGTGCACGTAAACTGTTCGACAAAATGCCTCATAGAAAAATAGTCTATAATATTTACATGAGCAATGACATAAAAGTATGAACACCGATGTATAAAAGCATGAACAATGACGTATATAAGTATGAACACCTATGAATAAAAAGTATGAACTTACACTAGTATATTTTATATTGCTTTACAGATTCAGTGATGTTGGGTACACAATCATCACCAATCATTGTGTCGGGATTGAGGGCGAATGCTCCATGTGATGAAGGTGACACTATTATACAAGTAACTCCAAATAACTCTACCAAATGGGTTCCAATTTGTGATGATGCCTTGAAACCACATATTGGTCAACAATAGTGAAAGATGTATGGTATGACATATATAGTTGTATGACACTTGTCAAAAACGATAATGATCGTTTGAAGCAATTCTCCAACATAATCAAAGAGTACAAGAATTTGGTGGTGGAATCAACAGGTTATACAACACCTTCTTAAAGAGATTTCTTTGAGGCATTTGCAACAACAACTAGACCTACTACTGTCACTGTGTTGCCACCAGAGAAAGTAAAGAACAAAGGAATTCAGATACGCTACATGAATGGACAAAAAATACATTCGAAAGAATCTCAAAAGGGTGAAAGAAAGTGTAAAAAGTGTTGCAAGAGTGGGTATGACAACAAAAATTGTGAAAAATTTAACAAGTAAGAATGAGACAACATGTAAAATAAATATGAACAAATTTGTTTTTGAGACTTATTATATAGTTTTCCTATATTTTTTAAGTTTGTTATTTTGTTTTGAACATTTTTTCGGAAAATGAGATTGTCTTAGAAAGAATATCGCTTAAGTACGAATATCAATGTCTTGCCTATAAAAGTATGAACACCGGTTGATAAAAACATGAACAATGGAGCATAAAAGTATGAACAATGGCGTATAAAAGTATGAACTCCGATTAATAAAATCATGTTTAATTCACAATTTCGAACCATAACTTCCGTTTTAACAATTTACCCTCTATTGTGTATTTGTTGAAAATAGCCCGATGTTTAATTTACAGGAATAATAGTTGTGAACCATAGTATGAACAATCAGTTGACTACATAAAAGTATAAACACCGATTAATAAAAACATGAAAAATGGAGCATAAAAGTATTAACAATAGGCTATAAAAGTATGAACACCGATTAATAAAAACATGTTTAATTTACAGCTTTCAACCATAGTTTCCGTTTTAACAATTTTATCATTTGTTGTGTATTTGTTGAAAATAGCCCGATGTTTAATTTACAAGAACCATAGTTTCGAACCATAGTATGAACAATCATCTGACTATATAAAAAGATGAACACCGATTAATAAAAACAAGAACAATAGAGCATAAAAGTATGAACAATTGCGTACAAAAGTATGAACACCGATTAATAAAAACATGTTTAATTTACAATTTTGAACCATAGTTTCCGTTTTAACAATTTACCCTCTGTTGTGTATTTGTTGAAAATAGTCCGATGTTTAATTTACAAGAAGCGTAGTTTTGAACCATAGTATGAACAAATAACAATCAGCTCACTATATAAAAGTATGAACACCGATCAATAAAAATATGAACAATGGAGCTTAAAACTATGAGCAATGGCGTATAAAGTAAAAACACCGATTAATAAAAACATGTTTAAGTTAGAGTTTTGAACCATAGTTTTCATTTTAACAATTTTACCCTTTATTGTGCATTTGTTGAAAATTGGCCCCATGTTTAACTTACAAGAACCATAGTTTTGAACCGCAATATGAACAATCAGCTGACTATATAAAAGTATGAACACCGATTAATAAAAACATGAACGATTGAGCATAAAAGTATGAACAATGACAAATAAAACTATGAACACAAATAAATACAATCATGACAATTCATTGGTGTTCATAGTTTTTATTACATATATGTCTCTTTGCTTGTTCATTATCAAGATCTAACTCCTCTTCAGTTCAAGAGTCCACATTATCCTCGTGTTTAGACAATCCTCATTGGATTTAGAATCTTGTACCAATTTTTGTTTCTTCCTTCTTCTTTGTAGGAAAGATGCAAGTGTATCTGAAAAAATAATATAAAAAGACAATGTAAAAAAATGTGAAGAGTTCAATCATGTAAAGAACAAAAGCTTCAACATTTACAAATACCCAACATTGCGTGAGGTTTACACAATTTCGTAAGGTGAAATGGGTGTGCCCAAGCAAGCAGACGAGTTCTTGTTACCTCATCTCCCTAGCCTCTCTCTTTTCAAAGGAGCATTGGGAATGAATTTAAGTCTATAGTGTCAGACCTGCCCTCCTCATAGTAATCACCATTCACCAAGTACATACTTAGCTACCCAATTTTAAGATTCAAGAATCTCTTTGAATTTCAACCCCAAGAGTAAGTAAGTTCTGAATATGTAGATTGTTCCTACATACGTACCAGCTAGGTAGTAAGCATGCAATCTCTCATAAATCCAACAACATACAAACTATACAAAAGCAATTTCCAAATCAATAATTTATGATTAGGGTAAATGTGCATATCATCATCACTATTTCATACGTTTATGAGATAGACTTAGTTTCTACCATAATAAGCAAAACCCTTCTACTCTCCCTTTCTCTACCCTGATTCAACAACTTCGAAAATTGCCTTTATTTTTACTCACCTACTCTCCTAACTTTGGTGTACATTCTTTCCATTTCCTTTCTTAACATCAACTCTTTAAAGGACCAATGCTCAAATAACAATAACGGTGTTATACACATTCAATCATTTCCTTCATCCAAAGAATTTCTAACTGCACGCCTTTCTTCATAACTCATAACTCCTATCTTAATACATACTTTTAAAAACATAATAAAGTATCCGAAAATAAGTTTTAGGTATATATTAACCACATGTTTTTAATATTTATAATTTCTATGAGGCATTTTAACGAATAGTTTGCGTGCATATTAGAAGCAACATAGAGATTATGCAATTGGAAGACATAGATCAACTCAGCATATGTATATACATGCATTTTCGCAATCAAAACTATCAAACACAATAATAAATCAACCAAATTTGATTTCAAACACAAAATCAAAGGTAACCAACCCTAAATCTAAAGATTAAAAACCTAAAATTAAGAGTACAAATTGAACAAAAAAACATACCTGAATCGTCATTTCTCTTTGATTTAACCATTGTTTCAATAAAAATCGGAGGAAATCCTATATGATTTAGTTGTTAGGCGCCGAGAAGGAGAAGAAGAAGTCGAACAGAGAAGAAGAATGGATGTGTTGTGCGTGTGAAGACCGAGGTGTAATGTGTAAAACATCGGAAGTCTATTTTTTAACGTTTGCCAAATTTTAACTCTATTTACCAAAATACCATTACTGAAGGGTGTGTGGGAGCCGTTGATTTAATTCTCATCCAATGGCTCATGAGTCTCCTAATTCCTATCCACAAGACATCTCCTCACCGGAACTAAAATCTATATATATATATATATATATATATATATATATATATATATATATATATATATATGCAAGTGGAATTTAGTTCAGAGCACTTCTAGATGAAAAACATTTTTATAAAATGTTGTATCATAATTTATAATAAATATTACAGTTGTAATGGTAGTGTGTATATATAAATTTATATGCAAGTACTTTACCTAATATTTGATCACTTTAAAAAAGTTAAGGATAAGTGGAAAAGTGTCATACGGTTATATATGGGATTGGTAATAACATTTTCAAAGTGCATCTCCTTATATATGATTCCACTACTAACTCCACGTATCCAATAAGATATACATATACTCAAAAAAATTAAACAAAATAAAATAAGATATAGATATATTCGATGGGCATCTATATACATATATTAAAGCCAAAGCATTTACTTCAACGTGGTTCATCCTCACATATAATATGTCACATGGCATTTTTTTTCTTAAAATTTTGATTTTTTTTAAAAAATTATATAGAGTTGCCATATTTTAAATTAGTAAATAAAATAATAGTATTTTTATCCTATAATAGAACTTATATTTATCTACTTACCAAAGATGTCTTTTATATATATACACATATACATAAACATACTTCAAATTATACTAATAGAATTATTATTCTAGGATAAAACTTATACCAAAATAACTAATTTATTTAATCATTAATATATATATATAATAAATGTATTACTTCCCTTTTTAGTCTTACCACAATCTTCAATATACTCTTAAGATATTCTTCTCATCTTATTTTGAAATTTTTCCCGCTTTTAATTATAAAATGATTAGATAGTTTATTATTCTAACTTTAACATATAAATATATAATTCTTATATTAATTAGGAAATATTATGTATGAACTATTATAATATAATTATTACATTTTCTTTGTTTTTTAAGAATATTATTTAAAACTACCTACGATAATTTTGTAATTGAACTTCTTAAATATTCTCTATTTTAACATTTATACTTTAATTTTTTTTAAAAATTTATTAACTTCATGCCACATTTTATTTTCTTGTGCATTTTAATTTTGTAATTATACTAATTTATAAATAAAAAAATATTAATATAGATAATAGTTATATTGTTTCCATTTTTAGTATTACCATAATCTTTCTATACTCTTAAAAAATTCTTCTTATATCTTTTTTAAAAAATTTTCCACTTTTAATTATAAAATGATTAGATAGTTTATTATCTTAGCTTTAACATATAAATATATAACTATTATACTAATTAGGAGATATTCAATAGCTTAACAAATCTATAAATTATTATAAAATAATTATTACATATTTGTTTTTTAAAAATATTATTTAAAACTAGATCAGATAATTTTGTAATTGAATTTTTAAATATTCTCTATTTTAACATTTATATTTTAATTTAAAGAATTTATTTTGATTTTTCTTTTAAATTTTCTATTCACCTTTTATCATCTTTATAAATAGTCTACTAACATTAATTTTAAATAAGATATGTAATATTATATTTTATTTTTTAAAATAAATACTTAATATAATTTATTTAGTTCAATTTTTTAAAATTACTCTATCATTAAAATTATTATGATACATCAATATTGTTTATAAAAATTTTAAGAAATATTTACCTATTCTTTAAAAAAATTTTTAACGATACATTCGATTTGTTTACCCGTGCCTTGGCACGGGAATTACACTAGTTTATATACAATTTGTTTAAGTGATCTTGGTTAGTTTCTCACTCATTTAAGGGGGATACGATGGATTGTCTAATACGTTTTTTTTTCTCTAATAAATTTTATTACTAATTATGGTCATAATAATAAATTATTGGTAAAAACTAACCACAAAAAATTACATTTAATTTAATTGTAGTAAATTATTCTAATAACAAATATGGCATATAAATCATTATTCTTTTATACATCAAATTTTACACTTTTATACATCATGATCCCCGTATTTCGCAGTTCCGTTTTCTGAGGTTTGATGTTGTCTTTGTTGGCGGTTTTGAGCGTTTGTCGAGAAGGGGGTGTGAATTCATAATCGACTCATGACGTTTTTTATGCAATCCAAATATGAGGGGTCTACGGTTGTTCCTCATGCTTCCTACCTGAGTACTTCCTTTTTATCTACTTTGATCACCCAGGTACTTCAGTTTTATCCAAACCACTAAGAATTGTCAATTCTAGGTTCATGTTGCTTTTATAGTAGCAAACACGTCTTACATGAGCGGACTACGAGTGTTCTTCGTGAGAGGGATCTTGCTACATGCGTTTAGTAACTGATCGTTTCTATCACATGTATCTTACTAATCCTTATTTGAATGCTATTATTTTTTTTAATCATGTAGGTTTATAGATTAAATCTAATAATAAGTAATATTGGGACAGATAGAGCAGATATTTACTTACGGTTAGGATAAGAACAAACAATGGGAAAGAGTTTAAGAAAATGATGATCACCACATCTCTTGGTGAAGTGAATAATTATAAAGTGCAACGTTTTTTTTTTAATTTTACAAACAAACTTCATTTGCAAAACCTTTTTAGATCTTCTTTCATATTGTCTCATTCTAATATTAAAATCTCTCCAGCTTAGTTGGTAATTTGATAGGTATAACGACGAAATTTTGATAAGTTACCAATCTTAGCGTGAACCTAATTTATGGCTCACACTCGTACTACTAATATATATTTTGTTTCCTTGTATCTAGTTATTGAGAGAACTTTCCATCAAAACCAAAGATGATATCCACCCCTATGAGTTGCTATGGCAGACTGAACACTTCGCCAGTTGACACAACCGAACCTGACACAACAATCTTTAGTTGTGACCATTCTTGCAATAGGAGAGGACGTCAACTTTGAGTTGAAGCCATGATTGATCCACCTACTTCCCCTCCTTTCATGGGCTAAGTGGGGAAGATCCGGTCAAACATATGGGGAAATTCTACACAGTTTATACGAGAATGAAGCGGGCCAACGTCACTTATAAGCAAATCAAGATGAGAGCTTTTAGATTCACCCTCAAGGATGCAACCGATGACTAGTATTATCATCTACCCGCCGGAAGCATAGACAATTGGAACAACCTGCACAAGGTTTTCCTCGAAAAGTACTGTCCGGCGAAGAAAGCAAATAGGTTGAAAAAGGCTATAAGCAACAAGCAATAAGAGAACGAAAACCTATAGGAGTACTTTGAGCGAATTTTCAAGGCTTCACTCAAGTTGTGATCTAAATCATGTCAAACCTTATCTTAAAAGATAAAAAAGTACATTTCAAAAAAATTAATCAAAAGATAGCCTAAAAAGGTGAAAAAGAGAAAATAATATTTCAAAACTCATAAACGTGTGGACCAATCAACTAAATAAGTGGGAATGTTCGGCCGATCACTTGAAAATAAACCGACTCAAATGGTTATGCATACTTGGTCAATCGCTTGGACAAATGTTGGAGATCGGCCGATCAATGGTCGGTGGTCGGCCGATTGCCTCCAAGGCTTTGAGCAAATCTTCGTGTTTCACTCTCGTATCTCAATCAATTTCATCTTGACCTTGACTTTCTTGACCGCACGGAGAACTTTAGTGTTTTGAGGACATTCTTCCGCATATAACTCCATTTTTACTCCATATATGCCTAGAATGCATGCAATATCATTAACGCACCACAAAAAGGAAGGAAATATGTCAATATACAATGCAAATATACACTAAATGCTTAAGAGATGGATTATAATAAGGGTGAAAAAAACGCTAAAATGGATGTTATCAAGAGCCATGAGAATCGGCGGTGAGTTTTATCCGACTAGGCTCCGACATTGAAGATGTTGTAGACAATCTCTTACAACGACCCTAGATCTAGGGTTTTATCTCTTCCTTCTTTCATGTGTGGATGCAGGGTTGTTAGCAAACGATGTTGGATACTATCATGCGCAACCACTTATCTTTGGCCACAACAGCTAAGTCTTGGAAGTCGAATTTCCCGTTACCGGAATTTCCCGCTAGATATTGGAGGTAGGGCTGAGCAGATTGCGGTTCGATTCACCGAACCGCAACCGAACCGCAAATTGCGGTCCAAACAGCAACCGAACCGCACTTAATCGGTTCGGTTTGCGGTCCGCAAGTTTTTGTTTTGCGGTTTGCGGTTCAAACCGCAAAAAAAAAAACGCAAACCGCAAAAAAAAACCGCAAAAAAACCGCAAACCGCAAAAAAAAACCGCAAAAAAACCGCAAAACCGCAACCAAACCGCAAAAAAAAACCGCAAAACCGCAAGCAAACCGCAAATTGCGGTTCATTTGCGGTTCGAACCGCAAACTGAACCGCAAATTTGCGGTTCGGTTTGCGGTCCATGTTTTTCAGGTTTGCGGTTTGCGGTTCGGTTTGCGGTTTTGGACCGATGCTCAGCCCTAATTAGAGGCCGACTTCGGCTGCTACAACCGCTTGATTTCCTCGATTTTCGACTGCTGCAACCGCTAGGTGTTGGAGATTATCTTTGACATGCTAAGTAGTGGCAGCGAAAGCTTAATTCTTTTCTCCTTGATAGATCTCATATTGTAAATAGAGTAGAATAGAGGGCACCCTATGTAATTATTGTAAATACGTTTATTATAAATACAATCCATCTGTCGATGGAAACCCTAAGGGGAATATTATTCACAATCTCACATGGTATCAGACTACTACGTTCTTTAAACCCTTCTTCCGCACTCTCTCCAACCGACGGCCATCCGTTGAGGTTCTCCCCTCGCCTCCGGCTTCACCGTCAACTTTCTAGTCCAGTTATCTCGATGGCTGCCGACAAGAAACCCTCTTTTCACTCCGCTCTCGGAATCTCGAACATCAAGAACAACATCGCTCTTGTGCTTGATCATGACACACCATACACATCTTGGGTTACTCTATTTCGCGTTACTGCGAAAGCCCATAATGTTCTGGATCACATTGATGAAGCAGTTCCACGACCCACGGACATCGACAACTCCTTATGGCTTCAAGTTGATGCCACTGTTCTCCAATGGATTTACAGTACGGTCTCTCGCGACATTCTTCTTCAAATTCTAGATTCTGATGACACTGCGCTCCAGGCATGGAATCGAGTTAAGGATATTTTTCAGGACAATAAGAATACTCGTGCAGTATATCTTGAACACGAGTTTTCAAATTGTAAGTTATTCAGCTTCTCTTCCGTTAATGCTTTTTGCCAGCACCTAAAATCATTGGCCGATCAACTCAAGGGTGTCGGATCTCCGGTTCCGGCTACTCGACTAGTTCTTCAATTGATATCCGGTTTGCCGGCAGAATACAACGCCGTGGCAAGTTTTATTCAGCAAACTGATCCACTACCGAGTTTTGTTAAAGCTCGATCTCAACTTCTTCTTAAAGAAACGAGACTTGCGGCACAATCCGGCAATCCCGCAACAGCCCTTACTGCAGGATCTCGCTCCTCTGATTCTGCGTCATCCACTGCGGCTTCAGCTGACCAGCCCAGTAAGTCCAGGGCCCGCAATAAGAAGACTAAAGCCCGGACCAATGCTTCACATCAGGCCCAGACAAAATATGTCTTTAGGCCCAATGTCGGATGGGTATTGGCCAATCCACAGGCCCAACAGTGGCCAGCCCATCTTTCCTTTCCGCCTCCTCCCAGCGGTGCGCTCTCCTCTTCAGGCCAACAGTGGCCGGCCCATTTCCCTGCAAGCCCATATCATGGCCCGCCCAGCCCCTTTCCATCTCAGCAGGCCGGCCTCCTTGGATCTGGACCATCACAACCACAGGCCCATTATATGCAGGAGCAGCCAACCACTCTCGATCAATCCTTCGCTACAATGTCGTTGAATCCAGCGGATAATTTATGGTACATGGACACGGGAGCAACATCACACATGACGAATAATCCAGGTTCTCTCTCGTCTTTTTCGTATAATGGTAAATTAAATTCGATAATTGTTGGAAATGGTATGCAAATTCCATCTACAGGTCTTGGTGATGCCATTCTTCCCACCACAAAACAACCTCTCCGCCTTTCCAATGTCCTTCTCGCACCACAAATAGTCAAAAATTTAGTCTCTGTTAGACGTTTTACTACCGATAACCGTGCCTCTATAGAATTTGACCCTTTTGGTTTTTCCGTGAAGGATCTGCAAACGGGGACAACACGCATGAGATGTAATAGTTCCGGAGACCTCTACCCAGTCACGAGTCCACCCACCGGTCCACATCATGCACTTTCCGCTGAGTCATCGAGCATATGGCACGCCCGTTTAGGTCATCCAGGCATGCCGGTGTTTGATTTTCTTCGAAATTCATCTTTTTTTAAATGCAATAAGACAAAATTGCTTTCTCTTTGTCATGCTTGTCAATTAGGAAAACATCATCGTTTGTCTTTTGATCGGTCACATACTAGTTCCATTGCACCTTTTGACATTATTCATAGTGATCTTTGGACCTCCCCGATTCCAAGTAAGGAAGGTTACAAATATTACTTGTTATTTCTTGATGATTTTTCCCATTTCTTATGGATTTATCCCATTAAATTTAAATCACAAGTCTTTCAATTGTTTGTGCAATTTCATCAACTCGTAAAAACGCAATTTCAAGCCAATATCAAGAGTTTTCAATGCGACATGGGACGTGAATTTAACAATTCTGATTTCCATAATTTCTTTCGCACTCATGGTATTATTTTTCGTTTCTCTTGTCCTCACACTTCTCCCCAAAATGGAAAAGCCGAACGGATCATTCGAACGATCAATAACATGATGCGTTCGCTTCTTTTTCACGCTTCAATTCCCGTCTCTTTTTGGCCTTTTGCTTTGGAGACATCTTGCTATTTGTTGAACATTCTTCCTTCAACCACCATTCAAAATAAGTCTCCCACTCAAGTGTTGTATCTTACAACACCGTCTTTCAATCACCTTCGCGTTTTCGGTTGTCTTTGTTATCCTAATCAAAGCGCCACCGTGTCTCACAAACTCCAACCTCGATCTTCTCCATGTGTTTTTCTTGGTTACCCACCACACCATAGAGGATATCGATGTCTAGATCTAGCAACACAAAAATTCTTTATATCTCGTCATGTGATTTTTGACGAATCGAGTTTTCCATTTGCTAATCGCTCATCTTTCAACCCGGAACATTACGTCTCATTGTGTGATGATAGTGGATTTTCCAGCTACCATAGAGCCCAGCTGGAAAATATGCTCCCTGCAACAGCCCAGGCCCACCCGGCCCCTTCCCCATCACCCATGACCTCCGGCCCACACTCTGCGTTCGGCCCACCTTCCCCTTGTACTGTTTCCGGCCCGCCTTCCTCCAACAGCTTATCCGGCCCACCTTCTGTCCCTGCTGTCACTCACACCGGCCAGACCCATGCCCAGGCCCACCTCCGCGCCTTGCCATCCGTCCCAGGCCCACCTCCAGTGACACAAGCAGCCCAATCCTCCAATCCCAGCCCATCTGCTGTCCCACATTCCTCAGTGACAACAACAGCTCCCCTTGCCCAACCTTTAATTACGGACATTCCTGCGTCTGCGCCAAACCGACCCCGGACTCGAAGCTGCTCCGGTATTGTCAAGCCTAAACCTATATTCGACCTCTCCGTTACCACTACACCATCATCCCAACTTATCTCGCCTATCCCCAAATCCCACAATTTAGCTCTCCAAGATCCGAACTGGAATCATGCCATGCTCGACGAATATCGAGCCCTTATGCGAAATAAGACTTGGGTACTGGTTCCTCGTCCCCTTGATGCTAACATTGTGCGTTGTATGTGGATTTTTCGTCATAAGTACAAGTCTGATGGTTCCCTTGAACGGTATAAGGCTCGTTTGGTAGCCAATGGATGCTCACAGCAGGTTGGCATTGACTGCGATGAAACTTTCAGCCCAGTTGTGAAACCGGCCACTATCAGGACAGTTCTCAGCCTTGCAGTTTCTCGTTCTTGGTCCATCCATCAACTAGACGTTCAAAATGCCTTCCTGCATGGACATTTGAAGGAGACGGTTTATATGTTTCAGCCTCCTGGTTTTCGTGATTCATCTAAACCTAATCATGTATGTTTACTGCAGAAGTCTCTCTATGGTCTTAAGCAGGCACCCAGAGCTTGGTTTCAACGTTTTGCAAGTTTTCTGCTTCACCTTGGATTCATCGGCAGCAAGAGCGATTCCTCCCTCTTCATTTACCGTCATGGATCCAACATTGCCTACCTGCTTCTTATGTTGATGACATCATCCTTACTGCATCCTCTGATGAGTTGCGTAACAATCTGATCATTCTTTTGGGCAAGGAATTTGCTCTTAAGGATCTCGGAGAGTTATCTTACTTCTTGGGCATTTCCGTTAGTCGGAGTTCTTCGGGCTTATTCTTATCGCAGGAGAAGTACGCCAAGGACATTGTTGACCGTGCAAACATGACAAATTGCAAACCTTCTGCTACACCTGCTGAGACCTCTGTAAAACTCAGTGCTTCTTCTGGTCCCACTGTCAGTGACCCGACATTGTACAGAAGTCTTGCAGGGGCGCTTCAATATCTGACTTTCACACGTCCCGACATCAGTTATGCAGTGCAACAAGTTTGCCTTTTCATGCACGACCCCAGAGAAACTCACTTTGCTGCCCTTAAGCGCATCATTCGCTACATTTCAGGCACCTCCTCATTAGGTATCACCATTTCTCCTTCTCCGAAGTCAGATCTTATTGCTTATACAGATGCAGATTGGGCTGGATGTCCTGATACTCGCCGCTCTACCTCCGGTTACTGTGTCTTCTTCAATGACACTTTAATCTCATGGTCTGCCAAACGTCAATCTGTGGTATCCCGTTCTAGCGCTGAGGCAGAATATCGAGGAGTTGCCAATGTTGTGTCGGAATGTTCCTGGCTACGCAATTTACTGCTTGAGCTTCATTGCCCCCTTTCTAAAGCCTTTGTGATCTACACTGATAACATATCTGCGACATACCTTGCCAGCAACCCGGTTCAACATCAACGAACCAAGCATATCGAGATTGACATTCACTTCGTCAGAGATAAAGTTGCCCGCGGTCATGTCCGTGTTCTCCACGTCCCTTCGGCTTTTCAATATGCCGACATTTTTACTAAGGGTCTCCCAAGACAGTTGTTTCTAGATTTTAGATCCAGTCTTACTGTAATGCCTCCTCCAGTTTCGACTGCGGGGGTATGATAGATCTCATATTGTAAATAGAGTAGAATAGAGGGCACCCTATGTAATTATTGTAAATACGTTTATTATAAATACAATCCATCTGTCGATGGAAACCCTAAGGGGAATATTATTCACAATCTCACACTCCTTCTTCCAATTTCTCACTTCAGCATCTCCAAGAGTTTCATTTTAATCACCCTTTATTGATATTCACTAGGAAAAATGCACCAAATTGCTCAATCGATGGATTGTTCTTGCTAATTGAAAAGACGACATATGATTGTGTAATTGAAGTTGGGTATTACTCCCCCATAAAAAATAAGTGTCGTTTTAGCATTAGAAATTTGATCTAAATTATCTGTCGTTTTAACTTTTCTAGGCCAATAAATGAACAATAATTATAAGAAATGTTCTTGAAAATTGGTGTAAATGATTAATTTTA
Source organism: Fagopyrum homotropicum (assembly GCA_033239125.1). Classification (NCBI taxonomy): domain Eukaryota; kingdom Viridiplantae; phylum Streptophyta; class Magnoliopsida; order Caryophyllales; family Polygonaceae; genus Fagopyrum; species Fagopyrum homotropicum. Next base: position 10,893,216 of record BSWB01000001.1, read on the forward strand.
GTTCTAAAATCTTTCTTATTGGTTCAAAAGAAGGTTAAATATTAAATAAGTGATAAGATTTAGAAAAACTTTGCAAAATCTATGTTATTTGATATTTTTCTTAAAAATTGTGTCAAAGTCTAAAATGACAGTTATTTTTGGTTACACAAGACTTTTATTTATTAACATTATGTATTTGAAATCATGTATTACTATTGTGTAATTGAAATTGTGTATTAATATTGTGTATCATCAAAAGAATATACAAAGTTTAATTAGTCCAACTGGTCTAAGAGTGGGAGGGAGGGGCAACTCGTCGTTATGTACCTATTTAACCAACTCACCCTAAATTGTTCAACATCGATAATAACATAAACACAAAGTCTAGTATATAAGTTCGGTGAGTTACTCTTATTGTCAAATGATTTTGGGATGATACATTATTACATTTATGCGTTGGACTCTGACCTAACTCGCATATGCACTCGGACATGTGACAAAACCCCCAAGCTAATTTAACCTGTTGAAATATAACATGGTACCAAAGTACTTCGATCTCTCGGGGCTTGGCTTATCGGGGTTGATGACCTTAAAACACTAATTGCGGACATGAACAATGTTTAACTAACGGTCTTTAAGGCATGACATCAAGTCTCAACCAGAACCTCATTGCGCTAATGTGTTGGACTCAAACCCAACGCGCTTATGCATTTAGACGTGTGACGAACCCCATGATAATCTGACCCTTTTACGCACGGGCTCGAATGCAAGTACTTATACTATTATGTAATGTAACTATAAGTACTATTGTTCATAATTAACTCATATTTTCTCATAGTTTTCAAGTGTGTTACATTTAATGTAAATTTGTTTAGTAATGTCGCGAAAAATATTAATTATTTATCATCAACAAAAAAATGTCATGCTGTCATGTATAAAAAAGTGATCATCTTATGATTTTAAAAAAATGGTTCTATGTTTACACGCATTTGGTTTTAAGCCTATTATAGGGTGTTGTTCGGGTAAGGTTGTTAATTGTGGTAAGATTGTGCGGCTGTTTAAGAGGTTGACCCGTGTCCATTTTTTTTTTTTTTTAAGAAAATATATTCTGGATACTTTTAACTATAATGAACTACCATGCTATAAGTTCCGCACTATTCTCTTATAAATTTTGAACTATTCTCATATAATTCATGAACTATTACTTTATATTATTCATGAATTAGTTATTATAACTATTAACTATTCACATATAATTTATAAATTATTCCGTTAGAATATTAATTATCACGATATACTATTAAGGAACTACTCTTTTATGTACTACATAGTCTACATTGAGTATTCTCATGTAATTCATGAAGTAGTACTTCACAATAATCTATTCATGAATAAATATTATATCTCCAATGAACTACTCTTATAAAGTTCATAAACTACTACTTTCAATACTTCATTTTTTTAATATATTATATCAAATTATTTATAAATTAATCGTTTATATGTTATGAACTATTCTATTATGATTCATGAACTATCCTTTTATAAGTTATGCATTATCCCTCTATAAGTTATGCACTATGGCTCTATAAGTTTTGCATTATCATTTTAATTCGTTGTTGGAAGGAATAAAGGGGGAAAAAATAGATATGTGTCACCTTCTTAGGCTACCTTGACGGCTTACCATATTACCATTATGAACTATTCTATTATAATTCATGAACTATCCTTTTATAAGTTATGCATTATCCCTTTATAAATTTTGCAACATCATTTTAATTCAATTCATAAAATAAATAAAAAGAAATGGACACATGTCTTCTTCCTAGCCTCCCTTACAGTCTTACCGGAAGAAAGGGGTCTTACTTTAACAACTCTTTAATAACCCTAATATATAGGAAACTAAATAACAAATATATTATCACGATCTTAATATTATTACGATCTCGATCTTATCACGATCACGATCTCAATCTTAATCTTATTACGATCACAATCTCAATCTTATCAATCTTGATGAGATGAGAATCTAAGTATTGTGGAGAGAAATTGGTTGCATAGACGAAGAACGTAAGCGTGCAAAAGTTGGTGAATGCCTCCCCCATCGAGATTGATTGATTTCAACTCTACAGCTCATCATCGCAACCCCCAGCTGGCTAGCTAGCTGATGCCTTAGTGTAACGAAGCTACGTAAATTTTTGTCTGTTTAAGTAACAAATAATCATGATATTACTTTTCAAATGTGACGGCGATCAAGATCAAATTGACCAATCATTCATGTAATTGTATATAGTTGACTTACGAAGATCAAGTTCAATCACTGATGTACTGAAACATAAGGTCTAATAAGGATGATTATAGTTCTACAAGCGGTAGACATTCTTGCCTAATATCATTTACATTTAATTTTGTGACACAGGTCATTTTTCATGTTTTTATTTTTATAATTTTATTGTTTAATTAGTAAATATAAAATTGTTAATATAAATAAAAATATATTATAATTTTTAATCTTATCACATTCTCTTCTTATTTTATTAAAGATATTTTAAAAAATTTTATTTATGAAATAATTAAATAATTGTTGGTTAATCGGACAAGCTTACTTAGCACACGTACTAGGATATTGTTAGGGTTGAGCATTGGTATAGAATCAAAATGATAGAACTAACCGACCCTAAGAGTAGAAAATAAAAAGGGTAATGTTATTCGATGCAGCTGAAAAACACGAACGAGAAAGTGCATGTGGGTTGCGCATGCGAGATAAGCCTTCATATGAGGGTGCCGCTGTTATGGGATCCGCATGTGCCCCAATTGTTTGCCTCATGAGGTGCACAGGGGAAATTGGTGCTCAACCCTAACAATACCCTAGTACGTGTAACGAATAAAGCTAAGTAAGCTTGTCCGAATAACTTACAAATATGTCACTTTTCAAAAATTTAAGGACGATAACTTCAACCATATATAATTGTACGTTTATATAGCGACTTATGCGGATCAAACTCAATAACCTTTATCGATACATGATATGATCGATAGTGCAAGAATAACTAATAAACATGATAAGACATTTGAAATAAACGATATTATCCTCAAACATGCATGTTATTTAAGTCCATATATCAAAGATGCGTTACACATTGTTCACTAAACAGTACACACCCTATAGGCTATCGCTACCTAACTCGATCATCAAAAGGAAGAGAAAAGGACAGATTGATCAAGAAACTTATTAAAAAAAACATGAACCTTATAAGTACATAGCTCTTTTACTTACAATATTCTCGACCAGAACACGTTATCAATTCATATCACGTATGAACTAATAAGATGAAAGAACACAAAGAACCACCACCTTATCACCCACTCATTCTCTATTTTCTTTTGAAAAGACAACTTCTAGGGCTAGTTAATACATGCGCAGGAATGTGTCCAAGTACGATACAGACAGATCAGATAGAACGTTGTTGTAAGTGCACATGTGGGTTAGGCCCAAAGTCCAACACAACTCCGGCGAGTTTTCATCCTAAAATTAATTGACAATAAGAGTAGTCCACCGACCTTATATATTAGGCTCAAAATGTCCTCAACTTTCGATGCGAGAACTTATTATTTCCAACATGCCTCCGCAAGTGCAACTAGAGAATTTTAGACCGAGTTGCCCTTGCCTACAAGTTAGGATCGTGAGCCGAGTGGAGGCTAACCGCTCTGATGTCATGTCACAATCCGATACAGACGGACCAAATAGAGTGGGTTCGTGTGCATACGAACGCACATCTACGTTAAGCCCCAATTTTAGATGTAAGAACTTATTATCTCCAACAACATTTCAACGAGGGTCATGTGCATACGAGCGCGTATACACGCGTTAGGCCCAAGCCCAACCCACAAACTCCGATCCAAACGGACTGTAGAGTGAGGGTCGTGTGCATATAAATGCCCATGCGGGCACATAAACCCTCGGAGATCCATCCTAAAACCAATTGTAATATAAAAATTAGTTAGCAGACTTTATATACTAGACTCGAAATCTCCCCTTTACGTAAAAAAAAAAAAAACATAGACAATTTTAAACTAAGTAATAGATAAAAAGAAATGTATATTTTATGAGCAGTGACGGTAGGCATCATGTCTGCGTCGCGTGATCGACCCTACCACTAGCAACACCGGCCACTACGATCGATCCATGAGTCTTCTTCCTAGAAGGAGAACAAATATGTCTACGTTTTAAGCCTTTTTAAGTATCCAATGAAGCAGTCAATTTAAGAAAACAGCCTTTCACTTGCAAGCTTTAAAATGAGCCCTTCAAAGAGCCAAAGGATATCACTTTATGACAGTGAAACGCAATGGCTCCTATCCTATCCTAAATATGACCTTTGCGTATCACTCCCATCAACTTATCGCACAGACACCTACGTCTACGTATATATACAAAACTCTCTACTTTTATATAGTAGACAAACCTAATTTGGATTTGGCTATCCAAAAGATTGGGTTTAAGTTACTGCATACTGCCAAGGATCGCGATCTGTAAAGGTGGTGACAATTTTTAGGTCTTTTCTATTACATATTGGTTGTCGCATCACCCAAATCCTATTAGGTCACCTACGTATGCCATCCAATTTGCATTTAGCTGTCTATTCATTTTTGAGGTACATTTTTATTTTGAAAAGGACCTTTGAGGTAGATTTTATATATTATTCATATGAAAAAGTGATTTTAATTTTTTTTTTCTAGTATATACACGTATCATAAACAAGATAACACGTCAATCACATTACTGAATTTGTTAATTAACAATATCATTATCTATTATCAATTTATAAAAAGTTCCATTTTCAAAATATCTAATAGTAACCTGTGAGATACAACAATTATATTATCAGGAAATAATCGAGTTAGTAACGTTGTGAGATACAACAATTATATTATCAGGAAATAATCGAGTTAGTAACGTAGTTACGAGTGTTAGAGATGGCTTCACGCGAGGAATGAAAGTGGTTGATACATGGGCTCCTTTGATTTCAGTAAATCACCTAAGTTTTTGAAAAGGATATAATATTATAATTGAAATTGTTTTTAGAGATCGAATTATTCTAATACCATACAGAGAATAGTAATAAATTTTTTTAAATTATTTTATTAACTTTATAACATATTTACACACAAAATGTGCCCTTTCTTTAACTAAAGGCCATTAAAATTAGATACTAAATAAAACAGATATATATATATATATTAATAATAATAATAATAATAATAATAATAATAATAATAATATACACTATATTTATAAATTTTTAATATTTAGTTTATAACATATTTAAAGTTGTAAAATAATTAAAATATTTCAACAATAAAAATCGAAACTGGGTAAACTTTGGTTTATTACACTTTTCGACAGTCGCATCTTAATACAAAATTACGGGACAAAATCTAATTGGATTATAATATTATAAATATTAAATTTTATTGTTCGTTTATTTTCTTCTCAACCATTTTACAATTATTGGTAAAAAAAACTTTTTATTCGATGTATATATTTTTAAAAATATTAATACATTATATTTTTCTGATTGTATTTTGTTTTTTCAGGTTTAATTTCTTAATTAGAACCCAAGGCTTGTGAATTAGGTGAAGTTGCATTACCATGTCGATTTGATTGGCAAGTGGTCATATGTCTAAATGACTATATATAATAAGCATATAATGCACAGCTTTATATTTGTGGTTAAATCCATATAATAAAGTAATGAACAAGCATGCAAATAAATAATATTTTTATATGTTTTTGTTGGTTAAAGTGAATCACGTTGATTTGCATGACGCTGGAGAAGACAAATCGCGAATATATATAAAATTAGAATTGACGTCTAATGTTGGAAGTATTAGGGTTTGTATCCAACTACTCCCAGTGGAAGATCGACTTTTACTTTCGTCAATTTCAGAAAAGTAGATGAAACTCATACGCTCGATCATATATAACTTGATCACAGCTGTTTTGAATTTCAGAAAAGTAGATTAAACTCTAATGGCTGTACGTGAAACCCTAGGATCAGTTTGGTGGCACTTGTTTGTCTTCAAAGTTTCCGGGTATCCGATTGCTTAATATTATGAGTTCTTCAGCTATGGTGAATGCAGCAAGCAATGGATTCACTCATCAACTTTTTCTTGGCCTTACGTTGGATCGGTGTTAGTATTTGTAGGGAAATACGAATATCAAAATTCCTACGCAACGGAATTATACGTAATCTAAAGTTGTAAGTGTGTAAACTCAACACAAAGAACGTACATAAACCCTAACAATTCAAACAAATTAGTTGATCGGCATAAAAAGTAGTGTCTTCTTTGTGTTGGTAAGACTTTAAAGTTGATTGTATAGCTTTTTAGCGTGTAGATTACAAATTTTGATTCCTAGAGTACGCCTTATGAAATATACCCTAAAACTCAAAAACAAATTATCTCACATTTAAGCCTACATACTAGGGTCTCTTATATCCGCCGGGTTCTTCTTATACCCCTTCTTATAGCGTTGAATTATAGAAACACACTTCTATTGAGCCTTGTGTGTTCTTATATAGTCTTAGATAAATCCGGATAGCAGCCTCACAAAAGATTTTCCGGAAATCTTCACATTGATGTTTGATTTGTATCCACCTTATAATAAGCAACACACAATACACAATTATATCATACAAGGAAACTTCCTATCTTTTAGCAAAAGATAGGATTGTTGTAACTAAATAATTCTATCAAAACGAGATCTTGTCTTGTGGGCCAAAATATGATTTGATATGGATCGCCACGGATTAACTTCACTACTAGACTTTAGATTCTCTAGTCATGAATCCGTAGTATTCCTTGAAGGTCATATGACATGCTCTAGATAGGTATCTGATAAGTCTTCTTCCAGAAGTGTTTGAGACACTTCAGCTTTATTGACTTATGCCTTCGTACCTATAGACTAAGATAAAAAAATACTTCAAACGTAAAATTCCTAAGTTTATCGTTATCAAAACCCAACTAGATAAATCTGAGCAGTCAACAATAGACATCCGCAATCAACTGCACGCGCTCCAACACCTTCTTTAATAAAGAAGAAGAATTTATGGGAGGGTTGCCTTATGGTTCGTTGGAAGATGTTGCTTATATTGTGCGGGATAATATATGAGAAAATCATTAATTAAACTATTGAAAATACGTGAGAATTTTAGATATATCTTATTAGAAGAATAAGAATATCGTTTCTATATCAAAGTCCGATATAGACAGCTCGTATAGTTGAGGATCTGTTCATATGAGCGCACGTACACATCAACCCCAAAATAATGAACTCAACGGATTACATTTTAAAATCAATTGATAATAACATGAGTAGCTCACCGACTTTATATACAAAACTCGAAAATGTCTCTATTCACCCAATTTGTTGACGTTAAAACCCCGTTCTTTTGACCAATTTTATAAAGTTTGCAATTTAAGACATATGTTTATAAGATGTTTGAGTCTACAGCTATGTAGACGATGGCGGCTGAGATTTGTAAACCTATTGTAAAAACCCTTTACACTATTTGTGTGGTAGGTGGTCGGTTCGGACAATCCTTTTGAAAAGTCAATTATTATTAATGTTGAGATTAAGTGTCCGTTTGCTTTAAACTATGATAAACGGAAATAATATGGAAATGAATTTAATTGCACCTTGTTCATGAATTTTATTGGATTTATTCCTTGTGATCACATGTAAAATGCATTTGTTTGTCCTATTTTGTTTTCCAATACGGTATCAAAAATAATCAAATTATAATAAGGGCAATTTTGGTACCTAGGCCTTTTTTAAGAACTATAGTAGTAACTAAGCTTTTTAATGTTTTAAGTAAATATACTCCAACCTTTTGTATTTATTCTCAAACTCTACACGTTCTTCCCTCAAGGGATACATTTACTAAACACAAAAATAGAATAAGCTTAGTAAACCAAATTGTTTCTTATTCTTATATTAATAATTAGTTCAAACCACATGGAATGATTCCAAAAAATTACATGAACAAAGATATATTATGGACTATATCCGTTTCCATTCCGTTTTCGTTTTCGGAGTTTAAAACAAACGGGACATAAATGTAGTTTATAAATGTAAAAAACCCTACCTAAAGAAAACGATTTCATGGACGATGATTCGATTGTTTTTGTCTGTATTACATAGCTCGATCGTTTTGTTGCTTTGTCTCGAGTTTCGATCTCCAGATGGTGAGATGGTGTATTTTTAAGTAGATTTTATTTAATTAAAGTAATGGGTCGTGGGCCAAATTGGGCTTAATCAATTAGTTAGCAGGCTCATAGAGTTTAATCTTGGCCTTAATTATGGAGTCAAGGAGGTATCATCTGGCTCTACAAATTCATCATGATGGTGTGTCACGAGAGTCATAAGGGGCTCGTTTGGTATGATTTAGAAATGAGATTGAAATCAGAAATCGGAATGAAATAAAAAAATGGTGTTTGGTGTTTGGTGTTATCTGATACTTGGTGTTTGGTATGATGTTGAAATGAAATATTTTTGACACATTTGATTTTATATGAGTTATGGAACGATAAATCATATCATATTTGGTGATATATGTGTGAATGTTTATAATGTAAATATATGCTATTTTTTAAACTACATTTAAGAAAAATGAATACTAACGAATAACTTAGATTAAACACTAAATAATCGTCAACCCAAATAAATACGTATATATTTCTTCTATCAAATATATTTTTTCTAATTGAACAAATTATATTATTTTTGAGCATCCAGTTACATTACATATTGAATAAATTATTCGTATTATAGTTTTTTTTTCCTGTCAAAATCATGTTTTTCTATAAAATAGTTATATAATTTAAATTAATTGATGGACAATAAAAATTTTTTATTTTAAAGTATTATTTTTATTTTGTGAAACTAAATAAGCAAGTATATATATATATATATATATAGGGTGTTGTTCAGGTAAGACACATTATTCCGGTAGGGCCGTGTGGCTAAATGTAGAGCTGACTGACACGTGTCCCAATTTTTTTATTTTTTATTTTTTTTCAGAAACGAATGAAAATGATAGTCAAAAGTTATTAAGGATAGTTCATAACTTATAAAAGGATAGTTCAAATTATAATAGAATAGTTCATAGTGAAAAATTTATAAATGAGTGAAAATAATAGTTCAAAACTTATTAAGGGATAGTTCATAACTTATAAAAGGATGGTTCATGAATTATAATGTAATAGTTCATAGTGTAAAATTTATAAAGGATAGTGCATAACTTATAAAATGATAGTTCATGAATTGTAATTAAATAGTTCATAACATATAAACGATTAGTTTATAAATACTTTGATATAATATATTATAAAGTAATAGTTCAAAGTTTATAAGAGAATAGTGCAGAATTTATAACATGGTAGTTCAAAATAATTTTCATTTGTTTCTGCAAGAAAAAAAATTATAAAAAAAAGGACACGTGTCGGCTCTATGTTCAGCCGCACGGACGTACCCGAATTTATGAAACGCACCTGAACAACCACATATATATATAATAAAAATATATAAATATAGTTTTAAATTTTAAATGAGTTTATGTTGGAATGGGATACCCACGTTTAATTTATGGAATCAACTTTTTCTCTAGAGTTGGAATGAGTCATTCCATGAAATCATTTTCATTCCGAATTCAAGCCTTACCAAACACGAGGTATTGATATGACTCATTCCGATTCCTGATTTCATGAGAATCGTACCAAACGAGGCCTAAGTGATTTCAATAATTCATTACCAAATAGGCGAGAAAGTAACACATGGATATCGGATATATTAGGGCACCCTAAGCACAAATTAGACACGTTTAGGTTGATTAAGTAGGTTAACGACCCTTTTTTTTAAATAAAGTTTGTAGTGATTTTTTTTAAAAATAAATAAAATGGTTTTAGTTCTCCGTTTACGAGTTTTGATTTTACGTTTTGTTCAGGGCACAACATCACATTCTCATTGGTTCACGTCATACCCAACTATAACGGAGCGGAGGAAACAAAAATTTCACAATAACGAAATAATAACAAGAATGTGATGCCGACAAAATGATAAAAATAAACATTTAACAATAATAACAAAATAACAAGAATGATGATTTAATAATAACTACAAAACAAAGCAAATTTGAAAGTTTAGAATTAATGCTTTATTTTGTTTTTCTTATTAGCTTTATACATGTTAGAATATAGGATCGAAAATTTAGAATTAATAGTTTATTTCGTTTTTATTAGTTTTAGACATGTTACATTAAAGAACTGGAATTTTAGTATTAATAGTTTATTTTGTTTTTATTAGTTTTAGACATGTTAGAATAGAGAATTGAAAATTTAAAATTAATAAGGATCTTATGGAATACTCTCGTGTGATTGGTATCGCTTTTTCGTCCAAGTTAGAGCTTCACGGATATTTTTTTTGGATATAAATAACTTAATCGGTTTCTGATGAATATGGTGTTGGTTATAAACAAATCATGGTTGGATAGACGGGGTTCCGTATCTTTCATTTGACATGCGATAGACACGGAGAATATATAAAGGAGAAATATGTTGATCCCGATTACATGCCAAGTACTAGCAGGAAAAAGAACTCGAAAAAGTGTATGTGCATGTTTGAACTTGAGGTGACACAAGTTTAAGAACAAAAAAGGACATTGAGAGTTATATGTGGAATCCACAACCACCTAATTCCATCAATTTTAAGGGGTCATGCATATGTTGGACGTTTGACTCCTATCCAATATCAAAAGGTGGAGCGTGAATTGGGTTGGGTTGAAATTGAGACATATATTGAAATCTGTGCAGTTACACGACCTTGGAAAATGTCACAATCATCCGGAAAATTTACATTAAAGGTTTGAAGATGAGGATGGAACAAGATGAAGGAAGAGGATCATTACAACAAGCACTTGATAGAAGGAACACAGAAGCTATGTGAGTGCAAGGAGATGTCCGAACTCCGATGAGGTGGCTGATATCTCACATCTCGATTCTAGGCATTTGTTGCACATATTCCCTTATGTTATTGTGATGGACTCGACATATAAGACCAATGAGTAAGTATTCTTGTTCTAAATTTGTTTGATAAACGTCTATCTAATTGTACAACACTTTTACTTAATCCTTCTTATGTATTATTTCTAGATACACTATGCGATTGTTGGAGATTGTCGGCATCACAAGCTTGAAGAAAACATTCGCAATTCCTTTCATATTCATGGCACACGAGAATAGAGATCACTACAAGTGAGCTTTAAGGAGGCTTCTCCGTTTGTGCTACAGAAAAATATCAAATGTGATTGCCACCGACTGAGGGTTGGGTCTTATATGTGCCTTGGGTGAAGTCTTTTCAAGAGGTGAAGCATATTTTGTGCACATTCCATATAAAGAGAAACATTGAAAATAGAGAGGGTGTCATTTTGCGTTGTAAGGAATTACAAGCCGTCTTCACATCCCAATGTCATGCCTTATTCGAGTCCAGATTGAGTGAAAGCTACGAACGGTGTTTGACTGGAATGAGGGACTATTGGGCACCATGTCTAAGGTTAATGAACTACCTCGAGACGACGTGACTCACCTTATACAAGAAGGCAATTGTTCAAGTATGGTGTGACTTATATCATTAATTCGGCACAAGGCCGACAAATGCTTAAGAATGTTAATTTTTATCCATTTGTTTTTCATATGATCAAAGTTTGTTCTTGTGGATTATTAATCTTTTATTTTTTTGGTATGAGTCAATCCACAAGTTACTCAAACAAACTCTAAATCTATTTGAGTGTTGGAGGATTCTAGTTGGCGTGTGACAACATACATTTGATGGCCACATATCAAATCCAAAAGATACTAATTTCATTAGATGTCACGAGAGAGAATTTCCCGGGAGGTTTGTATATTGATATTTGACCTGCTTTGGGACTACGTCACCAATGAGAGTTTCATGCTCAATTGTGGGATAACTACACCAAAGCTAGGAGGCCAAAAGATGTTGTATGTCGGGTTAGTTATTGGAGGGTAGTTCATAGAGCTAGTGACATGTGTGCATGACTTTATCATAGTCATCCGGGATAGGAGAGCTATGAGATTGAATCAAATCCACCCATTAGTTTATAATCGATATCCAGAACTGCATACCTGTACTACAGCCGTGCCATCGTCGTCATACTCACGCTAGACGCCCTCCCTAAATGCCTATACAAAAATGCAAGCGTCCTAGTTCTTATGCATAACTAGATGTCCTGTCATGGTCTCTCACTAAGTCGATAATTCACAGTCTGAGCTTGTTGGTAGTTTTGTTTACTACCAATGTTGATGCGATGAAAAACACTAGATACACGGATGAATGGTGCTTTGAGGGACATCTGATTTACCTAATATGTGATCAACAATACTCCTCAAGGGGTTGACGTTAACATGTGTGATGTGCTACTCGACAACCTTTGACGATAATACAAAAGTGTCAATGAGCCACGTCGATCTAGAACAATGATCACTTGGAGTAAATAACATATCTCTATCGACAACAAGTCCCATAATAATTTGGACATCATGAAGCGCAATACCCATCTGATGCAGCGTATTCGCCCGTGTGCATGGATGGCCTAAACTTTTGACACTTAAAAGAGTCGGTTGAAAGACACAAATAAAAAGAGATATGGAAAGAAGAGCGGTCTCGTGGTGGAGTGGATTGATAGATGGAAAGATCAAGGTCGAACCCTAAGCAACAACTTGGAGGCACGATAGGACGTGATGGACCCTATCACACAACCAATGAAGTTTTGTAGAACTATTCCGCTACAACCAAACACAATAGGAGTTTATGAGAACCCTAGAGCACTTGGAGGATTACATGTGCCTAGTTGAAGCACCCTACTTTGCCGTAGTAAGTAGAACACACTCAAATAAGTCCAAGCGAGTTGAGAACAAGAAGTCTCTTGCTCAGTTTGCTCTTCACACGACGGTAAAACGCAAAATAACAATGTGTTTATTCAAATTACAAGTTAAGAAAACATGAGGCATGATGTCCCTATTTGTAGAGGAAGGCTCGACTATGGGCTTCCTATAATCCAACCCAAAGAATTGTATCTTATCTAGAATAAGATATGATCTTGATCTAAGAAAATAATAAAATAAGATAGATCTTCTAAGACTTCGGGATCAAGCAATATGATTCAAAGTCTATCTTTAAGTTTCCCTATTAGGAACTTAAATTATTTACAAAAGGAAATAAATAAAAATAGCGTTGACTAAAAAATAACATTTAAAAGTCCAAAATAAATAGCTTCTTAACCCATAATTTAAATGTGTTTTTATGGGCTGGAAAATAACACAATTTGGGCCAAAAATCAGCCTTGAAATTTGTCCCTTCATATATCCATGCATGGTTGGCCCACTGATAAATGGTTGCAACGGTTGTTCCGAGGGTTGTGGGTGGTGGTTCGAGAAAAGGTCGGTAGGGTTGTATTCAGGTTGAGGAGGAAGTCAAGCGGTTGGTGGCCCAGCATATTGGGTCGCAAAGAGGCGGCGTGTGTGGCTCCGGGAACAAAACGAAGTTTTTGGGCGAAGGTACTAGCAGGGTGCAAGGGTATTGCGTTAGGAACAACGGTCTGTCCCGGTGGTGGTTTGGTGTGGGTCCGGTGGGGTTGGTTCAGTAAGGTGTCCAGGTGAGGATGGTGGTGGTTTGGTGGTGTGGGTACTGGTGGTCTGGCAACTATGGTGGTAGAAGTTGAGAAAGATTAGAGTTGGAGGACTAATGGTAGTTCCGGGGGGTTGTGGATGGTGGTTCGATGTGAGGTCAACAATGTTGGCTCCGGGATTGGATGAAGGTCAAGCGAGTGGTGGTTTGGTGGCGTGGATCCTCTAGTGGTGGACAATAGACTACTCCGGGGTTTTTTGGGTGAAACTTTCAAGGTGAAGAAAAATTTTATTTTTAAAAATATTTTTGTGCTACAAGAATCAATTAAATGCAATTGAAACTAAAATTGAAAATAAGTTAATAATGAGAATGATAGAAATACTAATCGTAACGGTTGTTGCTCCGGTTTACTCTTTTTATGTAGATCTCTGTGAAAGATCCAATTTTGTTTTGAATATATGATAACATACGGCATCGATTAACTTGGATTTCATACCATTTTGATACGGGTATTCGTCCGTGTGGATGACCCGATCTTCTGACACCTAAAAGACTCGATAGAAAGATGCAAATAAAAAGTGATATGGAAAGAAAAGTGATATGACGGTGGAATGGATCGATAAATGAATAGACCGAGGTCGAACCCTAAGCAATGACCTAAAGGCACGGTAGGACGTGATGGACCCTATCACAACCAATGAAGTTCCGTACAACCCTTCCGCTATAACCAAACAAAATAAGCGTTCGTGAGAACCCTAGAGCACTTGGAGGATTGTTTATGGTTAGTTGAAGCACTCTACTCTGCCGTAGCAAGTAGAACAATTCAATCAAGTCCAAGCGAGTTGCGAACAAGACATCTCTTGCTCAGGTTGCTCTTCACACGTGAAGACGGCGTTAGAAGCCGCAAAATAATAATATGTTTATTCAACTTCGAGGTTAAGAAAACAAGAGGCATGAGCTCCCTATTTATAGGGGAAGGCTCGACTATGGGCTTCATGTAATCATGACCGAAGAATCGTATCTTATCTAGAATAAGATATGATCTTGATGTAAGAAAATAATATAAATAATATTGATCTTCCAGAAGATGGATCTTCCAGCACTTGGGTTCAAGCAATATGATTTCAAGTCTATCTTTAAGTTTCCTATTAGAAAATTTTTTTTATTTGCAAAAGGAAATAAATAAAATAGCGTTGGCTGAAAAATCACCCTTCGAATTCGTCCTTGGAATTCGTCCCTTTATATATTCATGCACGGTTGGCCCGTTGATGGATGTGTTGATGGATGACTGGCACGTTCCGACGTTTGCATGGCTACATGGATTATCCGGCAGCTTCCTACATGGAAGTATCTGGGAGAGCTCTTCCATCGGTGACATTTAGACATGCACAAAAGTGGGCTCGTGCCGGTTTCGGGCTAGGCCAAACCATAACTAAAAACTCTACCCGGAAAGTGCGGCCTTGCCCGTCCCAGATGGCCCATATATACTTGATTGTTCGTTTTTCTAGGGATTTATCGTTCAAAATAAGTAATATAATGTATTTAAAAAAAATTTCATTATACCCGCAAACTTCATTACCAACGAGTTGAACAACAATCAACACACAAAAATTAATAAATCCAAATACTTGAAAAACAACATGTCCAATACAATCAAGTTATCCGTGCAATCTTGTATCACAAACGAGTATAACTCGTCAAAATAGTCCAAACAAACTAAATGAAAAAAATCACAGTAGGTGACACTCAAAACAATCTAAATTATATATGCATATATAAAAAAATATATGTATCAAATTATATGCGGGCCGGGTCGGGTTGACATGTAGGACTAAGAGCATCTTTTTCCCATATACTTAAAATTGTTTTTTATTTGACATTTTTATTTATTTTTGTATCACAAAAATATTTTAAGAACATCTCTCCTCCATTCCAAAATTCACCAAAGTTTCTTCAATTATTTTTTGTTATATATAAATTATAAAATAGCCACTTACCTCCCTACATTTATGCAAAAAAGTAAAAATAAAATCTAAAACCATCTTGAATTGTGGAGTTGTGCAGGAAACTTGTCAAATTGAATTTCTTATTTGAGATACTTCTTTCCGCTCATCATCTTGGTTTTTATAATAAAATCTGACATTTATTTTTATATTTAAGATAAGAAATGTTTAAAGAAACTCTCAATTTTTGGGATGAAGATGGTCTAAATGTCTACCCATACCCGTATCACCGAAATACGGGCCGGGTCAGGCCCAAACGAACCAAACTAACTGCTTATACGCATGTTTTTTTTTCCGGACGGGTCAACCTAACATCGTTCGTCTGTCTTTAACATTTTCATAGGATAGCACATCAACGTAAGAGGTTTTAGGAGCCTCCATGAAAAATTGGACAAAATTTGGCTTATGCGGGGAAATAGTGGAATCAATCACTGGATAATGAAGTGTAGGTGTGGGATACATATAAAAAGAGGCTGATATACATAGCCAGTATAACACATGGAAGGTTGTAGACTCAATCACAAGAGCAACAAACACAGAATAAAATGTCAAAATATCATATTTCAAAAAAGTTCATATTTATTTTTGCTAGACATAGGCTATAGCGGAAAAGGGATATTCTGACATGTGTCACGGGGTCAAGGAACTTAGTTGTGTACTTAGAGCATCTTCATCCCAGAATTAGAAATGAGGTTCTTATCTGAATTTTCCTATTATTCTTTATCAATAAGATCAGTTAAAAAAAACTCATCTTCTCCGTCCCAAAATTCACTAGGGTTTCTTTAATTATTTTTGTTTTATAAAACTTTAACAAAACACCTATCAATTTCCTACATTTAGAAAAAGTAACAAAAATAAATCTGATTTTACTCTTGATTTACGTGAGTTGGGCAGATCCTGTCAGATTTCATTTCTTCTTCAAGATACTTCTCTCCACTCATTACCTCTATTCCCTCACCCATTCTGACATTTATTTTTAGTTTTACAAATTTAAATAGGGGAAGAAACTCACAGTGTTTGGGATGAAGATGTTCTTAGTTGTTCGAGAAAGAACCAGGGCCGACAAGCATCGACTCCTCGGTTAGGAGGGTCGCATGGATTGGTCAAAGAAATCACATCACTTTCCACATGCGGCCTCTCAAAATCGAAGAAAGAAGAAGAGATAGCAAGGTAAAACGCAGACAATCCATCATCAATGAGAAAAGCTTCCATCTCACCTTTTTCCATCCCAATATCAAGATTTGATGCTTCACACTAGATCTCACGGGAGTGAAAAAGATCATATTTCTACACTGCTTAGATTTAGGAGTGAAAAAGGGTTTGCATAAAGTTAAGATTCCATAATCATAGATGGGAAGCATAAGATCAAACCGGCGTGGAGGATTTCATTTACAACGGCATCCACACGTCCCAAGCACATCACACTAGATCTCATAGGAGGATTTGGCTTGATTGGGTTCGTCACTCATTGAAAACAAGCATTGCACCCCGTCTTTGTGGAAGATGTATCCCATCTTCAACAAGATCAACCACCATCTTCAATAGAAATCTAAAGCTTGTAGGTGTTTGCGTTCTACAACCCAGACACACCTTCTTCTGCCCACTCTTATACAAGAGAATGAGAAAGAGGAGAAAAAGATTAGGAATACTCGGTCTCACGGGCTTAGCGGCGTCTTACATATGGGTGGTTGTCGACGAGGATCCGTTGAGTCGCCCACCATTTTTGCCTGGGTGTTGGTCCTGGTTACTTCCTTCTCCCGACTCATGTGCTCTGCTTTGGTCTGGTTTTGCTCCTGTTTTCTACGGTTTTTGGTGGATACACGATTGTGTTGCTTCTTTCAAAGATTGAATTTGTACAACCTTCACCACATCAATCTGCCCAACAATATTTATTTACCAAGTTGCTTTTCATACTCTATTGCTTGAGTTCATACTCTTTATCTTGTATCCATCCATTTTTGCCTCTTGTGCTTTGATCTTGTTTTTCCAATTCCCATGTACAAGTGAAACAAGTATTTTATTTTGTAAAACAAAATTACATTTTCCTCGTAAAAAAAAACAACTCACCTTCTGGATAACTACATAAAAATCAGTAAAACTAGTAAATCTAATAAACCAGGTTCCTCAAAATCTACCTATACAGCCACAAGCTTCTCGATTTGCAAAACCTGTTGTTGGTTTTGTTTCCGTTGGTTTTGGATGGGATCTTGGTTTGCGTTTGTTTTGCATGAACATTTTAGACCCTCCAATGAGTACAATCAGGAAATTCTTGTCACTACAAACTGTTACGTGTTAAGACTCAGATGTGTGCTCTTCACATTACTAATATTTAAAGTTGGCTCAACCATGATTAGCACTTAGCAGTGACTGCTCTCTTTTATCAGAGCCATTTGACGTGATCACTTCATGCCAGAGTCTATTGTGCTTGTTGTGGTGGTTTATCTTTGGAAGAATACTTAATAAGTTCTGCTATAACCTAGCACTTTCTCTTAGTATCATCTAGCTTAACAACATGTGTTTTGCTTTATTTAAGAACAATTTGTTCTTTGTCGATCATGGCTGAAATGGTTGTATTTTCTAGACACCTCACAAAAAGTGGATTACCAAATGTATATGGAAACATCATTTTCTAAATCTTAATCCTATTTACAAACTTGTTGGATTTCTCTTGTGATGTTGAGAAAGTCAACTTAAAGGCCCTAAAGCCTTGCCGAATAAAACATTCACACTCCCTTTTTCTTGTGATGATTTGTGCCCTTACCTCATTTCACCTCTGCTCACGTGGTAATGGATCGATCAATGGTATAATCTCTCAAGTTGATATTCTTGCTCATTTTATATCACCTAGCAAAATCTCTTCTCTTTTGATTAGTTTTCGTTGCAATTGAACCTATCCAATTGATGTGGTTAACAAAACCAAAATATGTTGGTGATCCAACTGGATTCGGTGCTCTTTCAGGCTTACTTCTCGGAGGAACTGATTCACAATTACTCCTTATAAAAAAAACTTCAAGTCGATATATTCTAACCGTACTTTACTCACGTTGTTGTTTTTACCAACCTTTTGATCTCATTTTTCAAGAAAATGGGACTTTTTGGTTTTGACCTAACGGCCCCAAAAATATCAAAAATGAAAAAGAAAAGTAAAATTAAGGTCGATTGAGTTTTGCCTCAAATCTTTATTGTCCGAGGCAAAAAATGATTTTGAAAACAAAATCGATCATAGTCAGATCAATCAAAACAAAAGTTCTCCTATGTTTTCAACCAATTCATAAATCAACCCTTGTGAACAATTTTCTCCCTACAAATCATTATTCTTTTGTCCATTAAGTTCTACAACTTTATACATCATAGTTTTCGTGTTCTGTAGTTCCGTCTTCTGAGGTTTGATGTTGTCTTTTGATCGCGGTTTCGAGCGTTTGTCGAGAAGGGGGGCGTGAATTTGTGAACGACTCCTGACGACTACTGCATCCCACATCTGAGGTATCCACAGTTGTTCGCCAGACTTTCTACCATGTACTTACTTCGAAGATGAACGTTTATGATCGTTCTCTCATGTTGGCTGGATCATCCAACTTTCCTTGAAGACTTTTTGCTTTCGGATTTTTTTAATGTATATTTGTGTATTTCTTTTCTCCGTGTGGCTCTTCATGACGGTTAGTACGTCTACCGACCTTTTTCGACCTCTCGATCCACCAGACGGCGCACCGTCTAAGGGTTCAAACCACTTCCCTTTTTTTTAAAAATAAATAAATATCTTTAATTTTTTTTGTCATTTAGTAAAATATCCCAGGAAAATAAAGTGATCAGATCCAACGCGTCGATGACTCGAGGGAGATGAACTTGGAGATCAACTTGGGGGCAAAATCGTAATTTACGCTTCGACGGGCATAATAAATATCCGAAAACTCCAAATGGAAAGTAGAAAACTTTGGATCTCATCGGAAGAAGCAGGGAAGCGCACGAAACAGGTGCATCTTCGTCCCTCTCCCTAATTACAATCGACTGTGAAAATCGTGAATCCCAACTTTCTTATCTCTTGGAATTTTTTTATCATTCATTTGGAGGATTTGTTGTTTTCTGTTTTCCATTTTCTCTTTTTCATAGGATTTATTATACATTTGAAATCACAAAATCGGTCTAAAATGCTGGTAATGGAGGTATTTATGTTGTTGCTTTTGACTAAACAATCCATAGATGATTTATAGGGTTAATTATCGGGTATATACGCTTGATCTGTCCAGAAACTCCACCGTTTTTTAGTTTAAGGGATTGATTTAACTTCGTTGTGTTTGAAGTGCTTCCATTTGTTTATCAGTGAATTTTGTGAGCAAAATTCTTGTTATTTGCGGTTATAATTTAGATAAGTATGTCTTTATCGCCATCGACATGTTGATTTAGATGTGACCATAGGGTTTTACGTCCATCATAAATGTTGGCATATGAAATGGGTTCTCCATGGATAAGGCTGAAGGCGAACGACTGATATTATAAGCTATTGGCTGCAAGATAGGGGAATGCTCTATTGATTTGGTGCTTCTTGATTTTGTCTTTGTGTTTTAAATAGGTTAATGGATAATTTTGGCTTTATATGGATATCAAAATGGAGGTTTTAATGCTTCTGAAGTTCAATATTCTGGTCTGAGGTGTTCTACAACTTGGTTTATTGATATTTGAAAAATCAAGGACATCTTATGATTTGACCTAGTATCATGAATTGGAAGTGAAACAGTAACGGGCATCTTTCGAAATATGCATTTATCAATCTATGTGAAAATTGGTTGATGTATTCCTTTGAATTAGAGGATCATTCTCTTTCATATTTTACACTCTTGAATGAACTCATTTGGGAACAATTGGCTGATGGCAAAATGATAAAATATTGGCACTATTTTATTAAACAACGAATGAAGAGTTTCAGAAACAATACTTGAACTCTTGCTTTTGAATAAATAGATTCATAGAATCTCCATTATTAGAAAGTAATCCTGAACCAGATGGATTGTTCCTTTTTCTGGCATTCATGGATTTCATAAAATTGATTCATAGAAACTTTCAAATTATTCCATTTTTCTGTACTTCAACCAAGGGTGCATGTGCCTCTTCAATAGAAAAACTTTTTTAGTGTTGGTCCCAATTCGATACTAAACAAATGGACTGATTGATACTTGTTAGATATTCCCATAGTATTAAAATCATAAAATGCACCATATGTTCTTGATCTTTAGTAGCTATTCCATGTACATAAGCTTTTATATTGTTGGATTTATATGCTACCCAAGTCAAGGAATGCTATGATAAGTTGCTTATTTGCCTGCTCCATGTGATACAAACATGTAGCTTCCATGTTCGACTGCTCTATAGCAGCATAAGACATCTTAGGTTTTGTTAAGAGCCTAATGTGCTCTGTATACTTTTGTTCTATACTTGTATGAGCAAGATATTCATGAGAGTGGAAGATATAACTTCTTGCTTATTGTGATACCTAGTAAATCCTAAAAGCTTAATAATTACATGCCTTTGTAACATACAGAAATTGTAAACCTAGAATCTATGTACTCATCAAGATCCTTAACTGATGCTGGTTTGAGTTTCTTTTATATGAAAAGAGAGTTTGTTTTGACTAGTATGTCTTGCATTTTGAGATAACTTCTTTAATACTTAGATATGGTTAGTTTGAATAATCACCTCTTTACCAGACTTCTTCTGGCTGATGAGTGGTGGATGGTCGTTCCTTTGGCTCCCTTCCATAACTATATCAGTTCTTATACTTTTCTTATGATCTGATGTCGTGATTAAGTATGAGATGAACAAGTCATTTTGAACCTTTCAAGGGGTCATTTCTTGAGTTTGTTCTGTAAGCCTCACGTCGTGAATGAAAAATGAATTTTCATTTGTGTAGGGAGACACTGAATTATATGGATACAAACACACCCAAGAAAGAGGATTCAATAGAGCTGGCCAGGGAATTGCTGATTGCAATTTCCCAGTCTGTACCAGACAAGATACTGAATTCAACATCAGCATATAAGAATTCAAAGCTGTACAATGGAACTGCAGTAACTGACGAGGACAGAGCAGACGAGCTTAGGTCGGAGCTGATCTCCATCTCAGACTTACCTTCCCCTGACAAAATCGCGCTACCTGAGGTCAGCACTCAGGAGGGCTGAACCCCTTGAGGGAGAGTAGTTTCTGTCTTATGTCTTCTATGTGAAAAGAAGGACTATTTCATCTTTGTAAGCGGTGTTTAAGTTGAATCTTTGTTGTTCTTTATGGTATATCTGAACTCACTCCTCAACGCTATAATATGATGTGTGTTTGGAGACATCCATGGACTATGGTTTATTTAGGTATTCTTAGAAGTAGCATCTTCCTGCTTTACACATTCGCGAAAAATACTAATAGGTTCATCATTTGCAAACGAACCGGATTCACCAGCCGGTTTAACGAGGACTTATCTTCTTGTAACTCATGTTATCATCTCTAACAACAACAAAATGAAAATAACAAGATTTAGACAACAACAAAATGAAAATAACAAGATTTAGGGCTCGTTTGGTTTTAACTCCGGAATCGGAAACAGAATGGAAACGAATCTAGTCCATATGTAAACCAGTATACCATTGTTTAGGAAAGTTTGTGGAATCATTCCTTGTGGTTTGAAGGAATTGGAGTAGAGTTTGATTACTTTAGATACCCATAGGGATACAAATTGTGGGGAGGCAAGTACATTTTGCATTGATCCACAAGGAATAACTCCATAAAATTTTATGAATAAGGATATACATATGGACTAAATTCGTTTTCATTCCGTTTCCGTTTTCGGAGTGGAACCAAACGGGCCCTCAGTTTTTAATTTTGGTACCAAAAGTCTAAGGTGACAGTGTAATATTGGGTTAAAGTTGTTGATGTTCTGTTGAAAACTGAACTCTTTTCACGAATATATTCACATCAAACGGGCATTTAAAGTCCGAATTAAGTAGGAGAATATATTGTAAAAATATTTATTGTGGTTGAACACCATAACAATTTACAGGTTTGACTTTTTGTTGAATACTAAACGGGCATCTCTAGTTTTTCAGAGGTACATTTTTAGGTTATTTTAAATTAACAAAAATCTATGTACACAAAGACTAAAATTTTGCATCTCCATGGCGTCGGACGTCAGGTGCCCGTATCCCATTTTTATATATATTAGGGATTTAGGGTGCGTACCCAAAATTTTAAACCACTTTTTTTTAGAGACAAATGATCATGCACGATGCATTTTAAATTTTTTTTATTTTGAACGTTGACTCTCTTGGTGCCGGCACAGATGTAAAAAAATATTAGACACCGACGTCTTTCGATTTTCTTCAATAATAAGTATGTTAAAAATCGCGTGAATAAGACATCCCTAAATAAATGAATAACATTTATCAGATTTTATCATGAATTAATGTTAATAAGTGGATACAAGTTTTATCTCGAAATACTTTTTTCTACTCATTTGCATTGATTCGTTAAAAAAAACTGACAAGTGATACTTACGTTTATTGATATTATTAGTGTTGTTCCAAATTTTATTGATGGAGATGTTCTAAGAGCATATTTAATCCAAATATTAATTTTAAGTTTTTATATCTAACTTTTTATATTTTTTTAGTATTAAATAAGTATACAAATTTATTTTACTCCAACAAATAAAAAAATTCTTGGTCTTAAGACCTATGCAAGAAAAAATAAGTTAAATATTTGATTATGATTGGAGAAAATTTTCGGGCTAATTTGGAAACTAGGCCTTTTCTAATTTTCAGAATAGTAAGTAGGCCTTTTCTAATTTTCATTTAGTAAATGTACCCGTTTTTTATTTACCGTTCAAAATTAGGGTTTTTATCTCTTTCCTCAACTCTCGTTTCTTTCTCTCCCACAGCAACACAAGTCGTTGGTACTCTACTCCCTTCACCTCCCACCTTCGACCATCCTCTGTTCTCATTCATCTCCTCTAGATCGAACACCAAATTGATATTCTAATCTTAGTTTTCACATTCAAATTAAATCAATGAGCTCGAACACCTGCACAAGTGAAGCTGGAGAAAGGCGACACTACGGAAGCTGGAGAATCAAGGCAATGGTTCTGGTATGTAAATCTTCTTTAGATCGAACACCAAATCGACCATCCTCTGTTCTCATTCGTCTCCTCTAGATCGAACACCAAATCGATCTTCTCATCTTAGGGTTTTTTCGCATTCCTCTCCTCTAGATCCACCATTCACTGTTCTCATTCGCCGGTACTCTAATGAAGTTGAAGCAAGGCGTGCAACCGCTGCTGGTGGTGGACGGAGAAAGGCGACACTAGGGAAGCTGGAGAATCAAGGCAATGGTTCTGGTATGTAAATCTTCTTTTCTGGTATGTGAATCTTCGGTTCTGGTATGAGCTCGAACACCTGCACTAGCCTCATTGCCTCTGTTCATAGACAAGATTTACATACAACAAATTTTGGTGATACAACTTGCTTGTTGTATGTAAACACAGTCTACACTAGGGAAGCTAAAGAATCAAGGCAATGGTTTTGGTATGTAAATCTTCTTTAAA
The DNA here is from genome assembly GCA_033239125.1 of Fagopyrum homotropicum. Taxonomy (NCBI): domain Eukaryota; kingdom Viridiplantae; phylum Streptophyta; class Magnoliopsida; order Caryophyllales; family Polygonaceae; genus Fagopyrum; species Fagopyrum homotropicum. The sequence goes on from BSWB01000001.1 coordinate 10,917,472, forward strand.
ATTTTGGTAACTAAACACAAAACTTGCTTGCTATTGTAGTGTTGTGATTGAGAGGATATATTAGTTGAATGGTAGTCCTGATTTTGCTCTTAATGCAGAGAGTGCCCAAAGTAGCTGAAGGAGGCGATTTGGATTACGAATTAGCTGAATGCAGAGAGTGCTCAGATTAGCTGAATGGTAGTCCTGGTTTTTTACTTTTTGAGAATGTGATAGAGAGGATAGATCTCAGTTTTGTTTCAAAACTTACAGCAAAACAAAAGTAGTTGAAAACAAACAGTGAAAGAGGCAAGAAGAAAATGGCAGTAGCATTCATCTCTACAGCAAAATCTATCATATTGTGCATTTCTAGTTGAATACTCATGACTTGGTGTGAAATCAAATCACATAGAATGAAGAGAGATATTTTGAGTATTGAAATATGTTTTTCATTCTCACAGGGAAGCTGATGAAAGTTTATGTTGTAATGTGCCTTTGAGTTGTTGTATAGTTTTTGTATAATAATGGTTATGTTGGAATTCTGGTATGTAAAATTCTGGTAAGAAATTTACTTAACTTGTAAAATTTCTGGTATCAAATTTCTGCTATTTAATTTCTGGTATATAATTTATGGTATTTAATTTCTGAGATATAATTTATGGTATCTAATTTTCGTATGAAATTTCTGGTATGATAATTTCTGGTATGAAATTTCTGGTGAGAAATTCCGGTATGAGAAATTCAATCCAGAAAATAAAAAAGAAAATAAAAAATAAAAAAAAGGCAAAAAAATAATAAAAGAAAACAAATTTAGTAATTAAAAATTAAAACATATAGTATAACAAATAACAAACATAATTTATTCTTTCTTTCTAAATAGAAGGGTTAATATTTTTTACCTACTATTAAATAAAAGTGGTAAAAAATTTGGGGTACATTCTCTTAAACAAAAACTCAAAAAAACCTAGTATGTCAAATTCTCCCAAAATTTTTTCCCCCTTCTCAACATTGATTTTTTTAAAATTCATTTTTGACATTTTATTTTAATTAATTTTTAATATTAGGTAAAAAAAATTACCATTTTTTTAATGTATATGCTCTAAAGAGCATCCACGATTAAGATCCCTCGAGAATTTCTAAAAGTTACAATCCTCTTGTTTATTATTTTTAATTATAAAAAAATCTTAGACATTTTTTTATTTATCAATATACTCTGCACAATAAACCGGACAAAAAAAATATAAAAATTAAACCGAAAAAGTAGAAAAAGAGGAATAAGTTGTGTAAAAGCATTATATTATAGGTAAAACTTATATAATAAAATCTCTGTACTGGAATATCATCCTCATACCAAAAATTTGGCTGACAGAAAAAGATAAGTTCTTTATCCATTAGCATCTTCCCGCTCATATTATCACCATAAGTTAAAAGTATTTGTAGTTTATTATTGACTTTTAAAGACAACTAATCACCCATTACCCATTGACCGTAGTGAACTTACATTCAACAAAGTGTTAAAAGTGTGAATAAAGAAGGGATAATCCATTTTCTTAATGAATATCTTTTTTTAAATGGTTAAATTCGATAATAGTAAAAAAAAAAGTAAAATATTTAAGATACCATATTATATCTTTCTTTTTGTTTTTATGTTATTAGTTTAATCAAAATAATTAGAATACGACAAACGAGGAGAAAAGTTAAGGCGACTCGAATTACACATTTTTTACTATATTAATTTTTTCTTGATTATTCCTTTTTATGACATTAATTAGCACATATTCTCTGCGTCAAATTAGATAAAAAATTTAATCTTAATTTTATGTGATGGTATGAGCTTGTAGTCTTCAACCTCGATAATATTTTTAATATTACATTGGTTCACTTGGTCAATTATAAATTGATTCAGGTGCGAAGTATTTTTTCCGTTATGACCGTACGGATTTGATACGACATAGCCTAAGGATCCAACGATGCAAGATAAACACAAATTAAAATAAATCTACACTTATTAGATTTTGCTAATGAAATATAAAGTACAAGATATGTTTTCTTCAAGCATCTCACCATCCGCTCTATAATATCCGCATTAATTCTCATAAGCATCTCACCTATAAGAACTAAAATCTTTGGTCTCGCATCTCACAAAGTCAACTCACACGTCATCTCACCAAATAGAAGGTTTCGACATCGCACCAAAAACCAAGGAACTAGAATCATTTCTCCATAAATTATTAATTTTGAATAATGCAAGAAAATAAGGCTAGATGAAAGACAAAAAAACAAGGTCAAAAGTCATATTAAATAATAGGCCTTAAAAATCAATATAACGAGGCATTGATTTTGGACTCCTCACACTTTAGCCATAAATCCGACTATTGGAAAACCTACATTTACGACTCATCTCTTGCACAAATCTGCTTTTGTAATCTTCATGAATATTGTAGCCCTTTAAATCGGTTTTCCAACAAGTATTTTTGGTTATTCATTGGATAAACGTAGCATTCGTTCTAACCAAAATACTAAAGGGTCGAATTGAATTTTAGCCGTTTGCATCGGTATTCCAGATACATCATCCTCTCCACCTTTTAAAAGAGATTCGTTAATGCGGGGATAGGCCGCAGTTCCCGATCTAAATTGAAAGTCCTTAACAGGGATAAAAATCGGGTTGTTCTAGGAATAAATCGGTCAATTTATATGAAGAACAGGTCGATTTTCTTTGAAACTCAAAAAGCGGATTAGTGAACGATACGAAAAGAAAAGAAGATGAATATGGAATGATAAATGATTAATATATGAAGATATGAACCAAGATATTTCCGCAAAAGAACCTTGAACGAGAAGATTACCTTAACCCGCACTTCTTTAACCTTACACAAGTCTTCTAAGTAAGACAAGCACAAGGAGGGGCTAGGATCGACCAAGAGCACCAACATTCAACAAGATTAACACACACAAGCACAATCTAGCAAGAACGTAACAACAATTAAACCAAAACTCTCCTTTGATTGAATAGCAATGAATAAAATACGTATTTCGTAAGCGAAGTCGTAAGTTCACACAATATGTAGAAAATATCTCAATTCTCATCCACCAAACAGCCTGGGAAGATCGGTCGATTTCCCTAAGATAGTTTGAGAGATATTAAGAAATTATACAAGATATATTTGCCAACAAAATAGAAGACCTTGGCTGGGCCAGCTGCAACTTTCGTTCCAAATGAAAGAAAATGACCACGAAATTCAATCGATTTTCCTACAGGAAAATCGGTCGATTTCCTGGGAAGATCGGTCGATTTTTCTCTCTGGAACTCGTCTTTGCTCTTATCCTTCTTCCTTACTTGATGGATCTTCTTGGTCGTGGTTTGTCTCTTCTACAACAGCTAGTAATGTCATTAAGGAACCCTTGAGAGTGATGAGAGTTTCCTTGAGGGTAAATGTCATGAGAAGATCCGTAACTTCATCTTGGATTGCCTTAGCTCTTGACCGTGTGATCGCTCCATCCATACTCGAATCTGAAGAAGGTGAAAGTGAAGGAGTTGTTGGCTTCTCCTTTAATGCTTTAGCCTTTGAACTTGTAACTGATCCTTGTATTGGAGATGGTCCCACATCATTCGTCCTCGAATCTTCATGCCTCTTATTGACTTGCATCAAATAAAGCTTTGATACCAAATGATACACTCTAACCTAAGGATCCAACGATGCAAGACACAACAAAAACTAAAGCAAACATACACATGTATTTTATTGGATTTTTGATAATGAAAAATAAAAATACAAGATATGTATTGCTAGATCTTTATTCCTCTTACCATCCACTCTACAATACTCGCATCAACTTTCATAAGCACCACATAATGCTTTCGCCCTCGCATCTCACAAAGGCAATCCACTCAACATCTCATCAAGGAGGAGGTTTCAACATCTCACCAAGGAGAAGATTTCGGCATCTCACCAAGGAGGAGATTTCGGCATCTCACCAAAAACCAGGAAACTAGACTCTTTTTTCCAAATTTTTTTTAACTCTCTTTTTTTTTTCGACGAATCGTGCAAGCCTTTAAATAAAGAAAATAATTAAGGCTAGATGAAAGATTTTTTAAAAAAAAAACAAGGTCAAAAGTTATGTTAAATAATAGGCCTTAAAGATCTACATAATGAGGCATTGGCATTGGACTCTTCGCATTTTGGCCATAAATCCGACTGTTGAAAAAACTGCATTTACGACCCATCACTTGGACGAATCTTCTTTTGTAGTCTTCTTGAATATTGTAGCCCTATAAATCAGCTTTGCAACAAGTATTTTTGAACATTCATTATGACAAAAATACTAAAGGGTCGAGTTGAAGTGAAGCCGTTTCGGTTTCCTGTAACACATCAAGAGTGATCTCGTCCGTTGATCTACTTGATCAAACTGTCCAAATTTTGTTCACGTCATTTAATAAATTATGGAGCGCAATGACAATTTTGTAATTATAGGAAGTTCATACGACATTTTTGTCCTTTTGAAAATCTTTTTTTAAAGGGGTACACGGTTACGTTTTTGTTATTTTCATGAGAAAACTTTAACGATTAATATCTCAGTTCACGAGTTTAGTTCAATTCGTTCAAATTGTTGTTCCAATGGTTCATTTTTTAAATTAGTTCAAAGTGTTTGTTCATTTTATAACACTTTTTTTTTTCAAAATTTTATACATTTTTGCTCAATTTTTTTTAATTAATAGTATAAAAACTTTGAACTTTTTTACTCTAGTTTTTTTCTCTTTATTCTTTTTAGTTCAAATTGTTTGTATTTTTGTTCAATTAGTTCAAACCATGTGTTCTAATTCTTATTTTTTAAAATATTTTTTTTCATTCAAATTTTTTTATACATTATTGTTCAAACATTTTTAAATTAATAGTATAAAATTTTGAACATGTTTTATTCCAATTTTTTGTCCTTTTTTTTTTCTCTTAATTCACACTTTTTGTTCTAAATGGTTCATATTTTTGTTCAATTAATTCAAACTATTTTTTTTAGTAGTTCTTATTTTTTAAAACTTAAATCAAACTACAACATTAACAAAGTAATACGTGAACCAATTATAGAAAATATCAAAACTGATAGTGTATACTTTTAAACAAAATGAACTAAAATTATGAACTTTTATAATATAAGTTCAAATTTTTGGTATAATTAGTTCAAACATAGTGTATTATAGTTCAACCATTGTGTTTTATCAGTTCAAGAAAAAAGTTCATAAAACATAACTAGTAAATTAACAGAATAAAGTGTGAGCTAACTATAGAAAATTGTAGAACTTATAGTGTATAATTTTGAACGAATTGAACAAAAACTATGAATTGAGATAATAATTGTTATAATTTTATCATGAAAATTATAAAAATTCTATAATTAGTTCAAATATGGGTATCATTAATTAAATATTGTGTAATGTTAGTTCAAACATCGTGTTTTATTAGTTCAAACATGTACAAGTAACAAAATGCATAAAAACATAACTATCAAATTAACAAATAATATGTGAACAAACTGCAAAAAATATGCAAGTTAATAGTATATACTTTTGAACGAAATGAACTAAAACTATGAACTGAGATAATAACTATTAAAGTTTCTCATGAAAATTACGAAAGTGCCACCGCGTCCCCCTCTTTTAAAATACATATTCTCAAAAGGACAAAAGTGTCGGTTGGACATTCTATAATTACAAAAATGTCACCGCACCTCTTATAAATCAACGACGTGGACTAATCTACATTGTTGGATCAAGTGAGTCAACGGCTCAGATTACTCCGAAAGGCCGCACTTTAGCAACTCTATGTACCAAAACCAACCCCATTATAAATAACATCAAATTATATAAATATGTATTTATATTTTTAAACAAATAATAGATTTTCTTGTATCTGACCTGTCTATATAATTGAAAACAAAGGTTAAAAAGCCAAAAGAAAAGTAGTTACCATGAGGATTAGTTTGTATCTTTCAAGTTTATGGACCAACGTTGGGTCAACAAGTTAATTTTACGAAATTATTTTTCTTAAGTAGAAGTATAAGTGGAAAAACACGGGGTGAGATTCAGGATATTTTGGGACAAGGAAGGTGGAGAAGTATGAGAGGACCCTCTAAGGCGGATAATGAGGTAATGGAGTGGGTTTTGACGAAGATTCCGGGACGGTAGAAGAGGACCCTCTCTAAGGCGGATGATGGGGTCCATATCAAATCGGTGTGTCAAGTTGTCCCGACTTATACCATGTCTTTTGATGCGCTCTTGACTATTGTAATTGCAGAGGTCGAGGATGAAACCTTTCGGGTTCGCTCCAAATTTGCACTTGAGCAACTCGATTGTAGAAACCAGGGGCAGAAGACACCCAAATTTGGTAATTTTTGGATGAAATGGAATCAAGAAATAGATTGGAATGGGATTGAAATTGAGTTGGGATATGTTGTTATTCTACAATAAAGTTATAATATTTAGGAAGCTAACGTTCTTGTAAGTTTGTGTTCCCATAGTTTGATGGCATTGCCATGTGTAACTGTCAACCCCAAGCAGGTAACCACTTCACTCCCAACAACAACACCTACACCACTCTCTGTTCAAATTTTAAAGTGGAATTCCTTTGACTTCTCTCTCTTCTTTCTTCCCAACCATATTTCTCATATATTTTTATATTAAACAAATAAATAAATAATTCTACAAATCTTTTTTTTTCAAACACTTTCTTACTGCCCCATTCCCCCACACTCACAATCCCCCATACAAAGTCAAAAACTCTCCTCCATTGTTGAACAAGAGGAAAGCTTGAAAAGCTGGGAGGAGGAGCTGCACAAGGTGGGGGAAGAGGGGGTTTAAGCTTCAAATGTGATGGGAAGCGCCTTCTCCCACCTGATTCAATGCTTTAAGCCGGAGCATGCTGCGGCTCTCGATGATCCGGCTAACATCTTCACGGCCGACCAAACCCTTGATGAAACCCTAGGTCATTCCTTTTGCTACGTTCGTTCTTCTTCTAGATTCCTCTCTCCTTCGCCTTCTGATCGATTTCTTTCTCCTACTCAATCACTGAGATTCTCTCCTTCACATGAAAGATCCGACCCGAAACCGACCCGATTAGCTCATCCGGAAACTGGATTCCGCTCTATTTCAGGTGCTTCTGTGTCTGCTAACTCCTCCATTCCTAGGACCGTCCTTCAACGTGACGGTCTTCATGACGATGATTTAGCTTCCGGCAGTGGATTCGAGAGCACCTCACTGTTTAGCTCTCTTCCGCTTCAGCCGGTTCCGAGGGGCGAGCAATCTGGTCCGATTGAGCGTAGTGGCTTCTTTCTTTCAGGTCCGATCGAGCGTGGCGCACTCTCCGGACCTCTTGATCCTTCTTCTGTTGCCGGAGAAGCCGCCGGAGTTCCGTTCTCAGCTCCTCTTGGGCCTGGTGGAGGGTTGTATCCGAAGAAGGGGAGGAAGAAGAGCTTTTCGGGGATTAAGAAGGCGTTTCAGAGGAGCATCTCGGAGAAGAAGCGGCCGTGGGTTGTTCCGGTGAGGAATTTCGCGCATCGAAAGGAGGCTTCCGTGGTTGAGAACGAGAGCGAGAGGAATGTGCAGTGGGCGTTGGGGAAGGCGGGGGAGGATCGGGTTCATGTGGTCGTTTCCGAGGCCAATGGATGGTTGTTTGTGGGGATTTATGATGGATTCAATGGACCTGATGCGCCGGAGTTTCTGATGAGCCATTTGTACCGAGCGGTTTATAATGAGCTCAAGGGTTTGTTCTGGGATAGTGAGGATAGCGTTAGTAGTAGTGCTAGTAATCATCAAACAGTTGATGGACAACCATATGTAAATATACATTCATCTTGTAGTGTGACAACACCAGCTGTAGAAGAGCTACATCCATCAGTTAGTAAAGAAATTTGTGAGAATGGGAAGATTCAGGGAGAATCGAGTAGGGATAATCGGGTGTCTTCAGTGGAATTTAATGGAGGGTCTGTTAGGAAAGTGAGCTTCCAGTCCGATAAGAGGGAAACTAGGAGGAAATTATGGGAGTTTCTTGCAGAAGATGACGCAGAAGATGGTCTTGATCTTTCTGGTTCGGAAAGATTTGCGTTCTCTGTTGATGATGCTGTTAGGGTGAGCAATGCAGGATGTGCAGGGGGTAGACAGTCATTGTTGCTGTCTAGGTTGAAACAAGGGTTGTCCCGGAACAAGGATGCTCAAAGCAGAGGTTTGTTTTCATGGAGATTCACCGCAGAGGAGAAGGAGAAGAATGAAACTGTGGATCGAGTGGAAGAGAGGGTGCCTAGGGGTTGCAGGAAGAGAAAATCAGGTCCGGTTGATCATGGGTTAGTCTTGAGGGCATTGTCCCAAGCACTGGAAAAGACAGAGCTGTCTTACTTAGATTTGACAGATAAAGTTATTAATGAATATCCGGAGCTCGCATTGATGGGTTCTTGTTTATTGGTTGCGCTAATGAGGGATGAGGATGTGTATGTGATGAATTTGGGTGATAGTCGTGCTATTGTTGCACAGCTAGAGGCCCCAGAAAATGCAGTTAGTATGGAATTGAAGGGTAAGGAAGAAGTTGAACCCAACACAAAGGGTATTGTTGAGGAGTCTGTTGGTGGCATGTCAAGTTCTGTGCCTAGAGAGGATCTGGGTCAATTGCGAAAACTCACTGCACTGCAGCTGTCAACTGATCATAGCACCAGTATTGAAGAAGTGAGTTTGGTTTTCTATTCTAAGGCCTTGTTAATTACTGCTTCTGATGTGTTTGGTTTGTGGTTCTTGTGTGACTTTTATGGTAGAACTATGCTTCCGGCAGAAAACTTATGTTTGTCAACCATTTTTCACTTTTAGTTATCTCATCTCTCTTTAATTTAGGCCTCCTGTGAATTTATTATGGAAGACATGTCTGCGCTTTTAAGCTTGTAACTTTCCAATAGAGGACTGATGTGAAAGTTATTAGGTCTTCATAAGTGATTGTTTCCTAGCAGGGAAGACGAGAGATTACCAAGTCTTGTGAGGGAGGAGGGGGAAGTGAACAGATATCCAGATATCTAGAGCGAAGGGAGTGATAGCACGGAATAGGTTTTTGCATTGTGATGAATGAAGGAGAGGAAATAATAATTAAATTTGTTATTCATTCACATGAAAAAAAATGCATTAAAATAAAACTAAACCCGTCAGGATTTCTTTTATAGAAAAATTTGGTGAAATAGACTCTTTTTTATGGCTCTTTCTAGACCCTCTCATTTTTACACTCTAATTGACTTACATTTACTAAATGTGTTTATGCTACGGGCCTACTTAATAGATCAATATTTGTAAAAGGCCTAGTTAGTGAATTTGGCGTCTTTATATCGACATATAAAGATTTTAGAGAATTGTCTGGCATGTATTTCTACATGTGAAATAAGTTTTTTGGACATTTAGAAATGGGAAGGAGGGATATAACATTGAGATTGAGGGATCATTAGGTTGTGTGATTTGGAAAAAACTGTTCACTGAAAGTGAATTATGTGGTCTTTGTGGGAATGGGTGGTCTATTTGTCTGAATTATCTTGTGTTAGGATTGATCTTGTAATACATGTCAAGAGATAGTGCCCTCGAATTGAGCCTTTGCTGACAATCAGATCCTGGTCACTTGTAATACATGTCAGGAATCTGTCATCAGAACCTACACCCTCTCTAGAATGAGTTGTGAGTGTGCGCTGACATCACACTATCACAGCATTATGTATATATGTTGTAGGTAGTGCTGAACTGCGCAATAGTCCTTTTTTCTTCTTTTTTGGGGAAATAAAGGGGAAATCCAGTACAGATACTGTAAAGCAGTATATTGAGCCATTGAGGTTTGTGGTTGAATGCTTTCTCAAATTGGTTAGTATTTTTTGCGAGTTTAGTGATTCCTATCAACTTCTTTTTCAAGTACTTATGATTTGTTAACTGGTTCACTGTTTTCATATATGTTGCATTAAATGCTTTTGTGATTATCATGGTCAGAAGAACTGGCCTCCAGTTTTGAATGTGCTATTATAACTTAAAGGGAGAGAATTGATGTTTATTAATATTTGTCAGCAGGCTTCCTCTTTGCCTCTTTGGACTTCTTAATTAAATAATTAGTGTGATCTTGTAGCCTGCTAAATTGACTGCGGACTGCCTCATCTCGAAGCTATCGTATTTAATTTTTGGCAGCGTCTGTGTGCTTATGGACTTATGTCCTTGGCTGTTCTGATGGTTTGATTGACATGACATAGCATCTTTGTAACTTGACTAGAAGCTGAACGAATCTGGAGTATCCTGACTATACCAATAGGATTTCCCCTCGTTTTAGCTCAATGTTGCATGATATGAATTTGGTACTTGTAGCCTCGGATGAATATGTTCCCATATTTTATAAGCATGCTATTCCTCCTATAATGCATGTCATTAGGGTGATCATAGAACTCTTTAGATGGTTCTAGGCTTTTGAATAGACTTGGTAGGGTACTACTTGTTTTGAAAATACAGTGTACTGTTGTTAAGGTACTTTTAAAAGTGTCTGACATTGAATAAGTAATCCTCAAAGGCTCAAACCATGTAGGGCACTAATAGCTTACTTGAATGCTCTCTAACTTTCAGGACTCTAAATAATACCAAAGACAGTAAGTTGGTGTAGCAATAGCTCTTCTTATTGATCTTATTTTAGGATATATCTATCCACTGTGGTTTTCCTGTAGTGAGGTATAAATCTGTCTCGTGTCTGCTTCTCTTTTACTCTTCTGTTTTCTAATTGCTACTATCCAAATTACATGTCACTTATTTGTTATATAAAAGCATTTTTGGGATGTGATGATTGGCATGCAACTGTTTTGGTGTTAGTAGTAACAGCTTTGCCTTTGTGATTATTGCTGCAGGAAGTTTTAAGAATCAAAAGGGAACATCCAGATGACAATCAATGTATTGTCAACGATAGAGTAAAAGGTCGATTGAAGGTCACCCGAGCATTTGGTGCTGGGTGTCTTAAACAGGTTAGGTCTCCTATGAATTATCAATATGAGCCACATATGCCGGTTTTATTGAGTGCAATGAGCTGTTATCTACATATGGTGAATTATATATTTATCATTAAAGAATTGACCACTCTTGGAAAAATATATGTTTTTTCCCCTTGCATTTCATGTAAACTAGCTCTTTTTTGAATGAGTGCATCATCAGTTATGATGTTTCATGTGTCAGAATTTGGTTGACATCAGATAGGATTTATCTTCAAAAAATTTATATCCTCTTGTGTTCTTATAAATAGTTTTAACCATAATATATACTTTCATTTTATGGACATGTTTGGTTAAGACAATTGCTACAAGGATGTATGCATGTTTATGTTTTACCCATTGATGCAGGCTAAATTTAATGAATCTCTATTAGAGATGTTCCGGAACGAGTTCATCGGTAGCGCACCCTATGTGTCTTGTATACCATCTCTTTGCCATTATAAGCTTGGTACAAGGGACCAATTCTTGATTCTGTCATCTGATGGCTTATATCAATACTTGAGTAATCAAGAGGTGGTGTCTCATGTTGCAAGCTTCATGGAAAATAATCAGGATGGAGATCCTGCACAGCATCTAATAGAGGAGCTTCTTTCTCGTGCTGCAAAGAAAGCAGGTGATCTTCAAATTTATATTACATAAATATTGAAATGTAACGTATAAAATGTCCACATCGATAACACAATGACTTGTGAGCCTAATATATAAGTCGATGATTACTCCTCCTATTGCCAATTGGTTTTAGGTGCGGCTCACTGGACGGTATCAAAAAAAGGAGAAAATGTGTATTAGTTTGATATCTATACTCTGGAATGAATGGAACAAAATGTAGTAACGAGTTTTCATATTTATTTATCTGTAGGGATGGATTTCCATGACTTGCTGGATATCCCTCAAGGAGACAGAAGAAAGTACCATGACGATGTCACTGTCATGGTGATTTCTCTTGAAGGTAGAATTTGGAAGTCATCTGGAAAATACCCTTGACAGGAATTATCTGTTCCAGTCTCATCTAAAACGGGGAAGCATAAAGCATTATGCCTTTCTGAGCCGAAGTGTAAGCAATGTGAAAATGGCTTCACTTCTTAAACATTGCGCAGATCAGCGTCCTTATATGGGAAGCTGCATGCATAAGAATGGGAATTTGCGGTATAGAGTTTCATCCGGGTTATACTTATGACGAGAAGTTTAGCTCTAGACTGGGGGCAAGGTAAAGTTATGAAGAGATTTTTGTTCAAATTGGGGAAGGGTTTGGTGAGGAGCATGCTGAAGAGAGAAAAGGATCCTTCTTGGGTTTTTTTCTTCTCTTGTTTGAGATTTTGAGGAACATGCTAAAGGCTCTAAAATATTATTTCTTATATCTATACATATTTTCATCTTGGAGCCAAATATGACAGTAGAGTAACACATTGCCCATGTTTTCTGTGGCTTGTTGTGGCCGCGCACAGAATTACAAAAATTGAACCCAAAAGGGCAAGAAGTCTATTTCAAGTGATTTTGAGTAGTGTGGTTGGCTGGTTTTAAGTCGGGTTATTCGGTTTTAGGTTATTAGTTGGTATACACCTGGTCGGGGATTGTTGATTTTTGAAATCGGGTTATTGAATCGGTTGATTTTGTGCAACCGGGCCATTTTCGGTCATGTTGTTTAAATAATCGAGTTCGGTCATTCTTCAGTTATGTTGTTCAGTAATCGAATTCGGTTTTAGATGACCTAGTTAGTCATTTTTCGGTCACGTTGTTCAGCTAAGGAGTTCAGTCATTTTTAGGATTTGAGTTATGTTAAGTTGCTTTAAAAAAAATAAAAAAAAATAAAAAAAAAGCAATTTTCATAATTGTACCTTTTTGATAAACTAGAGTAGTAATTAGGTTTTTTAATAATTCATTTAAGTAAATATACCCTAACCTTTTGTATTTATTCTCAAACTGTACACCCTCTTCTTTCAAGGGTACATTTACTAAACACAAAACTAGAAAAAATCTAGTAAACTTTCAAGGGTACATTTACTAAACACAAAACTAGAAAAAACCTATTAAATCAAATTGTAATTCAGTAGTGTCAGTAAGTTTTTTTTAGCTCTTCAGGTAACATGAACATTTAATTTTGTATTATTATTATTATTATTATTATTATTATTATTATTATTATTATTATTATTATTATTATTATTATTATTTTTTGTTGGTGAAATACCTTCTCTATCGTCTACCCAATATTTTCCAACATTTACCATTTTTCCAACTCTGGTGATTCGTTATCGGTTGAAATTATTCCCGTTTATTTTCGAAAACGGGAAGCGGTTAGGAGATGGTATCTTGAGGTAGTCCATCCTAAAGCATCATTGCGGATGAGAACGCGCAATTTTCTAAACATATGTGTGACCTGGACTTCCTCAAACAAGCGAAGAAGACTCGTCAAAGTCCTTGGTGTGTGTTATAACACATAAGTTATCGCCCTCAATTTCATTTTCTTTTAATATTTAGCCTTATAACTTCTTTAAACCCGACTTTTAGCTCGAAAGCTTCCGCCTTAATAACCGAATTAAAATTGCTTTTCTTAACATCACCTTAATCGAATAAACTATTGACAACCCATCATTTAGGGTATAAATTAGACAAAAAATCTAAAAAAAAATAGTTCAAAGGAGAGCCGCAATCCACATTTATTGCCGCAATATAATTATAATTTATAACATATAAACCAGACAACCATTCACACAGAAACATATAGTGGCAAAAAGGTGAAGTACGTATCGTATCGGATTACTCATCAGCAAGCACACAAGGAGATCAAATAAGCATATATGGCACCTATATCCTTTGTACCATTCATAGATTTTAACACCTCTACAAAATGGAGCTTGACATTGGCTTTCTGAACTAAAGACAAAGGCTTACAAATGGAAAAACAAAGCATTTTGAGCATTCAAGCTGTCACAGCAGCTGGAGAACCGACTCTAGACTCTATCCACGACACCAAATCCTCTCGTCTTGCCACAAAACAGCCAGATTTGTCTTTGCTCAGCCTAAAAGGCGCATCCATTCCGTTCACATGCAAAGCAAAGGCGTTACCCAAGCCTTGTGAGTACTTATGTGTGCCGGAGCCAGTGTATGCAGAAAACAGCTCTGGCAGCTGCTCTTGGCGCTCTACAATCTTACTTAAGCTAGACATCCACTCCTCAAACGCAGTGTGAGCTGCTCCGACAGACAAGGACTTCACATTCAAGCTCCATTCAGCTGCGGTTTTCTTGTGCAGCCCCGGATATAGCCCATGAAGAGTTCCTAGATATAGCAAATCATGTGCTCTCTCGTAGAGATCCTTGTTTCGGCATATGTCAATTAGGTTGTTGCAGAATGGTCGTCGTGCATCAACTGCAGTGTCACTAAGTAAGAGCTTGAACTCTTCCTTGACCTTCTCAAAGTTGGATTCTTTATCTTCCATCAATTTGATAAATGTGACAAGATTTGGTTTCGCCCTCTGCATACAACCAATGACCTTGTTTACATCCTCGGGGTCTTCACAGAGTGACATGACTGATAGCAAGCACCCGCAAAGCCGGTCATCTGGCTTAATACCCATTTCTATTGCAAATTCAAAAACTCTAACTAAATCATCAATCTTCTTAGCTCTTCCCAAACACTGGATTAAGCAAGTACAACCCATTACATTGAGTTCAATTCCTAACTTAGACATCTCATCAAACACACTCATTGCTTTGTCAACTTTCCCGCCACTGCTATGTATGTTCAGCATAGCCGTGTAGCTCCAGCTATCTGGCTTGCAGTTCTCTGACTGCTTCATATCCTCAAAAAGACGCTCGGCCTCTTCCTCCAACCCAAGATCAGCACACATACTCAGCAATGTGTTGTACAAGATGAAATCAATTGGCCAACCATTCATCTTCATTCTTTCCCAAAGCACCAGGGCATCACGACTCCACCTAGCCTTCCCGTAAATCTTAACAAGTGCAGTTAGTGTCTTCTCATTTGGGGAAATGCCCGATTCGACCATATCCTCAAATAATCCCCTAGCCAACCCTGGCTTCCCCGCCTTACCCAAAGCCTCAATCAATGTATTGTACACAACTAAATTAGGCTGCACACCAAGAGCCTTCATCTCCTGCAAAACATACCGAATTCCATCATAGTCTCCAGCCTCACCGAACAACTTACACAAAACCGAAAACGCAACCTGATCAGGCACCCAACCACTAGCCCTACCTCTCTCATACAAGCTCATAACCTCCTCAACCTTACCCAACTTAGCATAAACATCTAAAATTGCAGAGTAAGTGACCTCATCAGGCATCAAACCAGTATTGTAAATTCTCTCAAACCATTCCACAGCCTTATCAAATTTGCCAGACCTCTTAGCACAAGTGATAATTGTGGAATAAGTGATATTATCAAGATCAATCCCACGGCTAATCATATCATTAGCCAGCTCCTCAACAAGCCCAAACTGCCTATCAAACCTGAGTGACTTCATAGTCACATTATAAAAGATAGTCTCCATAGGAAACAAGTTCTGACTCTTGACCCAATTGAAGAAAAAGTAAGATTTCTGCCACGGCTTCAAAGAATGAAGGACAATTAGGGCATTATCCCTAGTAATAGGATGCGGGTTTTGCTCAACGACTGAAAGGAAAGCCTCTTCTGAAGTATGACATTCATTAAGCTGTTTGGCGAAACGTTTCAAATCTCTCATCTGGGGATTGTAAGCGTACGAAGATGAGCGTTTCTGGCGCTGTAGAGTGAGAGCAGACCGCTTGGGCTTAGCCGGGTTGACCCAAATGGAAATGGGTGGCTTTGTCTGGAGTTGAATTGGGTCTTTGGGGTCATTGATTTGCGTAGAAATTGGAGATGGGTTTTGTTGGGTTTCTTCCAAATTTACAGTGGAAGAAGATTGAGAATTGCAGGAAATGAGGAATCTCTTAGAAGGGCGAGAATGGGGGAAAACTGGGCGCCTAGGGTCAGAGGATTTTGCAGCTGAGAAATGAACATCAACGTATATGGATAGAGGGGAAGCCATGGCTAAAGTGAAGAAGCATACACACAAGAAGGGAAAAGGGGAGTGTGTGATTACCTTATCTTCTTGCCTGTTGCAGGGAGAGATATTTGCAGAAACCCTCTTTAAACCCTTCTGAGGTGCTTACTACAAAGGGAGATAAGAATTGAAAGGATGGAGGCCAGTCTCTACATACACATGTTAGACGCTTCGGCACACAATAGAGCTGGGAAATGGGACGACCGAAACTATATTTCAAAGGGTAAATAGGAAAATTTCATCGAAAAGAATGGGCAGACGAGCAGAGCCAACATATAATTTTTTTTATGTCACTTTTTTCTTTTTTAAAATGAAAATCGGCTCGCGAGATCGAAAAAGATCGGTAGACGGGCTTAAAATCTTCAAGTGGAAAGCAGGATAATCCAACTAACAAGAGATCCAACTAACAAGAGGTCGCGAGTATAAACATTTATCTTTAAAGAAAATACACAGGTAGGAAGCGTGAGGAGAACAATTGTGGACCTCAGTTTTGGACCGCGACATAGCCGTCGAGAGTTCAGAAGATAAAACTGCAGAATACGGGTATCAGGGAGAAAATTGTTCACAAAGGGTTGACTAACAAATCGGTTAACGGATTGATTTAAAAAAAAAGAGTGCTTTGTTTTGATTGATCTTGTGAGATACTAACAAATGGTTTGTATATATAGATAGAAGGTTATCACATAATTACAAAAGGTATTTACAGATATTTATATATTCAGTGGATCTAAAATCTATAAACATTTGGATGTTGTCAGTGTAGATAATGGAGGCATTGGCAAGGGGACAATGTAGCTCAAGAGGTTGCGGAGCCAAGAACACTTAGAAACGACATTGGCAATGCATCTATACTCTGCCTCTGCACTGGAACAGAAACTACAGATTGTCGTTTGGCAGACCACGAGATTAAAGTGTCATTGAAGAAAACACAGTAACAAGAAGTGGATCGCCGTGTATCGGGACAACCTGCCCAATTGACATCTGTATAAGCAATTATATCAGATTTCGGAGATGGAGATATCATACTGGATAGCAAAGATATCCGTCCAGAAGGTCCACGTGAGGCACGCTGGGTTCAAAAGGTGTGGCCGCAGGCTTGCAGGCAGTCATCTTGGCTCATGCAATCTCTGAAGAAAAAAGACACCAAGATATAGGCAAGACAGAGAAGATTCACTATTGCTGCTGATAGAGCCAATACCGACACGGCTAGACTGAGAATCCTGGAAAGGTTGATAACGAGACACGGCTAGACTGAGAACAGATAGTGGCCGGTTTGAAAGCCGGCTAAAAATTCGTCGAAAATGGGACGTGGTTTAAAAATTCCACTAAGAGACCGGGTATGGGGCTGGTTTATATATGAATTTTGTGGAACGCAGGGAGGGGAAATATGAGATGTGGGATTGGTTGGCAAGTGTGATTCAGGGCGAATCAGGGGACGAGCTTGCAACAGGGGGTAAAGATGGGCCAAGTGACAAGCCTGCATCAGGGGGTAGTGATGGGCTGGCGTTGATGGTCGGTATTGGGCCAGAGGAAGGGGCCGATTGGGCCAGTGGGTCGGTTGGAGGGAAAAAGGGTAGCGTAGGAATGGAGGGGGACAAGGGGCGTGTCACATCAGTAGGGGAAATGGGTTGGGCCGAGAGTAATGGTGATTGTTAGGCCGTCACAGTAGGGGTCAACTAGGATTGAATTTGAGTCATTCGGTGAGCTGAGTGGTAGGGTGAAATTTCGGGGTCCGAATCTAGTACCGAAAAAGATGGTGAAGAGGAGATGGATTTTGAGAACGGGAATCATCAAAAGTGACATGCCTTGAGATGATGATTTTATTTGAACCTAGATCTAAACATTTATATCCTCGATGATATTTGGGATAACCGAGAAACACACAAGGTGTGGAGCGGGTAATGATTTTATGAGAAATGGTTGCGCTTTGGTTTGGGTAGCAAATGCACCCAAAAACGCGGAGGTGAGTGTAAGAAGGTGTAGACCCATACAACACTTGAGTGGGCGATTGATTGTGTATTGTGGTGGAGGGAAGAATGTTAAGAAAGTAACAAGACATATCTAAGGCATGAGACCAAAAAGAGACGGGTATGGAGGCGTGAAAGAGAATGGGATGCATCATGTTATTAATGGTACGAATAACACGTTATGCTTTGCCATTTTGAGGGAAGTGTGAGGACAAGAGAACCGAAAATGGATGCCTGAAGAAGAAAAAAATGAGTGAAATTGGTGATTGTTAAATTCGTGCCCCATATCACATTGAAAGTTTTTGATAGGCATGTTGAATTGTCTCTTGATAAACTGATGAAATTGCACAAAAAGAACGAAAACTTGAGATTTGAATTTGATTGGTAAAACTCAAAGAAAATGTGAGAAATCATCAAGAAATAATAGATAATATTTATAATTTTTCCGACTAGCAACCGGAGAGGTCCAAAGATCGTTATGTATGATATCAAAAGGTGCAAATGTATTAGTAACAGACCATTCAAATGGAGCCTATGACTTTTCCCTAGTTAACAAGCATGACAAAGCGTTGGAGAATGCTCTTTATTAATATGAAGAAAAGATGACTTCCTAAGGCTATCTAGAACCGGCGTGCCAGGATGACCCAGACGCGCATGCCAGAGACTCAAGGACTGAGCCGAAAGAGTATGTGCTGACGCAGAAGTAGTGGTAATTGGATAAAGATTCCCGGAGCTATTGCATCTCAGACGGGTGGTTCCCGTTTGTAGATCCTTCACAAAAAAACCAAAAAGGTCAAATTTAACACTAGCTTGGTTATCAATGGTGAAACGGCGAACGGATATAAGGTTTTTAACAATTTGAGGAGCAAGGAGGGTGTTGGATAAACGGAGGGGATGAGTGGAGGTGCCAAGTTGAGCGTCACCAAGACCTGTAGATGGTATCTACATGCCATTTCCAACAATTATCGAATTTAAAGAACCATTATAAGAAATGGATGAGAGGTTGCCTGGGGAGTTGGTCATGTGAGTTGTAGCGCCAATATCCATGTACCAAAGATTATCAGCGTGATTCAACGTCATCGAAGAGAAGGCGTGATCAAGAGTCGTGGGTTGTGCCGGATCAACACTAGCGTGGAAATGTGCCTGAGGAACAACAGAGTGGGCTAGAAATTGGCCTAGAAGACCAGCCTGTGTATTCTATGAGCTGAAATTATTATGCTGACGGGCCTGAGGAGCAGTGGGCCATTGGCCGGATAATTGATGGGCCCAGAAGCAATAGGTAATGTGAGATATTGAATAATATTACCCTTAGGGTTTCCAATGACAGATGGGTTGTATTTATAATAAACGCATTTACAATAATTACATAGGGTGCCCTCTATTGTATTCTATTTACAATATGAATTCTATCATACCCCCGCAGTCGAAACTGGAGGAGGCATTACAGTAAGACTGGATCTAAAATCTATAAACAACTGTCTTGGGAGACCCTTTGTAAAAATGTCCGCATACTGAAAGGCCGAAGGGACATGGAGAACACGGACATGACCGCGGGCAACCTTATCTCTGACGAAGTGAATGTCAATTTCGATATGCTTGGTTCGTTGATGTTGAACTGGGTTGCTGGCAAGGTATGTTGCAGATATATTATCAGTGTAGATCACGGAGGCTTTAGAAAAGGGGCAATGAAGCTCAAGTAGTAAATTGCGTAGCCAGGAACACTCCGACACAACATTGGCAACCCCTCTATATTCTGCCTCGGCGCTAGATCGGGACACCACAGATTGACGCTTGGCAGACCATGAGATTAAAGTGTCATTGAAGAAGACACAATAACCGGAGGTAGAGCGGCGAGTATAAGGACATCCAGCCCAATCGGCATCTGTATAAGCAATAAGATCTGACTTTGGAGAAGGAGAAATAGTGATACCTAATGAAGAGGTGCCTGAAATGTAGCGAATGATGCGCTTAAGGGCAACAAAGTGAGCTTCTCTGGGGTCGTGCATGAAAAGGCAAACTTGTTGTACGGCATAACTGATGTCGGGACGTGTGAAAGTCAGATATTGAAGCGCCCCAGCTAGACTTCTGTACAATGTCGGGTCACTGACAGCGGGACCAGAAGAAGCACTGAGTTTTACAGAGGTCTCAGCAGGTGTAGTAGAAGGTTTGCAATTTGTCATGTTGGCACGTTCAACAATGTCCTTGGTATACTTATCATGTGATAAGAATAAGCCCGAAGAATTCCGACTAACGAAAATGCCCAAGAAGTAAGATAACTCTCCGAGATCCTTAAGAGCAAATTCCTTACCTAGAAGGATGATCAGATTGGTACACAGCTCATCAGAAGATGCAGTAAGGATGATGTCATCAACATAAAGAAGCAGGTAGGCAATGTTGGATCCATGACGGTAAATGAAGAGGGAGGAATCGCTCTTGCTGCCGATGAATCCGAGGTTAAGCAGAAATCCTGCAAAACGTTGAAACCAAGCTCTGGGTGCCTACTTAAGACCATATAGAGACTTTTGCAGTAAACATACATGATTAGGTTTAGATGAGTCACGAAAACTAGGAGGCTGAAACATATAAACCGTCTCCTTCAAGTGTCCATGTAGGAAGGCATTTTGAACGTCAAGTTGGTGGATGGACCAAGAACGAGAAACTGCAAGACTGAGAACTGTCCTGATAGTGGCCGGTTTCACAACTGGGCTGAAAGTTTCATCGCAGTCAATGCCAACCTGCTGTGAGCATCCATTGGCGACCAAACGAGCCTTATAACGTTCAAGAGAGCCATCAGACCTGTACTTATGGCGAAAAATCCACATACATCGCACAATGTTAGCATCAAGGGGACGAGGAACCAGAACCCAAGTCTTATTTCGCATAAGGACTCGATATTCATCAAGCATGGCATGGTTCCAATACGGATCTTGAAGAGCTAGGTTATGTGATTTGGGTAATGGCGAGATATGACGGGACGACGGATTAGTGGAGATGGATAGGTCGAAAATAGGTTTGGGTTTCACAATGCCGGATTGGCTCCGGGTGATGCGCCCTTGACCCCTATGTCCCAAGACGAGGAAGACGAGGCACTTCGGGTTCGCTTCGATGGACCGTTCACCCGTTCCCGTGCTAAAGCAATCGCTCAAGCTACCGGCTCCATCATTAGCCGCACCGTTGCTTGTCACGGACCCATTGGATGCAAACCGTGTCTCTACGCCACAATGACTTGAAGCTTGTCAAGCCGGCACCGTTCCGGCGCATTTTCCGCATTTTCCATAATTTAGCGTTTTGTAATAATAAGTCTTTTTATTTTCGGAATATTAATTTCCGGGACTTTATTTCCGGGTATTAATTTTCCGAATTTAAGATTAGACTTTTGGTTTCGGAATTTAAGTCGGAAACTTAATTCCGAACTTAAATTCTCAACCTTTCATATTTTTAGGTGTTTCATTCCGGAACTTAAATTCCGACTTTATTTCCGTCATTTAATTTCCGACTCTTTGTATAGCCTTCATCCACTATATAAGGGGATGCTTGGCTTATTTGTAAAGCATGTTCAATTTGATTAAGTAAAGAGAAGTATTTTCCTCCAACTTACTTGAGCATCAATCCCTCTTCCAATCCTCTCAAAGTTCTTCTTTTGGATCTTCGATCCAAACTCAACCACATTCGAGGGTTCTTCAAGAACCAACTCAACCGACCCACTTCAAGGTTTGATCGATCAATCTAGATCGACTCAATCATACAACTTCCGCCTCCATCTCTAAGCTTCCGCAACCCATCTTCATTTGCATTCACACTTCAACTAAGGAGTAGTTAAGCTTCAGCTTGATCTAGATCCGGAATACTTCATTGACGTGTCCAAGGACGCATCAAATTGGCATCAGAGCAAAGGGATCTAAGCTAAGTTATCTTTACTCTTGTTTTTTGTGCGTTATTATATTCATCCTTTTTGCCTTTTGTTCATCACCATCTTCATCTTGTTCTTCGCATCTTCATCCACGTTCTTGAAATTTTTTTTTTTCTCGATCCATTTTCAAAGCAAATTTAGGAGATTTTTGGTTTGCCATCAAACCATTAATCAACAAAACATTTTTCCTTACCCAATCCGACATTTTTGTTAATCAATTTCACCATTTTCTTGGGATTTTTTGTTGACAAAATCGGATATCACGCCTTTTGATATTCCAAAAACCAAAAACAAAGCAAAAAACTCTTCAAAAAACGGATTTGTTTCAAAGAAAAGTGGATTCATCTCTTGCATTCCAAAGGTTGCATTCAAAAGTTTCAAAAAGAAACAATTCCACAAAAACAAAAGTAAAAGACGTCCGGCAAACCGGTCCATCCGAAAAATCGGATTTTTGAAAAGGTCAAAGACCAAAGCAAGTAAAACTTGCCGATAAACAATCCGTCCATTTCCTATCTCTCCATTTTCTTACAAGTTGCAAATTTTCTCTTGAATTTGTGTGCATTTTGGTTCAAATATGTTGGATTTTCCTTCCTCGCCTAACCGCCAAACGGCTTTCCCAAAGGTAGAACCCTAACGCACTTGAACTTGGGTAACGTTGACTTATCTTGTCACCTTGCTCATTTGATTGCTTGCAATTTGTGTCCAATCTTGGAGTTATGACTAACGTCACAATGGAAAATTCTCAGGAATCTAGTGAAAGGCACGAGATCACTACTTTGACCGAAGAGAATGCCTCCCTTAGGCAAGAACTTGAAGCTTTGAAGGCTCAAATGCTTGCCCTTACGACCGCCCCACCAAATCCAAATGGAGCCTTGGTCGATGCTTCCACGTCCGATGGACGTCGCAAAGGCAAAGGAATTTTGGGAGCCGAACCATCTAACGGTCGACGGCTTGCCTCCGTCATTGAAAACCACGGGCCCTCCCAAAATGACGGTCATGAGTCCCACAATGAAGGTGACGAGAACCCTGACCCTTCTCCAAATGATTTGCTCTATGTTGACACGGAGAATCGACACAAACGCTATGAGCACAACCGACGTAAGTATGGCACTTCCCCTCCTCCATCTAGTGCCCAACGCACCAACCGTCCCTCCCGGATTGATGACCGGTACCATCATCAAACAAATGACCGCTCTCAACATCCCGAGAATGATCGGTCCGGACAACGCCGCCAACGGCATAGCCGGCAACCGATGTATCATGATTTTGAAGAGTATGATGAACGAGATGACTTTGACGAGTTCTCCGATGATGAGTCGGACTTGGAACGGGTGGCACATGTCCGTCCATGGCACCCACCTATCCGAGAGCCTTTTGAGAACCAGGATCGAGGAGAAGAATGGTTGCCTCCTCCTAACCCACCAAGGCATGCCCCACCTAATCATGGGCGCCAACGGCATAACGATGGCCACCGGCGAGCCCATCACGAAGAGGCATACATGGCACCGCCTCGACCGGATCCCTACCGAGCTCGTAGGGAAGGTAAGGTTAAATTTCCGATCTTTTATGGTGAATATGATCCTTGTGCGTTTCTTGATTGGGAACAGGATATGAAAAGAGCTCTCAAGCATTGCCATTATGAAGAGTATGAGAAAATCGAAGCGGCAACGCTTTACTTTGAAGGTGATGCAAAATCTTGGTGGAACCGGTACGAGACTAACCGTGAGAACCGAGGATGGGCACCGGTTGCGACATTTGATCAATTGATCTATGTCATGACTAAGAAGTACGTGCCCGACGACTTCAAAAACGACATGCGGTTGCAAATTGCCAAATTCCAACAAGGAAGCCTTACTCCGGTGGCTTACTTAACCAAGCTGGAGGACATGCATATGAAGGCCGGCATCTCGGTCTCCGCCTCCGCCCTTCGAACCAAATTCATGAGCGGCCTTAATCCGTCAATCCGGCGCCCCCTCGAGATTGTCCCATACAAGGACTTGGGAGGCTTATGTCATGCCGCCATGAAACTTCACAAGCAACAACTGGAAACGCCTCGATACTCAAGGTATAACTCTTCCACTAGTCAATACTCTTATACCACTAATTCTCGTTCTCGAGATGTTTCTAGTCCCCAAGATTCCGGAGCCGCTAAAGGATCACCACGGATGAGTCAACCCACCCGGCAAGCGGCTACCGAGAAACCACCATACCGTGGCACCGTTGCTCCACCACAAACGCCTCCGGGCCGACCCCAACAAGGATCTCAAACGGTGGCCCGCCCAAGAGAACCCGTGTGTTTCAAATGTAGCGGGTTTGGTCATGTCCAACGTGATTGCCCGAACACCAAGCGGGTGATGTTTGCCAACCCATCATATGACGATGGCGAAGAGGATTATAATGGTGATATCCTCTTGGAAGATGACCAAGATGCCGACCCATACTATGACATGGAGCCATGCGATGACCAACTTGCTTGCGGTCCGGCACAACCAGGTAAGTTTGCTCTTGTCTCTCATCACATTCTTGCTATAAAAGAGCATCTCCCTATTGACCAATGCGAGAATCTCTTCCACTCTCGTTGCTTGGTCAATGACACTAGTCTCTCTCTTATAATTGATGGGGGTTCGTGTTGTAATATTATCAACGAAAAAGTGGTGAAACACTTTAAGTTGCCTACAAACCCCCACCCACAACCTTACGGACTCCAATGGATTTCCGATAAGGCAAGTGACACCGTCACACAACAAGCGTGGGTGACATTTTCTATTGGCGCCTATGTTGATAAGGTCCTTTGTGATGTTATCAAAATGGACGCCACACATGTATTGTTGGGACGACCATGACAATTTGACCGAAAAACTTTTCATGATGGTTATCTCAACCGTTACATGTTCCAATACAATGGAAAACGGATCACACTTTTGCCTATAACTCCACAGGAAATTTTAGTTGACTATGCAGAACGAAAGAGGCAACAAGTGATCGATGATACCACTACACCGCCGGCCACATTGGACCCTTCTCGTCGTTCTCCCGATGTTGTGGATGTTCCTACTTCCGGTTCCCGTAATTCCGGCCATAAGGGTAATGCTACCGAAGCAAGAGGTAGTAAGAGCATTGTCCCGATACATGCACCTCCTGTTCCTACCATTCAAGGGCGATGTGAGCCCCGAATTCTTTTGGCCCGACGACATGACTTGACACCGGTCATGGAAGGTAAGTTTCCTTGTTTCTTACTTGTCCCTTTTTGTTTATCTATTTCCCATGACCCTAGTAATGTGCCGCACGAGGTGTCCTTGTTGTTGTCCGAATTTCAGGACATCTTGACCGACAAACTACCACCCGGCTTGCCACCAATCCGAGGAATTGAGCACCAAATCGATTTGGTGCCCGGCGCGTCTTTGCCCAACCGTGCCGCTTACCGTGCAAGTCCGGAGGAGACCAAGGAGATACAACGCCAAGTCCAAGAGCTCCTAGACCGGGGCTATGTCCGTGAGTCCTTGTCTCCATGTGCCGTGCCGGTCATACTTGTGCCCAAGAAAGACGGATCTTGGCGGATGTGTGTAGATTGCCGCGCCATCAATCAAATCACCGTCAAGTATCGTCATCCGATTCCGCGCCTTGATGATATGTTGGACGAGCTCCATGGCGCCACTATCTTCTCCAAGATCGATCTCCGGAGCGGATACCATCAAATCCGCATGGCCGAAGGTGATGAATGGAAGACGGCTTTCAAGACGAAGCATGGCCTCTACGAGTGGCTTGTCATGCCATTTGGCCTATCCAACGCACCATCCACCTTCATGCGCCTCATGAATCACGTCTTGCGCAAGTTTTTGGGTATTTTCGTTGTTGTCTATTTCGATGATATCTTAGTCTTTAGCAAGTCTTTGGATGCCCACATCGAGCACCTTCGCCAAGTGCTCGAGTGCCTTAGACAAGAGCAATTATATGTCAATTTGGAGAAATGTGTCTTTTGCTCGGACACCACAATTTTTCTTGGCTATGTCGTGTCTAAGGACGGACTACGAGTGGACGAATCAAAAGTTCGCGCCATTTGGGAGTGGCCTACTCCTACCACGGCCACCATGGTTCGAGCCTTTCTCGGCTTAGCGGGTTTCTATCGCCGCTTTGTCAAGGACTTTAGCTCGATAGCGGCACCGCTACATGAGCTTACTAATAAAGGTGTCACGTTTGAGTGGCGTGACACCCATGCTCGAGCGTTTGAGTCGCTCAAAGACCGTCTTTGTAATGCGCCCCTACTCCAACTCCCAAACTTTTCGAAAACCTTCGAGGTGGAGTGTGACGCATCTAATGTAGGCATTGGGGGGGGGGGTTCTCCTACAAGAGAATCGGCCCATTGCTTATTTTAGCGAAAAACTTTCCGGTCCTTCACTCAACTACCCAACTTATGACAAGGAACTATATGCCTTAGTTCGTTGTCTTAAAACATGGCAACACTACTTATGGCCGAAGGAGTTCGTGATTCATTCGGATCATGCGGCTCTTTCGTATCTCAAAGGTCAAACTACCTTGAGTCGGCGCCATGCGAGTTGGGTAGAGTTTCTTGAGACCTTTCCTTATGTCATTCGAC
The DNA here is from genome assembly GCA_033239125.1 of Fagopyrum homotropicum. Taxonomy (NCBI): domain Eukaryota; kingdom Viridiplantae; phylum Streptophyta; class Magnoliopsida; order Caryophyllales; family Polygonaceae; genus Fagopyrum; species Fagopyrum homotropicum. Next base: position 10,943,979 of record BSWB01000001.1, read on the forward strand.
ATAAGAAAGGTAAAGAGAATGTGGTAGCCGACGCCCTTTCTTGCCGATATATCCTTCTTGTGCATATGGACGCCAAGATCCATGGCTTTGCTCTTATCAAAGAGTTATATGCCACAGATCTTGACTTCAAGGATATATTTGCTCAATGCCTTGACCTCCGAGAGCATGAGTCTTTCTTTATTAATGATGGCTACTTATTCCGTGCGGACAAACTTTGTATCCCGCGCTCGAGTATTCGTCATTTGTTGATAAAGGAGGCCCATGAGGGTCGTGGTCACTTCGGTGCTACCAAGACTCTCGCCGCTCTACAAGAGCACTTCTTTTGGCCCCGGATGCGCAAGCATGTGACACGATTTTGCACAAGTTGCATCACATGTCACCATGTAAAATCGCGCCAAGGTCCGGATGGATTGTATTCTCCTTTGCCTATACCAATGGGACCTTGGGAGGATCTTTCTATGGACTTCGTGGTTGGCCTACCTATGTCTAAACGAGGCAAAGACTCCATTTTTGTGGTATTTGATCGTTTTTCAAAAATGGCACATTTTATTGCATGTAATAGCACACAAAATGCTAGTGAAGTAGCTACCCTTTTCTTTGACAATGTTGTGCGCTTACATGGAATACCGCGTTCCATCCTTAGTGATCGGGACGTAAAGTTTGTGAGCCATTTTTGGAGAACCTTATGGGGGAAACTTGGAACCAACTTGTTGTTTTCAAGTAGCTATCATCCCCAAACCGATGGTCAAACGGAGGTGACCAATCGGACTCTCGGCGCTCTACTTAGAGCGACCCTTAGGAACAACCCACGCAAGTGGGAGGACTTACTTTCGATTGTGGAGTTTTCTCATAACAGGTCTCGACACTCGGCAACAAAGCTTTCACCCTTTGAAGTTGTCTACGGCCTTAATACACACACCCCGATGGACTTCACTCCGCGTCCACTCAAAGACGGAGAACACATCACCGGAGCAAGTCGTGCCGCTCACATCATTGAGCTTCATGAGCGGACTAGGACACAACTCCAACGGCGTGCCGATCAACTTGCCACACAACGCAACAAAGGGCGCCGTCCAATGTCATTTGAGCCCGGTGATCTAGTTTGGCTCCACTTAAGGAAGGAGCGTTTTCCATCCCGCCGCAAAGGCAAGCTCTCGGACCGCGGTGATGGACCATTCCGCATCTTATCCCGCCATGACCCGAATTTTTACAAGTTGGAGCTTCCGGACGACTATGGCGTGCACCCGACGTTCAATGTCAAGGACCTTGCACCATACATTGAGCCCCTATTTGACGAAGGTGAAACGGGGACGTTTCACATCCAAGATGGGGGGACTGATGCGCCCTTGACCCCTATGTCCCAAGACGAGGAAGACGAGGCACTTCGGGTTCGCTCCGATGGACCGCTCACCCGTTCCCGTGCTAAAGCAATCGCTCAAGCTACCGGCTCCATCATTAGCCGCACCGTTGCTTGTCACGGACCCATTGGATGCAAACCGTGTCTCTACGCCACAATGACTTGAAGCTTGTCAAGCCGGCACCGTTCCGGCGCATTTTCCGCATTTTCCATAATTTAGCGTTTTGTAATAATAAGTCTTTTTATTTTCGGAATATTAATTTCCGGGACTTTATTTCCGGGTATTAATTTTCCGAATTTAAGATTAGACTTTTGGTTTCGGAATTTAATTCGGAAACTTAATTCCGAACTTAAATTCTCAACCTTTCATATTTTTAGGTGTTTCATTCCGGAACTTAAATTCCGACTTTATTTCCGTCATTTAATTTCCGACTTTTTGTATAGCCTTCATCCACTATATAAGGGGATGCTTGGCTCATTTGTAAAGCATGTTCAATTTGATTAAGTAAAGAGAAGTATTTTCCTCCAACTTACTTGAGCATCAATCCCTCTTCCAATCCTCTCAAAGTTCTTCTTTTGGATCTTCGATCCAAACTCAACCACATTCGAGGGTTCTTCAAGAACCAACTCAACCGACCCACTTCAAGGTTTGATCGATCAATCTAGATCGACTCAATCATACAACTTCCGCCTCCATCTCTAAGCTTCCGCAACCCATCTTCATTTGCATTCGCACTTCAACTAAGGAGTAGTTGAGCTTCAGCTTGATCTAGATCCGGAATACTTCATTGACGTGTCCAAGGACGCATCACTGGGTCTGAGGCCGGGTGGGCACAACAATAGGTGGAACAGCTACGGAATGTATAGGCTGAGAGGTGGAGCTGGAAACCGGATTTAATTGGTGTGGGATTGTGGGTGGACTGAGAATGTCAGGTGGGCCTGTAGGAGAGGCTGGGCTGGAATTAACAGACGGCCCAAGAGATGTGGGGCTGGGTGGAGCTCTTTGCGTTGGGTAAGAAGGGCCGGCTAACGAAACTGGGCCAGACACAAGTGGAGCATTCACTGGTGGGCTTGCAGAAGTTGGGCCAGACGTAGGTGGGCCAAACGTGGGTGGGGCCGGCACTGGTGGGCTTGCAACAGCTTGCTGAGAATTAATTCCAAGGTTTCGAAGTAAAGCATTTGTGTACGAGGAAGGTTCGTTATCGGTGAAAAAATTATAGGATTCCGGGGAAGTGTCATTCCGAGTTGAAAATGGGAATTGAGATTCATCAAAAGTGACATGACGGGAAAGAATAATTTTATTTGAACCTAACTCGAGACATGTGTAACCCCGATGATGATTGGGGTACCCTAGGAAAACGCACTTTGTAGTACGAGGTTGAAGTTTGTGGGAAATAGTTGCACTTTGATTGGGGTAACAAAGACAACCGAAAACCCGGAGATGATGAAAGGATGGTGTAGTGCGGTATAACACTTGGGTGGGAGACTTATTTTGAATAGTGGTGGATGGAAGAATATTGAGGAGGTAACAAGATATCTCTAATGCGTGAGGCCAATAAGAGACGGGAATAGACGCATGAAACAGAAGGGACCGCATCATATTGTTGATCGTACGAATGGTACGTTCAGCTTTGCCATTTTGAGGGGAGGTATGAGGACACGAAAATCGAAAAGAAATGCCATGAGTAGCAAAAAAATTGTGAAAATTCGTGTTGTTAAACTCACGTCCCATGTCGCATTGAAAACTTTTGATATTTGTACGAAATTGTGTTTGAATCAGTTTGTGAAATTGCCCAAATAGATCGAAAACCTGTGACTTAAACTTGATTGGATAGACCCATAAGAAGTGAGAAAAGTCATCAAGAAAAAACAAGTAATATTTAAAACCTTCCCGGCTAGGGATAGGAGAGGTCCAAATATCGTTATGAATAATATCAAAAGGAGCAAAAGTATTATTGGATGAGCGATCAAACGCAAGTTTATGATGTTTTCCAAGTTGACAAGCATGACAAAGAGAAGGAGATGTCTCCTTAACACATTTAAAAAAAGAAGAATTGCGAAGAAAATTAAAAACCGGCATGCCGGGATGACTTAGACGAGCATGCCAAGTGGAAGATGACTCGGCCGAGAGGGCATGAGAAGGACAGATGGGTGGATTGATAACCGGATAGAGCTCCCCGGAGCTATTACACCTCAGACGAACGGTCCCCGTTTGTAGATCTTTCACAGAGAAACCAAAAGGGTCAAATTCCACAGAAACAAGATTATCAGTTGTAAACCGTCTAACGGAGACTAGGTTTTTGACAATTTTGGGTGCGACAAGTGTAACACCCCAAATTTTACAACTTAGGGAGTTACTGGTTAGGACCGCACAGTGGGTCCCGACCTTAGTTTGACAACAACTTAACATGATCTTACAACAAGGCACCGATAAGGAAAAACTAAAAATCATAAAATAGTTTTTATCAATGCATGAATGTGACCAGATCAACTACAGCCGGAAAAGTAATATATCAAAGTACGGAAGGAAACGATGTTCAACTGAAAAACCCACAAATGCAAAAACTGCAAAACGTCCTAAAGTACGACACCCCGGCTGACCACTACCATCTGGATCACTCGGCATCTGTTCTAACCTGTGTCAAATCTAAACAACATATCAACCGTTAGCTAACTAACCAAATATAAGCAAAATGATAACAGCACAAACACAAGCAGAAACAAAATAAACAAACAACATGCTGGCACTCAACAAATTATTATCTGTTATTTAAGTGATTCACATTATTCAATTTAAGTTGTGGCACGAGAACTATTATTAGTTCTCGCCTCCGTTCCTTATCCAACTGGTGTAGGTATAGCTGACTTCCTTTGGTAGCATCACTACAAACCATGTGTGGACTAGTCCCGAAAGAAACCCCCAGCGCCCTGCGAGCTACTGAGCGGAATGCCACCGCCCGTTACTCTTAGGCCAAAATACAGGTCGGTATTTATATATCACAACCTATCTCTCTAACATGTCAATCACACACCACCATCATCATTTATACTCATATTTAGCAGTCAGCTAAGTAAGCCCAAAGGACTTACCTGTTATAACGCTCGACTCTTTAGTAGTCACTTGCTCTGTAACTGTACCCACTCAGTTGCCTGTTAAAGGCGATAAGTGTATTAGCACACTTTCACGTAGATAGAAGTCTACAACTTCTGAGATTAATTAAGTATCAAGACGTACTAGCTACATTATTAGTTTTAGGGTAAAATGACCATTTTACCCTTCGTTCCGATTTTCTCGAAGACCCTAAAATTCATGTCCAAACTCCTATTTGAAGTTCTAAAATATATCCTAACTCTTAGAATTTTATTAGGTGCGAAACTGACATTTTTCTTATGTTTCTATTTTCCGGAAGAACCGAAAAAGGTTTAACTTCGGCTCTAAATATAAAATGCTTAACGGCTTATAAAATTTCCGAATTTACTATCTAGATCATCTATGAGGTTCTATCTAGCCTTAGAAGAAAGAATTTCTCCAAACTGTTCAGCCGATATTTTTATAATAATTCCCAAAGTCGGTTCCTCACTCTACTTTCATATACTTAGTCAAATTTATAAGTTCAATAAAACTGCTCAACTACCTAACTTCGGGAGCTCGTAACTTTCAATCCGACCGTTCATTTCTCACCAAATTTTAATATGATAAACTACATATATCCGTCTACAACATATCCAAAATTCAACGGTGGATCTTTATCCAAACATTTTATAATTGATCGACAAGATGGGCTGTTCGAAACCTAAAAGCTGAAGATCCTAAATTAAATTTACAGCAGCCCTTCCTTCCATTTTATGAACATACTCAGCAGCTCATTACTGTTATGTTATTTATGCTTAGGCTCAACAACAGCAGTTCACAAACACATGGATGACAGTGAAGTTGAAGAGAGGAGGAGCAAGCTTACGGAATCTGCAGTCCGGCGTTAAGGTCCTAAACAGCGCTAGCGTTCCGGCGGCTTCTCCTGGGTGGTCGGCCTGCTGTTGCTGCGGGACAGTGGTGGCGGGTTCCGGCGTCTCCTTCGGCTGCAAAGGAATGGCTCGTATACTCCCCTGTTGCACCGTTCTGCTGGCCGGCTATCACTGCAGGATCCGTGAGGGACCGCTCTAGTCGATTAGGCACACGGAACAGGAGACAGGGAAGGGGACGGACGGGAGAAGAGTGACTCACCAGTCGGTCTGCAGTGCCGGCGTGCGAGGAAGTCGACGTAAGCAGTGGTGGCGGCTTCTCCGGTGGAAAGCGAAGCAACTGCAGCCGCGTCGATTCCTGAGAGGGCCGGAAGGTGAGTTCGAACAGAGAAGGCGGAAGAAGGAGAGGGGATGCAGTGCTTACCGAACCACTGCAGCGGTCGGCGGGGAGCGGCGCGATTGGTGGCGGCTCGGTGGCTGCGGCGCGAGCGGTGGCGGTTTGGTGTGCAGTTGGCTGCGTTACTTCTGTTGCAACGGAAGGGATGCAGACTCACGACGTTCAGAAGAGAAGGTTAGCGGCAGGAGGGATTAGGGCTGGAGTGTATCGGCAGGTTAGGAGAAAAAAAATTAATTAGTAGGGTGATTAGGAAAATTTAGGGTTAGGTTAAATTAGGAGGTGGGCTGCTGATTGGGCCTCGCAGTGGCCCACATCCGGCCCGCTTTTAAATTAGCACGGAAAAGGAATCCGTCACTCGCTCGGGTTCTAGTTAAGTACGGAAAATATATAATACGGAATTAATTCTGTATTATCTTTATTTATTATTTACATATTTATTTTATTAATAAATTTTGTGTTATCATTTTATGTGATTTAAGGTCACATAAAATGATAACATTTAAACTCGTTTTGTTTAGCTTATTTATTTATTTAATTATGATTGTCGTATCGGATTTGGTTAATTTCCATTCGTCGAAAACTTAAAATTTTCGGTTATTACATCAGTGCCCCCTTAAAAGAAGTTTCGTCCCGAAACTTAAATTATTTCCCTTACTCACACATTTCTTTCGTTATATTTTAGTTTTCTCGACATCTTTGTTTTCTAACAAGCAGCTACTCAGGCGGCAATCCAAACACGTATCACAAAAGAGAAACAGAAACACTCCATACAACATGAAAACCTGAAAGGTCAAACAACACAACATCCGAGTACTAACCCGTCAAACAGGAGTAACCTCTAACCCCGCAAAGAACTCGGGATAGTTACGTCTAATACTCTCCTCAGTCTCCCAAGTGGCCTCATCAGCTCCTCTCCTAGACCACTGGATCCTCAGCATAGGTATCTCCTTGGATCGCAGACGTCTGGTACTGCGTTCCAAGACAGCTACTGGGTACTCTACAAATGTATGGTCAGGCTCCACTATCAGATCCTCATGGCTGATGACGTGTCTCGGATCTGGAATGTACTCTCGCAGCTGAGATACATGAAAAACTGGGTGTACTCCCTCTAATCTCGGTGGCAGTGCTAGTCGGTAGGCAACCTCTCCGACTCTCTCTACGATCTCAAATGGTCCGACATACCGGGGACTCAGCTTCCCCTTAATGCCGAAACGTCTAACTCCCCTCGTAGGTGACACCCTCAACCACACCTGTGCACCTACTCTAAACTCCAAAGGTCGACGCCTTTTGTCGGCGTAAGACTTCTGACGACTCTGAGCTGCTAACATCCTCTCCCGGACTAAGGCAATCCGGGCGATGTCGTCCTGTATCTGATCTGGTGCTACTCCCTCAGCCTTGCTAGGCTCATCCCAACATAGCGGTGTACGACATTTCCGTCCGTACAAAGCCTCATAAGGTGCCATCCCAATAGACGCATGCCAGCTGTTATTATATGAAAACTCTACTAGTGGGAGGTGATCTGGCCATACCTGTCCCCAATCTAGCACACATGCCCGTAACATGTCCTCCAGGGTCTGGATGGTCCTCTCTGACTGACCGTCTGTCTGTGGGTGGTAGGCAGTGGTAAAGTGAAGACTCGTACCCAGAGCAGTATGTACCTGCTGCCAGAACCTCGAGGTAAAACGTCCATCCCTGTCGGATACGATAGTCCTCGGTACTCCATGGAGTCTCACAATATGCCTGGTGAACTCCTCTGCTAGACGACTTACCGGCCACGTCTCCTTAATCGGAATGAAACGTGCGGTCTTCGTCAGACGGTCTACTACCACCCAAATGGCATCAAAGCCTCTGCTGAGCCTCAATCCAGTGACGAAATCCATAGAAATGTCTTCCCACTTCCAGTGTGGTACTGGAAGTGGGTGTAGCTCTCCTCCGGATCTACGGTGCTCAATCTTGACCTGCTGACAGGTCGCACACTGAGCTACATAACGGGCCACATCAGGCTTCAAACCACCCCACCAGAAGGAACCTCTCAAGTCCCTATACATCTTACTCGCTCCTGGATGTACGGAGTAAGGGGTAGTATGAGCCTCACCTAGTATCCTCTGCCTCAGCTCACGGTCTGATGGCACACAAACACGGTCCTGTCGTCTCATCACTCCATCGGCACCAATAGTGAACTGAGGTGCCTCATCTCGTGACATCCGGTCCCGGATCCGGGTCAACATCAGACAGGTCTCCTGCTTCTGTCGGATCTCACCCAACAGGTCAGGGAGTAACTCCATGGTGGCTAACTGATGAGCTGTGTCGGGGAACTGGATCTCTATCTCTAACCAAGCTAAGTCTCTCTGTAGCTGTGGTTGTACTGTCAACCGAGCTATCGCCTTCTCCTGAGGCGTCTTCCGACTCAAAGCGTCGGCAACTACATTCGCCTTTCCGGGGTGGTAAAGAATCTCAAGGTCAAAATCCTTGATCAACTCTAGCCACCGCCTCTGGCGGTTATTCAACTCCCGCCGAGTGAATATGTACTTCAGACTCTTATGGTCTGTGAAGATCTGACAGGTCGCTCCATAGAGATAATGACGCCAGATCTTAAGAGCGTGCACTACTGCTGCTAACTCCAGGTCATGAGTGGGGTAGTTCTCTTCATACGTCTTCAGCTGTCGAGACGCATATGCTATGACCTTACCCCTCTGCATCAAGACACACCCCAAGCCCAGCTTGGATGCATCACTGTACACTACGAAGTCCTCTGTACCCTCAGGCTGTGCTAAGATCGGAGCAGACGTCAATCTCCTCTTCAGCTCATCAAAACTCTGCTGACACGGCTCAGACCAGACGAACCGAGTAGTCTTCCTTAGGAGGGAAGTGAGTGGTCGGGCGATCAGGGAAAACCCTTCCACAAACCGACGGTAATACCCTGCCAATCCAAGGAAACTGCGAACCTCCTTCACATTCTTCGGAGGTTGCCAAGAAGACACTGACTCAATCTTCGCCGGGTCGACCTTAATCCCCTCGGCAGTCACTACATGGTCAAGGAATGCCACCTCTGACATCCAGAACTCACACTTGGATAGTTTAGCATATAGCTGACTATCCTGTAGAATCTGCAGCACTGTCCTCAAGTGTCCGGCATGCTCCTCTCGACTTCTAGAGTAAACTAGAATGTCGTCGATGAAGACCACTACAAACTGGTCTAAGAAGTCGATGAAAATCCCATTCATCAACTCCATAAATACTGCTGGCGCATTAGTGAGCCCGAATGGCATCACTACAAACTCATAATGACCATACCTAGTCCGGAATGCCGTCTTAGGTATGTCCTGATCTCTCACCCTCAGCTGGTGATAACCCGATCTCAAATCTATCCTCGAGAACACTGATGCTCCATGCAGCTGGTCCAACAGATCATCTATGCGAGGCAATGGATACTTATTCTTGATGGTGACCTTGTTCAACTCTCTGTAGTCGATACACAGTCTCATCGATCCATCCTTCTTCCTCACAAACAGCACTGGTGCGCCCCAGGGAGAAACACTAGGGCGTATGAAGCCCTTCTCTGCTAACTCCTCTAACTGCTTCTTCAGCTCAAGCAGCTCTATCGGGGCCATGCGGTACGGGGCCTTCGAGATCGGTCTCGTGCCCGGCTCTAACTCGATGCTAAAATCCACACTCCTCTGTGGGGGTAGCCTTGGTAAGTCGTCCCTGAAGACCTCTGCAAACTCACATGCGACTGGTATCTCCTCTACTGTCTGGCTCTTGCGCTCCTTCATGGCATAACACTAGAAGGCCTCGCAACCCTGTGCTATCAATCTGGCTGCCCTCACTGCACTGATGACTGTGCCGGACTTTCCGAGGTCCCAACCTCGGAATATAACTCTGTGGCCCTCCTCCGTGGCAACAGTCACAGTCCTCCTACCAATATCCAAGACGGCTCCATGTCTAGTCATCCAATCTATCCCTAGTATCACGTCCTCATGTGCTAGAGGCATGACTAGAAAATTTACTAACCAAATCCGGCCTCCCAGGTGAATAGGGCAGTCATAAATCTCTCGAGATCCTCTCACCTTACCCCCATCTGGTAACCCAACCACGAAAGGTACACCCTCTACTGTAGCTAAGGACAACCTATCTACACATGCATCTGATATAAAGGAGTGCGTGGCACCCGTATCAAATAAAACGCGCACAGGTAAGTCATGGATCCAAATGGTACCTGTGGTCGGAGGTGCTGCAGGCTGCTCAGTGTTCCTCAGCTCAAACACTCTCGATGGTCCTCCTCTCGTGTCAGTGGTACTACCACGTCCTCTGCCACGACCTGACTCCTGTGCAGCACTGTATGAAGCAGGATGTCCTGGAGCCCGGTACTGCTGCTGCTGCTGACTCGGAGCTCGGTACTGAGGGGGTCTCTGTACACTCTTCTCAGCACCTGCAGGAGAAGATCCTTGCTGAGAAGAAGCCTTGCCCTGACGGCAGAAAGTAGCCCTGTGTCCCGGCTTCCCACAAGTAAAGCAAGTGACCAGTGGTTTCGGGCAGTCCGGCTTAATGTGATCACGGCCACCACAGTTAAAGCACTGTCGATCTCCACTGGGTGTCCGGACTGTAGAGTGGTAGCTAGACCTCCCCTGAGTCTGTCCTCTACTAGGGCCTGCTACTGCCCCACTGCTACCAGCATGTCCTGTCCTCTGCCGCTTATCCGGCCCACTAGACTGTGCTACTTTCCTAGAAGCTGGCCTATCTCTCTCATAAGCAGAGGCCCTATCCTGATAATCAGACAAGGTCTCACAGCGGAATCCAGCCAGGTAGGATCGGGTACTCTCTCTCAACCTCCTGGAGAAAAGATAAACATGCTGCTCTTCTGGAGGTGCAGACGGTCCAAGCAAAGTCAACTCCTTCTGAAACTTCTTTATGGCTGCAGCAATCGGGATATCCTCGAATCCCGCCTCAATGAAATCCTGGAATCTCTCCCTCCTCAGCAAAACTGGGCAGTACCTGTCTCTAACAATGGTCTTCATCTGCTCCCAGCTGGTGACTCGGCTACGAATGGTACGCCACCATGAATGAGCATCATCTGTGAAGCAGGTCTGTATCAAATCCACCTGTCGGTCCACGGGGCAACGTATTGCCTCCAAAGCAGTCTCAATCTTCCCTATCCAGTGCTCCACCTCTAGCCCTATCTCTCCGCTGAATGAGGGGACCTTCTGAGAGTTGAAAGCCTTCAACCACTCATCCGGTCTCGGTGCTCTGACCCCAGTAGGTGCTCTATCAACAGCAGCCCTCCTCTCAGATACAGCCGGCACCTGAGACACTCCCTGTGTCACCTGAGCTGACCTAGCCGGCTCCACTGATGGTACCTGAGTAAGCCTCTCCACTCTGGCAGCTTCTTCCCTGCGCTCAACATAGGCTCTGAACTCTCTATACTCCGATGCTCCAATAGAGACACGTCCCGACTCAGTAGAACGAGCTCCCTGCGCTCCAGACCTAGCGGCGGGCACATGCCTGACCTCGGGGCCTACACTCTCAGCTACTTCCTCTACAGCAACATCTGGTACGCTTGCTGCAGGTGGGTCATCTCGAGGGACTCGTCCTCGACCTCTCCCTAGTGGAGGTCTACCCACACGACCACGCCCTCTGACAGTAGGGGTGCTATCAGCTCGATCCTGTCTGACTGGGGGAAGGGGGGGACGACCCCTACCTCGGCCAGTCACTTGTGCAGCCCTAGTACGTGCCATCTGCACGAATAGTAATCACTATAGTTATAACTAGCTAATCTATCATAACATTACAAGTCCATAATTATTCTAAGATTACCGAGATCCGCAGGGGTAGTGGTGGTCGTCCGTACTTTCTATCCCAACCCGACTCTGTATGCATTTAAAACCAAAATTTTTCGTTGGAAAACTCAGACCCCTTTCGGGTTCTGTTTATTTACTTATACGACCTTTTTAGAAGATTCAAGTGCCATTGTTGCCAACCTGGCTCTGATACCATGTTGTAACACCCCAAATTTTACAACTTAGGGAGTTACTGGTTAGGACCGCACAGTGGGTCCCGACCTTAGTTTGACAACAACTTAACATGATCTTACAACAAGGCACCGATAAGGAAAAACTAAAAATCATAAAATAGTTTTTATCAATGCATGAATGTGACCAGATCAACTACAGCCGGAAAAGTAATATATCAAAGTACGGAAGGAAACGATGTTCAACTGAAAAACCCACAAATGCAAAAACTGCAAAACGTCCTAAAGTACGACACCCCGGCTGACCACTACCATCTGGATCACTCGGCATCTGTTCTAACCTGTGTCAAATCTAAACAACATATCAACCGTTAGCTAACTAACCAAATATAAGCAAAATGATAACAGCACAAACACAAGCAGAAACAAAATAAACAAACAACATGCTGGCACTCAACAAATTATTATCTGTTATTTAAGTGATTCACATTATTCAATTTAAGTTGTGGCACGAGAACTATTATTAGTTCTCGCCTCCGTTCCTTATCCAACTGGTGTAGGTATAGCTGACTTCCTTTGGTAGCATCACTACAAACCATGTGTGGACTAGTCCCGAAAGAAACCCCCAGCGCCCTGCGAGCTACTGAGCGGAATGCCACCGCCCGTTACTCTTAGGCCAAAATACAGGTCGGTATTTATATATCACAACCTATCTCTCTAACATGTCAATCACACACCACCATCATCATTTATACTCATATTTAGCAGTCAGCTAAGTAAGCCCAAAGGACTTACCTGTTATAACGCTCGACTCTTTAGTAGTCACTTGCTCTGTAACTGTACCCACTCAGTTGCCTGTTAAAGGCGATAAGTGTATTAGCACACTTTCACGTAGATAGAAGTCTACAACTTCTGAGATTAATTAAGTATCAAGACGTACTAGCTACATTATTAGTTTTAGGGTAAAATGACCATTTTACCCTTCGTTCCGATTTTCTCGAAGACCCTAAAATTCATGTCCAAACTCCTATTTGAAGTTCTAAAATATATCCTAACTCTTAGAATTTTATTAGGTGCGAAACTGACATTTTTCTTATGTTTCTATTTTCCGGAAGAACCGAAAAAGGTTTAACTTCGGCTCTAAATATAAAATGCTTAACGGCTTATAAAATTTCCGAATTTACTATCTAGATCATCTATGAGGTTCTATCTAGCCTTAGAAGAAAGAATTTCTCCAAACTGTTCAGCCGATATTTTTATAATAATTCCCAAAGTCGGTTCCTCACTCTACTTTCATATACTTAGTCAAATTTATAAGTTCAATAAAACTGCTCAACTACCTAACTTCGGGAGCTCGTAACTTTCAATCCGACCGTTCATTTCTCACCAAATTTTAATATGATAAACTACATATATCCGTCTACAACATATCCAAAATTCAACGGTGGATCTTTATCCAAACATTTTATAATTGATCGACAAGATGGGCTGTTCGAAACCTAAAAGCTGAAGATCCTAAATTAAATTTACAGCAGCCCTTCCTTCCATTTTATGAACATACTCAGCAGCTCATTACTGTTATGTTATTTATGCTTAGGCTCAACAACAGCAGTTCACAAACACATGGATGACAGTGAAGTTGAAGAGAGGAGGAGCAAGCTTACGGAATCTGCAGTCCGGCGTTAAGGTCCTAAACAGCGCTAGCGTTCCGGCGGCTTCTCCTGGGTGGTCGGCCTGCTGTTGCTGCGGGACAGTGGTGGCGGGTTCCGGCGTCTCCTTCGGCTGCAAAGGAATGGCTCGTATACTCCCCTGTTGCACCGTTCTGCTGGCCGGCTATCACTGCAGGATCCGTGAGGGACCGCTCTAGTCGATTAGGCACACGGAACAGGAGACAGGGAAGGGGACGGACGGGAGAAGAGTGACTCACCAGTCGGTCTGCAGTGCCGGCGTGCGAGGAAGTCGACGTAAGCAGTGGTGGCGGCTTCTCCGGTGGAAAGCGAAGCAACTGCAGCCGCGTCGATTCCTGAGAGGGCCGGAAGGTGAGTTCGAACAGAGAAGGCGGAAGAAGGAGAGGGGATGCAGTGCTTACCGAACCACTGCAGCGGTCGGCGGGGAGCGGCGCGATTGGTGGCGGCTCGGTGGCTGCGGCGCGAGCGGTGGCGGTTTGGTGTGCAGTTGGCTGCGTTACTTCTGTTGCAACGGAAGGGATGCAGACTCACGACGTTCAGAAGAGAAGGTTAGCGGCAGGAGGGATTAGGGCTGGAGTGTATCGGCAGGTTAGGAGAAAAAAAATTAATTAGTAGGGTGATTAGGAAAATTTAGGGTTAGGTTAAATTAGGAGGTGGGCTGCTGATTGGGCCTCGCAGTGGCCCACATCCGGCCCGCTTTTAAATTAGCACGGAAAAGGAATCCGTCACTCGCTCGGGTTCTAGTTAAGTACGGAAAATATATAATACGGAATTAATTCTGTATTATCTTTATTTATTATTTACATATTTATTTTATTAATAAATTTTGTGTTATCATTTTATGTGATTTAAGGTCACATAAAATGATAACATTTAAACTCGTTTTGTTTAGCTTATTTATTTATTTAATTATGATTGTCGTATCGGATTTGGTTAATTTCCATTCGTCGAAAACTTAAAATTTTCGGTTATTACAACAAGAATATTAGATAAACGAAGCGGTTTGTTTGTGGTGGGTAGGATAGCATCTCCAAGACCTGTAGAAGGAATACACATACCATTGCCAACAATTATCGAATTTAATGGACCATTATGCGAAAAAGACGAGAGATTACCGGAATTATTCGTCATGTGCGAGGTGGCGCCCGTGTCCATGTACCATAAATTGTCCGTCGGATTTAACGTCATTGTTGCGAAGGAGTGGTCCAAAGACGTGGGCTGAGCAACATATGCATTGTGATCATTGGCAAAATGGGCTTGAGGTGTGCTGAAGATTGGGCCAGCTCCAAGAAGGCCTTGCTGATTGTTTGGGTAGGGGCAAGGTGGGGGCGGAACTGGGCCAGAGGAAGAGTGGGCTGGCGTCCAAGAAGATGCAGCAGGCGGCCCAGAGCTTCCTGAATGGATGGGCATCCATCCGTACTGAGGCCGAAACACATAACGGAATTGGGCTTGTCCTTGTGGCCCATTATTTTTGTTTTTATTCTTCTTTCCTTTGGGCCGTGAGGAATGAGGCTTTTCTGCAGTGGATTGGGCCGGATTTTGAGCAGTGGAGCCAGATGACGCTGTAGCAGTAAGGGCAGACGAGGTGCTGCCGGCGCCTGTTTGTGCCGCCAGCCGGGTTTCCTCGAGAAGCAATTGAGAGCGGGCTTTGATAAAACTCGGAAGAGGATCCGTTTGTTGAATAAAACTCGCCACGGCATTGTATTCAGACGGGAGACCCGAGATTAGTTGAAGGACTAATCGAGTTGCAAGAACCGGTAATCCGACACCCTTTAGTTGATCTGCCAAGGACTTGAGGTGTTGACAAAAAGAATTGACAGAGGAGAAACCGGATAACTTATAATTGGAGAACTCGTGCTCAAGATACACCGCCCTAGTGTTCTTGTTATCTTGAAAAATATCCTTGACGCGGTTCCAGGCTTGTAGCGCGGTGTCGTCGGAGTCAAGGATTTGAAGAAGAATGTCACGAGAGACCGTACTGTATATCCATTGAAGGACAGTTGCATCAACTTGAAGCCATAAGGATTTGTCGATGTCTGTAGGTCGCGGAACAGATTCATCAATATGATCAAGAACATTATGAGCTTTCGCGGTAACGCGAAATAGAGTTACCCAAGATGTATACGGAGTATCATGATCCAGAACAAGAGCGATGTTGTTCTTGATGTTGGAGATTCCGAGAGCGGAGTGAAAGGTAGGCTTTTTGTCGGCCATCAGAGCGAGATTGCCGGTGAGAAAAGAGAAAAAACACGTGAAGGGAAAGAAGCAGCGGAAAAGGGTTAGAGGATAGAAGCCTCTGATACCATGTGAGATATTGAATAATATTCCCCTTAGGGTTTCCATCGACAGATGGGTTGTATTTATAATAAACATATTTACAATAATTACATAGGGTGTCCTCTATTGTATTCTATTTACAATATGAATTCTATCAGGTAACCATCTAAACCGAGGGTGAAACGCATACCGTGCGTTAGGGCCGGACTGCGGCGCACCTTTGCCAGATCGACCACGTCCCTTCCGGCCACGGCCCCGTTGGCGCGTTGACCCATCCGGCTGGTAGGTGGCGGTGGTCCCCTGGTGGTCGGAGCGTGGCTGCTGCGGCGGACCTTCGGTGGATGCGTTTAAAGTGGTGGAGTCTTTTCCGGTTGAATTTTGGCTTGCCATCCGAGTTTCCTCCAAAATAAGTTGCGAACGTGCTTTTTGGAATGTCGGCAGCGGATCCGATTGCTGAATATAACTTGTAGTAGCATTATACTCAGCAGGCAAACCAAAGAGGAGTTGCAAGACTAACCTGTTATCAGTAATTGGAGACTCGACACGTTTGAGTTGATCCGATAACACCTTCATGTGTTGACAATAGGCGAACATGGAAGCAAAAGACGCTAATTTGCAGCTGGAAAATTCATGTTCCAGATAGACTGCGCGCGTATTCTTATTGTCTTGAAAAATATCGTGAATTCGACCCCAAGCTTTGAGAGCGGGGTCATCAGGATCGAGGATTTGGAGGAGAATGCCCTTAGATACCGTATTGTAAATCCACTGAAGAACCGTTGCATCAACTTGGTTCCAAAGAGCATCATCAATGTCGACTAGGTGAGGAACTTTGGCGTCAATATGATCCAAGATATTATGTGCCTTTGCGGTGACGCGAAAGAGAGTAACCCATGAAGCATATGGTGTGTCGTGATCAAGAATAAGAGCAATGTTGTTATTGATGTTGGAAATGCCAAGGGCGGAATGAAACGTTTGTTTCTTCTCCGTAGACATAGTTGGTGTAAGAAGAAGAAGAACTCACGCAGCGGCATTAGGGTTGGACGCTGGCGGCAGAAAGAGGAAAGGGAGGCTGAAGCAGGAAGAATTATGGATCGTAAGATTCTGATACCATGTGAGATACTGATAAATTCCCCTTAGGTTTCCATCGACAAATGGTTTGTATATATAGATAAAAGGTTATCACATACAAAAGGCATGCCCTTATTTACAAATATTTACATATTCTATTATTTACAGGTATCACATATTCTATCAGATCTGATTGTGGTCGATTATGTTATTGAAATCAATAATTGCCTCGGACAATAACGTATTGAGTCAAAACACAATCGACCAGGATTTGTATATTTTTCTTATCATTTTTTATGCTTTTGGGGCCGTTAAGCTGGGGTCAAATCGACCTTAATTTTTAATTTTCCTTCTCAACTTTGAAAATTTTGGGTCGTTAGGCCGGGATCGGGGCCGTTAGGCCACAAAAAGACGTTCTTTAGACGAAAATGACCAAACGTTTACAACCTTTTATTTTTCTTAACTATTATTATTAAACACCATTACACCAAGGGTTTAATAACATCCTTCCAAAACATAAGAGAAACAACAATCTTAAGCGGGTCCAAACTAATTGAAGTTATCGGGATTGCTTTGTGTTATTCAAATAGAAGGGCATAAGACTCGAAGCAATCTTCATAATTATTGAATCTCGAGCATGACCTTCCACTTTTGCAAGGTAGACTGTAGTATATGTGAATAAAACCAAGGGTTAACAAAGGTCGTGTGTCTCCGAAGCAGATAAGAAATGCAACAAGACGAGCATTGGATGAGTGCATTAGTATTAATAGAAGCACAAGGTTTTATCCCAGATGATAAATGGCTTGTTGGGCCAAAAAACAATCAGGTCGATTTCCAACACCAAAAAGATGATAAATCAAAGTGAATTCAACAAGAGCCACCATAATTAATAAATTGGGTTAATTGATTTGGGTAGATTGCTTGTTACAGCGAGGCAGTCGGATTTATAAAATCCATCTTTACATGAATGTCGCCTTTCACGGGCCATCCAAATGGAACGAAGGTCAAAATGAGAGCCACCCTAAATTCCAGGGAGAAAAGAGCGCAAACAACAAAACCAACTAAACCACTCTTGAACTGAACAAAAATGTCACACCATTTTGCACTTAGACGATCAGTCCATTCTTCGACAAATTGATCACATAAACAGACCCGAGAATATGTGAGGTCTTTCATCCTTTTGCAAGAAAAGAAGGAAAAGGCCTAGAACTCTCACTTAGGGTCAGCACAAGGCATCAAAGGAATGAGAGGTTGGTGAAGGAGCTCGATTGAACCAAAATTCGTAGAAGTTCCTTGTCAGAGCACCTCCAAGCTATCCAGCACGAGGCATATTTGAAAAATCAAAGTTGAAACAAAGAAATGGGGTCGGATCCAGAGTAACTAAACACCGCTGTTATTGAGAATGGCGATAAGAAAGCCACAGTGGTCTGGAAGTCGGTTGAAATAGCCATTGATGACTAAAGTAGATTGAAAGAAGACAAGTCGGTGAAAATCGTGTTTGGGGCGGCGGTAGCCGAAAGGTTTCGGGCGAGGGTTTTTCCATAGAGGGTTTTTTCCATAGAGGGTTTTTTCCTTATTATTTTCATTTTTAATGAATTTGACATAAACCGGACTTGTACTTAACCAAAAGGTTTTTTAAGACATTTTTTTTATTAGTTTTGTATCGATATTTGTTGTTTGTGTTTTTTAATCTATTAAATTGATTAACTTTCAATTCTCCATCATTGACAGTGTATTGTATTGTCAACATTATTGTTTGAAGTATCAAACAATTGTGTTTTTGTTGTTGTCAATCACATTTTTAATTCGAAAGATTATGTTTATCTAATTAACAACAATTATGTTTTTTATGTTGCCATTCCCATTTTCTATATGTTTGATTTTGTTTTTCGTGTCAACAACAACTAAATGTTTTTACTGTCACAAATCATTTGGTGTTGTCAACAAGACATTTATCAACCCATATTATGTCATACCACATTAAAATTACTAAAAATTTATTTATTTGTGTTGTCAACAATAAGTCATCTTATGGTAGATGTTCTTCTGCACTGTCAACAACACATTAAACAATAATTTTTTTTAATATTTTTTATTATAAAAAACACATTAACCAATAATTTTTAATATGTCAACAATGCATTTAAACTCTATCATGTGTTTTCCTATCAGTTCTTGATTAATTCAAACATATTTGTCGATTTGTGTTGTCAACAACCAATTATCCCAACTAATAACCGTTTTTATCATGTCATGAACACATTAAATAACACAAATTGATTTTTAGTGTTGTCAACAACTAATAAAACTCCAAAATAAAGAGATGTTTTCCAATGAAATTTATATTTACTATGATCAACATTCATTTTAGTGTTGTCAATACCATATTATCAATGAGTTATGTGTTGCCATCAAGAGTTAAAATATAAAGCAAGATAGTTTTAGTGTTGTCATCAATACTTCAAACATGAAAATAATGTTGTTTTTACTTTCAATAACATTCAATTTTTTTAAGTATTGTGTATTTGTTTTGTCAACAAAACTCAAATATCCTAATGTTATTTTCAAGTGTTATCTACACTATAATAACATACATGATTTTCCTTTGTTTTGTTCTTTTGTTATTGTGTTTCCTATGTTTGACATTTTTCATTGTTATCTTTGTTTTGTAAACTAGTTTAGTGCCCACACCTTGTGCGGGATTGTCTAAATAAAAAATATTATATTTATACTTTCATGCATCATATATTTGATATCAATCTATAATAAAAATTATTTTTATTAATTAATATGACTAATTTTTTAAAAAATAAATAAAAGAACATAATTAAAATTCTATCACAAAGATTATTATTGGAGTATTATATTTATACCTTAATATATTATCACTTTTACTTAGATTTAGATAGAGGAGCAAAATTTGATTTAGTTTTAAATTTAACAAACGTGTCAAATCTTGTTAGAAGATTTGCGTTAGATTTTTTCAACAAATCGAGTTAGAATAGATCAGTTTGTTAATTTTGATTGGTTAATAAGTAGATTTAATTTTTTTAATTATTTATTTTAATAAAATTGACGTGGCATGATGATTATTTATAAATCCTAACAAAAAATTTTCTTATAAAATAATGAATGGCAAATCTGTAAATACGCTGTGGAAAATCTGTAAATAAGTTGTGGCAATTCGGTAAATAAATTGAAAAAATGCTTACATGGACGGCCTTAGAGGTTGACACGTGGGCAAAATGGGTGCTGTTTTAGTAGTATATATAGATTTGATTAACTGTTTTTCATATTATGTCAACAACTTCAAATAAATTCGTTTTGTCTTTGGAGTTTTCAAGGAGGAAGAGCTAACAATTGTTGAATGAAAGACACTACAAGATGTCTCTCCAGATTTCAAGATTGATGACAATGGGATTTTGTGATGTAAGAACAACCTATGTGTGCCTGCCGATGATACGCTTCGAGAGTCTATTTTGAAAGAGGCTCATTCTTCGGGCTACTCTGTTCACCCAGGAACCACCAAGATGTACAAGGATCTGAAGAGGATCTATTGATGGGTGAACATAAAGGAAGAAGTAGTCGAGTATTTTGCTCAATATTTGACGTGCCAACAAGTTAAGATTGAGCACCAAAGACCTACAAGATTACTGCAACCCCTTCATATTCTGGAGTGGAAGTGAGAAGATATCTTCATGGACTTATTGATCGTGCCGTACTCAAAGGGGAATGGATGTTATATGGGTGGTTGTTGATCGGTTCACAAAGTCAGCTCATTTCTTCGCCATTAAAGTCACTTGGAGAGTAGAAAAATTAGATGATGTTTTATTGAGGAGATAGTGAGATTACATGGTTGCCCAAAAACAATAGTGTTTGACCGTGATGGTCGCTTAATGTCCCATTTTGAAGTCTTTGCATGCCGTTATAGGGACAAAGTTGAGATTTAGTACCGCTTTCCATCCACATACAAATGGACAGTCCAAAAGGACCATTTTGACTTTGGAGGACATGTTACGGGCATGTACCTTAGATTGACCAGGAACGTGGGAGACACGTTTGCCTATGGTGGAGTTCACCTACAACAATAGTTGGCATGCTTCGATTCAGATGGCACCGTTTGAGGCTTTTTATGAAAGGAAGTGTAAATCACCCTTGTGTTGGGATGACCAGTCAAAGAAGTGCTTTGTAGGACATGAAATCCTGCAATGCACTCATGATTTTACCTTGATTATAAATTGCTTATTGATTGCGCAAAGTTACCAGTAGTCATATGTTGATGCACACCGACGACTCGCTCAGTTTAGTGTGGGTGAACACGTTTTTGTATGTGTGTCACCAACTAAAGACACATTCAGATTTGGCAAGAGAGGAAATTTGAGCCCTTGCTATGTGGGACCCTTTGAGATTATAGAGAGGATTGGACCTTCAACATATAGGGTGGCATTGTACAATCCATGAGCCAAGTTCATAAAGTCTTCCATGTATCCCAATTGAGAAAGTATGTTCCGGATCCCAAGCATGTGCTCAAGCATGATGTTATGGAGTTTAAGGAAGATGATACTTATGAGGAGAACTTGGTGTAGATTCTCGAGTATGAGACTAAAAAGTTGAGGAACAAAGAGATACCCTTGGTGAAAGTTCTATAGTCTCGACAAGGTACCGTTGCATCCACTTGGGAGACAGAAGCGATGATAAGGGAGTGTTACCCCTCGCTTTTTGAGTCATAGTTTCGGGGACAAAACTCTTTTTTGTGGGAAATGACGAAATGTCCCTTATATAAGGTGCATTTTATATAAATATTTTTCCGTATTTTATCTAAATTTATTTTCACGCTATCTGGCATCATCACCCCTTCCACCTTGTCAGGCAGCGGCATCATCGTCTCCTCAACCACGACATTTGGTGCCGCCTGACACCATCACCCCCTCTACCCGGCACCCTCTACAAAATCTAGTGCCATCGCCACTTCCTCCCCGGCACACCCACACCACTTGGTGTCGCTTGGCGCCATCGCTACCTCTTCCCCAACACCCTCGAAGCCTCCTGGGGCCATCTTTCCCGGCTCTTTCTCCTAGCCCACCTAGCTCAGCTATCTTAGCCCTACTACCCTTGTCCACCCCAATTCCTTGGTCTCCACCCCCCTCCCCACAAGATAGCCTTATTACCCAACTCCATGCCTCTACTCTCTAGCCGCCCGACCATCTCTCCTATACAACCACCCTAGCCAAGTAATCCCAACTCCCTCCTCATGTTTCTTCTCCCTTCCCTTCCACAACAACCTTGTCTCATCTCTTATGTTTTCCTTGTCCCATACTTATCTTCATCTCAGTCTTGCCCCCTCGAGCTTCTTTCTCCACACAACCTGAGGCCTTGTCTCCCCTCTCCTTCAACCTCGAGCAACACCTGAGTCGTTTATTCATCGCCTCCTTCTATCCTCTGTAACTCACCTTGTCTCCCATCCTTCTCAAGTTCACTTCAATCTCTCATTTGTAGCCTCCCATCTCCAACAGTGGCTCCTCGATCTCCTTTCACCTCCCTCTTGCAAGCCTTTATCTCCTCTCAACAACTCCCTTCGACCCCTTCTCACTCACCTTTGTATCACTCCTCTTCCTCTTATTCACCCGCTACAACAAACCCACAATGCAACTCTCTTTTTTGTCGCCGCCACCTTCTCCACCACCGAGAAGCCGCCATCCTGGCCGTCGAGGAGCGCCGCCGCCGAGGAGAAGGGCCGCTCGTGCCCTCTATCGAAATTGTAGAAGCCATCGGCCACCAAACATCCTTTCCGATTAATTACAATCAGGCCTCCATAGTTAAGGGTGTATAGCACTAAACCACCCAAAGTTATATTTACGTTTTACAACCCATGTTTTGTGTTTTTGCTAATACACCCTCTGTTTGATATTTATAGGAAATGGCCCAAACTTGTAATTACGGAAATGACTCATGTTTTTTGTATTTAAAAAAATACCCCTGAAAGAAGTTTTTACAGATTTTAGCCAAACTTCATATTTTCAAAAAGGGCCCAAACTTCTAGATCTGCATTAACTGCTCAGAAAATATATTTACGGAATTTGAACGAAAATTTTAATTACGGGATTTAAAGTATATTTATATATATTACGTTTTATTATCCAAATTTAGCTTTTAGAGTTAAACTTGTTTAGTTTTTGTTTTTTAGGTTCGGAAACACCTTCGGAGAAGGTTTAATTCAAGTAGAAGTTCGAGAACCGTCGATCGACTATCATTTCGTTGACGCTACGTGAGTAAATTCTTGAAACCTTTGATTGAAAAGTTTTTATGGATTATGAGTTGGATATTGGATTGTCATGCCTAGTTGAACATTCTAGGTACTTCATTTGGATAACGGGTTTTAGGCAAACCCTAAGTGAAGTACAACCCTAACTTGAGTTGGGATTTCGTAAGTCACTTCCACACATATTAGATGTTGTTTTGTGATGATATAATATATGTTTGGTGATTGGGTGTCCTTTACTTGTTTAGGTTGTTTGTCAAGTTTGTCATCGTTTTGGATTTAAGTCGTTGAGTAAGATTTTATCGATGCATGTACTTGTGCACTTTTTATATGAGCGTGATTGAGGGCATTCTTGGTATTGTATTCTAGGGGATTCATTTAGATTCGTTTTGACGGGATTCTTGGGGATGACAAAAATTGAGTCATTTGGTATGAGTTGGAGCTTCGAGATTGTATACTTTTACGATATTATTTTGGCTAAAGAATCTCGTAAAAGTAATCTTGTCCATCCAAGCTTCTTTGAGATTCTTGAAGATAGATTCTTTACATTTCCACACATACCCTTTCTTCTCCAAACTCTTTCTTCTTTGATCTCTCATCAACACAACAAACTATCCACCACATATCAGCTTCCCCTGCGGTTCTTCCATCCCCACAACCACCTTCCTCTTCCTGTCACTAGTGGAGTCAACTACTCCCTTACCGGGCATCACTCCTCGGTTCACTAAAATCATATGCAATGCCCAAACTATATTTCACAATGACCAATCACACCAAGGTAGCAAGTCAAACTCAATAATCAGCTAATTAAGGAGATTGAATCAACAATTAATTGTCTCTGATTCTAAAAGTTCGCTACTGAGTTGCTGACTTCGTCTCTCACCGACGCATCGTCTCTCTTCGCGGTTACTGGAAGTCTAGAATTGGTTCTACACAACTCTTTTTCGTCTCTCTTCACGGATATCCGGATACCGGAAGTGTGGAATCAGTTTTGCTTCATCTCCGGTCTTCATTCTTCAAGCAAGGTAATTGTCTCTGATCTAGGCTAGCTACTAGAAGTCTAGAAACGGGAGTCTGGAATTGGTGTTGATAAAACGTCGTCGTTTAAGATCTTCTGAGCAAACTCCCATTCAAGTCGATCTTGATAAACTGGGTCTTCGAGTACTTGGTCGGCGAGCTTAGCCCAATCTTCAAAGTCATGTGCCCGGGGATTGGTGGAAACCCAATCTTCAAAGGTATGCTAAAGGGAGTGCACCTACCATTTTGCCCTTGTATTTCCGAAGTCTATTACCGTGTCATGTGCTAGGATTTTGTAACAGAATTTGATTGAGATTGAGAGGGTTCTGGAATTGGTGGAATTGTGGGGTTTTAAGAAAGTTTTTATATAAGTGGGTGATGTTCTTCTCATCCGGCTCCTCACGAATGGAATGATATAAACAAAAGAGTAAGAATTCAAATAAATCTCAATATATATATATATATATATTTATATATATATATATATATATATATATATATATATATATATATATATTCTTATTCTATTTTTTGAGATTTATTTAGATTCTTATCAGTATAAAGGAGAATAGTTATTATTGATCAAAAAGGAAATCCAAAAGGAACTCACGTTTTTGGTGCAATCGCCCGAGAGTTGAGACAGTTAAACTTTACAAAAATAGTTTCATTAGCCCCCGAGGTCTTATAAACCAGGAGAGTAGTAGGCTAGTTAAATGAAATCTAGTACTAGTAAGAGATTGTGTATCACGCATATACCTTTTGTTTTTACATATTTTTACATAAAAAAAGAAACTAATAAAAACGATACTTACTTTTTCCTGTATAACAGGATTATTAGGTATTCGTTGAATTTTTGCAAGGCATTAAACTAAAGTCATCGATCGGCATTCTATTCTTTTAGCTTGGTAGAAACAAAATGTTTTTCCTCAAGATTCTCTAAAATAGAAATAGATCGATGGCATACTATGTATGACTGTATATCACAAGCCTATAGTGTGATGAAGAATAATAACATACCTGCAACAAACAAGAATTCAGAAAGCACTAGCCACCAATCCTTTAGATATAACAGCGATTTGTCATCGTAGTTGGCTTTATTATCTGAATTTTGCTTAGAAGAAAGCACTAGGGTGTGAAAAGTTTATAATAGAATGTGTTTAGTTGATAAGTTAGCTTAAAAACCAACTTAATCTAACCAACTAGGGTGTGAAAATCAGCTAAACTTGCTTATAAGCTATTATTATACAAGCTAGAACTGAAGATAATGGTGGCTATCAAGCGAGTGGGAGCTATCTTGTTGAATCTCATAGACACATTTTATTTCTAAGGGTATTTTTGTAATCTATTAGTAAAGAATTTGTATCAATAATCTGATATCAAACACTTAAAATTTACACAAAAAAGAATCTCTAACAATACCCATCCCCAACAATTCCCAACAATCTCAAGAATCCTCATCCCGAAAAATCTTAAAAAAGTACACCCATACAATGCCAAACATGCCCTAAGTTTAAGTCATTATCTTGTTGCATGTATGATTTTACGTTTTGAAAGATGTTTGGTTTCATACTTATGATATATACATTTTGATGTTTCAAGAAAAGTATTATTGAAAGTTTATGGATGTTGCCTTTAGTTTGAGCATATGAAATGAATTTGATAAGTTGATTTGAAATCCTTTGAGAATACTTGAGTTGATTTGTCAATATTGACGGTGATGTGTCATTTTGGATTGTGATACTTTAAAGAAACTTTATTGAGATATTTTGGAAAAGAACCGGATTATTGATATTGAGGATTTGAGATGATTTGGTCTTTGACCTGAGCGGCATTTTGCCTTATTTACTACGAGGTATGATTTGGTACGTGACCACAACGGGCAATTTGCCCTATTATTATGAGAGATGAGTTGGTCTATGACCACACCGAAAAATTTGTCAACCACTTTTTCATGATCAACTTTACGTTCCTCAGTTTAGATGGGTCATGCTCACCAGTGGTGGGAATCTTGGTTTGTGCCGGCCGGGGTTGTGCCCGACCATTGTGGATGGCGAGTACTACACCTGAATTGGACATGTTTTAAAATAAAATACAACAATCATGAATTCGTTATATATATATATATAACGAATTTGGATGGCGAGGACTACACCTGAATTGGACATTGTGGATGGCGAGGACTACACCAGTGGTGGGAATCTATGATTATCATGATTATCCCATGGTCGAGGTTAGGAGGTACCTTCGTGTTCAACGTGAATTGGACATGTTTTAAAATAAAATACAACAATCATGATTTGAATACGGTTTCTAAAGTAAAATTGAGCATGTTTTCCTATTGTGATTTGGATGACTCTTGTGATGGATTTGAGAAAGGGGCAAGAATTTACCTTGTTACCCCATTTCGGTCAATTCACCATTGAATTCGTTATATATATATATATATATATATATATAATTTGATGAGTTATTGAGATGATGTTGGTTTTGACCCCTTTGATATATTATGAGTTTATTTTTGAGTTAATTACGAGTTATTGAGATAATATTGATTTTGATGATTTATTTGAAACAATTACGAGTTATTAAGATGGAATTGATTTTCTTTGGTGGTTATGGGTATACTTTTGAGATGGTATTGGTTTGAAACCTTTCGAGATGATTTAAGTATTTGAGACATGATCATTTGAATACGTTGAGATTTATGATGATTTTGGAAGCATGTTGTATAATAATCCTTTGAGTATTTCCAATGATCATGTGATAGTATATGTGTTTTAACTCATGTCTCGTTCATATCTGTTACCTTGCTTATGCATTGACTTAGTCTTTGTGGAATATAAACCCCACCATGGTGCAACTGGTTATGTTTTTGACATAATTAGGTACATGATCAACTCATGATCATGGAGGTTAGGAACCCTAGTGAGAGCCTTGTTGGTTGAGCTTGAGGTGGTCATGTTTCTTTAGAACTTGTTCCTTCCTAACTTGGTTATATCCTTTGGGTTGATTGACGCTTCTAAAATTCTGATTGTTGTTGACCTCGAGTTTGACCATTATGGTAGTTTTGAACCCTTTTGTAGTTGACATTATGAAACGTCTTAGAATTCATTTCTTTTATTGTTGACAAGTTATACCCTTATATTATATATATATATATATATATATATATATATATATATATATATATATATATATATATATATATATATATATAGTGTAGATCATATGAGAACACCCCTAATGTGTATACATGAGAACAAATTATTAGTTTTGTTACGAATGTGTCATATCGTTTAATGTATTATTCGTAGTTATTGTTGGTTGAGTAGATTATTCGTAGTTATTGTGGTTATTCCTAATTATTATTAATTATGATATCTACACTAAATCTCGACTCTTAATACTCATCATCCGACGGTCTAAGATTGTTCTCATGAGAACCGCACCCTATATATATATATATATGTCAAATCATTCATTCATATAAGCCTTAGGGAATCCTCGTCCGAGGCTCCTGACCCTGTAACGACTAACGTCTATCCTGTTTTGGGCGTTACAATATCGATTTATACTAAGAAAGAAGAGATAAGTTATTAAATAAATTTTTTTATTTATAATTGTTTAATAAATATATTAGTTGTTTACATCTCCTCCAAAATTGGCAAGTGATGATTAGCATTTAGGGCAACTAAAAAAGTTGTGTAGACACACGAGTGATAAGGCATTATGCTAAACATACATCGCTTGCAGTCGGGCTCCCATGAAGTTGTTATTTAACTTCATGGTGGAGTTGGACAAATTTTAACCATTGATTCAATCTAATGGCCAAGATTTATTGATCTATTAAACACTTATGGAAATAATATATTTTGAAGATAATGATAATATATCTACTTCCAATTATTGTGCGGGTTTAATTTTATAAAAATATTATTTTGCATTATCACCTACTTAGTCATGAATAATATCGATTTTGCGAAAAGTATAATTTTATAATATCTATTAATTCACATGTCATGAGATTATATGATTTTAACTAGGTCTATTAGTAAATAATTTTACAAATTTGATATAAATAAAATAATATCAAATCACGTTTTAGTGTTGAGATACCATTGGATAAAACAAATTTAATTACCAGTTAATTTTAAAATATTTGTAAATCTCATTCATATATTAATACTAAAGATATAACGTTGATGTAGAAATTTTACAACTCCTGCATAAATTTTTGTTTACTTCAAACTTATCATATAAATGATTATTATATTTTATCATTTATGTAATTTTATCATATCTTTTAAATAAATAATTTAAAAAGATTTATGTAATTTAAAGGATCGGTCGTAGTCATTTGTACCAATAATTTACACTTTTAAAATAGATGGGTTAAAAATAAACTACTTTTTTAAAAATTAATAGTTGGTTTAAAAGTAAATATATTTGAACTTAAAATTAATATAAATTTTAAATTAATCACTTTATATAAATTGGTAAAGGAATGATCTTGTAGATATTTTCTTTCCTTTTCCATCGATCTAAGAAATGAATCTTAACCATTAATAATAATCAATGGTTTAAATTCACTAAACTTCACCATGAAGTTGATAAGATAACTTCATTGGAGCCCAACCGCATCACTTGGTTCCTAACTTTGGCAACAAAGTTTGAGAAGATGTGTTGGATGGACCCATTGCTCACAGAGGATGCTTTATTGCTTTGCCACTCCTCGTGTGAACTTCAAATAGACATTACAAACATAAAAAGCACTTCCTACTTGCTAGAGGAATGTATGTGTAGGGATGGCAATAATACACTACTTTATAATTACTTATTTTATGTTGTTTCTCTTTATCAAGAAAAAATGAGTTGTTTTTTTTAGGGACTACAAAGGGACATATTATGTGTCACATTTGTCAATATCTCTTCCTTTTCTTTCTCAACACAAAATAAAGTGTAAGGGTAAAAAATACCAAATATATCTAAAACAACAATGCTTGATGAACAAAGGGAAGATCATACCATTCATAAAATTAAAATAAAAATAATTATGCAAATCACGTGTGAATTATAAACATTAAAAATCGATTACTCCTGTACAATTTATCACGTGATAAACTGATTTTGATTCGGTTATTATGTCATTATTCGTAAAATTAATAATTATATTGAAACAATTTGATTTATTAGGCTTTTTATAGTTTTATGTTTAGTAAATGTACCCCTTGAGAGTAGAGTGTGTAGAGTTTGAGAATAAATAAAAGATTAGGGTATATTTACTTAATTGAAATATTAAAAAGACTAGTTACTATTATAGTTTTTCAAAAAAATCTAGTTATTAAAATTGCCCATTATTTTTAAAGTTTAGAATTATTTTTTATTTATATGTAATAGTTTGTACCTTTTCTAAAGACAAAGGAATGAGTATATTTGTTTTAATATAAATTATATTTTTCATTTTGCTTGCAATATAGAGGTATACTTGGGAGACTAGCTTATATCGAAAGAAAATGGATAAGAAGCTCGCTTAGTAGCTTAACTAGTATGGCGTTGTTGGATGCTTCTTATCAATAGGTAATATAAGTGTTTGGGAGCGTAATTATATAGATACTTATATTTTAGGTTACCTAGATTATAATAACTTATTGAATGGTACAGTACAAATATAATCATACAAATATTAATATTAAATAAAAAGTAAGTATTTGAATTAATTTTACGTTCACTACGATAAATTTTCTTCTATTAAACCCCATCAAACTTATAAAAAAATAAAAAAAACTCATCCAATCAACTATTAACTTGGACTATAGAGTAAGAGGGTTAATAGACTTACCGACGAAAATCTATAATTGTCACCCCACTACGCTATTCGCGTGCGTGGTTGTTAGGGTCCTCAACTACGCTTTTGGGGAGCGTAGTTGGAGTTTCAAAAAAAATAAAAGTATCAACTACGCTTCCCAGAAACGTAGTTGGGGACCTTATCTATAGAAATTTTCGCCGGTACATTTAAAAATCACGTAGACTAATCTTCAGTTTCAGTTATTAATAAACTTGGGTCCTAATAAGTTGAATATTATGAAAACTGACCCTAGATCTCAAGGAAAAAAATGAAAAATAGAAAAACAAAGGGAAAGGAAAAGAGAAGACTTTAAAAATGAGAGCATCACTTTATGAGATACGTATAAAGAGGAAAAAAAGGGATTTTGTCCTACTCATGATGACGTGTTAGGTAGTTGGACTCCATTTTAGGGAGACTTACCATTTTCACAGGGATGTTATATTATTAATTAGAGTTTTTATAGCCCTAATTTTATGTCTATTTTTTATTTAATTACCACGTTTTAAACTTTCTCTTAAAAACATTATCCAATTTTTGTTAAATCACACCTCTGCTTTCTCTCAATTTTAAATTATTTTTTACAAGAATGAAGTGATAACTTTAAAAAAAAATTTGTAAATTTACTAAAAGTACAATAATTGAATTATAGGTTAAAGACAAAAATTAAATACAATATTTATCTAAAATGGTTCTTTATTCTTTTAAAATTTACTTTATTTTTACAAAATTATTCTCAACTTGGTCTAAATTAATTCTAGTGGATAAAAATCTTCAAAAAAATATTTTAAAATTTTATCTTTGTTGATGAAAACTAACAATCGTATTAAGGATGTACATTATTATAGTTTTTTTTTTATCAAAGTACGAGTATAATTTTAAATTCTACTGTTTCTTTAAATTTCTTAAGAAAAATAATGTATTATAATGGATATAACTAATTATTTAAAGACAAATTAAAATATTATTATTAAACTAATTATACTTTTAGATAATAATAAAAATAAATTAAAAAAGAATTAACTTAGATAGTTTTAAACTTCTAAATATTATATGTATAAAACGTAGAAGATAAAACATTTATATCAAAATTATAAATAGTTATACATTTGTTAATTTAATGATTATTTTCTAATTAATATATGAACTATATATTTTCGTGTTATAAAATTTAAAGTTAGAATAAGAAAATACCTAATCATTTATAAGTAAAAGTAAAAAAAAAATCACAAAATATTTGATAAAAATATCTTAAAAGTATGTTGAAGATTGTGATAAAAAAATAAAATATATATATTTATTGCTATTTCAAATATTTTTTATTTATTTGTTAATTAGTATATTTATAAAACAAAAATAAACGAGAAGATGATACGTGATGTAAAATTTATTAGAGAATGACATGTGATGCGAATCCCATTTGATGTTATATATGTAAATAGATTAGAGACCTTCTCCTATATAGGAAACTCGGTGAATTTTATAAAATTATTTTTAAAACAGCCAATTTTTATAAATTAATGTTAAAATTTGCTCTTTATAAGATGAGAAATTTGACAAAAAAAAAAGCTTATAATTTGTAACTAAGATAAACTACTCTTTTATTTTATTAAAGAATTTATTTATCTTCTTTTGATAATAAAAGGTTAGGATATTTAAATAATCCTTACAAATTTATCCTTAAATTATTATTTTTAACAAACCACTCCTTATTTTATACTTAAAACATATCTATAGATGTGAAGTTATCACTTCAATATATAAATTTTGGTTTGATTTGTTTATAAAAAGCTATGTCTTTTGAGAACAGAGTGTTACATTTAATACTTTTTCCTCATATATTTCAACCAAGGATGGATGTGATTTTATAAATACCTAATAGTTTTTGTATATTATTTTAGAGAGATAATAGAAATAGTGATCATGTTACATCTAAAATGAGGACATTCTGAATATAATTTATTTTTAAGCAACTTCATCAGGTTTATATACACACAACATTCATTATGTCGTGTTTGACGTCTGTATTAGAATTTAGCGATTCACCTTTATAAAAATTTAATTAGTTTATTTAGAAAAACTTCCCTTGAAGTAAGGTAAAAAAGGTTAAATCAAAGGAAATGAGCATTGTTTATTAAAAGATAACTATATGATTAGTCAGCACTTATGATTTAACTATATGGACAAAATGAAAATAGTTTAGATTCATTTGTGTCAAGGAAAAAGACATGAGATATGGGTGCATCATTATTAAAAGCATAATGCAGGATGATACGACCTAGCTACATTAAATCCAATATTATATAATACTTATTGGCACTATATGAGCAGACTTTTGTGGAAATTGTTGATTAACTATTAATCACAATCATGATATGCAATTAACAATTAAGCATGAGGATCTCACTGAATAAAAACTTGGAAAATTTTGGATAAGATAATCATCAATCCAAGTGAGAAATTATATAATAATATAACCATCAACTACCCATTTAAGCCTTGATAATTTTAGTGTAAAATACACATATAGACTTAGAAAATAATGATGGGTTTATCAGATAAACCACTAATATCTTCGGGTAATCTAAAGTCAACTTCTTTTTATTACTAATATCTCAAATTTCTTTATATTTGTAGAGCAATATAAAGAAATTTGAGAATATCAGAAAAAAATATGTTCAAGCAATTTTTTTTTCGTTTTCATTCCGTTTCCGTTTTTAAATCTGGACCAAACGGATTATTAGATAATAATAATGGGTTTATCAAATAAACCACTAATATCTTGGGGTAATCCAAAAATTAAAGTCAACTTCTTTTTATTACTAATATCTCAAATGTACTCTAATAAAAATAAGTTGACTTTAATAAAGTCAAATGTGTCACCGCCACGTTTCTCGAAATCTAAAAATTTATTTTAAATAGTAATTTCTAAATGTTAATATAAATTGAAAAGTCTATTTTAAATTTTTATAAAAATATTTAAATAAATAATTTTACAAAAATAATATTTAATAATTAAAATTATATGTGAACATATTTTTTCGAATATTCCTAAATATTTTACACTCACCAAAACGGATAAATAATTACTTTTATATATATATATATATATATATATATATATATATATATATATATATATATATATAACCCTTAATTTTCAAAACCCGCACTCTGTGCGGTATAGTTCATAAAAAACAAAGACAGGAAATTAGACTACATTTGCTTTTTATTTCAATATTAGTTCCACTAGTATCTTGGACTAAATTCGTTTTCATTCCGGATTCCGTGATCGTGACGGTGTACGGGTTCTGTAACCGTGATGATTTTCTTCACTTTTTTTTATTTTACTTATGTTAGAATTCACAAAGAAAATCATCACGGTTACGAGTTCTGTAATCGTGAAACATCTGTCACGGATTCAAAACCCGTAACCGTGACGGTTACGGGATCCGTAACCGCTGTACCCGTAACCGCTGTACATTTGTAAATTCTACCGTCGTGCGTATACGACTCCCGTATTTGAATATGCCAAAACTATCATTTTCTTTCTCACTATTTACTTTTTAAAGTACCTTTAATGAAAAATGGTTTTAAATATGATAGCACATAAAGAATTAGCGTTTGAAATAGTGACACCAAATTAACGGATTTGGATCCTCTGTTAAGAAATTGGTGCTTATATCTCCTCATATTTAAATCTTAACCGTCCAAATAAATTTACGGTTGAGATCTGTTCCTTTTATTTTTCTACATTTTAATTTCTAAAGTAAACTTTTTTTTTTTTTTTTGTTGATCATCCTCTTGCTTCGCTCTGCACATCGTAGAGGAGAGGAGACCATAGCCAACTTGTCTCCGGCCGCCGTCGTCTCGTCTCGCTTCGTCTCCGGCGAGGTTGAATCATGGACACCCATTAATTCCAACCACCATGAACACAGTTGTAATTGGACACTGTTGAAAAAACCCCCAAATTGCTAGGTTAAATAAAACAGAATCACATAACGAGTTAGATTGGAGGGGACCGGAGACGAAAAGAATGGCAACCGGAGACGAAGAGAGATTGAATGTATCGATGACGACGACTGACCAGACGAGAGGGAACAAAGCGAGACGAGCCGGAGACGAATTGAGACGGGGACGGGGACGAGGCTCGCCGGAGACGAAGCGAGACGAGACGACGGCGGCCGGAGACAAGTTGGCTAGGTTTGGGTCGCCGTCTCCTCTCCTCTACGATGTGCAGAATGAGAAGCGAAGCAAGAGGATGGATCAACAGAGGAAAAAAAAAAGGAAAATTTTTTACTTTAAAAATTGAAATGTAGAAAAATAAAAGGAACAAATTTGAATCGTAGATTTATTTGGACGGTTCAGATTTAAATATGAGGAGATATAAGCAGCGATTTCTTAACAGAGGATCCAATTTCTTAACAAATTGGCACCCACCTACCAAGTATGAAGTGTCCCCGCATCACAGTCTTTTGCATTGCTTGAATGAAGATATTGTATGAACTTGGTTGGATTTGTGTAATGATTTAAGCACAAGGACAAATGTGTAAAAATTTAATTCATTTAGTTTCTCATATGTTCTAACTTCTAAGTCCGTTGTGTTAATATTGAATAGTATGTTTTCAAGTGTGAGTCTGGACACTTTATTGAAATAAATTTTAGGTTCGAGCATAGGAGGGATTAAGTTGTTGGTTGACAATATCCATTTGGTGATCACATCTCAAATTCAAAAATAACGAGTTTTGTTAGAGATGTTGCGTGAGAGGATTCCGATGGACGTGCATATACTGATTTTTTTTACTTGCTTTAAAATTATGTAAGCAACGAGTGTTTCACGCTCTTGTGGGATAACCACAACAAGGCTAACAAGACAAGAGATGGAGGCGTATGCCGGAATATATATTGGAGGGAGGATCACGGTATGCCATGCATTCATAACTTTCTCGACGCCATCTGGACTCGTAGATGATAGCATAGAAACATATGTGTTTTCTACCTAATGATGCATGTTGTTTTACATGTCTTTTAGCAAGATATATACGCTAATGCATTCATATTATGTTTTTGGTATCTACTTCCGGCTATTTTACATTTTATGCATTCAAGCCTTGTTTTGGAGTATTTACCGACCTACTCAACTACGCTTAAGAGCTCGGTTTTCCCTGAAGTCAAGCATCACAAAGACATATATCTCACGTGACTAAAGATCGAATGCTCGAGAAGCTCAAGTACCACGTTTGACCGAAGCCAAGAATCTACCTGCAATAGAACATAAAATCATACGAGATGACTTTTCTAAATGAGATGAAACAACAAGCCTTACAAGTAGTCTTAATGGCAACATACGGTCGTAGCTTGATTGTATCCTT
This sequence comes from Fagopyrum homotropicum, assembly GCA_033239125.1. NCBI lineage: Eukaryota > Viridiplantae > Streptophyta > Magnoliopsida > Caryophyllales > Polygonaceae > Fagopyrum > Fagopyrum homotropicum. The sequence continues at coordinate 10,979,181 of BSWB01000001.1, forward strand.
GGTCGTTTTGGATCTGCCCATGCTCCCATGAAGCTCAACCCAACCATACATGAATTGCGGCTCATACGGCCACCTTACTGGCAACCTTATGGTCACCTTACGACCGTAACATGGCCGTATCCTTGGCCGTTTGGGCCGCGAGACCAACTTTGCTTCTTAAACTATTTTTTCGTTATTTCTGTTAGGCTTTTTGTATTGGTTTTATCCCAACATTTTTCATTTTTGTTATTCATTTTGGTCGTTGACGACGACACTTGGATTTTAGAGTCAGACTCCACCTCAGACCCTTGGTCACGTTTAGACTTATCTTGCTATTGTTTTGCTTTGAGTTTTATTATATACAGATATTATTATTTTCATCTAATTACTCTCTTTCTTCTGCGTCTGTCTAAGTCTTTTTTGATCTAAGGAGTTTTTTGCACCCTATGATGGATCGATGATGATTGTTTATGTGGATTACTGAATTGATATCAACGGGTTTATGTTTCTTTTCGAAGTGCTTCATTCCTACCTTTTATTTACCTTTGAAAGAAGTGGTGTTTGTAACTAGGTTAGATAAAACAAGTGAAGAGTCAAAAACGAATTTTGTTTTATTGGATTTATTGAGAAAAAAACTTGATTTTGAGAGTAGCATTTTATCAAAGTTTCGAGAATTTCTGACTATCGTAGAAAGTTACGGTCTTTGTACCTTTCTAACTAGAGAGCCATCAACAAAAAATTATTCATGGTCTTTTCTGGATTTCTAAATTTTTAATGAGTTTTTCTCTACTTGTTGAACCTTTGGATTGTGAGCTACGCAAGTTGGAAACCACGGTCTTTGTTTGTCTATGTCAAATGCTATTTTAGAAGGTTACCTACATTATTGTTGATTGAAGTTCATGTTGTTCGCATACGTGGTTGCTATTTGATTCATGATAGCGGTGATACTTATTTCCTTAGATCACCCAACCCTTGTATCATCCCATACTTTGTTAACATTTTTTTTATGTTCGCCGATTGATTCCTACAACTTGTTTCCTTTTATTTCCTTTCCTTTTAGCTTAATATTATCTATATTCGGTTCAACCAATACAGATGTGGTCCCTGAAGTTCGATACCCGAATATACTACATCTGATCCCGTTATCCTTGCGAGTGAGGTTGTTGTTACCATTCAGTAAAACTTCCACGAACAGTAGAACAATATGCTCGGATCATATTCACCCTTTTTGGAAGCAAGTTTTTTGGATTGCACCTTCTATTCCCGAGGACGACGATGGCGAGGAATCCATAAACCTGAACGTAGGGTCGTTGAACTGGTTCAGGGAAAGAACGAACTCAAACACACTAAACGAAGATGAGACTGAGCGAACGGCTTATGTATTTGAGAACATCGAGAATCCCGGAAGCACCACGATGAAGGGGCCAACACTCAAAACCAAGGGAATACCGTCTGGTAAACGATCAACAAGAAGATAACTAAGGTTTTGAGCAAGGTACATGTTCATTTCCACGTCCCCATTGGTGTTAACGTGGTTCAAGACGTGGAAAAGGGTTGAAAGCAATAGAGGAAAAGGTTGAACTTGAGTAGCTTACTCCACATCCTCATGACCATCCACGTGGAAGAGGCTTGAAAGTGGTAGAAGATGAGAAGATAGTACAATTGAGGAGATTACTCGACATCCTCACGATGCCCACTTGGTTTATGACATAGAATGGTTGAAAGTGGTGGAGGAAGAGGGTGAACCCTTGGAGCTTACTCCATGTAGTTGGCTATGTCGTAAAAATCCGGTTAAAGGACATGCCCGCGGACGTGAAAGAGGTTTCACTTGGGTTTACAAGGAGCTGCGAAAGTTTATGGAACCCTATATACTAAGTGTCTTCTTATGGCATGAACTTGACATCCCCGGTCTTATCTAATTCAACTGTGCACGTCAAAATTGGGCCTTCTACAAGCTAGATGTTGGTGTCTTCGGACAACAATTCTCGAAACCCACACCCGCACATATCTGCATCCTTGATAGCCGCACACCCTAGCGATGAGAAGTGTGTATATATCCAAAACAACATGGATACAAATCTTTAACACGACATTAAAAAGTATGTATATATATTATGTATTGAAAACCGAAAACTATACCCATATAAGTGTAATACAACCTCTCATCGTCTTCACGTTCCTCCTAAATGCATTCCAAAACACCTATAGATATATGCAAGAGTGCTCATGCACTAAACGTATGATTTGTCCTCTTGATCACATACCAAATCTATCAGCCACAACCGGAGCTTATTGGTAGATTTATCAACTACCATGACCGACACAATAAAGAAAACATCTAAGTGGATGCAACGGTAGCTTGAGGAGCGTGTCAATCGTGCAACATTGGAATGATTACCCTTTTCAAGGGATCACAATGAATCAATAACCTTGTATATGATGTCTAATGAGTATAAGTTATCCTGCATAGGGATAGGAAAATTGTTATCTCCTAATTATGTGCTAATTATGTTATTCAGTTCCTTATATCTCACAACCTCTCTCTCCGATTGTATAGCTCTCTAACCGGATGTATAAGAATCTCTCTCCTCCTCATGTAATATATATATATATATTGTGCTTACTCTGATAATAAACATCTTCAAGCATAATTATTCTATCTCCTGTGTGTTTACATGGTATCAGAGCACTAATTTTTTTTTTAAACACACTTCTCTTCCACATCCATGGCATCCAACACAACTCAACACCTCTTGGCAGCAGTCGACATGGCCTCACCCAACCTCCACTTTCAGATCCCGTCCATTAGTATCAAATTAGACCGAGACAATTATCCACTTTGGCAAACCACCATCGTCTCTACCTTGGAAACTTTTAAACTAGAACAGTTTATCCTCTCTCCGGAACCACCTGCGGAGACCCTATCTCCTCCCTATGATCCTACCCGGCGCCCCTATTCCGAATCCAGCCTACACTGCCTAAAGAAGCGAGATCGGTTTCTCCTTCTTTAGATCAAGTCATCACTCTCGGAAAGAGCTCTTGCCCTAATCGCTCGATCCACGTCCTCCCGCTTGGCTTGGACAATGATTGAGAGCACTCACCATACCATACTACTGCTCAACGCCTCACCATGCGCAACGAGCTCCAGAACATCACCAAATGAGCCACCTTGATGCGTGATTACATCGAGCGCGGGAGCCATCCCTGATGCCCTTGCCGAAAACCTTCTGATAGCATGAATTATAGTCTATATTTTGGGGTTTGTTTGGACATTTTATCTTTCATAATCTGCATATTTGTATGTATATTGTGTGAGTATATTACCATTTCATCTACCTTTGCAAGAATCGAGGTCTACACCTAGTTTTGTTGTAATCGTAGGTAAAATGGCGCGTTTTGCATCGAAAAGAAGCAAAAGGAGCTATGGAGTCATTGAAGCTACATTGAGGAACATAAGGAACCATCCAGGAAGCATAACCATGGATTAAAGATTCACTTTGGACCGGTTTTGAGAGATTTCACATTCAGTTGTGACTCACCTCGGTTAACCACAGATTCACCTCGACCGAGGTGATCCAGGGAAGTCGACTCGACCGAGGCGAATACCTAGGACGCGGCGAGAATATTTTATTCTTGGCTGAGATCTATTATCTTTGGAAAGTGATCTTATATTTTTGGGCTTGGCTCCTGGAAGGAAGAAGATATGCTAGATCATATATTTTACCTATTTTTATGGGAGGAGATCTTTCTAAGATATCTTATCTTTGGAGGGTTATTTTCCTATAAAAAGGGTTGGATTTCCACAAATCAAAGATCATGCTATACCACCGATCAGGGTTTATACGCAGCAGCAGCTATACTCCAGTTGGGAGATTTGAAGAACCTTTTTGAAGGTTGAAGAAAGATTGAAGATTGTAGCTTTTATAGCTTTTGGAAGGTTTTCTTGTAAGATCACCTTAGATTCTCTTCCTTGTTGTCTTGCTTGTTGGATTTATATCCAAGGAACGCTTTTGTTGTGATATTTGATTCAGTTATTGAAGTCTTTTCATTAAATTCTTCTTGTTCAAATATTCACCTTCTTCCCATATATTTGATTATTGCTTTCATGATGATGAGTGGCTAATTTCCTTGTGTGATTCTAGGGTGATTGGCTGAAGGTTGTGGGAAAAACAATGATAGAATAAATCTTAGATTCCAGCAGGACCCTGAAAGTTCGAGTCTTTAACCTTAACCCTAAGCATCTCGCTCAGTCGATGAACATCTCGGCCGGGGTGGAATTTGGCTGACCGAGGTGACTTATCTGATCCGAAACTAAGAGTTAAGTGTTAGAGTTTGCCAAATCCTATCCTTATTACACCTTTCCTGATTCAATGCAAGCTTAGGATGAGACTTACCCGGTAATTCCTTAGTTTGTTTACCTAAGATCATAAGTGTAGGTAATAAAGGTTTATCTTTTATTGGGGTTTGAGTGTACTTTCATCCCATCTTTGTGAGTTAGCTTGAGACTTACCCGGTAAAGGTTGACTCTATTCCCTTAGATGGTGTGTTAAGTTTGAGGTTATAGTTCTTTATCTTAATTCCTTGAGACTTACCCGGTAATAGGAGTTACGGTTTAGGATTAGTGAGTAGTGAGACTTACCCGGTGATCTATTCCACTTTAGTAACACCTTCCCTATGCAAAAATCTCAGCTTTGTCCGCTTATCTTTAGATCTTGAGTTGGAACCACAACTAGATGCTTTAATCCCTAGAATTGCATGTTTACTTTATTGACTTCTTATTCATCTTTGATTGTTTTAATTGCTCTTGTGGTTGGTATTTACATAAGCATACCGTGATTGGACTTTGTTTCACTAAGTCCCTGTGATCGACCCCTGGAATTTCTTGCTTTTTACTACGATTGACCTGTACACTGCGGGTTCGCATCCTTGTTTTAAGCTTACGTCTAGGGTTATAAATTTAAAGCTTGCACACACCGTTTGGAGCGAACACCTTCAACTTGTCTCCGACGGGGACTTGATAGGCCACATCCTTAATGGTTTGGATTCTACTTACAATGCTTTCATTACCGCCTTCATGATGCATGCGGATGTGCAGAAGGTGGATGATATGATTGGCCATCTCTATAGAGAATAGGATTGCGTTGAAAGCGACCTAGCCCGCCAAGCCCTAATTCACTCTCCTCCGCCTCATGTCGCTCATACCATGACCAGATCCGGTGGCTGCTCGTTTGGCTCCAACTCTCAGTGATCCGGTCCCTCCTCCGGCCACCACAATCATGAACCCCGTTCCCAGGGCTCCCAGGACACTCGTCGTCGTCACCCACACTGTCAGCTTTGCAACAAGCCTGGGCATGAAGCTCTCGATTGCTGGCAGAGAGTCAATCTCGTTGATTATCCGGCTAGGCGCCCTAACTCTAAGGACTCTAACAAATAATCAAACATGGCGGAGTACACTAGCCCTTCAACAGTTGATCCTTCCTGGTACTTCGATACAGGAGCCACTGACTACGCTACCCCAGATCTACAGAAAGTAACTTATTTTGACAAGTATTCCGGCACCGACAAGCTACAAGTCGGGAATGGTAATCAATTGTCTATTTCTCACATTGCTTCATGTTCTTTGAGTAATCTCAAGTTGCCAAATATCCTTATCGTGCCTAGATTGACCAAACATCTCATTAGTGTATTTAAACTATGTCGGGACAATAACGTTATGATGGAATTTTGGCCTAACCTTTGTTTCATTAAGAATTTTCAGGGCCACACCCTTCTACAAGGAGACGTTAAACATGGCCTCTATCGGTTGTCCATTCCCACGCCTGCCACACCAACCCCCATGGCTCTTACCACTGTCCGTACCTCTCTCCACCAATGGCATTGTCGCTTAGGGCGTCCGCATGAAGCTATTCTTCGACGTTTGGTTTCTAATTTCAATCTTCCGATTACTTCAAATAAGTCTTTTGATGGTTGTGGCTCTTGCCAACTAGGGAAAAGTCATCGCTTCAATCTTCCAGCTTCTCATATTATTTCACAAAAACCTTTCGGTTTACTCGGATGTTTGGGGCCCTTAGCCCATATTTTCTTTGAATGAAAATCGTTATTTCATTTCATTGATGATTGCACCAAATTTGTATGGATATATTTTTTGAAAAATAAATCTCAAGTCCTCTCTACATTTATGCAATTTCACAACATGGTTAAAACTCAATTCAATTATGATAGTAAATCCATTCAAACCGATGGCAGGGGTGAATTCCAGGCCATGTCCCCTTTCTTACAATCCCACAACATCAATCACCGTATATCTTGTCCCCATACCCAAGAGCAAAATGGTGCGGTTGAACGCCGAAATCGAATCATAGTGGAAAAAGGCCTCACCCTACTTGCTCAATCATCTCTCCCTAAACACTTTTGGGAACATGCCTTCAAAACCGCCACTTATCTCCATAGCCGTACCATCACACCCATCCTCAATTATGTTGCCCCATACCAAAAACTCTACAACAAAGCTCCGGATTTTGGATTTTTAAAATCTTTTGTGTGTTTGTGCTTCCCGTTCCTACGTCCTTATAATAACAATAAAATGGAATTTCGTTCACTTCCATGCATTTTCATTGGGTATAGTTCTTCTCACAAAGGTTTTCTTTGCTTCCATAAACCAAATTCCCGTATTTATGTCTCAAGACACGTTGTTTTCTATGAATATAAATTTCCATTCGCCGAATCAATTGCTCCCTGCATTTGCCCTACTCTACAACCGTCTATTACGACTACATCTCATTCCCTCCTTGACCTAGCCGCTGCACCATCTCCAAAACCAACCCCTCCCAGTACACCACCTCCCCCTCTTCACCCGGACACCTCTCCACCACATTACCAACAACATACTGCAAGCTCCAGAGCCAAACATACTACCCCTGAGCCCTTTCCCTCCCACTACCGACCTGCTCCTAACAGCCGCCACCCCATGACCACACGGGCCAGCACCAATTCCCTTTGACCATGAGTCCTAACTGCCTCTCTTTCACCCGATGCGGAACCCAAAATAGTCTCCCAAGCTCTAAAACACTAGTGTTGGCAACTTGCTGTGAAAATTGAATATGATGCTTTGTTACGGAATAACACTTGGTCTCTTGTTCTCCGCCCTAGCTACGCTAATCTTGTAGGTTGCAAGTGGATATTAAGGACCAAGAGGCACTCAGATGGATCCATTGAACAACACAAATCACATTTGGTTACAAAAGGCTTTAGCCAAGAGGAAGGGTCGATTTCTTTGAAACATTTAGTCCGCTAATCAAGCCTACTACCATCCGCCTTGTTCTATCAAATGCTATTTCCCGAGGTTGGACCATCAAATAACTCGACTTTAACAATGCGTTCTTAAATGACGATCTATTGGAAGAGGTGTACATAGCACAACCACATGGATTTGAAGACAGCTCTTGGCCAAACCATGTATGCCGCCTCCACAAGGCTCTTTACGCCCTTAACCAAGCCCCAAGAGCTTGATTCAACAAGCTCAAATCCTACCTCGTCACTCATGGTTTCCGTGCTTGTCAATCGAACACCTCCCTCTCTGTACACTCCTCCCCATCATCAACCACATATCTCCTTGCATATGTTGATGATCTCATAATAACAAGTAATAATCATGTTTTCATCACGCAATTCATTGTTGCTCTCAACACCACATTAGCTCTCAAGGATCTAGGCGAAATTCACTACTTCCTCGGTCTCCAGATTACACGTACTGCAAAGGGCCTATCTCTCTCTCTCTCAAAGCAGTTATGTTCAAGATGTCCTCCACCGAAGCAAAATGACCGATTCCAAGCCTATAGTTACACCTGTAGAACCTTCATCACGCCTCACCACCACAGGAGATCCATTTCCCGATCCTAAACTCCATAGACAGACTGTTGACTCACTTCAATACGCAACAATCACTCGCCCAGATATATCTTTCGCTGTCAATAGGGTATGTCATTACATGCACTCTCTTACTGTCAACCATTGGCAAGCGGTGAAGCGCATTCTTTGGTATCTCAATGGTACACTCGACATGGGACTTCACTTTCAACCTACCATTGCTCCCTTTCTCCTTGCCTACTCTGATGCCGGATGGATTTCGAACCTTGACGACTGCAGATCTCAGTACGGCTTTGCTATTTTCCATGGCCAAAACCTTGTCAGTTGGACATCTCGAAAGCAAAAAGTGGTGGTCAGATCAAGTACGGAAGCGGAATATCGGGCCCTTGTTTACACTTCAGCTGAGCTAATTTGGATAAAACAGTTGCTCAGGGACTTACCAGTGCCCATACGCCTTCCACCAACTTTACTTTGTGACAATGTTGGGGCCACTTTTATGTGCAAGAATCTAGTCATACGCACTAGATCCAAACATATCCAGCTTGATTTCCACTTCGTTCGAGAGCAATTTGATTCGGGAGACCTCAGGATCAGTCATGTGTCGTCCACTGATCAATTGACCGACATATTCACAATGCATTGGGTAAAGATCGAATATCACATCTGCGTTACAAGCTCCAAGTTCGTCCCGCTCTTGGTCTTGCCGGGGTAATGAGTATAAGTTATCCTGCATAGGAATAGGAAAATTGTTAGCTCCTAATTACGTGCTAATTATGTTATTCAGTTCTTTATATCTCTCAACCTCACAACCTCTCTCTCCGATTGTATAGCTCTCTAACCGAATGTATAGGAATCTCCTCTCCTCCTCATGTAATATATATATATATATATATATATATATATATATATATATATATATATATATATATATATATATACACTTAGCTTACTCTGATAATAAACATCATCAAGCATAATTATTCTATCTCCTGTGTGTTTACAATGTCGACACACCTCATCGATGGTTAGTCGAAATATGTCGACTAGCCACTCCTCGACACACTCGATACTACCTGCATTTGTGTTTTGTAATAATTTGATGCTGTAAATAATCGCTCAGAAATACTATTAACAATAATATAATTAGAAAACAACAGACAAATCAACGGTTAGAAATGAGCTCGGTGGAAGTTGGAGGTAACCGTAAGTGTGAATGGGTTTAGGGTTTGGTTGGGTCCCTTTCACTTTGGAATGTTTGCGGGGTCGCTCCACACAAGCAACCTCTCTTCTTTCGGTGTTTTTTAATTTTATTGTAAAATTTTCAAAAATGTATTTCTTTTGTCTGATTCCATTTTCAAGACCTATTTATAGGATCATCTCACCTCTTCTTCATTCCCCCTCTTCTCTTCTCCTACACTAAACTTTCCAATTAAGCTCGTAATTACTTACTTTCTCTCTTCTTGCTTGACTTTGCTGATTTTTCATTCAGGACTTTTATCAAACACTTGGACGGTTTTTAGCATCTGGGTATTCAAACCTTGAACAGTCTTTTCAAGTCAGTATCTTCCATTTCCCTTTGAGAAGCTGCTCAAACCCATCCTTAAAAGGGTTTTTAACTGGCTTTAAAGGGAAGTCTACACTCAAATCAAATCAGTCTTAACTACAAGTTTGAGGAGATTAAGTGGGTGGGCGGGGGCCTTGGTTACAAATTACAAAGAAATTTCATCAGAAAATGATCATAGCCTTTTACAATGGATACATTCTGTGGGAATTTCGCTTGATTCTTGAAACCAAGCTCTCTGTTGCAAAAAGCTTCTATTTTTGGATCTTCCAGATTTTTAACAGCTATAGCTTGGGCACTTAGGCTGGGTACATTTGTTTTGCTCTATTTTTTCCCTTTTGGTTTTGTAGCCTGTTTCCACTGCAAGATTTCAATCTCTTTAGGCTGTGGTTTGTAGAATAATGGGATCATTGCCACCCGGTTTTCGGTTTCACCCGACCGATGAAGAGCTGGTTGGGTACTACCTTAAGAGGAAGGTAGAAGGACTGGAGATTGAACTTGAAGTAATTCCTGTGGTTGATTTTTATAAGTATGATCCATGGGAGTTACCAGGTACAACATATATATATATATTCTGCTGCTTCAATTATTATGAGTTGCTGTGAATATGAGCTAATTCTTTTGCTTTTATCATTATTATATATATTCCTCTATATCCTTTTCAAGATTTGCACACCATTGCTTTTCTGTGGGGTTTGGAAGCTTTTATCCTTCAAAAAGCCAGTTTTATTGGCTTTGTATGTAAATCTTTACACATCTCAAAATCACAATTTAAAATACTTGTTATAACTCTTGAGTTTTCTAATGCAGATAAATCATTTCTTCCTAGAAGGGACATGGAATGGTTCTTTTTCTCTCCAAGGGACAAGAAATATCCAAATGGTTCAAGAACTAACAGAGCCACCAAATCTGGATACTGGAAAGCAACTGGTAAGGACCGGAAAGTTGTATCCGAGTCCTTCATCATTGGTTACCGAAAGACCCTTGTTTTCTATCAAGGGCGCGCTCCATTAGGCGACCGTACAAACTGGATTATGCACGAATATCGCCTTTGTGATCACCATTCTGATGGGTTACCAAACTTTAAGGTACAAAACTGGCCTAAAGATAATATACATTTAGCTAGTTTTGTAGTAAAGCTGAATGCAACTGATTTCTATTGGCATATATGTTCTGTTTTCCCTGTAGGGTGCTTTTGCTTTATGTCGTGTTGTTAAGAAGACTGAGGCAAAACTCAATTCAACTGATTCAAGTAACAAAGACTTGGCTTCTTGTAGTACAGCAAATGAGCCTTTAAGCATTTCTAGTAACCAGAGTGCTTATTCCACTCCAATGTCTTCGCCATTTGATATGGCGAAGACAAACTCAAATAACATGTGGGTTTCCCCTGAATTGATACTTGATTCCTCCAAGGTATCAGTGGTTCTTCTTATGATTGTTCAAGTTCTGTACAAATTTTTAAAACAGAAGCTTATTTTTTCACCTTTTGTGTAGGAATACTCACAAGGGCAAGAGACTGTTTCAAGTTACTTGCCACAGTATGACTACCAAAACTCAATGGTCTCATGGCAGACTTATAACCAACAGGGGATTTCGCCAAGCTCATCATACTCAAACTTCAATGAGGAGATTGAACATGTTGATAATCTCAGTGGTATTGGAAATATGGGCTACTTAGGGTATTATGGGAATGAGGATATTCAGTATGAGTATTATGATCAGATAAATTCCCAGGGAGGACATTTCTAACAATCTAAGTTCAAATCAGCTCTCTTGAATTTCAGTAAGATTCTTCCAAGACAACAAATTTTAAACGTTGTCGGTCTTGGGATGAATACCAGCTTAGATCTAGTTGTTTGAAGCAGTAGATGGACATTTCTCTGTGACAATCAATATTAGCAGTTGCACTGCGAGAATGTTCTACTCGTGTTTCTGTATTCTCTTCTTGTAATATAAACATCTATGGAAGGGATTTGCTCTATTTCAAAATGTCTATGCATATCACAAGCTACATTAACACTATAGGTTAAGAACAAAAATCTGCACAAAAAAAGACAGTTTTATCTTTAAAGCTATTGCTTTAAGCTTTTATGGTGTGAACAAGGTTTGTAGCTCCAAGTTTAAGTGGGTTATTTATGTATGAGATAGGAGTGCAACTTTGCTCAAGGAAAGGGACTCATCAAATACAAGTGCTGTCATATTCATCCTCTACAAATGCTTGCTTTCATTTTCATTTTCTTTTGACAAATCCCACCCCCCACCCTGAAAAAGAATACAAGCACCCAACTGCAAAAGTTAGCTTTTTACTACTCATTCCTCCCTTAAGAACTAAATGTTCGACGCGGCTAACAGGTATTTTGCTCAAGAAAATGTTGTGAATGTATTCGTAGAAGGGTTGTGTTGCGCGGAATATGAGAAATACAGTAACTTAACAAACAAAAATGAAACGACATGCATATTTATAATGGTTTATCCAATATTAGTTAATGAAACCTAGAGATAATCTTGACAACCAAGTATTAGACCGTTAGAGTTGGAGAGTCTCCGCCCCCTCAACTGACTCTGCGAGGTGTGACATTGAAAACACGCCAATTTATCATACCAAACCCCCCAACAAAGGCGGTTGGGCAAGTATAACTAGAAAGTCAACTAAACTAACCAATTGGGAGAAACTGAAGTGAACTTAATCATAGCTTTCTTAGGCCAAAACTTTCTAAATTGCTATTCTGATTAAGAATCTCACTATAAGATGATGCCACTGATGAAAGTTTGAGCAAAAGAACACAAGAAAGTCCAACATCAGTAGACTCTTTTTCATTGCAACACCAACTCAGATTCGCCGTCCTTCCTGCATATATAACTTTGATATACAACACTTGAAAGTGGGTCATGGAATAAGCCCCTTTGCCCCATAGTTAAATCGGTCCACTGCAATATATCTATCTTAGGCATCAAAGTTTGAGATCATATAAAATTGGCTACTTTGTAGTGTAAAGTTTGAATGAGTTATGCCTTTCTCTTGCTTTTAGGGTTATAATGAGATTTAGATCCATTAAAATATGATTAAACACTAAGAGAACCTTAGATACAAGTTTCTCTTTAGTTATGTTTCACACTACAAATATCTGTATATCGAGTTCTACTGTGTAGAATGGAAAGAGAGGGAAAGCTAAAAGAAAGTGCTACTCCCTGGGTCCATACAAAGCAAACTACACTAGCTGACTTCTTTTCATTAGATAGGATCATGGGGTCACTTCATGACAGCACCAGAAGATGCTGATTCTGTAATAGTTTCTGGGCGGTTGAAGGAGGAATCATCAAAAGGTGTGATGTAGTGACTTACTGACGCATACAATATGTTAAAGTCCGATACAGACGGACCGGTAGAGCGGGTCGCGTGCTTCCATCCTAAAATCCATTGACAGTACGAGGAGTAGCACACCGACCTTATTATACTAGGCTCGGAGTATCCCGCAAGTGCAACTAGGGTATAGACCGAGTTGACACTTGCCGTTCTAATAATAGACGCAATGAGCGTAGAAAGCGCAAATACACATTAGACCTAACACCAGCACATAAACCTGATGAGGTTCCAGCATAAGACCAATTAAGTTTTGTTTTGTTGGCCAATGATCCGGTTTGGACATAAATTTAATCATTCCAAATGAAGTTATTAATCAACAAACAATAACATGAGTACATTACTCTACGGGGCATTGAGCAGACAAGTGATTGCTTAAAGCACTCTTCATCTTCTTAGACTTGTCATCATCAACCTCAACGGTGATCTCGACACGGTCATCGGTAGGGTCGAACTCCTTGAAGTGAGCCACCCTACTAAGCTCCTCAACCTCCTCGATCACTAGATCTAGTCTCGCAACCGTCTCCACCAGCAGTGATGCGAAGGCTGCGAAGGGTAGAGCCTCCGCGAACTCAAGGCTTGTCATGGCAATCTTGCTCAGTGTCGGCCGGAGTGTCGCCATTGTCGTCTTCCGTTGTTGCTCGCTGCTCTTTCTCTTCCAATCCCTTAGTGCCGAACTGTCCGTCTTCACGCTCGCTAGTGACACTCCATTACTCCTCTCCTTCCCTGCATGCAGGCAGTTGAACCTAAATCAATGAGCTGAACTACTCGGATTCAATCACTTATAGTCTTATACTACTAGAAAAACGGGTCTGAGGTGACACTGTATGATAGCATTTAGCGACATCTTAGTTGTTACAAATATGATCAGCTATACGTTGAAAGGATGTCATCAATTTCGCCGGCATATTGACAGAGGTGTCAATTTTGACACACCATAATATGTCACGGTATATTTGCGTCGCATTGATGTACATCTCTAATAGTGTCATTTGCGACACATAAACAGACGCAAGTAAGGTCTCGCAATTTAAAGAGGGATTTGCGAATGCAAATTTGCGTCACATTGACATGTTGTCGGAAGGAAGGAAGCATATAACCCGCATTTTTAGTATTGCTATAAACAAGTTTGGTACCAAATAAAACAAGCCTTGTATTACCTGTGGTTTTGTTGACGGCGGTGGCGGCAGCAGCAAGGGCGTAAAGGTTATGGTGGTTAGTGTTGGAGCCGAGGAAGAGGCGAGGCTGAGACTTCAAAGCAAGGTCGAGGTCATGTAACGCCTCGTGGAGGTGATCGGAAAGTAACTCCGGAGAGCAATGACGTCGGTTTCTTATACTGTTGGCAAGATCCACCAGCACTTTGGAAACTTCTGTGGCTAGCCTTACACATGGGTCTCTGAATAGTGCTCGTACGGACTTGGGTGCCTAGCAACATCAAAAAATAACATAAATAGCTGCGATACTATTGACAAAGGCTTTATGTTTTTGTTCTACTTACCTGAATTTCAGTTTGTAAACAACCATGTAATGCGACGACAGTGTAGCCAAAATGGCGAAGAACACTTCCAAGTCCAACATACTGCTGCCAAGGGAACTTGTACCTTGACCGTCGGGGCTCCCAGCTCGCATACAACGCCTAAACAGTCAAGAAAATGCAGTATCAGTGACATAATAGCATAAATGACTCGATTAATCACACTACTAGAGATGCGGGTTATATCTGCGGGAAAACAGAGACACCGGCACTTTGAACGTGTTAACGTGTCGCAATTGGCAACTCCGCCGAATGTGACGGCGGAAATTATGACATCTTTTTCAACGTGTCGCTGATCATATTTGCGACACCTAAATGTGTCGCTAAATGCTATTAAAAGTGTGGATAGTGTCACGCCCGATTTGCTACTTACCAGAAGTTCATCACTAGATTTGGAATCTAGAACCGCCTTGATTATTGGATCCTCCGAGGGATTCTCCTTATTTTCGGCATCAATTTTGGATTCATCAAAGTATTCATTCACACAAGCTGTGATTGATCTTGCAAGGCCTTCAAGCTTGGAGACAGTGACATTGTGAAGATCCTGTCCGGACCAAATCGGAAACACGAAGAGGCTCATCAAGAGGCAAATCCCGCATCCTATGGCTATCATGTTGAGCCGGTCCCTTGCTACATGTACGACATCTTGAGCTCGGTAGCCGGATTGAGTGATCAAGTTGAATGTCAAGAGGAAGATCACTACTCCGTAGTCATAATTCTTCTTTATGTAAGGTATAAACCTTATGTACGTAGCCATTGCCCCTACGACAAACAAGCGTAGAGTTATTATATGAGTTGAGCTACTCGAGGTTGACTCAAGGTCGACGACTTTCTTACCAATAAAAAAGACGGAGCTTCCAACGAAGATTCCTCGGAAAACCTGGCCGGATTCATCAGCAATATACTGAATGAAGAAGGCCATTGAGCCAGCTAAAATGGTTCCTAATCCTCTATTGAGCCCTTTACAAAGTGTTGCACCTACAATCAAATTCATCCAAAAATCAACAAACCAACACAAGAGAGTATGTTAGGGCACAATTGAATCTACCCACAAGCCTTTTGGGGATTCATCTAAAACCAATTGGCAATAAAAGGATTAGCCATATGACTAATATAGTAGGCTCACGCAATATGGTATTGTCGATATGGAACCTTCCACGCATCTCAACAGTATAGTGCGGAAAGAGTTAGGTACCTGCAGTGAACTCGAGAACGACGACGACAGTCATGACGGCCCAGATAGCATTCTGGCCGATCCCTTTAGCAAGAGGCTGAAGAAGATAGAGAAGTGTCACCATTGTTAACGATGTCCCGACTTTAAGAGCATGGATTGCCCTCCTAGGATCCTCTCTTCCAATACTCCAAAGTGTTCTCCAAACTGAACCAGGAAAGGCTCTCACTTTGTTTCCATAGGTAGCCATCTTCTTCCAAAAATGCCTAGCTGGTGAAGTCACAGTTTGCTCTCCCATTTTGCTGTCTCTCTTTAGGCACTTCTGTGGCATTTGTATTCTTCAATTCATGCTTTATAAAGAAACTCCAGTTTTCTTGGCCAGCAATCAAAATATCTTTACTATTAAATTATATTAAAGTTCCAGATTTTACACTCCGATTAAATAGTGAAATGTTATCTATTTTCTACTAAGAGAAATAATCATTAATATTATATATATGTAAAGTTAATTTCTTGAGTTATTTTCTGCCGTCCTAACTCCTAATGTGTTGGTGATGTTCACTAACATTCACATGTCTTCCCTTAAAAGCAGATAGATCTCTAGAGAAGAGGGTGGGTCGCCTATTCACAAGTGATCAATTTAATCCAAACTTATACAAAGGTAATTTGATGTATGGTAAATTGTCATGCTAAGTTATATCATATTTTTAGAGGATTTGTTAAATATTTGGCCTTTTTTATGTTTAAGCTCAGAAGTGAAAACCTAAATTTTAACTATTGAGCTTAAAAATGTGCTTATACGCTCGTTCAATTAAATGAACGAGTCAAATTGAGTTTTTTTTAAGCCAAAACCAAATTGAATCCTGGTCAAACTCGAATAGCTCGTATTCTGTATGTTTAACCGATCTTACAAATATGCTTATATTCGGCGTGTTTAATTAAGTGGAGTCCGAGCAAAGTTCGAACCCCGTAAATACTCTGCTGGTTTATGATCAACTTTTTTCAAAATCGAATTCATAAAACCTGAATTTTAAGGGCTAATTTGGTTAATAGGTTTTTTTGAGTTTTACTTTTAGTAACTAGGCCATTTAGTTTTTTAATTTGGTAAATATACTCCAACTTTTTGTATTTTCTCTCAAACTCTAAACTATCTTCTCTCGAGGGGTACATTTACAAAAACTAAAATTTTAAAAAAATCTAATAAACCTTGTTTCAAATTTTATTCAATGACAAATTTTGAAAGTTTGTTGAATTTTCCTGATCAATTAATGATTTTTGCCAAACTAAAAATGTTAGTTTTGTGTGAACATTTATGATAAGGAAAATAAAATTTAGCTTTGAATTCACATCCAAACTTTTGTAGAAAAAACATTTTCCAAAAAGGGTAATGTGAAACGTGTAAATAAGAAGAAGACAAAAAAACATATTTAGTAGAATCAACGGGTGGGTTGCAGTTGTAGCAGGCAACCTACATTCACGGGTGATGCTTTAAAATCCATGATTTTTGGAGTGCTTTTTCCCATAACGTCGGTTTCACCCGTGCATCACCCGAATTACCATTTAATGCATTCTACCTTGAAAGGCTGTGTCTTTGCCATTTGTCACCTCTCATGAATCGCCATCTTTGGCGTTTCGCGACTTCACAAGCAACTGTGCCAACAAGTTTTAATATATCACTATATTATAGAACGTACTATTACTATATAACAAAAACAACAAAGGATTGCATGTCGTTTCTGTAAATAGTAATATTTGTTAATTTATTGATGTTACTTTTTCTTATATTTGTCCCGATCAAATGACGCGGAGGGCACACGTTCGGTGAACCACACATACAAACACACGGGTTCCATCCTAAAACCAATTAGTAATAGGAGGAGTATTCACATTCCATTTTCTTTTAGCTAATCCCCGAAGTCAGGAAACCGGACCCGGATCGGACCTGCTCTGATAACTTTTTCTTATATCCGTCTCGGAACCAAATGACGCGGAGGATACACGTCCGATAAACCACACATACAAGCACACGGAGTTTCATCCTAAAACCAAATGACAATACGAGGAGTAGCCCGAATGTTTATACGGTAGGTTCACTTGATTGCGTGTTATCGATGTGCGATTCATTTTCCTACGTCTCAAAATTTGAGAGCATGATTAATGAATATTATTGTAGAGCATGCATGGAAAAGAATATACCTCATATGCTTCAAACTATGTAGCTATGTAACAAAAACGTGGTCCCTTCACTTTGCATGGCCGCATCTATTATCTATACTATACATTCAAGCGACTCAAATTCGTACCATTATATCATTTATCTATCACACTATTTTGTTAGTGTTGTATGTTCACTTATAACTTGTAACGTATCCGTTCTGTTGTCGCTACAAGATGTTCGCTAAGATAAATTTGAGATATTTAATTTCGGGTTTGGAATGTTACATTGCTATGTTACGATTATTTTTAATATAGTTATCGATTACAATAAACCTTGATTTAACTAGTCAAGATTGCCCTCTCACAGATTTTTTATTTCAAGTGTTGGACCACATAGATTTCAAGATCTAGTAGATAGCATGATAATCCCAAATTATTTTTAATATCCAAAATGATATCGGAAAAGAAAATGTGTTCGGCTTATTGGTCACGTTGTCCAACTCATTTGATCGGAAATGAGATGTCAAGATAGAAAAGTAGATCCGAAAAACAAAGGGTAAGTTGCAACCCAAAAAGTCACGAGCTAAATAGGTGTAGAGATGAATCTCTGGTATATATTAATAAACTCTCAGTCTGGTATATAAGTTCAGTGAGCTCCTCATATTGTCGAGCACATAAGTGAGTTTTAGGAGGTAGTAAATCAGTTAAACGTTAAGAATTGGACCTAAAAGGTAGAGTTGTTGGGAGGTAGATGGTGACGATTAGTAACTTTGCATTCAGTAGAGTTGTGTCCTTATCATCGAAGGTGAAGTATAGTCTCCACAATGAGGAGACTATAAGAAAATATATGGGCACTAACAACTTTGAGACTTTGGCTACACCTTTTAACGATTGGGGTTGAAAGAGAAGCAAGATAGACGAGGTCACGGGAAATCCAAAGGAAAATCAAAGATAAAAGAAAAGTTTGATTGCTACAATTATAGCAAAGAAGGGCATATAAAGAGAAACTACAATGCTTTAAAGAAAAAGATGAAGGAAAAAAGAGTCGCATATAAGATGATAAGAATACCACAACAGTTGTACACGGTGATGAGGAAGACTTTGTAGTTCTCTCATAAGTTGATGATTATAATGAGGAAAAAAACTCATATGTGTAACGTATGGGTGATTTTGCAACATCCTATCAGGTAATAACGAGAAAAAAAAATATTTTTACCTCTTATAAAGCTAGAATTTGGTAAAGTGAAGACGGACAACACCAATTATGCAAAATAGTTGGTATTGGTGACATTTGTGTTCAAACAAACGTGGTGTGCATGATGACATTGAAAAAAAGTGTCTTATACATGATATGCAAGGCCGGCTCAATGTATTTGGAGGCCCAGTCCAATTAAAAAAATATGTATTCTTCTTACCAATTAAACTATTAGTACATTGATACTACTACCATTTTTTTCGTAATGAGGACCCCATAAAATTTGAGGCCCTGTTCAAGAGAACAGCTTGCACCGGCTCCGAGCCGGGCCTGATATGCGTATGGATTTGATTTTTCTTCATACTTTGGACCTATATGGTTATCACCTTCTCCATGTTTGGGATGGATCAAAAAAATTTACCCATTTTTTATGTTATACTTTCCATGAAATTTTTTTGAGAGGGACTTATTTGGTTGGACCCCTCATACATAAAGTATAGGGGAATCAAGATGGTGAGTTTTGGCAATAACTAGTTTCCATACTGCTGATTTTGACTTCCAATACGTCGATATTTGTATCCCTAACTAATAAAGCAATCACATTTTTTAACAAGGACATAAATGTCCTATTATAACCTTAAAATTGAGTTAATATGAAATAGAACACAAATTAGAAATGGGTCGTCGAAGTTGAACATGAAGTTTGAACTTTGAGTTATGACAAGTTTGCTTAGTTCTATGGTTCACGAAGACTAGCTCGTCCACCGATTTAATTCAGTCTCTCGATTCATTAGGTGGCATATTGTCTATCCCGTTTCAAAAAAATATCATAAAGAGAATTTTTTTTTTTCTTCTTTTTAATTATATCGGAGCTATCCATTGCACAAAGTATATCGTCCCGACAAAAAGATATTAGAGAAATTGCTAGCATTTTGGAATATACACATGAGAACAAAATGCGTTCTTATACAAATTTGTTGATCGTGTTCATGAGGTGTGGTTCTTTGTAAAGTTGTTTGAAATAGGGGTGAAATTGTGTAATTAACCTTTTAAGAATACTTGATATAAAATAAATTTTGAACCAAAAATCTCTCTCTATTTATTGCCACCCTCATATGCAGCTAGCAAATCTCATTGCCCAAATATACACCAAGCTTCAAAGGACTCCTTAAAATTCTCCATGGGTAAGTAAAAATATATTATATATGTCCATCCTCACATTACTTAGTGTAAACTGCATTCAAATGTGTCACTGTATTGAGTAATATGTCTTTTTTATGGGTTTCTTCAGGTATAATATGAGAGATGAGGTTGCTTTTGCTGTTAGAATTGGAGTTTTAAGAGAGAGATAATACATATTTGAAGGAGGAAGTAGTTAATTACCATGCCAGTTCCTCTAGCTCCTTATCCTAATCCTCCACAATCCAATGGTAAGTTTAAGTTGTAATGCCTTATAGATGATCTTGAATCATTTATGCTGATGTTGTTGATGATCAATAAATAGCACAAAGCCAACTGGTGTGCTCGGGTTGTCGGAATCTTCTACTTTACCCAGCTGGAGCAACCTCTGTCTGTTGCGCCGTCTGCAATGCTGTCACAACCGTGCCTCCTCCAGGTAATACATGATTCATCTCAATCAGAATCCTCACCACATAATTCTATATGTATCTGAGTATCTGTTTTTTAACAGGCATGGAGATGGCACAGCTGGTGTGTGGCGGATGCCACACTCAGCTTATGTACATTAGAGGAGCGACGAGCGTTCAGTGTTCTTGTTGTCACACTGTCAATCTTGCACTAGAAGGTCTTGAGCATTTTCATAGTTAAACACTTGTTCTTGTTCACGGGTTAACGATTGTATTGGTGTTTACACAAATCTTGTTGCAGCAAATCAAGTAGCGCATGTGAGTTGTGGGAACTGCAGGATGATGTTAATGTATCAGTATGGAGCGCGTTCAGTAAAATGCGCGGTCTGTAATTTTGTGACACAAGTTGGGGTTAGTGTATCTACTCTCAAAATCTAAGTATCTAGATTAACAAGTTCTCTTTTGTGTGTTAGAAGATAAATGTTAATGCTTAGCTTTCAGTACAACTGTGATTTTGTTTTGTTCAGCTCGGCTATATACTCTCCCCACTATGATTCCTCAGTAACATCCAAATATAATCAATCACTTTGCCTCTACAAAAGCAACATCACATACAATTTAATAAATGTTTATGGGACCAGTTTAATATTAGATTTATCTCTATTTTTATATTTTAAATATATTTTCACTTCTGTGCAGGCCTCAACAAGCACTAATGATCAGAAGTTCAGCAGCAGCTGAACATGGAAGCTTCAAACTCAGAAGGCAGCTTGTCATTACCTACCATAATGTGTATAGAGTTTGTTTTCGTTTACGCAGGGGATTGTGATCCATCGTTCTAGTGATAATCTGTGTTTTTTCCGGAAAGAAATCGGCATCCATCACGTCTAATGAAGGATTTGGGTTTCAAAGAGCATCTTATATGCATCTCTTTATAGTTAGCAGATAATAATCAGCAACCAAAACAATAAACATAAACAAATATCTCTCTTAATTCAAAAACAGCGCAATTAAGGCTTTAGTAGATCAATTCTTGCCTTGAGACTTTAGTAGATCAATTCTTAGTTCTCAGCCTGGCCAAAATACTTGCCTGAGATAGTCACCAGAATATTCAGCATTAGGGCTTCATCGTCAAATTCAGACTTGCCAGCTCGCAGCCTGGAACAATGGCGGAGCAAACCCCTCAGAGCCGCACTGGTGTGAGCATCCAGTGGGGTGTCAATGGCTGCACACAGACCAAACAGCCACAAGCACTCGTTCCTTGACAGCTCATCCTTGCTCTCAAACAAACTTATTCGATTCTTTAGCATGTTGATCCTTGACACAAGGTCCATCTTAAGGATCCCGGATAATGTTGGGCCAGCTGGACTTGATGACTCAGAAGATGCATCACCATTGGCTTCAACTGTCGGAACTGATTTTAAAGTTGATGGAGGAACCATGATAGGCCCTAGATCACGAAAGTCATCAACATGGGATATCGCCTGAAATAAAAGCAGAATAAAAATTCAAAGTTTAGTAACATATAAGCAAGCACAACGTACAGGCAGCAAAACATTGCACCTTTTTCAACAGCAGTCTGGAATTTATATTAAGGGACTGAGAAAGTATTAGTTTTGTCCAACACAATCTTCAAACATGTTAATCTTCAAAAATTTTTCATTACTTCTAACTTGAACCTCAAAAAACACATACCAGCCTTAACTCTGAAAAATCAGAGAGGAATTCTTCTTCCCAATGTTTCAATGGAAGAAGATTCTCAGGGCACCTCTCGATTTCAGGAATCTCCGGCATATACACACTCTGCTCCTTAAGTTCACTTTTATCAAACTTTGCCACTTTGACTTTTGGAATCTTAGCAGCTTCCCACCTAACCAAAACACAAGAAAACAAAAGGCCATATCAGATGGCATGCACAAAGCGTAAGGTTTAACCTGATAAATAAATAAATAAATAATTCAACACTTCAAAGCAATAATCTAACAACTCATATTGTTGCCTAATAAGGACCAGTGTATATGAGCCGCTATGCCAGGTAGGACAACTGCATGTAAGGGACAAACTTTTACTGCTTTAAGTCAATCAGGAAGTAAGTACCCTATAAAAAAGTATTAAGCCATCATATTTCATTGGCAGCATTAAATGTATATCATAGGTTTTCATGTCAACACAATATTACCTCATTACTTCCCTTATCAGACCTTACTCACTGACTTAACAACTCCATTAATGTTAGTAGCAGGTTTAGCAAACAATCCTAAGCTTATTTCTAATAGCCACAGATAAATAATGTGTACAGCATATCCATGAACAAGAAAAAAATACCTGACACGCCTTAGATACTCTAATCCATCTTCTGGAGGTCCTGAATCAAAATCAGGTTCACCTTCAACATAAAATGCACGCCTCTGAATGCTACAATACGAATCATCACTGTCTTCATCTTCAGCATACTCCTCACATAAATACTGATCATCCTCACCATTGGCAGTGTCATCAAAATTACTCTCCACAGGTATTGGGATTTCTAAATCACCATTTACAGTCTCTTTAGACAACTCCCCTGAAAGTATCAAGCTACTGGTGAAGCATGTAAATAGTAAGAGTCCACAAAGCACAAACAAATTTGTCATCAATCAGAAACTTTCATCTTTATTCAAAAAAACGGGATTGATATACTACATCCATATCATAGGGTTTTGTCTACAACTGAACCCAAATCAACAAAGCTATCCACAGAGAACAACAGAAAATAAGGCACATAGTTTCATCTACATATTTTCAACACGTAGTGAAAAAAGAATCATCAACAAAGAACTGCTAGGTTGATGTACAGAATGTACAAAAAGAGATTTCTGCACAGCTTATCAGTCATGTTCCCAACTACACTACAGCCACCATCAAGAATGTCCTAGCAACGAGCTTTCTGCTAGAGGTATATCTTCCATAGGCAAAGAAATTCAAGCAACTCCTCCCCTATAGACATTGAGATAAGTCTGCCCTCCCCTATAGAAATTTTGACAATTTCCTTTTTCCCCATACAAATACTGCAAATCTCCTTGTTCCCCATAGTAATCCAAACCATTTCCTCCTCCCCTTGCTGCAGCCAAACCTGTGAGAAAAGAAATTGAATCTAATCAAATTTTCACTACAACACCCAACTTCCTCAGACACTATCAGACTACATGCGCATACCAGCATCTCAAAAGTCAAGGATGGCCTTTCCACATAATTCAAATTTTCATTTATGTTTCTTGAAGGTCATCAAATCACAAGGCACAAAGTGCAAAGAAGGATTCACAAAAGCGGTAATTGTACACTATTGACAAACTGACAGTGCAAGAAGGTATGACTCAGACTATGAACATGACTATAATTAAGAAGTGCAAATAATCATGAAATTTCCACGAAAATAATAATTCAATCCAGAAAATACCCAATTTAGTCACTAACGAGATTCAATGTGTGCAAGTACCAGCAATGCAGATTATCCACAGTTTGAAGGAGCAGTGCAAATGAAAAAAGATGATAGAGAAAAAGGAAGATTCATACCAAGAACGCAAGGACCACGAGTAGGGTGAGATTGCTTATTCTGGTTCTGCCTGAAACTGCCCATTTCATTATACTCGTTCTTCACGATTGAAGACAACCCATTGTATATCTTCTGCCATAGCTTTTTCTGTCCTTTGACATTGGAATACCTCAAAGCCTCCAGAAACTTCCTTGAATACGCTATCTTCGTTCCTTCTGTTCTTTTGTATCCAGCTAGCTGTTCAATAGAAAGCATCGCATCAGGGCCTTTCTTTGCAGCTTTGGACTTCCTCCGTGGTTTCTTCTCTTTCTTGACTTCCAAATCCTTCTTCCTCCCAGCAGTCTCCAATTCTACCCCAAGCTTAGAAAGACCAATCACAGCGGTATCATCGATCAACTCAATCTGCAGCGAACAGCCAAAATCACCCCCAACAGACTCAATTTTCTCAGAGATTTTTTTAGAACCCACTCCAAGAGCCTCAAATCCAGTAGCACCAAGAACTTCGGAACCAGAAGATTCCTCCTTAGGATTTCCAAGAGCAAGAATACAGTTTCCCTCGGTTTCTTTCATATCTTCGCAAAGGACAGGTCCACCCCTTTCAGAATCGGCGGCAACAGGCTTAGAAGAACACCGATTCTCTTCCTGACGGAACCCAACGTGGGGTTGCTCGCCGAAAGACACTCTTCCGGCTACGAATTCAGCGTTTTCTCCACCTTCTTTAGGAGAAAGAGAGGTGGAGACTTGTACTTGAAGAGGAAACTGAAGGCCGCCGTCAATGGCGCTTCTATTATCGGCGGATAACAGTTCCGTGATCCTCCGATAGAGATCGGAAGTCGAGTGAGAAGTCGAAGCTTCTGCCATGGCAGGAAATGAAGGGAGAAAAGAGATCGAGTAGACACACCAAGTGAAAGCAATATTGAGGCGATTGGGGTTTAAGGAGTTCGGACTTAATAGGTTTTTATAATGGAGGCCCAAACGCCTGGAAAACAGTTTTACACTCTATCGGACTTCAAGTGGACCGCTACTTAATTTTTACTTTTTAAAAAAAGGTTTTTTAAATTAAATTTCAGAAATTTAATTAATACGAGTTTTGCTTCTATTTATGTTTAAGCATTTACAGTTAAATAAATAATTTTAAACTTGTTTAAAATGATTCTCGCTTTGTATATGTAATATTATTATTTTTATTTATAAATTTGATGATATTATTATGTTATTACAATTTTGTATTTATGTTAACAATACTATAAAGTATGCTTACTACTTAGATAGTAAAAACTTGAACCAAAACTTTGCTCAAAGTTTTCATACATAATGAGAGAGAAATTTCTAAGCATTATTAATTGGTACATGTGGCAATAATAGAATGATTCATATTTTATATTTTTGAAGTATTTTTATTAATATTTAAATGAATATACTTATTAAAATAAATTATATTTTGACAATAAATTAATACATTGAGGTTATTATATATATATATATAAATAAATATTAAATATATTTAAAAATTATATAAATATGTAACATAAATAATTATATAGTTAATAAATGAGAGTTTAGAACAATGAATATAGGAAGAAAAAAAATAGAGTGAGTTTTTTAAGTTGACGTCTAATTAAAAAGAGGGTGTGAATTAGGGTTGTTAACTGTTCAAGATACACGTTTTTTCGTGAAATCTGGAATCGAACTATTTTTATTATACATTTTAGTTGTCAGAATTGGATAGAACCAATCTTGGATAGTAACCTCGAAAAATTATGCATCTTATCCAATCATTTGTTTGACCGATTCTCACGGGTTTGTGTGGACACTCTTATTTATCTTTTCTGGTGGTTATCCTTCTAAGAGTACTCGACAATGAGTTTGTTGCCTCTAGTTTTAGTTACGTAAACTAGAGGGAATCTACGGTTGTATCCGGAGATTCGGATCGCCATCAAAATTGTCGTAATACGGAGCGATTTCAACATCAAGGAAAGAGGGTATCACCCCTACATTCAAATTGGTTCGAAATTTCCGACTAATATAAACGGATATGTGTGATTTTGCTATTAAACATTTCCCCTATCAACACAACCATAATGAGTCATTATATAAGACTCGAAATCTTTATAAACCCTAATAACACAACCAACCATAATAACAACTAATCACAACCATAATAGTGACAACAAACTATACCACAACTTACATGATCATATTTCCCTCCAAGATCAATTCACTAAAGTCATGACCTTTGACACAACATCTTTGGACTCCTTAAGCAATCCAATGCTTCTAGTCAACCTCTCTCTTTTGCTCACTACCATAGACTCCTCCTCCAACATCCTCTCAATCCCTCTCCCTTTAGGAGCCCTCATCAATTCCTCCATAATTTCCACCTCCAACTCTTCATAGACCAACTTATGTACACCAAACAACAAATGCAATGCAATCGAATCCACCATTCTTCTCAACACCACCTTCCAATACGCCGTCAACCTCATCCTCATATCAAACGCTTGTTGCGCGACGCTCTTGTAAGCTCTCATATGCGCGACATCCACCTCCCAAAACCCGTCAATCTTCAACACCGAGCTCCTTGATCTACCTTCAACAATAGCCGTGAAATCTTGTTGATGAGATATTAGTTTGTTCCATGTCGACATGTAATCCGGGTTACAAGTGTAATCAACCATCTTCTCCATCTCCATCATTTCGGTCATACGATCAATTGCTTGCATTCTCATCTTTGATGTCACGACCTCCCCCGCTCGTCTCATTATCGAGTGAAGTTGAGGATAGTTTTCACAATGTTGTATGAGCACCCTTATAACAACATACTCTAAGTACCTCCATGCTTCATCTACAAATGTTGATGGAGTTTGGCTTATCCTTTTCACCTTTCTATGGAGTAAAGTGAGGAATACATTCCTTTGGAGGAAATTTGGTAGCCAAATTCCCTTTGAATCTTCTAGAACATTAACCTCTTCCATCAAGAATGGCAATTCCTTTGTACTTGTTGGTGATGACAAGTAGTGGTTACTCCTTTGAAGCTCTTCCGAATAGGTATCCAACATTTGCGCTAGACGCGCGGTGCAATGCATCTTACCATCATCGTCGGGAAACTCGTCAAACTCACCACTTATAAGAATCTTCCTCAACGAGTCCTTAGCCGACAACACAATCCTCATGAAAGTTGTCATGGCCTCGGCGACCGAAGAAAGACTCCTCGGCATCTTATTAAGATCATTAACATTCAAGTTGAGTTTGTCGTCGATTTGTCGGACTATATTTGGTAAACACTTGGCAATGATCGAGACTGTTGAGATGTGTGGATATATTGTCCCACATCGACAATATGATAATAACCAAACCTAGTATATAAGAGCTAGGGCTACTCCTCCTATTGCCAATTGGTTTTAGGATGGAACCCCGAAGGCTTATGTGTTAGGTTCATCTGTGGCGTGCATCCCCTCCACGTCTTAGACCCGCCGGATTATAAAAAAAGATAAAGATAAAATTTAACATGGTATCAGAGCTACGGTTCGTGCGGGTCTCGTAATCCTGTGTTCGGGTAATGGTTAGCGAGTATGCTTTCCGCCCGTTTGGCTAAGCCGGCCTTAAGGCTTTGTTGTCAAGTGCAACTAGTCCAGGATAGTTGCACTTGAGGGGGGAGTGTTGAGATGTGTGGATATATTGTCCCACATCGACAATATGATAATAACCGAACCTAGTATATAAGAGCTAGGGCTACTCCTCCTATTGCCAATTGGTTTTAGGATGGAACCCCGAAGGCTTATGTGTTAGGTTCATCTGTGGCGTGCATCCCCTCCACGTCTTAGACCCGCCGGATTATAAAAAAAGATAAAGATAAAATTTAACATGAATACGAACCAATTTTCGAGCTAAGTTGGGCATACCCGTAATCGAGTTGTCTAGTTTTGATAACAAGGGATGAGAACTAAACAACTCAGCCTCGACTAGACGTGCCTCTTCATGTAATACCCGAAAATTTTAATTTCCGTTTAAAAACCCGATCAAACCGGATTCTAATCCGGCGACCTTTATTCATTTAAATAAAATAAAGCTTTATCAAATTCTATCTTTTCATGTGACCTAAATTCACCTAAAATAATAAATAGGGAACCCGAATACAATTATTCATAATTTATGTAAACCGTAAATATTTCCGTACAATTTATGTAAACCCGAAGAGCGGTTTTGTGCGAGTAACGAGTTATCCTTCCAGCCATATTATAATTAGATGAGCCGGCCCAATAACTGGCCCATTGCCTTCAGCCGGCCCACCTACTTAACTCCTAACCCTACTGTTAACTTAATCTAACCCTAAACTAAACAACTACGATACACCTTCGAGTTTACGGCAAAGCAGGAGCCAATCCAGGGATCACCGCCGGGCTTCCACGCGTGAGTGCTTCAGGCCGGCCGGACTCCAGTAGCACAGACACGCCGCCGTCCTCGACGTCGGAACCTGCTTCATCCCCCTCAGACAGGTGAGTACGACTTCTTTCCCTTCCTTCCTGCAGCGATAACTGCTGCTCTAACCTGGTTGTTGCCCAGCCGCCGCGCCGCTGACGACCCACCTCGGAGGACCACCGCCAGACACTCGACTGGGTCGCCGCCGCCGTTGTCGCTGCTGCAGTAGGTTAGTCGGCCGTCTTCTTCCTCTCTCCTTTCCCTTCTGTCTTCCCGTGTCGAGCAAGCTACGAGCCTTCTGTCTTCCCGTGTTAACTGCAGTCGAGCCAGCATCCGAGCCCTTCTGTCTTCCCGTGTCGAGCCAGCGTACGAGCCTCGGTCCAGAACGAGTCTACTACACCAATCACTGTAAACCCGACGCCACACCAACAGTCTTCAACCGCAACCATCCCGACCTGCTGCACGCCTTCAACGAAACGTCGGGCTCTGTTCTTCTACAGATTTCGGTCCGGCTTTACTTAACACCTTGCACCTATTGTGGTCAACGCTGGGCTTCTCTTTGGGTCTTCTTTGCTACTGGTGAGTGCTTCCTTAGTGTAGCATATATTTGTGGGTATATTCTTGTAGGAGTGCAGTGTATGTGTATATGTACTGTACGTGTATATGTACCTATAGATGAGTAGATGGAGAAATTGGGTATGTATATATATATTTATATGAGGAGTGTAGTGTACGTATATGTATATGTATACATATAGATGACAGAAGTTGAGGATTTGAGTACATATATATGTAAGTATAAGTATAGTATAAATATATAAGTATATTTACGTATAGAGGGAATGAATATAAGTATGTTTTTGTAGGAGTTGAAAGGTATAAATAAATATACATGTAGAAGTACCGTGTACATATATACGTATATATAGGTATGATATGGGAGGAGGAGTGTTGTACTCTTTGACGAGTTGACTCGAGCTTTGACCTTATAACCTATAAGTAGCTATCCGAGAGACACAATTTTTGTTGAAAACAAGTTATAAAAGAAATTAGTAGAATTCAAGAATAAATTTCGAGAATTTTTGGCATTAAGGATAAAATGGTTTTTTACCGTAAGAGAGCTTTCCGTAATCCCTTCGCATGAGGTTGGACATCTAGATGTGATTTTGATCCACATGCCTTATTTGACAAGCGTTTGAGTTACCACGAGTACGGACCGATGTGAGACTTGTTAGAGTGTGATTTGACTCAGGTAAGTCCTTGCGACTTACTTAGCCGGTTTCTGGATATTAGTTGGGTGATAATGGTTGTGTGTGTGCAATGTGTGTTATAATAAAAAAATAACTTGTTAGGACGACCGTGGTTATTATGTGTTAAGGCCCAAGTGTATGTATAACGGGCCGTGACATCACTGCCCAGCTCTGCCAGGAGACTGGGAGGTTCTCTATACCCAGACCATCCAGGTACACGGTGAGATGCATCGGATCCACTCCTGATGGGTACACGGGGGCGGAGGCGAGGTTTGGGAATCCCTCGTGTCACAAAATAAGTATCATTAGAGTGAATGACTTAAATGAAGATAATAAATGGATTGTTTGAAAGCATGATGAGTGTTTATTATTTTATGTGTTTGTGTGCTATTATTATTCTCCTAATGTTTAGATAACTAGCTAATGGTTGTTCTGTTGTGTTTTAAGTTTCACGGCAGGTTAGAGCAGCAGCTGAGTGATCCGGAAGTAGTGGTCAGCCGGGTCTCCGTACTCCTTAGTGTGGGGTTGGGTGTTAATCGTTGTTTCTTTCTTCTTGTTGAAGATTGTTAGACTCTTCTGCTGTTTAAGTACCATAGGCTGTTAGACGTTGTTACATTCATCCTTTTACAAATATATCTTTATGAATTTCGGTTTTATTATTTGTGTCTTGTTGCAAGATCCTAGTAAAATTGTTGTCAAACTGAGGTCGGGACCCATTGTGAGGTCCTAACCAGTAATATCCCGGGTTCCGAGAATCCGGGGTGTTACAACATGGTATCAGAGCTCTAGGTTGGCAACAATGGCACTTGAAATCTTCTGAAAGACCGAATAAGTACTTAAGCAGAA
Organism: Fagopyrum homotropicum; assembly: GCA_033239125.1. Classification (NCBI taxonomy): domain Eukaryota; kingdom Viridiplantae; phylum Streptophyta; class Magnoliopsida; order Caryophyllales; family Polygonaceae; genus Fagopyrum; species Fagopyrum homotropicum. The sequence goes on from BSWB01000001.1 coordinate 11,009,638, forward strand.
CCCGAAAAGGGATCTGAGTTTTAAAAAGAAGTTTTGGTTTTCAAATGCATGCAATGACTGGTTGGGGATAGAAAAGTACGGCTGACCACCACTACTACCGAGGATCTCGGTATGCTTAGTATGGACTTTAGGTTTTACTTTAGTTGGACGTTTTAGCTTGATTATACAGATATGTAGTGTAGATAAATATATGTTGAAGATTAGTAGAACTTGTAGTTATGTTATGTCCTTAACGAAGATAACATAATGAGTTTTTCACCCCCTTTGACACATCTAAGTAGATTTTGAAGGGTGTCAACGTGAGGATTAGTATGCACACCTGATGTGCATTAGGGTAGGCAAACGTCCGGACAACTCCTTTGAACTTGTTGAGGAACGTTGAGACGAAAAAGTGAAGACCAAAAGACAACGCGAACGACGATAGCAAGAAGGAGATACAACCAACTCAACATGATCAAATGAAGAAAATACGATAGAAGTTCTCGAAAAAGCGTTGGCTGACCGGCAATTATACAAATTGGGAGAGGCAACCCATAAGTTCTTTCAAGTGCGGTGGAAAGCAACGTTACAGACAACGAAGATGGTGGCAGAAACAAGCATAAGTGTGGAAGTCAAAGAGAGGTGGTAAGGACTCAGACAAGAGATATAGAATTCAAGCTCACTGACGGACCAGAAGGTGAAAGTTGATGCCAAAAACAGAACAAAATATGATCACCTCTACAGTCTACTTGACACCACAATCAAGATGGATAGCCGAGACAGTCAAAGCATAGAAGTCAACAAGAAATACATTGTCCATCCAAATATGAAGAATTAAAGAGCTGCAAATTGGAAGCTTGCGAGTTGCCAACAAGTGAAAGGAAGATTGCACCAACATGGAAGCGGAGTGACTTTCTAGAAGACAAGTGAGTGACAGCAAGGGTCATGAAACAAATATCCAAATCATAGAATCCTGAAAGTAGAGTAAAAGGGATTACTATAAAGGCAGCATTATAATACCAATCAAAGAAGGGAGTTTGTAAGAAGGATCTTGGCGTACCCGAAGGCCACAATAACCTCCCTCTCACAAGTGGACTTAAAACTTTCAACACTAATGATTTGCCCCGGGGAACCACAAGCAGCTGATGGTTGAGGTAAAAGTAATTGCGAAGATGCATATACGAGCTATCGTGGGAGAACTGACGAGTCCATTGACGGTAGATGAATGATAAATCTAAACTCGGAAAGAGTATAACGCCCTTATAGCGCGAAAGAGAAGTGTAGATTATAGAAGAGTTAAAGAAGTACAAGCGGAGAAACTAGAGAGGATAAATTTTCACAAGGTTTATCAAATTTCAAAGAGATAGAATAAAAGTAAGCCTATGATCTTGTAGAAGGCCAACTATAGATTACTTGGTAACAACTAGGAATTTACACGTGCGGGTTAACTAGTGGTGACTAGTTGACAGATAAGAAGAATAACCACAAGGTTATAAGGGAATTTTACCGACATCTGGTAAATTTCTTCTAGAGATCAACGACGATAATGGTGAAGTTAATTAATACAAGTACTAGTAGCCTTGATGGTAACATTGAGTGAGTCCAATATGATAACTCTAATAAAGGAATTAAAGAGAAGCTCTTGACGGTCGGTAATGACCATTGATGGTAGAAATGGTGTAAAGGAAATTGTGTGAGTAGTTACTTACTACTGACTAAGGAAATATACATATCAAAGTTAGTATGAAGGAATCCATGTAAGAAGAACTAGAAGAGTAAGAAGAGACAGATGATTGTGAGCATGTTCTATGTCTTAACATTTCACACAAGTAGGACTGATGGTGCTCCTCCGAGAAAATGTGAGGTCAAACTGTCTAGATTGACAGGAGGAAACCCTTGTGATTAAAGAAGTGACATAGAATAATTGGAATTACAGAAGAGGCACAAACATAGAGAGTATGAGTTAAGCCTTGGTGAAATGTGTGGTCGAGTTGTGAGTTGATGACAGATAGAATCTACAGGTCAACTAAAACAGACATAAGAAGGAGTAAAAGTGAAAGACTAAAGGTGGATATATGGATCCGGTACCACACCAATAAGATGGTTACCGAAAGGACTAAAGACTGTTATTTAAGGAAGAAATGGAGGTACTCCATGGAAAATTCAGCTGGACTGATGACCTAAGAGTTGCTGAAAGTAATAAGACCAACCAACGCAGTTGTAAAGTGTGTACGAGAAAACTCAAAGAGATTTAACTATCTTACGGAGTGTAAATATCAAAGAAGGTAAAACGACATGAGTATAAGGAAGACATAATAAATGCGATGCGAGGAATTTGATAACAATCATACCAACGGACTGATGACACTATGATGGATTTAGTGTAAACCAAGTGTATAACTTATCCAGTGAGAAAGAAAGTCAGGTATCAAAATTGCGGGTTATGATAAATTTTAAATAAAGTTTTGAGATGGGGATGTCCTTAGGAAATCTATGCAAGAGTACAAAGCAACTAAAGTTCCAACACAGAATGGGTAGTAATGATCAACAAACAGTTAAAGACCGATGCAGAGAAGAAAAATGTATACGACGAGTCACCTAGTAGGAGACTTCACAAGACAAGCTGGTAAGGCCAAAAGAGATAAAATGTCGACCCGTATATGAGGGTCTAAGGTGCATGGAAAGGATACCTACAATGGAGTGTAGATGCGAAATGTAGACTTTACAAGTGTGGAGAGGTTTTAACCTCCTCAAAGATATAGGAATTTGAAAGAAATCACAATGCCGGTATCAAAGAGTTGAATCCTTGTAGCGTACACAACAGAGTTTCATGAAAGCAATATTGCCGGTAACACCAGCAAAGGAATGTATATATGAGAACGGCCTTGGTGGACTCGAAAGTCCAAGATAACCCCAATTATCATGAGATCTAAGTCATCAACACCGACGGTCCATGCAAGGGGATGATAACTAAAGTCATCAGAAATACAAAGACACTTACCAGCTATCGTTGAAGACTCGGAACGACTATTTATGTCAAGATGAATGACCCAGTTGGGTTCGAGAAGTAGATTTAGCCTAAGGAAAACAGAAGTGTGGAAGATAAAACGAATTAGCAAAGCATGAAAGGATTAATCGAGCAGATGATGTTCATTAAGAATTTAACGCCAGAATATGTATGAGAAGAGTAAGTCCGGAATATTGAGATAAGTCAATTATAGGCTGACCGACGTCAACTGAGGACTTGTAAGTGTTGGTTGGTACTGACGAGTACGGTACCGTTAAGAAGAGACATTAGTGAATGCGGATTTAAGAAGTAACTTTACCAATGCCTTGGAGGATTTCCAAGTAAGCTACGACAAGCTTTTGGGATGATCTAAGGATATGAAGAGAAATCGAGTCAGAGGTTGCTTACTGGTTGGTTAAGAACAGACTACGGTTGAGTAAGAGAGTAAGGGTCTGTTTGAAGAGGATCTTGCTAGTATTAGAAGGGAAGTATAGGCAGGAGTTGGGTAAATCATGTTGACCCTCGGAAGACGCCATTGTGACTAATGGGTGTTACACCAGAAGCGTGGTAGGCCCATAACCCACAGATGAAGAAAATCAATACTAGGAACTATGATTTCAAGTTAAAGAATTAGAGATCCATATGAAAAGGTCCACTTGGGTGGGTGTTTTATTATAAGTTATATAAATTGGAAAGCTTGACAAGAAGTAGGTGAAAACCCATTAATTAAGGAACGATCCGATGTTGTCACATTCGGGAAAACCGGGCCAAGCTTTTGAATTACAAAGAGCATTAGATACTTAGTAAAGTGCCGACAGATGTTTAAGATCATTAATTCAGAATCGATAGTCGGGAACTTTCAAAAAAAAAAAAAAAAAAAAAAAAAAAAAGTGGGCCCAATGGAAGGAAAAGTTTGGTAGAGTCATCAAAAGAGCTGGAAGTAAGTCTAGAAAACAAAACTGTTGAGAGAGTACCTACCAAACCCGAGACACATCCTTAGTCATGAGGACCTGATAGTTGAGCCGACCATACATTTGTGGAGTACCCAATAGCTGTCCTGGAACGCAGTACTAGACGTCTGCGGTCCAAGGAGATACCACTGTTGAGGATCCAGTGGTCTAGACGAGGAGCTGATGAGACCACTTGGAAGACAGAGGAGAGTATTAGACGTAATTATCCCGAGTTTTGCGGGTTTAGATGTTACTTTTGTATCGGCGCGTTAGTACTCGGTTACTGTGTTGTTTGACTTTTCATGTTTTTACCTTGGATTGAGGGATTGTGCTTTCTTTGATGTGTGCCTCATTATGATGATGGAGTAGTTGCATGGTAGAAAACGAAATTTTTATGAAACTAAGATATACAAAGAAAGTCGTCTGATTAGATACATTATTCTAAGTTTCGGGACGAAACTTATTTTAAGGAGGCACTGATGTAATACCCGAAAATTTTAATTTCCGTTTAAAAACCCGATCAAACCGGATTCTAATCCGGCGACCTTTATTCATTTAAATAAAATAAAGCTTTATCAAATTCTATCTTTTCATGTGACCTAAATTCACCTAAAATAATAAATAGGGAACCCGAATACAATTATTCATAATTTATGTAAACCGTAAATATTTCCGTACAATTTATGTAAACCCGAAGAGCGGTTTTGTGCGAGTAACGAGTTATCCTTCCAGCCATATTATAATTAGATGAGCCGGCCCAATAACTGGCCCATTGCCTTCAGCCGGCCCACCTACTTAACTCCTAACCCTACTGTTAACTTAATCTAACCCTAAACTAAACAACTACGATACACCTTCGAGTTTACGGCAAAGCAGGAGCCAATCCAGGGATCACCGCCGGGCTTCCACGCGTGAGTGCTTCAGGCCGGCCGGACTCCAGTAGCACAGACACGCCGCCGTCCTCGACGTCGGAACCTGCTTCATCCCCCTCAGACAGGTGAGTACGACTTCTTTCCCTTCCTTCCTGCAGCGATAACTGCTGCTCTAACCTGGTTGTTGCCCAGCCGCCGCGCCGCTGACGACCCACCTCGGAGGACCACCGCCAGACACTCGACTGGGTCGCCGCCGCCGTTGTCGCTGCTGCAGTAGGTTAGTCGGCCGTCTTCTTCCTCTCTCCTTTCCCTTCTGTCTTCCCGTGTCGAGCAAGCTACGAGCCTTCTGTCTTCCCGTGTTAACTGCAGTCGAGCCAGCATCCGAGCCCTTCTGTCTTCCCGTGTCGAGCCAGCGTACGAGCCTCGGTCCAGAACGAGTCTACTACACCAATCACTGTAAACCCGACGCCACACCAACAGTCTTCAACCGCAACCATCCCGACCTGCTGCACGCCTTCAACGAAACGTCGGGCTCTGTTCTTCTACAGATTTCGGTCCGGCTTTACTTAACACCTTGCACCTATTGTGGTCAACGCTGGGCTTCTCTTTGGGTCTTCTTTGCTACTGGTGAGTGCTTCCTTAGTGTAGCATATATTTGTGGGTATATTCTTGTAGGAGTGCAGTGTATGTGTATATGTACTGTACGTGTATATGTACCTATAGATGAGTAGATGGAGAAATTGGGTATGTATATATATATTTATATGAGGAGTGTAGTGTACGTATATGTATATGTATACATATAGATGACGGAAGTTGAGGATTTGAGTACATATATATGTAAGTATAAGTATAGTATAAATATATAAGTATATTTACGTATAGAGGGAATGAATATAAGTATGTTTTTGTAGGAGTTGAAAGGTATAAATAAATATACATGTAGAAGTACCGTGTACATATATACGTATATATAGGTATGATATGGGAGGAGGAGTGTTGTACTCTTTGACGAGTTGACTCGAGCTTTGACCTTATAACCTATAAGTAGCTATCCGAGAGACACAATTTTTGTTGAAAACAAGTTATAAAAGAAATTAGTAGAATTCAAGAATAAACTTCGAGAATTTTTGGCATTAAGGATAAAATGGTTTTTTACCGTAAGAGAGCTTTCCGTAATCCCTTCGCATGAGGTTGGACATCTAGATGTGATTTTGATCCACATGCCTTATTTGACAAGCGTTTGAGTTACCACGAGTACGGACCGATGTGAGACTTGTTAGAGTGTGATTTGACTCAGGTAAGTCCTTGCGACTTACTTAGCCGGTTTTTGGATATTAGTTGGGTGATAATGGTTGTGTGTGTGCAATGTGTGTTATAATAAAAAAATAACTTGTTAGGACGACCGTGGTTATTATGTGTTAAGGCCCAAGTGTATGTATAACGGGCCGTGACATCACTGCCCAGCTCTGCCAGGAGACTGGGAGGTTCTCTATACCCAGACCATCCAGGTACACGGTGAGATGCATCGGATCCACTCCTGATGGGTACACGGGGGCGGAGGCGAGGTTTGGGAATCCCTCGTGTCACAAAATAAGTATCATTAGAGTGAATGACTTAAATGAAGATAATAAATGGATTGTTTGAAAGCATGATGAGTGTTTATTATTTTATGTGTTTGTGTGCTATTATTATTCTCCTAATGTTTAGATAACTAGCTAATGGTTGTTCTGTTGTGTTTTAAGTTTCACGGCAGGTTAGAGCAGCAGCTGAGTGATCCGGAAGTAGTGGTCAGCCGGGTCTCCGTACTCCTTAGTGTGGGGTTGGGTGTTAATCGTTGTTTCTTTCTTCTTGTTGAAGATTGTTAGACTCTTCTGCTGTTTAAGTACCATAGGCTGTTAGACGTTGTTACATTCATCCTTTTACAAATATATCTTTATGAATTTCGGTTTTATTATTTGTGTCTTGTTGCAAGATCCTAGTAAAATTGTTGTCAAACTGAGGTCGGGACCCATTGTGAGGTCCTAACCAGTAATATCCCGGGTTCCGAGAATCCGGGGTGTTACACTTCAAACGACTCATCACCGATCCGATTCCGGACACAAACGTATCCGAGCCCAATCCCGACATCATCGGACATCACCTTCTCGAGTAGTCCTTCCGGGGACTTGTCAACTTTCGTGACAACCGCGAGTGTCCTTTGCCCGGTCTTGTCTACAATTTGAGACATTCGAATTGACTCCGAAGTAGAGAAATCAACCGAAGCGGATATCACATTAAGGATAATACTCTCATCGGGAGTGATATACTCCATGATCATATCACGAATTTGCTCATATATGTTCTCGGATTGACCACGAACCGGGACACGTGTGATGCCGGGGAGATCGACCATGGTTAGATCCGGAACCCCGGATTTCTTAACGATCAAGTTAAGCGGGGAATTTGAGATTCCCTTGGAATCTCCGGCGACTTCACGGGTGGCATTGTTGATGGCTTCACTAACGGATGATTCGTCGATTTCAACGGACTTGCCGGAGTATTCAAGGGTGAGACGAGGTAAGGAGCCTAATGGGGCGTTTTGGAGGCTTAGGATGAGCGGGACTCGTGTGCATATGCCTTGCCCACGCGGGAGGCTGATCGCGGAGAGTGATTCAAGAACGGAGGATTTTCCCGAGGATTGGTCACCTACGACGACGATGGTGGGGAGTTGGATTCCTTCCTTCATCACCTTGAGGTTGCGGAGGCGATCAATGGCGTCGAGGAGGGGTCGGATGCGCTCATTGTACGAGGAAATCAAGGGCTCGGAAGGGAGTGTTTGGGTAGAGTGACATGGCTCGGTGTGAAAGATTGGTATGAGAGAATCCATCGAAGATAAAGAAGAGTAGTGTTTTTGTTGTAAGAATTGACTACAACCATCTTAGGCAAGGGAGATGTTGTATGCTTTTAAAATGGAGAGATTGTATAGGGAATATTGAAATGGCTTGTGATCATTCACCGGGAGCTATAGCATTAGCTAGGCGTGAATAAAGTTTTAACCCACTTGTGCAAGTAAAATAATGGGCTACGGTAAAGATTAGTATAATGAGGTTTGAAAAGATTGGTAAACTTGAATCATACAAAAGGATTCTTATAGGTAATTTGCAAAGCTATCTACAAGTAAAATAATAGACTTTTAAGAATTATGAACAAGGAATTAAATTTTTGGATGATGCTCTTGATTGTTTATTTGAAAATATTTTTTATTTTAAAGTCACAAATTTGCCATATTATCAAATTTGTAACGCTTTGGGTTATGACGAAGATATAACAATTTTAGAATGAGAAAATTGGTGTAGGGAACCTTTTTAGCAATAATACAATTAGGCTTCTCCAATTTTCTCCTTAAAAATAAAATTAAATTAAATTATAAAGAATCTATTAATTGCGAGGATCACCCTAATTAAAAAGATTCTCTCCCTTAATTAAGAAGGATAAATAACTACTAAAAATAAAAAATTAAAAAGATAAACTAAATTAAAAAGATAAGTGAATATTAATTGTGGGACCACTCTCATTAAAAAGATTCTCTCCCTTAATTAATATGATTGTTTTTTAATTACATAATAAAAATGAGAGTGGTCTCCACAAATTTTGTACATAATTTTATGTACATAATTTCACACGCAGATTATGTACATAATTTCGCGCGCAGATTATGTACATAATTTCGCGCGCAGATTAAGTATATAAAGTTATGTAATTAATTTTAATACCAACAAATAAGCGACTCATTAAACAAAAAGCAATATTAATTAAGGGAGAGAATCTTTTTAATATTAAAACTAATTCTTTAATTGTAGGGGACCACTCTCATTTTTCCTTTTTTATTTTAAAAAATTAAGGGAGAGAATCTTTTTAATTTTGAATAATTATAGGGGACCACTCTCATTTTCCTTTTTAATTTTGAAAGTATCTTAAATTTTTTTAAATTTTATCTTTTTCTTAAAATTACAAGGGACCTAGTTAATACACATTGAAACAAAAAAGCCTGTTTAATCTAAATTTATACAATAAAAGCCTACTTACCCCTTTTACTCTTTTAGAATCCATGCTTGTTTTGATCCAATTTCAGAATTGGAGAGTTGAGCTTGTTGTTGTCTTGCTAGGAACGTTGGATCCACTCTTGTTGGCCTTGTCCAAAGAAGCCCACGAGCCCAATGCTCATCCAAGCCTAATGAATAGATAACCCGGGTTTAGTGAAGATAAAAAGATTTGAGCTGGCTCATGACGGTTTAGATGATACGGGTTCATTATTGAAAGACAATATTTTGGTTAAAACGTTGTGCCTTGACTCTTTGTGAGATATATACGGATGATTGTCTTTGAACTGAAAACCCTAATCTCACTTGACCGCTCCTCACTTCGTCTATTCTTCTCCTTTCCTTCTCTGAGAGAACTCCACATTTGAAAGAGAGATCGAGAGCTTCGATACAAGGCTTGAACGGGTTCTAACCACAAATTGTGAATACGAAGAGAGTCTTTGAACTTCCGGATTCGTGTGATTTGTATCTCTTAGCTTGTTCTACTTATGTTTTGTTTGTTTGGATTTCAGTCAAACTCTTTACTCTTGTAATCGCTTGTAAGTTTGGTTTTTGAAACGACAATGAATTGGATCTTGAGATCCCGGGATGTAGGACTTTGATCCGAACCTCGTAAACAAATCATTGTGCTTGTTTTCTTGAACAGATCGCTCTAGATCTTGTGTTTTACGAACTTCTATTATGATAAAGGGTACTATATTCGATTTAAAAATATTATTTATTTTTGTGAATTATTTATCTAAAAAAGTCAATTTGTAGACCTATACTATGGTAGAGTTAGAGTGAGTAAAAAGGAGGTGCAAGAGAGAAGGGTGGTGGGTAGGTGGTATTTTCCAACATATTACGCCTTCTTTGCTTCTTTGATTTTGTTTAATGTCAAAGTATACCTACAATATCCTTCCACCGTAGGCAGCTTACCTACATAGATACGTCTTTCTTTGCTTTGCTGGGATTTTAGCTACCTATTTTGAAAGCTACTACTTCACCTTATTCCTTCCCTTTCCTACAATTTATTACTTCTCCATTTAACAACATATAAGATAAACATCCTCTTTTCAGCGCAGCTTTGATCTCTCGTATCCTGACTTATCGGGTTTGTCGACCTTACGATATTAAATGCGGGCATGAACAATAATAGTTTGTCCGATTGGGCTAGCCGGCCTCGTCAACCTATCGGCATCTAAATTTACCATTGATTTATTGGTGCTCATATCAATCTATTGATGTCGTCGATCTACTGGTGGTGTCACCGCTCAACTGGTGTACTCGTTGATCCAATTTTCAGCGTCGTCCGTCTACCTACGCTTTGACTGCAGGGGTGTATTGAAGGATATTATATATTCTATTTAGATAAATTATCTTTATATATTAGGTTCATTTGAATTTGATTTTATTCTTATAATCTTTATTAGTTTCTTTTGATTATCTTATAATTCCTATATATAGGGTCATTATATTATCAATAAACGTGTGGTTATACCCCCACCATTTGTGTGGTCTTCTCCACCATAATCTATTACGACAGAAATTGATCTAATATTTGAGGTGATTTGCAAGTTGTATCACGTTGTAAGGAACACATTAGTAATTGAGGTGTTATATACTCTGAATTTCGTTACTCATATAAAAAAATCCTAAATGAGATTTTCTGACATCTAGTCTTTGGATTAATGATATTAAGTTTGATCGTTCATAAGGGTAATGGTTTAATGATATTCCATGTGATCTAAAATGCAGATATTTTAGTTTTTAAATTTTGATAGGTTATAATACATTTTGTATTTTAGGGTGAGTCATGATAAATATCATTAATTTATATAGTTTGTTTTTTTTGATTGGTTATAAAGGTGGTGATTAATAAATGATAAAATCAATTAATACAAAAATATATAAAAAAAAGTATAATATGTTTAGTAAAATTGTGTAAAATAATAGAATCTCTTATATTATTGATGGGTGGATATAAATTAAATATTGTCAATTCATATGGTAAATAAATAATATTTTCCAGGCTTTACATATTGCATGTGGATGGGGTTCATTCAAAAGAAAGCATTGATTGCGTATCCAGGTCGTAACTCTCTCTCACCCACAATGGTAGGTTTTAAACTATAAAATATATTAAATCTTTAATTACAATTATAAAATATGTTTAGAAACTTTTCTGAAATCTTCTACTTCCATACAAGGAGAGAGAAATTTTTATGTCATGTGATTGGTACATGTGTCAAACAAAGAGTGATATCTCTTTTTTCTATTTTTAAAGCAATTTGATTTACACTTAATTGAATATTTTGGTCAATATAAATATATTTTGACAAACTTTGTTGTATTTAATATTTATATTTTATTTTTATCTATCCATAGAGTATAATATTGAATATATATTTAGATCAATAGTTATTTTATGAAGTAATATTCAATATGAGTGATGGTTGGTGATGTTAATATTTATTATAAATATATTTTATTAATTTTTATTTAATAATATTTATATTTTATTTTTATCTACCCATAGAGTCCAATATGAAATATATTTGGAAGGATAATAAAATATTTTTTAATCTCATGTTGGAAATTAGTAGTTTTATGCATGATTTCTATTGGTGTATTTGTTTTTTTTTTATTTTGTATCTTATTTTGCAATTATTATTTTAATGTCTTTGTGTGTTTTTAATTTTTGATGAAGTGTTTATTGGAAATCTTATTTTTATTAGTTAATTATAAATAAAATGAATAATATCAATATTTGAAAAATAATATAAATATGTTGGGTAAATAAATATAGAGTTAAGAGACCGAGAGTTAAGAGACTATGAATGTAGATAAAAAGTAGATGGAGTTTTATAAGCTGATGTGGCGGAGAGAGAGAGTTTAAAAACTTTGGTATAAACTCTAACCATTGTGGGTGGTCTTAAGCCTTAGTTTACCATGGGCCAATCCGGGCCCACCGGTAGGCCCGTTCCCAAATCAGTCCCCTTATAAAGACAAAAGCCACCGCTCCTCTTCAACCCAACGGCTACATTCTCCTCCTGGAATTTGGCCGTGTAAGTAAAATCCCAAATCTCATTCATAAAATCAATTTCATCATAATACCTCCGAAATTGATATCATTAATTTTTCAATCACCTTAATTCGTTTCTTCTCGCCGATCAAAAATGGAGTGCCTGGTGGCACCGGTGTCGGCATTGAAGCGGCGATGCTCAGGAAGATACGGGTACCGGCAGCTAGTCAAGGATGAGGAAATCGGGTTCGGGCCATCGGAGGATCTGGTGACGGTTGTGGTGGGGAAAGAGAAGAGGGAGTTTCGGGTTGACCCGTTTGTGCTCCGGGAAAGCCCGTTCCGGGTTTTGATTGAGCTGGTGAATGGGGAAGAAAGGAAGAGATATGGCGGCGACAAGGTGGTTCTGGTGGAGGTAGATGCGATTCTGTTTGAGCACATGCTTTGGTTGATGAGTAATGATTGCTCTTCCCTTTTCAAGCTTAATCTCAAGGAGATTCTTGATTTTTATGCCATGGAAAGTTAATCTGTTCATCTTTGTTTCTGTATAATTGTAGTTGAACATAATACTGTGATTTCAACTTTGATTTCAACTTGTTGGATGATGAAAAAATAAAGGCAAAATTAAACTAGTCTTTTAATCAAATCAATTGAGAAAGAAGACTCATACTATTTGGGATTTGGTATTTTGACCCCTATAAAAGAGAATAGAGCAAATAGAGTACAAGAGAGAGAGGGCAAATTTTGACAACCCATCGGATGTGACATGTTGTATTATCTCACATGTCACATCAATCAGAAAAAGGAATTTCCAACATTCTTACTTTATCACTTATTATCCAAAAATCCGCTTACCCAAATAATGTTACAATCATACCCAAAAATAAATTTGTCAAAGTACATAAACATACTCGAAAACAACATACCAAAAAATCAAATATCAAAATAAAATCATATCCATAAATTGGATAATATTTTATATTTATACCCAATTTAAATATCACTTAATACAAAAACCATACCCAATTTAAATTTGTCATACCCAAAATTTTCAAAACTCGATATTATTACACAAACATCAATATCAAATGACATTTGATCATTACCCAAAAATTCGCTTGAATTTGATCATTATAACACAGTTTGGGTAACCATAAAACATACCCACGATATCACTTTAAAAATATACTTAATAATAATAAATATACTACAAAGCCAATACACATATAAAAGCATACCCAAAAACCCGTTTACCCAAATAATGTCATAATCATACCCAAAAATAAATTTGTCAAGAAATATATTGCCTCTATTTTCACAATCATACCCAAAACCATACCCAAGAAATATACTACAAAACCAATCCATATAAAAAAGATACTTAAATCAAAAGTAAACATCAAATCACCATCATTTCAATTAGAGAAATTATTACCCTTATTTTTTTAGTTTCCATACCTATTTTTTCTTCTTTTGTATAGAGACCTAGTTTGCAAAAGAGAATTTTAAGGGGTCCTATTTCCCTAATTAATTCAAAAATAAACCCACCAAGATCATACTGTGTAAGGGTTTCGATTAAATTTGTAATATGTTACTTTAGTGATCCCAATAACTCACAACATTTAGTAATTTTGTTACTAATCAAACACAGCCTAAAGTTCTCTTTCAGCTTACTATCAAAACTATTTCACATTTATTTATAGCATTTGCAACCACTATAATCTCGGTGATAATCGTGGCCAATTAATTATAAAAAAAAACCGGAGAATGGGAGATTTTGGAAATTCTGACCGAGATTACTCTCGGGTTTTTTGACTCAAAATCTCGGTGATAATATTAGTAATTTAATTTTTTTTTAAAAAAAGGAAAGGACTTGAACCGGTTTCTCATTTGCCTACATATCCTCTCGGGATTAAAAGGAATCAAAGTCCATGTAATCTTCTTACCTTTGCTTACCTTTTGTTGTACTGCCGAGTTTAGTTACCCCGCTTACCTTCATGCATCGGACTCGGAAGTTGTGCCCGTATCTTCGGAGTTGGAATCCGATTTTGAGTAATAAATCGGGGCATTCCGTTGTTTTCGCTTCTCCGCCCTTATCCAATCTCGAATGCATACTTGTGTATCCAATTTTTTTGCTTCAATTGACTTCTCTTGTAACTTAGCATGTTCTCTCCTTGGCTAAATGCTTGCTCCACGACAATCGTTGATGCGGGCACGGTCATGAGTTGTTGCACAATTTTGATCAAGGTTGGATACTTCGGGGCTAACCTCTTCCACCAATTCAAAATTTCAAAAGTTTCACTATCAAAACTAAAACACGTTGTTATAATCTTGAAATTTCGCAGTTGCGGATGAATGTCGTTGTGTTTTTGTTCTTTTAGCTAAATGTTTTTAGCTTTTGGAAGAAGAAGAAGAAGAAGAAACATACGAAAAATAAGAAGAAGATGAGGGTGGAGGAGTCGGTTCGGCGGAAGAACTAACACTTGTTTCAAAGGAAGAAAGCAATTTTAATACGAACATCATGAAGTGTTTCTAAAAGAACCTAACCCGTAACATTCATAATAAACACCCAACAATTCGGTAACACCATAATTTTAAGTCTAAGATAAAAAACGGAGGAAATAAGATAAATCAAGGGAATATCGTTGTAATATTTAACCATTTTAATTTTATGTCATTTATAGCATTTATAAGGTCTGGGTAAGTAAAACCGATTTGTAAAGTCTTGGCAACGCTTACGGCTATTATTAAAAAGCTACAAGAAGTGGGAGTGTAAACATAACTCATCATACTAGTTGAATCACTAAAAACCTTTAAAACATTACAAATATTAAAAAAAAGTTTGCCAAATAGTTTCATCGTCTAACATAGACCACATAATGTTTTGCGCGGAAAATGATTGTAAAAGCTCTTTGTAAAGAACAACTTGACTAAGTAGTTTGTAAGTAGAGTTCCAACGAGTTCCAATATTATTTGAAAATGTAATTGGATGAACATTATTTTGTAAAAATGTTGTTCTCTATTTTTTTCTCAAATCGGTTGAGTGCTAAATATGTTCAATTACGTTGGTGATGGGGGTTAACATTAAAGATAAAATTTTAAGACCATCTTGAACACATAAATTTAAAATATGACATGCACATCTTTGGTGAGTAAAAAAAGTTCGTAAATATTGTCCCGCATCCTAGCCTTCACCAATTCGTTTACGGCGGCGGTGTTAGCGGATGCATTATCAAAAGAATGTGAAAAAAACTCTACCTTGTAAATTATATTCTTGTAAAATCGTTTTTATCAGGTTTGCAAAGTTCATGACATTATGTCTTTCGTTGAAATGGCGAAATATAATAAAAAATTTATGCAAAAGCATATCTTTATCAATAAAAAGTAAAGTAATGCCCATATAAAAATGTTTTTGTGATAATGTACTCCAAATATCACTACAAATTGAAATTGATGCGAAAAAGATGACAAAATCGTCAAAACTTTTTCTTCTTCTTTTGTTCGCAAGATTTAAAAATTAACTTGGAAACGATTCTACGAGAAGTTGGTTTAAAGGAATATTGAGATATATATATCGTTATATTCTCGTACATCTTAATATTACGCATAAGAAAATGGAAATGCATGTGAACATATAAGGTTGGCTAAACCTAAACTTCTTCACTATGGTTATACATAGATAAAGGAGATTGAGAGGACGAAGATGCAAACCCGTGAGAAAATTGAGATTATCCCCGTGATATTCCGAGCTTCTCGGGATGGACCTTTTGCATGTGGATTTGCAAAGTCCCGTAGCCGACTAGCCGCTCTTCACCCTCCACTTGTACACTTTCGGACAATAATTGCACGAGACTTTGCAATACTTGTTCACCTCACCCTTCTTGTAATGTTTTGTTAAGATATCGGATGTAAGTGTTTTCGGTGGAGGGAGTTGTCGAAAAGCCCCTTCACCTTGTGACATATTGGGCATTTGGGTTTCGCTTTCTTGGGTGCTAGGAAAGAAAACGGGAGTGTTGTCGCTTGGGTTTGCCGTTAGAATAAACTGAGAGGAAGAAGATTCGAATTCGAGAATTGAGATTGAGTTGAGACTTGATAGTAGTAGCAGAGAGACATGAGAATGTTGGTGTGATATAGGATGGAAGAATGATTGGGTATTATAGGAATCGGAAGTCGTATTCGCACGGTTCAGGATTTCATTATTACACCACTCATTCGCAAAGCGTGACCGTGAACTCACGTTCACGCTTTGCGAATGAGTGAAAAGGTCATGCATTCGCAATGCGTGACCTTTTCTGCCCTAAAAGCGCTTATGGGATGAGATTCCGTAAGCAGCTTTCATTAAAAAAAAACGAAATTAGTGACGGAGAAGACGATTCGAGCCCAATCCACCATTTCACACAAAATCAAGCAATTGATAAAGACGGTAACGAAGGAAGGCCATTTCAAAAGCGGAAACACGACCCGAGAGAGGTATCGTTTGATTTTTGTTCGGTTTTTGCTCGGTTTTCGTTTTTCACTTTTTGGTTCGTAATTGAGCATGAAATGGACATGAATAGGTTAGATTGTTGTTGAATTAGTTAATTTTAGGTTGATTGAGGTGTTGATTGCAAAAAAACGCCATAGTGCTCTACGGTCACGCATTGCGAAACCGTGGAGCCACTGTTCATCGTTTAATGCATTCCAATGCATTTAATTAATTTAAAATTAATTAATTTAATTAAAGATTATCAAATATAAATTAAAATATAATTTATAATAATTTGAATTAATTAATTTAATTTATTTGAATTAAATATAAATTACTTTATCCTAATTAATTTTAATGAAATGATATTTAATATGAATTTATAATAATTAATATTAAATAATCTTAATTAATGTATATTAATTCAAATAAAATGGAATTAAAATATATTTAATTAATTTAATTGTAATATATTAAACACTACTAGAAAAGTTAATGAAACCGACGGATGTTTTCCGACCAATAAGGTTGCTGGAATATATACCGGCGGATTTTCTTGTTGGTATTTAACATCCGTTGGAAATTTTCCAACGGAATTAAGAACTAACGGTCTTAGCCGTCACTAAAATCCCGAATAGTTAGCATGTTCACGAGCAACAGTCTAATCCGTTGGTATCACACCCACGACCCAATCCGTTGGATTAATCCGACGACCAAACCTGTTGGTAACACTCTGATAGTCTAATCCGTTGGTAATACTTGACGGCATATTCCGTTGGTATCATCCCGACAACTCAATCCCTTGGTATACGTCTAGTTATGTTTAATTTGTTGGTATACCTCACTATATTATCACTTTTACTTATATAAAGCTATATAAGAAAATTTTAATTAAGTTTTAAATTTAAAAAATGTGTAAAATCTTGTTAGAAGATTTGCGTGAGATTTTCTAAATAAAATCGAATTATAGTAGATCAATTTGTTAATTTTTGATAAAATTAACGTGACATGATGATTGTTTACTAATTCTAATAAAAAAATCTTATAAAATAATCAATGGAAAATATGTAATATATTGTGGGAAATATGTGAATAAATCGAAAAAATGCTGATGTGGACGTCCTAAGAGGTTGACGCATGAGAGTTGTTTTAGTAATATATAGATTTTGTTACTAAATGTACGTAGACACGTTTGCATATTGGTATGTTGGGATTCTATCTCATCCCATATCTTTTTAAGGCAGCCAAATTATGCACCAATTGTTTGACAATTTTGTGTACAACGAGCAAGATTTGCGCATAGTTGAAGTAGACGTGGGCCGTTGCCAACATCAAAACGTTCTTTGAGATCTTCCCAAAGAAGATGATCATTAGCACTATAGCCTACCAATTTTAATAGTGATGGATCCATGGATTTGAGAATTCAACGTTGAATCATGGAGTTAACACAAACTCAATCGGAATATTCGTCCGATGAGGCATCTGGTTCAGTAGTTTTGTCGTTGACGAATATAAGTTTTCGTTTTGCGGCTAGGGAATGGGTCATGACAATAGACCAATCACCATAATCATCGTTGGATAATTGAATAAGACATATTTGAAAACCACGATAATTTGAGGGATGCAAGTAATAGATCGAAGTATGGAAAAATGTTGGTAGTATTTGTTTGTCAACGTTCATGATTTTAGTTATTAAGTTCTCTACCTTTACTATTTAGTTAATTTTATTAATGTAATTATAATTTATTTAATCTCTTTTAGTTTCATTTAAATTCAATTCAAATGAAAGTAAAGGAAACTACATAAAAGAAAATTAATTAAATTGGCGTGTAATATCAAATATAGATATTACAAGCCATGCAGAGACATAGATGGAGGCGTCTTACGGCCTCGGCTCGTAGAGATGGACTTGCCACCACCAGAGCTACGATGGAGAGGTCCTAGGTAGTTGGTTCGGCTGCCGACACACCACCACCACAACAGCCACAGAGACCATGCATCTCAGATGCTTCTTCGGCTCTCCCTCGGGAGGTTCTTCCACCACCGACATACGGATCTGACTCGGATCAGGATGTGGCCGGTCCTTCTGTACAGTCAGGGGAGATAGATCTCGTAGCTGGCAAGCGTGTTGATACTACTGCGGACGAGCAGGTTGAGCCACCTACTGATATTACTGCTGACGAGCACATAGAGACAGCTACAGATATTCCTGCTGAGGAGCAGGTAGAGCCACCAGTTGGTGATCATACCGAGCAGCAAGAGTTTGACTTTGATGCTCCAACTGCAGATCCTGTAGTGCCGCCGCAGGAGCCATTTGTACCGGCTGATCGAGGCTGTGTAGTTGCTGATACAGGGGCACCATTGATCAGCGATGCGCTCACTTGCTACGCCGGACACCGTGCTCGCGGTGTCTAGATGGGAGAGGTAGATAACTAATCATAATTATAACACATTATGTTACAAAAACTAAATTAATAAAACGTTTAATTGAATATTCGTTGTGTTATGAAGGAGGATTACAGAAGGCCGATGACAGCTTTACGGCGGATAGAGCATATTCAGACGCTTAGTAGATGGATTTCAGACGCTGATAGAGCTGACTCCACTTCCTGGTTTGCTTTTGCATCTCAGAGTGAACTTATGGGTTTGCTAGACATCTAGTTTGCTGGAGTTGATCACGCCCTCATACATGCATTCGTGGAGCGCTGACATCTAGAGACTAGCAGCTTCCATCTACCTTGGGGTGAGATGACCATCACCCTGCACGATGTAGCCGTCATCCTAGGCATTAGGATTGATGGAGAGGCCATGGTCACACCTATGCTGGCACGAGAGAGGGTTAGGTGGCTGAGTGACACATTTCATATATCAGAGGTGGAGGCTAGGAGTCACCAGACAGCTCTACTAGTTGACTTGTTGAGGACTGCGTTTGATGTCATTCGGCGCGACCCTGCTACCCCAGGTGAGGAGGTGGCTTCTGTATTTCTTCTTTTCTTTCTAGGCTCATCCTTGTTCGTCGATAAATCGACGAACAAGATTCGACCTTGGTTGATCGACTTGGTGCGTGACCATGGCCGGACTGGAGACTATGCTTGGGGCACCGGCGTGTTAGCGTACTTGTACTTGTACGTATAACTATCACTCTACTTCAATAACTAATAACTTCCTATTGTTACTGTTATGATAGATGACAATTCTGGACTTTACCTACAGTATGTTGGACGATGCCTCACGACTGAAGGTGAAGACGATAGGAGGATGTACATCAATGCTACAAGTAAGAACATTTATTGTAATTAGTCACTTTAGATAAGAACTTTCATTTGTTATTCTTATTAATAATATCTTTCATTTATTTTAATATTTACAGTTCTGGATCTACGCCCACTTCCCATCCTTGGGTTGTTCTGCGGCAGAGAATCCAGGACGTCATGGATCGGCCATATGTGTAATAACCGAAATTTTTTTTAACTCCGCTTAATTACCGGATCAAATCGGTTTCCGACCCGCCAACCTCTATTCTTCTGGATAGGAATAAAATGATATTAATTTCTATCATTTTATGTGACTTAATTCACATAAAATGATAATTTACGTGACCCGTAATAATTTTGATTCCGTGCGAGTAACGAGTTATCTTCTCAGCCAAATTATAATGTAACAAACCGGCCCACTACCTATGCCACTGCCGGCCCACTACCTATTCTCTAGTAATGAAAGGTTAATTAACCTAATCCTATTACCCTAATCTAATTCAACCTAAACTATTCCCTTCCTTCGTCTAAACTGCCGCTCGCCTAGAGGAGGTCTTCATCGGCGTCGGACTCCGCCACCCTTCGACCGCTTGACAAACACCAATGTTTCCAAGATCGACTGTAGCCCTGCTGGACGGTCTTCATCGGCGTCGGACTCCGCCACCCTTACTTCGACCGCTTGACAGACGGCACAGTCCGTCGTCGACCACCGCCACGCACTTTGACGCCTCCACCGCTGCTACAGACCGAAGCACAGGACAACACGCCTCGCAGCCAGTCCCAAGCCACTGCACGCTTCTTCAATGGTCCACAAGAGCAGATCGCTCGCCAAGTCACTGCAGCAGAGGGCTGGGTAAGTATCCACACCTACTGTCCACTCTTCCCTCTTCATGTATAGAACCGTAACCAACCCTCCTTCGATCGAATGCAGCCGTATCCAATTTTAGACTCTTCGTTGGGGAGATTGACAGCAAACCGGATCTTCATTGTTGCGGGTGAGTAATCACAACTTCTGAGCCTAGTACCTTTGTGTTGTTTAGTGTTTATGTTTTAGTCGCTGAGTATTGAAGGAGAGTAGTGTAGAGATAATTAGACGAGACATAGAGAAACTTTAGAAGTGCAGTAGGACGGGGAATTGAACTTAGGATAGTCTTTTATGGTTCATGTATATTTGGGTGATGTGGGTTTTGAACCGGAAACCTCTAGATAGAAATAAGGGAAGCCTATACTGTAAAAAATGAATCAAAATTAGGACCTTCTGCACACCGTTTAATTCAGCTTTGACCTGCGGACTTTAGGACCTAATTTCTATAGCTTAGATCGAGAATCCACCGTTGAATTTTTGATATATTGTAGATTGAATTATGTAGTTTACTGTGTTAAAATTTGGGAGAAAGTTAACGGTCGGATTAGAACTTATAAGGACTCAAAGTAGGACAGTTGGGCTGTTTTTACAACAGAGGAAATTAACTAAGTATGGAATTTTTCAACTTTCATTCCAACTTTGGAGATTTAGGGGAGAGTTGTGATTAAGTATTTTTGAGAGATCATTAACCCTATGTTTAGTATGCATATCATTGAGGATCTAGGATTTTATTTCGGAATTTTATATCTTTATCCAAGTCGTGTATTTTAACCCAAAGTCGGACCTTAACAACTTTCGTGTAAACTAAAAATTTTGGGTAACTCTTATAAATCCTTACCAAACTTTTCAATGAGGGCTAGATTTGGGACATAGGTCCTAGAAGAGAATTTATAACTAAATGATAGACTTTTTCGGAGTTTCCGGGATCAAGGGTAAAATAGTCATTTTACCTTAAGAGGGCCTTTTCCGTAATTTCTCTTCATGAGATTGTACATCTTAGAAGTTTATAACTTGTAAGAGTATGGGATGTAATTTTGATCGACATGCCTTGTTTGACAGGCGATTGAGTTACCACGGTTGCAGACCGAGTTGAGACTTTTGAGAGTTGTGAATTGATTCAGGTAAGTCCTTGCGACTTACTTAGCTGGTTTCTGGATATTAGTTGAGTGATAATAGTGGCGTGTGTACCATGTGTGTTATAATAACAACTTGTTAGGACGACCGTCGTTATTATGTGTTAAGGCCCAAGTGTATGTATAACGGGCCGTGACATCACTGCCTAGCTCTGCCAAGAGACTGAGAGGTTCTCTATACCCAGACCATACAGGTACACGGTGAGATGCATCGGATCCATTCCTGATGGTTACACGGGGGCGGAGGCAAAGTTTGGGAATCCCTCGTGTCATAAAATAAGTATCATTAGTATGAATGAATGACCTAAATGAAGATAATAAATATATTGTGTGAAAGCATGATGAGTGTTTACTTTTGATATGTGTGTGTGTGCTGTTATTATTCTTCTAATGTTTAGATAACTAGCTAATGGTTGTTTTGTTGTGTTTTTAGATTTACCGCAGGTTAGAGCAGCAACTGAGTGATCCGGAAGTAGTGGTCAGCCGGGTTTCCGTACTCCTTAGAGTGGGGTTGGGTGTTTACCTTGTGGTTTCTTTCTTCTTGTTAAAGACAGTTAGTCTTTTTGTGGTTTAAGTACTATAGGTTGTTAGACGATGTTGCATTCATCTCTTTAAAATACTATTTTATAAATTTCGGTTTTTCTTATTTGTATCTTGTTGCAAGATCCTAGTAATATTGTTGTAAACTGAGGTCGGGACCCATTGTGAGGTCCTAACCAGTAATGTCCCGAGTTCTGAGAATTCGGGGTGTTACAATATGGGCTTCTAGACTCTCTGTCCCGAGGACACCAGCACCCACTCTTGAGAGGTTGAGATCCTTGCACTCACAGTTAGATCAGATGAGAGCGGAGGACATCAAGTTCATGCCATATAGCGATAGAGTGTTAGATTTTGAGGGCGAGTTTGCTGTTTCGACGTACCGAGGGACGATCCAGATAGGAGATATCATCGAGGCATACATGCCGGATCGTGTCCTCCGACAGTTTGGGTACATTCAGACGATCCCACTTAAGAGGATTGTCCCTTATTTGGAGCAGCACCCCGCTTCTGGCAGTAGGGGGTATAGGGTGAGATTCCATGGCACAAATGATCGTTGGGCTGCTAGACACGAGGAGACAAGCATATTTGCGCTTCAGGGTCAGACTAGAGCCCCTTTACCATGGACAATATCTGAGGACTACATGTCCTGGTTTAGTGAGCGGTGCCATCCATTTCTCCTTCCTGGATCGGCTATACAGTCTCCACCGGTAGATCGTCCTCCTCCGGTCCCTGTTTCAGATACTCGGGTATGTTTACCTTTAAAGTTTTAAAGTTTTATACTTTACCTTTAGCGCTGACAACTTTATTTTCCAATGCAAAGGCTACACATTATTCAGGCCCGCCTACGGGATATTATTAGTCGTGGCTCAGTGACTATGGAGGACATACATATATACGATGTACGACGAGTCCGTTGGCCAGGACGTTCATATAGCACCATCTCAGGTCAGGGCGACACAACCGAGACGAGATTGATGTACTTTACCTTTTGTTGACCCACGCTACCTTTTGTTGTATGGAGGACATACATGTGATGTACTTTACCTTTTGTTGTATATATTACATTTTATATGTTGCAATGTTATGTGCTTTACCTTTTACATTGTTTTTAAGGTTCATCAATAATCTCGCTTATTATAAAAAAAACATCCATGAACCACATATAACCTCGAAACACATTTAACCTAAGAAGAAACACAAGTTTTATAGTACTCCGCATGAATTATGTTAGCATGAAATATTGTGATGTTTTAGGCACGTTTTCTAAGCGTATTTGATTCATATTGATAGTCATTGATTGAGCATTGTTGCATCCGTGAGCTAGTTTGCCTATATTGTCGATATAGATGTCTACACAAGCTTTATGTTGATTATAGGTGATTGAGAGCCATTTCCGAACGGAATTTAGCAAGGATGAGTTGATTGAGTATGTCCATGGATCGAGGGCATTCTTAGGAGCAAAAGGAGTGTCAACTTATGGAATGCACGAGGCTAGGGAAGAATCACGTTCTTGCCATAAACCACGCTCTAAAATACGGCCGTACTACATTCCACGTTCAGTTCCACGGCCGTGGAACCCTAGCAAGTGAAGCGTGATTCATTCCAGCAACTTCTACGGTTGTGGAATCATGTGTTCAAACCGTGTTGATTCCCACGCTCTAAATTACGACCGTGGAACCTTCCACGATCGTGATCTTGGCGATCTTTTTCGCCACACTTTAAGCCACGATCTTTTAAAAGATTGGGCCGGGCCGCTATTTCACCATACACTATAAAAGGACGGACGAAGGGAGATTCCATCACCTTGGCTTACACCTCCGCTTAGAGACTTTGCAACCTCGCTTTAGGCTTACGCTTACACATTGCTTTGACGCACTTTCGGCCACGCCGCGACTTAGAGATCTTTGCGATTTTTGCAAAGGACGTACTTTGCGCTCATCTTTGGAGTTTCCCTAATCTTGGACTTTGGTGGAGATTGTGATTGAGATTTCCGGATTGACGGAAGATCGAAGATTTGGAAGGTTATTAGCAAGAAGACTTCTCTTCTTGCTTATGTTTGATTTAGAAGACGGATTGACATCCCGTTCTTCCTTCTTATCTAAGATTGTGTTTATTTGTCCTATTCCGAATCTAGTGACAATATTTGTTCTTGATTGTGACATTGAGATTGGTTTGAAGTTTATTGAAAGTTTTCGGAAGTTTTCATCTTTCAATCTTTTAAACCTTGAATTTGATATCATTATGACTATTGTTGGCTAAAAACCCTTAACAATTCTAAGGTGAAGGGTTGATAGTTGTGGCTTAGATGATGATAGATTGATCGTAAACAGATTGGACCCTGAGAGTTAGAGAGAATCGCCGACAACCTTAAATTACGGCCTGTTCTTGAGTCCACGGCCGTGAAACCTCAAGAACTACCCGTGATTTCCCTTAAGTCTACGAACTTGCTTTTACTTTAATCCAAAGTTAAAGATTTGCTTTAACTTAGTTTAGGCTTGCCTTTTCTAGGTGGTAGTGAAGCCTCAACAACCTCTACCTCGATTGTGAGTGTCACAACCTTAATCGATTTCGTTAGTCTTGATCCTTGGATTACAAGTTTGGGTATTTGATACTAATTCTTACCTTTAGATCCTTTCTATACTGAAGCCTCAACAACCTTTATAGAGAGTGTCGTGTAGGTGAGTCATATAAGGTTTTTGGAACTTCACCGTACGATTACCTTACATTAGCATACTTTTGCATATCTTAACTCTGTCCTTATATCATTAAGTATATCTTGAATCGATTGCCACAGCTGGATACTTGGATCTTTAGGATTGTTGTTTTCCCAATAATTTGCAAAGCTCTTACATTTACCTGCTTGATAATCTGAAATCGAATTTGTTCCCCCCAAATCCCTGTGTTCGATACTCTGGAATTCTTGCTTAACTACGTCGATCCGTACACTGCGGGTTCGCTTGCTTGATTCTAGTTTTATAAATTTAAAGCTTATTTGCACGCACGCTAAGTGGCGAACAAATTACATATAAAACAAACATCCATGAACCAAATGAAACCTTGAAGCACATATAACCTATCACTCTGAATAAGATACGAGATTGACTATCACTTGTCTAGGACACTCTTTGCGCCGGAGGTCGTCGAACATCTTGAATCTATCACTGAAGTGTGCATCCCATCCATCAACGCTAGAATCATGTCCACGCCTCTATGGAAGGGTCAAAGGTGGTAATGGAGAGTCCGGTTTAAGCCAAACCTAACGAAAGATGATTGACAAATGAAAAAGTGATTACCTTTTTTTGTCATTCTTGAATAAAAGTAAGAGAATATATGAGATATAAAAGATGCAGAAAGAAAGCTTACGGGTACAAAGTGATTGCCATTGACCCACGTTATTGCACGAATCTTTGTTGGGGGCTCTTGGTTCTCAACCGTTGCAACAATTGGTAAACATGTCTCGGGGGTTGAGCCAAGTATAACAACTACACATTGGTAATATGTCACTGCTACCGTTGCAATAAGTGGACACTTCATCCAAATCTCCGGCCCACAAGGTATAGGATCAGTCCACCAAGTGGTCTCGATAACTTCATCAACCGTCCATTGTACCGCCGACTATTGACAAAAAAAAACAATTATTAGTGAAATTTATCATTTTATCAACAAAATATACTAAATCAAAGAAAAGGATGAAGGGTTTATCAACAAAAAATACTCACATGTGCGTACAAGTCCATTCTCATCAACAACTCTGTAGCCATTTCCCTTCTAACAATTAAGTAATCTTTTTTCGAGTATCCCGAAACCACGGCAAGAGATCTAAATCCACAATGCCCATCTCCTTTAACATCATAGGCTGAAAGGATGAAGGGTTTCATGAACTTCTGCATCTGATCACCCTTGAACCGATAGTTCTTAGAACGTCTGGTGGTGCTTTTCTTACCACGTGGATCAGCCTCCTCAACTTTAACTTCAACTTTGGCCTCTTCAGGCTCGCGCTCCTCCACTTTAACTTCCACATGTTGTCTTTGATAACACGATTTATGACTTAGGTTTAGGTAGTCATTTAGATAGATTTCTCACTCATTCATGCATGGTTTAGCACTAGTTCACGACGTTTGCACTCAATTCACGTATTTTGTCGAGATAGACGTCTACACGGACTTTTGCATTGCTTTGTAGATATTTTGGGAGATTTAGGAGCTTAATCGATACGTCCGAGGATCGTTCATCAAGATGACACACCCTCGGACTCATTAGGATGCAAGCTAGAGGCTAAGGGGGACTCATGGAACCTTGCCAACACAAGCCATGCACCAAATCGAAGCTTAATGATCCAAGGCAAAGCTGAAGCACCAAACCACGGTCACTGAAGGTCCACGGCCGTGGAATCAACCGTGGTTTTTGCCAGACGGTTGTGACAGCTGTGCCACGATCTCATGGCTCACTCTAGCAAGGTTGTAGTATAAAAGTGGTCCTGCAAGGCTGAGAGAAGGCATCTTGGAGCAGCCATCCATTATCCCCTATCATCCAATCAAAAACACTCTCAAGAAGAAGATTCTCTAAGGAGGGAGAAACCATTGAAGGAGGAGAAGAGCTCCATTGGAGAGGAAGGAGAAGAACACACCATTGCTAGCACTTGATAGGTTTTGTAGTGAAGAATTTCGGAGTCGTTTTCTAGGGTTGTAAGAATCGATTAAACCTTCTTTTGGAAGGGTTGTGAGTCTTTCTAATCTTAATTTCAGCTTGGTTTTGTTTGCTTCACTTATTCATCTCTTTCTTTTCATTATCTTGCAAATGGAAGCCATGATTTTATGCTTGATGATTTTGATTGTTATGATGCATGTTGTAGGCTAAATAGATGCGATTCTAGGGTAAGGAAAGGATGGTTATGGCTAAGACTACGATAGGATGAACTTAGATTTGCCCTTGGATTGCTTGCTTGCTTGAACGAAGTCACTGCTATAGTCCACGATTAGTTCTTGCCCTTCCACGGCCGTGGAAATGGTAGAACAACCCGTGGTTTCCCTAGTTCGATGGATCTAAGTACTAGATTGTTAGAATGTTGAAATCCTAGTGTTTGTTGAGTTAAATCTATCCTAGGGTGACCTAGTGTTAGCAACTAAGTGTTAGAAGAGACCTACCCGGTGATTCTTACTCTTAGATTTCAAAGATGACAAACCCTAGGTAGTGGTGAGCCTCATAAGCCGCCATTGGACTAAGTGTGCTAGGATAGTTGTTTAGGGCTAACCCTTCTGAGACTTACCCGGTGAGGATATGTTAGATCCCTAGGTGACAATCCGGTTTGTGAAGAATTCCATCCCTTAAGCTCTTTGAGACCTACCCGGTGATAAGACCTTAGGACAGACTAGTGGACCATGAGACCTACCCGGTGATTGATCCCAATCTAGAAACACTCACTCCCAACATATCATTGTTAATCCAAGGAATGATTAGATAGCTTGAGTCCTATGCCATAACCGGAATTTCCAACCCCTAGAATCCGCCTTTCTCTTTTGATTCATATATCGTGTTTAGCTTGTTTGCTTGTGTTGATTCGTTAGCGTAGTTTATTGCTTACTTTGCATGATTTGTGATCCTTGATTGATCACCTAAAAACCCACCAAAAACATTGAGATTTTCATTTCTTTATTTCTTTCTCTTTTCTTAACCTAGACCTTCACTAAACTTAATCATAAATCGAATCGATCTCACCTTAGTCTTTGTGTTTGACCTCGGAATACTATCCCTACTACAAACGTCCCGTACACTGCGGGTTCGCTAGGAGTTAGGAGAAATATAACGAGTTTATAAATTGTAAGACTTTTGCGCATCTATTCCTAGACGTAACAAGTTTTTGGCGCCGTTGTCGGGGACTAGGTCTAGATTGCATCTTTTTGTGATTGTTTATAGTGTAGGTCTTTCTTGTTGCTTTTGATCTCTTTTTGGTGTGTGTCTTTGCTTTTCAAGACATCTCTCACTCTTTAGGTGTATGCGAAGATCTCGTGGCAAGGATTTAGCTCCATTCGATCCCGAACCAGAGAAAACCCTTAGATCTAGATCCAAGAGCATTAAAAAGGGGAAAGAGATGGCCGGAAGAGATCTCCAAGCTGAGTTGGAAGAGGCTTTAGAGCAAATTAGGATAAGAGATGAAGCTTTGGAGAATGAAAGGAGACTTGCCAATGAGAGGCAAGAGGCAACTAGGAGGGAGATTGAAGAGATTAGGCAAGCTCTTGTGCAAAGAGAGCTTAATCGTCAACAACCTCCACCTCCACCACAACCGCAACCGGAGGCGGCTAATATACGGGTTGTGCCCATTGCCATTGGAGAGCCACAAACGTTAGGGCAACGTATGGATCCGGCACAAAGAGCACACCGTCCGGGTGTGAACTTAGGAGATCCCGCAGCCCATGATTATGAACTCCGCCCTCAAGTTCTACAAATGATCCGGCATAATCAATTTGGAGGGATGGAAGGAGAGTCTCCTCATCAACATTTGATGAACTATGAGATCTTGATGGAGACTCTTAGACCGCCTAGATTGGAGAGCAACAACCATAAGCTTAGGGCTTTATCCTTCTCTCTTAAGGACAAGGCCTTGGCTTGGTATCAATCTATTCCACAAGGGCGAGTTAGTACTTGGGAGGAAATGACAACCGAGTTTTTGACTAAGTTCTTCCCACCTTCCAAGACTACCGAGTTAAGAGGGAAGATCAATGCCTTCGTGATGAAGGATAGAGAGAGCTTGTTCAAGTCTTGGGAGAGATTCAAGGATCTTCTCCTAGATTGTCCACACCATGGTATACCAAAAATTGAGCTATTGGAGATCTACTTCAAAGGACTTGATGAAGATAGCCAATTCAAGCTTCAATCTCTTTCCGGTGGGACTTTCATGGAAAAGCATGTGGATGAAGCTTGGGAGTTTGTAGAGAAACAAGCTCTAGTGATTGAGAAGTACTCCCATAGGAAGAGTGAAGGGAGAAAGGCAGGAGCATATGAGGTGAGTGAAGTCACCATGAGCAACTTCAAGCTTGATGCCATCAACAACGAGCTAAAGTCTTTGAGGGAGTGGTGTGCTACAACTTTGAAGAACCAAGCAACCCCTCAAGCTCAAGTACAAGCTAACTTATCTTCCAAGGAGGAAGATGTGAATTACATGGGAAGGGGCAATTACAACAACTACCAAGACCCAAGGAACTTCAACAACAACCGGCAATTCAACAATTACCGGCCTAACCACAACCATCCCGGGTTTTCCTATTCTAACCCGGATGGAGCCTTGAACCCTCCCGCTTCTTCAAGCGCAGCTCCACCACCAAAGGCTTCACAAGAACCTCCACCCATATTTACTCAACCTCCAAAGGATAGAACCGAAATGATGTTTGAGCAATTGCTTGGAAGGTTGAGTGGTCTTGAGAGCACGGTGACTTCCATTTCTAAGGCTCAAAAGGTGTTGGAAGCACAAGTGTTCCAAAAGGCGGGTGAAGCCCATAGAGATCCGGGAAAGCTTCCCGGAAGAACCGAAGACAACCCAAGAGGCCAAGTGTTGGCCATTACAACGAGGAGTGGGTTGAGTATGAAGGATCCTTTGCCCAAGGAGAATGCTAAGGGAAAGCAAGTAGTGGTAGAAGAAGAGATGTTGCAAGAAGATGGAGGCAAGAGCAAGGATGTTGAGCCAACATATGTGGCACCGCCTTCATACAAGCCACCACTACCGTTCCCACAATCACGAGCAAGAGCTCGCTTGGACAATCACTTTGGTGAATTCCTTGAACTTATGTCTAAATTGCATATTAATATTCCGTTCATGGATGCTATTTTAGGAATGCCGGCTTATGGCAAGTTCTTGAAGGAAATACTCTCCAACAAAAGGAAGTTGGAGGAGTATGGGGAAGTAAGGATGACTAAGAGGTCATCGGAATTGATCCAAACAATGAAGGAGGAGATGCCTCCTAAACTAAGAGATCCGGGTTCCTTTTGTGTCCCAATTGGAGTGGGAGAAGTGAAATATGAAGCCCTTTGTGATCTTGGGGCAAGTGTAAGCATCATACCGCTTGCACTTTGCAACAAGGTTGGGCTAGGAGAGCCAAAACCGGTCAAGATGACCCTCTACATGGCGGACCATTCAATCACTCACCCGGTTGGGATTTTAGAAGACATTCCGATGCAACTAGGAAAGTTTTATGTGCCAATTGATTTTGTTGTCTTGGACATTCCGGCGGACTATCCGGTTCCCATCATCTTAGGAAGACCTTTCCTAGCCACCTCCGGATGCCTAGTGGATTGCAAGAATGGAGTTCTCTCTTTCAACATTGGAGAAGAGAACATCAAGTTCAAACTGTCCACAATGATGAAAGGGCCAACCCTTGATGAGGATGTTTTCAACATAGTCGAGCAAGAGGAATCTAGAGAAGTTGTGAGCTCGATCTTGATCAAGGACCCCTTGGAGAAGGTTCTTACCTTAAGTTTGATGGAGGAAGGTGTTGAGGAGGCTTGCAATGAAGAAATCAAGGCCTTGGAAACACTAGAAAAGGAGACAAGAGCTGAATTTGAGGTTCACGAAGGCATGCTGAACACCTGTAAGAACCATGGGCGTGGAGTGTGTTCCACGGCCTTTGAACTCTCTAGAAAGCTCCAACGAGCAAGCTTGGCAACTTCCACGGCCGTGGATGTGCCAAGAACCGTGGATCCAACCGTGGTTCCCCCAAAAGCAGCCCTCATTGATGACCAAGCTTCAAGGAGCCTTGGAGGGTCTTCATTTGCTTTGAATTCATCTCAACCAACGTTATTTGGATCGTCTCCACTCAACAAAGGTCCTCCTAAACTTGAACTCAAACCTCTCCCCTCTCATTTGAAGTATGCTTTTCTTGGTGATAATTCTACATATCCGGTAATTGTGAATGCATGCTTGAATGATGATGAACTTGCTAAGTTGTTGCATGAGCTAAGATTGCATAAGAAAGCCATTGGCTATACTATTGATGATTTAGTTGGCATTAAGCCCTCTTTGTGCATGCATAAGATATTGATGGAAGATGACCATAAACCCTCTATTGAACATCAAAGAAGATTGAATCCTATAATGAAAGAGGTGGTTAAGAAAGAGATCATTAAGTTGCTAGATACGGGAATTATCTACCCTATCTCGGATAGTAAGTGGGTTAGTCCCGTTCATGTTGTTCCTAAGAAGGGTGGGATGACCGTAGTGACTAATGAAAACAATGAACTAATCCCAACTAGGACGGTTACGGGATGGAGGATGTGTATTGACTATAGGAAGTTGAACATGGCCTCTAGGAAAGATCACTTCCCCCTTCCTTTCATTGACCAAATGCTAGAGAGATTAGCTCAACATTCTCATTTTTGCTACCTAGATGGCTATAGTGGATTCTTCCAAATCCCTATCCACCCCGATGACCAAGAGAAAACCACGTTTACATGTCCATGGGGAACTTTTGCATATAGGAGAATGCCATTTGGGTTGTGTAATGCACCCGCCACCTTCCAAAGGTGTATGATGACTATCTTTTCGGAATACATTGAAAACATCATGGAAGTGTTTATGGATGATTTTTCTGTTTATGGTTCTTCCTTTGATAATTGCTTAGCTAACTTGTCATTAGTATTGAAAAGATGTGAGGATACAAATCTTGTCTTAAATTGGGAAAAATGCCACTTCATGGTAAGTGAAGGTGTTGTGTTGGGACACTTGGTGTCCAACCGTGGCATTGAGGTTGATAGGGCCAAGATTGAAACGATAGAGAAGTTGCCACCACCTACCTCGGTGAAAGGGGTAAAGAGTTTCTTAGGGCATGCCGGTTTCTACCGGAGGTTTATTAAAGACTTCTCTAAAATTTCTAAGCCTCTTACTAACCTACTAATGAAGGATGTTGAGTTTGTTTTCTCCAAGGATTGCCTTGAGGCTTTTTGTAGGTTGAAGAACGCTTTGATCTCCGCACCTATCATGCAACCTCCGGATTGGAGTTTACCGTTTGAGATCATGTGTGATGCAAGTGATGTAGCCGTTGGGGCTGTTTTGGGGTAAAGGAAAGATGGGCGCACACATGCCATTTATTATGCTAGCAAGACGCTATATGATGCCCAACTCAATTATGCTACCACCGAGAAGGAGTTACTAGCGGTTGTGTATGCATTTGAGAAGTTCCGCTCATATCTTGTTGGAGCGAAGGTCATAGTGTATACGGATCATGTTGCAATCCGTTATCTACTTACCAAGAAGGATGCCAAGCCTAGGTTGATTCGGTGGATCCTTCTTCTTCAAGAGTTTGATTTGGAAATCTGGGACAAGAAGGGGTCCGAGAACTCTGTGGCGGATCACCTTAGTAGACTCCCACCATTGGAGCTTGAGAGAGATGACATCCCGATTGATGACTCATTCCGGGATGAGCAATTGCAAATGGTGGAGGAGTGCTTGTTCCAAGTGTCTAGAGGAAGTGAGCCATGGTATGCCGACATTATGAACTATCTTGTGTGTGAGGAAGTGCCTCCCGGATTGACATATGCCTAAAGAAAGAAGTTCTTCAAAGATGCGAGGCATTACTATTAGAGTGAACCACTTTTGTTCAAGAGAGGGCCGGATAGAATGTTTAGAAGATGCATACCGGAGGATGAGGTGGAGAGTGTGATCCGTCATTGTCACTCCTTGCCATGTGGAGGGCATGCTAGCTCACACAAAACATGTGCGAAGGTGTGCAATCGGGCTTCTTTTGGCCAAGTTTGTTCAAGGATGTGCAAGGCTTTGTGGTAGCTTGTGATGCTTGCCAAAGGACGGGCAACATCTCAAGGAGGAATGAGATGCCCTTGAACAACATACAAGAAGTGGAGATATTTGATGTGTGGGGTGTGGACTTCATGGAACCATTCCCTTCTTCATGTGGCAACCTCTACATCCTATTGGCGGTTGATTATGTTTCGAGATGGGTGGAGGCAATTGCCTCTCCTATAAATGATGCCAAGGTGGTGGTGTGGTTCTTCAACCGAGTGATCTTCCCTAGGTTTGGAACTCCAAGGGTGATCATAAGTGATGGAGGGAAGCACTTCACCAATAGGAACTTTGGAGCACTTTTGGCTAAGTATGGGGTGACTCACAAGGTGGCAACACCTTACCATCCCCAAACTAGTGGCCAAGTGGAGATCTCCAACCGGGAGATCAAGGGAATTTTTGAGAAGACGGTCTCTAGGACAAGAAAAGATTGGGCTATGAAGCTCGATGATGTCTTATGGGCATATAGAACCGCTTTCAAGACACCAATTGGCACCACTCCTTACAAGTTAGTCTATGGCAAGTCTTGTCACCTTCCGGTAGAGATGGAGCATCGAGCTTATTGGGCTATTAAGTGGCTAAATTTTGACCTCAAGGAGGCCGGAGAGAAGAGGTTGCTTGATATGAACGCTCTTGAGGAGATCCGTTTGGATGCTTACGAAAATGCCCGGATCTACAAGGAGAGAACCAAACGGTGGCATGACAAGCGCCTCATCCCGAAGGAGTTGAGTGAAGGCGACCTTGTCCTTCTCTTCAACTCAAGGCTGCGGCTCTTCCCCGGAAAGATAAAGTCAAGATGGACCGGGCCTTATGTGGTGAAAAAGATTTTTCCCCATGGAGCAATCGAGATAGGAGGGGAGCATTGTGGAGATTTCAAGGTGAATGGGCACCGGTTGAAGAAGTATATCCCGGGAGCTCCGGTGGACATGATTGCCCCACTTCACCTTGAATGAGACGCCCCCGAGTTTGGTCAAGCTAATGACCTTAAAGAAGCGCTTGATGGGAGGCAACCCATTGGTAACATTTTCCCTTTTTCGTTTTGTTTTTGTTTTTGATTTTTCTGTTTTTGTGTGTTTGGTGTGCTTTGTGTGTGTGCTAGAATCTTGGTAGCATTGGAAGCCTTGCATGGCATATGGATGATGATGATACGTCCCTCATCAATTATGGGTGGAGCGGACGCGGGATTTGGACGGCTAGCGGTGCCTAGCGCGGGTCCCGACGCCTTGATGAACACTTAGAGCTCTCAACCATTGTTGATAGGATCATCACCAATCAATCCACTTGAGTAATCCCAAATACCCAAGCAAACCACTTTTACATTGTGAGAACCCTCTTTCACTCTTCTTTACTTGAATGCCACATTGGGGACAATGTGTTTCTAAGTATGGGGTGGGGTTTGCATGATCCTTTGCATGATTAGCATCTAGGATAGTTTAATATTATCACATGTCTTGCACTGTATATACTCATTTCGAAAAATCCAAAAAATCAGAAAATTTAAAAAAAATTTGTGCTTTCTAGGCTTGGATATGACCCTAATGATGAATCTTGTCTTGTGGATTCGCTATGGATGGCCTTATGTGTTGAATTGATGAATGCATATGTGGACTTGAAGTACTTCTCTCGAATCCCATGAATGATTTGTGATCATGATGCTTGCCTAAAATGGATTGAGTATTGAAAGTCGAAACTACATGCTAGTTCTTGCACACCATCTAGGAATGAATGAGGCAATTCATCTTTCTCTACTTCTCATCTTGATCATGATGTTTGAGCACCTCAATTGATATAAATTTTTCCTCTTTTGACCCATCCGGGAATAGGAGCATGTTAGTGTGTTGATGTGTGTGAAAAGCAAGTGTGGGGTGAAGTTGTTGATAGAAGAATGTTATGAAATGAAGTGCTGAATTTGTTGTGAAAGTGTAGACAAAAATATAGGTTTGGGGACGTTGGTTTAAATGACAAGTAACTCGGCACCATTCACATAATCGGGTGTTTGTGCCTTGCCAAAGTCAAATAAACCAATAGTCCTAACGAGCTTTGGTATGTGTGCCCGGTGTGGATGCACCTCGAAAAAATAGAAAAAGCCCGAGGACGGCTAATCACCAAGGTTTCGGCTTTTGTACACCAATGCCATTGTCTCAAAAATAAGTGAAAGAAAATGAAAAAGAAAAGACGGAGAAAATATACACTTGTGGGAAGTTGATCGAGGACAAAATTGTGGAGTTAGTTCCATTCCCGGATTAGCATCACATAGCCTAGAAAAATCTCCACCTAATCACAACGTTTCTTGGCCTTTTATTTCACAAAGACCTTATGACCTATTTGCATGTTTGTAAGACTTAGTAATCTAGATTGGATATGCTCTTAATCATCATTGACTTCTTCATTTTTTACATTTCATGCATGCTTTCGAATTAAGTACAATTGTCTTTCCGTGCCTTCATTTATTTGATACATGATTGGTTGTCCATTGCCATAAAACATAACTATGAAGGTGATCCAATATTAGAAGCACAAACCCAAAAAGATTTTGCCATTTTTCTGCATACATAAATCATGTCATCTCTTAGTCTATAGTTGGGAATTTGCTCGAGGACGAGCAAACCTTAAGTATGGGTATTTTTTATAACACGATTTATGACTTAGGTTTAGGTAGTCATTTAGATAGATTTTTCACTCATTCATGCATGGTTTAGCACTAGTTCACGACGTTTGCACTCAATTCACGTATTTTGTCGAGATAGACGTCTACACGGACTTTTGCATTGCTTTGTAGGTATTTTGGGAGATTTAGGAGCTTAATCGATACGTCTGAGGATCATTCATCAAGATGACACACCCTCGGACTCATTAGGATGCAAGCTAGAGGCTAAGGGGGACTCATGGAACCTTGCCAACACAAGCCATGCACCAAATCGAAGCTTAATGATCCAAGGCAAAGCTGAAGCACCAAACCACGGTCACTGAAGGTCCACGGCCGTGGAACCAACCGTTGTTTTTGCCAGACGGTTGTGACAGCTGTGCCACGATCTCATGGCTCACTCTAGCAAGGTTGTAGTATAAAAGTGGTCCTGCAAGGCTGAGAGAAGGCATCTTGGAGCAGCCATCCATTATCCCCTATCATCCAATCAAAAACACTCTCAAGAAGAAGATTCTCTAAGGAGGGAGACACCATTGAAGGAGGAGAAGAGCTCCATTGGAGAGGAAGGAGAAAAACACACCATTGCTAGCACTTGATAGGTTTTGTAGTGAAGAATTTCGGAGTCGTTTTTTAGGGTTGTAAGAATCGATTAAACCTTCTTTTGGAAGGGTTGTGAGTCTTTCTAATCTTAATTTCAGCTTGGTTTTATTTGCTTCACTTATTCATCTCTTTCTTTTCATTATCTTGCAAATGGAAGCCATGATTTTATGCTTGATGATTTTGATTGTTATGATGCATGTTGTAGGCTAAATAGATGCGATTCTAGGGTAAGGAAAGGATGGTTATGGCTAAGACTACGATAGGATGAACTTAGATTTGCCCTTGGATTGCTTGCTTGCTTGAACGAAGTCACTGCTATAGTCCACGATTAGTTCTTGCCCTTCCACGGCCGTGGAAATGGTAGAACAACCCGTGGTTTCCCTGGTTCGATGGATCTAAGTACTAGATTGTTAGAATGTTGAAATCCTAGTGTTTGTTGAGTTAAATCTATCATAGGGTGACCTAGTGTTAGCAACTAAGTGTTAGAAGAGACCTACCCGGTGATTCTTACTCTTAGATTTCAAAGATGACAAACCCTAGGTAGTGGTGAGCCTCATAAGCCGTCATTGGACTAAGTGTGCTAGGATAGTTGTTTAGGACTAACCCTTCCGAGACTTACCCGGTGAGGATAGGTTAGATCCCTAGGTGACAATCCGGTTTGTGAAGAATTCCATCCCTTAAGCTCTTTGAGACCTACCCGGTGATAAGACCTTAGGACGGACTAGTGGACCATGAGACCTACCCGGTGATTGATCCCAATCTAGAAACACTCACTCCCAACATATCATTGTTAATCCAAGGAATGATTAGATAGCTTGAGTCCTATGCCATAACCGGAATTTCCAACCCCTGGAATCCGCCTTTCTCTTTTGATTCATATCTCGTGTTTAGCTTGTTTGCTTGTGTTGATTCGTTAGCTTAGTTTATTGCTTACTTTGCATGATTTGTGATCCTTGATTGATCACCTAAAAACCCACCAAAAACATTGAGATTTTCATTTCTTTATTTCTTTCTCTTTTCTTAACCTAAACCTTCACTAAACTTAATCATAAATCGAATCGATCTCACCTTAGTCTTTGTGTTCCACCTCGGAATACTATCCCTACTACAAACGTCCCGTACACTGCGGGTTTGCTAGGAGTTAGGAGAAATATAACGAGTTTATAAATTGTAAGACTTTTGCGCATCTATTCCTAGACGTAACAGTCTTGCTTTAGGTAGAGGACCTCGAGGACGTGGACGTGCCGATCCAGAACCATGTTCAAACCGACTTGGTTCTCTCCTTGTTGAAATAATGCCGTACTTTGGTGGTCTTCCTTTAGTTCTGACTTTATGCTCTGGTCCCCGGACTTGTAATATCTTCATATGATGAAGCCACCGCTAAAGCACATCTCTCGGAAGCAAATTCTTGTCCAATCGCTCCCTAAAGTCATTGAGTGACTCCATGTATGGATCAATATGGACAACCTCATCTTCATGCATCGGATTCAATTTTTCCCATCGTACTTGCTTCCAATAAGGGTGAATCTGATCCAAACGTATTGGCTCCCAATGCCTAATAGCAATATAGAACTCGTGCGCACAAGGCAACCCATGAGCTTCCCTCCAATATGAATCCTTACATGTTGTCAAGCTCCTAATTTGCTTTGCCTTCTCATAGATCTCTAACAACTTCAAGAAGCACTCGTTGCTTACTTTGTTTCGGAGCAAATCAAATATAGGCACACGCACATCCAACAACATCCTCTCACGTGACATCTCTATTGACGCTTGAATCTTATCAATCTGATCATTTACCATCAAGTCAATGTTCTCCATCACCAACTGAAATCCTTGAACGGTAGAACGCAATGTACCCTTTAACAATGAGTGTGCGGACTCACACCTAAAACCAATATCAATTCAATAAATTAATCTACAACAATTATTAGAAAACAAGTGTAAACAATATAGAAATAAGTTCTTACGCATTCGTTGTCCTCGTGCCAAAGTGTAGATGCAAGTCGCACCAATATCGAACAATTGCTTCCTTGTAGGGGATTAGCCATGTAGTTTCCAAATACTCCATCAACCTCGGATACGCTTGCCAATGCACTTTCATTTCACCCAAACGCCTCTCGTAACTCTCAGGAGATCTAGATTCAATAAGAGCATGGTAGTGTGATGCAAAAACAGCTTGTAATTCCTTTGACCGTGTCACTGCCCAAGATCTATGTTGGATGTTGCACTTTATATGAAAGGTGCAAATCATGTGTTTCACATCCGGAAAAACAACACCGAGTGCACTTATGAGTCCTAGCTCTCTGTCCGTCACAATCACCCCCGGTGTAACATTTCCGCACACATGTCGGAGTCTCCGTAATGCTCACTCGTAGTGATTGGCGTTTTCCTTGGCCATGAAAACAAATGCTAATGCAAACGTCAACCTCGTGCTAGTGATACCGACAATCTCTAACAACGGCATCTTGTACCTATATAGGATATATTAAGAGTTTACATTTATATTAAACTAAAAGTGCATGAAAAATTAAAAAATCATAATAACATGTGTATTAAAACTTACTCGTTCGTCTTGTACGTCGTGTCCATTACGATGACATAAGGAAATAGGTTGAGGAGATGTCTTGAATCCGGATGCATGATGAAAAAACCTGAAATTTCATCCGATTCCGAGCATCTTCTCACATTTACGTAATAACGACGCTGCTCTAACGTATGTAGTGCTTGTTGGAGAGGACTCTGTCCTTCGGCTTGTAGGTTCCTAATCTTCATTCCAGCATTGTATATTTGTTCGATTGTGTTGACGTTGTATGGACCATCTAACTTTATTGACTTCAATATATTTCTCGGCTTGAAACCCGACCCAAGCTCACGTCCCACCTTCCGAAATTGTTTCTCCGTCAATCTGCCAGCATATGTGTGTCCCTTCAACTGCTCGGGAAGTGTATGATTGTGCACTCCATTTATAACATGCAACGTCCACTTCTCAGTCTCGCTTTGTACGCCCTCAAGTTCAAAACAACATCCGTCCTTCTTCGATTTTTGTGCTTGGCTAGAAGATGACTCGGTATCAGGATCCACATCTTTCTTCTTACGAGGGGCTCCAAAACGTTCGCATGTCAAACGAAACGTAACGAACCCCCAAGAATTTCTCCACGACCTACTAGTAACCAACACCATGTTCATAGTTCCTCCCATGAATCGAGCTCAATCCACCATCGTCTCGCGATCATGGAAAAAACCGTGAATTTCAAACATTCGCGAATAATCACTCCCTTCGTCATGAGAATAATTTGGAAGATCCTAGTTCACATAGAAAAAAAATTACTAGTTTTCGGTTTACTAATTTTCAAATAATAAAAACACGAATTATAACAAATGTTTTAAACATTAAATGCAACTATATCTAACTTAAACATACATTATATACAACAATTCTAGTTTTTCTATATTTTCGGTTATAAAGTACTTACCTCGAAATGTCGAAGAAACTCGTCTGGATCACTAAATTTTGTATCGTCGAACGGAATCATCACTTCATCATCCTCGTGTGTTGACATTCTCGCAGCTGTTCTCCAGAAGATGTTGTGTTGTTTTTTCGAAGATGTTGTGAGCGTTTTTCACCTCTTCTATAACTATCTATATATAACCAAAGGAAATCAATAACGTTTAAATTACAACGGTCACTTTTATAACGTTCGAATTACAACGTTCGAATCTCAACGGTCAAAAATCCACGTAGACGCGATGAGTGACCTTCACGGTCATGCATCGCGTAACCGTGAACTTCTACATGGTGCGTATACAAAATCGAGCGTTGTGCCCTTAATATCCCCCTATAGGAATTGAGGGTAGAATTTTTTTTTAACCATTTACATATTAAAAAAATAACACATCCAACGGCTCTTTTAGCCGTTGGGATGTGGGGCCCTCCTAACAGCTATATGAAATAGCCGTTGGCGGTCCAAGAGAGCCATTGCGCAAGCAACGACTCTTTTTTTGGCCAAACCGCAAAAAAAAAAAACTCCGACCGTCGGTTTGTTCAAACCAACAAACCTAAACCGCTAGTTTGACAAAACCGCCGGTTTGAGCCGGTTTAAAACCCGGTTCGACGGTTTGGAGTTTTGCACACTGACCAAGTCTGTTTGCAAGTGATGAAACTCTCTCATTTAGTCGCGCTTCTTCGTCATTTTCCACCACAATTTTACCACCACAATCTCACGATGCTTTACTTGATTGGTTTACTAGATGCTTTACTTGACTTGTAATTTGTGTCAGAGGGTGTAGCATAGGGATTGCAGAATTCCATAACCAGCTTTATGGATCATCTCACGAGGCGATAAATGTATCCATGGTCCGTGCATACGAGATTGGACAAGAGAGTGCACCTTTGTCACGAACAGGGATGATTGTCGTACTTGTAAGGATTTTACCAAGTTCTTGATGATCTTAATCTACAAACCTAAATCTTCTCTTAAACTGCTAGTGCTTATGTCAATGGCGAAGGTTCTATGTTTTATTGTATATTTTTATTGAAATATTATGATATTTTCAGTATGCTCGTGTAAGGATTTTAGCAAGTTCTTGATGATCTTAATCTACAAACCTATATCTTCTCTTAAACTGCTAGTGCTTATGTCAATGGTGAAGGTTCTATGTTTTATTGTATATTTTGATTGATGGATTGTTATTTCCATGTTGTAGTGATTTTTTCGGAACTTTGTAAACTTGGAAAATGTTCTCCTTTGAGATGGATGATAGAAAGAGTGACTTAGCTTTTAGTACCTCTAGTTTATGTAAACTTATGAAAGAGAATAAATGGATATATATATATATATATATATATATATATATATATATATATATATATATATATATATATATATATATATATATATGTATAAGGCTCATACTTTGAAGCATGTGCTGGTTAGATGTTGCTTCATATATTGGATGAGTTGACTAAGTATGTAGTTTATGTATCAAGGTGTATAAACTATGCCCTTTTGCTTATATGTTGACAAACTAGGCCTCTCTAAATTTTTATAAAAAGATAAATTATAAGCAAAATTAAAGATTCTCCATAAATCATGATCTTTCTCTCTTCTTAATTAACTTTATTAATTTGCCTAATTAAATAAGTTAATTATTTTAAATCGTTAATTATGGAACTTATTGTTATCGTTTTCCTTCAAACGTGGAATGTGAATTGAGTCTACTTTTTCGGAAAAAAACGACGTTGCTTTTCTTCTGCTATGGCGTTCTTCATAGTTCGTATGTAGATGCCGATTCAATTACGTGTAAGATATGTACATAAGAAAATCTGCAATATAAATTGAGATGTAAGATATGTACATAAAAAAATGTAATTTGCTTATGTATATGTTAACTTACTTCCGTATGTGTAAGATATGTACATATGTACATACGAAAGTACGATATGTACATAAGAAAAGGTAATTTGCTTATGTATATATTTAACTATACTGCACTATTATATACATTATGTACGCCAACACAAGTGTCATTTACTATATGTGATTATATATTGATTTGTGGAAAATTTATGTACTTACATGGAGAAATTATCGAATTTGGAGGAGACAAATAATAGAGAATGACGAGGTGTCAGCATGGAGAAATCGCTGGAAAACGACGAAGATGAAGAAACGAAAACGAAGCTTGGAAGACGGTGGAGACAAATAACAAAGATGATATCTTCAATCAGCTTCAATGGAGACGGTGAGAGAATATACAATATTTTTGGCTTGAAATCCGGTGATTTGATTTAAAAATGACGGAAAATAGCCCACTCAATAGGATTTATAGAATCATCAAAATAAAGTTTCCAAAATGTTTCAAACGGTTTATCAATTTTTGGCAGTTTTTTTATTTCAGTTTTACTTAAACGCCCAAACCACCTTCCTTAATTGTAGCCCTAACTACCCACTTATCAATTTTCGGCAGTTTTTTATTTCAATTTTAATCAACCACCAAAATCACCTTCCTTAATTGTAGTCCTAATTAACGATTTTATCTGTATTTTTTAATTTGATTTTGTTAGGGGCCTAGTTAGTCTACACTAAAAAAAGGGTCCTATTCCACCAATCTTCTCTCATATATTCTCATGTATTAGTTGCAAGTGTACTTGTGAGAGTTATATTTCTTTGTCATGGTGACTGTGTTAGCATTCTTGTAGTATGGTGTGTATCATTTAGTAAATGTTGGATTTTCATCTTAATGGTGTCCTACCTGCTTATTTTTCAATGTTTAGTAGCTCTCTTGCTCCTGAAACTAGTGTGTTGCTTATAGGTTTCTTGTAGTTTCCCAAACTGCTAGCTTTTTTTTGGTCGAAACCCATATTGCTAGCTTAAAAGCCAAACCATATGCTCATTGTATAATTGTATTTGAACATAATACTGTGTTTTGAACTTGTTGGATGATGAAAGAAAATTAGAGATCATTAACCATCCATGCCAATAATTGTATATGAACATAATACCAATAATTGAATTAAAGACAAGCCAATTAAATACATTTTCTTAGGTATATATTAGCCTTTTCAAACAATAAATGAATAATTTAAAAATCTTTAAAGCTAGAGTTTTTGTCTATTTTAATTATGGATGATATTATATTCACGCCATTTAATTTCTATAGAGATGACAGAGACACATATATGTTTCTCGATCCGTAAGATGTGCATATGTAGCACGTGGGCTAGGGAATAGCCGCTCGGCTTCTTCAAGAAAGAGAAACTGTAATAGAAGAGACTCAAGAGAGGATCTAATTGAGGTTATAATAGTCGACTTAGGTAGTGTGAGATTCAATGATTGCAAGTGTGAGGGTGGGTGTCACGCTAGGAAATAGCACAAAAAGCTTTACATTTATAAACTCGAACTAAAATCCTAAACTACCTAGCGAGACCCGCAGTGTACGGATCGTTATGTAGGAAGGAAAGTATTCCGAGGTCGAACACAAGGACTGAGGCGAAATCAAGTCATTCAATGATCAAAGATAGTGCAAATCTGGTCTAAGAAAAGAGAAAGAAATAAAGAAATGAAAATGATGATATTTTTGGTTGGGTTTTTGTGGTGATCAAGCAAAGATCACAAATCAAGCAAGGTAATAAAACAAACTAACAACTCAAGCTAGCAACAAACAAGTGACACAAACAAAAGATATGAGATCAAGAGAGAAAAAAGTGGATTCTAGAGATCAAGATTTCCGGTTATGGCATTGGACTCAAGCTTCTAAAGATTCTAAGGACAAGGTTGCGGTGTTGGGAAAGGGTGTTTCTCTAATGTAAGCAATTACCGGGTAAGTCTCATGCTTCACTAATCCCGCACCAAACTCCTATTACCGGGTAAGTCTCAAGGAGGTAAAGTTGGGAATTCTACACAAACCGGACACTACTTAAGGGGCAAACCCCTCCTTACCGGGTAAGTCTCGGAAAAGGTAAGTCTCAAGCAACAATCCTAGCACACTCAATCCAATAGCGGCTTGTGAGGCTCACTACTACCTAGAATTCATCATCTTAGGTATCTAAGATCGGAAATCACCGGGTAGGTCTCTTTCCTCACTTAGTTTGCTAGCATTAGGTCATCCTAAGCTATATCATGCTCAACAAACACTAGGATTTCAACAATCTAACATCCTAACATATAGATTTATCAATTAAAGAGCAACAGAAGGAAAAATCGGGTGGATCATAGCAAAAATCGGCCGATTTACCTGAAGAACAGGCCGATTTTTCTTCTTGGGTTAGGTTTCGTGCATACAAATCATCCTAAAATAACATATAAGTCCATTCTATCATCACCCAAGCTATAATCATCAATCCATCACTCCAGAATCACAATAAACTAGTCAACAACATGCATTTCAAGATCTAAAATCATCATACAAGCATACATGAAATCCATAGCAAGAAGATGAAGTAAGGAAATGAAAGCAATGAAACTTAGCTAGATTTGAGCTCAAAACAAGTCTTTCAACACACCAAATGTAGCTCCAAGTCAGAACTAACAACCTTCAACAAGTTTCTTCACAAAAATCACTCAAATCTCACTATGAAATTGAAATCTACACTAATCTCCCTCAAGAACACCCACAAGGGTGTCTTGAAGAGAGCTCCCAATTCAAGAGTCTTTGGGAAGATGGTAGAGGAATCTGGGAGAGGGAGAGAATGGAGAGAGATCCATCAACAGCTTGCAGGCCCACTTATATTCTCCACCAAGAGCAAGGCCGGACAAGAGATCGTGGGACACGTGGCTTAAGCTGTCAAAGGCCAAAAATCGACCCAGTAGGAAAAATCGGCCGATTTTCCTGGGTGTAGGTCGATTTTCTTCAACAGAGACTTGTTATGATCATCTAGCCATGAGTTGCTCCATTGCTTGCACCAACAAGGGTCCTTGTGTCCTTCATTGCTCCAATTATGTTCCTTCAAGGTCTCGGATATGTACCACCATTAGGCTTGATCCTCGAACGTATCGATTAATGTCCAAAAGATCCCCGAAATACCTACAAAACCGACAAAAGCTCGTGTAGACGTCTTTTCTAGAAATATGCACGAAATGAGCGCAAACGTCTTAAACTAATGTCAAACCGTGCATGAATAACGGGAAAAACTATCTAATTGTATGCCTATACTAACGTCATAAATCACGTTATCAAAATACCCCATACTTAAGATTTGCTCGTCCCCGAGCAAGACCCAACTAT
This sequence comes from Fagopyrum homotropicum, assembly GCA_033239125.1. Lineage (NCBI taxonomy): Eukaryota > Viridiplantae > Streptophyta > Magnoliopsida > Caryophyllales > Polygonaceae > Fagopyrum > Fagopyrum homotropicum. The sequence goes on from BSWB01000001.1 coordinate 11,054,537, forward strand.
AGACTAAGAGATGACGTGATTTATGCATGCAGAAAAACAACAAAATCTTTTTGGAATTGTGCTTCTAACATTGGATCACCTTCATAGTCATGTTTCATAGCAATGGACAAGCAATTATGCATAAAACGAATGAAGGCATGGAAAGACAATTATACTTAACTAGAAAGCATGTAAGAGAGGTGAAAATGAAGAAGTCAAGATGGTCATGAGTATGTCCAATCTAGATCACTAAGTCTTACACACATGCATTTTGGTCACAAGGACTTAGGAAAGAAGAGGCTAAGAAACGTTGTGATTAGGTGGGGATTTTTAGGTCATGTGATGCTAATCCGGGAAAGGAACTAACTCCACAATTTCGTTTTTGCTCAACTTCCCAACAAGTGTATAATTTTCTCCATCTTTTCTTTGTTTTCTTTTCTTTTTCACTCATTTTTGAGACAATGGCATTGGTGTACAAAAGCCGAAACCTTGGTGATTAGCCGTCCTCGGGCTTTTTTATTTTTCGAGGTGCATCCACACCGGGCACACATACCAAGGCTCGTTAGGACTATCGGTTTATTTGACTTTGGCAAGGCACCAACACCCGATTATGTGAAGTGTGCCGAGTTACTTGTCATTTAAACCAACGTCCCCAAACCTATATTTTTGTCTACACTTTCACAACAATTTCAACATTTTATTCACAACATTCTTTCATCAACAACTTCACCCCACACTTGCTTTTCACACACATCAACACACTAGCATGCTCCTAGTCCCGGATGGGTCAAAAGAGGTAAAATTTTTCATCAATCGAGGTGCTCAAACAACATGATCAAGATGAGAAGTAGAGAAAGATGAATTGCCTTAATCACTCCTAAATGATGTGCAAGAACTATCATGTAATTTCGACTTTTAATTCTCAATTCAATCAAGGCAACATCATAATCACAAATCATTCATGGGATTCAAGATAAGTACTTCAAGTCCACATATGCATTCATCTATTCAACACATAAGGCCATCCATAGCCAATTCACAAGACAATTTCATCCTAAGGGTCATTCCCAAGCTTAGAAGCACTAAAATTTTTAAAATTTTCTGATTTTTTTGAATTTTTTTTTTCGAAATATGTATGTACAATGCAAGACATAATGAAACATGTGACAATATTAAACTATCCTAGATGCTAATCATGCAAGTGATCATGAAAACCCCACCCCATACTTAGAAACACATTGTCCCCAATGTGGAAACTAAATAAAGAAGTGAAAGAGAGTCCTCACAATGTAAAATTGGTGATGCTTTGGTATTTCGGTTCACATCGAATGATGATGGTGGATGATCGATCAAGGATGGTAGAGAGCTCTTGATGTTCATTATGGTGTCGGAACCCGCGCTTGGCACCGCAAGCCGTCCAAGTTCCACGTCCGCTCCACCCATGCTTGATTAGAGATCATCACTTTCCTTGACAGAGGAAAAATCGGACCATCCACCCAGGAAAATCGGCCGATTTTGTGCAAGATCAGTCCGATTTTCCTGGGTGCTTTCTTCCTCGTCCATGTGCTTGGATCTTGTACCTTCTTCTCAACAGTTCCATGAGGTTTTCACATGACCTCCAGCATCTCATCACACATGACAATCAACAAGATCTAGCACCCGAAAACACAAAAGAAAAACAAAGCACACCAAGAGCAAAATCAAACAAAAACAAGAAAAATAAAAGGGAAAGACATGTACCAATGGGTTGCCTCCCATTAAGCTCTTCTTTAAGGTCATTAGCTTGACCAAACTCCGAGGATGTGTCAATCTACCTCAAATACCATGGTTTGCTTGAGGAGTCCAAGCAACCATCGCTTTCCGGCATCCATGATGACAAGCAAGGGCCACTTGATGCCCAAATAAGCTTTAAGTTCTCTCTTCACCGGTGAGTAGTAGACTCCTTCATCACCGCTCCCTTGATGATAGTGTGGAGTTGCAACCATAGGTGCCACCCCATACTTAGACAATTGGTACTCCGCGGTCACACCGGTGAGATGCTTGTCACCCTCATCCTCCATAATCCGAAGAAAGCCGATTCTTGGAAAGAATTCTTCATTGAGGTGCTCCATAACCATCATGGGTCCATCATGCTTGCCTCCATCATTCAACATTGGAGACTCCTTAGGAAAGGGACTCCAATCTTCGTGTGTACTCCGGGCAAGCAAGAAAGGATTGGAAGGAGTTGAAGTTAACTTAGGGTTCTCCTTCGTGAGCTCTTCAAGTGTGGTTCCGGGGTTGATGGCAAGGATGTCCGGGGGTAAGAATACATCATTGCACTCCTCCAAAGGTGAAGGAGGTGGAGGTAAGCCTTGAAGGATGGTAGGATCCCCTAGCATAAGAGCATGCCTAATCTCCTCAATCTCCCTCCTCATTTGTTCTTCTCTCTCGACATTCAATCTTCTTGCATCCTCCAGGGCCAAATCCCTTAGCCACAATTGCTCCTGAGCTTCATTCAACTCTTCCTCAAGGTCTCTATTGGTTATGGTTGAATCGGGTAATTCTTGGATCTCCTCAATGTGAACCTCCTCTTGTTGAAATACTTCCGCTTCAAGCACCACGTGTGCACTCGAAATGGAAGAAAGGTTGCTTTCTAGATTATCCATCTTCCTCAACATTTCTTCTAGCATTGACTCTAATCGAGCATTGTGAGGTTGATGGTGAGGTTCCACATAAGGCAATGTAGTCATGTGAGCTTGATCATGGGACTCATGATAGGCATTAAACTCCTCCCAATACTCAAACTCATCATGGAGAAGTCCTAGATCTTGGCTTTCCATCCACTCCTCATACTCCATGTTGTCAAGGTCGTCTTGGAAGTACAATCCGTCCATGGCAAACATGAAAAGGCAAAGAAAAAAACAACACAAGATCAATAGTAACAAGAAAGATAAACACTAAAAACGATCAAAAGCAAATGACTCAATCTAGACCTAGTCCCCGGCAACGGCGCCAAAAACTTGTCACGCTAGGAAATAGCACAAAAAGCTTTACATTTATAAACTCGAACTAAAATCCTAAACTACCTAGCAAGACCCGCAGTGTACGGATCGTTATGTAGGAAGGAAAGTATTCCGAGGTCGAACACAAGGACTGAGGCGAAATCAAGTCATTCAATGATCAAAGATAGTGCAAATCTGGTCTAAGAAAAGAGAAAGAAATAAAGAAATAAAAATGATGATATTTTTGGTTGGGTTTTTGTGGTGATCAAGCAAAGATCACAAATCAAGCAAGGTAATAAAACAAACTAACAACTCAAGCTAGCAACAAACAAGTGACACAAACAAAAGATATGAGATCAAGAGAGAAAAAAGTGGATTCTAGAGATCAAGATTTCCGGTTATGGCATTGGACTCAAGCTTCTAAAGATTCTAAGGACAAGGTTGCGGTGTTGGAAAAGGGTGTTTCTCTAATGTAATCAATTACCGGGTAAGTCTCATGCTTCACTAATCCCGCACCAAACTCCTATTACTGGGTAAGTCTCAAGGAGGTAAAGTTGGGAATTCTACACAAATCGGACACTACTTAAGGGGCAAACCCCTCCTTACCGGGTAAGTCTCGGAAAAGGTAAGTCTCAAGCAACAATCCTAGCACACTCAATCCAATAGCGGCTTGTGAGGCTCACTACTACCTAGAATTCATCATCTTAGGTATCTAAGATCGGAAATCACCGGGTAGGTCTCTTTCCTCACTTAGTTTGCTAGCATTAGGTCACCCTAAGCTATATCATGCTCAACAAACACTAGGATTTCAACAATCTAACATCCTAACATACAGATTTATCAATTAAAGAGCAACAGAAGGAAAAATCGGGTGGATCATAGCAAAAATCGGCCGATTTACCTGAAGAACAGGCCGATTTTTCTTCCTGGGTTAGGTTTCGTGCATACAAATCATCCTAAACTAACATATAAGTCCATTCTATCATCACCCAAGCTATAATCATCAATCCATCACTCCAGAATCACAATAAACTAGCCAACAACATGCATTTCAAGATCTAAAATCATCATACAAGCATACATGGAATCCATAGCAAGAAGATGAAGTAAGAAAATGAAAACAATGAAACTTAGCTAGATTTGAGCTCAAAACAAGTCTTTCAACACACCAAATGTAGCTCCAAGTCAGATCTTACAACATTCAACAAGTTTCTTTACAAAAATCACTCAAATCTCACTATGAAATTGAAATCTACACTAATCTCCCTCAAGAACACCCACAAGGGTGTCTTGAAGAGAGCTCCCAATTCAAGAGTCTTTGGGAAGATGCTAGAGGAATCTGGGAGAGGGAGAGAATGGAGAGAGATCCATCAACAGCTTGCAGGCCCACTTATATTCTCCACCAAGAGCAAGGCCGGACAAGAGATCGTGGGACACGTGGCTTAAGCTGTCAAAGGCCAAAAATCGACCCAGTAGGAAAAATCGGCCGATTTTCCTGGGTGTAGGTCGATTTTCTTCAACAAAGACTTGTTATGATCATCTAGCCATGAGTTGCTCCATTGCTTGCACCAACAAGGGTTCTTGTGTCCTTCATTGCTCCAATTATGTTCCTTCAAGGTCTCGGATATGTACCACCAAGAGGCTTGATCCTCGAACGTATCGATTAATGTTCAAAAGATCCCCAAAATACCTACAAAACCGACAAAAGCTCGTGTAGACGTCTTTTCTAGAAATATGCACGAAATGAGTGCAAACATCTTAAACTAATGTCAAACCGTGCATGCATAACGGGAAAAACTATCTAATTGTATGCCTATACTAACGTCATAAATCACGTTATCAGTGGGGTGCTTAGCCCTTATTCCATCGTAGGCTAGCCGTCGCTAGGTATCTAAAAATTCTGACTGGGGCTGAATTTTTGGACTGGATTGCACCGGAAATCTGTTATTAGGCCATATCTAGACATTGACAGAATTTTCTGGTCCGGTCCAGGACTGGACCGGCATGTCAATTGTTTAAAGGGTCCAATTTTGAACAAAAAAAAATTATGGATCCTGAACAATCTAGACCAGACTAGATCTGGATATCCTGTCATGGTTCAGTCCAGGTTCAGACTGGATGAATAGTCCTAGCCGTCACCCTTCTTCGTGAAGAAGAGAAGGTAAAAAGAGTACAAAGAAGAGAAAGTAAAAAGAGTACCCTTCTAGAATTCACGTATGCGCCTTACGAGTCGCACGAGAATTATTCTTTATGTGTGCCTTATCAGCCGCACAAGGCTCGAGTTTTTCCGTCTTCTATAAGCATCTTAAGAGGCACTATAATTAGGAGTTATAATTAGGTGTGGATAAACAATTTAATGGTATGTATGACTTACAATAGTTCGACGAGAGAGGGGAAGATACCGGTAAGTACAATAGAGTCCTTTGATAATTCAAGTTATCAATATCACTTAACATTTTGGACAACTTGAAGAGTAGAGAGCTTGAGGTCCGCCTCCAAGAATTGGAACTAAAGAAGAAAACTTGAGGTTACATGCAATTTTCGAAGTTAGGAAGGACAAAGCAGTGGAAATCTAGGAGAGGAATGCCAAAGAGTTGGAGAATAAAAGGAAGTTAATCATTCTTACTAGTTTGATGTAAGTATGGGTCCTAAACCTAAACCTAAACCGGCAAAAAACAAACTGGTGGTTTAGGTTTAACCTAAAACGCCGGTTTGATATGCGTTTTGGCGGTTCGTAAAAAAACAATTAAAATGAAAAACCTAAACCTAAACTGCCGACATGCGGTTTGGCCAAACCGGACCCATGACTAGTTTGATGGAAAGGGCAGATTCCTTGACTCCCGACCGAGAGAAGTTGATGGATCAGATGCTCAAAGAACTTAGTATTTGAATTTATGTTTAAGTTTGGAGTCCCTTTTAAGGTTGGTATTGTATGTTTAGATTTATCGTTTGTGTTTTATTTCAATCTTATGTTATAAGTTACGTGTATGTTGAAGTTAATGTATATTACTTGTTTTTATTAAATTGGATTTTTATTTGTAAGTTAATGTCTCATTTTATGTCTAAGATCTATTTTAAATTGTGTTTTTTTATCATAAAAAATTAAAATGCATATATAAATAAAAATAACATATTTAATTGATATAAATAAAGTCATATGTAAAAAATAAGTGTAAAAAGGTTAAATATTTTGTATGTAAAATTTTATATACGTTACAAGAAGTCAAAAATTTTTCTTATCAAAACATTTGCAAAATGGGGGTCATTTGATAGATAAAATTAAATCCTATTCAAAAATATATTTTTATAATCAATATTTATACGAGAAAAGATGTTTTAAAATTGATTACAAGCCTTGCCACCAATGCCACGTGTCGTGCTGTCACTAGCCAAATTTAGGCCAGTGAGGGCGCGTTGGTTCATTGGCCTTAACCAATATGATGTCGTTTTATACGGAATAAAAAAATATTTTTGGGATAAGAGTTGACGTCAAAATTGGTGTCGACCCCGGGCTCATAAAATAACACACGGTTAAATATACAAAAAAAAAATTCTGAATTTTTATCAACAAATATATGTGCAAAACACGAAATATAAACTAGTTACACGGTTAAAACCACCCATAAAAAATTACACAAACAAAAATGTATACAAAAGAATTAACGCCAAAAAAATTGCATGGAATTAAAAAAAGTTCAGAAAATATTATTTGATTTGCTAGTAAAAGTTAGTAAGACAATTTGTACGAATAACATTAGATTTACATAAAAAAAATTGATTCTAGAAAAACATTTTGACATGAAAAAAATGACGACAACATTGTTACAAGCTGGAGTAATTTTGTCGAGGTTGACGATTGATCTCTCTTGATTCATTCCACTACTAAAATGGAGTTGGCGTTCTGGCAGAGTTCGCGGAATCCCACACGCTATCCACCGGCAAGGTGAAAACCAGAAGCCCGGAAGACGGACTAGGGAAGTGTGCACTGGTGCCACCACTGAACGCCGACGCCGGAATTTCCTCCGCCTCCTCTTCAAGCGGTAACCTCTCATAAGAAACGTTAACCACAGGTCCAGCAACCATAAGATTACCTACGACACTTCCTCCGACGACCTGACCTTGACTTCTGGCGATTAAGATTGAGAGACTAGTGGCTCGAGGAGTCGCCGGAGGAGGAAGAAAAGATCCAGATAAGGAAATGATCTTAAACTGTCCATAGAGAGTTACTTCAGCTCCAGTAACTGCAAATGGTTGTCGGAGGCTGACGTTAGTGACGGTGCCTGAGCCACTTAAGATGCAAATCCCATGTTGCCACCGACGAGAGTAGTTTGCGAGACATCAAAGATGTCGCAGCCGGTTCCAAATTCTAAAATGTGAGTTCGGAAAGTGTTGGCGCTCTCAGTTCTGATGATCACCGGCAACTTGGGTTTGTTTTTCGTCCCTGGTGGGCGGCCATGCCCTGGCCGTATAAATTTTCCATCATCGGAGCTTCCGGATTCAGAAGGGTCGTTGTTGTTGGGGCGGCGGTAAGGTTTGTCCTCGTCGGTTTCAAGTGAGCTGCGGCGGTGGAGGGGCAGATTCTGGGGGTGGTGGACGTAGCGGTTGGCACTTCCTGAATCAAAAGTCACCATAGATGATTGTTGTATATGATTGAATAGAAGAAGCGTTGTTTTTATAGAATCCTCTTGAAAGATTGTTCAAGTGTAGGCGGCTAAGGCTAAGCTCATCCCTGTCCAATCGTGTGTGCGAGTTTGTCCACTCACCGACCATAGATTTGACTAGCCATTTATAACATAAATTCACTAAATAAATGTACTATTATTCAGTTAATTATTTAGAATAGTAAATAAAAAATAAAAATGCATTAAGAAGAACTTACTCCATCCAATTCTTTTTATATTATTACGTGAGATCTTTATAAATTTTAATAAGGTATTATATACACTACAAAATCATGTATTAATATGATCTAAATAGAGAAATGTAATATGTATGGAGAGATATAATAATTTTATAAGTTTTTTTTTAATAAAATTCAAATCCACTAAACATTCGTTTTAATTCGTATATATGCTTTAATTAACTAATATAGGGTGGTTAACTGTAAATATTTAAAAATTATGGATGATTTTGTGTCAAAAATATATAAGGAGTGGTTTATGACAAACAAATGAGGAAAGAATTTGACCAAATAGAGTCTTTTCTATTTCCAACAAGTTTGTGTATCCATTATTTTTTACCACTTTCTTTAATGGTATGTAAAAGTACTTAACCCCTCTCTTTTAATAAAAAAGAAAAGAAATAGACATTCCTATGACAAATTAATTCCTAATTAATGAATTTTTTTATTTTATTTTATTTATTTTTTTGCCTTTTTTTTCTTTTTAATTTCTGGAATGAATTTTGGTATGAAATTCATACTAGAAAATTTTCATACTAGAAATTTTCATATTAGAAATTTTCATACCAGAATTTCATACCAGAATTTTCTAGTATAAATTTCATACCAGAAAACTCATACAAGAATTTTCTAGTATGAGTTTTCTGGCATGATATGAGTATTCTGGTATGAAAATTCTTGCTAGAAAAGTGAAAACTAATACAACAATTTTCTTGTAAGTAGATAGCAACGCCACAAAAATCAGAAATTTCATATCTGATGTTTCTTGCCAGAAACATCAGCAACGCCACAATTTATGCAAATAGATAGCAATCTATACATCCAATGAAATATCCATCTTGAAACCCGTGAGGCATTAAGTTAATAAACTCTTCTCATCCATTTTTAAGAGCTAACCTACCATAAACAAATCACTAAATTAAACAAAGCACATTCTACTAGTCATTTCCAGCTGACAATAATGTTATCTAGCTTTAAGTTTATACCAAGTATAAAAACAAATAAGTGAGCCCGAAGTGTATGGATCAATCGTTGTAAAAGCAAGTATTTCAGGGTCGATCACAGGAATTTGGTGAGAATAAATTCAGTAAAGCAATCTAACTTAGAAAGTATGCAACAACAATGATCAAAAGCAATGATAAGAATATGTAATATAATTGGGGAATGCAGATTCTAGAGATCAAGGTAACTCATTGTGGTTTTCGATTCAAGATGTCTAAAGATGTATAGGACAAAGCTGGTATTGCAAAGGAAAGATGTTTCGAAGGTGGGATAGATCACGGGGGATGTCTCACTATCCACTATTCCAACCCCAAAGAAACTTTTCACCGGGTACGTCTCAAAGCTTCCAAGGGAAAGGAATGATAGTCTCAAATCAACCACTCAACCTAAGGGAATAAAATTAACCATCACCGGATAAGTTTCAAGTTAACTCACAAAGGCAAGACACACTCAACCATAATGGAGGGTTTTGAATCCTCTATTATCTAGAACTTGTAAGTGTTGGCAACCAAGCAAAGGAATCACCGGGTAAGTCTCTTCCCAAACAAGGATATAGGTTAGAAAGGTTCAACAAGGCTAGGGTTTAGGCAATCTTTAACTTAAGGATAAAGCAAGTTAGGTACGACAGAAGAAACCACGGGCGGATCATGGTGAAATCTCGGCCGAGATTCTCAAGAACAGCCCGAGGTTTGTCTCTTGCGAAGGTTAAAACACAACTCTCAGGGTCCAATCTGTTTGTAATGTCAATCTATCATCATCTAAACCATAACCTTCAACCAATCACCCTAGAATCGCAAGGGTTTTAGCCAACAATCATCATATTCAAATCAGCAATCATATATGAATAAATAATGAAATGAAACCAATAGAACTCAAGAAAACACAATAATTTCCAAACAATGAATCTCCAAATATCATAAACTGAATCAAACCAATAACAAATATCCAAAAGGCAAAATAAATCAAGAACCTAAACTTCTTCAAGAATCCTTCTTCAAATCTTCCCTCAACTGTTGTTGTCATACGGGTTGTCAATCCGTGTCAATGACGTAGAAAGTCAACTTCCATGGGGCGTCAATCCACGTCGTTGGGATCTTCGGTGGCGGGTTGTTCTTCGTTGGGGGTGTCGGAGTCTTCTTTAATGTTGAAGGCTATAGGATATTTATAGGGATAAATCTAGGATTTTACAAGCATGGGTTAAAGATAGATCGCATCTAAAAGATAAACCCTAACTTAAAGATAAATTGTGGCTTATAGATAAACTACAACTTAAAGATAAAAACCTAAATTTTTTGGGGCAAATTTGGTAACCAGCCCTTTTTGGATTTTAGTTTTAGCAACTAGTCTTTTCTATTTTATTATTAGGTAAATGTACCCCTTCCTCCTTTTTTACTGTCAAACCCTAAACAAACTGTAATTCTCTCTTCTCTCAGCTTCTCCTCTCAATCTCTCCTCACTTGGCACCCCACAAACCTTTCCTTCTCTCATCTTCTAGAGCGGATATCACCATCGATTTGTTTCAATTGCACTCTGCTAATAAGAAGCTACGAATCAATCCTGCATAAATTGGATCTTTCTCAATCTAGGTATAGTAGATCTGTATTTATCTAATTTTCTCGTGTACTTATCTGCTTTATTTATAGCTTCATCAGGAAAAACTGATAACAATTTCAACAATCTGTAGCAAGATGAAAGCCTACAACATTTTTCAATTAAACACAATTAATTAACATGATGAATTTGTGATGTTATTGAGTTGATTTTACCAGTTAATCTGGAGGGGCTTCAATTCGCTCTTCCAAGCTACAACAAACGTCCGTCGAATGACAATAAATTCACACACAAGCATTTGTCTTCCACAATTCCCTCTCTATCAAACTATCCGGCGACAAGGTCAACGACAGATACTTCCCGGCGCCTCCAGCTCCACCAATTGTCCGTATTACGGTATGGTATATGTTTTGTCTTTCCAAAACTTGTCAAAGTCGCTATCAGATTGACATATCGCGTGTAGTTTATTTGCATCGAGTTCTGTTTTGCTAATGTTGCAGTATTGAACTCTTTTACTTCTAGTTTGTAGTCATTGTCATGATTTGCAACGAGTCTGTATTACCGTATGGAAGAGCGAATGATAAGTTCAAGAGTGTTGAGCATAGAGTAGTGTCAAAACTGTATTTAATTGAGAAATGATAATGTTGAATTTGTGGTGTAGCTTCTGTCAAATGATAAGTTCAAGAGTGTTGAGCATAGAGTAGTGCCAAATGGGATTGGGGCAAGAATGTTGTTGGCGAGCTTCTTCAATGGATCGCGGCTGTAGCCGAACCCGAGGCTGTACGGACCCATCAAGGAGCTGGTGTTAGAGACAAATCCGGCCAAGTATAGGGAAATTACTTTGAGGGATTTCCTCATAGGTTCTTATGCTAAGGGAACTGAGGTTGTAAATTCCGGTATGTAAATTCTGGTATGTAAACCCGGTATGTAAATTTCAGTATGTAAATTATAAAAAAAAATAAAAAAGTACAAAAAGAAAATAAATAAAAAATTTGGTATGAGTTTCTGGTATGAATTTCATACAAGAAACTTATACCAGAAAATTATACAAAATTAAAAAGGACAAAAAAAAATTTATGGTATGAAAAAAAATCTAGTATGAACTTCTAGTATGAACTAATTCTGGTATGAAAAAATTCTGGTATGAACTTTTGGTATGAAAACTTTTTGGTATGAGAAATAAACAAGAAAATAAAAAAGGGGAGAAAATAAAATAATATAAAAACACAAATTCAGTAATTAAAATTTAAAACTTACACTTATATAGCAAATAACAAACATCAATTAAAATTTAAAAGGCCTATTAGGCCAAATTCTTTCAATTCTTTGGCCGAAAAAGAAATTGCGCTCACTGGTATAAGAGTCCACTCTGGCGCGTATCAGAGCTCACCCCGCAGTATCAGAGACCACTCCGCAGTATCAGAGTTCGCTCCAGAGTGGCATCAGAAATTACTCCGACGGTATCAGAACTCGCTCCGTGGTATCAGAGATTACTCCAGCACAATATCAGAGTTCACTTTGGCGGCTACTAGCTCCCTTTTATTTCTTTTTTTTGTTCCGCATCAAGACTTAATCCTAAATATGTCATTTTGCTCCATAATTCACGATTTTACCTACAAATGCAATAAAACTCTGCGTAGATCTTTATTCTAACATAGAGGTGAATATAACCATAATTACTATGAATTTATGTCTATGCATGCAAAATAAAGAAAAAATTTACATAAATACTTGTCTAATTATAAGTCATAATTCATGTCATCAATGAATTTCATCAATCAAAAGAAATTCACCTTAGACCCTTTGCACAAAGATCGAATTTAGGAAAGAACCAGAGTTGCTTAACATTCTATTGTAATAGATACTACCCAATTTCTCACCAGCCAAATAACAAAATATAGCTCAATAGAGAAGTGCCCTGAATTCAGGAAGAGAAACTCACCATATTCAAGATTTGCCAAATGCCATCATTTGTGTCAATTTGGTTAAGCAATACTTGCAGTTGTTGCAACTAATCTGATAAATCAACCAATCAGCTAGGTTAAATGATAAACCAATAAATATATACTATGTAATTAACCCCATGTACCAATTCATAAAATATTTAACAAGAGAAATCACAAAAGCTTCAGTAGCCTACTAAGCACTACAAAGGAAGATGTGATGGTTCTTCAACCCTTCATTTTCAGCCACCGTTCAAAAGAGCTCTGTATTGATAATTCAGCAAAATGACAAGCAGAAGAGACTAGAAATAAGTAAAGCAACTAGCTTTTCTCCTCAATGGAGTAAGCCCCATCTTTTTTGTGTTATCGGAAAACTACAACTCTCATGTCCGATTCAACTAAGCTCCGACTCGTTCGTTGCCCCAAATGTGAAAATCTTCTGCCTGAGTTGCCCGATTAATTACTCCGTCTATCAATGTGGCGGTTGTGGTGTTGTTCTTCGAGGTACTTCTTTTCTTCTCCCTTTTTTCGCTTTACAATCTCTACCATTCCAAGTCAAATGAATACTTGATTTGAATATTTATTTCAAGGATCAGAGAGTTATGCAGGCGCTTGGGATTTTGTTTAATGTTAAAATTAGGTCTGGATCTGAGCAGGATATGGAGATTCCGGAGGAGGAGAGTAGTAGTCCTCCTAAGCTGTTGTCGGAGCCGCCGAAGAGGGAGGAGCCGGTGAGGAAGCGGGAACCTGAGCCAAAACCGGAGCCTATGGAGGTGATAGATGAGGAGAAGGAAGTTAAGGAAAGGAAGGCGTTGGCTCAGAAGGAGAAGGAGGCTGGAAATGCTGCGTCTAAGAAGAAGGATTTTGAAAAGGGTATCAATCACTACACTAGGGTTTGAACAGTAAAAGTAAAATGGGGTATATTTACTTAATAGATTTATAGGATGGGTCTACTTACTATAAACAAACCTGAAAATAGCATACTTACCAAATCACCCATAAATGAACATTAAGTGTGGTTATCCTAAAAAAATTTAAAGGGTGCATTTTGCATAAAAATGATTGTTGAATGTAGTTTTTTTTTGGTAGTTTCCTCTAAATTTAAATAGTATAGATAGTCAACAAAAAATCTAGAAAATTTTTTTTGAGATAAATAAAAAAATAATATTTTTTAAAATTAAGGGATAAAAACAAAAGATAACCGGATACTACCAAGTTTTTTAGACGTAGTTACACATCGATGAATTAACCTGATACTAACCCGACGCGCAATAAGAATGCGTGTATCATTTTTTTTAAATCTGACGTGGTGACGCGTAGTGAGACTGTGCATTTAGATTTTTTCTTTTTTGAGTTTAAATTTTTTTAAAAAAAACATAAAAACAATGATGTGTTGTCACAATGCACATGGGTGACGCATACACAATACATGACAGATTTAAGGTTTGAGAAACCCACAAATGTTGTGGGAAAACCACATTTAGTAATAAGTTTATTAGGCTTTATTTAAAGCGATTACAAAAATATACGATGTGATAATAAGATTATATATCATCGTAAAGAAACCCATAATATATTATATATCCTAATATACCTAGGATATTATCTTTTATAATATCATATAATAATGTACTATACTAATTTCCCCCCACAATCGAAGCGTGGGTAGGACAAACGATCAACATTGAAATAAAAATAAGTCAAACAATTGAAACAAAGATGTGTAGCAAACGAGTTGTTGGTTGACTATTGTTCTCGGACGAAGCCGATATTGGTCATGGACGAAGTCGATGTTGTTTTTGGACAAAGTCGGTGTTGTTCTTGGATGAAGTCGGTGTTGTTTTGGGACGAATCCGGTGTTTCTCTCTGATAAATCTGGTGTTGTACTCGGACATGCCGGTGCTGTTGTGTTCGGGCGAGGCCGTAACTAGTTTGGATCGAAATAACGCCGATGATTTTTCTCCATTAAAGCATTAAACCCTAGCTTTATGTCAATGTGGTAAAAATATAGAGTGGGCGAACACTTCAAAATTACATATTACATCAAATATACGGCCGTGTTAATGTGAGTATATGATTATAACATCAAGACTAAGATCCCAAATGATTGTGTTTATCTTAACTATGTCTCAAGTTCACTAGAAAAGGTTTAAATGTGTGAAATGAATAAAAACGGAGTGATAAATGGATCAATGATTGGGGGTTTGGTAAAAAGCTATCAAGACAAAATCAAGAGTCAAATATGGGTGAAAATACTAGGTTTTGGGATATTACTCCCGAACCACGGCTAGTAACATGCTCAACATGTTGTGTTCATTCAAATGAGAAAAATATAAAGTCACAAATACTAAGGTGACATGATATTGGGTGAGCTTTGTCATGACATTTGGCTTCTTATCAACTAGTATGCATCACATAGTGTTTGCTATTTGTATATCAGTTGATTAAGCTTTAAATCAACTTATCATTACATTAAACAATACAAGCATCACATGGTGTTTGCTATTTACTTGTACCATCTAAAATAATCATTGTTTGGACAATAACATCACAAGTATCGTGACCACCCTCGCGGCCCTATCCACCATAACTGTAGCATAATAAGCATCACAATATTGCACAACCATTCTTGTATTACTTATCGGTGTCAACTTAGATTATAGATCCACATATCACTCATTCATGTTTGGAAATATACAATGTGTTACGGGAGCAATCTAAATTATCTCTAGTCTAGCATCCGACATCCAAATAAGTCAAAACATGAAATGATTTATAGGTGAATTTAAACCCTCCTAAATGTTACTCGCATGCATTTCATTCTCCTTCAAATCATAAACACTACATAGAACACACTAATCTAGCATGATTTGAGCATTTTTACCCCAAAACCTAGCAAGATGACTATTCACACAATAAGAAAACTTTAGGCATAGTTACAGTAGTAATAAGAGACATGGTTGCAAACTAGACTTCAAATAATGAATGTAGGAAAAAGAATGGATGAAATCAGACTTACCAATCCAAAGATAATAACCAAAACAATTTGTTGTTTCTAAAAACTAACAAAAGAGAGAGAATTATTTTAAATGGGATGTGAGTTCGTTCATTTACAATCCGATTGTTCGGGATAATTGTGGAATTATAATCTATTGAATAATCTCTTCACTCTCACTAAACGGGACCATGATCCAATTAAATTTCATCCTAAAGTCATTTGACAATATAAGTTAGTCAAGTAGTCAATTAACCTTATGTATTAGACTTGGTTTAATTCCGTAATTTATGTGAAACATACGTCTCAACATTTTTCTAGAAGAGCGTTCAAGGATTTGTTATCGGTGAAAAAGGCTAGTTAACCAAAGCCAACTAAGATTGTTCAAAAAAAAATCCTATAAACCGCCAATAATCCGACTAAAAAATATCCGATTTTTAATCGGTCTGATGGAAGTCTAGCCTAATCCTCTCCAATCCATCTATAATATTAAGATATGCGGATCGGATACAGATCGTGTGTTTTTTTATGAGGATATCCGATATTCAAGTATATTCATAATAATTATAACTTAGTTGCAATAGGTGAGTTGGTGGGAGGGAGAGAAAATATTTTTTTTATTCCTTGAATAAGGTCCTAGTTCAAACTTCGGCGTCCCATACAAAGTTTGAATTTTTTTAATTTTAAGAAAACCCTGACTTTTTGAGAGTATCGTTTAATTCCATATTCACTTCTCACCAACACCTGCACTCTCTCACCTCTCTCGTTTCTCGAGGACTCGGACCATGCAACATGTTACTTCAATTCTCTCATCTCAAGCGGCTTCTCTTAGCCGACGATGAGTGACCGCTGACCACATCGAAGCTCTCTGCCTTTCTTGAAGATGAGAGACCACGCCGAATGTTTTGTCTCTCTCAAAGACTTGGACCAAGCCAACACACTCTTCTCTGCTCAGCTTCCGTCTCCGTCACATATGAGTGACGCTCTCTTCTCCGCTCAATTTCTCTCTTTTAAACCTAAATCGATATCCTCTTCTTTTCTCCATCTCTTACTGATTTTTTTATTTCTCCGCTCCTACAGAAGAGCATGGACTCAACTGGAGTCTTGCTACTTTTGTTTTACTACTCTCTTGCTCAGATGACCGTTGCTTCTCTCTTGCTCAGAAGACCACAAACTTCTCTCTTGCTCAGCTTCTGTCTCGGTCACATATTTTTTTGTACCCGGATATATGATTTCGGATGTCTGATCCATCTTACCTTCTCGGATCGGATATCCGTCAACTTTTGAATGGAAATCGGATACCATATATACCATATATTTTTCCGGATATCCGAATAATTAACCCTAAAGCTAATTGTTCATAAATGGTCAAGGACAACTAGATTATGGCATTAAGCTTGTATTTGTTCAATAGGATCGGTTTATATAACTATAACCCATTATTTACATATATATATTTTCAAATAACGATCATTTTATTTTATTTTATTTTTTTGACAAGGAGGTAAGAGATTAGGCCTGGTCAACATCGATTTGTTGACCACCCTATGGCGTCCCTGTGTACGAACAACTTGACATCATCTGGGATCACCGAACCGTCAGCAGGGTTGACATGGCCACTTGTTGCAAGACAGTCAGCAACACCATTAATTTCCTTGAAAATGTGGTTAACCTGCACATTAAGAAACTTCGTTAAGAGAATTGAAATATCCGTGATAATAATGTCCATTTTCCATGGAGGTTTCCAAATTTTTTTAACTGTGTTGATGATCGTAAGATTGTTACCTTCGATCTCAATATTATTTATTCTCAAGTCTCTGGCTTTCATTAGGCCATATTTTAGGGCGCATGCTTCCGCACCTAGTATCGATGTTTTTTCACAGCGTCTGTGGCCAAAGGCCATGACTTCTGCTTTGTGGTTCCTTAGAATATAACCAAAAGCGCAATTCCCATCACTTCTCTTTGATCCATCGAAATTAATTTTAATCACTCCCTCCTTTGGTGCTGACCATCTCAGTTTTCTGGTTTTCCTCTTTTGTGCTGCGTTTGTTGTTTTTTTGATGCTTAATCTGTCATTGTGTTCGTTCCATTCCCTAATTTGATTATCAACAATATGTGAGATGTCTACTGGAGTGATATTTTCAAAGATAATTTTGTTTCTCATATGCCAAATGTTCCACCAAGTGAGTATCAGATTGGTAATTATACTATCATCGAGCTTCTCTCTTATTAAGAGAACAGTTTCTGGGATTTTCCTGTGTGTTATGTTCAAGTCTTGTAGGCAACTTTGTGATTTGGTATTAGCTAGGTTGTGCATGGTATATGGACATTTGAGGAAAATATGATCAGCTGTTTCGTAGGGGTGTTGGCATAGGACACAACTCATAGGAATTGGGACACTTTGCCTTTCTAGATTTTCTTTAGTTGGAAGTCTATCAAGCGAGAGTTTCCATGCAAAGTTCTTTATTTTTGGCATGATATTCAAGTCCCATATCCACTTGTTGATGTACGGATCCATTTGATTTGTTCTCAATATAAGTTGCATTGCGTCTCGAGTGGTGAACCAACCATCTTTACTAGGTGCCTAGTAAACTCTGTCCCAGATCTGGGAGAAAGGGAGTGGAAGATTTAAAATTTTATCACCCACGTCTTTTGATGTCAGTGGTTCAATCAGGTTTCTAATCTTTTCATGGTCCCATGACCCATTCTTAATGAGGTTACTAACAGTTTCATCTCTATTGGTAATGAGTTCTTTGTTTTTAACACATTGTTCTAATATTTGGTCTCCAATCCAAATTGTAACACCCCAAATTCTCGGAACTCGGGGAGCTACTGGTTAGGACCTCACAATGGGTCCCGACCTTGGTTTAACAACAACATTACTTAGATCTTACAACAAGGCACAAATGTATTTAAAACAATTTCTAAAACATAATATTTTTAATGGTATAAACGTACACATGTGACAGCCTTACAAACATATATAAAGATACATAACATGCATGACGTATGGAAGACTCCCCCGTCCCCATCTAATGAGTACGTGGACCCGACTGACCATCCGTTCCGGATCTCTCTGCAACTGTCTATCTCTACAGATCTACAACACGGATAAACCGTTAGCTAAGTATCCAAATATAAGCAAAAATGATAACAGCACAAACACAAGCAGAAACAAAATAAACAAACATCATGCTGACACTCAACCGTTTATTATCTATTATTTAAGTGATTCACATTATTCAATTTAAGTTGTGGCACGAGAATTATTATTAGTTCTCGCCTCCGTTCCTTATCCAACTGGTGTAGGTCTAGCTGACTTCCACTGGTAGCATCACTACAAACCACGTATGGACTAGTCCCGAAAGAACCCCCAGCGCCCGCAAGCTACTGAGCAGAATGCCACCGCCCGTTACTCTTAGGCCAAAATATAGGTCAGTAATTATATATCACAACCTATCTCCATAAACATTTCAATCACACACCACCATCATCATTTATACTCATATTTAGAAGTCAGCTAAGTAAGTCCATAGGACTTACCTGATATAAAGCTCGACTCTCTGTAAACCAACTCGCTCTGTAAACTGTAGCAACTCAGTTGCTTGTCAAAGGAGATAAGTGCATTAGCACACTCCTACGTAGTTAGAAGTCTAAGACTTCTAAAATAGAATAATGTATTAAGATATAACTAGTTGCAGTATTAATTTAGGGTAAAATGACCATTTTACCCTTGGTCCCGAAATTCCCGAAAATTCTAAAATTTACGTCTAAACTCCTATTTGAGATTCTAAAATCATATTCTAACTCCCAAAGCTTCGTTTGGTTCCAAGCTAACATTTTTCCTATGTTTCTATTTTCCGGGAAATCGTAAAGGTCTAACTTCGATTCCAAATATAAAATTCGTAACCGCTTATAAAAATTCCGACTTAAATCCCTAGATTATCTATGATGTCCTATCTAACCTTAGGAGAAAGAATTTCTCCAAACTGTTCATTCAACAGCTTTATAAAAATTCCTAAAGTTGACTACTCCCTTTGCAAATTCTATACTTAGCAAAAATCTGAGTACACTTTGAAAAATCATAACTCCTAAACCACTCACTGGATTTATCCCAAATTTTGATATGTTCTACTATAAAATCTTACCTATAATATATCTAAAATTCAGCCGGAAAGGATATCAAGAGCTTATTAAAAATCATCTCACAAAACAGCATCACTTGCTGTTTTCCCCCTACACTCAGCACATATATAAAAACGTCAACTTTGAAACACAATAACTCTCGAACCGTAACTCCGATTCTTCCCAAATTTTAATATGATCTACAAAAAGATGTCAACTATATCATATCAAAAATTCAAGCCTAACAGAGATCAAAAGCCTATTCAAAACTATCTCACAAAACAGCATCCCATGCTGTTTTTCTCAACTCAGCACATTTATAAAACTGACTTTGAAACCTCATATCTCTCAAACCATAACATGGATTCCTCTGAAATTTTAGTATGATCTACTATACTATATCAACTATAACTTGTCCGAAATTCAAGTCTAACAGAAGTCAATAACCCCTCCAAATTTATTCCACAAAACTGCATCTCAAGCAAATTTCCTCAAACTCAGCACACTAAAGAAAAAACTGCATGAAGAGCCAACTTTGGACAACCATAACTCCTAAACCATAATTCGGAATACTCTAAAATTTCAGTATGTTATACTATATAATATCAACTGTAACATATCCGAAAATCAGCAACAAAAGAGAAGTCTAACTTACCCAAATCTGGACCTGAAGTTGGCTACTCGTCAACTCAGAAAATTCAGCAATGTGACAACACTTCCAGTCATCTTCCATGGCTGTTTTGGAGGGTCTAAAGACATCAATTGGTCCTCTAATCAGCATATACACAAGGAGGGTAACACATAGAAGAGGGTTGCGATCCTTACCCAACTAGCCGGACAAGGCATGCTTGCGTGAATGAAGGCAAAGAAGGGTCATGACTTGCTGCTGCTAGGGTTCCTTGGTTGGAGATCTGGCATCAGAAGGTAAGGGTGTCGGCTGTTGCAAGCGGCTGTCCATGATCTGCTGCCCCAGGGAAGTGCGTACGAGGGAGAAGGTGTAGACGCCCTTGCTAGCGCCGGTGTGCAAGGTCTATGTGTCAGCGGACCAAGAAGCGTCTCTTCTCAGCCGTTGTTGCTTGGAGACGAGAACAAAGATGATGGACATGCTTACGCAGGATGAAGGCGTGACAGAAGGAAGGGATGATCGTGGCCTTCTCTGCAGCATGTATCTGGACGCGAAGACGGAGGGATGGGAAGAGTTGCAGCGTTAATTCAGGGGCGGTTAAGGCAAGAAAATCTCTCTACCCATTCAGCATACACACGCACATCGTCAAGGCTTATCCTCGCTGTTGGGCTGGCAAGGAACGGGCTCCACGAGCTGAAGAGGTAAAGCAGCAGATGGGCTGAAGGTGGGCTGCGGACAAACTGTTGAAGCTGGCGCTGCTGGGCTGCTTCACGGACTGGGTTGATCGAAGCTGAGCATTGGCATACGGGTTGGAGTTGCTGTAAGGCTGGGCTGCTGCACTTGCAAGCTGCTGGGCAAGCTGCGCTGGACTGGGCTGGCACAAGGGAGCAGCAGCCCGGTGCTAGCTGCAGTCCGGAAACAAGATCCCGACAAATGAATGCACGGAATAGACGGATACGGATTATGTTATAGTTTAGGATTGGTTATAAGAATCCTATCATTTTATGTGAAGGTAAGCTACATAAAATGATAACTAGTTCCCAAAATTTATCATTTTATGTAAAGGGAATCTACATAAAATGATAGATTTTCATAATAATATGTCTAACTAAGTAGACGGATATGGATCAACTGATCGAGATCGGGTTTCTTACAGAAATAAACGGAATAAAAATTCCGGATATTACACAAATATCATTCCAAATTCTAATAGTTTGACCATCACCAACATTCCATTTCAGTCCTTTCTCAAATTCCGAGCAAAGTTTCATAAGTCTCTTCCATTGCCACGAAGTGTTTATTTCCCATCGTGTAGTTGATAGGTGATGGAATCACTATCATTTAGGTTAGTTTTTAGAGTCATTTTATTACATTTGTGTCGGTTTATGCTACTAACTCCTTGGTCCAGAAGAAGAATACTAAAAGAAGATAAAGAAGGAGTTATAAGCACTTAGGAGTGAAGACTGTTCACGAAGCAAAGCTTTTGTTGCTTCACCGCCCCGCGGAGCAGTGTCACCGCCCCTGCGGATGACACCACACTCCGGAGCGCTCCCTGCGCCTTCGCTAGCGCCAGCCACGAAGATTGTCACCGCACCTACGTCAACCCTTGGTGCCCCTGCGGTGACTTGCCCTGAAGAAGTGAGGACCAGCGCCCCCGCGCCTCTACCTGCGTCTCAACCTGGGAGCTGGAAGATGAAGAGTCAGTGTCACCGTCCCCGTGTTAACGCTGGGACACCCCTGCGGCTCAGCAGCTGAAGCGATAGAAAGTTGAAGAGTCGGACGTTTAAAGACCATTAAATATCCGCCCCTGCAGAAGTGCTAGGCCGCCCCTGCGGCCATGAAGAAGATCAAGCGTTTTCACCTGCACTGCCCCTGCGGATCTGAAGGCCGCCCTTGCGGTTCAACGACAGAAGCTTTACTCCGACTGTTTACACCACCTTTATGGCATTAAAGGTGGCTGTTTTGGGTCGGCCATTTACTCCTATTTAGTGTCATTTGTAGTATAACTAGTTCTTGGCTGATTGCTAGAAGGAGCCACTTATCATCCAATTTAGAATCCACTTTTTCCATTAAAATTGTCTTGCTACCTTTGTAATGAGTTGATAACTCCCTGCTGCATTGGGTTGGTTTGAAGCTGCATTGTTACTTTGGTTGTAAGTTCTTTCTAATATAAGTTTTCATTCAGTAATACTTTGTGTTTTCCTTGATCTTCATTGTCTAATTGCATGTTTTACTATCACTTGAGATTGATCACCTTAGGTTCTAAAGTGTATGCAAAGAACTAGGATTAATAGATTCCGGGTTCGGGTCTTTAATCTAGTAGTAAACTTTAAGTAATAACGGGTTGTAATTGCTTAAAGGAAAGGAACACAAATATAAAGATAAGTTTAACGGTTTTAATCTTTTCTTTATATCCCTTAGTCTTTGTTTGAAAGCTAACTTGTTAATTGTTCTTGTAGGTTTACGGAACACTAACCTGTTAAGTTGTGTTGATGCCGGTTGGCTCAACACATATATATGATCGAGACGGGAGATTACTTGAAAGCTTGTAAAAAAGAACTCACCAAAGTAGCAATCCCATGCTTAGAATCAACCTAGTGTAGATTCACCCATCATTATCTTACTTGTTGTGTTACTTGTTTTCATAAGTTTTGTGTGCATAAATTCAACCAACCCCCCCCCCCTCCACCTTGTTACTTTTCTCTATAATCAATAACTGAATTTAATAAAAATACAAAACTCTCTTGGGTTCGACCCTTACTTAACCACTATACTCATTTTAGTGCTAAGTCGGGATTATATTTTGATAAGATAAAAACGAACATAGATAAAAGTCTTGTCAGTAGTGCCAAAGTCGATTTCCTTTAAGGTATTTTTCCTCTATCACTTTGACCCATATATTATCAGGTCAACCATAATTTTCCAAAGAAGTTTCATTTGTAGTGTTATATTCATGTCCTCGGCTTTCCTTATTCCTACTCCGCCAAATTCTTTCGGTTTACAAATTTTATCCCAGCTAATTAGTGGATGATAGTTGGCATCTTTATTCCAAAAGAACTGCCTGTTAATTTGGCCAAGTTCTTTATGTATCGATGTTGGTAGCATGAAACTTTGCATGATAAAGCTGGGTTTGACATTAAGATTGGCTTTGATTAGAATGGTTCTTCCCTCCTGAGATAGGGTTGAAGCCTTCCATTTTGATAGTTGTTGTTTGGATTTATTGATGACCTCCTCAAACAAAGATTTGTTCACACGTCCATTGATAATTGGGCAACCTAAGTATTTTTCAAGGCTTGTGCTTGGTCAGATATTCGTGTTTTGTTGGATCAATCTTTTAGTTCCGTTGTCTACATTTTGAGACGTTTGAAAAGCA
Source organism: Fagopyrum homotropicum (assembly GCA_033239125.1). Taxonomy (NCBI): domain Eukaryota; kingdom Viridiplantae; phylum Streptophyta; class Magnoliopsida; order Caryophyllales; family Polygonaceae; genus Fagopyrum; species Fagopyrum homotropicum. The sequence continues at coordinate 11,078,011 of BSWB01000001.1, forward strand.
GATTTATGGTAGTTGACTTTTTGTCCCGAGACTTGGCAATGTTTGGATATAATTTCGAGGACTTTATTGCATGTCATATTGTTGGCTTTCGCAAAAATAATTATGTCATCAGCAAAAGCAAGGAACTGAATGTTGGTTCCAACTCTAGAAATTGAGAATCCAATACTTTTCCTATCTTCGTAGCTTGCTCTTTGGATATTTCTTGCCAGAACCTCTGCGGCCAGATTAAACAGAAGGGGAGATAAAGGGTCCCCTTGACGTAATCCCCGTTGGGGGTGGAAAATCTTAGTCGGTTTGTCGTTGATCAAAATTGAAAAGGAGGTTGTGGAAATACACTCATTAATCCAACCAGTGAATTTACTTGAGAAACCAAATTTTCTCAAGATAGCCATAATAAATGTTCATTCTATTCTATCGTATGCTTTTTCCATATCCAATTTGATTGCCACATAGCCTTCCTTTCCTTTTTTCGATTTAAATCCATGAAAGATCTCTTGGGCTATCAAGATGTTGTCGTGAATTGATCTATTTTTGGTGAAGGCCCCTTGTAGAGGGTGGATTAGCTTTGGCATTACTTCTCTTATTCTATTTGTCAGGATTTTTGCAATGATTTTATATATTGTTGAGCATAAACTGATTGGTCTATAGTGTGTTGTAGCAGATGGGTTATCGTTTTACGAAATTAAGGAAATGAATGTATGGTTAATTTGTTTGAGTATTTTCCCCGAATAGTAGAAACTTTTGACTGCTCGGATAACAGTAGGGCCCACAATGTGCCAATATTTGTTAAAGAAACCAGCAAGCATCCCATCTGGTCCTGGTGATTTGTCCCCACCAATTTCAAATATTGCTTTTTTGATGTCTTCATTGGTGAAAGGACTAACTAATTTTTTGTTTTCCAGTGCAGTAATTTCATGATGAATATTTTCTAGTTGTTTGTGGAGTTTCGACGTATTAATGGTTGTGGCTTTAAATCTATTCTCGTATTCTACAATGAACTCGTTTTCAATATCATCTTCAGAAATTAGAATATTTCCATCATTCTTAATGATTGTTGATATGTTATTATGGTTTCTTCTTCCTGTTGCCTTTCGATGATGGAACTTAGTATTTTGGTCACCAAGTTTTATTGAGCTAGATTTGGCTCTTTGCATCCAGTATTTTTGTTGATATTCAATGAGGCATTCTCTTTTCCTGCATAATCTGATGAGTTTGGCGTTGATTTGTGCCGAAAAGTTCCTATACAGTTGGACTTGCAGTTTTTCGATATTTATGTCAACCTCCCTAACTTATCTGTTTATGTTACCGAATTTTTCTCTGCTCCAAATTTTTAGCTTAGCTTTTAAAAGTGTAATTTTCCTTACTAGATTGAACATGTGGCTTCCTTGGAACTGAGCTCTCCAAGTTTGTTTAACCAAATTCTCGCGATCCTTCCTTTGTGTCCACATCATTTCAAACCGAAACGGTTTAACCTTCATTTGTTCACTAGCACTGCGTAGATCCACCGAAATACAACAGTGATCCGAGGTGGTAAATGCATGGTTCCAGGTAAAGATTTGTTGGTAAGCTTGTAGAATATCCGGTTGTGCCATTGCTCTATCTAATTTTTCTAGAGTATTGTTCTCACCATCTTTACGCTTTCTCCGGGTAAAATCATTTCCTTTTGTCACAAGGTCCATCATATTACAATTCTGAGTGAACATATACAGTCTTTTAAGCTTATTGCTTGTAACTGGTGCACCTCCCATTTTTTCCGATACCTTGAGGAGGTCATTGAAGTCCCCAATGACCAATGTCGGGTGGGGGTTTATGTTAATGTGATTTTCTAGTTTGTTCCAAAACGCATTTTTATGAAGCTCATTGGGTGGAGCATATATAAATGTGATACATATTTTAACATTAGTGGAAAGATTAGTATGCATCACAGTTATAAATCTTTTTTCTTTCATAATTACTTCAATTGTTTCATTAATCAATTGGTAACTTTTCCATAAGAGGCAGAGACCCCCTGAAAAGCCGTCAGCTGGGATGAAACAAATGTTATCGAATCTCGCTTTTTTCCAGCAAGTCTCAACTGGTTCAATACTAGTTTTCAACTCCGCAAGCATGATCATGTTAATATGATCATTCTTACATGTCATGTTCAGGTCAGTCCAAAAGTTCTACTTCCTCATACCTCGACAGTTCCAAAACGCGAACTTCATTTCATGAACTAATAGAATTTAGGGTGAGAATGCCCTAGGTTTCTTCCCTTTATGGTTAGTTTATTACCTTTTCTTAAGTTCATGGTCATGGGATTATTGTAATTAGTCCACTTTTCTGATATGTTTCCATATTTTTTTACTTTTGGTTTTCACTTTTACTTGCACCTTAACCTCTTTCCGGTAATGGTAGTGCATTCTAGCCACCAGGCGCAAATAATTTCCCATAACCTCGTCTTTTATCCTGCCACAACGATTTATAGATAGCTTATGTAGGTGCTCGAATTTTCCGCTTTTAGAAGGAACAGGGAAGTGCCTTTGATGACAGTTGTTTTCTGTAATTCGTCCACGTTCATCTAAATTGGTAGGATCAATTTCACAAGATCTCAATAGTTTCATAGGAAAGGTGAAATGAAAAGAAAACTTAATGGAATGAACGTGGGCATAAATTGAGAGTTTAATTTCATAACATCCTGAAGCATAATTGAGCATTTTCATTTTGTATGGTCAAAATCCTATAAACTGTATGTGTCTTTTGGTCTCTTGGTAGATTCTTGTATATTGCTTTTTTTCTGCCATCAAACTTGGTTCCATGTTCTGCCAAACTAGTTCCTTTTGACATTCCACCAGGTAGTACTCAAAGCAGCAATCTGAATTACCACCTTTGCTATTTTTCCCAATTTGCTGAATTTTTTGTTCCTCAGTTTTCAGAGATAACCAATTCACAATATCCAAATTGATCCTGCGGACTGGAAAAAAGCTAAACCAAGAACTCATTAGTGTAGAAACCGGAAAGAGAGGAAAAGAAGGAGATTTCAAGCATGGAAAACAGTCACTAAACACACAATAAAAAAACATAACATAATAGGAAGGGTCAAAAGGAGACCCGACAGCATACAACTTACAGTAAATTCTAGCCTGAATACCACACAACCATAGAGGTTGGCTTAAGCCTAAGATTTTGTTCGTAGAGGTATTTATTCTATCATAGATGCCCAAACCAATTCTATCAGAGGAAGGTAATTCCTCTCTAGGCAAAAAACAACATTTATTTAACATATTCATAAAAGATCAGATAAGTTAGGTTCTAATCTTTTTTGCCCCCTTCAGAGAAGAGGTGACAGTATCGCTAGTGCATCCATTCACCTTCCTCTTGCTCGAAGTTGATTTAGACCCTTCATTTATCATTTTCAATTCCTCCATTTGTCTATGCATAGTGTTGTTGGTATGGAAGGAGTCGAAAGATCCTTCATATACGAGCATTCCTTCATCAATAGGGGCTAGACTTTGGTGTAGAAAGTTAGCTAGAGCTTTTCCATCTTCGTTTAGCATAGGGTTCACTCCATTTTCGAAGTCATTTATCATGTTTATGGAAAAGATCTCATCTTCAGGAAAGGTCTGCTCAGCAGCTTGCTCGAGGAAGGTGGGTTGCACAGACTCTTGCCCAAACATGTCATCTTTCTCATCATTAGGGATCTATCCCTCAGTTTTTTCCTCATTGGGATCTTGAGTGACCTTGTGTTCTTTCTCTTCACTAGGGCCCAAGGAGCTGCTCTTGGAGCTTTGAGAGGAGAGGTCATTGAAGGAGACAGTAACCCCACTCGTTCCAGACAGATAAGGTTTTACTCCACTGACAAACACCACTAGTGTTTGTTTTTTTTCTTTTTGTGATTCATAACTGGGGTCCAGTCCAAGTCCTTCTCCTCTTCATTCCCTTACCTTTCTCAGAGAAGGGGTCTAGTCTAATGAAATGCCCCACTTTGTTCACTTCAATGATGGCTCTTAAGGCTTCTTTGTTGATGTACTCAGGTGGAATCATAGGGATTCGGACCCAAGCATCCAGACATTGAAGTTAGGCTTCCAAGGTTTGAGGATAAGAATGTGGCCAAAGATGTGGTAGGGTCTCTTTTCCCATATCATGAGTTTGTCATTATGATTAGAGAAGATAATTTCAAACCAGTGATTCAGTTTAGGAACAATTTAGACCTCACCTTTGATGTTCCTCCACTCAAAAAGGATCTTAGTTCTAACCTTGCTGAACTCCATAGGGTTCTCAAACATTCTACTCATAAGAGAAGATTATCTTATCTTAGTAAAGTGATACTTTACTTTGGAAAGCAGACTAAGGTATTCTTCCAGCTTTGCATCATCATTCAGCACCTCTTTGCCTTTCTTGGATTTGGACTTCCCAGCACTTAGTCCTTCTGGTTGGGATCATCAGAGGCTCTTGGCTTCTCCTGGGTATTAGGATTCTTGGTTTCTCTATCTTTGTTTTTTGGTATTTTACACACTTTCTCTTTGTAGGAGGGATTGTATTCACTCATCCTTGCTCTCTCAATATACTTAGCAATCAAGATATGTTTGTGTTGTCTTTTTGGTGTGGGATTGTTGTTCAATATATAGGCCAAGTTTTTCATCTTCGTACAACTGGAACAATTCAAGACCTTTCTTCTCGTATCACTCATATATTTCACAGATTTATGCATACAAAAATCAAAACCATTTTTAATTTCTGAAATGAAATAGTCATCAGGAATAATGAGCGTTTTGTAGTAGATGCCAGAAAGCCAAATAAGAAAAACGTGAAAACAGGTAAAGGAAAGAAGGCACCTGCAACTGTGGAGTTTAGCCATGATTTCTGAATTTCTGGCCTGTCTTCGATTTGTTCTGATTGCGTTTGAGTGTTGTTCGCTTTTCCAGTTCAGGATGAGATGCAGAGCAGCCTGTTGTTTCGATTCTGTGTACCGTCTAAAATTAGCCTCCACAACCTTAGAAGAATCATGATTATGAGCAGTCATTGGGTGAAGAAGAACCCAATCTCTGCTACGCCGTCTAGATTTGTCAAAAGCGGAATCACCCGCCGAACTATTTTGCAGGATGAGAAGCTGGGAACGTCGATCGATCTCCTCCTCAGATCCTTCCTTTTTCATGTGGTGTTTAGCCAATTTTAGGTAAAAGCCCCCTTTGCTCCCTGACTTCTCGATTCCCATTGTGTCGATTTTCAGGCTCCTTTGAGATCTCTTTGAAGACATAAGTTTTACAGGAACGATTATTGGTGGTGATATTGTCGCTAGAGGGGATTTCATGATTGTTGGAAAGGGACAGAAGATCGCTTGAGATTTTAGGGATTTTGCTTTGGGGATTTGCTTTCCTTTGGCCTGACTTGGTAAAGATGTATGTCACGTGAGGCGCGTACTTTTGAGAGTTTTTTGGGTTTTTCATTTGACTAAATTTATTTCTATAACGATCATTTTATTTTGGTTCAAAACATTTCCTTCTTCCCAAAGTTTTTTTTATATTCTTAGTGGAATGTTGAACAATTGAAGAAAAGCTTAGTCATACGTTCACCAAAGATAAGATAGGCGAGAATGCAAACCACAAATATGTGGAAAAAAAATAAAAAAAATATAGCGGGATTCAGGTTTAATCTTATATTTTTCGGTTTCAGGATAAAAATCTTAAATTCAGTATAATTTAAAAATAGGGAGAAAAAATATTGAGGCAAGCGTAGAGCCGTAGACACATTAGGATTTTGATCCAAAACGTTACACTTAAATGATTCAATAATTTCAAATGTATGTATCTATGTGTGTATGTATCCATGCATGCTCGATAAAATCATAACAGAAATAACCGAAGACTCCCTATTCGATAAAATCCTAATAAAAATAAACCGAGACTCCTCGATTTTATGAAGTGTGACGATTCAAATATATTCAACGCGATACTTCTGCACAAAGCAAATTGAGGAGAATAAGTCCTACCCAAAAACATAACCTATAGAAATAGAAATTAGGTCTAACTTTTCATATAAGAGGGTGTTTCGGGTAAAAAAGTTATAAACTTTTGCTCAGATGATTTTGGATAGATTGTGATCTAAAGTCTTTTCACTTCCATCATTCTTTAATTTATTCAATTATTTTATTCTTTTTTATTTATATATCTACCTTACATACTTCAAAACTATGTAAATATTCCCAAAAAAATACTACTCAAGACATGAGATATCTTAATTTAAATAAAAAGGAGTTTTTATTTTATTTAAATAAGTTCAGTACCGTAGAAGCTCAACCGCCACGTAGATAAATTAGTTTAGTAAAGTATATAGAATTCTATTCAAATACACCTTTATCATAATTTTATATTTATAGATAAAATGTTAAAACATTCATTGTAAAATCATTCTGTAAGGTTTGATCATAAAACATATATAAATGTTTTTCTCATCATTAAAATGAATTTTTAATGTGATAAACGTAATTTATAGCTGAATTTAGGGGGGGTGAAATATTTGAATATAATTTCTCCGGCCACGACAAGATTTGATAAGATCAACACGAATACACACAACACTACAATTGACGATGATGTCGTTATTTGTAGCTTTGGCCGGAGGTGGGACACGTGAAGTGACGTTGTCGGGAGGCAGCATAAACGTATAACACCACATCTGTACATCAAAACGACACGTAGAAGAAGCACACACTCGTCGGACTGCATGCAATCTTACTGCCAAATGTACATCGCCTTTCTTTCTATATTAACTCGTACGTACCTCATCCCAAATACAACAAACAAAAAATGGGATTCAAATCAAAGCTTCCAGTCTTCTTCCTTGTTTTCTCCCTCTTCGTCTCCTTCACTTTGGCCTACGACTCCGGGCGTACACTCCAGCAATGCATGAAGCGATGCCAGGAGAAAAAAAATGACTACTCCGATGTGCGCCAATGCATTGATCGTTGCCAGAGTGAAGCCGACGATGCTCATGTATCCACTGAAAGCAGCCGGAGCCCTGACCCACGCCAGGAGCTCGAGGAGTGCCGGGACTTGTGCCGGATGAGGAGGTGGAGCACTGATATGGTGCACCGGTGTGAGAAGAAGTGCGAGGACAAGTTCGAGAGGCAACAAAGAGGTGGCGGTGGCTCCTCCGATGAGGGCAAGCTTGGTCTTCAGCTCAAATCGGATAAGCCCCAACAATTGCTCGAGGAATGCCGGTACTTGTGCCGGATAAGGAGGTGGAGCACCGACATGGTGCATCGTTGTGAGGAGAAGTGCGAGGATGATTTCGAGAGGCAGCAAAGAGGCAGCGGTGGCTCCTCGGATGAGGGCAACCTTCATCTTGAGCTTAAATCGGATAAGCCCCAACAAGAGCTCGAGGAGTGCCGGAACTTGTGCCGGACGCTGAGGTGGAGCACCGAAAGGGTACACCGTTGTGAGAAGAAATGTGAGGACAAGTTCGAGAGGCAGCAAAGAGGCGGCGGCTCCGACGACGAGGAAAGGCTTAATCTTGAGCTCAGATCAGATAAGCCCCAACAAGAGCTCGAGGAGTGCCTGGACTTGTGCCGGACGCTGAGGTGGGGCCCCTACATGGTGCACCGTTGTGAGAAGGAGTGTGAGGACAAGTTCGAGAGGCAGCAAAGGAGAGGCAGCGGCGGCTCCGACGAGGAGGAGGACAAGCTCGATCATGGCTTCAAATCCGAGAAGCCCCAACAAGAGCTCGAGGAGTGCCAGAACGTGTGCCGGATGAAGAGGTGGAGCACCGAGATGGTGCACCGTTGTGAGAAGAAGTGCGAGGAAAAGTTCGAGAGGCAGCAAAGAGGCGGTGGTGGCTCCTCCGATGAGATATCGGAGGAGAGGAAGTACGAGCAGTGCCAAAGGAAGTGCGAGAAGGAGGGGCAACGGGGGCAGTCGGAACAGTGGCAGTGCCAGAAGCGTTGCCAGGAGGAGTTCGAGCGTGAGGCTGAGGGCGGGGACGACGAGAGTGAACGTGGACACCACGGCCATGACTCCGAGAAGGAGATGAGGAGATGCAGGCAGAGGTGTGAGGAGCAAGGCTATGGTTATGACTGTGATAAGAGGTGTCGCCACCAGTCTCATGGCGGGGGACGTCGTAGTCAAGATGGTTTCATCTCTGTGGTCTCTGCCTTGTTTGGCTGAAGCCATGAGGCTCTAGCTAGCCAGCATGCATTTTGGTTTCGTTTTGTTTTTGCTTAGCTTTTGTGTAAGAATAAGAATATCCATCCATGTATGGATGGGATGGAGAGAGTGAGTTGCTCTCTCGAACGACGATGTTAAATATGACTCTTTATATGGGATCTCTACTATATAACCAAATAAACTTTAAAATCAGATCAAGACTCTTTGGATTAGTAGCTTGACTTTGTATTAGCACTCGTTTTGAGTTTTTTTTCTTTGGCAAGGATTAAATAGTTACAAATGATTAGGTTTGTCCTTTTTCGCGATCTTTGGCGTATCCCGACACCATTGAAAAACAAATCCGTTGGCGTTCCCTTGCCCAACGGCATTGTAAAACACATCCGTAAGCCCATCGGCATTGAAATGTATCCGTAATTCGAATGTACCCAGCTCGAATGTTACCCAATGACGGTACATGATTCGAATGTTATCCAACGACTATTCATATATATAACGACTATTCATATATATAGCGGTTGAATTCAAATGTTACTAGTACATAATTCGAATGTTATCCAACGACTATTCATATATATAACGACTATTCATATATATAGCGGTTGACTATTCATATATATAACGACTATTCATATATATAGCGGTTGAATTCAAATGTTACTAGTACAAATGTTACGTTCAGATGTTACTCGACAACCATAAGTATAATTATATATGTTAGAGTCTACCATGAGTATAATTATACATGTTAGAGTTGAATGTTTGAGGTTTTGAACTTTGTAAATACAAAGTGTTCCAAGAGTAGCGACTACCCTTTCATCTCCATTCTTCTGTACTTACTTCAAAACATAACAATGGTATATGTATGGACTAGATTCGTTTTCATTCTATTTTCGGAGTTAACACCAAATGGGCCCTTAGAGTCTACCGGGCTATTTGGGTGAACTTAGACTCGGGCTATTTGGGTGAACTTGGTAGGGATTATTCCACTATGTTGCAACTCCACGATAAAGAGAATCAAGTGAATTTGGCACAGAGTATAAATGTTTTCATACTGGTTTTAGGTTCAAAACCCTTGAGAGATAGTGTTGTAGACATTATTTCCCTTTATTCTTTTACTCGAAAATTCAGGTTGGACTTTTTGTGTTGAATTTATCGAGCTTTGTTTGATATTTGCTTGAAGTGATAAGACTGGACCGTGAGCTTCACATCTCGCAAATATTTACAAGACCCGATTGTTAGATATAGAAATGAATATAAGAATGTATTTTTAATGAAGTATAAAAAATAAAATTATGACTATTTGGTTTTTAAAAATTAAATTGACTAATAAAAGGGTTTTGAAAGAGTTAAAAGCTATGTTTTAAGTCAAATCTTTATTATGTAGATATAGGACATAATAATATAATTTTATTGTCTAATGCATCATTATTTTAGGGTTTATCCATTTCTATAAGTTTCCTAAACACAATTGGTAAATTTGATAACAAAATCACTGGAATCAACCAGTTTGATAATTTATCATAACTTTTTGCAATGATTTGATTAATATTTTAATTGAGGTGACAAAACATAGTTTTATGATTATATGGTAAAAATCTCATAGAGCCAAATAAAGTAATTTAAGTCTAGATGGATGGGAAGTGGGCCGCCATTACATTATGGGCCTATAGGATTAGTTGTCGGCCCAAACTTCCTTACGGCCCAATACAAGCTCCACAGTTCTAATTTAGTAAACTTGCGTAGAAATAAACACACCAAAATGTATTTAAATTCACATTTTTTTGTTTAAAAATAAAATACTGAAAATTTTAATTAGGTAATATCCTATAAATCATACTGGTCGCTGGGTAAGCTGGTGGATTAGAAAACAAATTTAAATTATATATTATTTTTACGTGTCTAATCATGAGAACCCTAACTGTCACATGTCATTTTAGCAATTAATAATAATTTAAAATTTTTAATTAAATTTATTAATTACTTAAAAACTAAAAATTTAAATAAAAAAATTTATATCACTATTTATAAAAATCAATTACTTAATAAGTTGTTGAGATTTATTTGTTAGAAATAACGCATCATTACTATTGCACAACAATTTTTTTTATATTTTAAACCTTACATTTAATATATCATAATATTTATTATAAATTAAATTTAAAATACATTCTCACACAAGGTGCGGGTAATACACTAATATATATCTAACTCGTGATCAAATACATACCTAAGTAAAATCAGATACAAAGATTTTTTTTTTATGAGATTATACACTAAGGTGAAAGCCTTAATGAAGGAAAATAGTTTGGTTGGAAGGGAACTAAGATTAAAAAAAATTGTATCCTTACAATCTCATAATCGGTGTAAAAAGGGTTATAGCATCCGACCTACAAAAGAACAATAACGAAAATCTCGAAATTTCTCTTACAAAATTGATCAACTTCATCCCCGTAATCTTATAATCTAATATGAACCGAACGTACCCTTTAATATGAAATTTTAATTTTTTTGAAGAATAAATTAAAACAAGCTAGTTAGATTAATTAAGGGTTTCGGTTTTTTTAATGTATATATTACCCAAATAAAAATATACATGAGAAATTTGGTAAACAAAAGATCAGGCACGGATTTAGAGGTGGGTTGAGGTTTGCTACAGCCCACCCCATATTATAATAAAACAGTTTGAACTATGTACATAAAGTCTTGTGTATCACAATGATAACTAGGTTTCAGAGTGCAAAAGTGGGTTTTGTTTTTTTTTTTTTTTTTTGATGCAAACACATATCATTAATTACCCCAAGTCTTTACACATAATAAACTCTAAAAAGAAAGGGACAGAAGATAAGCAACAATCAAACACAGGAATTAGAGGTTGTTGTTTTGCCAAGCAGTGAGCTGCCTCATTACCCGTTCGTCGTACGAAGCTCCAACAAAAGTGGGTTTTGTTGGTTACAAGTTCGAATCCTATTAATATTTTTTGTTATATTTTGTTTTTTTTAATTTCTCAAGTTTTATTAGCTAGTGCAAAAATATTATATTTTTCTATTATTCAGGTTCTCTAATTGAAGTTACTGTAAACATAACTAATATTTATGATGTTTTATTTCATTAAGTTTTTTTAAAATTAGTTTTCTTCTTTACATAAACTTTTAAAATTATCATAATATACATATAATATATGTTTTTTTATAATAATAACCTTGCTTTGTAAGTAATATAATATTCTAATTTTAATATTATAAAATTGGACACTAATTTTTCAACCCTAAGTACATTACGACGGATAAAAAAATCGAAATTGTATGTATACTTTTAGAATATCCAAAATTTGGATCCTAGATCCGTCCCTACAAAAGATGCCTTGATATCTTTATGAATTGTATATTCCGATAAGGGCAGTCATGTGAGTCGGAAAAACTTATAAAAAAATATTATCTAGTCATTCAAATTATCGAATCCTAACTTTTAATCACTCGAGTCGAGTAATGAATGAATTTTATAAATAAATAAATAAATAAATAAAAACACTTAATTACAGTTTTGTTGAAAGGAAGAAAATGAACTCAGTCAAGCAAACTCAACTTAACTAAACTTGTTATACTTCACACCACTGGAAAGACAGATCCCAAACCTCTCTCATTGGGTAAGCAGCTCGGAATAAATCTTATGTAATCATTCCATCTTTTGCTTCTGTTGTTATTCGGTCCAAAAAGCCTCTTTGTAAATTCTCTTTCTGATCAATACAATTAAACCTTAAAAAAAAACTTGTTATACTTTATAGAAACATGTCCTTAACAATTAGGTTAATCTTATTCCTCTTCCATAATTCCGTACGTGTGTATAACCCATTACTAAAATTTGTGCTTCAGTTCTTTGAGCCTTCGTATCATACCAATTAGTTACTATATTCTTAAGCAAAGTGTGTGATCGTATGTATAAAAAACTATATACATAATATATATCATAATCATTAACAAATTATATACCAATATATGTTTATATATACATGTAATATGACAAACCTATATACGATTGTCAAACTATTTATTAATAAAAAAGTAGTAAAAACATTTGAGTATTTGAACTTGATAGTAGATATACCACTAAACATATTTCTATTACTTATTTAAAATATAAAATTATATGTACTATAGGCATTTTTTATAGTTTGTCAGGATTTTTTTTTTTTGCGATATATATTTTTAGTTATACAATAAATGATTTTTTAAAAATCTGATTATGACATTAATAAAAGAGTAGTGGTATTGTCATTGTGTTAGAGCCTTAGAGCATCCCCAACAACTTCTTCATTTTAAAATATTTGGAGAATTTTAAAGATTTTTTGGTCCAACAGATTCTCCATCTCATTCTCCAAAATGGAGAATAATGAGAAAAAGTGGGGACTCTTCCTTAAATTTGAAGACATTCTCCAAATAAATGAAGAGTTTTTCAAGATAGGGAATCTGTTGGATTTGATAAAAATATTAAGGGTATATTTTTACTTTTGATTCTCCATTTTGGAGAAGAGTTTAGGGAAACTGTTGGGGATGCTTAGAGGAGTATTCTCTTCGCAGTTTTTGTCCGATATTTTTTAATATTGTGTCGTATGTTTTTTTTGTTTATGTATGAAATTTTAAAACTAAAACTTTGTAGTAAATAAAAAAGTGAGTAGTTAATAACTATGCGTAGATCATAAGTCCAAAATCAAATCGAAAACAATATTTTTTTATGAAAACAAGAATCGAAAATCGAAATTAAAAAAGTCTGTTCGGTTTCGGTTTCGGTTGGACCTAAAACCGAAATTTGATAATATAAACTCGAAAACTGAACCTACTAGTATTGGTTTAGGTTTTAGACCTAAACAGACCTAAAAAAGCACATTTATTAAATATCATACCCGAGGAAATTATAAAGAAACTAACTTGCACACCGATGAACATTATGGATTTGAGCAGTGTTACAAAAATTAAGACTACATTAAAAAGAACAAATTGATTCAATTAATTCTACAATACAAGTCATCATTCTCATTTTTATACTTGAGTAAGTAAACATGTTATAAATCCTTAATTTTTGGTTCGATTAAGGAGGTATGCGGGAGTAAGAAGGGTATCAAAACACCGAGGGTCGCGGGGGAAGTGTGGTTGTGAGTAGCACCGACAACGACTTGAGCTTGAGGAATAACATACAACAACGATGGAGAGGTCAGTCGGTAGATGGGCAATGAGAGGAGCTTGCTCGTGTGAATATATCTAAAGTTTTAACGTAACAGGAGAATATTTATGTGATATAATTAACGTATCTAACTGATTAAGATATAAATGAATAGAGCGTAACAAAAAAGTCGATACCATGATAATTAGGATTGATATTGTATGAATATATTTAGTTGCCTTCTAGGTTTTATTAACATTATTATTCTTTTCCTTATTTAACGTTACCGTTATATAGTCTAGTGTGTGTATATATATATATATATATATATATATATATATATATATACATATATATATATATATATATATATACACACTAGACAAGTCAATTGATTCATTTTATGAGAATATAATTCTCACATGGTATCGGGCTTCATTCGATCCTCAAACAAAACGCGTTCAGAAAAAATTCGAGCATGGTTGCTCTTGAAACAACAAGCCCTTACTACCTACATCCTTCGGATCTTCCTGTAATTTCTCTTATTTAAGTGATCCTCAAAGGAGAAACAAACTTTTCCGAATGGAAAAGAAACTTGATGATTGCTTTCCGAGTCAAGCGAAAACTTGGTTTCATCGATGGCTCGATTAAATGTCCAGAGGAGACATCTACTGATTTTCAACACTAGAGCCCCGTAAACTCGATGCTTGTAGGCTGGATATTACAAACGACAGATCCATCCGTTCGCTCGACGGTTTCAAATCTGGATACCGCTCGTGAACTTTGGATCGAGTTAGAGCAACGTTACTCAGTAGGCAATGGACCACGGATCCTGAAGTTACGAGTCGACATCAGTCAGTTCCAGCAACAAGGACAATCTATCTCCGTCTACTATGGACGACTCCGTAGGATGTGGGATGAACTCGCTGCAGCTCTTCCTTCATCAACGGCGATTTGTAAACCGTGCTCCAAAGTTCTTGCGGTAGAACGAGAGGAAGAAAGAACCCATCAATTCCTCATCGGGTTAGACGATTCTTTCCAAACTCTCCGTTCAAGTATAATTTCCAAGGACATCTTGCCAACAATGAATAAAGTCTATTCATTAACGATCCAAGAGGAATGCACTCATCTAGTATCTAAAGAAGTTGAAACTCGAATGGATTCAATGGCCATGGCCGCTCGTTCTTCTCAGCGATCCACGCAAGGTACTCCGTATAAAACTCATTTACAATGTTTTCATTGTAACAAAACAGGTCACACAAAGGACCAATGCTTCAAAATAGTAGGGTATCCAGAATGGTGGACACTACCAAATAAATGACCTATTGTAACACCTTGTTTTGTAACATATTTCTTTTGTGTTACAAAAGATAGATATTGTAATGGTCTACAATTATATTGCAATGATACCATCTAATGTAACGGTTTTTGTAACGATAGAGACCTTAGGTAAAATCTAGTGTAATGATTAATGTAATAGTTATATAAAATGAAAAAAATAAAATGGTTTGGCAACGAATTATAGACCAAAGGTAATGGTACAATGTAAAAAAAAAATAAAAAAAATTGGGCCTTTGGCGGTAGAAATGAATATTTTGGCGCAAAAATTTTTTTCCCCTCAAATGAAGAACGCAGATGAGTGCTTGCCCTTTATCCCCAAAATTTCAATTTCTCTTTCCTCTAGAAAGCAACAAGTATACTTCCTATTCTACGATTGACGCTTCAATCTATTAAAACCATGTAGCCACTTCAACTCTTCAGCCAAATCCCCAAATTTCTGTAACTTACTAAAACTCGCTTTGCCCTTGGTCTGCGTGTTCATCGATTCAAGCAGAGAAGGCTGTTAGATCTTCATCGAGGTATGTTTACTGTTTCTTTCTCTAAATTCTCATTGAATCTCTCTTATATGGACATCCTTATGCAATATTTTTAGAAGGAAAGTAAAAGAAGCTAATTTTAAATGAAATATCTTGGAGAAATACTGTCTTAATTTGAAACTAGATGTTGTTAATCTACTTTGCTGATTTTTTGGGAGGATGGTGAGAAATTTATGCAGTTTCTCAAATTAAATATAGTGATTAATTTTATTGGAAGATTTTGCAGAACTTTTAGAAGGAAAGTGGATAGTTTCTTGCTGAATTTGTAGAAGGAAAGGGATAAACTTTTCAACTAAAATAAAGGGGTTAATTTTTTAGAAAGAAAGACTACTTGCTGATTTTTTTGGAGGCATTAGAGCATATTCTTATGCTAGTTCAAGAAATAGTATGATTTTGTAGAAAGAAAGACTACTGACTGATTTTTTGTTGTTGAAGAAGAAGAAATGGTTTGAGTTAATGATCTTTGGTGGTGAATTGATAGCATGCGTACAACAATGTTTTGGGATTGTACATAAAACCAAAGTTGAAATTTTCTCTGGACATTAATTTTTCTAGGATTTGGTTTAAGAAAGTATATAAAATTTACACACAAGAAGAATATATACTAGTGGGGTTGTAGATCCAATAATTACAGTCTTTGATGGTATAGTATAGTTTCGTGGGAAAAACGAGTTGCACAAGACCTTTGAATATAATCTGTTTTTTGTGGTCTACCTAGCTATAGTATACTCGTACGCTGCAACGATTTTTCAAGTGTATATAATGCGGGTGTCTTACTGTCTTATACTTGTGTAGTTTTGCATTGGTTATTTAGTGAATCTGGATCATGTTTGTTAAAGAGTTTTCTCAAATGTTCAACTTCACTCATACAGAAGATGAGCAATGTTAGAGCATATTCGTACGTGATTATTCTAGAAAGTAGGTTTTCTGATGTTACTTATATATAATGGAAATGCAAGAAGTTTCTCAATTGATAATGTTGACTAAAATTCAAATTGTTAAAACAATAAAGAAACATAACATATAAACTTTAAAAATGACATATGACATTGAAATACTAATGACTAACGGGGCTCATTAAAACATGATCTTTTACAAAGTAGACGTTTGGATTAGAGTATCACATTTATGGAGGATCAATAGCGTGTTTGTATATTTTTTGTATATATAGTTTCCAAAGAATTTGGTATTTAAACTTATTATCTTGTGAACTCATGATGTTATTTATATATAATGGACAGGCAAGAAGTCTCTCAATTGATAGGCTCAAGGTGGTCTAAATATCAGTTAATTGTATAATCTATTCGATAAGGTAAGTTTTTACATGCGATGCATTTCTTATTTATGATGTTTACTGGTTCTGTTTTTTTTTCTTCTTATTTTCCTAATTACTTTTTTTTCCCTCTCATTTAAAGCATGATGATATTTTATTTTTTCCTCCTCTTAAAGTTGGCCTACTGATCTTTTTTATTTTAGTAGAATTTTATTTCATGAA
The DNA here is from genome assembly GCA_033239125.1 of Fagopyrum homotropicum. Taxonomy (NCBI): domain Eukaryota; kingdom Viridiplantae; phylum Streptophyta; class Magnoliopsida; order Caryophyllales; family Polygonaceae; genus Fagopyrum; species Fagopyrum homotropicum. Next base: position 11,094,675 of record BSWB01000001.1, read on the forward strand.
TCAAGACGGGAAATAAGTAGGAAATTTAATATATGTATACATATAAATATTAGTAAACTATTTTATAGAATATACATTCTGAATTTTGACTTAAATGCCATGATTTGTAAATTTTAGGCCATCAGTTTGCTTAGTCAACATTTTTAATTACAGAAATGACAAATTGATATGAATTTCCTCGATGGAGGGATGAATATGAAAAGGGATTGGATGAATATCTCGAAGATGCATTTGCAACTAGAGCTGAAGGTGAACAAATATCTTGTCCATGTGAAAAATGTTGCTACCGGTATTGGTTTCACGAAAAGAATACGGTGAAAGATCACGTCATTTTAAATGGTTTCATTCCTAGATTGGAAAATCCTCCAAACCCTACTGTTAGTGTTGAAGTGATGCCTAGTGATTTTGAAGAAGTATATGAAAATGCCGACATGGCTGGACTGTTGGATGATACTTTCAGAAATCATGCAAATGCAGAGACAGAGACTTTTTATAAGTTAGTGGAAGAGGGCCAACAAGAATTATATCCGGGTTGCAAGAACTTTTCGAAACTCTCCTTTACTATTCGATTGTTCCTTTTCAAGTGCGACCACAAGCTAAGTAACAACGCCTTTGATGAATTGCTAAAGATTGTAGGAGCTATGCAACCGGATGCAAAGCTTCCAACATCTTTTAGTGAAGCCAAAAGTGATTTAAAGGGATTAGGGTTAAGCTACACAAAGATAGATGCGTGTCCCAATGATTGTATGCTATATTGGGAAGATCATGTTGAAGCAACACATTGCCATGTTTGCAAATCTCCTCGGTGGAAATCAGATGAGAGGGATGAAACAGCCGGGAAACCTCGACGAGTTCCGCTCAAGATTTTGAGGTATTTTCCTATCAAGAAAAGGTTGCAAAGATTGTTCATGTGTGCAACAACAGCACGTGATATGACATGACACTCAGATGGTCGTTTGAAGGATACTTTTTTAAGGCATCCGGTTGATGGTAAATCTTGGAAAGATTTTGACTTGACATTTCCTGAGTTTTCAAGTGAACCTCGCAATGTGAGACTGGGATTAGCAACTGATGGTTTCAACCCTTTTAGCACAATGAGCATTTCCCATAGTACATGGCCCGTTATATTAATGAATTATAACTTGCCTCCATGGATGTGCATGAAACCAGAGTTTTTTATGCTTGCTCTACTTATACCTGGCCCTCATTCCCCTGGAAACAATATTGATGTATACATGCAGCCAATATTTAAGGAACTTGTTGAAATGTGGAAGTTTGGAATAGAGACTTATGATGCTTCAAAGAAACAAATGTTTAAAATGCATGCAGCATTATTGTTCACTGTAAGTGATTTTCCGGCGTATGCAATGTTAGCAGGTTGGAGCACAAAAGGGAAGAGAGCATGCCCTTGTTGTCACTATGAAACTTGCTCAAAGTATTTGAGCAAGAGCAGAAAGACTTGTTACATGGGTCATGATAGATTTTCAGCACAACAAATAAATGAGGACAATCAAGGACTTGCACCAACTCGCTTATCGGGGGCTGAAATTTCAGAGCTACTGGCTGATATTCAGAATGAATTTGGCAAGGTGGAAAATAGAAAGAAGAAGAAACCAAATGAAGAAAATCCATGGAGAAAGAAGCCAATATTTTTTGAATTGCCTTATTGCGAGCGTATTTCTTGCGGTCATTATCTTGATGTGATGCACATTGAAAAAAATGTGTGTGACAATATTATTGGTACTTTGTTGGACATACCAGGAAAGACAAAAGATCATGTGAAAGCACGAATGAATTTGAAAGAAATGAATTTGATGCCAGAACTTCAGCCTAAGGAAACTGCAGATGGGAAAATTGAAATTCCAAAGTCAAGATTTTGGATGACAACAGAAGAAAAACGAACATTTTGCAGTGTCATTAAAAATGCTAAATTACCCAAAGATTGTGGTTCAAACATTGCAAGATGTGTGCAAGTTGCTGAAAGAAAGATCACAGGGTACAAAAGTCATGATGCTCACCTTTTAATGCAACACTTGCTTCCGGCTGTAGTGAGGGCTACACTACCTAAAGATGTTGCACTTCCTTTGATTAAATTGAGTGATTTTTTCAAGGCTGTTTGTAGCAAGGTTATTGACCCCGCTGATCTTGATAAGTTGCAATGTGATATTGTTGATGTTCTTTGTGAGTTTGATAGGATTTTTCCACCAGCTTTTTTTGATATAATGGTGCATTTGCCTGTTCATTTAGTGGAAGAAATTAAGCTCGGTGGACCAGTTTCCTCAAGATGGATGTACCCTATTGAAAGGTATCTACGTGAGTTGAAGTCATATGTTAGAAACAAGAGTCAACCCGAGGGCTCAATTGCGGAAGGATACATAGCCAAGGAATGTGTTACATTTTGTTCTAGATATATTTATCATGATGTAAAATCTGACAATGCATTGAAGAAGGTGGATGATGCTAGTGAGACGCCACTTTTGCTACCAAGATTAGGTACTCCTATAATGGGTCAAGGAAACACAAAGAAAACTTACGGTGCATACAAGATTGATATCACCACATGGCATCAAGCACACATATATGTCTTATACAATTGTGGTTCAGAGGATGTTGAGAGATACATTAAGTAAGGCATAAACTTACTTTCTCATTTTTGACATATGTATGGAGAGAGAAATACATACATATTAATTAATGATACCAATACTTAACTTATTCCAACTTGTATGCAGGGAACATCAAATGGTCATAAGCCACCAAAAGAAAAGGAAATGGGACAATGCTCATATCCACAACAAAGGTTTTGTTGATTGGTTTCTAGATAAGGTTATTTACGAGCTTGAGCAAGGTGAAGAAGTGTCTGACCATGTTCGATGGTTATCAAAGGGACCTTCTTTTATTGCTAAAAAGTACACGGGATATTCTATTAATGGGTTTAAGTTTCATACTGCAAATCGTGATGCAAATTGTAAGACCCAAAATAATGGAGTGACTTTAACAGCATTAACTCCTAGTTTTTCCAGCAGTAAGGATAAAAGTCCTATCTTAGGAGATGTCACTTACTATGGGTCCATACAAGAAATCATTAAAATCTTTTATCAAGGTGACAATAGTGTTGTTTTATTTAGATGTAGATGGTTCCAGTCTGAAAAGGATGATTATGGCCTTTCTCGGATAAACTGTAACAAGTCCATCTGTAATGATGAGCCATTCATCTTCGCATCTCAAGCACATCAAGTTTTTTTTGTAGAAGATCCGAAAAAAAAGGCTTGTATTTTGTTGTCCATAGTATTCCAAGAGAACTATTTTGATTATTATATGAATCAGTAACTTTGCAATGATATGACTTTTTATAAAATTACTTTATGAAGTATTCAATTTATTCATGTAGTATGGGAAGTCCTCCACAGATTGTATATTTATTTATATGTGCTAAAATCTTTTATATATGTTTAGTTTCTTAGGCGACAAATGGGAAAAAGAAAAAGATCTCAATATAGAAAGGTTGTGGACATGTCAGATTATGAGAAACAAAGGATGAGTAAACTAATGTTGAATGCATCAAGGATGGAAGCAGTTGGGTTGGGAACTTTGGCTACTAAAATTTTATCTTCAAAGTATGACGTTGGTGCAAACAGAACAAGGATATCAAAAGAAACTAGTGTAGAAGAAAATGATTCAGAAGATAGTTCAGATAAAGATAGGGGATATGAACCTACTTTTGGTGAAGATTTTGAAGAAGAATTGAGGATCATGCAAGGTTTCCCTCTTGGAGAAAAGGTATGTATATATGAAACTACTTTTTGGCTTAACATTTTACCCATCAATATCTGTTTATGATACAATCCACAATATATGATGAGGTAAAGCTTGGCTGGATTTGTTATGTTGATCTACTTTACATGCTATATTGTTTATGTTACAAATTTCTTGCTGAATTTGTAGGGAAAAGGGAGAAAAGTGAAAATTTTTTGTTGAATCCATGCATCTATCTTTATTGACTAAATTTGTTTATTGTGATTTGTCAAATGAATGGATTTCCAGGTTTCAAGAATGTCAGAAGGTTTAAGTAACAAAGGAGAAAAGAAACAATTACATCAAACATCATCAATGGCCGAATTTGCAAAACTAAGAAGTAGGATGTTTAAGGAAATAAAGAAGAACCCACAACTAGAAAAATTGGGCAAGAGAGTGATGCAGGAAAGTTGTCAACAATATAAGGATGTTGATCGTCAACAATATCGTGCTACAGGAACGATGGATGTGTATAAAAAACTGAAGAGAAATCAACCGAAGAGGCATTGTAACAATCTTTCAAGTGCTGATTTATCTCCGACTATTGTCTTAAATGATGCAGTTGATGAAACTTTGTTGACTACACCGTCAAATCAAGATTTTCAAGTTTCACCATTGACATCAGCTCTTAATCAAGATATGTCAGGAACACACATCAATGTTCTTCCCCAAGAAGCACTAGAAATTAATCACGACATGCCCCCTTCAGGTATTCACTTATTTTGTTATCTTTTTATTATGATTTCTAGTTTGAATGCTTAACTTCCTAAATTTACTAATTAAAATATTAGCTATAAGAAAAAAACATCGTGGACCAACACTTATGGTAAAGGTTCACCGGCGTCAATTTGAAGAGCGCCCGATCATAGTCCTAAATGCAAAAGGGCAACCAGTTGGACCTTCTAAACATGCTCTTGCTGAACTTGCCGCCTTCTTAGGGACACTTGCTAGAGATCCTCACATGACACCCTTAAATATCCTTGATTGGAAGTTTATGCCTACAAAAGAGAACATTTGGAGCTATGTCAAGGTATAACTAGATATCATATCTTCTACTTATTTTTAGAAACTTTTCTGGTAATATTTATCAATCTATGATGTAATTCATGTGAAGGAGAAATTCATAATTCCAGAGGAAGGGAAAAAATATGTGTTGGAAACTGTCAATGAAAATTGGCGTGTTTACAAATCAAGGTTGAAGAAGAAACACTATATTCCTTATACAACAACAGAAGAGAGGTGGGATAAACGTCCCGACATGGTTCCAGAAAAACAATTTAGAGATCTCTTAGATTATTGGGATAGTCCCGTGGGAAAGGTACATTTTCTTATTGGATTAATCAAACTTAATGCTTAATTTCAATACTACTATTATTCAATGTAGGAAATTGCTCGTGTTAATGCATTCAACCGACAAAAGTCTGAAGATGTGCACACTATGGGTCCTACCTCACTTGCCTTCAAACGCTATGAATTGGTATTGCAATCCATCTTGAATTATATTAACATGTGGAATTATCATAACTTTATTATTCTAAATCCTACTATTTTTTTATTAGGAACAAAAGGATGCAAATAAACAACCTCCGTCAGAGTCAATGGTCTACAAAGAGTCTAGGAAAAGAGATCCTACACGTGTATACAAGACAGATGGTTGCAAGACTAAGGAAAATATTGTATGGTTTATATTATTCTAATCATTAATTCGATATAACTAATTAGTTGTCTTTATTAACTTTTATCTTTTACGATAATCAAGTATATATTTTATTAATATTTTTCGTTAAGCAGGAGAAAATGAATGGTATACAGCTGAAAATTGAAAGTGGAGACAAGAGCAAAAATATAGATGCTTTTCGTGAAGTTATTACAAAGGAGCGTGGTGGTCGGGTATTTCTTGAAAGCAAAGGTGTCACAAGGTCTTCGTTGAAGGACAAGAGGGAAATGGAAGGCTATATAGTTGATCAAAACTTTTTTGAAAATATGAAAGCAAAGTGGATAAAAGAAGTAACTCCAGCTTTGGCATCAGCAATTATGTCTCAACTACAAGAAGCCAATCCTCATATGAATTTGGTTATCCCAGATTTTACATGCATTTCAACAAATTCAAATCAACTTACAAGTGAGCAAGTTTTACATAGTGATACGGAAACTCGTCCATCACCACAGGTATTTTTTTACATGCTTTTTTACCTTATTATATAATTGAATTTTTATCAATCTCTCTAGTTGATGTTTGGTAAAATTTTATATTCTCATGTTCTGTTGTAGCTTAATTCATTGTGATGACTTAATTGCTTAAGTTGTAATTCTGTTGACTATTGGGTATTTGTTGCATTGTGTTATTTGTGTGCTATCAAGATTTTACCCTCTCTATTGTTCTTGTTGTTTGAGACAAATGAAATGAGTGGAATAAGTCATATGTTAGGTCATGATATCATTTAAGCATGATATTTGATGGTACTATTGTTGCAACATGTGTCTTGGTTTGCTAGTTTGTTTCTTAATGGGTATAAATCAAGTTGGGGTTTGCTGATTTGTTTATTAACGGTAATACTGTTGCAATATGTTTGATGATTTGTTTCTTTTGGGGCTGAATATTTTAGTATTTTTGAGATTTGATGAATTGTATAAGTTAAATATGACAACAAATGCCTCCATTATTTTGGATATAGTGCTAATTTGAGTTTTATTATTCTACTATTGTCTATTGATTATGATAGTAGAAAACTGAAATATTATGATGCCATGAATATCCTCTATATTTTTGTCCTATTTGGTTCACTTTGCAATTAATGCTTAATTTTGATATTTTTTTTGCAGGATGAAGATATGGAATTATGACTTCAACTAATCAAGAATGAATATGGTTGAATTATATGCAAAAATGATTGGCCATGTACATGGATTCTTGATCAAGTTATTTTGGTACATGTATGTGATCGAATTTGCCTAAAAGATCAATATACATTGTAATGAACGTAGATGATTATCATTTTGGTGCTCCCTTTTGTAAATACTTTTATTAAGAAAATTTTACTTTGAGTATATCAATGTTTAAATGTATGGTCTTTTATATATATATATATATATATATATATATATATATATATATATATATATATATATATATATATATATATATATATATATATAGGGTCCAGTTCCGGTGAGGAGTACCCTTGCAGATAGGAATGAGGAGAGCCGGGGTGGTGACATGTGGCATGCCACGTCATCGTTTTTTTTTTCCAGATTTTTTTTTTGTAAATAAAATTGGTGTTCATATTTTTATAAGTATGTGTTCATTTTTAAAAGAGTCATTGTTCATATTTTATCAATAAATGTTCATTTTTTTCAAACACTAACTTTTCATTTTTAACATTAATTGTTCATTTTTGTATTTTTTTAAAACATTTTTTCGGATTTTTTTTTTTGAAAATTATGCTATTCTTTCAAATCGTGTTAATAAAATATGATGTTCATTTTTTTACAAGTATGTGTTAATTTTTTTTAAGTTATGGTGTTTATAATATGATGTTCATTTTTTTTGAAAATTATACTTTTCTTTAAAATCGTTTTTATAATATTCAGAGATCGACTACATAAAAAATTGTGCAATCAAAGAGAATACAAGAAGATTCAGGTTTGGTTTCTTCGAATTTCTACTCTCACTGTTTAGATTTCCATTCTTAAGGTTTATGTTTCATTATGATTGATGTTTGTGTTCGAAATCAAATTTGTTTGATTTGTGTTTGATAAGTTTGATTGAGAAAATACATGTATATACATATGTTGAGTTGGTCTAATAGCTCCAATTGAATGATCTATATGCTCATTTTAGTGTGCACGCAAACTGTTCGGCAAAATGCCTTATAGATAATAGTTTATAATATTTACAAGAACAATGACATAAAAAGTATGAACACTGACAAATAAAAACATGAACAATGACATATAAAAGTACGAACACCGATGACTTATCTATAACTTTGACACATACACAACATATTATGATCATCTTTTAACGTTTAGTGATGAATTTTTTTTATTTTTTGTGGTTACTAACTGTAAATGAACATCTATGCATTATAAAATGAACACAAAAGAATAAATGGATATGACACTTTGATGAATAAAAATACTATGAACACTGATGTATAAAAATATGAACAATGACATATAAAAGTATGAACACCGATGACTATTTTGAACAAAAGGGTATTTTTTCAGATTTTAAGTCAATTTACAAAAATGTCATTAATGATGAGCGTGTGAGAACCCTTGATTTAAATCCATCCAATGGCTTACAGCCCTCCTAATTCCTATCTACAAGCTCTCTCCTCACTTGAACTAAAATCTATATATATATATATATATATATATATATATATATATATATATATATATATATCCGTGTATTATGGTTGAATGGGATAAGGTAATGGTACATTTATTTATTGTAATGGTTATAATTAAGGTAATAGTTATGTATCTATTGTAATGGATATATCTAAGGCAATGCCAATATATCTCAGGTAACGGTTTAAACTATGGTAATAGATGCACATCTATTGTAACGGTTGTAAGTGTAATTTACCACAATGTTACAATAGAGTGATATACCATTACTATAGATCTAAGGCAATGGCCTCTGTTGTAATGAGATGTACATCATTACTATAGGTCTATTGTAATAGTTTTTAAGCCTTTTGTAACTAATAAGGGGCATTACAATAGGTCATTTATTTGGTAGTGGGAACAACGGAAAAGGGAGTAGTAATAACACAATTGGCGCCGGAAATAAAAACAATGCTCCTGCGCTTTCTGGAGGGTCCAACAGCCGGCAAGTTGGAGGCAAAAGTCAAGGAAACCACGCCTCCAGTAATGCAATCCAAAATGGCATTGTGTCTGCAGTAGCTGCTGGATCTCTATCAAGCCAAGATCGATCAAATGTAGGAGCCGATATTTCCGACGCCCAATGGAACGATTTGTTGAAAAAATTTAAACATTTCCATGCTACGTCAAACGAATCGATGTCAGGTATTATTGAATCAAATATTTGGATTTTAGATAGCGGAGCTTCGTTTCATATGACGGGTAACGTTAATTTATTTTCACATTTGAAAATAGTTAATACTTATGTTATTAAATTACCGAATGGATTGTTACAAAATGCAACACAAGCAGGAGATATTATCCTTGGCCAAAATTTTAAGCTTAAAAATGTTCTATATGTTGTAGGATTAAAATGTAATTTAATTTCTCTAGTTTTTTTAACTAATGATTTTAATTGCAAAATTATCCTAACATTAAAATTATGTGTCATTCAGGACCTAGCTTCGCGGATGCTGATTGGAGCGGGAGAGCCTAAGGACGGAGTATATTGGTTACGGTTTTCCGATTTCAACTTTCCTATTTCAGCCGCTATCCGAGGCGATCTGACGTCTTCATTGTCAAGTATTTGGCATAAAAGTCTTGGCATCCTACTTTTGACTTTATAACGTCCAATACGGACAATAATAATGTTATTTACGATCTTACAAAAACATTCAATGTGATGTTCATCTTTTCCGAAAAGTTTATCTCATTCTGACACTATATTTGATCTTGTTCATTGCGACTAATGTGGTCCATATATGATTCCGGCATTATGTGGAGCTTCATATTTTTTTAACCATTGTTGATGATTGCTCAAGAATAACATGGGTTTATCTTTTAAAATCAAAAAATGAAGTTTTTACTATTTTTCAAAATTTTATGAAAATGGTTCTAAGACAATTTAATTTTAAAATTAAACGTGTTCGATCAGATGATGGATCGGAGTTTCTCAAACTTAAATAAATATTTTCCGTGAATAGTATTCTTCACGAAACATCTTGTACTTATACCCCGCAACAAAATGGTAAAGTTGAATGTAAACATCGTCATCTTCTAAATGTTGCACGCGCTTTAATTTTTCAATCACATTTGCCTATCGAATTTTGGGGTCATGCAGTTTTAACCGCGTGTTATGTTATAAATCGAACGCCGACAAAAGTTTTAAAAGACAAATCTCCTTTTGAAATTTTCTTTAACAAAAAAGCGGATTATCAGCATTTATGTATTTTCGGTTGTTTAGGTTATGCATCCATCTTACCCAAAACAACAAATAAATTCTCGGAACGTTCTCGGAAATGCGTTTTTATTGGATATCCGATAGGTCAAAAAGGATGGCGTTTATTTGATCTTGAGAATAAAACTATTTTTATATCTCGAGACGTATTTTTTTATGAAAATATTTTTCCCTTTTCAAAATCATCAAATATGGTTTCCAAAAATTTGCCGGACATGATTTATGATTCTATACCAAATATTTTAGCTCCACAATCTCACCCTAACACTTTGCTTCCTAAAGTGACAGATATGCATGCTAACTCACCGGCGCATTCTACTCCTTCCTTACCTAGTGGCGTGGATTTTCAATCTATTTCAAAGCACACTAACTTTGGACCTAAAATCGTGTTATATACACAATTTTAAATTTACTTGGTACCGAGTAAGAACGCTTTGCGGTGGCGCTTAAATAGATTTGAGCGCTTTGCGACGACGCTCAAATCTGAAAATAAATAAAAAAAAGGGTAAAATAAGAAAAAAAACAGGGTTTTGAGCGCCGGCGCATGGCGCTGGCGCCCAAAACCTTGTTTTTTTCTTATTTTTTATTAAAGATTTGAGCGCCTTCGGAAGGCGCTGGCGCTCAAATTCTTTTTTTTTTTTTTTTACTTGTTGAGCGCCATCGGAATGCGTTTGTTTTTTACCTGTTACTTTGGTTCCTATTATAACTCAAAATATTCAGCCTCCTTATTTATTTGATATTTCCCTTCCAACACAAAATTCATCCCCATCTGATACTAATCCTTCGATCACGCCGTCATCTACATCATCCCATGAGGATTCATTACCTATTTCAGAACAAATTTCCAGTGAAGAAAATTCGGTACCCTTTTCCCACCCGTCTCCTCTTTCATCGAATACAACTTCTCAATTAAATATCGATCGGTTGCCTATTCTTGAACATCTTTCCTCATCTGAAAATACGGTACCCGATCCAAGTCGATCTCTTCGTTCTACTCAGCCTTCAGAATCTTCTGGCGTCAATTCTATAATACGACGAAGCAATCGTATCTCTATCCCGAATACACGTCTTAAAGACTTCCACTGTAAAACTCTCGAACCAACCAACTCTGATCCAAAGCCTTCGTTCCAATTGTGAGAATGAATGAGAATTCCCCTTAGGGTTTCCGTCATCAGACGGCTCATATTAATAATAACTGTAGTTTACATAATTACAAAAGGCAACCCTATATTTACATATTTACATAAACTATCATACCCCCGCAGTCGAAACTGGAGGAGGCTGAACAGTGAGACTGGATCTAAAATCTAAAAATAATTGCCTGGGAAGGCCCTTTGTAAAAATGTCTGCGTACTGAAAAGCCGAAGGGACGTGAAGTACTCTAACGTGACCACGGGCAACCTTGTCGCGGACGAAGTGGATGTCGATCTCAATGTGCTTAGTCCGTTGGTGTTGAACTGGGTTGCTGGCAAGATAAGTAGCAGAGATGTTGTCTGTGTATACAATGGATGCCTTGGTAAGCGGACAATGTAACTCCAGCAAGAGGTTCCGCAGCCAAGAACATTCTGACACAACATTGGCAACTCCCCTATATTCTGCCTCTGCACTGGATCTAGAGACGACAGATTGTCTTTTGGCAGACCACGAGATTAGAGTGTCATTGAAGAAAACACAGTAACCTGAGGTGGAGCGGCGTGTATCAGGGCAACCTGCCCAATCAGCATCTGTATAGGCAATAAGATCAGACTTCGGAGAAGAGGAGATTGTGATACCTAAAGAAGGCGTCCCAGAGATGTATCGGATGATGCGCTTGAGAGCTGCAAAATGGGCTTCTCTGGGGTCGTGCATAAAAAGGCACACTTGCTGTACTACAAAACTGATGTCTGGCCGTGTGAAGGTGAGGTATTGCAGTGCTCCAGCCAGGCTACGGTAAAGTGTTGGATCATTAATAGCAGGGCTGGATGAAGCACTTAACTTGACAGACGTTTCAGATGGAGTAGCAGAGGGTTTGCAATTGGACATCTTTGCTCTTTCAACAATTTCGCGAGCGTATTTATCCTGGGAAAGGAATAATCCAGAGGATGTACGTCGAACAGAGATGCCCAAAAAATATGATAGGGGGCCTAAGTCTTTCAGGGCAAATTCCGTACTCAGAAGCTGGATCAGATGCTTTCGCAGAGTGTCAGATGAGGCCGTAAGAACAATGTCATCAACATATAGAAGCAGATAGGCAGTGTCAGATCCTTGATTATAAATAAAAAGGGAGGAGTCACTCTTACTGCTAATAAACCCAATGCGATGGAGAAAGCCTGCAAAGCGTTGAAACCATGCTCGGGGAGCTTGCTTCAGGCCATAGAGAGACTTTTGCAAAAGACAAACATGATTGGGTTTGGATGAGTCGCGAAAGCCTGGCGGTTGAAACATATACACAGTTTCGTTCAAATGGCCGTGGAGGAAAGCGTTATGAACATCCAGCTGATGAATGGACCAAGAGCGGGATACTGCAATGCTAAGAACCATACGGATGGTCGCTGGTTTAACAACAGGGCTGAAAGTCTCATCACAGTCAATTCCAACCTGCTGAGAGCAACCGTTAGCAACTAAACGAGCCTTGTATCGCTCCAGGGAACCGTCAGACCTGTACTTATGCTTAAAAATCCACATGCATCGCACAATATTAGCATCCGCAGGACGAGGTATCAGGACCCACGTCTTATTCCGCATAAGGGCTCGATATTCATCAAGCATGGCAGCGGTCCAGCACGGGTCTTGAAGAGCTACATTGTGGGATTTGGGAATGGGGGATATGGTTGCGGTAGAGACGGATAAGTCAAAAAACTGTTTCGGTTTTACAATACCGGATTGACTACGGGTGTGGGGTCGATCCGGTAAATGTGTAGGTGGAGGGGGTGGAGCCGGTTCATTTAAAGGTTGGGCGGCTAAGGTGGAAGGCGAGTGTGAAGGGTGTGGGATTGGGGAGGCTGGTCGCTCAACAGCAGCAGGCCGGGAATGCTGGAGGACGGAGCTTGCTGGGCTGGCTGGGGGAGAGCCATGCAAGGGTGGGCTGGGCGCCGATGGGCCGGGTAGGGAAATAGCAGGCCCAGAAGTGAAAAGGGGAGGGTGAAAAGAATGGATGCCGGATTGGGTGGGCTGCGTTGGTGGGCCAGGCGGCATTGGTGGGCTGGCGACAGGAGCTGCAAAAGGTGGGCAGTTTTGGGCCATGAAGTAGGGAGATGGATCATCATCAAGAAGGGGAGGTGTAACACGATCCGGGGAGACTCGTTGACGGGTAGCAAACGGAAAAATAGATTCATCAAATGTTACATGACGAGAGATGATTATTTTATTGGTTGCTAAATTTAAGCATTTGAATCCCCTATGGTGTTTAGGATAACCCAAAAAGACGCACGGAGAAGTGCGAGGTTGAAGTTTGTGGGATATAGTGGCACTTTGGTTGGGATAACAAAGGCAACCGAAAACTCGGAGATGATCTAGGGAAGGAGTAGTGTGATATAACACTTGAGTAGGGGATTGATTTTGAATGGAGGTAGATGGAAGAATGTTGAGAAGGTAACTAGAAATCTCCAATGCATGGGGCCAATAGGAGACCGGAATAGATGCATGAAATAACAAGGAACGCATCATGTTATTGATCGTTCGAATGACACGTTCAGCCTTCCCATTTTGAGGGGATGTATGAGGACATGAGAAGCGGAAAACAATGCCATGGTCAAGGAAAAATTTGTGGAAGGTAGAGTTGTTGAACTCGCCTCCCATATCACATTGAAAACTTTTGATGGGTAAAAGAAATTGTGTTTTGACAAATGTGTGAAAATGAACAAAAATGTCAAATACTTGAGACTTGAACTTGATTGGAAAAACCCATAAAAAATGAGAAAAGTCATCAAGAAAAAGCAAGTAGTACTTAAAACCGTCCCGACTCGGGATAGGTGAGGTCCACAAATCACTATGAATAATGTCAAAAGGAGCATTAGAGCGAGTTGTAGAGCGATCAAAAGCTAATCTATGGTGTTTTCCTAATTGACAAGCATGACAAAGAGGAGTCACAATGGACTTATTACATTTAATAAAAGAATGTTGACGAAGCAAATCTAAAACTGGACCACCGGGATGACCGAGACGGGCATGCCAAAGACTGGGAGACTCGACGGAAAGAGCGTGGTGATGGCGAGGGGAAGGACGAGTAACTGGATAGAGTTCCCCGGAACTATTACACCTCAGACGTGTGATCCCCGTGTGTAGATCCTTCACAGAAAAACCAAAAGGGTCAAATTCTAATGAGGCATTGTTATCAGTTGTGAAACGTCTAACGGATACTAAATTTTTGACAATTTGTGGGGCAATAAGGACATTGGAAAGATGAAGCGGTTTTGTGGTGGTGGGGATAGTAGTATCTCCAATACCTGTAGAAGGAACACGCATACCATTCCCAACAATTATCGAATTTAATAAACCATTATGTGAAAAAGACGAGAGAGAACCTGAATTATTCGTCATATGTGAGGTGGCGCCCGTATCCATGTACCAAAAATTATCCGTAGGATTTAATGTCATGGTAGCAAAGGATTGATCCAATCCTGTGGGCTGCACAGCGTAATGGGCCTGTTGCATTTGCTGAGCTGGTCCAGGCCCAAGAAGACTTTGCTGAGGAAATGGGCATGGAGGCTTTAATGGGCCTGTTGCAGATTGGGCCTGTTGCCATCCCTGAGGAGCTGGGCCTTGCTGATTGGGCTGAGGGAGTGGAAGCCATCCGAAGTGAGGATGCCAGGCAACCCTAGCTGGAGCGGCCGACCGCTGTTTCCCTTTCCGGCCTCGACCGCGCCTGGTCTGGGTGGTGTCCGGCGCTGCTTGGGAGGAGCCGGAGCTGGGCGGTGCATTGGAGCCGGCCTGCTGGTGCGACGACGAGCCATGATTCGAACCAGTCCCAGGGGTGCGGCTATTTGATCCAGATTCCGCAGTGAGGGCGGTCTGCGAGTTGCCGGCGGCCGTTTGAGCAGACATGCGGGTTTCCTCGAGGAGTAGTTGAGATCGAGCCTTAGTGAAACTCGGTAGGGGGTCGGTTTGCTGAATAAAACTCGCGGCGGCATTATACTCAGCAGGCAAACCCGAAATCAATTGAAGCACAAGTCGGGTTTCGGGAACCGGTGAGCCAACACCCTTGAGTTGATCTGCCAAAGACTTGAGTTGAAGACAGTAAGCATTAATCGAGGAGAAGCCTGATAACTTACAGTTGGAGAACTCATGCTCGAGATAGACTGCGCGGGTGTTTTTGTTATCTTGAAAGATATCTTTGACTCGATTCCATGCTTGAAGAGCGGTATCATCGGAGTCAAGAATTTGCAAGAGGATCTCCCGGGAAACCGTACTGTAGATCCATTGAAGGACGGCAGCGTCAACTTGAAGCCATAACGAATCTTCAATATCCGTTGGTTTGGGTACCTTCTCATCGATGTGATCGAGAACGTTGTGCGCCTTTGCGGTAACACGGAATAGGGTAACCCAGGAAGCATACGGAGTGTCATGGTCAAGGACGAGGGCAATGTTGTTTTTGATGTTGGAGATTCCGAGGGCGGAGTGGAAAGAAGGTTTCCGTTCCGCAGCCATGGAGAATATCGGGAAGGGGAAAACGGCGTAGGGTTAGATGCAAGCGGAAGAGGAGTTTTGGAACGAGAAGTCTGATACCATGTGAGAATGAATGAGAATTCCCCTTAGGGTTTCCGTCATCAGACGGCTCATATTAATAATAACTGTAGTTTACATAATTACAAAAGGCAACCCTATATTTACATATTTACATAAACTATCACCAATCAGTGTCTACAGGTAAGTGCCAATATCCGATTTCAGATTATTTTAAGTTTACTAATCTATCTCCATCGTATCCATGTTATATGAATACATCCTTTTCTATTCGTGAGCCAACGTCGTACAAGAAAGCCATCACTTTTCCCGAATGGCGAGCAGCAATGCGTTTAGAAATTGATGCGCTTCAACACAATCAAACATGGAGTATAGTATCACTCCCTCCCCGAAAAAAGGCCATAGGATGTCGTTGGGTATACAAGACTAAGCTCAATGCAGATGGTTCCATTGAAAGACACAAAGCGTGTTTAGTCATGTTAGGGAATCGGAAAATACCAGGTATCGACTACACTGAAACTTTTGCACCCGTAGGTAAATTAGTCTCGGTTAAGATCTTTCTTGCAGTCGCTTCGAGTCATCGTTGGGAAATACATCAGATGGACGTTCATAATGCGTTCCTCCATGACGACCTTACCGAAGATGTTTACATGACTTTACCACCGGGATTCACAATCTCGGATCCAACCAAAGTGTGCAAACTGAAGAAGTCGATCTATGAACTTAAGCAGTCCCCTCGCAATTGGTTTTAAAAACTCAATCAAGCCTTATGTCATGTAGGCTTTGTTCGATCCAAAGCGGATTACTCATTATTTACATATGTCCATTCAGGTATTTGTATCCACATTTTAATTTATGTCGATGATCTTATTATTACGGGTAATGATCACCGTGATATCTCTAGGTTCAAGTCGGCTGTGTTTTCGGATCCAGATAAGTATCGCAGGTTGGTTGGTCGGTTGGTGTACCTTACAATCACCCGACCGGATCTCACCTACTCAGTTCACATCTTGTCACAATTTCTGCAAAATCCAACGATACAACACTGGAATGCAAGATTGCGAGTTTTATGTTATTCGAAGAATAATCCAGGTCAGGGTATTTTATTATCAAATACAAGTACTTTTCTAATTAATGCCTTTTGTGATTCGGATTATGCGTCTTGTCCTTTAACTCGTCGTTCATTAACTGATTTTGTTATTTTTCTTGACAAGTCTCCCATTTCCTGGAAAACGAAAAAACAAAGTACGGTCTCAAGATCTTCCACTGAAGCAGAATACCGCGCAATGACATCCACAACATGTGAAGTCAAATGGATCAAGTCGCTACTCTCTTCCTTATGAATTGTTTCACAACCAACTCATCAATCTTTGGTGCAACAATCAAGCCGCTCTACACAATGCTTCTAATCCCGTGTTTCTTGAACGTACCAAACACATCGAAGTAGATTGTCATGTGGTTAGAGATGAAGTCCAAAAGAAAACCATCAAGACTCTCCACATCCGTTCTAACGATCAACTAGTTGACATCTTCACCAAAGCTCTTGTACATCAACTATTTCGCCATTTTTTGAGCAAGTTGGGCATTTGTGATATCCATGCTCCAACTTGAGGGGGAATGATAATTAGGATTGATATTGTATGGGTATATTTAGTTGCCTTCTAGGTTTTATTAACATTATTATTATTTTTCTTAGTTAACGTTACCGTTATAGTTATATAGTCTAGTGTATATATATATATATATATATATATATATATATATATATATATATATATATATATATATGTTATATATGTTATATTTGTTAATTAATAAGACAAGTCAATTGATTCATTTTATGAGAATATAAAACATAATTCTCACATACCAAACTAAAAACCGATAACCAATAAAGCTTGGACTACAAATTAGACCAAACCAACTTAGAAACGGTTTAGGTTCGGTTTGGACCAAAACCGAGCCGATTTTGCTCGGAACTAACTACACATTGGTGAAATAGTAGTGATATTGTCATTATAATAGATATGTATTTATTTTCAAATGATATAAAAGGAAAAGTACATACTGAGAATTTGCAAATTAATTTATGTTGGAGCTGCTGAAAACAATTAATAATAGTATTATCTAAGTCCGTATTTTATGTGCGCATGGCCACAATAGAAAAACTTACACCCCTTTTGGGTTCCTTGAAATATATATATATATATATATATATATATATATATATATATATGAATGAATGGGGAATATATTAGTACAAAAAAAAAGAGTATGTACGGGCTGAGATGATAAACTATTTTAAAAGAAGCAACTTTGGGTTGTTTACAATTAATTAAGGGCATATTTTGAAATATTTATAACCACATTCAAGTAAGTTCATAACAACTCAAAAAGGCTACCAATCAACAAGCCTCAAACTTAATTATAAGAGAACAGTGTACGAGGATAATCACTGTTAATGTAGTACAAACCAAAAAAATCCCTATTCACCCTTAAATTCTAATATCACACAAAATCACCCTTGAAAATAATTAGTAGTAAAATCACACCCTTAAGTCTTAACCAACAATTACATATAAGTTTGAGAAACAAAATGTAAATGAATAATAACGATATAAAATGTGTCACTATAGTATTTAACTTAATATTAGTAAGTAAAAGGTAGATTAGTACAATGTTGAAATGAGCCAAGGAGCAAATAGGTCATTTAAATGGATTGCTTAAGCTTTTAAGGGAAATTTTGTCAAGGAGTGTGTAATAATGTAATTTAGAAATGGTGTTTTGAAAAAGATATATTTTAAGGGTGGTTAAATGTAATTTACCCTAATTTAAGTACAATACATAGCTAGGTTGAGGTCAAAGTTACCATATATAGTTATTGTTTCTTGGTCAAACCAGAAATGATTGATTGTGTAATCGTATTTGGACTCCACCCTCTCTTTTCTGACCTAGGAGCGAACAACCTAGGTACATCGTTCTACAATCGGTCTACAATCATACAACAGCAATCTATGGAGGAGGAGAGCCCTCCGGCGATTGAACCCGCCCAAGCGGCCGAAGTCAACATTACTGAGGGAGACGTGGTGATGAAAGAGTCCACTGGCGCACATGAAGTAAACACCACTGCTGCCATGGAAACTAATGATAAACAACCTAGTGGATCGTTGGAATCAACGGAATCAACTACAACTGCGGCTCTATTGAGTAATGAAATTACTGCTAGTGTGGAACAGACCCCTTCTACTATCTGTCCAACCCCTAGTGCCTTGGGTGATGCTGTCGTCCCCAAAGTCACTGAAAATGTTCCAGAAAAGAGCCCACCTAAAACATGGAGTGAGATCACTGGAGGTTTTAAAAGCAATGCTAACAGAGATATGATCAACAAAGAGTCACTATCCGGAAAGGTGTCGGTCACTTATCCATTTGGGGTTGAAGGAGACCCAGTAATTGAAGTAGACAGAGAGGTGACCAAAGATCTAGAGTCACGTTGGCTAAACTCCATTGTCTTTAAAGTGCTAGGCTTCCCAGTGGCTTTCCCGGTCATGGAGAGAAAAATAAAAGAACTCTGGAAGGGAGGAGATAATATCCAACTTATCGATCTCGACAACAACTACTTCCTTGCAAGGTTCAACAATGCTAATGAGCTCATGATGATCCTCACCGGAGGCCCGTGGGTAGTATTTGGGAGATGCTTAATTATGAAGAAATGGACACCGGATTTTATCACGTCAAACCCTATTAACTCCGCTCCTACTTGGGTGAGAATCATGGGTGTCCCCGTTCAATGGTACCACGAAGCCATTATCTGGAACATGGCGGAAGGAATAGGAATACCGATAACCATTGATCCTAAAACACTCCATTTCAACAGGGGTAGGTTCATCAGAGTTTGTGTGGAGATAGATCTGAGCCGACCTTTAAAAAAAGCAATCTTCATCAATGGGACAAGGTGTTCTATCGAATACGAAGGATTGGACATTATCTGTTTCAAATGCGGAAGATATGGACACTATGCATCAAACTGTGAACATGTTCATAGTACTAAAGATCAGCCCAAGGAGACAGATCCGCCCAGGGACAAGCAACAGAATGATCCTAAAGGTGATAACGATAAGCAAAGGAGCACCACTACAGCCCATGCTCCGACTCCGGGAAGTTTGACTGATGACTCCGGCTATGGACCGTGGATGCTTGTGGCACGTCGGAACAAATCTAATAAAGGAAAGAAAATCATAGAAAACGGAAATAGAAGCACCAACTTCCCTCCTAAGAACCAGCTACCATATGGGAAGGGAAAGAATATCAATATTAAAGAAAAGAATTACCCTAATTCGGTTGCTAGAAATCAGCACTCTGAAGGTCACGCTCAAACTGTGGGGGCTACACAACTAGGCCAATCGACTTTGGGCCAACGTCAAATAAATGATGGGGCTTCTACGAGTGCAGTTGGGAAAGGAGACAGCCCAAATAATTTAAGAACGCAACAAGCTGTCCAGACATACTCCCCTCAAAGTGCTACCCAGCCAGGTATTTTACACAGCAAAGGTAAGCAAACAATGCCTCTTGTTTTTATGCAGCAGCGGCATAAAGCAAAAGTCAAAAGAGTACCAATGAAGAAAAGAAGAAAGTTGTAGACAAGGTGAAGAATGATGCGAGGAGAGCAGCATGTAGAGAAAAGAAAGCAGAAGAAACTAGCAACATGACCCAGACATTAAAACGTCAACGACAAGAAACTCTCACTCAGATTCCCCCCTCACAAACTGGAACCCTGAAAGAACCCCAGATGCGTGATAAAGAATCTGACTTGGTCTCTATTAAACCCTCGGAAAAAGGCAATCTTGTAGGCACTAGTTCTACACCATCTCAAGGCACACCAACAGAAGAGTTAGTCCCCATCCAGTGTATTACAACAGCTGGAGTCGAGCCTACCAGGGTGCATATTGACCAGAGAACCTTGCAGGTGGTTGCAGCAGATGTAGAGATGAAGGAGAACCTGGGGTCCAATGCTCACCAGGAGCAAACCCATACGGGTACGCATTAGAGTTTTCTCCCTCTTGTCCTCTTGATGTCGGGTTTTAATGAATTTCATATTCTGGAATGTTTTCGGAGCCTGCAAGAGTGGGTTCCGGAGAGCTATTAAGCATATGTGTAAGGTCCATAACGTTGATGTGTTAGCCATATTTGAACCTCGCACGTCAGGCAGTAGAGCTCAGACTATTTGCGACCGGCTTAACTTCTCTGGCTGCTTTCGAGTAGAAGCAGAAGGATTCGAGGGAGGGATCTGGATTCTCTGGAGGAGTGAAAAGTTTAATATTGACATCATAAACAGCACAAAATGCTACATACACACCAGATTGACTGATGGATCCAACGTCTATAGACTGATTGTAGTGTATGCATCCCCGAACCATATTAGGCGCAGGATTTTCTGGAGTGATATAGATCAAGAACTGAGGTCCTTAAATGAACCGTTAATTTTTGGAGGAGATTTTAACTGTATCCGATTCACTCATGAGAGACAAGGTGGCTCAGGAAAACTTCACATTGATACACACGTCTTTAACGATCTTGTGCTGAATCATGGCCTGATCAACATGGGGTATACAGGAGCAGATTTCACTTGGGACGACGGAAAATCTACAAGAAGGAACATTCTGAAGAGACTTGATAGAATCTTCATGAATCCGGAGGGGCAATTGAAATGGCCCAACGCCCATGTCAGACATCTCGCCAGGTTTTCTTCTGATCACTCACCTCTATTGCTTTCTTTGGATCCTTCTATTACATGCAGGAAAGAAAGAAGACCGTTTAGGTTTGAAGCGGCTTGGATGTCCCATCATGATTTTCAACCCATGGTGGACACATGTTGGCGTAACAATCCGGAGGTTTGTCAAGCTTTACCGAATCTCAAAAACTCCCTCATTGTTTGGAATAGAATTGTGTTTGGTAATGTTTTCCGCAGGAAACAAGAAGCTATTGACAAGCTAGCTAAGATCCAAACCATAATATCCCGTGGAAGTACAGATAGGTTGCTGAAGGAGGAAGAGGAACTCAAAAAGGAATTTGAGCTCGTGCTTGAACAAGAGGAAACTATTTGGTTCCAAAAGTCCCGGGAGCTATGGCTAGAGCAAGGGGATCGGAACACTAAATTTTTCCACACCTCTACCATCATCAGAAGAAGTCGCAATAGAGTTTCTGGCCTCCTCTTGGAAGGAAACGAGTGGGTGGAGGATCAATCTTCTCTTGAGAAACATGTTGTTGAGTATTTCCGTAAGTTGTATAGCTCCGATGAGATGAATCCGCTTCCTAGCTGCCACATTGATACCCTCGACTTTCCCTCCATCGACGAGGGTGATTGGATGCACCTTAGGAAGCAAGTTACGATGGAAGAAGTTTGGCAGGCTACTAAAAGTATGGGAGCTTATAAAGCACCGGGAGTTGACGGGTTTCAGCCTGTGTTTTATCAGAAATGTTGGAACATCGTCGGACCTTCAATGCTTAAGGAGGTTTGTCGCTTCTTCACCAATCAGAGTTTGTACCCTAGAAGTAATGACACCTTGATCGCGCTTATAGCCAAAGTTGGGAAACCGGAAGTTATAAGCCAGTTCAGACCTATAGCTTTGTGTAATGTCAGTTACAAGATCATCTCAAAGGTACTTGTTCAACGCATGCAACGAGTTATTGGAAGACTGGTGGGGCCAACTCAAGGCAGTTTTATACCGGGGAGACTTATCCAAGATAATATTGTTCTAATGCAAGAGATAGTACACTCGATGAGAAAGAAAAAGACTGGTAAGCAGTGGATGCTCCTAAAACTAGACCTAGAGAAGGCTTATGACAGAATCAGATGGGAATTTATTGAGGATACGATTGCTGAAGCGGGCTTCCCTCCTGAATGGGGAAAA
This sequence comes from Fagopyrum homotropicum, assembly GCA_033239125.1. Taxonomy (NCBI): domain Eukaryota; kingdom Viridiplantae; phylum Streptophyta; class Magnoliopsida; order Caryophyllales; family Polygonaceae; genus Fagopyrum; species Fagopyrum homotropicum. The sequence goes on from BSWB01000001.1 coordinate 11,117,151, forward strand.
ATGATCCAAGAATATGTCACAACTTCTAGAATGCAACTCATCTGGAATGGTGAAGTCACTGAGCAGTTTACTCCAGAAAGAGGTATTCATCAAGGTGATCTGATCTCTCCCTACCTTTTTGTTCTTTGTGTGGAAAGACTCAGTCACCTTATCTTAGAGTCGGTTGAGAAAGGAGATTGGAAACCTATTATTCTCTCCCGTGGAGGACCACCTCTATCTCACCTCTTCTTTGCCGATGATATCACCCTCTTCGCGGAAGTCTCAGTCTCGCAAATGAGGATCGTTATGAGATGCATTGATTTATTCTGCAAAGCGTCAGGACAGAAGGTTAGCACCCTTAAATCTAGAATTTTTGTATCTCCTAATGTCTCCAGAGACCTTTGCAACAACCTAGAGAACGTCAGTGGGGTGGAGGTTACTAGAAATCTCGGAAATTATCTTGGCATCCCCATGCTTCAAGGACGAATAACTAGAGACACCTTTTCATCTCTCCTTGACAAGATTAACCATAAACTCAACGGATGGAGAAGCAAGACTCTAAGTTTTGCAGGCCGGGTCACTCTCACAAAGGCGGTACTCACCTCCATTCCTACTTATTCTATGGCCGCTTTAGCCCTTCCTCTTGGTGTTTGCAAGGACATAGATAAGGCTTGCAGGAATTTCGTCTAGGGGTACTCCGATGGTTGCAGAAAAATGCATACAGTCAAGTGGTCTGAGTTTTACATCCCGAAGGATAAGGGAGGCTTAGGCATCCGTAACATGCATACCTCTAACTTGGTTATTCTGGGAAAATTGGGCTGGAGATTTCTGAAGGAGCCCGACAATCTTTGGGTTCAAACGCTCAGCAGTAAGTATCTCCGCAATAATTCATATGCTACTAGTAATAGATCACAGGTGTGGAAGGGCATTGTCGATGGTCTTCTACAGGTGGTCCAGAAAGGCAGTAGATGGATACTCGGAGATGGAGCTACTATCAGGTTCTGGACTGACTACTGGATTGGGACAGGCCCACTGGCGCCTCAGGCTATGCAGCCTTTGTCTCCGTCTGAACTCCTTCTCATGGCAAAGGACTTTTGGATCGACAACACAGGATGGGACTGGCAGGAGCTGGGTGGTAGATTGCCCATGACAACTCTACTACAACTAGCGGCAGTTGCTCCGGTCAGCCCAGTCATGGTCGATACTGTGGAAGATGAAAGGGAGTCCATCAAGGATGAGCTCAGTTGGGCTCACTCCCAAGATGGTAATTATTCAGTTGCTTCAGCTTACAGGCTGCTCACTGGGGTTGATGAAATGCAATCCAGTGAAGGGAATGTGTACAGTCGGATTTGGAAGCTTAGAGTCCAGGAGAGGATAAAAGTCTTCGTCTGGAAGTTGTTTAAGGGAGGTGTACTGTGCAACTCGGAAAGCAAAAGACGTCACTTGAGCCTTGAGGATACTTGCAGCTGCTGTAACAACGAGCCGGAAACCCTTGCACATCTCTTTCGTGATTGCACAAGGACGAGGAAGGTCTGGGAAAAGATGGAAGTTGATCGGTCCTCTGGAGGGTTCTTCACTATGCAATTTACGTCTTGGCTGAGAGGTAATATTTTCTCCAGAATCAATTATAATAATTATTGTATGTGGGGAGAGGTTTTTGCAGTTAGCTTGTGGTGGATATGGAAGAGAAGAAATGAAAAGATCTTCAACGGATTGGATCGCTTTGAAGACATGAACCGGTTTATTCAAGCAAGGACCAAGGAATACATAGATATTTGGACAAGGAGAGTAACAGTACTTGGCAAAGCTAATCGGGGCGTGAACAACGTTGTTTGGGAGCCACCTCCGGAGGGTTTCGTCAAAGTCAACACGGATGGATCAAAGAAGAGCGACGGTCAGGCCTCTGCAGCAGAAATAGTAAGAAATAGAAAAGGAGAATGGTTGAGCGGGTTTGGTGCTAATCTAGGGTTATGCTCGGTCCCCATGGCTGAACTGTGGGGAGTGTTGCATGGCCTTAGGATCGCTTGGGAGCTGGGTTACCGATCGGTCATTCTTGAATCTGACTCGCTTCTGGTAATCAATCTACTCAAGATCACATCGCCCCTCACCATCCTCTTGCTAGTCTGGTACGGCTGTGCCAAGACTTTTTGAAAAGAAACTGGACTATCCAGTTTCGTCATGCCTTCCGCGAGGCGAATAGAGTAGCGGACTTTGTTGCTAATTTTGCTATAAACCTTCCTATTGGATTGAGTGTATTGTGTGACCCGCCGGAGGGTTTAGTTGATCTTTTACTTGACGATGTAAGGGGTCGGGCTATCCCCCGTGTGAGTACTACTTAGCTACTTTTCAATTAATAAAAGCGCGTCTAGATGCGCCGGAGATCACTGAATCTCCTTCCCACCAAAAAAAAGAAAGATAGATTGTGATCTAAAGTCTTTTCACTTCCATCATTCTTTAATTTATTCAATTATTTTATTCTTTTTATTTATATATCTATCTAACATACTTCAAAACTATGTAAATATTCCCAAAAAAAATACTACTCAAGACATGAGATATCTTAATTTAAATGAAAAGGAGTTTTTATTTTATTTGGAAAAAAAATCAGTAGGTTTAAACCTCAACTGACACGTAGATAAATAAATGTTATTACGTATATTTTAGTAAAATATATAGAATTCTATTCAAATACACCTTTATCATAATTTTATATTTATAGATAAAATGTGTAAAATATTGATTGTAAAATCATTCCTTAAGGTTTGATAATAAAACAGATATAAATGTTTTTCTCATCATTAAAATGACTTTTTAATGTGATGAAAGTAATTTATAGCTGAATTTAGGGGGGGTGAAGTATTTGAATATAATTTCTCCGGCCACGACAAAATTTGATAAGATCAACACTTATACACACTAGACTACAATTGCCGATGATGTCGTTATTTGTAGCTTTGGTCGGAGGTGGGACACGTGAAGTGACGTTATCGGGAGGCAGCATGTTATGTTTTTGATTCTTGCTATGTGGTGTAACATAGGACATAGAAAGATAAAATTAGCACTTAGTACTATGGTGTATGTAGAGTTACTTAAATGTGTTCATATAATAGCTTGTTATATATAATAGCTTGTTATGTGGTTGATCTTGATGCCTATCATGATCCAAGTTGTCACTTAGTTAATTTAAGTGAGGTAGCTTGTCGATTAATATGGTGACAAGTTAACATACATAGGTATGTTGTTATGTGGTTTAGGAGATACTTAGGTTGTGTTTGGCATGGCCAATACACTAGTGTTTATTAGTGTTTTCAAAATAAGTGTGTTTGGCTTGTATAAAACACTAGTTGAAAGTGTTTTTGGCGAGTGTTTCGGAAACACGAACAGTGTGTTTGGATGAAGAATTTGCAAAATACGTAAGAATTTTCAAATGATGGGATTTTAAATGATGGGATTTTAACTGAGGGGAATTTGAATCATTTTACAAATATCTTGTTTGGATTATATTTTGTGGTAATCTTATAAAGAAGGAATTTAGTAAGAATAGGAGGGATTCTTAAAAAGACACCTATGTACATGGAATTTCAAGTGAGTATTCTGACCTTTTAAATTTCCTTCATTTTTCTCCATGGAATTTTAAGAAAACCGGAATTCACTATCCAAATAAGGTAATTGTTCAACAGAATTTTGGAAATCTCAAATTTGATTTAAATTCCCGGGATTTCAGTGTTATCCAAACACACTCTAATAGAATTGAGGGTTTCGGTTTTTGAATGAGTGTTTCTGTCAAGAAAATCACTCTGCTACCCCTACACTTTATTAGTTATTACCAATCCTACCAGCTATAAAATGACTATTCTCTCAGCTCTGATAACTCCATACCCGAAAGTTGAACGAGGAAGGAGGAAAGAGACGAGGAAGAAAAGGCTCGAACCAGGAGAAGGAAAATCGAAGGAGACGAGCACAACATTTTGAGGGAGAACTATAGAGGAGTCGAAGTCAAAGTTCATATACTTGAAGGAACACTTTACACTGGTAAGTTCAACAGAAGAACCCTAATTTGTACTTCTCTTCCTTCAAAAATGGTGGATGTTTAGAACCATAATTTCTTCAATAAGTTAGTAGAAAGACAACATATGATATACAAGAAGGCAAATTTTGGTCTGCTACATGTTTAGAACCCTAATTTGAAGGCAGATGTTGGTCTGTGCTAATGCTACTGTCTAGTTTTGTTTGAGAATAATTGTTGGACTGATTTTTTGAGATTTTGATTCTATATTTGGATCTAATGAAGAGAGATTTTGGTTGAGAATAATTGTGCTGTAATTTTTTGATTTGTCTAGTGAAGAGACATTTTTGTTTGCTAATGCTACTGCTATTGAGGGTGCTACTGAGGGTTCTATATTTGGATCTAACGAAGAGAGATTTTGATTTGCCCGTGGAGACTATTAACCATTTTCCAAGCTTGTGGTCGAGACTATTACTAGCCTATTACCCGTGGAGAGACTCATAGTTCCGATCAGTTTCCTCTTTGGACTTTTACGAAGTGCTGTCGCGTTCGAGTGTTCTGTTGGTTGCAGGTTTGATCTTGAAAGAATAATTGGTTCTGAGCTAGATATGGCTACCATAGACGATTTGTTGATCCCGTCTTTTACATATGATGGAGATACTGTGTTCGATATCGACACCATTCATAGGATCCTGGTGAATTTCTCTAAAAAAGATGACAGTGAAGATGATATGGAGGATGAATCTGTATTTGAATCAGAAAGCCCGCATTCGCCTTCACAAATTGCTTTGTTTAAGGTTTCAAAATTGGTGGACAATTACCTTGCTGAGATTGCACTTGATGCAAATCTTAAGCTTTTGAAGTTCCTAGTCATTGCTGAAATCGATCCACAAATGTAAAATATTGAAACCGAAACAAAAACACAGGCAAGAAGTCGAAGACAGAGAGTCACTGACTTACCTTTCAATGATGAAGAAGAAGATGAGAACGAAGGCCGGAGGACGACGGACGGAGGATGGTGGGGTGGCCAAGACGAATCGCCCAAAAACCGCCCAAAAAATCGCCCTCAATTTACAAAACCATAGACAACCCTCAAAATTAACACACGTGATATGCACGTGTTTAGGTTTTACACTAGTGTTTTTGCCAAACACACTTTAGGCTTTAAAAACACTAAACACTAGTTCAATTCAAAAACCATCCAACTTAACCTAGTGTTTCCTAAAACTAGTGTTTTGTTCTAATATGCCAAACACAACCTTAGTTGTGAAGTGTGTATTTGTGTGTTGTGTATTTCTCCGGCTAATTAGAAGACTGGGCTTGGAGGCCCACTTGAAGCCCAACTCCTTGATCTAGTGTAAAGGCTTGCTTGCGGGTCTCTATTGAACCGGTCACTTGTAGTCTGAAGCCGGGTCTGAGGGTTTATTCGAGCATGGAGTAAAACGCAGCGTTTGACCTTTGGTGGAGCTTTGATATTTAAACGATCTAAAGCAGCTCTTCAAAACCCTAGTGTGGTGGTTACAGCTTGAGTGCTTCGTCCCCTGAGAGAAAGAGAGAGAACATAGAGAAGAAGAAGAAGAAGAAGAAGAAGGCGGATCTTCCAAATCTTGCTTGAAGCAAGAAGGATCCGTAGAAGAAAAGAAGAGGAAGAGAGATTTGTTATCTCTTGGTTATCTTCTCATCATTGCTTCGTTGGATTGCAACAGAGAAGAAGATCAATCTCAGATCTTCGTCAAGGTGCCTTTGAGGGGGCTTTTCTTCACTTTTGCTTCTTTGTATCTCCTGAGTTCTTTGTGTTTGCTTTCTTTCCTAGACCATAGGAAATGTGCTAGTATCTCTTGTCTTGTGTCTGTAATCAGTGTTCTTAAATACCTAGTGAAAAACCGGGACCGGATCTCCCCTGTTGAGGTCCCGCAAAGTAGGGTATTTTTACCACCGAACTTCGTAAACAAATCTCTTGTGTGAATGTTGTTTGTGTCTTTAGTCGGATCTACGGCTAGGGAATATGGAAACGTTAGAATTAACTATCAAAAATTGGTATCAGAGCATTTCTGTGTGTTCTTTCTATCGTGTTTGACAAACCCTAGATTTGGGGGGGGGGGGGGGGGTTCTGTATTGCTTGGTATCTTCATATATCCTGCATACTTATCTTGCTTTCGCTCCTTTTGTTGATTTACCTTGTGTGGTTAAATCTCCTCTGACTGATACTTGTAGTGCTCATCTTGATTGAAAATTGTTATCGTGTTTTTTCTTGCTTACCTTATATGTCTCTCCCCCTCACATGTTGTCTTTGTCTTTTCTAATCAAAACTAATTCTTTCATTCTTTGTTTACAGGAAAATAAAAGCTGACAAAAAGTAGTATCAGATTAAAGCCATATGATGGAGTTTCAGACTTCATCATGTGGCAGGTTAAAATGAAGGCCATTTTGACCAAAGAAAAATGTTGGAGGGCCATAACTGGTGACTATCTGGCTGAAACTTCAGCTGCCAGAAAAATGGAAATGGAGGAACAAGCACATGCTGAAATAATGATAAGGTTGACTGACGACGTGGCTCGTCAGTTTGTAAGTATCTCTACTGCCAAGCCTTTATGGGATACTCTAGATAAACAATATAATAAGAAATATTTGCCTTCTAGGATACCCACTTTACATAGGTTATTTACATTTAAGATGGATGTGAACTTGACCTTGAATGATAACCTAGAGAGATTTCTAAAAATGGAAATGGACTTAGAAAGATGTGATGACATTATTAAAGACACTCATCTTGTTGTTATCTTGGTTAGTTCTTTACCTTCCCAATTTGACACCTTTAGAGATGTGATTCAATATAGTACTGAAACTTTGAGTAAGGCTAAGTGACCGACGGTATTTCTATGGTCGTCTATACCCAATCAAAAGTAAATCCCGAGTTAGCACTAAGAACAAGTATAGTGATTAAGTAAGGGTCGAACCCAAGAGAGTTAAGGTGTTTTAGATGCAATTATCGATTATAATGACAAGTGACACAAAGAGGGGGGGTTTGGTTGAATTGATGCACAAAAACTTATGAAAACGATAAATGCGACAAGTAAGACAATAATGGATGAATCTACACTAGGTTGATTCTAAGCATGCAATTGCTACTTTGGTGCGTTCCTTTTACAAGTTTTTAAGTAATCTCCCGTCTCGATCATACATATGTTTTGATCCAACCGGCATCAACACAACTTAACCTATTAAAGTTTCGTAAACCTACAAGAACAAATAACAAGTTAGCATTCAAACAAAGACTAAGGGATATAAAGAGACGATTAAAACCGTTAAACTTATCTTTATATTTGTGTTCCTTTTCTTTAAGTAATTACAACCCGTTATTACTTAAAGTTGCTACTAGATTAAAGACCCGAACCCGGAACCTGTTAATCCTAGTTGTTTACATGCACTTTAGAACCTAAGGTGATCAATCTCAAGTAATAGTTAACATGCAATTAAACAATGGAGATCAAGGAAACACAAGCATTACTGAATAAAAACTTATATTAAAAAGAACTTACAACCAACGTAACAAAGCAGCTTCAAACCAACCCAATGTAGCAAGGGAGTTAGCAACTCATTACAATGGAAAACTCAAGTCTAAAATGGATTTTGTGGGGAAAAGCATGGATGATTCTAACAATCAGCCATGGACTATTTATACTACAAAAGACACTTAATTAGGAGTAAATAGCCGGCCTAAAACAACCACCTTTAATGCCATAAAGGTGGTGTAAAGAGCCATAGTAAAGCTTCTGACGTTAAACCGCAGGGGCGGCCTTCAGGAACCGCAGGGGCGGTTTAGGCAGAATCGGTTGATCTTCTTTCTGACCGTAGGGGCGGCTAGGCAATTCCGCTGGGGTGGATCTTCAATGCTTCTTCAACGTCTGACTCTTCAACTGCTTGTCGTTACTGATGTCAAGGCGCAGGGGCGCCTTAAGGCCAACGCAGGGGCGGTGATATAGACTCTTCACCTTCCAACTCCCAAGGCGAGGCGCCGGCAGGGCGCAGTGGGAGGCGCAGGGGTGCTGGTCTTCGTCTCGTCAAGGAAAGTCACCGCAGGGGCGCCGATGGTTGGCGCAGGGGCGGTGACCTGCATCTTGGCCGGCGCTGGTGAAGGCGCAGGAGCGCTTCAGTGAGAAGTGTCATCCCCAAGGGCGGCTGCAAGGACCCGCAGGGGCGGGTGGGCAACAGAATCTTTGCTTCGTGATCGATCTTCACTCCTAAGTTCTTATAACTCCTTCTTTAGCTTCTTTTCATCTTCTTCTTCTGGACCAACGAGTTAGTAGCATAAACCGACACTAGCGCAATAAAAAGACTCTAAAAACTACCCTAAATGATAGTGATTCCATCACCTATAAAACTCCCCATACTTAGACCTTTTACTCGTCCCGAGTAAAACAAATGACAGTTATTAGACTCAAGGTCTCAGGAAGTAAGGGAAAGAAAGAAAAGATAATGAAAACAAAAGAAAAACCAAGAAAGAAGAAAAGAGAGGAAATGTGAGAAAAGAAAGACTACCATCCTTATCGCTCCATAAGTGACCTACCCGGACAACCTCCTTATGTCTTCCCTTCTTATGTCACCAAACGCCGGAAGGGAATCCTACACTCGGTGTCGCTCATTTTGCCAAGGCGCCCTTTCGGGTTTTCACCTTGCCACTCTTCTTCTTTTCTCACTTTAACTCACATCCCTCAAGTCCAATTTTGCACCAACCTAAGGTTGGTCGGACTACCTTCTTTTTACCTAAACCGCCCTTTTGGGTTTTCGGTTTATACAAGGATTTTCATGCCTTTTTTTCACTTCTTTGGCTTTTTTTTTTGAATGAAACTGAATGCAAAAACAAATGCCAAAAACAACTCAATGAACTGTACAAGCAATGATATATCCCCCCCCCCATACTTAAAGTACACTTTGTCCTCAAAGTGGAAATGAGTCAAAGATAAATGTGGGAGAAGGGAAAAGAAATGTACTCCTCAGCGGGATGGTCCAGCTGGACCATCCGGACCCTCCTTTGGTGGGTATAAGAAGTGGCTGAAGAAGTGCTCCTAGCGGCGGTAGATGTCATCAATGCGGTCATGCTGGGCAGACATCTGGCGACCAAAAGAGGTCTCAAAACTGGTCTGCCAAGCCTCCAACTGCTGCTGTTGGGCTGCCTGTCAGGCCTCCTACCTCTGGTCGAAATGTGAGGTCATGGAGGTGGCAAAACTGTCTTGCCAGCTCTGTTGCTGCTCCAGCATAGTCCGTTGGTAATCGGACTGCCATGTCCGGTGCTGGGTCATCATAGCCGCCATTTGAGCCTGAAGGCTCGCAAGGCCCGGATCCTCCTCCGGTGCCGCAGTAGGCATCTTCTCGTCATCATCGGGGACGGGCAAGTGCTCCTCCTGGTGAGCCCGGCTGGAGCTGGCAGCATGCCTCTCCACAATGGCCACCAGCGGCCTCCTCGGCACAAAAGGATCTGCCGGAATATAGAGCTCTGAAAACTCCTTCCCCAAGGGTAAAGGTCGGGGAAGGTATGTCAAGTGGTTCCCATCAGCAAGGGAGATCCAAAATAGGTTCTCCCCATCCTGTCGGAGGAGCTTGCACCTCCTAAGCATCCCCTCTATGTAAAGGGGAGCCTTCAGCCCATCCTCAAGGCTGGAAAGGTCCATGACTTGTGAAGCGATCAAGGAGATCACCCCACCGCCGACGATGTCTCTCGGCTCATTCTTCCTAATCCGCTTCAAAGCGGAGAGGAAGAGAGAAGGCAATCCATCACCCTCTCACTCTGTGGAAGGCATGCATAGATGAGGGGAAGGTCCTTGAGAGCGACCTTGTTCTCTTCTTTGTGTCCACAAAAGACACTCATCAGGATCTTTGAAAGAAGCCTCAAGGAGGGGTGAGTGAGCTTGTTGGAGTACTCACCCCCAGCATGGAACTCGGATCCTGTAGCCGCCTGCTAGAACTGACATAGGTCTAGGGTCGGGACTGGCTCCCACCAGCTCTCTGAAGGGTTGTGGGTAACCCCAAAAGCCTCCACAATCTGGAAGTAATCCAGTGTGTACTTAATCTTGTTGAACTTGAAAGTAAGCCCAACACACACATGGTCTTCCTTCTCCATGGTGAAAGTAGCAATGAACTGCCTGTTAAGCTCTGGATAGGTTGCAACACTCCTATGTAAGAAATTTCCGAGCCCAGCATTCTCCAAAAAGGATTGCATGCTCTCCAGCATGCCTAGCTTATCCAACGTAGAAACGTACAAAAATCGAGTTGCATACACAACTCGATCTTGCACAATCCTATAGCGGTCTTTCTCACCCTCGGTCATCTTGTATTTCCTTGGAGCTTCCATTCTTGAAAAGATTTGAGCAAAGGATTAGTGCACGTTTGGAAAAAGGAAAAGAATCGACCTTTCTGTTGGTTTTTCCGCAGGGGCGGCTGTGCAGGCGCAGGGTCGGTGAGGCACAGGGGCGGATGCTTGCAGGCGCGGGTGCGGGAGAACTGTAGAAGGCGATTTTGTCGTTTGACGAAGGTGGTGGCGATGGGGCTTTTCCGACGTCTTCCTTGCTATCGCAGACGTCGCCGGAGGTGGGACAGTGGAGGACAGGGATGAAAGGGTTGAGTGTGTGTGTGGTGGAGATGGTTCGTATTTGCAAAAGGGGTGGCGACGCTAGGGTGCCGGAGGTGGCGTAGGGGTGCGACGAGGTGGTGGGCGAGAATTTCCGGAGAGCGCAGGGTCGTGGGAGGTGAGGCGGTTAGGTTTCGAAGAGTGAATGGAGAGGGAGTGGAGAGGGTGGTAGATGTAGGTTATTTTTGGGAAGTGTATTTTTTTTCTTTCCTTAACTGAACCGCAGGGGCGGTGTTTGTCGCCGCGGGGCGGTGACAAAAGAGAGGGGGTTCGCAGCCTTAGCGCCGGGGGCGGACCTGAGAGTGAGTGTCAAGGGTGCCCGCCGCAGGGGCGGAGGGACGTCACCGCGGGGGGCGGTGACCAACGTGAGCAGACGCTGGCCAGGCGCGGGGAACGGTGCCGGCCCTAGGTGTCACCGCAGGGGCGGAGACTTAAAGCCGCAGGGGCGGTTTTCTTGACAGAAGCTCCTCTTCTTATTCCTTTGGGTTGCCTCCCGAATTAGCGCCTTTGTTTTACGTCGTTGGCTCGACGTAAGAACTCTTCCTCTGTGTTTGAACATCTTCCTGCATGCCTTTTGGGTTTATAACCGTTTGCGACGGTAATCCTCCGGAGGCCCTAGTTTCAAATTTTGTAATGGCTTCCGCCATTTAACCAACCTGCTTCTCAAGGTTCTTGATGCTTGATTCTGTTGTTTGGACATGAGTAGCAAAGTGTTTAGTCAAAACCTGCAACATATCTTCAGTTGAGTGATACTTACCTTGGCGGGGCTGCTGTTTTTGGGTTTGTTGATCCCTCCAACGAAAATTCTGTTGGTCACGCCAATTTGGCATGAAATTCTGTGCATAGGGATCGTTCCTAGGTCTTTGCTGCTGTGGTTGTCCATAACCCATTGCGTTTACTTCAGCATCGTCATCTTGAACTTGTGGACACATGTCCGTTGGATGATACGGGTCAGCACAAACTCCACAAGCTTTGAGTTGTTGCGGTGTTCCCATAAGTGTTAGCCTTTTCACCATCTCCTACAATTCTGCTAGCTAGGTGGAAATCTCACTCTTCCCGGAACTCACAACATGAACTCTTTTCTTAGCTGGGGTCCTTCCAAAGTTCCGAGTTCCTTCCGCTAGCTCCTGTATCTTTTCCAAAGCAAGGTCAGGGGTAGAGTTAAGAATATTACCTCCGCAAGCCGCATCGACGATCCTCCTTTCATTGTCTAGCAAGATATTGTACAAGTACAAGACTAGATCTTGAGTTGAATATCCATGAAAAGGACAACTGGATCGGAGGCGTGCAAACCTTTCGAAGTACTCGTAGAGAGTTTCGGTTGCCTCTTGCTCGATGTTGCTTATAGCTTTCTTCAAGCTATTGGCCTTTTTAGCTGGAAAGTATTTCTCCAAGAACGCTTTGTGAAGGTTCTCCCAAGTGTCAATACTCCCGGATGGAAGGTGGTAATACCAATCATCCGCCGAATCTTTGAGTGTGAAGCTGAATGCCCTCATCTTGATCTGTTCTTCGGTAATGTTGGCCGGCTTCATGCTCATACATACAGTATGGAACTTTCCAAGGTGCTTGATGGGGTCTTCACCACTTAGCCCATGGAAGGATGGAAGCAAGTGAATGAGGCCCGGCTTGAGCTCAAAGTTGACTCCTTCCCATATTGCTGGTATAGAGACTACAAGAGGGTTTTGAGCCAAGGTGGGTTGCGTAAGTTGACGAAGAGTACGGTCAGCCATCTCTTGTTGAAGTTGTTGTTGTCTTCGTTGCCGGATGTGCGTCCTCTCAATTTCTGGATCAAAAGAAGCAAAGCCGGAATTAGTAGCCCGGATTTGAACCATAAAAATGTTCAAACCAATAATCAATAATAACAATAAAACAAAAAAATTCCCCGGCAACGACGCCAAAATTTGACCGATGGTATTTCTATGGTCGTCTATACCCAATCAAAAGTAAATCCCGAGTTAGCACTAAGAACAAGTATAGTGATTAAGTAAGGGTCGAACCCAAGAGAGTTAAGGTGTTTTAGATGCAATTATCGATTATAATGACAAGTGACACAAGGGGGGGGGGGGGTTGGTTGAATTGATGCACAAAAACTTATGAAAACGATAAATGCGACAAGTAAGACAATAATGGATGAATCTACACTAGGTTGATTCTAAGCATGCAATTGCTACTTTGGTGCGTTCCTTTTACAAGTTTTTAAGTAATCTCCCGTCTCGATCATACATATGTTTTGAGCCAACCGGCATCAACACAACTTAACCTATTAAAGTTCCGTAAACCTACAAGAACAAATAACAAGTTAGCATTCAAACAAAGACTAAGGGATATAAAGAGACGATTAAAACCGTTAAACTTATCTTTATATTTGTGTTCCTTTTCTTTAAGTAATTACAACCCGTTATTACTTAAAGTTGCTACTAGATTAAAGACCCGAAATCGGAACCTGTTAATCCTAGTTGTTTACATGCACTTTAGAACCTAAGGTGATCAATCTCAAGTAATAGTTAACATGCAATTAAACAATGGAGATCAAGGAAGCACAAAGCATTACTGAATAAAAACTTATATTAAAAAGAACTTACAACCAAAGTAACAAAGCAGCTTCAAACGAACCCAATGTAGCAAGGGAGTTAGCAACTTGATAGCATGAATTATTGTCTATATTTTGGGGCATGTTTAGACGTTTTATCTTCAATAATCTGCATGTTTGTATGTACATTATGTGATTATATTGTCATTTCATCTACCTTTGCGGGAATCGAGGTCTACACCTAGTTTTGTTGTAATCGTAGGTAAAATGGCACGTTTTGCATCAAAAAGGAGCAAAAGGAGCTATGGAGTCATTGGAGCTACATTCAGGAATGATCCAGGAAGCATGGCCACGAAATAGAGATTCACTTTGGACCAGATTTGAGAGATTTCACGTTCAGTTGTGATTCACCTCGGTTGACTACAGAGTCACCTCGACCGAGGTGATCCAGAGGAGTCGACTCGACCGAGGCGAACACCTGGGACGTGGCAAGAATATTTTATTCTTGGCTGAGATCTTTTATCTTTTGAAAGAGGATCTTATATTTTTGGGCTGGGTTCCTGGAAGGAAGAAGATAAGTTAGATCATATATTTTACCTATTTTTATGGGAAGAAATCTTTCTAAGATATCTTATCTTTGGAGGGTAATTTTCCTATAAAAAGGGTCGGATTTCCCACAAATCCGACATCTCGCATACATCCGCTATCACCCCGAATACACCGTTGCAGCCATACTCCAGTTGAGAGATTTGAAGAACCTTTTTGAAGGTTGAAGGAAGAAAGTTTATACCTTTCATAGCTTTTTGAAGGGTTTTTTTGTAAGATTCTCTTTGATTCCCTTCTTGTTGATTGTCTTGTTGGATTGTGATCCAAGGAACGCTTGTTTGTTTGATAATTGATTCAGTTATTGAAGTCTTTCTCTTAAGGTTTTCTTGTTCAATTATTCTCTTTCTTCCCATATATTTAATTAATACTTTCATGATGATGAGTGGCTAATCTCTTTGTGTGATTCTAGGGTGATTGGCTGAAGGTTGTGGGAAAAACAATGATAGAATAATCTTAATCATAGTAGGACCCTGAAACTTCGAGTCTTTAACCTTAACCCTAAGCATCTCGCTCAGTCGATGAACATCTCGGCCGGGGTGGAATTCGTCTGACCGAGGTGACTTATCTGATCCGAAACTGAGAGTTAAGTGTTAGAGTTTGCCAAATCCTATTCTTATTATACCTTTCCTGGTTCAATGCAAGCTTAGGATGAGACTTACCCGGTAATTCCTTTGTTTGTTTACCAAAGATCATAAGTGTAGGTAATAAAGGTTTATCCTTTATTGGGGTTTGAGTGTGCTTTTATCCCATCTTTGTGAGTTAGCCTGAGACTTGCCCGGTAAAGGTTGATTTTATTCCCTTAGGTGGTGTGTTAGTTTGAGGTTATAGTTCTTTATCTTAATTCCTTGAGACTTACCCGGTAATAGGAGTTACGGTTTTGGATTAGTGAGTAGTGAGACTTACCCGGTGATCTATTCACACTTTAGAAACACCTTCCCTTTGCAAAATCTCAGCTTTGTCCGCTTATCTTTAGATCTTGAGTTGGAACCACAACTAGATGCTTTAATCCCTAGAATTGCATATTTCCTTTATTGACTTTTTATCATCTTTGATTGTTTTAATTGCTTTTGTGGTTAGTAATTACAAAGCTTACCTATTCCGACTTTGTTTCACTAAGTCCTTGTGATCGACCCCTGGAATTCCTTACTTTTTACTACAATTGACCCGTACACTGCGGGTTCGCATCCTTGTTTTAAGCTTACATCTAGGGTTATAAATTTAAAGCTTGCACACACCGTTTGGAGCGAACACAACTCATTACAATGGAAAACTCAAGTCTAAAATGGATTTTGTGGGGAAAAGCATGGATGATTCTAGCAATCAGCCATGGACTATTTATACTACAAAAGACACTTAATTAGGAGTAAATAGCCGGCCTAAAACAACCACCTTTAATGCCATAAAGGTGGTGTAAACAGGCGGAGTAAAGCTTCTGACGTTAAACCGCAGGGGCGGCCTTCAGGAACCGCAGGGGCGGTTTAGGCAGAATCGATTGATCTTCTTCCTGACCGTAGGGGCGGCTAGGCAATTCCGTTGGAGCGGATCTTCAATGCTTCTTCAACGTCTGACTCTTCAACTACTTGTCGTTACTGATATCAAGGCGCAGGGGCGCCTTAAGGCCAACGCAGGGGCGCCTTAAGGCCAACGCAGGGGCGGTGACACAGACTCTTCACCTTCCAGCTCCCAAGGCGAGGCGCCGGCAGGGCGCAGTGGGAGGCGCAAGGGCACTGGTCTTCGTCTCGTCAAGGCAAGTCACCGCAGGGGCGCCCATGGTTGGCGCATGGGCGGTGACCTGCATCTTGGCCGGCGCTAGTGAAGGCGCAGGGAGCGCTTCAGTGAGAAGTGTCATCCCCAGGGGTGGCTGCAAGGACCCGCAGGGGCGGTGGGGCAACAGAAGCTTTGCTTCGTGATCGATCTTCACTCCTAAGTGCTTATAACTCCTTCTTTAGCTTCTTTTGATCTTCTTCTTCTGGACCAAGGAGTTAGTAGCATAAACCGACACTAATGCAATAAAAAGACTATAAAAACTACCCTAAATGATAGTGATTCCATCACCTATCACTAAGATCATTGAATCCATAGTTGGTAAAAATGAGTCTATGAAAATTTTTAAGACTAAATCTAATGATAAGAAATCTGAAGTTAAGTCTGAAGTTCTTGTGACTAAAGGGAAGTTTAAAAAGAATAACAAGCAAAGTAAAAAGGATAAGAAAGATTACTTCTATGATAAAAACCCTAAGGGTCCATTTGGTTTTAACTCCGGAATCGGAAATAGAATGGAAACGAATCTAGCCCATATGTATACCCTTGTTCATGAAAGTTTTTGGAATCATTCCTTGTGGTTTGAAGTAGTTGGAGTAGAATTTGATTACTTTTAATACCCTATAGGGTAACAAAATGTGAGAAATCAAGTGCATTTTGCCTTAAACCACTAGGAATGATTCCATACAATTTCATGATTAAGGATATAGATATGGACTAAATTCGCTTCCATTCCGATTCTGTTTCCGGAGTTGGAAACAAACGGGCCCTAACAGTGAAAATGACAAGAAAAATAATAAATGTTTTTACTGTCAAAAAGTTGGTCATTTTATAAATGATTGTAGAAAGAAAAAGAAATATGAATCTAGTAAAGGAACTATTGAAAATAAAGTCTCCTTGTTTGAAATATTCATGCTCAATATTCCTGTGAATTGCTGATGTATGTTATTCCTTTCAAATGCAGATCTGATGATTGGATATTAGATTCTGGATGTACCATGCATGCTTGTCCAGATAAATCTCTTTTCTGTTCTTTAGATATTTTTGACGGTGGTGATGTCATGTTAGGAGATAACACTACTTTAAAAATAAAAGGGATAGGAAATATACCTATGTGCATGTTTGATGAAAAGATTAGGGTGATACAAAATGTTAGATGGGTTCCTGGCCTTAGGAGAAACATGTTGTCTGAATCTATATTTGATGACCTAGGTTGTAATATAAATACTAGTAATGGTATAAGAGAAGTTATCAAAAATAGTCTTACTCTTATTAGGAGCTCTAAAAAGGGTGGTTTGTACTTTGTAGAACAATCACCTGAATTAAATCTCTCCACTACTGATATTGATAAAAACAACCTAGACCAAACTACTTTATGGCATAGCAGATTAGGGCATATAGGGAACAATGGTCTGCTTCAGTTACATAAACAAGGCATCTTAACTAATAAGCTGACCAACCTTAGCTTCTGTGAAAACTGTGTTTGGTAAAGCTAATAAAAACAATTTTAATAAATCTTTATATAAGGCTAACAAACCTCTAGAATACATACACTCAGATCTATGGGGTCCTGCACACATAGAAACTGTAGGTGGAAAGAAGTACTTCATTTCTTTTATTGACCACTACTCTAGAAAAGTTTGGATATACCTGTTAAGAACTAAAGATGAAGCCTTTGAAAGTTTTAAAATCTGGAAAATTTCAGTTGAGAATGAAATAGACTTAAAAATTAAATGTCTTAGAACTAATAATGGCCTTGAGTTTTGTAATAATAGTTTTAATGAATACTGTAAAACAAATGGCATTAAAAGACATGTAACTGTCTCTTATACTCCTCAACAAAATGGTACAACTGAAAGGATGAATAGAACTCTTTTAGAAAAGGCTAGATGTATGCTTATAAGTGCTGGTATGAAACATAGCCTATGGGGTGAAGCTTTCACTACAACAACTTACCTCATTAATAGGTCTCCCTCCTCTATCATAGAGTT
Source organism: Fagopyrum homotropicum (assembly GCA_033239125.1). Taxonomy (NCBI): domain Eukaryota; kingdom Viridiplantae; phylum Streptophyta; class Magnoliopsida; order Caryophyllales; family Polygonaceae; genus Fagopyrum; species Fagopyrum homotropicum. The sequence continues at coordinate 11,134,649 of BSWB01000001.1, forward strand.
TAGGACACCCCAAGAATTATGGACTGGAAGGAAGCCTAGTATTGCCCACCTAAGGCCCTTTGGGTGCACTACATATTCCCATATAATACAAAGGAAGTTGTACCCAAGGGCACAAAAGTGTGTAATTCTAGGCTATTCTGAAGGTGTTAAGGGCTATAAACTGTTACTCATACAACCTCACGGCTACAAAGTTATAACATCTAGAAAAGTGACCTTTAATGAAAAAGAATTCTATTTTAAAACTAGAAACATCAATGTTGTTGAGAACTCTAGTAGCACAAAAAATGAGACTAATTCTAGCATATAACTTATCATTTCTACATAAGTGACCATAATAGGGAAAATCAAATCATAGATGAAGAGTTTGACATAGGATATCATCAAACACCTAGTACTAGTGAAGAGAACTATGATGTTGATAATCTTCCTAATAATGATGGAAATATTGATGAAAACACTACTATAAGCAGTGAGAATCATAGTTCAGAATCAAGGGGGTAGAAAATAGTGGTGATATCACTACTGCTCCTTTATCTCTCTCTGATAATGCCTTGCATGATAATGATGATTACTTGCATGATAATGATGATCATAACTATCAGTTTACTAGAGACAGAAATTCTAGGGTTAGAATATCTAATAGGAGATATAATGATTCTGAATATGTTTTGTTTATAAATGATTTTAATGTTGTTAAGTATGTTTTCCTGACTGGTGATGTTGTTGATAATTCATATACTCCTGACACATATAAACAAGCTGTGAGTTGTTCTCAATCTAAAATTGGAAAATATTCATGCAAGATGAAATAGATTCCATGATTGTTAACAAAACTTGGGTGTTAATAGCTAAACCTGAAAATGCTAAACTTGTTCCTTGTAAATGGATTTATAAACTAAAGGAAGCTACTAAACTGAATGAACCACCTAGATACAAAGATAGGCTGGTTGCTAAAGGATTCACTCAAAGAGAGGGAATTGATTACACTGATATATATGCTCATGTTGTCAAATATAAAACCATGAGACGATTGTTTGCTTTTGCTACTGTGCATGATTGGGATATAGAACAAATGGATGTAAGAACTGCCTTTTTACATGGTAATTTGGATGAAACTATCTATATGAAACAACCTGAGGGTTTTGTAGATAAATCTAGACCTGATCATGTTTGCTTGCTTAAAAAATCCATCTATGGCTTAAAACAATCACTTAGACAATGGAATCTTAAGTTTGATGAGTGCATGAAAAACTTAGGATTTTTAAGAAGCAATTATGATTATTGTTTGTACTTTAAAGGCATATCTTCCATGAATCCCTTGTTTGTACTGTTATATGTCAATGATATACTGCTTATTAGTAAATCTGTTGTTCGCTCCAAAAGGTGTGTGCAAGCTTTAAAATTTGTAACCCAAGAAGTATGCTTGAACAATATGCGAACCCGCAATGTACGGATCAATTGTAATAAAAGCAAGCATTCCAGGGGTCGAACACAGGGACTATGGTGAAACAAAGCACAAAATCAGGTTGTCAAATAACTAATGACCACGAATTAAAGTAATCAAAGATGATATAAAAGTCAAATGAAGGGAATGCGGATTCTAGGGATTAAAGCATCCAGTTGTGGTTCTGACTCAAGATCTCAAAGGATAATCGTGGACAATGATGAGGTTTGCAAAGGGAATGTGTTTCTAAGATGGAAATTGATCACCGGGTAAGTCTCACTACTCACTATCCTAAACCAAAGATTCTATCACCGGGTAAGTCTCAAGGTACTAAGGAAAGGAACTATAATCTCAAACCAACACACCACCCAATGGAATAGAATCAACCTTTACCGGGTAAGTCTTAGGCTAACTCTCAAAGATGGGATGAAGGCACACTCAAACCCCAATAAAGGATAAACATTTATTACCTACACTCATGATCTTGGATATACAAGCAAAGGAATTACCGGGTAAGTCTCATCCTAGGCTTGCGTTGAACCAGGAAAGATGTAATAAGGATAAGATTTGGCAAACTTTGAATCTTAACTCACATAGGTTCAGGAAAAGGGTTCACCTCGTTCAGTTATATTCCACCCCGACCGAGGTGTTCAACGACTGAGCGAGGTGTTCGTCAGTTAAGATAAAGGCTCTAGCTTTAAGGGTCCGATGGGATTAAGATCATTCTATCATCGTCTTTCCCACAACTTTCAGCCAATCACCCTAGAATCGCATAAGAAACTTAGCCAATAATCATCATGATAACAATAATCAAGTTTATAAGAAAGGAATCAATATTCAAACAAGAAAATCTTAAGGAAAAGGTCTCAATAATTGAATCAAACAAGTAACAAATCAGTGTTCCTCAAGTAAGAAATCAGAAAAGACATCAACCCAAAAGAAATCTAAGAATATCTTACAAACTCCTTCAAAAGCCAACTCCAACTATGATTTCTTCCTTCCTTTGAACTTCAAAACTTCCTTCAAACTTCCTTCAAAACTTCAGAGAATGGTTGATCTGCCAATTGCTGGATGGCTGAATTATAGAAAATTAGCCCTTTATATAGGAGAATTATCTTCCAAAGATAATAATATCTTAAAAAGATAATTTCTTAGAAAATATATCCATATCTGTCAAAATAAATCATCCAAATATCATATCTTCCTTCCAGGAATCCAGCCAAAAATATATGATATTCTCCTTCCAAAAATAGAAGATCTCAGCAAAAAAATAAAGATCTCGCCGGCGGCAGGGTATTTGCCTCGGTCGTGACGCTCCTCAAGATCACCTCGGTCGAGGTGATACTGTAGCTGACCGAGACGAGTCTCAGCTGAATGTAGATCATCTCGAATCTGGTCCAAAATCAATCCTCTTAATCATTTCCATGCTTCCTGAGATCTTCTTATAACTCCTCAAAGCTCAGGAATGTAGCTAATAACTCCTTAGCTTCCTTAGCTCTATTTTAGTCCAAAACGTTCCATTTTCCCTACAATTACAACGAAACTAGGTGTAGACCTTGATTCCCGCAAAGGTAGACAAAAAAACAATATAATCAAAGAATATACATCCCTACATGCAGATTTATGAAGATAAAACGTCTAAACTAATCCCAAAATATAGACTATAATACATGCTATCAAAATAACTCATACTTGTCCCTTGCTTGTCCCCAAGCAAGTTCTAAATCTTATATAGAAGATAGAATGGATTATAAGTCAGAAAAGATCAATGAAAAACATTTCAAAACCTTTGGTGGTGTGCTCCACTCATAGATCACTCTAAGAGAATGCTTCATGGCAAATAAAATCAAGATATGATCAAAACATTTTATAAATATAAGAAAGTTGTTCATCTTTGCATATAATCATAGAATGCATAATAAATCATATTTATCGAAATCAATCATGTATAATCCAGTTTAAATCAACAAGCTCGAGGTCTCAAGGGCTTTCCAAAAGAGGTCAAGAAACGTGTAAGGGTGGGATATATATATACGGTATGTGGTGCTAGAATCCGGGAAAAAGATCTTACTTCACTTTCCTTGAATTCGCAACATCTTCCACCAATAAGCTTTGCTTATTTTTACTTTTTTGGGATGCATGGATAGAGGTGCACAATAACCGAAGCCTAGGAGATCAGCAATCATCAATTTCTCGAGATGCCTCAAACCCTTGATGTACATACCATGACCCGTTAGGAATATTGCTCAATCCGACTTTGGCAAGATACAAACACCTAGATATGTGAATGGTGCCGAGTTACTCATCATCATGATTGACTTCCCCAAACCTAATTGTTTCTTTCTAAAACTTTCAGCCAACATCTCAACTTCACTTTCACTTGCTTTACTTGCTTCCAAATTCTCGGATAAATAAAGGGAGGAAAATATGTATATTAGGGGCTAAGCATGATCAAGAAGAAGAAGAAAAGAGAATGCATTGCCTTAATCATCCCACGAAGAATGTGATAGAACTCATCATGTGGTGTCAACCTTCAAATCCAACAGAATTTTGATAAAAACAAAGTATTAAACATGCTAGAATTTTGAAACAAAACATTTAGCAACTTAAACATATCATAAAACCTTTCGAGCATATAAAGCTTTCAAAAACCAATTTGTAGAAAAAATATCTTCATTGAGGTCATATCCAGAGAAGAAGCACAAAATCGTTTTGAAAACCTTTCAGTTAAGCCATCTCGGTCGAGGTGTTCTGGCGTCATCCGAGGTGTTCATCCTCGATCAGCCATGAACGTTTCGGTCGAGTAAAAAAAAAAATTTTAATTTCAAACCGGTTTTTGACGTTTTCTTAAACAGAAATCTGTATGTATGCATGTAATGACAGATAAGCACATAGAGCCAAATAAGATCAGAATCAAAGATCAAGAGAGTCATACAAGTCATAGAAATACCCCATACTTGGGACACATTGTCCCAATGGGTCAATATAAGTCTGAAAGAACAGAGTACTCACCAGACAAGCTGAACTGCACAGAGAAATATAAACATCTCTCACATAAGACCATCTCGGTTGGCGAAAAACATCTCGGTCGAGGCGTTCTGACAACATTCAAGATGTATCTCAGTCAAGCTTCCATTTTCTCAATTTCTCAAACTTCTGTCCTTCCATGTAGCTCCTGAGTTGTAATTTCTTCTTAGAGAGTACCTGATTCCTGTGTAGGAGGACGCAAAAAATACGAAGCAAACTATCTAAACTAAACTAGAAAAAGGAGGGGGAAGCAATACCTTGGATTGCCTCTCAAGAAGCGCTTGGTTTAAGGTCGCTAGCTGGACCTTTCTCCATGGAATTACTCAATGTACCTCGTATATCTTGGAGTGCTCATCACATCCATCATAAAACTCTTCTAAAAAGGTTCTGGTTCCTAATTTCACCGGCAAATGGTAGGATCTCCCACGTGTAAGCTTGTATGGTTTAGTTCTCAACGGAATCTTACCGGTCTTTCTAGTCTTCCGTGGGACATAACTCAGTTTTGCATCCCATCCTTTTCTGGATCGGGGAATCAGCTTCTCGAGAATCCACTTAGCTTCCTCATCTCCAACTTGGGGATAGTACAAGGTCTTTGTCACGTGAGTGACCCCATACTTGAATAGAAGACACTTTGTTGCCTTAGTGGTGAAGCGCTTGTTTACTTTACTCCTTATAATCCCAGGAGCATCTACTTTCAACAAATTTGAGGGAGGTATCATCTTGACCTTTGGAGGTTCCTTTGGAGGAGACTTCCAACCCTTCGGTGCATCCCTGGAATGATTAGTAATTTCAAAAGGAATTTCAAAGGAGGGAGAGAAAGTACCTTGTAAGTTCCTTCAAAACGTGAGATGAGATTTATGTTAGGATGACAATCCATACATGAAACTTCTCCCAACTTAACTGATTCTTTGTCCACCTCGACCGTAGTAATAGCAATTGGGTCGAGGTCTTTCACACCTTCCTCTTCTTCAATGAGGACTTCAAGAGGGGGTTCGGGATCGAGAAGAGGAATGCTTAAAATAGGTAGTTATTCCTTGCATACCTCTTCCGGCTCAGCTTCGTTAGCATATGACAAGGTGCTTTTGAACTCCTCTATCTTCTTCTTCAAATTCTCGTATATTGATTCAAACTGATCTTCAGGAGGTTGCTCATAAATCTTTTTAGGGACATTCAACTCATTCCATATCGCAAGCTCCTCCTCAATAGCCTCTTCTCTTTCCCTCTCATCATTAAATTCGATGAATGTAAAGAAGCGCAACAAATATTCATAATGGTCTGCCCTAGCACTTTGTCTTGCTATCCAGGCTGGATCAAATGCAGGTTCATAGCGACTCGCCGCCATTGGAAATCCTGAAAACTATAAAACGCGTAGAAAAAAGATCAAATGAAAAAGCAAAAGCTTCCAAGCTAGACAACCAAATACCGAACTTGGTCTTGACCAAGTCCCCGGCAACCGCCAAAAACTTGTTCGCTCCAAAAGGTGTGTGCAACCTTTAAAATTTGTAACCCAAGAAGTATGCTTGAATAATATGTGAACCCGCAGTGTAAGGATCAATTGTAATAAAAGCAAGAATTCCAAGGGTCGAACACAGGGACTATGGTGAAACAAAGTACGAAATCAGGTTGTCAAATAACTAATGACCACGAATTAAAGTAATCAAAGATGATATAAAAGTCAGATAAAGGGAATGCGGATTCTAGGGATTAAAGCATCCAGTTGTGGTTCCGACTCAAGATCTCAAAGGATATTCGTGGACAAAGCTGAGGTTTACAAAGGGAAGGTGTTTCTAAGATGGGAATAGATCACCGGGTAAATCTCACTACTCACTATCCCAAACCAAAGATCCTATCACCGGGTAAGTCTCAAGGTACTAAGAAAATGAACTATAATCTCAAACTAACACACCACCCAATGGAATAGAATCAACATTTACCGGGTAAGTCTCAGGCTAACTTTCAAAGATGGGATGAAGGCACACTCAAACCCCAATAAAGGATAAACCTTTATTACCTACACTCATGATCTTGGATATACAAGCAAAGGAATTACCGGGTAACTCTCATCCTAGGCTTGCGTTGAACCAAGAAAGATGTAATAAGGATAGAATTTGGCAAACTTTGAATCTTAACTCATATAGGTTCAGGAAAAGGGTTCACCTCGTTAAGTTATATTCCACCCCGGCCGAGGTGTTCAACGACTGAGCGAGGTGTTCGTCAGTTAAGATAAAGGCTCTAACTTATAGGGTCCCTGGGATTAAGATCATTCTATCATCGTCTTTCCTACAACTTTCAGCCAATCACCCTAGAATCGCATAAGAAACATAGCCAACAATCATCATGATAACAATAATGAAATTTATAAGAAAGGAATCAATACTCAAACAAGAAAACCTTAAGGAAAAGGTCTCAATAACTGAATCAAACAAGTAATAAATCAGCGTTCCTCAAGTAACAAATCAGCGTTCCTCAAGTAACAAATCAGAAAAGACAACAACCCGAAAGTAATCTAAGAAGATCTTACAAACTCCTTGAAAAGCCAACTCCAACTATGATTCCTTCCTTCCTTTGAACTTCAAAACTTCCTTCAAACTTCAGAGAATGGTTGATCCATCAATTGTTGGATGGCTGAATTATAGAAAATCAGCCCTTTATATCGGAGAATTATCTTCCAAAGATAATAATATCTTAAAAAGATAATTTCCTAGATAATATATTCATATCTCTCAAAATAAATCAGCCAAATATCATATCTTCCTTCCACGAATCCAGCCAAAAATATATGATATTCTCCTTCCAAAAATAGAAGATCTCAGCCAAAAATAAAGATCTCGCCGGTAGTAGGGTATTAGCCTCGGTCGGGACGCTCCTCAAGATCACCTCGGTCGAAGTGATATTGTAGCTGACCGAGGTGAGTTTCGGTTGAATGTAGATCATCTCGAATCTGGTCCAAAATCAATCCTCTGAATCATTTCCATGCTTCCTGAGATCTTCTTATAACTCCTCAAAGATCCATAATGTAGCTCCAATGACTCATTAGCTTCCTTAGCTCCATTTTAGTCCAAAACGTGTCATTTTCCCTACAATTACAAAGAAACTAGGTGTAGACCTCGATTCCCGCAAAGGTAGACAAAACAACAATATAATCAAAGAATATACATCCATACATGCAGATTTATGAAGATAAAACGTCTAAACCAATCCCAAAATATAGACTATAATACATGCTATCATCTGGATGTGTTGATTGCTGGTGTTAAAAGGGATTTAAAATCTAATTTTGACATGAAAGATATGGGTCCTACACAGAAGATCTTAGGTGTTAAAATCATAAGGGATAGAAAGCATATGAAAATGTGGTTGTCTCAAGCTGATTATATTGAAAAAGTGTTAGACAAATTCAATATGAAGCATGCTAAACCCACTTTTATACCCTTAGGAGGGCACCTTTATTTAACTAAGCAACAATGTCCTAGTAATCAAGTTGATATTGATAAAATGTCTAAAATTCCATATGATGTGGTTGTTGGTTCAATCATGTATGTTATGTTATGCACTAGACCTGATCTTGCTTTTGGTATAAGTGTTTTGAGTAGATACATGTCTAATACTGGTAAATTGCGTTGGACTGCTATGAAATATATTCTTAGATATATCAGTGGAACTAAAAACTTATGTTTAATGTTTTCTACACATGATGACATTGAAAATGTTTATGGTTATGTTGACTCTGATTATGCTAGTAACAAGGATAATAGAAAGTCTACCACTGATTATTTCTATACATGGACTGGTAATTGTATTTCATGGAAATCTCAACGATAATTTGTGGTTGTTTTGTCCTCTACTGAAGCTGAATACATTGCAACTGTTGAAGCTTCTAAGGAAGCTATTTGGCTTAAGGGTCTTGTTAGTGAAATATCTCATAAACCTTGTGTTCCTGTAATTCAAATTGACAGTCAAAGTGTTTTGTATTTGTGTAAAGATCTTGTTTATCATGAAAGATCTAAATATATTGATGTTAGAAATCATTTCATTCGAGATGGGGTTAAGAAGAAACACTTCTTAGCTAAGAAAATTAAGGGTGACTTGAATCCTGCTGACTTTGGAACAAAAATTGTAACTGCTGATAAATTTGCTTTCTGTAGAAATTTTCTACAGATTTTTTATGTTCCTTGAGTGTTGATTGTAGGTTATGGACTGATGACGGACAGGAGTGGTGGTCTAAGGCACACTATTGGGGAACAGAACTTGATTACAATGATACAAGAATCAGGAGGGCATTTGTTATGTTTTTGATTCTTGTTATGTGATGTAACATATATAGGACATAGAGGATAAAACTAGCACTTAGTACTATTGTCTATGTAGAGTTATGTAAATGTGTTCATATTATAGCTTGCTATGTGGTTGATCTTGATGCCTATCATGATCCAAGTTGCCACTTAGTTAATCTAAGTGAGGTAGCTTAGCTTGGGGATTAATATAGTGACATGTTCACATACATGGGTATGCTATTATGTGGCTTAGGAGATACTTAGTTGTGAAGTGTGTAATTGTGTGTTGTGTATTTCTCCGGCTAATTAGAAGACTAGGCTTGGAGGCCCACTTGAAGCCCAACTCCTTGATCCAGTGTGAAAGACTTGCTTGCGGGTCTCTATTGAACCGGTCACTTGTGGTTTGAAGCCGGGTCTGAGGGTTTATTCGAGCAGCGTTTGACCTTTGGTGAAGCTTTGGTATTTAAACAATCTAAAGCAACTCTTCAAAACCCTAGTGTGGTGGTTGCAGCTTGAGTGCTTCGTCCACAGAGAGAGAAAGAGAGAGAACAGAGAGAAGAATGAGAAGGCGGATCTTCCAAATCTTACTTGAAGCAAGAAGGATTCGTAGAAGAAAAGAAGAGGAAGAGAGATATGTAATCTCTAGGTTATCTTCTCACCATTGCTTCGTTGGATTGCAAAAGAGACGAAGATCAATCTCAAATCTTCGTCAAGGTGCCATTGAGGGGGCTTTTCTTCACCTTTGCTTCTTTATATCTCCTGAGTTCTTTGTGTTTGCTTTCTTTACTAGACCATAGGAAACGTGCTAGTATCTCTTACCCTGTGTTTGTAACCAGTGTTCTTGGATACCTAGTGAAAATCCGGGACCGGATCTCCCCTCTTGAGCTCCCGCAGAGTAGGGGTATTTTTACCACCAAACTGCGTAAACAAATCTCTTTTGTTAATGTTATTTATGTCATTAGTCGGATCTACGACTAGGGAATATAGAAATGTTAGAATTAACTATCACGCAGCATAAACGTATAACACTACATCTGTACATCAAAACGACACGTAGAAGAAGCACACACTCGTCGGACTGCATGTCATCTTACTGCCAAATGTACATCGCCTTTCTCTCTATATTAACTCGTACGTACCTCATCACAAATACAACAAACAAAAAATGGGATTCAAATCAAAGCTTCCGGTCTTCTTCCTTGTTTTCTCCCTCTTCGTCTCCTTCACTTTGGCCCACGACTCCGGGCGTACACTCCAGCAATGCATGAAGCGATGCCAGGAGAAAAAAAATGACTACTCCGATGTGCGCCAATGCATTGATCGTTGCCAGAGTGAAGCCGACGATGCTCATGTATCCACTGAAAGCAGCCGGAGCCGTGACCCACGCCAGGTGCTCGAGGAGTGCCGGGACTTGTGCCGGATGAGGAGGTGGAGCACCGATATGGTGCACCGGTGTGAGAAGAAGTGCGAGGACAAGTTCGAGAGGGAGCAAAGAGGCGGCAGCTTCGAGGACAAGCTTCATCTTGAGCTCAAATCGGATAAGTCCCAAGAATTGCTCGAGGAATGCCGGTTCGTGTGCGTGATAACGAAGGAGAGTCACGACATGGTGCGCCAATGTGAGAAGAAGTGTGAGGAATATATCGACAGGCAGCAAAAAGGCGGCGGCTCCGAGGACAAGCTTCATCTTGAGCTCAAATCGGATAAGCCCGAAGAATCGCTCGAGGAATGCCGTTTCTTGTGCCGGATGTACCGGATAAGGAGGTGGAGCACCGACATGGTGCACCGTTGTGAGGAGAAGTGCGAGGACGATTTCAAGAGGCAACAAAGAGGTGGTGGTGGCTCCTCCGATGAGGGCAAGCTTGGTCTTCAGCTCAAATCGGATAAGCCCCAACAATTGCTCGAGGAATGCCGGTACTTGTGCCGGATAAGGAGGTGGAGCACCGACATGGTGCACCGTTGTGAGGAGAAGTGCTAGGACGATTTCGAGAGGCAGCAAAGAGGTGGAGGTGGCTCCTCCGACGAGGGCAAGCTTGGTCTTCAGCTCAAATCGGATAAGCCCCAACAATTGCTCGAGGAATGCCGGTACTTGTGCCGGATAAGGAGGTGGAGCACCGACATGGTGCACCGTTGTGAGGAGAAATGCGAGGATGATTTCGAGAGGCAGCAAAGAGGCGGCGGTGGCTCCTCGGATGAGGGCAACCTTCATCTTGAGCTTAAATCGGAAAAGCCCCAACAAGAGCTCGAGGAGTGCCGGAACTTGTGTCGGTCGAAGATGTGGAGCATCGAGATGGTGCACCGTTGTGAGAAGAAGTGTGAGGAGAAGTTCGAGAGGCAGCAAAGAGGCGGCGGTGGCTCATCGGAGGAGAGGAAGTACGAGCAGTGCCAAAGGAAGTGCGAGAAGGAGGGGCAACGAGGGCAGTCGGAACAGTGGCAGTGCCAGAAGCGTTGCCAGGAGGAGTTCGAGCGTGAGACTGAGGGCGGGGACGACGAGAGTGAACGTGGACACCACGGCCATGACTCCGAGAAGGAGATGAGGAGATGTAGGCAGAAGTGCGAGGAGCAAGGCTATGGTTATGACTGTGATAAGAGGTGTCGCCACCAGTCTCATGGCGGGGGACGTCGGAGTCAAGATGGTTTCATCTCAGTGGTCTCTGCCTTGTTTGGCTGAAGCCATGAGGCTCTAGCTAGCCAGCATGCGTTTTGTTTTCGTTATATTTTTGCTTAGCTTTTGTGTAAGAATAAGAATATCGATCCATGTATGGATGGGATGGAGAGAGTGAGTTGCTCTCTCGAACGTCGATGTTAAATATGACTCTTTGGAATGAAATTTAGTGTTCCTGTTTTTTCTTTAAAATCAAATCTAATATGTCCAAAAGTGTTATTAACCTAATTTAGATTTGTACTTCTAGATGGACAGGAAGTGGGCCGTCAATGGGCCTATAGGATTAGTTGGCGGCCCAAAACTCCTTACGGCCCAATACAAGCTCCACAGTTTTAAAGTAGTAAACAATGCAGTAAACAATGCTTGTGTAGAAATAAACACACCAAATGACCAATACTCAGTTGGTCTAGCGGGATGTGGTGTTATACTCTTTAAGTGGTAATCTTGGAGATTCGAGTTCGAATCCTCTTTCAAAAAAAAAAAAAATAAACACACCAAATGTAATTAAATTCACATTTTTTGTTTAAAAATAAAAAACTGAAATATTTAATTAAGTATTATCCTATAAATCATACTGGTCGGTGGGTAAGCTGGCGGATTTAGAAAACAAATTTAAAATAAATTTTTTTTTTTTTTTGCATTATAAAATAACTATAATAGTGTATCCCCACGATTGAGAAGGTCAAATTTTATTTTTAAGGCATACTGTGTATTAATTAAATTATTTATTTATTTGGATGTTGTCATAATCATTGCTACTAATGCCAATATCATCATCACTGTTGACATTTATATGATCATTAATAAACATTTCGTGCTAAATGTACAAAATGATTTGTTAATCTTTATTGATCAGTAATCTATATCTAACTCGTGATCAAATACATAAAGAAGTAAAATCACATACAAATATTTTTTTTTATGAGATTATACTCTAAGGTGAAAGCCTTAATCAAGGATGATAGTTTGGTTGGAAAGGAACTAAGATATGTAACGTCCCGTTTATTCGGGTGCGTTCCGACTTTGTTTTTCTCCCTACCATCGATTCGTTATAGCTCGAGTTCTTATAGAAAGTATATTTTATAGTTTTAAAAATAACTTTTCCGGATATCATATTATTTTGAGGACACATGTATATATTCCCGTATATTATTATTTTAATTTTGTCGGAAAGTCGGAATTTACCGAACCGAAAAATCCCGTTCCGATCATTTTATTGAGTTTTGGCTCCTTTTCTTTCTCCTTTTTCCAAACCCTTTTCTTTCCTTCTTTTTTTTTTTGGTGTCAGCTCCTTGTCACGGAGCTTGGTATTGCTGCCCTTACCCGCCCAAGTTGGTTGGCATCCACTTGCCGCCCCTAACCTACACCAACCTACCTACCCGTGCAGTCAATCCGACCCCTCGGCCCTCGCTACTTCCCCCTCTGTGCAACTCTCCTGCTACAAGCAAGTGAAGCAACCCTCTACAATCTACTCTATCACTCTTCACACACACAAAAAAAGGTCTCAGCAACACTCCTCTGCACAACCCTTCTTCTTCCTCTCCCTCATCAACAATCACGCTATCTCTTCACCTCTGTTTCCTCCTTTCACACCATGAGCAGCCCTCCATCTCTCGGAACCGGAATGGAGCAACCAACGGCTTACCGGACTGGATCTCTCCTTAGCTTGCCCTGTCGAATCCGAAGAGCCCATCGAGCCGCCAATGAAGCCTCTACCCTCACCCTCTGTTTTCTTACCGGCGCCTTCCCAACCTCGCAGCTCTACAAACCGTCCTCGCCTCCCGCTGCATTTCGTCGCCGGAGAACGGAGGAAACCACCAGTGTCTTTGCCTTCGCGCCGGAGCAGCCACGCAACCCGCCAGCTCCAACCTGCGTCCTTTTTCCAGTACGCCACTAGGGCCCGAACAGAGAAGCAGGAGGTGGCTTGTCCTCTCCAACTCAGCTGCGACCTCCTACTACCGCCGCCACACCACCGGAGACCTAGAGCGCCGCCTCTCTCCACCGGAGCCACGCCGCCAGTGCAGCCCTCCTGCCTAGCTGCCGTCCTCGCCGCCGCCTGCTTCCCTTCTCTTTTCCAAGCATCGTTTGAATCGAATGAGGAAGATACTCTTTAGGGTTATATTTTAATCGGGCCCCCCTCATTTATGGTATATTACAGTTTGGAACCCATCTTTTGTATTTACATATTTGACCCAATATTTTGGAATTGAACTTTATGCCCCTGCTGGAATTTTATTACAGATTTGGCCCAGATTTTATTTTCAGAATATATCCCAAAGTTTATGGAACTTCATGAGTTGCCCATAAAATGTTTTTACGAGTTTTAACCTTGGATTTTATATACGAGTTTGATCTTGTATTTATGTATATTACGTATTGTGTCCTTGTTGGTTTATTTATGGAACTTGGCCCAATATTTAATTACATATTATGACCCATATTTTTGGAATGGTATTATTTGTCCCGGAAAGCGTTTTTGCGAGTTTTATCCTTAATTTAAAAGCGGTACTTTCCTTATATTTTATACCCTCGTTGGATTAATATCGAGATTATGACTCAAGGGTTTATTGCGGGTTTTTAGCGTTTGCTTTTTGAAAATGAGTTTACCTTAAAATAATATCTTATATATTACGATCAAATTTAGCGTATTAGCTAAATTTGTGTAGCTTTGATTTTAGGTCCGAAAGCGCCCCGATAAAGGCCTAACGAGTCTAAGTTCGTCTTCCGTCTTTTGACGTCACGTGAGTACCCTCTCCCCCGAGCTTATGATCTTACTCGATTTAGTTATGTTTAGTATTAGTATCATGCTAGGTTGGATCTAGTTTAACTTAGAGTGAATACCAAGTAGTGGTTTGAACTTTAGGTGAGTTTTGAGGATTTAATAGTGTTTGATGGTTTGGTGTTGATTATAAGTTTGAGGTGGTATAGCGATCTAGTGAGGTTGTAATAAGGATTCGAGTATATGGTTTGATCTTGTGAGAATCTTTACGCTCGAAGTTGGGGTTGTATGAACTTGTGAGATCGTGAGGACTAGGAGGTTGTTATCCTAGCATGGTTATGGTTTATGATCTTGCGAGATCATTGGGACTAGAAGTCTAAGGACTTCTAGCATATGAGAGAGTTGTTGATCGTGTGCCTTTTGACAGGCGTTGAGTGTCTTCCTGCGGGAAGCTGAGAGCGGGATATAACGGGATTATCTATGGGACGAGGTAAGTCTCCGGACTTACTTAGCTCGTATTCCTTGTATTAGCATTATTGTGTGTTGGGTGGTGTGTGTTATTATTTTACTGTTTATAACAACTAAACCGGAAATAGGATTACCGACCTTTATATTATTTGGCCCAAGTGTATGATAACGGGCGGTGACATCACTGCCTGGCTCCCCGTGAGAGCTGGGGGGATCTCGGCGACTGGCCCGTGCTGGTTAGACGGTCGGAGGCATCCGACCGTTCCATTGCCGGAAGAAGGGACCGAGGCGAGTTTCGGAGGATTCTCGTGTCACAAAAGAAGTTGAACTAGAACGGGATATGACTTAATAAATAAAGATAATAAACCGGATTTGTGTGCTTTGAGTATGTTGTGTGACTATATTGAATTAATTGTGTTTGTGCCTTTCCCTTTAATTCTAATGCTTCGAATATTAGCTAACGGTTTTATACCGATTGTTGTAGATTGCCTTGCAGGTTAGGAAAGCGGCCGAGAGATCAGGAAGAGTGGGCAGCCGGGGTTCTGTACATTTTAGGAGTGGGTTTTGGTTGGAGTCGGGTTGTGTTGTATTCTTCGTTTATTATGTTGGTATGCCGTGTGTATGGCATTTTGATCTTTGGTGTTGATTATCGGCTGAAGTCTTTTGTTGTTTTCCTTCGGGTTTCTTATCATTTGCATTAAAAGGAATTTTGGTTTTGCCTTTATTTGTGCCACGTTGAAAGATCCGGTGAAATTGTTGTCAGGCTAAGGGTCGGGACCCATTGTGAGGTCCCAACCCGTAGCATCCCGAGTCCCGCGGATCCGGGGTGTTACAAGATAAATAAATAAAATAAAATAAAACGGTGAATTTTTTTTAATTGTATCCTTACAATCTTATAATCGGTGTAAAAAGGGTAATAGCATCCGACCTACAAAATAACAATAATAGAAATCTCGAAATTTCTCTTACAAAATTGATCAACTGTATTCCCGTAATCTTATAACCTAATATGAACTGAATGGAGCCTTTGGTATGAAATATTAATTTTGTGAAGGATAAATTAAAACAAGTTTTGTAGAAGTGAAGAAAATGAACTGTATATTCCGATTAGGGCAGTCATTGAGTCAGAAAAACTTATAAAAAGAAATTATCTAGTCATCAAATTATCGAATCCTAACATTTAATCAGTCGAGTCGAGTAATGAATAAATTTTATAAATAAATAAATAACACTTATTACAGTTTTGTTGAAGTGAAGAAAATGAACTCAATCGAGCAAACTCAGGTTCAGTAAACTTGTTATATTTTATAGAAACATGTTCTTTATAATTAGGTTAATCTTATTCATCTTCCATAATTCCGTACGTATGTATAACCCATTACTTATTTGTGCTTCAGTTCTTTGAGCCTTCGTATCATACCAATTAAGTACTATATTCTTAAGCAAAGTGTGTGATTATATGTATAAAAAAACTATGTACATAACATATATCATAATCATTAAAAAATTATATACCAATATATGTTTATACATGTAAAGATAATATGACAAACCTATATACGATTGTCAAACTATTTATCAAAAAAAAGTAGTAAAAACATTTGAGTATATGAATTTGATAGTAGATATATCACTAATATTATTTCTATTAATTATTTAAAATATAAAATTATGTGTGCTATAGGCATTTTTTACAGTTTGTCAGGATTTTTTTACTATTATTAACTGCGATAAATATTTTTTAGTTATACAATAAATGATTTTTTTTAAATCTGATTATGACATTAATAAAATAGTGGTCGGTATTGCCATTGTGTTAGAGCCTTAGAGGAGTATATATAGTCTCTTCGCAGTTTTTGTCCGATATTTTTGTAAATATTGTGTCGTATTTTTTTTTTTGTTTATGCATGAAATTTTAAAACTAAAACTTTGTAGTAAAAAAATTTAGTTAATAACTAGACGTAGATCATAAGTCCAAAATCAAATCGAAAACAGTTTTTTTTTTAATGAAAACAAGATCCAAAAATCGAAATTAAAAAGTTGGTTCCATTTCGGTTAGATTTAAAACCGAAATTTGATAATATAAACCTGAAAACTGAACGTACTAGTATCGGTTTTGGTTTTAAACCTAAAGATACCTAAAAAAATACATTTATAAAATATCACACCCGGGAAATTATAAAGAAACTAACCGATGAACATTTACGGATTTGAACAGTGTTACAAAAATTAAGACTACATTGTAAAAACAAATTGATTCAATTAATTCAACAATACAAGTCATCACTCTCATTTTTATACTTGAGTAAGTGAAAATGTTATAGATCCTTAATTTTTGGTTCAATCAAGGGGTTATGCTGGAGTAAGAAGGGTATAAAAACACCGGGGAAGTGTGATTGTGAGTAACACCGACAACCACTTGAGCTTGAGGAGTAGCATACAACAATGATGGAGAGGTCACTCAATGGATGTACAATGAGAGGAGTTAGATCGTGTGAATATGTAAAGTTCTAACGTAACCGGAGAATATTTGTGTAATACAATTAAAGTATCTAACTGATCTAGATCTAACCCCCCGTTTGGTTATAACTTTGGAAACGGAAACGGAATGAAAATAAATCTAGCCCATATATTTACTTTATTCATGAACAATTTTGAAATCGTTACTTGTGGTTGCATGTAAAATGTATTTGTTTCCACTATTTTGTTCTCCTATAGGGTATCAAAACTAATCAAATTCTACAACAAGTACTCTAAATCGCAATGAATGATTTTATAAAATTGTAAGAATAAGGGTATACATATGGACTAGATTTGTCTTCATTCCGCTTCCATTTCGGGAGTTGGAAACAAGCAGGCCCTAAATGAGAAGTGGAGAGTTTAAGTTTACTTTCGTTGAAGATGTTGAAGGAGAGAGAGTGTGTAACTAAAGAGTCGTACCAAACTAAAAATCGATAACCAATAAATCTTGGACTGCAAATTAGAACAAACCACTTACAAACAGTTTAGGTTCAGTTTGAACCGAAATCGAACCGATTTTGCTCGTAAGTCGGAACTAACTAGGCATTGCCGAAAGAGTAGTGATATTGTCATTATAATATATATATATATATATATATATATATATATATATATATGTGATTTATTTTCAAATGATATAAAATGAAAAGTACATACTAAGTATTAAAGTATATAAATGTACAATAAATGCACAAAGTTACATAATAGGATAAGATGGTTTTGCAGATTAATTTATGTTAGAGCTCCTGAAAACAATTAATAATAGTATTATCTAAGTCCGTATTTTATGTGCGCATGGCCACAATAGAAAAACTTACACCCCTTTTGGGTTCCTTGAAATATATATATATATATATATATATATATATATATATATATATATATATATATATATGAATGAATGGGGAATATATTAGTACAAAAAAAAAAGAGTATGTACGGGCTGAGATGATAAACTATTTTAAAAGAAGCAACTTTGGGTTGTTTACAATTAATTAAGGGCATATTTTGAAATATTTATAACCACATTCAAGTAAGTTCATAACAACTCAAAAAGGCTACCAATCAACAAGCCTCAAACTTAATTATAAGAGAACAGTGTACGAGGATAATCACTGTTAATGTAGTACAAACCAAGAATTTCCCTATTCACCCTTAACTTATAATATCACACAAAATCACCCTTGAAAACAATTACACATAAGCTTTTAAGGGAAATTTTGTCAAGGAGTGTGATTTTACTAACATATTATTATTATTTAAATTTAGGTGACTGTGTAATATTGTAATTTAGAAATTGTGTTTTAAAAAGATACATTTTAAGGGTGGTTTAATGTAATTTACCCTAGATTTTGTACAATACATAGCTAGGTTGAGGTCAAAGTTACCATATATAGTGATTGTTTCTTGGTCAAACCATGTATAAATAGTCATTTCAGAAAGATCAGTAATTACAATCAATTCAAAAAGCCCTAGACAAGCTCAAGAGCACAACCCTATATATATATATATATATATATATATGGATTGAAGTTGGTATGAAAAAATGAGGGCTTGATATGAATATAAATAGTGCAAGAAGGGAAAAGGTAACAATTCCCAAAGGAAGTGCAAAACAAATTGAATTCAGGGAAGAAGATTAATGGAAATTGTGAGTTGTTGGGAATCAACAAATTTCACAAACCTAAACAACAAGAATCCCCAACAAATCAAACTTTAGCTTTCAATTTGTTTCTTCTAAACACAAATCATTTTCTTTTTTTTCTTAATTCCCTGAAATCAATGCAAAGAAACACCAATTACCTATGCAGATACTATTAGTGTAAGTTCTAGCTATGGCCAAGTTTGATTTCAGAGAGATTCAAGTTTAAGATCCATAATATATCAAACAAGGAGAAGAAGACCATTTCCATGGTGAAAGATAGAAGAAGAGCTTGACATTGCAAACTAGATTAACAAAAACAAAAAAGAAAACAAAGTAAAGGTAATATAAAGATCTAGCTACTCATAAAACCCCCAAAAGATAAGTTCAAAGCATATTATCATTCATTCATTCAACACTGACCGATCAAGATGCAATCTTTGTTGTGCTTGCTTCTTCACCCATCCCAAATATGCTTGCTTTAATTGACCTAATTTTAATTTGCACTCCGAAATAAACACCGCCACCGCTCCACCACCAACGCAGCCGCTTCTCCGTGTAAATAAGAATTCTTCAATTATTCAGCTATCCGAATGGAGCTGATCTTCCGGCAGAGTTGCCGGAGCCCCACGTGCCGTCCACAGGCATGTTCTGCATACCGAGTGGTAAGTTGAAAAACGGAAGTCCGCCAGATGGGTCAGGGAACTGTCCGCCACCGCCGCCGCTAACAACGTTGCTCCCTCCACCGCCGGAGGAGGGAGGTGTCTGCATCTGTAACCCTGCTGCGGGATTCTCCTCTTCTTCAAGTGGGAGTCTTTCATAAGCAACATTAGTAAAAGAAGAAGCAATAACAATCACAGGTCCAGCAGCCATAAGCTCACCGACAACACTTCCTCCGACGACCTGACCTTGACCTCCGGCGAGGAAGATTGAAAGACTAGTAGCTCCAGGAGGAGCTGGAGGAGGAAGAAAGGATCCAGATAGTGAAAGGATCTCAAATCGTCCATGAAGAGTTACAACAGCTCCAGCAGCAGCTGGTTGCCGGAGACTAACGTTCGTAACGGTACCGGAGCCACTTAAGATGCAGATCCCGCGTTGCCGGCGACGAGCGTAGTTCGCGACACAGTCGAAAATATCACATCCGTTTCCGACTTCTAAGATGTGGGCCCGGAGGGTGTTAGCGCTTTCTCTTGTGATGATCACCGGCGGCTTCGGCTTGTTTTTGGACCCGGGAGGACGGCCACGGGGTCGGCGGCCTCCAGTTCCATCGCCGGAACCGCCGGATCCAGCTGGGACAAGGTCAAGACCGTGATGATGGTCGCCGTTGTTGTTGTGGTGGTGGTGAGGGTCGTCGTCATCGGTTTCCGGTGGACCAGGGCGGTGGAGATGGAGGTTTTGCTGGTGGTGTATGTAGCGGTTGGCGCTTCCTAAATCAAGACCGGCCATCTAAGTATTTAGCTCTTGATATGGAGAATTAGTAACAACATTCACATCAAAAGCCACACAAACTAATTTTTTATGGATTTGAAAATTGATTTAATTTATATAAGAAGATTGATATAGCACAGGAGAAGGTGTTTTTAATTCAAAGGTTTTTTTTGGGTTATTTTATGAAGATTGGAAGGTTGGAGTGGAGAGAAAGGGAAGAATGAGGATGAAGAAGAAGAAGAGAGGAAGTGTTCTTGAGAGAAGGTGAGAGGTGGGAGAGAAAAAACCTTAGACAACTCTTGTTTTATACACCCCTTATAATAAGGATAAATATGTAATTATAATATTAATTTAGTTTTTCCATTAATCTTGCTAGATTTTGACACATCTCACATTGGTTAAGGTACCCCAAGGATAAAATACTTATCCATAGTTTTAACTTTTAAAGAGCTCCTTTTAAGGATCTTATTCAATTCACTTATTATGTAAAAAGGGTAATTTTATATACTTCTAAATAGTTATCAATATTGACTGGTATTTTTATTTAAGTTTTTTGTAAAATTGTGTGATATTTTTAGATCAAGACAAATTTAGGTGCATTTTCTATTTACAATGAACATTCAAAAGAATGATTTTTCTAATAAAAATAAATAAATACATAATAAAAGATATATATTAAAGTTTATAACTTTTCATGTCTCAAGTGAGAAATTCGGTAATATATATTGACTTAGATCTAATGTACATATACACTCGTATGCACATGACTTCGTTTTACCGTCTGCTTGTTCGTCAATTCGGTAATATAATTGAATGAGTTGAGTTGTTGCTACGGCAATGACTACTAAGAATATAGATTGGCCAAATTTACGATAAACTTATTACTAAATATTTATTACTCACAATTAAGAAAATTGTGATTAACAATTGTCAACCGTTGTTAACGAAAAGTGAACACGAAGAAAATATATCGTGATTTAGGGACACCGTACTAACAAATAAAAACTCTGATATCACATGAAATTGAATAGAAATAAAGAATATCATATGAAAATACCCAAAATTTACGGCTTATTATTTCATTTACTGGATGTAAATGATAACAAATTATTAATTATGGGGCTGAATGGATTACATTTTATATTAGTTATCAATCAAAAAATTTTGAAAGAAATGGAGAAATAGGCTCTTTTATAAATTTTTATTTTGTAGATCCTTTAATTTTTATCACTCTAATTGACTTATTACTATTATTTTATTAATTTAATGAGTTTATACTAGGGATATTCTTTATTGAGTAGTATAAAAAACTTAATTAATTATTTTATTCAAAATTATTTAACAACTTATTATCTCGTCTACTTTTTCTAAATGGTAAAAGGTCAAAATAAGAGTAAATAGGTGAAATTTTATATTGTAATTATTCATGAAATATTTTAAAATTTTAATTTTCACACAAAACTTGTATTTTGCACTTGGAGGGTGTAAAGTGGCTTGGACATATTTTTATAATAGTTTATTTTTAGTTAGGCAAACTATTTGTCACAATTATATTTAAAGATATCATATAAAACTTCAATTCAAATACCTTATATAATTAATACAAACTCATAATCACATGTAAATTACCCACAAAATCTATTTTTATTAGGATAAAAATATTATTTGCTTCTGTTTATGACAAAAATATTATGTGAATGCATTTATCTTACTTCTTAGGATTATTTCAATATATATTTATACATATTAAGGATTAAATTTAATATTTATATCTATATCGTTATATTAGTTTACAAGTTATAAAACTGTTAAAAACCAATAAAATGTAGGAAATTCGGCGTTTTAAAATAAAATTGACATTCAGTACGATAATGATGCATTATAGTTAAATTATAGTCAAATGTATCATCATAATCGTTATTCCCGACAACTAGAAAACTGACTGGCCATGTCCGAATTAAGCGAATACAAAATTTGATTTTTATAAAAAAAAAAAAAACAATTTTCGCTCTTTGTTTATATAAATTGCATCAAATCAAATTATGTTTAATCTATACTAAAGCTGCAAACTATAAATGTTGTTCACCAATAATCCAAACACGTTAAAAAAACTCACAATTTCAGATAGTCAAACCAGAAAATAGACAATAATTATTTATAATTTATTTTATATTTTAAAAACTTTGATTCTTAGATTTAATAATTATATAGTTCTAGAAAATTATTTAATCCCTGATTAGGTTTTTGGATGTGTTTGGTGCGTAGGGGTTATTGGTGATTATAAGATTATTGGGGATGAAAATTGAGAAATAATTTGGTTTAATAGGCTTTTTCTAGTTTTGTGTTTAGTAAATGTATCCCTTGAGAGAAGAGTGTGTAGAGTTTGAAAATAAATACAAAAGGTTGGGATATATTTACTTAATTGAAACGTTAAAAAGCCTAGTTACTATTATAGTTTTTCAAAAAGACCTAGTTACCAAAATTGTCCTAAAATTTTCATCCTCTTCAATAGGAATTATGGGATTATTGGGGATGAAAATTCTCAAAATAATTCCCAATAATCCTACCAATATGTATATCACAAAATAAACAAAAAAGTGTTTTCATAAAATAAATATAAGTTATAATCTTTCCAACAAAAATAGGTGAAGTTCTAACTTTTCCTATACAAATAATTTTTATTTAAGATCTTGTAATTAGAGTTTCAATATTATTTTAATTAATAAAATTTTTAAAAATATTTAAGGAAACAACTACTATAAAGTAATCTTGAGAATAACTGGACAATTTTGATAACTATGCCTTTTTGATAAATTAGAATAGTAACTATGCTTTTTAATGTTTCAATTAAGTAAATATACTCCAACCATTTGTATTTATTCTTAAACTGTACACACTCTTCTTTCAAGGAGTACATTTACTAAACACAAAATTAGAAAAAGTCTAGTAAACGAAATTGTTTTAAATATAAATTTTTGAAAAGGCCAATTTGAATGGTAAGAATTCTAATTTCTTCTTCTATATGGAATGGAAATACCAGAATTTCTATTTATCAAATGCCCTTTTTTTTTGTTTAGAACCCAGCCGTATAATCGAAATAGGGTTTCAATAAATATAACTTTCCCTTAAATTAAAACTTTAATAGATATTATAGTCTCTCTTTTATTATGTTAACATTTAAATTACTACAGATTTCTAAATGGAGAAAGTAACTAGAATGACTCCAAAGAGAGAGAAAAAGACAATAAAGATAAATTTTTTATTCTAGTTTTCATGTTATATATTAGTATAAAGCAGCAATGGGGAACCAAGAATTGAGATTAAGGTCATAAACTAAGCATGATTAAGGGAATAATGGATTTATATTGTATATAAAGACCTCAATGGAAGATGATGCTACGGCCATATATGGGCCCTTCGTTTGCCCCTTTTATTTAAATCCCAATTTAGGAAGGATTTATTAGATTTAGGATTTGTCTGCTCTACTAAAACTAATTTTTAAATAATAAATTATTAATAAATTGATCAATAAAAGTATATATATTAAGTTATTATAATCTATATATATATATATATATATATACACACTAAAGTACACTACATTAATACTGACGTGACACCCCACAATTTTTCTCGGATTAAATATTTTACTAAATTAAGAATTAAGTCAATAAATTTTTTTTAACTAAAACAAAATCTAAAACAAAAATTTTTTTAACTAATCTTTTAAAAAATTACTCCAAAAAGTTAAGTATATCACGTTCTACACTTCTCATGTACATTTTATCAAATTAAAAAATATCAAAATCTAACAAAATTTAGTAATTTTACAATTTACGTTTATTGATCATAAAACCTAAACTTCTTCTGTACGTTTTACTTCTCTTCCATGTTTTATCTCTCACGTTGTATATTTAGATAATATCTCATCCTTTTTCAATAGATTTTGTCTTCCAATATTGATCATATTTCTTCATTTTTTTCAAGGTTGTGTTAATTTAAAGATTAGATTTTTCAAAGCTGCTTCATCAAAAATTTCAGGTTATTCCCTACTTTTTAAATTATCACACTCATTCAGTTATTGTTTATTCATTCCTTAATTTGTTTTCAATAACTGTTATTTCAACAATTTTGTTTTTCACTATTCCCTATTTATGAAAGTCTCTCCCCTTCCGCCTTTCTTCTCACTTCCCTACTCGCAGACAGGTCTTTCGAGATCCGTCTGTAAAGATCGATCAATATTTAAATATATCTGCACAAGGTGCGGGATATGAACTAGCCATACTTAAAAATTGAATTTTAGCATAAGGAGCTTATTTATTTTGGTCTTATTTTTGTTTTTATCCATATTGTATTTCTTATTCCACCTATACTTTGATATAATGTTGTGTATATAAAGGAATATAAATAAATTGAGAACTTTGAACTTTTAAAAACTTTTGATCATGTGATTTTGTTGTACAATAAGATCAATAGCAAGCTAAATATAAAATTGATAGGAATGTATATGACCAAATTCAGACTATTAAATTGTTACTATAAATTGGTTATGAATATATTTTAAAATTTTGAATAACAATAATAATAAATAATAAAAGACAGCTTTCCAACAAAACAAGTTGATTAGCTTGGTAGTCAAACCTATTGCGAAAGTTACAAAGGAAGCTTGTAAGTTGAAAAGTATGAACATTTACCATATTTGTTTAACATAAAATTAACATCAATACACCCTAAATATGGACCAAGTAAACTATGAATAAGCCAAAGGGGAACTAACCTACGGACTAAATATTGACTCTTAAGGGGTACATAAAAATAATTTAAACCTTTTTGTTAAAAAGGTTTGAATTATAATAATTTATCAAAATTGTTTAAAAAATAGTTTATCAAAATTGTTTAAAAATAAACTAAAATAATTTAATTTAGATTAGATTAGATTTTAAAAATATAATAATTTAAATTAGTTTGGACATCCGGTGTAAGTAATAAATTATGTAAATAAGGGTTTGTTTAGTTGTAAGTTATTTGTGTTTCATTTAGTTTATAAACTCTAAATTTAATTTTTGTAAGTGTTTACTTAGGGATTGGTTTATTTTTCTAGGGGTTTATATGGGTTTATAAACTACTCAAAAATAAACTTTTCAGACCTAGGTTATTTTTGATTCCATGAGTTTATTTTTTGTTTAAAACCCGATTTTGGCCTTGTGGTTTTTCATCTTGATATTATTTGTTCATCATTGGGTATTCAATGTTATTGTTCGTTTTTTTTAGGGGTACGAGAGTCTTTTGAAGTAAAAATAAACCCAAAAAAATAAACTTCAAGTAAACAGCCTTATCTACTTTATTTATATAAACCCATAAAGAAATAAACCTAAAAATAAACTATAAACCCATATAAACTCATTTAGTTTATAAACCCGAAAATAAACTAATCTGCAAGTAAACAAGTCCTAAATCATGCGTATTTTTTTTTCACATATATAATCAAGATTATAGATTGCATAAGTTGTCTGTATTTGTCAATCTATAATATACAAGAATTAAACTAGTATATATATAACTAAAAAAATTTAATGTCACTTTTTAAGAAAACAAAGTCATAAGAAAACATTATATCACACGAGCTTTAATGGACAATTTATGTTAAAAAAATAATATTAGTAATATACAGTATAATGTACCCGTACGTTTATAAATAATAGGTGCATAGAGGATCGTACATATTTATAAATAATATATTGGTTATATAATTAGATTTAAAAGCTCCTTTAGTCATATATTTTCCAATTTATAAATGTATCTAGAACAAAGAGATATTTATGTTGTTATAGTACTATTCGTTGCAATATTAATTTAAGTGTTACATAATTTAATATATTTTCGTCAACTATATTATTAATATGTTAAAAAGCAAAAATAGGAATTATAATATTAAACTTTCTTCCTAATCATGTGTAATTGTTTTTCTTAAATTCAGTGCACATCTTATTTTTATAATTATTTTCATTCTTCTTTATATAATACAATTCTTTTTAGAACATGAAATCATATCTTGTTCTTGACTCTAATAGCTAGACATGATCTTGGCTAGCGTAATAAACAACCAAAGAAAACTGCGAAATAAAATAAGACACTAAAAAAAATGTAATTTAATCAACTAGAAAATATTTTAAATTGTGATTAAACAATTTAAGTAACCTGGATCATATAAAATCATTATATCACTTATTAGAGTACGATAGTACAATGAATGAGATTTATATGATTAAATAAATTAATATAATATATTAGAGGAGAAGAAAGCATTTTAATTAGTTAAAATTAATATATAATGATTAATTTATTATAAGTCCATTTGGGTATGTAGAAGATGTCAAAGGATATGTCTATAAGAAATGATTAATGGAACTGGGAACATACTTTCAATATTTTAACTTTATTATCCGTAAGTATTGAATATTATTTTGTACACTATAAATTATAACAAATTCATCATGCATTCAACATTAAAACATTCTGATCAATATGCTTTCTCTAGTAATAATATTTTATATGCAGAGTTACGTTACTATGGATATTAAAACAAACTCCAATGTAATTTTTTTTTCGTGGGAAGGAGAGTGAGTGGTTTGCGGCGTATCTAGACGCGTTTTTATTAATTGGAAAGAAGGTTAAGTTGTAATCACACGGGGATAGCTCGACTCCTTACGTCATTAAGTAAAGAATCAACTACATTCTTTGGTGGGTCACACAATACATTCAATCCAATAGGAAAGTTTAAAGCTAAGTTAGCAACATAATCCGCTACTTTATTCGCCTTGCAGTAGGCATGACGAAATGGATATCCCAGCCTCTTTTCATAAAGTCTTGGCATGTAAATACTAGACTAGCTACAGGGTGGTGAGGGGCGATGTGTTTCTTGAGAAGTTCATTAATCAATTTAGAATCAGTTTTAAAAATTATCCGACCGGTAACCCAACTCCCAAGCGAGCTTAAGGCCATGCACCAATCCCACAACTCAACCATGGGGACTGAGGATATACCTAAGTTGACATCGAACCCACTCAACCACTCTCCAACATTATTCCTAAGAACACCCGCTGCAGAGGCATTATCATCGTTGGATTTAGCTCCATCCGTGTTGACTTTAATAGAGCTTCCTTCCGGAGGAGTCCAACTAACGTTGATGACCCTTTCGTGCCGTATCCTTTGGTTCTTGTCTCTCTTGCTCCTAACATCAAGATACTCCTTACCATTAAGTTGCACAAACCTGCTTGTATCAACAACCGGGCTCGTATTCCTGAAATCTTTATCGTTTCTCCATTTTCAGATCCACCATATGCTAACTACGAAAATTCCATTCCACATACATATAATATTAAAGGAAATTTTAGAAGAAATATTACCTCTCAACCACGACGCAAACAGTGAGTTGAAGAAGCTAGTGACGCGACGAGGAACTTGTAACGATCTCCACAACTCACTTGAGTTAGAACAATCTCTAAACAAATGACTTAAGATTTCTGGGTGTTGCAAGCATCAGGCACAATATCTTCCACAAACAAGATGCCTACACTTCCTCTCAAAATTACTCAAAACTCCACCTTTCATAAGTTTCCAAATAAAAAACTTAACCCGTTCTTGAACTCGGAGCTTCCAAATCTGAGTATAAAGCATATCATTTGGAAGTTGGAGAGCAGCAACATCGGTCAACAACCGGTAGGCTGACGATGTGGTGTAGTTACCGTCCTGCGATGGCCCCCACCCAAGTTCGTCTTTCTACAACAGTTGTTGATTGTTTGCGCCGAACTCGATAAGCGTATCCTTGGGACAAATCGAAGTGAGCCTCATCATGGTCGACATCAAAAGTTTACCTCCCAACAGTTGCCAATCCCAGCCCTCTTCTTCGTTCCAGTAGTGTCGGACTTTGAAGGAAGCTTCAACCGGATCCAACGCATGCAACGCTTCAGTCCAAAGAGACTCTATAGTGAGCCAACTGTCCATCCAAATTCTTATGGTTTGGCCATCACCCAAAGACCACTATGCACCTTTAGCCAGAAGATGAATACCCGTGAGAATGCCACTCCATATGTGAGAAGGACCATGAATCACATTATGGTTTCTAGTATACTTCCTTGTGAGGACTTTGACCCACAAACTATCGGAATCTTTAAGAAACCTCCATCTAAGCTTTCCGAGCATGGCTGTATTGGTGTTGGACATGTTTCTTATACCCAAATAGCCTTTATCCTTAGGCATGCACAATCACTCCATCTAACCGTATGCAGTTTCTTATGCCCCTCAGAATCTCCCCAAATGAAATTACGACAAATCTTATCAATGTCAAGAAAAGTTAGGACGGATTTGGTAAGCGTGACTCTTCCGGCAAAACTTAGAGTCTTGCTTCTCTATCCATTTAATCTCCCATTGATTTTGTCTAATAGGCTAGTGAAGGTAGACCTATTGATTCTCCCTTACAAAATGGGTACACCAAGTTAATTGCCAAGGTTTTTGGTAACTTCAACACCACTAAGACTCTCAATCTCACAACACTACTCTCTAGAAACGTTAGGAGTGAATTTTTTTTCTGAACACTAACCTTTTGACCCGACGCTTTGCAAAAGACCTCAATGCAGCGCATAATAACTCTGATCTAAAAGAGAGAAGCTTCCGCAAAAAGAGTAATGTCATCTACAAAAAAGAGATGAGACAACGATGACCCTCCACTAGAGAGGGTAATGGGCTTCCATTCACCCCTATCAACTAATTCAAGAATGAGATGACTAAGTCTCTCTACACATAACACGATCAAATAAGGAGAGATAAGATATCCTTGTCTAATACCTCTTTTTGGATAAAATTGTTCAGTGGCTTCTCCATTCCAGATAAGTTGCATTCTAGTTGAGTTGACGCATTTTTGAATCAATTACCCCATTCAGTCGGAAAACTTGCCTTGGAAATCGTGTCATCAATAAAGTCCCACCTTATTTTGTCATAGGCCTTTTCTAGATCAAGTTTTAGAATCATCCATTTCCTACCGTTCTTTTTTCTTCTCAAGAATGAACCACTTCTTGCATGAGGACAATATTGTCATGAATAAGGCGCTCTGGGATGAAGGTACCTTGAACAGGACGAACGAGCTTACCAATGACACATTGCATGCGTAAACTCCAATGTACTTCACTCTCCTTTGTACACAAAAGATGACAAGAGAACATTTTTTTACGTTATTTATGCACAAGGGAATTGACTCAATGCACCTCGATCTCCGATATACTTCACTCTCCTTTGTACACAAAGATGTGGTCACCAAGGTCAAAGATCATCAGTAGGTGATGGTTGAAGTTCGAGGGTGAAGAGAAGAATAACGGGAGAAGATCCTAGAGTGGTTGACCGGGCCTACGGCACACGATGACTTGCCTCTCACTCTTGGATTCAATCCCAAAATGATCATCCGTTGTTGAGATGATCCTGGACGACCCGGAAAAATTCTAGGTCAGGCCTAAGATTTTGGCCCAA
The DNA here is from genome assembly GCA_033239125.1 of Fagopyrum homotropicum. Classification (NCBI taxonomy): domain Eukaryota; kingdom Viridiplantae; phylum Streptophyta; class Magnoliopsida; order Caryophyllales; family Polygonaceae; genus Fagopyrum; species Fagopyrum homotropicum. The sequence continues at coordinate 11,164,352 of BSWB01000001.1, forward strand.
GAGGTTGCACAATGGATTAATGCTCAATAAGTCCACATCGACGTTTTATTTTTCCTACTTATTTCTATCTCATCTTTAGTCCAATCTTATCTTAATAGAATATAAGATCAAATAGATTTGATTCTATCTTAGCAAAAAATAGAATCCTTGGAGATCTTGGGTTTTTGGGTTATTTTCAAATCCTATAAATAAGACTCTTTAGCCATTAGGTTAGATATCTGAAATATCTCCTTTACCAGCATTTTACGAAGCTTTTGAGCGAACTTTACTAGACAGGTTGTGCGACTTGTACCCCGTCGGACGAAGGATTTTCTTTCATTCAATAGATTTTATTATTTTCTTTCTATAAGGTAAGTGTGAGTAAGTTCCCTCTGTTTTAGGGTCTGGTGAGCCCAACATGCTTGATCTATGATATTGGATTGATTCTATATATGACTTGCATTTCTATGATTTATGGTAGTATTAATTATACTATGTGTTCCATTAAGGGTGACCTTAAGTCGAAGTGAAAATGGACTTCTCACACCTCAATCCGCTGTTTGATGTGATGAATCGGCAACTGTCTTGGGTACAGAGTGATAATCATTGTGACAACATCGATGTACCACAAGCGACGACCTAACCACGAAGTGACAATAAGAGGTGTTCTCTTTACATAACTCTTACATACTTGTGATATTTTGAAATTGCCTCTTGAGATCTATTTTGTGCATGTTGTGGTGATCCGGAATTTGGAATGCTTTACCCTTATTGTTATCTATCGTTTGACAATTTTCATCCAAAAATCTGATTTTGAACATCATAAAGATTCAACCTTTTACCTATCTTCTCTTTCTTTACTTATAAATTGTTTTACGAGTTAGTCGGAAAAATTCCTTTTGTGTTCGATCCCGGCCTTCTGCTCAATGTATTTTTAGATCCTGACGTTCACACTTCAGCCCTCATCAAGACTTTTAATTGCTTTGACTTTTTAATTCCGAAACCTTTGGTTGTTAATCTTTTCGTTTTTCTTTTTAAATGCGGAGAGGAAGAAGAGCCAAAAATCCCCTCACACCAACAAAACCTGAACCCGAAGAATAATACGTTCCAAACGTATAAGGTCTCTCAAGCCACTATCCCAAACCAAAGATCCTATCACTGGGTAAGTCTCAAGGATTAAGAAAATGAACATATACTCAAATCAACAACTCAACCTAAGGGTCAAGAACTAACCTTTACCGGGTAAGTCTCAAGTTAAGCTCACTTAGGCAAGAAGAAAGCACACTCAAACCTAATAAAGGGTTTTGAATCCTTTATTACCTAGCTAGAACTTGTCATCTTTGGTAACCAAGAAAGGGATTCACCGGTTAAGTCTCTTTCCAGGCTTAGATGTAAGTCTTAGAGGGAACTAAGGGTATGAAAGGCTCAACAAAGACTAGAATTTGAGCAAATCTATAACCTAAGCATAAATATATAACAAAAGCGGATCAACAGAAGAAACCTCGGGTTGTTCTTGGTGGAATCTCGGTCGAGATTCCTGAAGAACAAACCGAGATTTGTCTACTCGAAGGTTAAACCAACTCTTCATGGTCCAATCTAACTTAAAGGCGCAATCTATCATCATCTAAACCGCAACAATCAATCAATCACCCTAGAATCGCAAGAGTTTAGCCAACAACTCACATATTTAATCAAGAAAGATAAATGAAGTATTCAAGAAAACCATAAACCAAAAGAAAAGGAAGAAATACTTAGCAATATGTCTTCAATATCCAAAATCAAAAGCAATCCAATAACAAACATTCAATCTTGTATCCAAAAGCAATGGAATCTGGAACTATCTTTCTCTCCAAGAAATCTTCAAAATCCTTCTCAATCCAAATCCAAAAGTGTTGTAGCCGTCTTCTATGGGGCGTGGTGCCTCCAATGTGGTACACTCTCCCCTTTATATCGCTGCAAGCCTCCAATATTTATATGAAAAACTAGGGTTTAGAAGCTTGGGCCATGGGCCGAAAATAAGATAAATCTTGGGTCTATATTGTAGAAATCTCGGCCGAGATTTCCTTGCTTCGTTGGGGTCGAGATTTCTGTTTTACAACGTCTTCTCCTTAGCTCCTTGCTTGATCCTTAGTGTGTATTCCTAGTTTCCTTTTATGCTCCATTATGTTCCACTATGGGGCGTGGTGCCTCCAATGTGGTACCCTCTCCCCTTTATATCGCTGCAAGCCTCCAATATTTATAGGAAAAACTAGGGTTTAGAAGCTTGGGCCATGGGCCAAAAATAAGATAAATCTTGGGTCTATGTAGAAATCTCGGCCGAGATTTCCTTGCTTCGTTGGAGTCGAGAATCTGTTCTACAACGTCTTATCCTTAGCTCCTTGCTTGATCCTTAGTGTATATTCCTAGTTTCCTTTTATGCTCCATTATGTTTCACTATGATTCGCATAAAAAATCCTTCAATTACCTGAAAACGCAACAAGAATCCGTGCAGACATCTATTCTAACAAAATATGCAAAGTTAAGCTTAAATGTCATGAATTCATGTATATGTATGCAAAACAAAGAGAAAATCTACCTAAATGGAGGTCTAAATTAAGGTCATAATTCATGTCATCAACGTACATCAACGTACACCCGATAAAGCACAACCTCCCAACCCATTGCTACAATCATGACTTTGAATGACAGTTTAATCCTTGTTGATCGATGCCATTGATACCATCGCTCAAAAGCACCAACAAATGATCTCTATATGCCAACAGGTTGAAGATGCACAAGAAAGAGCAAGGAATTCTCAACAAACGGATGATGATACCGAGACTACACATGTCAAAGTTGAAATGGTCAAACGGGCCTCTAAAAGAAAAACGCCCACCAGTTTGGGTGCATATATGTTCCCCACCCACATCACCCTTGTCAACGGAGTTGTCACTCCTGAAACCGTTGTCCGAATTTCAAATGAAAAATCGGGTTGCTAAATTTTCTCTCATCCCATGGTTTTTCCGGTGTACCAACCGATGCCCTGTCCAACACATAGATGGATTCTCCGACTTCATGAGCACTGTTTAAGTTCATAACTAGCCACCGGAAATGATTACTTTTAAATTCTCTCTTTCGGGAAAAAACCGTTATTTGTACTGATCCCTCTCCCTGAACTCCATCGCTACTTGAGATCGACTGTACGAAGCCTTCTTGAAAAAATTCTTCCCCACGCAAGATAGCTTAACTATGCACCAAAATCACTAGTTTCAAGATGTCTATAGGTGAAATAATGTATGAAAATTGAGATAATTTTCAAAGATATGGTTCGTCAATGCCCGACTCATGGACAATCTAAGGTCATCCTTGTTCAATATTTCTTACAAGGAATTGACAATCCAACCCAGTATATGATTGATAATTGCAATGGTACTAGACTTATGAAGATGTTCGTCGACGAGGCATGATAGTCCGTTGAACTACTAAGTGAACATGCCAATAAGTTTTTGGTGCTTCTATTAGGGGACTTGAAACCACATCTTCCACAAAATCCACACTAGACCCTGATGATACCTCCCGTTGCCAAATTTGTGGCCATGATGACTATGAAGCCCAACTCTACTCCATCCTAACGGGTATAACTCACAAAGCCCAACTCGACGCAGGGGCAGACTCAGATAGGCGCAGGGGCAGCTCAGGCAGGCGCGGGGGCGGTTTTGGCTTCAGTGAGTCCTGGATCTCGCTCTTTCCTTTCCTTCTTTCATTCCTTAGATTCTTTATACCTTAGAATCATGTTAGGCTGGCTTAGGGTAGTTGAACTGGAATGCTTTAGAGTGGTTGGACCTTAGAGGTCTAGTGTGAGTTACGTGAGTCTTGTGGTGGTATGTTGTTGAGGGTTCGTTTCGAGCTTTGTGGAAGCAACCTTTATGTATATCGTTATGATTGAGAGTTGGATAGGTCATGGAATGAGAGTGTAGTCTTCTTGGACTAGGTGGTTGAGGAGTTTTAGCCTAGAAGTCTAAAGACTTCTAGTGGACTAGAGTGTGGTTTGATTGTGTGCCTTGTCTTGAATATGCGTTGTACGTTTTCCCGAGAGAACTTACGAGTGAGGTGATCTTGTGCGCTTCGGAGACTGGTAAGTCTACGGACTTACTTATCTGGCTTCTTGTATGAGTTTGATGTGTATGAGTGGTGTTTGTTAGTTAGGGTAAACAACAAAACCGGATTAGGCCGACTTTATTATTATACGTAATTGACCCAAGTGTATGATAACGGGTCGTGACATCATCTGCCTAGCTCTTGCGAGAGTCTAGGAGGTTCCCTGTACCAGCCCAGGCAGGTAGACGGTCAGATGCATTAGCACCATTCCTTGTTAGTAAACGGGATCAGGGGCGAGGTTTGGGAATTCCTCGTGTCACAAAATAAGTATCATTAGTAATGACATATCACCTAATTAAAGATAACAAAAGGATTGAGTGTTGCATGCTGATTGTGTATGTTGTGTGTTTGTGCTTTTACCTTTATACTTATGCATAGATTGTCAGCTAACGGTATTATACCGCTTGTAGATGCCTTGCAGGTTAGAGAGGCGATCGAGTGATCCGGAGCTAGTGGGCAGTCGGGGTTCCGTGCATTATAGGACGGGACTGTTTATCTTATTTCATGAATGTTGAGACTTATGTTGTTACTTTGGTTTTGAGACTCGGCTGGATTGTTTTCAGATTTGTACCTTTTTCTTCCGCTCATGTTATAAAACTATGTGTTTTGCCTTTTTATTTGTGCCGTGTTGTAAGGTCCGATGAAGTTGTTCCCAGGCTAAGGGCCCAGCTCGTAGCATTCCTAGTCCTCTAGGAATCGGGGTGTTACATATACCAGTTGAGGATGCTCAAGATCTCGCTCTTCAACCACCTTGTTTATTTTATTATGTGTTTGATATAATGATAAGCAAATTTGTTTCATGACATAACCTTGTGAGGTTATCTTTAGCCTTATGCACATTTTGTTTGTGTATACATTTTTATGATTATGAGTGTTCTTCTATATGCTCTGACTATTTAGAAATTATGATTGACTCTCTATCAAAACTACATGCTTGTTTTTGCATACATTTTATGAAAATGATCGGGGCATTCTTTGTTAAGCCTTTCATTTCGGTTGACTACCATGTGCATAAATTTCCATCTTATTAGCTCCTTATGGCTTGTGTTGATCTTTCTTTTCCGCTTCACAAAAATATCCCTAGCCATGTTTAGCCTCATTTGCATTGGAGAAGATAGCAAAACTCAAGTATGGGATCGTGTGTGGTAAAGAACATCAATATATAATGATCTTGGTGGTGTAAAGTGCATAAAGTTAAGAAGAATGAATGTCAAATCAAGAGTTACAAGTGTGCACCACTTGGATCTAGTTGAAAATGAAGAACACAGAGGAATGAAGTCTTACAAAGTATATAAGTGTTGAAATGAGATTACAAGTGTATTGATCCAAGAGTGAAGGAATCTGTCTCGCAAGAAGAAAGTCCGTCTTGAGCTTAAAGACATCTTAGCTCCCGGATATTTTTTCACCACATAACCAAATAAAACTCCTCACGATTGTTCATTGCCGGATCAAGTTACAACCTGATAAAATCTCTCTTGATTCATAATTGTACTTATGGGAAAAGCTACGCAATGGAGATCGAGAACGTGCTAGTAATTGTATATTAGTTGAGTTTGAGCGTTATCTACCATATCCCCTAAGCACATGTGATAGAGTTATACACAATTCCCTGAGTGGTCATGAAAATTATAATCTTTGAGTTTTATCTTATACATTGATTTGTGTGTTGATGATGAGGCTTGGAGTTCTTGATATTGTAGCATCTAAGACAAGTACTGGAATTTGAGTGTGAGATGTCAAAGAATCTTACTTAGGAACAAGTAATGGTCAAGTATGGGGTATTTGATAGCACTCAAATTAGCATATTCAACCTTCATCATTCCATTCCATTTTCTACCCTCTTGAGCTTATTTAACATACTTTACTGGTTTATTTCCCTTATATTCCTATGTTGGAGATCTAGTAGTTGGTTTATGTAATTGCAGGCATTCTAGGCATTTCTGAAGTAGAAATGAAACATCTATTGTTGAATATTTTGATACACGCTAAGGTTTTCTTGTGGTCATCAAGGTCAAAAATCATTGGCAAGTGATAACTAAAGTCCAAGAGTAAAACTAAGAACATTGGGAGAAGATCCAAGAGTGGTCGACCGGACCCACGTTGCACGATGGTTGTCTCTCACCCTTGTGTTCGATACTAACCTTTTGTACTAAATTAAATTTTGTAAGTATTTGTAGGACTTGAGGTTCACACTTTATCTCTCATCACCTTTCCAATAACAATAACATAATTACAAAACAATATATTATTTCCAACATGAAAGTTGTCTCAAGAACCTTTGAGAATACAATTTAAAAATTATGTTTTAAATGTGAATATTATGATCCTAACAAGTAAATAACTATAACTAACTCTTGTCAATTGACAATAACATAATAACAAAGCAACGTTTGTTTCCTATTTCAAAGTCATCTCAAAAACTTTTACAAAACAATTCAGAGTTATGGTTGAACACCTTTTATTTTAAAATATCTCAAAACAAAATAATCTATTGACGGTGAAATGAAGGGATAGGGTTTGAAACGACCTTCTAAATTTCGGTTGGTTTTACGTTGTTGGGATATGAATATTTTGTAATAGTGTTCATATTGAACATCAAAAGAAAATTAACCACCAATATTGAACCCCTAAATAAAATGTAAGATGATATATAAACTCTAAAACAAAAATAATTGAAAAAAGAATTGGAAATACATAGCAGGAGTGCTTTTTTAGATATACATATTCCTCCAATGTTTTCTTTGAATTGAAGGCGGGCCATAGCCATGATAGCCACTTAAAAGAATAAAATAATGTATTTGACGGTGAAATGAAGGGCTAGGGTTTGTCATGAGTTGGTCCGTGGATCGAGTGTGAAATGTCGAAAGTACCCCTGGATATAAAAGAAAAGGTAAATGGAGAAGTGGTCCAAAAGGAAGGGTTTTGGTAAACGGGAGTAGTTAAATTAAATGAGAATTGAGAAGCGGAAGTGATGGGAGTGTAGTGACTGAGTTTACGTGCGCGCAACACAAGACCGTCAGACCTACAGCTGTCAATCCATCCTCTTCTTTTTTTATTTTCTTTTTTCTTTTTTCCAATATATTAATTAATTTTAAGGAAAAAGGGAAATAATAAATGCGGCCATAAATCCCGGGGGATAATGAACCTCACTTGCTTCTCACTTCTCACCCACAAATCCAAAACCCTCTGCCACTCATATCTACTTAGGGCCCGTTTGGTTTTTAACTCCGAAATCGGAAATGAAATAGAAACGAATTTAGTCAATACGTATACCCTTATTCATTAAAATTTTTGGAATCATTCATTGTGGTTTGTAGTAATTGGATGAGAGTTTGATTACTTTTGATACTCTATATATAGGGTAACAAAATGTAAGGAAGCAAGTGCATTTTTCATTAAACTATGGGGAATGATTCCATAAAATTTCATGAATAAGGATATAGATATAGACTAAATTCGTTTTCATTCCGTTTTCATTTCCGGAGTTGGAACTAAACGGGCCCTTATATTATTTCCAATTTTTTTTACTAGTACAGTACTTTTTTTTAGGTATTTTAGACAAAATTTGTATTTTTTTAGTGAAGTTTTATATCATAAAAATAATGAGCTAATAAATTTTCTTTTTTATATAGACTACATTGTTGTCTAATTTTATGAAAGAATTTGGTCAAATAAATTTTTTTTTTTTTTATTAAATTTGTGTACCCATTCAATTTTTACCTCTTTTATTAAATTGAAGTTGAAGGTAAGAAGTTTAGTTAGGGGTAACTTTTATTATGTATATTAAACATGCAATACTTTATTTTTAATTATTAAAAGCAAAAATTAGTGATATGGATAAATTGGAGAGAAAATACCTTTTTTCTCAATTTTGAATTCAAAGGCAATAGAGTGCAAAGGAAAAAGGAAAAAAATAAAATAACTACTTGGGTTAATTGATTTTTTTTTATTAATTATAAGAAGGAAAAAAAATCGCATACTCAAATTTATGTATCTAACTTCACGCATATATCCAACTTCGGTTAACCGACTTCTTGAAATTGGGTTAGCGGAATCCGATAACTAAAATTGGACAATCAAATTAGTAATTGAACTTAGACATGGGTATTGAATAAGTGAAAATAGATAATCGAATTGGGTAATTGAATTTGGGTGCATAAAACTGAATACGTTACGTTAGGTATATGAGTGAAGTTGGGTACGCGAGTTTGGATATGATATTTTTTTTCTATGATTATTAAAAAAAATATAAGTTATTCAAACTACTTGATTAATTATTATAATATTTTGTATCGCATTATAAAAAAAGCTTAATGACCAAAATTACCTTTATATTATTAGGTAAAAAAAATGTATATTTATATACTTATCTGATCATGTTTCAAATTTTCTTTTGATGATTATCAATAATTAATCTTATATTTTTTATTTCAAATAAAAAACTTTACTACCAAACTTGTGTTTACCTATATAAACATGCAGTTAATTTTCTATATGTTTACAGAAAATAACATTATTCTTAAGTAATTGCAGTTATTGATATTCTTGAAATACTAGATGCTATTGCACGTGATCATACTCAATTCGACAATATTTTAGATGATAAATGCATACGTGGACACATTCACAAATTGTAAGTATGTATTTTGTCTAGTTATAGATTTTTTTTAATATTTGTGTTTTTTAATTACCGACTTCAAAACGCTTGGAATATTATGTATTTCACTATTTTGTCTAGTTAAAAATAGTTAAATCAATAAATAAAGAATTAATTAGGAAAATAGAACCTCTTAAAATTATCTTTTGTAAAGTAGGCTTCTACATAAAAGAAAGAAAAAGTAGGTATGAAAACTAGAAAATAGGGGCAATAATTGCTTTAATTGAATGATGGTGATTAGATGTTTACTTTTAGTTTAAGTATATTTTTTACATGTTTACCTTTTACCTTTTATTTTTGTTAATGTAGCTAGTTTGATAAAATTTTCAAGTCCATGAATGTTTAATTTTTTTTGGGTGACATTGTTTTCGTTACCCAAATATGAATTATAGTATTTTTCTCATTATTGGGTATATGTTTATTGTTTTTGTGGGATGTTTCTTATTGTTGAGTATGCTTAAAGTGATATTTTTGGGTATGTTTTATGGTTATCCAAACCGTGTTACAAGAACCAAATGTCATTTGGTATTGATGTTTGTGTATAATATCGATTTGTGTAAATTTTGGTTATGACAAATTCAAATTGGGTATGTTTTTATACGTGTATTGGCTTTGTAGTATATTTTTTATTATTAAGTATATTTAAAGTGATATCGTGGGTATGTTTTATGGTTACCCAAAATGTGTTATAATGATCAAATGTCAAGCGAATTTTTGGGTAATGACCAAATGTCATTTGATATTGTGCTTGTGTACAATATCGAGTTTTGAAAATTTTGGGTATGACAAATTTAAATTGGGTATGGATTTTGTATTAAGTGATGTTTAAATTGGGTATAAATATAAAATATTATCCAATTTATGGATATTGTTTTATTTTGATATTTGATTTATTGGGTATGTTATTTTCGATTATGTTTATGTACTTTGACAAATTTATTTTTGGGTATGATTGTGACATTATTTGGGTAAGCGAATTTTTGGGTAAGCGGATTTTTGGGTAAGCGGAGGGCTGCGTTTTTTTTTCCAAAATTCCTTCCAAATGTCAATCAAAAGTGTCACAATTAGCACTCACATCAGTCATCATCACTTTTGTCAACTTTTTGTCATATTTATGAATTAGTCTAGTAAAGTAGGAGCCCTATTTTTCAATTTGTAATTGGTAGGGCCTAAATTTCAACTCTATAATCTAAAAGACCCTAAATGCCAATTCATCCATGAGTATATTATTATTATTATTTTATTTTATTCTTTATTATTTATCTATTTGAAGTAGGATTACTTGTAGTCTTCATACTCCCTACATGGTATCAAAGCACATCCAACCTCTCTACATATATCAAAGCATATCCAACTCGGAACCTTCACATACCGGTGTCCTATTGTCGTCACCTTACCAGTGTTTTAGTGTTATCAAACTACTTATTGACACCCTATTCCAGTCAACCTACCGGTATTCTATTGTCGCAAATAAACAAAAAACAAAGAAAAGAGAGGTTTATTGCGTCTCTTTGCTCCGGTATATAAATACTAAATATATACTCACTCGCTTCGAATTTCTAGTATACAAGTTTAGATGGTTGAATATGTTAATATAAATATAGTAAGTTTATAGTTTATCTCATATCTTTAAGTTAAAGTAGGATACATATCATGTATATAAATAAAATAAAATAGATTTTACGCCTCGTATTAATGAAAAATTAATTTAAAATTTAGAAACTTATTCCTTAATATATCCAAACATAGAAATATGAAAACCGAATGGGATAAACTTACTGATTTCATAGTCAAACCTGAACTCTCAGATCATATTGAATGTGGCTATGAATAAATTGTAGACTGCCTAATTAACTTCATTTTATATATATATTACAAAGTTGTTTTTATTTTCCGTTAAAATCTGTGGATGAATTTGGGTAGAAGGTTAGGGCAGACAGTTTTGTAGCAGAAGAAGATAGAATTCAGAGATGGTTCAGAGTTACAGAGATTAAAACTCAATGTTTTTACAAAAAAGTACTCTGTAATCTGTATGTATCAGAAAGCCACACGAGAGATGAGAAAGAAGACAAGACCCGATCCGACCCCCCAAGATCCACCAAATCCATCCCCCCACCTCCCTTTCCTCCAAAACCCTAATTACAAGCCCTTTCTAGCTACACACTATCGATGTGGGTTTCACCTATCAGGTATCAATATTTTTTGATTAATTTTGGCTCACTTACATAATCTATATAACCCGACCGCTTTAACTAACCTAATCATCCAAATCTACCTTAAATACGCTTTCATTCTACATAGATACCCTCTTCCATCAAGAGACACAACTATGAAAACAAAATTATTTATATCAAGATATAATATTTATAAACTGATCCAATGTTTAACTAAAATATCCATATACCAATCGATATGTCTATTGATTTGTATATAAAATTTAAGTCAATTACTAATAATATTATGATTATTCTAACATGTACCCCAATTAGGGTATGGGTAACTATGTGCCTATTTTTTAAAATATATTTTATGTTAATCAATTTAGTTTTAAATTTATAATATATATATCGTTCATTTTAACTACTTGATTAGCGTATGGATTGGATTTAAACCGTTGTAAATGTTGAATATTGCGCGTAATTACAAAACCGGACGTTGCTGATCATGTTCGGAAATGTTAAAATTAGGATCTATATAATTATATTTAATTAAGGCGTTAGGTATTTGGTAATCTGTCAAAAGCAAAGTTGATAAAGCTAGTTCATACTTAATTTTGAATTTCTAGAGCCCATTGCCGTTGAATACCGCAATAAAATATAAAGAGGACCACTTGTTCATCGTGATTCTAAAGTATTCTTTGGAGACTCCATGGAAGAGAGAGCTAATTTGTCGGATTACCATATAATAATACCCTTAATCGTTTCGATTATCTCATTAATCACATCACATTCCACCAATAAAAACGCGTCAACGGACCCCAAACTACTCATTAACATCATTAAGCCCTAGCGTTCAAGTCCGACACGCTAATCTTTCGTTTTCAAAGTTTAGAGATTTCGAGATAAGATCATAGACCGTCGGAAATTCGAAATATATAACTATTCATAATAACCCAATTTAGCTTAACCCATTTAGTTTTAATTAAAAAGAGATTTGTACTCGTGCTAATGCAGATTTAATATGTTAAAGTATATTTAATTATTACTTTGGAGCAGTAAAAAACATATAGAATATGTAATATGTTAGGTCTAATCAAGGGTGTTTTATAATGTAATTGAAAAGTCTAAACCTCGGATGAACATTTGTTTTTAATTTCATCCACCAATCATTTAATGATGAGCAACTCCGACAAAGATGGACTAATATCGTTAATCCAATAGCTTAATTGTTTTAAATCTAAAGAACCCAAATATTCATATTTTACAAACTAGTTAGGCATTATATTTTAAATAAAAGTAATATTACCTTTCTGGATCTTTTGCTAGCTATATTATATACATAATTTTAAATATTTATATTACAGTAAAATGTCTACTGCTTGATCCTAATTCATCAAACTTGTTTATTATATTTTGAGTACGAATATAAAATTAACAAGTCCAAAGATTAATCATGATGAACGAATTGATATATTACTAAATTAAGTTAGTTAGTTTAAGTAAAAAGTTTGATTAATCGTTTAAATTAATGGTAATCAATATAAAACCACTGTTTTTAACTGTTTATATAGCTTTTTAGCTAGCTTGTACTTATAGGGAAGTACGAATTACTGGTGGTAATGGCTACAGGTAAATAAAAATTACTTCTCGTAACGTTTTGACGAAGATGATTTGATCAAGATTTTTTTAGTAACATGTCCATTTTTGTAAGATTTGTTTTTTACTTTTCAACTTTGACTGTGTCAATTCAATCGAATTATCTGTCTGCTACGTTGAATTTTGGATCTAATTGCAATCTCTACAGTTTTTTAGGGTTTACATTGGTTCGTTATGAGTAATATAATAATATGCCCTTTAGTTCTCATTAATTGTTTTTATATAGTGCGTAGAATAAAAAAATAGAAGAGTATTGACTTCAAATATTATGGGATATTAAAAATGAACCCATGGATACAATTGTTTGCTTAAGAATCCACAAATTAAACAAATTCAATGTGCATTTGTTTTAATTATTATATTGAATAAATATCAGATAAGAAAAAGAAGATTACTTAAGAAAGTAAAATATATAGGAGGGTAAAATATTAATGTGACTTAAAATGAAAAGTAATGCTGATAAGTATATATTTAGACTAATTAAGAATATTAGATCTACTTTAAGCTTGAATTTAATTAAGGGGTATTCAATAAGAGGTTTTAAGTGATTATTGACGAATTTATCAGAAATTAAATTGTTTCAAATTGAAATTAAGTAAATGTACCCAACCTTTTGTATTTATTTTCAAACTCTACACAATATTCTCTCAAGGGGTACATTTACTAAACACAAAACTAGAAAAAGCCTAATAAACCAAATTGTTTCTTTATAAATTAATGGGAAAATAAAATCAGTTGGGGTAACTTAAAATCAGTTGGGGTAATTTAATTAAACAAATTCATTGTCCGGATTCTACACTAAGGGCCCGTTTGGTTTAAGCTCCGAAAACGGAAACGGAATGGAAACGAATCTAGTCTATATATGTATCTTGTTCATGAAATTTTTTGGAATCATTTCTTATAGTTTCATGCAAAATACACTTAATCCCCTCCATTTTGTTTCCCTATAGGGTATCAAAACTAATCAAATTCTACTGCAATTACCACAAACCACAAGGAATGATTTAAAAAAACTTCGTGAACAATGATATACGTATGAACTACATTCGTTTCCATTCCGTTTTCGGAATTAAAACCAAACGGGCCTTTAGTTGATATATATATATATATATATATATTGGCTCCCAAGTAAACAATCCTTATAGTGTTCAATGAGAACGAATTATATTCGTTGGATTGTTATAATGGATGGCTGTGATTAAGTGAGATTTTAAGGAAAAAAATATAAAAATAAAATTGAAACTGCATATTTGGAAGTAATAGGAGCGTGATACACACCACACCATATCTACCCCAATATTAAAATTCCCTAAAATAAAATCCCTAAATCTTTTACAGTTATTGCTTCCTCTTCTTCCGCCTAATCAAGATCGTGTGTTGTTCGTCCTCAAGCATACCATCGATGTTGTCTTCTTCTTCCGGTATCCGATGTCGTTGGTCAAGCCGATGTTGTGTTCTCCCTCCATTCTACATTAGGTACTGTGTTCGCCGGTGTTGTGTTCTTCCTCCTAATCAACATTTCAGTGCCGATCGTCATTCCGATTAGTGTATTGTTCGACTCGCCGCTCCCCTCCGTCACTCGAGGTATTGTCGACGGCAATGAAATTTCTGGTTCATTGATTCCGATTAGGGTTTTGCGGATTAATGTAATATTCCCTAAAATAATACCCCTCAAATAAAACCCCTAAATGTTTTACAGTTTTCCGTGCCGTCTTCTTCATCGGGTATTCGGCGTTGTTGGTCTCGTCGGTGTTGTGCTCGACCTCCAATCTACATTCGGTGCTGTGTTCGCCGGTATTCGGTGCTGTGTGCGCCGGTATTTGGTGTTATGTGCGCCGGTATTCGACGCACACAACGGCCTAATCACCATTTCAATGTCAATCGTCATTCAGATTAGGGTATTGTTCGTCTCGCCGCTCTCCTCCGTCACTCGAGGTATTGTCGATATCAATGTAATTTCCGGTGCATTGATTCCGATTATGGTTTTCTGATTTGTTTTTTTATTTTGAAATATAATTGCCGAATTGGATTGGTTGTCCATTGTTGTTGAATGTTCGTTCATGCCCTGTCGAATGCGAGTTAGGCTGCAGCCATTCAATACTTGTTTGTTCATAAATGATTGGTGTTAAGGGATATGAGTTTTTTTTTTCTGAACGCACTTGTGGATGCTTGGGCATCGTATCTGAACGCACTTGAGTGGTTTAGAGGCAAAAATTCACCAAAGATCTTTTTTGTGTGGGTTTAATGCACGGTAAAATGGAAATACAACTCGCTATTCGGTCCTTTTATTATTTATATTCGATAGCATACTACTTTTTTATTCGCTAATAGCTATTTTGTTTCTGTGTGGAAGATAACGTTAAAAATTGTTACAGACTTGTACGCAACTACTTTCAATTGGTGACGAAGGGAGCATTGAGTTCGAAGAAATGTACGACGTTTTCAACTACGAACTGAACAAGTGCATAATATCAACTGATCACATGGAAGATTTCAGAAATCTTGACATGGTAAAACACAGTGTTGCCAGAAATACCGCGTATAGTTGCTAGAGGGGCATTGAAGACTGACAATGCTATGAATGATGAGGAATAGATGATTCAAGTTGTTATTTTGATATGTTGTTCCGGACAACTGTTTTGCTACACTATGTCAAAACTATATGCTACAGTTTCTTTCTCTTTTTGGATATTTGAATCACTTATGTAGGGATTAATGCGTTTGACACTCCTGTCTATATTGATGTCAAAGTTTTATGCTACAATGTCAAACTCTTTTGATATGTTGTTTCGAAAAACTCTTTTGCTACAGTGAGTATAACACAACAAACAGTGGAAGACAATCTTTATCTTGTATGCAAACACCGTTTACCATGCATAATATGATAGATTAGTAAGTGTATTCATTACCGAATATGAACGATATAATTTCAGTATATACATGATATAGTAAATGGATGCTTCATATATTAGGTGTTGTATGTTAAAGAGCACAACCTTTACACTTGAGGAAACATACGAAGACGATAGTTATCTTGTATGCAAACTCCGTTTACCATAGATAATATGACGGATTAGAAAATGTACTTTTTACCGAATATGAACGATATATTTTATAGAATATACAATATATAGTAACCGGATATATAATATTTTAGTGTGTCATATGTTAATGAACGCAACATGTACACTTGGGTAATGGAGTTTACACTTTCTTATTTGGTGTTTCAATACTATAAAATGTAATCGTATTACAAACAAGATTACCGAAAATAATATTTCTATATTAACGAATATAGTTATAAATATTTCTATATTACCGGAAATAATCTTTCTATCAATGGTTCTTTTTTTGGAAATAATTTGTCTTCACAAAAACGGTGAGAATAACACAACCAACATAGAAAGACGAACGTTATCTTGTATGCAAACACCGATGACCATACAAAAAAATGATAGATTAGTAAGTGTTCTTCTTATTGAATATAAACGATATAAGTATGGAATATAAAGGATATAGTTGCCGAATATATTCGATATAAGTTCTGGATATTATACTGTTCGTGTACCGGATTCAGATGAACGAATTAAGTGCGTATGATCGAGTAAATATAACAAGTAACACCACAGTTGGTTATAGAATTCATTATAGTAGTTCACCGATTACGAAATATCACATTCATCTAAGACAAGTTTCACAACGTACATGATATAAAGAGTGAAACTCTTTGACACTTTCCGGTAGTGAGTACATTTTCCTTGAGAACGACTACACAATATGCGACGATGCAATAGAGTCCCGTCTTGTGTGCATATACGGGAAGATGACAAACGAACATCAAAACCAACCTTTTTAGCATACGCCTTATAAAAATCAATACCTTCCTCCGGTGTCTTGAAACACATTTCAATACATGGATGTATGGATTCATCGTACTGTGGAGTCCAATATTTTGCTTTCCCCGGTGATTGCGTCATGTCTATTGCATCGTTGAGCTCTTCATTTGCCGCTGCTTCATAAAAATCATCCATACTCTCCATGTTAGTATCAATGTCGAATCCATCAATATCCCAATCCCTTTTATTTCCGGAAGCTGTAAAAAATTCACTACATATTTATAATCTGATAATTGAAATATAGCTAACGATTACGAGTATGTTTAATGTTTGATGAGTGGGTAAACCATAACCGGTGCCATATCTGTTTTCGTAACCATGTTATAGAACGTATTCGGAAGTATAGTCACATATATTCGTTAATATGAAACCAAATATCTGTTGATATATTAATTTAATCGTGTATGATGTTTCACATTCACTTACCTTCTTCCATCGATGTCGAAAATATTGCTTGCCAGAATGCCCTACACAAATCAACCGATAAACGTGGACATATAATGATAAAAAAACGTAAGACTGTAAAATGACTCAAGCCGTTTGAAGAACAAAAACCGAGTGGTTGATATTTAGGTAAGACTGCTTCATAAAATTCATCCATACTCTCCATGTTAGCATCAATGCCGGATCCATCAACATCCTAATCTCTTTCACATGGGGAATCTGTAAAAAATTCAATAAATATTTATATTATGATAATTTAAATACGAGTTTGTTTAATAGTTGATATTTAGGTAAACCTTCACCGTCACCGAATCGTATTCTGTGGTATATTCAAATATATTCGTTAATATGAAACCAAATATCCGTTAACATATTACTTTAACTGTTTATGTTATTCCACGTTCAGTTACCTTCTTCCATTGATTCCGAATCTGTTGCTTGCCTGAATCCCCTACACAAATCAACCGAACAATTGAGGACATATATTGATGAAAAACGAAAAAATTGAGGACAAATCAACCGTTGTTTGTTGATGAGAATATTGTATACTGAAAAAGATACACTTACTGTTAACTATTCCGGCGAAAATATGTTTAGTTCTTCCGGCGACAATGGAGTGTATGGCGTTTCAGCAAAACGTATCATCCATATAATTGATATTGCTTTGATCGATTTTGTTGATATTAATTGGAAGATTCTGTATATTGTAACTCCCTAAAATAGTGGAAGAAGATCTCATTTATAATTTTTCTAAAATATTGTAATTGCCTTATTTTGGAGAGTGTATTACACATTCCAATGAGGAGAGTGTGCTGAATTTTTCATTGAATATTTATGTTAATTTTCAGCCTTTAGATTAATCAGATCAAGGGCTACTATTTGTTCTCATTGTACACTATAAGGGCTATTTACATGGGAGTATGATTCTATATATATATATAGCTTGCTCTGCTACAACACAACTTGTGAGATCTGAATAGTTCTTAAGCTACGTTCGAGAATCCAAACATTAGTACGTATCATGTAGATTTCCTTGTAGATTTCCTTGAGTACAGGAATACATCTCTCTTGTAGATTTCCTTGAGTACAGGAACCGTGAAACTTTGAAGTCCATATCACAATTTCTTTTGTATCTACAGATCATTCAATTTCTAGTAGGATTGAATGACCATTATAGTACATTTGTGAGAAGAAATATATTGATACTAAATCATACACTTAATATTGTTGAGGTGTATCACTTATTTCTCTAAGAAGAGAAACATATCGAATCGAATAACTCAATCGACCAAACAACTAAAAATGTTGCTTTCAATGTATGCCCTAAATGAGGAAAACCATCAAGAAACAACCAAAGCAATCATATGCACAAAGCAATCAAACATCTAACACTCACAGTTCGGATAATCGGAGTAGCAAAGGAACATCACGGAAAAGAACAAATGTGATAAAACTCGTAAACGTTTTGAAACAAAATCTAACCAAAATCTAGAGTGTTATAATCTTCAAAACGAAAAAAAACACACAAAGATTGTTGATGCAGTTCGGAAAAATCTTACTATGTGGGATCTCAGGAGTGGAGATTCATCTCAATCCACTAGGCATATTTAAAGATTTGAACAAAGTCTTAAGGAAGCAAAAAAAGATACATGTTGTAAAAGATCTCCAGAACTAAAGTGTACAAGAAAACAAAGAAGAAGACATGAAAATAGAGAAAGACAATCGTATATAATTCCCTCTGGAAAGTAACCACACTTCAAGTGAAGCAAGGTTTAGACTTAGTAGAGAACACTGGAAATAACCTCTAATGAAGCACTCGGCTCGGAACTATTGATCTCTCTTCTCTATTCTCTAAGATTCACTCTTCAAAGAACTTTAGGATCTTCAGGTGAGTAGAGTGTTAGCGGTGTTAGGGTTTGAGGGGAATGAAGGAGAGTTTAAGTGCCTGGTGACCAAAGGCAACCTCGAAGATGCAACACTTTAACCTTTCAACGCAACGTTCTGTTTAATGATCACGCGAGTAGCTCGTACATAAGGGTTGAAGTAAGCAGGCCTCGATCAAGCAAGCCCAACTCAATATTCGACCAGTTACAAGCCAACCCACACAACTGGATAACAACCCAAGTCTATCTTCGAATATCTCAAATCCAGTTTTAACAACTCTAGACAAAACCCGAGCTAAGACTAAACCAGGTCGGGTTTACATATTCCTCAACAAATGCCCTCCTAAACTCGGCTTTGTACTAAAAAACTACCAGTAGTGGATTAGGGGTGCATATGTCCATCATTAATCAAGTTTGTATCTCAGTCTTCAACATCGATGTGTAGATAGTTCTTGCAGAAAGCAAACTTGTCTACAATTACTATCTTGGTGCCAAAATCGGAGGGATTTAGATCTCTTTTGATAATCTGTTTTTGTATCTACATGTGCTTGACCTTCTTAATGCAATGGTATCATACATCGATGTGCTTGGTTCTTTCTTTTGATACATTGAATCTTTTTACAAATATAAGGCATTTTGACTATTAGTGTTAACCACATGAACATAAACTTTGTTCTCTATTTTTCCAAAAACCTTTTAAGCCAAGTAACTTCTTTAGATTCCTCAGTAGTAGCCATGTATTCATCTTTTGTTTAAGACAAAGCTACAACGGATTGTTATTGAAACTTCCAGGAGATGCAGTTTTCAACCCATGTAAAATAGAGACTTGTTGAGAATTTCATGTTATATTTATTACTTGCATAGTCAGAATCTACAAAACCAACCAGGTTAGATCAAGAGGAATGTTATTTATATACTAGACATTTCTTTCTAGTGTCATACAAGTACCTGAGCATGTATGCCATAGCATCTCAGTATGAAGGAACGGAATTAGACATGTATCTACTAAGCACAAAGATACCAAAAGCTAAATCAAGACGAGTACATGATATAACATACATAATAGAACCAACAACCACTTCATAAGGCACCTTGGACATGTTTTTATTACCTTCTTCGGTGGAGAGACAATCTTTCTTAGACAGTTCTAAGTGTCCTCCTAAGGAGACATATGTAAGTTTACAATTAAGCATATTAAACTTTCGAAGCACTTTTTGCACATAATCACATTGAGAAAACAACATGAATTTATTAGCTATATCCCTAACAATGGAAATTCTTAAGATCTTTTCTAGCATGCCCAAGGTCAATATCAAAGTGTTTTTTAAGATCATGTTTTATTCTATAAAATAAGATTTAGATGGTGGGAGGCGAAGTTCTTGATAAAGAGGATGATGTGCTGGCGCTGAACATAGTTGAGGTGAAAGTGTTTCTGTAAAGCATGTCATTCCTAGCCTTCTAGGTGAAGTAAATGAAAGAAGTAATGGAGGAGATCCTAATACCGGCGATGAGGTTTCGTTTGGTCTTCTTCTGAGAACTAAGACAAGTCCAAAGGTTAGGGTGGTAGGAAGAGGGGTTAGGCAGTTTGGTCCATCTAGAGATGATGTCAAGGATGAGGGAGGTGTAGCTACAATTTGTCCAGAGGTGAGTCTCGTCTTCGGGTAGTTCTTGCAAAGAATGCAGGTGTCATTTGTGGTGAGGTTCCATTTGTGGAGTTTGGTGAGTGTTGGGAGCCTTTGGTGGGTAGCAATCCAGGTTACGAAGCTACATTTGGGAAAGTTGAGGTCTTGCCAAATGATGTTTTAGTTGATGGTTGCAGGAGTAGGGTTAGGTCGACTTAGCAATTGTAGGCCTTTTTGGAAGAGAAAGAGCCATTTGTGTTAGAGATGGCATTAAGGTGGCTAGTAGGAGGACCTGAGAGGATGGGTTTGTCATAAACTTTGATCGAGGATCATCTTCCAATGGTGGTTGTGGGAGGGGTTTGGGGAGCAGCTTAAGATGGAATGATTCTTGATGATGTTCTTGGAGATCCATAAATTCCAGAGGTTGGAGATATTAGTTGCAAGGTCATAAAAGAGGCGGGAAATACAAGTCTTGTTCCAAGAAAGAAGCTCTTTGAAACCAAGAAGCAACGAGATAGTGGTTGCTACTTTCCTTCCCATATCATAAAAAGGAGCGGAGGATACTTTGGACCTTGTGGAGGATGGAAGCAGGGAGAAGGAAGATCGAACTCCAGTAGTAGTGCATAGACATTAGAACGGAGGAGATCACCTGCATTCTGCCAGCATTAGAGAGGAGCTTAATTGACGCTCCAAGATTGAATTCTTTTGGTGATGTTGTTGACGAGAGGTTGGTAATCGGGGATGTTAAGCCTCTTGCTCCCCACAGGGGCACCCAAGGAGTGGAAGGGAAGAGAGCGACAAGGTGTGCCAAGGGAGTTGGTGATACGGTCTTTAGTGTGGGTGGGGAGACCTCCTAGAAAGATAGAAGATTTGGAGAGCGATCATGAGGATTGTTTCGAGACATAGGCCCATAGATAGATTTTCTAAGCAGATAGAGAGCATGAGGATTTTTGACATCAACGAAGCCCTTAGGCCGTGATATTTAGATGGTTTCAATCACATCACCATGCAAAAAAATAAAGTCTTAACATCCATTTTTTCTAACCTTAATCAAACACAACAGTCATAACACACATAAGGAGCTACGAATTTTGCATAATTTAATTTCATTATTATAGCCTAAGGGCTTCATTGATGTCAAAAATCCTAAGGGCTGCATTTCTTCGAAAGTAATTTGAAAGTAGTACTCATGGTCTCGTGGTTTGAATTAGAGCAACGGGAAGACCATTTTTACTAAACTCGAAAACCTTTCAAAAGCTAAAACAAAGCCCAAACGTTTTGTTGGCCGTGTCTCATGTCGTCTCTGGCCGTCTCAATGCCGTTTACATGCCATCAGGAGCTACAAATTTTGCATAATTTAATTTCATACGGGATGCTAGACGGCTTCCTTGGCCGTCTCTGATACCGTCTCGCCATCGTTGTTTCTCCAAAATCATATCTATTGTTTATGCGTTGAGCTTCTTATGTCCATCCTAGGGTTTGATGTAAACATTATAAATATATATTTCTAGCTCAGGTTAGAGTCGTGTGGTGTCCGGCCGAGTTCCAGGGTTTCAAGGTTTCATGGTTCCAAGTCCCCGTCACCGCATGGTAGAGTTAGATTTTCCTTTCCTTTGTTTTCTAAGTACTTTTCAGCTTTGATATTTATGAAATACTCTTTTTTTTATCATGCCTGACTTATTCCTCTTGATCTAAGGGATGGTTGAACCCTATGCTTGGTGATTTATGATTGTTTATATGAATTATTGAATTGAGATATGCATATTTGCTTCTTATCAAAGTACTTCAATTTCATCTTTTATTTACCTTCGAAAGAAGTGACATTTATAAATAATTCAGATAAAAGAAGTTGCGCTAACTGGCGAGGTTGTTTTATTGGTTTTATTGAAAAACACTTGGTTTTGAGAGTAACGATTTATCTTTACCTCGACGATTTCTAACTATCATAGCAAGTTCCGGTCTTTGTACCTTTTCTAGCTTGCACTAACTAGCGAGGCTTTTATCGGTCTTTTTTGGATTTCTAAGTTCTTAATGGACTTTCCTATATACTTGACACAACCGTTGATGTGGGGGTGCAATCAAGTTGGAGAGCACGGTCTTTATTTGTCTATGCCAAATGCTATATTTGTACCTTTTTTTTAGCTTCCTTCCTTATTCTTGCCATCAACAATCATTGCTTTCTTGTTCTCTTAAACCTTCAAACATAATTTTTTTTATCCCTTTCTCTTTCTCTTCTTCCTTTACTTAATTAATATAACTATTATCATATATTTGAACTGACAAGGTCCCTGTGAATTCGATACACAAATATACTACATATATTTCGCTATCCTTGCGGGCGAGGTTGTTTACAACTATTGGTTTAAAACTACCACATCAGTTATCCCATCATGCATACTCAAAGGTACATTTCCAATTCCTTTTATAGCAAGAGACGTGTTATCGCCTAGCATGATTCACCCACATTGTACAATTTTATACTACTCAAGGCATTCCTATGAGAAGTAGAATGCACAATACAACCATAATCTAGGATCCGATCCTTGCTATTATCAGACATGGAAACACACATAAGTATTTCATGATGATATGTAGATCGATGGTAGCAATCAATTGAACCTTAGGCATGTGAAGCATAGAATTTGCATATTTAGAACAACACAT
Source organism: Fagopyrum homotropicum (assembly GCA_033239125.1). NCBI lineage: Eukaryota > Viridiplantae > Streptophyta > Magnoliopsida > Caryophyllales > Polygonaceae > Fagopyrum > Fagopyrum homotropicum. Next base: position 11,187,449 of record BSWB01000001.1, read on the forward strand.
AAGCAATTCATTAGGGTGATCAAATTCACAAATAGATGTAAAACGAGAAGATTTATCCTTATTAGATTCATCTTTCTTTTTATTCTCATATTCATCTTGAAAATGCCCTAACTTACTACAATAGAAGCATTTTTTTTTACATTTTTTTTATCGGGATTAATTGAAGTGTTAGTTTTGTCTTTATTATTTTCATCCTTATGCTTATTCTTGTTTTTTCTTCTTTTATTGCCTTTCATCATGAGGGCCTCAAATTTATCATCAATTTTAGATCCATTTCATGCTTTCATTTTTTTGAAAACAATTGTTCTAGAACTTTATCCTTAGATATTTCATTGAGAGTAAATTGGACAACATCTTTGAAATTGATAAATTGACTAGGCAAAATATTTAATAACAAGATAGCAACATGATCATCAAATATGTTATCATTACATATCCAAATCTTGAGTTAGTTTTAGAAAAATGTCAAGATTATCATGTAGATACATATTAACATTCATACGAAAATTAAACAATATGTATAGAAGAGATACACGACTAGACAAATAATTTTTCAAATAAAGGTCTTTCAATTTTTTCTATAGCATAGCAGGAATAGTGAGACTTACAACTTGACGAGCCACGTCGTCAACTATCTATATAAAGATCTCAGAGTGAGCTTGCTCCTCAAGATCGTGTCTTCTATAAGGGGAGGTCTTTGGAGGGAACTTTCCTTACACCGTACTCCAACACCTCTCCTTGATGAGTATTACTTTCAAATTCAGTTGTCAGATGGCGAAGTCCGACGCACCATCAGAAGGCCTGATGCGAACTATATTTTCTAGCATAGTCCCACACCTATAAAGACGAGATCCCTAGATATCGTACTTAGTATTCTTTTTCAAGATAAAGGGTGAGGTTTCAAAACACATGAAGTTTTCCTACCTCTTATATCCCGATCTAAGGCTCCTTAAGCCGGAAACTTGAGAGAAAGTCCTATTTTTTACTTTTCACACAAGAAAGATAGAAGATAACATTTTAAAAAGGGATTTTATTTAAAAAACAATTTCGGAAGTGAAAGGAGATCGAGTTTTGTTTTTATAATCTTTTAGATCTATGAGATATGGCAAGAAGCTTATAAATCGCAAACTTTGAACCTCAGGTCAATTAACGCACGGTTAAAGCCAATCTATGTTCAAGAAAGCCAAATCTTGCTTTGATATTAGAAAAAAAATCTTGAAAAGAAGCCTCTGATACCAATGTGATAAAACTCGGAAATATTTTTGAAACAAAATCTAACTAGATGTGGTGTTTAAAACGAAAAACATGCACAAAGATTGTTGACACATTTTTGAAAAATTCCTATTTTGCGGGATCTTAGAAGGACATAGCCAACCATTCCACTAGGCAGATTTTACAGATTTGAACAAACATTTAAGAAAGCCAAAAACAATACAATAATGGTAAAAGATCTCTAGAACTAAAGTGTAAAAGAAAACGAAGAAGATGATAAGAAAGTAGAGAAAGACACTCGTATGTAGTTCCCTCAAGAAAGTAACCACACTTCTAGTGAAACAAGGTTTATACTGAGTATAGAACACTGGGAAGAACCTCTGATGAAGCACTCGGCTCAGAGAACTTTAAAGTTTTTAAGTGAGGAGAGTTTTTAGTGGCGTTAGTGTTTGAGGGGAGTAAAGGAGAGCTTAAGTACCCGGTGACCAAAAGTGACCTCGAAGATGCAATGTTTCACCTTTCAACGTAGCGTTTTGTGTAATGATCACATGAGTAGCTCGTGCAGATGGACCGGAGTAAGCAAGCCTCGATCAAGCATTTCCAACTCAACATTCAACCCAGTTACAAGCCAACCCACACAATCAGATATCAACCCAAACTCTCTCTTCCTTATATATCAAACCCAAGCTAAGACTAAACCAGGCTGGGTTTACATATTCCTTAACAAAATGAATATCAGAACACCAAGTCGTGACAAAGGTTTGTAGGGAAGACCAAATTATATTTGTGATCAATGTAAGATCTCATGTAATAATCGATCTAACGGGTTAATAATAATACAGATTCATCCAAACATTGCAAACTTTACATACATTCACTTTGTCTTTATCTTACACATATTACATCTTTCTACATCTTCTTCCCTGTATAACATGTAATACATGTATCTTACAAGAATAGTACATGCATGTAATAACCATTATCTCCCAACTTGTCGGATTTGACTATTAAGAATGATATAATATAATTAACAAACTAAAGAGAATATTAGAAAGATAATAGGAATTAGCTACCTAAATTTGATGATTCTGGATTATATTTAATAAAAAAAAGAAGATAATGGAGACATGAAAGAATGAAAAAGGGCATAAACATGGCACCAAATAAAAGGTCTATTCTCAATAGGCTTGTATTCTTTGGAGAATACTTGTATTGGAAGTCACCAAAGCATCAAATTATGCAATATGTATGCTTTAATTTAATACATAATAGTTTATTATTGAAGTAAAGCCAGCTTTTGAAGTCACTTAATTTTATAATAATGCATTCCCAACTTAACCAATGGAAGCTAGCTTGTAAAGTATTTTTGGGGGTGGGGGACTTTTCTTAATTAAATTAATCAATAATTAATCCAATTGGGTCGCACAAACAACCTCACAGCATAGATTCCACGGGCCTTCAAAATCTTATTCACATAATTGTTTAACCTAAAGAAAAAGACTATTTGCTTAAATATTATCCATCTAAATTATTAAATTAGGGTTCTTAGGTGCGACAATGGACGGCCCACGTGGCTGACAGCGACTCAATTCATTGTTTACTGCCCTAATTTGTCGTCTTAGATTGCTTTTATCACCCATGGATTTGCTTACCGATGACCTTTTCATTCATCCTCATCGTTTACATGCCTTCATCAATATCTTATAACTTAATTTGATTGTCAGGGATTAGGGTTAGATCATGTCATCTGAGATGAAGTATTCGAGCTCAATTCGAAAAAAACTTGGTTCAAGTTCGTGTGAAAAATAATTTTCCAGAATAATTTATGCTCGATTTGAAATGAGGTTTTTGGTTGAACTCAGTTCGATTCAAAACGAATTGAGCATGAACATATCAAAACGAGACACATATAACTAGATACCTCAATTTTCGGTAGGGTTTGGTGATATAAGTCAAGTTACTCGAACTAGGATCGGACTCATATCGATAAAAAGTTTGTCTAAACTCGTTCACTCAATAAACTAACCGACTATGAATACATTTTTATTCTCGAATTTAAACAAGATGAGTATGAGGGTACCAGATCGACTCGTTCGTTTTGAATTATCTTATAAGATACATGTTGTTAGCATTGAATGTCACACCTCGCAGAGTCAATGAAGGAGTCCATGGAGTTTCCACATGTATCTAAGTTGAGTATGATCATATTTTATACTCGACGTGAAATTAGGCTTTTTGTTAAACCCAGTTTGACTCAAAACGAATTGAACATGAACATATCAAAACCTTTAATATTAATAAATGCCTCAATTTTCGGTAGGGTTTGGTGATATAAGTCAAGCTACTCGAACTAGGATCCGGCTGATATCAGAAAATGCTTTACCTAAACTCACTCACTTAACTAAACAGACCGACTATGAACACATTTTTAAACAAGATGAATATGAGGGTACTAGATCGACTCATTCATTTTGAGTTATCTTATGAAATACAGGTTGTTAGCATTGAATGTCACACCTCGCAGAGTCAGAAGGAGTCGACGGAGTTTCGAGATGTATCTAATATTGGTTAGCTTTGATATAGGAAGATGAAACAATACTCAATAGAACATAACCGCAAATACGGCTTCCTTCTTTGTCAGCTGACTATGCAATGAAATGCAGAGACAGGATGATTAAGTTTTGCCGGGGCTTTGATAAAATTAATCATATAATTAATGTATTATAATAAGCTTTGAATAATCTATTAAAAATGAAAATGTTCTGGAAAGTTGGGTTAATATAATGTTAATGCTGAATGGTTGTGGATAACAAAATCCAAAGCAAGATGCTGGCATGTTAAAATTAAATTACAAGGCCTCATCATTGCATAGGAACTCCAATAATAATTACGCCCTCTTCACTTATCAATATATTTAATTGAACAACTTTTTTTTTTTTTAAATGATCAGTTTCCAATATCATGGTTTTTTATTTTTTAAAATATTACTTCACAGAAAAGTAGTAATTCTATATTACCAAGAATCTCAACAGTAATTTCTTTATTTTAGTAGCAGTTTAGATATGTGGTCAATCCATAAGTCAATATGATTAAATTACTTATAATTATATATGTTGCGGAAAGGTTTAACAAAAATAAATAAATTTAAGTTCTATTTAAAGTATGAGCTTAATAGGCCATTATTTTATGGGCGTTTTTGGTAACTAGGCCTTTTTGAGAAATTAGAGTAGTAACTAGACTTTTTAATGTTTCAATTAAGTAAATATACCCCAACCTTTTATATTTATTCTCAAACTTTACCCACTCTTCTCTCAAGGGGTACATTTACTAAACACAAAACTAGAAAAAGCCTAGTAAATCAAATGGTTCCTTATTCTCTTTTTCACATTTACAAAATTAGAAAATAAAACTATTTTCAAAAATATAAAACAAATATTTTATAGTTTTTATATGCAGATATTTTTTTTCTTTCGAATACGTCGCTAAAGTTCACCAAAGCGTGAAATTTCATGGTTGCATGTGCCTTGTTATTTAAAAAAAAAAATTCCTTCTTTCTAAATTATTTTTATTAATCAACGTGTCAAATGCTCTTTTTTTTTTTTTTTTTTTTGTATTAAGAAGTTAAAGATGGTTTTGAAAAAGTAAAAGACTCCTCCATTGTTTAGCTTAGTAAAATATCTGCGATGGTGTGAATTTGTATGGAGGCCCATAAAATATTTATAAGGCCCATGAAAGTTGTTATTGGGCCAAGAGGTCCATCTTGTTTGCAAAATATTATGGGCCTGATACTTGCTAAAGGGCCTTTCGATGGGCTTCAGATATGTCCCATAATATCTTTATAAAGTACGTGCCGAATTTGGAGGGTAGAACTGTAGAAGTGACACGAATAGTGTCGGTCTATTTTGGCCTTGCCAATAATCCAATGAGGAAGTTTGATACGACGTTCCGAAACGTTTTTGAGGGAGGTATGTTGATTACGAGCATCCAGACTCGTTCAACAACGGTGTCATTCGACCTAACAGCACAGAGTCCCATTTTTTTTGAGCATGTAATATTTATTTTTAGTTGATTTTTTATTTTATTTATCTTTTTTTTTTCTTCAAATTCTGGCACAGTAGATATTTCTAAAATCCATCCTTAATAAACATTCTATAATATTGAAGATACGTTGCAATTATTAGTGTAAATGGAATCCCTGCAGTATGATCTCTGGGCCGTATTCATTGCACATGCATTTTGTATCCATTTCCATATATGTTCGATCAAATCCTCGGTGAATTTCAGCATTACCACAACACTTGTCTCCCAAGACAAACGCTGTCTCTCCAAATTATTAGGGTAAATGGAATCCCTGCAGTATCATATTCAAACCTTCATTCCCTCCTCTTATATGCTCATCTTTCTTCCTCTCATCTACAGAGGGTTTTCATGCTGCTTTCTCATTCGATTGCTCTTCAATTTTCAGATTGTCGATTTTGATTGGGTGTAGCAGTTGCGAGAAGCGACTCTTTTGTTCGATCATATAGAAACCAATTCCAGTAAGAGCTTTGATTTTTCACTTTCATTCTATGATATAGCATTTGAACTGATATAATTTGATTCTGTAGTTTTTGGTTGTCTATTATTTAGGTTTTGTTATAACGTGATTGACATGAATTGACTGGATTTTGTGTTGGAAGGAATTTGTTTTGCAGTGAGGATAGTGAAACAATTTACAAGTGTTCTAGATGATCTTTGCCGAAAATATGATGGTGATATTTATATGTAATTTTTAAATGTACTCAAATTTAAGCTATTAAACAATCTGCTGGCTTGACTGAATGATAGGGAAACAGCTACAACAAAGCGAGTATCAATTCCTTGAAGTATATAGGAGCAACACATATTTGAGATTCAGATTGCTTACATCTGCAGTTTCGAGCATAGATTTGCTTGGCTCTGTCATGTTAGAATCATCTGGAGAAAAAATGGAACTAGGACCTTTATTCCACATTGCATATTTGTTTTGAAATTTGTTTTTCTTCATCTTTGTAGAGCTTGCTTTTTCCTGCATTTTATAGTATCTGTCAGCAAACTTATCCAACATATTGCAGTCTAAACGATCTTTTGTTTCTAGAAACACTTCTGTTAGTTGTAGCTGAAACTTAGAACTCTGTAAATGGTATTTAAGTGCCTAGTATTCATAAGTTGAAATGAACAGGAAGATGTAAAAGCTCTTCTAAAGCAAAGGTTTACTGTGAGAGTTTTTATTTTCCTATAAGTTGAAATGAACAGGAAGATGTAACAGCAGTTTGTAATGGATTGTTGATAATGAGTGGCATTGATATTTTCAGATGGGAGACGTGGTGAAGGATCTAACAGCCGGCACAGTCGGAGGAGTTGTCCAGCTTATCGTTGGGCATCCCTTTGATACCATCAAAGTGAAGCTCCAAAGCCAGTCCACTCCTCTTCCTGGACAGCCACCGAAATTCGCAGGTGCAGTAGATGCTGTGAAGCAAACATTAGCTGCAGAAGGTCCTAGGGGTTTGTACAAAGGTATGGGAGCACCACTCGCCACGGTTGCTGCCTTCAATGCTGTCCTCTTCACAGTCAGAGGACAAATGGAAACACTGCTAAGGTCTCAACCTGGTGTGCCCTTGACAATCAACCAACAACTTGTTTGTGGTGCTGGAGCCGGAGTTGCTGTCTCCTTTCTCGCTTGCCCTACGGAATTGATCAAGTGCAGGTCATTATTGAACCAATTCCCTTATATTATCAATTTTGTACGCTTGAAGGGCCCGTTTGGTTTAAACTCTGGAAACGAATCTAGTCCATACATATATGCCTGTTGATGAAACTTTTTGGAATCCGTCTTGTGGTTTGAACTAATTGGAAACAAATTAGGGGAATCAAATGCATTTTGCATGAGACCACAAGGAATGATTCCAAAATATTTCATGAACGAGTATATGTATGGACTAGATTCATTTCCATTCTGTTTCCAGAGTTACAACCAAACGGGGGGAAAAGTTGTATTCAGATTATGACCTTATGTCCTGAAATCTCTTTGATGCCAAGAGTAGGTTGCAAGCCCAGAGTGCAGTGGCAATCAAGTATGGAGGGCCAATGGATGTTGCGAGGCATGTTATATCAGAAGCTGGGGTGAGGGGCCTTTTCAAAGGCATGATCCCAACTCTAGCTCGAGAAGTACCCGGAAATGCAGTCGTGTTTGGCGTGTATGAAGCAGTGAAACAATACATTGCCGGTGGAAAAGATACCTCCAACTTGAGCAGAGGCTCCTTGATGGTGGCTGGAGGGATAGGCGGAGCTTCCTTCTGGGCAGTTGTGTATCCTACCGACGTTGTAAAGAGTGTTCTTCAAGTAGATGATTTCAAGAAACCCAAGTTCTCCGGCTCCATTGATGCCTTTACAAAGACGCTGTCATCGGAAGGCGTTAAGGGCTTGTATAAGGGCTTTGGCCCTGCCATGGCTAGAAGTGTTCCTGCTAATGCAGCTTGCTTCTTGGCTTATGAGGTGACAAAGTCCAGTTTCGGCTAATTCGATTCTTGATTATTTTCTTCACCATTTTGTTCCTTCCTTCGGATTCATTCCTCATCGTCCATTCGATGCCAAATTTTATGAAATGAATGCTTCAATTTTACATCATTCTTACTGCCTTGAGAATTATCGGGCTTATGTGTTGAGCTTTTGGCATGAGTAGTTCATAATTCATCAGTTAACCCGAAGACCATGAACCAATAGGTATGAACCGGATAATCCGGGTTCGCCAATCGGTTTGAATCAATAGAAGATAAGATAATGAGACTCGGATTTTCGTTTATCAAAACTCTTTTTTTTTCTTTTTAAACGGAAAGCGGTTAGGAAAAATTATCATCCAAATGTAGTCATCCTAAAATATCTTTGCGGAAGCCAAAAAAAGGTGCGTTGGATTTGAAATCTCGATCTTGCAACAACACCAAAATACTTGTTGTGTCTTAATACATAAATTATCACTCTCAATTTCAATTTTTTAATACGAAGTCTTATACTATCTTCCAAATGTTGTTTTGCAAATTTATGGTTTATTGCCACGTTTTTGCTGTAACAAACTTATCTCTAAACTACCCACAAGGTACGGGGCTCTTGGGTCAAAATCATGACTACACCAACAATTTTGCAAATTTATGGCAACCAATACAAATTTGTTTTCTTCTTCACTAGCTAATCAAACCAGACACACCCATCGTACCAAATCTCTTTCCGCTAGCAATTGAAATGGCTGCCACCTCAAAACCACCATTGCCGCCACCGGCAAATCCTTTGCCTCTAGCTCCTCGGATCGATCGTTTGGACTCCATTGTTAGACCCACAGTATTTATTCTCTCTCAATCTTGTTTCTGGGTATATGAGTGAATCGTGAGTGACTGTGTATAGATTTTACAGATGAAGGTTCTGGAAGAACAGAAGAATGTGACAAGAAGATTGGTTGATTCAAATCAAAAGAAGACTCCAATGGATGCAGCTATCAGAGAAGCCCAGTTGAAGGGATCCATCATGGACCGAGTTAGATCCCTCGAAAATCGATTGCTTCAGGTATAACTTATATACTTCGATCAGTTTAAGCTTTTGATTTGTTACTTGACAAAGAATGATTTGTTTATCAGCTATGCTTAGAGATTGAATCTCGTGGAACACCACTTCCAGACTCTTCGGTATTTCAAGTTTCAAAGAATGCAACTTCAAATCAAGGCGAAGAAGATAACAAGAAAGGATCAATTCATTCATCCATGGAATTTATGCCTAATCTTTATCATCAGGCCGAAAAAATCGAGGTTTGTTCTATGAATATACTTTTGACGTGTGTGTTACTAAGTTTAACATATTTGCACGACTGTAGAGTAAAACGAACTCGAAGCAAAAGAAGGCGAAGAATGAAGCTAATGATCCAATGAAGAAATCTACGATAAGTGGCGAGGAGCAGAAATCTGTGGTAACGAAGAAGAAAGGAAAGCATTCAACATGGTTTCACTTTAAACTATTGGGATGTTGATTATTGATGATTTAGTTTTCTTGTATAAGGTGTAACTATGGGTGGCAACGTAAGATTAGGGTTGATGGAGACGAAGATATATGAATATAATCATGTAGACGAAGTTGAACGAGATGAAGTGATTTAAGGAGTTGAATATAAAAATAAGTGAAATGTGAGTTTGATAATCTTAAAGTATGAAAAGGGTATGCGTTAAAAATTGTTGAAAAAAAACTTCTTGTTTCTATAACACACTGAGTATATATAAGCGGGTATTTTGTTGCGCCCTCACATTCGTTAACCTCACTATATACATATATAAAAGCCTTTTCTCACTTTGTATATGAGCCTTTATGATCGAATACTCAATCTCTTTTTACATTACATTACTTACAATCAGCACACTTATATATATATATATATATATATATATATATATATATATATATACTAGGTGAGCACCGCGCGCTTCGCGCACGGTTGGAATAAGACGATCTGAAGTAAGCGCGGATGATCGTAATTGTAAGTGCAGAATTGTAATAGTAACTCCTTGTAAAATTCATACAAAACCAAACATATATACCTAATAAAGGGTATATTAGTCTAGTAGGGAACAATTAAGTCCAGAATTGTAATAGTAAGTACATCTGCAAAATGCCCATGGAAAAAGCTTCATTCATATTCATATTGATCATTCATAGTGTATTAGAAACTCAAATAAAGTTATTATTTTATCTAATCTCTACGCCTAATTAATTGGTGTCAAATTGGTGTCGTGTGCAGCTGTCATGTTGCTCCGCTGTCTGAGTGACATTCAAGTTTCTTCCTCTCCCACCCATACACCCATTTCTTCGGCTATCAAACAAAACTCTTCATCCCCTTTCTTATGTTCCTCCATTGATTTGATGAGGAAGACCACATGTCCAACTAATTTCATTTTTTTCTTTTTTGATTCTTCAATTTGGTGATACTGTCCTTATGCAACTTCCTCCTTCAATGAAATTTTGCAGGTCTTTTATATCCAAGAGAGATTATGATGATGGTGATAATGAAATGAAGAAATTTAAATTTACCTGAAGAATTAATCCCCAAAAGTTGAGATGATGCCAAGAGAAAAATGTAAAGCTCAAGTAAAAGGAGCTAACTGTAGATGACAAGGTATCAAATCTTTATATTTGTCAAGAATATGAAAATGTTATAATGATATTCTACTAGAGCTAAACCTTTCTTGTTAAGATACCATGTCAAAACGTTGTTGCGGAAAGCGGTCAGTGCTACTGCATGCCAATGAAAATATAATTTCCTCATCAACCTGAGAAGCAGAAAGTTGGATCAATATAGAACCATGGAGCTCATCAAGTTGAATGATAATATCAAACTAACTACTATCGTAATGGTGTTAAGGGGGGTATTGGTATTATATCACTATATAATACCAATACCCCCCTTCAAGCTGGAATGGGTTGAGCCAAGCCAAGCTTGCGAACAAAAAACAAGTGCTGCTGTTCTCCCAGGGACTTAGTGAAGATATCAGCGAGCTGAAGAGAAGAGGGAATATGAAAGGTAGAGATAAAACCACGTTGAACTTCATCTCTAACAAAATGACAATCAATACGCAAATGCTTGGTCCTCTCATGAACGATTGGGTTAGCAGCAAGGTGTTGGGCAGCCTTGTTATCACAATGTAATGGATAAGGACGAGTGAGGGGAACATGGAGATCATGAAGTAGCCCATCAAGCCATATAATTTCACTCGTTGTCATGGACATGGCGCGATATTCACTCTCAGCAGAGGACTTACTCACAGTCTTCTGTTTCTTCGTTTTCCAGGAGACAAGAGCTTGACCTAGAAACAAGCAATACCCAGTAATAGAACGGCAATAATAACTACAGGAACCCCAGTCAGCATCACTATAAGCAATAAGTGATAGATCAAGCTGAACTGGATAGAATAAGGCCAAATCCATGGTCCCTTTAAGATAACGAAGGAGATATGTAGCTGCTTGTAAGTGAGGTGCACGAGGGGAAGAAAGGAACTGACTTAACTGTTGTACAGTATAAGCAATATCAGGGCGAGTTAGAGACAAATATAGCAAACGACCAATGAGTCTTCGATACATCTCAGGTTCGGAAATAGGATCCCCATCATCTGGATTGAGGTGCAAATTGCGTTGCATAGGAAATGAAGTAACTTTGCAATCAGATAAATGAACATCAGCAACAATATCAGCAATATATTTTCGTTGATTGATGAAAATACCAGTAGAAGAAACATTAATCTCCATGCCTAAGAAGAAATGAGCATCGCCAAGGTCTTTGATAGTAAAAGCACGATCAAGTGCTTGCTTGAGAGAAATAATATTTGATGGAACATCACCAGTAATTAGCATGTCGTCCACATAAACCAAAGCAATAGTCAAACCATTGGGAGAAGACTTGGTAAATAATGAATAATCCTGGCGAGATTGCACAAACTGAAGATGAGTAAGCAATTTAGTTAGTTCAATGTTCCACTGTCGGCTGGCCTGTTTAAGACCATAGAGAGATCGTTTGAGACGACAAACGAATCCATGAGGAGCCTTAGTATATCCAGGAGGAGGCAACATATAAACTTCCTCATCCAGGAAACCATGAAGAAATGCATTATTAATGTCGAGTTGATGAAGAGACCACTGCCAAGCAGCTGCTAAAGCTAGAATGACTCGAATGGTAGAGAACTTTGCCACTGGTGAAAAGTGTGTTTATAATCCTTATTCTTGATCTGGTTGTAGCCTTTAGCAACCAAGCGAGCTTTATGGCATTCAATAGTGCCATCAGGTCGATGCTTAAGCTTATAGACCCATTTAGAGCCTATAGCTGTCTTGCCTGGAGGTAAAGGAAGGAGCTCCCATGTATCATTATGTTCGAGAGCAGTGAGTTCCTGTTACATTGCCTCAACCCCAACTGGATGATCTTTAGCCTGATGATAATGAGACGGCTCAAATGAACTAAGCACAATACAAAGAGCTGCAACATAGTCAGAAGAATGACAGGAAAGATTAAAATGCTTGACAGTGATGAGAGAATTGCACTGATAATCTCTGAGGTATATTGGGCGCTGAACAACACGAGTAGGTTGAGTAGAAGTCTCAGGAGGAATAATTATGGGGGAAGGAGTAATAATTAAGGGAGTAGAATTATTTGTGGTGGTAAGAGAAGAAGGAGATGTATCTGTGGAGGTAGAAGTTCCAAATAGAACAGGTATAGGAGATGAAAAACTAGGGGAAGAAGTAAAAGGAGCCTGAATAAGTGGGGAATTAGATGCAGGGAAAGAAGTGACAGGGACATTGAGGAAATGATCATCATCAACACCAGGTGATACAAGAGGAAGGGTAGGTGAATTAGATGAAGGTAAGGTGGATGAATTTTTGAAAGGAAAAATAGTTTCCTGAAAAATGACATGGCGACTGGTGAATACCCAACGAGTCTCAAGATTGAAAAGTTTGTATGCCTTCTGGCCTGGAGGGTAGCCAAGAAGCACACAGGGCTGAGAGACTGGTTCAAGCTTTTTCCTTATGATGTTTGAGGCTGAAGCAAAGACAGCCTATAACACGCAAATGATCATATGTGACCTTGGATTGATGAAGGATTTCAAATGGAATGCCCCAATTAAGGACCTGAGATGGCATTAAATTGATGAGATAGATGGCAGTAAGTATGCATTCACCCTAGAAAGTAATAGGGAGATTAGCATGAAGACGAAGTGCCCTAGCAGTCTCAAGAAGGTGGCGATGTTTTCTTTCCTCACGAGCATTTTGTTGTGGAACATAAGGTGTAGAACGCTAATGAAGAATGCCTGAATGAAGAAAGAAATCTTGAAGCTGAGTCTGCAAGAATTCTGCACCATTATCAGACCTTACAGATTGAACCTTAACCTTGAATTGAGTATGGACATAAGCACAAAAACCAACAAGGATCTTGAACACTTGTTGTTTGTTTGACATGAGAAACGTCCAAGTGCAGCGAGAGCAATCATCAACCACTGTAGGAAATATTTAGCACCACACATTGACAATGTATGATATGGACCCCATATATCAACATGAATTAAAGCAAATAATTGTGTGGCATGAGAAGTACTAGGTGAAAAAGGTAAACGATGCTGTTTGGCTAAAACACAAGTAGCAATTCAACTTATTAATGCCAGAAGTAGAACAAATATCCATATGAGTCAATTTAGTCAATGACATATGACCTAAACGAGAATGTAATAGATGAACGTCAAGTTTTTTATTTGCAGAAGAATCAACTGCAGACGCCAAGGAAGATGAAACTGGAATTCCAAGTTTATAAAGGCCCCCTTCTCTATAACCTGTAGCCACGACTGAATTACTGATATGGTTCTGAAACAAGCACGCAGCATCAGTGAAGATTATCTTCTATTGCAAATCATGAATAAGTCTAGATACTGAAATCAGGTTGTGTTGGAAATCTGGCATATATAACACATTATGAAGTGTAAGAGCAGGTGATATAGTAATTGTGCCTCGATGGAAAACCTTCTTCATCGAGCCATCAGGTAGACCAATGATGATAGGGGTTGCCAAATCATACAAATGAGTAAAATGTTCTTTGTAGAAGGTAATATGATCAGTGGCTCCAGAGTCCACAATCCAGGTACAAACATTGATGACATTATGCACAAGTTTATCAATAATACCTGCAAAATTAGTCACTACAGATGATTGCTTATCAAGCATCATTTTGAGAACTTCCTGGTAAACAACATTAACCATAACAGGATCCATAGAGGAAGATGATGATGGTGGATCAACAATATCTAGAGGATTATCCCTGGCAGAAGACTCCATGACATTGGCAGATCGAAAAGATGGATTAGCAACTGAAGATCTCTCATCCTTAGATTTAAATTCTTTATACCAATCTGGTATACTAGTAAGTTTGAAACAGCTTTCCTTAAGATGTCCTCGCTCTTTACAATATGAACACATCCTATCAAACTTTTCTTTCTTATAATCTCTACGACTTCCACCAGCCTGTCTATAAGGAACATTCCTAGAGACAGCTAAAGCATCATGTGTAGGTATATTATGACAAGTGATCTCTTTCTGTTTCTCAACTTGAATCACCATATGTAACACACGATTCATAGTAGGTAAAGTGTCCAATGACAATATATGACTACGAATTTGTTCAAATTGATCATTCAGGACCATAAGAAATTGCATTACTCGCAACTTAGCCTCTCTAGTAGAAAGTTTCTTAAGAATCTCACATTTGCAGTGAACAATACCTTTGCAAGTACAGGAAGGAATAGCATCAACATTAGATAACTCATCCCATAATTTCTTCAACTTTCCATAATAAACAACAACTGTATGGTTCTCCTATTTCAATGAATTAAGATCCTTATGAATCTGATAGATCAAGGGAGCATTTGATCCCTCAAATCGCTCAACAATGTCATCCCAAAGCTCCTTGGAAGATTCTGCATAAGTAAATAGCTCAGCAATTTCAGACTTCATTGAATGTAGAATCCAACATCGTATCATGAAGTTTGCTCGAATCTAGCGTGCAAGCTTATCTTCATCCTCCTGAGTAGGTTTCAAACAAGTGCCATCAACGAAACCGAGTTTTTGCTTTGCTCCAAGTGCCATATGAATACTTCTCCTCCATGAAACGAAATTGGAGCCATTAAATAGAATAGACACTAATTGCATTCCAGGATTGTCCGAATTGGACAAATAGAGAGGATCATTCACATTGATAGATGTATGCCTAACCAGATCTGAATTGGGGGGGAGTATTAAGAACTTCTCGATTCGCCATGTGTAGAGATTCAAAACCACACAGATGACGATCGAATCAATGAACGAGGTAAGTTTGCTTGAATATTCCAAGCAAAAACGAACAGAAAATAGAAGAAATCAAAATTTTATGTGAATATTCACCATAGCTCTGATACCATGTTAAGAAGTAAGAAGAACTGAAAAATATATTTCTCATTTCTGATAATACGAGTACAAGGCTATATATAGCCTGTTAAAGTTTGTTACAACTTTGGGTTTATTACATAAGCAGTCCCTTTATTTCCATATATCACTATATAATACCAATAGTTTAGACTAATGTTATATATGGTTATTGTATTCTTAATAAACAAAAACAATTTTAACAGGCTATAGAAGAAGGGTTTGCTTGCTACATATAGCTCCTTATCATGTATAAGGAGTTCGTTTCATACAAACCACAAATGATAGATTCATAGGACTGAAACAATACTCACCTCAATTAATTGGAAATAAATTAATTAGACATGTCCTTTTAAAAAAAAAGCCTACTCAGAAGAATTGAAAAACATGAGTTCAATCACAATAAATTGTGCAAGAAAGAAAGTAGCAGTGCTTAAGCTAGCTTATATTAGAAGAAGAGGGTCACTTATTGAGTTGTTGGTGAAGGGAGCCGATACACTATCATATAGGGTATGATATGATGACTTGAAGTCTAGGCCTTTTTAGGTCACAATTAGATATTTAAGTACAGTGTAAAGGAAATCCTAGAGAAACAATATCAAAATTAAACAAGAAGAAGAAACAAGAGTGAGATTCATTCCCCGTACACATAAAACACTCAATCAAATGAGTGGTAAACAATGTAAGTGAAATTAACTAAACTTTAAAAAATGCAAGTTAACAGAAGCAAGCAGACATCAGGGTTAGTAGGATAGTAGCCACAACAATATCAACAAAAAAGTGGCAAAAAGATCAATCGATGATCATAGAATGCTAACCAGAGTGAAATGAACATCAACAATATAAACAAGTCGGTAGTCTGGAAGAAATAACCATTAATGTTAGGATTCTTCATCTCGACGAGAGACTCCTTGTCGACATCGATACAGAAGAGGATATCTTCGCTAGTGTCGACATCGATACAAAAGAGGATATCCTTGTCGACACGAAGGAGAGGTTTGGAAGAAGGAGAAGGAGACACATGGAGACGCTTATATTTCCCATTCCACTTGATGTCACATTAAAACTTGGGTTTACAAAAGCAAATAAAAAGCCCAGTGAATTATTGGCGAGACTAAAAGCTCAGAACTATAGCAAACTTATACTCAAACTTATATTGTATAATATACATCGATGATTATTTTTTCATAATGGCGATCTTTGTCGGCAGAAGGAGAAAATGACACAGAAGCAGACACGCGGGTGACTGGAAGAAGGAGAAGAAGACACCGATCTGACTGGAAGAAGGAGAAGGAGACACGATGGAGAGGTTTGGAAGAAGGTGAAGGAGACACATGGAGACGTTTATATTTCCCATTCCACTTGATGTCACATTGAAACTTGGGCTTTACAAAAGCAGATAAAAAAACCCAATGAATTATTGGCGAGACTAAAAGCCCACAACTGTAGCAAACTTATACTCAAACTTATATTGTATAATATACATCAATGGTCGTTTTTTCATAACAGCGATCTCTGTTGGCAGAAGGAGAAAAGGACACAGAAGCAGACGCGCGGGTGACTGGAGGAAGGAGAAGAAGTCACCGATCTGACTGGAAGAAGGAGAAGGAGACACGATGGAGAGGTTTTGAAGAAGGAGAAGGAGACATATGGAGACGCTTATATTTCCCATTCTACTTGATGTCACATTAAAACTTGGGATTTAGAAAAGCAGATAAAAAGCCCAGTGAATTATTGGCGAGACTAAAAGCCCAGAACTGTAGCAAACTTATACTCAAACTTATATTGTATAATATACATCGATGGTCGTTTTTTCATACGGCGATCTCTGTTGGCAGAAGGAGAAAAGGACACAGAAGCAGACGCGCGGGTGACTGGAAGAAGGAGAAGAAGTCACCGATCTGACTGGAAGAAGGAGAAGGAGACACGATGGAGAGGTTTGGAAGAAGGAGAAGGAGACATATGGAGACGCTTATATTTCCCATTCCACTTGATGTCACATTAAAACTTGGGCTTTACAAAAGCAGATAAAAAAATCCAGTGAATTATTGGCGAGACTAAAAGCCGTGTAGCAAACTTATACTCAAACTTATATTGTATATAAGATATAAGATATAAGATATACAAGTACAAGGTCGGCTCTTAGCTCCTCTACAACCACCGACCTTCACATTCTTCTAAGTGGATATTTACTAAGTGTAATCCTAAGCTAATCTAGATTATTCCTCATTACACTCCACTAATCTTCAATTAGTATTGTTTAGCATTTTCTCGAACTTTCATTCCAACAACATCGATTAAACTTGGGCTTCATCAAATATCATCTTTTTTGAGCCTAGTTAGTTCATTAATCAAGCCCAATACCTATAATTAGAAATATGAATTAATTCTAAAAAAAACATTTACATAGATCACATGTCTTGCACATGAATGTTTCTTGGAGATAGTTTTCAGCACTTTTGGTTGTTTTTCACCATCGTAAGCACAATCACAGGGGTGAAAGATCTTGTTATAAAATGGAGAATGAACAAGATCGAGAGAGAGAAGAATAATATAGAAGAAGATAATAGATTGAGTAGAGGCTGAAAAATTGTATTATCATACGTGAGATTACATGCATTTATACAGAACGTAGTTACACTGTCTGTTACAAACAGATGACTACAAATAGCACATCATATTTATCAGATCTTCAAAGGTTCACTTCAATGGAGATCTCAAACTAGAATGCTTATTGGATAAATTATGACTCCGGTTTCTTTCTCTCCCTCTTCATTGCGGATTTTTGTTTGACGAAATGATCTCATCTTCTTTAACCCCAACCGAACAAACTTGTTCTTAAAAGCTCGTCTCCTCCATCCTCAATTTCAATTTCATATCTTTAATTCTTCATCGTCAAACTGTGTCTATATATGTTGAATATTAGCTAGATTGTTTATCTAAGGTTGTCTTCAATTTTATTTCATTACATCTTTTATTGCTCCTATTTTTTAAAAAAATATAATTTTAATAGTTTGCTTTAAGAAAAAAAATATAACTCGTCTAAATGTAACCAAAATTTCACAACCTATAAGTATATTTGGTTAAACCTCAATCAGATTGGACTTTTACCAAAAGTCAATCTCGTCATCAGGGTTAGATCAAGACTACCGGTATCTCACATTTACCCACTAGTTGAATTATTTATTTATTTTAGAAGTATTTATATTTATAAATATTTCTAACGTAATTTATTTGAATGATATAATATACTCTTAAAAAAGTTTTACTATAGCTTTGTGGTATAATGGGATATAATTATGTTTCACACAAGTCAAACATTTTATACCTATTATTAGGTTACAAGTAATATTGTAAGTTATGTAATAAAAAACATAATTTTATAAAATTCAGGGAAAACTAACGTCCGTCTAAATTTTATGGTTGTCCATTCTAGATCGATGGATGAATATCTAAATTGGGCTATTCAATCCGTCCTAGGCACTTCTAAGCACTTCTTCTTGCATGGCTTCTCTTGCAAGGTCTTTTTGAGCTAATAATCTAGCCTCAAGATCAATAGCTATTTGCCTTTGTTGTTGCTCTCTTCCTCTAGCTTGAGATATTGCATCTCTTTTGGGCTAAACAGTATCATGATTCAAATGGTTATGCAAAATTATTTTGAAGGAGGGTCGTCCGAGAATCCACATCTCCTCTAGCCACTTACAATGAACTCTGGGTGACAATTAAGATTAAGGAGTTGAATCCTCGGAGTTGAAGTTGAGATCATTTTTATTCTCCTTAAGAGGCAAAGCAAAGAAATCATATCAATCCATACCGTCCCGAAGCATCACTTCATGGAAAAGTTGTCCCATGAGTTTCTCAACAAATTCTTTCAACAAATAGGATGGTAGAGATGAGAAGGAAGATATCAAGTTTAAGATGTAGTGTGAAGATAACTTATACCGAAGTTGGGAGAAGTTTAAGTACTTGCTCCTAGATTACCCACACCATGGAAAGCCAAAATTAGTACCTTAGAGATATTTTACAAATTGATGATCAATCTAGAGACAAGATTGATTCACTTTCGGAAGGTACGTTTGTTGAGATGGATGTAGATGAGGTTTGAGACTTCGTTGCAAAGCAAGTCAAGCATTGTGAAAGATATTCATCTCAAATAAAGATGTTCAAGGTAACTGAGAAAGTAGCTAGTTGTTAAGGTAGATGTCCTCACCAACCAAATCAATGAATTGAAGAAGTTGCTATAGGAAAGTGTTAACTCCACCTTGATAATAAAACATTACTTATGGTTGATGAAAGCCAAAACCTTGGTTTCCAGGTTTTTGTAAGACCTTACAAGTTTTGGTAAAGACATTACAGTGTCTGGTAAGGCCTTACCATATTACAGAAAACCTTGGTTTCCAGGTTTCAGTAAGGCCTTACACGAACTGGTAAGACCTTACCAAAACTGGACAAAAACTACACTTGAGTTACGTACGTCCAAATGGCTTTTCCTTCTTGTTGAGTTATTTAAGGGATTTGATTTTAACAAATCTTTGATTTGTTTTAATTAAATCTTCTTGAGATAAATTGGAAGAATCTCAACAAATCTAGTTTGACTTCACATCCCAACAAACAAGTTTGACTTGACTTCAAATCTCAACAAACAAGATTGGATCAAATCTCAACAACCAAGATCACGCAACCAAGATCTTCTTCAACGTTCAAAATTGCTGATCTTCTTCTACGCTCAAAATTGCTGATACGTTTGTCTATTTAAAGAGACAAGGAAGAAGACACATACACACGTTCATTACCTACGACTAGAACACAAGTGAAAAATCGACTTATCTATTTCTTCTCACAAAGTGTTGTTCTCACATTCGAAGCTTCGTCGTTTTACTTCTTTGAGAGTGTGAGACCTTATTCGAGCTGATAGTACAATTCAACTAGAATCATACAAACCGTTATTACTTCTAGGCACGTTGGATACTATTGTTGTATCTGGAGTACTTTAGTTTTCCTTTTTGAGTGTGTGAGTTGCTAGATAGGAAGTGTAAGACTTCTGAGTTTAGAAGAGGGAAGGTCTTCTGAAGATTGTATCTGGAACTCATCAAGAAGAAGAAAAATAAAGCTACTTGGAATCCTAGGGTTGAATCAATCCTAGGCGGGGACTAGGTCGTGTTGGTGACCGAACCTCGTTAATATGTCGTGTGTCCTTTACTACTCTTTATATTCCTGGTTTGTCTAATCCTTTATACTTAATACCAATCTTAGAGAAACGTGTAAGGTCTTATTATTACGAATAAGACTTTATCTTATTTGATAAGGTCTTATCTCTTTCGATAAGGTCTTACCTATCCTAAGATTGCGAAAAGTTTCCATACTCTATTCATCCCCCCTTCTAGAGTATTGGTTAAACTATTTTATCTGCCTATTCCGCATTTCAATTGGTATCAGAGCCTAACTCACGTTTTCCTAGATATTATTATCTGTGAGTCTAATCATGGCAGGTGAAGGACAAGGAGGTTTCGGTCATGGAAGATCAATTATACGACCGCCTCTTTTTGTAGGAAACAATTTTATGCACTGGAAATCCTTGATGCAGATGTTTATTATCGATCAAGATTTAGAGCTTTGGTATATTATCAAGAACGGACCTAACACTCCCACCAAGGAAGGTCCTGACAATACAAGAGTAAACAAGACAGAAGCTGAATTTAATTAGAAAGATCTAGAGAGCGTGGCGAATAATTACAAGGCCATTAATCTATTATATTGTGGTTTAAGTACTGATGAATTTAATCGTATATCTTCGTGCAGATCTGCAAAAGAAATATGGGACAAATTAGTGGTTACCTATGAAGGAACCAGCAAGGTCAAAGAGACCAAAATAAGTATCTTTCTTAGACAATATGAATTGTTTAAAATGATCCCAGATGAATCAGTCAAAGTAATGTTCACCCGTTTTACGGAGATCATTAACAATCTTGACTCACTGGGAAAGACTTTTAATAACGAAGAAAAAGTCAGAAAGATACTCAGATGTTTGCCTAAAGCAATGTGGGGTCCTAAGATAACTGCTATAGAAGAAGCACAAAACCTTAATACACTTGCTCTTGATGATTTGCTGGGCAAATTAATCACCCATGAAATGATCCTCAATGAGAACGATGGGGAATTGCCGAAAATGGCATTCAAGGCAAAGAAAGAGGAACCACTAGAAGATTCTGACAGTGATGATGATGATGATGATGATGAAGATCCTTTCACTCTTATCACAAGAGGACTAGCACGAATATTGAAAATGAAAAAGCAATTCTCAAATAAAGAATATGCTGGATCATCTAAATACAAAGGTAAGTCTTCCAACCCCTTGAAAAAGAATCGTGTTCTAAATTGCTATGAATGTGGTGAAACAGATCATCTTGTTAAAGAATGTCCTCAAAAGAAGAGAAACAAATCCAAGAAAAAGAAATTTAGCAAGAAGGCCATGATAGCAGCATGGAGTGATTCAGACTCATCAAGTTATTCAGATTCTGAAGATCATCATTCAAACTTGTGTCTTATGGCAAAAACCGATAAAAACCAAGATCAACATCTGGATAGAATGGTAAGAGATCTTATATCCAATCCTACTGTTGTTTTATTAGAAGTGCTGAAAAACATGATTTCTAATGAAGAATCTTACAGCAAAAAAATCAACATTTTAAAAGAAAAGCTAAAGGATCAGGAAACTTGCATAAGAATGCTTTCGCTGAAAGTTCAAGATCTTGACAACATACAATCAGATCTTGACACTGAGGTTAAGGCCTTACGATCGGAAAATTCCGAACTAAAGGCAAACCTCTCATCTCTTAAGACATGTAATACTGACTTAGAGATTGAAAAAGTGAAACTTTCTGAAAAATGTCAAGAACAACAAATAGCTCTTGTGCAATTTACTAAATCTATAGCTACTCTTGACAAAATGCTTGAAGAACATCAATTCTCCTTGAACCGAAGTGGAATAGGATATAACAGGAATTTTCCTACAAAACCTACTACCACGTTCGTTAAGGCAAAAGGAAATTGGAGATCTCCTACTTGTTTCTTTTGCTGTAAAAAGGGTCATGTAAAGGAAACCTGTCCTTATAGGAGAACGGATCCGTACATTATTAGAAATACCTTTCTTGTACGTTTAAATGAACGGGTAAAACACATATGGGTTCCTAATGGGACTAGGCTACCTAACACGGTCTACCCCCATAATGGATCCAAATCTCTCTATTGGTCAAGCCGGAAAGGTTGATTTTCTGTTTTGCAGGATATCACCAAGATAAAGGGTCAAAAATGGATAATGGACAGTGGTTGCTCAAAACATATGAGTGGAAAAGAATCTCTTTTCGAAAATCTAAAGAAGCAAACCACTGGTACTATAACTCTTGGTGACAAAGGAAAATGCAACATCCTTGGTATGCTTAACAGGGAAACACAAATGTAGGGGGAGCAATTATTGTTATACACTATTGACCTTATTCCCTACATTAAGACTTTGATATATATTTCAAGGCCTTACCGGTTGATGATATCAGATGAAGAATGATTTTTTTTCATTTTTAAAATTTTCTTGCTGAAAGACAAAAAGGGGGAGAATATTTCTGTCTTTGAAAACCTTGGTTTGGTTTGTTTTAAATTTGAAATACTTGGTTTGATCTTTGTTCAAATTTGATCCTACATATGTTTCTGTTATATTGTTTGTTCAAATTGTTTGTTCAATTGCAGGAAAATAGATCATAAGTTTTGTCTTTCATCAAGGGGGAGATTGTTAACTCCACCTTGATAATAAAACATTACTTATGGTTGATGAAAGCCAAAACCTTGGTTTCCAGGTTTTTGTAAGACCTTACAAGTTTTGGTAAAGACATTACAGTGTCTGGTAAGGCCTTACCATATTACAGAAAACCTTGGTTTCCAGGTTTCAGTAAGGCCTTACACGAACTGGTAAGACCTTACCAAAACTGGACAAAAACTACACTTGAGTTACGTACGTCCAAATGGCTTTTCCTTCTTGTTGAGTTATTTAAGGGATTTGATTTTAACAAATCTTTGATTTGTTTTAATTAAATCTTCTTGAGATAAATTGGAAGAATCTCAACAAATCTAGTTTGACTTCACATCCCAACAAACAAGTTTGACTTGACTTCAAATCTCAACAAACAAGATTGGATCAAATCTCAACAACCAAGATCACGCAACCAAGATCTTCTTCAACGTTCAAAATTGCTGATCTTCTTCTACGCTCAAAATTGCTGATACGTTTGTCTATTTAAAGAGACAAGGAAGAAGACACATATACACGTTCATTACCTACTTCGGAAACACAAGTGACCATTCGACTTATCTCACAAAGTGTTGTTCTCACACTCGAAGCTTCATCATTCTACTTCCCTGAGAGTGTGAGACCTTTTTCGAGCTGATAGTACAATTCAACTAGGATCATACAAACCGTTATCACTTCTAGACACGTTGGATACGAGTGTTGTATCTGGAGTACTTTAGTTTTCCTTTTCGAGTGTGTGAGTTGCTAGATAGGAAGTGTAAGACTTCTGAGTTTAGAAGAGGGAAGGTCTTCTGAAGATTGTATCTGGAACTCATCAAGAAGAAGGAAAATAAAGCTACTTGGAATCCTAGGGTTGAATCAATCCTAGGCGGGGACTAGGTCGTGTTGGTGACCGAACCTCGTTAACATATCGTGTGTCCTTTACTGCTCTTTATATTCCTGGTTTGTCTAATCTTTTACACTTAATATCAATCTTAAAGAAACGAGTAAGGTCTTATATTTGCTTATAAGATTTTATCTTCATTGATAAGGTCTTATAGTTACTAATAAGACTTTATCTCGTTTGATAAGGTCTTATCCTTTTCGATAAGGTCTTACCTATCCTAAGATTGCGAAAAGTTTCCATACTCTATTCATCTCCCTTTCTAGAGTATTGGTTAAACTATTTTATCTGCCTATTCCGCATTTCAGAAAGGAACAAAAGGAAAGTAATTAGCTCTAAATCTATTCCTTGTTATTTTTGTTCTAGCTTGAAATGAATTTAGCAATATCGAGTTCTCACTTGCTGTAATATCGTTTGAAGAAGTGAATATCGAACACTGTTATTAAGGGCCTGTTTAATAAGGGTTTGAGTTTATTCGGGTTTATAAACTAATGGGTTTATACGGGTTTAAAAACCCAAATAAAAATAACCTCACCTTGAGAAGATTATTTTTTACGGGTTTAAAAACCCAAATAAACTCGTTCAAATAAAAACTCATATACATGTAAACGGTTACACAAAATCAGCAAAGGTTTATAAACTATCATTTAGTTTATAAACCCGCAAAGTAAACAGGCCATAAGAAGGAGATGATACTATTACATTGGTTAGAGATTTTGTATCCCGTGTCACAAACTCCTAACAACCCCTCTATTCCCATTTATTTACATTAATGGCCCTATTATTACCACGCATTATCTATAGGTGTCTTAATTCATGTACTAAATTGTTCGGCACATGCTTCATCTTCCTTGTCAGAGTTGAGCTTTCACTCCATAATATTCACAATTTTACCACACCGATAGTATTAGGATTGTTCATCCTTTTCGATTCGGATCGAATTTGGAGCAGAATTTTAGACCTGGATCGGACCGGGCCTGAATTTCTTGTCAGTCCGGACCGGTTGGACCAAATTTCTTAATATTTTATTGGGATTTTTGGGCCTAAAATTGGACCTTTTACAAAATTGATAAACCGATCCGGTCCAATAACATCTTTTTGGTCTAGGTCCGACCCAAACTGGTCGAGGTCCGAACCGGATTTTGAACCGTCTTAGATAGTACATTGTCAATGATTTGCTTGCATCAAAATTCCACAAATTGAGACATCTTTCCGTTGCACCGCCAATTACCCTCATTAGGGCCTCACGTTTTTTCTCGAAATAAAATTTCTTACTAAATCACTAATTAAGTCAATAATTTTTTTTATTAAACCATATAATTATTTTATAAAAGATTTGATCTATATCTTATCCTGATATATAAAGTTAAATCTCAATTTTCGGATATATCACACAAAAAATTTACTTGAAATTTTACTTTTACTAGTCCATAATAAAAAAAATTCAATCATTTTTTTATCCATGATTTTTAAATTCGGTCATATGTTCATGGACTTTAATATCTCTCATTGTTTATCAAGGAAATATGACACTTTGTGAACTTGTATAAATAGACATAGAATATTTGAAAATTAAATAATCATATATTTTTTTGTCTTTCTGACTAAAATCAAGTATAATATTTATTTATATCTTATTAATATATGTAGGCGGGTTGTTGTAACATATTGGTACGTAATTTTGACATTCATTTTGCTATATTCGTAATTAAAATTTATCATTATGATAAATATATAAAAAAAAAATAATTTTTACCCATGTACGAGACAGAGTATAAGCTAGTTTAGTTAAAAAAAAAAAAACAAAACAAATACCAACCGTTGTTAGACTTCTGAGCGGGGACAATCAGGGGAAAGTTGGTCTTTAAATGTAATTAATAAAAAAAATTAGAAAATATATATTAAAAAATCCTTGAATTAGCCCAAAATTCCGATTAATCAATGAAAAACATTTGAATTATTGGTGTTTTTTGGTTTCGCACTTAGACAAAAGGATATTAAGTAGGAAATGTGATTTGTTTATGATTTAATTGAAAATGATTTGTTAAGAAGTCGTGATTAGGTGAGACGCACTTATTATGTTATGCTATTTCTTGTGGGTTTGTAGAAGAGCATGAGATTTCATCCTTTTTTTCTTTGGCATTAATTAGACAGTTGAAATATGACATCATTAGCCAACCCGTGAAATGTTTTCTTGGTATAGATAAGCCGGACAATCAATATTTTAATAACCAAACTGGTAACTGTATTCTACGTTATGATTCATTTAATGAAATTAAATTCCATTATTTTAAAAAAAGTTTTTTTTTTTTTTTCATCAAAATCATTTGGGTTATTTTTTTAACCAAACTATTCAAGTTATAAAAATTAAAAAATAACCACTAACTTTTAAGAATTTGATTTCTCACCGTTTTATTAATTAAAAAAAAATCGTTACGTTTAGTTGCACTTTTGCGTTCATCAAACACAAAAAGATTTATGGAGAAGTACTTTACCGTAATTGCCTCAAACGTCCTCAATTACGCGTTCATCAAATCACCATGGAAGCTTAAAACCCTAGAAATCCAAAAAGAATTGAGGGCTAGTTTGGTATTGTGGTAGGAATGAAGTTGAAATCAATAATTGAAATGAAATAAGGAATTGAAATAAGTCATTCCTGATATTTGGTGGTATGATGTTGGAATGAAATATTTTTCGCACATATTTTTAATTTTATATGAGTTATGAAACGAGAAATCATATTATATTTGATGATATATGTGTGAATGTTTATAATGTAAATATATGTTATTTTTTAAACTACGTACATTTAAGAAAAATGAAGACTAACGAATAACTTAAGATTAAACACTAAACAATCGTCAACCCAAATAAATAGGTATATATATATATATATCTTCTATCAAATACATTTTTTCTAATTGAACAAATTATATTGGTTTCAAGCATTTTTCGGTTACGGTTACATTTACATCTTGAATGAATTATCCGTATTATAGGTAAAAAAAAAACATTTTTTTATCAAAATCTTGTTTTTATAAAAAATAATTATATAATTTAAATTAATTGATGGACAATAAAAAAAAGTTTTAAAAAAATAATATTATACAATTACTAATTCAATTTATGGTTGTTACACGAGATTTGTTGCGATCTCGCCTTTGTCCCCTTTCACCAACAGGAATAGAATGTATGCATCCTTCCATCACTTGCTGGATTGGTCGCAAGAGCACCTCCCAGTTTCCCCATTCTAAACTGGACAAGCGGTAACCGCCCGGTTATAATGCACTTGGGATAATTACGGTTATAAAGGTTAATCCTATATCCGGTTATCAGGTATAACGATAAGCAAAACACAACAAGCCAAAAAAGTCAAACGGATATACGGAATGAAGCTAAGTAAGTTCAAGAGACTTACCTCACTCGAAGGTAACTCAAAGCTCAGCAAAACAACTCAGATAACCTCAGGAAAGAAGAAGGGAAAGCCTGTTTACACAAGGCATCACGAATTAGGAACCGAAACGATTGCTAGAAGTCT
The DNA here is from genome assembly GCA_033239125.1 of Fagopyrum homotropicum. Lineage (NCBI taxonomy): Eukaryota > Viridiplantae > Streptophyta > Magnoliopsida > Caryophyllales > Polygonaceae > Fagopyrum > Fagopyrum homotropicum. The sequence goes on from BSWB01000001.1 coordinate 11,214,860, forward strand.
ATAACTTCCAGTCTCCATGTTCTCTAAGAGATCTCCAGAAGCTAAGGTCTCAACCTTAGTCTTATAGATCACTAAGGGTCAACAACAACATCAAGAGGCAAGGAAAGGAATGAGGAAAGGAAGGAAGGAAGCAGCTCACGAAAGACGGGAGCTACTGCAGATAAACCGCAGGGGCGGCAGATAGAGTCACGGGGGGGGGGGGGGGGGGGGGGGGGGCGACAATCCGCGGGGCGACACTGCAAGGCACGGGGGCAGATCTTCAACAAAAGCAAATGTCGGCTTGTCGATGACAATAGAACCACTACAAAGTCCAAAGCTTGTTCTTTCAACACTCCCATACTTCACAGCTCAACCAAGGGAGCCTGTGAACGTTGACATATCATCAACAGAACGCTCCACAAGCATTAAGGCTCAAGCTTGATCCTTGGAGAAGAAGAAAAGGGGAGAACAAAGAAGATAAGGAAACAGAAGAAAAAGGCATAGAGCAACTCATGAGCGTGATAAAGAACAAGGGAGGAAGAACTTACACGTTCAGCAAGATCACAAGAAGCAAGGGCACGGCTGCAACTCTCATGGGTGGAGAAAACGTATGCAAGAAACACAAAAAAGAGGGGGAAAGAAGGGGATTTATAGGAACGGGGTGGAAAGATAGAAGGAAGGATGTTCTAGGGTTAGGAATAAGATAGGAAGGCTGGACCATAAGATAGAAGATCGGATCTTCTATCTATGGAAGGAAGATAAAACGAACGAAAACAGATCGGGCGCAATCTGAGGCAATCCGCAGGGGCGGCCAGCCACGGGGTCGGTGATAGCCAAGGCTTGCCGGTAGGGTGGCCTTCTTCACCGCAGGGTGGTGAAGGTAGAAATTGGGGTCTTACATCAGATCCCCTAAAAAGAAGTTTCGTCCCAAAACTTGTAACAGCCCGAAAGATCACACAACAACAACGTAGAAACACTGAATTCAACTAATATATTCCCACTTAGGGCACAAATCTCAAAACGTCATAAAGTGTGCACAACACAACAACGAAAACAGAAACACAACATATACGCTAAAGGTACAGCAAGCTCAACGAAAAACTCCGGATAGTTCCTCTGGATACTATCCTTTGTCTCCCAAGTCACCTCATCGGCCCCTCGCATCGACCACTGAATCTTTATCATCGGTATGTCCTTCGAACGCAAGTGTCTCGTACTACGCTCTAAAAAGCTACCGGATGCTCTACGAATGTGTGGTCTGGCTTGACCACTAGATCCTAATGACTGACGATGTGCCTCGGGTCTAGTGTATACTCCCATAAATGAGACACATGGAAGACCGGGTAAATACCCTTAAGTCTCGGTGGTAACGCCAGTCTGTATGCTGCCTCTCCAACTCGCTCAAGAATCTCTAAAGGTCCGACATATCTGGGATTGAGCTTCCCCTTGACGCCGAAACGTCAAACACCTGGTATCGGGAATACTCTCAACCAAACCTGAGCTCCAACTTTGAACTCCAAAGGTTTGCGCCTCTTATCTGCATAAGACTTTTGATGACTCTGCGCTGCTAACATCCTCATTCGAATCACTGATACTCGAGCCATATCATCTTGTATCTACTCAGGTGCTACTCCGCTAGCACTGCTCGGCTTGTTCCAACACAGCGGTGTACGGCATCTCTGTCCGTATAAATCCTCATAAGGAGTCATCCTGATCGATGCGTGCCAAATGTTGTTATATGAAAACTCCACTAAGGGAAGGTGATCTGGCCACACTTATCCCCAATCCAACACGCAAGCTCTTAACATGTCCTCCAAAGTCTGGATAGTCCGCTCGGACTGACCATCGGTCTGAGGATGATAAACAGTCGTGAACCGTAAACTTGTACCCAAGGCGGCATGCACTAGTTATCAGAACCTCGAAGTGAACCGTCCGTCTCTATCAGAGACTATAGTCCTAGGTAACCCATGAAGTCTCACTATTTGTCTGGTGAACTCCTCTGCTAGCCGACTTACCGGCCACGTTTTCTTGATGGGGATGAAGCGTGCGGTCTTCGTCAACCGATCTACTATGACCCAGATAGCATCAAAACTTTGACTCGGTCTCAAACCTGTAACGAAATCCATAGAGATGTTTTCCCACTTCCACTGAGGAACAGTAAGTGGGTGTAGCTCGCCTCTTGGTCGATGATGCTCGATCTTGACCTGCTGACAAGTCGCACACTGAGCTACATACCTCGCCACATCTGGCTTCAGACCTCCCCACCAAAAATAGCGTCTGATATCTTGATACATCTTACTCGCACCAGGTGCACTGAGTAAGGTGAAGAATGAACCTCTTGAAGGATCCGCTGTCTCAACTCTCGATCTAAAGGAACACGTACATGCTTCTAATGTCTCAAGATCCCATCGGCACCGACTGCAAAGTGGGGTGCCTCTCCTCGAGACATCCGGTCTCGGATCTGTGTCAAAGCTGGGCAATCCTCCTGCTTTTGTCGGATTTCTACCAACAAATCAGGTAATACCTCCAAGGTGGACAAATGGCTGTCGGAATCCGGAAAGTGGATGCCCATCTCTAGCCATGCAAGATCTCGTTGTAATTATAGCTGAGCTGTCAGTCTAGCGATCGCCATCTCCTGGGGAGTCTTCCTACTAAGGGAATCAACAACCACATTCGCCTTCCCCAGGTGGTATAAGATCTCAATATCAAAGTCCTTGATCAACTCCAACCATCTCCTCGGGCGGTTATTCAACTCCCGCTGAGTGAATATGTACTTCAGACTCTTCTGTTCTGTGAATATCTGACACGTAGCTCCGTACAGATAATGCCTCCAAATCTTCAAAGCGTGAACAACACCAAGTAACTCAAGATCATGGGTAGGGTAATTCTTCTCGTACGTCTTCAGCTGCCTAGACACGTAAGCAATCACCTTACGTACCCCTATGCATCAGAACACATCCCAAGCCTAGCTTGGATGCATCGTTGTAAACCACAAAATTCTCAATGCCCTCTGGCTGAGCTTGGATAGGAGCGGAGGTCAGCCTCCTCTTCAGCTCCTCGAAGCTTTATAGGCACGGCTCGGACCACACGAACCTCGTAGACTTCCTCGGCAAGGAAGTGAACGGTCGGGCGAAAACTGAAAAGCCCTCAACAAAGAGACGGTAGTAGCCCGCCAATCCTAGAAGCTGCGTACCTCCTTGACGTTCTTAGGAGGCGGCCAAGATGCTACTGACTCATCTTCGCCGGATCTACCTTGATCCCCTCAGCTGAAACGATGTGACCAAGAATGTTACCTCAAACATACAAAACTCACACTTAGAGAGCTTGGCCTAAAGCTCTCTATCATACATGACGTTAGGTACGATACTAAAGTGTCCTGCAGGCTCCTCTCTATTGCGAGAGTATAACAGAATGTCATCTATGAAGACAACTACAAACTGATCTAGGAAGTCGATGAAGATGTTATTCATCAACTCCATGAAAACTACGGGCACATTCGTGAGCCCGAATGACATCACTACAAACTCGTAGTGGCCATACCTGATCCGAAATGTTGTCTTGGCTATGTCCTACTACCTCACCCTCAGTTGATGATATCCGGATCTCATATCGATCCATGAAAACACTGAAGCTCCGTGCAACTGGTCCAATAAATCGTAGATACGAGGCAATGGGTACTTATTCTTGATGGTCACCTTGTTAAGCTCTCAGTAGTCAATATATAACCTCATCGACCCGTCTTTCTTCCTGATAAAGAGACCTAGTGTGTCCCATGGAGAAACACTAGAGCAGATGAAGCTCTTCTTTGCTAACTCCTCGAGCTGCTTCTTCAACTCAAGCATCTCGATAGGTGCCATACGGTAAGGAGCCTTAGAGATCGGTCTCGTACCGGGCTCTAGATCAATGCACAAGTCTACACTCCTCTGTGGAGGTAAACTTGATGGCTCTCCGAAAACGTCAGAAAACTCGCAAGCTATTGGAATTTCCTCCAAACTGGACTCGTACTATCCTTCATAACATAGCACCAAAAAGCCTCACAACCCTGTCCAATAAGTCTCGCAGCTCGGACTGCGTTGATGATTGTACCGGTCTTCCCTAGATCCAATCTTTTGAATATCTCAACAAGGCATGCATTTGTAGTTCCCGTCACTGTCCTTTAGCCGATGTCCAAAACTACTCGATGTCAATCCATCCAATCCATGTCCATAATAAATTCTTCATGTACTAAAGTACATGACGAAGAAGTCACTGGCCAATCACGACCTCTCAATCTAATAGGGCAATCGTGAACCTCTTGTGTACCTCTAATCTTACCCCCATCGGGTAATCCTATAAAGAAGGGTCTCCCCTCTACGATAACTAAGGTCAATCTATCTACACATGCATCAGATATAAAAGAATGCGTAGCATCGGTATCGAAAAGAACTCTGACAGGAAAACCATTAATATGAATGATACATGTGGTAGCTAGTGATGTCGGCTCTACAACACTCCTTAACTCATAGACTCTGGCTGATGCATCTTTGGTGTCCGCAAAACCACCAACTTGTCCTCTACCTCTTCCTTGTCCTTGAGCAGAACCTTGAGGAGCAGTAGATTCAGGAACTCTCTGCTGCTGCTGCTGATACTGAGGTTTGTGCCCTCTTCCTGCAGCACTAGTAAGTGAAGAGCCCTGTTGCGATAGCACCTTGTCTTGACGGCAGAACGTAGCTCTATGTCCTGACTTTCCACAAGAAAAGCAAGTCACAACAGCCTCCTTACAATCAACTCTCATGTTTCCGACACCTCCATAGCTAAAGCACTGTCGTCCTCAATCGGAACTCTTTACCGACTTTTGAAAACCAAAACGTCCCGGCATTTGACTACGCGCAAATACCGATGCTCCAGCTCGAACACTGGTTGATCCAGCCCTCTGCCTCTTCTCAGGACCTCCTATTTGAGAAGCTCTCCTTTGACCTAGTCGGTCTCTCTCATACGCATATGCTTTATCCTGATAGTCCGTCAAAGACTCACAACGGAAACCAGCAAGATAAGAGCGGGTAGACTCTCTCAACCTCCGAGAGAAAAGGTAAACATGCCGATCCTCAGGTGGTGCAGATGGACCCAATAAAGATAGCTCCTCCTGAAACTTGCTGATGATCTCAACTATCGGGATATACTCGAATCCAACCTCAAGAAAATCCTGAAGATGGTCCCTCCTCATAGCTGTAGGGCAATAGCAATCCCTGGTCACCGTCTTTATCTGCACATAGCTAGTGACCTTACTGCGCATGGTCCTCCACCAGGAATGAGCCTAATCCTTGAGCAGCGTCTATGCTATGTTGACTCGATGTCCCTCTAGGTAACCGGTCGCCTCCATCGTAGAATCTAGCTGCCCTAGCCGCAACTCCACCTCTAATCCAATCTTTCCCATGAAAGTGGGAACCTTCAGCTGTTCAAAAGCCTTCAACCAACTGTCGGGCCTCGGCTCCCTCACCTCATCCGGTGATCTAACGATCTCAACAACTCTAGCAGGAGGGGTAACGACTTGTGTAACTCTTTGTGAAACCTCAATTGATCTCGTAGGATCTGGCGGTGCTAGTGCAGGTCTTCCATTCCTAATAGTCTCCTCAACTCTTTGTACATTGTCGCGGTATGCAGAAGCTCCAATGGATACTCGACCGGACTCGGTCGACTGTGCTCGTTGTGCTCCGGACCTAGCCGCGGTCCTGTTCCCAGCTTCAAGAACAACGCTCTCAACAATTTCCTCATCAAACGCCTCAGCGATAGGCGGGTCAACAATTGGGGCTTGGCCTCGACCTCTAACTAGTGGACGTCGTCTTGCACGTCCTTGTCCACGGACGGCAGGTGGAAGAGGTGGTCGACCCCTTCCTTGCCCCATAGCAGATGTAGGTCTAGTAAGCGCCATCTGCGATAGGGATATAGATATATAAGACTATATATAAGGCCATGCTACAACTAAAACAGAAATCTATAAAAACACATAAAGGCCAACACAAAAGAAAACTACACTATTGAGATCTGCGGAGGTAATGGTGGTCGCCCGTACATCAATCCCAGACCGACAAGTTTAAAAGCAAAACCCCTTTTGAAAACCTAAACCTCTTGCGTGTTATTTTTATTTATCTATCCGACCTTTAGAAGATTTCGAGTGCTATTGTTGCCAACCTAGAGCTTTGATACCATATTGTAACACCCCATATTCTGGGAACTCGAAGCGTTATAGGCTAAGACCTCACAATGGGTCCCGACCCTCAGAGTAGCAACAACACAACGAATCTTACAACAAGGCACGAACAGATGAAAACCAGAACTCAATATAAAACCAAAGGTTTAAACAAAGGGAAACGTAAAAGACTCGCAGCCGAGTTCAAAACAAGGGAAATAACAACAGAAATATAAATCTGATCTCGTCCTATAATGTACGGGAACCTCGGCTGACCACACCGTCCGGATCACTCAACAACACCTATATCCTGCAACGCATCTACAACATCGGTATAAACCGTTAGCTAACATTCTAGATATCAGAAGGACAGTAAAGACACAAACACACATAAGGTAAAGTAAACACATAACATGTTCATACTCAGCCGGTTATTATGTTTTATTGTGTTATCCAATTACTAATTCAACTTATGGTTGTTACACGAGAGTCGCTGCGATCTCGCCTCTATCCTCTTTCACCAACATGAATAGAAAGTATGCACCCTTCCGTCACCTACTAGACTGGTCGCAAGAGCACCTCCCAGTTTCCCATTCTAAACTGGACAAGCGGTAACCGTCCAATTATAACACACTTGGGCTAATTACGGTTATAAAGTTCAATCCTATATCCGGTTATCAGGTATAACGATAAGCAAAACACAACAAGCCAAAAAAGTCAAACGGATATACGGAATGAAGCTAAGTAAGTCCAAGGGACTTACCTCACTCGAAGGTAACTCAAAGCTCAGCAAAACAACTCAGATAACCTCAGAAAGAAGAACGGAAAGCCTGTTTACACAAGGCATCACGAATCAGGAACCGAAACGATTGCTAGAAGTCTATAACTTCCAGTCTCCATGAACGTGATGAAGAACAAGGGAGGAAGAACTTACACGTTCAGCAAGATCACAAGAAGCAAGGGTACGGCTGTAGCTCTCAAGGGTGGAGAAAACGTATGCAAGAAACGCGAAAAAGAGGGGAAAGAAGGGGATTTATAGGAACATGGTGGAAAGATAGAAGGAAGGATGTTCTAGGGTTAGGAATAAGATAGGAAGGCCGGACCATAAGATAGAAGATCGGATCTTCTATCTATGGAAGGAAGATAAAAAGAACGAAAACAGATCGGGCGCGATCTGTGGCAAATCCGTAGGGGCGGATCGCTTTCTTGTAGGGGTGGCCAGCCACGGGGGAGGCTCACTATCACCGCGAGGGCGGGGACAACCAAGGCTTGTCGTTGGGGCGGCCTTCTTCACCGCGGGGGCAGTAAAGGCAAAAACTGGGGTCTTACAATTTTGATCTTCAATTTGCTTGAATTTGATGTTTCTAAACCGTATTTAATTTGCAAATAAGGTATGATATTAAATTCGATCCAATATTTATATTTTCTTCATATTCTTCTCTATTTAAGTTCAATTTTATGTTTCTCATTCTCAATTTCTCAACTTAGTTATATGATCAACTCTAATTGATCTATGTTCATATATTTTTCTAATTTTATTGAGTAGTTGTTCCTCGATCTATGTTTTTATGTGTATTACTTGAATTGATGTGTTTCATCTTCTTCTCCTTTCTTTCAATTATGTTTATTTATCATTGTTGATAGTTTCTTGTACTGTCAACATCTTAACTATCAAAAAAATTGGTTTTTCTTTCACCAAAATTCAACCAACAAAATTTAAGTTTTCACATTGTCAATACCATTTTAAACATCACATCAAAGTTAATTTTATTGTCAATAACACTAAATCGTGAAGTTAAGCACTAAATCAAAGTTAATTTTATGGAACAATACTAAACATTCTTGATTCCTTTGATAACAACATTCAATACATTTTTATTGAGTTTTGTTTTGTCAACAATAACTTAAATATCAAAACAATAACTTTGGTTTTATCAACAAGTCCTCAACCATCAAAACTTTTATTTTTCTTGCTTTTTTTTTACATTTAATCATTCGATTTTATGTTGTCAAAAAGACATTTATCATCAAATTTGTTGTTTTAGTGCTAGCAATAACTCCGTAAACATCAAAACAAAGTTATTTGTGTTATCAACAACAACTCAAATCCCAAAATAATGTTGTTTTTATTATCAGCAACATTCCAAACATTTAATTAACGAGTTTTTGTGTTGTTAATATGACCCCAAATATCCTAGTATTTTTTAGTGTTGTCAACAACGTCCCAACTATTAAAAAAAGTTCTTTATGTTATCAACAACACTCGAAACACTAAAATAAGGTGTGTAGGTATTGTCAACAACACCCTAACCACTTTGGATTTTTATTTTGTATATGATGACAACAAATTGTAAATACTTTTTGAAAAATGTTGGAAGATTTTGGTAAGTAGGTATTTTTTTATAATGAGGTAAAAATTATACACTTATTCTAATAATTAATTAGAAAAATTAGTTGGTTTAAATGATGTTTGTAATAATCCTAGAAAGAAGGAAAACAAATCACATTCCTAAATTCATGTACTCAACTTTAGTGGAGTACCCAACTTCACTTACGTACCCGACATCACTCAATACCCAACTTCGGTTACCCAATTCGATTATTCAATTTCACGTACCCAACTTCGATTACCAACTTTCATAGTCATTGGAAGAACAAAAATTATGAAGAATACCAAGAAAAAAGAAGGAACCCCCTAATAGCAGTGATAACATACTACATCGTGACTATTAAACATAATTGGAATAAAAAGAATTAAAAACAAACAAGTGATTCTAATTTAGCATGACATGCTAAAGAACATTATAAAAGGTTGTACATGGAAATTGAGTTGCTTATTTTACTTGTATTGCTAGAGATAGGACCCAAAAGGACGACAAGCCATAAATGGAGATTGAGACTCTTAATGAGTCCTATGTAAACTTGACTAGTGTTTCAAGCATCGTTTCTTTGAAAACGGACAATTGTACATGATTTGAAAGTGACTATTTCAATGTAAACTTGACTAGTGTTTCAAGGTAGGATGTACAATTGGCGAATGTTGAAAATTATTTTATTTTTTTTCTAATAATTATAAACCAAAATTGAATAGTTAGTCTACCTAATAAAAATTAGAGGGCCTAGTTAGTCTACATAAAAAAGAAGGCATTATTAGAGCATTATTTTCAAAAATGTTGATGTCTTGTCAATAACACAAACAATTGACATAAATACATACTAAGTAAACAAACTCATTATAGTTAAAGTACACTGTGAATAAAATAGAGTGATGTTATCCGGCGCCGGCGCCTTGCGAGGGCGCGCAAGGCCTCGCGCATTGGGCCTGCGCGAGGCCCATGCTCGGATGCCCAACCCGCCTCCGCCTATATAAGGAGGCGCGGAGGCAAGCCCTTCCTTGCCCTTGTTTTCTTCGTAGCCGTCGCGCGTCCTTTGCCCTCGAGTTTCGCAGCCGTCGCGCACTTCCCTTGCCCTCGAGTTTTTTTTTTTCTCTTCTTTTCATCCATTTCTTCTTTTCTTCGATAAGTCCAACAATGGAGGGAGATTCAGATATCGAGAGTTCTAGGAGTAGACCACTTGTGAATCGATTCAAGGTTAGTTAATATTATTTTTTTTATCGTTTATTTATTTTTTGCATTATACTTGAAACTATTTAGTTTAGTTAGGTTCGGCTAGTTAGGAATAATTGAAATTGGATTATTTTCGATAGTTAGTAGTATTGAAACTAGTTAGTTTAGTTAGGTTCGGCTAGTTAGGAATAATTGAAACTGAATTATTTTCGATTTTATGATAGTTAATGTAATATATATATATATATATATATATATATATATATATATATATATATATATATATATATATATATATATATATATATATAGTATATGATTATAATAATAGCACGATTTTATATATAAATATATATATATATATATATATATATATATATATATATACATTTATAATATATATGTATATTATAATAAAAAAATAAAAATTTGAGTTAAAAAAATATTCAGCGAGAACGTTGGAGAGAAGAGGAAGAGGGCGACGAGAATAGTCACATCTTCCGCCCGTCGAGAGGTTGTAGCTCGACGAGTTAGACTTGTCTCAACAGCTGTAGAGCCATCCGTTTAGGCACCTGTAGATGCAGTTGTAGAGGCATCAGTTCAGGCACTTGTGGATGCATCTATAGATGCAGAGGTTCATGCACCCACATTGGCTTCTGGCGAGGAGGAAGTCGTACCTATTTCACTTACTGTTGATTACGACAAAGAGGAGTCTACGCACGATATGTCTCATTTAGATGATATACTGGACGATGAGCACGAGGAGATACCAGTTGAGGTAGAGCAGCAGCAGCAGGACATACCACAGCAGGATCATGTACCTTTTGAGAGGGAGCCGGACGACTTACCTGAGCATGTACGTGATGAGGAGCAGGTAGAAGATGACGTACCTCCTCCTTTATTGACATGCTATGCTGACCACAGAGCCAGCGTTATATGGGCCGGTATGGATTCCCCCGTGATTAGAGTTGTTCAGAGGCTCAACGCATTTAGTAGATTACGTGAGTGACAACGAGATGTAGATGACGCATTTTCATGGCTTGGCTTAGCTAGACGCAGCGGACTGACGGATTTGGAGGACGTACAGTTTGGCGGCGTCGATCATTGTCTGATTACGGCGTTTGTCTAGAGGTGGCACCTAGAGGCAAATACATTTCATATGCCATGGGGGGAGATGGGAATAGCTCTGCACGATGTTCATATCATTATGGGACTACCAGTTGATGGAGATGCATTGGTTACTTCCGTCGATGATAGTGTCCGACATGATTGGCTGGTTCATCGTGTTGGGTTATCACCAGCAGAGGCTAGACGTCAGACTTCACAGCTATTCTGCGATACTATTAGGCGTAGAGCCGCTGAGATGTTGGACCTTCCAGAGCCTCCACATGACACTATTGCATCTGCATATCTGTTATTGTCCATGTCGTTGACTTTGGTAGTCGACAAGTCTACCAACAGGATGCGAGGATGGCTTATTGATCTAGTACGAGATCATTTGAGGATAGAGGCGTATGCTTGGGGCAACGGGACTCTTGCTTATCTTTACAAATGTTTGGGAGACGCCACCAGGAAGAAGGTGACGACGATGGCAGGATGTACTGCACTGTTACAGGTGTGTTGTTATAAATATTTTTCTTTATATAATGTCACTTTATTGATAAGATTGAAATTAATAAAAGAATTTGTACAGTTTTGGATTTACGCACATTTCCCGTCATTGGGATGTGCCGCTGTGGAGGATCCGGATATGCTTGGTCATGCACGGTGGTGTTCGAGACTTTCTGTCCCGAAGACTCCGTCTATTACCGTAGAGAGTCTACACTCATTACGAGCTCAGTTGGACTAGATGAGGGCGGAGGATGTGTGTTTTACCCCGTATGATGAGCGTGTGCTTGATTTTGGCGTAGAGTTTAGTGTTTCTTGGTATCGGGGTATCATATGGATATCCGACATAGAGGAGGCGTATATGCCGGACCGGTTCTTGCGACAGTTTGGATACGTACAGACCGTACCTCTACCCCGGATTCCTTCCCTTCGCGAGATTCGTCTGGCAAACGGACGTGGATCTAGGCTTTCATATCCCCTCACATACGATCGTTGGGCAATCCGCCATTTGGAGGAGACTAGAGTTTCACTAGTTGGATTGATACCAGCTACCTCTCCTTGGCTCGCCGATGATGCGTACATGTCTTGGTATACGGTCCATTGCCATCCGTACGTCTTGCCGACGTCCATTGCACTCCAATTACCTATAGACCGTCCCCCACCTGTTCCGGTTTCACATCAAAGAGTACGTTTGTTTGTAACATTTAATTTACTCTTTATTATAATTTTCAATTATTTTAACATTTTATTTTCTGTATTGCAACGTCTTCACATTCTTGTAGGTCGTCTACGAGAGATGTAGGCTCGCGGTCTTCCGTATTCTGCTGAGGATATAGATTTCATGATAGAGGAGGCAGTTAGACGTACGCCTCCTGTGGCTTCATCTCAGGTCCGGGCTTCACAACATCCTCTAGGACATTTGTAGTTGTAGTTTGATACTGTTATGTTTATTTTGGATGGATATTACACTTGAGTGTATGTTTTTTTTTAGTTTTGATATTTTTATGTTTATTTTGGATGGATAATATGTATTGTTTTTTACTTTTGATGTTTTCCTAAGTTTCTTTAGCGATTTTATTTCACCTAAGTTTCAATCAACTGTTTCAAACTACTAAAACATGATGTCAACAAGTTCAATAATAACGTCTAAAACACGATTACAAGTAAGATTTCTGAAAACGGCTAAAGATATCCTGCACTATTGTGTTAAACTCCCCATGCTCGACGAAGATCCTCATAACGAGCTATCCTTTCAATGAACGGCGCATCCCATCCATCAACACTTGGATCATGGTTATTTTTCCAAGCGTCGCTCAACAACGGTTACGGAGCATCATCTTTTAACCATACCTACAAATATAAAATTACAGAAAACGGTTAGTAAATATTAGGTCTAAATAGAATAAATTGAATGAAAGTAAAACGTCGACCTACCGGCACAAAGTGTGTGTTGTTATATATATATGTTAACGAACAAATGACCGTAGGGGCCTCTTGGTTGGGAGCGGTGGCAATCATAGGCAGGAATGTCGCTGGAATGTTCCCTAGGATAACCAATGCAATCTTATAGTAGGTGGCGGCTGCACATGCGATCATCGGTATTTCCATCCAATTTGGTTTTGGGCACGGAGACTTACTCGTCCAATAAACGTTTTGAATGACTTCGTCAACTTGATTGAGGATTCTACACTGCAATGATTAACAAGTAAAATTATGTAAAATCATGGATTATAATTAAAACTTTAATATAATCGGAAGATTTAGTTACCTTGGAATAAAATTCCCTTCTCGTATTTAACTCCATAACCATAACTCACCGTATAATCAAGTAATCCTCATTCGAGAATCCCAATACCGCGGAAATTGCTCTATATCCAGAATGGCCGTCTCCTGGTACATCCCTTACTCTCAATACATAAGACTCCATGAACTTTGGAAAATCTTCTTCCCTCAAACAAAATCCGGCTTTCGCGGGTTGTTTTCCTTTACGATGCGCTCTACTCGTAGGAGTCAACTCCGGTGTAGAATCTACATCTTTAGCTTTCTTCCCTTTCGGACGCCTAGGGCCATGTGTAGCAGAATGCTCAAAAGAACTAGGCTCCCTTCTAGTTGATCTTGGGGTTGGAGGTCGTCCCTTTGCTTTGACCTTCTGTGCCGGCTCCTTCATTGTCGTACCCCCGGAGTTTTCCATTTCATCTAGAAAAGATGCAATCTTATCTTGCTCATCCGGACTTAACATATTTGAGTCCATTCTTTCTCTAAACATGTTCAACGTCGCTTGACTCGGGTTCGAACGACCATCATCATCATCATCATCACCAATATCACCATCCGAAAAAACAATCGGAATCCAGTGAACTTGCTTCCAATATGGGTGTATCTGAGACAAATAGATAGGTCTATGAGCCCGGATTGCTAGTCTAAAGTCATGCACGCACGGCACTCCATAAACCTCTCTCCAATAACTATCCCGACATCCTTCATCATCTCTTGTATGTCGAGCCTTGGTGTAATTATTCCACAAGAGCGTGAAACACTCATTTGTTACGTAGTCATGGAGCAAGTCAAATATCGGTATTCGCACCTACAAAAAAGGTTTATTATACACCAATTAAATATTTAACAATGTTTTCATCAATTTAAATTTTGGTATACCAACCTCTCGTGGAATCCTCTCCCGTGACATTTCTAGAGAAGCTTGTAACTTCTGGACTTGGTCCGTGACCATCAAATATATGCTATCACAAACCAGCTGAAATCCTCCAACACTAGAATCTAGTGTTTGCTTCAACAACTTGTGCGCGGACTCACACCTAAGAAGAAAAGTTTATTACAATAAACGGAGAAATGTTTAACAATGTAGTGAATGTTTAAATAACTTACGCAGTTGTCGTTCGTGTGCCGAAATGATGATGTAGGTCAGTCCATGCTCGAATGATTGCCTCCTTGTACGGGTCAAGCCAAGTCGTCTCGAGATAGGTCATTAACCTCGGAGATGATTGCCAATAGTCTCTCATTTCTAGCAAACGGCGTTGGTAGCTTCCAGGGGATCTTGACTCGAACAAGGCATGACAATGGGATATGAAGAGTGCTTCCGCTTCCTTATTGCGCAAAACAAGGGCCACTCTGTTAACTATATTGCACTTTATGTGAAACGTGCACAATATATGCTTCACATCGGGAAATACTACACCCAATGCGCTTATAAGACCAAGCTCACGATCAGTGGCAATCACCTCCGGTGTCTTTCCGTACAACAAATAACGGACCCTCCTCAAATCTCACTCGTAGTGATCTCTATTCTCCTGTGCCATAAACACAAAAGCAATTGCGAATGTCTTCTTGGTGCTAGTGATGCCTACGATCTCCAACAATGGCATATTGTACCTAAAAGTAATACGAAACAACGATTGATTTACAATTTCTAAGGAAAAGATGACTGAGTGTATGAAATAAAGTAAAAATGTGTCTTGAATTGAAACTTACTTGTTGGTCTTATATGTCGAGTCCATCACAATAACATAGGGAAACATGCTGAGCAAATGCCTCGAGTCGGGATGTGATATAAAGAAATCAATCACTTCATCGGAATCTTGACTTATCCGAGTGTTTACAAAGTATTCACGTTCCGTCAACGTGTGAAGTGCTTGTTGTAATGAACCTCTTCCTTCGGCTTGTTTCATTCTAATCTTCAAACCGGTGTTGTAAACTTGACGGATGGAGGTGACATTGTCGGGATCCTCTAATTGCACGGATTTTAATATATGTCTCGGTTTTAAGCCAGAATTCAATTCACGCTCCACCTTTCGGCTCTGCTTCGGAGTCATACGTCCAACATATGCATGACCTCTTAACACCGAAGGAATTATATGGTTGTGGATTCCACATACAACCCTCACCGTCCACTTTTCTTCTTCAATTTGGGCTCCTACAATCTCAAACAAACACATACACATCTTCGAGTTTTTTTTCGGCTAGAACTTGGAACATGATCGGGATCTACGTCTTTTTCTTTTCTAGGTGCTCCGTGTCTATCACAATCCAATTGTAGAATACGAAAACCCCTTCTATCCAACCATGATTTTTTAATGACCAACACCATATTCATAGCGTTGGCCACATACCGAGCCCACCCCAATAAGTTCGCTCTATCCGCAAAATATCCATGAAGCTCAATTTTTTACGAATAGTTGGTACCGAGAGCACGAGAATAATCCATAAGATCCTAAATAAAAATAACATAGAGTATTATTTTAAAAATACACATCATTTTATTATTAAATATCTAAACTACAATTCCGATTCTCTATTCTAACATTGCTAATTCTACAATCTCGATTCTCTATTCTAACATTGCAAATTCTATAACTTCGATTCTCTATTGTAACATTGCTAATTCTACAATTCCGATTCTCTATTCTAACCTTGATAATTCTACAATTCCGGCTAAATAAAACGGCATAAAAGTAAAGTATAAAAATGAGTTGTACACTTACTTCAAGTTGTGCGAGAATTTCTTCCGGTTCACTATATTTTTCAATATCGAACGGCATCATAGAGCTTTCACCATCGGATTCTACATCAACTTCTTCGGAATTTGACGACATTTTTACGACTTTTTTGTTAACGTTGTTGAGGTTTGGATGAAGGTGAATGAGTCTCACATGTTATTATATAGGTTCGAAAAATCCACAACGGCTATATTCCCCAACGGTCATTTTTTTAAAAAGTGTAACGGCCAAGAGGGACGCGGAGGTGCACTCCGCCTCCGCGTCCCTCTTGGCGCGGGCGGACTCCGCCTCTATGAAGGCGCGAGTCCGCCCGAATAGTAAGCCTGATAAAATACTAAATAAATTACACTATACAATTCAAGCAACATTGTCAACACGGATTTGAATTACGCATTTTACAACTTTAAAACGCTTAATCATATTCTGAATAATCCCACTCTTTCTTGAAGAACAAATCAATTTCAATATTTTCTCTATATGCATTTGTGTTCTCGTACTTAAGTGACTGGATGTTCTACCAAAAAACAAGTGTTTGTATGTACTTGATTGTGTAGATTCTATGGTTTTTTCAGTCAAGGAATTGATAAATAAATTAGTATTTGTATTTATAGAATATTTACGGAATAGAAATTAAATTTCTTACCCTTGTTTGTCCTGGGGTAATCCACGTACTCGGTGAACTTTCATCTTTTCATCAAGATGTTCAAACAATTTAGGGAATTTGTTTGAATCTTTTAAAAATTTTGACATAAGATTAACATGTTTCGACGATTGTGATAATCATATTTAGATAATGAACTTGCCTAATAAATAACATGATATTATTGCTTCCTTACCGGATATATAGATTATAATTGTCATAAATATCAATATACCACATTGAAGACATAATTAACATCAAAATTAGTGGTATCGGTAGAATTGCATTCGTTTACACCGTTGTTACATCATAAATTAAAATAAGATCATTTGAGCAACACATTCTAAAACAAGGCAATCGCTTCAATGATATCAGTGAAAAAATATATGTATTCAAAACAATGTTATTTTAATGAAATGTGTGTATGTATATTCCTCTCGTGCTTGTGAGATTTAAAACTAGATCATATATATCAACATTATCGTTCAATCATAAACATGTTTGTTGATATCGGGTTCTTGCGTTTCTGCTTGTGACAACAATTGATGATTTCGTGTTTGTGTTTAAACATACATATACTCATGTTGCTCAAGGGTCGTGCACATATAAATTCAAACATTCATGCGTAGTGTAATTTGATATTTATCAAGGTTGTGCACATATAGGTTCAAACATTCGTGTATAAACAGGCTTGTTGATAACGTGTATTTTTCACTTCTAACTTGCAACTTCAATTAAAAGAGGCACGGGTAGGTAGCATGCACGGCCTTCAGGTGCAAGGTCTAAACTCGTGCAGCTACATATATTCATGCATGAACTACATGACTCGTCAAATGCAAAGTATCAATTTGTGCATGGTCCGTCACGTATAAATTACCAGTTTATGCATATGTTTCACTCTTATCCACAATACCTTCATATAAACCAATGCACAAGTATAAAAATACCGAATTTGTTTTTTGAATTACAGTCAAGCATGCATGTTCATTAATAAAATGAACATAATTCATTAATGCATAAAATGTTCATATATCATGTGCACGAGAACATAAAACTTGTAACCGGTAAAAACAATGCACATTCAACAATCAAATTAACATCATTCGAGTGTCCATACACATGAATTGACACGAGAATGAAGATATATTATGAATGTACGTTGAAAGAAAACAAAGATGAATGACACTCGTGAACATATACTGCCATTAAATATGCACGAGTAAGAACGAGTAGGTTACATATTGAACACATCATACTTGGCAGTCCTTCTCATACAATACATGAATTGACAAAAGAATGATAATATATATGATACGAATGCACATTTGAATGTTAAGTTTACAATAAAAAAAAATTGGTTTATTTCCTTATATATAAAAATATTGTCACCCGTATATATCTTAATTATCAAGTCAATGATTGCTACGATGTACTACAATGTTACCTTATTAATGTAACATTTAATGTTAAATCTAGGACAATCATTAGAAGATCCGACAACTCGTATATATTCTTATTTCATATTGTAAGAATGATTCTCACATAATTCGACCCTATATATAAGAATAAGAATGTGTAATATGTATATACTCTATCGATTATTTTTATGGCTTCCAAGTTTGGTCAAGTTATATCCAACGATATGATAGTTATCTTTGAATGGTCTTCCTATAAAATGAAAGAAACATGCAACATACACCATTGCACATTATACATTTTGAAATGGTATAAAATCATGCTAGGGTTAAACCTTCGTAAGGTAGAAATGGTGTACTAGCCTGCTTGAGCATACTACATGTAGAGTGTGTGAATTATTCTAACGATTTACACAGTTTTCTTATTACGTCTTTTTTCAACTAAGGAATGTCAAGTACAATCGGAGGTTAATGACTTAGCTAATGGAATATATATTTCTTGAGTAGGTTTGTAGTTTAAATGAGTATATTCTTTGCACAATGAAGTGTTGTGTTATATTTGGATTTTTTGTGAGCCTTTTAAGTGTATATTTCATGTATATTCGTGCATTGAATTGTAAGGTTTTAAATGTAATTTTATTGATTGTTATGTGACTGTTGAGTTATCGGATTTAGTTACATGAATGTTGAAGTAATATAAATCACACAACATTATCTTAACTGAAGTTAAAATTGCATGCCTTTAAAATCATCATTCGGGTTGCATATATACATATTCATATACTCATTAGATCATGTTTGTCTTAGTGTCATCGACGAAAAAAAATATTTGGTCAGCAAAAAAACGCTTTGAGTAAAAAAAAAAAAAAAAGAAAGAAGAAAAACCTTATAAGGGAAAAGCCTAGGGTAAGCGTTGCCGACGATGAAAGTTCTTCTCAACTATCAACTATGTGGGTGGATTCACATTTGGTGGTCTCGGTTATCAAAAGTTGAGTGATTATTCCAGATCTCATTGTATAGGTGAATGATGGGGCGTTATCTCAACCACAATATGATGTTGTCACCCTAGATTGTTTCTCAATTGAGGCACCTAAACTCACCCGAACATGGTATATTCAGTAAGCTATCATGGAAAGAAGTAATCAAAGTAATAGTGGGATTTAGTACCCACCACTTGTTTGTTCGGATCAAATGGAGAATTAGTAATCACAGTGGACAAAGTTGTAACCGAAAATTTTGGAAGCGGATTGGAAAAACTCAAGTACTCATGTACTATGGTATATGTTTGCTTTTCCTATCATGGAATGGAAAGTACGGGACATGTCAAAATATGTAGACAATATGCAACTCATCGATGTGGATAATAATTATTTTACGGTTCGCCTATAAGAACAATTCGAGTTACTAGCAATGTTGACAAAAGAGACGTAGGCATTCTTCGACAAATGCTTCATTATGATACGTTGGACTCTAGATTTTGTTACATCGGAACATGCCCTAATGGCACCCATTTGGGTGAGAATTACTAATGTCCCCATGCAATGATATGTCAAGGGTATTTTATGGAGTTTGGCAAAGGGGATTTGTCATGTTATTGCGATAGACCCCAATTCTTTGAACTCAAATCGTGGATGCTTTGCAAGGATGTGTGGAAATAAATTTAGTAGACCACTTAATAAATTGATGTACAAAAACCGGGAAGTGTTGTCCTATTGAATATGAGGGGAGACTGGTGCAAAACCCAAAAATGAATAATTTTTAGTGGATGTGGGGACTACGGAGGGTAAGATCGACAACTTTGGTCCTAGGATGTGAGGACGATGGAGGGTACTCATACAGATGATGCTCTCTTGTGGAAAGGTACCGCTGATGGTTAATTATCGACGGCCTTTACATATGAGATAGTTTGAGGCTCTACGGGATCATGCCCAGTTGATAACATGTTTCATCAAGTTTGGCACGTCAATATGCCAAAAATATTTCATGCATTTTGTGTGGAAATCGGTAATAGGTTGAGTACTCACTAATAAAGGGCGCAATATGAGGCATATCTCTCCATGGGGCATCTTCTCTCGTTGAAGTTTGTCGGTTGAATCATTGTCCCGCCTTTTGCATGATTGTATCCCATCACAACGGATTTGGAGAGTTGTGGGCAAGTCTTCGTGTTGATGGCTTCTCTTTGGCCCCTTTGCCTCTTCGATATAAGGTCATATTCTCACTATGGTATAGTTTAATAATATGTTTCCATGGTGAGATGTATTTGCCTTTGGTGGACATGAAAATGAAGGAATGTGCATGTCTTCGTAAACAAATAGTGGACGATAATTCAACATAGATTCATGGCGGAACGGACACAAGAGTATGCTCGATCTTGCAAGACACTTTACACACAAGATTGTGACGTTATTCAGGTCTCATGGACCCCCTTCCCCCTCGAGTAGCACACTGAAGATCAACATGAACGGATCGGTTAGAGAAGGACACGTTACCGTTGTTTGTGTGGTTAAGAATAATGTGGGAGAGTGGACTCGGAGTTTTGTCGCAAACCTGGTCATATGCACAATACTCTTGCCCGAGTTGTGGGACGTGTTGTATTGCTTCAAGGCTGCATGGGAGTTGTTGTTATCAATCCGTGATATTAAAATAATCTCACAATCGGTAATCATACTCTTGAGGAAGACCTTTCCGATGTCATTCTCTCTCTAGTTTGGTGCTTAGGTGCCAAGACTTTTTAAAAGGGGGTTAGTCTATCCAATTTCGGCATATTTACCTTGAGGTTAATTATGTAACAAACTTCCTATCTAGTTTTGTTTTAAGTTTCCGCTTGAACTGAGTGTATTGTTTGACCCTCCTGAGGATCTAATGAACCCTTTATTACATGCATGGAGGTTGTACTATTTTTCAATGATTACTATTTAATTTTTTTTATTAATAAAAGCGCGTAAACCAGTTGCTATTCCAAAAAAAAAAACTCATGTTTGTCTTAGACAAGTTAAAACCTTACCTTTACGTTTAGTAAACTATCCTTCCTTGAAAGTGGACCCTTTTATGCCCTAATATTCATAACCTAAAACGCCAAGTCATATGTATCTCTTGACATTTGACAAGTGCAAATTTCAAGAGTACAACCGTCCACAATTAATTGAATTGTCTCCATGCAAATATTATATGATTGAAATGGAAAACTATTATCAAATCAATAATTATTAATATGCATTCCAAATATACAAATATTAAAAAAAATAATTTGGTTTATTAGGCTTTTTTAAATTTTGTGTTTAGTAAATGTACTCCTTGAAGGAAGAGTGTGTAGTAATTTAAAAAAAATACAAAAGGTTGAAGTACATTTACTTAATTGAAACATTAAAAAGCGTAGTTACTACTCTAATTTTTTAAAAAGGCCTATTCACCAAAATTGCCCATATTAAAATTGGTAATAACCTGCAAAGGTAGCATTTTGGACATTTCAGTCGGGTTAGGTCATTTTCGGCAATTTCAAGTTGCTCATCTTTAGTGTCATTTTAAGTTAAATTGCAGGAAAACATATTGTAAATACAAATTTAATAATTAAAATATCATTATATATTTATTGAAAGCCTGAGATCGTGATATATAGTTAATTTAAAATTCTGTGTGTACATAATTTCTAAATATATAAAAAAAATACAATATAAGCATCGAGAATGTTGTACAAAAATACTTTGAAATATGAGCGTGAAATGCAAAAGGAACCTTAAATTCAATAGTTCCCCCTCAATTCAATATTTTGAAAATCAAGCTTCTTTTTATATGCCAAACAAGCCCTTATCTCTCTCCAGCCCCCACTCTCTTTCCTGCTCTGTATCCTCCAGTCTCCTCTGTCAACCAACCAAAAAGGGCAAAACAATGGCAGACAAATCGGAGCCATCTCCAATGACGGAATCGGAGCAGGAGCATGTTTCGCAACAGGAACCTTCTTCGGCGCCGGAACCAACCGGATCCGCAGATATGGGATCCAGATCCCACTCCGAATCGACTTCTCACCACCTGACAATTCCGGCAGGTCTAACTCACAGCGAGTTCGACTCGCTCCGTCCGTACGTCTCAGAGTTCCACACATACCGCATCCAGCGAGGAAGACAATGCTCTTCCCTCCTAGCGCAGAAGATCCACGCTCCTCGCGACGCAGTCTGGTCGATCGTCCGCCGATTCGACAAGCCGCAGATTTACAAGCACTTCATCAAGAGTTGTAGTGTCAACGAAGGTTTCCAGATCACCGTCGGCTGTACAAGAGACGTCAGCGTCATATCCGGCCTTCCAGCCGCGACGAGCACCGAACGACTCGATATCCTCGACGACGACAACTTCGTCACTGGATTCACCATCATCGGAGGCGAACATCGACTTCGAAACTACCACTCCGTCACAACACTTCACCAGATCGGAACCGTGACCGTCGTTTTGGAGTCCTACGTCGTCGATGTACCAGAAGGTAACACCGAGGAAGACACGCGCCTCTTCGCAGACACCGTCATAAAGCTGAATCTGCAGAAGCTAGGGTTTGTAGCTGCGGCTTCGGCGCGTGATGGAGGAAGCATTGGTGGCGCGTAGGTATACAGTTTGCGGTGAACGGCGAAGAATAACAGATGTGGAAGTTTCTCGAAGTTTGTTTTTATAGTAATTTTTATTTTCTGGTTTTGGCATTCTGCGATTCTGTTTCAGTCTCTATGGTTACTATTTTCGACCCGAAGGGGAAAAAACAAAAGAAGCAAAATCATTGGAATTACCTCTTTGGGTTGCAGTTGCAAAGTGGTTGTAATTACCATTTTTGAGATCTGCATTTATCTCCTTCCTCTTACGTGCAATTTGCGTCAAAATTAGTATTAATCTTTTGATCAAATTATTTGAATCTAAAGTCAGAGGCTAGATTAATAATTTGCTCAACAACTCCATTTAAAAAAATAGCAAGTGAAGAAAGCTTGGTAGTCATTGGTCAGTGAAGCATAGTCTAGAGGCTAGCGTAGCGTTACATTATTAATGATATTAATAATATTTTTAATTAATGGTTTTAATATTGTTTGGTCGAAATTAAAGGGTTTGAGCGGTGGAAGTTAATTGTTCGTGCAAAAAGGAGGATGAAAGGGACAGAAAAGGGTCAACCAATTATAAAAAGTTATTTTATTTTGTATAATGGTGGATGAGGCATCTTTGTAATTTATGGATATTGGTGTCATTTCAGCTTTCATCTTTATATTAGTACAACGTTATATTTGTAATCAAATTTGAGTTTGGTTATTTCATAGTTCTCACAACACAAAAATTCAAATACTTATTAACTCCCGGTAAGGCTTAAATCAAGTTTGGATAGTGACATTAGCTCTATTGACACTTTGAAATCGATTTTGATTAAAATACTTTGGGTAAAGTTCCTTATTATGTAAGACAAAACGCGTTAAATAATATCAATTTTAGGGGCGACTGCGTCATGTGGTACGAACTTTCAAAAATTCGAAATCAAACATCTTTAAGAAGTGGTTGTGTTTTATAGCACAAGTCTAGACCCGATGAAATTTCTTGATTTTTTTTATGACATAGCGCCGAAAATAATTTGACATTTTTTTTAAATTTTTTTGTCACCTATTTGTATTAAAAATTTTCTAATTAAAACATATCATACAATAAAGTTAAAGGTGTTGTTCAAGTAAAGCACATTATTCCGGTACGGCCGTGCGGCCGACCGTACGGCCGACACGTGTCCCGAATTTTTTTTTTTTTGTTTTTTTTGTTTTTTAAACGAGTAAAAGTAATAGTTCAAAACTTATTATGGAATAGTTCATAACTTATAAAAGGATAGTTCATGAATTATAATAGAATAGTTCATAGTGCAAAATTTATAAAGGAATGAAAGTAATAGTTTAAAACTTATTAAGGAATAGTTCATAACTTTTAAAAGGATAGTTCATGAATTATAATAGAATAGTTCATAGTGCAAAATTTATAAAGGAGTGAAAGTAATAGTTCAAAACTTATTATGGAATAGTTCATGAATTATAATAGAATAGGTCATGAATTATAATAGAATAGTTCAAAGTGCAAAATTTATAAAGGAGTGAAAGTAATAGTTCAAAACTTATTATGGGATAGTTCATGAATTATAATAGAATAGTTCATGAATTATAATAGAATAGTTCAAAGTGTAAAATTTATAAAAGATAGTGCATAACTTATAAAACGATAGTTCATGAATTACAATTGAATAGTTCATAACATATAAACGATTAATTTATAAATAATTTGATAAAATATATTAAAAAGTAATAGTTCATGGATTATACGGGAATAGTTCAAATTTTATAGGAGAATAGTGCATAAATTATAACATGGTAGTTCAAACAAATTTTCATTCGTTTCTGGAAATAAAAAATTCTTTTTTTTTTCGGGACACGTGTCGGCCGTACGGCCGTACCGCATTAATTGAACCGTACCTGAATATTATCCATAAAGTTAAAAATTATATACTATAAGATTTTTTTTCTGATTATAAATTTTGTATGGATACATATATAGAATTTTTAAAAATGAATTTTAGTATTAGTAGTTAACATTAATATTATTCTCATGAAATTTATATATCTATTGTATAATAAAATATTATATACCATAAGATTTTTGAAATTATTTAGATGATAATGCAAATTTGTTTTGAGGATGTTAAGTATGCAATTTTTTTAAATATTGTGGACAAAGTATGCAATTTTAATTTTTTAACAATTCAATTTTGTTTTTGTGGGTCTTATTATCTTAAAAAGAAGAAAAGAGATAATTCAAATATTATTTGATTATTGCATAAAGCGTGAAAAAGAAAAGGATAATATTACGAGGAAGGAAAATGATAATTGAGATATTTTAAAAAATCCTATAAGAGATAACGGAAATATTATTTAATTTTTAACTTGTTGGGTATTACGTTATTACTTGATATTGACATATTGGGTACTATATTTGGGTATTAAGATATGTTTAACATATTGATCATTACATTGGATATTAACATATTTTGTATCATACATAAGTATTACGTTGGGTATTAATATTTACGTTGGGTAAAAAAATATTGAATATCAAATTTGGGTATTACATTAGGTATTAAAATATTGAGTACTACGTTGGATATATTAGACTTGAATATTAACATATTGGGTATTACTATTGAATATTAACATATTGAGTATCACATTTGTGCATTAAAGATATTGGGTAACACAATGAAATACGGAGTATTGTTTTTTCCCTTATGTTTTCATTTTTTCTAGGATTATTAGGATATTTATCTAATTTACACAAGCTATTTTTTTTCTTTTTTACTAGGATTATTAGGATATTGTTTAATGATATACACTAATTAATTATTAGAATAAATTACATATTTTATACACGCTATAAAAAATGCATACTTACCAAAATCCCGAAACAAGTTGTTAAGATGATGGCTACTCAGACCATTACTCTAAGGGCCCGTTTGGTTTCAACTCCGGAAACGGAAACGGAATATAATCGAATTTAGTCCATATGTATATCCATATTCATGAAATTTTATGGAATCATTTTTCATGGTTTAATGAAAAATGCACTTGTTTCCTCACATTTTGTTACCCTATAGGGTATCAAAAGTAATCAAACTCTCATCCAATTACTACAAACCACAAGGAATGATTCCAAAAATTTTAATGAACAAGGTATACGTATTGACTAGATTCGTTTCTATTCCGTTTTCGATTCGGAGTTCAAACCAAACGGGCCCTAAAATTCTTGAAGCAAGTTGACGGCAAGGTAACGCGACTCAACAAGAGGCCTAAATTCAAGGATGTTAGTGTTGTTGGATTGTCAAATACACAATGTCAAAATTACTAGTATAAAGTTGACGGCAAGGCAAGCTCCGTGTGCGTTTGAGCCTTTCTTTATAAATTTCAGATTTTTTATAGGCATGCTATGTTAGTTTTATTTTAAAAAAAATTTAATAGATTTTGTAAGAATTATTAAGGGCCCGTTTGGTTCCAACTCCGGAAACGGAAACGGAATGGAAACGAATTTAGTCCACATATATATCCTTATTCATGAAATTTTGTGGAATCATTCCTTTTAGATTAATGCAAAATGCACTTCCTTCTCCATATTTTGTTACCCTATATGGTATCAAAAGTAATCAAACTCTACTCCAATTCCTTCAAACCACAAGGAATGATTCCACAAACTTGTATGAACAATGGTATACATATGTATTAGATTCGTTTCTATTCCGTTTTCGATTCTGTAGTTAAAACCAAACGGGCCCTAAATGTGATTTTACCCTATGATAAAGAGCCTAGACACTGTTTAGAATTAAAGTTACAAATTGAGAACTCACAACTCCTCTGCTCCAAGTAACTTTATATGATTTTACCATATGTTACGATTAAACTTGATTTTATATATAAAAAAAATACTTTGATAATATTTGTATTGTAAGCTTTAATTTTGATAATATTGGGTTGGGAGAGTGGTTTCAGTCAGTAATTTTGAAAATGGACTCTCGTCTAGTTACCACGCTCTTGAATCACACCTCTCTCCACCTTCATCCTCTAATTTGGTACGAAAGTATAAGACCTTTTAAAATGGAAATGAGTTATCCATTTTCGACATGCCTACCGTGAGGCGAATAAATGTGCGAACTATATAGCTAGTATCACTTTTGATTTTTCTTTTGGGATTATATGTATTGTTTGACCATCCTGAAGGTATAATGAGATAATGTAAGGGGTCAGACTATCCCCGTGTGTCAAAATATTAGGTAATGAAGGATTTATGGCGGCATACGTTGTAACTTGTAAGTCTAAACCTTGATCAAACTTGTTTTGAAGCTCATTCATGCTTGATGGGTCTGCTATTGACTTGCTTTAGAGTAGTTGTGGTTGATCATTCTCGGCTCACTTCAACATCTTGTCTGGCTTAAGTTGAAGTGCAACTTATATACTAAAATACAGTATAAAGCATAACCCATTATAAAGTTTTGTATCCAAACGAACCCTTGTTCTATTCATCTATGAGTAGGAATCCATCAAATTAAAAGAGAATCATACCTCTTTATATATTTCAGTTTTAATATTTATTAGTGAATCTTTTGCTCCATCACATTATGGATTTAAATATTTCAATTAGTCAAACTACTTGCATATATTTCCAACAATAGCTTATCACAATTTACTTGTATGTTTTTCTCTCTACTATTTTATATTCTTCACGTCATGTTTTTTTTTTCATATCTTTTATGTTCAATGTATGTCATCACTCATGCTTTGCGTATTAATGTTGGTATAAAAAGAGGTTCTACTTTGTTTTATAATGAAAAGCAGTTCTCGATACATTAGACAACACGTCGTTTGGAGGATCGAAAAAGATCGATATGAAGCATGGAGAACAACCGTGGACACTTCATATTTGGATTCGATAAAGTAGATCAAGGAAGCTCGGAAGCAGAGAAATGACTCAAAACGCCCTTCATCAAAGGAAGCTCTGAAATAGATCAAGGAAGCTCGGAAGTAGAGAAATTTTCAAGGGAAAGGAGCAGGACTCAATCAACGGGAAGCGGCGAACATAATGTCCGTCGTCGAAGGAAATACACAGATATAAAGCATGAAGAACAACTGTGGACACTTCATATTTGGACTAGAAGCATACCCCCTCTGATTTGGACTCGAAGCAAAGTCATTAAGAGTCGATCACAAATATTAATCCATGTTTCCTCCTAGACAAATGACTCAAAACGCCACCAAATTATGCACCTAACATAGAAGACGGCTCTCAAAATACGATAAGTTGACAAATGGTTTTGTTATTTGTTTGTAATCTTGTTTGATTATTTTTGTAACAATGAATGAGATTTTTTTCTCCTTGCTTTGTTTGCTTCCTTTTATTTTAGTTTTCAGGATCTTACCCATATTCATTATTAAAATTCAAAACTTGTTTTTTTTTTAAAAAGAATTAATTTACCTTTGAAGACAAAGGGATATCAAACTAGCCGTGTACCAGTTCATGACAGTTCTCTTAGTGCAAAATTCATGGATGAGTTGACATAGTTGACTTGATCAAGTCCCCCCAAATAGACTAATTCGGCCCGATTTGTGAATCCAGAGTCACCGTTAGGCCTCAATGAGGTAGATGGTGGTTTGAGTGGTTCTCGACTCCGGTCAGGAATTTAGGGAGAAAGAACAAAGGGGGGGGACTCCAAATCTTGGTCGGCAATGGTTGTGTGGATTCGAGTAGAGAGGTATATAGATTGAAAGAGATCACATCCCTTATGAACCTATGGTGGCCATCTAGGGGGCATCAAATATGTTCGATCTAGAGCGGAGATGGGAATCAATGATCTAAGTCGGTGAAACCTGATTTTAATTGTTCTAGTGTGGTGGCAACGGAGGGAATTTCAGATCAGGGTTTTGCCCAAGGTCGGTATAGTGTCAAAACATCGAGAGGTGGCGACGTCCGACGAAAATGGAACTCCAATGGAATGTTGTCTCTGGTGAAGGGAGACCTTGTTCAAAGATTGAAGTTATCCTTTGTTAGAGGAATAAAGTTAACCTTGTTAGAGGAAGGATGGATGTCCTTTGGATTTTGGATTTTGGTTTTTGAATAATAGAGAGTTTCAATCCTTAACCCGTATTAGTTGGACATGTTAAAATTTTTTAGTTTTATTCAAAATGTAAAATTTATTTAAAAAAACGGCTGTTCTATTATTCATTGTTCATCGTTCATGTTAGGAATTAGTTAAACCCGGTTCGTGTTAGCTTCAGATTAGTGGGTCTGAGTTTAAGTGTTAGGCCGGTTGGGTTTGTTGATGGGTTGGACAGGGTGCTTGTATTCTATTGAGGATGGGCTGAATGCAGGGCCAGTTGGGCCTGGTTGATCAAGGTCCAATGGTAAGCGCCCCAGTCCATCTTACCAGGTTGTGAAGCAGCTTGAAGCGTTGCATGGTTAAACGCTGCGTTGCTGAAGTATCACCTCTTGGCACTGAGTACTTAAGCTTCCTTCTCTGTCGATGAAACCCTAAGGCAGCCGAAACACTTTCACGAAGAAAAACCCTAGATCTGAAAGAGAGAAAGAGAGAGACACGAGTGAGAGAGAGATCCGAGCCGAGTGCTTCGTCCGAGTGATTATCTTGAGACGTTCTCTGTTGTCTAGATCTTGCTTTGCCTCAAAGCACAGATCATTACCAGTGGTGGTTTACAGACCTCTCGCCTATCTTTGTTCTTGTTATCCTGTTTTTGATCTCGTATGGTTTCTTGTGTTTCTGTGTGCTCATCTTGTAACCGTTCTTCACTGTAATTCTACCTAGTGGATTGGGCTGGCTCTCCCCTCCTGAGATCCCGCAGAGTAGAGCTTAACTCGAATTGCGTCACCAAACTCCTTTGTGTTCATCTGGTTTTTTGAAAGACTGGTTCGCTCTAGATCCAGTCGTTTTTGATTTGAAAAAGCGATAGTGTTTTATCAAATTGGTATCAGAGCTTCGTTTTCTCGATTTTTAGAGTTGAAAATCCGATTTTCTCAAATCGATCTTTCCCTTACTCTTCAAGTTTTTCGTCCTCTGGAGCTTCTGGTTTTTAAAATTGCTTCTGCTTAAATCTATCGTTTTTTCTTTGTTTTTCCTCTTCAAAAACCTTTGTTTTGAAAATCTTCTGGCTTGTTAAAAACTCCAGGAAAGAGGATCTTTCCTTCAAGCATTGTTGCTTAAGGAACCCTAGATACAAGAAAGTCAAAAGAACCCAAAACTTACAGTGTTTTGAGGATCTTTGATTTCTTAAAATAGGACGACAGGATCTTTAATTCTAAAGATTGCCTTCACCATTGACCCTAAGTACGACATCTGGGATCGTGTCTTCTTAGACACGGGACTATGTCGGAAAACACAGTGAGGATTAAGCCCTTTGATGGCACCTCTGACTTTGCCATATGGCAACTGAAGCTGAAAGCAATCCTGATCAAGGAGAAGTGTTGGACCACTGTACAAGGAAAGTTCCCTCCGGATACTTCCCGAGATAGGAAACAAGAGCTTGAGGAGCAAGCTCACTCTGAGATTTTTATACGATTAGCTGACGACGTGGCTCGTCAGGTTGTAAGTCTCACTGACCCTTCTTTACTCTGGAAAAAATTAGAAGATCTATATCTGAAAAAAATCTTTGCCTAGTCGTATATCTCTATTATGTAGATTGTTCAATTTTAGAATGAATGTCAACTTGTCTTTGCATGATAACCTAGACATTTTTCTGAAATTAACTCAAGACTTAGAAAGATGTAATGACAAGATCTCTGATGACCATTCTGCTATACTTTTATTGAATGCCTTGCCTAGTCAGTTTGATAATTTTAAAGATGTGATCCAGTTTAGTCAGGATGAAATATCTAAGGACAAAATACTGGAACAAATAATACAGAAAAATGAAAGTATGAAAGTCTTTAAAACTAGTCATAAAACTGATGACAAATCTGAGGCCCTTATGATGAAAGGAAATAAAAGAAACAAATCTAAATATAAGCAGAAAAATGAACCAGAAAAGAACAAAAATACTTACTCAAATGATTCTGATAAAAGGAATAAAAAATGCTTCTATTGCAGTAAACTAGGACACTACCAGGAAGAATGTAGGAAGAAAAAGAAAGATGAATCTAACAAAGATAAATCTACTCATTCTGCATCTTTATGTGTATCTGATTATCCTAATGAACTGCTTGTATGCTCATCTGAACATGATTACTCTAAGTATACGACGCTTTTTGATGCATGTTTATATCATCATGAATTACTGGTGTGTGCTACCTCTTCTAATACCATGAATGATTGGATTCTTGACTCTGGGTGTACTATGCATGCTACTTCTAATAAATCTGTTTTTAGTAGCATCAATCTGTATAATGCTGGAGAAGTTATGCTAGGTGATAACACTAGTTTAGCTATAAAAGGAATTGGAAATGTACCTTTATGTATGCATGATGGTGTTACTAGAGTATTACAAAATGTTAGATGGGTTCCCAAACTTAGAAGAAACTTATTATCAGAATCTGTCTTTGATAATTTGAACTGTACCATTGTCACCAAAAATGGTGTTAGAGATGTTATTAGAGATAATGTTGTGCTAATTAGAAGCATTAATAAAGGAGGCCTATATCATGTTATTACCTCACCTGAAATTAATCTGTCTAAAACAACAAATCTAATGACTCTAGCCCAAACTACTCTCCTACATAGTAGACTGGGACACATGGGAAATAAGGAAATGCTTAGTTTGTATCAACAAGGTCTGATAGATAATAAACCTGCTAACCTAGACATATGTGAAACCTGTATTTTAGGAAAGAAAACTAAACATAGTTTCACGATCTCTAGTTATGTAGCCAAACAACCTCTAGAGTACATCCATTCTGATCTTTGGGGACCTGCTCAGGTTGACACCATAGGTGGAAGGAGATACTTTATCTCTCTTATAGATCACTTCTCTAGAAAAGTTTGGGTCTATCTTCTTAAAACCAAAGATGAAGCCTTTGAAACTTTTAAGAACTGGAAAAACCTTGTTGAAACAGAAACTAATAAAAAGATTAAATGTCTAAAAACTGACAATGGACTTGAATTCTGTAACAAATTATTTGATGAATTTTGTAAAGAATAAGGCATTAAAAGACATTTAACTATCCCTGGAACACCTCAGCAGAATGGAACTGCTGAAAGAATGAATAGAACCTTGCTTGAAAAGGCAAGGTGTATGCTAGTTAGTGCTGGTCTCAAACCTTCCCTATGGGGAGAAGCTGTTACTACAGCTTCTTATCTCATCAATAGATCCCCTTCCTCAGCTATAGAATTCCAAACTCCTTATGAACTGTGGACTAATAGGAAACCTAATCTCAAATACCTTAGGCCCTTTGGATGCATGGCCTACACTCATGTGAGTGAAGGCAAGCTGCAATCAAGAGCTAAAAAGGGTATTATGTTAGGGTACCCAGAGGGTGTAAAAGGTTACAAACTACTCCTTATTCAACCTGGAGGGTATAAGGTAGTTGTGTCTAGGAATGTTACCTTTAATGAAACTGATTTTCACTTTAAAAATAAACATCCCAGTGAGACTAGTGGCACTGTTGGTGAGTCTGAAGAGAATTTCAATGCTGGAACCTCTTTTTACATGCCCAGTGCAAGTCACAACAATGCTGAAATTGAATTCGACATTGGTGACTATTCTGAAGGTAGTGATCTACCTAATGATGATACTACTACTAATGACAGTAGTAGCTTCCCTTCACAACCTGAACATAGTAATAATTCACATAATCAACAATTAAGGGGGGTAGATGAGCCTAATATTTCTGATAACCTTAGTGTTCCTACCTTGTCCCCCAATGCTGGAACAGGCCATGAAAGTCAAAATGACCTGAGTTCCCCTGGTACAAGACAAGGTAGCACTGACTCAGGTCATTTTGATTTTCATGGTCAGTATCAGCTTACTAGGGACAGGGTTCCTAGGACTATCATCCCAAATAAGAAATATGCTAATATTGCTGAATATGCTCTTATTACTGCTTCAGTTGTGAAAAATCCCTACACTCCTGAAACTTATGAACAAACTGTTAACTGTAAGGATTCAAAACTCTGGATAGCTGCTATGAAAGATGAAATTGACTCTATGCATGCTAATAACACTTGGACCTTAGTTAATAAACCTAAAGATTCTAAGCTAGTTCAGTGTAGATGGATTTATAAAATAAAAGAAGGTCTATCTCCTAATGAACCTGATAAATATAAGGCTAGATTGGTAGCTAAAGGGTTTACACAGAGAGAAGGAATAGACTATAATGACATTTTTGCCCCAGTAGTTAAGTATAAAACTCTGAGACTTATGCTTGCAATGACTGCTGTGTTTGACTAGGAATTGGAACAAATGGATGTTAAGACTGCTTTTCTGCATGGTGATTTAAATGAAACAATTTACATGTCACAACCTAAGGGCTTCATTGATTCTAAAAATACCAATGCATGCTGCTTGCTTAAAAAATCTATCTATGGATTAAAACAATCCCCTAGACAATGGAATTTAAAGTTTGATTCTTGTATGTCTAAATTAGGCTTTGTCAGAAGTGATTATGACACTTGTTTGTACTTTAAGAATATTAAGAAGCATGATCCACTGTATATGTTACTTTATGTTGACGACATACTTATAATATCTCCTTCTAAAGTTCTTATAGCTAGCATAAAACATGATCTGAAAAATTACTTTGACATGAAAGACCTAGGACATGCTAAGAAAATTTTAGGAATCTCCATATCTAGAGATAGATCTAAGAAATTCATGTTGTTATCTCAGACTGATTATGTGCATAAAGTTCTGCAGAGATTTAATATGCTTAATTGTAAACCTGCAATTGTACCCTTAGGAGGGCACCTTGAGTTGTCTAAAAAGGATTGCCCTACCTCTGATGAAGGCAAACATAAAATGTCCAATATACCATATGATGTTGCTGTTGGTTCTGTAATGTATGCCATGTTGTGCACTAGACCTGATCTTGCTTTTGGAATATCTGTATTAAGTAGATATATGTCTAATCCTGGTATACCTCACTGGGATGCTATGAAATATTTGCTCAGATATATGTGTGGAATCAAGGATAAGTGTCTTGTATATAAAGAACATATCTCTCGTACTAACCTGATTGGATTTGTAGTCTCAACAACAATCTGTTGTGGCCCTGTCCTCAACCGAGGCTGAGTACATGGCAGCCACTGAAGCAGCCAAAGAAGCAACATGGCTCAAAGGCTTGTTAGAAGAAATAGAAAACAAGACATATGTTCCTGTTGTATATACTGATAGTCAAAGTGTTTTGTACTTATGTAAAGATCCCATGTATCATGAAAGAACAAAACATATTGATATCAGGTACCACTACATAAGGAAGAAGATCAAGCACAAGCAACTGGTGATACAGAAAATCAAAGGGGATGTAAATCCAGCTGATTTTGGAACCAAGATTGTCCCTGCTGACAAGTTCACATATTGCAGAGATTCTTTGCATATTGAGGATGGCTGAAAAGGGCAGCAACACTGGATCTATGAAGGACAGGAGTACCCCTAATCCACTACTGGCAGTATGCAGCTGTAGAACCTGGTTTAGGAGGGCATTTGTTAGGAATTAGTTAAACCCGGTTCGTGTTAGCTTCAGATTAGTGGGTCTGAGTTTAAGTGTTAGGCCGGTTGGGTTTGTTGATGGGTTGGACAGGGTGCTTGTGTTCTATTAAGGATGGGCTGAATGCAGGGCCAGTTGGGCCTAGTTGATCAAGGTCCAATGGTAAGCGCCCCAGTCCATCTTACCAGGTTGTGAAGCAGCTTGAAGCGTTGCATGGTTTAACGCTGCGTTGCTGAAGTATCACCTCTTGGCACTGAGTACTTAAGCTTCCTTCTCTGTCGATGAAACCCTAAGGCAGCCGAAACACTTTCACGAAGAAAAACCCTAGATCTGAAAGAGAGAAAGAGAGAGACATGAGTGAGAGAGAGATCCGAGCCGAGTGCTTCGTCCGAGTGATTATCTTGAGACGTTCTCTGTTGTCTAGATCTTGCTTTGCCTCAAAGCACAGATCATTACCAGTGGTGGTTTACAGACCTCTCGCCTATCTTTGTTCTTGTTATCCTATTTTTGATCTCGTATGGTTTCTTGTGTTTTTGTGTGCTCATCCTGTAACCGTTCTTCACTGTAATTCTACCTAGTGGATTGGGCTGGCTCTCCCCTCCTGAGATCCCGCAGAGTAGAGCTTAACTCGAACTGCGTCACCAAACTCCTTTGTGTTCATCTGGTTTTTTGAAAGACTGGTTCGCTCTAGATCCAGTCGTTTTTGATTTGAAAAAGCGATAGTGTTTTATCAGTTCATGATGGACAAAAAGAATTGCAAATGAACGGGGTGATAACACATCTTATAAGTGCATGATCGTGAGCTTTGTAAATATCACTACCACGAGTGTGCAATATAAGAGTTTTGAATAAAGCACGTGTGTGCTCTATATGAAAATTCAAATGCGTGTGATAAGTATAACATCAAACTCAAGTGCACGTTCATGCATCTATATTTGATATGATGTGTACAATTGTGCAAACCAAACCGATATGTAGGAACGCGTGGCACATATCTTGATCGTTGTTCTCACACACAACAAATACATGCATGCGAACACACACCTCACTATCTTTTGTCGAATTGAACCTATTACATTTGATTTGATCAGTTTTCGGCTGTATATTGCACTATCTTGACTCACATACCATTATTTTTAGGTAATCTTAATCTCATATGTAAAATAAATTCTACAAAAGATAACTAAATGATGCTTCAATTCAATTAATTGATAGGGTTAACATTTCTACAATAGTATTTACTACAAAATTTATTAAATATAAAATAAATAAATGTGATAAGGATATTTCGGTCAATATAAAAAAAAATATAGACGGTTCAATTCTATAAAATACGTCTTACAAGGTGAACTCACCATAATCAAAAGTATTTTTTCTCTAATGGTTGGTGTTATTTACACAATGTTGAAATCACTAGATATAGTAGAGAATCGGAAAAAAATGCCTCTCCGTTTCCACCCGCTCCTCTCTCAAACCAACTCTCCTCTCCTCCCTTCATCGCGACAACCTTTGCTCTAATTCGAAGAAGCTTTGCGACCCCGTCTCCGAACTCGTTTATGTTGGAGATTTGGTCTAAGTCTTCATTGTAACCATTGAGCTTGTCTTGAGACAAGGTGCAATGAGTTGTTCACATGTGTGTCACTATGGTCCGGGTTGCGGGAGGCAAGCCATGTGACCGGCACTAAGAACAACTAGTATTATAAGGGGAGTCGAATCAAAGCAAGGTGATTCACGATAGGGTCAACTTGTGCTAGATTTTAGAAGGCCGACGTTTGGGATTTTTTAGCCACATTTTATCGTCACACCTTTGGTTCTTAGGCCTTATATTGGCTAAAGAATATGTGGTTAAAAATTGGGAGCAATCCAAGCTCAAATGCTTAGTGTATGTCAATAAAGCAGCTAGTGAGCTTCTTAAAGCTTGAGCTAAGATGTTGAGTATTTGAGGATCTTGGAGCTTACCCTAGCTATATTAAAGTGAATGAAGCTCATTGGAAGTGTTTGGACCAATAAAAATAAGCTAGCTCCGGGGAGCAGTTTTGGGCTCCCTATGTGGGCCTCGGGCCTTGGGCTTTCTAGGACTTCAAGGCCCATCTTCCAAGTAACTTCCAAGTAACTTCCATAACCAATTTTAACCGCTTTTAACTCCCCAAAACCGTGGCCCCCTATGCCTATAAAAGGGAGAGCCATTTGCACTTGATTCCATATTTGTTTTTGCAACAATAAAGCTTTTAGTTCCATTGTATTGACATTGGATAGGCCTTCTTATAAGCTTGTTTGCAAAACTCGAAAGACCAGTATAGTTCCTTTGTATTGACAAAGGATAGACATCCATCTTAGTTTGGTTTTGTATTGACAAAACCTAAGAATACCCTTTCTACAAAGTAAGACAAGTAAGTCTCTTACTTAGTCTTTGTAACGTGTAACGTTTTATCCCACTAAGGTATTTGGATATTCCCGGTGTAGGGGAGAATACACTTAGAAGAAAATTCATTTATGAATGACTCATTACATTATCCAAGTCAATGGTTTTAACATATAACAACCGGTTTATAAGACGTGCAATTGAACTTAAACTTCTATTAGAGTTTTGTCTACTCCTTTGGAGACTACAAACTCTTGATTGAGTTTTGTCTACTCCTTTGTGGAGATTACAAACTCTTGGTTGAGTTTTGTCTACTTCTTTGGAGACTACAAACTCTTGATTGGGTTTTGTCTACTCCTTTGTGGAGATTACAAACTCTTGGTTGAGTTTTGTCTACTCTTTTGTGGAGATTACAAACCCTTAGTTAATAACTTGTTTTTAGTTCAAAATAATTATATTAATTTGTTTGGCAATTGGGAGAACCGTCTACTCACATAAGTGAGACTACGGCCCTTTGTTCTAAAACCGGACACCAAGAATCCAACAGTTTATGCTCTCCTCCCCGATGGCTCATGACATGAACTCCTTCACACTATGTTCCACTCCGTCACGACCGATAATCCCAAGCTTCGTAAAAAAAACTCTTTTCCAAAAAGGAGAAAAATCTAGATCTACAAATCAAAGGGTGGCGGCTGGTGAAGATACCTGCTACTCCTTTGTATTGACCCTTGCCTTTCTCCTCCGACGGCTATCGACACCTACGTTTCCTCCTCCGGCGACACTACCATCTCTTCAAAACCCTAGATCTACAAATTGAGGATATCAACCAAAGCTTGCTTTCGATTACTAGTGGACACACTCGGTAAAAAAGAGGATTGTGCGGATGAACAAGTTTTTTGATTTATTGTTGATGTATATTAGTGTAACACCCCAAATCCACGGGACTTGGAGTACTACATTGGGCTAGGATCTCACAATGGATCCTAACCCTAGCCTGACAACAAGTTCACTGGATCTTACAATAAGGCACAGGTAGATTAAACCAAATACATAAAAGTTGTATATGATACATCAAAAGAGTTTACAAACTCCAAGCCGAGTACAAAACAACATCATAAACCATAACCACAAAAGATATCCCATATCCCACGCATCCTAATGTACAGAAGTCCTCGGATGGCCACATCATCTGTCTCACCCTGCAGTCTTCCTAACCTGCAGATCATCTACAACATGGTATACACTGTTAGCTACAGCAATAAAAAGCATGAAGGTAATAGCACAACCACACATCATCATCTCATACATGCAATGCCACACATATTCATTTATTATCTTTCATTATGTTATTCCATTACTAATTCAACTTCTTTTGTAACACGAGGAGCCTCAAGAACCCCGTCCCATCCAACGTAGCACAAGAATTTTGCATGCGGGTGACCTTCACTCGTCCCCTCCTGTGAGATCATCTTCAGGGCACCTCCTCCTAACCAGCAGGCGGAGACCGGTGGTTACCGCCCGTTATAATACACTTGGGCCATTTAAATATAATAAATGGTCATCCTAGTCCGGCTTAGGTTATAAATGCATAATCATATGAACACACAAAACCATCACAATTATACAATCCACAACCATATGCTAAGTAAGTCCTATGGACTTACCTGTCACACTCGAATCCACTACCATGTCACAGCTTCCCCTTGGGGAAGAATCCACGCCTGCAAGAGCAAGGCACACCATATCAAACACTACAACGGTTAGGAGACTCGTTTCCATAGCCACAACCATCCTATAACCTCAACTAGACCTCAAGACCATAGTAAGCTCACATATGCCTAAGACATAACCTCAACATCAACACAAGTGCCTAAGGCACAACTCCAACATACAACTCATCCTATCCACACTAGCCTAGCTACCAACTAAGCCAAGGCCAAAGGAAAGGAAGGAAGGAAGACATACCAACAAGATATGCACCAACAGAAGCAAGAACACCAAGCTGACCCAGTGAGGCGCAGGGGCGGCTCACAGGCAGGCGCAGGGGCGGCCTGGTTCAGGCGCAGGGGCAGCCAACTGTGCAGAGAGTTGGTCCCGACTTCTCTTCGATCCCTTTCTTGACTTCCTTCACTTCTTCAGCATACCACAACAACATATACACATATATACACATATAAGATCATCAACCATCCAGGAAAGGATTCAACACAATCCTAGCTTGTGATCCTAAGCTAGAAAGGAAGAAAGAAGCAAGAAGGAAGGAAACAAGAGAGATGAAGGAGAAGAGCTTACCACCACAAACCTTAAGCTGCAACTATGGAGCATCAACACGTCTATCACCTCAACACAACATCAACAACCTTCAGCAGCAACCACAAGATCAACCAAGGCCAAAGCCACACTCAAACTCTCAAGAACACACTCACACAAGATCAAGTGAAGCAAAGAAGATCAAGGAGAATGAGAGGAGAAGATGAAGAACGTAGAGAGGGTGAAGAAGCTGGAATGAGGTAAGAAGACCCTCATCTGAAGCGAGGCAAGGCTTATAAGAGAAGCCAACCGCAAAGCACGTCAAGGAGTCAACAAAAGGGGCTGCACTCATATAGAGCCGCAAGGGCGGCTAGCCTAGTGCGCAGGGGCGCCTAGCCACTGGG
The DNA here is from genome assembly GCA_033239125.1 of Fagopyrum homotropicum. Taxonomy (NCBI): domain Eukaryota; kingdom Viridiplantae; phylum Streptophyta; class Magnoliopsida; order Caryophyllales; family Polygonaceae; genus Fagopyrum; species Fagopyrum homotropicum. Next base: position 11,253,937 of record BSWB01000001.1, read on the forward strand.
GCGGCCCAGGTGGTGCGGAGGGGTGGCTGACTGGGTCAAGGCAAGGCTCAACAAGACTCCTAAGCTTCAAAGACTAGAGCTCTTACAATTACAACTTCAGGTTTTATTGTTTTTGGACTGTAATATTTGTGAATTGATATTTTGTGCAGTTTATCGTATATTTAGATGCAGATCTCGGCGTTGCATTCAAACTCTGGCCACCACTCACCCGCCGCCTGTTCGCTCCAAACGGTGTGTGCAAGCTTTAAATTTATAACCCTAGACGTAAGCTTAAAACAAGGATGCGAACCCGCAGTGTACGGGTCAATCATAGTAAAAAGTAAGGAATTCCAGGGGTCGATCATAGGGACTTAGTGAAACAAAGTCCAATTACGGTATGCTTAAGCAATCACTAACCACAAGCAATTAAAACAATCAAAGATGATAAACAGTCAATAAAGGAAACATGCAATTCTAGGGATTAAAGCATCTAGTTGTGGTTCCAACTCAAGATCTAAAGATAAGTGGACAGAGCTGAGATTTTTACAAGGGGAAGGTGTTACTAAAGTGGAATAGATCACCGGGTAAGTCTCACTACTCACTAATCTCAAACCGTAACTCCTATTACCGGGTAAGTCTCAAGGAATTAAGATAAAGAACTATAACCTCAAACTAACACACCATCTAAGGGAATAGAATCAACCTTTACCGGGTAAGTCTCAGGCTAACTCACAAAGATGGGATGAAAGCACACTCAAACCCCAATAAAGGATAAACCTTTATTACCTACACTTATGATCTTTGGTAAACAAACAAAGGAATTACCGGGTAAGTCTCATCCTAGGCTTGCATTGGACCAGGAAAGGTGTAATAAGAATAGGATTTGGCAAACTCTAACACTTAACTCTCAGTTTCGGATCAAATAAGTCACCTCGGTCAGAAGAATTCCACCCCGGCCGAGATGTTCATCGACTGAACGAGATGCTTAGGGTTAAGGTTAAAGACTCGAACTTTTCAAGGTCCTACTGGAATCTAAGATTATTCTATCATTGTTTTTCCCACAACCTTCAACCAATCACCCTAGAATCACACAAAGAAATTAGCCACTCATCATCATGAAAGCAATAATCAAATATATGGGAAGAAGGTGAATATTTGAACAAGAAGAATTTAATGAAAAGACTTCAATAACTGAATCAAATATCACAACAAAGCGTTCCTTGGATAGAAATCCAACAAGAATGACAATAAGAAAGAGAATCTAAGGTGATCTTACAAGAAAACCTTCAAAATCTATAAAAGCTACAATCTTCCTTCTTCAACCTTCAAAAGGTTCTTCAAATCTCCCAACTGGAGTATGGCTGCCGCGGTGTATAAACCCTGATCGGTGGTATAGCATGTGTCGGTGTAAGCGGGATACGGATTTGTGGAAAATCCAACCCTTTTTATAGGAAAAATACCCTCCAAAAATAAGATATCTTAGAAAGATCTCTTCCCATAAAAATAGGTAAAATATATGATCTAGCATATCTTCTTCCTTCCAGGAGCCAAGCCCAAAAATATAAGATCTCTTTCCAAAAATAAAAGATCTCAGCCAAGAATAAAATATTCTCGCCGCGTCCCAGGTGTTCGCCTCGGTCGAGTCGACTTCTCTGGATCACCTCGGTCGAGGTGAATCTGTGGTCAACCGAGGTGAGTCACGACTGAATGTGAAATCTCTCAAATCTGGTCCAAAGTGAATCTCTAATCCATGGCTATGCTTCGTGGATGGTTCCTTATGTTCCTGAATGTAGCTCCAATGACTCCATAGCTCCTTTTTGATGTAAAACGTGCCATTTTACCTACGATTACAACAAAACTAGGTGTAGACCTCGATTCCCGCAAAGGTAGATGAAATGGCAATATAATCACATATTATACATACAAACATGCAGATTATTGAAGATAAAACGTCCAAACAAACCCCAAAATATAGACTATAATTCATGCTATCAAAATAACCCATACTTAGCCCTTGCTTGTCCCCAAGAAAGTTTCGCATATAAAAGACAAGATAGAATGTATTACAAGTCAATAAGATCAATGAAAAGTCTTTCAAAAACATTTTTATGGTGTGCTACAATCATAGATCACTCTAAGAGAATACTTCATGGAATTTAAAATCAAAATATGCTCAAAACATTTTATAAATATAAGCAAGTTGTTCATCTTTGCATAAAATCATAGAATGCATAATAAGTCATAATTATCGGAATTAATCATGCATAATCCAGTTTAAACCACTAAGTCAATCAACAAGCTCGAGGTCTCAAGGGCTTCCCAAAAGAAAGGTCAAGAAACGTGTAGGGTAGGGATGTATGTAAGGTAATGTGGTGCTAGAATCCGGGAAAAGGATATACTTCACTTTCACTTTGACTTGCAACATTTTCCACCAATAAGCTTTGCTTATTTCACACTTTTTTTCTTTTTACTTTACTTTTTGGGATGCATGGACAGAGGTGCACAATAACCGAAGCCTAGGAAATCAGCAATCATCAATTTCTTGAGATGCATCAAACCCTTGATGCACATACCATGACCCGTTAGGAATATCGCTCAATCCGACTTTGGCAAGACACAAACACCCGACTATGTGAATGGTGCCGAGTTACTCATCATCATGATTGACTTCCCCAAACCTATTATTACTTTCTAACACTTTCACTTCCAGCCAACTTCTCAACTTTAACTTCACTTGCTTTCACCACTTCACTTGCTTCCAAATTCCCGGATAGGTAAAAGGGAGGCAAAATGTATATGAGGGGTTAAGCATGATCAAGAAGAAGAAGAGAGAAGAATGAATTGCCTTGGTCTTTCCAGGAAGAAAGTGAGAAAACTTATCTTGCGGTGTCAACCTTCAAATTCAACATAATTTGGATAAAAACAAAGTATTAAACATGCCAAAAATTTCAAACAAAGCATTTAGCAACTTAAACATATTATAAAACCTTTCAAACACAAAGATTTCAAAACCAGTCAGTAAACAAAATCTTCACTGAGATCATATCCAGATAAGAAGCACAAAAAATCGTTCCGAAAACTCTCAGTTAACCCACCTCGGTCAATGTGCTCTTAGGTCAACCGAGGTGAAACACCTCGTTCGGCCAGAACTGTCCCGGTCGAGGTCCAAATTTTTTTTTTTAAAAAAAAAAAACAGTTTTCTTTTAGTTTCGACGTTTTTCTCAATCAAATAACCTGTAAGTATGTAGTCTCAGATAAACACATAGATGCAAAAGTGAAGCATAAATATAAATATCCGGTCAAATAGAGTCATACATCAAATAAATGTCAAGTAATACACAAATACCCCATACTTGGGACACACTGTCCCAGTGGGTCAAAATAAGTCTAAGAGAATAAAATACTCACCGGATAATAAGCTGAACTGCATAAAAATAAGAAAGAAAATCCTGCAGCTCTCAGTAGTCCTGATCCGGTGGTGGTGGTGGTGGTGGTGGTACATATGGATACTGGGATGGGTCAAATGGATAACCCATAGCCTGCTGAAACTGGATCTCCATCATCCTACGCTGATAGTGCTGTCCCTCGAGCATTTGATGAGTCCAGCTGTCAATCTGTCGGTGCTGGGCAGCAAACCTCTCATGCATGTCCACAGTGAGGGCAGCATAAGAGTCTATCATCTGATCCGTCAGATCATCGATCCGACGGTGAGCCTCTGGATCTCTGTGTCGGCGTGCTCTACGCCTAGCAGGTCTCAATGGTGATGCAGCAGGTGTAGGCTCAGCCTCAGTGTCATCGTCCAGATCAATAACTGGCGCGCTCGTCCCTGCAGTATCCGTCCCTGTATCCATCGGGACTCCATCATCCCTGTCATCAGTAGTCTCCTCATCATCTACCTCCTCCTCGGCCGGGGCAGCTGCTGCCTCTCTGTAATCCTCCATCAGTGGGGTCCAGGCGGTCTGCCAATAATGAGGGTCATAAACAGTAAACTGGGCAGACCACCTAATCCCCTGTGGTGCAGTCAGCTCCCACGGCATAGCCACGTACGGTGTAGTCAGACCTCGGGGAACCAGAATCCGCCGAGTGATCATCTCCTGCAACCCAAGTGCAAGCGCTGAGATCCATGTCTTGATAGCTGGCGATGTGGGTGACAAGTCCTCCGCAGCAGATGTCTCCCTTCGCCTTGGCCTTGATCTTTTGCAGATCCTCTGCCAACATCAAGCCAAAGTCCGGGATACCTTCAGTCACCATGCAATACAGACTAAAAAGCTCCCCCTGTCGGATCTTCTGGGGCGTCTCAGTATGCGCCAGAAGTGTCTCACTGAAGATCCGGTGGGCTAACCTAAAGGCTAAGTGGAAGATGACCTTCTCCCTGGAATCTCCAGGGCGCCATCTGTCTACGTGCTCAGCAATATGGGCAATCTGTCCCCAAAACTCCCTAGCTACAGATCGGGAAGGGAAGTCAACATCTGTCGGGTCAGGAAAACCAAAAATCTCCCTCCAATACTCCAGTGGCACTAAGAAGTTCCGGTTCATCAACCGGTACTTCACAGATCGCTCTGTGGGGAGGTAGGTGAAGGAGCTAACAAACTCTAAGGTGGGCTCCAAATAGGCAGAGGCTCGGATCTCAGTAAACTGATCTAGCCCTACCGTAGATATCATCCGTCTAAGGTCTCCATCTACCTGGAGACAGTCAAAGGCAGACACGTCCAGGAAGCGAGGTGCAATCACTGGACGGCCGGAAATACGCTCATAGTCTACCCGGTGTCGCTCGTGGATCACCGGGCGATAGGGTCGGGAAGAAGAGGAAGAAGGGGAAGGGGAAGATCTATCCCTAAGGGCAAGGCGTCTGTAAGAACTCATTTTCAGAAATCCCACTGTCAGGTCACCTCGGTCGACTGACAACACTCAAGAATCACCTCGGCCGAGGCACAACTCGTCTGGACCGAGGCGAAAAACTGGATTCTAATTTCTTCAGAAAATTCAGTTCTTTTCCCCCAAAATCACTACAACTGCTTCCTATTGGGTACTTAATCCTTTTCTCAGCAAATGCAAGGGCAACCAAAGCCCAAATCGAAGCGAAATCAGCGAGTTAGGGTTTCGGTTTTGTTTTACCTCGTTCGGCCGAATCGGTTTGATTTCTTCGTAGATCGACGATGCACTGGGATCCTCTATGCCTTAATCGCAGTTTGGAAGCGAAAATCTTTGAAAATGAGAGAGATTCGAAGGAGCGAGGTGAGGTATAGCGCCGCGGTCGAGGGAGGGTAAAATGGAAGAGAGAGAAAATTAATCCCCCTTTTATACCCTTTCTGGAACTGTTGTCACCTCGGTCGAGATGGTCTCGACTGGACCGAGGTGGTACGGACCGAGGTGGTTCTTCAGAAACCCTAGTCGCCTCGGTTTCTCAAGAATCATCTCGGTCGAGGTGCTCTGACAGCAACCGAGATGTGTCCCAGTCAAACTTCGTCTTCTCAAATTCTCGATCTTCTGTCCTTCCAGTTATGCTCCTTCCCTAGATGTCACCTGTTATCTGTCTAAAACGCCAAAAACAAAACAAAGCAAAGCATCCGAAAAAACTATCTAAGTTAAACTAGAAAAAGGGAAAAGAAAGCAATACCTTAGGTTGCCTACCAAGAAGCGCTTGGTTTAAGGTCGCTAGCTGGACCATGATGCGTCTCAAATGAGGTATATTGGTGCAACCTCCTCAACCGGAGTTTCCGGTTTATACTTCTTAAGTCTATGACCGTTGACCTTGAAGCTTCTGCTCGTTTCGCCCCATATCTCAACTGCACCATGAGGAAAAACATGTTTCACAACATAAGGTCCGGTCCATCTAGATTTTAACTTACCTGGAAAGAGGCGGAGGCGGGAGTCGAAGAGTAGAACTAAGTCTCCTTCGTTAAGCTCCTTTGGGACGATACGCTTGTCATGCCATCTCTTCGTCCTCTCCTTATAGATTTTGGCATTCTCATAAGCGTTCAAACGCAGCTCCTCCAGCTCGTTGATTTCCAATAGCCGCTTCTCGCCGGCCTCCTTAATGTCGAAGTTCAACCATTTGATCGCCCAATATGCTTTGTGTTCTAATTCAACGGGCAAATGGCAAGACTTCCCATATACCAAATTATAAGGGGTGGTACCTATGGGAGTCTTAAATGCGGTCCTGTACGCCCAAAGAGCATCGTCCAATTTCATAGACCAATCCTTCCTCGTCCTAGAAACGGTCTTCTCCAAAATTGCTTTGATTTCTCTATTCGAGATCTCGACCTGTCCACTAGTTTGAGGGTGATAAGGGGTTGATACCTTGTGGGTTACCCCATACTTCGATAGAAGTGCTTTGAACTTCCGGTTGATGAAATGCGTTCCTCCATCGCTGATGATGATGCGTGGAGTTCCAAACCGTGGAAAGATAGTTCTGTTTAAGAACTTCACAACCACCTTGGCGTCGTTAGTGGGAGAAGCAATGGCTTCAACCCATCTAGAGACGTAATCAACTGCAAGAAGAATATAGAGGTTTCCTCCGGAGGATGGGAAAGGTCCCATGAAGTCTATCCCCCATACATCAAAGATTTCCACCTCTTGAATGTTATTAAGTGGCATCTCGTTCTTCCTTGATAAATTTCCTGTTCTTTGGCATGCATCACAAGAGACAACAAACGATTGCACATCCTTAAATAATGTAGGCCAAAAGAAACCAGAACGTAATACCTTAGCGCATGTTTTATCGGTGCTGGCATGTCCTCCACAAGGAAGTGAATGAAAATGCCGTATGACGCTATTAACTTCATCTTCCGGAATGCATCTTCGAAGCATCCCATCCGGCCCGCGCTTGAATAGCAGCGGTTCATCCCAGTAGTAATGGCGTACTTCCTTGAAGAATCTCTTCTTTTGAGAGTACGTCAATCCGGGCGGTACTTCCTGGCAAACAAGATAATTCACAATATCAGCATACCAAGGTCCTTTATTATCAAAAAGTTGGTGGATGAAATATTCCACCAACTGAGGATGAATTTCAGAGAAGGGAGTAAGAAGTTTGTTATTCTCAGCAGTCTCAGTTGACATCATCTCGCCATCGACCTCGGTCAAGGCGCAGAGGCGTTGACCGAGATGTTCTTCAGTCGCCTCGCTTAGTCTAGAAAGTGCCTCGGTCGAGGTACTACAACTGGGACCGAAACTTGAGATCTTCGTCTCCTGGATTAGCTTCTCAGTTTTAGCTCCTGGATCTTGTTCCAGTGCTTTTAAGCTCCGTATATCTGCATCACAAGAAGCATCTATACCTTCCTCCATTAAACTGAAACTAATAACTCTTTCGAGTGGATCGTTAATAAGGATAGAGCTCACCAATTCTCTTGATTCTTCTTCATCGTAGATGTTGAAGATATCATCGCTCAGCTGCTCCCTTTTCATGGCTGCAAGTAATGCGAACTCCACCTCATCGCCGCCAATGTTGAACTTCAACTTGGCGTTCTTGCAATCCACATTGCAACCCGAAGTTGCTAGAAATGGCCTCCCGAGAATAATAGAGACAGGATAATCTGCGGGAATATCAAGTACAACAAAATCTATAGGTAAGTAGAAGTTACCTAACTTGACCGGAACGTCCTCCAAGATGCCCACGGGATGGTGATGGAGCGATCCGCCATGTATAGTCGAATCTTGACCGGCTTTGGCTCTCCAAGTCCGATCTTCACACATATCTCCAGCGGGATGATGCTCACGCTGGTTCCTAGATCACAAAGGGCTTCACAAGTGACATCCCCAACTTGAATGGGAATGTAAAATGAGCCGGGATCTCTCAATTTAGGTGGCATCTTCTCCTTCATGATTTGAATGAGCTCCGAGGATTTAGATGTCATCCTAACTTCACCAAAATCTTCCAGTTTCCTCTTCCTTGATAGGATCTCCTTCAAGAACTTCCCATAGGCGGGAATTCCTAGAATAGCATCAAGGAAAGGAATGTTAATATGCAGTTTATTCATCAAGTCAAGGAACTTACCAAAGTGCTTGTCTAGATGTGCTCTGGCCCTTGACTAGGGGAATGGAAGTGGTGGTTTGTATACAGGGGGTGGAACATTAACTTCAGTTTTCCCCTCCGCTTTCTGTGGCTCCACCTCGGTTGGCATCTCGGTCGAAGTGTTCTTCGACTGCATCTGGACCGAGGTGGTCTTCGTCGGTACTGGCACCGACCGAGGCATTGAATCTGCAATTTTCAGTCCACTCCTCGTAGTTATGGCCATGATCTGGCCCTTGGGGTTGCTTTCCGTCCTTGCTGGAAGCTTCCTTGGATCTCTTGGCGCTTCATTCGCCCTACTTGCAAGTTGTTGTTCAAAGGCTTTTTGGGCCTTCGAAAATGAAGTCATAGAAGTCTCCATAGCATTAAGCTTGATCAAGATAGCCTCCAGAACTGCGTCTTTCTTTTTCGGTTGAGATGAACTTGATCATTGCCCCTGGCTTTTTAATGGAGTAGAAGAAGAAGAAGGGGAAGAGAGGAAAGGGTTAGAGGAATCGTTAGAGTTGGAGTTTGAATGATTGTTACCAGAATTTTGGTTGTTCGCCCTCCAGTTGTTGCTATTGGATCCTCTATTGTTGTTGTTATAGTTGTTGTTCCGGGAACCGTTGTTGTTGTTACGGTATCCATTGTTGTTGTTCCTTTGTCTTTGCTCTTCCTTCTTGGTTTGAGCAACCAAGAGTTCCTTCAATTGCTTCACGTCGTTCTTCAAAGACGTGAGTTGATTGTTGTTGGGCTGAGTTTCTTGGAAGTTAACTCTTTTAACTCCACCTTCAGCTCCTTGATGAGTGTACTTCTCCATATGCAAAGCTTGCTTCTCGATGAAGTCCCAAGCTTCGTCAATCGCCATGTCCATAAAGGTACCGGCGGAGAGTAGTTGGAGGTTGAACTAGGTGCTTCCGTCCAGTCCCTTGAAGTATATCTCCAATAACTCTAACTTTGGAATCCCATGATGCGGGCAATCCAAAAGAATGTCCTTGAACCGCTCCCATGACTTGGACAAGCTCTCCTTGTCCTTCATAATGAAAGTGTTGATCTTCCCTCTCATTTCAGCTGTCTTTGAGGGGGGAAAGAATTTGGTCAAGAATTCCGTAGTCATCTCCTCCCATGTGCTAATTTTTCCTGGAGGAAGAGATTGATACCAAGTAAGAGCTCTATCTTTTAAAGAAAAGTAAAAAGGTCTTAGCTTGTAGTTGTTATTTTCAATCCTTGAAGGTCTCAAGGTCTCCATCAAGATCTCATAGTTTTGAAGATGTTGATGTGGTGATTCCTTCTCTAGCCCTCCGAACTGGCATTGGCGAATCATGGATAGAACTTGCGGTCGAAGTTAATAGTCATGGTCCGCTGGATCTCCTAGGTTAACTCCTGGACACCTTAGTTGTTGATTAGGGTCCATCCTTTGACCTAGGGTTTGTGGGATTCCTGCAAGAAGAGCGCCTCGGACTGGCATCCGAGGTGGAAGTACCTCGGCCGAGGCGTCAGGTACTGGGACCTGCCTCGGTCGAGGGTCAGCGACTGGGACTTGTATCGGTCGAGGATCTGGAACAGGATCTTCCCTCGGTCGAGGTAGAAACTGGTCTCGTAAAGCTGCCATATCAGCTTTGATCGCTTCAGTCCTGGTGCGAGTTTCTTCTCTTTCCTGCCTCAATTCTTCCTTGCTGAGGCGTAGCAGCTCTAGCTCCTCTTTCAACTCGGCCTCAAGATCGCGATTGTCTTAGTGGGCCATCTTCGCTTCTCTTAAGCGTCGTTTGTATGTCTTTTCTGGTTCGGGATCGTAAGGAACGATTTCCTTCCCAGTGCGGGTTCTTCGCATAAACCTAAGAAAGAACCTGTAAAAGTCACTCCAGTAGAGTGGTTAGTAGACACGGGGGCGTGTGCCCCAAGAGCAAACCGTAACCGGCTCGGTCTAGACCAAGTCCCCGGCAACGGCGCCAAAAACTTGTTCGCTCCAAACAATGTGTGCAAGCTTTAAATTTATAACCCTAGACGTAAGCTTAAAACAAGGATGCGAACTCGCAGTGTACGGGTCAATCGTAGTAAAAAGCAAGGAATTCCAAGGGTCGATCACAGGGACTTAGTGAAACAAAGTCCAATTACGGTATGCTTAAGCAATCACTAACCACAAGCAATTAAAACAATCAAAGATGATAAACAGTCAATAAAGGAAACATGCAATTCTAGGGATTAAAGCATCTAGTTGTGGTTCCAACTCAAGATCTAAAGATAAGTGGACAAAGCTGAGATTTTTGCAAGGGGAAGGTGTTACTAAAGTGGAATAGATCACCGGGTAAGTCTCACTACTCACTAATCCCAAACCGTAACTCCTATTACAGGGTAAGTCTCAAGGAATTAAGATAAAGAACTATAACCTCAAACTAACACACCATCTAAGGGAATAGAATCAACCTTTACCGGGTAAGTCTCAGGCTAACTCACAAAGATGGGATGAAAACACACTCAAACCCCAATAAAGGATAAACCTTTATTACCTAAACTTATGATCTTTGGTAAACAAACAAAGGAATTACCGGGTAAGTCTCATCCTAGGCTTGCATTGGACCAGGAAAGGTGTAATAAGAATAGGATTTGACAAACTCTAACACTTAACTCTCAGTTTCGGATCAGATAAGTCACCTCGGTCAGAAGAATTCCACCCCGGCCGAGATGTTCATCGACTGAACGAGATGCTTAGGGTTAAGGTTAAAGACTCGAACTTTTCAGGGTCCTACTGGAATCTAAGATTATTCTATCATTGTTTTTCCCACAACCTTCAGCCAATCACCCTAGAATCACACAAAGAAATTAGCCACTCATCATCATGAAAGCAATAATCAAATATATGGGAAGAAGGTGAATATTTGAACAAGAAGAATTTAATGAAAAGACTTCAATAACTGAATCAAATATCACAACAAAGCGTTCCTTGGATAGAAATCCAACAAGAATGACAATAAGGAAGAGAATCTAAGGTGATCTTACAAGAAAACCTTCAAAAGCTATAAAAGCTACAATCTTCCTTCTTCAACCTTCAAAAGGTTCTTCAAATCTCCCAACTGGAGTATGGCTGTTGCGGTGTATAAATCCTGATCGGTGGTATAGCATGTGTCGGTGTAAGTGGGATACGGATTTGTGGAAAATCCAACCCTTTTTATAGGAAAAATACCCTCCAAAGATAAGATATCTTAAAAAGATCTCTTCCCATAAAAATAGGTAAAATATATGATCTAGCATATCTTCTTCCTTCCAGGAGCCAAGCCCAAAAATATAAGATCTCTTTCCAAAGATAAAAGATCTCAGCCAAGAATAAAATATTCTCGCCGCGTCCCAAGTGTTCGCCTCGGTCGAGTCGACTTCTGTGGATCACCTCGGTCGAGGTGAATCTGTGGTCAACCGAGGTGAGTCACGACTGAATGTGAAATCTCTCAAATCTGGTCCAAAGTGAATCTCTAATCCATGGCTATGCTTCCTGGATGGTTCCTTATGTTCCTGAATGTAGCTCCAATGACTCCATAGCTTCTTTTGCTCCTTTTTGATGTAAAACGTGCCATTTTACCTACGATTACAACAAAACTAGGTGTAGACCTCGATTCCCGCAAAGGTAGATGAAATGGTAATATAATCACATATTATACATACAAACATGCAGATTATTGAAGATAAAACGTCCAAACAAACCCCAAAATATAGACTATAATTCATGTTATCACCGCCCGCCACCATGAACACACAACCTCTTCCCTTGCTCCCGGCAGTTGCGCATGTAGTCTTAAGAGAAGTCTCGACCGTGGAGGATTTGTTCCACTTCCTTGTTGCCGATTGCCCTTTGTTGTCGTTGATGAACCCATCTGTTTCCGACACTGGGAACCACCATTGGCCCTCTTCCAAGCCCATTCTCAAGGGACACCTCCTTTTCCACCACAACGACCTCCACCATAGTTTTTGATTCTCAAACCCTAGTTTTTCCCTCTGAAAATGGAAGCAGATTGGTAATTGAATAAACTCTTATTTTCCTAAATATATACTTATATCACGAGTTTCCTTTGAAATTCTTTGAACAAACTCAGGCTGCTTATGAAATTGCTACCATAAGCAAGAGTTTTCTTTGAAACTCTTTGAACAAACTCATACAATGCTTCCATAAATACTACCACAAGCACGAGTTTCCGTTGAACCTCTTTGAACAAACTCATACTTGCTTCTGAAATTGCTACGAAAAGCATGAATTGGCTTCACTCCTAGTACTTTGCCTTTTCGAACCTCATTAGAAACCAAAAATTCGTACGCTAACTAGAATATAAAATATTCTCTCTAGCAAAGAGCTTTTAAACAAATTGAATCCAAATGTTAAGGTTTTCAAAAGGCCACAAACAATATCATTGTCTTTGTATTGTCGATCAAAATTAGAAAAATCTTAATCCAAAATATGAATAATCAACACAAATCTCAATCCGAAAAAAAAAAACTGTATTTTGAGGGAACTTCGTATTTTATCTCTAAGGTTAGAAGAAAATATAGGGATAACTTTTTTATTATCTTTTTTCTTTTCATTTGTTTTGTTTTTGTCTTTCATATTCTCTCTTACATCGACGTCTCCTTTTGTTTTATTTTTCATACACGTCTCTTTGCAAATTCGTCTTATCTTATGTATTTTCTAATATTTATTTTGTTATTTTGTATTTCATATTCTTGATTTATTTTTGGTTTTATAGTTGTAGTTTTCTTTATCGAGACGAGTTTTTTAAATCTAAATTCTCACAAGGAAAATATGAGGTATTTGTAATTTTTAGAGTTGCTTTTCCTCTCTTTTTAGCGGTTTGTGTATCAAGTTAAGATCATTTATTGATCTTTGGTTTTTAACTTATTTTTTGTAAGACTTTCTTAAATCTTATGTCCTCTTTCTTTTTTATTAAGTTGTTTTTGCATATCGTTTTTCTAAAATCAATGTCCTTATCTTTTTCTTATTTTTTTCTTGTACTTCTAATCTTCGACCTTGTTTGAAACTTCCCTCAAAACTAACTTATATAAACAATTGAAAGATTGAACCGTCATTCTAACCAAATATATGTTTAGACCCAAGCCAACTTGTTACCAGAAACCATCTATTAACACCAGCCTTTAAATTAAGTGGAGGAACAACATGAATAAGAGCGGAATGTCATGGTTTTCTTAAGTCGTTTATACTATCTAAATAATAGAGAGTTATCGGGTATATTCTTTGAACAATCTTAAGAGTGAGAATATGTGGATATCTCATATCAAATACTTTTTCCTAGCCATTCTCCAATAATCCACTATACTCCTTCAATAATCTCGAGTAACTAACTATTTCCTTGAACACTCTTGAGCAACTTATGCTCATGTGAACAATCTTGAGTGTAATGCTCTAATGTTTAACTATGTGTTGTACATTTACCTTCGTAGTGCCTCCCCGACTGCTCTAGATGTTGAGATCTATCGACCCTACTGATAGAGTTGAATATATGTCTTTTTTCATGGAACTATAATTGAAAATTTTAATCTTTTTGTTGAGAAAAGTTGTTTGAACTTTTGAAAAAACCATGAAGCTTTAGGCAAATATCTCATGACTTATGAACAACAACATTGATCAAACTACCTATGGAATCTATTTTCTCGACCAAGAATCAGAAATTCCGACCATGTTTTGTCTATGGACTCTAATTGGAATAAAGCTTTCCACCGATAAACTTGAAAATGGAAAGGATTCTCCTTTTTTGAGCTAGTTTATGAAGTTGTGAACTAATTTGAGTAAAAATATTCTTATTAATAAGTTTGTGAGTTTTGTTGACGTGGACCTTGGCATGTTCTTGCTTTCAAGATCTCCTAAAAATTTCGGTGTATGTCTAGAGTCGTGTCTGATTGAGGTCGTGGTGGTGTGCTTTCTTGACGGTTTCCTTTGATGGGAGGATTTTTCCCGATTTCTCGTCTTTCACTTCCCAAGAGTTTATGTCATGTTGTACATGCATCTAGTTGTGCTATTCGGATAGGGCTTGGCTTGCTCATTACCCGCTTCATGTTTGAGAGACGTTTTGCATTTTTGTGATGTTTGTCCTCCTCCGGCTTCACCATTCTTCTCTTTGTCACCGTTTTGATCTCCTCGGACGTCTCCTCCTTGATCTCCGGTTTTGATCAGCTTTGTGTTCACCACTTTTTATGGGATTTCAATACCGTAGCATATAGACTTACGTTGCAAGGTTTCGCGTCAACGGCTGGTGACGAGGTGCTATCGGAAGATGTTGAAGACTTCATCCATCTTGGATGCCTTGGGGTGGCCGGTCTCTAGAGATTGTTTCCCCTTTTACTTACCATTGTATAAAAAAAAAAAAAAGGAAAGCTACATCATTGTATATCATGTGTAAACTCAGAGGTCATTGGTGCATAAAATCATTCTCAAATATGAATATAATTTCAAACTCAACTTAAATTCAAATTTTCGAACATAAGCGGCATCAGCTAACGCAAAAAAATTGTCAAATGAATTTTCTACGAGCTAGTTTGCGAGTATTACTGTCACTTAATAATTCAAACATCGTCCACATAACTTTTCCGTTTTCTAATCACAGTGTGTCATAAAGGTGTTTTTTTCCCGAAAACCTTATAATATATCATTTATACATTTAAAACTCTCTCTAAATACCTAGAAAAAAAAAATCATATTAATTATGATTTGTAATATGATATAATTAGTAATTAGTAATTTAAAATAATTTTTTGTAAATTATTATAAAAAAAAACTCTAGGCTTATCAACGAATATTCAAATTAAGCTTGTATTAAAATAATTTTTTTAGCAATAACAAAAATTTATCAAAAATTTAAAATATAGTAACTTGTATATATATTCTTTGTTCTCACTCGACCACCGAAAAAGAATAATTCTTGTTGGCACGGATAACAACACACCCTTATAAGTTAATTATAAATCTCATTCAAATGATACGGGATGATAATTTTACGGGGTGTTACAATTTTTTCCCATTTCAACTCCTAACATCCACGTCAAATATAAGGATCGTTCACCGAACTGAGTGACCGCCTAGTAGGAAAATTACACTCGTAACTCAGGGTTTCCTCTCATAACATCTGCAAGACCCGAGGTCTATGCAAACTAAGCTTGGTTTAAAATTGTTTTTCTAGAAAATAACAAAAAATAATCAAAAATATAAAATATATCAACTCATTCATATATATATATATACACTATGTGTTCTTACTCGACAACTAGAAAAGAAAAATTTTTGTTGACATAAGTAGCAACTCATTCTTTTATAAGCTAATCATAAATCTCATTTAAATGATACCAGATGGTAATTTTATGGGGTGTTACATTATCGTCTAATATTTGTTTTTAATATGGTTGTTACTTTATCAATCAATTACTAAAAACCAATTTTTTTGATGTCTTGTCGATGTTTTTGGGCTTGTTTATTTGTATTTTATTTGTATTTCATTTAGTTTATCAACATTTAAAATTTTGTGGATGTGTACTTAAGGATGAATTTATTTTTAAACGGTTTATATGGGTTTAAAAACCACTCAAATATAAGTGAATGAATCGAAGCTTATATGGGTTTGTGGGTGTGTACTTGAGGATGAATTCATCTCTTCGTATTCAACATTATTCTTCGATTTTTTAGGGACATAAGTGTCTTTCGAAGTAAAATAACCCCCAAAAATAAATTCCAGTAATCACCTTGATCTAGTTTATTTATATAGACCCGAAAATAAACTATAAAACTCATATAAACTCAATTAGTTTATAAAGCCGAGAATAAATTAGAACCTTACTAAACAAGCCGTTAGTTAAGTAGGTGTTACTCTGTCAAAAAAATATCTAATTTTAAAAGAAGAAGTTTTCTTATTTTAAAAGAAAAAAAAATCCTAACAACAATACTTTTAAATTATGAAAAAAAATCCCAATTTTAAAAAGGTTTTCTTAATGCCCAAAGATTTTTTTAAAAAACTTTTTTCAGGAAATCTGGGCATAAAAATTATTGAAAAACTGCTTGGAAAAGCTGAATTTTTATTCTTGGAATTTTCATCAAACTTTTTTTCTGAAATATTCTTTTTGATGTTTTTTAAATTACTAAAAATTTTATGAACAACAACTACCTATCACCTAAAATAATTGAAATAATTTGTATAATCATCAAAAAAAATTATTTTTTTAATTTATCGATGATATGATAACCATATTAAAATTAATTGATTGTTGATATTTTGTATATAAATTATTAAGTTTTAACGTTTATAATTTTAACTCAAGGTGATAATTTTTATTTATCTTGATGTTTTATATTTAATAATGTACATGTATTTAGGACGAATGCAATAGTAAATTAAAAAAAAGATTAGGTCACGCAAAAAGTATATAAATATATAGTAGTGAATATGAAGATGGTGGTGTGTGACTTGGTGTGGTGGGGATAGTGGACGACATTTCAACGCTATTTGGTATGGACCTAAAGGATCTTCCCACATGCCCCATTTCTGCTCATTCCCACTTTTTCCTTTCTATTTTAAGTCTTCCGTTGGAGATTAATTTTAGACGCGAGTAGTAGAGAGTTTTAACATTTTATTCGTAAGTAAGATTTCTGTCACATTAGTTTAAGGGGTTGATAAACGTACCGGCGAAAATCTCTAATAGTCATTCCAACTACGCACTTCGCGTGCGTAATTGATGATATCCTCAACTACGCATATGAGGTGCATAGTTGGAGTCCAAGAAATAAAAAAATAACAACTACGATTACGGAGAGAGTAGTTTGAGTTCCAAAAAAAAATTTTAATTTTTTTTGGTACTCCAACTATGTTCCCCGCAAGCGTAGTTAATACATTTTTTTTAGGAACTCGAACTACGCCCTCATATGTGTAGTTGAAGACATTATCAACTACGGACGCGAAACGCGCAGTCCAACTCCTGCTAGAGGTATTATCTAGAAGTCGAAAATTTTTGTTTCTCCAAACGTCTGGAGGGATCTCTGTGGCAATATTGAGAGGATTAGTGGTGTTGAGGTCACCAAAATTCTTGGGAACTACCTTGGTGTTCCTAAAGTTTCGAGAGACACTTTTTTCTCATTGTTGGATAAGATCAACCTTAAGCTTAATGGGTGGAGAAGCAACACGTTGAGCTTTGCGGGACGTGTCACGCTGACTAAGGCCGTCCTCACGTCCATTCCCGTCTACACTATGGCTACCCTTACCATCCCGGTGAGTGTGACCAATGAGATTGAAAAATTATGTCGTAAGTTTGTTTGGGGCCACGTGGATGGCCATAGTCGGATGCACACTGTAAGTTGGAGCGAGATTTGTTTACCAAAAGACAAAGATGGGTTAGGCATTTGTTGTATGTTTGAAACCAACAAAGCTCTTATCGGAAAGCTTGCGTGGAGATTCTTGAAGGACAGAGAAGTATTATGGGTTAAAGCTATGGAAAGTAAATTTTACCGAAATGGAGTTTTAAGCAGGTCTTCTGGTTCATACATTTGGAGGGGCATTACTGACAGCTTGTTTAATGTTGTATCTAAAGGAGCCAAATGGATGCTTGGAGATGGACATAACATCAACTTTTGGAAGGACGTCTGGCTGGACAATACCCCTCTCATTGATGATGCGTAAGACCTTGCAGAGCCAGGAGAACTATTATGCTCGGTCAGAAGCTTCTGGTCTGCTAACCTAGGTTGGGACTGGTAGTGGATTGGGCGAAAGTTGCCGGCTTCCACCCTGTTGAAGCTTGAAGCAGTTAAACCGGGTGAACTTGAGTCCAACGAATGGGAGAGCAACGAGGTCCTTGATGTCATGACGTCCTCGGCTGGCGCTTCACTCAGGATGGAAACTTTTCTACTGCTTCTACCTACAGGTTTCTTGTCGGGGTTGATGACATCCAGTTCAGTGAGGGGGCGGTCTTTAAGACCTTGTGGAGACTTAAAGTTCAAGAGAGAGTTAAAGTGTTCATTTGGAAGATTTTAAAGGGGGAGTTCTTTTCAATGAGGAAAGGAGGAGAAGGCACATTAGCCAAATTGATGATTGTGTGTGCTGCGGATATGCGTCAGAGTCCTTCATCCACCTATTCAAAATTGTGCTAGAACTAGATCCATGTGGCATTCCTTACAACCCGGGCGCTACATCGACAATTTCTTTTCTACACCATTTTCATCTTGGTTTAGAGGTAATATACTAACTAAAGCTCTTTATAATGATGATTGTTTGTGGAGTAAGTTATTTGCAGTAGGTATCTGGAGGATATGGAAATGGCATTCCATATCATAACGATGCAACCTTCTCTAACATTACATACGGTGACAATAGAAGTTGGGATGTCAAGGTGGCTACTAAAGAGTATATCCGTGTTTAGAGCAGTAGACATGAGAATTGTGGAAGAACCCCTAAGAGCAAGACCAACGTTGATTGGCTACCCCCACCTGATGGCTTCGACAAGGTGAATACGGATGGTTCCAGGAAGGTGGAAGGTTTTGTTAGTGCAGCAGGTGTGATTAGGAACAGTGCAGGAGAATGGTTGAGAGGCTTTGGTGTGAATCTTGACATATGTTCAGTCCCTGTAGCCGAGCTGTGGGGATTGGTGCATGGTCTTAAGATCGCTTGGGAGCTTGGATTCCGATCGGTTATTTTCGAATCTGACTCTCAACTGTTCATTAACTTGATCACTAACACCATTGCAACCCACCGTCCTCTTGTCAGTCTGGTACGTACGTGCCAAGACTTTTTGAAAAGCGACTGGACTATCCAGTTTCGTCATGCCTTCCATGAGGCGAATAGTGTAGCGAATTTCATTGATAATTATGCTTTGAACCTTCCTATTGAATTGAATGTATTGTTTGACCCGTCGGAGGGTGTAGTTGACCTTTTGCTTGATGATGTACGGGGTCGGGCTATCCCCCGCATGATGACTACTTAGCCTCTTTCCAATTAATAAAAGCGCGTCTAGACGCGCCGGAGACCACTACCTCTCCTTCCCACCAAAAAAAAGAAGAGATTTTTGCCCATAGATTTAAGAATCACGTAGTTTAATAGTTATATTTCAACTTTTTACTTATTTCTACTTACAACAAAGAGTCTTGATTTCCCCTTTTCCTTTTTTACTTTTCTATCTATTTGTAATAAATTAATAAATTGTGTATTATATATATTTTTATTATAATAATATTACTAATACTATTATAAGTAAACATTAATCCTAAAATTTAGCATGTAAATATTTTTTAAAATTAAATAAAATAAAATTTTGAATTACAAACAACTTAGTAAAAAAGAAACACAATTTAAATAACAACCAATATAACAAAAATTACTTACTTAAATAATATCAAAATAACAAAAATATCTAAAATAAATAACAAGAACAGAAAAAACATAATTTAAATAACAAACAATCTAATAAAAAAATGCAACTACAAATGTTTAATGATTATCACCAAGGATTCCAAAGCTTTGCCATATATGCTTAACTAAGTCCGCATTTAGTTACGTATGCATACTTGTGTCGCGAAGTACACTCCTATTTTGTAAAAACTAGTCATTCAAAATATAAGAACCTAGGTGATCGACTCATTAACAACGACGTGATCGAATTGTGATGGATCATAGTATAGTTGATAGATATCACGTTCATCTTCAAAGATCATATTATGCAAAAGGATGCATATCCTCATTATTTTTCCGATCAAATTATTGTCCCAAGCAAGCACAAGATGACGTGTAAAAGCAAAACGAGCTTGCAAGACACCGAAAGCTCGCTCCATGTCTTTACGGCATGACTCCTGACGTTGGAAAAACAATGTATCTTTCACACCAAATGGGTGTCAAATTGAGGAGACAAATGTAGCCCATGTAGGATAAATGTTATCGACAATGAAATATGTCATGTTACAATGATTACCATTTACAACAAAATCTATCGTGGGCTTAACCATCCAACACATCATCAAAAAACAATAGAATAGTTGAGAACATTAATATCATTACACGTACATGGAGTTCCAAAAAATGCACGACATATCTACAAATCGTAAGATGCAATAACTTATAGCACCAAAGTTGACTTTTTATCACCCTTGACAAATTGATCTTGTCAAATAGTCGGACAGTGTTTCCATTTCCAATGCATGCAATCTATACTACCGATCATTCCAAGCCACCTCGTTGTTCTATTAAGTACAGTAGGTGTTGCATATTTGTCTAATTTACGGGTGTTTATGCAACATCGGAAAGGGGGAGAGTGAGTGAGGAACTGAATGACGATGTCCTTGTGAAGGCTCGTGTTTTATATACGGATATAAAGCAAAGTTTAATCATGAGAACATATGGTGCACGTTTAAAAATGTAACACCCCAAATTCTAGGAATTCGGAAAGCTTTAGGCTAGGACCTCACAGTGGGTCCCGACCCTCAGAGTAACAACAATATCACTGGATCTTCCAACAAAACACAAATAAATGAAAACCAAAATAGATAAAATATAAAAAGGTATAACAAAGGAAAAGTGAAAGACTTTCAGCCGAGTTCAACAACAAACTGAAAAAGACACCAACAATAACAAGAAACACTGATCCTGTCCTATAATGTACAGGAACCCCGACTGACCACTCCGTCCGGATCACTCAACATCTCTAACTTGAAGGACATTTACAACGATGGTATAAACCGTTAGCTAACATTCTAGATATTAGAATAACAGTAAAGGCACAAACACATATAAAATATAAACATATAGCATGCTTTACTCACAACCGGTTATTATCTTTTAATAAGCCATTCATTACTAATTCAACTTCTTTTGTGACATGAGAATCTCCCAAAACTCCCCCATGTTCCCGTTAACGACAAGAATAGATCAGATGCATCTATTTTGACCTGTGGGCTTGGTCGCACGAGCACCTCCCAACAGTTTCCCCATTTTGAATTGGACAAGTGGTCACTGCCCAGTTATAATACACTTGGGTCAATTACCGTATAAGGCTAGGTCATCCTAGCCCGGTTTAGCGTTATAACGATAAAGTAACCAAACACCACTAATACAATCAACCTAATACACGGAATGCAGCTAAGTAAGTCCAAGGGACTTACCTGTATCAAGGTAAACTAAAATCCGTAAACTGCTCAGGTTTCCGCAGGAAAAGATCTATGCCTTCTCGGACAAGACATCCCGAATCAGAACAATCCCAAATGCTAGAAGTCTGCACTTCTAGTCTCATTGACCTCTACCAGGTCTACAACAACGTGTTAGAAGGTTTGTACTTCTAGTCTCAATGATCTCTATCGGATCTCCAACATGATAGGAAGCACTATTCCTAGTCTCAAGATCCTTAAGGATCAACATCAACATAACCAACTTAGGTTTCTAAACCGGCACTCAAGAGTCCACAAGCCACTAAATGGCAGTCACCCTAGTTCATCTAGGTCCAGCCTAGCATGATCTAACACCAGGAAAGGATAAGGAAGCAGGGAGGGAAGTGACTTACCAAAAGACGGTAGCCATTGGAGGTAACACGCAACCGCGGGTGATAGGAGGCACAGGCGTTGTGACAAAGAACTAAAGCCGTGAACGCGGTGACAAGAGGTTGCGGGGGCGGTTGCTTGCAGTCGCGGGGCGGTAAAGTGACATAGGCGAATGTCGGGACTTTTTTTTACAACAGAATCACACCAGGTTGGCTTAACTTTCCTTTGTGATTCTTCACACCACACACTTAACCACAAGAGCCTGGATATACACATACAACAATCAAACCATGGCCAACTAGAATCAAGACTCAATCTTGATTCTTGCTAAGAAGAAGAAGAAGGGGAAAAAGAAGAGAAGAAAAGAAGCATGCATTAGGAGTACACGAGAGAGAAAAGAGAATGTATAGGAGAAGAACTTACAAGATTTTGCAGATCTCACAGAACAAAGGCTGCATCTTGGCTCACGGTTGAAGAAGACAAGGAAGTAAGAACAGAAAAACCACGAAGAAAACGTGAATAAGAAGAGGTGTGGTTAGGGGAAAGAGAAAGGTATAAAACTAGGTTAGAAGATAGAGGAAAGACGATCCAAGATTAGAAGATAAGATCTTCTAAGGAAGGAAGATAAAAACAGATCTTACATGACCTGGGGTTAGCCGCACCGGCGACAAGAGCACTTGGCCGCGACCGTGAGCCATCATCACCGCGGGGACGGTGACGTGAAAAACTGGGTGTTACATCAGAAATACCATAAAAAGAAGTTTTGTCTCAAAATTTGAATAATCCACAAATGAACAACTCAAACTAACATAGAAAAACCACCGATCACAAATCATATTCCCTCATGGGACACATAAATCAGGTCATCACACATATGCACACAAACTCAACAAGAAGGAAACGGGAACTCACCCGTCGATGCTATACGTACATCTAGCTCATCATAATACTCTGGATAGTTCCTCCGGATACTATCCTTTGTCTCCCACGTAGCCTCATCACCTCCTCGCATCGACCAATGTACTCTCATCATCGGTATGTCCTACAACCGTAAGCGTATCGTACTACGCTCTAGGACAACTATCGGGTGCGCTACGAATGTATGGTCTAGCTCGACCACTAAAATATCATGGCTGACAATGTGTCTCAAGTTTGGTACGTACTCCCGTAATTGAGACACATGGAAGACCGGGTGAGCACCCTCTAGTCTCAGTAGCAAAGCAAGTTTGTATGTTACCTCTCCAACTCGCTCAAGGATCTGAAGTGGAAGAGGTGGTCGACCCAAGGTATAAAACTAGGTTAGAAGATAGAGGAAAGATGAACCAAGATTAGAAGATCGAATAATATATAAAAGGAAGAAAGATAAAAACAGATCTTTTGCGATCTGGGGTCAGCCGCACCCGCGGCTAGACGGCAAGAGCACTTGGCCGCGACTGCGAGTTATGGTCACCGCAGGGGCGGTGATGTGAGAATCGGGCAAAAGAATATACCAAAACGGCAAAGAAATGTTCAACCAACATCATCAAAACAAGGGGATAGCTCCAAGAGGACAAAGGTAAACAAATCTGGAGCATACACATCAAGCTCCAATCCAGGATCTCTATCAAGTGGAGGTGGAGCCCCAAATAGCTCATGTGTCCGTCCTTTAGGCGAGCTAGTTCGAAGAGGGTGAGGTAAAGACCGGTAAGTACAATAGAGACCTTTGATAACTCAATATCACTAAACATTTTAGATAGTTTGAAGACTACACAGCTTGAGGTTTGCTTCCAAGAGTTGAAAGTAAAGAAAGAATTGTGGATGTTTCATGTCATTTTTGAAGCTAGGAAGGAAAAAGAAAGGGAGGAGAAGGTCAAAGCGAAGAATAAGCAAGTGAAATTAACCATTTTTTTCTAATTTGATGAAGAAAGTTAGGTTCCTTGACTCCCGACGAAGAGAGGGTGATGAATCAGTTGCTCCGTGAACTTTCTAGTTGAGTTTATGTTTAATCTTAGGGACCTTTAAGGTTGGTATTGTTTGTTTAGAGTTGTCGTCTATGTTTTATTTCAAACTTATGTTATAAATTACGTGTTATGTTGAACTTAATGTATCACTTTAAGTTGTTTTCTTTGGAAATTTTATTTGTAAATTAATGTCTCATTTTATGTTTAGCATTCATTTTGGATTGTGTTTTCTATCATAAATAAATATAGAAAGAAATATCTTATCAGATAGATAAAATTAAATTCTTATGTATTAAAATAAAATTTGAAAAATGTTAAATGTTCATTATGTGAAACCCTATATACGTTACAAGAAGTCAAAAAAAATTGTTGAAACATATTCAAAGTGGATGTCACTAGATAAATAAAATTAAATCTAATTAAAAAAAATTGGGTAAAGGTAACTTGATAGAAAAAGAGAAATAACATATCCGGGTCTATTAAGACCCAAATATGTTGAGAACATAGCTAAAGTGCATGCCTACGACATGTGGTCTATGGCCCAAAATAACACACACATAATACTCCAGATGGACATGCAATCCTCGTGAACATACCAACTACTTGATATCAAAAGTCATGAAGATACATTTGAAACCGGCCCAACTCATGAGCCTCGTCCACCTTTGCCAAAGTCATCAACAAACATAGACACTCACAAGCCAACCAAGTGCCCAAACCTCGGGTCAGTGGGCAATCCACTTTCGGCAAAGCCATCAACAACCTAGAACCAAGCCCGACACATACATAGATAAATACATCGAAGTATGGAGCAGAAAATTCCGGTAAAAACCAACTACTAAGATATAATCCTCTTTGTAGCTCTAGCTCGAGTGGGAAAAGCCTCATGCAGTAGAGTGTAGACATGGGTCTTGATCAACCACACAAGGACATCTATCAGAATTCTATTCTTGTCAAATACCAAGGAATTCCTAGAATAGCAAATGTAGTAGACCGTGGCAGAAAACGCATAAATCATGGATCTGCTCGTCCAAATCCTTCCATGTACAATATGAGTTAGCCAATGTAATATCTCTGATCTAGTAGTAATATCTCCAAGGATCCCGAAATATGCACCAACCTACCTCCAAACCTCTTGTGCATATGTGCATCCCAACATCAAGTGGTCATGAGACTCACTCTCACCTCATACACCTACTACAAGTAGGATCAATATTGAGAAAATGTAGTCTATCTCAGGTAGATAATCGGCCAATAACCGCCATACATAGTATAAAGTAGTGCTTGGGCGGATTGTCCGGGTCCCAAACTAATTTGTATCAGTCCACCTCCTCTTCATGCGATATAAACATCTCATAAGCCTCAACCACTCGGAATATCTCTTCATGGCAGCAAGACTCAAGTGTCTCTCTCAACGACGTCATTTAGTCGGTGAAGGCATCCATCTCATCTCTAGCACTAAGAATTGCCTTCACCAAAGGCAAGTCTTGGTGGGTGACAGACCACTACTCTGGCTCGGTGGTGTGTAGGTATTTGTGGTGAATCCATTTAAGCTATAGACTGCACGGTGGTCATAAATGTGCTAGTAGTACTTGCACATGAATGCTACATGCAAAGACATGAGATCAGTAATCCTAAACCTCCCTCCATATTTGGCGGAAACTATGGACCATGCAAGACGGGGCTAACTCTAAAAAAATTGTCTAAAGACTAGTAAGTTTGTCAAGCACCGACATTGGAACTAGAAGAAGGGATAACCAAAAGCTCGTAGTACCCTAAAGAACTACTCTGATCAACTCCAAACGACTAGCAAATGTCAAGTGTCTCTTGTTCCACGAACAAATGTGTCTCCCAATCCTATCAACAAGAGGAGAGTAGTCTCCAAATCGAAGAATAGTAGAAGAAATAGGAACCCCCAGGTATCCGAAAGGGAACTCTCTTGCCGCAAATTTCGAGAACTAGGTCAACTCAGCCGCCGCCTCCTCATACATAGATGTTAAGTATATGGAGGATTTAGAGAGATTGACTGTCAAACCCAAGATCCCCTCAAATCTATGAAGGCACTCCATCAGATATCAATAGACGCTCTATCATCCCGGTAGAACATTAGCACATCATCTAGATACATCAAATGTGAAATCCTAAACTCCTCACAATTCTTATGGAATCTGAGTCCTAACCTAGAAGTCTCCACCCGAATAATCCTCGAAAGAAACTCCATGCAAATCACATATAGGAATGGTGATAAAGGGCATCCTTGCCTCAGTCCTTGACGACCCTGAAAGAACCCATGTGATGTTTTGATTACCAGGATTGAGCTGTTCAAAAATAATTGATGACATAGAAAGGGGACAGAAGTTACTTCATATCCACTATAAAAATATAGTGTACCTACTAATTAGGCATGTTTAAAATCGGTTTGAGTCGTTTTTTTGTGACTAAAAGTCAAGTTTGTTCATTCGAACTAGATTTGGAATTGACCTTGAGATCATATCAGACCCATCCGATAGCCGTGTCAATGTCTCAATGTTGGTTATCCAATTTTACATACTCAATTTATCCTTTTAGGGTAAATTATGAAATTTCAAAAATTTTGGGCATTTCCTACAATTATAACTTTGGGCCGCTTAATTGTCCTTTTTTTAACCAATCTCCATGAAATCAAACACCGTGTATTTTTTATGTTGCACCTCTTGAGCGCATGTCATAAATATATTTAGACACCGCACATTGGTTGATCGAACTACATCAGCAATGCCAAACTATTTTTATGTTGGGGGTGGCAAATGTCTTGCTTCAAATATTGGGTCGGTCCATAAATAAAGGAAAATGAACCGGCCAAGGCTAAAACTTTCCGTGCCAGAGCGGTGAGAATCTTTGTTCCCTCTCACATTATTTTTTTAATAACTGAAAATCAAAAATATATAGTCAACATAATAAAATTAGAGTGCATAGTCTACATAATTAAAAAAAGTGCATTATTATCCCCTTTATTTCTTTTCTTTTTTCTTTTTTCTTAAATTATTTAAAAAGATAAATCATTTTAAAAAATGCATACTTTATACACATTATAAAAAAAATACATACTTATCAAAACTATCCATAAAAATAATGTAATATCTGGAATTTTTATTCCGTATAATCCCGTAGAAAACCTGATTTCGATCCGTTGATCCTTATATGTCTACCTAGACGGACACAATATCTCAAAATTTTATCATTTTATGTAACATCACTTCACATAAAATGATAAGATTTTAATAGCAAAACCTAATCCACCAAACCCTAATTTATATTATGACATGTTCTTGACAAAGTTGTGACGCCCTTTTGACCAGACCAAGACGAGACCATGACGAGTTATGATGGGACCACGACAAGATCATGACAAAACCGTACATGGACTTGACAAAGCCATGACATATTTTGACAAAGCCTTGACAAAACTCAGCCCACTTTGCCTCTTGTTTCAGCCCACCTCTTGTACTTACCTTGTCCAGCCCTTGGCTTGTCCCTTGCTGGCGGATTGGACCAGCCCAACAGTGAAGCGCCAACCCACTAGTGAGAGGCCTTGTTGCAACCCAGAGTAACGCCAGCCTCTTCTCGTAATGCTTAAGAGATGCCTCATTTTCACATTTAGAAACCCTAGAAGCCTTCTCCCCCGCTTCTCACTTTGAAGGTCGTCTCATCAAGCAGTTCCGGCACCAACCACTGCCTCCTACACGGAACTCCGAGCCTCATCCCCTCGCTAAACTCGTCTCTCCCTCACCGGCGCCATGGCGTGCCCAACCTCGCCCTTTCTTCCAACCGTCGAAAGCAGCAGTGAGCGGACGAGCCTTCTCCTCTCCAGCACAACGACCTTACCTCGTGGCCAACAGGGAGACACTTGCCACTCTTCTGTCCGGACAGCAAGCCTCGCAACAGCAACCCAAAGGAGGAAGACTGCAGTCGACTTCTTTCTGCACACACAGTGACACGGTGCGCTAGGACCAGACCACAGTTGTGCCGGGCCGCAGGTGCGTCATAAGCCGCCGCAGGTACGCCTTCTGGAGACTATGGTTGCTCTTCCATCTTGGTTCTCTCCCTCCAGGTGCACTCAAACCCGAGTGAATTGGGACCCTTGCTTCTCCATTTGCATACTGCAGCAACCATGCCTCCATCTTTTGTGAGTCTCATGTATGACCACCTTATTTCCTCCTTGCTTCCCAACATAAAAATATTCTGCTAATAGTTCCTCTAAATCATCTTAGAACCCATACATTGCAGCCAAAGGAACAATTACAAGGAGCTATTACATCTTTTTTAGCTTTCCAACATTGACAGGCAGTCAAAATCGGGGCCAATTTTGGGTAAGCTAGACTCCTTCTTTTTGGTTGGTTTTCGGATATGTCATAGACGGTATTGCATAGTAAATCATAATAAAATTTTAGAGGAATCCATGTTACAGTTTGAGAGTTATGATGTTTCAAAGTTGAATTTTGGATATGATATAGTTGGCATATTTTTGTAGAACATAGTAAATTTGAGAGTATTTAATCGAGAGGTTTAGGAATTATGATTTTTCAAAATTAAGACAGTGTGTTGTTTTGTTAAGTGTTTGCTGAAATTTCAGAAACTCTGTTGATCAGTCAATTTGAGCATACCTTTTGATGCCTTAGAGATAAGATCCACCGTTCCGTTTTTGAGATGTTGTTTAGTGCCATGCATAGGTTAATATGTCAAAAGTTGGGATGAATCCAACGGTGGGATTTAGAATTATAGAGGCTCAAAGTGGACTTGTTGTACAGTTAGAAAACATACTCAGATTTTGGCTAAGTATAGAAAATTTCAAGTGTTGTAACCAACTTTGGAAATTTTTGTAGAAGTGATGGTTGAACAGTTTTAAGAAATTTTTGTTCCTATGAGTAGATGGGATATCATAGATGATCTAGAGAACTATTTCGGAATTTTTATAAGTTTATTCGAATTTCATATTTGAAGCCAAAGTTGGACCATAGTGACCTTTTTAGAAGGTTAAAGAAAACATGTAAAGTTCTAGTCTTGACCTAAACTCAACTTTAAGAGTTAGAATATGATAGTTAGTCTCCAATAAGAATTTAAGTACATATTACGAAATTTTTTGAAGATTCGGGACTAAGGGTAAAATGGTCATTTCACCTTAGACGTGTATTTTAGTATATTTCTCTTCCGATAGGATCTTATATCTTAGAAGTCTAAGAATTCTAAGTATATTGGATATGTGTTGATCCACTTGCCTCCTTTGACAGGCAACCGATTTATACAGTTACAGATTGAGTTGTGATTAAGAGAGTCGAGATTTGATTCAAGTAAGTCCACGGACTTACTTAGATGGCCTCTTGTATGAGTGTAATGTGTATGAGTGGTGTTTGTTAGTTATGATAAACAACGAAACCGTATTAGGCCGACTTTATTATAGTATGTTATTGACCCAAGTGTATGATAACGGGTCGTGACATCATCTGCCTAGCTCTTGCGAGAGACTAGAGGTTTCCTGCGACCAGCCCAGTCAGGTAGACGGTCAGATGCATTAGTACCATTCCTCGTTGGTAAACGGGGACAGGGGCGAGGTTTGGGAATCCCTCGTGTCACAAAATAAGTATCATTAGTAATGACATATCACCTAATTAAAAGATAATACAGGATTGAGTGTTGCATGTTGATTGTGTATGTTGTGTGTTTGTGCTTTTACCTTTATACTTATGCATAGAATGTTAGCTAACAAATTTATACCGCCTTGGAGATGTCTTGCAAGTTAAGACAGTTGTAGAGAGATCCGGAGGGAATGGTCAGCCGGCTCCACGTACCCATTTAGTTGGGGACGAGGTTGTCTTATGTACTTCATATGCGTCATTTTAGTACCTTTGCTTTGTAAGGTTGATACATATCCTTCATGTATATATTGTTTAAAGTTTTCAAATATTTTTAATACTTTTGTGCCTTATTGTAAGATCCTAGTAAAATTGTTGTCAAACTAAGGTCGGGACCCATTGTGAGGTCCTAACCAGTAGCTCTCCGAGTTCTAAGAATTTGGGGTGTTACATTATGGTATCAGAGCTCTAGGTTGGCAACAATGGCACTTGAAATCTTCTGAAAGACCGAATGTATAAAATAACTGGAACCCGAAAGGGGTCTAAAATTTTCAAAACGGAATTATGTTTTTACACGCACGCATAGTCGGTTGTTGGGTTAGTAGTACGTCGGACCACCATTGCTCTCCGTGGATGTCTGCAACTTGGATCGATAGGAGTTAGTTTATAGACTTTTTATGATGTATATTATAATATGTTATATACATGTGTATGCTTAGCTTGTTAGTATCCTAAAGGATATTTTATATCCTTTAGTCGTGATATCACGAAGCGATTATCGCCTCATGATAAATCAACAGCGGACTTGAAGAATCTCCAACACGAGGCAATGGAATCGGACCTTGAATTGAGTATTATACTCGGGTAGGCTGCTTGGTGACCCTTACAAATCATCCAAAGAACAGGTGAGCAAGGAAGTAAAGTTGTGAAGATCATTTTTACCACAAGCACAATCAGATGAGTAAGAAATTCCTGAGTAAGTTCAGTTAGAAGGAATAGAAGATCATACAACGAACTCGGGCATACGAGGCCGAGAGATGAAGTTAGAAGAACCATGCAAGAGACTACAAGAGCGCGGAGTAGAGATAACATTATTGGAACGAGACAAGTAGAATTGAGTACTGTAATAGCTAGGATTTCCGTACTCTAATTAATGTTGATTAGCTTAATCGTTGATAGCAATTGACATATAACTCGCGAAGATTTCGCAAGTGATGAGTATGAGTCCCACCATTATGTTCCTGGAGTAATTTTGGACGTTTGGGGAATTTTTACTTTTTTCCCGGGTAATTATTTTTACCCTCCGGTGTTATTTGGAGCATTTGGGAGCTCCAATTAATAAAAATGCAGTTGAGAGAAATGATCAGGACATCGATATGTCCTAGATATGAAATGGCATGGAGAGGTCAAACGGCCAAAAGAGTCGCTATTTCGTTTCTTAACGGCTAAGAAACACGGCTTAGGAATACACGTTTTCCGAGGCAGTTGTGGAATAATTATCTCTACAATATTCCATATTAATTATTTCAATCTTGAGAAGCTTGGAGAAGGAGGTTTGACCCGCCTTTGGATCGGTTAAAGGATAATTATCGACTTCGCTAAAGGATAATTATCGTCTCCGCTATAAATAGCGGAAATTCCTTTATTAATTCATTTTCTTTCACGTTTCCTCGTAAAAGCTCTGATTTCTCTCGACCTTCAAACTCATATCTACTCTCCGTTTCTAATCCGATTTCAATTCTGTTTGAGTTTTTGGATTCCTCTCTTCATTCTCTTCATATCGGTACGGGGTTTCTGCATTTCCGAGCAGATGAAGAGCTGGTCGAGCATATATGTCACCAGGCAGGTTCCGTCACTCAGATTCCGGTGTATTTGATGATGTCCATGTGTAGCCTGCGTCGTTGTGATTCCGAATCTTCTTTCAGATCGTCAATTGGGTTAGTAACGAATAAGTTATGAATTTATTCGTTTTTCGTACTGCGATTTGGCCTAAATTGACTTTAGGCTTGTCAAATGGATAATTAGAAATTCCTTTATGGTCGTTATATTAATCTGGTGATTATGGGTAGTTTGTTTGATGAAATCTGATGACAGGTGGGTTTAGAAATTGCCTACGGGCAAAACGTTATTTTGGCGAAATTTAATTAATTAATTAAAGGTTAATTAATTAAATTAGGATTAGAATTGAGATTGAGGAATGTCGATTAGATACTACCTTGAGATTTGAGGAATTGTGAGTTATGTTGAGATATTGAAGTTTAGTTGGTTGTGAGGCTTATAGATTGAGTATGATCCTTATGGATCCCTTGGATCTAAGTGTGACCTTTTTGAATGATAGGAGTATTTATATCTCTTTATGCCTTGTTATTAGGCAATGTCCCTCTCATTATTGGAGGTTGATCGTGGTTGTGATTGTACGAGGTTGAGGTAAGTCCGTAGGACTTACTTAGCTACCATCCTTATATTGGGTGTTTGCATGAGTGGTGTGTGTTACATGTTTGCTATGATAGCACGAGATATCGTTTATACTGACCTATGTTTTATTGACTGCCCCGTTGCGTGGCTGTGATAATCTTTCTCTTTCATCCTGCCATGGATCCTGGGAGGTTCTCTGACGTCAGGCCAAACTGGTTTACAGGAACGGCGCAATCCACTCCCAAAGGGTACACGGATTGTGTGACCGATACTCGTACAACTGAACATAGCACTTAGGGCGGAGATGATACGGTCCTCGTGTCACATAGTTTCATCTATCTATATATACGCGATTTGAGTGAATGACTATTATATAAAGATAATAAATGGGTAAATGTGTGATAGCATCCTGATGTGTTTATCTTTCATGATTGTGCTTATGCATTACCTCATATATGTATGGTTAGCTAACGGTTTCATACCGTGTTGTAGATGTTTGCAGGATAGGCGCTGCTGGGTGATCTAGCAAGGTGACAGGCCGAGGACCCTCGTACATTAGGTGGTTGGTTTGGGGTTATTGTTTTTCCCTCATGCGTGAGGATGATCTTTTGTACCTCCTATGAGAGGGTGTTGTTTTATATATACTCGGCTATGATGTTGTTTACCTTTGGTTGTACCGTTTCTACATTTTTATGTATTTGTTTTATATTTGTCAGTGTCATGTTGTAAGGTCCAGTGAACTTGTTGTCAGACTAGGGTCAAGATCCACTGTGAGATCCTAACCCAATGTAGCATCCCAAGTCCGGCGGATTTGGGGTGTTACAAGTACAACCAAGAGTGCGGAATCAAGGAAATTACAATCGAGGCGGATGTCTCATAGACCATTATGGGCATGAGAAACTAGAAGGGACAGAGTGTCAATTCGGGTGTGAAAATTTAAGGTGCACGGAATGAAGACCTACAATTGAGTGTAAAAGCGAAAAGGTAGACCCCACAAGTGTGGGAAGGTTTTGACCTCCTTAGAGATATAAGAAGTTTGAAAGAAACCGCGACGCCAATGTCTTAAGAATGGAAGCTTGTAGCAGGGTCAACGGAGTTTCATGAAGGCGATATTACTACTAACTTCAGTAAAGAAATGTGTATGGGAGAACGACCTAGTTGGAATCAAGAGTCCAGGGTAACCCCAATTATCACGGGACCTAAGCCATCAACACAGGCGGTCCATGCAAGAGGAACTGCAAGTGGATGATCACTACGACCATAAGAATTGCAAAGACGCTTGCAAGCTATCGTGGGAAACTTGAAACGAGTATTTATGTTAGATGAATGACACAATCAGACAAGAGAAAGAGAGTTGTCCCAAAGGAAGCAGAAGAGTGAAAGATAAGACGAACTAAAGAAGGATAAAAGGATTAATCTAGTAGGTGATGTGCACCAAAAGTTTAATATCAGCAGAGGTATGAAATTGAGATAAGTCAATTATAGACTGACCGATGTCAACTAAGTACGTGCAAGTGTTATTTGGTATTGACGAGCTATGAACAGTTAAGAGGAGATATCTATTATTGAGGATTATTGAAGTAACTATACCGATGCTTTAGAGGATTTCCTCAAGTAGGCAACAACAACCTTCTTGGATGAATTAAAGGTACAAAGAGAAACATTTTAAGGGTTACTTCTTGGCTAGTTAAGATCAAACTCCGGTCAAGTCAGGGAGTTTGGATCCGTGGTAGAAGAATTAAGAAAGTAAGCGGAAGAAGTTGTTTTTCAATCGTTGTTTTATTTTCTTAAGGCAAGTAAAGAAGGTACTTGGTACTTCATCCGTATAAGAGTCATGGAGTAATTGGAGGAAAGAGCTATGGGGTCAATCATTTTATACTTACAGAAAGGGTCCTTAGGATTAATGAGTGACAACAGGATAAGCAGAGTAGCGCAACGGAAGCGTGGTGGGTCCTAACCCACAAAGCAAGAAGCTCAAGGGTATTGATGGATGTCGTGTCGAGTTGAAGATGGTGATAGTTGGTGAAATGCATTCTAGTTGGAAGAAACGTGAGATAGGCTATACGAGTGACTGAAAATGTTGTACGGAAACTTATGTGCATGTAGAGGTAATAGAAGGAGACTGACCCAAGTGTATGAGTGTAATGTGTATGATGTAACTGACCCAAGTGTATGATAACGGGTTGTGACATCATCTACCTAGCTCTTGCGAGAGTCTAGGAGGTTCCCTATGACCAGCCCAGTCAGGTAGACGGTCAGATGCATTAGTACCATTCCTCGTTGGTAAACGGGGACAGGGGCGAGGTTTGGGAATCCCTCGTGTCACAAAATAAGTATCATTAGTAATGACATATCACATAATTAAAAGATAATAAAGGATTGAGTGTTGCATGTTTATTGTGTATGTTGTGTGTTTGTGCTTTTACCTTTATACTTATGCATAGAATGTTAGCTAACGGTTTTATACCGCCTTGTAGATGTCTTGTAGGTTAAGACAGTTGTAGAGAGATCCGGAGGGAATGGTCAGCCGGGTCCACGTACTCATTTAGTTGGGGACGAGGTTGTCATATGTACTTCATATGCGTCGTTTTAGTACATTTGCTTTGTAAAGCTGATACATATCCTTCATGTATATATTGTTTACAGTTTTCAAATGTTTTTAGTACTTTTGTGCCTTGTTGTAAGATCCTAGTAAAATTGTTGTCAAACTAAGGTCGGGACTCATTGTGAGGTCCTAACCAGTAGCTCCCTGAGTTCTAAGAATTTGGGGTGTTACAAATAATACCTACATAGGTGAGATGTAATGATTTAAAAAAGACTAAATGAGGGAAATAAGGTTCTTTATATTTTACTTTTGTAAAATGGGCTCTTATATAAAATAGTAAAAACTAGGCCTGTAAGTAGAGAAATAGGGGCACTATTAGAGGTTAATTGAAGTGATGGTATTGTACAAATTTTAATATTGATAAGACTTTTCAGAATAGACATTATGTAAATAAAGAGAGGAAAAATTGAAAAACTCCATTCTTTCAAAACAAGCGCCAGACTTTCACTTTTTGATTTTGAAGAACGTATTTCCTCCCGAAACAAGAACGAAACTGGTTTCCTCCCGAAACAAGAACCAAACTGGTTTCCTCCCAAAACAAGAACCAAACTGGTTTCTGGCGAGACTATGATGGTGGAGGAAGGGCGAGCGAGAGAGATCTAGGGTTTCCGTCGAGCGAGAGAGATCTAGAGTTTCCGTCGAAGGGCGAGCGAGAGATCTAGGGTATCGTCGTCAAGGTTGTCGCGAGGAGGGGCTACGCAACTGGTTTCCATCGCTGGCGCCGCTGTTTGCTCGTCGTTTTGTCACCAACCCTCTCTCTCACCGTTGTCTACTCCGTTGTTGTCGGGAACCAGATCTGTATTTTTTGGGTAGGCTATTTTCTACTAGATTTTGGGTATTCATTTGATTCGTTTTGATAAGTAGTAGTGGGTATGCTTTTGATGAATTGAGTATGATTACCTAATTTATGGGTATGATTATTTTATTGGGTATATGTTTATTGTTTTTGTTGTATGTTTTTTTATTGTTGAGTATGCTTAAAGTGAAATGTTGGGTATTTTTATGGTTACCCAAATTGTGTTGTAATGACCAAATGTCATTTGGTATTGATGCTTGTGTACAATATCGATTTGTGTAAATTTTGGGTATGACAACTTCAAATTGGGTATTCTTTTAGTGCTAAGTGTGATTTAAATTGAAGAAAAAAAAATAGATTGAGTATGTATACATTGGCTAGAATATTTTATAAAACAAAGTACTAGCCAATTTATGGGTATGATGTTTTTTGATATTATAGTTTTTTGGGTATGTTTTGGTTTTGGGTATGTGTGTTTTCGAGTATGTTTGTGTAGTTTGACAAAATTATTTTGGGTAGGACAATGACGTTTTGGGTAAACGGTTTTTTGGGTAGAATGTGAGAAAGTGTGCATGTTGAAAATTGTGCGTTTGTCAAGCGGATTGGGTATGCTTTCATACAATATCGACTTGTGTAAAATTTGGTTATGACAAATTCAAATTGAGTATGTTTTTATATGTGTATTGGCTTTGTAGTATATTTCTTATTATTAAGTATATTTAAAGTGATATCGTATGTATGTTTTATGGTTACTCAAACTGTGTTATAATGATCAAGTGTCAAGTGGATTTTAGAGTAATGACCAAATGTCATTTGATATTAATGTTTGTGTACAATATCGAGTTTTGAAAATTTTGGGTATGACAAATTTAAATTGGGTATGGTTTTTGTATTAA
The DNA here is from genome assembly GCA_033239125.1 of Fagopyrum homotropicum. NCBI lineage: Eukaryota > Viridiplantae > Streptophyta > Magnoliopsida > Caryophyllales > Polygonaceae > Fagopyrum > Fagopyrum homotropicum. Next base: position 11,289,653 of record BSWB01000001.1, read on the forward strand.
GTGATGTTTAAAATGGGTGTAAATATAAAATATTATCCAATTTATGGATATGGTATTATTTTGATATTTGATTTTTTTGGTATGTTGTTTTCGAGTATGTTTATGTACTTTGACAAATTTATTCTTGTGTATGGTTGTGACATTATTTGGGTAAGCGAATTTTTGGGTAATAAGTGAGAAAGTAGGGAGGTTAGAAATTTATTTTTTTTGATTGATGTAACATATCAAATAGTACAACATATCACATCTGATGGGCTGGCAAACTTTGTCCTCTTTTTATATTATATATCTTCTACACTATTTTATAGGGGGACAAAATACCATTCTCAAATACTAGGGTCTTCTTTCTCAATTAATTTGAGTGATTTTATTGGGTCAGTCGAAATATTACTTACAAATCAGTGTAATCGGATTGTGTTTACGAGTCGAAGCAATAATATGTAAACGCAGCGGAGCGCAAGTATGCAACAAAGGTGGAGGCAAACTACGAAAACGCGGCGCGAGCGCATTCCGACTCCTCCTCCCGGGCGCATTCCGCTTCCGCCCCAGACGAGGGTTTATAACCTCGCCTCGCGTCGCCGTCTTCGTTTAATTCGTTCCAGTCCCGCCTGTTGTCTTCTTCATTCTCGTTCGTCGGTCTTCGTTCCAGCCCTAGTCCGCCTCGCTCCGCCTCGCTCCGCCTCGCTCCGCCTTCCTCCAGTCCGCCTCGCTCCGCCTTCCTCCAGTCCGCCTCGCTCCGCCTTCGTCCAGTCCGCCTCAGGTCTTCTTCGTTCTAGTCCAGTCCAGGCTTCATCGGTCTTCCTCGTCCCAGTCCGCCCCAAGTCCCAATCCTCCAGATTCATCTCACTCGAAGGTAATTGCTTCTTCCTACTTCGCCTTGCCATCTCTAACCCTTTGATTTTGCAAATCATGTGTCGATTGTCGATTGTCGATTTTCAACTACATTCGTGTATGATGCGGGTTTGATTTTGCTTCAGCACCCTTCTTCCCGGTCTCTTCACCCAACATACTCTTCATTGATTTGTGGTTGATTTTTCAACCTCTTGTTCTTGATCTAACTGCAACATAGTGTTGATTATTGATTTGTGTTGATCAATGAGTTAATGAGTTGATTTGTGGTTAATTTTGGCATATGATTTGACGTAGGTTTGCTTTTGCTTTTAGTGGTGCGTTGATTATTGATTTTGCTTCAACTGTAAAAGAGTAGATTTTTTTAATATCAAATTGAGTTTAAATTTGTTGATGGTTTCTTGATTTGTGGTTGATTTTCTCAACTTCTTCTTTGTTAACTGGAAAAGTGTGTTGATTAGTGTGTTGATTATTGTCAAGAAGATATGGATCGGGATCGGGACTCAAATATTGAAGATCCACAACGATCGGATGGAAACCCTAACCGGAAACGTCGATTATCGGCAATCGAGGTGATTTTTTCTCGTTTTGTAATTGATTTACCAAATTTCTTAGATTATGAACTGGTTAGATTAAGAAGATTCGTAATTGAAAGTTGCGGAATTTAGCGATAGATTAGATTTTTTTGTGTGTTTTCCGAACCGCCATTGTTGATGGTGTGAAATAAATTGCATATTTGTAACTTCAAAAAATATTTTTGCATATTTGTAACTTCAAACAAAAATATTGCATATTTGTAACTTTAAAATTTGAAACAAATTTAAAATATAAAAATATAACTTTAAAAATTAAAATAAATTTTAAATTTAAAAATTGAAACATATTATAAATATAAAAAATGCATATTTTTAACTTTAAAAATTAAAATAAATAATAAATATAAAAATTAAAACATATTCTAAATATAAAAATTGCATATTTGTAACTTTAAAAATTAAAATAAAGGGAAATTTCGGATGGTACCCTCGTGGTTTGGGGTATTCCGGATTTTGCCCACCAGTTTTTTCAAGTTCGGATGGTACCCTTAAGTTTATATTGTTTTCCGGATTTTGCCCAAATTCATTACACTTTTTTAAATTCCATTAAAAACATACAAAAGAAAATAAACTAAATTAAAAAACAACTTAAATAGAAATACTAATTTATTTAATTTAAAAATAAAGTAAAACAGTAACTTTTATAAAATAATATATATTATATTAATTTAAAAATAAATAAATTAGATAAATTTTAAAAAATTCAAAAATCAGTGTTTTATTTATTTTAAAAATAAATAATTGAATTAGCATATTTTTTATAAAATCTAAAAATATAAGTGTTATACTTTATTTAAAAAATAAATAAAATAAGGACTTTTTTAAATAATAAAAAAAAAGCACTGTTTTTATTTATTATTAAAATAAAGAAATAATTTTTATATTTTATTTATTTCCCAAAACTAAAAGAAATAAAATAAAGTAATATTAAAAAATAAAAAAAAATTATAAAACTGATTTATTCAATTTAATAATAAATTAAAACAGTGATTTTTTTAAATTTTTTTAAAAAATCCTTATTTTATTTATTTTTGAAATAAAGTATAAAACTTATTTTTTTAGATTTTGTTAAAAAATGTGAACCCAATTTATTTATTTTTAAAATAAAATAAAACACTGATTTTTTGTAATTTTTTAAAAATTATCTAATGAATTTATTTTTAAAATTAATAATATATATATATATATATTTAAAAGTTACTGTTTTACTTTATTTTTAAAATAAATAAATTATTCTTTCTATTTTAAGTTATTTTTTAATTTTAGTTTATTTTCTTTTGTATGTTTTTAATGGAATTTAAAAAATTTTAATGAATTTGGGCAAAATCCGGAAAACAACATAAACTTGAGGGTACCATCCGAACTTGAAAAAACTGGTGGGCAAAATCCGGAATACCCCAAACCACGAGGGTACCATCCGGAATTTCCCTAAAATAAATAATAAATATAAAAATTGAAACATATTCTAAATATAAAAATTGCATATTTGTAACTTTAAAAATTAAAACAAATAATAAATATAAAAATTGAAACATATTCTAAATATAAAAATTGCATATTTGTAACTTTAAAAATTAAAATAAATAATAAATATAAAAATTGAAACATTATCTAAATATAAAAATTGCATATTTGTAACTTTAAAAATTAAAATAAATAATAAATATAAAAATTGCATATTTCGAACTTTAAAAAAAGCTAATAAAGTTAGATAAAATAAATTTCGCATATTTGTAGCTTTAAATAAAATAATCTCATATTTCTAAAATTACAGATTGCATATAGAAATGTTCGAAAAAATAAAAGACGGAAGATGAGACTAGTGACAGCATCCGCACGTCGAGCTGGGAGAGATGGAGTGGTACATATCGAGGAGCATGCACCCCCTGCCGATGTTGATGTACCTATGGAGGAGCAAGCAGCTCCTCGTACTGACACAGTCGAGGAGCAGTCGTCTCCTGTACGCGTTGAGGTAGATGCCGATGCTGCATCATTATCACCATCACACTATGATGTAGATTATCATACAGAGGGGTCAGATGATGATGGACATCTAGAGGACATTAGACATGATGAGCAGGTAGCTGGTGAGCATGACCAGATACCTGAGGAGCATATACATCCAGATGAGCAGATACCAGATGAGGAGGATCAGCTACCGGAGGAGGATCAGATACCGGCGGAGCACATACATCCGGAGTTGTTGACATGTTACGTTACCCACAGAGCTAGAGCGATATGGGACGACGAGGTATGATTTTATTGTTTTACAAAATTTTGGTATAAAATTATTAAAAAAAATTTTTAAAATTTTTTTGAAAATACTTTACATAAACATAGCATTGGGACAAGACAATCAAAGTTGTAAAGAGACTTGTTGAGATAAAGAAGATACGTGCTTGGCGTCGTGATGTGGATGACCCTAATTCGTGGTTTAGTATGGCAAGACGTAGCGGCCTTACAGATTTGGAGGATGTTGATTTTTTTGGTGTCGATCATTCGTTGATTACGGCGTTCGTAGAGAGGTGGCATCCCGAGACGAACACATTTCATATGCCATGGGGAGAGATGGGCATTGCGCTTCATGATGTCCAGATTATTATGGCACTCGCAGTCGATGGAGATGCGCTACTTACTCCAGGCGACCAGCGTTCTAGATTGGAGTGGCTCATCGACGCTTTTGGATTGTCCTCGGAGAGTGTCGAGCAGCACCGCACACAGGTTTACATCGACCCATTGAGGAGTATTGTCGATGGCATGTTGGGTCAGCCAGATGCCCCTCAGAGCACCATTGCATCCGCGTATCTGTTGTTTTCCATATCATCAGCGTTGGTAGTCGACAAAACTACCAACAGACTCAGATCGTGGATTATCGACTTGGTGAGGGATCATGACAGGACGTCTAGTTATGCATGGGGCACTGGGACACTTGCATTTCTGTACAGGCAGCTAGGAGAGGCATCTAGGTCGGGTGTGGCGACGATGGGAGGATGCACGACCTTACTACAGGTATGTAGTTTTGAATGTTAATTACAAACTAATTTAAGGGAAGCGTCTAGGATGTTGATTACAAACTAATTTATATTTATTCATACAGTTCTGGATATATGCACACTTCCCTTCCTTGGGGTGTGCGGCCGTAGAGGATGCAGGCATGCATGGACACGTGCGTTGGTCTTCGAGACTTTTCGTCCCGAAGACACCACCTCCTAGTCTATGGAGGGTTCGGGCATTACGAGCACAGCTTGACCAGATGAGGGCTGAGGACGTGAATTTCATGCCATATGATGATCGGGTCCTCGACTTTGGAGGCGAGCATGCGATATCACGGTATAGGGGCATTATACGGATATCTGACATCGAGGAGCCCTATATGCCAGATCGCTTTTTACGTCAGTTTGGATACGTACAGACCGTGCCATCACACCCTATCCCTCTCATTCAGGAGTCTCGTCCAGCGAATGCACGTCCTTACAGACTTATTTATCACAGTGTGCATGATCGTTGGACCTCCCGTCATCTAGAGGAGACCAGAGTGTCATTTGATAGGTTGGTTCAGGCATCATCCCCATGGCTTGTCGATGATGCGTACATGACATGGTACATTGCTCGAGGACATCCGTATGTCTTGGCGTCGTCGGCCACATTGATCCCACCCATTGACCGTCCCCCACCTATTCCAGTTTCAAATACTAGAGTAAGTGTTTTTCTACTAGCTATCTTTTCATACTATGCACCTTTTGTTGAATTGTAGTTTGAGTTTCTAACAACATGTTATATTTATTACAGCGTCTTCGTATCATGATCGGTCGTGTACGAGATATTCTAGCTCATGGTCCACCATACACTACAGAGGAGCTAGTCTTCATGCTTGAGAGGCAGTTGGACACCAGATACCGGTTGCTCCTTCTCAAGTCCGGGCATCACAACATCATTGAGCATATTTTATTATTTAGTTATTTTGCATGGATATTGAGTTCTATTTTTTAGATATTTTCGTATGTATGGATATTGAGTTCTATTTTATGGATAGTTTGAATTTTATGTATATTGAGTTTTATTTTGTGGATACTATATAAATTAATTAAAACTTTAATGTCGTATAATAAAACCTATAAGAAAAATATACTTTCAATGAACGACACATCCTATTTATCAACGATTTCAAATATAGTGAATCTAAACTACTTATCCGGAACGTCTATCCTTGGCCCGGGTACTGGAGGACACTCTTTACGACGAAGCTCTGTGTAACGAAATATCCTTTCAATGAAAGGCGCATCCCATCCATCAACGCTGGGATCGTGATGGTTAGTCCACGCAATATCCACCTCGGGTAATGGGGCATTCTCCTTGAGCCAAACCTATAAAAAAATTGAAAAGGGTTATTCATGATTATTAATTATGTTAAAAAATGAGATAATGTAAAACTTCCACTAACCCCTACAAAGTGTGTGTTGTCTGAGACAAACGCTATTGTACGGATCACCGTATGTGGGCCTTGGTTAGGCGTGCTGGCTATCATAGGAAGGAATGTTGACGCGTTATTACCAAGAACAACTAGGGCTATCTTGTAGTATGTGGCTGCAGCACACCCAACGATAGGCAACTCCATCCAGCATCTACTTGGGCATGGAGCATTTCTAGTCCAGTTAACATTCTTAAGCGCATTTATAAATTTGTTGAATAGGATGCACTGCATAGATGCACATGTATAATCATGTTATATGTACATATATATATATATATGATATCACAATTTATTATTAAACTTTATAAAATAAAACACTGACCTTTGAATATATTGTTCGTCTCAAGTTCAACTCCATAAGTATCTCTCTCCTTATTACTAAGAAATCTTCATCTGAAAAACCCAAAACCAAAGCAATGGATCTGTATCCGCAATTACCATCACCTAACACATTCATGGCTCCATTCACATATGGCTCCATGAATTTTCGGAATTCCCCTTCTTTCCAAGGATATTTTGCACCATCATGTGTAACCTCAGGTGTAGCATCTACATCAATTGGTTCCTTTCCTTTACGATGTAGCCGACTATATGGAGTGGAGAAAAAAATTTAAGAAAATTCAGAAAAAAGATGAAGAACACGGTAAACAATAGAATGAACAATGAGCCAATCGGGATAAATATGTAACACATAAAAACAAGAGTAAAGAAAACTAACTCTTCAGGTGTAGCCTCTGCATGCTTTGATTTTTTCCCTTGTGAACCTCGAGGACGTCCAGGACCACGTCTAGGTGAAGCCTCATGTGTAGCCTCTCCATCATCCGGATCCACCACTCTCTCAGAACGGGGACGTCCAGGACCACGTCTAGCTGAATGCTCAAACGAGCTCGGCTCTCTTCTTGTTGATCTCATGGTTGGCGGTCTTCCTTTGGCCCGAGCCTTTTGTGTCGGCTCTTTCATCGTAGTACTTCCCGGGTTCTCGATGTCCTCGAAGCAAGATGCCATTTTCTCCATCTCATCGGGGGTGAGCGTGTTTGACTCCATTCTTTCTCTGAATCTGTTCAACGAAACTAGGCTCGGGTTGATGGGATCATCATCATCATCATCACCACCCATGTCACCATTTGGAAATGTAACTGGAATCCAATGAACTTGCTTCCAAAATGGGTGAATCTGATTCAATGTTATAGCTCTTCTTGCACGGATTGCTATGATAAAATCATGCACACATGGCACTCCATGAACTTCCCTCCAATAACTATCCCGACACACAACATCATCTCTTGTCCTTCTAGCTTTGGTGTAGTTATCCCACAAGAGCGTGAAACACTCACTGGTGACGTAGTCTCGAAGCAAGTCAAATATCGGTATACGCACCTCCCGAGGAATCCTCATCCGTGACATCTCTAACGAAGCTTGTATCTTCTGGACTTGATCCGTGACCATCAAATGTATGTTGTCACACACCAACTGAAATCCTCCAACACTTGAATCTAGAGTTTGTTTGAGTAATTTGTGTGCGGACTCACACCTACAAAAATAGAAAGATAAATTATCCACAAGAACAAACTTTGAACATATGAGAAGCAAATGGATTTAAATAAATTTTCTTACGCATTTGTCGTTCTTGTGCCAAAATGATGATATAAGTCACACCATGATCGAACGATTGCCTCCTTGTATGGGGTGAGCCACGTCGTCTCGAGATAGTTCATTAACCTCGGATAAGGTGCTCAATGAACCCTCATTTCCGTCAAACGCCGTTCGTAGCTTTCACTCGATCTCGACTCGAATAAGGCATGACATTGTGATGCAAAGACGGCTTGTACTTCCTTACAACGCAAAACGACACCAGCTCTATTTCCAATATTGCTCTTTACATGGAACATACACAAAATATGCTTCACCTCCGGAAAGACTTCACCCAAGGCACCTATAAGACCCAACTCTCGATCGGTGGCAATCACTTCTGGTATCTTGTCGTAGCACAAATGACGAAGTCTCCTTAAAGCCCATTTGTAGTGATCTCTGTTCTCGTGTGCCATGAATACGAAAGCAATTGCAAAAGTTTTTTTTGAGCTTGTGATGCCGACAATCTCCAACAACGGCATATTATATCTTGAAATAATACAAAAAAAGGATTAAGTACAAGTGTTGTGCAATAAGATATACTTCTATCAAACAAAGTTAGAACAAGTATACTTACTCATTGGTCTTATACGTCGAGTCCATCACAATAACATAAGGGAACATGTGGAGCAAATGCCTAGAATCAGGATGTGAGATAAAAAAATCAGCCACTTCATCGGAGTCTGTACATCTTCTTGTACTCACATAGTATCCGCGTTCCTTCAACGTATGAAGTGCTTGTTATAATGACCCTCTTCCTTCAGCTTGTTCCATCCTCATCTTCAAACCGGTATTGTAAATTTTCCGGATGGTTGTGACATTTCCAGGATCGTCTAATTGCACGGATTTCAATATATGTCTCGGTTTCAACCCTGACCCCAATTCACGCTCCACCTTTCGATATTGGGCTGGAGTCAACCCTGACCCCAATTCACGCTCCACCTTTCGATATTGGGCTGGAGTCAAACGTCCAGCATATGCATGACCCCTTAAAACCGATGGAATTACATGGTTGTGGACTCCACATATAACTCTCAATGTCCATTTTTGTTCTTCAATTTGAGTCACCTCAAGTTCAAACATGCACATACACTTCTTTGAGTTCTTTTTCCGGCTAGTACTTGGCACGTAATCGGGATCAACATCTTTCTCCTTTCTAGGTGCTCCGTGTCTATCGCATGCCAAATGAAAGATACGGAACCCTCGTCTGTCCAACCATGATTTGTTTATGACCAATACCATATTCATCGAGTACCCCACAAACCGAGTCCAACCTACTAAGTTATCTCTATCCAAAAAATATCCATGAAGCTCAAACTTTGACGAAAAATCGGTACCGATCACACGAGAATATTCCATAAGATCCTATCATAAACGAAATAAAATAGTATTATTAAAATATTGGCTCTTTATTCTAACGTGTCTAAAACTAATAAAAAGAAAATAATAAATCATAACATATATTTTTATCCAATAAATAAAAAGTAGATTTAAGTTACTCTTCTAGATTTTTTAATTTATATAATATATAATACTTTTATTAAACTATTAATTAGTTTAAATTTAATGAGGTCGTAAACATAGTTAAATTTATTTTTTTAATTTTTTATATATTTATAATTGAATTTTCAATGTAAAGAATGGATAGAAGGGAGAAACAAATTAAACTATGAGAATGTCAATAGGAAACTTGAAAATTTGTGGATATCAAGAGGAAAAAACAAAACTTGATGATGACATCAAGAGGAAAAGTCAAAACTTGATGATGGACACAAGAGTAAAAATACATAAAATATTAATTCTATGATTTCAGTTCTCAATTCTACCATGCCTAAAACAATGAAATAAATGACAAAAGAGGCGGATAATATACTTACTTCCATACGTGTAAGAAGTTCATTTGGATCGCTATACTTCTTTTCATCGAACGGAAGATTAACGCTTTCACCATCGGATTCAACTTCAATCTCTTCGGAAAATGTTGACATTGTACGAGGTTTTTTTGATTGAGACGTGAAATTTGATTTGGATTTCACGCTGATAGAGAAATATATAGAGTCGCAACAACGGAATAGGTTAAACTCGACACTGGACCCATTAAAGTTTCGGGCGCAGTCAAAATCTGTGACTGGGGCGCAGACACCGTCTGCATCTGGGGCGCATCCAGAATGCGCCTCTGGGGCGGATTCTGGATGTGCGCCAGATGCAGACTGTGTCTGCGCCCCAGTCACAGATTTTGACTGCGCCCCAAATGCACACTGCGACCGTGTTGTTTCGCTTGTCTGATCGAATAGCAACCCCGATTAATTTGGTTAAAAATACTAGTTTATCAACTTTACCTATAAAAAATAGACGAGAGGAAAACAAAGTTAAAATGTTCATTATTTCTAATATATATTATTCTTCTATTATAACATAAATAAATAATGTGTTTGTAGTTAATAGGCGTAAGCCAAATCGAATATAAAGTAAAAAAGAACTAATAGATGCAAAGTTGAAATGAGTAAAATTGTCATAATATTTTGAAGCTAGTAGCTTCTACATGTTACTTAAATTATAGACAGTAAACCAATGATGGAATGTTTCAAATGTAAGTAACAGTAACAAACATAAATGTAGGTGAAATGAGTTAAAAAAAATCATAATCATTGACAGATTTCCTTCTGTTTTTGGCATATACTGGAAAACCTTGTAGGAGACCCCAAATGGGAAGCTTATTCACTTTTTAAAACTTTATTAAGAAATATAATATTCCAGAAAATTTATAAAAATATTGTTATAGTATTTTATCTTCTGAAAATTAACTTTTTTTTGTTTAACAATGATTGACCTTTTATAAGCCTATGTTTGTTAGGGGTTCCTGCTATTCGTACCACCTTAGTCATGCTATATGTACTCGTTCTACGTCTACGCATCCGTAGGCGTAATAAGTTTTTCTTAATTTTTTGAACCAAATGTATGCTATGAACTACTACACATACGCTCTACGACTACGCATGGCGTATCCGTAGTATGACTACGCTTTCACAAAGCGTAGTCGTAGTCATTTTCCTTTATTTTTGAACAAAATGATATTGTTGCTACGGCTTGCATACGCGTAGTCGGGATATGAATAGCATGTTTCAGGTTGTACGAATAGCAATCTCGTTGTTAGGGTAATGTAAAATAAATTCAAGAATATGTTATGTTTTAATATAGTAGAAATAAATATTGTGAAATAAAATAAAGAGAATATTTTTCTTTTCGTCAGCATTGGGTGGTAGGAGGCAAGGTGTGGAAATAAATATGGGCCATGGAAATAATGAAGTTTGACTAGCATATGGATCCTTGCATTCTATTGGTAGGTGTGGAGGTGGGTCCCGGATAGAGTCAAAATGATTGAGGCCGTTGGATCAAATTGATGATGAGATCAACATCCATGATTAGCCTTCAACTTGAAGTACAGTCAGCCTGGCGAATGGTCATGATCAATTATCATCCTAGCTGGATGGGGTCCCACTCCATCAAGTGTGCAAGCTGACCTCATTCTTTCCTTCGATTACGTGCTTTTCAATCACTCACTCACCCTTTTAAGGGTGCGTTTGGATTACCTCTAATAATGCCGTAGTATGCATTTTCCACAACTTAATACATTAATTGAACAAACTTGTGTTTGGTTGGTATACATTTACTTTTTTAGGGTCGTTTGGTTTTAACTCCGGAATTAGAAATGGAATGGAAACGAATCTAGTTCATATGTATACTCTTGTTCATGAAAGTTTTTGGAATCATTCCTTATGGTTTGAAGTAATTGGAGTTGAATTTGATTAATTTTGATACCCTATAGGGAAACAAAATGTGGGAAAGCAAGTGCATCTTGCATGAAATACATGGAATGATTCCATAAAATTTCATGAATAAGGATATGCGTATGGATTAAATTTGTTTCCATTCCGTTTCCGTTTCCGTTGGAACCAAACGGGCCCTTGATGGATTAGATTCGTCCAAACGACTTCAGTGCAGTCCAAAGTTACTATTCAGGACGATTTCTTCGTTTTGAGGACTTTGTGAAAGAGTCAATTTACGAGTTTTGACTCCACGTTAATTTAGTATATATGGTTCGAATCTATCATTTTTTTTAAAATAATTTATATTGATGCAAGGACTTTGAAGAAGATTGAGATATTTGAATATATTTTCACCTTAAATATATAAGGTGTATATACCTCAGTCTAGCATATAATTTAGTTGTCTAAAAATTACTTTTTTAGTGTGAACTGAATTTAGAAATAATCTTGTAGACATATGTATCACTATAAATGTGGTCGGCAAATATTGTTCAATGTTTAAACATGACAACAGAGTTCTTGTTTGTGTAACCTACGAATTGGGTTTCCATTTGGGTTGATGGCAAGAGTTTGGAAACTTGATGTGCAAACAAGGATATTGTTGTCCTTTTATATTCATGTTGATATAGATAATGCAATTGTCAAGAGTTCTACCCAAAAGGATATTAGTAATAGTAACTTCTACATACTACATTTTTTTGAACCCATATGATTAGCAGTGTTAATGGGCCAACGAGTTGGGTTCGGATCACAAGTTCGGGTTGGAATTAGGTCGGTAAAAACAAAAGCTTGGTTTTTCAACGGTTTATTTCAAGTAAAGATGGTTTGTGTTGTATCAATCTTTGGGTTGTTTATCGGATATCAGTTTAATTCCGTTTTTGGGTCATTTTGGGCCGAGTTACTTCGTGTTTTTAATGGGTTCGGGTGAATGTGCCAATTGGGGCGAGTTAGTCGGGTTGGAAATCGGGTAAACTTATGTTCACATTGATGTCGGATTGGGTAAAAACCAGGTTTGATTGTTTAACATCTCGATTCGGGTTGATTTTGGGCCGGATTATTTGTCGGATTGAATCTGGGTTATCCGGTTAAGTCTAGTAGCTCTTAGATATACACATTAAATTTTATACGAAGATATTAATGTGATAAAATATTTTTGGTTTATCGTTTTTGACAATGGGTAGACTACATATTGATCTGACCAAATACTTGGATATTCGAATTCAATTTTTTAAGAAACCCCGATCGAAATACGATCTAGATCCGGTAGTGTATCCGGATAATTATCTGTTTGATTTCGAAAACATGGCATACGGAGATGATTTAAGCCGGAACGGACTATTATCCGTAAATATGATTGGTGGTCCGAATGACTTTAGTCAGATCCAAATGAAATACTTCATCGAAAATGACTTTAACCGAAACCGAATATCCAACCGATCTGTTTAATACAGATATCTGTCTCCATTGAATCCATATATCTAACCAATCTATATGATCAGGATACGTCAAAAGTTTGTATTTGAGCTCACTTTTCTAATAGGCAAGCTCTGAAATTTTCGACAATGGCTCTTTCTATCCATAAACTTGCCGGTTTTGCCTTTATTGTGTTCACAAATATTTTAATATATCTTCTATAACTTATTAAAATGACATTTTCCATTAATATCGTGTTATTTTATAAATTTTGATATGTATTCTATTACTCGTTAAAATGACATTTTAATTATTCCTCTTGTATAAATACTCGTCACTCTAATACTACTTACTTTGTCACCTTACCAGTGTCTCCACGAGACTAAGTGTGAAAGTCCAACCCGCCCCGCAAGTGCAACTAGAGGATATAGACTGAGTTGCACTTGTTCACAAGTTAGGATCGCGAGCCCATGTCAAAGTCTGATACAGACGGACCGGTAGAGCTGGGCTCGTGTGCATACGAGCGCACATGCGCATTAGGCCCAAGCCCAACACATAAATCCGGCGAGGTTCCATCCTAAAACCAATTGACAATAAGAGGAGTAGCACACCGACCTTATATACTAGGCTCGGAGTGTCCCCATCTTTCGATGTGGGACCTTATTATCTCCAACACTAAGAATCAAACTAATTTTTTTGCTATTACGTTGAGGCGGAATATCGTGTTATGCTTGATGCTTGCTACAAGTTTTTATGATTTCGTTGTTTCTTTTGTTCCCTAGGTGTCGCTAGTATGATCACATGCGTTTGATTTGTAACAGTCATGCATCCTTCACATTGTTGTCAATCATATTTTTCATGACCACACTAAACATATATTTTTCATGACCACACTAAACATATAGAGGTTAACTTTCATTTCGTATGGGATCTTGTAACCATCGTTGGTGTCTTTGCTCATCACATTCACACAATTGTACAACCGAAGGACAATTATACAGGTTGATGCTTGCTACAAGCTTTTATGATTTAGTTGTTTCCTTTGTTCCCTAAGTGCCGCTCATCATGATCCCATGCGTTTAATTCGTAACAATCATGCATCCCTTCACATCGTTGTCAACCATATTTTCATGACCACACTTAATATATAGGACTTTCATTTTGTATGAGATCTTGTAACCATAGTTGGTGTCTTTGCTCATCACTTTCACACAATTGTACAATTGGCAGAAATCTTGACCAAGACGCTTGGACGTGCTCAATTTCTTTCTTATTATTGGCAGGCTTGACTCGGTGATTTATGAGGCCCGTGCAATAACTAAAATTAGGCCTTCTAAATAAACATATTCACTAATACTAATAAATATTACAAATAATAAATTGTTATAATTAAATAGTAAAATAAGTTGTTAAAAAGTTTTTTTCGATTAGGACATAGAAAGAATTGAAAGATATTTTTGTAGGCCTAAAATAACAAAATAAGATTTTATATTTGGCCCAAAACAAGAAAAATATAAGGTGGGCTTCACACATGATTCACTAATAACAAACATTGGGCTTGACACCATATTTATTAAAAAATAGAGATATTTCCTTGGTATTCTTGATGGATTGTCTTTTTCCTGAAATATTCACAAGTTTTAAAAAAAAATTTTGGTAGCCTCAAACTTATTTTTTTTTGATAAACTAACAAAGAAAAAATACGTTTTCTTTTATTTTATTTTAACTTTATAAAACATAAGTTAAACTTTATTTTTGATAGCTTACTTTATAAAGTTATAAACTAACGTTTGATCATGTAATTCGGGTTATAATATATGGAAAAAAAAAAATTTTAAAAAGAATTTTAACTTATTTTATTTTGTTTAATTTATAAAAAACAAAAAACGGGTAGGAAAATGAATGTTTTAAAAGTTGTAGGGTATCAAAAAGAATTTTAAAAATATACGAATATGAAGAAAAAAAGGTAATACTTTGAGGGATCAAGAGAATATTCTCTAAAAAATATTAGGCCCTTAAAAAATTGGGTCCCTATGGAGAAGAACTTCATGATACCTTTTACTAGGTTATCTTTTGTAATTATCTTTATTAATATTTTAGGATTTTATCATATAGGTTATCTTTTGTACTTATCTTTACTAGGTTATACCGCATGAACCAACTAGTCACAACGATCAATGTTCCTACCTGATATTAATTCGATGTGAATAAATATTATTCTTGATCTTAGTTAAAATACTTAAAAATATATGACTTGTTTAATCTTCAAACATGCCATTTTTATTTATACAAATTTTCAAACCCGTCATCTTACCTAATTATAGATAATAGATAATAGATGTGGGCTAACAAAATATGATCAAAATTTTAAAACTCTGGATAAAAAGTGATTTAAAAAATAATAATTGGAAAAAATTTATCATGTTTTTGTAAAGCAAACTATTTTTTTATGATATATTGAAAAAATTGAAATTCAACGCTATATAGGTTAAGAGATGAATAAAATCTCTCACAAAATAATTATAATTTTGTAAATTAGATTTGATGCTTTAATTATAAAATTAATAAAAAAAATAAAGTGCGAGAAAAATCGTAAAACGGTCATGTTAATCTTAACGTCGGTTGTTTTAAAACAAGAATATATATTAATCTTTCAAGATTGTCTCACATATATATTTATTAGCTTTTAGGATTCTCTCATGTAAATACTGTCTTTCACTTTTTTTGAAAGACAATTAGGCACAAATGGCACAATACACAAGTTGTTATTATTACATATAATTTAAAATTTATGAAGAAAGGAAATTCATAATTTCATTCTCATAACCCTAGACCCGGTAATTTCCCTCAACCAAATATAGGCATTTTTAAATGTCATAAGTTTGTATTTGAGCTCACTTTTCTAATAGACAAAGCTCTAAAATTTTCAATAATCACCCTCACTTTCCATAAAATTGTCATTTTAGCCTTTATTTTGTTCCCAAATATTTTGATTTCTATAAATTTGCTCTCGATACTACGGTATTACTTATGATTTTGAAGAAGTTGAAAAATAGAGTACTCGATTGGATTTTGAGTCTTTTTAGAAGTATGTTACTTGTTAAAATGACATTTTTCGTGAATATTGTTTTATTTGTAGAGAAAAATTCTGCAAAATAAGAATATCATTAAATAGCAAAATATAATTTGGGGTGAGAGAGGCTCGAACTCTCGACCTCAGGATAACTCGATATAGCTATGAGACCTACGCGCTAACCAACTGCGCCACCACCCCCTTGGTTGTTCCTGAACAGTATAGATCTATCTGACTGTTTATTTAAGTAGGAATTATACTTTGTCCCGCTCCATGCTTAGGGTGTGCTTCTAGCCTCTAGGCGGCCAACAACGTCTTCTTTCGCGTATCTCCAACGTATTCAGCAATCACCATGTTTTCTTCTATATCCCTTTTTTGATGGGTCTTTCTTTGTTTTTTCACCTCAGTTGTATGCTCTATTAGATCTCTCCTCTTCCTATTCATCACTGCCTTGTCATGAAAAAATTGGTATGTACTCCTCCTGATTTGCTAAACTGAAATGGGTGTTTATTTGAATACTTACCCTTCAATTCTCGATTCATTTTATTGTCCCGTCTAGTATTCTCTAATTTATACCACTATTCACTTTCAATTGAATGCCACTAAAGTTTTTCGAATTAGGGTTTCGGCATTTCTATGATTGCGTTTGATGCCTTCATGATAAAAATCTGCATATGTGGAGATGAAATATGGTGATTGAGATGGTGAATCTCAGTTGGGTTTTGAGCTGACGCCATTTTATGTATAGAGGAATAGCCGATCTACTTGTCTGACTTGACCTTCCATGTGACATTATATCTTCTTTCTACTTGTAGTGGGTGGGGACCCAAGCTCTGTCCCCATGTTGCCTTTTCATCTTTATTATGAGTAATCAAAGATCTAGTTGGCATGAAGAAGGTTTTTTGTGACCGTTGTATTCCAGTATAAACCCGATTCATATAACGATCTGATGAGTCTAGGGTTTTTTGGTTTAGAACTTTGTGAGGCTTTGTATTAATTGAACTAAGCTGATCCAATTTCTTTAGGCAGCATGGAGGTAGAGAGACCCTTTTTCCCACATGAATTGTCAATATGATAGTGAAACTTTCCTCTATCTGTAGGATAACCCGATACATTAACCATATTTATAACTTTTGAATATGAAACCCGACTTCTTATTTTGTATTGAGCTTACCTAAATTGTTCCTTTTTAATCTAGCTGCCGCAAATTACATATACTTCAGTGATACTGAATTGTTATGATCCAACTAAGGGAATGCCGTAATTGGTTTAGCTATTATACCTGATATAGTCAAGTGTTGATATCTGATATCAAAGTGCGTCGCACTGTTTATGGTCTCCTCTATCTGTAGGATAACTTGATGCACTAACCATATTGATTACTTTTGAGTATGAAACCTGACTTCTTATACTGTATTGAGCTTACCTAAATTGTTCCTTTTTAATCTAGCTGCCGCAAATTACATATACTAAAATGATACTGAACCATTATGATCCAACTAAGGGAATGACGTGATTGGTTTAGCTATTTTACCTGATATAGTCAAGTGTTGATGTCAGATATCAAAGTGCGTTGCACTGTTTATGGTCTCCTCTATCTGTAGGATAACCCGATGCATTAACATATTCATTACTTTTGAATATGAAACCCGATTCTTATTCTGTATTGAGCTTACCTAAATTGTTCCTTTTTAATCTAGCTGCTGCAAATTACATATACTTCAATGATGCTGAACCGTTATGATCCAACTAAGGGAATGCCGTAGTTGGTTTAGCTATTTTAACTGATATATTCGAGTGTTGATATCAGATATCAAAGTGCGTTGCACTGTTTATGGTCTCCTCTATCTGTTGGATAACCCGATGCATTAACCATATTGATTACTTTTGAATATGAAACCCGACTTCTTATTCTGTATTGAGCTTACCTAAATTGTTCCTTTTTAATCTAGCTGCCGCAAATTACGTATACTTCAATGATACTGAACTGTTATGATCCAACTAAGGGAATGCCTTAATTATTTTAGCTATTTTACCTGATATAGTCAAGTGTTGATATCATCTATCTATAGGATAACCCGATGCATTAACCATATTCATAACTTTTGAATATGAAACCCGACTTCTTATTCTGTATTGAGCTTACCTAAATTGTTCCTTTTTAATCTAGCTGCCGCAAATTACATATACTTCAATGATACTGCACCATTATGATCCAACTGAGGGAATGCCTTAATTGGTTTAGCTGTTTTACTAGATAGTCAAGTGTTGAGATCAGATATCAAAGTGCGGTGCACTGTTTATGGTCTTCACTATAAAAAATATCAGTAATTCCTCGAGACTACCGTGCTTTTGTCTCACCTGCAATGTGTCCCAAATGCTACTATGTCCTTAGAGACATTTTTGTTTCACTTCTGTGCTTAAATCCTTTGGAATTTCAAGCTAGTTGTGAGTACATATCTGTATATGTAGATTTCTGTTTAAAATAACACCCTTGTGTCAGTTTTTTCGAATGAACTATCCACATAATAATGATTGAAGATGCAACACTATTCATGACGACTGACGAGGTCAATCATCTTGGATAATTGTCCTGTTATAATAAATAAATTTATGATAAAAACTTGGATCATCTCCGTACATTGGGAATACCCAAATAGCTAAAATAGTTTTGATTTCTTATATAGGGCTTGATGTTTATGAATCATTGAATCAAGCATTTGTCATGATAGTTATATCTGGTGATTTGAGATGCATCCCTGTTGACTTCCTTTGAACTAAATATTTTGCTGAATCCTGAGATACTAGTTCTTAAGATTTTGAATTTAAATTCGCTTTGGTAAGATTTTACATTAACTAGGCCTTAATCCTGTATATGTCTCAACTGGCCATAATAAACTTGTCTGTATGCTTTGTAGTGCGACTTCAGACACTCGCTGTGCTGCAAGCCCTTCATGAAGAAATATTCACATTTTGATTCTTTTTTTATCACATTTGATGTTGAAAATCAGTAATATTTACTTCTTTGATCCCCAAAATATAGTACCTTCACCAAGAGAAAAAACCATCCATTTGTAGAAGCTGATTCACTTTATTTGTAATCCTAGTTGTAAAGGATATACATCTAGAGAAAACATAGCGGGGATAAAATTATTTCAAAATTAAGTTGGTATTTAGTTAAAAGGATTATACCCTCACAAATGGATGGATCATATTCATGTTGACGTGCTATTTCTTGGGTACTGAAAAAGTAAACTTATTTTAAGTGATATACAAGCAGATTTGAATCACAAGGTACCTTCATAATCCACAAGATTTTGGAAGTTATCAGATGGTGGTGTATCTTACAGATGATAGTTTGGATATGTGGAGGATACATTGAAAACCCTCTTTAAATTTCTCTTAAACGTTTGATTTTTTGTGTTCGTAACATTTAATTGTGAGGAGATTTATATATCATTTGTCGAGAGCGGTGCATGAAAATGTGTCTGTCGGGGAAGAATTTTGTTTCAGGGGAGACATGAGAGTGGGATTTAACAGTGGGATGAAACACAAAAGTATACTATTTTCATCTCTCTCCTAATAATTGTTACTGCTTTTTTCTTGTATACCTTATGACTTGCATGCTCAAATGATTAATTTCATCATATTCTTCATAGCTTTTATTTATATCTTCATTAAAATAAGTTCTTAGTTGGGGTGTGCTGCACTTGCGCTGCACCTTAAGTAAACTGGTTCACTACATGCTTTAAAGCCACACTCTGTCACGGAATCCTTGTTTTGATATTATTTGTCGTTCTTTTCAGTCCCTAGTTGAAGCAGCTGCATGGTAATGGAAATGTTGAACTTATACATGTCATTATCTCGTTGCACTGGATTATTTTACTTCAATCCTTGGATAAGGGGAAGGTTTTACTCTTATTACTGATTAATTCCCCCTAACCAAATGAGACCGATATGTTTTAAACTCTATAAATATCAGAAAGAAGATTGATTCTTTTTTTAATCAAAATAAAGAAAGAAGAAAAGTGGGAGAAGAGTACTCAAGACCGACAAGACAGGACTAAAAATTTATGAGTTTTAGATATTTATGTCCTGCTTTGTAACAAATCAATACAAGCAGTTTGTCTAGATTAGCATTTTCTTGAGGCTGCATCTGTGTTTGTCTTGCCTTGATTGAAGCATAGTGTATGAGGAAAAGCTGCTCTTAGCACTGAAGATCTTTCTCTTTATCTCTTTAATAATTCCTTTTAACATGTTACTGTATTAGCCTATCCGTTTTATTTGAAGTCTCTTTCAAATGATGCACTCCGTAATGCCCTTCTGGTATCTTTCTGTTTTGTGATAGGAAGCCTATATAGTTTTTAGCTGATGAGACAAGAATTTTTCTGAAGTCTGGATCTGCTTGAGACATTCTTCCTTTTTTATAAGTTAAAGGGGCAAGAAATCCAGCGTGCTCATTCCTTAGCCAATACTAAGCAAAACAGATGAAGCATTGTGTTAAAGATGAATGAACAACAGAACATGGACACGTCGAGGGAAAAAGATCATACAGTAATGGAGTCCTTCAATCAAAGTCAACAAACTAAAAGACTTGAAGATCTTATGTACCAGCGTATGAAGAACAGAGAGCGCCAACGTAGGTATAGGGAACGGAAACGACTTCTAGCAGACACGAACAAGTCTGTAAAGATGAATGAACCGACTCCTCTTCCGCTGCCAATGCCATCACCACCACCTCCAGATACATCTTCTGCAATAGTACCATATCAACGTGTTACTCGTGTTCACTGCACCAGAGACTGGAAAAAAGATGCTAGACGGGCCCACACAGTCAAACAAGAAATTACGAATGCTACTCCTCAACATAGTGAGTATGTTACTCATGGGAATCAGGTATTGGAATATAAAGTTAAGGATGAATCCTCTACAAACCCTCCAGGTTTGGAAAACAGTGATACATCAAAAAGTAAGTCTGCCCGAAGAGCTTGGAAAGCAGAAGCAAGAGGCAAGAAGGGGGAAACCAAATGCTCTTGAATTTTACCAGATGAGGAATTGTGCAGTGATAACAGAATAGATGTATAATCTTGTGGTAAGCGAATCTATTTCCTTTGCCGAGGGGCTCTACTCTTACACTCTTACCTAATGTGTGCTGTTTGTATTATTTTCCCAGCGATCGTAGGAAGGGTATACCAAACTTTTGACGACCATCCAACTACTTGGAATGTAGCCATCACAGGAAGCTGCTCCAGTTTTGGTACATTTCTCTTCTATCAGCACATACTGCTGTTAAACTATTTTTGTCGGAAACTCTTTATACTTGTTTGTTGTATATTCTCCATTTGTTTGTATGTTAATTGGCATCCGTTTAAATTTATTGTTTCTCTTTTTCAAGAAATGCTTGTTATCTGCTGGTTTTAATTTTATCATCAAACATGAATTTCTTGGAATTTTGCTTGGTGTGAGAGATCTATCTTGTGCACAAGTTTTCTGATAGTATTTCTTTTGCGCTGCTGGTCTATCTGAATTGATTAGATGAAAGTGAGATTTCATCCATGGCTGTCTAGCTTTTCCCATCTATGAACTGTATTTGGTTGAGATATTAAAATTGTCGGTTTGGATTCGTGTCTAGTATTGGTTGTATGTGCCGGCGGACGTCTTTTGAGCTTTTCGTGTCGTACATAATATCTCTGAAACGTATTACATGATTTTCCCATTCTATAGTCAATGTTAACCTGAATGAAATCAGCCGATAACTTGATAGGTTATTCTTTGCTGCATCAAGTAGAAACAGGAAAAATTGTGAAATTTGATATTTCTAATGGCTTGAGGGGAACAAGCAAATCAGACAAAACCAAAGGTAACTACTAATATCCAAAACCATGATATTTAACATTGATCCCGTTTAACGTTCTTATGTTTCCGGGATTTTGATAGCTAGAATCCTGGCAAAAATCAAAATCATCCATGAAAACTATGCAGAGTTCCAGCATTCAAGCCATTGCTCTGCCCTGGGATTGATGTTATTGTCGTTGGTTTTTATCTTGTCTGTTTCTTCTTCTTCCCATTCACAGAAATTTGTAATAGGTTCTCAAAGCTCCATTCCCGTCTCAAACCGCCGCTCCTAGCAAGCTTCGGTTCAATCCCTGCCTCCTCGTAGTTAACCTCCCCTGTACTCATTATCCTCCTATGCTGATTCTTCGAGTTCTTGTCCTCCCTTTGGTACGTGGATCTCACCTTGTTACAAGTTGGGGGGCCGAGATTCCCGGACCAGGATCTCTCAATAATCCGACAAACCGCACAAAACCCTCTTGAGTTGTTCAACATCCTCATTGTCTCCTTGGAATTCATCCTCTGGAGGACTTGACGGCTGCTAGACTTGATGGCCATTGTTGACAAAGCGATCACAAGATACTCAAACAAACAGATGGAAAGACGGACAACGAGTATCTCTCGAAAAGGATTGGTAATCCTTTTCGGGATACGGAAAGGGTGAGGAGAGCTTGAAGGAGGGCAGGTGATTGAGAGACTATTGAATGTTAGAGCTTTAGATCACCCGCTGAGGAATGGAATTGAGGGGGGAATATGTAGCATTTTTTGAAGAGGAGTTGATGGGTGAGATGAATCACAAGAATAGAGGGAGTAATTTAGTAAAAATGTTGATAAATTAAGAAATGGGGAATTGGATTTGGAGATGTTCCTTAAAAGGAGGTAAAATTGTTTTGCTAACTTCAGGTATGTTAAAAAATAGATTATTTGCTGTGATTGTAACTTGAATATGTTGGTTCTAGGATGTGTAAATCTAAAGTTTTTTAAAATATAAAAAAAATTACCCCTAATTTAGGGCACTTTACAAAATTTCACCCTCTTCTTAATTGGATTAAAATTTAAGGAATTTTGTTCCAAATTAGACATTAAAAGTCATTAACATATCAAATTGTGTCAATCTAATTAAACTCCTATGGGCTAGGCTAAATCCGTAGGATCTTTGCATCTCCATTTTTATATCCTTGGGATCTTAGAGCATCTTCCTATACCCGGATGGATATTGGGCTTATCCGGCAAATGTTTGTACGATTGATCGGATCATTTTTCTTTACGGATAATTGAGTTATCTTGCTAATTCAATAGCAAAAACTTTGATGGAGTATTTAAATCATAAGCAAGTTCGCCCGTTAGGTTAAATTATCATTGAGTTACATATTATTATTTGTTACTTAACCAGTTAAAACAAATGTGGTTTCATTTATTTATTAATTTATTTATGTTTAGTGATATAATTTGAATGTTTTTTCGGAAAAAAAAAAGTATTTTTATTTTTTTTAAACAGAAAAACAATTATATTATAAAAATAAATAAATTTTAAATAAGGTATTTATACAAATAAAGTTATAAAAATATTTACTAAATTGAATTATAAACATAAAAATATATTTTTAAAATATTTACAAAAGTAGGTATTTAAATTGGTTGATTAGTAATATTTTGGTCATAGAATATAATCATTTTCTAGAAAATCATTATGGATGATTTAATTTCATAATCTATTATATATTATAAATATCAAAGACAAAGTAAGTTATGTCATGTGTCAATACAAAAATAATTTAAGGGTATCAAGTTCATCAATTAATGTCATAAAATGATTTTATAATTATCTATTTAAATTATTTTTTAAATGTATTTGTTTAAGAAAATTAAGAGAAGGTAAAAATAAGATTTGCACGGTATTAAATATAACGCTTTTCAAAAAAAAATTTAATTATTTTTTTGGTGGTTTAATTTGATAAAAGAGATGAGGTCCACCCATGATATAGATGGTAAATGTTATAGAAAATGTAACATTTAACAGTCTTTGAAATTTTAAAGGTTATCAAATGTTAAATAAAAGCCGGTTAAAACTAACGGGTGAAGATCATTTTTTATCAAATTAGCTAAGTAAGCCTTTTGGAGAGTTATCTCTAGTAACTAGGTTCATGGTATAAATATGTTTAGTAAATGTACCCCTAATCAAACTCCCTTACCTTCCAACTTCAAACACCAACATGGTGATGATGCACATGTCAACCCCTCAAAAGATATACGACTACTCTCGCTCATTTATCATCTGAAGTGGAAAAAATGTCGTTTGTACCCACGTTCGTGTGAAGGCAGAAACTCCGTAGTAGGTTGTTGAGACGATAGAGGTTTAGTTTGTACGAACCTGAACTATCAAAGACAACGGTTTGACATATACAACTCCTCTATGTTTGGGATCCGTAAGGGCTCTCTGTTTCTAGAAATAACATACTCCCCCGTGAAGCATAGGTGGACGTCACAATAAGACATGAAATGTACGCCGTCATCCCTCATTTGATCCAACTATATCCGGAAAGACTGCACATTTTCTCTCGTTTGGAACCGGCACGTCGAAACGAGGAAAAGTGAGTGTAAATGTAGAACTAATGCATGTAACAAGGTAAACCATTAACATTACTTAAAAAATCAATGTGATATAACATTATCTAATCAAACAAACCTGCAATAAGGTAGTGCATCCTGCCATCACGACAACGCTCTTCCAAGAAGCGATGCCTAAACTCCGATAGAGGTAGGCGAGGGTCCGATGGCCCCATGCATACGTGTCTGTCCGCTAATGGTCTCGGACCAAGTCAATCAACCAATAAGAAATTGAGGATTTATGACACAGCATCTCATCTCTGTCAAAACCAAGCGTCGTCTGAAGCAAACATCTCCTCGACTAAACGGTGTCGGGCGTATATAAAATCTCACCATCAATAGGCAAACCCATAATAACGCCTACGTCATGGAGCATGATAGTCATCTCTTCTCGTGATAGGTGAAAAGTGAAAATTGTTAGTCTCTACTCTCTGGGTGCCATCGCTCAATGAATGCCTGGATGAGAGCGTGATCAACACTACTAAAGCTAAAGTCTTCCAAATGGGTAAGACAAATACGATATGTGACAACCCAAACCAAGAGTAGAGAAGTATTGGGGACTGAGAAGAAGTGTCACCAGGGAGGGAGCATAGTAGCCGGGGGATAGAGAGGGGTAGCGACAAAATGGGAGCGAGATTGAAAAGTGTCGAAGCTTGCCAAGATTGCTTTTAATTAGGTAATGAGTTCGTTCCTCGGGCGTATGAGCTCAATATTTTTTTTTTGAGGGTTGACGATAAGAGCTAGCGCTCAAATATATTTTTTTAAAAAATACAGGCGCTAGTTGCTAGCGTTGATTGAGCGCCATCGGCATGCTTTTTTTGTCGTTAGTAATACGACCCTAGTGTATTTAGCTTTTTCTTTATTTTATTTATTTAAGAAACAAATAAATAATTAATGTGTATTTAGAGAGTGGATCATGGTGACTAGTAGAGAGAAGCTTTTCTACAAAGAAATTAAATCCGAAAAATATTTTTTAGTTTTAACAAAAAATAATAGAATAAAAAAGGTAGCTTAAGAAACCTAGTATGAGTATGTGAGATGAAGATTTATCCCAAAATCTTTGCATATGTACTGAATATTTTTTTTCATAATGGAAAGCGGTTCGATGTTATAGACGGCACGCCGACTAGTGGATCGAAAGGTAGAAAAGAATCGGCAGATGGACTAACAGTCATGACGGACCACAATAAAAGAGAAAAAGAAAAAACAAAAATACATCATAAAAACTCGAAAGTAGGGACGTCTTCAGGGGAAAGCAGAATGACCATGTCAGCCAGAAGAGACGAGCATGAACGTTTATCTTCGAAGGAAGTACACATGTAGGAAGCTTGGGGAACAGTTGTGCACAACTCATATTTCGATAACAACATAACTGTCAAGAGACGATCACACACCCACGCCCCCTTCTCGATAAACACTCGAACCGCCACCAAGACAACATCAAAACAAAGAAGACAAAGTTGCAGCACACGGGTATCATGATATAAAAATGTGTACAACTTTGTTGGTTTAAAGAGTAGTGATTTACAAGGAGAACATTGTTCGAAAGAGTTGGTTAACAACACTGAATCTTTGTTTAAGAAATTAGAATGAATATTATGGAAATCCGTTTTTTATTTCATAACATCCTAATAAAGGTGGAGAATTTGTCATTTTTATGTTTTGATTTATATTTTTAAAGGGTTGTTTGTTGGTTATGATTTTAATATGTTTTTCATACCTATAGGTCAAAATGCAATAGGACATTTTCATATCATGTATAGGTAAAATCCCATGACCTTAATTTTATTTTTCCTTTTCATATATGGTGTTTTTTGGGGCCGTTAGACCGGGATCGTCGCCGTTAGGCTGCGAGAATGGATGATGCGAATTCACGCAAAAGGGATGGCCCGATCTTTCAAATGGTAGTCGAATTTGGGTTGTCTTTCCTAACGATACGCACATACGAAAGGATTGACGGATTCTTCACTCTTCGATACACACACACACACACGAAGAACAAAGGGATGAAAGCTTGAGTTTCTCTCCAGAACACAATTCTGATTTCTTTGATTGATAAAAACCGTCTGTCTTTCACAATGAAAACGTTAAATCTAAATACCTAAAATTGGACTATTTTTCCTAATATAATAATAATAAAAGACTTTTAATTAAACTAGGATACTAATAAAATAAGGAATAAAACACAATTGCCATATTCAGCCTATAAGTGCCGAAATTCAACCCATAAAATCGAAAATACCATAAGTAAAAAGTCTGAATATAATGTATAAAACCACCTAAAAATATCCCAAAACATAAGTCATCCCGAGATCTCATGAACTAGAAGTGTCACTAATCCCAGGTCTTCCTTAGCAAGTTCCTGAGTTGATATCCAAGGCAAAGTAGCATAGGAAAACACATGCCTTAGGATAGAGTAAAGAGCACGCGACATCTTCCTTACAAAGGGTTAGGGTTTTCGGCTGCAAGGGTTTCGGCGATCTGCAGCAGGGTGGCGGAGGGTGTGTAGTGGTGGTGGGCGGCAGTGGTGGGCGGACGGAGGCAGGGCGGTGGCGGAAAGGCGTCGGTGGTGGGGTACGGCAGTGATGGTGACGGAAGAACAAGATCAAAACAAGCAGATTTTTTTTAGTTATGGCGAGATGGTTAGGGTTCCGACGTAGACATAACCATCAGGCTCGAACGTTGTATTGGATTGACGTCGGTTTAAGGTATGGTGATAGGAATTGAGTAATTGCTGAAATTGAAACAAAATCAACAAGAACTCAGATATAGACTACTACCTTTCGATGTACTGAAAGCTAATACCACTTGATGTGAATCCACGCAAAAAGGGATGGCCCGATCTTTCGAATGGTAGTCAAATTGGGGTTGTCTTTCCTAACGATACACACACACGAAAGGATTGACGGATTCTTCACTCATTGATACGCACACACGAAAAACAAAGGGATGAAAGCTTGAGTTTCTCTTCAGAACCACAATTCTGATTTCTTTGATTGATAAAAACCTTCTATCTTTCACAATGAAAAGTGTTAAACCTAAATACCTAAAGCTGAGCTATTTTTCCTAATATAATAATAATAAAAGACTTCTAATTGAACTAGGAAACTAATAAAATAAGGCATAAAACACAATTGCCATATTCAACCTATAAGTGCCGAAATTCAGCCCATAAAACTCGAAAATACCCTAAGTAGAAAGTCTGAATATAATGTATAAAAACCAACTAAAAATAGCCCAAAACATAAGTCATCCCAAGATCTCATGAACTAGAAGTGTCACTAATCCCGGGTCTTCCTTAGCAAGCTCCTTAGTCGTTATCCAAGGCAAAGTAGCATAGGAAAACACATGCCTTAGGATAGAGTAAAGACAACTTGACATCTTCCTTGCTTTTGTCCTAGTGATAGGACCGTCTCCATGAAGTGTGATGTTGGTCTGTAGATCTTCAAGCTCCTTAAGTGTCCTCTGGTTAACATCAATGGAGCCCTTAAGATGAAAAATGACCAAACATTTATAACCTTTATTTTTTAAAAAAATAAATATTTAAATCTTAACTCAATTGTAACGCCCCAGTTTTGGCCTTCACCACCCCCACGGTGAAGAGGGTCACCCCTGCAGCCAGCCGCGGTCGCGGCAGGGTCAGCCGCCCCTTCGGCTGACTCCAGATCGCGCCCGATCTGCTTTTATTCCGTTTTATTTTTTTTCTTAGATAGAAGATCCGATCTTCTATCTTATAGGTCGGCTTTCCTTTGATCTTCTAACCCTAAAAACGATCTTCCTTTATCTTTTTCAACCGTTCCCTATAAATTTCCGCCTTCTCTTCCGTTTCTCTTCTTGCTTACGTTTTCTTTAACCTTGAGCAAAGTTGTAGCCTTTCCCTTGTGATCTTCTACAGAACGTGTAAGTCTTTGTCCTCTTTGATCTCTCACGTTCATGAACTTGTTGAATGCTTCTTCCTTCTGTTTGTCTTTCTCTTTTCGTTCTTCTTCTTCTTCTTCTTCACAAGAATCAAGATCGAGCCTTGATTCTTGTTGGCCTTTCCGTTGTTGATACGTTGATGTTCACAGGCTACCAGGGTTGAGTGTTGACGTGTGTGGAGAGTGAAAGACCAAGATTTGGTTCCTTGTTGTGGTTCAGCTGTCAAAGGAGAAGACGCATCCTTTTGTCAAGCAACCGCCCCCGCGCCTGCATCGTGCCGCCCCTGCGGATTTGCTCAGTGCCGCCTCCGCGGTTCTGTCCGCCGCCCCTGCGGTTCTTCTACAGTAACTCCTGTCTTTGGTGATTTGCTTCCTTTCCTGGATTCCACGTTCCTTTCCTTGTGTTGTGTTAATGTTGTTGGCCCTTGGAAATCTATAAGACTAGGGATTGTGTCCCTAGCTTGTGAAGATATCTTAGAGATCATAGAGACTAGAAGTTATAGACTTATAACAATCGTTCAGTTATGATTTGAGTTGCTTGTTTGGTCAGGCTTTCCCTTCTTCTTTCCTCCGGGAAGCTGCGCAATAGTTGGCTCTTGTGTTACCTTCGAGAGAGGTAAGTCTCTTGGACTTACTTAGTTGCGTGCCGTATATTGGTTTGACCGTTTAGGTGGTGTTTGTGTTGTTTATCGTTATAATGGAAAACCGGACTAGGATGACCTTTATACCCGTAATTGGCCCAATTGTATTATAACCGGGTGGTGACCACTTGTCTAGCTCTACAGGAAACTGAGAGGTGCTCTTGCGACCTAGACCCACAAGTAACGGATAATACTGATCTATTCTTGTTGGCAGAGGAAGTGGAGGCAAATTTCGGGAGATTCTCGTGTGAAAAAAGAAGTTGAATTAGTAATAGGACAAATTTTTGAAAGATAATAACCGGTTGAGTGCGAGCATGCTATATGTTTATATTCTTATGTATGTTTGTGCCTTTATTGTCTTTTTGATATCTAGAATGTTAGCTAACGATTTATACCGATGTTGTAGATGTTCTGCAGAATAGAGGTGTTGTTGAGTGATCCGGACGATGTGGTCAGCCGGGGTTCCCGTACAATTATAGGACGGGATCGGGTTTATATTTCTATTGTTATATTTTCCTTTTGTTTTGAACTCGGCTGTGAGTCTTCTACGCTTCCCTTTGTTATAACCTTTGGTTTTTATAACAGTTTTGGTTTTCGTTTATTTGTATCTTGTTGCAAGATCCGATGTTATTGTTGTTACTCTGAGGATCGGGACCCATTGTGAGGTCCTTGAGTTCCCAGAATCTGTGGTGTTACATTAATCGATCTTAATTTTTATATTCTTTACTCATTTTTAATTTGTATTGTTAATGAAAAAGTGAAACAATAATACTAAAATAAATACTATGTTTAAAATATGTATAAATCTTTTAAGTTTTAAGACTTCAAATTATATTGGGTGAAAACTTTTTAACAAATATAAATATTATGCTACGTGGTATATTAACAAGCTTATATTTAGAAATAAAAAAATTGAATGTCAGACATATAAATGTAACAAGGTATCTATAGATAGATAAAAAATATTATATTTCCAATATTCCATACTTAAACAATATTCCATACTTAAAACAATATTCCATACTTAAATATAGACATACAAATGGTGCCCAAAAAGAAAGAAGCAAATGAAGATTACCGAAAAGGCCGTAGAGAAGATTGCATGTGGCCATGCAGAAGCCTCCGAATTTATTGAGCAAAAGTATGCAATCATTTTAGTGTGGAAGACAACCACCTTTCTTTACTACTACCAACTTACCTCTCACATCCCATTCGCATACTGTCATTTGGAAAGATGGCTTCGGACGCTACCCGGCATCATCAATCAACCACGTGTTTTCTATACGTTCGAGTCGAACGATTCGAGCTTTAGTATGTTAGGTTTGTTACAGCTGAGTCGAGTTTAATAATATATTTGTACTCAACAACGTAGCGATGAGATGAGTGAGTCGAGCAGTGATAGGTTCAAAATCGTCTCGTTTATAAACGAGTTCGAGGCGAACGTGAATTTTAAACGAACTTGTTCATATTTGATTCATTTTAAAAATGAACGAGCTCAACCGGAGCTTTTTCTAACCGAACTCGGGTAGCTTGACGAATATACAAACCATATAGTGTTATTTTAGTCAAATGAACTAACCCTAAATTTTAATGAAGCTTTAAAATGTTTTCATATTAGACTAGCTTAGAAAGTGAGCGAGAATGAGTTCACGAGCAAAACCCGAATAAGTTGTTTCATACAACAGTCCTACCTCTAGGACAAACGGCCTACAAATAAAATTAAATAATCATGTCCATAATGAAGTAAATTATTTTAATTTAGTTCAACAAATTTGTCTTACATAAGAGTTCTATATATAAAAAATGCATTAATTAAAGTTTGCATTATAAAAAGACAAAATAAACTTGTAAATGTCACCGGCCATAGATTTTGTCATTTATAATGAACATAAATATTTATTGGTGTACAAAAGTGTGTGTTTGATGTGAACAGAATAATGTTTGAGGTGTTAAATTACACACCACATATCAATATCTCCATATTTCTTTTCTCTGGGCCTTGAATTAATTATCTTATTTTTGCATTATTTTGTTTCTTTCTTTTGGAATATATGGCCACGAGATAATTCTGCATGTCTTATCTTGTTAGACATCTTTTTCTATTTACATTAGAAAAATAAATTTATTATTTTTTCCAATTATAAAATAACGTCGTTTTAGTTATTGATCCCGTCATTATAGAAAGTATTAATTAACTTTAATTTTTTAAGTTTTTTCTCAATGTACATATCAAGTATTTACTGTATTTTTAAATCAGTTATTTACTGTATTTTTAAAATAATGGATGAACATTCTATTACAAAAATACTTAATAACAATATTTTATAAAACTATTTTATAAGTCTCTTTAAAAGATAAAACGAAACTTAAGTTTAAATGTTATAACATTATTTTTGACAAGATGAAGTAATAAAGATCCATCCTAAACTCAATTGACAATAGAAGAAGTAATCCTACCACTTATATGATAAGTTTTCCACACATCTCAACACTCCCCTCAAGCGCAACCATTTTGGACT
Source organism: Fagopyrum homotropicum (assembly GCA_033239125.1). Lineage (NCBI taxonomy): Eukaryota > Viridiplantae > Streptophyta > Magnoliopsida > Caryophyllales > Polygonaceae > Fagopyrum > Fagopyrum homotropicum. The sequence goes on from BSWB01000001.1 coordinate 11,321,027, forward strand.
ACTTGACACAAAGCATTAAGGAGCCTTAAAAAAACGGATGGATAGCAAATTATCACTAATTATAATTGAAACACACGATAGCGGACCCGGATCGAACCTCCTATGATATCATGTTATTTATCTTTTTATATCCGGTGGATGGGTCTAAGATGTGGAGGGAATGCACATAAAGTGAACCTACACATAAACATATCAGGGTTGACGCCATATGTAGGAATGTCCAACATCTTAAATCCTCCGAATATAAAAAGATAATTAGGGGGGAGTTTTGTATACATGCTCGATGCATAAATCGCATTCATAGTAGACCGTGCATATTGCTCTTTCAACCCCTGAACTTGTAACTTGAGCAATTGTTTTTCCTTGATGACATCATCTAAGATGGAAGATATATCATTTTTATTACAAACGGGAAGTTGTTGTTGTAAAATATTTATCTTCTTCCAGGATTTCTAGTCCCATGAATCGAAATGTCCGGTTTAGGTTTATCCTCCTTATTTATCCAAAGATGATTGCATTTGTAGAGTTGCTACTCCTTTTTCTTGCGTGCAAAAACGTTATAGATGTAGATTGTCTTAGTCTTGAATGTTAGTACATGATGGAATGGGAGATGACAAAGTCAGCCCTGATACTATGTTAATTATCTTTTTATATCCGGAGGGTCTAAGACGTTGAGAGGATGCACGTAAAGTGAACCTACACACAAGTATTTCGGGGTTCCATCATAAAACCAATTGACAATACGTGAAGTAGCCATAGGACTTTCCACACATCTCAACACCCCCTCAAGTGCAATTATCTTGGACGAGTTGACACTTGACACAAAGTTTTTAGGTCGGCTTAGCCAAACGGGCGGATAGCATATTTTCGCTAATTGCAACCCAAACACAAGATAACTGACCCGGATCGCACCTCCTTTGATACCATGTAAATTTATCTTTTTATATCTGGTAGGTTTAAGCCGTGGATGGGATGCACGTAAAGTGAACCTACACTCAAGTCTTTAGGGGGAGTGTTGTATATTCAATGGAGAAATCACATTCATAGTAGACGGTGCATATTCCTCTTTCAACCCTTGAACTTTTAACTTAACAGTTGTATTTTCTTGATGACATTATTTAAGATAGAAGATCTATAATTCTTATCACAGTCGGGAAGTAGTTGTTGTAACCTTTATCTTCTTCTTGAATTTCTCTTTACGTGTCTTCTCAAAGACATTATGTGTCGTTTGAGTTGTTTTTAGTCGCCTATTGTGTTTACCGCTTCTAGGATTTCTAGTCACATCCATCGAAATACCCGGTTTAGGTTCATCCTACTTATGAATTGATAATTCTTCATTCTCTCGTGCTTTAGGAAAGGGTATGGTATCTTGTAAAATATCCGGATTTGTCTTACCATACCTTTGTTGATGCAATAAGAGTTGTTGGAGTTGATCTTGTTATTCGAGTTGTGGTCGTAGTCCGAAGTTGTCGGAACATAAATTGACAATGTCCTAAGATGAATTCTTTTTTAGAATTGTTTCTAAATCTTATGCCCTTTTTCACTCTTGTTCTTCGAGTTGTGGCCGTAGTCGACATTGTCAGACCTGAATACATTTTTAGAACTGCGGCTAAATCTTACGTCATTTTTTACTCTTGTTCTTCGATTTGTGGCCGGACCATAAGTTGATATTATTAAAAGATGAATGCATTTGTACATGAAAATGCGTTATAAATGTAGATCCTTAGTCTTAAATGCTAGTATAAGATCGAATGAGAGATGACAAAGTCGACCCTGATACTAAGTTAATTTATCTTTTTATATTCGGCGGGTCTAAGAAGTTGAGAGGATGCACGTAAAGTGAACCTACACACAAGTCTTTCGGGGTTCCACCATAAAACCAATTGACAATAGGAGGAATAGCAATAGGACTTATATGTTTGGTTCACGTAGTATCATATTGTCGATGTGGGACATTCCACATATCTCAACACTCCCCTTTGAACTAGTTGACACTTGACACAAAGTCTTAAGACCGATTTAGCCAAACGGGGGATAGCATATTTTCTCTAAATACAACTCAAACACTGGATAACAAACCCAGATCGGACCTCCATTAATACCATGCTAATTCATCTATTTATATCCGGCAGGTCTAAGACGTGGATGGGATGCACGTAAAGTGAATCTACACTCAAGTCTTAAGGGGAGTGTTATATACATATTCAATGGAGAAATCACATTCATAGTAGACGGTGTATATTGCTCTTTCAACCCGCGAACATTTAACTTGAGCAATTGTATTTCATTGATGACATTATCTAAGATGGAAGATATATCATTCTTATCATAGTCAGGAAGTAGATGTTGTAAGATCTTTATCTTTTTCTTGAATTTCTCTCTACGTATCTTTTCAAACACATTATGTTTCGTTTGACAAGTTTTATAGACGCCTATTGTGTTTACCGCTTCCAAGATTTCTAGTATCATCCATCGAAATGCCCGATTTAGGTTTATTCTCCTTATAACTTGATAATTCGTCATTCTCTCGTGCTTGAGGTAAGGGTATGGGATTTTGTAAAACATCCAGATTCGTCGTATCATACCCTTGTTGACGCAATAAGAGTTGTTGGAGTTGATCTTGTTCTTCGAGTTGTGGTCGTAGTCCGACGTTGTCGGACCATAAGTTGACATTATATAAAGATGAATGCATTTTTAGAATTGTTGCTAAATCTTACGTCCTTTTTCACTCTTATTCTTCGAGTTGTGGTCGTAGTCCGACGGTGTCAGACCATAAGTTGATATTATCAAAAGATGAATGCATTTGTAGAGTTGCTACTCCTTTTTCATGCGTGAAAACGCGTTATAGATCTAGATCGTCTTAGTCTTGAATGATAGTATAGGATTGAATGAGAGATGACAAAGTCGGCCCTGATACTATGTTAATTTATCTTTTTATGTACGGCCGGTCTAAGACGTTGAGAGGATGCACGCAAAGTGAACTTACACACAAGTCTTTCGGGGTTCCATCATAAAACCAATTGACAATAGGAGGAATAATCATAAGACTCATATGTTTGGTTCACGTAGTATCATATTGTCGATGTGGGACATTCCGCACATCTCAATACTCCCCTCAAGTGCAGCTATTTTGGACTAGTTGGCACTTGACTCAAAGTCTTACGCCAGTTTATGCAAACGGGCGGATAACATATTTTCGCTAAACACAACTCAAACACAAGATAACGGGTCCGGATCGGACCTTTTTTGATACCATGTTTATTTATCTTTTTATATCCGGCAGGTATAAGATGTGGATGAGATGCACGTAAAGTGAACCTACACCCAAGTCTTTCGGGTTCCATCGTAAAACCAATTGGCAATAGAGTAACTTATAGCTTATAGGTTAGGTTCACACAATATCATATCGACGTGGGACATTCTACGTATCTCAATGCCTTGTTGGTTATAATTAATTTAATCTTGATTTTGTTTTACAATATTCATTCAAATAACAAAAGTTACTATCTACTTTTCACATTTTTTTTCTTGTTTGACAATGATTTAATGAGAGAATATTGTAAGGTAATAGTATTTTAAAAAAACAAAAATGTTGAGTAATAATTCTCTTGATTATTATATTTTAGTGTCATTTAATATACTAAATTTAGCTTAATCCTTTATTTAAACTGAATTGCTTAATTATGAGTAGGATAATTTAATTGACAAATGTATGCAACATTGTGATACATTTTATCTACTTTTAGTGAAAATAATATATTTATTTAAAATATTATACCAAAAGTCACACAAAATATGGAGATGGAACTAGTTTAAAAAAGAAAATGAATGTTACAAAAAATCCGAAAAAAAAGAAAGTTATTTCATGATTTAAAACATAAATTGACCGGTTGTGAAATTGTAGCCACTAAAGTAGCACGTGTATATTGTGGTGTGAAATTGAGAGTTATGAGCTACCACTTTAGACATCCATGGATAGTGGTCCATCAACCCTTATGCATACCCTAATACCGACAAGTTTTGTTAAATATTTTCAGTATGCAAATATAAAATTTATTTAGAAGAAAGCATTATTTTGCTTTTTATAAATTATGATATTTATATAAACTACACCAATAATTTGAAAAAGCATATATATATATATATATATATATATATATATATATATATATATATATATATATATATATATATATATATTCTTTTCTTCCAAGTTCCAACGACATTGGAGTATTATTAGCGTTGGGTATTTTGAAGGTGCACCTATACTCTATTTTCTCCATAACACATTTATCTCACATCAGTTATCAAGGACGGAAGTATGACAATTGAAGAATTTGTAAAATCAAAAACTAAATATTTAAAAATTAAATAAATCATACAATTGTGATTTTTTAGCTGTATGTGAGACGTTGACTAACTGATATGCGGATAGTTGACATATTTGTACGTGAGTCATTGACGTAATATTTATCTTTTACCACACATCTATTTATAAGGAAAAATATGAGAGGAAAATGACCTACTTCGATAATAAATTAGTGTTTATTTCTCTTCGTTAAAATTTATATTAATAGGTGAGAGGTCTTGTTTAACTATCATAAAAAAAAACTTTTATAGACCAATTATATCAATAAGTATCGGTTTAAAAATATTATTAAAAAAAATTATCTTTTTTTGGGTTAATTTGGTTAAAATTCATTTACTTCTTTAAAGTGAATGAAATATTTAAAGTAAATAAAAACAAAATTCCAATAACTTTAAATTTTAAAACTATTAATAAAACTTAAAAATCCTTAAACACCATTAAAAAGTCAAAACTCCAATAATACAAAGCTAAAAAAACTACACTATTTAACCACTATCACAAATTAGAAAACCCCTTTTTCAAATTAAAACCGTATAAATTATTTCATGAATAACGAATATACATATCACAACAAATTATAAAAAAAATATCTTGATACAAAAAATCGAACGTGTTGACGGCCGAGCAGAAAGATGAGGCCATCAGGGTACAAGTCCACAATCCTCAATGATTTTTTATGCTTATTCTATAATCTATTAATTCAATTACTTTTAATAAATTTTCAATCATGTCACACAGTCACGCACATGATCTAAACGATAAATAATATTATACAACAAAGGATTTTATGCTTATTCTATAATCTATTATCTTTGTACTGATTTGTTTTAAGTTGTAAACGTGTTTATAAATATTAAAGTTTAATATAATTAAAATATATACTGGATGGACAATATAGATATAAAGTTTGGAAATTTCATGAAAATCTCTCAAATTTTATAATACAGCATTTTAAAAAAACTAATAAATTTCCCAAAAAGTTAATTTTGTCAATGAAAACATAAATTATTAAATATAAACAATTTCCTTAACAAGCTAATAATTACCGCAAGTCATAGGTACATTTTTACGTTGTAACTACCCTCTAGCGGGGTCCCAGATAACATTCATAAATACAACTAACGAACCTATTCAACATGAATTAGCATATTACACTACACATCTAAAAGGTGTAATTTTGGAGATAATTTAAATCTATTATTAAGTTTTTGGCTAAAAACCCTAAAAGTGGATGGAGTAGCTGTATAATTGCAATATATAGTAACATATCAAACTTTACATAGACAAACCCATGTGATATCATTTCAACCAACAAACTAACCTTCTTTGCCATTGCCAACCTCTAAATAACACAATCAAATGACGCGGAGGGCACACATCTGGTGAATCACACGTACAAGCACAAGGGATAGGTTCACTTGATTGCGTGTTGTCGATGTGGGATTATTTTCCCTACATCTCAACAAACGTAACATATTATGAATCAGATGATCGATACCCAAGTTGAATGAGATTCTATTCTCTTAAAAGTAATTGAGACACTTGACAACATGTTTAAGACCGGACAGTCTAACCATACGGTCAATTTTTCTTCTTAATTAGTAAACTACCCACCAACACTTTTATCATACACAAATATAGCCAAACCTTTCTCCCTAATTTTAGTTCATTCGGATATTTTTGGTACTGTCTTTATCATATTCGGATTTGTTTGGATTCCGCCATAATCGGATCGGATCCGATTAAGCCGGTCAAAAGGCATGGGTCAAATCAAGTTTTTACGAGTCTAGTTGCATCGGAAAATCCTTAAAACGTCGTCGTTGCATTATGAATCAAAGTTGAGCAAGCGTGGAATGCAAACATATGCAAGTCCGATGAAGAAACCTCAACCATGGCTGCACAACAAGAGCAAACCATAGAACAAAAACACATGGAAGAAGATGAGCCTGAAACTCCTTCATTAACCGAAAGACTAAACTATAACGACAGCAAAACAACACAAGAACGACAAGCTTAATGAACGTTTTATTCTTAAGCTCATCTTCAGAACTACAAAACTACACTGCAAGCAAGAAGAATTCATACAAGGAGCATTTACAGATCAATCATCATCATCATCTAGTATCGGAAACCTTAGCTTCTAAGATCATCCGAAGATGATCCGGGCTATAATACCGGTTTCCCATTCTTACTGTAGTTTGTTGGATCATGAGATCATTAACAACAGATACGCTCGCATGAGTAACCTCCAAGTCGAGCTCCTTCAACGCCGTCATCAGCCTCGCGGCCGGATGATTCCTCTTGCCGCAGTTCATTCTAATCATTGCATCTCTCCCAATGATCTTCACATCAATATCCAAATCAACCTGCTTCAAAACACTACCGCCATTCGTTTGTTGGTCGGGTTGAGCTTGTTTAGGCCCGGATCCGGAACCTCCATTGGAGAACCTCGATTGTTCTCGGGATGTTACAACCTCGGTTTTTAAACACTCCATTTGGCTTATAAGAGCTTCCTTCTCCAATTCAGTCTTGTCGAGCTTCGATTTGAGTTCGTTGATGTAGGATATGGCGTCGCCTAATAGCGACGCTTTATCCATCTTCGAGACGTTAGGGACGACGGCTCGTAGAGAGTAGAATCTCTGGTTAAGCTTCTCCCTCCTCTGTCTCTCGGCTTCAACGTGGTTCAATGGCTCCTCCCGGCCGTTTGCCGGTTTCCGGCCACGTTTTCTTGGACGTTTTTCCGGGTCTACCACATGACTGCTTTCAGCTTCTTTCACCACTGAAGCTTCTAAATCGGAATGGTCGGAATCCCCTGCTGCTCCGGTCGTGCTTGATTTCAACGCCATTGAAGGAGGTGCGATCACGCTCGAAGTACTAAACGACAGCATTCCTTCATCGACGCTTCCTTTTGACATTGCCGGTTTCCTCTTCTTGTTGTTGGTGTTGTTTTCTTCTACCGCGGGATGAGAGTTTAACGAATTCCGCTTGCTCTCTGCAAAGTTCAAGATCTCCCCTGTTTGATTTTTCATTGCGAAATCTGCAAAGCTCAAGAATCCTTGTTGCTGATTCTGACCGTCAACTGCTCCATTCGAGCTCTGAACCTCGAATTTCGCCGGTGGATTGCTCACCATCGAGATCGAATTCGAATTCGACCCGTTTGGAACAGAGTTTTTCCCGTCGGCAACAGCGGAGGAAGATGGATCGGAAATCCACAACGCAGCTGGATCATTCTCCTCCGACACCGTCACCGGAGGAGGAGCAGATTGAAGAGACGTGTCGCCAGATCCAAAATTAAACAAAACCCTAACCTTATTCATAAGAACAGGGCTATTGTAAATAAGCTCGGTGGATCCCAATTCGAGAACTCCGGTTCCGGTAGGGATACAGACAATAGTCTGAAGCCCGAACATCGTCCCTTGCCGAGCCCGTTCCCATGGAGATCTGGAAAGACGATCCGGGCCGGAAACCCAAATAGGATTCGACCCGAGGAAAGTCTGCCCCGGTAAATCAACACCGAAAGGGAAAGCTTGAGTCATGGAGATGAGGAAGAACCATTCGGTGTCAGTGACGTCATCATCAACAGCATCATTTTGAGGGGAAGAAGATCCGCCGGCGATTAAGGAGTTTAATTCACGGAGGACTCTTTTTCTGTGTTGCTGCTCAGCTGGGTTAAGGGGTCTAGACGACGTCGTTTTAGGTTTTGAAGAGTCGTCACCTTTATAGTAGCCATCGCCCCAGCCGAGGAGGGAGTTAGCGTTACCGTCATCGGAGTTACACTGCCAGAAGATAGCGTAAGTCCAGATTTCACGAGCTCCGTCTATTAGAGATTGGAGACGTTGTTGGAGAGTATCCTGAGTGAGAATCTCCGGCGGATGTGATGGCCATACGGTGGAGGAAGAGTCAAAGTGGGTAAAAGCGTCGGAGAAAGCGGCGTTTTCATCGGAACTCCATAGATTCATCATAATTGGTGGTTTTGATTTCAGATACTACTTAATGAGGGTGAGATTGATCATGGAAGGTGGTTTTGGTCGCCGGCGAGTGGAGATTTTTGGGTGCTGATGAGAGAGAGAGGCGAAAAAACACGTGGGTGAGGAAGGAGAAGGAGGAAAAGAAGAAAAAAAAACACGAGGCGGCTGTAGGTTGAGGAAAGCGTGAAATGTGTGGTTGGAGATGAGAAATAAGGGTGTGTTTGGGTGTGTAAAGGCTTTTTTATATTCGGGTTTGAATATTTCAAAGCTGATTTCTTAGAAAGTTGTCTTTTTTTTCTTTTCACTAAATTACAATAATGATTTTCATTTTTACTCGCTGGCCACTCAATTCATTGCTCTTAGGCTTTCAGCTGACTGTCAGCTAAAACAAAACTGAATAAGACACGGTCCGTTGGTAGAGAACGATAATATGGTAAATAAAATTGAAAATTAAAACAAATTGAGAAGGAAGATTATTATGGATGTTACAAACTAGAGGGAGAGATACGAGGGCTCGTTTGATACGATTTCAAGGAAATTAGGAATCAGTTTTGGAATGGACTATACCCATACCTCATAAAATTAAAATGATTTTTTTGAATAGCCCATTTTAATTCTAAGAAGGCCCTTGATTCTCCAAAAAAAAAGAGGGGATAACTCATTTCAGGGTTTTTTTATTATATTACGTCTCCCCTAACTTCCTCTACGCTTGTATCGTTGCCGCGGCCTCCACGTTCCACGCCTGCTGTCCAACCACCATACTAGCACCAAGGTAATTCTCTTCCCCCATTCCTTGAATCACTTCATCTTCATTCCACGCCTACAAGCCTAGAGTTGACTTCGGTCAACTCTCCTCTAAACTGGTGTTTTCTACTATATCATATGTTTTCTTCATTTTGTATATTGAATTGGTATTTGAATCAATAGATCAAATTTCAAAGTAGTATATTAGTACAACAATATATGTCAATTGATATTCGAATCTAAAAAGTAGATCGAAATTCAAGTGGTATACTAGTACATCAATATATGTGACGATTAAGATATACAATAAAAAATGATTTTCGACCATTGAAGATATATATCGAATTAGGCTGGTAGGCTTGGAATGCAATGAATTCATCCAACTCTTCGATACATAAATCACTTCATCTGTGTTTAGTTTAGTGTACACTTCCTCTTAATTTTTTACTGATTGATGTTTAGTCTAGTGTGTGCCTTCTCAAAAATATTGCAAGTTCGATGGTTGCCGCAGAGGAGCATGAGCAAGCTGCTCAAAATCGTGTGATTGAAGTAACGACACAAAATAAACTATTATTATCTGAGATTTCCATGCTATTTGGTATCTCCCACGATGATGCCATTGATGTTGCTCGTATTCTAGGCAACAGTCCAAATGAGTTGGATATATTTTATAGTTGTCCAAATTACGATTGGAGGACTCGTTATGTCTCAAAGCGTCTTCACTCCCGATCAAGAGGTTCTGAGTAGAGGTTTTCACGAGCACTACTTTATGTTGGTTTTAACATTTCTTTGATATTATTACACGCAAGACATTATGGTATGCGTTGTTGCATTTATTTTTAGGGGACAACTAAGTTGTGATGTTGGGAGTCACTTGCAAAACACTATGAAACTATATATAAGTATAAATTTAGGTTAATGATTGGTTTAAACTTTTAACTTAGTTGATGGTTGATTTTCACAAATTTTTGCTAGAAAAATATAGCAAATTGGGTCTTCACTTTATATATATACATACTAGTCAAGAAGTTATATATGATTTTTAGAAAAACTATGTAAATATTATGAAAATACCCTTTTATAATCAAAAGAAGATATAATTCTTCATTCCATATTTTAGATAAACCAAACAACATGTTTCATGAATCATTCATTCCAACAACATACCAAATACCAGGTTTCAGGAATGGTTTATTCCAATTCTTTATTTTATTCTCATTCCTGATTCCAACCCCATTCCTGGAGTCTTACCAAACGAGCCCTGAACAGGTCCAACTACTTGGTCCATCTACTCACTCGATCAGCTCGCTCGACTAGCCCATTTGACGTCTTCTATTATTTTCCGTATCCCCTTCTTTGGGATAGACTATTGGCCCGTCCCTTTGGACGTTATATCTTTTAGATTTGATCTTATCTTATCAGAGGATAAGATCCTAGTAGATCTAGGGTTCTAGGTTATACCTTGACCCTATAAAAAGGTGTTTCAACCATTAGGTTAGATATCCCTTCCTTATGAAATTTAGCAAGTTCCATCGTCGTTTAACTGTACCTGATCGCTTGATTGCATTTCTTTCAATCAATAATAAAGCGTTTTGAATTTTGTTCAGGTATGTTTGGATAAGTCTCATCTTTTACAGGGTTTAGAGAGCCCAATTGCATTGATTTATGATATTGAATTGATTATATGTATTGAATATATTGTTTATATGAGTTATGGTAGCCTTTGTAATCTTTTTGTTATATGTTCTTCAAGGTGATGTTGGTTTAAGGTGACAGTCTAGCTCTCATACCTCCATGTTGAGTTCGATGTGAAGATAAGGCATCATTTTGGGTACGTGACAATCAATGGGTGACAACATTAATGTATGCCGAGCAAAGTCCTGACCACGTGAAAATTGAACGATGATGTCACCCGCATAACTATGACTTACAATCAATATTATGGAATTGTCAATTGAGATCTATCCAATATGCATGGTATGATGATTTGGATTCTGCAATTGCTTTATCTACTGATACATATTCTCTTTTTTCTCCCTTCAACCATCTGGTTTTGAGTTTTATAAAGCTCCAAACTTGCACCTTTCTTTCTCTCTAATCTTCTAAACTCTTTTACAAGGTAGTCGAGCGTAATTCCTTAGGGTGCTCAGACAACCAAATTAAGGGACCTCGCGCCTTTCGCTTCGATTTTATCTATGGTTATTTGTCTATTAATTTATGGTTTGAGTTCGCATGTTAACCCGGTCGAATTAAGAGACCGTGATTAGTCGCCTAGATATTTCATTCTTCCGTTTCTAGAATCTGTTTGCGTTCTTTACTTATGCGGGGTTGAGACCGCAATGACGGATCTAGATTAGAAATCCACAAAAACCTTCAAAAAGACACAAATCTCGGATGGCGTATCTCGATAGAAGGCCGAGATCAATAACAGTGAGATCTTGGTTAGACCAAGATCAAAGAAGAATGGATGTTGATGAATGGTATGTATAGAGACACGAAGATGGAGTGAATGATGTACGGTAATATGAAGCAAGAAGGACCAAGATATACTTGTTAGAACCTTGATCGATTGGATCAAAACCCACACAATGAATTATCTTAATCCTTCCTTATTAACCTTACACAAGTTTATAAATCGATACAAACACAAAGAGGGACTAGAATCGACTAGGAGCACCAATTTCTAAAGAGATTAACACACACATGAACAACCTAGCAATGACTTGCAACGATTCAATGCTCTCTTTTTTGAACAGGAATGAATAAAACGAAAACTTCATAAGCGAAGTTCCGAGTATCCCTCGAAAATATTGGGTGAAAATCTAGCTAGAAAAGTCAAACTAAGGAGGTTTTTATAGCCTAAAAAGCCTCCAAAAGAAAGAATAAAAATAATCCTAAAAAATATAAGATAAAAGATATTTTTAGAATGTCTAGAGCTTAAAGGTATTAAAATATCTCATAAAATAATTAGAAGCTCCAAAAGCTTTAGCTTTTATCTTCCTTTAACTCCACACGTGTGCATGGTGTGCATGGCGCCTCTTGTATGTCCTTCATGGCTGGAATTGTCATCAATGTGATTAAGGAAAACTTAGACACAAAAAGATCACAAATGGTCTCCTTAGAAGATAAAAATGTCAACAAGATAGAAACTTCTTCTTGAATGGCTCTTGCTTGGGTGAGAGCTTGGACTTGCGCTTCTCCAAGAACCTTTCTTTCTTTTTCTTACTTTTTATGTTATATTATTTTATGAAAATATGAATTTCACTTTAACTTATAAATTTCACTTCAAATTATTTAATCTTGTTAAAAGTATAACATTCTTTAAGTTATTTTATGAAAATGTCCAAATAATATGACATAAAAAATATGAATTTCATTTCAACTTATTACCACTCTTACACACAATCTCAATACGCGTCAGTTATATTTTAGTAACTATAAAATTGTGTATTTAACACTATATTTTTACTAACAAGCAAAAACGGAAGTTAAATACTCTCAAGTCATCAATGCAGGAAGTTTCCGTCAAATAAAAAGTTGATAATTGTGTCACTCCTATTAATACATGTGATTGGATTTGGAAAATTAACAGCTAACACACAACCTAAAATAAAGAATTTCTCTTGAAATTATCAAAAAAATGGAATACAAACAAAAACAAAACTTGACGGGAAAAAATTTGCAGCTACTGAAAATGGTGAATTGTGTAACTACCAACTTGAGGACTTATGTCATTTACTTCTAAACTATCTTTTTACCAAAAAATCATTAATAAAACTGACAAAACAATATCGTACAAAATTAATAACATTAAAGATGAGAATAAAAAAAATATAACATACTTCAGAAAATTAAATATAAAATAAAAAAGATCACATGTCTTTCTACTATTTTGTGGGGTATTTGGTTCTCTAGAAACAAAATTATTTTTAATAATGAGTTTTTTGACTCATTTAATAACACAATTGCATTTATTAATAATCAAATCCATAATGGCAAAAAGACTGTCAAAAACGGGGATGACTATGACATTAGACCCCACTAAAAAATAACAATACTACCAAACGGGAAAAAAAAAAATTAAAGTTTGGTTCCCACAAACTTAATTTCGATGACTCAAAACTTGATTATGGAGCTACCTCTATCGGTTTTGTTATCCGAAACCACAATGGAGTGATTATTAGTCTTGGTGCAAAAAAATTCATTTTAATTCGGTACTAAAAACAAAAGCATTTGCTCTTAAATTTGATTGCAAAAAGCTATCAGATTGTAAATAAAAAAAATTGAAATCGAGGGTGACAATTTGTATGTCAACAAGATACTCCAAGGTTTATGGAGTTGCCCGTGAGAGGTCGAAATGGTTTTATCTGACTTCAGACCGAATCTTCATTTTTTTAACGAAATCTAGGTTATGCATGCTTTTTAGATAAATTACTGGTGTTGTTGACCGGTTAACCGATTTGAAAACCTCTACACCAACATCAATATTTCTGATGATTTTGAATTGCATGTTCTCGTTCACAATGATGTTTTGGGTTAGACTATTCTACCCGTTTTCATTTATAAAAAAAATAATAAATTAAAAAATTGCTAATTGGAGCATTGCTCACTCGTATTTAGACGTGCGTGTGGGTCCATCTCCGACCACATGATGAACCCTGTGAAAGTGACAGATTTTTGGGCTGGTTCGTTGAACCGTAAAACTCAATACACACTTAATATCAACTAAATAATGGTTTTATAATATTATTTTATTATAAATTCTACATAGACATTTCAAAAATTATAAAACGCCACAACAAATTACTTAATAATATACCAAACACCCTTTACTCGTATTGATGCAAATGCTCTATTTTTTAAATTATAAATCAACTTATACTGGTTAATGAATTCAAATTGTAATATATTAAACTCAAAATTCTCCCTGGATTCCATTGAATAAGTTTTTTCCAGCTCTCCACAGAATCAGCCTTAATGTATTTTAAATTTAGTGAATGAACAATACTGTATAAATTACTATTAAATTCGCCCTTAAATTACAAGAGGATAATTTTAACTAGGTCTTTTTTCAAAACTATAGTAGTAACTAGACTTTTTAATATTTCAATTAAGTAAATATACCCCAACCTTTTGTATTTATTCTCAAACTCTACACACTCTTATCTCAAGGGGTACATTTACTAAACACAAAACTAGAAAAAGTCTGGTAAACCAAATTGTTTCAAAAAAAATTGTTTACCATCAAGATTAAATAAACTAAATTAGGTGACAAATTTCATTTAATTAACAGTTGTTTCTAGAACATGTAAGAAAATTTTGATTAGAGGTGTGAATATTGTGATAAAGAATCTTTAAAGATAATTTTATGTAATATTATAATTTAAAGACAACTTGTAAATAAAACTATATTTTAAAGTGTAATTAAGTTTTACTGGCCCATAACTTTGCATCAATACTGATGCACACAATTAAATATTCTGCATGTTGTATTATATAAAGATATCACAAGATTCACAATATATGTTAATTATTATTATATTATATCCTCAATTTTCCTCCTTTCTTTACTCTTCAGTTTTTTTTTTATAATTTTATATTTTGATTATTGAGTATACACTAATCTACTGAAACTATCATGTGGGAGAGTTATAAATTCAGTGGTAGCGTCCAAACCGTACACTTCTTCTAGTAATTTAGTTTTTTAAATTATAATTTAAAAATATACATAATGCAATATATAATAGTTATATTAATAAAACACATTTGAACAATGCTTAATTAATGGTATTTAAATTTTAAACCAATATTATAAAAGTTTAATTTTTTCGTTAGAGTTAAGTTTCAAAATTTTTATATAATTAGTTTATTCTCAAGTAATATTTATGCAAAGCAAATTTATCATAATATTTACTAGTTTTAAAATTTTATATTATTAGTTTAAATAAAGTATTTTATGAGTTTAAACATTTTATTATTGGTTGATGCATTATTTTGAATTTATGATTTTTTTAAAAAAAATGTAGAACTATTAATGCAATATAATTAATTTGGATTAATAGAAAAAATATTTTGAACGAAAAAGTGTTTATAAAAAAGAAAGAAAAAATCAGCATAATATTTACGCTTTAAACAAATAATATTAATGTCAAAATGTGTAAATGTATATACTTAATATTATTGTATTTATAAAATTAAATAGCCAAAAAATATTAGTAATAAATATTTACAAACCCTATGATATGTGTAAGTTAATTACATTTTAGTTGGTTATCAAGTCTATTAAATTATTTTATAGGATAATGATAAATTTAAGAAAAAATGAATAGCATGAAGTTAAAAATGTGATTGGGTTGTTATTGTACAGATGAGAATAAATCAAGGTTCTTATACTTCTAATGAAATAAAATAAGATCACGTTATTTTTTACAACCATTAATCAACATTTTTATCTTTGATTTTAACTAAAAAAATTAAGGGACATAGTTTGTATCAACGATACAAAACAAAGGTTTAGTAACTCATTCTTCTCCAACATAAATTCTTTAAATTTATTTTAAATAGTGTATATAAATATTAATGTGAGATCTAATTTTTCTTTGGTGTAAAAATAATTTTTAATAATATAAATATTATTTTAAATTAACAATTAGGAACGTGATTTTTGAAAACATAGAATTAAGATATACTATCCGAACATATGTATCAAAAGATATCTAATATGATATTATGATGACTTAAAATGAATAAGTTATATTTATTAGAATATATTTAGTTTTGAAATTAAATTATAATAAATTATTAATTAATTACATAATTATAACATGTAACATTAAAGATATAAAAATGATGACACATGGTTAAAAGGATTTTCGGTCGATCAAATTGGACTACGTTGCGCAATCAAATACAGGTCGATTGAGATGTATAAAAAAATCAGGCACATATGTCAAATTATTATTATTGTTAAAAAGAAAGTTGAAAAGATAAATAAAAAATAAAAAAATAGGGGGGCTGCGTTGGCGTGAGGAGAAGAAATGGTGGCCCTCCATTGGGTAAATGGTTGTTGTCAGATGGATTTATATCTAAATTAACAATCATATTTGCAAAGAAAATAATAATAAAATAATATGTGTCATTATAGTTGGTGATTGTGGCACGTTTTGCACTTTAGCTTCATGGGTAATCGCCATAATAACATTTAAAATATTGAGGTGGGACCCCCGCCTTTGGCCCTTACCATGTGGATTGTGATAAACCCGATTTCATTTTCCCTTCTTTTTTTTTTTTAAAAATGATTTTCCTCTTTTTTGACATCTCAGACCAAAGTGATACAATACTTTTTTCATTAATTTTCTTTTTTCTCTAAACTTATATTATTGCTCAAGAACACATACCTGCCAAAAGAACTTTGGCGATTATTGTAACACCCCGAATTCTCAGAACTCGGAGTATTACTGGTTAGGACCTCACAATGGGTCCCGGCCTCAGTTTGACAACGACAATACTAGGATCTTGCAACAAGACACAAATAAAGAAACCGAAATTCATAAAAGCCATGTTTTTAGAGTAATGAATGCAACACTGTCTAGCAGCCTACAATACTTAAACAAAAGAAAAGAACAACTGTCTTAACCAAAAGAAAGGAAAGACAAAACAACCCCAACCCCACTCTAAGGAGTACGGAGACCCGGCTGACCACTACTTCCAGATCACTCAGCTGCTGATCTAACCTGCGGTAGATCTAAAACAACAACAAGAAGAACCGTTAGCTAGTTATCTAAATATTAGCAGAATAATAGCAGCACAAACACACTCAGATAAACATAAACACTCAGCATGCTTCAAACAAGTCCGTTTTATTATCTTGCTTTAATTTACTCGTTCACTCTAGTGATACTTATTTTGTGACACGAGGGATTCCCAAACCTCGCCTCCGCCCCCGTGTAACCATCAGGAATGGATCCGATGCATCTCACCTTGTACCTGCATGGTCTGGGTATAGAGAACCTCCCAGTCTCCTGTCAGAGCTGGGCAGTGATGTCACGACCCGTTATACATACACTTGGGCCTTAAACGTAATAATAACAGTCGTCCTAGCAAGTTATTATTATTAAATCAAGCAATAGCACACACCACTACTATCATTCAACTAACACTCAGAAACTGGCTAAGTAAGTCGCAAGGACTTACCTGAATCAAAACACTCTACACTCCTCAAATAGTCCGTACACGTGGTAACTCAAGTGCCTGTCAATGAAGGCATGTGTATCAAAATCACATCTCTATGTCCAACCTCATGCGAAGGAATTACGGAAAGAACGATTCTCATACGGTAAAAGACCGTTTTACCCTTAGTGTAGATAATTCTCCGGGTCACTTCTTGACCTCTAATATTTCTTTTGGAACACTTTTCTAATCTAAGATTACTTCCAAAATAGTTTACTAAGGTTATAAAAATTAATCTCGTCCACTCGTCATCTGAAATTACATTACTTCATTTTCGGGTATTAACTAGTCTTATATACATATCTATATATCTGTATATATATATATATATATATATATATATATATGTATATATATATATATATACACGTCCATGCATACTAACCTTCCTCCCTAATATATAACATCCGTAACTCTTAGGTCTTTAGATATATATATCAATTCACATACTTTATAATTTCTCCAACTCAACTCATAAGTATACTTTTATTTCATATACTATATATACGTATATTTATGTACTCGACCTACCCTCTCCTATATAAACTCACACCTTTTTCTTATTACTCTTCCGCAACTGAATGTACATATGTACTTATATGTATGCTATATATATACATTTTCCTAACCAACTTAAACATACACATCTTGTATCTCCATTCACGTTTTCTTACCCTATATTAACACCGTACTCGTATATATATACACTTACGTCTCTTATACCTATCAATCTATACATATATACATACTGCAAGGGGTAAGACACAAAACTAATCTATACATATATGTGTACTGCAGGGGGTAAGAGACACATCCAACTATACATATATACGTACTGCAGGAGAAAGAAGGATCGGAGAAGCCGGCTTACCGGAGTTGCAGTCCGGCAGGGCGGTGCGCTAGCGTTCCGGGCGGCCTCACTGTGGTCGGTTTATTATCGCTGCGGAAGGCCGAGAGGTGATGGGTGAGTTCCGATCAACAGAGGCGGGGTATTAACAGTGAAGAAGAGGTGCACTTACTGGAGTCGAAGGCTCGGTGGCGGCTGCTGCGGGACAACGACTGGCTCGGCGGTAACACGGCGGTCAGCGGCGAGGCTCAACGGTTGCGGTCGCCGGCGAACGAGGGCAGGCAGCCAAGGCTGTGGCAGCGTCGTCTTCGACGACAGAAACCGAAGGTGAGTTTTGAAAATAGAGAAAGAGGGGAAGGAAGGCGGCGGAGAAGGGGCAGGCGGCTTACCGACGACAGCGACGGCGCGGCGGTTCGGCAATGAAGGCGGCGCAGGCTCGGTCCGGCGGCAGCGTGGCGTTGTCTTCGGACCTGCTGTGGCAGTCAGCGGTGGGTAAGTTTCGGAACCGTGCAGGATGTAGAGAGGGGACGGAAAGAGAAGGGGGCGCGTCTTACCGGACTTATGGCGGCGAGCGGCGGGAGTGGCGGTTGCAGGAGGTCCGGCGGCAGCGCAAGGTTTGCGATGTGCAGTTGGTTTGCGAGAAAAGAACAGCACAAGCGGCAACAGGATGGGTTAGGAGGGAGGGTAATTAGCGGATTAGGTTAAGAGGGATTAGGGTTAGGATTTAATTAAGAGGTGGGCTGATGATTGGGCCTCGCAGTGGCCCACATCCGGCCTGCTTTCTTATTAGTACGGAATAGGAACTCGTACTCGTTAATTATGTGCGGAAATTATATAATACGGAATTAAATTCCGTATTATCTAATTTATTATTATTTTTAATTTAAGGTGCGTATTTAATTCCGGTTACAAGGTTTCATCATTTTATGTGACTTAAAGTCATATAAAATGATAACATTTAAACTCGTTTTATTTTATTTTATTTATTATTTAAGATTGTCGCATCGGGATTTGGTTAGTTGCAGTTTACCGGAACTTTAAAATTTTCGGTTATTACAATTATATGGTACTACTAACACGGTATAAAAGTTAGGAATGGAGTAAAACTATTTTTTCGATAGGAACGCAAGTAGGATGAGAATATATTCGTAGTTTAAAACTACAATTTTAAATGGATAAAACTATAGCTTACTTTTTTTAGTAAGTAAACTGCAATTTGAAATCGTGGCTTACTTTTTCTTTTTATTTTAAAGTATATGAACAACCGTTTTAAGTTGCGTTTTACTTAAATATATATTTTTTGAAAATTTGTTTTTCCATTCCCTTCACAGTTCACAATATCAAACACACGGTGTAGAAGACGTGAGTGACATCAGCTAGAGGAGAGAGCTTATTGATAGATTTTGGTGTAGAAATCCACACAAATGGTAGAGGTAGAACAACAATTTTATTGATATTATGATAACCTATACAGGTTTTGTAAGAGAATAATAGATCTTCATCGTATCGCAATCACGATCTTATCATGATCATGATCTCGATCTCGATCTTATCACTTATCCACGGTCTCTTCCTTGTCGGAGACGTTGGACTATATGTATGAGATTTGGTGGTGGTAATCGGCAGGGATTGGGCGGCGAGTCACTCCATAAACCGTCGGGAGTGTCACATAGAGGGATCCATAAGGATCATACTCAATCTATGAGCCTCACAACCAACTAAACCTCAATATCTCAGCATAACTCACAATTCCTCAAATCTCAAGGTAGTATCTAATCAACATTCCTCAATCTCAATTTTAATCCTAATCTAATTAATTAATTATATTTCGCCAGAATAACGTTTTGCCCGCAGGCAATTTCTAAACCCACCTGTCATCAGATTTCATCAAACAAACTATCCATAATCACCAGAATAATATAACAACCATAATGGAATTTCTAATTATTCATTTTGACAAGGCTAAAGTCAATTTATGTCAAATCGCAGTACGGAAAACGAATAAATTCATAACTTATTCGTTACTAACCCGATTGACGATCTGAAAGAAGATTCGGAATCACAGCGACGCAGGCTACGCATGGACAACATCAAAATCACCGGAATCTGAGCGACGGAACCGCCCTGGTGACATATATGTTCGACCAGACCTTCATATACTCGGAAATGCAGAAACTCGGTACCGTTATGAAGAGAATGAAGAGAGGAATCCAGAAACTCAAACGGAATTGAAATCGGATTAGAAACGGAGAGTAGATCTGAGTTTGAAGGTTGAGAGAAATCAGAGCTTTTACGAGGAAACGTGAAATGAAATGAATTAATAAAGGATTTTCCGCTATTTATAGTAAAGACGATAATTATCCTTTAGTAAAGTCGATAATTATCCTTTAACCGATCCAAATGCGGGTCGAATCTCTTTCTTCAAACTTCTCGAGATTGGAACATTAAATTTGGAATATTGTAGGGATAATTATTACACAACTACCTCGGAAAACGTGTATTCCTAAGCCGTCTTTCTTAGCCGTTAAGAAACGAAATGGCGACTCTTTTGGCCGTTTTGCCTCTCCATGTTATTTCATACTTAGGACATATCCGATGTCCTGATCATTTCTCTCAACTGCATTTTTATTAATTGGAGCTCCCAAATGCTCCAAATAACACCGGAGGGTAAAAATAATTACCCGGGGGAAAAAGTAAAAATTTCCCCAAACGTCCAAAATTACGCTAGGAACATAACGGTGGGACTCATACTCATCACTTGCGAAATCTTCGCGAGTTATATGTCAATTACTATAAACGATTAAGTTAATCAACATTAATTAGAATTCGGAAATCCTAGCTATTACATCACACACCCCTTAAAAAAAAGTTTCGTCCCGAAACTTTAAAATTCCCAAATCCTCTCGGACCCATACGCCGAGGTATAACTCTCACTCTTTCTATCAAAGGTATCACATCTCCGTTCAAAAGATCACAACCTATAACAATCTATAACCTCAAGTATAAACATGGAGGAATCATCACTCCAGGAAACAGGGCCATAACGCTACCCAAAGGCGTAGAGGAATCACGTCTCTCGCCATACCACATCACAAGGCATAGAGGAAGCACATCTCTAGCCAAAACATATCACAAGCATAGAGGAAATACGTCTCTAGCAAACCATAATCATATATATCGTATGGAGGAATCACATCTCCACTAAAACTATGTCCATCAAGGTAGCATGGAGGAAAGAACCATCTCCAGCTGAATCCTAATCACACTCAAATAGCATGGAGGAAAAAACCATCTCTAGCTATAAATATGATCATACTCGGATAGCGTGGAGGAAGTAATCCTCTCCAGCTATAGCATACATCACACTAGCACATCAAGATCTACTAAGATCATAAATCACATCACAACTAGCATGGAATAACACATCAAGGCATATAAGCATATAAGCACATAAGCACAACATTCATCAAGATAGCACTAAGATATACTCGTGCTCCCACAAATGGGTTTGTCCCAACATATACTCTGGATAGTTCCTCAGGACACTATCCTCAGTCTCTCACATAGCCTCTTCAGGTCTTCATCTCGACCATTATATCCTCAATATGGGAATGTCTTTCGAATGCAAGCGTTTCGTATCTCATTCCAAGAATGTAATCAAATGCTCAACAAAAGTGTGGTTGAACTCAACCACCAAATCATCGTAACTCACAAGGTGTCTCGAGTCTGGTATATACTTCCTCAGTTGAGACATAAGAAACACTGGGTGAATATCCTCTAATCTCAGAGGCAAAGCTAAACATCATGTTGCCTTCACAAAACTGATCAAGATCTCAAGTAACCAACATATTGGAAACTCAGTTCCCCTTTCCATAATAACACAACTAACGTCTCACAGCTGAGATACCTCCAGCCGGACATGAACTCTCACTTGAACTTTAGAGGTTAACACCTCTTGTCTACACACACAATCTGGAGACTATGTAGAGCCAACACTCTTCCTTTAATCATCGTTACTCGAACTATAAAATCCTGAGTCTGGTCATGTGTTATTTCCACTACTACTGCTAGATCACTTCTAGCATAAAGGTGTATGGCATCTACGCCCATACAATGCTTCTCAAGGACATTCCCGAAGATAAACGTCAATCACTGTTATATAATAACTCAATAATGGAAGGTAATATAATCATCCACGTTTCCCATTCAACTTACAACTTATATTAGATTCTTAAAATCTAGATGATCCTCTTTAACTGACCATCTGTCAGGGGGTGAAGTGTAGCCATGAGGTACAGACTCGTCCCAAAGCAGTCTAAATTTGCTGCCTAAAATCTCAAAGTAAAAACATCCATCTCGATCAGAAATGATCGTTCTCGGTATACCATGGAGTCTCACTATTTGTCTAGTGTACTCCTCAGCCAATTCATTCACTAGCCACGTCCTTCTGATAGAAATGAAACGTGCCGGTTTCATTAATTTGTTACCAACAATTCAGATAACATAAATCTTCTACTGGGTCACAATCCCATAAAAAAAGTCCATAGAGATGTCCTCCCAAATTCTACTACTGCACTGGTAGTGGGGGAGGCTTATCTCTAGATCGGAAATACTCTATCTAGACCTGCTAACAGGTCACACACTGTATCACAAATCTGGTTATATCGGCTTCATACAATATAATCGTCTCATCTCGTGGTACATCTTACTCGTACCTGAATGTACTGAATAAGGCGTACAGTGGGTATACCATAATATTCTATGTCTCCATATGCATCAGCAGATACACAAAAGTGGTCATGACTCTTCATCAGTCCATCTACTCCCATGGAAAACTATGGTGCCTCAGTACGAGACATCCTTTCTCTAAACCTTGTCAAGGCCGGGCAAGTCTCATGCTTCTGTTGGACCTCATCCAACAGACCAGTTAGAACCTATGAGGTATAACTGGGTATCCTCATCAAGGAACTGATTGTCCAACTCTAGCCAAGCTAGATCTCTTTGAAGCTGAGACTGAACTATCAGTCTCACAATCATCTTCTCTTGGAGCGTCTTTCCATTCAAGTTATCGGCGACAACGTTCAACTTCTCTGAATGATATGGAATTTTCAAGTCAAAGTCTTGATCAACTTAAGCTCTTAACACTGGCGGTTATTCAACCCCTGTTGCATAAAATATACTTCAGATTTCTATGATCTATAGAAATCTGACATAAAGATCACACTGGTAAGGTCTTCAAAACTTAAAGGCTTGAACTACCACTACTAACTCTAAATCATTAGTCGGGTAGTTCTCATCATACGTTCTCAGTTGTAAACACACATATCAATAAGCCTACTCCTCTGTAGTAATACACATCTCAGACTTAGCTGGGATGTATCACCGTAAATCACGGGATACCAAAAATCTTCTCACTAAAACAGGATGGAAGCAGAGGTCAAATGCCTCCTCAACTCTTCAGAACTTAGACACACTGCTTTCATCACGTAGTTATGGTGGTATTCTCAAAAGACTCGCAAATGAATACGTAATCATATAAAATCCTTCCTCAAAGCATTGGTAGCAATCGGCTGAGCCGAGAAAACTACGTATTCCTTAATGTTCATTAGTATCTCCCATGTTACAACATACTTAATTCTCGCCAGGTCAACCATGATCCCACTGGTGGAGACAACATGGCCTAAAAAGACTACCACTGGCATCTCAACTTACACTTAGAGAGCGTAGCATACAACCCTCTATCTCTCGAAATCTGTAGAACGGTCCTCAGACGATCGGTCTACTATTCTCTGCTATGAGAGTATACCGACATGTCAACCATGGAGTCCACCACCAACTAATCAAGGAAGTCGATGAAGATACTATTCATCAACTCCATAAAAACTACTAAAACATTCGTCAACCCAAATGACATCACTACAAACTCGTAGTGTCCATAACGGGTATGGGATGCTATCTCATACACATGCTGTTCTCTCATCCATGACTAGGGATATCTTGAGTATAAAGGAATCCCGAAAACACAATTGTTTCTTGAAGTTAACTCGTCAGGTCGTCAATACGGAACATGGAACCCACTAGGGTAAACCCGTTTCAGTAAACTTTTCAAGTTATCAGTACAATATCTCAACAAGCACCATATAGTGTGGCTTTCCCATTCAATCTTGTATCATACTTCAACTCGATAACAATGTCCACACTCCGCTGAGGTGGCAACTAGACGGTTCAGTAACACGTCTATAAACTCATAAACAACTGGAATACCTTCAATTATTGGACTATCTCGCTCCTTTATGGTATAAAACTAGAAGGCGTCACATCCCTGTGCTATCAGCTCGCTGCTCGTACAGTCCTGATGACAAACCCGTCTCTTCAAAGGTCTTAACCTCAGAAGACCTCTATTTAACTCAACTCAAAAAAACTATAATAGTCTTACTATTAAAAGCTAACACCACATGATATCTATTCATCCAAACCATACACATAATGACTTCCTCATGCACTTACGACATGACAAAGAAGTCTACAACCATACACGAGTCCCTAAAATAAGGGAACAAACACGCATCTCAGGGGTATCTCACACCCAAAAAGGTAATCCTATAAAGGAAAATCCACCTTCTACTATATACCAAAATTCAACCATTAACGCATGCATCGAAAGACATGACGTGCATAGCACTCACAACAAGCAAAACTCCACCAGGTAAACCATTAACGAGAATGGTACCTATAACAGCTAACACTCGTAGCTCCTCTACATATAATCACTCAATGTCAGATCCATGCTCCTCAGGTATCACTGAGGTCATTACTATAGCCGCCACTTCCACTCTTTCTGCACTGGAAAGAGGAAGGTCTTGCTAGGAAGAAACACCACCGTGCTGACAAAAAGGGTCAGATGGCCTAGCTCACCACAAGTGAAACAAACTGATAGCCAAAGGGCACACAGAACGCTAATGATCTAGATAGCCACAACTGAAACATAATCATCCCATCCTTGCAACCTGTGCAACTGAAGGGTAACTCGACCTTCGTCGTCCACCTGGAATGATCTCACTCTTGAAGGGAACCTGTAAAGGCAATGCCTTGCCCTGTCGACAAAACTTCGCTCTATGCCCTGCTTTACTACACGTAAAACATATGATGGGCGCCTTTGGGCACACAGCTCGCCAGTGTCCCAACTTCCACGCAATTAAAACACTGTAGTTCCTTGCTAGTCATCTTCATGGCCAAAGGACCACTTGGTTGTCCTGGTATCTGACTTGGTTCACCATTCATCATCTTTGCTTCTCCGGTAACTGATTCAGTCCATTGCTTCTTTCCGGATCCAGAAGCTTCAGTTGATCTCACAATTGTTGGTAAATCCGGTGTGGATCTACCCGCTATCACCGCTTCATATACTTGTTACATATATTCTTGAAACTCGGATCTACTCATGGAGAAACGATCAGCCTCTTCAAACTCGTTCTCTGCCATAGGTGAAGCAACAGCGGAAACTGGTCCCTAACTTATCACCACTGGAGGAAGAGGGGGTGTACCCCTACCTCATCCCACTATAGATACTACTCTAGTCTGAGTCATCTGTAGGATATACGCACCTAATCTTATAAGGCTATATATATGCCATAGGTATCGATATGTATATAATACATCCACATAATCCATAGTACACACAGATATATATACATATCTACGCTGCAGAGATCCATGGCAGAGGTGACGACTTCTCGTACATTCTATCCCAAAACCACACTTAAAACCAAAACCTTTAAAAACGTCAGATCCCATGGGGGCTTTGTTTATTTTACCTATCAAACCTCATTGCAGGTAGCAAGTGCCATTGTTGTCAACCTGGGCTCTGATACCAACTCTGTAACACCCCGAATCCGCGGGACTCGGGATGTCACATTGGGCTAGAATCTCACAATGGATCCTGACCCTAGCCTGACAACAAGTTCACTGGACCTTACAACATGGCACTGACAGATATAAAACAAATACATAAAATAGTATAAACTGTACGATCCAAAGTAAACAACAACATAGCCGAGTATATAAAACGACTTCCTCACATAGGAGGTGCAAAAGATCATCCTCACACAAGAGGGGAAACACAACAACCCCAAACCAACCACCTAATGTACGAGAGTCCTCGGCCTGTCACCCTGCCAGATCACCCAGTAGCGCCTAACCTGTAAACATCTACAACACGGTATGAAACCGTTAGCTAACCATACATATATGAGGTAATGCATAAGCACAAGCACAATCATGAAAGATAAACACATCAGCATGCTATCACACATTTACCCATTTATTATCTTTATATAATAACCATTCACTCAAAAACCGTATATATATAGATAGATGAAAGTATGTGACACGAGGACCGATACATCCCCGCCTCTGAGTACAATGTCCAGCTGTACGAGTATCGGTCACACAATCCGTGTACCCTATGGGAGTGGATTGCGCCCTTCCTGTAAACCAGTCTGGCCTGACATCAGAGAACCTCCCAGACTCCACGGCGGGATGAAAGGGAAAGGTTATCACAGCCACGCAGTGGGGCAGTCAATAGAACATAGGTCGATAAAAACAACAACTCATGCTATCATAGCAAACATATAAAGCACACACCACTCATGCAAACACCCAATATAGGGATGGTAGCTAAGTAAGTCCTACGGACTTACCTCAACCTCGTACAAAATCAACCACGATCACCTCTACACTGGAGGGACAACACGGCCTATAAAAAGGCATAAAGAGATATATCAACCTCTATTCATCAAAGGGGTCACACCTAGACCCAAAGGGATCCATAAGGATCATACTCAATCTATGAGCCTCACAACCAACTAAACCTCAATATCTCAGCATAACTCACAATTCCTCAAATCTCAAGGTAGTATCTAATCAACATTCCTCAATCTCAATTTTAATCCTAATCTAATTAATTAATTATATTTCGCCAGAATAACGTTTTGCCCGCAGGCAATTTCTAAACCCACCTGTCATCAGATTTCATCAAACAAACTATCCATAATCACCAGAATAATATAACAACCATAATGGAATTTCTAATTATCCATTTTGACAAGGCTAAAGTCAATTTATGTCAAATCGCAGTACGGAAAACGAATAAATTCATAACTTATTCGTTACTAACCCGATTGACGATCTGAAAGAAGATTCGGAATCACAACGACGCAGGCTACGCATGGACAACATCAAAATCACCGGAATCTGAGCGACGGAACCGCCCTGGTGACATATATGTTCGACCAGACCTTCATATACTCGGAAATGCAGAAACTCGGTACCGTTATGAAGAGAATGAAGAGAGGAATCCAGAAACTCAAACGGAATTGAAATCGGATTAGAAACGGAGAGTAGATCTGAGTTTGAAGGTTGAGAGAAATCAAAGCTTTTACGAGGAAACGTGAAATGAAATGAATTAATAAAGGATTTTCCGCTATTTATAGTAAAGACGATAATTATCCTTTAGTAAAGTCGATAATTATCCTTTAACCGATCCAAATGCGGGTCGAATCTCTTTCTCCAAACTTCTCGAGATTGGAACATTAAATCTGGAATATTGTAGGGATAATTATTACACAACTACCTCGGAAAACGTGTATTCCTAAGCCGTCTTTCTTAGCCGTTAAGAAACGAAATGGCGACTCTTTTGGCCGTTTTGCCTCTCCATGTTATTTCATACCTAGGACATATCCGATGTCCTGATCATTTCTCTCAACTGCATTTTTATTAATTGGAGCTCCCAAATGCTCCAAATAACACCGGAGGGTAAAAATAATTACCCGGGGAAAAAGTAAAAATTTCCCCAAACGTCCAAAATTACGCTAGGAACATAACGGTGGGACTCAT
The DNA here is from genome assembly GCA_033239125.1 of Fagopyrum homotropicum. NCBI lineage: Eukaryota > Viridiplantae > Streptophyta > Magnoliopsida > Caryophyllales > Polygonaceae > Fagopyrum > Fagopyrum homotropicum. The sequence continues at coordinate 11,349,075 of BSWB01000001.1, forward strand.
ACTCATCACTTGCGAAATCTTCGCGAGTTATATGTCAATTACTATAAACGATTAAGTTAATCAACATTAATTAGAATTCGGAAATCCTAGCTATTACAGTTGTAATTTAAAACTACAACTTATTCATCCAAAACCGTAGTTTTAGTAAATGGGTCGGCTCCGACCCTATTTGTCTGCCTATTGTGGAAAATAGTTTTAGTTCATGTTTAACAAAATAATTTATTTTTATTATTATTTTGGGGGGAAATTGTAAACAAGTAACGGAAATAGTTTTTTTTTTACGAAAAAGCTAAATGCACGAGGTTTGTTTTACTAGCGTAAAAAACAAACGCATTCCGATGGCGCTCAATCAGTAAAAAAAGAAAACAAAGAATTTGAGCGCCGGCGCCTTCCGAAGGCGCTCAAATCTTCAATAAAAAAAATGGCAAAAGTAGGAAGTCACTCAAATCTTTAATAAAAAATAAGGGCAAAAATAAGAAAAAACAGGTTTTTGGGCGCCAGCGCTCAAAACCCTAATTTTTTTTATTTTTGCCCTTTTTATTTATTTTAAGATTTGAGCGCCGTCGCAAAGCGCTCAAATCTATTTGAGCGCCACCGCAAAGCGTTAATATTCGGTACCAAGTAAATTTAAAATTGTGTATATAACACGCCCCTTTTTTTATTATAAATAAACTGTCTTATTAATTAATGAATTCCAACAATTATCTTTTAGAAAAATTTGGAGCACTTTAAGACAATATCTAATATTAATTATTTAGGATATTGATTTTTATCATATCCTTTCACTAATAATATCTAGGTATGGAGATATTGCATGATTATTATGTGGCGCTCGAACTATTCTAGTTAATTAACTTTACGTCATTTTCAGATTTATAGGTCGTAAATCTGTATAACTCATACAAGTTTACTGAAAAATAATTTGTGTAAGTATTAAAATAAGAAATATAACGTACATGATTCAATCTACCTTATTTAGAAAGTTAATAAATAAAATTATGATAAATAACAAATTGTCATCAAAAATCATGAGAAGAAAATCTTAGTTATCCCACCGAGGTGAGTGCACTTCTCACAAATTGTGATAAGCTGAACTTTTCGGTAAGTTAATTTACAAAGCGTATTTTTAAAAAAAATAACAAATACGGTACGTAGTTGAAGTAGTTATCAATGAAAGCCCGAACTAAAAAGGACTAATCATTAAGCTCACAATTTTCATCAATGTTGATTTTATAGTCAACTAGTCCAATAATCGCACCTTACACGGGCTTTTACATAATATTATTTTGTTATTTTTCTATTTTAAACTCATGTATATATTCTTTGTTCCATTTTGTGGAGCTCAGCTTTAGGTTACATATAAGCAAACTAATCCAGGATTTTCCCCATAATGGTATCTATATTATAACAGAACAAGGTAAAAAAAAAACGGCATTTACAAATTACAATAATTGAATTAGGAAAAAATAATTAAAACATAAAAATAGTTGATTAGGTGAAACATTTTGATGGTAGATTGTGCCAACTTTATTGTGAATTTATTTGATCTTGATATTAAGTACTGGAGTATTTGGTTGGCACATTAAGGTGTGGTCACATCTAGGAAACATGCTTTGTCGTTAATGGATACTCATTCTCAACCTCCCTTTCATACCACAACTTTGAGGCTCACTCCAATTTTTTTTTTGAAGAAAAGTCTATTCTCTAATTTAAAAGATTTTTTTTATTTGATAGTGTAAGATCCTTTTTTTTATTTATTTTGAGTGGTATTTTTATTTTGACTATTTTTTTTTAATCTCCAACTCATCTAGTCGTTTTTATATTACATAAAATATGCTACGTAATCAGCATACGAAGGATAGTCCTACCTTTTACATCATCAAATCAAATATTCACTATACCCTCAAGTACACATGGATCCGGTTTGGGCTAAACCGGCGGTTCCCAAACCGGCGGTTTAGGTTTGCCGGTTTTGGTTATATTTTATTTTTTTAAAAATGGACCAAACCGGCTGATTTGGTCCTCAAAACCGGCGGTTAACCGCCGGTTAGGTCTAGTTTTCCATTTTTATAAACCGCCTACCAAACCGACGGTTTAGGTAAACCGACGGTTTGGATTTATACGGTTTAGGTTTAGATTTGACCGTGAGCCAACCCTAAACCACCGGTTCGCAAACCTAAACCGCCGGTTTAGGTTTGCGACCCATGATTACCCTCAAGAGGGTCAACTTCAGCTTCTTCATAAGAGAGTTGTAAGAGCATCTGCATCCCAAAACTCTTCAAAGGATTTCTTATCTGTTTTTTAATTATTTTTTATCCTTAAAATTATTTAAGGAACTTCTCTCCTCCATTCCAAATTTTAAAAAAGTTTTTTAAATTACTTTAAATCACGTAACTCCAATAGAACAAATCTTACTTCCCTACAATTGGGCAAAAACAAAAATAAAAATCCACACTTTCCTTGATTTGTGTGAATTAGACATGATTTGTTGAATCAGGAGTAACTTGTCAAGATTCATTTTTTCTTAGAGAAACTTCTTTCCACTCATGACATTGTATCTTTAACCCATTCTAACATTAAACTTTATTTTTTTTTGTTAATAAATAACTAAAGAAACTCTCAGTATTTAGGTTGAAGATGCTCTAACCTCTTGTATTTGGGTTGAAGATGCTCTAACCTCTACTAACGAAAGAAATGACTTGGTAATGATGAAAAAAAAAGAAGCAATCAGACCGGTTTTACAAAAGGCGACGAATCACCGTCCATTATAGCAATGATGATTGGGTTTCATCAATGGAGATGGTGACCCCTCCAAAAATCCAAAACTAACATTGACTGACTATTGCTACTCAAATTAAAGCCTAAATCACTAGTTCATCATCACTAAGAAATAGCTATGCCTAGTTCGTCATTGTTCAGGTTTTCAAGATGGAGGAATTAATTTGGAAATGGATACTCATGACAATAACGGTGGAAGCATTTATTGATTTGGCATAATTCATTGATCAAGTTTTCCGTCTCATTGAGAATAATCTTTGATACGTAAAAGAGCTAAATATGAATAAAGATTGAGTGAAAAATACGAAAATGACACGAATAAGTGAAAAGTCTGAAGAGGATATTGGTCTACTTATTTTGTAACGTTGATTCAAACTAGACTATTGCTAATTTAAGATTACTTTTTTAATTATAAAAACACTTGATTAGAGGAGTGAAAGGGGGTCTAGTTTATCTCATGATAAACAACAAAGTTTATTTGACGCTACATTAGATAAAAAGGCCTACTTGACCAAATCACTCAAATATGAAAATGATTTGGACGGAATGCTTGACTACTAGAAGATCAACATTCATAGTTTTCAATTGTTGCAATCAATACACCTCTCTCATCCAACACACTCCTCAACATTTAAAGATAGATTCATTTATGTTGGACCAAGAGACTCTCATACTGCCATTTCCACTACTTGAAGAAAAATGTGGAAAAAATGTATGATTACAAGACACCATGTATAGTAATAGCGTTTGCTTTCTATTTAGTAAAACAAAGAATTGACTCATTGTAGAGTTGGTAAAGAATATTGAGGTTTTACGGACAAGAATATTAATTACGTTTGGTATGATAAAAATTAAAGGATTAAGATTATATGAATGATGAGGATTAAGATTAATTCTCTTAATTTCGTTTGGTAAGGGAATGGCGAAGATAATAATTTGACTACGAAAATTAAGAGAAATAGCTATTGAGCTTCAATTAGAAGGATTATTTAGACTAAAATCTCATCTTACCCCTCCGTTTTTTCATCTCTTTCATCTACAAAAAAAAATAATTTAACACGCTTTGTTCGTAATTTTATCCACAATCATATTAATTTTACCAAACACTCATTTCACTTATTTTCATACTCATCTCCTTAAACAGTTTATTTCTTTAAGGTTGTATTTGGTAGATGTAAAAAATTCAGGGATTAAGATTATAAGAATTAAGAGGGGAAAATAATTCTCTTATCTCGTTTGGTAAGAGAATGAAGAAGATTAAGTGGATTAAATTATGGAGATTAAGAGATTAGATTATGAGAATTGTGTAATCTTACTTAAGTTCAATTATAGGAATGATAAGGAGTATTGAGACAACAATCTCATTTTTATTTTCTTTCCTTTTCATCTCTTTCTTCTGAAAAAATTTTTTTTTAACACATACTTTTTAGTAGTTTTACCAACAATCATATCCATTTCACTTATTTTCATACTCATATCCTAAAACAATTTCATATCTTTAATTTTTCATTTACTTAATCATACGGGGTTATCAAGCATATCCTAAATTATCATTTAAATAATTAGTTTCACCATCATATACATAATTTTACGTTACCAAACGAACACATTATTATTACTGGATGACACTCCTACATCTCTCTCTTTCAACACACTATTTTAACTCGTAAACATCTAAAAATAGGCCGATTTGTTTTGGACGGAGAGTTTGGGAAAAACACACAGAAAAGGTTATAAGAAAACTGCATATACATTAACTATTATGGTTTAACAAATGAAAATAAAACGAGAATAAATGAGGGAAAGATCCAAATATATTAGTAACTAGTGACGTGGCCGCGCGCTTTGCGCGCGGAAGAAACGTGATTGTACACTTAATTACTATTTTATTTATTTTGAAGGAGTTAATCTTCAATGTGATTGTACACATAATAGCTAATTATACATAAATTCTTTGCAACAAGTTAATCTTCAAAAAAATTTAAAATAGGGTAAAAGATTAGAGACAATGGTTAAATAGTTTAAAAGTCAATTTTCGAAATTTTTGCAATCACAACAAGCTCAGCAATCTTTTCTAGGAGTTATAAAATAGGGTAAAAGTCAATGTTTAATATGGAATCAATATTGAGATTTAATTGAGTGGTCAATTTTAGGAGTTACAAAATTAAAAAGGAGAGTTAATTGGGTGGTATGAAATAAAATATCAATGTTAGGAGTTAAAAAACAAAGTTTATTTGAGAAAGTTAATTCGATAATATAAAATAAAATATAAATTTAATCTTGCTATACTATATTTTCAGCTTTTGAGAGCACTAAATGACTACATTTTGCTTTATCATTTTGTCCCATTACTACCCAATTAACTTTTAATTAAAAATTAGTTTTTATAACTCCTACCTTTAATTCCTATGGTTATAAGTTCTAATATTAATTTCATAATAATGTTCACTTTTTTAGTCTCTCAATTAAAGTCTTATTTTTGTAACTCCTATATTTAATTCATATATATTATAACTCCTAAAATTTATTTCATATATATATATATATATAAACTATTTGCTTGACCTCACATCTTACAATGTTTCCATAGCAACTTGTGTATCATTCCAAAATGATGATAGAAATACTTTTTAAGGGAAATGTATTCAACAAATTTTAAAGTTACAAATTGTTCCCACGTCCCTTTTCAGAATATTAAAAGCTTCCATCTCAATTCCTTCCTTATGCTTCAAGTAAAATTATAAGCAAAATGTTCAGCAACGGAGTTGCCTCCATCAACAACCACTGTGCCCCTTGAAATCTCTTGAGCTAAAGTTGATGGATGAAATGCCAATAACAAGAATAAGAAAATCTTCATGTATTCCATGGCCCGGTGATTTATAGCCGCTTAAAATTTCAGAAGTCTGAACAAGAGTAGCTACAATTTGACATGATCATAATCGTTAGAATTTCCAAACTTGCAGAAAAATTGAACAGGGTTTAGTTAACAATACGAAAGCAGATCTAGTCTAAACAATGTGATCGGTTTTGAAGAAGCTGTGATCGGTTTCTGGAGTGGCTTTTCTTGACTGATAAACATGACTGTTGTGATCGATTTCTGGAACAACTCCAGGATCTGCAACTGAGTTGTAAACTCATTCACACAAGCTATAGGCTTTGATACAAAATTCAACCAACAGATTCAAGTTTAGAATTAGAAACCAAGGAGTGTGTTGATAATAATATAACATATAATGTCTAACAATTTAACACAATCCTAGAATACAAACCGATGTCAATGATGAACGTATGGAAGCACCACCAAGTTTTACCTGGAATACAAACCGATGTCAAATTTTGCGGCCTAAACAATGTGTTTGAGAGAATTCTTAAAAAGTCAATGTTCGAAACTCTTTTAATCACAACAAGTCCATCAATCCTTTTCTTAGGAAGAGTTTTTATAGCTAAAAACAAGTGGATAAAATAGTTTAATATGGAATCAATGTTAGGATTTAATTGGGTAGTCAATTTTAGGAGTTATAAAATTAAAAAATTTAATTGGGAGAGTTAATTTGGTAGAATGAAATAAAATATGAAATTAATATGAATCAATGTTAGGAGTTATAAAAATAAAATTTAATTGGGAGAGTTAATTTGGTAGAATGAAATAAAATATGAAATTAATATGAATCAATACTAGGAGTTACAAAAACAAAATTTAATTGGGAGAGTTAATTGTATGAAATAAAATATAAACCTAATGTGAAGCAAAATATGATCTTAATATGACATTTAATGTTATCAAAAAGCTAAAATTATAGGTTAGTAAGATAATAATAGTCTTTTCGATAATCTAAAAAATATTAAATTATCAAATAGTAGAAAGTGAACCATTTGTACTATAGAAAATGTCGATAATAGCCTTTAATACCCGTACAAATCTATATATCTATATATATTAGTAAAACAACACTCATTTTGTCCACGTGTCAACTTCTAAGGCCGTCCACGTTAGCATTTTTTTAATTTATTTACAGATTTGCCACAAGTATTTACAGATTTTTCATTGATTATTTTATTAGAAAATTTTTATTAGAAATTGTAAACAGTCATCATGCCACGTCAATTTTATTAAAATAAATAATTAAAAAAAATTAAATCTACTTATCTATCCATCAAACTCGATTTGTTGAGAAAATCTAACGCAAATCTTCTCTTCTAACAAGATTTGACACATTTGTTAAATTTAAAACTAAATCAAATTTTGCTCCTCTATCTTTATATAAGTAAAGTGATAATATATTAAGGTATAAATATAATACTCGAATAATAATCTTTGTAATAGAATTTTAATTATGTTCTTTTATTTATTAAAAAAAATAATCCTCACATGTTAGTCATATTGATTATAAAAAATAAATTTTATTATAGATTAATATTAAATATATGATGCATGAAAATAAAACTATAATATTTTTTATTTAGACAATCCCGCACAAGGTGCGGACACTAAACTAGTTAGTATATAAAACTACTCCGAATTCGACTATTTATCTTTTACAAAATTGACCTCGGTGAATAAAACTAAAAAAAATATGTGGACCATCGTGAAACAAAAAGATAACATAAAATTGTTTTTCCGTATTTTGTAATAAAGCAGAAAATGAGTGGACGTGGATGTGTAATATGGAAATTTGGACGGCTGCTATTCTGCAAAACACGTGAATCACACATTACAAACCAACCACGTCCTTCCTCTTGTGGGCCAGGCCCATTTATCGCCCCTAGGCCCAATATCGCTATATCATTATGTCAATCTAATCTAATAGTCTTTAAATATAAGTGAATAAAACAATATTTTAAAAAAATATTTAAATGTTGTTCGATTATAGATTAATTCTCCTATATATTTATATATATATATATATATATAACTTACTAAAACAAAGGACGCTAATGCCACATGTCAAATAACAAGCGATCCCACATCAGCTTTTTGGTAAAATATTTAATAAATTGTCATTGATATTAAAATTTATATTTTAAATAGTTAAAAAAATTATTGTTAAAAGATTAACCTTAGCCCACATTAAAATTTTAAAATTTTAAAATTATAAATTTTTAAAAAATTTGTTAAAATGCCCAACAATATCAACAAAAAAATAACAGTTATAAAAAACCTAATATTTTAAAAAAATTTTGTAAAATATTCGGCAATTAACCTCATGTCAATTTTTAAATTCAGTAATCTAAATGCAATTGTTAAAATCTAAAATAACTAAAAAGTTTTTATTCCATTTAAGCCGATCCAATATTCCATTTAAACTGATTTTTTTATAATTTGAAATAGCAACCAAATCTTTCAACAGACAATTTGGTTTACTAGGTTTTTCCTAATTTTATGTTTAGTAAATGTACCCTTTGAGAGAAGAGTGTGTAATGTTTGAGAATAAATACAAAAAGTTGGAGTATATTTACGTAGGGCTGTTAATTTGGTCCGGTTCCATTAGGAACCGGGGAAACCGAATCGGAATTTAGCGGTTCGGTTCGATTCCTAAAATAATTTATGTAGATTTATTTGGAACCGGACCGTTTATATACGGTTTGGTCTGGTCCGATTCGACTTTTAAAAAAAATTCCAAACCGTTTGGAACCGTTTATAATTAAAAATTAAAAAAAAAATTAAAAAAATGAAGATGAGCTTCCTGCTTTCCCATTCCCGTCCCAAGCCCTAGTTTCACTTTCTTTCTCACTTTCACTTCTCACTGCTCCCGCCCCACGCTGCCGCTCACCAGCCGTCGCTGCCGCACACCATCCGTCGCTGCCGCTCACGCCTCACCGTCCCTCGCTGCCGGTCACCAACCCTCGTCGCACCTCAACGCCTTCCGCCGACCCGAACCGTTTACCTCGCTGCTGCTCAGTTTCTCTGTTTCTCACATCTCGCTAGTCGCTGCTCACCAGACCACAAGCCCATCCTTCCGTCACCGCCCCTCGCTCCGTCTGTCGCCGCCCTCCATCCCTCCATCCGTCTATCGCCACCCTCCATCCGCCCCTCGATCCGTCTTTGTTGATTTGTCGCTGCGTCTGTTTCTCACATCTCGTCTTTGTTGATTCATCTCAGTATCTCACTGCTCAGGCATTTTTCAGATTTTTCCTTCTTACTGATTTTGTTCATATCACGTTTTTGAGTTTTTCTGTTTTAATTTCGTCAAGAACCAAGGCATGTGATGATTGGATAATGGATATCAAGGTTGATAAAATAGTAAAAATAGAATCCACAACTACTTGCAATCTGATTTTGGTCATCTCACTGCTCAGACTTGTAGTTCTACTATTTTGGTCATATCACGTTTTTGAATTTTGGCACTGGCATGTAAGTTGTTTGATTTGATGGTTCATGATAAAATTTTGATTTGTATTTACAGGTGCATAATGTCTGAATTATCTGGGAGTATATCTCGTTCTCAATCTCATGAGTCTGAAAGCGATCAGGAGTGTAGGGAGATTGCAACTCTATCATCTCAACGACAACTAGAACTCAAGAAAGCTAGGAGTGAAAAGAAACCGGTGGGAACTGCTGAATCTGTTTTGAAACCTATTGAAACAGTAAAGAAAAGAAGAAAAGGAGCGCAAAGGGCTGAAATATACTCTCATTTCGAGACTAAGCGTCATCCGTTGAGGGATGTGGTCGATGGTATTGAGAAAGTAGTTGGATCTTTCCAAAGACTTCACTGTAAGTATTGCGATACTTCATTTGTTAAAAGTGCATCTACTCATGGTACTTCTACACTTAGGAAACATATTGAGACTATATGCAAACTTTATCCGGGTAGAGCTAAGGTGTCATATGGGCAACAAATGTTTAGTGGAGCGATGGATGGTCAAGGCACACCAATGATGGTTAATTGGACACAAGATAATTGTGTTACTGCTGCAACTCATATGATTGTTGTTGATGAACTTCCATTTAGCTACATTGAAGCTCCTGAATTTAGTTATTTTTGCTCACGGGCTGTACCTTTGTTTAAAGTTCCATGTAGACAAAACATAATGAAAAGATTCTTAAAGATGTATGATTCTAAGAAGGAGGAGTTGGAGAAGGAATTGAAGTCTCGTAGTGTTTGTTTGATCACAGACACTTGGACTTCTTGCCAAAACATAAACTATATGGTTGTCACTGCACATTTCATTGATAGAGGATGGAACATGCATAAGAGAGTGCTTGCTTTTTGTGTGATTCCAAATCATGAAGGTGTTACAATAGGTCAGATTTTGGAATCTTGTCAGCTAGATTGGTCAATTGATAATGTTCTTTGCATATTTGTTGACAATGCATCTGCTAATAAAATTGCCATTGAATATGTGAGAGATAAGTTGTGCAGTTGGGAAACTAAACCAATTCTTGGAGGTAGGTTTATGCATGTGAGATGCTTAGCTCACATCATAAACATTATTGTGAGATCTGGCTTGAAGACCTTGGAGAAGTCTGTTGTAGCAATAAGAAATGCTGTGAGGTATGTAAGGGGTTCTAGTGCAAGAAATGATGAGTTTAGAAAGTGCGTGGAGAAGGAGAAAATTGATTGTAAGAAGGTTTGTGTCTTGGATGTTCCAACAAGGTGGAATTCCACCTATCTGATGTTGGATGGAGCTTTGGGATACAAAAAAGCTTTTGACAGATTGTATTATGATGATTTGAGGTTCAGAAGATATTTTGATGAGGATGAACATGATGATGATGAGGACGAGATGCTTATATCGAGTGAGAGTGTTGTGCCTACTTTTAGGAGAGTGAAGAGAGTTGGACCGCCCACAGTTGAAGATTGGGACAATGATGCGGTATTTGTTAAGTTCTTGAAAGTGTTTTATGAAGCAACTGTGCATATTAGTACATCTCTTAAGCCAACATCTCACTAGGCCTTCCAGAATATTGTTACTGTTGAAACTGAGCTAGAAGATCTTTGTGCAGTTGGCTTAGGGCCTGATTCGAGTGAAGCAGACAAGGTTTTATATGGGATGACCACTAAAATGAAGGTAAAGTACAACAAGTATTTTGGTAAGTTGGATAACATGAACTCTATTTTCCTTGTTGTTGTGGTTTTGGACCCTAGGTACAAGCTGAAGTACTTTGAAAGAGTATGTAAAGCACAACTGAATTTGCCTACTTTTGAGATAAAGAAGAAATCTGATGAAGTGAGACAACTTATGGTTGAGTTATGTGACTTGTATGGAGCTCAGTTTGATAGTGCAGGATCAAGAGGAAAAAAGAGGGGTGTGAGTGATAGGGTTGAAACAGTAATCAAACCTATTAGTGGGAGAAGGGCTGCTATGGAAGAAGATTGGGATAGGGAGATTGAACATAATGAGGAAGTTGTTGTGGGTCATGAGGTTGATAGATATTTGTTGGACCCTATTGAGAAAGTTGTTAAAAAACCGGGTGTAGAGGTGGATTGGTCAATCTTAGATTGGTGGAAGGTGAATGGAGATATATATCCGAACTTGCAATCACTTGCAAGAGAAGTACTAGCAGTACAAGTGTCTACAATTGCAAGTGAGTCGACTTTCAGTACCGGTAAATGGGTGATTGATCCTTACAGATCATCTTTGTTGCCTAAGACAGTTGAAAAACTGATTTGTCTTCAAAATTGGTTGAAATCTGATGCAATTATGGGCTTGCAATACGTTCCAAAACCGGGGGAAATGGAGACATATGAAATCATTGAAGCAGGTAAATATATAAATTGATTTTCTTTCAATTATGTACTTGTTTATTTGCAAATTCTCTCTTAACATTTTTTTTGTTGTAGAACATATGAAAGGGGTACTTGACAACAATGATCCTGTTGTTGAATCTGCATCCAATCCATCCATACCAAGTGTGAAAACAAAAAGTTCAGATGCTTCAGTTTCGGCTCGTGCACTAGTCATCAAAGAGTCCAAAGCTAGGAACAAAAGACAAAAAAAAACTAGAGGAAAAGGTATAAAATATGAACTACTTTTGATTATTTTCTATTTAATATGAAATTCTTTTATGGTGACATTATTCATTATTGTAGGTTGAAGAATTCCACTTTGTGTTGCCGGTTGCCTAGTGCATTTCCACTTTGTAAACTTTGGTTTGTAATTGAGCTTGCAATTTGCAACTATGCACTTATTTAAATCGCAAGCTTGTTTTTGGAACTTTTTTTGTGTAAGGATTATTTTCTTTTGATAATTTGTTCTTGTTGATTACTTAATTTTGTTTATAGTTCCAATTGTGTGGTAGAAATTTATAATAGGTTAGGTACGATCCTAAACGGATCAAATTAGGTACGTTATAAGCGGTTCAGCTCCGGTTCCAAACAGGTTTTTCGGTCCAAATGGTTCCGAACGGTTCCGGTTCAAAACGGTTCTGCACGGTTCCGGTTCCAAACGGTTCCGGTTCAAAACGGTCCTGTACGGTTCTCGTTCCAAACGGTTCGTCCCGGACCGGTTCTAAACGGTTCCTTGTATTTCTTAAACGGTCCGGTTCCGGTTCAGGAAAAACGGTTCTTGACCGGTTCGGTTCCAAACGGTTCCAGCCGGAAAAAAAAGGAACCAAACCGTTTACCTTAAACGGTTCGGTTCCCGGTTCCACAAAAAAACTAAGGGTTCAGGAACCGTTAACAGCCCTATATTTACGTAATTGAAACATTAAAAAGACTAGTTACTACTATAGTTTTTCAAAAAGGCCTGGTTACCAAAATTGCCCATCTTTCAAAGATATAAATTTTTAAATTTTTCCCCAAATATTGAAAATTATTAAAAAGGTTTTATGGTATCTAAATCTGAATAAAAAAAAAATTAAAAAAGGAGAACAAGATAAAGATGTAAGCTATTACGTAATCAATATTTCAAATCTCAACTCAATAAATTTTAACGGTATTACTATTAGTTTTTATTTACTTTTATTTATTAATTATTACAATTTTTATTTGATTTTTAATTTTTAGTTTTTAATTCTTCATTAATCAGTTATTATGTTGTTTTAGTCAAATCTTCTATATCTATATAACTTACTAGAGCAAATGACGCTAATGTCATATGTCAAGCAACGAAGGATGTCACCTTAACTTTTTGTAAAAAAATTACTAAACTGTAATTTATATTAATCGGTAAAATAATTAAAATTCATATAGCCGGGTTCTCTTAACAACTCCTCTTCATATCTAGAGTGATTTTTTTTTTCTTTTTAAATTTGATTTTAGTTAAACTTATTGTTATTAAGTTAATAATTAATTTTAATTGCATTGGTTGGTTTAACAAAAGTTCAATTTTTTTTTATTTTTGTAAAATATATAATTAAGACTTCCTCTGAAAGTTACGAATCTCCATTGAGATAATATCGAATTAATAAATATATATTTTAACGAGTCTTTCATCGTACACTAACCCACTATAAATATTTGGTACTCTTCTCGTCACAAACCTACACAAATTCCACTGTTCCCTTTTAAATGTACGCTTACAAGGTGCCAAAATAGATGATACATCTCTCATTCATATTTAAGGTCACCGTTCTATTTTTTTATGGGAGAATTTGACATACTAGGTTTTTTTGAGTTTTTGTTTAAGAAAGTGTACCCCAAATTTTTTACCACTTTCATTTAATAGTAGGTAAAAATTATTAACCCTTCTATTTAGAAAGAAAAGAATAAATGATGTTTGTTATTTGTTATATAAGTATAAGTTTTAATTTTTAATTACTGAATTTTTTTTTTATTTTTTATTTTTCTTGTTTTTATTTATTATTTCTTTTTTATTTTCTAGACTAAATTTCTCATACCGGAATTTCTCATACCAGAATTTCACATACTAGAAATTTCATACCAGAAATTTCATACTAGAAATTTCATACCAGAAATTTCATACTAGAAATTTCATACCATAAATTTCATACCATAAATTTCACACCAGAAATTTCATACCAGAAATTATCATACGAAAAGTTCGTACCAGAAATTTCATACCATAATTTTTCATACCATAATTTAAATACCAGAAATTTCATACCATAAATTTCATACCAGAAGTTTCATACCATAAAATTACATACCATAAAATTACATTTTATCATACTAGAATTTTTTACACTAGATTTTCATACCATAAAATTACATACCATAAAACTACATACCATAAAATTACATTTTGTCATACCAGAATTTTGTTACACCGGATTTTCATACCATAAAATTACATACCATAAAACTGCATACCATAAAACTACATACCATAAATTTTTCATACCAAAAAACTCATAACAAAATTTTCTGGTAAGAATTTTACATACCAGAAAATTCTGGTATGAGTTTTTTGGTATGAATTTCATACCAGAAATTCGTACCAGAGATTCTGGCATGAAATTCATACCTAAAAACTCGTACCACAAAATTCACAAAATTTCAGTCACAAGCAAATTCTTACATGCCTAACGCCTACACAGCATATACAAACCAGAAACCAGCACCACCCCCCCCCACCCACAAATGAGCATTCACTAACATTAGTAATCCCATCATTATGCGGAAATAGGACAGTCCACATAAGACGGATGCATCTATCCAGGGCAGAAGGTTATAAAGGAGATTTTCAGATCATTACCAGAAAATGCATAATTGCTTTAGGCACCAAATCTTCCACATTCTTTCTGACTATATCATAATATGACTCCAGTAGTAACTTTGTTATAGTGATCTCAACACCCTCATTGTCTGAATGGTTGTCGGAGGGTCTCAGTATTGTTGGAGGCTTTGAAAAAATTGACCCGTATGTTAGACACTCACATAAGAAGGAAGACTGAAACATAGCAAAAGAAAGAGCAACAATTATATACAGAAAATTTATATACCTCCCTCAAATGAATCATGGAAAAAGAATGCTCCATGCTATGAACGGGTTCACCAAATGACCCATTTGGTGTAGTTTCTTTGGAAGAAATGCGGTTCTCAGTGGCACCAAAGATGGACGAGATACCCCAACTAGAATTTCCTGCACCTATTTAGTCACTAAAAAAATCATGTAGTAAGAAAAACTCATGCAGTAGCCCCCCCCCCCCAGTTTCATACAAACTCAGCAGAAATATTTCACTTCAGTTTCATACAAACTCAAACATCCAGCACAAATATGTTTGTGCCGTAACTTCACTTCAGCACGAATCTGATTATCCTAATGATTAAGAAATAATACCTTATAAAATGATTAAGTGACTAATCAACCTTTCGATTCCTACAGTGCCAACGTACAAACCAGGAATATTTCCTCGCAGTCGGATTTTTGGAATATCCAGTGGAATCGAAGCTCTTTTCGACTTTCCGATCGAGGCTGAATTGTGGTTAATCGAGCAGCTATTCCGGTATGAATATCCGAAATTACGCTGATTGTGAGGAGATTGGGGATTTTGATCGGAATCGCAGTCGGATTCCGAGAACATCGCTTCCGATTCCAGGAACTGTGCTTGCCATTTGTGGTTACGAGGGAGAGAGAGAGGGGGGAGAGAGAAGAGGATAAGATAGTTAGGGTTCACGGTTAAAAAAGAAGTTCGGGGTACACTTACTAACTCAAAAATACTAAAAAGCCTATTTACTAATCTAATTCTCAAAACAGCCTAGTTTCCAAATTAGCCCTTTTTTTTAATGTCATTACATTGATCATCTAACTTTCTTTATGTTTACGGTGGTGGTAGGAAATCTGCTTGCTTATTCTTTTCAATTTCCGATCAAACAATTTTTTTTTCATGATAATAAACGACGGAATGAACAAACTTCGATCCCCCGATCAAACGAATAAACTCTTGTCGATCAATGAACTAATGCTTTCTGATTATTCGCTAAATATTTTCAATTGGCGGTAAGCTTTTCTCTTTTTACCCAAAAATCCAAAATTTGTTTTTCTCGTTTTATAAAAATTTAGTTAATAATTATCAAGTTATCAATTATCAATGTAATCAAATTGAGATTTCCTGTTCATTTAATATAAATGAATATGATTTAGTTTTTCTTTTATTTTAATGTGAAATTTGGTTGTTATATAGATTTGATGTAGTTTTTCTTTTTTTTTTAATATGAAAATTGGCCAAACTAATTTCTATAGATATGAAAATTGGCCAAACTAATTTCTGTAGATTTGCTTTGATTTTGAACGTATATTTTTTATTTTTTTTCTAAATTAAAATTTTGGTTATTTTGATTTTGTAACAAGACTTGATCAATATTTATTTGAGATTGTAATCGTTTTATCAAATTTATTTTTTGACGTTAAATACAGGTTTAGTTTAATTTTGAAGTGTAACCATAATCTTAATTTATTTGTATTGATTCTGTTGGAGGAAAATCTTTAAAGCGAAATCATGCATCTTTAGAAATTTATGTATATATTTAACCGAGAATTGTCTCACGTATGTAATTCATATTTTATTTTATTACGAAAATTTCATGTAATAAAATATAGTCAATGTTCTTAGTCAATCATCTCAGAATTTCAATTCTTTTTTTCTTTTTTTATTGTTTTGAATCAATATGTAAAATCAGATTTTTTTTAAAACTACCTTAACAAATTTGATTATTCTACAATTATCTAACTAAAAAACCCACAATTTTTTATATTTTAAAATTTGTTTGATTTATACTTAAATAAATAGTACTTAAAAGTTTTATGAGTCAATCAGATTTTTTTTACCTTAACAAATTTAATGAATACACCTACAGTGTAAGATTTAATGTGTTAATATTTGATTGAAATTATGATTAATTAGTATTATATTTGTGTTATTGTAAATAATAGATATAACATTTTATATCCTTGTATCGAACCAATTATGCACGTACACTACATTCAAATTATTTTTTAACAAATACCCGTGCAAGGCACGGGAACTAAACTAGTATACATTAAGGAAGAAGTGTTTTTGCCACGTGTCCTTCTTGAAATTAACCTCTGCCCAAATAAACATTTTACTCAACAATTTAAATTAAAGTTTTTACTGAAATTTTTTTAATTACAGAATTATATCATTGAATTTGAATATATCTCCATTTAAAGTAGAAAAGGTATTGAAGAAATGAAAAAAAAAAGAAAACAACAAATTGAAATGATGAGTCAAAGTGATGGATTTGCATCACTAATAAGATAATTTTACATAATATCATATTAGTCTTTCATCAAATTTATATTCACAAATCTAGCACAAAAGTTCACTACCACCACCTTAGTAACCCCGGTAAATTTTGTTGTTGGTCATCTCCCTCTATTTTCTTTGACAATTTTACTTGATTCATGATGCAAACATCACATAATTCATGACAACAGTTTGGATAAGGAGTCCCCTGTCACAAGCATCCATAACTTCAATCAAAACCTACATAGTTTAATTCAAGAGTTCCACAATTATCAACTTATATGAATCAATCTAAATCATTACTTCAATCAGATTCAATATACACAAACAATTAAAAAGTCAACAATTATCAACTCATTATCATCTCAACATAAATTTTGTGGCAAATTAAATCAGCAAAATGAAACAAATTTCTATCCACAATAAAATCAGTAAACAAAATAATCCATTTTCATATCCAATTCACACGAGAAATAAGTAAATAAAAAAAATCTCAACCATATATTACTATCATATCAACAAAGTAATCCATTTTCATATCTAATTCACATGAGAAATCTGTTAATAAAAAATATCTCAACCATAAAATACCACCATATCAGAATAATAGAAGATATATCAGTTAGAACTCTGATTTTAGAAAATCCATATTAAAAAAAGATAGAATTCAGGTATAATATTGTTTTCAATATCTTAACAGATTTTGTAATCTCAGCAACATAACACCAATCACTTTTACCTATAAAAAGAATGTTAAATCACAATAGCTAAAACACACCTCACTTTTACAACTATACAACAGTACGTGTGCCCATCTTCTTGCCACTAAAATCAAAGTTAAGTCAAAAGGTTAGTAAATTTCTCGATGTACCCTATATCCTATATAGCCAAATATTTGCATTATCAAATTCACGACAGGTATCATCTGTTTCCCCATGTCTTCTCACAATACTTCAATCCATCTTTAGCACCTACATTTTGTTTCTTCTATATGTTACACAGGATGACAAATCAAATTGTATACATCTCCGATCTCGAACCGAATGCTAATCCATCACCAACTATTCGAGTCCGTATCTTGCATTTATGGGACGTCTTCGATGTCAACCAAGTCAATGGTGTTTCTATTGGCAAAGAATTGATTCTAATCGATGAAATGGTAATTATTAAGCTATTTGAGTTTATTCAACTGAGTTTTAATTTCCATATTTAATATGCTCCTTTTTTCTTTTAGGGTTCTAAAATTCAAGCCTTCATCAGGAGATCGGTCATCAAGAACCATCGGAATGTTATTGTATCTGGAATCTACACTAATTTAAAATTTTGAATTAAACAATGCATATGGCATTTATCGATATACAAGTTGTCCTTATAAGATCGAATTTGGCTTTCGCACAATCATGACTTCATTTGACAATGATCTCATTTCTATCCCACACAACACCTTTGACTAGGTTGACTTCAAGTCTATATTGGATAGAACTGTCGATGATAACTACTTGGTTGGTAGGTATTCATGTATATATATTACTTCACATTTTATGTTATGTATGGGTGATTTCATCAAGCAAAATTAACAAAATGCTAAAGAATCACAAACCTTTATGAAATGACATCATGAGACATACATTAAGACCAAACACCATATACAACAAGATTGATAAATACAAAATTATAAAATGTATATTATAACCTGTTTTTCTCATAAGCCCATAGCTTTATATTAATGAGTAGTGACCTTTGAATCTCTTCAAGCCCTTCCAAATTATGTAGCAGCCTCAAGTTTACAATGTTGTCAAATAACATATATTAATAAGTTTACAAAATTATTTTTGAAACATAACTAAAATGATGCAAATATATGGGCGGTACTTATCTTTTATCGTGTAAAGTCTTTAAGTTTACTCACTTTATATCTTCTCAATCATTTATGTTGATGCATCCACCACAATCATCCTTCATGCCTTTTCCAGTAGCAACAATGCCAACTTGAAAGCATAAGCCTGTACACTATATAAGAACTGAACATTCTCCATATATTAAATTGATATTCATATACAATTACAACTAACTAATAATAGGCTTATTATAACTATATTATGTTATTTGGATTCCTACAAAAAGATGTACCAACTAATGCATCCTAATAATAATCATTTTTAAAAAAAGTCAAAAGGACCCTTATGTATATGGACATATGATACATAATGTGTTCGTTTCTGTAATAACCAAAAATTTTAAGTTCCGGTAAATTGAATTTTACCAAAGTCCGTTGCGACAATCGTAAATAAATAAATAAGTAGAATAAAACGAGTTTAGTTCTATCATTTTATGTGACCTAGATTCACATAAAATGATAAATTAATTGACCGGAAATAATTTACGTACGTTAAAATGAAAATAATAATAAGTTATAAAATACGGAACTTAATTCCGTATTTTATAAACTTCCGCACTTAATTAACGGGTTACGAGTTCCGTTTTTAATTCATGAGATCACCGCTCATTTGGGCCAACCATCAGCCCACTTTCCTAAGCCCATTTTAAACCTTAATTAAAAAACCCTAATTAAACTAATCTAACCTAATCCTACTCTAATTAACCTACCGCTTCAACGCCTCTTCTGGACAAGGAGAACATCACGCCGCTACTGCCTGTGTCCTCTCTCGCAAGACCGTCCAGGGCAACCACTAGGACTGCCACCACCGTCGACCGAGGACGCCACCGCCTTCGACCAGCGCAACCACCGCTGACCTGTTCGCCGCCAACCACTGCATAGGTAAACAGCCTCGACCGATTACTTCTCTCCCGTTCTGTTTCCGTTCGATTTATTGTATCGAACCAACGCCTCACCACCTCGACCGCAGGCCTCGCCGCCGACCGCCGTGCTGCCGCCGAGCCCAGTCACCGTCCGCGCCGCCTCGCATCGCTGGAACCACGGGTAAGCCGGTAACCTTCTCTTACGTTTCTGCGGTACTCTCTCCGCCTCTGCTGTTTCGAAACTCACAGCCAACTCCGGCTATACGCAGCACCAGTGAAGGCCGTCGGACACCATCGCGCCGCTTCCCTGTCTGGTCTCCGTCTGCACAGCCGCCGGAACGCCAGCCCATCGTCGCCGGACTGCAGTTACGGTAAACTGGCTTCTCTGCTTCTTCTTTCCGCTGTAGTAAGTATGCGTGTTGAGCTGTGATACAAATGGACTTCATATGCAGTATGTATATACGTATATATTAATAAGTATAAGAGACGTAAGTGTGCATATATATACGGGTACGGTGTTAGTTTATGGTAAGAAAACGTGAGCGGAGATGCAAGATGTGTATGAATAAGTTGGTTCGAAATATATATATATATATATATATATATATATATATATATATATATATATATATATATATATATATATATATATATATAGGATACATATAAGTACATATGTACATTCAATTACGGAAGATTAATAAGAGCAGGTGTGAGTCTATATATGAGAGGGTAGGCCGAACACATAAATATACGTATATATATTTTATGAAATATAAGTATACTTATGAGTTGAGTTGGAGAAATTATAAGTATGTGAAGTTATATATATATCTAAATACCTAAGAGTTACGGATGTTATATATTTGGAAGGAAGGTTAATATGCACGGAAATATATATATATATATACATATATATAGATATATATATATACATATATATAGATATATATATATATAAGATTAGTTAATACCCGAAAATGAAGTAATGTAATTCCAGATGACGAGTGGACGAGATTAATTTTTATGACCTTAGTAAACTGTTTTGGAAGTAATCTTAGATTAGAAAAATGTTCCAAAAGAAATATTAGAGGTCAAGAAGTGACCCGGAGAATTTTCTACACTAAGGGTAAAACGGTCTTTTACCGTATGAGAATCGTTCTTTCCGTAATTCCTTCGCATGAGGTTGGACATAGAGATGTGATTTTGATACACATGCCTTCATTGACAGGCACTTGAGTTACCACGAGTACGGACTATTTGAGGAGTGTTAGAGTGTTTTGATTCAGGTAAGTCCTTGCGACTTACTTAGCCAGTTTCTGAGTGTTAGTTGAATGATAGTAGTGGTGTGTGCTATTGCGTGATTTAATAATAATAACTTGCTAGAACGACTGTTATTATTACGTTTAAGGCCCAAGTGTATGTATAACGGGCCGTGACATCACTGCCCAGCTCTGACAGGAGACTGGGAGGTTCTCTATACCCAGACCATGCAGGTACAAGGTGAGATGCATCGGATCCATTCCTGATGGTTACACGGGGGCGGAGGCGAGGTTTGGGAATCCCTCGTGTCACAAAATAAGTATCACTAGAGTGAACGAGTAAATTAAAGCAAGATAATAAAACGGACTTGTTTGAAGCATGCTGAGTGTTTATGTTTATCTGAGTGTGTTTGTGCTGTTATTTTTCTGCTAATATTTAGATAACTAGCTAACGGTCCCTCTTGTTGTTGTTTTAGATTTACCGCAGGTTAGATCAGCAGCTGAGTGATCCGGAAGTAGTGGTCAGCCGGGTCTCCGTACTCCTTAGAGCGGGGTTGGGGTTGTTTTGTCTTTCCTTTCTTTTGGTTAAGACAGTTGCTCTTTTCTTGTGTTTAAGTACTGTAGGCTGCTAGACAGTGTTGCATTCATTATCCTAAACCATGGTTTTTATGAATTTCGGTTTCTTTATTTGTGTCTTGTTGCAAGATCCTAGTAATGTTGTTGTCAAACTGAGGTCGGGACCCATTGTGAGGTCCTAACCAGTAATACTCCGAGTTCTGAGAATTCGGGGTGTTACAGTTTCCAACATTTACACGCATCCAGTACCAAGACAACAATTATCTCATCATAAAAATTGGACATTTTATTACAGTGGAACTCTCTCAATAGAAAAGTCTCAATTCGAAAACACAATTCCAATACCAAGAAAATAATATCAAAATCAAACACAATAGCAAATTGAAGAATTTCCTTGCATAACCTTCTCAATCAGAATCATCTTACAACATATCTTTCCATTCCCCAAAAATCAATCTTTTCACGAACCGGAATCTATCATGGCAACATGGTCCTTGCCATTCTTTACTCTTCTCGAATCGGACCACCAACTCCGCTCCAAAGTCTATTCAGTTGACCCCTTTTACTTCAACGACCTAATCCCCGAATCGCATATCTCCTTCAAAGCATCAACTATGCCCTAAGTCTTCAACCCTCCATTATCAATTGATTAGCCCTATTTCGATTCTGAGTACAATATCAGTCGAACTAACAAAATCCATTCAAAATCATGAAGTTGTGAGAGTTTCCGTGGATTGATGACATCCTTTATGGTAGTCTTTGTTGATTTGCGTATTTGGATGAAGTCTTTTTTTTTACTGAACTTTCAAGTGGAGCAAATGAATTTGTTGTCTGTACTTGCCTTTGTTGTCGGTGATTACAGTAAGTAAACAAAATTGTTTTCTCAACAAAAACAAATAGGGTTCGATTAAATTCATTTGGGCTGTATATTAATTGGACCATTTTAACGGGCTTGATGGCCATTTGTAGCAATATAGTTATTTAATAGATATTAGATATTCATACAAGAAAAAGATCCGACATGAACATTTTGTTGTTACAATTTTTCAATATTTTTTTTGTTGTTTTTTGATATAATTTTTTAATAGTATTTTGTTTAAATATAATAATTCTAATATTTCATTTTTATAGATGTTTATATTTAGTATGACTTTAGTAATATTTATGTTCGTGTATAAAATTAAATTTGATATGATTGTGTACAAAAAAATTTCTTATCAAAATAATATAACATATTTATGAAAATGATATATATATATATATATATTTAATAAATATAAGCTATTTTTTTATTAGCTAATAACTTTACGTTTTGTATTGACGTCTTTAACTAAAATAAAAAGATTTTTTTGCGAAAACTATTTTAACAAAATTTTTTTAAAAAAAAATCCTGTGCAAGGCACGAGTATTACACTAGTTTGTATAATAAATCAAAGGCATTTTCAATGTTGTGGTATTATTCAAATATTTTAAACTATGTCTAAATCATATATTTTAGGATATTATATTTCAAATAAATCTTTGAAGTATTCAAATAAGAAAAATATAATATATATATATATATATATAGATAATCATAGGTACATATTATTATGGGAAATTTTTGTAAATGAGATATAAAAAGTTGGATATTGCAAAAGTAACCGTCAAAATTTTCAGTATTGTAAAATAACTAGTATAAATATAATTAGTTAAGAAAATTTAATCTCCTCATCAAAGATACAAAAAAAAAAACGCTATTTTTTTCTTCCCGAAATAGGATCCCGTCGACTTGTTCAACTTCTCTAAATAACTTTTTTTAAATTCAAAAAAAATTCTTCATTTTGAATTTCCATCTACTCGATTTAAGGAGAAAATAAGTTATTTAATCTTTTTGATTCAAAAATGCAATCAACAATGAAGAATCAATCAAATACGATTATATGAACCTTTCAAAATAGTTATAATGATTTTTGTTTGTATTTCATCTATAATTAAACTTAAATTTGTGTTCAATTTGATTTATATTGTTAAAAGAGGTAGAATTGCTAATATTATTTAACAATTCCCATAATCTAATTCTCTTAATCTCCATACTTTAATCCTCTTCATCTCATTCGTCTTCTTAACAAATGTGATTAACAAATTTACTTTCCCCTCTTAATTCCAATAATCTTAATCCCCTTAATCCGTACATCTACCAAACGCAACCATATTTAGTAGAAAACTGATTACATGTTATTTTTGAAACAAAAAATTGATGTTTCTCTAAAATATTTTTGGGGAAGAATTTCCAAAGATCAACTTAAGTACAAAGAAATTGTTGTGCTTGACAACTTTTTCATTTTTATGAATCAGTAAATTCAAAATGAAGATACAAATGAATGAGATTTATGTTCGAAATCATAAAGTGCGAAATCATAAAGTGCAAAAGGATAAGGTGGAGGGTACACAAAAACAAGTTCATAGAAATGCATGTTTTTGGAAAAAAGATTCAATTCCATCAAGCAAGAGGAGAGATAAATGCATACAAATAGAAGATTGAAAATTCATTGGTCAATAGTGAAGATCGGGATTACTCTAGTCATGATTAAGTAGTTGGAAGAGTTTGTATTGACAATGATTGAAAATATTTTATTTGGGTTTGAGTTGACAATTTAATTTTAGTTAAATTGTCTCATTTCTTTGGGTCACCCTTTGCGACTTGGGTTAGAGGTAATGTGACACCTACCTATTTCATTTCTAGTTGATTACCAGTTAATTAACTCTATTTAAAGCAATAAGCGGAAAAGCGGAAAAACGGAAAACGTAAAATTTTAAAACTTTATCTTACAACCATCTTCACAACATATATACATACTAACATACGTCATAAAACCCTGTTTAACAAAAACACAACTGTTTTAAAACCATGCAAAACATCCTAGGCGGTAGCATCCCATAACAACCCACCTGATATGATCTCAAATCCAAGTGTTGGGTCCAACGTCCTTGCCTTGGTTAGGCCGAGTCTGAGTAGCTGAAAAATATGTGGACATAACAACAATGAGCCACACGCTCAGTAAGGGTATACAAATCGCACTCTCCCAATATATATAAGTATCTAATATCCCGTTCTCAAAAGACACTCTATACCCTTCCTTACATTTCTAAGCACACATACATATCCACATTCACATATCATTCCACAACCAATCATATCACATTTCACATAAACATTCAAGCATGTTATCACACATCACATATAAACATATCATCTCATCACATCATAACATAACATATAACATGCTAGACTCGATCGCATCGATGCATAGGTGATAATTAACTAACTAGCCCCAACTGATCGTACGATATATTTTCTCATTGTTTTCGTATTTCTTTTCTTTCTTTCTTTCTTTCTTTTTTTTTTCTTTTCGGTTGGCCAACCCGATAGCGTCCTAGGCCCCCTGTAGATCAGGTAGCGACCTCGGCCATCTTGTCCTAAGACCCCCTGTAGATCAGGTTGCGATCTTAGACTATTTTTCTTATCTTGAGACCCCCTGTAGATCAGGTACCGACCTCTGACTGTTTTTCTTATCTTGAGGCCCCTTGTAGATCAGGTAGCGACCTCTGAGGGCCCTTGTAGATCACGTAGCGACCTCGTCCCCCGGAAACCCGTGCGGGACCCAGTTGGACTAATTAATCAATTACCATACTATATTATCACTTCCATATCATAACTCAAATTCATGCTTTCATCATATTCTTTCATCACATTCTTTCCACTATCATCTCATGTACCTCATGCATGCTTTCATAAAGAATATCAATTCATCATCATCGTCGTCTCACTCATATACATATAAGCATGCATACAACCATAACAAATAGATATATACACACAAGCATGCATAAAATCATGGCATATTAAATACATAACATATATTAAGCAAGTGTAATTCATATACATTTACCTCGCAGGTAAGAACAATAAAACCTCGCAAACCAACTATTGAGTCCGTTTCCCACTCGGACTATCCTCCTTTATCGTACTTGGATACGCTCACAAAGCAACTAAGCTATAGTTAGACCGAAACCTTCAACAACACCTGTTGAGAATATCATATTCCTCGTATTAAACTTCTCACTTCAAACACCAGTTAAATTCATTCCTATGAATTTAATTAGCTTATAGCATTTTCTAGAATCCCAATTTAATTAACTAACCTTTAATTAATTAATTAAATTTCGCCAGAACAACGTTTTGCCCGCAAGCAATTTCTAAACCCACCTGTCATCAAATCTCATCAAACAAACAACCCATAATCACCAGAATAATGTAACGAGCATAATGGAATTTCCAATTATCCATTTTGACAAGCCTAAGGTCAATTTAGGCCAAATCGCAATACGGAAAACGAATAAATTCATAACTTATTCATTACTAACCCGATTGACGATCCGAAAGAAGATTCGGAATCGCAACGACGCAGGCTACGCTCGGACACCATCAAATTCACCGGAATCTGAGCGACGGAACCTCCATAGTATCATATATGCTCGACCTGGCCTTCTCTTGCGCGGAAGTGTAGAAACTCGGTACCAAAATGAAGAGAATGAAGAGAGAAATCCAAAAACTCAAACGGATTTGAAATCGGATTAGAAACGGAGAGTAGATATGAGTTTGAAGATTGAGAGAAATCAGAGCTTTTACGAGAAAACGTGAAAGGAAATGAATTAATAAACGTTATTTCCGCTATTTATAGCGAAGACGATAATTATCCTTTAGCGGAGTCGATAATTATCCTTTCACCGATCCGAAAGCGGTTTAAGCCCCTTTCTCCAAACTTCTCGAAATTGGAATAATAAATCTGGAATATTGTATGGATAATTATTCCGCAATTGTCTCGAGAAACGCGTATTCCTAAGCCGTCTTTCTTAGCCGCTAAGAAACGAAATAGCAACTCTTTTGGCCGTTTTGCCTATCTATGTTTTTTCATATCTAGGACATGTCCGATGTCCTGATCATTTTTTTCAACTGCATTTTTATTAATTGAAGCTCCCAAATGCTCCAAATAACACCGGGTTTATATCATCTAGGTATCGATCTCTTGTAAAGACGGTTTTAATTCCGTTAAACCCGTTTAACTTCCTAAAATTCCCGATTAGGCCATATTTGATTTTTGACTGTTACAAATATCTCCCACTTTAAGAAATTCCGTCCCGAAATTTAAGAAAGGACGTAGAACCAAACTCGTAGATATATAAAAAGGATGCACAACTAGATCACAATTTCTCGAGGTTTTTACTCAAAAAGATAAGGGTATCTAGCTCTCATATCTCGCTCGGTTTCCCATGTAGCCTCTTGAGCTGAATGATGTCCCCATCTGACCTTCACCATCGGAATCTCCTTGTTTCTCAATCTTCGAACTTGCCTGCCTAAAACCTCAACTCGTTCTTTTGGGTAGGACAAGTTCTCAGATACTTCTATCTCAGGTTCGGGAATGATATGACTAGGATCTGACCTATACCTCCGTAGCACCGATACATGAAAGACGTCATGCAATCTTGATAACTCTGGTGGTAACGCCAACCTATACGCAAGTGGTCCGATCTTCTCTAAGATCTCATATGGACCAATGTATCTCGGTGCTAACTTCCCATGCCTACCAAATCTCATAACTCCCCTCCAAGGAGATACCTTCAAAAACACTCTATCGCCTATCTCATATGTCATCTCTCGTCTATGGCGATCAAAGTAGCTCTTCTGACGATCTTGTGTTGCCTTCAAGCACTGCTTTACTACTTGTACTTTCTCTATTGTATGTTGTACAAGTTCAGGACCCTCTATCTGTCGCATGCCCTCAAAATCCCAACATACAGGTGTGCGACACTTCCTTTCATACAAGGCCTCGTAAGGGGCCATACCAATACTTGAATGGAAACTATTATTATACGCAAATTCGAGCAATGGCAGGTTAGAATCCCATTTACCTTTAAGCTCCAAAACACATGATCTCAACATCTCCTCCAAGGTCTGAATCGTTCTCTTTGATTGTCCGTCTGTCTGAGGATGAAATGCCGTACTGAAATGCAATCTTGTACCTAAGGCATTTTGCAGACTTCCCTAGAAATGCGAGGTAAACCTCGGATCTCTATCGGATACAATTGATACAGGGACTCCGTGCAGTCGAACAATCTCTCTCACATACAACTCTGCCAGCTCATCTAAGGAGTTATCTTGTCTTGTCGGTAAGAAGTGAGCAGATTTCGTCAATCTGTCTACAATCACCCATACCGTGTCATTCTTTTTGAAAGTCCTAGGAAGTCCAACCACAAAATCCATTGTAATCCTCTCCCACTTCCACTCAGGAACTGATAAAGATTGTAACTTTCCTGCTGGTGCTTGGTGTTCAGCCTTCACTTGCTGACACACTAGACATCGAGCCACAAAATCAGCTACCTCTCGTCTCATCTTGGGCCACCAATAGATCTTCTTCAGGTCATTAAACTTCTTCGTACTCCCAGGATGCATGGAATACCTCGAGGAATGTGCCTCTTCAAGTAGCTTCTTCTTTAACTCCTCAGTGTTTGGCACGCATATCCATGCACCTCTGTATAACACTCCCTGATCAAACAACTGGAAGTGTGTAGTGGTAGCATCTCCCACTTTAGCTTTCAACTTCTTCAGTGTATCATCCTCATCTTGTCTAATTGAAATCTCATCAAGAATCAACGGTCTTACATGAATGTTCGCTATCAACTCAAATCCTCTTACATCTATCCCTCTCATAACTCTGAGAGCTAATAGATGCTCAACTTTGTAGTTGACCTTACCGCCTTGGTCACTGCTCTTTCTGTTGAGAGCGTCAGCGCTACCACATTCGCCTTTCCTGGATGGTACTCTATAGTGCAATCATAATCCTTGAGTAACTCCATCCATCTTCTCTGCCTCAGATTCAGATCCCTCTGAGTGGGAATATACTTTAGGCTTTTATGGTCGGTAAACACCGGAAATGTATCACCATAAAGATAGTGCCTCCAGGTCTTAAGAGCATGAACTATAGCAGCAAGCTCTAGGTCGTGTGTAGGATAGTTCTGCTCATGAGGTCTCAACTGTCTAGATGTATATGCTATTACCTTCCCTTCCTGCATTAGAAACTCCTCCTAACCCACTCCCAGATGCATCGGTGTAAACCACAAAATTACCCTTATCCGAGGGTACAACCAGAATAGGAAACGTAAGTTCTTTAAAGCTCTCTTGACAATTGTTATCCCATATAAACTGCTGATTCTTCTTTAGCAAGTTAGTCAATAGGCCCATTATAATCGAGAAGTTCTTTACAAACCTCCTGTAATAACCCGCAAGTCCTAACAAACTACAGATCTCCGTAATGATCTTCGGAATTTCCCATTATGTAATAGCCTTGATCTTGAATTGATCATGCTTTATACCATCTCGTGAAATCACATGCCCTAGAAAGACAATATGATATGTCCAAAACTCGCACTTGCTAAACTATCTCTCCCTCAAAATCCCTAAGATATGTCTCAAATGTTCTCTATGAATATCTGCATCTCGGGAATATATCAAGATATCATCAATGAAGACCACGACAAACTGATCTAGATAAGGTTGGAAGATCGAGTTCATCAACGCCATGAATGCTGCAGGTGCATTCGTCAACCCAAAAGGCATAACTGTAAACTCATAGTGTCCATACCGAGTACGAAAAGCTGTCTTCGGTATTGAATTCTCTGCTATCCTCAACTGCCAGTATCCCGATCGAAGGTCAATCTTTGAAAATACTGTAGCACCCCTTAACTGATCAAGCAAGTCCTCTATCCTCGGTAAGGGATACTTGTTCTTGATTGTGATTTTGTTCAGCTGACAATAGTCTATGCACAATCGTAAACTACCATCTTTCTTCTTCACAAAAAGAACTGGTGCATCCCAAGGAGAAATACTCGGGCGTATAAAACCCTTCTCGAGAAAATCTTCTAGTTGTTTCTTTAACTCCTTTAGCTCTAGCGGAGCCATCCTGTAAGGAGCAATTGATATCGGTGTTGCACCGGGTAATGTCTCAATCTCAAAGTCTATCTCTCTACTCGGAGGTAAACCAAGTAAATCATCAAGGAAAACTTCAGGAAATTCTCTGACAACATCCACCTCAGATACTCCGGGGCTAACAATGGTAGAATCTGACACACTTGCCAGATAAGCCTATCACCCTTTCCAAAGTAATCTAAAATCTGTCATTGCATATATGAGGCAAGTAGAAATAGCATTCCTCTCACCGGTGAAGATCACCTCTTTCACCCCATCTACCTCCATGGTGACTTCCTTTGTATAACAATTAATCAAAGCTATATGAGTGGATGACCATTCCATTACTAACATCACATCAAACTCTCTCAAGAAATCATCCATGTCAGCACAAGTGGTATAATACTGCCATTAGAGACCGTGTCCCACCAATCTCTAGTTGCTCCCTCAAGCAAGGATATAGCATATTGTACACGTCTCTCATTAGCTCAGATAACTCCATCTAGAATGGACTCAGTGTTCCTCAATCACTCATCCACTACTAATGGAGCAGTAGTCCCCTCAAACGGCTTTGCCCCTTGGCGGTGAATCTTCTTAAAATTCTTGTCCATCTTTACTAGAATAATACCCGCTTGAGACATTGTTGTGTCTGTGGTGGTATACCTTCTCCTCAAATATTTCACTAAATTAGGTATACCAGCCATATCCGACGGTGGTAGTGATACGGGCTAAAGTGACACCTTAGGGTGCTCTTGATCATTTATACCCTGAGCATGTATAGACTCAATCGACCCTTCATGGATGTGCTCCGCCGTCTAAAAGAAAAACAAACTTTCAAAAGCTTTTCAAAAAACTTCCCACAACCCAAGCCAAGGAATCATATCCCTGCTTTGATACCAACCAAATGTGACACCTCCTATTTCATTTCTAGTTGATTACCAGTTAATTAACCCTGTTTAAAGCAATAAGCGGAAAAGCGGAAAAACGGAAAACGTAAAATTTTAAAACTTTATCTTACAACCATCTTCACAACATATATACATACTAACATACGTCATAAAACCCTGTTTAACAAAAACACAACTGTTTTAAAACCATGCAAAACATCCTAGGCGGTAGCATCCCATAACAGCCCACTTGATAGGATCTCAAATCCAGGTGTTGGGTCCAACGTCCTTGCCTTGGTTAGGCCGAGTCTGAGTAGCTGAAAAATATGTGGATATAACAACAATGAGCCACACGCTCAGTAAGGGTATACAAATCTCACTCTCCCAATATATATAAGTATCTAATATTCCGTCCCCAATGGACACTCTATACCTTTCCTCACATTTCCAAGCACACATACATATCCACATTCACATATCATTCCACAACCAATCATATCACATTTCACATAAACATTCAAGCATGTTATCACACATCACATATAAACATATCATCTCATCACATCATAACATAACATATAACATGCTAGACTCGATCGCATCGATGCATAGGTGATAATTAACTAAATAGCCCCAACTGATCGTACGATATATTTTCTCATTGCTTTCGTATTTCTTTTCTTTCTTTCTTTCTTTCTTTTTTTTTCTTTTCGGTTGGCCAACCCGATAGCGTCCTAGGCCCCCTGTAGATCAGGTAGCGACCTCGGCCATCTTGTCCTAAGACCCCCTGTAGATCAGGTTGCGATCTTGGACTATTTTTCTTATCTTGAGGCCCCCTGTAGATCAGGTAGCGACCTCTAGCTGTTTTTCTTATCTTGAGGCCCCTTGTAGATCAGGTAGCGATCTTTGAGGCCCCCTGTAGATCAGGTAGCGACCTCGTCCCCCGGAAACCCGTGCGGGACCCAGTTGGACTAATTAATCAATTACCATACTATATTATCACTTCCATATCATAACTCAAATTCATGCTTTCATCATATTCTTTCATCACATTCTTTCCACTATCATCTCATGTACCTCATGCATGCTTTCATAAAGAATATCAATTCATCATCATCGTCATCTCACTCATATACATATAAGCATGCATACAACCATAACAAACAGATATATACACACAAGCATGCATAAAATCATGGCATATTAAATACATAACATATATTAAGCAAGTGTAATTCATATACATTTACCTCGCAGGTAAGAACAATAAAACCTCGCAAACCAACTATTGAGTCCGTTTCCCACTCGGACTATCCTCCTTTATCGTGCTTGGATACGCTCACAAAGCAACTAAGCTATAGTTAGACCGAAACCTTCAACAACACCTGTTGAGAATATCATATTCCTCGTATTAAACTTTTCGCTTCAAACACCAGTTAAATTTATTCCTGTGAATTTAATTAGCTTATAGCATTTTCTAGAATCCCAATTTAATTAACTAACCTTTAATTAATTAATTAAATTTCGCCAGAACAACGTTTTGCCAACAGACAATTTCTAAACCCACCTGTCATAAAATCTCATCAAACAAACAACCCATAATCACCACAATAATGTAACGAGCATAATGGAATTTCCAATTATCCATTTTGACAAGCCTAAGGTCAATTTAGGCCAAATCGCAATACGGAAAACGAATAAATTCATAACTTATTCGTTACTAACCCGATTGACGATTTGAAAGAAGATTCGGAATCACAACGACGTAGGCTACGCTCGGACACCATCAAATTCACCGGAATCTGAGCGACGGAACCTCCCTAGTATCATATATGCTCGACCAGGCCTTCTCTTGCACGAAAATGTAGAAACTCGGTACCAAAATGAAGAGAATGAAGAGAGGAATCCAAAAACTCAAACGGATTTGAAATCGGATTAGAAACGGAGAGTAGATCTGAGTTTGAAGATTGAGAGAAATCAGAGCTTTTACGAGAAAACGTGAAAGGAAATGAATTAATAAACGTTATTTCCGCTATTTATAGCGAAGACGATAATTATCCTTTAGCGGAGTCGATAATTATCCTTTCACCGATCCGAATGCGGTTTAAGCCCCTTTCTCCAAACTTCTCGAAATTGGAATAATAAATCTGGAATATTGTAGGGATAATTATTCCGCAATTGTCTCGAGAAACGCGTATTCCTAAGCCGTCTTTCTTAGCCGCTAAGAAACGAAATAGCGACTCTTTTGGCCGTTTTGCCTTTCGATGTTTTTTCATATCTAGGACATGTCCGATGTCGTGATCATTTTTTTCAACTGCATTTTTATTAATTGAAGCTCCCAAATGCTCCAAATAACACCGGGTTTATATCATCTAGGTATCGATATCTTGTTAAGACGGTTTTAATTCCGTTAAACCCGTTTAACTTCCTAAAATTCTCGATGAGGCCATATTTGATTTTTGATTGTTACAGGTAATATTCTATCGAACCTTAAATTCAATAATTGTTGCGATTGGAATGTGGTGTTTGCTATAGGTCTTTGGTGGCCGTGGAGATGGAGAAACGAGAGAATTTTCGAGAAGAAGGGAACAAGACCGGATGGACATGCTTTTGTTATCACGACAACCATGGAGGTTACTAAAGTGTGGAGGAAGAACCCCAACGTGGAACCCCATAATAGTCATGCCATTATTCATGTCATATGGGACCCTCCCCCGGAAAATAGGACGGTTCAGTTAGGAGCGATGGAAGAGCTGCAGCGGCGAGTGTTTTTAGGACCTCTACAAGGGAGTGGCAACTTGGGTATGTTGCGAACTTGGGTATATGCACTGTCCCTATGGCGGAACTTTGGGGCATATACCACGGTTTGAAGATTGCTTGGGAGAAGGGGTACCGTGATGTGATTCTAGAGGCAGATTCACAACTCGCTATCTCTCTTCTAAACAGAAATGTCCCACGATGTCACCCCCTTGCCAGTCTGGTTCGTAAGTGCCAAGACTATCTTAGAAGGGACTGGAATATCCAGTTCCGCCATGCCTTCCATGAGGCAAATAATGTCGCGGATTTCTTAGCTACTCTAGCCTTTGGTTTCCCTTTTGGGCTTATTGTACTGCGTGACTCTCCCGAGGGTGTAGTGGATCTTTTACGTTGCGATGTAAGGGGTCGATCTATCCCCCGCTTGCGTACTACTTAGTCCTTTTTCATATATAATAAGCGCGACTAGATGCGCCGGAGACCACCGACTCTCTTTCACACCAAAAAAAAGTTAAATTGTCTCCGCCACTGATAGCTGATAAGGAGCAACACGCTCATACTAAATGCAGTAGACCACATTCAATTAATTACACTAATCAACGCATATATCAATCTTATTGGTCATTGTATGGTTGATGTTGTTGCTTAATATGTTAATGATGCCCCTTTATTTGATGCAACAATGAGATTAAGCAACAATGAGTATGTAGTGTTGGGTAGGCTGATAAAGGTGGAAATTGCATGATTTGACGAGGGTAAGTAGGATGCAATCGGGGAGTTTTAGGTTTACTCATAGTTGTTTGTCATTGTCCCGTAATGTTCCATCATTTTTCTTCTATGTCTCGTTAACGGTAAAAATATTATTGTAAACGAATTCTATCATAAATAAAATCTATTTCCAATAAGTAAAACTAAATTATAATGATTTCAATTTATTATATTAGGATTTGTGTTTAAGAATCTCAAGCACAACTCCGAAAATGGATGAACTGATCCTAAATAATATACATGATAAATTCTTATTGTTAGGTATAAGAAAAATAAATCCTTTCTCTGAAATTGCTAAAAAAATTCAATTTAAAAAATAATTATATGCATTGGATCTAAACGTAAAATTCAAATGAATGCAGAAGAAGAAAGCAACATCGTAGCAGAAAGGGTTGTGCTTGGTGGACGCACATAACGCAAACATATTCGTCTCCTCACCCTCTCTCGCTATTCGATTCTGTGAGGAGAAACATCCATCTCATTCGATCGGACGCAAGAAATTTATTGGTTTCTTCAAGTTTTCCTTCTTCAATGGCGTCCGAGAACTACACCGACAAGAATACTGTTTTCAGGAAGCTCAAATCCAAATCGGAGAACAAGGCATGCTGTTTCTTCTCTTCTTATGCTAATCTTCGTTATGTGCATGCAATTTTCGGGTGTGGAGTGCTGGAAGTAGGATTTAGGGTTTTGGGGATGGATTTTGGGATTCGATTTCAGATCTGTGTTTGATTGCCAGAATTTTGAATGGAATTTCACTTTCTATTTGTGGATTTTTCTTGTTAGATGTGCTTCGATTGCAATGCAAGGAATCCGACTTGGGCGTCGGTGACATACGGGATCTTCCTGTGTATCGATTGCTCGGCGACTCATCGGAGTCTCGGCGTCCACATCAGCTTCGTGAGGTGATTTTTGTAGGTTTTATATATTTATTTTCTATTCCTTAGGAATTCGATGCTTGATCTGTTCAAGTGAGTTTCTTCTGGTTAATCTGATGTTGCATTGCTAATTGATGGTGGTGGAGGTGATTTTGCTTGTCAGATATGTTGTTCTTCTGTAATTTAATGTCTGTATGGAATTCCATCTTTGTCGTCTTTCATGACATGCTATAAGTTTTGGGGTTAAACTTGTGATGCTTGAGGTAATTTTTCTTTACTAACTGATTTGTTTTATGGATCACTTCTGTTACTTTCTGTATCATCAGTAAGTTAAGATGACTAGGAGTAAAATCACAGGGAAATAATACTTTAAATTGATTAATATAACGGATCTACCATGCAAGCTTACCAATCTTCAAGTGTATGCTTGAAGTTCCCTCAAAAGACCGATATCGCTATTTGTTTCATATCAATAGAAGAAGCTGGCTTTGAAATTGATCATAAGAACTGCAATTCTGTG
The DNA here is from genome assembly GCA_033239125.1 of Fagopyrum homotropicum. NCBI lineage: Eukaryota > Viridiplantae > Streptophyta > Magnoliopsida > Caryophyllales > Polygonaceae > Fagopyrum > Fagopyrum homotropicum. The sequence continues at coordinate 11,384,370 of BSWB01000001.1, forward strand.
CAATGAAACAACCTTATGAAGTCATGTGCATTATTGTCAACCAGGCTTTAAATTATAGAATATTGAAAGGATTCAGAAATGAGAGCATTATTGTGAACTAGCTTTCAATCTTTTTTCTTGCGGAAATGAGGTATTAATCTCCCTAATGGACTAAGACTATTAAGCCCCCGTTTGGTTGTAACTCCGGAAATGGGAAACGGAATGGAAATGAATTAGTGCATATGTGTACCCTTGGTCATGAAATTTTTTGGAATCTTGTTTGTGGTTTCATGCAAAATGCAGCATTTGCTTTCTCCCATTTTGTTTCCCTATAGGGGATCAAAACTAATCAAATTCTACTACAATTACTTTAAACCACAAGGAATGATTTCAAAAAAATTCATGAACAAGGATATACACATGGACTAGATTCGTTTCCCTTTCCGTTTCCGGAGTTAAAAACCAATCGAGCCCTAAATATACAGTTTTCTTTCTCTCTGCTGTATTTCTTTCACAAAATATGATATTGAAGTGTATACTTGGATACTTTAACAAAGCATAAAGTTGCTACCTTCTTCTTTCTTACTATCAATCACCCCACTGATTAATACTTATTTGTATGCTGGAAGCTTCCATTTTTGCTCAAAAGTCACGGTATGGTTAACTTATAAGAATGCATTAGTTAGTTGACTTACAAGTAGTAATTTTATTAGATTCAAGAAGTTATCAGGGGTCAGGATTCAGTAGTTGCTTTGTGAGCCAATTGCTATCTGTTATCTATATGTCAGTATGGTGTTATGCTTTATTTCTCATAAAATTCTTATTTGTTTGATAAGTCTCATATGTTTTGAGTAGCCTTCAACCTTTTCCTAACCTACGTATGTGTTTCACATCAAGTTAACAATATTGGTTTATATCATCCACAGGTCAACAAATTTGGATTCATGGACTCCTGATCAGTTGAAGACCATGTGCTTTGGAGGAAATAACCGTGCACATATTTTCTTTAAGCAGCATGGATGGAATGATGGAGGCAAGGTTGAGGCTAAGTATACATCAAGAGCTGCTGAGTTGTACAGGCAGATACTTGCAAAAGAAGTCGCTAAAAGTGCTGCAGATGGTCTAGTTTTACCCTCATCACCTGTTGCCTCTCAGACAGCACAAGCTACTAACGGTTTTTCGAACACGAATGTTCAAGAAGCTCCAAAAGAAAAGCTTGAGGAGACGAAAGAAACCCCTGAAATACCGGTTTCTCCAAAATTTCATACAGTAGTTACTTCTACTGTCAAGAAGCCTCTTGGCGCGAAAAGAAATGTAAAAACTGGAGGACTTGGTGCCAGAAAACTTGCTAGCAAGGTATGCTCTTAATTTGTGTTTCAAACATATATCGGAAAGGTTGTCATGATAAGGTTACTTAAATTTCTTGCTAAAATAAGTTTGATTTGGTGAGTTCTTGATTAGTGTTGATCATAATCCTCCAAGTAGCATAATTGACACGGAAAATTTTTCATTGCAGCCAAATGAGAGCCTTTATGATCAAAAGCCAGAAGAGGCACCTGCACCTGCTTCCACCACCAGCACTAAATCTAGTGCTGCAACTAATGGCTCTTCATTTCCCTCTCGTTTTGAGTATGTTGAAAATGTTCAGTCTACTGAAAGCAGCTCAAGTGGAACACATATAACAGGCCACGTAGCTGCGCCAAAGTCTTCTAACTTCTTTGCTGAGTTTGGTATGGACAGTGGTTATCCCAAAAAAGGAAGCTCTAGCTCCTCAAAAGTTCAAGTATGATTTGCTTATAACCTGCTTACAGTTTCAGTTATTTCTCCCGGAACTGAGGTTATTTATTGGACTCAACTAGTTCTTATCGTTCAAGTCATTGAGTGATTGACTTTGTTAATTTTTTTGATGGTTTGCTGTTTACTTATTTATTATTATTTTTTGTTGTCAGGGATGTGTATAACCTTTCAGTTCTTTTGATGATGCCGGACTTTAACTAATGTTGTATACAAAAAACTTGATATCTTTCTTGATCATGATAACATGAACCAATGGAAGACAATTTTGTGGTTATAATTAATTTCCTTCAATAACGGCTTTATTATTTGATAAAATAATATAATTAAAAATAATGCAGTGCTTAAACTCGCTCTTTTGATCTAGTTTGAAGAATAAGATTTTAAATGACATATCAGAAGGTTTTCTGTTTGAATGGAAGTTTTTACTTCAGCGTTCAGTATAAAAGCAGATGGCAGGAGTATTTTGATGTAAAAGGAATCTGTTTCCCGCTGTTGTCCTTAATTTATCTGTTTCTCTCTCTTATTATATCTTTTGTTTTCTGTTCCATCTACAATGCACGTGTTTGTAATTTTGGTTTGTGGTCAATTACACTTTCTTTTTCCTCGTTTTCTTTTGTTGCTTATGAGCTTAATACTATCAGGTTGAAGAGACCGAGGAAGCGAGGAAGAAATTCACAAATGCCAAGTCTATCTCATCTGCCCAGTACTTTGGAGATCAGAATAGATCTAATGATGATTCCCGTGCTTATTTGTCAAAGTTTTCAGTAAGTTGATGGTCTGTTTATGTGTTAATCCAATTGAATGTGTTTGTGAAGTATCTCGATTTTTTGGGCTCTGTATCACATGCATTTGATGTGTGCGGCATCTCTGTGCAACCATATCCTGATCTGTTTACTGTAATGATATTTGTGTCATTCTTGAAAAATAATACGGGCATAAGATTTAGATCTATACAAAACATTGATAGAGATAATGCGAAGAGAAAATGATACAGTTTTATTTTATCCAAAGAACTTAAACTGATTGTAAAAGTATTGTTTAAAAATAGTTACTCTAGTTTTGCATGCCTTCTAAGGATATGAAAATATCTTGTAAATTGTTGATCTATTTCAAGAAATAATACAGGGAATTTCAGTGAAAACCAAATCATTGTTTTGTTTTGGAGGGATACCCTTGCTTGTGGAGTTGCTTCTGCAATTGGCTAACTGTGTTGTTTTTCTTTTCAGAATTCAAGTGCAATCTCTAGTGCAGATCTCTTTGGTCAGGATTCTGATAGTGCTATTGATGTGAGTGCAAGTGACCTCATTAACAAATTGTCCTTCCAGGTACTTGGTTATTCTAGCACTTCCATTATTTTCTTCTTCTATAGTAGCTCTACTAGAAATTTACCCGACTGTTATATAATTATTGTCCTATTGCCTATCTACCTAGCAATTTGTCTGGTAGCCACTTCAACTTCTTACATAGATTGCCTAATTTAAGGTTTAATCACAAAATTTCCCATCACCCTACATTATTTTTATTATCTCGAAAGACCTTGAGCTAGAAAACTAGACAAAAAAGGTGAGACCTTGAGACTTGAGAATGTTGGGGCAATCAGATTATGTTGATCTTGCAAAGCTGTAATTGCTTAATTATTTAAAATTCTCAATAACAACATTTTGAACAGTTTGATTGTATGCTTTGCTAAAGGAGGCCAGAGAGAAACAGTTTGATTGTATATAATTTCAGGAATGAGAAATCCTACAATTCTGTTATGCTTTGAATCTATTATGTTTAAATAATTTTGTAGGCACAACAAGATCTTTCATCATTGAAGAACATCGCGGGTGAGACGGGGAAGAAACTTAGCTCGTTGGCATCAACACTGATGACTGATATTCAGGACAGAATCCTCTGAAACATAAGTTTCAGATCACCATGTATGACAAAATACCCAGAAGATACCCAGCAGCAGAAAATATCAGCAAGTCCATGTAAAATGATGAGTTAAATCAGAAATTCTTTGATAAGACTAAAAAGATAATGATTTTGTGTCTATTCCAGATTTGTGAGCGGCCTTTGTTTAGTTTTTATTACGTCTTCTTCATTTTGACGGAGGCTTATGTTTGGATATATGGTGAATATATGCTTTTTTTCATTTTGACAGAGGCTTATGTTTGGATATATGGTGAATATATGCTTTTTTTCATTTTGACAGAGGCTTATGTTTGGAGATATGGTGAATATATGTTATGCAGTGACAGTGCTTGTACTTTTGAGATTGTCCTCTATTTCTTCTGTGGAATTGGAAGTTGTAACTTGTGTTACTAGTTTACAGTTACAATTGTGCTTTCTCCTTGCGTTGGAGAAGCAGAAGTATTAACTTGGATCTTTTTTACTTGCATTTCTAATTGAGGCTTGGGGTGTATGTTACGTTTGATGAATCTCAATATTGGAAAACAATATGTGAGTGTCTGAATCTTACACGTAATATATGAAGAGGCAGAAATTCAGGTTTATCATGACAGCAAAATAAGCAAAGTGGAATGCAGTGGCAGAGCCCTACATTGTATTCTGGACCTCACTTAGCTGTGGGCTGTGACTAAAGTCTAAAAGTAGTGCACTTTTGCCCCTACTTTCGCATCACGCTTCTGGACCTGTTTTCGCTGGAAGCTGATAGGATTTTACTCGATTATAAATAAGTTGAACAAGAACGTACCAAAATGACTAACTTGGCTCGAAAAATATTCCTAAAGATAAATGAGTTGAACAAGAACGTACCAAAACTGACTAACTTGGCTCGAATAACATTCCTAAAGATGACTAGATGAGTCAATTGATTATGATTGTTATATGAATTGAGTTGCTCAAGTCGAGCTCGGCTTAATAAAATTCGGCTTGGACTTGTTCACTTAACTAAACAAGTGGAATATGCTCATATTTTTTTTAACTCTATTATAATTTAGGCTCAAGCTTTCAAACCAAAAAAATTTAGGCTCAAGCTTAACTCAATTAAAAACGATTTTGTACATAAACATATTAAAGCTCAGCTTGTTCGACTCAATACAAGTTTTTCTTATAAGCCTAGTGTAATATTGCTTTTTGCATATAATAGGGTCTATTTAGTTGGAGATGTTTTTTTTAAATCTAAATGAGGTTATAGGGTATTTTGGGGTTTTATTTTGACAATGACTTATATAAATAACCTTGCTATTGATATTTAGTTAAGTTTTTTTTTGTTTAATTTACGTAAAAAGATACATATGTCCCTAAAAATAAAGGAATTACATTGAATACTAGGTTAATGGATCGTTGCTTGTAGAGAGGAGATACTTCTTCTTTGCTCTTCAAGATTGTTAATTCATTTTTTTTTATATACGGCGTATCTAATAGGTGGAGGGTATGTACATTAGAATGAAGCTAAATACAAGACCTCGGAGTTCTATCCTAAAACCAGTTGACAATAGAAAAAGTAACCCTGAGACTTATACTGCCCATAGACACAAGACTTTAGGGTTCCATCCTATACCCAATTAACAATTGAAGAAGTAGTCCTAAGACTTATATATTAAGTTCACGTAATATTATATTGTCGATAAGACATTTTTACGCTCAACAAAGATCAATTATCGTTGTCTTTATATCTTCTTCATTAGAGATCTTGTAAGCAACTTAAATCCAATGTACCATTGAATCAGATCATAGCTTGAGAAACAATGGGATGTATGCCCGATTCCAAATGCAAGCCCAAATTTGATCTTTTGGCACATCAGGAACACAACTATCAACTATTCTTTCAACCAAAAATACAAACAAAACATCAACTATTCTCAATGCTCAAAGCATCAACTATTCTCAAATGCTCAATGCTCAAAGCATCAAATATCCTTCCTTCCTTACGGTTCCGATCTTCTGCAATTTCGCTAACCCCTGCTTCCTTCCTTGCAGGTTCCAATAGGTTATGCAGTTTTGCTATCTCTGCAATCGATAAATCTTTGCAATTTATGCGTCTATAAATCCATATAAAAATATGTTAGGGCAATAAGTGTGCGTAGCCTTGTGCATCTGTCGGGAACTTGGGTGAACCCGAACCTTTAGGGTCCAAAATCATTCTGTTCCAAATTTACACTCTCCCTAACGAAACCGCTCCGGGTTTAATTAGGGAGAAGTGTAAGATTTTAGAGTATATATATTTATATTATAAAAATATATATTTACGCTCTGAAAACCGGTCCAACCATTTTTTATAGTCCAAGACCAAAATCGGGAAATTAACAAAACCAAGAACCATAGACATGATTGTATTCGGTTCGAATGTAGACAAAACCGTAAAACATCAATCCGGTCCAATTCTAAAATACACGTATCAATGTAGACATCCTAAAAAGTAATTATTTTGTGGACCTAAAAAATGCATTTTAATGTGAGTATAGTAAAATTATGGTGTGCACCATCCATCATGTTTATGTCACGAAATACTTCAGTTTCATTTGATGCAATTTTTTCTATTATCACTATTGAATTTATAAGTGGAGTTAAAATGACATCAACTATTCAAAAATCGTGTCAATGCTGATGAGATTTTTTTTTTTTACCATTTTTTAGATACTCAGTAATATATTGCCTTTTTTGAATTTTTTAAAACTGTATTTTACAATTATAAATATTATAATCATCATTAAATACTCTGTAACGTGCAAATGGAACCAATACAAAGTAATTTTCAATTCATTAACTGAAATCAAGAGCGCATGCAATACAAGTTGGATATATAGAATAAGCATGTAATTAGAGCAATGTTGTGTACGTAGGTAAAGTTGAACTTATTTTAAATATTTAGCAAGGGAGAGCTGCATGGGACACTTTGAAGTTAACAAGAGACGTGCGTGCATGCATGCAACATTCTCAAGGTACGTACCCTCCATGTCCACCTCCTTCACCACCTCCATACCCACCTGCATGGCCACCACCGGGACCGCCATAGGCAGCTCCACCACCGGATCCCCCACCACCTCCTTGCGCATACCCTCCTCCTTCAGCCCCACCATATCCTCCACCTCCTCCATGCCCGTACCCGCTTCCGGCTCCCTCGGCACCACCATAACCACCAACTGCACCACCACCTCCACTTCCTCCTCCTCCTCCACCGGCATACCCGCCTGCACCACCATAACCACCTACTGCTCCACCACCTCCACTTCCTCCTCCTCCTCCGCCAGCATACCCGCCTGCACCACCATATGCCCCACCACTTCCGCCTCCCGCTCCACCTCCGTACCCGCCTGCATGCGCTCCTCCCTCGCTATACGCACCGCCTCCACCACTTCCACCACCTCCTCCGCCAGCATAACCTCCTCCACCATGTACCACACCACCTCCTTCACCACCTCCACTACCATACCCACCAGCATGTTCATACCCGCCGCCACCAATTGCACCTCCCCCACCACTACCACCACCACCTCCGCCACCATAAGCACCACCCTCATGTGCTACCCCTCCACCTCCTCCTTCACCGCCACCACCTCCATACCCACCAGCATGATCATACCCTGATCCACCATACGCTCCACCCCCTCCACTCCCACCTCCCCCACCACCAGCATAACCTCCAACCCCACCACCTTCACCACTTCCACTTCCATATCCACCAGCATGGCCTCCGTACGACGAAGCACCACCACTCCCACCTCCACCACCGCCAGCAGCGACAGCTCCTCCGCCATGAGCTACACCCCCACCTTCACCACCACCACTTCCATATCCGGCCGCATGTTCACCTCCGGCGCCATAAACAGCCCCACTTCCGCCACCACTTCCACCGCCACCACCGCCAGCATACACCTCGGCGTGACCAGGAATGTAGTTGAGAAGCCTCCTATTTGCTGAACAAACTGATCCTAACCCGATCACTAGAAGGAATAAACTGAAATAGAGGTTGTGGGTAGTCATTGAAAATTTGTTTTAGAGACCCACAACTCAAGTAACCATGATTTAAAGAAGAAGAGGTATCATGCTATTTATAGGAAGTTGATCATAGAGAGATGAGTGGAGAGGGTTCCAAAAGCGTGTTATTTGCAGTGGGAGTGGTTGAATCGATGGAACAACATCCAAAGATGAAGATTACAGTATCCCCACATGCACCCCACCTAGCTTGGTCCATTGCTAAGACACAAACTCTTCAAATTTGAACTTTGTTTTGTGCACACTATATGAATTGATGTGCACTGTAGTGGAAATGTTCAGTGCTCATAATTAAGGGTGGATGCAACCACTACTAAAGTGTCAACTTTTGAACTATATTACATTCTATACTAACTAACCATTATAATAGTTCTTATAGGGAGATAATATGTTTTTCCCTTGTACGTTTTAGGCCGAGACGGCTAACCGATCCGAGAAACCCGTCAATTGCCTAAACCGAAACCCGATCTAAACTAAAGATTTAAGGAATACATAATCCGAATCAACTCGAAACATAATGACCCATTCAGATCCAATTCGAAAGGAATCGAAGCCGCCACCAATTCAACTCGAAAATGATCAAACCCGGCCCAAAACATTTCTTTATTGGTTATTTTACCATTGATTATAGTAAAATTATCAATGGCCGGAATTAAAATTTAATTTAAGTCGTCTTATAGTTGAAAGGGTTTAGGGCCCGTTTGGTTCCAGCTCCGGAAACGGAAACGGAATGGAAACGAATTTAGTCCATATGTATATCCTTATTCATAAAACTTTGTGGAATCATTCCTTGTAAATTAATGCAAAATGCACTTACTTTCCCACATTTTGTTACCCTATAGGGTATCAAAAGTAATCACACTCTACTTCAATTCCTTCACACCACAAGGAATGATTTCACAACCCTTCATGAACAATTGTATACATATGGACTAGATTCGTTTCCATTCAGTTTCCGATTCCGGAGTTAAAACTAAACGGGCCCTTAAAGTATAACCATCGTTACCAAAATATGATCTCCCAAACGGATGATGAGGGTGTAAATGAATATTTAAAATCTTACCATTAATCAAATTCAATTAAAACATATACGCGACTTCACAACCATGAATACTATCGATTACAAATTAAGTTTTATAAAAACTACTTTTACTTAAACTTGATAATAAAAATAAAACTAAAATTGAAATAGTTGGTTGTGTGGCTGTCTTCCACATTGACTTATCAGGGTTGAGCACTTATTTATGTCTGAAGTTTTATTTGTTTAATTTTTGTATTAATTTTATATATATACACCGCCGAACCGATCACTTTGCCTAACTATAGACTTGTTCACGTACTGAATCAGTTGGGCTCAACTTCTTGATTAGGTATATGTGTCAAAGTCTGATAGACGTATCGGTTGAGCGGGGTCGTGTGCATACGAGCGCACATACGCATTAGGTCCAAACCCAGCACATAAACCCGGCGAGGTTCCATACTAAAACCAATTGACAATAGGAGGAGTAGTCCACCAACCTTATATACCAGAACGTAAGAACTTATTATCTCCAACAATCTGATCGGTCTCATTAATCTTCGTCTCAATGTAAGTATAAAGTAACATTATATGATTTTAGTTAGATTACTAAAGATAAACGATAGTATTTGATAATATTAAGATGTATATTAGTTTTCCTAATGAAATACAATTTGAATTAGTGAAGCTAATCAATAACATAAATGAAGGTCACATAAGATATATGTTTAAATTTAATTCACAAAGTTTGGAGCATTTAAAAGAAAAATGTTATGGCTCAATGGAGAGGCATGAAAGTCAAAATTGTCAACATCTAGTGGTGTACGTGAGAGGCATGTGCAATCATCGTCATCATATTTAAAATGGAATTTGTTAATTTTTGTGGTTTCCAGCCAAGCAGTGAACACTCATCAATTGGACTCTCTACCTAGCTAGGGATAATGCATGCTAAGCTTAATAACTAACTCTTCGTATCTAACCGTGCACCATACATTTTATTACGAGTTGTTTGTTATTCTCTACAGCTGCCGCCTATCACTTCTTACGGAACAAACCCTCTCCAACCCCACCCTTCAATCTCGGCATCATCTGGAAAGGACTCAACATACCTATATGTTCCTTCATCGCCGGGATTGCTTGTCACAAGCGACTGCCAACCCTTACCAAGTTACACGACTGGAACCTCGTTCAGGATGTAACCTGCCCTCTCTGCGGTTTACAGCCTAAAGATGAGGAACATCTCCTCAACCAATGTAGCTTCTCATCACTTGCATTCGACCTTGTTGCTCGTTGGACCAGGCTCCCCACTCCTCATCCATTCGGACACTGTATTTGGTCCTGGCTCAGCAACCAAAAACCCCTTCATCATGACCTCATATCCCACATTCGCATTTCCTCTATCACCAGCCTCATATACTGCATTTGGTGTATCAGGAACGAGATCATCTACAACAATCATATCACCCATGCTACTGTTTGTGCTCACAATGCAATCAGACTCACCAAGAATTTTGCTTCAAATAAGTGGAATGATAGATCTCCAGGTTCTCTTACTTGGGCTAACATTCTGGGCATTAACCTCATGTAATCTACTCTTCCATGCTCCTCCCCTCTCATGCTTGCTCTCTGCCTTTGCTCCTGTCCAAGAGGACCTCACTGTAAATTCTGGTTACCATTAATACAATTATTTCAAAAAAAAATAATATTATAAGCGGATGAATGAATCAGTGATTTATTAAGATAGAAGTAGCATGTATATATACATAAAATCATGAAGATATTCTGTTGAGATATTTGACTAACAATTTCTAATATATCTCTGATTGAATCTGAGAATATATTTGAACGGTTGAGCATATCATTGCTTACATTTTCCCTCAAGTAAAGCACTATCGTGGAGCTGTAACTTGTGTAATAGTTGTGAAAATGATTGCAACAATGGCTTTGTTAAGATGTCTACAAGCTGATCATTTGTGGAGACGAAACTAACTCTGAGACATTGGTTCTTCACTTGTTCACGTACAAAATGATACGCAAGAGCAATATGTTTCATCCTTGAGTGACAGATTGAATTTACAGATAAAGATGTTGCTCCCAAATTATCACAATAAATCACTGGAGGAAGCATAGAAGTTTGATGAAGCTTAGTGAGAAGTTGATTGATTCAAAGAATCTCTGAAGTTGTATCAGCCAATGTTTATACTCCGTCTCTGTTGAAGAACGAGCTACTGAATTTTGCTTTTTTGAACTCCAGCTCACTAGTGGTAGACACATAGTCATCCTTATCACTTGTCCAATCTGCATCCGAAAAGGCATGACTATTGGTTGTAGGACAGTTTGTTACACGCACACCAAGATCATAGGGATCCAACAAGATATCTGAGTACTCGCTTCAGTGCATTCCAGTGCGTCGAGGTGGGACATTGCATGTACTGTGACAACTTATTGACAAAGAAGCCAACGTCTCTGGACGAGTCAAGTATAGGTACTGCAGACTACCTACGAGCATTCTGTAATCAATTGGATTGGTAAGCTCACTGCTAGACGTGCTATGTAGAACATCTCTTGGTTTTAGCGGAGTACAAACAAGCTTGGCCTCAAGCATACCAGCCTTCTCAAGAAGATCAAGGATGTAGCGCTTTTGTGACAGAAATAAACCACTTGAAGTCTGAGTGACTTAAACCCCAAGAAAATAGGACAACTCACCTAGGTCTTTGAGTTAGAATCTCTTGGCCAGAACTTGAGCTAGATTTTCTATCTGTGGACTGTTGCTACATGTGATCATTATGTCATCAACGTACACAAGTAGATAAAGCACACCTTCACCACAGTGATACACATATAATAATGCATCTGCAATAGAGTTTTGAAACCCTAAACGCAGGAGAAAAACCCGTAGTTCATTATACCATGCCTGTGACACTTGTTTCACATCATAGATGGCTTTCTTTAGTTTGCAAAATATGGTGAGGTTTGCCTTTGTTCACAAAACTAGGAGGCTGAAGCATGAAGACATCTTCAACCAAAGTTCTCTAGAGAAACACATTATTAATATCGAGCTGTTGGAGTTGCCACCCATTCGACACTGCAAGCAAGAGAATAATCCTCAGTGTTACAGGTTTCACAACTGGGTTGAACGTCTCCTTGTAGTCACATCCAGGACGTTGATTGAAGCCTTTTGCTACGAGCCTTGCCCTGAACATGTCAATACTGCCATCGGGACCATATTAACTCTATAGATCCACTTACACCCAACCAAGTTCACATGTGTAGGTGGTGGAACTAAATCCCAAGTCTTATTCAAACACAAAGCATCAAATTCAGACTACATAGCACACCGCCACTCACGGCTTTTTAGGGCTTGGGTGATTGATTTTGGTTCAGTGATCCGAGGGGTGGTAATAGTGGCTTGTAGATTTAGTTTCTGAATAGGCTTAACCACATTGTTTCTGGAGCGAGTGAAAGACCCGACCTAGGTTGGGGAGGAACAGGTTGCTGAATAATTGGAACAGGAGAAGACACTAGTGTAGAATCTGCTGGAAGGATGGGGCAATTTGGTACACCAGATTGGTTGGTTGTAGCAGTGGATAATGGCGTAGGTTTTGGGATTGTCACTGAAGAAGGTGTTGTAGTGTTAATAATAGGGATGCCAATTTGAGCCCACTCCTGAGTAACCATAGAGGGCAAAGTGTGATTGTTGACCATATGACTATAGGAATACTCATCCTCAATGAACTTGACATGACGAGAAGTGCATACCTTTTTGGTGATTGGATCTAAACATTGGTATGCACTTTGGGTGGTTGAATACCCAATGAAAACACACGGAATAGATTTGGGTTCAAGTTTGTGTTTAGTAAACGGTTTTAGCCAAGGAAAGCACAAGCAACCAAAGTTTTGCAACTTTGTGTAGTTTGGAGGAATGTTGGTAAGGTTTTGATAGAGGTTGGTATAGTTGTTTGATGGAGAAGGTAACCTATTGATTAAGCAGGTCGCCATAATCATATCTATAGGGCAATGATCCAAAGGCATGGAGTAACATGAGTTAGTATTGCTAAACCCGTTTCAACAATGTGTCTGTTTTCTTTCGGCTAGACCGTTATGTTATGGGGTTTGTGGAGGCGAAGTAAGGTGTGTTATACCATTTTCATCAAGGAATTGGCGAAGAGCGACATATTCACCACCATTATCGGAGTAGAAAACTTTGATTGTGTGGTTGAAGAATTTTTCAACCAGTGATTTGAACCTCATGAAGGTCTGTTTGGTTTTAGATTTGTATCTAAGAGGATATAACCATGTATGTTTTGTAAAGTGATCTACAAAAATAACATAGTATTTGAACCCATCAAAAGATGAAATAGGCGAGCTTCAAACATCACTGTAGATAATTTCTAGAAGTGTTGTTGACACAATCGAAGATGTATAAAATGGTAGTTTGTGAGTCTTATTCAAATGACACGAATTACAAGATTGAGAGAAAGAACTACACCGAAGTGAACATTTTTATTGAGAAATTGAAACACTTATGTGGAAGGATGTCCTAGCTTGTGATGCATGGAGGAAGATGAGACATGAACTGTAGTGTGAGCCATAGGAGTTGATGGAGGCCATACATAGACACCATCAACACAAGGTTCTCTAAGAATAATCGTGTTTGTTTTGTGGTCCTGCACATTGGACAAAGGAACTCTATTTCAAGTAACTCTAGAAGAGCCAATATAAGTGATAGAAAGTCCCTTACCATTTCCAACCAACATCTCATCATCTCCAGTGTAGGGATGGTGTAAGACTAGGATGTTGAGGTCATTAGTTATGTGGTGAGACGAGCCACTATCAATAAGCCATGAGGAGGTCGAAGGGTGGATATTGACAAGGTTCATTTGTGGAGTTGGGGTAGATGGAAAACGTGCTGACGAGGGTACTGCAATAGTGGGATGTAAGGACTTGTATGTTGGACGTGCATTGAGCCAAGACATGACCGACTTGGCGACACCATTGACACCGTTCTTTGAAGGGTTTGGGGGATTGTTGCGGGTTATGTTGGTTGGTTTGTATCTGCTGGTTGTTTTGTGGTGTGTATGGCCGATGGTTGGTAGGATGTTGAGTAGCGTGATAATATGTAGTTGAATTGGACTTGCTTGTGTTTTTCCAAGACCTAGTTTGAGCGTTGAAAGTTGTCATGGTACTACCAGCTTCTTTGCGATTATACTTCAACGAAAACTCATGATTTATGAGTTTCTCATGAAGTTGTTCAAAAGCGATTGATGAATCCCTTGCATTTATAGCGTGGACGACGGGAAGGTATGGCTCATCGAGCCCTTTCAGAACGTAGTCCGTGATGTCCTCCGATGAAACGGAAGATTCAAGAGATGCAAGTAAGTTTGTCGCCTTGCGTATGTTCTGCATGTATGTAGATATGGTATCAGTACCTTTGCTCATATTTCTTAAACGCTCCTTAACCTGCTTCACATGTCCTCGTGACGGATTTTATGTGTATATATATATATATATATATATATATATATATATATATATATATATATTATGTCTATCTTAATAAATCACTGATTCATTCATCAACTTATATGGTATCAGAGCCACAGTTCGTTCGGGTCTGGTAATCCTGTGTTTGGGTTTTGATTAGCGAGTATGCTTCCTGCCCGTTTGGATAAGCCGACCTTAAGGCTTTGTGTCAAGTGCAACTAGTTCAGGATAGTTGCACTTGAGAGGGGAGTATTAAGATGTGTGGATTATTGTCCTACAATGACAATATGATAATACCCGAACCTAACATATAAGAGATAGGGCTACTCCTTCTATTGTCAATTGGTTTTAGGATGGAACCCCGAATGTATATGTGTAAGGTTCACTTTACGTGCATCCCCTCCACGTATTAGACCCACCGATTATAAAAGATAATTTAATAAATATATACAATTCATTCAAGAGCTAAAAAGATCAAATCAGTCCAAACACGATCTTAAGGAGAAGTCGATTCAAAGTTGAGGTGTGAAGAAAACATTAAAAAAGTGGCCACAAATGAAGACCAAGCAAAATGAACCAAACAAGAACTATTCAAAATATCGGTCACAAAGAACGGACATCGATCGGTTTTTCTTCTTAAGAATGGTTGGTTGAACGGCACCAGACAACCATTCTCGGCCAAAGGCACAAATCATCCCGGCAACCTTCGTCACCTTCATTTACCACATATGGTGATCAAGGAACGACTTAATTTGTCTTTGATGTAAACCCCGCCACTCTCAGTAGTCAAGATCATTGATAATATCAAACTCAACTTCGGCAAAAAAACACAAATAAAAGCAATAGGTGAATGTCAATTTTAGGATTTTCTTCTGATATTTTAGCCCGTTTATTTTAAACTCCAGAAGTAAAAACGGGATGAATACAAATTTAGTTAATGTGTATACCTTTGCTCATGATTTTTTTTGGAAACCATTACTTGTGGTTTATAGTATTTGTAGTAGAATTTGTTTAGTTTTGAAATCCATTAGGTAAAAAACAAATACATTTTGCATGAAATTAGAAAAAACAATTATGAACAAAAGTAAACATAAATTATATTCATTTCTATTTTATTTTCTATTTTATTTTCGTTTTTGAAGTTTCGGCCAAACACGGACTTCATTTTTTATCGTCTCCTAAATTTTCACTCTCTTATTCCTCCCACTGAACTCTCCCCGACATGCATCTATTTGGATGCAGCGGAACTCTTTGTTCACAAGAGCACTCATGAGTTTACTTTTAACTTTTTTGTTTTCGTGAAGAAGGTAAATATATTTGAAGCCTTTGAAGGGTGTAGAAAGCACAGAAACATGCAAAGTACAAGAGATGAAGTGAGATTGACATAATGCAAGTAGGAAAAGAGGATACACTACACTACGTAAGCCATATTCCGAGCTGACGTCATCTACAACTCCATATGCAGCGTTGCGCCTCATATGATTATCGAACACTTTATACAGAAGTTACTCTCTATATATTTTACTACATATACGGAAAGATTATACAAGTTTATGTGAGTAATTTTATTACTCTCACTATTATTATACGCGTGGTTCCACCCTTTCGTTTGCTCGCTACAAAATAACTAACACAACCTCCTATTTTTAATATGTTACAACTATGTTACAACTACACATACGATATATCTAATTGAAACTGATCTCAAGCTGATTAACTATACATATAGCATGCGTAGTTATAATTCACAAAAAAAATGCACGCATAACTACGGATATAATACGTGTAGTTGTAATTCACCTAAAAAATAAGCCAAACAAAAACATAGTCAACCAATCATATAACATGCACAGTTGTAATTCATCTTTTTTCTTTGTCCTCCTGATGAGTAAAACCTAAGAACATCCACGAGTTTAAGAGTTTTTTATATTATAATTAAAAAAAGAAAATAAAAAAATTCAAATTTAATAACTAGGTCTTTTATAAATATTGATCTATTAGGTAGACACGTAGCATAAACATATTTAGTAAATATAATAATAATAGAGTAATAGTGGTAAGTTAATTAGAGTCTAAAAATTAAATAAGAGTACAAAACAAAAAATTATAATTCAAATAAAAAAGGTATGTCTAATAATATTATTACAAGGTTCTTATGTGCAGAGAAAATGTTCTACTTTAGAAACAAAACACGTAAAATAAAAAAAATCTATATATATTACTAAAGCAGCACCCATTTTATCCACGTGTCAACCTTTAAAGTTGTCCACGTCAGCATTTTTGCAATTTATTTACAGATTTGCCACAATGTATTTACAGATTTGCCATTAATTATTTTATAAGAAAATTTTTTATTAGAATTTATACACAGTCATCATGCCATGTCAATTTTATTAAAATAAATAAATTAAAAAAATTAAATCTCTTCTTCTGTAAAATAAGAAATTTAGAGATTTTGATGAGATATGTTCTAATGGAATTAAACGAGAGCAAGTGCCCCACCCTGCAAGAAAAAAAATTAATTAAAAAAAACCGTTTTAAAATGGGTAGGGCTTCTTTCGTTTATAATCCTGTCTCCCCCCTTTAAAATCCCGCGGCCGCCCAACCTGTCTGCAGAGGCGGAGTTAGGGGGTGGGCTGACTAGGCAGTGACCCACCCCAACTCAATATTTTAATATATAACTCTTTTCGTCATTTAACTAGAATCACTTAAAAAAACTTTAAATACCGTATCTGATACTTACTTCATTGATATCCATCTTTTTATTTCACGGCAACGATAAAGGTAACTAAGTTTTAGATAGTTATTTACGGAGTATTAGTTAATATATTATTTTTTATATATTCACTTAATTAGTTTAGTAGAGCTAAACTATACTTTTTATATATATATATATATATATAGTAAGTGGTAAAATTCCGCCCACCCATCTAAAATTTTTTGGCTCCGCCCAGTCAGTAAGCTCCATTAAAAGAAGAGAAAAACAAAACGCAAGCCGCCAAAGAAGCTCAAATGGGTTTTAGTAATACATTTGGTGTTGAGCCTCGACCATTTGCTGGATTTTGCAAACAATATAAAAAAAAAAAAATCCTTTAGTAATACATTTACTAAAAGATGCAACTGTCAATTTCATGAACCTTAATTACGTATTACAACTTACAAGCATGTCGCATGTGTTTTGTGATTCATTAATTAGCTTATTACACACGACACTACTCAATCGTACTACTTGCTATATATGGCTTCTTAATCAACAAACTCCATCTTCAAGGAGAATACCCTCCTCCGTGACCACCACCTTCACCGCCACCACCACCACTCCCATACCCTCCAGCATGTCCACCACCGCCAGCATATCCACCACCTCCTCCTTCACCAGCACCTCCTCCACCACCCGACGCATGCCCACCGGATCCACCGCCATATCCTCCTCCGTACCCTCCACCACCTCCATACCCACCTCCACCAGCTGACCCACCACCGCCACCACCTCCGCTTCCACCACCACCTCCACCTCCATACGCCCCACCTTCACCACCATATCCTCCACCATGACCGCCACCTTCTCCACCCCCATAACCGCCTGCCCCGCCTGAGTAGCCTCCGCCACCTCCACTTCCACCACCTCCACCACCACCATGTCCGGCTCCTCCTCCTGCTCCAGCTATGCCGCCTCCTTGACCGGCCCCACCTCCGTACCCGCCTGCATGGGATCCACCGTAGCCACCATAGGCAGTCCCGCCTCCACCGCCACTTCCACCACCACCTCCTCCGGCATAGCCTCCATCAACAGTAAGGAGGGCTCTAGCGGCTGAACTTAGACCTATTCCTAGTAGAAGAAAGAATACGATAGAAAGGATTTTATGAGCAGCCATGTTAGATTATGTTTTTGTTGCTTATGAAATGCATGTTGGCTATTTATAGGGATGGATTGGCTCCCCAAAGCGCGTTACTCTCACTTAATTATATTTTTACATCAATTCAAATGATTAAAAAGCACATTAAGACATCTGCATCAATAGTCTTCAAAAAAAAATTCTATAATAAAAAAATAATTTTAATCTTTTTAAAATTATTTTTTTTTTTGTCTAAAACTCAATAACTTCTCCGTAATAAATAATAATATATAAGAATTAATGTATATATTTATTATTTATAAAAACTGGCAAATTTTGTACTTGAGATAGGGAATTTGTTGGAAAAAAAGCTCAAAATTTCTCAGAACTCAACATTCTTTAAAATAATTTAGAGTATTTGTTGCAGATTCTTACTTCATTTTCACTTGCACGAATATCATTTCGATCATGCTAAGTAGGTTTACATTTATGAAGCACAACACACATTTCTAGTTGTTGTTTTTCTTTGATTTTAAATAACACATTACTTCATCATTTCATGCTAAGTAGGCTAACAGAAAATTATCTATAACACTAAAAAATTACAATGGTACAGAAAGTAATTGTAAAAACTAGAATGCTGGATCATATTCATCTCTCTTAGGTTGCATGCAACATAAATGAGATTAGCTTCAAAAGAAGATCGAGAGTTGAATTTGATGATGATCCACTATATGTTAAGTGCATGATTGGACCCTGCACACTCACTGCTTTTACATTTTACCTTTTCTGCACTTATTGTTGCATGTCTCTCACATTTTTGACAAAATTCACCCTTGAGATATAAGTTTGATCATGCTAGCTCATTATACAATTGAGCTTTTGTTATTTGTAGAAAACATTACTTTGGGGGGTCCAAGGGTGGGTTTCACATTATACTTTCCGTCTCATTTTGGGCTCGTTTGGTATCGATATAAGATATGGGTAAGAATGTAATATCAAAATCTTGTTATCACTTATGAGTATGAGTTATGTCATTATTTTCGGGGCACATGTGATATTTGATGTGGGTGATAAATAGAGTGGATGTAACTTGACCCAATTCATGAATCCGACGAGCTGAGTTTGAAACTGTATTAGACCCGAATATGGATCTACAACCATACTCTTCGAATTTTAAGAAGGATCTACATTTGTTTGGAGCTCTACACGGTCGCATATTCACGATAAACTAAATAAATAATTCTCGTGTTCTCCTTTTGTCTCTAAAGTTGCATTTGTATCCTAACAATATTGGTCCGACTAAATTTTGACCGACCCGTCCTATTTTCACACCCCCTATTAGGAGCCATTTTGATCAAAGTAACCCGACCTGAAAAATATCTCAAAAATCGAGCCTATCTGATAACCTGGATCCAACCTGAACATATTTTGACCCGATCCGATTTCAACCCGAACATGATCAATCAGCCCCGAGTGAAACCTCTCTAGTGATATAGGTATATGGAAATTGTACACTCCTCGAGTGAAGATCTCATTGTCCATCTAAGAAGCTATTAGCATGCATCTATATGCAAATCTTCTTTGGTTGCTAAAGTGAGCCAATTAGTGGCATGTGAAAATGTTTGGTTAGGCTGATTAGTGTTATCCAACAAGGACATTATTCTTCATCGTGAATGATACTAAATCTCACTTTCATAGTTTCATTTTCTTCCATCTTTCCACTATCATAGCCACAGCTAACATGGACTATTACAGTTGTATACATATCCTTCTTTCCCACTAATATCATACATATGCACAATCTTTATTTATAAACCTCTACAGGACCATAACTACTTTCATCTTTCTTCTATAATAGACTTACTTCCACATACGCAACTAATACTCATAAGTCATGGAAGATCACAATATGTAGTAGCATGGATCATACGTGGACTAAATATTATGGTGTAACATTTGAACAAATCTATGTATAGAAATACTTACATTGTTACATATCACATTGATATATCCTCTTTGGCTAATTCATATTAATGGGCTGAATTTTGAAATAATGAGTTACTCCAGAAGGTGGTGGAACGTTCCGGAAGATGGTGAGACATTTCAAAACGATGAAGATTGACCATTTCGAAAGGTGGTGGAACCTTTCGACGGGAGGCAAATCTCCTTAGAAGATGGCAAAGACATCTAGAACTTGGCGGATCTGGTAGACTAGGCTAGAAACCTGGGAGAGGTCTAGATTTGTATATGAAAAGATTGAGTGAGAAGGCTCCAGAATGACCTATTTGAATCGAGAACCGAAATCTTCCCATTTTTATATAATCCTTTTTGTACATTTTACAAAATATATACAAAGTTATTTTTATACTCTGTATTTGTGACCGCCACTGGTAAAAGTATAAGATATTACTCAAACTCGGTGAGTCGGAAACACGCAATTTTCCCAACAACATGTAATGTTAAAAGCTTCTTGAAGTTCAAAACCTGCAAGTAGTTATGCATGATCTTCTAGTCTTATTTCAGATCATTTCTTGTTAGAAAGATATATCCATACAAAATTAAGAAAACCCAAAAGGTTGCTTTACTTTGCAGGCCTAAGCTCTTATACCCAATTTCTCCACTATAAGATGCAGAAGCATGTTCAAGTGGTCCAATACACTCTTGAGTAGCTCAGTTTCTTTGTCACAGAGGGGTCCAACCATCATATTTTGCTTTGCTAGTGGATCCTTTCTAATTTTCTCATCTGTCATGCGCAACATATAGCTTCTTTCACATAATCAGATACAACAAATTTGCTGCAAGTTACATACCAATTTCAGAAACATAGTTGACGCGATGAAACCTCTTTGGATTTATGTACCGGACTTTTAACATATGTGTGCTCATACGCACATAGCCCAACGGAAGAAGGTTTGGAACGAAATAAGAACACATACTGCAGAAATCAAAATAAGAACCAGTGTACTATCTGAACTGAACTTCAATTTCATGATCCAAACATGTTTTCAGAATAAGCATTTGCTTCAGATGAATCAGTAATTGTATTGAAACATGATTTGATCTTATTAGAACTTATTCAATGATACAATTGCAAGTTTACAAGGAACAGTACAGAACTGAACAACAAACAACACCCATTTAAGAATGTACACCACAAGACATTCCTTCACGAGAAGCAAATACCTCAGTTGTTGATCGCTCGCTTAGCACCATCCAGAGTATTACGAAGAAACATTGCTACTGTCACTGGCCCTACGCCTCCTGGGACACGAGTAATCCATCCTGCAACTTTGCACACTTCCTCGAAATTTACATCTCCTACTAACCCATTTCCTGGTTTATTGGTAGCGTCGTCAATTGAACTTGTCACAAGACTCCCTACGTCTATCACAACAGCTCCGGGCTTTATCCAATCGCCCTTTATCTGAAAGTTATGAGGATACAAGATCTTTACATGCCATTCAACATTCTCAGTACCTTACAATTACCTAATACTTTCTATTTCGGTTTATTCTAACAAAGAATGCTGCACACACTAATCAGTGTACTTACCATCATAGCTTGTCCTGCAGCAGCAATTACAATGTCAGCTTCACAGATAAATTTCCTTGGGTCACTAGTACACGGATGGACAATAGTAACAGTTGCATCAGCTTTCAGGAGAAGTAATGAAATCGGTAATCCAACAACGTTATTTCTACCAACAACAACCGCTTTCTTCCCTTTTACACTGATGCCACTTCGAGTAAGCAACTCAAGACAACCCTTTAATGGAAAAGATAACAAAAAAAATGTTACAAAGCCTTCATGTATGTATACAGATTATGGAGGCTACATATCTACCTTTGAGAGACAAGGTTGAAATAGCGGCTCTCGGCCTTCCATTCCAAGCTTTCCAATGTTCAAAGGATGCAGTCCATCGACATCCTTGTCAATGCTGATTTCACTTAAAACTTTATCTTCATTGATATGCTTAGGCAATGGAAGCTGAACCACTATGCCTGTCATTACATAATATCAGTGACCTTACATTTACCCTCTTCATCAACCTAGACAGACAATGAAAACCGAAAATGTAAGGATAAAGCGACCAACCGTGCACATCAGGGTTGGCATTTAAGTCGTGAATCTTACTGATGAGCTCAGCTTGAGACACTTTCTGCGATAGATCAATGACAAAGAACTTGATACCAACTCCATTACAGGCTTCTCTCTTGATATTGACATAGTTTAGAGTATCCTCTCCTCTTCCCAAACTTACCACCGCAAATCCAGGAACCTAATAATCAGATAATGCCAGAAATCAATGTCTGTCTAAATTAGCACTCGTTCTTACACCAAACTCTGAAAACAATCAAATTACTGAATGATAGTGGAATATAAAGTCGATTTTGCTATTTAATTTGCATAATTTCAGATAATCAAAAGAGATCTATCATCCTTCCTGCAACCTAACACAGTGATTTCAGCAGCGAAATCCAAAAACCAACAAGTATCTGCATATCTTATGTCAAGCACCACTGCTTCACGTATCCAAAATTGCAGGTTATTCGAGTAAGAAGATGAGATTAGCAAGACATGAGCTGAAAAGGGTTGCTATGTTTACTTACCCTTCCGAAATTCTGGGCCATTTGACGGACTTCATCGGCAATTTCAGATCGGATGGTCTGAGCGATTGCCCTTCCGTCGATTATTGCCGCCGTGTGCTCCGACGATTCCGCCATTGATACCGGAGAAAGCTGGAGACTCCAGTCGGAGCTTTGCTCAATTTATTTTTGAGAATACAACCAGAATTGAATTATGATCACGTTATCCATGCTAGATCATATAGAAAACTATAGATCATAAAAATGAATAATATCTAGAAAGAGTACAAGACAAAAAAAAGAGCAATCAAGATCATCTAATCCTCAACAGATGAAGCCGCTTGCTTATTGTTTAAAATATTCAAGCGATTTTGGACAGATATTTTTCATTTTCTATCTTGGTCAATACATGTTCTTCTTATCATCAACCTTTCTCTCCTTCGGACGCTAAGCCTGTCATTACGGATTTTTAGTCGATCTGCTGGTGACACCTCAGATGTTATTGTATCTTCCAATGTGTTCTACTACGTATCACTTTTTAATTAATGATATATAATATAGTTTAAGAATTAATCTTTATCATCTTATACGTTATAGTAAATGGGAGAAAGTACACCACAAAAAAAATACAAAAATAAATATAATCGGTATCCCTATCTACGTGTACACACGGGCAGTCCTTTATAAAAAAACCAAAGCGAACGATCATACACTTAAAGAATGGCACGTGGATATGTGGCGAATTTAAGAACGTTTATCATTTAATACTGTATAACGGTTCTCGATTTTATATATAGAGTCGAGTTTTGATGAGAATTATTGTTACGGTAAAAAAATAAGAACGTATATGAGTTATCTGATTATATGATGGACATCTGAGGTTTAACGAATTAGATATGGCAACCGTGTATTGACTATTACATAATTTATTTACTTGTTGATTAAGTATAAACAACATTTAAGATCGTTACCGATTAGGAAATATAATATTGTGAAAGTGAAAGTAATTATGCACGTTTGAAGTAGAGCTCATACTTTGAGCCGACGTTAGTAATTGAAAGAGGTTGTCGGCATAAGTAACCGCATGTAGCCCGGAATCTTGTATTAATTCTATAACAGCGATTCAGTGCATACATGCAAGTGAGTAATATCAGGATTCGTGCATGTGAATAATATCATCGTTTCCTGTACATGTTTAGTCTTTGCATTGTACGTGTATTTTGTTTGCATTGTATGTATTTAGTATTTTCATGTGCACGTGTATGTGCAAATGAACATCAATATGCATGTGTTGTTTGTGCATACACACGTTTTGTTCCGGACAGGCGGGCGGATTGGACAGTTGGCCCGAGTTTGTACATGTTACCTTTCACCTATGAGAAAAATTGGAGAAGAGAGGAAACCATATCACATAAACCTCCAAGTACTACCCAAAAAGAAGAGGAACTCGGTGAGTGTGAAGCAATTGTCATCATTATAACCGAAGAAGGGGAAGAAACACTCGACCTAGTAGGAAGCACCGTAGGTTCTCTAGCAAGGGTGATGCCGAGAGGTTGAGTGATTGTCATCTCGTTGCTAATTATATACTTAACATTGATTGAAGGAATTGAACCTTTTGGAGAGATTGCATGAAACGGACCCGTCCAGAGAGATTTGGGGAGGTTCAGATTTATTTGATTGCATAATTTACCGATATGGTTTTGGAAGCGAAAAACATACGACTATACAATTTTATTTTTTAGTTAAACAATCAAATATATGTATTTGTGGTGTTTAAAGAAAAGAGTTATTGAATGACTGTGAAAGCTTTTGAGATTGTCTTTGACTTGAGTAGTTTTGTCAATGTTGATGGTGACGCTGTTTACCTTGGATTACGGTATTTTAAAAAGATTGCTTTTGCAATATTTGAAAAGAACCGGATTGCTGGTGTTGAGGATTTGATTGATGATTTGGTATTTGACCAAAATGGCATTTCGAGAGATGATTTGGTCTTTGACCAACGGGCAATTTGTCATATTATTATGAGAGAGATGAATTCGTATATGACCAAATCGACAAATTTGCCAACCTGTTTTGTTTTCAAGATTTTTTGCTCCCCGGTTTAGGCGGGTCATGCTTACCAATGGTAGGAATCTTGGTTTGTGTGGGTCGAGGTTGTGCCCGGCCATTGTGGGTGGTGATAATTGCACCTGGTCTGTAATTGTCGTGCTTATCCCTTGGTCCGGGTTAGGAGGTATCATCGTGTTCAACGTGGGTTGAACATGTTTTAAAAGAAAAATATAATAGTCTTGATTTGATATGATTTCTAAAGTAAAAATGCTCGAGCATATTTTCGTATTATGGTTTGGATGGATTTGAGAAAGGGACAAAGATTTACCTTGTTATCCCATTTCAATCAATTGACCATGGGTTACATTATATACCGATTTGACATGATGATGAGTTATTTGGGGTTGTTGATTTGAAACCCTTTGAGTATATTGAGAAATTGTTGATTTTGAAACTCTTTGAGTATGATGAGTATATTTCTGATGATGTTGGTTTTGAAACTCTTTTGAGATGATTATGAGTATATTTGAGATGAGGTTGGTTTGAAACCCTTTTGAGATGATATTGAGTTATTTGAGGCATGATGACTTGAACGGTTTAATATTATGATGATTTTGAAGCATGTGATGTCATATATGATTTTACTCATGTCTTGTTCATATATATTACACTTCTTATGTATCGACTTAGTATATGTGGAAGACTAACCCCACAATATACACTTTACACAAGGGGTTAATAGGTGTACGATCGTGCGCCTTATATTTATAAAAGGGAGCGCAATCATGCAAATATTGATCGTGCATCTCCGGATGTTTATTTATCTTACTTTGTTCTTCTTTCATGTTGATGAATAAACTAGGTAATACAAAATGAACACGTTTACAATCTTAGCAAGGAAGTAACATATGGTAAAGAGAGATGGGGTAGTTTTATAGCAAGCCGGTAACATAAAACAAAAGGTAAAAACAAGTATGATATATCCAGGTCCGTTCAACAAAGGGTGTCATAGACCCAACTGCACAGGGACCCCATTTTTTTGAGGCCCTTTAGTATTTATTTCTAGTTAATTTATGAAAGAAAAGTGTGTTTGTCAAAATGGTTAATCTTTAATATTAGGTGCAAATGGTCAAGAGTTCAAACCTCCAATTGACTTATTCTTTTTTATATATATATATATTTTATAATATTTTTATCTCTTCTTTTGTGTAGATTTTTTTCTCCAAAAATATATTAAAGTTAAGAACAATCATGATATAAGAGATGAAAGATGAGAGATGAGATAAGAGCTAAGATAAGATGATGCCGGGTTGATGCCGCAGTTCCCGTTCTAGATTGAAAGCCCTCGGCTGAAGAAAATCTCGGATGATTCAAGAAAATATCGGCCAAAAATTTAATGAAGAATAGGTCGAGATTTATTAAAACTCATAATGCGGAATAATGGATGTTATGGAAAGATAAGAAGATGGACAATGGAATGTAAAATGATAAATATAGGAAGATAGGACTATTATAAGACTTGCAAAGAACCTTGACCAATTATGTGTCAAAACACTAAACAAAGAATTACCTTTCACTCTTCTTTCTTTAATCTTACACAAGCCTTCTAGATAAGACAAGCAAAGGTAGGGACTAGTTTGACTAGTAGCACCAATCTTCATCAATATTAACACATACAAGAACAACCTAGCAAGGAGTCACACTGATTAAACAAAAAACTCTCCTTTTGATTGAATAGAAATGATAAAATACAAACTCCGTTAGCGAAGTCACAAGTATCTCACAATAATGTGGATTTCAATAATCATAACTAAGCTACCTAATAACATCTCTCTCTAAGGCTATTTATAAGGGAGATCTTCCTACGTAAACTAGGAAAGAAATCTTTTAAAAGATAATCTAGGAAAAATATCTTTAAAAGATAATCTAGGAAATATATAAAAATAAACTCAAAGATAGGATCAAAATTAACAATTACCTTAAAGAATGTTTGAGAGCTTTTAAGAAAGAAAATAAAAGAAAGTTGCCAAAAACTAAAAGATATTTGGCCGGATCTTCTAGCATGTGTCATAGATGAAATATCGGGTGGAATCTCGGCCTAGATTCCTAAGTGTTGGCCGAGATTTTGCATCTTCCATGCAATCCTCCATTCTCTCGGATCCTCCCATGGATGCAACTTGTTAGCAACCTTTCCTTGAGTTTCTCTTGCTCCTGGATTAGTGAATGGTCCATGTAATGTAGGTGTAGATGTTATCACTGATGGTCCCACATCATAAGAGATAAGAGGAGAGAAGAGGAGAGGATATCAGATGAGATAAGATGAGATGAGGAGAGATGAGAGATGAGATGAGATGAGATGAGATGGGATTAGGAGAGATGAAAGATGATATGAGAAGAGATATGAGATATGAGAGGAGATATGAGAGATGATATATGAGATATGAGATATGAGATGAGATGAGATAAAAGATATGATATGAGAGATGAGATGAGAAATGATGAGATAAGATGATATAATATGAGAGATGGGAGATGAGATGAGAGATGATGAGATGAGATGAGATGATATAATATGAGACATGAGAGATGAGATGAGAGGAGAAGAGATGAGACGAGAGATGATGTGTAAATGGTCAAGAGTTCAAATCTCCAATCACGAGATGAGATGAGAGATGATATATGAGATGAGAGATGAGAGATGAGAAATTAGATGAGATGAGATGAGATGAGAGATGATGAGATGAGATGAGATGATATAATAGAGAAGGGAGATGAGATGAGAGATGAGGTGCAAATGGTCAAGAGTTCAAATCTCCAATCATGAGATGAGATAAGAGATGCGAGATGAGATGTGAAAAGATGAGAGATGAGATGAGAAAAGATGAGAGATGAGAGATGAGAGGAGAAGAGATGAGGTGTAAATGTCAAGAGTTCAAATCTCTAATCATGAGATGAGATGAGAGAGGAGAGATGAGATATGAGAGGAGAGATGAGATATGAGATATGAGATGAGAGATGAGAAATGAGATGAGATGATATAGTATGAGAGATGAAAGATGAGATGAGAGATATGAGGTGAGAGATGAAAAGAAATGAGATGAGATATGAGAGGAGATATGAGATATGAGACGAGAGATGATATATGAGATATGAGATAAGAGATATGAGATATGATATGAGAGATGAGAAATGAGATAAGATTATATAATATGAGAGATGAGAGATGTGAGGTGAGAGATGAGGTGCAAATGGTCAAGAGTTCAAATCTCCAATCATGAGATGAGATGAGATGAGATGAGTTGATGAAGAGATGAGATGATATAAGATGAGAGATGAGATGACGATATGAGAGATGAGATTAGAGGAGAGATGAGATTTGAGATGAGAGATGAGATATGAGAGGAGAGATGAGATTTGAGATGAGAGATGAGATATGAGAGGAGAGATGAGATATGAGATGAGAGATGAGGTGTGAGATTAGATGAGAGATGAGCTATGCTGCACGGACACGGACACGGATACGGGAAACGGACACGGCGAAAAACGGGGAAACGGCAATCATTAAAAGTATAAGAAATGAGGACACGGCGAGTAAAACAAATAATATATTATTTTAAAGATATTGAAATATATAATTCTTATATCATAATGAGATACATATATATGAAAATAAATCAATAATAAATGATTAAATAAAAATATTAACATGATAACAAAATAACCGAAACAAAAGCTTAGAAACAAACATTTTCAGTCTTACAAAATATAAAAATAAGCATATTTAGTCTTATAATCTGAAATAAACATACTCACTATCAAAACTGAAGAATGAACCATTTATTTTGTAAATCAACAACAACTGATTAACATAATCAATCCAAGAAAACAATGATCAATATTTGTAAATTATAAAAATGTGAAAGAATTAGAATAACACACTCAATATTCAACAAAGAAAGATTAGACAATAAATTAGTAATCAAAGATTCAAAATTAATTTATGAAATCATAAGAAATGGAGGGAAGAGTCGGCCGGCGGAACAACATTTCAAAAGTAGAGCCGAAGAAGAAGATCGGTGTCCTACTTCCGGCAACCAAAATGTCGCAGGTGTTCATGTGGGGCTAGGTTTACCTTAATAAATAAGGTAAACTTTCGTTCACTTTGTCTCGATCGGATACAATCCGCTTCCTAGACGTGTCCGGGCCGTGTCCTACCTTCGAAACGTGTTTTGACCGTGTTCGGTCATATTTGACCGTGTCCGAGCCGTGTCCGAGCCGTATCCCACTGTGTTCGTGTGTCCGACACGGCGGCACACGCCGCCTTCTAGAAGTGTCCGTGCATCATAGGAGATGAGAGGAGAGGAGATGAGGAGAGATGAGAGATGAGGTGAGGTGTAAATGGTCAAGAATTCAAATCCCAATTAACTCTTTTTTTTCTTTATATAATATATATTTTTATCTCCTCTTTTTTATAAATTTTTTTCTCTAAAACTATATTAAAGTTAATAGCAATTTTATTTTACTTTTTATAGTCATTCTTTCATGTATTTTTATTTTTAGTCTTTTTTTTTTTGTTTTTTTTCTAATAGAACATAATTTTAAAACTGATAATAAAAAATGTCGACACAAAGCCTCTGAAACACATTAGATGCCCTAGATATATCATATAGGGATATTCCAAAGTGTAGAATCACCGAAACAATTGCATAAATATATCTCAATTTACAGGTTAAACAATCAATTATCATATTATAACAATCGTGCATTCTCACAATGTACACTTTACACAAGGGGAATGATGAAGAAAGAAAAATATAGTAACATACATTTTTGAAAGACAAGGGAATGGAAGAAGTCAATTCTTGATTACCCGCTTAGCACCATCGAGAGTGTTGCGAAGAAACATCGCTACAGTGACAGGGCCAACGCCGCCTGGGACCGGAGTAATCCATCCTGCAACTTTGCAAGCTTCCTCAAAATCTACATCTCCAACCAGCTCATGTTGGACATTACCTGATTCACCACCAACTGCATTTATCCAGAAACGCCCAAAATCTAGGGCACCAAGACTCCCGACATCTATCACCGCTGCACCAGGTTTTATCCAGTCACCCTTGATCTGAAAATTACATATTTGGCTGGTTATTCAGATCTGCGAGTCGGAAAGAAGAAATCAGAGTTACGTACCATCATAGCTTCTCCTGCTGCAGCGATTACAATGTCAGCTTCAGAGATGAGTCTCCTAGGATCAGTACTACACTTATGGACTACAGTCACAGTTGCATCTGCTTTCAGGAGGAGTAATGAAATCGGTAATCCAACAATGTTACTTCGACCGACAACAACAGCCTTTTTCCCTTTTACATCGATTCCACTTCGTGACAGCAACTCAAGACATCCCTGTCATGGATACCAAAATGGCAGAAATTCTTCAGCTAACAGAAGAATAAAAGTACTGTATTACCTTTGGGATGCAGGGTTGAAATAGAGGCTCTCGGCCTTCCATTCCGAGTTTTGCAATGTTGAAAGGATGGAATCCATCTACATCCTTATCAATGCTGATTTCACTCGAAATTTTCTCTGCGTTGATGTGCTTAGGTAACGGAAACTGAATCAGTATCCCTGCCATGGTAGAAATTCAACCAAACTACTTAAAATAACTGCCGATTCATCAGCTTAGTCAATTTACATCACGACGAACCATGGACGTTAGGGTTAGCGTTTAACTCGTGAATCTTGTCGATGAGCTCAGCTTGAGATACTTGCGCTGATAGATTAATGTCAAAGAAGTTGATCCCAACTTCTTCGCATGCTTCTCTCTTCATATTCACATAGTTTAGATTATCGTCGTCACTGCTGAAACTTACAACAGCAAATCCTGGTACCTAATCAGCAGCAAACACAAAAGGGGATTCTTAAGTTACTGGAATTCAAAACTATATGTAAGGGGGTCTTTAAATAATTATTACTCTATGGAACTTCTGGGCCATGACACGGACTTCATCTGCGATTTCGGATCGGATATCTTGGGCGATTTGCCTGCCGTCGATGATTTCCGCTGTCTGCTCTGACATTGACGCAGGAGAAGAATCTGGATTTATGGTTTTTTCTTGGTGTAATCGGCACAAACGAGAGTTTTGAGCAACTTCAGTTCTGCGCGCTGTATCACTCTTATAAATTTTGTATTTTTTTTTTTAAAAAAAAATCTGAAAGGCAAATAAAATGACAATCCATCACATAATCCACTCGGAACCCAAAACATGATTTGATGTAGTACCAACCGAATATTGTCCACAATTTTGGGCTGTTATATTTGTAATAAAATTGTCAATGATTGGTTATTTTTTTTACTTTTAGTTTTGTCTTTAAATTTTTAAAAATATAGATTTTAGTCACAAATCTATATATATTACTAAAGCAACACCCATTTTGTCCACGTGTCGACCTCTAAGGCTGTCCACATCAGCATTTTTTCAATTTATTTATAGATTTGCCACAATATATTTACAGATTTGCCATTTATTATTTTATAAAAAAAATTTTATTAGAATTTATAAACAGTCATCATACCACGTCAATTTATTAAAATAAAAATTAAATCTACTTATCTACCAATAAAAATTTATAAACTAATGTATTATAATTCGATTTTGTTGAGAAAATCTCATGCAAATCTTTTATTAAGATTTGGCACATTTGTTAGATTTAAAATAAATCAAATTTTGCTCCTCTAACTTTATATAAGTAAAATTGATAATATATTGAGTAAATATAATACTCAAACAATAATATTTGTAATAAATTTTTAATTATATATTTTTATTTACTAAAAATATAATTAATCCTCAAATCTTAGTTATATTGATTAATAAAAAATAATTATTTTTATAGACTAATATCAATACATAATGAAAATTGAACATATAATTTTTTGTTTAGACAAACCCGCACAAGGTGCGGGCACTAAACTAGTTTTATATATTGCACAAATTTACCCAAATTAAAAGACATAATTTAATTTATGTAATTTACGTGATACTTGCTACCATAATCTACTAATTATATAATAAATAATAAATTTTCTATAATTACAAGCCTACCACACTCCGTAATAAAAAAATTTAAAATAAGAGAGTTTTAACCGTTATCTGGACGTAATATCACTTAAACATCAGTGTTCTTGTAGCTTCTGACTTTTTGGATGGTTAATCCTCAACCAAGACTCTTTTAGCACAAGCACAAAACAAATCTATTTTGTTTCCTAGTCTCTCACTCATATCTCTCTTTTATTTAAAACATAGCTTTCAATTAAGTAGTTTTATGAGGTACCACTTCTCTTTTGTGTTTACTACCTCAGACCGTAGTCCCTTCAACCGATTTGAAGAGTTTTTTAAGAAAAAAACACCTTTAGTTTTTATAAACAAAAATTAATGATTAAATTATAAATAAAATAAAACTTAAAATGAGGTGTTTATAAAAATATTTTTTTTAATCTATATATATTACTAAAGCAGCACCCATTTTGTCCACGTGTCAACCTCTAAGGCCGTCCACGTAAGCTTTTTTCCAATTTATTTACAGATTTGCCACAACGTATTTACAGATTTGCCATTAATTATTTTATAAGAAAATTTTTTATTAGAATTTGTAAACAGTCATCATGCCACGTCAATTTTATTAAAATAAATATTAAAAAAAAAAAAATCTACATATCTACCAAGATTTGACACATTTTTTAATTTAAAACTAAATCAAATTTTGCTCCTCTATCTAAATCTAAGTAAAAGTGATAATATATTAAGGTATAAATATAATACTCGAATAATAATCTTTGTAATAGAATTTTAATTATGTTCTTTTATTTATTTAAAAAAATTAATTCTCATATGTTAGTCATATTAATTAATAAAAATATTTTTTTACTATAAATTGATATCAAATATATGATGCATGAAAGTAAAAATATAATATTTACTTAGATAATCCCGCACAAGGTGCGGGCACTAAACTAGTTATTTACTAAAATAAAATCATAACAAATATTTTTAAAATAATGACAAAAATACTAATATTAAATTGATTAAGTAGGGATATTTTGGTCAAATAATGTATATATATAAAAAGATGAAGTAGTTTATGTCATTTTTCAATTCACGAGTAATTTAACTCTAACATATTAAGTTTACAATTATTGGCATAAAACTATTTTTACTTATCTATTTCTATTATTTTTAATGTATCTATTTTACATAATCGTCGATAAATGGTAAAAATAAGATTTGCATATTTAATGTTAAAGTTTTAACTAAGATAACATATTTTACATTATTTCATGATTTTTAAATAAATATAACTTAAGTCATAAATTAGCAAATATATTTGATAAAGACATGATCAAAAAAGTTATAATATTAATTATTAGCAAATATATTTGATAAAGACATGATCAAAAAAAAAAGTCGCACAAGATGAGAGTCTTGGATTAGTATATTATATTATATTATATTATATGGTTTTGTTTAAAAATTATAAAAAGGTTGTTTGATAAAAAAAACACAAATAATGAAATGGGTTCACAATTATTAATACAATATTGTTTTAATCGGTTTAGAAATGTCATAATAAATGTCAAATTTTAGCCTTTGAAAATTTCAAGGTCACCCAATATTAAATGAAAACCGAATAAAACAAACCGGTGAAGATCATTTTTTCAACAATAATATCGTCACATCACTTTATCCATCACATCACTTTATCCATCCGCGTTATCGTCACATCACTTTATCCATCACATCACTTTATCCATCCGTGTGATCATGCTCGAGATATAATAGAGATACGGCGGTGCATGTCGCTGTGTATCGTCATGGTCCTCTTTCATTGACAACCATTCTAGATCGATTACATTGCCATTAGAGGTTCCCGTTGTTGGTTTAGATCATCTTGCGTAGACAACAAGAATGTAACAGCACAGACGAGGAAACACTCTCTAGCAGAGGTACGCCGCAGAGAACCCTATTGTCCTCTCTGGACAAAAATGCTTGGCATATATGAACAATTGGGGTGTGTTTGGACGAGATTTTCCGGTACACAAGCAATTGGTTGCAGATACGCAATTTTCGACGCAAGTAATGGGTTTCAATAGATCATTCTAACTTTTAGTGTCCATTTGGTTTCAACTCCGGAAACGGAATGGAAACGAATTTAGGACCCGTTTGGTTCCAACTTCGGAAACGGAATGGAAACGAATTTAGTCCATATGTACATCCTTATTCATGAAATTTTATGGAATCATTCCTTTGGATTTAATGCAAAATGCGCTTGATTCCCCACATTTTGTTACCCTATAGGGTATCAAAAGTAATCAAACTCTACTTCAATTCCTTCAAACCACAAGGAATGATTCCAAAAACTATCATGAACAATGGTATACGTATGGACTAGATTCGTTTCCATTCCGTTTCCGATTCCGGAGTTAAAACCAAACAGGCCCTTAGTTTATATGTATATCTTTATTCATTATGGAACCATTTATTGTGGTTTCATGCAAAATGCACTTGTTCCCCACATTTTGTTTCCCTATAGGTATCAAACTAAAAGGAATGATTCCAAAAACTTTCATGAACAAGAGTATATGTGTGGACTAGATTCGTTTCCATTCCGTTTCCGATTTCGGAGTTAAAACCAAACGGGTCTTATTCTCTACAACCAAAATATTTGGTAAGCAAATGCCCAAATAGCAAACTATGGATTCAAATTCAGATATAATGTGTGTACATAGACAAAGGTATGATGATCTAGAGCCAAAGGGACATGAACCTCCAAAGTCATCGAACACAACCTAACCATAATGCGTTAGTATACTTCACTGAAAGATATGGGCCGAAGTTTTTGCCAACTCATGTTTGCCTTTAAAACTCTTCCAATAGACAAACTGCTTTAGATTATCTGATTAATTGGCAGCCAGAAGAGAAACAGTGAAATTGCCTAGAAACACATTTGAAAAAGTTGAATTCATAAAAACTAGTAAGAAAATGACTATCTTGCTGATTGAAGTTCGTAGAGCAGGTACCAGGATGATCAATGAACAACATTCATTTGATAGACAATAAAAGGTACAATGAAAGACATGCCTTAATGTGAAGAAAGCATATCTCAGTTCTCGATTACTCGCTTGGCACCATCCACAGTATTCCGAAGTAACATTGCAACAGTCATCGGCCCCACGCCTCCGGGGACAGGTGTAATCCACCCTGCAACTTTGCAAGCTTCGGCAAAATGTACATCTCCTACTAGCCTGTAACCAGACTTCTTAGTAGGATCATCAACTGCATTTGTCCCGACATCTATCACGGCTGCACCAGGTTTTAGCCAATCACCTCTAACCTGAAAATTAACCGGGACAGAAGATCATTAAGGAAAGCTGCAGAGGAGAGATAGGATGCAACCTTCTTTCTAATCGGTAAGACACAAGAAGATTTGACTACGAGAAAAGGTATCAAATTTTCTAAAATGGCTAGAAGAAAACAACTAGAACGTAATTGATGAAGAACTTTCCTATTCATTCAAGCCAAAAAGTTACTCTATACTCTATATCATCACTAAATCCATATTGGGTCAACTCACTATTTCTCGTGACAGAATACGAAAGCATTGCTTTAGATATGAAGTTTGGGATAACTGGTTCATTCTTGTCCACATGACCTCTCTACTATACCACAACTAGTCCATTTTTCATATGCTCCCATTCAACAATGTTGTTTCCAAATATTACATTTCAGCTCATTCTAAGAGCACTTTACAGTAGAGAGTTTTTTTTTCCGATATCACTTGGCAGTGAGGGTTAAAGATTTCAGGTTCAGATTACCGAGAAAGATAAACAACAAAGAGAGATGTTTTGCAAAGCAAACAATTAGGAAAGTACTGGTATTGTACCATCATAGGTTGTCCAGCAGCAGCAATTACAATATCCGCTTCACGAATATGTTTCTCCGGCTCATCAGTACGGGAATGGACTGTAGTAACAGTAGCATCAGCTTTCAATAGAAGTAATGAAACTGGTAATCCAACAATGTTACTGCGACCTACAACAACAGCCTTCTTTCCTTTAACACTGATGCCGCTTCGTGACAGCAACTCAAGACAACCCTGTCATGAGATTGGAGTAAGTTCACAAATTTCAGCAAACGAAATAATAGGATCCAGAGAGGTTGCAGAGACAGAAATGCTGAAAGAAAGGAGGAAATTCTTCAATATATTAATTAGGTACCAAATAAAAATTTTGAAGCTTAAATATTACCTTTGGGGTGCAAGGTTGAAATAGAGGATATCTGCCTTTCATGGCAAGTTTTCCGATATTCAAAGGATGGAAGCCATCTACATCCTTTTCGATGCTGATTTCACCCAAAACTTTCTCTTCATTGATATGCTTAGGCAATGGAAGCTGGACCAAAATACCTATCGAAGAAGAAAATCAAACTACAAATGGGCAGCTCAAAACCAAAATTTACAATGAAAGTGGAGAAGAAAAGGATTTGTAGATTACGTCGTGTCCAATCTGTTCATTAAATATTCCATTCCAGACATTATAATATGAAAGTCAGCAGCCAGAAGGCATAAAATATATGAGCAACTAACCTACAAAATTGTAGGCAGAAAGAAGGATTGTTTACAATCATATAACACATAAGAGTTTTACATTGTAACAGTATAGGAAGAGAATGATAACAATCAAACTTTATTTCCAAACCATGAAAAAATGGTACACTCATCACACAGATATTTCATACATTTTGGCAGGGAGCAGATGCAAGAAGAAAGGTGAGAAAAAATAAGGAGTTTGAGGGAAAGAGTAAAATTCTGAGAAACAAAGATTAAGGAAATCCTGCAGTAAATTACACCATCTTCATCTGGATTCTGGGCTAGAAAAAGGAAGCAGGGACTCAGCTCAAGACATTGGTCACGACATTATATGATGCAACCTATATTGTATGGTATGAGAGGGAACATGAAAAGCTATTAAAAATGTTGCAACTGCTCCAAGACATTGGTTATTAACCAAGTTAGATTGTGCTGCAGAGCAAAAATGGAAGAAAACAAACTGAAAATCCCTAAAGTGGATGGTAAAGCTAAGAAGGGAAGAAACGTGTAATAACTAGGTTTTAGATTATCGTATGAATAACTGTTTATTCAAAAAAGAACAATGAGAGTCAGATACAGTATACCAGTAACCAACTTAACCCTATTCACCACCCAGGCAAGAATAAACATTGAAAGGAAAGATATAATCAGTGAGCAAAAACAAACAGATGCACTATAGATCACACTGAGATCGATCACAGATATAATAAACAGCTCTGAAGATCTGAGAATTCAAAGAGGAATTACGGCGGGATAGTTTACGAACCATGTACATCAGGGTTTGCATTTAACTCGTGAACTTTTCCGATCAGCTCAGCTTCGGACACTTGCTCGGGTAGATCAATGTCAATGGACTTGATCCCAACTTCAGCACAAGCTTTTCTTTTCATGTTCACATAGCTTTGAGAATCCTTCCTATTACCAACAATTACCACGGCTAATCCTGGTACCTAATCAGATGATGGCAGAAAAAATGCGCCAATTAGTACAGTGATGAACTATCAGATTCTTTTTAATCCGTCCCTGCACCCCTAATAGACCGATTACAACATCGGAAATACAAAAGCATTTAAGATATGTATAATTTGACATCACTTAGATGGGTGAAAGAGAATGGGAGGGAGGTTGCTTACTCTGCCGAATTTATTGGACATGATGCGGACTTCATCGGCAAGTTCAGATCGAATGGTCTGGGCGATTGCCTTGCCGTCGATAATGGAAGCCGTATGTTCCGATGAAGTCGCCATGAGATCTGAGACCGCAGGTTGCCCTCTGATTACAGTTTGTGAGTCGCTGTATGAATAAGACAATAACACCCACCCAACGATAAGTACAACAAAAACCCATTCTTCCAAACTGGACCGAGTTAAAACCAAAGTCGAGACATTTTACACGTTAAGTATTCATATATCTTTTGTTTGTGATTTATATACATCAGCTGGTTTGCCCGAGTGGTTAAGGGGGAAGACTTAAGATCTTCTGCACATAAGTGCGCGTGGGTTCGAACCCCACAGCCAGCATTTTTATTTTGGTTCTCAGCTTTAGGGGTGGGCATGGGACGGGACGGGACAAATCCCGCAAAAATTACGCACCG
Organism: Fagopyrum homotropicum; assembly: GCA_033239125.1. Lineage (NCBI taxonomy): Eukaryota > Viridiplantae > Streptophyta > Magnoliopsida > Caryophyllales > Polygonaceae > Fagopyrum > Fagopyrum homotropicum. The sequence continues at coordinate 11,422,302 of BSWB01000001.1, forward strand.
ATTATATTTAATATGTATACTTGTTTTCTCTCATGTTTAAAGACATAAATGATCGGAAAAAAAACTCGATACCGAATTATCGATTCATGACGCCTACATTAGTAGTTTATACATTGAAAACAAATTCAAGTTACATTAAAGTGTCATACGGACTCACATTCAAGAAATAACAACAGATAATTTAATGAAAATTATATTTATTTAACTATCGATTACAATTGTGGTAATCCACAAATACAAGGGCGATGGAACCGACTAGAGCAAGGGTGTCGATGGAACGGACCAGAGCAAGACGGCAAACGGACTAAATCAAGGGAGATCAGAAACTCTAGTATTTTAGATCCAACCGAATGAGTAGTAAAGAATGAGTGAATGACTGATGAAAAATCATCGATCTAATAATTTTAAAAATAAAAAAATATTTTTAAAAATTATAATTTATGTATATTATTTATCTATATAATATTTATAAAAATATAAAAATATTATTTATATATATATATGCGGGACGGGACGGGATTAACCGGGATGGGAAGTCTTCGTCCCGCGTCCCGTCCCGCAAATTTTTTGCGGGACGGGACGGGACAGGATACACATTTTTTTTTCAAATCCCGCCGGGATTGGGACGGGATCGGGACGGGATGCGGGACGGGACGGGATTAAGCGGGATTTATGCCCACCCCTACTCAGCTTCGTATCCAACTTACTCTCCATTCTCACTTCTTTGCATTTTGACCAATTTGATTTTGCTTCAACTTTTGCTCCGGTCGCGGTTAATTAACAGTTCAGAACTCAAATGTCAATTCATTATTCATTTTATTCCTCCTTTCTTTCTGCGTTACAAATTAGTCAAATTGTAAGATCCTTAATGTGAGTAATTTTGGTCGCAAGCATCGTCGTCTAATTGGGAAACAAAATACTTTCTATCGAAGAAGTGATATCATATAATGGAAGAATAAAAAAACAACTAAATATTATCGATATATCGTAAATTTTGAAATTTTCCTTTCATAATTACAATTGCACAAGTGTGATAATTGTTGGGTTCAAATAATTCAAGTTTGATCCGGTTTTGTAAACTTTATAAAGTTTGGGATCTGTTTGTAAACTCTTGTAAAAATTGGATGTCTTCTGTAATTTCAGCCGGTCATTGTATGGTATTGGCTATAAGTGAACGTCTTGGATTGTTCAGATTAAAAAGATGTGATTTTTGTTTGGGCTTTCATCAACAAATCAACAAGTGGGCCAACAGAAAACCAGTGAACCGGTATTCTTGGCTCTCCTTAAATCCAACAAAAACCTACAATAGAGAAAAAAGTAACGACATTTAGAAGAAAAAAAAATGCATTTGTCAAAAATACGACAAAAGATAGAGATAATCAGTGTTAGAAGATGAAAAAAAGGAGGGTGACACAAAGAAGCTGTGAAAGAGAGAAGAAGAGATAGATTGAGAGAGAATACAAGATCGAAGACACAACTCGAGAAATAGAGAAAGGAGTCATAGGACTTTGAGTTTGGTTGTGAAGACGTTTTCACCAGGATCTCGAGGAGTCTTCTTTATTCTTGTTCGTCTTTTTTTTCGATTTATATAGTCGCTGCACACCAAGTCTCTCTTGAGGCTAGTATAGTGTTCATTTGGTTCGGAACGAGATCGATCTACTTCCGTTCTTTGTTGTTTCTAAAATCGGATAAACTAGCACAAACTCAACATAACTCGCATATGCTTAAAACCGACGCTAAAAAATTGATATTAGAGCGTTGTTACGATTAATGTGATATATCGGTATTCTGTTTTCAATGCCTGCGAAAAACTGATATGTTCTTTTGTTTCTTGCTTCCCCTACATATGCTCTATTAGTATTGTTTTTATCATATTGTGTTTGGAAGATCTGATAACTGCAAGTTTTGATTTGTGGAATTGTTTTTGTGTATTATTGGAGTTTGCTATTATTGTTGCGTTTTTCTTGACAATCTCGTTTATTTTCAGATTGATTTCAACCCTTGTAACTTGTGTTACTATATATAAAACTATTAGAAATATATTTTATCAAATTCTTTATTGTTGATAAAAAAAAAAATTGATTTGTTGTAAGTTTTTTATGAGAAAAAAACCAACAATCTCGTCAACTCAACAAACTTTGCAATGTGGCAAGTCAAAATGAAAGATGTGTTGATCAAAGAAAAATGTTGGAAAGTTGTGAAAGGGGAGTTCTCGGAAACACTTACGAAGGATGAAAAAAGGGATCTAGATGAACAAGCACATTCAGAAATAATGATTCGGCTTTCTGATGAGGTATCTCGTCAAGTTGTAATTATTACTAACTCTAAACTATTATGGAAAAATCTTACAAAATTCATGTCTAGTCGTATTTCTTTGTTATGTTGTTTGTTTACCTTTAAAATGGAGTTTCCTTGTCTTTACATGTTACTCTTGATAATTTTTTTAAAATAACTCAAGACCTTGAAAGATGGTGATAAGACTGTTGATTCTCATCAAGCTGTGATTCTTTTGAATTATTTATGTGTTGAATTTGATGGATTTAAAGATATCATTAAATTTGGTAGAGATGAATCGTTTAAGAAAAAATCATGGAATATGTTATTGAAAAGAATGAGATCCTTAAAGTGTTTAAGCATGTTAAATTTAAGAATTATGTTGACAATAAAACTTATTTGTTTATGCATGTTGAGGGAGACTCTAAAGCTGATTAAAAAAAAGACAATCTGATGGGAATAATAAGAAGAGCTTTTATTGTGATTAGATTGGTCATTTCATAAGAGATTGTAAGGAAAAAGAAAGCCGACGATATGCATAAAAATGAGCATGAAGTTTTGCTATTTTGAAATCTAGAATGAATTACCCTGGTGAGAGTTGCTTATGCTTGATTCCACATGTGATTGTAATACCTAGATTATGTATTTTGGATGTTTTTTGCATGTTACACCTCATAAATTCTTATTTGAGTCTTTAAATGTATTTGATGGTAGTAGTGTCATGTTAGGTGATCATGCATGTTTGGGTGTTAGAGGTATTGAAAATGTACCTTTAAAAATGCATAATGGGAGGGTAAGGGTTCTTCAAAAGGTTAGGTGGATGTCTAATCTTAGAAGAATTCTGATTTCTAATTTCTAAATCTATTTTTGGATGAACAAAATTGTAGAATTAGGTCACACCATGGTATAAGAGATGTCACTAAAAATGGCAAAACTCTTATATGTAGCATTAAGAAAGGTGGCTTGTACCAAGTACAAGCTTTACGTTTGTTTGATCCTTCAAGATTGGTGGTGACTAATAACCATACAAAACACTCCAAAACTGATATAAATGGTGAACTAACTGTTTTAGTTGAAATTCCAAGATAGTATAGCACAATACAATAGCAAAACGACCTAGAAAATGTTGTTGTAAAGCTCAAAAATTGTGCATAAATGGTGAAAAACAACCCAAATGAAGGGAAAATGGTGGAAAGATTAAGTTACAACAGTCACAACCCATGCTAGTAGAAATTAAAGTCATAAAAAGGCTTACCAAACCAGTCAACAATGGCTGAAAATGGAAAGTATTTATGCAACATTGGAATGACATGTATACATCAAAAGTAAGCTACATACTCACCAATTAAAGGAGGAAATAAGTTCTTTTAACTCTAAGTCAAGTGATATACTTATATGTGATAAAATGACACATGATAGTGATGATTTACATTTAGTTGACACATGTGCAGAATTAAATGAAATTATTGAGATGTGTAGTATATTAATTCTCATACATGTGATATGAATTTAAAATCTATCATTGTAAAGCATGTCTTAGATGAGAAACTTATGTGTGGTAATTGAGTTGAGTATGTTGAGGCTAAAAGAAAAAAAAGAAGAGAATGTCTTTATGTGGTTTGCTAAAGAGTTTATCATCAAGGGGGCACTTTAAAAAGTGTACCAAGACTTGTGATAAGTCTAAAGTGATAAATGTTTGTGATATGTCTATTGAGTTTGTGAACGATCCATATCGTGCCTTGAGCTGCAAGTATACTTCCCTTTGTGGGATTGTTGATGGTCTTCCGAATTACTAGAAAAGTGCTTGGGGGTGATGGCGGATTGCACGTGTTTGCATTTAGGTGGTCTTTTCTTTTTGTTTCGTGTCTGTTTACGAGCTTGAATTAAGAGGGAAAATTGTTGGGTTCCAATAATTCAAATTTGGTCCGATTTTGTAAATTTTGTAAAGGTTGGGCTTTGTTTATAAGCTCTTGTAAAAGTTGGGTGTCTTTTGTAATTTTAGCTGGTTATTTATGGTATTGGCTATAAGTGAACGTTTTGGTTGAGATTGTTCAAATAAAAAAGAAGTGGTTTTTTTTGGCTTTCATCAACAAATCAATAAGTGGGTCCACATAAAGCAATGGACTGGTCTTCTTGGCTCTCCTTAGATCCAACAAAAACCTACAACAAAGAAAAAAGTAGACGACTTTTAGAAGAACAGCAATACACAACAGCCAAAAACACGACAAAATATAGAGAGAATGAGATTGACAGAAGAGAGGGGCAAAAGAGGGTGACACAAAGAAACTACGAACAAGAGAATAAGATATAGATCAAGAGAGAAGACAAGATCGAAAACACAACTCGAGAAAGAGAAAAGGGAGTCAAGCGGACTTCGAGTTTGGTAGTGAAGACGTTTTCACCGAGATCTCAAGGAGGCTTCTTTACTTTCTGTTTTTGTGTAAATCTTGTTCGTTTTTCTTCAATTTATATAGTCGGTGCACATCGGTTCTCTCTTGAGGCCAGTATAGTGTTCGTTTGGTTCAGAACGGGATCGATCTAGATTTGTCATTGGTTGTTTCTAGAATCGGATAAACTAGTATAAAATAACCTAACTCGCATATGCTTAAAATAAACATTACAATAATGATTGTTAGTTAATATGCTCAAGTTACTTCATTGTGTGCTTAGTCTACCTGTTGCATTTATAGTTGGTGCTCTTGATGTTGTGGGTTAATGTGCACGTAATCGTTGGTGTTGCATTATGAAAAAGCCCTTACATGCTTTTGAAAGGATGACAACCTCTTCTTCTGAACCTAATTGTTGGAGATTTGTGCTAAGTTTCAACGGAACCATTGAGCTTGTTATCGAGACAAGGTGCAATAAGTACTCACATGTGTGTCACAATGGTATGGGTTGCGGGAGGCAAGTCAAGTGACCGGCACTTAGAGTAACTAGTGATTACGGGGTAAAAGTATGGAAGCTAATTAGATTGAAATAAACCAAGGGACATGACTATCACGGCTATGTTAAAAGTTGGTTTAGTTAAGCCTCATGATTGTCATGGTACATTGTCTTGACTCTGTCATGACAATGTCATGGCTTGGCAAGAGTGTTATTGGCCTTGCCAACACCTAAGCCATTTTGCGGCAAAAATTGAGACTGACGCTTTATAGTTTTACGACAGATTTTATGAGCGTTCTTTCGGGCATTCCTCATTATATTAGCTCAAGAAAGTTGTTACAAAATTTGAGAGAAATCCAAGAACAAATGTCCATTGAGCTCCAAGATGCTAGCTAGAAGCTAGGTAGTGAGTTGCTTGATGAGCTAAGCTAGTTTGAGCTAAGCTCATGTGTATTTGTTGACCTTGGAGTTTCACCTAGCTATAATGAGTTAGTCAATGCTCAGAAAAAAGTCGGGCCGGAAAAGCTAGCTGAAATTTAGGCTTTTTGATGGCCAAATTGAGTTGGGCTTGGGGCAAAAAGTGGTTATGAAACCTTAACTTCTCTCAACCGCCAATAATCGTTTGTAACCACTCTCAACCGCTTTGGTGGCGGTTATTCTCCCCAAAAATGTGTCCCCCTTTGCCTATAAAAGGGAGAGTCATTTGCACTTGAAAGATGATCCATTTTGCATGAAAAAATTAAGCCATTAGTTCCCAAGTTTTGACAAGGGATATGAAATCTCTTCTTTTTTTTCTTTAAGGTTAGAGTAGCTCCCGGTTCGATTGTTCTACGTCTGGGAAGGGTATATAAGGTGTGGCCCAATTTGAGGATACCCTCCCAATACCAGTTTTTCCATACATGTCTTCGAAAGGATTCAAACTCGAATCTTCACACTAACACTTAAGGAGTCTATCACCACAACCACTAGACCAACTGAGTATTGGTGGGATAGGAAATCTCTCTTTGGTTGATTTGTGCAACTTGGAAAACCAAAATACTTCATTAATATTGAAGAAAGATAGGCATCCATTAGAAGGATCAAGTTTCGACAAGATCTGAAAGAACTCCTTTTGCAAACGTAAGACAATGTATGTTTCTATACTTTAGTCTTTGTAACTTGTTGGTCATATCCCACTAAGGTATTTGTATTCCGGTGTAGGGAAAATACACTTAGAAGAAAAACTCTATATTTGAGTGATTTCAACATTATCGAAGTCAAGTACATACAATATCCTAATAATCAGTTTTGCATGCAATTGAATGTAACTATATAAGGATGTTTGTCTACTCCTTTTGGAGACTACAACTCCTTGGATTTATTTTTGTATATTGAATTAAAGAATATATATAATTCTGTTTTGCTAATTTATGGCTACTTGTTTACTCACTTGGGAGATTACAACACTAAGTTGTTATTCTACTCCTTAACGGAGATTACAACAACTTGTAAGTCGATTGTCTACTCACTTGTGAGATTACGGAGTCTTTACCTAATTAAGTTGTTTGTCTACTCCTATTGGAGATTACAACAACTTGTAAGTTGTTAGTTTATTCCTTCTTGGAGATTACAACAACTTGTAAGTTGTTAGTCTACTCCTTCTTGAAGATTACAAAAACTTTGACACAAAACCGAACACCGAAATCTAACACTCATTGGCCGGGAAAGACCTTTTTAGAGACAAATTTGTGTAGGCTTTCCAGACCTTACAATACTTCTATGGCCGTTGGTTGTAGTTGGGGTGGTATTGGGTTCAATTGTTGCAAGTATCTTCTTGATTTTATTTCCTCTTTGTCCGCCACATATTTCTCTTCTTCTCAACACTTTCGCTACTTCTCGGACCCCATACATGGCTAACACCATAGACGATGTGCATTATTGTCTCATTTTCGAGGACTAGTATCGATTTTTCTCTTGCTGTGTAACGTCGTGATGAGGGATCATCTCCAACACCTCCTATACAAAGACCAATCACTAGAGCTAGAGCAAGAGCATTGAAGGATAAGGTGTCTACATCATCTTCACATTTTATCATGGAAGAATCTATCACTAGATCAAGAGCAAGGTCCATTAAAGAAGAGGTTGTTAGCTTATTGGCAACGTGTACATCTAAATAGACTCTACTTGCGTCTAAGTCTTCTTTAGTGACATTAATGTCTATTGTGGAAGGATTGTACAAGAGCGAAGATAACCAAGAAAAACAAGAAATATGGCTAAATCGAGATTTAAGCAAGTTAGTCAAAATCTCAGCCCTGAAAACCAAATATCGCCCGAGATCCGAGTCGAGATTTGCTTGTGTCAAGATTCACAAGATCCAATCGATATCTTATTAGTTGTTAGATATTTTATTTATATCTTTAAAACTCTAAACATTTTTAAGGTATCCGTTGGTTTTGATCATATCTTTTAGGACTATCTTTTATTTTATCTTTTAGAAAAATTTCACCTATAAATAGCCTTAGAGGACGAGATTCATAAACAGTTTAAACTATTTTGATTATTGATTTCCACATATTGTGAGATACTCGTTGCTTCATTTACGAAGTATGCGTTTTATTCAATCCTATTCAATAAAAAAAAAGGAGTCTTTGATTGAATCGTTGTGAGTCATTGCTAGGTTGTTCTTGTGTGTGTTAATCTTCTTAAAAATTGGTGCTACTAGTCAAACTAATCTTCTTAAAAATTTGTGCTACTATTCATTGTTAGGTTGTTCATCTTCTTAAATATTGATGTTACTAGTCAAACTAATCCCTCATTGTGCTTACCTTAATTAGAAGGCTTGTGTAAGCTTGGAGAAGAAGGATTAAGGTAATTCTATGTTTGAGAATTTTGACAAATTAGTCAAAAGAATTTGCAAGTCTAACATTAACTCTTATTTTCCTATATTTTGGGTTTCAAGTGCTCCAAATGCTCCTTTATCATACTTTCTCTCCCGTTTGTTCCATTATCAATAATTATATTCAACCATCAATATATAAAGAGAAAAAATGTTTTTTTGGTGAGGAAGGCGGGGAGAGCAAGCTCTCACCCGATTATAAGAAAATCAACAAACAGCTAACATCTGACAAGCCTTTGGTTCGCTACGCCTCGGACATCGTTTTTTAAGAGTGGAATAACGGTAGGTGCATGAAATAACGTAAAATAATCTAATGGGAAAGCATAAGCGATAGTAGCTAAATGGTCGGCAACAGTATTAGCTTCGCGGTAAATATGACGGATCTGAACCATCCAATTCCTACGAATGAAGCCTTGGGACTATAAAGTGGGTGAGAAACCGAGACATTGTTGTTGACGAGTCTAATAACAAGTTCCGAATCTAGCTCCACCACAACTCTTCTGAAAACCAACTCCCAACTCTTAAAAATGTAGGACTGAAATAAAAGTTAAAACAATAATAGAATAATAAAGCTATGAAACTTGATCCCAACTCTTAAAAGAGCACCAAACATTACCTATTTATTCAGAATCACAACCAAATACACTACCTCGTCAAAGCGCATAAGAGATGAATTATTGACAAACTTTACATCTTGAGCAAGGTTGCAACACTTGACCCTTTCTTGACAGAATTTTAAAACAGACATGATAGACAAAAGAGATTGTGTTTAATTCAGTTGAAGTATGAACTTCTATTTTAGATAATCTTTTGAGAAAATCCAGATTGTTACCTTCAATCATGCCAGAAAAGTGCGAATAGCATCAATGAAGGTAAACCCATCGGGGCGAACATCGGGCTTCACGTACCGGGCCGCATCCATCTCGGAATACTCCTCCAATCCAACCTCCCCACACTTCCGCCACATCTCCGCCGCATAGCTCGGGTGCGCAAAATACGCCTCCGCCGCCACCTCACTAGACGATGATGATGATTCAACGTGGACCGGGAGGCGTTCGTAGTGGCCGTAGCGGAGGCCTTCAATCTCATCAAGTCGGACCAGCCCGTGGGCCGAGACTGAGTAAAGTTCGCCCCGGACCCGGTGGCCCGATCCCGGGAAGTTCAGGAGATATGGTATGCCGAAAGGGCCGAGCACTAGAGGGAATTGAAGTTGGGTTTGGAAAGTGGTTGAGTTGGGGAACGGAACGGCGTCGTTTGATTGGATTAGGTCTTCGATTAGGTAGTGGTTTGGGAAGCCGCGTTTCAGGGTGCCGTATACAAAGATTAGGGTTTCATTTTGGGTACCCGTAGAAGTTGCCATGTTTTGTTCCTTGAGCATAATTGTGTAGCTTAGCAGTTATAGTTGCAGAGATGATGGATGATTGGATGCAGCATGTCCATGGAGGAAATATCTGAAGAAATTCTTTTTTTAATCTTTAGGGGTTTGTGCCAATTGTGTCTAGCTTGGGCTTCCAATTTGATTAGTAGAGCAGGTAAAATGTTTGGTCCATTGGTGGAAAGCCCATTTGAGTACCCACAAATAAGTAATATAAGAGAAAAAGCATAAAAACATGAGAAGTGCTCCCTCTTATCCAAATTTTCTAATGTTAAAGCCTCTTGCACACCAATTAAGGAACTTGTTTCCACCAAAAAAAACACCAATTAAAAAACTTGTAATAATCTTAAACTCCCTCTTTTCTTTAATTAATTAACAACTCTTGACACCTTTTATTTAATGATTTTTGTGTTGGATTTTTTTTATATAGCATTTACTAGGGGACATGGAGGGATGCATGCACGGCACATATACTCTTCTTTGCTTATACCTTTACAATATACTAGAATGAAAATTTACATCACTTGACAATTTTAATTTAGAGGTAAAATGAAAATTTCACTCAAAAGTGTACGAATTCAAAACGAATTAGGATGAAAGTTTAGTTTTATTTTGAAGGCAAAGTTTGTAAATTTCAGTAGAAAAAATTAGTGTATATAAATTGTTCATTCCAAACCTTTTGTATTCAAATAAACATTTTATACATTTTTTAAATCTATGGTTTTTCAATCCTATAATATTGATTTGAATGGTTCTCCAAGAGAAGATCTTCCATTTGATCTTAATGAATTACCCAAGACAAAAAAAAAAAAGTTTATGTATACATGAAGAATAAGCTAGTAGAAAGTGCCTTGCTAATTTCAAATTGGTCACTAAATAATCCAATCGAGTTTGGATGGGATTAAAATGGAGAGTTCATTACTTTGTGTATTCATTATATAAATGGGTGAAGATGATTTCTGTATAGATAAATTTAGTTGGAGAAGTGGTACATGCACAATTAAACCCAACACTTAATGGAATTAATTATATATTGGAAGTAAGGCTGTCATGAGAAGTACAAGAGGTGTAAATACAACACACTTTATAGAGGTACATATATGCACAATTAAACCCAACACTCGGTGGGAGTATTTACTCTCCAACGTCATGATTTTGGATCACTTTTTAGAAGTTTTAAGTTGTAAGTCAGAAAATTTGGATCAGATGGAGTATTTAAGAAGAGAAATATCGTTTCATTCTCGATGTTGATCATTTTGAATTAAATCAACTCATGAAATTGTTTCTCGGTTCTCTGGAAGATGATACCGATATCAATGTCTTCGTTAACTAAACGGGCAAGGCGATTCAAATCCAAAGACCTAAAAAAAATTCCAATATTTTCGATCCGCACACTGTTTTCATTTGAAATCACTCTTTGAATCTTTCTATTACTTTCCCCTAAATCTAAGCCATTGACAAATTGTATTTTGGATGATGGTAGAAGGTGGCTTGTAGATTTAATTTGAAGATCGCTCCTCGTGTTGTTAAAACAATCTTAGTAGGAAGAGTGCTCATGACGTTGCTTACTATATGATACGGAGATAATTTTGATCAAATTGTTTTCATACCTATGATTGTGCATTAATTTATTGGATGATTTGCTTATTATCTCGTTAACGAATTTGTGTGTCTTGTAAGTTGTGTATATGGATAACGTTTTTTGAGTAACGTTATTTACGACCATAGCTTACGATTAACTAAAACAAGAAGAAAGCGACGAATGATCTTACACACCGCGCGGTTAGGATGTACCTCCTAAGCACAGTGACAATGCACGTCCCAAGTGCAATGTGCATATACCCGGCGTAATGAAACCTTAGAAAATCAGCATCACCTTGGAAGTTCATCACACATGTTCACGGAAAATTAAATGATGGAGAGCATTCATAATCTTCTTGAGTCTCCAACGTTCAAAATTATGACTCTTGTTCCAACATTCAAATTTTAACTTAAAATAAAAAGTGTGGGTGCAATCGGGATGCATTCCGCCTAAATTATGATGATATATTTTCATGAACTATGTTAAAGGAAACGATATATCTCCTAGTTATGCTTGTTATCCTTTTAAGTTCATATAGGATATATTTCCTTTCCTTATAGCAAAGTTACCGTTGTAATGTATTATGTATATATTTCTTTCTCCATTCATGTAATAATCAGATTAATAACATGATATTCATAAGAATATAGTTCTTACATGGTATCAGGCTATTAAACCGATCCTTCACAATAATTAAATTTCCGCAAAACATTCGAGCATGGCACGGAATGCCGTTCTTGAAACCACAAACCCCTATTATTTGCATTCTTTGGATCACCCCGGAATTTCTCTCATCTCGGTGATCCTCAAAGGAGAAAACAATTTTTCCGAGTGGAAAAGAAATATCATCAATGCATTTCGAGCCAAGCGAAAGCTTGGTTTTGTTGACGGATCGATCAAATGCCCTGAAGAAACATCCTGCGAGTTTCAACATTGGGGTCCAGTAAACTCAATGGTAGTAGGCTGGATTCTCCAGACAACTGATGCTTTAGTTCGATCTACCGTGTCCAATCTGGATTCAGCGAGAGACCTATGGCTCGAACTCGAACAAAGGTATTCGGTTGGCAATGGTCCAAGGATACTCAAACTAAGGGCTGATATTGGTCAGTGTCGCCAACAAGGGCAAACAGTCTCCATCTACTTCGGTAGGCTGAGACGGCTCTGGGACGAACTGGCGGCCGCTCTTCCATCGTAAAAAACGTTGTGTGCACCATGCTCCAAGCTACTATCGGGTTAAAGGGACGAAGAACGAGTGCATCAGTTTCTAATCGGACTTGATGACTCGTTTCACACACTTCGCTCCCATATCATCTCTATAAAAGCTTACCTTCGTTAAACAAAGTCTACTACCTAACTATACAAGAAGAATGTACCCATATAACTCCAACAGACACCGAAAACCGAATTGATGCAATGGCTTTGGCGGCTCGTTCTTCTCGTTATCAACAAGGTAAGCAAGATAAATCTCACTTGATTTGTTTTCATTGTAATAAATCAGGACACACCAAAGAACAATGCTTCAAGATTGTTGGTTATCCCGAATGGTGGAACAACGGTAAAGGCGGATCGAATACGTCATCCGGGTCCAACCACAAATCTGCACCTCAATTGAATTCTGGAGCAAATAAATCACAAAAACAATTGCAAGTGGGTGCTAATCACGCTGCACGAGTAACAGGAATGGCCTCAGCAGCCACAGGAGGTCTCAATGAAAACGATCAATCCACAATAGTCATCTCTTACAGATTCACAATGGTCCGATCTATTTGAAAAATTCAAAGACTTTCATGCGGCATCGAATGAATCTATGTCAGGTAACGATTCACATTATTGGATCTTAGATAGTGGAGCTTCATTTCACATGACAGGTAATATAGAGATGTTTATTACGTTAAACAAAACAAAAATGCATACTATTAAACTTCCTAATGGTATATTAAAAAATCCGAACCAAGCAGGAAATGTTTTTCTGAGTTCTTATTTTAAATTATCAAATGTTTTGTATGTACCAAGTTTAACATGTAACTTAATTTCATTGGCTTGCTTAACTAATGATTTTAATTGCATAATCACATTAATGTCAAAAGTTCGTATTATACAGGACCTCACTTTGCGGATGCTGATTGGAGCGGGTGAACCTAAAGATGGCATATTTTGGCTTCGATTCTACAATTTTGCCGCTTTCAATTTTAGCGGCTACTAGGGTTGATCCATTGGATAATAAGTCTCTACTTTGGCATAAAAGACTTGAACATCCTGCTTTTGAATTTCAAATCGAAAATTCCGTTATTAATAAACATATTTCTAATTATTTTAAAAATCATCCTTGTGATATTTGTCATAGAGTCAAACACACTCGATCATCTTTTCCAAAAAGTTCATCGCATTCAATATCGTCTTTTGATCGTATTCATTGCGATTTATGGGGACAATATCATTTCCCAACTATGTGCGGTGCGACCTATTTTCTAACAATTGTAGATGACTACTCCAGAATAACTTGGGTTTTTCTTCTAAAGACAAAAACATAAGTTGCTTCTATTTTCACTCAATTCGTTAAAATGATTCAAACATAATTTAATAAAAATATTAAACGTGTTCGAAGTGATAATGGATTGGAATTTCTCAAATTAAAACAAATTTTCTTTGATAATGGAATAATTCATGAAACTTCTTGCACTTATACCCCACAACAAAATGGTAGAGTTTAACGCAAGCATTGTCATTTACTTAATGTAGCACGTTCTTTATTATTTCAATCTTTTTTACCAATTCGTTTTTGGGGATCTATCAATTGTACTCCATCTCAATTCCTTGATAAAAAATCTCCGTTTGAATTGTTTTTTAAGAAACAACCCGATTTAATAATTTTCGGATGTCTCTCGTATGCTTCTATTTTACCTAAAAATTCCGATAAATTCTTGTCTCGATCACGCAAATGCATATTTATTGGATATTCGGGCACTCAAAAAGGGTGGCATCTTTATGATATCGAAAATAATATTGTGTTTATTTCACGGGATGTTAAATTTTATGAAAATATTTCCCCTTTTTCAAATATTGAAAATACCTCTTCTTTACAATATTTTACTTTCCAAACAAATGATTTTTTTTCAAACCCTAACGTCACTACGTCTGATTCTATTTCCTTGTCACCACAACATACCCAATCTTCCAAATCAAATAAAACCTCTCCTATTTTATCTCCTTCCATTTTTTATGATATCACAGATTCCTCGCCTCGTGTAGCTTCATCTAATTTGGATACAAGATCAACCTCTTTTATTTCCTCTAATTCAACAGAGCTGTATGTATTCTCTACGCCAAATCAGGAAGCTGAATCCTCTTCATTGCCTTTAATTTCGGACGGCCAATCATCTATCCACTTCGAATCCGATTCACCGTCCCTTCTTAGTAGTTCATTGGGCAACCCCGATTCATCTCCTTCCCAACAATCATCTCTTCCCTTACGCAGGAGCAGTCGATCTGTCATACCTAATACTAAACTAAAAAACTATTTTTGCGGGTCTCTATTACCATGCCAATCGTATCCGAGTTCACCCTCTCCAGCAACATTAGGTAAGAAGTTTTACCCAATTTTAACTCACTCTCCTTTTACTAATCTCTCTTCGTCATATGAGGGTTGCATCAATGTCTTGAAAGGTTTGCAAGATCTCACAACATACAAACAAGCTGTCACTAAACCGGTATGGAGAGAGGCAATGCGCAAAGAAATTGATGCGATCCAAAACAACAATATGTGGGTGCTTTCAACTCTCCCTCCATGAAAGAAAGCAATTGGTTGTCGGTGGGTGTTCAAAACAAAGCTCCAAGTGGATGGGTCTGTCGAACGCCACAAAGCAAGACTCGTCGCGCTGGGAAACCGCCAACAGCCAGGTATCGACTATACCGATACATTTGCTCCGGTTGCTAAACTGGTTTCTGCCAAACTCTTTTTGCAGTAGCCTCGTGTCGTAAATGGGAGTTGCATCAGATGGACGTTCACAACGCCTTTCTTCATGGCGATCTACTCGACGATGTATATATGAAAGTACCTCTTGGGTTTGCCTTCTCGGACTCCACGAAGGTCTGTAAACTTCATAAATCTATTTACGGTCTCAAACAGTCCCCACGCAAATGGTTTCACAAGTTGAGTGAAGTACTCTTTAGAGCCGGTTTTGTTCAATCTCGCGCAGATTACTCTCTATTTACCTTCACGCGTCTCGGTATTCATATTTACATACTTATCTATGTCGACAATCTGATAATAACAGGTAACGATACGGAACACATTTTGCGTTTTAAAAATCTATCTTCGAAAAATGTTTTCCAATGAAAGACCTTTGAAGGCTCCGTTTTTTCCTATGCATAGAAGTAACTTAGACTCCGCAGGGTATCGTTTTATCTCAAAGAAAATATGTTATGGATATCTTAACTGAGACAAACACACTCGGATCTCGCCCTACATCCTTCCCAATCGAACCAGGCTACAAGTTACCCAAGGATCATTCAAACGACTTCGACGATCCAGAACGCTACCGACGCTTAGTAGGCCGGCTTATTTATTTAACAATTACGCGCCCGGATCTTACGTACTCGATGCATGTGTTGCCGCAATTCATGCAAACCCCTTTGGTCCAACACTAGAACGCAACTCTCCGTGTGTTACGATATATCAAGGCTAATTCATAGCAAGGTATATTCTTTCCAAACTCGTCACCTTTATAAATAAATGCTTATTGTGACTCGGACTATGCTTCATGTCCGATCACCCGCCGGTCTATAACGGGTTTTATTATTTTTATTGGCGAGTCTCCGGTCTCATGGAAGTCTAAGAAACAAAACACGGTGTCAAGATCTTCCGCCGAAGCCGAATATCGGGCCATGGCATCAACAACTTGTGAAGTAAAGTGGATCAAATCTCTACTTCTCTCCTTGGATGTACCACATGACCAACCAATCAACTTATGGTGTGACAATCAAGCGGCTATTCACATCGCGTCCAACCCGGTCTTTTATGAACGAACAAAACACATAAAGATTGATTGTCACGTCGTCCGTGATGAAGTGCAAAACAAGACTATCCGTACTCGCCACATCCGATCCAACAACCAATTAACGGATATCTTCACCAAAGCCCTTGGTCATAATCCTTTTCACTATATTTTGTGCCAGTTGGGTATTAGCAAGAATCATGCTCCAACTTGAGGGGGAATGTTAAAGGAAATGATATATCTCCTAGCTATGCTCGTTACCCTTTTAAGTTCATATAGGATATCTTCCCTCTCCTTATAGCAAAGTTACCGTTGTAATGTATTATGTATATATTTCTTCCTCCATTCATGTAATAATTAGATTAATAACATGATATTAATTATAATATAGTTCTTACAAACTATGATCTAATAAATGAAAAAAAATACTTAATACTTTTCTTACAAAATTAAAAATACAAGAATGTGTTAAAATATTCTATTGGAAGGGTTTGTTTATAATTTAAAAGAATTAGATGAGCATCTCCCGCCAAGTGTCAAGTGCCAACCAAGTAGTTAATAATTAGAGAAAATTGTAATCTATTTGGGGTTTCACAATGCCCTATAATATAATAAAGGGCGATCCTATTGTATGTTGTGGAGGTGAACTGCGATACGTCGTCGTTTGCAGTTGGTTAGACGTGCAAGTATATATGTCTGTCACTATATCCACTTTATAAGTATTCTATAATTCCGTGTGCTGGAGAAATTCATTGAATTTCATGCAATTTGAAATTTACAAAGTAAAACGCGCTTTTATATGTTTTACGCTTTCGACCCCTTTTGTGGTGTCAACCAAAGTAAGAGCTAAACGACACCGTACCATCACGTGGGTTGTCTTTTGTTCCATTCCTCTCAAGTCGCACATCAACCCGTGCGAGTGTGTGCCTCTCACGTGTCTGTTTTTTCCTTTGTGTTCATTATCCATCCCCATTCCACCACACACGTGCATGTATTTGCATGCTTACTAAGGTCGTTTGAAGTCGATCAAGAAACATAACATTCATGGCACATGGTCCAATTACCCTTACGCTTATGAAATGTCGATGAAATTCGACACGTTGGACGAAATTAAAACACAAATGAATTCACTCAAATATTAATCATGCATGTTTGTACTTACTACGTGAAATAATCATATAAACGTTATTGAAAAATATTTATAACTACGTATTTTATCATTTGTGATCCAAGGGTACATCATAGTTTGTTGATAAAGGGTTTTAAAGATGGTCAAATGGCCCCATGCAACATGTGGTTACAAAGAGATGTTGTTTCATCTAAGTTGGGTTCATAGCTCGTGGGTACCACTCATTTCATTGTTGGGTCCGTCTAGATACGGTTTGAGAAGTGCTGTGGAAGGTCAAGTATCCTCTCCAAACATAGTTTACGTACTTAGTAAAACTCTTGAAAATGTAGAATAAACTTGAAATTGATAGCTTGTTACTCTAAATAAGAAATTTATTTATGACAACTAAAAGTTCGATTCAAATTTCTTTCTCTTGTTATCGATATAAGTTCTTATATTTAAAGTGAGGACATGTGAGTCTAATATTTAGGGTCAGCGAATTACTTCTTTTATATTCAATTAGAATTAGAATAAAATCTCGTTTGACTTACCATGAGCTTAATTTAAAGCACATGTGTACTCATATGCACATGATCCCGTTTTACGATATATTTGTATTGAACTTAGATATCCAATAATGGGCTAATAAAATAAATTAATGATGGCACAACGACACAACTTATGGTCTTGTTCCCTTCAACGATTTAGAAGATCAAATCCTTTAGATATTTTTCATTTGCTAGTAGAAAATTGTGCGTCTATGATTGACATCTTTACCCCTTTTTATTTGCCTTTCTGAATGAGATAGTAAGGAGTTTTGGAGCCCAAAATGAAGTCTAAATTGATCTATAGTTGCTACTTTGTATCCAAAGGAAAAATATTATAACATTTTTAGGGCGAAAAAGATCCATTTGATGGGAATATGGGATTGTATAGAGAGATGACTTGTCATATTATATTAGAGATAATAACTAGTGAGTATTTTTTATATTGTGACTATCTGTATGTCTTTTGCATACAAGCGTACATGCGTATCAAGTTCAATCTCATCATATAAGCTTAATAAAATTTCATAATATAAGTTCACCATTATTGAGTAGAGCTGGAATTTGAGGGCAAAGCAGCTTCGACCCAAAATTTTCCAGGAATATATATGCGGTAGAATAAGATTCTATTATTACACTCAACTCTGGGTCATTTGATACAACGTTGTTGGGATAATAGTTGAAAATCTATCAAGCATTCTAGGTAGGACCTCCTATCTCGCATCTCTTTTTTTTGCGAACTATGTCTTCCTTTTTGGGAAGCTTCAATGAAGCAAGTAAGTGTAATGTAACAAATATTGGGAGACTTGATGCCTTAAGGGCTCTCTTGATATTAATTTTGTAAAGGTGACATTCATTATAATTTAATTTAATACGTATATTTAGTAAGATTAAAAAATAATAATAACTTAAATTTCAAATAAAATAAAAAGTTATTTCAACATATATATTATTTCACAACGTCTCGCATATCATTTGATCCTCAATATATCTCGAATATTGGCTTCAACTCAACTTATGTAACTTAGAAAATAAGAAAGATTTGATAAACTTAATTTGTTCGTTTCTTAACAAATTTAAATACCAAAAATAACAAATAATTAAGAAAATAAATAATTAAAAAAAGTAGATAATAACACAAAGATATGATATAGTTAGAAGATCTGGATCATGTGGTGAGGCATTAAAGCAGTACACCAAAATCCAAATGAAGTCCCAACACAATCAAATCTTGGAAACTCACATCGCTCTCGTAAATTCATGGAAACTAAATATGGCCCCTGCATTATAAGACAAGATGAACGACACATCTATTTGTGGACATGGAGTTAGATGTACACCATTCAATTAAGATGATTACGTAAGTATTAATCAATACGCACTTGACAATTTAATACGACTTACCGCAGCAAAAAGTGAAGTTTATTGATTGGATATGTTGGAAAATTTACCGGTTTGTCACGTTGCTGCAATTTAAGAGTCTGACAGGAATCAGTATCGCGAAACCCATTTTGATTGCATTTTCACACTCAAATCCTGCCATTCCACAAGTCACTTCCTCACTTTTACTTGTCGTATTTCCTTTTCCATGTGTAAAAGATTGGCCTCACAATGCCCACTTGTCACTCTTCTACAAGCATTTGCTACTTTCTATTTGTACACTTGTGTTCATCTAATGGATTCCTCATTTTCAAACCCCGTCCATTTATAAATTATTTGATAAACACAGGAATCAGTTAGATAAAATATTTGAAACTACATTCTCTGTATATTTATTATGTTATTGGTTTGTCTTTGGATGAAAGAATTCTTTAATAGTTTTGGAGAACATGTTTGCCATGACATTACATGTCCAGGCAACACAGCATAGAGTTGTACTCTACCTAATATCCTTTACCTGAAGCAAATTCAATGGTAACATATGTGAATGCAATGTAATTCTTAGAATTATATTGACAGATTATATAACCAAAAGCATAAGTAACAACTCTAGAGTTTGAGAAAGAAGTAGATATACACAAAACCTGAACCTGAAACAAGTCTCATGCAACAAGCATTACATTAATCATTGATCCCTACCAAGGATCTTTACAAGAGTAGATGAGGAATTTCTGAAATCTCAGCCATCATCACCATTTCTGACTTCTGTTCATTCAAATTGTTTATTTTCTAAACTATGAAAAGAAGAATCACATATTCAACTGGTTGTTGTCAGATTCAATCAAAGTGAGATCAAACTTAAAGCAGAAGCTACAGATCGAACGATTAAGTATGCTGATTATTTATATATTGTTTGCGTCTCTCTTCTTTTATCTATCTCCTGTTTTTATATTTCTCTACACATCTAGGAAAACTGCAAATATTAACCTCTGTTCAAAGGCGATCGTTCATGGATAATCTTAATTGAAGTCTTCGGCTGACGGAATACCTTCATCGGACTCGGAAAATACCACCCCCTGCTCTTTACCGGTTTCGCCTCTGTTTTTACACTACCGGCGAACGAAGAGACAGTGGAAGCCGCCACCGACCTTGACTTTGTAAACGTCCTAATTTTGAAATCAACCGCCTCCTCTTCCTCCACATCCACTGGAACCTTCTCTCGTTTCAACCTACGCGGCCAGAAAAATAGCCAGAAGGACGATTTCTTCTTTTCATCTATCGCCTGCGCAACTTTCCGATCGACCGATCCAGTAACGGAAAACCTCGCGGACTTAAAGATCGGTAACGCGACGGATCTAGATCGCCTAAACGAAGGCTCGGTGTCGACGAAATTCGACAATCTGCGTACGGATCCGCCGACGCCGTCGCCTGGAAAGGAGATGAACGACATCAACGAGGATGAAGAAGAGGAGGCGGCAGAGATTGAACTGCAAGCGCAGGGGCGAATCGTAGCACAATCGGGACAGAGAACGGAGAGCTTCTCCCGGAGGCAAGCAGCACAGACACCGATGCTACGGCGTTTCGAAGGATGATTTAGGCACTTCCATACGTCCTCTTCGTCCGGGTAGAACGCCATGGATGAAGACTTTAGAAGAAGAGATTAACCTCGAAAACTGTCGATTATCAGTTTTGTTTTTCTTATCTTAATTCTTTTGTCTGTGTATCCAAAAAAGTTGTTTTGGGAGGACGTGGGAGAGGATGGGATGAATGAGCTGTTACTTATAACAAGGTAACAGTTTGGTTTGGGAAGAGAGAGTAAATGTTAACCATGGTTAGTCGAGGGCTGGGTAACTTGGAATTTGACCATGGTTAGTTAGGATTGTCGGGTGGGTTGGTGTCAAAAGATCTTTGGTTACTGTGGACGGTTGTTGGTAGGATGAGCCAATGGCCGAAGTGTCACTGTGTCGGACGGCTGCCGGCACCGGTGTTAGGAGGTTTGCGATCTGAGATTTGTTCAAACTGACCTCAGAATTAGGAGGAATTACTACGCGTGCCACTGGGAGCGCAAATGTAGTGCTGTTTGGTGGCGTATGAATTGGTTATATTCTCACTTGTTGACTGTTTATGGTGCTATCATAATTCCCTCAACAAAAATTTTTTTTGAGAAATATGGGCTATTAGTTTTTTTTTTTAAATAAATGGAAAATAATTTATACATGTAGGTATGCATGAAAAGTATTTTTGAAATACATTTGTATAGTTGTATTAGGTTAGGAATAAACACGATCTCAAATTACATTTTATAATAAATTTGTGTTTGAAAACACACTTTATAAGTGACGTAATTGAACCTTCATATATTTACCAACATATATAATGTAATCGGAGACTTAAATAGACATAATGAATGATGCATCTATCATCTTAAAAAGATACCGTAACAAAAATATTTGAGTAAGAAACTTAAAAAAATTTATTAACCATTGAGGGATATAGTGTTTTTGTGGTTATACTTTATTTATTGTATTTTAGTACAGTTTATTGTTAACATTATATTATTGGTATTGGATATATATAGTCTTGTATTATAAGCTAGTTTTAATCAAAATTGACTGAACTTGAGCTTTCGAAATCGTCGCATACATTTATATGTGACGATTTTGTGTTTACGCCATGTGAGCATGTAAATTTTATTGTGTTTAACTAGTTATCAATCTTTTGTCTTTGTACTATTTGACTTCTAATATTATATTTGTTATATTGTAATCGCAAATGTATATGTTTTATGTGTCGAAATAAAAAAAACCCTAATGTCAGAGAAGGCGGCGATTCCTGGAGCTTTCCTGCCCCCCCCCCCCCCCCCCTCCTGCGGCTCCCGACCCCATGCATCCTCGTCTCAAACTTCTCGGGTTAATGAAACACATACGACCTCTTGTCCCGCTCCTAATTCTCAGAATCAACAAAATCATGAAAATTCTGCAAAGGCTCCATCCTGGAGCGAAATGTTGTTCGGTGGTGAGGCTTGGAAGAGCGCACCAGTGCTGCCAGATAACCTTATTGAACTTGGAAAGATCAACATCGATTATCCAAAAGGAATGGACTCGACACCAGTCACTACGGTTGCCCCAGAAATGGTCCAAGTACTTAATGCACCCTAGCGAAATTCCATAGTAGTAAAACTACTAGGGCGAATGATTTCCCTTTCGGCTTTTGAAAAAGCGGCTAGACAAATGTGGCATGTGACAGGTGGGTGGACGATAATGAACTTGCCTAACGATTTTTTCCTTGTACGTCTGGAGAAAGAATCAGACATGATTGAGATCCTTACTGGTGGTCCGTGGAAAATTTTTGGCCATTATCTTATGATGTAGAAATGGGAAGAAGGTTTTGATCCAATGAGTTCTGTGCTGACTTCGACGGGAGTATGGGTGCGTATCTCGGGCCTACCCTTTTCCATGTACAATGTCAACGCCCTTAAAGCGATAGCATCGGCTATAGGTAACCCACTGAAAATTGATATAAACACACTGGGATGCTTCAGAGGAAAGTATGCTCGAGTTTGTGTAAATGTAGACCTCACTCGACCTCTAAAGGGAGATGTCATCCTTAACGGCAAGAGACTACTACTGGAATATGAGAATCTCCATACTATCTGCTTTACATGTGGCTGTTATGGTCACAAACAAGACACTTGTATCTACGCGAACAAAGTTGATAAAAGTGTGCCAGAAGAGCAAGTAAAGGGAGATGATATGATCACTGAAAGGGAAGAGTGCAATATAGCTGAAGGCTCGACAAGCCCAAAAGTTGCCTCTCGAAGCGAGAAGGAACTTGGAATGGATGAGGGGCATGGGCCCTGGATGGTTGTACAGAGGAGGAGACAAGCAACTACTGGAAAATCCCGTTTTGAGAGTAGAGGAGATAATGCTTCTAACCAGATGAAGCAAATGTATGTAGGAAAGCAGGATCTGAGTATGAATACAGGAGGTAAAGACTATCCACAAAAGAGCCAATACAGAAAGAGGGTTCGTTTTAACCCTAGCACCACTACAGAAAATAGTGGAGAGAAAAAGGGAGATAGGGTCGCGACTGAGGGAAGACCCATAGCTATCCCTGCACAGATTCGCATTCTAAATAGAGCCGTCCCAAAAGATGCATGTGACCTTTGCAACCAATATGGGTAAAGAGAAAGGTAGTAGCAGTGGAATGAATAAGGATCCTCTTGTGACATATGAAAGATCTATGGATTGTGAGGGGATGGAGTCACATGTTTCCATAGTTCCAAATTCTCAAAAGTGAGTGATTTGGGGAGTAACACCCCTTTATCCCAAAGTATTAATGATAGGGATTATGTGGAATAGTTGTGGTACAATTAAGCGTAGTTTTCGTCGCTCCATGCGTTATTTTATGCGTAAATACAAGCCGGATTTTCTAGCACTCTTTGAAACTCATTGCTCGGGTACTGCTGCGGATGAGGTTTGTGCAAACATTGACTTTGATTCTATGGAGAGGGTTGAAGCGGAGGAACAGAGCGGAGGTATTTGGCTTCTTTGGAACTCTGATACATGTCCGTTGGTGGTTATTGAGAAAAATCGGCAATACATCTATGCGGTGGTGGGACAAGGAGAGGCAGCTTTCGCCCTTATTGTAACTTACATTGCTCCAGTTCCCCCACAGAAGGGGAGATGTTTGGGGGAAACTGGCAAATATTATTGAGTTAACAAACCTGCCTATTTTCCTAGGTGGAGATATGAACGTAATTAAAAGCCTTGAGGAGCGTCAGGGTGGAGCTTCTACATTATCACAAGATTCCTTGGCTTTTGGGAATTGGATTGAAAGCAATGACCTAATTGACATGGGATATGAGGGATCTCAATTTACCTGGGCTCGAGGTAGAGAGATACAAACGAGAATCATGAAAAGACTTGATCGGGTTCTAGTGAACACAATGTGCAAGGAGAAATGGCCCAATGCTTCGATAAGACATCTACCAAGACTCTCCTCAGACCATAACCCTTTGTTGCTCAGCCTATTCGGCGCAAGTAATGGTAATCCGAAACGACGACCATTCCGTTTTCAGGCAGCATGGTTTACACATCCAGACTTTGAGAAACTAGTTTCGGAGGCATGGGAAAGAATGAGTGATCTCCCAATAGCTTTGAGGAAGTTGCAGCGGACTCTTCAGGAATGGAACAGGGAGACTTTTGGAGACATCTTACAGAGAAAAGAGAGCCTGATTAAAAGACTGGAAGAAGTTTACGGTGAATTGGCAGTGAATCCGACTACAACCCTTATCGAATAAGAGAAAGTAGTGAGCATTGAACTTGACAGGACATTAGAACAGGATGAGCTGTTGTGGTATCAGAAATCAAGACAACAATGGTTGAAAGCGGGAGATAGAAATACGACTTTTTTCCATTTGTCGACAGTTATTAGACGACAACGCAACAAGATTGAAGCCATTAAGATGGACAATGGAGAATGGTGCCTGGATGCTGAAGAGATTGAAAAGAAGGCAGTGGAGTTCTTTAAAGAGCTGTATGGGCCTGGTACGTTACCGTAGTTGAAGGTAATTCCAAAAGGTGGCTTCCCATTCATAAATAGCGATATTATGAGTGGATTGGCCAAACCATTTACTGACCTAGAGATTGAGATGGCCATCAAGGGTATGGGTGCGCTCAAGGCACCAGGGCCGGATGGATTTCAACCTGTGTTTTACCAAAAACTTTGGAGTATAGTGGGAAAGTCCCTAATCTCATTTATACGCAACTTTCTGAGATCAGGTAGTCTACCGGCTGCTGCAAATGAGACTTTTATTGTGCCCATTGGAAAGGTCGCAAAGCCTGAGATCCTCCAACAATTCAGACCAATCAGTTTGTGTAACGTCTCCTATAAAGCTATTACGAAGATGTTTGCAAACCGTCTAAAACCTGTAATGAATTTACTTGTTAGCCCTTTACAAGCAAGTTTCATTCCAGGGCGGTTAATCTCGGACAACATAGTTCTGGCACAAGAAGCAATCCACTCTATGAAAAGTAAACGAGGGAGAAAGGGATGGATGGCTGTTAAACTAGATCTCGAGAAGGCATATGACAGATTGAGATGGGAGTTTGTAATTGATACTCTTCAGGATATCCAACTACCAACCGATTGGATTGGGAAGTTGTCAAGTTGCATTACTTCAAGTTCAATGAGAGTACTTTGGAATGGGGAATGTACGGAAAAATTCTCTATGACAAGGGGTTTAAGGCAAGGTGATCCGATTTCGCCATACTTGTTTGTGCTGTGTCTAGAGAGGCTAGGGCATTTGATTGACGATGCAGTAAATGAGGGGAAGTGGAAACCTATGAGAATATCAAGAGGAGGTCCTCCTATTTCGCATTTATTCTTTGCAGATGACATTCTCCTTTTTGCGAAAGCTTCAGTTGAACAAATAATGGTTATGAAAAATATTCTTGAAGACTTCTATGGAGCGTCAGGCCAGAAGGTAAGCACTGCAAAATCAAGAATATTTGTGTCCCATAATATGAGAGGCAGTTTGGAAGACCAGCTCAGTGCAGCTTGTGGTATTCAATCAACCAGAAATTTGGGTCTCTACCTGGGTATTCCCCTGATTCATGATACTGTGTCTCAGTCCTTTTTTAATCCTTTGATTGAACGAGTCTCATCTAGATTAGCAGGCTGGAAATCTAGCAAACTGAGCCTTACAGGAAGAGTGACCTTAGTTAAATCGGTGCTTTCTGCGATGCCATTATATACTATAAATGTCATGCTCCTCCCGATTGGGGTTACTAGCAAACTGGATAGAATTTGTAGAGATTTTGTTTGGGGAAGAAGGAGTGGGGAACGTAGGATCCATCTCATAGGCTGGAAGAAGATTTGTCTTCCTAAACAGTTTGGAGGGCTTGGTTTACGTTTGGCTGCAAATTCTAACCTAGCTGCTGTAAGCAAACTAGGTTGGAGATTGTTCATGCAGAGAGATCAAATATGGGCAAAAGTTCTTTTAAGAAAGTATACAGCAGGAGGGGTGGAATGGCCGAATAAGCTTACATTTAGTGGGGGAGCATCCTATATATGGAAGAGTATTGCAAAAGCTTATAACCAAGTTATTATTCCCAACTTGGGATGGAATGTGAATGATGGTATGAAAGTAAGATTCTGGAGTGATCCTTGGGTGACAGCGGAACCGCTCGCGAGAGCTTGCCAGCAACAACTCTCTGAACATTTACTCGAGTTAAAGGTAAAGGCAATCTGGCGAGATGATCAAACATGGGATTTACCTTACCTTGCTAGTAGATTAGATAACACTAATTTACTAAAGGTACTTGCGATGGGCCTATGGGAACAAGGGGGTGAGGATGTGATAAGATGGTTGCCTACAAAAAATGGAGTCTTCTCGATAGCCTCGGCAGCAGCTGCAATAAGGGAGTCTAGGCCTAGGAACCAGGTGAGGGAAGCAATGTTTTCACAGGTGTGGAAGCTCCAAGTACAGGAGCGAATAAGGGTCTTCCTCTGGCAATTGGCATGGGGCGCCCCTCTCACAAATAAAGAAAGGACTCGACGTCATCTGGCAGTGGACCTTTCCTGTGCAGCATGTCCGGGAATTGAAGAGAGCCTACTCCATTTCATTAGAGATTCTCTGTTTGCTAAAGTAATATGGGAAGCACTTGTGCCTACGAATCTTCACAGATCTTTCTTCCAGTTAGAGTGGGAAGAGTGGTTGTTTGAGAATACTAGTGTCGGTAGGGTTGACAATTTAAACATGGTGTGGAGGGATTTGTTCGCAACTGCTGTTTGGTGGATCTGGAGATGGCGGAATGCCAGGACATTCGCGAATGGTCACATTCCCTCTGATAAGGTGGGATTTATAATTAAATGACAGGAGGAGTATGTCCGAGCTATAGAGAGGGTAGAGAATCAGAAGGGATGACAGAAAATAGAAATCCAGGTGGGATGGAGGAAACCTAGCATGGGATGGTGGAAGCTCAATTCCGATGGGACTGCTAAAGGAACCCAGAATCATGCGGCAGCAGGGGCTGTTCTACGTGATGAAGATGGGAATTGGGTTAAAGGTGTTATGGTAAACCTGGGCTCTTGCTCGGCTCCAGCAGCGGAATTATGGGGAGTTATTTACGGACTGGAACTGGCGTGGGAGACGGGTTGCAGACAAGTTGAGGTTGAGATCGACTCTTTGCTGGTGGTTGATCTTATTGAGAAGGGAGTTGGTAGTTCACACCCACTTTTCAGCCTGGTAGCTCGCTGCCAAGGCTTCATTATTCGAGATTGGAGTTTACGCTTTAACCATGGCTATAGGGAGGGCAACCGGGTTGCAGATTCCTTGGCAAATTTAGCTTTTTCATATGATTTCGGTGTACATCGCCTTCAGATTGCACCTATTAGTGTTCGAACATTTATTGCTGAGGATAGGAGGGGAGTTACTTTTTCCCGGTTTGTGAGTTTGTAGTTTCAGTTTTCCTTAATAAATGCCATTGGCATGGAGCATTAATGCTCTTTCAGATCAAAAAAAAAATGTATATGTTTTATGTTATCATAATTATGTGATCATTTTCTTTTTAAAAATTTTAATATTCATAATTTATGTTACTTTAATAAAACAATTATGATTAATACAAGTAGAGACTTCACACGTATCTATACAAAAAGACTTGGTGCTGTTCAATTATGCAACTATATTTTTGTAATTTTATCATAATTTTTGTAATTTTATATAAGGTATATATAAATATGTGATCATTTTCTTTTTAAAAATTTCAATATTCATAATTTATGTTACTTTAATAAAACAATTATGATTAATACAAGTAGAGACTTCACACGTATCTATACAAAAAGACTTGCTGTTGTTCAATTTTTGTAGTTTAAAATTTCAACCTTATGTTAATTACAATCATTTTAACATGGATCGTACGAACCGTTTCGTGAGTATAATAACACTTCACCCCAAGCTTGATTGTATATTTATCTTAAATAAATATAGCTTTCTTTGTTTAAATATTTTAAAAATGATTCTTGAAAAGTTTAATTTCTTTTGATTTAAAATAGTAATAGACGATTTTTGATAACCGAAAGAGCCAGTCATCTGTACAAATTTTGGAGCGACCGTAAGAAATAATGGATTTACTATATAAATAGAAACAATTTGGTTTACTAGGCTTTTTCTATTTTTGTGTTTAGTAAATGTATCCCTTGACAGAAAAGTGTGTAGAGTTTGAGAATAAATACAAAAGGATGGGGTATATTTACTTAATTGAAATAAATAAAAGGTTAGTTACTACTATAGTTTTTCAAAAAAGTCTAGTTACCAAAATTGCCCATTTTAATATGATAATAGTTATTAATACAATTTTAATGTTAAATATAAATCAATTTAGGGCAATTTAACTAGGCTTTTTTTATTTTATTTTAAGCTAGTAACTAGGCTGTTTACATAAATTGATTTAGGAACTATACCACTCCCTCTAATTTTTACCCTCAACCTTAAATTGGAATAGCCGCTTCTCTCTTCTCTCGGAACTAGATCTGGAGGTCCTCTTTCAAATCTGAATTCGCTCTTCTCCACCTTGTTTTCTTTTACATTCTTCTCCCCCTCTCTCAATTTCTCTCTACCTCTCTCGAAACTCCAACCACCGTCCCAAATCCACCGCTCAACCGCCATCGGAGGAGGACAAATGCTTTCCCTGTTCTTCGCAGTCGCCCCAAATCCAGCCAGGTAGGTAGAACCAGTTGCATATTTTTTAGGTAAGTAGGACGATTTGCTCTCTTGGTTGTTAATCTTCTACGGGTTGCTTTCTTATGTGCTCAGGTTGCTCTCTCAATTGCCTCCTGCTTCTTCTCGCACTTGCAATACACCAACCAGTCCTTGGTATCCATGTTTAACAGTAGTATTGTTTAGGTATTGTATGATGTAAGCTAGAAAATCAAGCTGTTTTCAGAAGTGTAAGAAAGTTGTATACATAATGCACTTATGCATAAAGAATATCTTGCAAACTCACATTCATCCATGTTTGATCCCGCTTTTGTCTTTCTACTTTTAGATGTAACACTTATATTAAACATATCAACCACCGCCCCAAATGCTTTCTACTTTCTCGATTCATTCTCTCCTGACTTTTGATTTATTCAATTGTTGGAATGACTAATTTGGGGTCTAAACTTATTGTAAGATTTGAGCATGCAAATTAGTATGTCTTTGGAAATGGCACCATGCTTTGTTTTACATCTCTCAGTTGAAATGTTTTGGTTTTGATTGTACTTGGTTGGAGATATTTGCAGCTGAAGTACAAGTTATCCATGACAACAGAGTTCATGATCCGTAGTTTTTCTCCCACATCTACCTTTAAATTGAAGGTGTGAGTAACTAAATCAAGAAAATGTTCATGTTTTTAGCTGTTATGTATACTTCTTGATGAATTAAAAATGTTTTCTTGCAGGTAATCCAAGCAACTCGTATACCAAAGTTATAGCCGGAATAGGGCACTGTGTAATGTAAACAGGTCTGTATGCCAATCTATTTCGTAGTTGCGTTACTAACAAGCCTTCAAACAAACCAAGCAATAATTCAGCAATGAAAGTTAACTTGTATTATACATGATGCTGCATAATTTGACACTTAAACATATTGCATTTTCATTTGCATCTATGTGCAGACGTGTACACTGAGGAGGAAGATGAGTTTATGCAACACTGAAACTACAAAGGTTGATGAACAGAAACCAGTAAAGGATGATGAGTATATGCAGCAATGAAATCATTAAGGCTAGAAAAAATGTTGTAGTTGCATGCAGCAGGTGAGTATATGCTCCATGAGAAGTAGGAATAGAGTTTGGGGTTTTCCCTTCCAAACTCATATTTTGTCATTATAAATTTCATGATTATAGAATCTGGACTTTTCTTGGACTTGGAATGACCACTTACACTACTTTTGGTATTTTGTCCTTATAAGTTGCAGTAGATGGGTTAATTATGGTATGAAAATTTGAATTTTTGGTATGTAAATTTGTGGTACGATAATTTCTAGTATGATAATTTATGGTATGAAATTTATGATATGAAATTCTGGTATCTGAAATTTTGGTATGTGAAAAATTATGGTGTGTGAAAAATTATGGTATGTGAAAATTCTAGTATGTGAAAAATTCTGGTATGCGAAATTCTGGTATGTGAAAAATTCTGTTATGATGAAAAATTCTGGTATGATGAAAAATTCTGGTATGATGGAAAATTCTGGTATGTAATTCTGGTATGTAATTTTGGTATGTAAAATTCTAGTATGTAAAATTCTAGTATGTAATTGGTATGTAAAATTCTGGTATGAAATTTATATCAAAAAAAAAGAAAAAAGAAAAAAGAAAAAACATAGTTGAAGTATTGGCATTGCAGAGAGATCCTTGTAGAAATTTCTAGTGTAAAAAATCTAGTATGACAATTTCTGGTATGACAAAATTCTAGTATGACAAAATTCTGGTATGACAAAATTCTGTTATAAACTTTTCGTATGATAATTTCTGGTATGAAATTTCTGGTATGAACATTTGGTATGAAATTTCTGGTATGAGAAATTCTGGTATATGAAATTCAGTCCAAAAAATAAAAAAGAAAATAAAAAAGGCAAGAAAATTAATAAAAAGAAAATAATTCAATAATTAAAAATTAAAAATTATACTTATATAACAAATAACAAACATCATTTATTCTTTCTTTTTAAATAGAAGGGTTAATAATTTTTACCTACTACTAAATGAAAGTGGTAAAAAATTTGGGGTACACTTTCTTAAACAAAAACTCAAAAAAGCCTAGTAAGTCAAATTCTCCCATCAATTTATGGGTAAACCTACATCTATATTGTAGCCATATATACTTGGGTAAAATGGGAGAGTGGGTATGTTTTGTAACCATGAGCATATAAAGAGCCCCAAGTTAATAAAGATTTATTAAAATAAAAGGAGGATATTAAGGAAATCAGAATATCTTTTTCTCTCCATTTATTAAGCAAAAAATTATTACAAAACGGGAAAGTAAATATCTTTATCTCTCCATTCATTAAGGAAATCAAAATATCTCCATTTATTAATGAAATCAAAATATTTTCCGGAATATTCGTCCTTTCCAACTTGCGTTCATCCATGACGACGATATTGAGATTTCCGCAGCAACATGTGTACATAATCGTCTGAGACTGCAAACATATGTACATATATAGTTAATCAGTAACATTTTCGCAGGAAAAAATGTACATAATCACTAGAGACTGCAAACATATGTACATGCAAACACAAAAACTGTACATATTCTAATCGACATCATGTTATATGTACACACAAAATATGTCTTTGTATCATCAAACCCCTATCCAAATGTACACGAACTGCATATTTGGTACATATATAGTTATTTAGTAATATTTTCGCAACATCATATGTACATAATCAACAACATTTGTACATAATCAGCAACATATGTACATAATCAACCCATATCCGAATATATCATACCTGGCTATGGCGACTAAAGCTAATATCGGCTTGCTCACTGTCGAACGCCCTCCACCGCTAGCCGCGGACATCGTTGTTGCTCTTGATCTCTTGTTCTTCATGAACTTGAACTTGAGGCGGTTGTAAAGGATAGCACGACTCCACCTCGTTCTCACTCTCGCCGCAATCGCCAAAGCACGATCTACGGCCTCCCGCACAGCACGACCTCGGCGCGGAGCCGATGTCGACGAAGAAGAAGGGTTGAGTCGTCGAAATATTGAATTGAAGACGAATTGAAGAATACTGGAAAATCTTCCGATAATGGCGGATACGTCACCGCGAGGATGCCATACGACGGCAAAGACGAATTGAAGAAAGTCAGTCTTCCGATAATGGCGAATGTATAATACTGGAAAATATCACGGTTACCTTCTTTAGCTGATCTCCTATTTTATTGCTTAATTAATTTATTTAACCAAATAAATAACTTCCATTAATTTAGTAACTGCCTATTAAAATATATATCATTAATTACTAGTTTAACTTTTTTTTTTTTAAAATGTAAAATAACGGCCTAGTTTGTTTTTTTAGAAAAAAAAGTTACCCTACCCCCTTAATCTTCTCTATATACTTTATGAGTTGAGAATACTGAGATACAGAAATGGTCAAAATATTGAAACAAAAAGTATAGTTCTTGATGTGCAAAAATAATCAATGTGAAATCATATTACTTTCAAAGGCGTAGGTGGGTTGGTCTTAGGTTGGTGTTGGTTTATATTGACAAAAGTCATACGATGAATACCTCTTTTGAATTTATAAAATAATATTGGATTTTTTTCGTTTGGTACTCCTAAGTTTTTTACTTTTTCAGTTGGTGTCCAAATTTTTTTACGTTTTCGTTTGGTACCCCCGGGTTTTTGGCATTTCCGGATGGTGTCCAAGGTTCTTCATATTTCCGCTTGTTACCTTGAGGTTTCGGTTTTTCCGTTCCGTACCCTTATTTTTTTTATTTTTTTTTGTCTAAAACAACGTTTTTTTTTTATTAAATTTATAAAAAAAGGAATAAAAAACAGTTCTATATTATAAATTTCGAAGACAAGTATATTTTAATTAAACAAATTTAATCAAATATTCATAAATTATGATAATTCTTAAAATATAAGATTTTTACATATTATTTTATAATTTTAATATATTTATTATTATTTGATACATTATCATAATTTACATCAAAACATGAAAATAAAACTATGTTTTATACAAAATAATTTTGGACACTTTTGGTAACTAGGCCTTTTTGAAAAACTAGAGTATTAACTAGAGTTTTTAATGTTTCAATTAAGTAAATATACCCCAACCTTTTGTATTTATTTTCAAACTCTACACACTCTTATCTCAAGGGATACATTTACTAAATACAAAACTAGAAAAAACCTAGTAAATCAAATTATTTCAATAATAATTTTTATAAAGAAAATTTGTATCATCAATTTTTTCTATAAAAAATATTATTATCGAATATATTTTATTTATCATGATATATGAAATAAAATCATTGATAAATGTATAACGTAGAATATTCAAAACGGACATTCAACTTTTTTAAAAAATGAATATCATATTATTTTAGAAGATTTTACCCAAAATATACACTCTCCCATCGAAGCAAAATTTTCTTTTATATAACACTAATAGGGATATGAATCATCCAATATTATATAATAAACCAACAAATAAATCCACGGACTATACCAACAACGAAATATCATATAGATATAAATTATGTTTAATTTTAAAACATAATAAATTTCTCATGTTTTGATGCAAAATATGATAAAGTATCTAATAATAATAAATATATTAAAAATCATAAAATAATATGCAAGAATATTATATTTTAAGAAATATCATAATTTGATAATATTTGATTAAATTTGTTTAACTAAAATATACTTGTCTACCACAAAATAAAATAAAATATACTTGTTTGAAATTGATAATATAGAATCATTATTATTATTATTATTATTATTATTAGTATTATTATTATTATTATTATTATTATTATTATAAATTTGATAAATGAAACGTTATTTTAGACAAAAAAATAAGAAATAAGCATTCGGAACGGAATAACTAAAACCTCAGGGGTACCAAACAAGAACGTGAAAAACTTTGGGCACCATCCAAAAAAGCCAAATACACGGGAGTACCAAACGGAAACGTAAAAAACTTTGGGCAACATCCTGAAAAGCCAAAAACTCAAGGTACCAAACTGAAAATTCCAATATTTAATATAAGCCTAAAGACATTTGGCTACTTTTAAACCTATTTTCTTAAACAACGAATTCAACGAACCTAAAAACGCTCCCTTTTCTCTCTTCCCCAAATGTCCCGAAAATATCCAGCAACCCTAAATCGACTTTCTTCTCTGCTAACCCTCCCTTGCTCCAGCAACGAAAACTATGAAGTCCACCCCTAAAATCAAAGAGCGCAATCCTCTGTCAAGTCTTCGCCAAAAATAATCCTTCTTGGCTGCTCAAAAAAAACGAAGTAATCATGAATATCTTCTACAATACAAAAAAGAGCGAGAAGTAATCAAAAGCAAGAATAGCGTTCCAAAAATGGTGAGGCAATGTTGGAAGAGGAGAAGAAAGAAGAGGGACAAAAGAAGAACGATTGGGGGTAGTTACTGGCACCTGGAGTGCTGATTTTGTGTTGCGATTGTGTGGTCTCATAGATCTGTAAGATCTGAACTACTAAGGCTCCATGACTCCCAAAATCAAGAACTCAGATTGTTGTCTTATGAACCTAGAAATAGTGACTCTAATCCTGACCTATTCACAAACAAGATGGCGAAAAAAAGGTGAAGGAGGTGAACAAAGCTAAACTGCAAAGCGGAACAATGATGAACAATTTTGCAGGCCCTTGCAACCTTTGCTTCCATTCATTTTGCGGCTTAATCAGGTTGTCCTCTTCCTTTCTTAGGCTTGCTTTTGCTCTCTGTGCAATAATCTGATCCGTTTGATATTATGTCCTGATGTTGAAATCTATTATGCTGATTTTATGTTTGATTTGCTCAAATCTCTTGTAGAAATATTTCTCCATTATAAATGGAGCTCTGTGAAAATTATCTAGCTAATTTGTTTGTGTTGGATGATGGATAAAGTGTGTGATGTTCCAAAGAATCTTGCCAAGGAAAACCAGAACCAGGATGAGTGTATTCTTGCCAAAAATAACATCTTACCAAAAAATAAAAATGTTGAAGCTAATAAAGAACAATCCCCTATGAAGCAAAAACCAAAGAAATCCTTGATGATGATGCTAATTTAGAAGACTACCTCAAGCTACTGTGTAAATGAAATCCGATTTCACAAAAATTAGGGAGTCCTCCCTGATGGGGAGAATCTTTGAAATTCCTTTAGAATTCAATATGAACAGGCAATCATGTCCGAGTCTATCTCTTGATCTATGTATGAAATTAAATAGGAACCTTTGTATGCCAATGTGGAATAGACCTTACACTGGTGCTACTTCCTCTGAGTATATTAATATACGGTTTTTAAACTATGTCCCTGCTTGTAGCTTTCACTGTTGGTTTTTCTTCTGGAGGGTCTTGATGAGTAGTAGGCACCGGAACAAATGGAAACCATGTTGCTGCTATAAGGAAACAAGATCAGTTGTGTGGAACCCATGAAAGTGCATCTCCACATTCTATCCAAGGAAGAGAATTAAGAAGAACAATATGAATAATAAACTGATTATAAATGGGAATGTCCAAATTTTTGTTGCAAAGTCTGATGTTTCTATCTCCAAGTTTTGGTCTCTTTGTAAGGCTTTGCCTTTCCTTTTCTTTTCTGTGTATGAACACAAACCAGTGAATAAATGGAACCATAATAGCACGAAAATTCCAACCTTACTTAGATGCAAAACACAGGCCGAGAAACCAAAATATAGAGAATTCTAACTTCTGCAGGAAATCAAAGTTATAGCCCCGAACAAAAAATGATCAATTGTGGTAAGGTGAGACTAACCTCCGGTAGCGATCATACATAAAGGGATGACCAAACTAAATGCTAAACGAAAGGAAAAGGAGGACAAAGCTTCATCAAGCTTAATGGCAACACCATCTCTGATTATCTGGAAGGACCTAAAGCTAATTTGATGAGTATAGTGATACCAATATGACACAAGCTCATGCCTAAAAATAAAATAAAAACCTTGAAACCTTTAAAACCCCTCAAGAACGAAGTACTTACTTGGCTGCTATTTCAAACCTTAATTGAAGAAAGACCACTCTCATCAAACAAACTCTCAAATTGAAAAAACTGCAACGACTAAACACCCCTGACCAAAGGATCCATAAGGATTTGTTGATTCTGGAAGTAATCATGGGTATTCCACCCAACAAATCAAAATTATCTTAATGAAAATCGCTTTCTGGAATTGCAGAGGCATGAAGAAGAAAATTTTCTAGACGGACCTAAACATTACTTGTAAGAACTACAAAATTCAGATGATCATGCTAGCAGAATTGAAAACGAGTATGGAACCTGATGAAAAATGCTGGAAATGGGCAGGCTTCAATAATATATGTTTCGGCCCTGCAGATGGTTTATCGGGAGGACTATGCCTCCTTTGGAAAACTATCAAATTTTAAATGAAAAGGTTGAGATAACCACTAAAGAAAAAAGGTATATTACGGTACTGCACAAGAATCTTAAGACCATTACTAGCATCCACATTACCTTTATATATGCTCCTCCACAGGAGAATCAAAAAGAAGCATTCTGGACCCAGCTAAAAAATCATATCAACTTAAAGTAATTTTTCCTCATTGATTAAAGGTGACTTTAATGACTTGCTACAACTCTATAATAAGAAAGGAGGTGCAGATCTAAACACTAATAGAACCAAGAGGCTCCATGAGTTCACTCAAAAGTGCAATCTTTCTGACCTTGCAACTAAAGGAAATAATTTCACCTGGAGGAAACGCAAGGAAGGTGTTGATAATACCTTTGAGAAACTTGACAAGGCTTTGGCCCACCAAGAAGTAATCCAAGCATACCCACAAACTTTCACATGGAACCATGCTTTCACTACCTCGGATTATTGTCGTATTTTGATAAATCTCCAAAATCCAGGACATCAAACTAGGAATAAACCTTTTCGATTTGAAATGGTGTGGACGCAAATAAAAGACTGTGAGAATATAATTAAACAAACTTGGAGAACACAATACCAGGGGACACATATGTATAACTTCGTCAAAATGATTAGTCTACTTAAGGTCAAATTGAAAGCTTGGAGTAAAATAAATTTTGGAAACATCAACAAGCAAGTGGGCGACGTGGAAACTTCCTTTGAAAAGTTGCAAAGTATGACCATCACAAATTACTCTTTGCAATGTGAAGCTAAGCTAAATAGATTAAATAAAAAAGGGAATGTCTCATTAACTACCAACACAAGTATTGGATCCAGCGAGCAAAATAAAATCATCCAAGTTTGGGTGACAAAAACACGAAATTTCATCACCGTAGAGCAACGGGAAGAAGAAATCACAAAAATATAGCGGTCATTAGCACCAACAATAGGATGGTGCTAGCTTCAGAAGAAGAAATTGAGAAAGAATTTATCTTGGACTATGAAGCTAGATTCAAAGCCTCAAATATAAATTTAGTTGAGCTCCAAAAACAAATTGAAATTTTGCAAAATGAAATTACAGAAAGAAATAATAGTATGCTGACGGGACCCTTCACATATGAGGACATAAAAACGGCAACCTTTGAGATTGGATGCGATAAATCCCCGGGGCCTGGTGGTATGCGAGGAGACTTCTTCCAAAATTATTGGCACATCGTGGGCCCGGATGTCATCCGGGCAGTTAAGAGTTTCTACAGAACTGGAAAAATCCTCAAGCAAATTAACCACACATTCATTCCCCTGATCCCAAAAACTGATAACCCATCACTAACATCACACTACACGCCTATCAGTCTCTGTTCAACGCTTTATAAAGTCATTGCAAAGATCCTAACAAATAGACTTTGAAAATCCTTCCCAAGCTAATTCACCCATATCAGGGTGATTTCACCCAAAATAGATCTATCCACGACAACATTCTGATTGCCCATGAAAATTTCCACGGCTTTAGTTCAAAGAAAGGCAAGGAAGGCTATGTGGCCATCAAACTTGATATGAAAAAAGTGTATGATAGGGTGAAATGGCCTTGTATTTTGGTCATTCTCAAGAAACTGGGATTTGTAGAAAAATTTATAGTATAGATTAAAGAATGCATTTCGACAGCCTCCTACTCTATTTTAATCAATGACAACGCGACTATGATCATCCACCCTACCGGAGGCCTTCGACAAGGTGAGTCATTATCCCGCTAATTTTCAACCTAGTTACTGAAGTACTGGCCAAAAATCTACAGAAAGCTAGTATTGAGGATAAGAAAAATAATGGTTTCCCAATCACTAGAGCGGGAACCACTATCTCATTCTTAACATTTGCGGATGACATTATTATCTTTTCAAAAGGAACCAACCAGGCATGCAATAAAGTTTTGGATATCTTGACAAGATACTGTCAAGTCTCTGGACAAAGAGTAAATTACCATAAATCGGCTTTCCAAAAATCGAGAAATCTAGATAATCAAGCAAAAGAATGATACAACAAAATACAAGTATCTTGTCGAGCAACTGTTTGGAAAAATACCTGGGCTGCCCAATCATCAATGGACGGGTAAATAAATCTATATTTGAAGACGTCATTGAAAGCTCTAGGAAACAGTTAACCAAATGGAAAGCATCCTCCTTATCTCAGGAAGGACAAACGATACTCATTAAAACAAACCTAAATGCAAAACCCAACTACATAATGCAAAGTTTTATGCTCCCATCATCCATACACAAAGAATTAGACCAAATCAATAGACAATTTTTCTAGAATAAAGGATCAAACTACCACCCTCTAATAAGTTGGGATAGGATTTGTAAACCAAAGGACAAAGGGGGGTTTGGGATAAGAAAAGCTGAAGATATGAACAAAGCTTTACAAATGAAACTTATATGGAAAATCATGGCAGAAACAGACAATATTTGGGTCAAA
This sequence comes from Fagopyrum homotropicum, assembly GCA_033239125.1. Taxonomy (NCBI): domain Eukaryota; kingdom Viridiplantae; phylum Streptophyta; class Magnoliopsida; order Caryophyllales; family Polygonaceae; genus Fagopyrum; species Fagopyrum homotropicum. The sequence continues at coordinate 11,460,922 of BSWB01000001.1, forward strand.
ATTATTAAGGAAAAATATCTGGAGGGGAGCTAGTTGTGGAAGTACAAATTGGGCAAAAATACGTCATGGCAATGGAAGAGAGTGATGAATTTACGCCCAGGTATTGAACAAGAATTAAATGGAATGTCGGTGACGAAAACACTATTAGGATTTGGAAGGATCATTGGATTGAAGATTGCCCTTTAGAACAACTAGTTCTAAACAAAGAATCAATAACCAATATTGAGGACACAATAAGCACCCTCATTACGAACAAGCAATGGGACTAGGTGATGATAGAAAATCTGAAAACCAGTTGAACAGTCCAAACATTATCAATAACATATTAAGTCATCCGCTCCTGATGAGCGATATTAAAGATAGACTCTATTGGGCTCTAAGTAAGGGTGGTTGATTCCGTACAAAAGATTGTAATATCCCAGTTTTGACCTTCACCGCCCCCGCGGTGAAGAAGGCCGCCCCTGCGGATTTGCCACAAATTGTGCCCGATCTGTTTTCGTTTGTTTTATCTTCTTTCCATAGATAGAAGATCCAATCTTCTATCTTATAGGTCGTCCTTCCTTATCTCCTTCTAACCCTAAAACGCATTTCCTTCTATCTTTCCAGCCCGCCTCTATATATTTCCGTCTTTTCTTCCTTTTCCCGTTTCTTGCATTCGTTCTTCAACCTTGAGAGCTGCAACCGACTTCCTTGCTTCTTGTGATCTTGCTGAACGTGTAAGTCTTCTCCTTTGAGTTTATCGTCACGTTCATGTAGTCGTTGCATGCCTTTCCCTTCTATTTCGTTTTATTCTTCGTTATTCCCTTTTCTTCTTCTCCAAGGATCAACCTTGAGCCTTGATTCTTGTGGAGCGTTCCGTTGTTGATCCTTTGATGCTCACCGGCTCCCTTGGTTGAGTTGTGAAGTGTGAGAGTGCTGGAAGAACAAGTTTTGGCCTTGTCGTGAAGTGGTCCTCACCCGACGATGTATACGACTCAGCAGATCCCGGAGTCGAGGCTGGGCGGCGTCGAGGATGGGTGACGTCTCAGCTGGGCGGCGTCTCGGCGTTACTGGAGTCTGGTCGGTCTGGTGCAGTCACGTGTGGAAGCCCGGCGGTGGTCCTTGAATTGGCTTCTGGTTTGTAGCGAACTCGTAGGTGTAGTGTGCGTTGATTAATTTAGGGTTAGATTAGATTAACGCTGGATTAGGTTAAACTAAATTAAGGGAAGGTTAGTGTAAAGTTTGGGCCGATTGAAGGTTATTTGGGCCAGTTAATTTGGGTCTGCTCATCCATCAAAACAAATGCTGAATGAATAATTTGTTACTCGCACGGAACCGCTCTTCGGTTTTTAATTAAAAAAAACGGAATTATTATACGGGTTACATAATTTATCATTTTATGTGTATTAAGGTCACATAAAATGATAGAATTTACAATTTGTTTTATTTATTTAAAAAGAATAAAGGTTGGCGGATCGGAATCCGATTCAATCGGTATTAAACAGAAATTAAAATTTTATGGGTATTACATCAGTGCCCTCTTAAAATAAGTTTCGTCCCGAAACTTAGAATAATGTATCTAATCAAACGAATTTTTTTGTATAACTTGGTTTCATTAAGTCTCGTTTTCTAACATGTAACTACTCAATCATCCGAATCAAGCACACGTCAAAGAAAACACATTTACTCAATCCAAAGTAAAAAAATGAAAAGTCAAACCACACAGCATTTGAGTACTAACTCGTCGGTACAAAAGTAGTAGCTAACCCCGCATAAAACTCGGGATAATTACGTCTAATACTCTCCTCTATCTCCCAAGTGGCCTCATCAACTCCTCGTCTAAACCACTGGAACTCTACAAAAGCATGAACCGGCTAAATTTTATGATCTTCATAGCTGATGACGTGTCTCGGGTTCGGTAGGTACCCTCTCAACGGTTTAGTTTTCTAAACTTACTTCCATCTCTTTTGATGACTCTATCAAACCAAAAAAAACTTTTGCTTCCACTTGGCCGACTTGCTTTTTCCTTTCGAAAGTTCCCGACTATCGATTCTGAAATAATGATCTTAAACTTGTGTCGGCACTTTACTAAGTGCCTAATGCTCTTTGTAATACAAACCGCTTGGCCCGGTTTCCTCAATGTGACCTAATCGGATCGTTCCTTAATTAATGGGTTTTCACCTACTTCTTGTCAAGCTTTCAAATATATATAACTCAAAACAAATCACACACCCAAGTGGACCTTTTCATATAGATCTCTAATTCCTTAACTTGAAATCATAGTTCACCTAACATTGATTTTCTTCATCTGCGGATTATGGGCCTACCACACTTCTAGTGTAACACCCATTAGTCACAATGGCGTCTTTCTGAGGGTCAACATGATTTACCCAACTCCCGCCTATACTTCCCTCCTGCTACTAGCAAGATCCTCTTCAAACAGACCCTTACTCTCTTACTCAACCGTAGTCTGTTCTTAACCACCCAGAAAACAACTTCTAACCCGATTATCTCCATATCCTTAGATCATCCCAGAAGGTTGTCGTTGCTTACTTGGGTAATCCTCCAAGGCATCGGTAAAGTTACCTCTCAAATCCGCAGTCACTAATGTCTCTTCTTATCGGTACCTACTCGTCAATACCAACCAACCTTTACACGTCCTCAGTTGACGTCGTTTAATCTATAATTGACTTATCTCCATATCCCGGACTTACTCTTCTCATACCTATAATGGCGTTAAATTTCTTGGTGCGCATCATCTGCTCGATTAATCCTTTCATGCTTTGCTAATTCGTTTTATCTTCCACACTTCTGTTTTCCTTAGACTAACTCTACTTCTCAAGCCCAACTGGGTCATTCATCTTAACATAAATAGCCATTCCAATTCTTCAACGATAGCTGGTAAGTGTCTTGGTAGTTCTGATGATTTTAGTTATCATCCCCTTGTAGTTCCCCTTGCATGGACCATCGGTGTTGATGACTTAGGTCCCGTGATGATTGGGGTTACTTTGAACTTTCAAGTCCACCAAATCCGTTCTCATATATACATTCCTTCGCTGGTGTTACCGGCAATATTGCCTTCATGAAACTCCATTGTTTCCGCTACAAGGCTTCAACTCTTTGTTACCGGCATTGTGATTTCTTTCAAATTCCTATATCTTTGAGGAGGTCAAAACCACTCCACACTTGTAAAATCTACATTTTTGCTTTTACACTCCATTGTAAGTATGCCTTCCATGCACCTTAGACTCTCATATCTGGGTCGACATTTTATCTCTTTTGGTCTCTCAAGCTTGTCTTGTGAACTCTTCTACTAGGTGACTCGTCTTATAACAATTTCCTCCCTTGAATCGGTCTCAACTTTCAATTGATCATTACTGCCCATTTCATTTTGGAACCTCAGTTACGTTGTACTCTTGCATAGATTCTACAAAGGCATCCTCATCTCAACACTTTATTCCAATTTAGCAAGCCCTGCCTTTTGATAAATGACTTTCCTTCTTACTGGTTAAGTTATTCTTTTTGTTTACACCTTATCCATCCTAGCGTTATCGGTCCGATGCGTATGACTTGTATCAAACACCTATCAGTACCATTTGCATTAGAAACCTCAGTTGTATATGATTTCCTCAAAAACCTCAGTTGTCCTTATGCTCGTGTCGCTTTACCTTCTATAAATCTTTACGTCCCAATAGGATAGTTACCCCTTTGAGTTTTCTCGTACTCGCTTTACGAACCACGTTGGTTGGTCTTATTACTTTCATCAACTCTTATGTCATCAATCCAGCCTGAATTTTCAATGGAGTACCTCCATTTTTCATTAAACTTTTATATATATACCTTTCGGTAATCATCTTATTGGTGTAATACCGGATCCATATCAGCCTTTAGTCATTCAACTTTACTCCTTCTCATGTCGGTTCTAGCCATCCTGTAGAATCCATCTGCAATCACCTCACAACTCGGCCACACATTTCACCACGGCTTTAAATCACACTCTCTATGTTTGTGCCTCCTTTGTAATTCTAATTATTCTATATCACTTCTTTAAATCACAAGGGTTTCCCCTGTCATTCTCGACAGTTTGACACCACTTTTTTCGGAGGAGCACCATCAGTACTATTTGTGTGGAATGTTAAGACTTAGAACATGTTCACAATTATCTGTTTCTTCTTACTCTTCTAGTTCTTCTTATAGGGATCCCCCCATACTAACTTTGATATGTATCTTTCCTTAGTCAGTAGTAAGCAACTACTCACAAAAATTCTCTTTTACACCATTACTATCATCAATGGTCCTTACCGACCGTCAAGAGCTTCTCTTTAATTTCTTTATTAGAGTTGTCATATTGGACTCATTCAATGTTATCATCAAGGGTACTAGTACTTGTATTGATTTAACTTCACCATTACCGTCGTTAATCTTTGGAATAAATTCACTAGATGTCAATAATATTCCTTTATAACCTTGTGGTTAATCTTCTTATCTGTCAACCAATCATCACTAGTTAGCCACCACGTGCAAATTCTCTGTTGTTACCCATTAGTCTGTAGTTGACCTTCTATAAGATCGTAGACTTACTTTTCTTCTATCTCTTTTGAGGTTTGATATACGAGGTGAAAAATTATACTCCCTTAGCTCCTTCTACAAATTACACTCCTATAAGAGCCCTATACTCTTACGAGTCTAGTTGTACTTTCGTCTTCCGTCAACGGGCTTATAAATTCTTCTACGATAACTTGTAGGCATTTCTCCATGATTCTTTTTACCCGAATTATTATCCACTGGCGGTTCTCTGTTATGACCCGCTAGTGTTATTAGCTTAAATCCCTTCGTGAGTGATAAATTGTTAGAGGCCCTCTTTTTACCAAGACCATTCTCTTACACCCTCATCCATTGGGGTGTTGCTTGTACTTCCGCCTTTATAGAAATCCGGTCTTTGTTGTATCCCGATCCTTGTTGTAATTCTTGTGTATTCTAGGAGGTTATACCACTTCCATGTTGGTGAAATTTGCCTCTCCCTTTCTAGGAACCTATAAGGTTTCCTTTTTCGGCTCTTTAATTCTTCGTATCGGGATGGACAATGTATCTCATCTTGACTCCTACACTTATGTTTGTCTTGGTTTCCCATCTTGATTGTGGTGGCAAGTAGCTTGTCAAGAGTGATCATCTTCCGCTCTGCTTCTAGCCTCAAACTTTCACCTTCTGGTCCGTCGGTAAGCTTAGATTCAATGCTTCTTGTGTGGATCGCGACTATATTTCACCTTGATTTTCATGCCCATGTGTGTTTCTGAAGGTATCCGCTTTGTTTGTAACGTTACTTTACACCACACTAGAAAGAACCAATGGGTTGTCTTTTTCAATTTGTACATTTTTCGGTCATCTAACGCTTTTTCCGGAACTACACTCATGTATATTCTTCATTTGATCCTATTGAGTTGACTCGGGATTCCCTTCTTGTCATCGTCGGTGGTGTTGTCTTTTAGTCTTCACTTTTCCGTCTCGACGTCCCTCAACAAGCTCAAAGGAGTTGTCCTCCGTTTGTCTACCCTAATGCACATAAGATGTGCATCCTAATACTCACATTGACACCCTTCAAAATCTACTTAGATGTGTCAAAGGGGTGAGAAACTCATTATGTTATCTCCGTTAAGGACATTACATAACTATAATTTCTACTAATCTTCGGCATATACCTATCTATATCACAAATCTTTATAAACAAGCTAATAAGTCAACATAAAGTAAAAACCTAAAGTCCATACTAAGCATACTGAGATCCGCGGTAGTAGTGGTGGTCAGTCGTACTTTCTATCCCCAACCAGACTATGCATGCATTTGAAAACCAAAAGTCCTTTTTAAAACTCAGATCCCTTTTCGGGTTCTGCTTAAGTACTTATTCGGTCTTTCAAAAGATTTCATGTGCCATTGTTGCCAACCTAGCTCTGATACCATATTGTAACACCCCAAATTCTCAGAACTCTAGACATTACTAGTTAAGACCTCACAATGGGTCCCGACCTTAGTTTGACAATAATTTTACTAGGATCTTGCAGCAAGACACAAATAAGAAAAAACAAAATTCATAAAATAGTATTTTGAAGAGATGAATGCAACAACGTCTAACAACCTATAGTACTTAAACAACGGAAAAGACTAACTATCTTTAACAAGAACAAATATACAACAAGGTGAACACCCAACCCCACTTTAAGGAGTACGGAGACCCGGCTGACCACTACTTCTGGATCACTTAGTTGCTGCTCTAACAATCCATTTATTATCTTTACTTAGGTCATTCACTCTTACTAATGATACTTATTTTGTGACACGAGGAATTCCCAAACCTCCCCTCCGCCCCCGTGTAACCATCAGGAATGGATTCGATGCATCTCACCTTGTACCTGTATGGTCTGGGTATAGAGAACCTCCCAGTCTCCTGGCAGAGCTGGGCAGTGATGTCACGGCCCGTTATACATACACTTGGGCCTTAAAACATAATAATAAAAGTCGTCCTATCAAATTATTATTATAAACACACATCGCACATACCACTATTATCATTCAACTAACATTCAGAACTGGCTAAGTAAGTCGCAAGGACTTACCTGAATCAAACCACAACTCTCACAATCTCAACTCGGTCTGCAACCGTAGAAACTCAAACGCCTGTCATACAAGGCACGTGGATTAAAATACATCCCAAAATCTTAGAAGCCTATAACTTCTAAGATGCACAAACTCATCAAGAGAAAATTACTAAAATGTCCTCTTAAGGTAAAATGACTATTTTACCCCCGGTCCCGAAACTCCCATATTTGTCTATAACTATTTTTAAACTCTCCTTTGGAACCCATTTCCACAATCTAGTTCTTACGGAAAAGTTTGGTAAAGATTTATAATAGTTACACAAAAATCTAAATTTTCACAAAAAAGTCGTTAAGGTCCGACTTTGAGGTTAAGATACGAGGTTTGAATAAAAAGATAAAAATTCCGGAATAAATCTCTAGATCATATATGATATGCATACTAATCATAGGAGTAAATATCTCTCAAAAATACTTAACCATAATTCTCCCATAAATCTCCAAAGTTGAGGTAAAAGCTGAAATTTCCCATACTTAGTCAATTTCCCCCTGCCGTAAAAACAGCTCAACTGTCCTACTTTGAGTCCTCATAAATTTCAATCCGAACGTTAACTTTCTCCCAAAATTTAACACAGTAAACTTCATATTTCTATCTACAATATATCAAAAATTCAACGGTGGGTGTTCGATATAAGCTATGCCAAAACGGGTTCAAAGTCAGCAGTTTTAACTTATCAACTCTGAAATTCCTGGGTTAGTTTTAGTTCCTAAGATCAAGTTTTATGACAGCACTCTTCTTACCCCTACCCTACCTTGAAAATCCTAGTTTAACATTCAAGAGCTACAAGGTATATACACATAACTCCTCATCATTCTCTACCCTTTCACTATGCTACCACAAAGGCAATCTACTCTTCTCTTAATCTAATATTCAACTCAGCCCCTCTCATGAATTGTATACTAGATAAGTTAGGCTGCTGGAAAATCTTAAAACGGTTTAACAGGGAGTAGAAGACGGTAGTGTGGAGACTCACCCAACCGGTCTTCTTCGATCCAGGTCGGTGACGGCCCCTCTCAGACGGAATAGAGTAAGGTCAGTGTGCCTAGTTTGGCTTGACGACTCCAGCAGATCCCGTCCCTGTGGTGCAGCGAGGCTGGAAGGTTACGTACGTGCAGGGAAGTAAAGGAGAAGGAGAGGGACTGAGCCAGCGTTACCTCTCTGTTGCAACTTCCACAGCGGCGTCCGACTCTCGGTGGTGGACCGGCGACTAACCGTTCGTCTGGCTGTGCGACAGGAAGATCGTGACTGGCGTTTGTTTGCCTCGGGAAAGAAGAGAGTGAAGCGGCCCTCACCCGACGATGCAGACGAGTTAGCAGATCCCGGAGTCGAGGCTGGGCGGCGTCTCGGCGTTACTGGAGTCTAGTCGGTCTGGTGCAGTCACGTGTGGAAGCGTGGCGGTGGTCCTTGGATTGGCTTCTGGTTTGTAGCGAACTCGTAGGTGTAGCGTGTGTTGATTAGTTTAGGGTTAGATTAGATTAACGCTGGATTAGGTTTAACTAAATTAAAGGAAGGTTAGTGTAAAGTTTGGGCCGATTGAAGGTTATTTGGGCCACTTAATTTGGGTCTGCTCATCCATCAAAACAAATGCTGAATGAATAATTCGTTACTCGTACGGAACCTCTCTTCGGTTTTTAATTAAAAAAAAACGGAATAATTATACGGGTTACATAATTTATCATTTTATGTGTATTAAGGTCACATAAAATGATAGAATTTACAATTTGTTTTATTTATTTAAAAAGAATAAAGGTTGGCGAATCGGAATCCGATTCAATCGGTATTAAACGGAAATTAAAATTTTTCGGGTATCACAGCCGCCCCCACAGCCATCCGCCCCCATGGTCATCCGCCCCTACGCCCTGTCCAGCTGCCCTTGCGGTTTCCTCTGCAGTAACTCCCGTTCTTGTGAGTTGCTTCCTCCCTTCCTTTCCTCGTTCCTTTCCTTGTTCCTTCTGGATGTTCCTTGTCCCCTGAGTATGTTGTAAGACTAAGGTTGAGCCCTTAGCTTGCGGAGATCTCTTAGAGATCATTGAGACTAGAAGTTATAAACTTCTAGCAACCGTTTCGTTCCTGATTCGTTATGCCTGTGTGAACAGGCATTCCTTGCTCCTTTCTTGAGGGAAACTGAGTCGTCTTTGAGTTGTTTGTCGAGCTTTGAGTTACTTTCAGGTGAGGTAAGTCTCTTGGACTTACTTAGCTTCATTCCGTATATTGGTTTGAGTGTTTTGACTTATTTGTGTTGTTTATCATGTTTATAACGAATAATCGGAATAGGATTCACCCTTTATAACCTTAACTAGCCCAAGTGTATGATAACCGGGCGGTGACCACTTGTCTAGTTCTTCAAGAGACTAGAATGTGCTCTTGCAACCCAGACCCGTAAGTAATGGATAGTACTGATCTATTCCTATTGGTAGACGGAAGTGGAGGCGAGTTTTGGGAGATTCTCGTGTGACAAAAGAAGTTGAATTAGTAATGGATAACTTAACGAAAGATAATAACCGGTTGAGTGCGAGCACGTTATATGTTTACGTTACCTTATGTGTGTTTGTGCCTTTACGTTCTTACTGATATCTAGAATGTTAGCTAACGGTTTATACCGTCGTTGGGATATTCCGCAGGTTCAAGATGCTACTTAGTGATCCGGATGGTGTGGTCAGACGGGGTTCCTGTACATTATAGGACAGGATCGGGTTTATGCTCTTGTTGTTGTTTTTCCCTTTTGTTTTGAACTCGGATGCGAGTTTTTTACGCTTTCCTTTGTTTAAACCTTTCGTTTTATTTTGAGTTTTGGTTTTCATTCGTTTGTGCGTTGTTGTAAGATTCGTTGTGTTTTTGCTACTCTAAGGCTTGGGACCCATGGTGCGGTCCTAGCCCGTAGCGCTTCGAGTTCCCAAAATTTGGGGTGTTACAATATGGTATCAATGCTCTAGGTTGGCAATAATGGCACTCGAAATCTTGTAAAGGTTGGAAGGATAAATAAATAGAACCCGCAAGGGGTCTAACGTTTTCAAAAGGGTTTTTTGTTTTAACTTGTCGGTCTGGGATAGATTTACGGGTGACCACCACTACCTCCGCGGATCTCAATAGTGTAGTTCTTATATGTTGGCCTTTATATGTGCTTTTCTTGGATTTCTGCTTTAGCTGTAGCGTGACCTTATATCTATATATAGTCTTATATATCTATCCTTATAGCAAATGATGCGTACTAGAGCTACATCTGCTATGGGGCGAGGAAGGGGTCGACCACCACTTCCACCTGCTGTCCGTGGACGAGGACGTGCAAAGAGACCTCCACTAGCTAGAAGTCGGGGTCAAGCCCTAGTTGCTGATCCGCCTATTGCTGAGGCGTTTACTGAGGAGGTTGTTGAGAGTGTTGTTCCTGAGGCTGGGAACGGGACCGCTGCTAGAACTAGAGCACAGAGAGCGTCATCGACAAAGTCCGGTCGAGTGTCAATAGGAGCTTCTGCATATCGCGACGTGCAGAGAGTTGAATTGACCCTTCTAATTGGGAGGAATTACTACGCGTGCCACTGGGAGCGCAAACGTAGTGGTGTTTGGTGGCGTATGAATTGGTTATATTCTCATATGTTGAATTTGTTGACTGATTATGGTGCTATTGTAATTCCCTAACAAAAAAAAATACTTGCTTAAATATGGGCTATTAGTTTTTTTAAGAAAAATAAATGGAAAAAAGTTATACATTTAGGTATGAACAAGTTTAGTGCCCGTGTCTTACACGGATATCTGAAAAAGTATATGCTTATAGGAGAAATAATAACAACATAATTGATGGCCTAGTTCGTCGTATAAATATGACTACATGTGGAGGCATACCAAGACACGAATGTTCACTACATATGCATTATAAAAATTACAATATTAATATATGTTAAAAATAAACGATATCTATGCAATGCAAAAATATATTCGAAATAACTAATTTAAAAAACAAATAAAAATTTTCATATATAATATAATACAAATCCAAAAAATAACATTTGTCTTGAAACCTCGAGCACATGTGCGACAGTCCAATTATGGAAAAGAAGAAGAAAATAAACTTGATATAAGTGTAAACTCAACAGCTATGTTCGCTTGATATTATTGATATAAAACGAAATGAGTATAAACTCAAAAGATAACATTAATCTTCAAACTTTCTATGTTTATTTATCTAATTTATCAAAGTTTCATTTTTCTTTGATAACAGATGTGGGATAGCAAAGTCCATATTTTATAAAATAATTATGGTTTAATAAAAAAGATTTATTGACTTAATTTGTGATTTGATAAAAGATTTAATCCGAAAAATACACGTGGGGACGCCACGTCAACATTAGTGTCACCTACTTCAATAAAGTATATAAATATAAATAGTTTATATACATGCCCTACAAAGGTTTTTTTTTTGTAAAATCTAGGGTTTTCGTAATTTCTCTAATATTGAACTCACTTCAAAGTTTTTTTTTCTTTCACAATTTGATAATCAATTTGTTAAAATTTACATTGAGCTAGAAAGAAGACGGGCAACAAGTTGTGCCGTCAATCCTTTCTGGGTATTTATTAATATAAAATTTTTAAAGTTATTGTATGTTTATTATATTGATAAAAGATAAATTACGAATTTAATAGGTCAACGATTCACATAACAGTAGTTTCCAATGACATACATACAATATTAATAATATTATACTTTATTCTCACCAAAACGCCTATAAATGTATGCTTTGTTTAATCTTCAAACTTTTAATGTTCATTTATACAATTTGTGCATGTGCCATTCTTGCTTGATAATCGATGTGGGATAACAAAATACATATTTTACAAAATAATTATGGTTTAGTAAAAAAAGATTTATTATGTCGTTTACATTAGTAAATTATATATAGATATACTCTATTAGATAACAAAATCCCTCAAAGTCTTTAACATGAATTGATTAGGCTGATAATCCTTTAAAAAAAAAAGAAAAAATCATCCAAAAAATATAAAATTTTAGGGGCACGATTACTTAATATATATTTCAGGAAAAACATTACGACCCCTGATAATTGTAGGGTAACAATCCCACATAATATATATTACTCCAATATGAATAATAATTGTACTTGAACTTAACAAAAATGTCAAAAAATTGTATTATTTGTATACTCTTTAGATTCCCTATTTATACAAGCTCTAAATCCATCAACCTTAGTAGCTAATCGAAGTAGATGACAAAATCGCTCAAAAAATTTAACGTATATATACCAAACTAATAACAAAAGATTCCTTGCCTTAAAAACTAGTTTAAAAATAAAGATTTATCGTCACAAAAAATAGATTGGTTGAAAAAAAAAAGTTACGTTAAATTTTCCAATAATATATTGTTACTTTAATAAATAAAGATTTTCTAGCTTACAAAATTTAGTTTACAAAATAAAGATTTATTCCCAAAAAATTGTGGGAGCTCAATTACAATACTGCTTCCACAGCGTGTCACGTCAGCAAAATTCGTGCTCTCTTTTAGTATGTATAATAAATTAAAAATATATCTCTGAGATACATTTGTATAGCTGTATTAGGTTAGGAATAAAAACACAATCTCAAATTACATTTTATAATAAATTTGTGATCTAAAATACATTTTATATTATTTTAAATGTCTAAAATGAGGGAAATAACCTTCATATATTCACTCATATATACAATGCAACCGGAAATTTAAGTACCCATGAATAATGCATCATTCATCGTTCAAAAATACCGTAACAAAAATATTTAAGAAAGTTAAAAAGATATAGTGTTTTCGTTGTTATACTTTTTTTAGGAAAAATAACTAAAAATAATGTCACCTGTGAACCAAAACAATCTAAACTTAAAAAAATTACCAACTCATATACATACTATTACCTATTAAACCAATTTTGATACCAGCATCTCTCCGGACAAAATTTCGGTCACAGTTGTTAATTTGGCTACCCAAAAAAACACTTGGACTAAAGATGTAATTAAAGGCAAATTTAGGTCATAATGTAATTTGAGTAAAATTGTAGTTACATTTATCAATTAACCACCTTCTTCTCCATTCCCATTGCGTTCTTCGTCGTCACACTTCAATGCCTAGTGGATTCACATTATTGAACCTATAAATTGATGAGTATTATGCAATTGATTGAGAAATATGCGTAATGCATATGCATTTTTTTTTTGCATTAATAGTATATTTAGGAAGGAAATGTAAAATGATGAACTAGATGTTCTATATTGTTCATCTCCAAGTAAACACATCAATTCACTTTTGTTATAACTTTTGTGCAAAATTAATGGAACATATGTACGTTGCCTCACACATAGTCTATCACCACAACCTCGCTCGAAGCCATTAGTCAATTCATTAGCCCACAAATTCAGACAAAATTTGCCTCTATTGTTTCCTTACTCTCGATAACTTGTTTATGTTTGTACAGTCAAATTCGAACCGAGTTAAAACTACTTATATTGTGTCTTGATACGAATCGTGTATTCTTTTGGTATTTCATTTAATTTTGAATCTTGGAACAATATTCACATTTAGGACATTAGGGTTCTTGAACTTAGGGTTTTCAAATCAAAGTTTTGGCTGTGATTTTGGTTTGTGCATATGTGCTTCTTGGCAGCGGAGGCTCATGACGGTATTTGGTGGGTTGCGGGAGCACCGGAGTCAGGTGATTGGCCTTGAACTCCATTAGAGATGGAGCACGGTAGAAAATGATGTTTGATGAAGATGAATGGTGGATAGTATTTGAAGATAAATTAACTTTATCCTTAATTTAGTTATTGTTTACATTTTTAGCCTCAAACTTCTTTCCCGACTGTTACGTCATCAAAACTGCCAGAATTTTGTCCGGAAAAAAAACCGTATGAAAATTGGTTTAATAGGTCATAGTTTATATACGAATTAGTAATTTTTAAAGGTCGTATTATTTTCGGTTCACATGTTATAGTTTGTATTATTTGTGAATATTTTTTCCTAAAAATTTATTGTATTTTAAAACAGCTTATTATTAATATTATATTATTGGTATTAGATAATCTTGTATTATAAACTAGTTTTAATCAAAATTTGGGGTCCGTGCTATTCGTACCCATATTTTGATGCTAAATGTACCACAAGTACGCGTACGCATTACGTAGACGTAGTAAGAAGATGAATTGGTTCGCAAAACTCAATGGAAGTGACTATGGGTACGCGTAACAAACCTTCCTCAAATATTGCTGAGTGTACTACTACGGCTACGCATTGCGTAGCCGTAGTTACTTCCACATAGCCGTTGGGTTATTACGCGTACTCATAGAAATGTTAATTAGCCGTTATCCAACGGTCATGTATCCTAAACATTAGTATAAATATTATGCATTCGACTGAACTCGTACATAATCAATCCATAAAAACTCATTTCATACCGTTGTTTCGCAAGAAAATCTCATTCGAAGATGAATTCCGAAGATGGAGATGCGGAGTATCATTCCGGCGATGGAGAAGGGGAATTTCGCACCGACGATGAAGATGACGGTGTTGATCTTGGTGGTGGTGAAGATGATGGAGATGACGGTGTTGATCTCGCTGGTGGTGAGGAGGGATTGTTCAATCCCGCAATGCTTAGCAACTATGATCCATATTCGGTTGTTGAGGTTAGTATTTTCATTTTGTTTGTTTTAATGTAGTTTAGTGAATATTTAATGTTTTAATAGACAATTAGTCGTTAATCAATTAAAATAGTTAATGTCATCCTATATGCTTTAGTCGTTAGTTAATAATTTAGTAGACAATTAGTCGTTAGTTAATTACATTAGTTATCAATTAGTGTTTACTTAGTCAATAATTAAGTTAATTTGTCTTTAATTAAAGAAATTACTAGTTAATTGATTAAAAAATAGTAGAAAAATAGTCGTGAATTACTGGACAAGTAGTAAACAATTACTTGTTAAATATAATTTAGTAGACAATTAGTTGTTAATTTATGAAATTAGTTATCAATTAGTCGTTAATTAGTGAATAATTATTGTAGGTTTCCGTTATTCCCGATGATTATGACTATACAAGTTTGTTCGTGGACCATCGGATATGGACGGATATGGACTCGTTAGTTGCGTGGGTTCTTGAGAGAGCTGGAAGTAGAAATATGATTTTCATCAAATTAAAGTCATACAAGTCGGAAGATCGTTGTTTTGGAAAGGTGATATTTGTGTGTGAGCATCACGAAGTCCGCAAGAGTGAGGCAAAGGGCTTGAGGGTATGCAAAACCAAGAATTTCGATTGTAATTTTCACTTACACGTTGATGAGGTGCAAAGGGGTCTTTGGGGGTGTGAGGAATGTTCACGGAATTCACAATCATCCTCTTCCGAAGAAGTTGGTAGGTCATGCTTTTGCTGGACAGTTGACGACGGCACAAATGAAACGAAGGCACAAATGAAGGCACAAATGAAACGAGTCCTTCAATGGTTTCCATCTTAATAAATTTAGGTTGGAAGCGATGGGTGATTGAACTATAATTCAAGAAGCGTTGATATTCTTGAAAGAGAGGGATTATACGTGGGATATTAGGATGGAAACCATTGAAGGAGGAAAGGAAGTGAGTGACTTTCCTAGCACATCCCGAGTCGAAGCGTTGGGTTGTCATGTTTCCATACGTCGTCATCATGGATGCTACATACAAGACGAACAGGTTATTATGTAATTTATATTATTTGTTTATATTAACCTCTTTTTAATTACAAAATCTCATACATTATATTTTGAAGATATGACATGCCGTTGTTGGAGATCGTCGGATTGACCAGCACACAACAAAATTTTCCCGTTGCGTTTATGTTAATGAAAAGGGAGATGACGGGTCATTACGAGTGGGCTTTGGAACGCATTGTCTTGTTATTCAATGGAAAGAAGCCGGAAGTGATAGTGACAGACCGTGAATTAGGTCTCATAAAAGCAATGCCAAGAGTCTTCGTAGATGCCAAACATATTTTGTGTGAGTGACACGTGTTCAGAAACATCGAATCAAATAGTTGGTGGAAGTCACAATCGTCATCCATCCAAGCAAAATTCATGAGAGATTGTCATGAGTTGTTTGACTCGACTACTATTGCGGCTTATGAGGCGAGACTCTTGCATATGAGGGATAGTTGGATGGACAAGTATCAATTGATGGAACACCTCGAGAAGACATGGTTGGACAAGTACAAGGAAGCTATTGTTCGTTGTTGGACCGATCACTACCTCCATCTCGGATCAAGGACGACAAGAAGGTTAGACAAATACTCATTACATCTTTTATTGTTAAGTTTACTAATAATGATCTATTTTTTAATTTTAAATTATGTTCTAATCTTAGGGCTGAGGGTGCTCATTCGGTGCTGAAGAGAACTCTTAAGTCTACGCGTTGTGGATTTGATACTCTCATCAAGGCCATCCATAGAATGATAGGAGATCAGATTGATGAGATTCAGGGTACCATAGAGAAGTCGCGTACTCACGCTATCGTAAGCATCCAAGAAGACCCTATGTTTACATTTCTTATCCGAAAGGTGTCAAACAACTGCATGAAGTACTTGATCTAGAATTGCAAATTGGCGCACCAAGGGACATTTGATGCTACATGTGACGACTGGTATTGGAGGCAATCATACGGGATCCCGTGCGTGCATGAGTTTGCAGCGGCTCTCCGGGAAAACAGGCCTATGTTTTTTACTGCAATACATCCCTTCCGGAGGCAGGTTGTGCGGCATAAGGTCACCGAAGAAGTGGAAGAACCTGAGGCTATTCATTTGTCGATGAGAGATATTACTTTGGCATCTTTTATGGTCATGCACAAGGAGGGCAAGTTGAGCCAAGACATTGTGGACAAGTTTGGGGCTTATACGGCAACTGTGTTGTATCCGACTGAGTCAGTTACTCGGGAGCCGAGAATTTCACATCCTTTTGACAAGGAAAACAAGCAGCGTCGAGTGCCATCTGGATTTGAGCATGCTCGAGCTGATAAGGAGTCATAGATGAGGAAGTCATCACAAAGTTCTAGAGGAAAAGTTCGTGGATGAGGCTGAGGACGTGGTCGAGGACGAGCTGACACCACAGGCGAGACTAGTACCATCTCGGAGTCTCAGACGACTATTCCAAATCAACCGTCTGAACTTGTGGTCCGAGGATTCAACTGGGGTTATCGGAATATCCCAGCCTTTATGTTATCTTACGTTGATCGTGTGATAAATGTTCCGGGCGATGGACATTGCAGATATCGATCACTTGGTGCGTTATTGGGTTACCGTCCAGATGAGTACATTCGTGTCCGGAGAGAGATAGCTTGGGAGTTGAGTAGATATATGCATGTATACTCCGGATAGATGGCGATGATGAGCTAGAAGAACTGATTGACAACGTTAACTACCTTAACTCACACCTTGCACATCACTGTTGTGGATGGAGGTTCCTACTTGTGCTCTTGCATACGACACTTTGTTTCGGGTGTCCCTTGTCGTCTTTTCTAGGTTGGACTCATACACTTGCTTGCCCTTGATTGCCGATTATGAAGAAGAACAAGAACCTCCAATAGAAGTGCAAGCAATTGCTGTACTTAATGATCATCACTACGTTCCGGTAAGTCGATTTAATTCTAACGTACTTATTAATACGTTGATAACGCAAAAGATGTTTAATTAACTTGCCCTTGGATTGTGAAAACATGTTTGGTTGCATCAAAACGCTCTATTGCCCCCGATATGTCATGATTGGATGCGAGGTCACGATGCTCCAGTTGATGGTTTCGCCCACATATATGACCGAAGAATAGCGAGATACAAAAGACTGCTTCTGAGAGAAGAAGAGGCGGATTCGTAGTTAGAAGTCTATCATGTTTGAAAGTTTAATTGTTCGCTTTTTCATGTAACGAGCCTTGTGTTATGGAATTGTGTTTCAAATTGTGGTTATGGATTGTGATTTCAAATCAAAACGGTGAAGAATTGTAGCTATGGATTGTGTTTCGAATTGAGGTTATGAATTCTGGGTATCCTAAGAATTGTGGTTAACTTGCCCTTGAATTGTGGTTATGGATTGTGTTTCGTAGCCTAAATATTCATTTAACCAAAAGATTATAAGTCAAGCTCAGTTAACCCTTGACAGAATTTGTACTGTTGTGTACTTTCCAGCTCTTATAATCGTGGAGTAGGAACAGGAGAGCTTTAACTTTCAAATGGTAAGAAGTCTTCAATAAAGGCGGATCTCGTTTTAACATCCAAATATTTGATTTGAGTACTATGAATTGTGATTTCGAATCGAGGTTTTGAATTGTGATTTTGAATTGAGTTCTTCAGTTGATGGTTATGGATTGTGATTTCGAATTGAGGTTATGAATTGTTATTTCGAATTGAGGTTATGAATTGTGATTTTGAATTGAGTACTATAAATTGTGATTTCGAATTGAGGTTTTGATTTGTGATTTAGAATTGAGGTTATGAATTGTGGTTTAGAAGTCCGATTTCAAATTGAGGTTATGGATTGTGATAAAATGAAACAAGTCAAAGTAATAAAATGAAACAAGTCAAAGTAATAAAACATGTCAAAGTAATAACACAAGTCAAAGTAATAACAAAAGTGTCTAATCCTGTCGCTGTGATGCCCTAACAGGAGGTGACGCCTCTGGTACCTCGTCTCCTCCTAGAACATCTAGGAGACGGCGAATAAAAACAGTCTCATACAGAGGACCATGAGCCAAAGCCTCTCGAAGCATACCTACAGCTATATGTACGCGCTACAGAACAAAAAAAATTTTAATTACTAAATTAAGTCTTAAAGAAGATGAACTTCAAAGTAACAATTAGTAGACAATTACCCGCTCTGAAAGTACAACTGGTACAACTGGAGGAGCAGGCGGTGGTGGTGCACCATCTAGGGGTGCTTGTAGGTATGGGTGAGTACGTGGTATGAACCAGTCCAAGAAGTACTCATCCATCTGTCATGGGTCGACAACTGCTGGTACATTGTGTATGTCGTATAGATGTTGGTCCCGCATCGCCCACATATCCCATGCCTCAGGGGAAAACAGCAGCTCATATTTCCCTATCCTCGATGGCCTCTTCATCACGAAGGGGCGAATGACATATCCTGGAGGAACAGTATGATGATGCGGAGGGACGACCTGTACACGCCTAAACTAGCGTAGCAGAAACTGGGGGTGATATGGCTCCTCCACCCAACAGAAGCGTATCACCCTCAAATAGGCTGATACGAACACCTGTCTAGTCTGAAAGACGTCAAGCGAACCCCACGGCATCCACGTGACCTACAACAAACATAAAAAGTCATTTCACAATTCTAATTCAAGAAGTGTTGTCTACTTGAAAGAGAATTACCTCGTCCATCCTGCACCTCGACAACTACGTCCTAAATCCCAAAAGGGCCGATCTCTCCACATGTCCAATAGGCACCCTCTCTGACCTCTTTGCATTTGTCCCCTCTCTCTGCCTAATAGGGTCAATACGGTCTCTAGGTCGGAAGTGATAAAAATAAGCGTGAATCCAAGACTGCACAAAACATATCATTTTCATATTAATTCGTTAATTAAAAGATTGTAAACAAAGAAATTATAGTTCATTGCATACCTCTAAAAGAAGAGAACAACCGGCTAATGTATGAACCTCCCTCCTAGAAGACTCGCCGAGCTGTCTGTACAGATATGCCAATGTAGCCGTCCCTATGCACGGGCGCCATGGTGGTGGGGTCACAACAGACGCTCAAAAGATGAGACTTCACCCTGTTCGTGGTCTTGTCAATGAACAGGGTGAAGCCAATGAGAAGAGCAAGAAATCCGCTGGCTATGTCCTTCTGTCTAGCCTCTGGGGACTCAGTCATAGTCCTAAGCGTAGATATGAAATGAGAAGAAGGCCACCCACCCGCCTCCACGGCGGCCTTCACCTCCAACGGTAGGGGTGTTCAAAAATAATCCGATCCGTTGATCCGGTCCGAAGATACGACAAATCCGATCCGAGAAAATCCGAGTCCGACGGAATTTAATCCGAATACGGTACGATCCGAAAAAGTATGCCGGATCGCCGGATCGGATTCGGAATGAGCATTTTAGTGCTTCGGATATCCGGGGTATAGTATCATATCCGATAATATATTTTATAATTTTCAAATATGTTCAAAGAAAACACTTAGCTTAGTTGGTTGGAGTGTTTCGGAGGTACCATTTGAGACAGGTTCGAATCTCTCCGCCAGCATATATGTCATGTATTTTTTTATGTCAAAACCTCACACTCTCACAGGAGTCATAGCCTTCGAAGTTCGAATTAATAAAATTAAAAAAAAACCTTAGCTCGAAATGATAAAAAAAACAGGATTAAAACATTATAATTGTGAACAGGGATTACAGCCGGATATCCGGCGGATATTTCCGATCCGATCCGGGACGTTCGGATCGGATATCCGGAAGGAGCCGGATCGGATTCGGAATGAAATATAGTGAAAATATATATTCGGATATCCGATCCGATAGGCCGGATCGGATATCCGGCTGTGCACACCCCTATCCAACGGCGGGAAGCCGAACATGGAGGTGAAGAGTGTGTCATCCCTGGCGCCCACAACCTTGTCTCCGTCAATGCGAAGTCCCAAGAGGTGATATACGTCGTGGAGCGTGATAGAGATATGTCCCCATGGGAAGTGAAATCCGGAAGTCTCTGGATACCACCTCTCAACAAAGGCAGATGCAAGCGCATGGTCGACACCGCCCCACTGCATCTCTAGGAGGCCGTGCAGTCCACTCCCCCTAACCAGTGTCATCCACTCCGACTCTGGAAATCGATCAACAAGGCTACGTAAGCCACTGACCGTGGCACCTAGCCGATAATCTCGTAAAATACCTGATAGGTGATGAAATCACTATCATTTAGGCTAATTTTTAGAGTCTTTTTATTACATTTGTGTCGGTTTATGCTACTAACTCCTTGGTCCAGAAGAAGAAGACTAAAAGAAGATAAAGAAGGAGTTATAAGCACTTAGGAGTGAAGACCGTTCACGAAGCAAAGCCTCTCTTGCCTCACCGCCCCCGCGGAGCAGTGTCACCGCCCTAGCGGGTGACAGCACACTCTGGAGCGCTCTCTGCGCCTTTGCCGGCTCCAAGCACGAAGAGTGTCACCGCCCCTACGCCACTCCTTGGCGCCCCTGCGGTGACCTGCCTTGAAGAAGCAAAGACATCGCCCTTGGCGCCTCTGCCTGCGCCTCACCCTACGACGCTCAGAAGGTGAAGCGTCAGTGTCACCACCCCCGCGTTGACACTAAGACGCCCTTGCGTCTTGGCATAAGAAATAGCAGGAAGTTAAAGAGTCAGACGTTTGAAGAGCATTAAAGATCCGCCCTTGCGGAATGGCCTGGCCGCCCCTGCGGCCATGAAGAAGTTCAAGCGTTTCTGCCCAAACCGCCCCTGCGGTTCTGAAGGCCGCCCCTGTGGTTCAACGACAGAAGCTTTACTCCGGCTGTTTACACCACCTTTATGACATTAAAGGTGGTTGTTTTGGGCCGGCCATTTACTCCTATTTAGTGTTATTTGTAGTATAAATAGACCTTGGGCTGATTACTAGAATCACACCCCTATTATCCTCAATTAGAATTAGTTTCCATTACTACCTTTGTAATGAGTTGCTAACTCCCTTGCTACATTGGGTGGGTTTGAAGCTGTATTGTTACTTTAATTATAAGTTATCTTTAATATAAGTTTTCATTCAGTAATGTTTTGTGTTTCCTTGATCTTTATTGTCTAATTGCATGTTCGATTAACACTTAAGATTGATCACCTTAGGTTCTAAGGTGCATGCAAAGAATTAGGATTAATAGATTCCGGGTTCGGGTCTTTAATCTAGTAGTAAACTTTAAGTAATAACGGGTTGTAATTACTTAAAGAAAAGGAACACAAATATAAAGATAAGGTTAACGGTTTTAATCTATTCTTTATATCCCTTAGTCTTTATCTGAAAGCTAACTTGTTAATTGTTCTTGTAGGTTTACGGAACACTAACCTGTTAAGTTGTGCTGATGCTGGTTGGCTCAATACATATATATGATCGAGACGGGAAATTACTTAAAACTTGTAAAAGGAACTCACCAAAGTAACATTTGCATGCTAAGAATCAACCTAGTGCAGATTCATCCATAATTGTCTTACTTGCTGCGTTATTTGTTTTCATAAGTTTTGTGTGCAATCAATTCAACCAACCCCCCCTTATTACTTGTTCTTATAATCAATATTTAAATTTAATAAAAATACTTTAACTCTCTTGGATTCGACCCTTACTTAACCACTATACTTGTTTTAGTGCTAAGTCGGGATATATTTTGATAGGGTATAGACGACCATAGAAATACTCTTAGTCAACACCTCTATCCTGTTATGAAAATAACATTTAAACGTAAGTAACACGTTTGAATTTAATGAAATATAAAAAGCTAATCGAAATTTAAATTCATACCTGACCGACTCATAGGTCGCGAGCGACGTGACTCTCATAACAGACAAGGAGATCCCGTATAGCGGGACCTCCAGGATAGCCAGCAACGTCATCTGCAACCTTAGGCGGAGGTGGTGGTGGTGGTGGTGGTCAACCCTCCTGACCGAGTCTCCTACTCCCGGCGGCAGAGCTCTCTGAATGAGCGGGTGCAGGTGATCGTCGGTCCATCGACTCATGCAACTCCATAACAAAAGCATCCACGTCTGCCTCGGGTAACATCTTGCCGCCAAATACGTCGGAGGAACCAAATAACATGTCCATCCGTTCGTCAATATGCTCCTCCCCAACTCTCTCCTCCTCCTGAGGATCCTCCTGGACGTCATCAAGATGCACTACTCCCATCTCAATCATACGCCACTTACGGTTCGAAACCGTAGCGGCCCATGCACGAGTACTAGTCTCGGCAACCTACATAATTGCATAGTAATTAACCAATTAACAAGTAATTTCATTAATTATGGACTGTTTATGGACTAATTGAACTAGTAATCGAGTAATCGAAACCTAATTGTATAGTAATTAACCAATTAACAAGTAGTTTCATTAACTATTGACTAATTATGGACTAATTGAACTAGTAATTGAGTAATCGGAACCTAATTGTATAGTAATTACCAATTAACAAGTAATTTCATTAATTATGGACTAATTATGGACTAATTGAACTAGTAATCGAGTAATTGGAACCTAGTTGCATAGTAATTAACCAATTAACAAGTAATTTCATTAATTATGGACTAGTTATGGACTAATTGAACTAGTAATCGAGTCATCGGAACCTAATTGCATAATAATTAACCAATTAACAAGTAGTTTCATTAACTATTGACTAATTTTGGACTAATTGAACTAGTAATGGAGTAATCGGAACCTAATTGCATAGTAATTAACCAATTAACAAGTAATTTCATTAATTATGGACTAATTATGGACTAATTGAACTAGTAATCGAGTAATTGAAACCTAATTACATAGTAATTAACCAATTAACAAGTAATTTCGTTAATTATGGACTAATTGAACTAGTAATCGAGTAATCGGAACCTAATTGCATTGTAATTAACTAATTAACAAGTAATTTCATTAACTATTGACTAATTATGGACTAATTGAACTAGTAATCGAGTAATCGGAACCTAATTGCATAGTAATTAACCAATTAACAAATAGTTTCATTAATTATGGACTAATTGAACTAGTAATCGAGTAATCGGAACCTAATTGCATAGTAATTAACCAATTAACAAGTAATTTCATTAATTATGGACTAATTGAACTAGTAATCGAGTAATCGGAACCTAATTGCATAGTAATTAACCAATTAACAAGTAATTTCATTAATTATGGACTAATTGAACTAGTAATCGAGTAATCGGAACCTAATTGCATAGTAATTAACCAATTAACAAGTAATTTCATAAATTATGGACTAATTGAACTAGTAGTCGAGTAATCGGAACCTAATTGCATAGTAATTAATCAATTAACAAGTAATGTCATTAATTATGGACTAATTGAACTAGTAATCGAGTAATCGAAACCTAATTGCATAGTAATTAACCAATTAACAAGTAATTTCATTAATTATGGACTAATTGAACTAGTAATCGAGTAATCGGAACCTAATTTCATAGTAATTAACCAATTAACAAGTAATTTCATTAATTATGGACTAATTAAACTAGTAATCGAGTAATAGGAACCTAATTGCATAATAATTAACCAATTAACAAGTAATTTCATTAATTATGGACTAATTGAACTAGTAATCGAGTAATCGGAACCTAATTGCAAACAACTAATTAGCGACTAATGTAGTAGTAAACCACTAATCCGTAACTAAATATTAAACTAATTACTTACTAATTACCTATTTCACAATTAATTTCAATAATTAACAACTAATTATCGACAATTAAGTATTAGTTGACTAATTGGTAACTAATTGTCTAGTAATTAACCAATATACAGCTAACTTCATTAATTACTAAACTAATTTTTGACTAATAACCTATTAATCAACTAATCGGTAACTAATTGTGTACTAATTATCAAATTATAAACTAATTTCATTACTTAGTAAACTAATTATCAACTAATTAACTAGTAATAACTACTTTCCAACCAATTAACAACTAATTACATTATTTACATTAATTATTAAACAAATTTCATAAATTATAAAAACTAATTATCCATTAACTATTACTCGACCAATCGGTAACTAATTGTCCACTAATAACTACTTTCCAATGAATTTTATTAATTATCGACTAATTAGTTAATCATTTATCGGTTACTTATCTAAATAACGACTAATTTAACTAACTATAGAATATTTCTTAACTAATAATCCACCAAATCGGTAATTAACGAATAATTCATTAATTAATTCACTAATTCGACATTTAATCACTAATTAACAACTAATATCACCCAATTCTACACTAATTAACGTATATAACGACAAACGCAATATAATAAATAAATTAATAAATACGTACCCCAACCTCGCTAAAAACGCGAGATGTCGGGCAACCTCGGACTACGGCTCGCCCTAAGCGCCCTCCACGTGCGCCCCGTCCTCGCCCAACATCGGCCTCGGAAACGGAACGTCCCCGACTGTCATCGCCGGAAAAGCTGCCGGAGGAGTCACCTCCGCCTCCACCGTTACTGGAGCGGCTACCCCGGACTACACCTCCGTCTCTTCCCCTTGTTCTGACCATGGCTGGTGGTGATGTGGTGGTTCATCGAAGCAAAAGGAAAGTCGCCGGCGAGAGAGAGGAAGAAAGGGAAAAAAATTTGGAAATTGGGAAGACGAAGCTGCGCTTGCGCGTTATGGAACCGAAGCGAACTACACGTACGCGTAGTTACTTTCTTCTCTTTCTTTTTTTTTCATGCCAAAAAGACCCATTTCCCATCGCGTACGCATGGGTACATTTAGCATGAAAAGGTGGGTACGAATAGCAATCTCGAAGTCTATTTAAGTCGACTTTCAAAATATTTGTACGATTTTATGTTTACGCCATGTGAGGTGGTAAATTTTACTTTGTTTAACTAGTTGTCAGTCTTTTGTCTTTGCACTAGTTGACTTCTAACATTATAGTTTTTATATTATAATCGCCAATGTATATGTTTCATGTTATTTTTAGCCACTTTTCTAAATTTTCGGTTTTGACCTTTCTTCTTAATTTATAAAGTGCAAGAGATAAGAGACTTCACGTATCCATACAAAAAGACTTGGTGTTGTTCAATTTTGCAACTATATTTTTTTAATTTTATCATAATTTTAGTAATTTTAAGGTATAAATCCGTGATCAATTTTTTTAATTTTCAATATCCATAATTTCTTTTACATTAAATAAAATAATTATGATTAAAACTTCATAAGTTTGTTATAAAATGCATTTTCACTCCTGTATTCATTCTATTTACCGTGAAGGATATATATACATATTACAACCAATGATAGATGGACAGTTGTGTCATTTTAAAATGTTATTATTTTGATGATGAATCATTATATAGATTTGTCCTATGGTATCCCCCTGGAGTACAGCTAGGCTAAGCAAAGTTGAGCTCATAACTGTAGAAAGTAATGAGTCGAAAGAGTCTTAGTAAAAGCATCTGCAATTTGATCTTTTGTTGACATGAAAACGACTTGCAGTGTTTTGATTTGAACCCGTTCTCGAACAAAGTGGTAGTCAAGTGATAAAAGTTTGATACGATGATGAAGAACAAGGTTTACGGTCATATATTTAACTCCCAGGTTATCACACCAAAGTGTAGGAGCTTGCTCGAGGTAGGCAAAAATTCAGCTAGTAAGGTTTGAATCTAGAGAGTGTCATAGGTACCTAGAGCAAAGGAGCGATATTCACCTTCCGTGGATGATCTAGATACAGTGGCTTGCTTTTTGGATGTTTGCGATATTAAATTGTTGCCAAGGAAGACACAATGGACACTTGACCACTTGTGGATCTTCTATCTCCAATGTCACCAGCCTAGTCAACATCGGTGTATGTGGACAGTTGGGCGATTGAGTTAGCTTTGATATGGAATTGTAAATTAGATGTTGAATTTAAGTAACGAAATAGCCGCTTTGTAGCCTACTAGTGTTGAATGCTCGAGGAATGCATGTGTTGAGCGAGTTTGTTGACAGTGTAAGAGATGTCAGGTCTTGTGAATGCTAGGTACTGCAAACCTCTAATGACACTTCGATAAAGGGTTTGATCATGAAAAGGTTCAGTCCGAGATGTGTGAGCAAAGGTGGTGGCCATTGGTGTGGCTACATGTTTGCACTGAAGTATGTTTGTCTTGGCTAGAATGTCCTTTATATACTTGGACTGAGATAGAAGATAACCACTAGAGTCTCGTTGTATTTCAATTCCCAAGAAGTAGTTGATGGGACCTAAATCCTTGACTAGAAAGACTACAGACAGGGAATATATTAACTGCAGAACAAGCTTATCAAATGAGGTAACAACCGGCCATCAGATCATCAACGTATACTAAAATGAACACAACTTGAGACTCATGTTGATAGGTAAATAACGATGTGCCATCTAGGGATGGATGAAACCCATAGTGACTAGGGAGCCACTGAGTTTGAAAAACCAAGCTCTAGGAGCCTGTTTAAAGTCGTATAATGATTTCTTGAGTTTACATATATGATTTGGATGAGAAGAATGAACAAATCCTAGTGGTTGTGGGATTTATACCTCCTCCGAGAGATGTAAAGGAAGCGTTTTGAAAGTCCAATTGACTCACCACCCACCGTCGCATTTCGGATAAAGATAAGAGAAGGCGTATGGTAGATGGTTTGGCTACAAGGATGAAGGTCTTATTGAAATCGATGTCTTGGGTTTGATGAAAACCTTTTGCAACAAGCATGGCTTTCCGACATTCAATTTTTCTATTCGAATGTCTCTTTGCTTTGTAGACCCATTTAACCCCGAAGATGAAGAGAGAGGTACTAGTGTCCAAGTACGTACCGGTTTGAAGGAGTTGAAATTCAAGAATCATGGCTACACACCAGTTGTGAAATTTGGAGGCTTCTAAAAAATTTGAGGGTTCTTTTGGCATAATTTCTGAGGATGAGCAATTAGGGGAAAAAGGCCAAGATGTTGTACCATCGGATCGTAGTTTGGGACAAGTAACATTGTTGTTGGCCTGTGTGATCATAGGGTCAGAGTTGGGTAATTGGGCCTACGGTGGAGGTGGCCCATGAACAGAGTTGTCTGGAGTTGGTAAGTCAGCTGGATTTGGAGGCGTTGGACTGGAAGAAGGACTAGAAGTTGAGCCTAAAGACGGTGGGCTTGATAGAGGAGTTGAGGCTAAAGATGTTGGGTTAGGTGGGGAATGTAGAGAAACTGGAATGAGGTTGGGTTGAATAGGTGGGGACATTGTATGTATGGGTTCATTTGGAATTGGAGGTAAGGGTGTTGATAATGGAAACTGAAGACGTTGGTGATTAAAGTGATGCCAACAAGTGAGCATTGTATGCCTTGGTTTAGCACAGACCTAAAAAATTGGACGACTGTATGGGTTTGGGTGAAAAGTCTGACCATGTCCTTGTACAAAAGTGTCTGAGTTGTGGCCTTGATTGTCACAAACCCTTCCTCGTGCCCTGTCACGACCCCTGCCCCTCACGTTGGTGTAGTTTGCTTTTGGATTTTGGTTGAATGTGTGGTTAGCAGAGATGTGATGCTGAGCTGAAGAACTGTGGAGGGTAAGACGGGATTCATGAACAAGGAGGTGGGATAGAATTTGTGTGGGAGTAAGAGCACAACTTGGGTGGTTGAGGGAGTGGCTATGGAGTCATATTTTGGTCCCATGCCAACAAGGAGGAAGGCAGTGAACTCCGAATTTGTAAGTGTCTCTTCGGATATTGTGATAGAACGGGCAAGGCTTTTGGCCTTGTTAAACAACTCATTGAAGCTATTTCGATATTTCCTGTTCGAAGGGAAGCTAGCTGGAGACAGGCGTGAACGATCTGGGCACTGGACTTGGTAGAGTAGAGTTCTGCCAGACGGTTCCATATTTTCTATGATTTTAGACAATCAATGACTTGAACCATCACAAATTCTGTAAGAGATGAGATGAGCAAAGCGATGACTAGTTGGTCATTTTTAATCCATTCTTTGTAAGCATCTATATATATATGTGTTTGGTAGACAAGGAAGAGAGTCATCGATATAGTAATAAAGACCATGAGCTTTAAGAATAGGGGTGGTTTGAGCTTTTCAGATGGAGAAATTTTCGTTTGTTAGTTTGACGGTAAGAAATTTTTTACAAAAAAAGGAAGGAAGGTGGATAGGGGAGACATTCTTAGTCGTAGTGAAGACGTTCGTCTTTGCAGCTCTTATACCATTTAGAAGTTTGTTATGCGATATATTTTCACAATTGCATTCATTCCATGAACCTGAAGGATAAATATATGAATAACCTCATTCTAAAGTGTTATTATTTTGATGATGACTCATCATATGAATTTGTCCTCTAGTAAGTACAAGTAGAGATATTCAATTTAGTGACATGTAGTATAAAATTTCAACCTTATGTCAACTACAATAATTGTTACATGAATCATACAAACCGTTTCGTGAATATAATACCACTTCACCACTAGCTTAGTTGTATATTTATTTTTTATAAAACCTAGCTTTTTTGGTATAAATATTTTAAAATGATTCTTGAAAAGTTTAATTTTCTTGATTTAAAATAATAATAGACGGATAACCGAAAGAGCTAGTCATCTGTACAAATTTTGGAGTGACTGGGCTTTTTGTATGAAATAATGGATTTAATATAATTTTAATATGATAATCGTTATTAATACAATTTAATGTCAAATATAAATCAATTTATGGGTAAACCTAGATCTGTGTTGTAGCCATATATACTTTATGAGTTGAGAATATTGAGATACAGAAATGGTCAAAATATTGAAACAAAAAGTATAGTTCTTGATGTGGAAAAATATTGAATGTGAAATCATAATACTTTCAAAGGCGTAGGTGGGTTGGTCTTAGGTTGGTGTTGGTTTATATTGACAAAAGTCATACGATGGATACCCCTTTTGGATTTATAAAATATTTAATATAAGTCTAAAGACATTTGGCTACTTTTAAACCTATTTTCTTAATTTAAAACC
Organism: Fagopyrum homotropicum; assembly: GCA_033239125.1. Lineage (NCBI taxonomy): Eukaryota > Viridiplantae > Streptophyta > Magnoliopsida > Caryophyllales > Polygonaceae > Fagopyrum > Fagopyrum homotropicum. Next base: position 11,490,222 of record BSWB01000001.1, read on the forward strand.
CCTAAAAATGATTGAAAAATGCTTGATAATAAATAAATAAATACTTTGAGTTATGAATCTTAAATCTATAGAATAACGTTTTCTATAATGACAAATTTTTTTTATTGAACTTACTATTTTATGTAAACCGGAAATTGTATAGAAAGGTTGATGAAGTTTATACACCTCAAGCAATACACTAGCTTTAAGGCAATACCTATTTTACCCCCATCAAAATACTCAAGATTTTAGTAGTTGGATAATTTTATCAAAAATTGGTTTCATTGATGCATACCTCACAATTTCAGGCTTTCTGCTATATTTACACTTTGTCCTATATTGTAGATGTAGGGCCGAGCATCGGTTCAAAACCGCAAACCTGAAAAATGTGGACCGCAAACCGAACCGCAAATTTGCGGTTCGGTTTGCGGTTTTGCGGTTTGGTTTGCTGAACTGATGAATTGAACAAGTAGAAGATTGAAGAAGACAATAGAAGAAAATAGAACAAGACAATAATAGAACAACTGAATGACTGTTGAACTGATGAATTGAACAAACAGTAAGGACATATCACATATCACATATGACGGTAATGACACAGTTATACATCAAACATTCAAACGGTAAGGACATATCAACAAGACAACAATATAACAACTGATGAACTGAACAAGTAGAAGATTGAAGAAAAAGAATAGAGTAAGAGGGGTTAGGGACTTAGGGTTGTCGAGTATCGAGTTTAGGGCTGTGAAAAACGAGTCTGAAGAAGAAGAAGAAACCTGTGTGAGGTTGCAGTCGGCGGAGGCGGAGGTCTGGAGGCGCAGAACGGTGAGAGCGGCAGAGGAGGCGGAGGTCTGGAGGAGGCTAGTGACACTGCGACGCCAGAGGAAGGGGCTGCTGCGAGCCTGGCTGCGATCTGCGAGTTGCGACACTTTACTTTACAGTGTAAAGTGTAAATTAGGGCTAGTTTTTTTTTTTTAAAACGCAACGTTGCAGTTTGCGGTTCGAACCGCAATATGATTTTTAACAAACCGCAACGTTGCGGTTCGGTTGCGGTCCAAACCGCAACCTGCTCAGCCCTAATATGGAGGATGTTACTTGCCGTGTATCTAAAGCAAGCTTATTGCATATCCGTCCAGTTCGCATCACGAGTCCACTCGATCTAAAACCTTGAAACCCGATGTTTATAATTATGATCATTGCTCCAAAGTTCGTATACACAATACAATGAGGATGAACTTTTGATGCGAATGTGGGTCACACTCACAGTGACCCTACGAGACATATACAACATTTATTAATATGATCGTTATTCCAACGTTTGAATATACAATACTAAGGGCATCCACAACATTCGAATACGTATAAAACATCATTGATACATTGTATTTCTCATCTGCCGGAAAATCAACATAAACTATTGTGCATTAATAAAGACATAACATATTGAACTTGTTCAGTATATTTGGACATGGAACAAATAAAAATAGGATGATAAATATCTCAAATGAAAGTTTGAATAGTAGGCATCTGGAAGTTGGTGGGCCTATGAGATGTCAACAGAACCGAAAATTTTCAACACAGTGAGGCCCACAACTATCCACAACATCAACATCACAATTATGTAAAGCGAGGCCCAATGGACCTGAAGCCCAATGGACCTAAAGCCCAATGGACCTAAAGCCCAGAAGGCCTGAAACTTAATGGGCCTGAAGCCCAATTCAAGGAGTCAAACTCGCTTGGTGCCCAAATCCCGTGTATCGCTCACCCTTGAGACAAATTTTTTTTTTTTTTTTTTATTTGACGTTATCATTCATATTACTTCTATTTTTAGACTAGAAAATTTTGTGATATTTATTTTTCTCAATAGTTAAGCCAATTCTATAATAAAATATAGGTTATTTATCGTTTATACTTTAGTCAAATAAATAAGGGTTGGGATCCTTCGATGGAACCTATGTAATTTTTTGGATTTTTCCGTTTGGTGCCCCTGAGTTTTAGGCTTTTCCGGATGGTGCCCAAAGTTTTTCACGTTTCCGTTTAGTACCCCAGAGTTTTTGGCTTTTCCGGATGGTGTCCAAAGTTTTTAATGTTTTCGCTTGGTACCCCTGAGGTTTCGGCTTTTTCGGATGGTACCCTTCTTTCTTATTATTTGTCTAAAATAATGTTTCTTATATTAAATCTATAAAAAAAATAGGGGAAAAAATTATAACAATTTTATATTATAAATTTTTAAGACAAGTATATTTTAATTGAACAAATTTAATCAACTATTAATATTATGATATTTTTTAAACTATAAGGTTTTTACATATTATTTTATGATTTTTAATATATTTATTACTATTTGATACTTTATCATGTTTTGCATCAAAACATGAAATTTTTTTATGTTATATGGAAACTAATTTTTATAAAAAAAATTTATTATCAAAATTTTTCCCTAATTTTTTTATAAATTTAATATAAGAAACGTTATTTTGCATCAAAACATGATTTTTATACAAATTTTTTTATCATATTTTTTAAAATAATTTTATGTTTTATTTATAATTATAAATGAAATAAATAATTGATAAATGTATAACACAAAATATTCAAATTGGACATTCGGTGATTCAAAAAAAATTTAATAATTATTGATAAATGTCCGTTTTAAATACTATTTCCTTTTTTCAAAATGAAAAAAAAATCCTACTTAAATTTTAACAAATATTATTCAAAACATAAAAAATATAAAATTTTTATTAAAAAAAAAGGACATTTTGAAAAGTAGGATTTTTAGAAAAAAAAATTAACATATTCTATACATATCATGAACTTATAATACATGTAATAGAATAATTTTTTATAAAAAAACATGAGTTTTGTATGTACATTTCAATAGTTTTATTAAAATTTAAGTAGGATTTTTTTGTTTTTTTTCATTTTGAAAAGTGGAAGTAGTATTCAAATCGGAGATTTATCAATAATTATTATTTTTTTTTGAAAAACCGAATGTCCAATTTGAATATTTTGCGTTATACATTTATCAATGATTTATTTCATATATAATTATAAATAAAACATAAAAATTATTTTAACAAATATGATAAAAAAAAATTGTATAAAAATCATGTTTTGATACAAAATAACGTTTTTTATATTAAATTTATAAAAAAATAGGGAAAAAATTTGATAATAAAATTTTATTTTATAAAAATTAGTTTCCATAAAACATAAAAAAAATTCATGTTTTGATGCAAAATATGATAAAGTATCAAATAGTAATAAATGTATTAAAAATCATAAAATAATATCTAAAAACCTTATATTTTAAAAAATATCATAATTTATTAATAGTTGATTAAATTTGTTCAATTAAAATATACTTGTCTTCAAAATTTATAATATAAAATTGTTATAATTTTCCCCCCTATTTTTTTTATAAATTTAATATAAGAAACATTATTTTAGACAAATAATAAGAAATAAGGGTACCATCCGGAAAAGCCGAAACCTCAGGGGTACCAAGCGGAAACGTGAAAAACTTTGGACACCATCCGGAAAAGCCAAAAACTCAGGGGTACCAAATGGAAACGTGAAAAACTTTGGGCACCATCCGGAAAAGCCAAAAAATCAAGGGCACCAATCGGAAAAATCCTAATTTTTTTTAAATATACTTATTACATCGGATTTAACTTTTATGATTTGGTTTTTATAAATAATAACCGAATGTAACTAAAATCTTATCCGGATAATGTTTATGATGTTAGATTACATGTTTAAATTTCATACTCTGTATATAGGCCGTTACAACATGTATGTAAATGTAATTTTCCTTGCCCAAAAATCCGAACTCATCTGACCCGTTTATTTTGCCCATTCTTTGCAACAATCAGGGATTTGGGTTGTCAATCACGATTATCTAACTTTAGATTGGTATTGATATTGTGGGTGTTCTTACTGTTTTTGATAAACGAAGAAATTTTCGTCCGAGATCAAAATTGTGTAAGATTCATTATACTTTATTTGTATTTTAGTGAAAAAAAAAATATTTACATGCCATTATAAAATAGAATTCAAATATATACTAATTTTTTTCTAAACAATATTTTTGTTAATGTATAGACACTCATTTTGTGTACACTTATTTTATTTAAAACTTTATATTTTTATATATAAATATATTAAAATGGGTGAAATGTTAAATTGTGCTTTTAAGATTACGTGGATGAAAGAAAATTTTAGAAAACAAACAAAGATTATTTTTAGGTGTTCTTCAACGTAGATGCTCTAATAGATTACTTAAAAAATTATCATAAGATCATAAAATTGTAATCTAAATACTTCTTTTAACAAACGTAAAAAACCTCACATTATTGTCTAAAAAACAATGCGTGTGTGGTTAGGGCTTTCTCCTGTTGATGTTATAATTAACATCATGTCCTTTTTTTATATTTTTATGATTGTTTGTTACGTGGGCTCTCAATATATTGAATTTTTGAGATCCGGTTTGTTTTTCACTTAGGTAAAGGATAATATATTATACTATATTTGGCTAGACCGGTAAACGAATAGTGTATACAAAATACAACCCAATCAAAGTTTAGGGCTCGTTTAGTTTATATGTACATCCTTATTCATTAAATTTTATGGAATCGTTCCTTACATTTCATGCAAAATGCACTTCTCTTCCTATATTTCGTTTCCCTGTAGAATATCAAAATAATTAAATTCAACTCCAATTACTTTATATATAAAGAATTATAAAGTGGTTTACTCGAGTGTATAGAGAACATTCTCGAGTTGCCACCTTCGGAGAAACACAACATTTCTCATCACCAAGTGTATATCTTACCGTCAAGTTAGTAAAGATATAGACATATGATAAAGTTGTTTAATTTTGGATGATATGTAAAGTAGTTTTGTTTTTCTAGAAGACCAACAAAAAAGAAATCAACGTTGGCAACTTGTATTTTTTGGATGCATTATGTTATTTTACATTATCCCTCGCAATCTCATTATAACTCTAAAAACTCAACTCAAGGGAACATTCCATGTTTATCATTAAAAATAATTATTTATTATTAATAGTTATTTTTAATGTCTATATAAATTTTTGTAAGAATATATAAGATTCATAAAGTACTTCTTATTTAGAACTAACTGAAGAATATGTATGGAACTTATATTAACATATTGAGCTTATTTAGTATACTTGGAAATGTAACAATAAAGGACAAGATTTATAAGATGAGATATATATTCTAGTAGCAGGCATTCTGGAGTTGGTGGGGCCTATGAGATGTGAACAGAAGCGAAATTTTCAACAAGTGGGGCCAGGGTATCAAAATCACAATTATGTAGAGTGGGGGCCCAATGGGCCTGAAGCCCAATTCAAGGAGTCAAATTCGCGTGGTCATATAATAATAATATGAAAACAAAAAAACATACCAACCAAACCGTAATTCGAACGAAGCACACTTTGGAAATTGGTCATGGATGGTGGGCCACCCTCACGACCGTCAACTTGGGGGTTGGGTCTGGGCCCACTTCTTTTTCCCTACAGTATTTTTAATTTAAAAAATATTCTACAGTAACTTTGTGGTATTTTTTGCGTCTCAAAGTTAATTTTATATTTATCATGGAACTTTTATTGTCATCGGTTAACGTTACGTTTTTCGAAATTCAATAAAATTATTTTAAAAAGTAATTTCTAAATTTTTTTTATAAATTTATATTTTTAATAATCAAACTATACCTTCACTTTTTTTTTAGCTATTTTTTTTATCTAAAGTTATGTCTAATTTATCATCAACAGGATAAATAATGAACATGATAATAAATCTAACCTTAATTTTAGAACCCGCACAAAGTGAAGGTATAACTTTGAAAAGAAAAAGGCAAAGAGAGTATTATATAATATATTAAAATGATTTGATTCCCCTTTTTTAATAATTGTTAATACTTTAGTAACTTTATTAAATTGTAATCGTGTGCATCTTTGTAGCTTTAGCTCGTTTATCGCCTTTCATATTGGAGTTAAATGACACTTTCTATTCATTACACTTTTAGACTAAGATAATTTGTGCAACAATACCCTCTATTGTTTTTCTTTGAAATATATTAAATAGATATAATATTATCCATTAGCAAGAAATTCTTCTTTTCATTCCACAATTTAACATATTTTTTGTTCTCTTCTACTTTGTCGGGTCATATTATTGATAGGAGTCAAAATAATGGAGAAAGGGAATCGAAGACTAAATTATGTAACTTTTTCACTGAGGTTTATCCACATTCACTTCAACAAAAAATTTGATTATTGGAATTAGGATCCTCGGTGGTGGAATTATATCCATCCCCACCTTTCTTTAGGGATTAGAGATTTTTCTTCGTTGGAATGTCATTTTCCCCTCTATTTCAGTATTTCGTTGTAATTTAACGGAAAGCGGTTCGAACTTGCACGCCGTCTAGTTGGTCGAGAGACGAAAAGATCGGCAGACGGACCAACCGTCATGAAGAGCCCCCAAATGAAGGAGAAAAGAATCACACAAAATACATCAAGAAGACCGAAAGCCAAAAATTGTGGACACCTCATATTTGGACTGCAACAGAGCCGTCAGAAGTCGATTAAAAATTCACGCCCCCTTCTCGACAAACGCTCGAAGCCGCCATCAAGGGACAACATGTTATTGTACAAATGAGCATACTATGTTTCTAATAAGATATAATAGACCATTGTTATTTCATACAAAAAGATTAAATAGGGAATAAAAAAAGTTATGTCAATTTTATTCCCCTCTCTAATTTGTAGATTACGTTACCATAACTGTTTTATATTTTACAGCCAATAACTAACGTTTTTATCTTTAATTTAATTAAGAAAAATTAAGGGGTCTATTTTGTACAAACAAAAAAAATTTTAGTAACTCATTCTTCTCCATTTAAGGAATTGCGTTAATATGGTATTTTTTGTATCTGACATACAAACTAGGCCCTTCTTCAATTAACAATCTAAGATAAATTCTAAGTAATTAACCTAATTAGTAGATATACCGAGCTTATAGCCACTATTCCTAGTTTATCGTTACATCTAAAAGCAAAGATTCTACAGTTTCCATCAATAACGTTTGGCCGTGGCCAAAAAATTCGAAAAATACGCGAAGCAGAAGAACTTGGAGAATTCCATTGTGACGGCGTCGAAGATGCATCTTGACACCTCCCTCCGGCCTCATCCACCACCATCACTGTCAAAGCAAGTGTCTTAGCACATTCTACGTCGAACAATCCACATGACTATTCAGCGCCAGTGGCAATAGGGAGAAGATTGTACAGTTAGCTAATTTTAAAATATAAATTTGTCTCATCGTATCTTGTTTTTCTAACTCTTAATTCGTAATTTGAATTTTATGACTCAAATTTAACGTTTAAACACTCAAAATTTAACTTGTGAGAGCCGCGAAATTATAAATTACTTGATAAAAAATGAATAATAAATCATGAATAGTAAATAAAAAATAATTATAATGTAAGTTGGGTGATTAGTGGTTAGGTAAAAACATTGAGGCTCCATTATAAGAAAGCGAAATATCGTAAATATAGCAATCATACATGAAACCTCCGATGCACATATTCCATTCTTATAAATGCATACCCACTCCACTTGTACACGTGCTATTTCTACGTCTCACAATATTGTGTTTTTATGACTTGGATACCCATCCCGACTTTACACTTTACACTATTCTCATTCCGCAAACACATATTCCATCACATAAAAAAGAAAATTTCTTATCAGTCGAGATCTATCAAGGTATTTCAGACATTTCTTATGTACAAATAATATAAATGCACTAGAATGGTCTCATACATACAAACTAAGAATCTTCTTGTGGGTAAAGCTGTCAAAGTAAAGACGAAAATGATTAAGGTCCGAGAGTGCGATAAAAATTATGAGAAAACGTGTAGAAATGCTTGAACGTACACCACACCTAGTTGCTCGACCACCATCTTCGTCTTCTACACGTGACTTAGAAAATGCCCTTTTGTTGAAGTCATAGAGCAAACTTTTATTAGGGGTGTAATACGAGCCAAACAAGCTGAGCATTGACATGCTTAAACTCGCCTCGTTTATAAACAAACCGAGACTAAATTTTATACAAGCTTTAAAAATGTGTTTATATCCGACTCTTTTAGAAAGTAAGCGAGCTTTGGTTTTTCAGGAGCTAAGCTTGAGCCGAGCCCGAGTAGCTCGGCTAAAATCCTATAGTGTTATTTTAGCTGAACGAGCCGATACTAGATTTTATACGAGCTTTAAAGTGTGTTCATATTCGGCTCGTTTAGAAAATAAAGAGCTGAACTTTTGACAGTCAAACCCGAATAGCTTGTATAATATTACAACCCTAAATGTAATGTCAATTATTCTTACCTTTTATTCCTTTCGCTTGGGTGGATTTCTAACATGTTCACTTGAATGTTTTTATCTCTTAGATTTATTTTATCTTATTAGAAGATAAAGATTTTAGTTGCTCTATCAAGATCCCTCTAGTTGCTCGATTGCATCACTTTTCGATCAATAATAAAGTGTTTTGAGTTTTGTTCAAGTATGTTTTGCTGATTCTCATATTTTTCTAAAATATAGAGAGTCCAACTATATTGATATATGATATAGACTTGATTCCATGTATAAGATGTATTGTCTATATGAGTTATGATAGTATTTGAAATCTTGCTCTACTATGTTCTTCAAGCTTATGTTGGCTTAAGATGACAATCCAATTATCATACCTACATGTTAAGTTTGATGTAAAGGTAAGGCACCGTCTTGAATACATAACAATCAATTGGTGAAAACACCGATGTATGTCAAGCCAAGTTCCGACCATGTGACAATCAGACGAAGTTGTCTCCCGCATAACTATGACTTATATTCAATATTATGGAATTGTCAAATGAGATCTATCCTATATGCATCTTGTGGTGATCTTAATACTAGAATTGCTTTATCTATTGATACTTATTCTTTGTTTTCTCCCTTCAACTATCTGGTCTCGAGTTCTATAAAGATCCAAATTTCACCTTTCCTTCTCCCTTATCTTTTGAGTTGTTTTGCAAGGTAGTTTAGCGTAACTTCTCAGTGAGCTCGGTCGACCAAACTGAGAGACTTCGAACCTTTTGCTCCGATTTTTCTCAGGTTATATATCTCTTAATTTAGCCGTCATCGGAGGGAAATCATTTATATCATTATATACATAAATAACATTCAAGCTTTTTCCCATTAGAAAACAATTGGAAACTTCAATGAATGAGAAGATACATGATCACAACAAATTTGTGACTTTTAGATGACTTCAGTTTTAAACCAAACGAGTGGCATGTTACGTTCCGGTTTCTCCTAGTAGTTTTATAGGAATAAATAAAACTATGTGTTTAAAATTATACTATATTTTTGTTAAAATATTTAAAAGTATTATATTTAATGTAAATAATTTAATATTATTAGGAAAAAAAAAATCTTATAAGTTCTCTCAACAAATATAAATGTAATGGCCTGCAAATATAAACAATTCATTAAATAATACCTTATAAAAATAGATAAAGGTTAGATTTATAAGACCTCTTTAATTATGTATTTATTATTTCAAAAAGTTAAAAAAATAAAATAATATGGATTACGTAGTTAGATATTATGTTTGAGTGATGGAGTATGGGTAAGGTAACCACTTAACCATTAGATCCATATCCATAACATTTTTCATCAAATTGTTAGGAACAATTTTATTTAAATCATGTATGTACGTATGTGAGTATATGTAGCCACGCTTTGCAGCATGCTTTATTTGGATGCTGGCGAGCGGTTTCTTTTTTTTTTTTTTTTTTTTTTATGTATTATGCGTGTAATACGAGCCGAACGAGCCAAGCATCGGCATGCAGAAGTTTGACTCGTTTATAAACGAGCCGAGCCTAAAATTTATACGAGCTTTAAAATGTGCTCAAGCTTGACTCGTTTAGAAAGTGAACGAGCTAGAGTCGAACTTTTGACGAGACGAGCCGAGCCCGAGTAGCTCGGCTAAAATAATGTCCATATAGTGTTATTTTAGCCGAACGAGCCGAGCTTTACCCAAACGAACCGAGCATTGACATGCTCAAGCTCGGCTCGTTTATAAACGACCCGAGCCCGATTGAGCCTAAAATTTATACGAGCTTTAAAATGTGCTCAAGTTTAACTCGTTTAAAAAGTGAACACGAGCTCGAGCCGAACTTTTGGCGAGTCGAGCCCGAGTAGCTTGTCTCATATTACAACCCTAATCATTCATGTATATGAATATATCTACAGAGGGGTTGATTCAAGTACAAAACATAAATTCTGGTGTACAATTACACAGTGTTATCTTTGATAAGTATGTAACGAACACTTATTTCGTCCAAAATTTAGTACATACAAATTTCAAAACGACAATTTTTCTCATGAGTATTACAAAATGTCATCGAGTCCACCGTTTTAATTTTTTTTTTAAATGTCATCACGTCCTTCATTTTAATTTTTTTGAAATGAACAAGTTATCCCGCACCTTCAAAAATTGAAAATTTTCAATGTACCTATCAATAATCATTAGTTTACGTAGATTATTGTAGACCATTTACTCAAGCCCATCAACGATCAAAATTAGGCTGAATTGGCATTTAGGGCCTTTTATACTATAGAGTTAAAATTTAGGGCCTACCAATTACAAATTGAGAAATAGGGCCCCTACTTTACTAGACTAATTCATAAATAGAGCAAAAAGTTGACAAAAGTGATGACTAATAAGTGATGGCTGATGTGAGTGCTGATTGTGACACTTTTGATTGACATTTGGAGGGAATTTGAGGCCAAAAAAATGCAGCCCTCTACCCAGAAAAAATTCGCTTACCCAAAAATCCGCTTACCTAAAAATTCGTTTACCCAAATAATGTCACAATCATACCAAAAAATAAATTTGTCAAAGTACATAAACATATTCGAAAACAACATACCCAATAAATCAAATATCAAAATAAAACACTATCCATAAATTGGATAATATTTTATATTTATACCCAATTTAAACATCACTTAATACAAAATCCATACCCAATTTTAATTTGTCATACCCAAAATTTTCAAAACTCGATATTGTACACAAACATCAATATCAAATGGCATTTGGTCATTACCCAAAAATTCGCTTGACATTTGATCCTTATAACACATTTTGGGTAACCATAAAACATACACACGATATCACTTTAAATATAATTAATAATAAGAAATATACTACAAAGTCAATACACGTATAAAAGCATACCTAATTTGACTTTATCATAACCAAAATTTACACAAATCGATATTGTACCCAAATATCAATACCAAATGACATTTGGTCCTTGTAACACCGTTTGGATAACTATAAAACATACCCAAAAATATCACTTTAAGCATACTCAACAATAAAAAAAACATACCACAAAAATAATAAACATATAAACAATAATGAGAGAAATACTACAATTCATATTTGGATAACGAAAACAATGTCATCCAAAAAAATTAAACATTCATGGACTTGAATATCATCAAACTAGCTACATTAACCAAAAATAAAAAGGTAAACATGTAAAAAAGATATTTAAACCAAAAGTAAACATCTAATCACCATCATTTCAATTAAAGAAATTATTGCCCCTATTTTCTAGGTTTGCATACCTACTTTTTCTTTCTTTTATATAGAGACCTAGTTTACAAAAGATAATTTTAAGGGGTCCTATTTCCCTAATTAATTCTCAAAATTACTCCGTAAATCTACACCACAAGACTACTCGTTTTTCGTACCGGCCAGAAATACAAATATGTTATATTTGTGTTACGAATCATGTTATTTTCAAGCATCTAGCATGTAGTTTTGTTGTGCAGTAGGAAACAGAAATTAAGAAAATATTTTTTTAAAAAAACTACGTGCATTAATCTTATTCGTCGACATAGTTAAACTTTTTTTTTGGATAGTAGTACAAAAAGGAGCATAAAGATAAATGTGCAATCGTAATGCGCAACAATAATGCATTAGTAAATTCATTGTCGTGTACCTAACGACCCGGTTGTGTTATATACTTATTATAAGTATGCATATATGTTGTGACTATGTGTAGGTTGAAAAATAAATGCGTCATTTGAATCGAAAGTTTTGTTCGAACTGAAGTAAGTAGTTTGATCGTTTTCCATTCGTTGATCAAGTGTGATTTCTCTCATCTTAGTCGAGCATTTGGTATTGTTGAGTTGATATGATGCATTGGGCGATGACCAAGTTGAAGTGTCATAAAAGCATCCCCAACAGCTTCCCTAAACTCTTTTCCAAAATGAAGAATTAAAAGTAAAAATCTACCCTTTATATTTTTATCAAATCTAACAGATTCCCTATCTTGGAGAATTCTCCATTTATATGAAGATTGTCTTCAAATTTAGAGAAGAGTCCCCACTTTTTCCCATTATTCTCCATTTTGGAGAATGAGATGGAGAATTTGTTGGACCAAAAAATCTTAAAAATTCTCCAAATATTCTAAAATGGAGAAGTTGTTGGGGATGCTCTAAGGAGTTGTGGTTTCTCTCATACAGTTTATATAATTTATTTATATTTTTTTAATTAATTTGTCAAAGCGAGACATCGCCTTCCTTTGTGTTCGATCTTGACTTTATAGGCTATATTGAGTCTTGTAAATATTTTCAAGATTTAAGGCTCACACTTCAACCCTCGTCAAATTGGTGGCATTGTCGAAGAAGGCTTATAATTGCTTTGACTTATTAAATTTGAAATGTTTTTTTGTTTTAATCCCTCTCATCCTTTTTCTTGATTTACCCTTCATTTTAAAGCTATCTAATATAAGGGTTTTCATACATGGTTAGAAGCGGAAGAAGCTTGGGAAGGACACTTTCCACACCTATATCAAGTCAAGAAAAGTATATGAGAGGCATCATAAGGGAAATTGTTGCACAGTGCAACTAATTATCAACTATGAGTTTTATCGAGATCATCAATTCTAATGACGACATATCATACGATTTGTGAAGAATAATGCGATAACGCCTGAAAAGACCATAAAGACTACGTTTCTAGAAGCCGAAAATTCAGTTCATACCCTCGTTCAATGAAACACGCACTGAAGACTACACTTTTCAATCTTTTGGATAAGGTCAAATCATGGTGGACTTTATGAAAAACTAACACAACTACAAGCGAAGACTGCAACCTGGGAGAAAAGAAGATATACTTTGCTCGAGATCGCAAATAAAGATGAGATTATCAAGGGCAAGATAGAAAGAACAAGAGGTTCTTGCCCCCATATACGATCAAGGGTCACTAGAGCTAGAGAAGCAAGGTCGGATATGCATCGGGTCCTCAAATATGAGATATCCAGGTCGGACATTGACGAACCATGTCTTTGAATCTTTCCAAGGCTTCATAAATTGTTTCGCATGTTGAAATTTCAAAATTGGTGATTTTGGTGTATAGTTCAACCACCTTGTGTGTGGGAAATTTTTGTTCATGAATGCTTTCGTGGTGTTGATCCTGAGTAGTAATAGAATTTGGGGAGAGAGATCGGTACCAATCAGTAGCTTTGCCCAAGAGAGAATTTAAAAGGTGTCATTGGAATTGTTTTAGGTGGTAAGTTGTGAACCTTGATAGTGCTGACGAAGTCCGAGAATCCTCTCATGTGTTGGACAAGGTCGTCGGTTGGTACCCCTGAGAATGCATGAGTTGTGAGCAAGCTAATCAACTCGATTTTAATTCGAAATTCAAGGCAACGATTTTATGAGTACCACACAGTTGATTGGGGCGACATGGGTGGGTAGCATGTATGCGCCCAAAGTAGTAGATGTATTTCTAGGGTTTGTTAATCTTGGAGCTTACCCTAGATATGTGAAAGTGAATAAAGCTCATTTCAAGGCCCATCTACCAAATAACTTTCATAACTACAAATGCTTTTTGGTGGTTATTCCTCCCTGTAATGCCCCAGTTTCCACCTTCACCGCCCCCACGGTGAAGGAAGTCGCCCCTACGGTAGGGCAAACTGCCCTGCGGTTTTGCCCCAGATCGCGCCGATTTGTTTTTATCCCGTTTTTATTTATTTCCATAGATAGAAGATCCGATCTTCTATCTTATGGGCCGACTTTTCTATGATGCTCTTAACCCTAGAACATCTTTCCTTCTATCTTTTCACCCCTTTCCTATAAATTCCCTCTTTCTCTCCTTTTTTCGTTTCTTGCATACGTTTTTTTTCAACCTCGAAATCTACAGCCTGTCTTCCTTGTGGTCTCTTGTTGGATGTGTAACTCTTCTCCTTCTACGTTTCTCTCTCACGTTCATGGTTTGTTGAATGCCTTTTCCTTTTATTTTTCTTCTTCTTTCGTTCTTTCTTTTCTTCTTCTCCAGAATAAAGCTTGAGCCTTGATTCTTGTTAACGCCTTTGTCGTTGATATGTTGATATTCACAGGCTCCCTTGGTTAAGTTGTGACGTGGGTGTGTGTTGAGAGAAGCAAGCTTTGGCCTTTGTTGAGTTCCTTGCTGTCAAAGGAATCTGATGCGGGGATAAGCCGCAATTCCCAATCTAGATTGAAAGTCCTTAAGTGGAATAAAAATCGTGTTGTTCTAGGAATAAATCGGCCGATTTATATGAAAAGCAGGTCGATTTTCTTGGAAACTCAGAACACGAATTAGTGAATGATATGGAAAGAAAAGAAGATGAATATGGAATAATAAATGATCAATATAGGAAGATATGACTATTATAAGACTTGCAAAGAACCTTGAACTCGATGGATCAAAACCCTTAACAAAGAATTACCTTTCACCCTTCCTTCTTTAACCTTAGACAATCCTTCTAGATAAGACAAGCACAAGGAGGGACTAGTTTTACTTGTAGCACAAAGCTTCAACAAGATTAACACATACAAGGTTAAAATGCATGGTTTTTGGATATTCTCGGTGTAGAGGAGAATGCACTTAGAAGGAAACTTCATTTATAAATGACTCATTACATAGTCCAAGTCAATAGTAGTAGCATATAACAATCGGTTTATAAGACTCGCAATTGAACTTAATTTCTATTAGAGTTTTGTCGACTTCTTTTCGGAACTCTTGATTAAGTTTTGTCTATTCAATTAGTTAATAATTTGATTTCTCTTCAAAATACTTAAGCTAATTTGATTGGCAGTTGGGAATGGGACAACCTCTACTCACTTAAGTGAGACTACGGACATTTGGTTTAAAACTGGACACTAAAATCCAACGTAACATAATCGTCGAGGCGGATTCTCTTTCGTTAATTATCAACCTCGGGAAAGAAGCGAGGAAGCTATCTTTTCCAAAAAAAATATGAGAATTTGCATTAAATTTTGTTATTTTGTTTCAGCAATTATAAATGATAATAAAAATTAATAAGTGAAAAAATTACTAAAATATTAACATAAAATTTAATTTTATTTATTAAACTTTTTATTAAGAATTATGTGAACGCTAAAATCTTTTTTTAATCGTAATGGCGAATATAATTTCAGTAAAAAAAATGTTAAATCTCAAAAAACTGTATTCCGGTTTTTGAATTTTATAATAAATTATATACTTTTTATTGATCAAATATAATCTTGATCCGGGTTAGTGTCAAAAAAGAGCATTATTTTGGCATAATAGATTAATGTAAAATAATGCAAAGGTTAAAA
Organism: Fagopyrum homotropicum; assembly: GCA_033239125.1. NCBI lineage: Eukaryota > Viridiplantae > Streptophyta > Magnoliopsida > Caryophyllales > Polygonaceae > Fagopyrum > Fagopyrum homotropicum. Next base: position 11,505,916 of record BSWB01000001.1, read on the forward strand.
TGTCTCTCAAATTACGAGTAAGAAATTATGGGTTAAGATTTGAGAATATCGTAAAGTGGGGAAGATTTCCTTTAATTGTTTCTTGATTATGATGATACTCGCAGTGGCATGGAATGTACCTTCACTATGTAATTATCACTAACACTATTATTAGCATTTGTTGACTATTTATTCAATTAATTAATTTACTATATTTTAGTTGGGGGAAGAATATAATCCACACACAATCTAAACCAAACTCCCACCTAATTATAATTTATTTCAAAAACTCTTCAAACCTGAAATGAAAGGGATATAGAAAGCGACGTATTTAAATACAAAAGTATAATACTTTCAATTTTGATTTTTGGTGATTCAGAATAGTTTAATCGTATATTAGCTTTACCAAATGCAAATATGTAAAGTTGAGTTTTGTAATAAGCTATGTTTTTATATCTTGGTCAAAACTAATAACGGTTCATTTCACATGGAATTTTGTTATAAGATATGTTTTTATATCTTGTTCGCTCCAAAGTGTGTGCAGAATAAGTCTTAATTTTATAACTATGAATAAAGCAAAAACGAATATGCATTGTACGGATCAATCGCATTATTAGCAAATATTTCAGGGTCGATAATAAGGACTATGGTGAAATCAAGCACGGTATATAACTTTATGTTGTATATGTAAACTCGAGCAACAAAGAACAAAGATATAATGATAATGAGATTAGAGAATGCAGATTCTAGAGATCAAAGTATCCAGTTGTGGTTTCGACTCAAGATTTCTCAAAGATAAACATGGACAAAAATGAGGTTTGCAAAAGGAAGGTAATTTTACGATAGGATAGATCACCGGGTAAGTCTCACCATCCACTATCCCAAACCAAAGATCTTATCACCGGGTAAGTCTCAAGGAATTAAGGAAAGGTACCAGGACTCAAACCAACATAACCAACCTAAGGAACAGAACTAACCATCACCGGATAAGTCTCAGGTTAACTCTCAAAGGTAGGACGAAGGCACACTCAAATCCTAACAAAGGATATACCTTTGTTACCTAACACTCATCATCATCATCGGTAAACAAGCAAAGAAATCACCAGGTAAGTCTCTTCCTAGGCTTGAATGTAAACCAGGAAAGGTGCAACAAGGATAGGATTTGGCAACTTATTACCTAAACTCAAGATCGGACAAGCAGTGGGCAATATCGTGCAGTTCTTATCGATCTCGGTCGAGATGACTCCAAGAACATCCCAAGACGGGTTTCGGTTTAGGGTTAACTCAAGCTTTCAGGGTCCACTCGCGATAAAGGTTCACTCTTTCATCGTCTATACCACAACCTTCATTCAATAACCCTAGAATAGCAGGGGTTTTAGCCAACAATCATCATGTTCAAAGCAATAATCGTATATTCAATCAAGAAGTCAAGAAAAGAGAATAAAACAATCAACAAAGGTATCTCAATAGTCAAAGATGCAAACAATCAAACAAACTGTCAATATGTGTTCCGAAAGAATGATAACAACTCACTAATAACTTTCAAAGAAAATCTCACAAACTCTCTTCTCTTCCTTGAACCTCAAGTAATCCTTCCTTAGATCTCCTCCTTCCGTAAATCTTTCCAATAGCCGTCAAAAGTCCTTGACGTCTAGCCGTGTGCGAGCGTTCTTTCTGCGGTATTCATCTTCCATTCTTATAGAAGAATTTTAGGTCAAAATAATATCTTATTTCCCTTGGGCCGTGGGTCATCGACCTCGAGCTAGGCCGAGTTGGCCGTCTCGGTCGAGGTGCATGACTGTGTCGGTCCGAGATCAGTAGTGAATCACGTACTATCCTTCGTATCTTCAAATGAATCCTTCCTCCATCCTTTCCCTATGGTTCATGCCTTTCTTCTTGTCCCTCCAAATGCTCCACAATGTAACTCCATGGCCTCCTTAGACTTCAATGCTCCATTTTGATCCAAATTACGTCATATTCCCTAAAATTACAATAAAACGTGGTGCAAACCTCGATTCTTACAAAGTAGACGAATAATGACATAATCATCAAGAATATATATCCATTCATGCGGAATAATGATGAGAAAACGTCAAAATCATATCCGAAATATCGACAATAATTCATGCTATCAAGAATCCGACACATCCATCCAAATCCCAATGTTTTTTTCTCAACCAAATGGATAACACTAAAATCCTCAATTTAATATCTATAATTCCAAATAAAAATACCATTGGTAATTCCTCAAATATCCTCGTACCAGTTTATCCGTTAAATATAAAGTTGACTAGTTCCCAAATTTAAAACATTTATCTCTAACTCAAACAAAAACCCTACAACTTAGACCACCCACAATGGTAGGTTTTAAACTATAAAATATATAAAATCTCTAAGTACAATTACAAAATATGTTTAGAAACTTTTCTGAAATCTTCTACTTCCATACAAGGAGAGAGAAATTTTTATATCATGTGATTGGTACATGTGTCAAACAAAGAGTGATATCTCTTTTTTCTATTTTTAAAGCAATTTGGTTTACACTTAATTGAATATTTTGGTCAATATAAATATATTTTCACAAACTTTGTTGTTTTTAATATTTATATTTTATTTTTATCTATCCATAGAGTATAAAATTGAATATATTTAGATCAATAGTTATTTTATGAAGTAATATTCAATATGCATGAGTGATGGTTGGTGATGTTAATATTTATTATAGATATATTTTATTAATTTTTATTCTATAAATTTTATATTTTATTTTTATTTAATCATAGAGTCCAATATGAAATATATTTAGAAGGATAATAAAATATTTTTTAATCTCATGTTGAAAATTAGTAGTTTTATGTATGATTTCTATGTATTGGTGTATTTGTTTTTTTATATTTTGTATCTTATTTTGCAATTATTATTTTAATGTCATTGTGTGTTTTTAATTTTTGATGAAGTGTTTATTGGAAATCTTATTTTTCTTAGTTAATTATAAATAAAATGAATAGTATTAATATTTAAAAAATATTATAAATATGTTGGGTAAATAAATATAGAGTTAAGAGATTGAGAGTTAAGAAACTATGAATGTAGATAAAAAGTAGATGGAGTTTTATAAGCTGATGTGGCGGAGAGAGAAAGTTTAAAAACTTTGTTATAAACTATTATCATTGTGGGTGGTCTTAGAAATAAGTTATGGCTACAAAGATTTTTAATGGATAAATAAAATCCGGGATTTTACAATAAGGGGAATGAAAATAAAGAAGAATATTTTGATATGACATTGACGTGGGGCGAACGACACGATTAACGTTATGGATTGAGTTGACTTAGTGCAAAACACAATGTTCATGTGCTCGCAAAATGGGATCAGTCAACTCGACCGAGGGGGTCGATCGATTGATGGTGAAACATCGAGCAATCTTCATTTATTCCCTCCTGGTTGTCAATCAATTGAGTCTTGATCTAGAATTCATTGACTACAACAAAGAGAATTTTAGTGTGTTGTAGAAATTTTTTAGACAATATATAAGTCCATTTTAGCTCTACTAAAACTAGAAGGTTTGCGTTATCATGAAATCACGAGTATATCTTTAACACACAAAAGATAAGAAAATCTATCGTATTATAATGCAAGACTACTTTATGCAATTAGAAGATGGAGACCAAAAAAGGATGACAAAGATGCTAAAATGGATATTATCGTACTACAATTATAATAGTAGATTTTATTTCCATCATGATTACAAGATTCATAACTTTTTTACTTTTTATGCACACTTATTTTTGGATATTTATAAAACAAAATACTCAAGTTTAACATAAAAATATTAAAACAAGTTAAATCTTTATTAAAAATACATAATGTTAAATACATAAGAAATAAATTAGAAACAAATAATAGATCGATTTAATCCATAATATGTAATAAAAACTTAAATCATAATAATTATTTTTTCTGATAATGTGTAAATAAAAAAATAAATTGTTCATTGTAAACATTATAACTATACTTTACTTGTATTGTAACTACAATAGTAATCAAAATTATTCAACAATTTATATTAAATTAGACTTTCATTATAATTATAACTTTAATTAAAATTTAATTTAATTGTGTTTGTGTAACACCCCGATTCATCGGGACTCGGAGTGCCACATTAGGCTAGGATCTCACAATGGATCCTGACCCTAACTTGACAACAAGTTCACTGGACCTTACAACATGACACTGACAGATATAAAAACAAATACATAAAACCGTATAAACTGTATAACCAAAGGTAAACAACAACATAGCCGAGTATGAAACGACATCCTCACACAGGAGGGAAAATAAGACATCATCCTCACGCAGGAGGGAAAACATAAACAACCCCAAAACCAACCACCTAATGTACGAGAGTCCTCGGCCTGTCACCCTGTCAGATTACCCAGCAACGCCTATCCTGCAAACATCTACAACACATTATGAAACCGTTAGCTAACCATACATATATAAGGTAATGCATAAGCACAAGCACAATCATGAAAGATAAACACATCAGCATACTATCACACATTTACCCATTTTATCATCTTTATATAATACTCAAATCGTATATATATAGATAGATGAAAGTATGTGACACGAGGACCGATACCTCCTCGCCTCTGAGTGTTATATCCAGCTGTACGAGTATCGGTCACACAACCCGTGTACCCTATGAGAGTGGATTGCGCCCTTCTTGTAAACTAGTCTGGCCTGACGTCAGAGAACCTCCCAGACTCCATGGCAGGATGAAAGGGAAGGGTTATCACAGCCACACAACGGGGTAGTCAATAAAACATAGGTCAGTATAAACGATATCTCATGCTATCATAGCAAACATATACCGCACATACCACTCATGCAAACACCCAATATAGGGATGGTAGCTAAGTAAGTCCTACGGACTTACCTCAACCTTGTACTCAGCTCAACCACAACAACCTCCAATCCTGAAAGAGGGCACTGCCTAATAACAAGGCATAAAGATATATCAAACTCTATTCATCAAAGGGGTCACACCTATACCCAAAGGGATCCATGAGGATCATACTCAATCTATAAGCCTCACCACCAACTAAACCTCAATATCTCAGCATAACTCACAATTCCTCAAATCTCAAGGTAGTATCTAATCAACATTCCTCAATCTCAATTCTAATCCTAATTTAATTAATTAACCTTTAATTAATTAATTAGATTTTGCCAGAATAACGTTTTGCCCGCAGGCAATTTCTAAACCCCCTGTCATCAGATATCATCAAACAACAACCCATAATCACCAGAATAATATAACGACCATAATAGAATTTCTAATTATCCATTTTGACAAGCCTAAAGTCAATTTAGGCCAAATCACAGTACGGAAAACGAATAAATTCATAACTTATTCGTTACTAACCCGATTGACGATCTGAAAGAAGATTCGGAATCACAGCGACGCAGCCTACGCATGGACAACATCAAATTCACCGGAATCTGAGCGACGGAACCTGCCTGGTGACATATATGCTCGACCAACCCTTCATCTGCTCGGAAATGCAGAAACTGGCGACCGATATGAAGAAAATGAAGAGAGGAATCCAAAAACTCAAACGGAATTGAAATCGGATTAGAAACGGAGAGTAAATCTGAGTTTGAAGGTTGAGAGAAATCAGAGCTTTACGAGGAAACGTGAAAAGAAATGAATTAATAAAGGATTTTCTGCTATTTATAGTGAAGACGATAATTATCCTTTAGCAAAGTCGATAATTATTATTTAACCGATCCAAAGGCGGGTCGAACCTCCTTCTCCAAACTTCTCGAGATTGGAATATTAAATCTGGAATATTGCAGGGATAATTATTCTACAACTGACTAGGAAAATGTGTATTCTTAAGCCGTCTTTTTTAGCCGTTAAGAAACGAAATAGCGACTCTTTTGGCCGTTTTGCCTCTCAATGTTATTTCATATATAGGACATATCCGATGTCCAGATCATTTCTCTCAACTGCATTTTTATTAATTGGAGCTCCCAAATGCTTCAAATAACACCGGAGGGTAAAAATAATTACCCAGAGGAAAAAGTAAAAATTTCCCCAAACGTCCAAAATTACGCTAGGAACATAACGGTGGGACTCATACTCATCACTTGCAAAATCTTCGCGAGTTATATGTTAATTACTATAAACGATTAAGTTAATCAACATTAATTAGAATTCGCAAATCCTAGCTATTACATCACACACCCCTAAAAAAAAGTTCTGTCACGAAACTTGCAAAATCCCAAAGTCATCTCGGACCCATAAGCCGAGGTATAACTCTCACTCTCTCTATCGGAGGTATCACATCTCCGTTCGGAAGGTCATCACCTATAACAATCTATAACCTCAATGTCACCATGGAGGAATCATCAACTCCAGAAAACAGGGTCATGACGCTACCCAAAGGTGTAGAGGAATCACATCTTTCGCCATACCACATCACAAGGCATAGAGGAAGCACATCTCTAGCCCAAACATATCACAGGTATAGAGGAAATACGTCTTTAGCAAACTATAAGCATATATATCGCATGGAGGAATCACATCTCCACTAAAATTATGTCCATCAAGGTAGCATGGAGGAAAGAACCATCTCCAGCTGAATCTTAATCACACTCAAATAGCATGGAGGAAAGAACCATCTCCAGCTATAAATATAAATCATACTCAGATAGCGTGGAGGAAATAATCATCTCCAGATATGACATACACTACGCTAGCACAACAAGATCTACTAAAATCATAAATCACATCACAACTAGCGTGAAATAAACACATCAAGGCATATAAGCACATAAGCACAACATTCATCAAGATAGCACTAAGATCTACTCGTGCTCCCACAGATGGACCTGTCTCGACATAAACTCTGGATAGTTTCTCAGGATACTATCCTTAGTCTCTCATGTGGTCTCTTTAGGTCCTCACCTCGACCACTAGGTCCTTTAAAATGGAAAAGTCTTTCGAATGCAAGCGTCTCATATCTCATTCCTGGAATGTAACCAAATGCTCAATAAGATGTGGTTCGGCTTAACCACTAGATCATCATAACTCACCAGATGTTTCGAACCTGGTATATACTCCCTCAGTTGAGACATATGAACACTGGGTAAACACCCTCTAACCTCAAAGGCAAAGCTAAACATCATGCTGCCTTCACAATTCTGGTCAAGATCCCAAGTAAACCGACATATTGGAAACTCGGTTTCCCTTTTATGCCAACATATCTAACATTTCACAGCAGAGATACTCTCAGCCGGTCATGATCTCTCACTTGAACTTTAGAGGTCGACGCCTCTCGTCTACATATGATATATGGCGACTATCAAAGGAAGAACATCACCGGGTAAGTCTTAATTCCAACTTGGTTTGCTAGTCTAAAAAAATCTCCAGCATAGATTAAACTCAATCAACAAAGAGTTTATGCAAATTTGTCAATCTACTCTAACATGCAAGTTAATCAATCATTATACATGTCATAATCAAGATTTATTCACCCTAGAATCACAAGAAAACTAGCAAAAAATATGTGTATAATCAAAACAACAAACGAAAGGGAAGAACACATGCATATTGATACGCCCCAGCCAAATGATCCAACGATGCAAGACAAACGAAAAAGTAAAGAAAACATACACATGTGTTTTGGATTTGTGATAATTGAAAATAAAGTACAAGATATGTATTGCTAGAGCTTCAAGCATCTCACCATCCACTCTACAATACTCGCATCAACTCTCACAAGCCTCTCACCTATGAGAACTAATGTCTTCGCCCTCGCATCTCACAAAGGCAACCCACCCGGCATCTCACCAAGGAGGAGGTTTCGGCATCTCACCAAAAACCAAGTAACCAAATTGTTTTCCAAATATTATCAACTCTCACTTATTTTTTTATATGAATCAATCAAGCCTTTAAATAGGGAAAATAAGGCAAGATGAAAGATCAAAAATAAGGCCAAAAGTCATAATAAAAATATAGGCCTTAAAAATCCACATAATGAGGCATTGGTTTTGGACTCTTCACATCTTGACCATAAATCCGGCTGTTAGAAGAACTGAAATTAAGACCCATCTCTTGGACGAATCTGCTCTTGAAGTTTTCATCAATATTGTAGCCCTTGAAATCAGCTTTCCAACAAGTATTTACGGACCTTCATTGGATAAACATATCATTCGTTATGACCAAAATACGGAAGGGTCGAATTAAAGTGAAGCTGTTTGCATTGGTTTCCCGGATCACATCACATGTGATGTTATTAAAATGCAAAGGGAAACATATCAAACTTGGATGATTAGTCCTCAAACAACCGGGATAATAAAATTCAGAAAACAACCGCAATACTTGTCTCTTTGATTCAACAAAATGAAGACATATTTGGAATATGAAAGATCTTTAACAAGCTAGGATAAGAAAGAAAAATCCAGAAGAAAGCTCTAAGGTCCGAAAGAAGACTGAAAAGGCACTATTGTCAAAAGGCCTACAACGCCACTCTTATGCACAATGTCCTAAAAAAGGAAAGGTCGGGCTTGCAAACTTTGAAAAGTTGTTAATCTTGTAGATTTGGAGGAATCTCTGCCTATTTGTTGTCAATCTTGGGCCGGATACATGCATAATCGGGGTCAAGATTTGGGACTTGTACGTGTTTGTCTTTGGTTTGTGAAAATCTCGGCCCGAGATAGGGGCCGAGATTGCTCTCGACTTCACCAATCTCACTGACAATTCAACCCTAAATTTTCCTATCTCGGCCGAGATGCAATTATACACACCCGAGATTTTACAAAAACCCACTAGTCTTACTTTGCTCGATCTCGTGCCTTGCCTCCTCACTCGAGGTATTTTCTTGGCTTTCCTATTCGTCTATGCCGAGGTCTTGGCATGCCCCACTCATAGGCTTGATCCTCAAATGTCGTCGTTTAGGTCCGAATTCTACCGTTTTACCTGAAAACTTGCCAAACCGATCTCGTGCCTTGCCTCCTCACTTGAGGAATTTTCTTGGATTTCCTATACTTGTAAAGTAAACAATTACATGTACAAATGACACAAACTTAGGTTTTTCATGCTAAACAAAAGAAAAATCTATCTAAATGCATGCCTAAACTATGGTAAAAAATCATGTCATCACGGATCATCAAAAAAGTTGGTATTGAGGGTCAAGATTCCTAAATGTGTCAATCGGTCAACAACACGATTTCTCTAAAAACATGTAATTTGGACTTCGTTAAAGAAAAAAAAAAAAATTCAATATGGAGTCCGATAAAACCATCTCAACCTCCCACTAAACAACTCCAAAAACTTTAGAGTACCTTAATAACACAAATTATCACGAACAATTTAATTTTTTTTTTATCTGCAATCTAAATGTTAATTAATTAGTTTGCTTGAAGCATTCTTCTAAAATTTTTCTTTTCCTCAGTGCACAAATCGTACATTGAAAATGTCAATTAATTAGGCAACACCCCACTCTGCACCCCTCCCTAGTGTTACATGTACGTTTTTTTTAATCTTCAAACAACCCCATAAATTTTAGCTGATATCATCTTGGAGATATTTCTGAAATTTCCAATTAAAAATGTCGTCAATTAAAATTTTCCATAAAAATATTCAATTAAATATTGTAAAATACTCTGTATTAGATTAATTGAGCGACTCTGAATATGGACAAAATTTATAAACCAAAATGAATATTATTATAATTAGAAAATTACATAAATAAAATTGAAAAAGAAAGTTAGGTTCCTTGCACAAAACGTATCTGCCACTTTGAAAGAGAGAGGGGATAAGCACAAACCTTTTCTTTTCTCTATGCAAACCAAAACAAATGCTCCTCTATCACAATTTACAATACAAACCCTAAATATATCAAGTTTCACAACAATGTCCTATTACTCCATATTTTTACCAAACTGCCCTTAGCTACTACTATATCTTCACAAAAGTACACCAAATCATATAATTTTAATTCATCACTACAAATATTTGAATATGTTAATTAATGTTATTTATCTAATGTATCAGGGAAACTAACTTTATTTTTAATAATAATAGCTTCAAAGGGAGTAGTACTATGTATATATATGGAATGAAATTTTTAGAAATAAATATTTAGTAAAAAAATCAAGTGTAAATTACATGACATTGTCATGTTTACATAAAATATTTAGTAAAAAAAGCCTATTTTATGGATGATTTTATGAAATACCCAAATCTGTGGGCGTCTTGTTTTGAAAATTCGCCTAATATAAGAGTGTTTTTGTGTAATTTATGAATAATATAATCCTACGCCATCTTCGCACCTTGAACGATTAATATTATTACACCTCCCAATATATATATCTCTCTCACCGCCTCCCACTCGCTTAAAGTTGCCCTCTTTTCTTCTTGCTTTCTGCACAATAACAGGACTCTCTGTTTTCATCTTCACTCTCTCAAACTGGCGATTGATAATCAAGAAACTCTTCTCAACCCCAAGAACACTCGATTCATGGTACATACACAAATCGCTTCTCATTTTCTCTTTCAATTGCTTTACGCCTTTTCAATTTCGGTCTAATTTTGAGTTTATTCGAAAAACAGGGGGCAGATGAAGGGGATAACCAGTGGCCGCCATGGCTAAAGCCTCTTTTGAAAGAGAAGTTCTTCGTACAATGCCGATTACATGCTGATTTTCACAAGAGTGAATGTAATATGTATTGCTTGGATTGTATCAATGGCGCTCACTGTTCTTTTTGCCTTGCTCATCACAAAGAACACCGTATAATTCAGGTTTTCTTCAGTTCTTTTACCTTCAATGAGTTGTTTAATGTCAAAAAAGTGGAAGCTTTTTCTCACCCAATAATCGCCATTGATGTTTGTCAAAAGCTTTTCCATCTACATTTGCTTTTCCTACTTTTGTGCGTTATTTCTCCTAACCACATTCCTAACTCTTTCTGCAAATTTGGTTAAACGTATTTGAACATCCTGCAAATCACTCAACATTTAATTCATAGGATTTGTTTTTGGAGTCAAGTCAAACACGGATTACCTGCCATTTTTTGCCCTGAAATTCAATTAACCCCAACCCTTTCCTTCATCTGTAAGCATTGATATTAGTACTCTACTTTTTCCAACTTTTGACTTTGTAAAGATTCAATCTTTTTTGTGTTAACAGATCAGAAGGTCAAGTTACCATGATGTGATTAGGGTTAATGAGATACAGAAAGTTATGGACATTACTGGTGTTCAAACCTACATTATAAACAGCGCAAAGGTTGTTTTTCTTAATGAACGGCCGCAACCCAGGCCCGGCAAAGGCGTCACCTACACCTGCGAAGTATGTGATCGCAGCCTTGTTGATTCTTGCCGTTTTTGCTCTCTTGGTTGCAAGGTAAATTATCAAGCACCCATCCAAACACGCCCTAATAGTTGCATATTTGGTTGGTGAAGTGAGTTTTCATTGTTGTTTTCAGACTTGACAAATCTTGAGTTTTCTGTGCGTTTGAATAGTACATATGTGGGGTCAAATGTGTAATTATTTCTTTGATGACCAATTCAAATGCCAAAATGTGAAAATTTGATTCATAGGTTGACTTTGTCAGTCAACTCTTTACAATGTATTATGTTCTCTTGTACAGATTGCTGGAACATCAAGCAACTTTGAGAAGAAGGCCAAGAAAAATCTAACCCCCATGGAATCCGACGACTCGTACAGCAGCGGAAGCTCGAGCAGCCAAGGAAAACAACATTACAAGAATAAAGATCGGAGCTTTAGCCCTTCGACGCCACCTCCGACCGCAACGAGTTTCAAGACTACTCACAAGAGAAGAAAGGGCATTCCTCATAGATCTCCTCTAACTTCATCAAGCTTGGACTACTAAAAAAATCATGTCAAAACTCACAATATATATTGGTATAGTATTTGAAGCATATTTTGTTTTACCATATAGACTCTGTTGTTAGCTTGTAATTACCTGCAATGCCATCTGGTGAGTCTAAGAAGGAGATTTGAAGTAATTAGTGAATGATTATGTACAAGTTTAGTGATAATAATGAAGAAATGTGTACAGAAGCTTTGTTTTTTTTTTTCCCCTGCTGTAATTTTCTGTACCTGTGATAAGTAATAATAAGTGTAATGTAGTTCATACAACTTCAATCTCATTATACCCTTTTTATTCTTAAAAGATATTTATTTAAATGACAATAATTTCAAATATCTTTGTTGATTAATCGATCAGTATCAGTCTAATTAAATAGATTATACATGCCAATATCTTTATACATTAATATCTGTTTGAGGAACGTAGAGCCAAATATAGAGAAACAAAGCTTACCAGAAAATAGGAATTGAGGGCCTTTTTGCAAAGTATGTATCTACAGAGGAGTGGTCTGCAAATTTTCTGGAACTTGTCGTTTTCAAAGTGGTGGGCCGAATCTAGTGGCTCGTGTGCATTTTATCTCAGAGGCGGCCTACACGTGTCGGAGTATGATTGGATTGATTTCTGAATGAAGAAAGCCGCCTCAGCTACGAATTAACCCGGGTTTAGCTTTTTTGACCCATTGGGCCTGCTTAATTCTAACTTGGGCCCTGTACTTGCTTACCTACCTTTTCATATTTATTCATTTTCGATTCCTTTATTTAAGGTAAATGTCCTTTTATTACCCGTTGGGACTCGTTTGGTATCCATTTTCAGATATCAGATATATCTTCATCCTAATACCGATACATGGGCTCCGTTTGGTAAGCCTTTAAATTTAGAGGATTATTATTATGAGAATTAAAACAGAGAAATAATTCTGGTAATCTTGTTTGATAAGGAAATTAAGGAGATTATATAAATTGGATTATGGAAATTAAGAGAATTAGATTATAAGAATTTTGTAATAATGTGAAAAATAGATTTTAAGGATTATGAGAATTATTGAAGCTAAAATCTCACTTTTACCACTCTGTTTTTTTCATCTCTTTCATCTATAAAAAATTAACCCGTACTTTTTTGTAATTTTATCTACAATCATATTAATTTCACCAAACACCCATTTCACTTATTTTCATCATCATCCTCGAACAATTTCATCTCCTTAATTCTTCATCTAAATAATTATCTCCATCCTCATCTTCATCTACGTAATCTTATGTTACCAAACTGGCACATAATACATATATAAACATGATACCAGACCCTCAATACATCACTATACATGTTAACTAGGGGTGAACAAAAATATCCGATCCGACTAATCTGAAAACCCAATCCGAAAAAAAATCAGAATTTGAAATATCCGCCAATTAATGATCAGGATCCGATCTCAACATATTTTTCGGTCGGAGGATTAAAGGAAAAAGTCGGATTGAATATATCCGACTAGTGTAAGGATAAAACTGTCGGATATTCGGGTGCTCTGAGATCGGATTCAGATCAGACTTTTATAAAATTGTCGGATCGAATATTAGAATCTTCAAATCGGATCGGGTCATCCTAATGCAAACCCTTTCAACCACACCTTATAATCTAAACAAATATTTTATGGGAACAAACCATATAAATTATGGGAATCCGATTCACAAACTTAACTTTACATAACAACCAAAAAATATATATAATAAAAGCAATATAATAGCGAGAGGAAGTTGGAATGGCCTTAATTTGATGGGCATAGATGACGTAACATCACATGGTAAAGTTGATAATATCGACATTTGTATGTGGGAATGATCGATCCCATTAGGGTTTTGTCGAGCTCTGATTGGTGGGTTGGTTGAGTGTGTTGCATCAGCATGACGTAAGTATACAATTATTGGTTATCAGCAAAATTAATTATGCAAGTAAATAGAGGCATTACAGAAATACGTCATTATCCATTTGGAAAGAAGAAAGAGTAGTGTCGTTATCTGACATCGTACGTGTGTTATGTACATTAAATAATAACCTACTTTAAACCAAAATCGAATGACAAGAGTATGCAACTAAATTTAATTGAATGTATGATTGATTTATAATTTCGATGTTCGACTTTGGAGCTTTCATTGCTTCTGGTGATATTGCCGCAACAAAACTCTATGCTAACTTCAATGTGAAAACCTCTCTCACCCCAACAAAACTCAACTACTAGTATCAGGGTCCGTTTGGTTATAATTCTGGAATTGAAAACGGAATGGAAACGAATCTAGTCCATACGTATATAGATATCCTTGTGGTTTGAAGTAATTGGAGTAAAGTTTGATTACTTTTGATACCATATAGGGTAACAAAATGTGGGGAACCAAGTACATTTTGCCTTAAACCACAAGAAATGATTCCATACAAATTCATGAATAAGGATATAGATATGGACTAAATTCGTTTTCATTCCGTTCCCGTTTTCGAAGTTGGAAACTAACGGACCCTTAGAGTATTTATATTAGTTGATTGGTTGATTTTATAGGTGTTTTTCTAATAAAATTTTATCTTATATAAGGTGTTTTATTTAAAAACATGGCTTACATGTTATTATATATAAAAAAAATTCAAAAAAAAATATCTACAAAAAAATTTAAATAATATACATTATATGTATTTTATTTAAAAATATGACATACATGTTATTATATATAGAATTTTTTATAAAAAATATCTAAAAAAATTAAATAATATTTGTGTCTATCTATAGACACTGTATACACGCATTTTATTTAAAAAAAATTATATTTGATTACATATAAATATATTGAAATTGATAAAATATTAAGTTGTACTGTGAAGGTGATGTATGTGGATGAAAAAGAAAATTAAGATTGGTTTTAGATATTCTCCGATGTGAATGCTATAATTTTTTACCCTCGACAACTTAAATCAAAGCATTCTAGCAATCATATCTATTTTTGTCACAAGATATACACATCTAACCAACACCGTATAACCTAATACTAACGGGCTAGCTTCGTTTCAAAGGTTGACACCGTAAGACCACCAAATGTTGATGAAGAACAATTTCTAAACACGATTTATTTTTATTTTGCACTCTTCTCCGTTATTTCTGAAATCACTAAATTGAAACTCCATTGTCTCTCGCATAATGTTGTCGGTGATGTCGACTCCTAACAACCACAAGAAGATTTAATATCAGAGAATTTTTTTTAGAAAAAAGGTAAAAGAAGAGTAACCAAGAAAATAACAATGTAGTCTTAACTTTTTCTTATACATGTCTACACGTTAGTGAGTCTACCAACACAAGCATACAATGTTTTGTAATATCCGGAATTTTTATTCCGTTTATTTCCGTAACAAACCGGATTTCGATCAATTGATCCATACCCGTCTACTTAGTTAGACACATTGTTTCCAAATTCATCATTTTATGTAGCTTCCCTTCACATAAAATGATAGGATCCTTATAACAAATCCTAAACTATAACATGATCCATATCCGTCTATTCCGTGCACTCGTTAGTCGATGATCTCGTTTCCGGGCTGCAGCTAGCACCGGACTGCTGCTCCCTTACGCCAATGCCAACCCATTTAGTCCGCAACTTCAGCCCAGCGCCCAGCATGCAGCCCAGGAAGGAGCTTGCTGCCTTACCTTCTTCAGCCCACTTCTCTCTTGTGTTCAGCCAACCCTTGCCTGCTGCAGCCCGTCAGTATAGTGAGTGTACTAGCCCAGTAACATGTCCAGCCCATCAAGGTGAAAAGAGAAGCGTCCAGCACAGCTCGCGGCCAGCCCAGCGTGGGAGAAGAGTAGACGGCAGCCCAGCTCGCATCCAGCCCAGTATGGAGAAGAGAAGACGGCCGTTTCTGTCGCAGCCTGAAGATTCTGGACGTGCGTATAATACGCCTCAGCAGAACGTTACCAACAAGGTAACCGTCCGCAATTCACGCAGACAATCAAGCTCTCCGCAGTCTCAGCAGTAACGCACTCCTCCCTATCTTCATACCTTTGTTTCGATTATGAGAAACGTACCTCTCCAGCCGTTCGCAGACCATCCAGTGCACCCATTCCAATCCGCCACAGACCCAGAAAACGCATCAGTGAAGAGGCTAGCAAGCCTCATAGCCGGAGATCTCGTCCTAGACGTTCCCTGCTGCACTAGTTGTATGAACCTTGGTTCCGCTGATCCATTCATCCTCCTCTCGCTGCAATAACGGGGACGCCTTCAACCTTGAGAACACGTAAAGTGCAACAAGGTAGACATCTCCCTCCCTTACACTTAGACCTCCTGCTAGTCCCACTGCTGAAACAACTCCACCGTTCTTTACAGCCTCGAGCAGCGACCAACATCCGACCCTCTCTCTTACTCGCTTAGACGTGTTGACGCTCTGACAGCCTGTTGATTGCACTAGGAGCCTTCTTGCACCACTGCTGAGTAAGTTAATCACCCTTATTAGTTTGACGTTACATTATGTAGAGGAGATGGTAGTACTCTGTTAAATCTTTTTTTTCTTTTATGGTTGAAAGGTTAGGTTGTATAGCAATTACTGATGTTATGAGGGTTGAGTCATGAGTTGTGTTGGTAGAGAATAGTAGTGCAGTTGTGCTGTCAGAAATAGAGAAAGAAGGAACTGCTGTGCATATATATTGGTGTTTTATTCAGTTTTAGAAGTGAAGAACTGCCTAGCTTGTAGACCAATATTAGAGAGTTCGGATGATGATCCACCGTTGAAATTTTGATAGATGATAGGTAGATGTATGTAGTTTACTATATTAAAATTTTAGAAGGAATGAACGGTCGGATTAGAAGTTATAAGCTTCTAAAGTAGGGTAGTTAAGCAATTTTTGTAAACATTGGAATTTTGGTTAAGTATAGAAAATGTAAGTGTTGTAGCCAACTTTGAGAATTTTTATAAAAATGATGGATGAACAGTTTCGAGAAATGCTTGCTCCTAAGGTTAAATGGAACATCATAGATGATCTAGAGAATTATTTCGGAATTTTTATAAGCTCCTACGAATTTTATATTTGAAGCCGAAGTTGGACCTTTACGATCTTTTGGAAAATAGGAAAATAGGAAAAGTGCCAGTTTGTAACCAAACTAAAATTTAGGACTTGGATATGACTTTATAGTCTCAAATAAGAGTTTAGACCAGAATTTTAGAAATTTTGGGAGTTTCGGGACCAAGGGTAAAATAGTCATTTTACCATAATTTAGTACTGTAATCAATTCTGTCCTATTACGATCTTCTATCTTAGAAGTCTTGGACTTCTAAATACTTTGGAGTGTGCTAATGCACATATCTCCTTTGGCAGGCAACTGAGTTGCTACAGTTACAGAGCGAGTTTGGTTGACAGAGAATCGAGATTTATAACAGGTAAGTCCTTTGGGCTTACTTAGCTGACTTCTGAATATGAGCATGAATGATGATAGTGGTGTGTGATTGAAATGTTTAGAGTTATAGGTTGTGATAGATATTTACCGACCTATACTTGGCCTAAGAGTAACGGGCGGTGGCATTCTGCTCAGTTAGCTTGAGGGCGCTGGGGGTTTCTTTAGGGACTAGTCCATACTCGGTTTATAGTGATGCTACCGGCGGAGGTCAGCTAGACCTACACCCAGTTGGATAAGGAACGGAGGCGAGAACTGGTAAGAGTTCTCGTGCCACAACTGTAAAATTGAATAAGATGAATCACCTAAGAAATAGATAATAAACGGTTGTGTGCCAACATGATGATTGTTTATATTATTCTGAGTGTGTTTGTGCTATTATTATTCTACTTATATTTGGATAGTTAGCTAACAGTTGTTATGTTGTGTAGACGTACCATAGGTTAGAGCAGATGCTGAGTGATCCGGATGGTAGTGGTCAGCCGGGGTGTCGTACTTTTAGGATGTGATGCAATTTTTTTATTTGTGGGATTTCTAGTTAGACCTTAGTTCTTTCCTTTCTATACGTACCTTGTTATCTTGTTTTCCGGCTGTTGGTTATTCTGGTCACATTCATACATTGTTAAGACTTAATTTATGATTTCCGGTTTTTCCTTATCTGTGCCTTGTTGTAAGATCTTGTTAAGTTGTTGTCAAACTAAGGTCGGGACCCACTGTGCGGTCCTAACCAGCAGCTCCCCAAGTTGTAAAATTTGGGGTGTTACATGTTTCATTCTAAACCAATTGACAATAAAATGAGTAACTTGTATGATAGTCTCACCTATTAATGTGTTCAAGATGTGAAACACTCTTCTTCTCTACGACTCAAGTTTCTCGATATATCAAGGTTTCGAATATGATATCACAAATAAATGGTTAATGATCGGCATGCATGTGCCAAACGGCTTATCCAAATCCAAGTCCTACAACATAAAATTTGGCCCGTTTGGAAGCACCGAGAATCATTCCCGGCAACGGAATGATTCCGAATCAATCAAAAGCTACGTTTGGTTAGAGGTCTTTTAACACATAAAAGTAATCTCATCCATTCCATTTCCTTTCTCTACCCTTATTCGATTCCATTCCGTTTCCATTCCACCGCTCCAACCAAACGGGCACATAACTTTTTGTAATTTATTTACATTGTTGCTTTTATTTTCGTTCATGTGGTTTTTTCTAAGGCACATTTAAAACTGGCTGAATTAGCAATGTAGGCCATTTACAATGTAAAGTTTGGACTTTGGGCCTCCCAATTATTTATTTAGAAAATGGGCTCCTATTGTAGAAAAAATCAGAAAAGTAAGGGATATAGGTATCCATCTGATTTGATGGGTGACATATTGAATAAAATAAACAATCCAATCAATTCAGCCCATCTTCTTCCCTCCCTTGTCCCTTCTTCTTCCCTCCCTTCAAACGTAAATGTATTTCTGGGTATCCATATGCAGGTCCCTTCTTCTTCTTCCCTTCAAACGCAGGTCCACTCTTGTTGAGCTTCTTCTTCACCGGAATTTGGACTGCTTACATATCCCTGTTCTATTTCTGGGTAAGTAGTGTTTGGCCCTATTTTTGGGTAATCTCAAACTTTTTGGGTAATGTATTTGTGGGTAATCCGAAACTTCTCATCTCGTTTTTGTGAATCTAAAACACTGAAACTTCCTGTTCTATTTGTGGGTAAACAATGTTTGTTTCCATCCATGGATAATCTCAAACTTCTCAAACTTCCCTGTTCTATTTGTGGGTAATGTATTTCTGGGTAATGTTGTTCGCCCCTAAACGTGCGTGCAAATAAGCTTTAAATTTATAAAACTAGAATCAAGCAAGTGAACCCGCAGTGTACGGATCGACGTAGTTAAGCAAGAATTCCAGAGTATCGAACACAGGGATTTGGGGAGAATAAATTCGATCGTAGGTTATCAAGCAAGTGAATGTAAGAGCTTTGCAATATATTGGGAAAACAACAATCCTAAAGATCCAAGTATCCAGCTGTGGCAATCGATTCAAGATATACTTAATGATATAAAGACAGAGTTGAGATATGCAAAGGTATGCTAATGTAAGGTAATCGTACGGTGAAGTTCCAAAAACCTTATGTGATTCACCTACAAGACACTCTCTATACAGGTTGTTGAGGCTTCAATATAGAAAGGTTCTAAAGGCAAGAATTAATGTCAAATACCCAAACTTGTAATCCAAGGATCAAAAATAACTTAACCGATTAAGGTTGTGACACTCACAATCGAGGTAGAGGTTGTTGAGGCTTCACTACCACCTAGAAAAGACAAGCCAAGACTAAGTTAAAGCTAATCTTTAACTTTGGATTAAAGTAAAAGCAAGTTCGTAAACTTAAGGGAAATTACGGGTGGATCTTGAGATTCCACGGTCGTGGAACTCAAGAACAAACCGTGATTTAGGGTTCGTCGACGATTAAGGTTGTGACACTCACAATCGAGGTAGAGGTTGTTGAGGCTTCACTACCACCTAGAAAAGACAAGCCAAGACTAAGTTAAAGCTAATCTTTAACTTTGGATTAAAGTAAAAGCAAGTTCGTAAACTTAAGGGAAATTACGGGTGGATCTTGAGATTCCACGGTCGTGGAACTCAAGAACAAACCGTGATTTAGGGTTCGTCGACGATTCTCTCTAACTCTCAGGGTCTAATCTATTTACGATCAATCTATCATCATCTAAGCCACAACTATCAACCCTTCACCTTAGAATTGTTAAGGGTTTTTAGCCAATAACAGTCATGTTGATATCAAATTCAAGAATTAAAAGATTGAAACGTGAAAACTTCCGAAAACTTTCAATAAACTTCAAACCAATCTCAAAGTCACAATCAAGAACGAATATCGTCAATAGATTCGGAATAGAACAATCAAACACAATCTTAGATAAGAAGGAAGAACGGGATGTCAATCCGTCTTCTAAATCAAACCTAAACAAGAAGAGAAATCTTCTTGCAACAATCTTCCGAATCTTCAATCTTCCGTCAATCCCGAAATCTCAATCACAATCACCGCCAAAAGTGCGAGATTAGGGTCAATCCAAGCGTAAACGTAGGATGCGTCTATGCGTAAGCGAAGGTGACGGAATCTCTCTTCGTTCGTCCTTTTATAGGGCAAGATAAAATATCGGCCCGGCCCAATCTTTTGAAAGATCGTGGCTTAAAGTGTGGCGAAAAAGATCGCCAAGATCACGGTCGTGGAAGGTTCCACGACCGTAATTTAGAGCGTGGAAATCAACACGGTTTGAACACATGATTCCACGACCGTAAAAGCTTCTGGAATGAACCATGCTTCTCCTGCATGGTTCCACGGCCGTGGAACTGAACGTGGAATGTAGTACGGCCGTATTTTAGAGCGTGGTTTAGGGCAAGAACGTGATTCTTCCCTAGCCTCGTGCATTCCTTAAGTTGAACTCCTTTTTGCTCCTAAGGATGCCCTCAATCCATGGACATACTCAATCAACTCATCCTTGCTCAATTCCGTTCGGAAATGGCTCTCAATCACCTATAATCAACATAAAGCTTGTGTAGACATCTATATCGACAATATAGGCAAACTAGCTCACAAATGCAACAATGCTCAATCAATGACTATCAATATGAATCAAATACACTTAGAAAACGTGCCTAAAATATCATAATATTTCATGCTAACAAATGTCAAACTTCCTGGGTAATCTATTTCTAGGTAAGCAACAATAAGAGTTGTGTTTCTATTTCCATGTTCTATTTGTGGGTAAGCAGTGTTTGTTTCTATCCATGAGTAATCTCAAACTTCCTGGGTAATGTATTTCTGGGTAATCTGAAATTTCTCATCTCTTGTTTTTGTGAATTTAAAACACTCAAACTTCTTGTTCTATTTGTGGGTAAGTAGTGTTTATTTACATTTCCCCATTCTATTTGTGGGTAAGCAGTGTTTGTTTATATTTCTGGGTAATCTCAAACTTCCATATTTCTGGGTAATGTATTCCTGGGTAATGTGTTTGTTTACATTTCCTGTTCTATTTGTAGGTAAGCAGTATTTGTGGGTAAGTAGTGTTTATTTCTATTTTTGGGTAATCTCAAAAAGTGAACATCAAATCATCTGAAAAAAGCCTGCAACACCATTATTTCAATTCTTTGAAATAGTACCCTACTTTATATTTTGCAGACCTATTTTATCAAGTTAGCTTAATAGAGACTCATTTCACAAAATGCAAATTTTTGGGGTCCTCTTTCTCTAATTATTTCTTTAAAACTTTTGCAAGTCACAAAGCATCACCGATTTGATGAAAAATAAACAAAAGATATAAAACAATTCAATAATAACAATAAACCAATTTATCGTAATAGACTCCAGATCCCTAATCATCGAGCTACTTCTAATGTCACCAACCATTAAAAATAAAAATCAAATAGTTTTACTTCCTTTCATTCAAAATAATATTGACAAATTTCAGCATTTGATTCATTTGTTTGGGAATGTCTTAGTATTTGGAATATCGACAGGATGGAGGATTGAAATTGTTCATAGGGAGCACTTGTGTATAAGTGATCAAAATTTGAAGGTTAAAAACGGGATGAAGGTTGAAATTGTTCATAGAGAACACCTGTGTATAAGTGATCGATGTAACACCACGAATCCGCGGGACTCGGAGTGCCACATTGGGTTAGGATCTCACAATGGATCCTGACCCTAGCATGACAACAAGTTCACTGGACCTTACAACATGACACTGACAGATATAAAACAAATACATAAAACAGTGTAAACTGTACGATCCAAAGTAAACAACAACATAGCCGAGTACACAAAACGACATCCTCACACAGGAGGGAAAACAAGACATCATCCTCACGCAGGAGGGGAAGGGTAAACATCCCCAAACCAACCACCTAATGTACGAGAGTCCTCGGCCTGTCACCCTGCCAGATCACCCAACACCGCCTATCTTGCAAATATCTACATCACGGCATGAAACCGTTAGCTAACCATACATATATAAAGTAATGCATAAGCACAAACACAAGTCTTGAAAGATAAACACATAATCATGCTATCACACATTTACCCATTTTATTATCTTCATATAATAGTCATTCACTTATATATATATATATATGTGTGTGTGTGTGACACGAGGACCGTATCATCCCCGCCTCTGAGTGCTACATCCAGCTGTACGAGTATCGGTCACACAACCCGTGTACCCTATGGGAGTGGATTGCGCCCTTCCTGTAAACCAGTCTGGCCTGACGTCAGAGAACATCCCACACTCCATGGCAGGATGAAAGGGAAAGGTTATCACAATCAGTGTCGTATCACACTTCAACTTGATAACAATGTCCACACTCCGCTGAGGTGGCAACTAGACGGTTCAGTAACACGTCTATAAGCTCATAAACCACTGGAATATCCTCCAACGTGGAACAATCTTCTTCATATCATAACATCAGAAAACATCACCTCCTTGTGTTATCAACTTCGCTGCTCATACGATACTAATGACAAGACTCATCTCTTCAAAGGTCGTAACATCAGAAGACCTCTGTCTAATCGGTCTCAGTAGAGATTGTAACAACCTTCCAACTGATATCTAACATGACATCATATCTATTCATCCAAACCATACACATAGTGACTTCCTCATGCACCTAAGGCATGACAAAGAAGTCTATAAACCATACACAAGTCCCTGAATGAATGGGACAATCACAATCTCACGGGTACCTCAGACCCCTAACTCGTAATCATGTAAAGCAAAGTCTATATTCTATTGTTTCCACAATCAACTATTAAAGCATGCATCGAAAGCCATGAAGTGCATAGCACTCACAACAAACAAAACTCCACTAGGTAAACCATTAACAAGAATGGTACCTGTACAACTAACACCAGAAGCTTTGGTTTTTCTTCCCTGCTGTAATTTTCTGTACATGTGATAAGTAATAATAAGTGTAATGTAGTTCATTACAGAAATACGTCATTATCCATTTGGAAAGAAGAAAGAGTAGTGTCGTTAACTGATGTCGTACGTGTGTTATGTACATTAAATAATAACCTACTTTAAACCAAAACCGAATGAGAAGAGTATGCAACAAAAATTTAATTGAATGTATGATTGATTTACAATTTCGATGTTTGACTTTGGAGCTTTCATTACTTCTGGTGACATTGCCGCAACAAAACTCTGTGCTAACTCCAATGTGAAAAAACCTCTCACCCCAACAAAACTCAACTGATTATTAGAGTATTCACATTGGTTGATTTTGTTTGTTATTTGCTAGAACTAAAAAAGTTTCATCATATTTAAGACAAAGTTAAAATTAAAATTGTGTAGGACCCAATACTTTATATGTTTTTTATTTAAAAATATAGTTTACATGTCATTATTCATAAAAAATATTAAATTTTTTTTTATCTATTTGTATATACTTATTTTATTTAAAAAAATTATATTTTTTTTACATAAAGATTTATTGAAATGGATGAAATATTAAGTTGTACTGTTAAGGTGATGTATGTGGATAAAAAAGAAAATCAAAAAAGTAAAACAAATTAAGATTGATCTTAGATGTTCTCTGCACGAGTTATGAGTTATGGTAATATATTTAAGTTTACCAAGGGATGCAAATCTATTTAAATACCTGAGGATACGCTTAAGTGCTTGTCAATGCAGAAGATGGGGAGAGTGCATGAACTGACCACGCAAGTCACAACGTAAGATATCTCTTGACGAGTTATGGTAATGTATTTAAGTGCACCAACAATCCAATGATACAACTGTGGGTTTTCAAAAACTTCACCTTCAAGTAAGAATTTAGAGTACGGATTTGCTAGTGAGCGTATAGGACGACTATCACCCATTTTTACACGACTGAGAACATCAACAATATATTTGGATTGGGACAAGTGCAAGGTAGTTTCGGTTCGATAAACCTCTAGTCCAAGGAAGAAACCGAGAGAGCTAAGGTCCTAAATCAAGAACTCATGATGAAGAAGATGAGTGATATGTGCAATAACAACATCAAGAACCCGTAATGCTTAAATTGTCAACATAGGCTAGTCCATATAAAATTATTGTGGGTGTGTGGAGCACATATAGAGAGGTATCGGACTGACATGCCCGGAAATGATGCTTGATGAAGAAAGCCTTGAGTTAGACATACCATGTTCGGGGAGCTTGTTTGAGCCATAAAGAGCCTTTTGAAGACGACAAACGTGAGTTGAAAAGGACGGATGAATGAAGCTTGGTGGTTGGTCCATGAATACCGTTTCATTGATATCCTCATTTATGAAAATAGTGTTATTGTAAAAACCAACCATGTGACAAAGCTAGAAAAAATACCACACGAATGGTAATGGGCCTAATTGTCGGACTAAAAGAGTCAAAATTAATCGACACCTTCTTGATTGAATCTTTTTGCAATGAGACGAGTCTTGTAGCGTTGTATTTGATCCATACACATACTTTTTAATCCTGAAAACCCACTTACACCCAACAAGATTAGTATTACAAGGACGGAAAACTAAGTCTCAAGTACTATTATACATGACGTCTTGATATTCCTCTTGCATGTTGCCATTCGGGTAGTTTAGATGCTTGATAGAAGGAGAAGGGTTCAGTTGGCTGGAGTTTGGTGGTGACATGTATGACATAATCCCTTAGACAAACATGGACGTGTGAGAGCGGGTGCTACGACGAGTGGTAGGAAGAGGGGATGTAGGCATGTTTGAAGGTGTAGGTATGTTAGAAGATGGGGGAGGAGAATGGGGCAACAATAGGGGTGGGACTTGAGGACTGAAATGGACAGTCCAATTGAGCAGGCAACGAACACTACAAGAAAAAATAGATTTAGTAACACCTTATATTATAATAATTAGTCACAATAAATGAGTATATGTGGGTTATCAACATTAAAAAGTGTGCAATGTGTGTGTTGTTAAATGGGGTGTGACAAATTTTTAACCACAAGACAAGTTGTTACTACATCCAACAAATAGTAATGTGAGTTTCACCAACTATTTATAGTGTTGGTAATAATGTCCCTATTATCAACCATGTACGGTGTGAAAATTTCCAACATAATCTACAACACTACAATGTATTCTTATTTCCAACAATAAAGAGTATGAGATTTTCCATTAACTCATAGTGTTGGAAATATGTCCCTATTACCGACCAATAAAGGTGTTAGATTTCGCAACATAAATCCCAATATCATAAATTGTCACAGTTTTCAACGACATTCCAACTACGTTTATCGTTGGCTTTGCATACACTAAAATATCATAAATCCCACACATTTGGGCATTGCTAAATTGAAAGGAGAAAATATAATATTAATTATCAAATTTTAATATATTAAATTTAAATTAATTTAATTTAGGACCTGTAAATATTATAACATTAAGATGTATTGAATTTAAACAAACAAATTAAAACAATATAATGCTAGAAACAACTTAAAATACATAAACTCGAATGCTTGTAATAATACTAAACACTTTATAATCCATAAACTTAAATTTCAAATACTAATCCAAACATTCAAACATTACAACACCAAATTGTAAGCTGTTAATGTCTAAATTTAAATAATAAAAGTTAAACAAATCGCAAGTAGTCTAAACATACTAAAACGAAATCAAATTGTATTTCCAAATACTACAATCCACCTAGAAATACTTGGTTAAATATTAGAAGAGCTTGTTGGATTTGGTAAAGGGATATAAGGTGAAGTTGGAGGAAGTGAGGCTAAGTTCAACAAGGCCACTAATGATGTATCATTTCGATTAGGAGCTCATGTATTGGGTTGGTTGCATAGTCTCTACCAACCTTTGAAGTTGCATTGCTCGTTCTTCTTGTTGTAAAGCAATAACTTGTTGTCGAATCTTCTCCTCCAAAGAGTTTTGTAACTCATTCCTAATGCTCCTCCTTATATCCTCCTCAATCAAATCTCGAATCTCTTGCACAATTGATCTCCTAAGATCATCCTCAATCGTTTTTCGAAGTTCTGTTTCAATTGACTTCCTAATCTCCCCCATTTGACTAGTTGTAAGACTTACAGTTGATGAGGAAGACCCTTGAGCAACTGGGTTTCGAAAATCACGGATTGGATTGTTGAGCGATCCTTGACCGAACATTCTTCCTTTGTTATCAACCCCGGCTGCTTTGGACCATAACATACTTGCATCTTCTTCAGTCATTCCCTCGGGGTGTGTCTCTTTGAATTCTTTGCACAATTCCTTGTAGTAATTCTAAGACGAATAAAAAACATTAATAAAAAAAAGCAAGAC
The DNA here is from genome assembly GCA_033239125.1 of Fagopyrum homotropicum. Lineage (NCBI taxonomy): Eukaryota > Viridiplantae > Streptophyta > Magnoliopsida > Caryophyllales > Polygonaceae > Fagopyrum > Fagopyrum homotropicum. The sequence continues at coordinate 11,532,542 of BSWB01000001.1, forward strand.
TTAAAATATATAAAGTTGTAGAAAAGTGAAATAACAAAACACATACAATTATTCTTTGAGGCTTAGAACCAGACCACTCGCCTGTCTTTTCTTCTGATATGTTATTCTCATGAGATCTTCTTGTGTCATTCTAGCATTGTTCTTTTTTTTTTTCTTCTGCAAAATGAACAATTAACCATTTTTAAGAATAATATAAAAATGAATTCAATAAGCTCGATCAAAATACTTACAAACCCAGCTACATGTTCATGAACATTTTTAGATCCTCCCGTGTATCCAGCAGCCCCATCATGACCTTCGGAAGCTCTACTATGTTTGTTTCTATCACTTATATTCTTGAACTCATCACTTTTTAATACTTCCAACATGTCCGGCCAATATTTTGTCTTGACAAAATGAGGCTTCTTCTTTTTTACTCTTGCATAAGAAAAGGCGGTATGTAGATGAGAACTACATTTAATACTCCAGTTCACCCTTACTCTCTGTGAATGTTTGTTCTACCAAAAGAACTTTACCTGAAATAGAAAAAATAATAGATAATACCTACTGTGTTAGGCATATTAATTCAACAACAATACATAATATACATGCTGAAGTATCTATCTCATAAACAAGTCACAAATTAACCCAAAGCTTTTTCACAACATTAAATATTATAAAAAAAAGCAATAGAAATAAACAAAAGCTTTTTCAAGCAGTAGAGAAAAACCAAACACGTAGCATAATTAATCTGAAAAGTATAGTAATTGCATATCAATTTTATTACTTAATTGGAGGTTGGGGATGAATTTGAAACATAAGAGAGAGGCTGAAATTTTAACCCGTGTGGTGATGATTACAGTAGGTTAATGGTGGACTAAGGACTTTTTTATGTAATGCACCAATTAATTAGTAGTGTGGTGATAATTACAGTAAGTTAATGGTGTACTGGGGACTCTTTATCTAATGCACCAATTAATTAACAAGATTAATTACTTCTTAATTGCTCTAGCTTCCTCTTGAATGTGAAAATGCAGGTCGACAATGACATAGTAAATTTTTAAGTAAATATGTATGAGAGTTGAGAGAGATGATATATAGACTTTAATCAAAATAATAAAAATTCTATAATTTATAGGGAGCAGTGCTATGCATATTTTTTTAGTATTCAGCTTATTACAAAAGACACAAACAGCTTACCTTAAACTCGTCAAACCAAATTTCCTTTGTATCTCTCGGAACTTCACTCCAACGAATCCATGGTCCATCGTTCATAGACTCAATGATCGTATATGCTTCGCCCAACACTTCCTTTGAATTCTTAAACCTATCAATCACTACACTGTGTTGTTACCTTTGCCACATTTGAACTAATGAAAAATATATTAATCCGGTAAACAAACTTACGTGTTGCCAATCGGTCGAATTCGTAGTCTTGTTTCAGCATCCACCTCTTCTCTGCCCGAGCTATCAGACTCCTCCAATACTAGGGGAAAGTTAGCATCGTCACCTTCGGCTCCGTTACCTTGTTCCAGATCAGAACCTCCGTCAATTGATAAGGTAAAATCATTTGTCTCCGTTGCAGAGTTGTTGTACATCACATCGTCTACGGCATTTTCTTCAAAATCCATTATTTGCCGTTTCTACAGAGAAAAGAGGAATAGAACGAGCAACGAAGTAAGAGAGAAATGCAATCTACTTTTTATAAAGTTAACAAATTGAAAGTCCGTCTGAGTACTAGGGGACGTGGGAGCGTTAGTTGCGCTGGGTTTTAATCTAAAATAATTCAGCAGAAAAATAAATATTATGATCGATCTGTTTAGATCTTCTAAACATGTATCCACAGATATAACGCCACGTCACCATTTAAAATAATTAAATTAAGTACAATTAATGAATTTGGAAGAACTACTCATAAACAAAATATATTCAGCAGAGGAGTAAAGTTAATTGATAAAGCTATATTTGACTTTATTTTAATTTGGAAATATTATAAATTAAAATAAAGCTAGGGCAACTTACGTCGGTTCAACCCATGTGAGCAGCTAAGTAATTATTTTAAATAAAATATATTGTTTGGTTTAATTAGCTTTATATTTGACTTTATTTTAATTAGGAAATATTGTAATTATATTAGCTGCTCAAGTAGATTCAATCACATTGAAATATTTATATTATCTGCTCACGTAGGTTACAACATATATGTTTTTACAACATATATGTTTTTACAATATTAAGCTATCTAAAAAAACAATATATTTCAATGTGATTGGATCTAAAAAATGGTGTGCACGTAGGTTACAACATATATGTTTTTAAACTTAAATTAGAAAATATTATAAATTAAAATAGCTATTTTAAAAAAATAACAATATATTTCAATGTGGTTGTAATTTAGGTGAACAGATAAGTAAAATTAAGCTATTAAAAAAATAATATATTTTTAAAATTTATCAATTTTGTGATCTGTCAATATAACAGAGAAGTTTTCTACGTTTTTTTGAGAGGTAGGTTTCCAGAGACTCTGGGGCTGCTGACAAATTAAATCCATATCGTGCCAATCTACGGTCTATAATCTGAAGGTTATGTTTGCTCTATGAAAGGGTTTGACTTTTGATTTTGACTTTTCAGTAACTTATGTTTTTTCGATTTTAGTGTGCAGTGGCTAGATTTGACTTTTTGTGGGGCATCGCTGAAGCACACCAACAGAATCTGAACATGAAGATGGCTGGCTTTGTGTTGTATGTACTTCTTTCCTTTGATTTTTCTGAACCAGTCTATGTGTTTGTGTTCATATAAGTATAGACTGTATCATCCTCTACAAGTAAAGCAGACCACACTTCCTATGAGATTTTAACTTGGAGAAATAGTATTCTCGAAAAGTATATTTTGATATTGAAACTACTGTTATCGTCATGCAAAGATACAATAGCATTACTTAATCTAATTTGATATGCTTTAAATAGTTACTTTGGTAATTAATCATTACTTGATGCATATCAAATTGTAGAGTCTACAGTGAGACAAGTCGTTCTAGAGACTTTCTGTAGCTGCTGACAATTCGTTCCAGCCTACAATCTATAGTCAAACAAGGCGTTCTAGAGGCTTTCTCTGCAGTCGATAGTCAGACAAGTCGTTCCAGAGACTTTCTCTAGCTGCAGAAAAATCATTCCATAGGATTTCTCCTCCGTAATGTATCTGCAGCGTCTCCTTCTCCATTTCTCTTCTGTTGTGTGTTTCTTCTTTCTACTGGTTAGGCTACTTCACTTCTGGTTTTCTTATTAGTGTAAATTTGTTAAACATATACACAAATATCTTATATAGTGTATGTGTTTGTTAAATAGTTTGTGTTGATTGAAGATATGGATCGAAGTTGGATGTATAATAGAAATGAGCCTCAACGTGGTGGAATAAGAAACGAGTTTCTCAATGGGGTTCGTGAATTTATGAACTTTGCAATAGCACATGCCGATGGAGATGAGATCAGATGTCCTTGTTATGACTGTGCTAATAAAAAACATCGGCTTCCAGATGACATTCAGCAACACTTGTTTTCAAAAGGGTTCACCCCAAACTACTTAAGGTGGTTTTGTCACGGAGAATCATATATCAGGTCTTCTCATAGTCTTACTTCGCCAATGACTCGTGGCGGTCAAAGTTCCTCATCGAGAGCAAAACCAATTTTTTCTAGTCAACCACAACAAACATGTTTTGGGACTACTTCTATTTTGAATGATCAAAACAGTCCTCAAATTAATACAGAATTCAGAAGTAACAATGATGATGATGATCAGCCCGGAACTGGTATTAACACAAATGACCGTGCAAGCTCAACAGAGAACTTTTGGGATGTTTTGAAAGGTGTTGATGAGCCACTATGGGCTGGTTGTGAAAAATATGTATTGTCTTCTGTCTCTGAACTTTTGAGGATCAAATCTGAATTCAATTTATCTGAAAAGTGTTACAACATGATTTGTCGATGGGCAGGAACATGTATGCCCCGAGATCACAAACTTCCTACAGATTACTATAAGTCCAAACAGATGGTTAGTGATTTCGGTTTGCCACTACAGAAAATTGATATTTGTCCACAAGGCTGTATGTTGTATTGGAAGGAGGACATTGACCGAGAAACATGCAAGTTTTGCAAGCACAATAGGTATAAGAGCAATAATGGCGGTAAGTTTGTTGCGCCCAAACAACTACGTTATTTGCCTTTGATTCCTAGGTTACAAAGATTGTATATGTCAAAGGCTACAGCAAAGGACATGAGGTGGCACAAGGAACATCGTACTGAAGAGGGAACACTGTCTCACCCTTCCGACAGTGAAGTGATAGCATGAATTATAGTCTATATTTTGGGGCCTGTTTAGACGTTTTAGCTTCAATAATCTGCATGTTTGGATGTATATTATGTGATTATATTGTCGTTTCATCTACCTTTGCGGGAATCGAGGTCTATACCAAGTTTCGTTGTAATCGTAGGTAAAATGGCACATTTTGGACTAAAAAGGAGCAAAAGGAGCAAATGAGTCATTGGAGCTACATTCAGGAACTTAAGGAAGAATCCAGGAAGCGTAGCCATGGATTAAAGATTTACTTTGAACCAGATTTGAGAGATTTCACATTCAGTTGTGATTCACCTCGGTTGACTACAGAGTCACCTCGACCGAGGTGATCCAGAGGAGCCGACTCGACCGAGGCGAACACCTTGGACGCGGCAAGGATATTTTATTCTTGGTTGAGATCATTTATTTTTGGAAGGAAGATCTCATATTTTTGGGCTTGGTTCCTGGAAGGAAGAAGATAATTCAGCACATATATTTTACCTATTTTTATGGAAAGAGATCTTTCTAAGATATCTTATCTTTGGAGGGTAATTTTTCTATAAAAAGGGTTGGATTTTCCACAAATCCGGAGCATACTATACCACCGATCGTGCCTTGAGCAGCAGTTTTACCCTACTCCAGTTGGGAGATTTGAAGAACCTTTTTGAAGGTTGAAGAAGGAAGTTTATAGCTTTCAAAGCTTTGTGAAGGGTTTTGTAAGATTCTCTTAGATTCCCTCATTGTCGTTTGTCTTGTTGGATTTTTATCCATGGAACGCTTGTTGATTGATAATTGATTCTGTTATTGAAACCTTTCTCTTAAGGTTTTCTTGTTCAATAATTCTCTTTCTTCCTATATATTTGATTATTGCTTTCATGATGATGAGTGGCTAATTTCTTTGTGTGATTCTAGGGTGATTGGCTGAAAGTTGTGGAAAAACAATGATAGAATAATCTTAATCACAGTAGGACCCTGAAAGCTTGAGTCTTTATCCTTAACCCTAAGCATCTCGCTCAGTCGATGAACATCTCGGCCGGGGTGGAATTCTTCTGACCGAGGTGACTTATCTTATCCGAAACTGAGAGTTAAGTGTTAGAGTTTGCCAAATCCTATTCTTATTACACCTTTCCTGGTTCAATGCAAACCTAGGATGAGACTTACCCGGTAATTCCTTTGTTTGTTTACCAAAGATCATAAGTGTAGGTAATAAAGGTTTATCCTTTATTGGGGTTTGAGTGTGCTTTCATTCCATCTTTAATTTGTGAGTTAGCCTGAGACTTACCCAGTAAAGGTTGATTCTATTCCCTTAGGTGGCATGTTAGTTTGAGGTTATAGTTCTTTATCTTAATTCCTTGAGACTTACCCGGTAATAGGAGTTACGGTTTGGGATTAGTGAGTAGTGAGACTTACCCGGTGATCTATTCCACTTTAGTAACACCTTCCCTATGCAAAAATCTCAGCTTTGTCCACTTATCTTTAGATCTTGAGTTGGAACCACAACTAGACGCTTTAATCCCTAGAATTGCATATTTCCTTAATTGAATTTTTATCATCCTTGATTGTTTTAATCACTTCTGTGGTTAGTAATTATAAAGCTTACCTATTCCGACTTTGTTTCACTAAGATCTTGTGATCGACCCCTGGAATTCCTTGCTTTTACTACGATTGACCCGTACACTGCGGGTTCGCATCCTTATTTTAAGCTTACATCTAGGGTTATAAATTTAAAGCTTGCACACACCGTTTGGAGCGAACAAGTTTTTGGCGCCGTTGTCGGGGACTTGGTCTAGACCGAGCCGGTTGCGGTTTGCTTTTGGGGCACTTGCCCCCGTTTCTACTAACCACTCTACTTGAGTGACTTTCGCAGGACCTTTTTCTTAGGTTTATGCGAAGAACCCGCACTGGGAAGGAAATCGTTCCTTACGATCCCGAACCAGAAAAGACATATAAGCGACGCTTAAGAGAAGCGAAGATGGCCAACCAAGACAATTGCGATCTTGAGGCCGAATTGAAGGAGGCGTTAGAACAACTACGCCTCAGCAAAGAAGAATTACGACTGGAAAAGGAGGAAACTCGCGCAAGGACTGAAGCGATCGAAGCAGATATGGCAACTCTACGAGACCAGTATCTACATCGACCAAACCCAGATCCTTGACCGAGGCAAGATCCGATTCCAGACCCTCGACCGAGGCAGGTCCCAGCACTTGTTGCCCCGGCCGATGTGCTTCCACCTCGGATACCAGTCCGAGGTGCTCTTTTTGCAGGAATCCCGCAAACCCTAGGACAAAGGATGGACCCCAATCAACAACTGAGGCGTCCAGGAGTTAACCTAGGAGATTCGGCGGACCATGATTATGAACTTCGACCGCAAGTTCTAACCATGATTCGCCAATGTCAGTTTGGAGGGCTAGAGAAGGAATCTCCGCATCAACATCTGCAAAACTATGAGATCTTGATGGAGACCTTGAGACCTTCAAGAATAGAAAACAACAACTACAAGCTGAGACCTTTTTACTTTTCTTTAATAGATAGAGCTCTTACTTGGTATCAATCTCTTCCTCCAGGAAAAATCAGTACTTGGGAGGAGGTGACTACTGAATTCTTGACTAAATTCTTCCCACCCTCTAAAACCGTTGAAATGAGAGGGAAGATCAATGCCTTCATCATGAAGGACAAAGAAAGCTTGTCCAAGTCATGGGAGAGGTTTAAAGATATTCTTTTTGATTGCCCACATCATGGGATTCCAAAGATAGAGTTGTTGGAGATATACTTCAAGGGACTGGACGGAAGCACCCAGTTCAACCTCCAACTACTATCCGCCGGTACATTTATGGACATGACGATTGACGAAGCTTGGGACTTTATAGAGAAGCAAGCTTTGCGTATGGAGAAATATTCCCACCAAGGAGCTGAAGGTGGAGTTAAAAGAGTCAACTTTCAAGAAGATTCCTCAAACAATCAGCTCACGTCTTTGAAGAATGACGTGAAACAACTGAAGGAACTCTTAGTTGCTCAAACTAAGAAGGAAGATCAAGGATCAAGGAACAACAATTGATACCGTAACAACAACAACGGTTCCCGGAACAACAACTACAACAACAATAGAGGATCCAATAGCAATAATTGGAGGGCAAACAACCAAAATTCGGGTAACCCTTACTCTAATTCTAATTCGAATGATTCTTCTAATCCTTTCCTCTCTTCCTCTTCTTCTTCTACTCCATTAAAGAGCCAGGAGCTTGGATCAAGTTCATCCCAGCCGGAAAAGAAAGATGCGGTGCTGGAGGCTATCCTGATCAAGCTTAATGCTATGGAGACATCCATGACTTCATTTTCGAAGGCACAAAAAGCCTTTGAACAACAACTTGCTAGTAGGGCGAATGAAGCACCAAGAGATCCAGGGAAGCTTTCAGCAAGAACGGAAAGCAACCCTAAGGGTCAGATTATGGCCATAACGACGAGGAGTGGACTGAAAACTGCAGATCCAGTGCCTCAGTCGATGCCAGTACAGACGAAGACCACCTCGGTCCAGGTGCAGTCGAAGAACACTTCGGCCGAGATGACAACCGAGGTGGAACCACAGAAAGCGGAGGAGAAAACTGAAACTTATATTCCACCTCCTGTATATAAACCACCACTTCCATTCCACCAGTCAAGGGCCAAAGCACATCTAGACAAGAATTTCGGTAAGTTCCTTGACTTGATGAATAAACTACACATTAACATTCCTTTCCTTGATGCTATTCTAAGGATGCCCGCCTATGGGAAGTTCTTAAAAGAGATCCTATCAAGGAAGAGGAAGCTGGAAGACTTTAGTGAAGTAAGGATGACATCTAAATCTTCGGAGCTTATTCAAATCATGAAGGAGAAGATGCCACCTAAATTGAGAGATCCCGGCTCGTTTTGCATTCCCATTCAAGTTGGGGATGTTACTTGTGAAGCCTTATGTGATCTAGGAGCCAGCGTGAGCATCATTCCGCTGGAGCTATGTGTTAAGATCGGACTTGGAGAGCCCAAGCCGGTGAAGATTCGATTATACATGGCGAACCGCTCCATTACCCATCCCGTGGGCATTTTGGAAGACGTTCCGATTAAGTTAGGTCACTTCTATTTACCTATCGACTTTGTTGTACTTGATATTCCCGCAGATTATCCCGCTCCTATCATTCTCGGGAGGCCATTTCTAGCAACTTCTGGTTGCAATGTGGATTGCAAGAACGCCAAACTTAAGTTCAACATTGGCGGAGATGAAGTGGAATTCGCATTACTTGCGGCCATGAAGGGAGAGCAGCTAGGTGATGATATCTTCGACATCTATGATGAAGAAGAATCAAGAGAATTGGTGAGCTCTATCCTTACTAAAGATCCACTTCAAAGAATTATTAGTTTTAGTTTAATGGAGGAAGGTATAGATGCCTCTTGTGATGCAGATATACGGAGCCTAAAGGCGCTGGAAGAAGATCCAGGAGCTAAAACTGAGAAACTAATTCAGGAGACGAAGATCTCTAGTTTCGGTTCCAGTTGCAGTACCTCGACCGAGGCACCTTCTGGACCGAGCGAGGCGATTGAAGAACATCTCGGTCAACGCCTCTGCGCCTCGACCGAGGTCGAAGGCGAGATGATGTCAACTGAGAATACTGAAAATAACAAACTTCTTACTCCCTTCTCTGACATTCATACTCAGTTGGTGGAACATTCTCTCCACCAAATTTCTGATAATAAAGGACCTTGGTATGCTGATATTGTTAATTATCTCGTTTGCCAGGAAATACCACCCGGATTGACGTACGCTCAAAGGAAGAAATTCTTCAAAGACGTGCGCCAATACTACTGGGATGAACCGCTGCTATTCAAGCGCGGGCCGGATGGAATGCTTCGAAGATGCATTCTAGAAGATGAGGTTAATAGCGTCATACGGCATTGCCACTCACTTCCCTGTGGAGGGCATGCTAGCGCCAACAAAACATGCGCTAAGGTATTACATTCTGGTTTCTTTTGGCCTACATTATTTAAGGATGTGCAATCGTTTGTTGTCTCTTGTGATGCATGCCAAAGAACAGGGAATTTATCTAGGAGGAACGAAATGCCACTTAATAACATTCAAGAAGTGGAAATTTTTGATGTATGGGGAGTAGATTTTATGGGACCTTTCCCATCTTCCGGAGGAAACCTCTATATTCTTCTAGCAGTTGATTACGTCTCTAAATGGGTTGAAGCCATTGCTTCTCCCACTAATGATGCCAAGGTGGTTGTGAAGTTCTTTAACAAGACTATCTTTCCATGTTTTGGGACTCCGCACATCATAATCAGCGATGGAGGGACGCATTTCATCAACCGGAAGTTTAAGGCACTTCTATCGAAGTATGGGGTGACCCACAAGGTAGCAACCCCTTATCACCCTCAAACTAGTGGACAAGTCGAGATCTCGAATAGAGAAATTAAAGCAATTTTGGAGAAGACCGTCTCTAGGACGAGGAAGGATTGGTCCATGAAATTAGACGACGCTCTTTGGGCCTACAGGACCGCATTTAAGACTCCCATTGGTACCACCCCTTATAGTCTTGTCATTTGCCCGTTGAGTTAGAACACAAGGCATATTGGGTGATCAAGTAGTTGAACTTCGACATCAAGGAAGCCGGCGAGAAGCGGCTATTGGATATCAACGAGCTGGAGGAGCTGCGTTTGAACGCTTACGAGAATGCCAAAATCTGTAAAGAAAGGACGAAAAAATGGCATGACAAGCGCATCATCCCTAAGGAGCTTAAAGAAGGAGACTTAGTTCTACTCTTCAACTCCCGCCTCCGCCTCTTTCCAGGTAAGTTGAAATCTAGATGGACCGGACCTTATGTTATGAAACATGTTTTTCCTCATGGTGCAGTTGAGATATGGGGCGAAACAAGTGGAAGCTTCAAGGTCAACGGTCATAGACTTAAGAAATACAAACCGGAAATTCCGGTTGAGGAGGTTGCACCACTATACCTTGTATGAGAGACGCCGTACGGTCCAGCTAGCGACCTTAAATCAAGCGCTTCTTGGGAGGCAACCCAAGGTATTGCTTTCTTTTCCCTTTTCTAGTCTAGCTTAGATAGTTTGTTTTTGCTTTGCTTTGTTTTGTTTTTGGCGTCCTAGACAGACAACTGGTGACATCTAAGGAAGGAATACAAACCAGGAGCACAACTAGAAGGACAAAAGTTCGAGAATTTGAGAAGACGGAGTTTGACTAAGACACATCTCGGTTGCTGTCAGAGCACCTCGACCGAGATGATTTTTGAGCAACCGAGGCGATTAGGGTTTCTGAAGATCCACCTCGGTCCATACCACCTCGGTCCAGTCGAGACCACCTCGACCGAGGTGACAGCAGTTCCAGAAAAGGGTATAAAAGGGGGCTGAATTTCTCTCTCCTCTCTTTACCCTCTCCTCGACCGCGGCACGTCTTTCGCCTCGCTTCGCCATTCTTCTCTCGTTTTCGACGATTCTTGCTTCCAAGATGCTAAGAAAGGGTAGAGGATCGCAGTGCAAATCTACGAGAAAAATGAGCCAATCGGCCGAATCGGGGTAAATATCGTAAAAACCCTAACCTCGCTCTTCTCCATTGTTTTCCTTTAAATTGGGCTTTGGTTGCCCCTGCATTTGCTGAGAAATAGATTAAGTACCCCATAGGAACCTGTGGTAGTGATTTTGGGGGAAAAGAACTGGATTTTTGAGGAAATCAGTCGCGCAGTTCTTCGCCTCGGTCCAGTCGGCCTGTGCCTCGGCCGAGGTGTTCTACAGAGTTGTCAGGCCGACCGAGGTGGTCTGACGGGTTTTTGAGAAATGAGTTCTGATAGACAGTTGGTCCTGAGGGGCAGATCCTCTCCTTCTTCTTCTTCTTCTTCTTCTTCTTCTACCCGCCGCACGAGACCGGTGATCCACGAGAGACACCAGGTCGACTATGACCACATAGCGGCCCGTCCAGTGATTGCACCTCGCTTCCTGGACATTTTTGAATTTGATTGTCTCCATGTGGATGGAGACTTGAGACGGATGATCTCTACGGTGGGCCTTGAGCAGTTCACTGAGATCCGGGCACCGGCTTACCTAGAGCCGACTGTGGAGTTTGTCAGCTCCTTCACCTACCTTCCCACAGAGCGTGTTGTGAAGTACCGGTTGATGAACCGGAACTTCTTAGTTCCTTTAGATCACTGGCGGGACATCTTTGGCTTCCCGGCCCCGACTGCTGCTGATTTTCCCTCCCGAGCTGTAGCTAGGGAGTTGTGGGGACAGATTGCTCACGTAGTTGAGCATGCGGGTAGATGGCGCCTTGGAGACTCCAGGGAGCGTATTATATTTCATCTTGCCTTCAGACTAGCTCACAAGATTTTTAGTGAGACCCTTCTGGCGCGTACTGAGACGCCCTAGAAGGTCAGACAGGGGGAGCTGTTTAGCCTATACTGCATGGTGATTGGAGGGATTCCAGACTTTGGTTTGATGTTGGCAGAGGATCTGCATAGGATCAAGGCCAAAGCAAAGGGCGACATCTGTTGTGGAGGCATTGTGACTCACACAGCGAGTTACCAGGACATGGACCTCAGCGCTTGCACCATGGTGGCGGCTGCCAAGCCGCTTGGACTTTAGGAGATGATCACTCGGCGGATACTGGTTCCCCGAGGACTCACTACGCCATATGTGGCGATGCCATAGGAGCCGACTACACCACAGGGGATTAGATGATCACCCTAGTTCTCGGTGTATGATCCACACTATTGGCAGACTGCTTGGATCCCACTGATGGAGGATGCGAGAGAGGCAGCAGCTACACCAGCTGAGGAGGATGAGGTTGAGGAGGCTGCTGATGATGATGATGATGATGATGATGATAGGGATGGTGGAGTTCCTATGGATACAGGTACGGATACAGCAGGGACGAATGCACCAGTCATCGATTTGGATGATGACGAGACCGAGCCGGCCGCACCACCATCTCGCCCTGCTAGGCGTAGGGTACGAAATCGAGCTGCTCACCAACGGATCGATGACCTCACCGACCAGTTGATAAACTCCTATGCTGCCCTGACTGTGGACATCCAGGAGAGATTTGACGACTAGCGCCGAGAGATCAATAACTGGACTCATCAGATGCTAGAGGGTTAGCACTATCAAAGGCGGATGGCTGAGATTCAGTTTCAGCAGGTCATGGGTTATCCATTTGACCCTTCCCAGTACCCGTATGTACCACCACCACCACCACCGGATCAGGATTAATGAGAGCTCGCAGGATTTTCTTTCTTTATTTATTATGCAGCTCAGCTATGTCCGGTGAGTACTTTATTTCCTTAGACTTATTTTGACCCACTGGGACAATGTGTCCCAAGTATGGGGTATTGATGTATTATTTGACTTATATGATGTATGGCTTGACTTTATCGAATATTTATGCTTTATTTAGCTCTATGTGCTTATCTGAGATTTCATGCATGCATACAGGTTATTAGTTTGAGAAAAACGTCAAAAACTGGTTTAAAAAAAAAAAATTTGACCTCGACCGGGATGGTTCTGGCCGAACGAGGTACTTCACCTCGGTTGACTTAGAACACCTCGACCGAGGTGGTTTTCCAAACTGAGAGTTTTCGAAAACGATTTTTGTGCTTCTTATCTGGATATGACCTCCGTGATGATCTTGTTTACTGACTGGTTTTGAAATCTTTATATGTTTGAAAGGTTTTATAATGTGTTTAAGTTGCTAAATGCTTTGTTTGAAATTTTGGCATGTTTAATACTTTGTTTTTATCCAAATTATGTTGAATTTGAAGGTTGACACCACATTATGAGTTCTCTCACTTTTTTCCTAGAAAGACCAAGGCAATTCATTCTCTTCTCTTCTTCTTCTTCTTGATCACATCTAGCCCCTCAATGAAATAATTGCCCCCCTTACCTATCCGGGAATTAGGAGGAGTTGTGTTTTGACATGTTTGATGTGGGAGGGCCATGAAAGCAATTGTTTGCATTCAAAGAATAGAAATAATAGGTTTGGGGAAGTCAATCATGATGATGAGTAACTCGGCACCATTCACATAGCCGGGTGTTTGTGTCTTGCCAAAGTCGGATTGAGCGATATTCCTAACGGGTCATGGTATGTGCATCAAGGGTTTGAGGCATCTCGAGAAATTAATGATTGCTGATTTCCTAGGCTTCGGTTATTGTGCACCTCTGTCCTTGCATCCCAAAAAGTAAAAAAAAAATAAATAAAAAAATAAGCAAAGCTTAATGTGGAAGATGTGAAGTTCAAAGCAAAGTAAAGTGAAGTGAAGATCCTTTTCCCGGATTCTAGCACCACATTCTTTATACACATCCCACCCTCACACGTTTCTTTGACCTTTCATTTGGGAAGCCCTTGAGACCTCGAGCTTGTTGATTGACTTGGTGGTTTAAACTGAATTATACATGATTAATTTTGATAATTATGCATTCTATGATTTTATGCAAAGATGAACAACTTTCTTATATTTATAAAATGTTTTGAGCATATTTTGATTTTAAATTCCATGAAGTATTCTCTTAGAGTGATCTATGATTGTAGCACACCATTAAAATGTTTTGAAAGACTTTTTCATTGATCTTTATGACTTATAATCCATTCTATATTGTATTCTATGTTCGGAACTTGCTTGGGGACAAGCAAGGGCTAAGTATGGGGTATTTTGATAGCATGAATTATAGTCTATATTTTGGGGCCTGTTTAGACGTTTTATCTTCAATAATCTGCATGTTTGGATGTATATTATGTGATTATATTGTCGTTTCATCTACCTTTGCGGGAATCGAGGTCTACACCAAGTTTCGTTGTAATCGTAGGTAAAATGGCACATTTTGGACTAAAAAGGAGCAAAAGGAGCAAAGGAGTCATTGGAGCTACATTCAGGAACTTAAGGAAGAATTTAAGAAGCATAGTCATGGATTAAAGATTTACTTTGAACCAGATTTGAGAGATTTCACATTCAGTTGTGATTCACCTCGGTTGACTACAGAGTCACCTCGACCGAGGTGATCCAAAGGAGCCGACTCGACCGAGGCGAACACCTTGGTCGCGGCAAGGATATTTTATTCTTGGCTGAGATCTTTTATTTTTGGAAGGAAGATCTCATCTTTTTGGGCTTGGTTCCTGGAAGGAAGAAGATAATTCAGCACATATATTTTACCTATTTTTATGGGAAGAGATCTTTCTAAGATATCTTATCTTTGGAGGGTAATTTTTCTATAAAAAGGGTTGGATTTTCCACAAATCCGGAGCATGCTATACCACCGATCGTGCCTTGAGCAGCCGTTTTACCCTACTCCAGTTGGGAGATTTGAAGAACCTCTTTGAAGGTTGAAGAAGGAAGTTTATAGCTTTTAAAGCTTTGTGAAGGATTTTGTAAGATTATCTTAGATTCCCTCATTGTCGTTTGTCTTGTTGGATTTTTATCCAAGGAACGCTTGTTGATTGATAATTGATTCGGTTATTGAAGCCTTTCTCTTAAGATTTTCTTGTTCAATTATTCTCTTTCTTCCTATATATTTGATTATTGCTTTCATGATGATGAGTGGCTAATTTCTTTGTGTGATTCTAGGGTGATTGACTGAAAGTTGTGGAAAAACAATGATAGAATAATCTTAATCACAGTAGGACCCTGAAAGCTCGAGTCTTTATCCTTAACCCTAAGCATCTCACTCAGTCGATGAACATCTCGGCCGGGGTGGAATTCTTCTGACCGAGGTGACTTATCTGATCCGAAACTGAGAGTTAAGTGTTAGAGTTTGCCAAATCCTATTCTTATTACACCTTTCCTGGTTCAATGCAAACCTAGGATGAGACTTACCCGGTAATTCCTTTGTTTGTTTACCAAAGATCATAAGTGTAGGTAATAAAGGTTTATCCTTTATTGGGGTTTGAGTGTGCTTTCATTCCATCTTTGTGAGTTAGCCTGAGACTTACCCGGTAAAGGTTGATTCTATTCCCTTAGGTGGCATGTTAGTTTGAGGTTATAGTTCTTTATCTTAATTCCTTGAGACTTACCCGGTAAAAGCAGTTACGGTTTGGGATTAGTGAGTAGTAAGACTTACCCGGTGATCTATTTTACTTTAGTAACACCTTCCCTATGCAAAAATCTCAACTTTGTCCGCTTATCTTTAGATCTTGAGTTGGAACCACAACTAGACGCTTTAATCCCTAGAATTGCATATTTCCTTAATTGACTTTTTATCATCCTTGATTGTTTTAATCACTTTTGTGGTTAGTAATTATAAAGCTTACTTATTCCGACTTTGTTTCACTAAGTCCCTGTGATCGACCCCTGGAATTCCTTGCTTTTACTACGATTGACCCGTACACTGCGGGTTCGCATCCTTGTTTTAAGCTTACATCTAGGGTTATAAATTTAAAGCTTGCACACACCGTTTGGAGCGAACATGAAGCATGGCGACATTTTGATAATAATTATCCTGATTTTGCAGCTGATCCACGTAATGTTCGCTTGGCACTGTCTACAGATGGTTTCGCTCCTTTTGGAAAGTCGGGGAAAAGTTATTCCTGTTGGCCGGTCACTGTGACCCCTTATAACCTTCCGCCATGGATGTGTCTAAAGAAGCCGTACATGTTCCTTACATTAGTCATCCCCGGTCCCAAAAATCCCAAAAAGTTAATAGATGTTTGTCTTCAACCATTGATAGAGGAATTTAATTTGTTGTGGACACAAGGTGTGCAAACACAAGATGTATCTAAAGGTAATTTTTTCCGAATGCGAGCTGCATTAATGTGGACTATCAATGGTTTTCCAGCTTTTGGAATGATGTCTGGTTGGAGCACAGCTGGCTTAATGGCTTGTCCTTATTGTATGTCAGATACAAAAACCTTTTGGTTGAAACATAGTAAAAAACCATCATGGTTTGATTGTAGTCGATGCTTCTGGACGGAAAACCATCCGTTAAGGAAAAATCGTAAGGCGTTCTTTAAGAAACGCGAGGAGAGATTTGTAGCTCGTCGACGTCTGACCGGTGATGAAATTTGGAATCGAGTGAAGGAGTTGCCAACTGTGATGGAAAACCCTACAGCCGATATTCCTGGTTACAAGGTTAGTCACAAGTGGACTAAGCAAAGTATATTTTGGCAACTTCCGTATGTAATTATACAAAGCTCCTTGGTGACTTGTCTAATCTTGAAAATTTGAGTTGCCAACCGTGCTTCTTATTGATCGACTTATTATGATCCAATATCTTCTTTTGATACTTTTTTGTTTTTATTTTCTTGGTCAATTCGTTTAACGCTTTTTTTCCGACCGTATAAATAAATTAAATATAAACTAATAATTGTTATCATAATTCACCATCTACAAAATAAAACACATTTTATACTTTTTCAAAATTTAAAAATAAAAAATAACATAAAATAATACCAACTATTCACGTTAATTTCAAAATAATATCAACTTTAGAAATAAAAGTGATACGAATTATCAACGTATTTACCAAGTATAATCTAACTTATTTTGACAAAAAATCTAACTAATCTAACTTATTTTGACAAAAAATCTAACTAATCTAACTCCGGCGATGAAGTGTTAATTGACTTTTTACATGTCAAAATATAAGAGTAGGTATGATATAAATTGACTATAAAAAATTAATTAATTTCATTTTATATCTAAATAATATTCTAAATTTAGTTTAACTTAATTTTTCTAAAAACAATTAAAAAAAAACTTTTTTTCTGATTTTTTGAAAAAAATCGAGAAAATTTTCATTCATATATTTAACTGATTTAAAAAAACAATTTCTATAAATAATTGAATTTTTTTCCACTTTTAATTAAGAGTTAAATTAAAAGATAAAAAAAAAACAATTTATAAAGATTTTCCTTGGTATTTTTTATGCCATGTAAATAACATGACCTTTTTTTTTTTTTTTACCTTTTATAGAAGGGAGTAGAAGAATCTTGTTTACCAACACTGGACAAAGATTCAAATGTTCTACCCTCTTGATGCACAAAGTTCACTTATCAACACAAGTCCGAACTTCATACCCTAGTTCCTATATATATATATATATATATATATATATATATATATATAGACGAGATGCCAAGCATGTCAGTCAAGCCCAAACTTCAACAAAACAAGGGGTGGTAATGATATACTAACAAAACAGGACAAGAGCATAGTAGAGCTGCTGCAGAGGCCTTCACTGCAAATTTGGGTTGAACAAAATTTCAGCATTTGGTGAAGCCCGATCATACCTACCCAATTCAGTCATTAATCCCGACCATTTCTCATCAGAAACTATATACGAACGATCAAGGCTCATCATCTCAAGCACCGGCGAACTTTTAAGCAAGAACTTGATGAATTTGATCTCATGGCCCATATTGTACACATCTTTCATCTTGACAACTCTCAGCTTATCCAATGTGAAATCTGATGTGTTTCCGGAGTCCCACACAGATTCACCAGAAGCTCCTAATAATACACCACCTGTAAAGCGACATAATGTCTTCACCAACAATACATTGTTTTAGATCATTATTCAGAACAATTAGTTCAATGCTAAATACCATAAATATGATATCTATCACCACTTACCGAGATTTCAAGCATTTGTAGATTAGGTGAACCCCTGATGAGACGAAACACAACTGATCTCTGTGTTTTATCTTGAAAAATCACTCCATATAGTTGAATAAACTTTAGGTGATTAAACACCGCGAAACTGTGATATGCTTCGATGTCAATGCCAATGCTCAAATACTAGCAACAAAACAAAGAAACATAACTCAAAAAGCAACTCTAAGACAACGATTCATTCAACAACAAGCACAAAGGGATTTCTATTTGATTTTTACCTTTGAGAAGTAGAGATATCCACTCAAATTTTCAAGATTAGACAAGTCACCAAGGAGCTTTGTATAATTACATACTGAAGAACTAGGCTGTAATAGATTTTCATCAGGGAAACCATTGGTACGCAGTAGTACCGAAAATTTGACCAGTTGTGGAGCACACAAGTGTATATCTACATAATCACCTCTTAGAACGAAATACTTGAGATTTGGAGCACTGATTTTCACATCTGAATTTCCATACTGTGTTAACTTTAAGTTCTCAAGAAGAGGAGAGTTAGCAACAAGACTTTCGATTATGTCAGACGGGGCATAAACCTCAAGAACAAGATGCCTCAAGAACAAGAACCCATTGAAGGTTGGAGGTGGTGAATCCAATTTACACATATAAAGTTCCATATGGGTCAGCTTTTGACATGAATATAGATTAGAGTGCACCGAAAACCAATCACCAACATCACTAATCGAATGCTGTATATCTAGGCAAAGCTCTTTGATATCTTTCCTAGATAAGCAAAGTAGCCAATTATCAGTATCAGGGCAACTGTCCATCCATAAGACAGAAGCTTCGAACTTATGGATGGGTCCTTTATGATGTTCAAGAGCACGGCTTACGAATTTTTTGAAGCGATCTCCAGATTCGAATGGGTCAAATGGCCATTTTCCTTCTGCAGAACTTGCACATCTATCATCAAAGATAAGATTAGGGAGACTAGTCCATATGTATCTCCACTGGTTCGACATGATACCAGTTCGGACAGCATCTCTAATTGGAACAAGAGCTAGAATACCGTGAATGATACTCAAGGGAAGCTCACTTAGGAAATCATCACGTGACTGGTGAGACATTCTTTTGGGGAGATTGACTGGAACCCTAGAAGAAAGTTCTCATTCAAAAGAAATAATGAGCAAAATCCATCAGAGCTTAATTGCATGCACTGATTACTTCAACATAACCATATAGAAGCATATGAAACATTGATTTTGTGGATGAAGGCAGATCACTTCAGTTTACTCATCAATCACAAACCCTAGACCTTCAAATTTGAAATTAACCTCGAAATAAAATCAGAAACCGCTAGAAATCATCCGAGTAAAGACATTGTAAGCTTCGAATCGAGAAACAACAGTCTAAAATTCAAATTGAACGAACGCTAAAAGAGAGAAAACTAAACCAAACAACAACAAATTGGAAAACCATAAAGCGAAGGAAGAAGATTGAACAGGAGTGAGAGTACGAACCGTAAAGAGCAGCGAACTAGGGAAGCAGAGGAGATATATGTGTTTTAGATGAAGAAGGAAGTAGTGATGAGAAGGGGAAAGAGTGGCCATGGAAATAGAGATTACGCAGAGGGGAGAGAGCCGCATGGAAGACAAGTGTCATGCTGAGGGTTCACAGTTCACACGTTTTCTCTTTTTTTTTTAATGCGTCGAACAAATTCGATTTCTTAGCTCAAAATTTTCATCCCATAGAATCATATAATGTCAGCTGCATCATCAATTCGTTGTCCAGACTCTAGATCCCTCCCAAATCTCCACGTTCTTAGGATAAAAGATCAAGACATGGATAATAGTTTCGCGGTTAGCATTGCATCCCTCGCATCTATTCTCAGTTATCACATGCTTAGCTTGTCCCTGTGAGCAGCGGATTGCTTCTGCGTTGAGCCTCACTCTTCACTGTCAACGCTCCCATGCACAATCTCCACGAGAATAAAGGCACTTTTGGAGGCGATTTAAGTTTCTAGATTGTTTCAACTGAGTCCAGCAGCTTCCCATTTAATCTTTGTTGTCACTTGTCAGTGATATAAGTAACTATCCCTCCCAAAAAAAAAAAAAAAAAATTTGGTGTAGTTATGGATATGACAGTAACGGAAATCAGGCGTTGCTAATTAGCCACGGAAGTTGGGTCGAAAGAAGGAAGACGTGACCAAAGAAAATAGGGATGTTTCCCTAACCACGAATGGACTGCAACAAACCCATAACAGCTAATTTCAGCCACGTTCAAATCGTGGGAAAATTTCAACTTTTTATTGCAACAAATTTCAGCCACGTTCAGACAATGGCAAAAATCTAACTTTTTCAGCAACAAATTTTAGCCACGGTTAAAAGGTGGCTATATGGTTAGCTATTTCACCCACAATTTTAGCCACAGTGTAGTTGTGGCCATGGATTATTACCCGGTACAAAATTATTGGTGGTAGATGAACTAATTAGTTTACATCTTCCTATCACGCATTTTCTCCATTTTCATGGTTGTGCTGCACCTTGAGACTGAAAAAATGGGCAGAAGATACGGTTTAAATTATAGTTACAATTTGAAGCATTTGAAGAAGTTATTTGCAACAAACTAAAGCGTAATCATGGGATTTGAGGTACGAAATTTAATATTATGTTTTGTGTTTATAGTCTATTAGCCGTTTATTGCTCTTTTTAACTTGTAAGCATAAGTATAGCCAACTGCAAATCTTAGATTCATACATCCGACTACATATTCTATGCATTTCAAATACGTTAAAATTGAAAGTTGTTATAGAATAAGCCGGTTTTTAAATTTTGAAATCATATTATTTAATTTAGTTTAAATTATTAATTTTAAAACGTATTTTAAATCAGGTAGAGAAAATGAGTTAACTTAAATTAGACATGTAATGCTGCAATTGGTTAATCTTTCTTACTAATAAAATATAATAAGTTATTAGGGAGTAAGTGAGTCAAATTAAATGACGTATAGAAAATAAGTTGATTTAAACTATGCATCACAGGAACAAATGTTAAGACGCAGTTGGATGTACAAAAAATTTTGGATAATCATGCTGGATTAAAAAGGAAATATTATCTCAGAGTCAACGAATTTCTGAATTTTGCTTTGTCAAATGCTAGTGGAAGTAAAATTCAATGTCAGTGTTCCATATGTGCAAATGAAAAGTTTAAAGACATAAATATCGTAAGAGAACACTTATATAGAAAGGGATTCACACCTGATTATTATTATTATTGGAATTGTTATGGGAAATCTATAGATTATGATGAGTTAGGGATTAACTCGACGCCAAGTAGCTCTCATGCGAATCAAAATCTTTCGATGAGTTCAGGCTATGAGTATTTGAATTCGCAACAAATAATGGTGCTTGATGTTGTTGGTCCGCAGTTTTTTCTTCATGAGGGAGAAGGTATGCAAAATCAAACTTCTCCAACTAATATTCCATCACTTGACGACATGGTATATACCGAGGAAAATTTTAATGTTCAAGAAGATGATTCTGCAAGGTTTTGGGATGTGTGGAAAACAGCAAATGAACCATTATGGACAAATTGTGAAAGTCAAACTCAGTTATATGTTGTTTCCAGACTACTAAACATCAAGTCAGAGTATAACTTGTCTGAAGCTTATTTTGATTCAATTGTTCAATTAATTGGAGATTGCTTGTCTCAACCCCATAAATTGCCTACAAGTTATTATGAAACCAAAAAACTTGTCAAAGAGTTGGGGTTGCCTATGAAAACTTATGACATTTTCCCACAAGGTTGCATGTTGTATTGGAAGGATGATGTTGCTAGAGATTCGTGTAAGTTTTGCAATCATCCAAGGTACAAAAACAAAGGTGGGTCATCATTATCTGCTTATAAAAAATTACGGTATTTACCATTGATTTCAAGGTTGCAAAGGTTGTTTTCTTCAAGAGCTATAACACAAAATATGAGGTGGCATGCAGAACATATTTCTGATGAGGGAACAATGTCTCATCCTTCTGATAGTGAAACTTGGAAACATTTTGATCAAACATATCCTGATTTTGCAGCAGAGTCTCGCAATATTCGTCTAGGTTTATGTGTAGACGGATTCACACCTTTTGGACAATCGGGAAAGAATCATTCATGTTGGCCTATCATTGTCACTCCTTACAACCTTCCACCAACAATGTGTTTGACAACACCTCACATGTTCTTATCAATGATTGTGCTCAGACCTAGCAATCCTAAGAAGTTGATAGATGTGTGTTTACAACCTCTACTTAAGGAGTTCCAACTATTGTGGCATCACGGTGTACCTACTTATGATATTTCAAAAAATGAGAGGTTTAATATGCGGACTGCCTTATTGTGGACTATAAATGATTTTTCAGCTTTTGGAATGTTATCGGGATGGAGCACTGCTGGACTAATGGGATGCCCAACATGTATAGAAGATACTCAGACTTTTTGGTTAAAACACAGCAGAAAGGCAACTTGGTTTGATGCTCATAGGAGGTTCTTGAACAAAAACCATCCTCTTAGAAAGAACAAGAATGTTTTTTACAAAGGCCGGGTTGAAAAGTTATGTCCTTCCCGTCGTCTAACAGGTATACAAATATATTTGATGTTTGATATAGTTTTTTAGTTAATATTTTTTGTATTTTATATATGTTATTCTTAATAGTTTAATTTATTGTAATAGGTTATGAAATCAAGCAAAGGGTAAAATGGTTTCCATTTATAACTGAACAACCTCAGACAATTATTGAAGGGTATGGTGATAGTCATAAATGGACAAAGCAGAGCAATTTTTGGCAACTACATTATTGGAAATCTCTTTTGATCCAACACAACCTTGAATATCAAGGGGAAGACAACAGACACTCTCAATGCACGAAAAGATATCAAGTTATACTGCAATCGTTCTGAAATAGAGGTTAATGGAAATCATAACGGTCCCAAGTCAAAGTCGGTTTATACACTCACAAAAGACCAAAGAAAGCAAGTACGTGAATGAGTCAGTTTTTTGAAATTTCCTGATGGATATGCTTCTAACATTGGGCCATGTGTGCAAATGGATGAGTACAAGTTGATTGGAATGAAGAGTCATGATTGTCATATATTTATGCAACGACTACTTCCAACAGCTTTTAGAGAGATGTTGCCAGATTTTGTGTGGGGACCAGTTACTGAATTGAGCCAATTTTCCAGTCATTATGTTCATCATCCTTGTCAGTTGTAGAGATGCAAGTATTAGATGAAGCAGTTACTCTCATTTTATGCAAGTTAGAGAAAAATTTTCCTCCATCATTTTTTGACTCAATGAAGCATGTGGTCATTCATTTATCATATGAAGCAAAATTTCAGTACCGGTGCAGTACCGATGGATGTATCCATTTGAAAGGTAATTAGATATTCAAAATTAATGATTTTTTTATAATATCATATTTTTCATTATCTTGATATAAACTTTGTAGATTTTTATATCATTTGAAGAAGAAAGTGAAAAACAAGGCCCATGTTGAACCACATGTTATATCTAGAATGAGAAGACCTCAACGAAATGATGTTGATGATGAAAACTACTTTCAACTCTCCATTTTTAACTATCTAGGCCGAGGATATGGAAAATTGAGAACTCGGTGGCTAATCAAAGATATGAAAGAATTTCATGCAGCTGATACATATATATTGTTAAATTGCATCAAGACTAAGTCATATGTCAGGTATTTTCATAAACGTATATTTGCATATTTTTGTTATATTACTATACTTAAATGACTTACATATTACACATGCAAATTTCAGGAAATACACAAATCAGTTTAGTACGACAAATAATATGTTGGATGAATGCTTCACACCATGGTTCAAGTCATATGTATGTGCAAAATATTCAAAACTGAATAGTTTATTGATTATACTTTAATAACATAAATCTTTCAATTGTAGGTTGAAAGTGTTGGAAATGTATGTACCCCTTTCATAAAAAGCTTGGCATGTGGACCGGAGTCAATGGTAGTTTTATGGCCGGCATATAAAATAAATGGTTATAATTTTCATACTCTCAGTTGGGGTCAAGGTAAATCAACAATGAAGAGCGGTATAATGGTTAAAGGATCAGACGACAATGAAGGAGAGATAAATTACTATGGTCTGATTGAGGAGATCATCCAATTAGAGTACTCAGGTGAACCAATGAAAAAGGTTGTGTTACTCAAGTTTCATTGGTTTGATCTGATTGCAAGTACCAATGTGCATAATAAATATGAATTTGGTGGAAATTAATCACAATAAGTTGTATTACTCAATGTTGTTGATTTAATTCGATTGCAGGTACCAATGTGCATACTAAATATGATTTGGTGAAAATTAATCACAAAAGGTTGTACAAAAAATATGACCCATTTATCTTGGCACAACAAGTTGTTCAAGTTTATTATTCAGATTATCCTGGTGCCAAAGGAGATAGACATAATTGGTGGACGGTCACTAAAACAAAAGCTCGTAAAACCATCGAAGAACGATGGAAAAATGTTCAAGATGCTTACCAGCCTACAGAAAGAGTAAGAGTTCCTATCGTAGTTGATAACTCACTAGATACTTCGCGAGATTCATCTGGAGCACTTTTTGTAGTTGATGAAGATGAGGAAGAAGTTGATACAAGTTCAAACACAAAATATGAGACTCAAAATTATGAAGAATATTCTGATCAATATTAAAACACATTAAAACACATATTTTACGAGTGTTATAATTTTAATTAATATTACATATAAAATAAATTTATATAAAAAACACACACTATAATTTTAAAAATGATAGTTTTATACCCTTTAATAAAGGAACTAATAACAAGAAAAAAGTTTTAAAAAAACTAATGTAACCGTTTTTAAAAAAAGATTAAAAAATGACTAAAAACTAAAAACATTGGCGCCACTTTGCAAAATTTGGTCCCAAATATTTGCTAGGGCTTGCCGCTAGTGACACGCACTTTGCACAAGACCTCTCTTGCCTCAGAGACACGCCGGTGCAGATCGATCGGATCGCCTCTCTCGCCGCTCGCACAAGGAATCGCTTTTCTCGCCGCTGGAATTTCATCTGGAATCGCCGCCCACCCGCCTCTCTCACCGCTGTTCTTTCGTCGGAGATTGAGGAGGTAAGTTTTTTTTTCCCATTTCTTATGTTTATTTCTTTTTCTGTTCTTTCGCCGTCCACCCGCTCTTGCCGCTGTTCTTTCCCCGCCCACCTGCTGGGAGTTTCATCTGGAATCGCCACCCACTGCGTTGGAGAGGAGGCTGTTGGGAGACTCACCTCTTCTCGCCGGCCGCTGAGTTGGACATGAGGCCGTTGTTCTGTTCTTTCTTTTCTTTGCTTTTAGCTTGATGGAATGTGGTATTGTTATTGTTGATACTGGTTTTCAATAGGCACTTTTAAGTTACTCGAGACTCAGATAATTTGCAAGACTGTTAACTGTTATTATTGATACTAGTTTTCCCCATTTCTTCTGTTCTTTTTTTATTTTCTTTGCTTTTAGCTTTGAGACTCAGATAATTTCTTAATGCCTTGATATGATATTCCTATATTGGGTTGAGCTTAGCTGCTTTTGTTGGTCACAACTCTGACAAATGGATTGAACTAATGCTATTTGGAATGGATATCGCTTATAATGTACTCTTTGCTTTTAGCTTGATGGAATGTGGTACTGTTATTGTTGATGCTGGTTTTCAATAGGCACTTTTAAGTTACCTGAGACTTTGATAATTTACAAGATTGTTAATTGTTATTGTTGATACTAGTTATCCTTATTTCTTCTGTTCTTTTTTTTTTCTTTTCTTTGCTTTTAGCTTTGAGACTCAGATAATTTCTTAATGCCTTGATATGATATTCCTATATTGGGTTGAGCTTAGCTGCTTTTGTCGGTCACAACTCGACAAATGGATTGAACCAATGCTATTTGGAATGGATATCGCTTATAATGTACTTTTTGCTGAATGTGTGGTTGTTGAATGAAACCAACTGATTTTTCCCAAAGTTTGGGTTGAGCCTAGCTGCTTCTGTTCTTTTTTTCTTTTCTTTGATTTTATCGTTGAATGTGTGTCCAGTAGTCCCTACTGAGAAGTAACCAACTGATTTTTTTTTCTTAGATGGCACATTCAGTCCGGAGAAGTAATCAAGACTTTCTAGATACACTCGATCGTTCACCCCCAGAAGCAGTAAGCGCGCCCCTACTCATAAACGAACTTTCTCATAAAGCAATCAACCTTCTGATCCAAGAACAAGCAATCAACATTTGGCCCCAAGAACCAATAATCAATTTAAGGTAATAGTCAAAGAATTTCCGTTGATGGCAGTCAACACGATTCTCATGAAGTAGAGTCTCCTGGTATATCTTCAAGAAACACTATACTCAATTCTCATCACCAATCTTCACCAGTAGACCAAGCAGAACGTGAACAACCTTTGGATTCAGACGATGATGAAGATTTGGACGGAGATGAGCACGCCTTCAATCCAGGAGCTGGAATCAATAATCAAGCTAACCAATCTCATCTTAATAATCGTCAAAAGCTTGATGTTGTTGGAAAAACGTAAGTATACTTCAACTTTGTATTTTTTTAAAATCAATTTCTTAGTTTAATGTTTGATTATTTTTTTTATGTTTTTTTTTGTTAGATTCGAGCCTTTGTCATCTTTCAAAAAGTTAAGAGGAATCATTCACTGGATTAGTTACAGAAGAGTTCCAAAAACGGTTAAAGTTCTATGGTTTCTTGAGTTTAGGGTAATATTACAGCATAATATTTTCTACAATAATATTAGACATTAGTTTATCAATTATTTATATGTTTAATGGTGATTATATGATAACGTGTGTAGAAAGCCTATTGGTGGGATGCTTCAAAGGATGAAGTAGTTCATTATATTTGGAAAATCAAGGCCAGTGAACACCACAGAGCTATATTAAGCAAATATCGAAATCAAACCCCCCCCCTCGACACCCTAATTGGGTAAGTGATGAAGATTGGGCTGCAATGTTAGCTATATGGACCAATGATGAAATTTTCAAAAGAATTTCTGACATAAACAAGAACAATCGAGCCTCTGACAGTCCCAATGGCTCAACTTCTTACACTGGAGGATCTATATCCGTTTATGCACACGTCAAGAAATATGTGAGTATATACTATTGCATTTTTTTTAAATAATCTGAACTTATACATTTCTTGTTCTCACTTAATTTCAGCGGATTGAACATGACAACCAAGATCCGACAATGGAAGAGTTAATGCAAATTACGTATAAAAAAAAGATGGACAATGGAATGGTACACGTGCTAAAAAAAATTGTGGTAATGTTTTATACCTATGATAAATGATTTTTAGATTATAAATTATGTTTAGTTCAATTTATGCATATCATAAACACTTCATTAAGTTCTCTATGAATTTGTTGATTTTTTGTAGGAGCGTTATGAAGAATTAGTGAAAATGTTCAAGATGAAGGAAAAGAGATAGCTCATATTAAGTTATGGATTGAGGCGGCTGGTGGTGTAAAAAGGGGATGCGTATTTGACCTCGGATCAAACTTGAGCGATGTGTCTCCGGAGCTGTTAGAGAAGTATTCTTTTTCTCAACCACCATCTGAATTATATGGAAATGTAGATTCCATCAGTCTTATGCCAATCAAGCAGCTTATCCATCCTCCCAGTTTCAATATCCAGCAGCTTATCCACCTTTTAAAAATCAGAAGCTTCCACCTTTCCAAAATCAGCAGCATACACCTTTTCAAAATCAGCAGCAATATGTTGGACATCTGTTGAGGCACCCGCCACTTTTACTGATTATCAACCTTTTCAAAATCAGCACCATGTTGGACCATCTGGTGAGGCACCCACCACTTTTACAAATCTGTTGAATTCAAATTTTTATGTTGGGATGCCTATGCCTACGCCTACACGTCAACAGGTTGGTGAAATGCGAAGAAATGTTGATCATGACACTTCATCTTCTGAGTAGATCTTGTGATAGTGATAATGTTTATAACAGCTACGGTGGTGCCATCTATTTTGTGAAGTTAGGTGGTGTCATTCCATTTTGTTAGGGCGGGGAGATTATCCCTATTTTTGCTAGTTGCGGTATTTATAACTGTTAGGATGTGGAGATTATTTTATACCTAGTTGCGGATATTTACAGTTTGCTTGTAACTAAAAATGTTTGACAATTGTGATAACTCAAAGTTATCTATGATGTTAACTCTCTAAGTTTTAATGGTATATTTTGAACTTGTTAATGGTTTGTTATTAAATACTATATAGTATTATGTGTTATAATATAATAAAAAAATGATTGAAATTATGGTTGTGAAAAATAAAATGGCAACTGAAGAAACGTTGATATATACATCACCATATAAGAAAAAAACATAACACGTAAATTAGAGTAACATTGCTATATCCGTTGGAGTAATAAATGTTAGTTGCAACTGTCAGTTCGTTGCTAAGTCGTGGCTAAAAACTACATTTAACCGTGGCAGTTAGCAACGTTTGGTCCGTGGCTAAATTTAGTTACGGCACTTTTAGCAATGTTTACGTCATTCGTTGTAATATTTGTTGCTAATCTGAATTTCGTTGCTTAACCGTGGTCATTCCGTTACACAAATCGTTCCAATAGCGTGGCTAATATCATGACTATTGAGGTTTTATTTTGTAGTGTACATCTGCCAAGTATTAGGTAGTTATAACGGAGGATTGTGCTCCGGTTTTCAACGACGTTATTTCTCCTTTGGCGGACGTATCACATACTGTTTTGATAGTTTTATGGGTATATGGAAAAGGAGCTGGAATGCAATATATTTAGATAGAGAGATTGTACCGTTTATTATTACATTAGTTCAGAATTTTTACACACTAGTTTATCAAACATCAATTAATTTTATTTATAAAACACAACTTCAAAATTAATATATAAAACAAACCTTATTGTTATATATTTTATTCTAAGAAAATCTACAAATATTTAGATTGCAATTAAGTGAATTTTATTATACAATTCACTCTTAGTTAATCTAATCAACACAATATATTTTGAAATACAATAATTCATCAACAACTATCTAATTTATTTGACAATTTATAAGACAAACTATATGTATAAAATAAATTTAACTATCATCTAAATAAATAAAAATATACAACGAAAGATCTATTTTTATAGTACGAAAATTGTAGTATATTTTCTTTTATTTAAGTTATAGATTTTAGTGTTTAATTTTTAATTTAATATGCGAAATGTTTTATACAAATTTTTTTATCCCCTAAAAAATTGTGTTGCTCCGCCACTGCTTTCTTCCTCAGTCCGTCTCAAAGCAGTTTGCATAACAGGAATAAGTTGTGTGTCTTCCTCCCGAAAGGTGCTTCTGATCATGCTTTCTTCTCAACCACCATCCTCTTGATTTATTAAAGAATCCACAATTAAGGTGAGATCCATATATATTACTTGTAGGGGTAGCCCTACGAATCACTATCCCTCCCTCTTCAAGAATCTAAGCGTATTCCCAAACTTTTACTGAGGTTACATTTCCAATCCTCTAACTCAAACCTTCCTTCAACACTGCTTTCACTCCCCACATACTCCAAGAGTAGCTTGGGCTCCCTCCTAGAGACGAGTCCATGACAGTTTCAAAATTGAAGTAGCGAGCTTTGAGTATTTTAAATCATAGTGAGTCCTTGTGTGTAGTTAGTCTCCAACATTATTTGGTAAGAAGAGATTGATTGAACACCTGCATATCTCTAAATCTCGTGGTCTTTGATAGACAAAGGGAATCCCAACTTTTTCAATATATTAGCCTCCTTTTATCTGTGCTTCCCCGCCAAAACCTTGCCATTAGAGAGTGTATATTCTCTATGATACTGTTTGGACTTTTGAATACACTCATC
The DNA here is from genome assembly GCA_033239125.1 of Fagopyrum homotropicum. Lineage (NCBI taxonomy): Eukaryota > Viridiplantae > Streptophyta > Magnoliopsida > Caryophyllales > Polygonaceae > Fagopyrum > Fagopyrum homotropicum. Next base: position 11,562,363 of record BSWB01000001.1, read on the forward strand.
GTGTAGGTGGATTAATTTTGATCATTGGTTTCAACAGTACCCCCATGCCGCTTGAGAGAGCATCTTCTCCTTACATCCTTGTAATTTCTTTGCAACTTTATGCTTTTTTCCTTCAAAGATCTCCTTCTTTGACCTTCCCATAAATGTCGGAAGACCCAAATATTTCCCATGTGAGCTAATGTAACGTACTCTCAACATCCCTGCCAAATGTGCTTTACTCACTATAGGGACGTTGTTGCTCAAAGAAACCTTTGACATTGCATAGTTAATTTTCTGTCATGACGCTCTTTTGTATGTGTTGATAATGTCAGCGATCATTGAACATTCTTGGAGATTAACTTTCACAAACACTAAGCTATGATCTACAAACAAAAGATGTGATACTTGCGGAGATCTTTTGTTGAGTTGTATTCCGTGTAGTTTCCCATCTTCCATATCCATTTTTAGGAGGTTTGAGAAGACTTCTGAGCAAATAATGAATAAATGGGGAGAGATTGAATCTTCCTACCTTAGTCCACTCATTGGGATTACACAACCCCATTGTGGAACATTAATGTTGAAAGTAAATTGCATTGTTGTTACGCAATCCATAATCCTCTCAATTCACAAGTAAATTGCACTGTTGTTACGCAATCCATAATCCTCTCAATTACACAACCCCATTATTTCGTACGTCTTGCTCATATCGAGTTTGATTACCATCTCGTATTTCCTTTCTATTTTCTTTTGCTTCATATGGTTAAAAACTTTCAATGCCACTAGGGCATTATTAATGATCATTATACCCTTTATAAACGGACTATGCTCTTCTAAGATGATACGTGGGATTAAATTTTTTAGTCTATTTGCAAATAAACACTTTGGAAACAACTTTGTATAATACATTGCAAAGACTAGTGGGTCTATATTCCTCAAGTTTGGATGGAGATATTACCTTTGGTATCAAAGAAATAGCGGTGTTGTTTACCTTTTTAATACAAAGATCACCCTTCCACCATCCTTTCACAAACGCAACCACATCTTGTCCCACGACCGGCTAAAACCACTGGAGAACACGACATGTAGACCGTCCACCCTAGGAGCCGTGTGAGGGTGCATCATCCTCACTTTATTCCATACTTCTTCAACAATAGGCTTTATAGTTAAATCACCATTCATCTCAACACTAACAACATGTTGAAGGTCATTGACAGTCCGGTTCATGTGGTCACTTTCTTCTCCATTTTCAAAAAACTTTTGATATTAAATAACCACCAGATCTTCAGTTTCTTTGTCCTTAGTGTGCTCATTCTTTTTAAATTTCAAGAGTAAAAAGATTTCATTCTTACTCCGTCTTTGGGAGGCTTTGTGAGTTTATGGTGGGAATAACTTGTGTTTCTATCCCCAGTTTTCATCTTATTTGCCTTTGCTCTAATGTGCAATTTGTCCAAGTTTTTCATAAGATCTTTTTCTCTTGGTCTAATATCTCCGACGAAGGAAGACACTATAAGGACCTAAGCTTTATCTCCAACTTTTTTATGTCTTCTTTTTTATTCCTCATTGTGCGTTTTTCCCACATGGAGAGATAACTCCAAATGGTTGCCAATCTTGAAGTAATGTCCACCCCCCCGGATACCGTCCATGCAATAGTCACCCCACTTCACGACATTCCTCCTTTCGAAACCACCATGTTTTCATTTTTCTATGGATCGGGTTCCTTGTTATGTGATCACTTCTTTAGTATCTATAAATGTAGGGCAATGACCGGAACAATATTGCGGTATGTATTGTAAATTGTGACCCGTTCGACGATCCCAGGAAACGGTCAATTCGTTCCTCAATGACCTCATCACCATGTATACCCCTTTTTCATGTATATTTAGGGCTTTTCCATCCACGATCTCTCAATTCACAATCATCCATAACATCCCAAGAAGCCTCCATTTCATGTTGGTTTCTCAGATTTCCTCCACCCTTCTGGTATTGGAAAAGAATTTCGTTGAAATCTCCAAAGAAAAGCATCGTTCCTCCAGTCTCCTCATGAGAGCCCAAGTTTGAGCTTTATTAGGGCGCTCTAGCTTTGATCCCCACCATGACCCATTTTGGTTTCCTCGGTATAGCCACAACCTCGGCCATTACACTGGGGCGAGAAAGATACCACTAAAGCGTTAATGTCGCTCCACCAAAAACCAACCCCCCGAATTCCCGTTAATGTCAACGCATATACTATTATAAAAAAAACACACTTCTTCGTAACCTTTTCAGTTTCAGTCTTCTTGATCTTTATTTCCGCAACAAAAATCACAGTTGGGAAATGTCTCCTAGTATAATCTTCATTTTTGTTCAAGGGTGAGAGATAATCTCATTCCCGCTACTTGGTACGTACTCACTTGGACAACCTCAATGTTCCCTGACTTGTATTTTTATATCATACGTACACTTTCCACTACATTCATATCAATTCTCATATTTAATTTTCCACCTTGCTTCTCTACTGCTGATTGGCTTGTTCGTGATCATGTGGTATATTTTGAACCCTCGTTATGGTGGGATAGCCATGCTCTCGTCTACATTCTTTACTTGGCTCTCCGGTTGGTCATTTTCAGTTATCTCCTCCAGTCTGAGGTATTTTGTGAGCCTTCACCATCTATTTCTTTCACCTGGGCTGCTTTATTTTCTGTGGTCGCTTCTTCTTCCGGGGCTACTTCGTTCATGGAACCTACCCATTTCTTGTTCACCTCTCTTTCACTTATGTTAAAACCATCTATATTCACAATCCTTTGTGCCTAGAGCCATGGCCTGAACTAGTTTGGACATGCTATCTCCTCCTTCTTAGTTTTGAACGTGCATGTTTACCACACCGATAACACATCATTGACAAGCTTTCATATTGAAAGGTTATCCAACTTTCCTTATTTCCTACCGTTATGAGCATTTCTTGGGTTAGAGGTTTTGTGATTTGAACCATGGATTTAATTTTCGATGTCTTTTAGTTCTAGGAGATTGTCAACAGAAGTACACGGACGTCCCTCCATAACCTTCTTTTTTGTCTTCTATTTGGAAGAATTGGAGACGAATGTATTCTCCCCAAGCTCTTTGATGACGACTTCCTTGTTCAAGCGATAGCGATCTAATCGTTGTTTTTGAAAGCGTCATACTGATCAAATCGTTCTTAATTACATCAAAGTATGAAATCCAAAAAAAATACGAGAATTGATTCTCTAAGAGTGTACTAAAAAGAAGATGAGAAAGAAAATACATTATGAGCCACTTGTTACAGAAATTTGTAGAACTTAATTTTAATGATTCCGAATGAAGTGATGAATCATGTACATTACGGTACATTGAGGTTGTCTGTGAGACATATCACTCTCCAATACACTAGTTAAGTAACATCACTTATGAAGCAATCGGATCGTGGAAGCTCTCTCTATCACACACGAAATGAGTTATACATAGTGAAAGTCGGTTATAAGATATCATCCTTAAATATAAAATTAATTCAATAAAAGGGATACTGGCTTAGAATAAGAAGTTATTAATTTTACATATAATTTTGAATCGTCCTTTTTCTTGTTTGGTTTCTCTGCAAACTGTAACAGCGATTATTATACTAATGAATGTATTAACTATGATTAAGTCCAGTCACAAGGCACAACTTGGAAGTACGAGCTAATCATCCTTTTCAATCCTCCTATGGCTATCATGTTCCGAGAATCCACTTCGTCCTTTTCGGGTTTCCTTCGTCCAGTGGGTTTTACAAGTCAATTAGTCAATTTAATACTTCGGTAACAAGAAAAGCAACGTGTAAAAAGGCCACTCACTAAAAACAACCTCTAATTTATGAGTAAATTTCACATAATTGCACAGAAAATATGAGTATTTGCACAAAACCACCTTAAAATAATAATAGGTACAAACAACCGACAGAAGTTAGACTTGTTCATATCCGAACTTGGGCCAGACTTATAAAATATAAAGCCGGTTTATCCAAATTCGGGTCAAGCCGAGCCCGGCCTGACCCGAATCCGGCTAAACGGCTTTATAAAATATTAAATTTATTATAATTATACTAAATATATTATATTTATACTTAATATTTATAATTCATACAATACAGTATAATACATAATTTTTTATTCGGGCCGGTGGGTCGGGCTTTTGGTTCGATCTGGCTTAGAGTGGTGTCCATATCGAACCCGACCAGTCGGGCTTCCTTCTCTGTTTATACCCGCTCGTTTTTTTCAGACGGTCTGTCCGGATCTGAACAGGTACGATAGAAGTGGTATGTTCCGAGAACACCACCCCCTTAATCTAACCATAAATCTTAAACCAAACACTTTATTCATTTACCAAAACGGCAAATTTGGAAAGACGAACTGGTTTTGAGGTGTATATATTATGACTCGATTAAGGATGGAAAAAGAAAGATGGGCAACTTTTTGTAAATATACAAAAATTGGAGTTAGTAATATACTAATATTGGTTTTTGGAGAATTTTTTACCACGAAGAAAAGAACCTTTACTATTGCCAGATTCTCATTTCTAAATTCTATAGACGCAGTCAGTTATACTATAAATGAACGCTCAAAACTTACCAAAAAAAAAAATAAATGAACGCTCAATCCTCTTCTACACACTACAAATTGAACTGAGGTTACTGAGTTCACTATCAAACACGAAACTCCTTCCTTTGCAGTCGTCTTCTCCAATGGGATCCCTCGTACCAGTCATCTCCGACGACAATCCTATTCAATCTCTTCCTTCACAGCCCCTCCTCTCCTCATTTAACGAACAGATACGGCCTCTCCTCGACGCCGTCGACCGTCTCCGAGCCCTCAAGGTCACTAAAGAAGGCATCCAGCTACCAACCATCGTCGTCGTCGGCGATCAGTCCTCCGGTAAATCATCCGTTCTCGAATCCCTCGCCGGGATCAGCCTTCCACGAGGGCAGGGAATCTGTACACGTGTCCCACTCATCCTCAGCCTTCAAGCTGGCTCCCCTACCTCCTTCACCCTCGAATACCCATGGAAATCGATATCGGTCACAACCACTGAATCATTAGTTGTCGAAACTATCGATGAGGCCACTCGCGACCTCGCCGGTAACTCCAAGGGCATCTCCAATAGTCCTCTAACGTTAATCGTGAAGAAACCTGGAGTTCCAGATCTCACCATGGTCGATCTCCCCGGAATAACCCGAGTCGCCGTCCATGGTCAGCCTGACAACATCTAGGAGCAGGTCCGTGATATAATAATGAAATACATCACGCCGGAGGAGAGCATCATTCTCAATGTCATCTCCGCTCAAGTCGACTTCTCCACTTCTGAGTCAATTCGAATGTCTCAAATGGTCGATAAAACAGGGTCGAGGACACTGGTCGTCGTCACTAAAGCCGATAGATCACCGGAGGGACTTCTCGAGAAGGTCACCGCTGATGACGTTGGTATCGGCCTCGGCTATATCTGCGTTCGTAATAGGATCCGCGACGAGTCGTTTGAGGAAGCTCGTGCAGCAGAATCTCAACTTTTCGAAACTGATCCCATGCTTTCTAAAATCGACAAGTCCATCGTCGGGATACCCAATTTGGCTCGAAGATTGGTTCAGATTCAGGCGTCGATCATCGCAAAGTGTCTTCCAAATATAGTTAAGCAGATCAACGACAAGCTAAGTTCCAATGTGAACGAGCTGAATTCCATGCCAAGAAACTTTACTTCGGCCGCGGATGCCATGACTGCATTTATGAGGATTTTGGGGTCTGCTAAGGATTCGTTGAGGAAGATTATGATCACCGGAGAATTTGACGAGTTTCCTGACGACGGCAAGATGCGCTGCACTGCTCGGCTCACCGAGATGCTAAATGGCTACTCGGACAATCTCCATTCGAAAAAAGTGAAGGATGGTTTGTTCTTGATGGAAGAGGTAAATGTTCTGAAAGACTCCAAGGGACTATGGCTGCCGAATTTCTTTCCGAGGAGCGTTTTCCTCACCTTCCTTCATCAGAAGGTGAATGCGATAAACCCGGCTACAGCTGCATTCATCGACGAGGTTTGGGAGTATTTGGAGGGAGTTGTTGTGAGGGTTATGATGAAGCATTGCGCCAACTATCCGCAACTGCACTCGATGATGAGGAGGTCAGCCGAGAGCGTAGTGTCGAAGATGAAGAAACAAGGGATGGATAGGATGAAGGAGATGCTCGAGATGGAGAAAATGGCGGATTACACGTGTAATCCCGAGTATATGTCGACTTGGAACAACTTCATGACCTATCAGCATGTGTTCATGGCGATTTTGGAGGACCCTAGTCGTGTAATGTTATTGAGTATAGAAGGGTTAGGGATGTTTGACATTGCGCACATGGCGGCACACAAGAGTGTCGCGCAACAAGCGTTTGATATGAAGATGAGGGTCACTGCTTATTGGAAGGTTGTGTTGAGGAGAGTTGTGGATTCGATTGCGTTGTATTTGTTGTTTAGTGTGAAGAATTTGGTGAATGAGGAACTTGAGAGGGTTGTGGTGGAGGAGTTGTTGAGGCCTGGTGGAGGCGGGATCGCGAGGATGTTGGATGAGGCGCCATCGATTGCCAACAAGCGAGACAAGCTTACCCGAAGCATCGAGTTGCTTAAGGAGTCTAAGCAAGTTCTTGCTCAGATTACTGACTTCATCGATTGATTAATAGGATGAGAAGTTAATTTGGATTGAATGTTGGTGGGTTTTTGTAATGACTTTTGCTTAAAATGAAAAACTTGTTCGTTTGTTTTTTGAACGGTACCAAATTTCATTAGGCGATGTGTTCTCCCTTTGAATGTTCATAGTATGATCATTCAAACAATAAGGAAACAAAACATGCACGAAAGTTGTTAATAAAGGTATTCTGAATTACCGCGAACAATCGTACAAATCTCACATCTTGTATGAAATTAAGGTAGCAATCTCACGTCTTGTATGAAATTAAGGTATAGCAATGCACACAAATCTCGTGTATGGCATACAAACACCCGGAAATACCAATAGATTCAAGAATTATCCTCGCGCAATTCTCTCATCTTGCAAGAACAAGACAAGTCGGGAACAATCACAAATATATTAGAAGTGTACTCAAAGGATAATGACAATCCTATCTGACAACTTGGTTGGACCGATCGGCGACCCCTTGTGAAGTCCAATCCGATCGATCTAGTCTTCTCCTTCACTAATTGTCAAGTCTCAAAATTTAACCGTAAAAATTGAATAAAATAAAAAAAGTAATGGTTGAATCACCTTACGAAAAAGGTAAATACACCGACTTTGATTTACAAACGCCAAAACTAACCGTACTCCGACAACATCTAGTGAGCGTCGGCGCCCTTATTTTTTCTGGAATTTTGTTGGCCCTTAACTGGACATAACCATAATTTCTTTAGTATCCCATTCTTCTCATTTTTTGAGTTCCACGTCAATCTCTTCGCCATTTGATATAACTCTGTACAGCGAGTTCGGTAAAAGTTCAACTCAACCTAATTCGGATAACATGTGGATTTCTCCTGAGTTGAAACTAGATTCCTCCGAGGTATGAAAAATGAAATGTCATGTTTTAGGATAGTTTCCAAGTAAAGCCCTCTAATTCGTGTTGCTTGCCTTTCTCCCGTTACAGCCCAATATATGACCTTTGATATCAATAACATGCCCTCTTCTTCGATATCATTGTAGTTGGTCTCGTCATTGCTGCTGAGCGGAGAAACAACACTGTAAGTTAGGCGCATACTATAGTTTCTAAAGTGGTTCATATTCAATTGGGTGATTATTTTCTCATCTCATGTGATATTCATATTCAGCTGTCACAACTAACAACTCAGCAAGGTTATAACCACTAAAAAAGAGTCAAAACGAATGGCGTAAATGGCAAATACATCATAAATTCAGTCATGTATAAGAAGCTGAAGGAAAGTTCAATTGAGATGGAGATTTAGAGTCAAAATTGTCCATAACAAAGTGAAATAGCAAACCTTTAAACCTAAAATTGAACCAACCTGTGAACTAAAATGAAACAAAGAAGCCCTTTAAATCAAAAAATCAGTTTAGGAGCCAAGTTTCAACAAAAACTGTCATAAAACAACAAAATTCGACCACTAAAATCATCATAGGAGGTCCAATGTGTTGTAAATTGAGCAACAATGCTCAGCTTTGCCCCAAATCATTTGGCATATATTGACCAAAAAATCAGTTTAGGAGCCAAGTTTCACAAAAAACTGTCATAAAACAGCAAAAAAAACACCCAGCTGAAGCATCTAAGATACCAGGCAATCATAGTTAGACTTCAAACAATCAAAAGAAGGAAACATCTTCTCTGGCTCTTGTATTATAACTGATCTCAAAAACATTTTCTTGGGGATTTCTTATCAGTAATGAGTTTACTAATTTTGATGTTGTCGTTTAGTAATTTTGACGTCTTCTGAAGCTGAAACTGAAAGGATTCTCTGGTTTACTTCAACGAATGGGCATAAATCAATCTGGTACGATAAAAACACCATTTACATCATTACAAGATTCTTATTCATTCCCCATAAAGAAGCTTTCAAAGCCTTTCACCTACCAGCTCTTTGTCTTTACGCAGTTAGGGTCAATAAGTTGTAACATTAATTTTCAGAGTTATTGACTAAAATCCACTCAACTGTCCTAAAATATACAGAAATTAGCCCCAACAAATCAACAAACACATGCAATAAGTGAATAAACTATACAGAGTCAAGCTGCATTTATCGTTAATTTACAGGTAGCCTAATTTTCTGATGCTTACACTATTATGTCCAAAGTTAGGGTTCTTTATTTGAACTTTACTTGTATGATTGAAAGGTCGATTGTTTGGCTTCCTGCAGTGACTAAACACTTTCACTTCGACAGTTGAATCGCTCCATGTTCATTCCTCAGCAAAACCCCTCTTTTTATATCCGGATTGTTCTTTGAACACGTACCACAAATTCATCTCTTACTCTCCAAAACACAAAACGCCGTCGTTTAGCATTCCCCCATGGGTTCCATCGTACCAGTCGTCGTCGACGCCCAACCTCTGCAATCCATCCCTCCCCAGCCCCTCGTCTCATCTTTTAACGATCGAATCCGTCCCCTCCTCGATGCTGTCGACCGTCTCAGAAGCCTAAAGGTGGCGAAGGAAGGTATTCAGCTACCCACCATCGTTGTAGTCGGCGATCAATCCTCAGGCAAGTCCTCTGTCCTCGAATCCCTGGCCTCAATAAGCCTTCCACGTGGCGTCGGAATCTGTACACGTGTCCCGCTCATTCTAAGCCTCCAAGCAGGCTCCCCTCCTTCCCTAACTCTTGAGTACTCCGGGAAATCCGTCAAAACCGACGATTCCTCCGTCGCTGATGCCATTGAAGAGGCTACATGTGAACTCGCCGGAGACTCCAAAGGCATCTCCAATGCCCCTCTCACACTCGTCGTAAAGAAGCCTGGTGTTCCTGATCTCACCATGGTTGACCTTCCTGGGATCACTCGAGTCCCCGTCCATGGCCAGCCGGAAAACATATACGAGCAGGTACGGGACATAATAATGGAGTATATTTCCCCGGAAGAGAGTATCATCCTCAACGTCATCTCCGCTTCCGTTGACTTCTCCACTTCCGAGTCGATTCGGATGTCACAAATGGTCGACAAAACAGGGGAGAGAACGCTCGCTGTGGTTACAAAAACTGATAGATGCCCCGACGGACTTCTGGAGAAGGTGACTGCAGATGACGTCGGCATAGGCCTCGGCTATGTCTGCGTCCGTAACAGAATCGGCGATGAGTCGTTTGAGGAGGCACGCAAGGTTGAATCTGAACTCTTCGAATCTCACCCTCTTCTCTCGAAAATCGATAAGCCCATCGTCGGAATACCGAATCTTGCCCGGAAATTGGTAAGGATTCAGGCAAATATAATCGCTAAGTGTCTGCCGAATATAATCCGGCAGATCAATGATAAGCTGAACTCTAATGTCATCGAGTTGAACGCAATGGCGAGGAGCTTTGATTCTGTTACGGATGCATTGACTGCATTCATGAGGATTCTGGGGTCGGCTAAGGATTCACTTAGAAAGGTTCTGATCAGCGGCGAGTATGATGAGTTTCCTGATGATGCTAAAATGCATTGCACCGCTAGGCTTGCTGAGAAGCTAAATGCCTACTCGGACAAGCTCCAATCCGACAATAAAGAAGATGGTTTGTTCTTGATGGATGAGGTGAACGTTCTAGAAGATTCCAAGGGAATTTGGTTGCCAAATTTCCTTCCTCGAAGCGTGTTTCTCACATTCCTGCATAGGAAGGTTCGGGAGATAAACCCGACTCCGGCTGTGTTCATCGACGAGGTCTGGGAGTACCTGGAGTCAGTTGTCGTGAGGATTATGATGCATCATTGCGCAAATTATCCGCAGTTGCATTCAATGATGAGGAGGGCGGCAGAGAGCGTGGTTTCGAGGATGAAGAAGCAAGGAATGGATAGGATGAAGGAAATGCTTGAGATGGAGAAGATGGTTGATTACACGTGCAACCCTGAGTATGTTTCGACTTGGAACAAACTCATGACTCACCAACAGCAGTTCATGTGGATTGTCGAGGACCCCAAGTGTAGCCCGGTTCTGAAGATTGACGGGTTTTGGGAGGTTTGTGTGGCTCATATGAGGAAGTACAAGAGCGTTGCGCAGCAGGCGATCGACATGAAGATGAGGCTGACGGCGTACTGGAAGGTGGTGCTGAGGAGGATTGTCGATTCGGTTGCTTTACATCTGTTGTTTAGTGTGCAGAACTTGGTGAACAAAGAGCTTGAGGGGATTGTTGTGGAGGAGATGATGAGGCCTGGTGGTGGTGGGCTGGAGAGGATGCTTGACGAGCCTCCGTCCGTGGCTAATAAGCGCGAGAAGATCACCCGGAGCATTGAGTTGCTTAAGGAGTCGAAGCATGTCCTTGCCCAGATCATGGACTACATTGACTGATATGAAGAAGTATATTAGGTCTAGTACTTAATTGTGTTATTATCATTATGCGGGATTAGGGCGTTGGGGAAACTAGCAATGTTTTGGGTAATCCTAGTTTGTGGGTATGCTGTCTAATTTGGGAAGATCCAACCAAGAATGTTTTGGTGTGTGTAGGTTGGTTGTATCGGATATATATATACGTATGGAATTGGTACGTTCTGTTTACTATTGTTAGCATTATGATTCGTGTCATAATATGTAGTGTAGGTGTGGTTATGGAAATGCATGCATATGATATAGCTTTTGTTATCTAGTAAATTAGATGAGATGCTCAAAGATGGTTATAGGTGACTAATGTCTCCTATGTTGTCAACTATGATGAGTAATCACATAGTTTTGTACCTTATTATATTAGATTCTATAATAATCTTAAAGGAAGCTTATCTAATATTAGGAGGTATATGTGGGTTAGTCTTAGATTCACATGTTTTTGGTGGGTCTGCGTAGGTTTTATGTGGTTAATCCAATTAGAGACAAATCGAGTTCGAGCCTTCTCTTTTGACTTCGAATTAAAAACTGCTTCACTTAAGTGAAACGAAACGTTTGAGAATGTGGTGTTGGTATATATTGTGGTGAAGGAACTTGTCAAACCCTAATGGAAGGGCTGCCGCTTGGAGGACATTAGATAGGGTTCCTCATGACTCGTGAGAGATAGAGAAGAGAAGACGGAGGTGGTTGCCAAGGGTTTGAGACGTTCATCCTCAATCCTGATCTCTCCCGACGAAGATGTTCTGAGTGAAGATAACAAAACTTTGATCGAAACTTTGTAATATATGTTGCGAGTTGGAAACTTTGATCGAAACTTTTAATACTGTTAAATACACATGATAACAAATATCACAACTATCTTAAGTAGCAATATGTGTTTACATTCAACATCGAAGCATTCACCAATTGGACTATATGTTGCGAGTTGAAACATTTACTGATAGCAGTGAAGAATCCAAAATCATCACGCCTGATGATGACGATAACGAAACCAAACCGACCGCAATTCCCGCCCATCTTTTCACTATTAAAATCCGACATTTTTCAACGTTACAAACAAAATCATCACTTCCTATGTTATCTGTTAGTAAAAAACGACAAAATCCAAAATGTGCATCAGTTTAATATGCGAAATTAGTCCTTGTGCTGTTGTGCATGACCAAAAAAGTACTTTGATTACTAGTAACTAAACAAAAGTTCACGATACATTATAGTTTCGTCGCGTGAAGTTGCGCTTATCTCTTGGGACGTCGCGCATTCGGGCTCTCCGGATGCTACAACAACATCCAAATAGATACATCGACACTAAACCAACGAAAGCTACGAAGAGGATGAAGTCGACCGTCCTCCATTGCTTCCTCAGACCCGCGAGGAAACCGGCTCTACACACGCTGCATTGGTAGCATAGCTCCGTTTGGTTGTTGCTCCATAACAAGCAGTCGATTCCCCCTGCCGTGTTTGCCGGATCATTCCAATACGTCGGGTTTATGAACGTGTATCCGCACTCTTTTGGCGGCTTACAACATCCCGCCTATCATCCACCACAATAAAACTACGTCAAGTTTATCTAAAACGATTTGACAACAGAAGAGTAGTTTAAGTCGAAAAGCTTCACCCAAAAACCGAACCCTGAAACCCGAACCCAAAACCCGAAAACTCGAACAAGTTAAAGTTGCAAAGAACATTATTACCTCTATAGGACTTAACTCAGCGTTGAGGAAATCCTGCGACATTCGATACCGTTGGTTCAACTGAGCACAAATTCCGGTTGAACTCAAACAAACCCGGATGGCATCCCACCTTCGGACACCCTCAACCCGCCTTCGAAACCACCCCGACGAGAAATCGTCGAGGTGATAATCCGACGACCGGTAAGTGTCAACGCCACCAAGAGCGCCAAAATCACCGTCATCAGAATTCCTAACATTTGTAGCCACGTAGACGAAAACAACCAAGAAACCAAGAGCAGCAATAACGAGTGACATGGCAAGGAAGTAGATCAAGACAAGCCACGTCAGCCGCCAGATGGAACCAACAAGGCCGATGAGAGCGATGACAGAGACGGAAGCTCCGAGAAGAATGACTGGCCATTGAAGGATCTTGAGACACGAGTTTTCGGGTTGGTAGAAGGCGAGCCAAAGGCCTGATAGAATGATGGGAATGGAAAGAAGGATTGAGAATATGCTTGTGACTGTTACTTTAATTGGGTTTGCTGACTGGTTTTTATTGGGTTCCGCCATTTTTGGTGGATGAAGGTGTTCTGAGTTTTCTTCTCCTATGGGTTCTAATTGTGGTCTCATTTGTCAAGAATGAAGATGCTTGTTTTGAAATAGTTGCTGAGTTGTCGGGAAACTCGAGAGTGAGATTATTTATATTTTCTGGCATGTCTCGAGATGATCATCATAAAAAGGGAGCTTTTGCTCATTTTTTCTTGCATCAGGGACCCTCCTCCCTCATTGCTGCTGCTACATTCACACGACAAGGATCCTAAGTTCACTTTTGTACCTCTTTTTCCTAGGGTTCCAACAATTTAAAAAAAAATATAATTTGTTAATCCTTATCTTTTTAGAAATTTCAAAATATAACCCAACGTGAAAATAAACAAATAGAATAGACTGTTGTAGTAGTACGTAGCCCGTAGGCAACCGAAAATATTACAATTAACATGAATGTCATTAGGGTTCCAACACTTGCAAAATTAATTTTGAAATTTAGACTAATCGATTATGTTTAGTGTTGTAGTTGTTCGTACTAGATATTGTAAATTTGTAAACTCACCACTTTTCAAGTAAATTATGATGCTATTTTTTTTTTTGAAAATGGAAAGCGGTTAGGGCGGCCTATCTTCTAGAGGTAGTCCATCCTAAAGCATCATTGCGGATGAGAACACGAAGTTCGGGATCGTCAGAAAAGGGTGTGTTGGGGTTCGAAATTCCCAGATGGGTCAATCGGTCAGCAACACATTTGATTTCTCTGAACACATGTCTGACCTGGACTTCCTTAAAGAAGCGAAGATCCAGTCGGGAGTCAGATAGAATCATCGCGACCTCTCAGGGACAACTCCAAAGTCCTTGTAGTGCCTTGATAACATATAAGTTATCACCCTCAATAAATTATGATGCCATTGATCACAAGCAATGTCTGAGGATAGAGACTGGTGTCATCTTATCTTATTACATTTCACAATTATATTGCCATTTTGTCACCCACTCTTGATTCACATGATATTTTTAATTGACCAAAACAATCTTGATTCATTTAACATAATTATGAAATAAATCCAAACAATCATGTAACGTTATAATACTTCAAATAAAAACAATCATGTTATAATATTGTGGTAATTGTATCGTTTGATCAGTGGGAGGACGTTTTAACTTTTTTTTAGCACGAAAAACAAGTGAATTGGGCCTCGTTGGTCTGGCCCAAAAAGCCCAACTAAAAATTCGGGAGTATCTTTTTATCTTCCCATTCCCAATGCCATTTTTTCTTCGTCGCTTGTCGTCGAAGCACCTCCGATCTCTCTCCCTGTCGCCTCTGCCTCCGTCTCATCTCTCGAACTGCGATCAAACCTAGGTATGTGAATCCTTCAGCTTTTATCTTGCAATCAATTTCTTTGTTTCAATTTCATTTCTGAAGATTTTTTATTTTACTTATTAATGGATATCAACATTAATGCCGATGGCAGAAGGACGGAGGAAAGATCGACATTCGACAATCCTGAGTTGCATCGATTGTTCCTCATCCTTCTAGGTGTTCGTAAGTATTACCGTTTGTTCTTTCTTCGTTGGTGTATGTATTTCATTTTAGTTCTTGTCATCATTTTCATTTCATTTGATTTGGATAATGCTGCCGCGTGATTATCGATTCGGTTCTCATTCACTAATTTCGGCTAAACCTGATTAGACATTCATTTCACCCGCCTTAGACAATAAATCGAATTAATTTTGAGATACAAGCAGATATTGGAAAATGTACATGTAAGAAATACATATATCAAGAAATTTTACCAAATCTATCGAGCTAAATCCCTTGTTCATTTGCTGTTAAATCTTAAAGTATGTACTTACCTGAAGCAATCATCAGACTTCTCTTGCATATTTCAATTAGACACCTCCATCTCTAGGAACTCTTCCATAACTGCTAAACAAATAGAATAGACTTTCCTTGTAATGAAGCTATAACCTCTGTTCTAGGCGTATAATGAAATGTTAATCCTGCTCAATAATTTTTAGTGAGCGAGACTTGTTAATGGTCCCAGGAGCAACCATAAAATTCAAGTGGACAGCTAGGAGTTTTAATCAAGGTATAAAATCATTACCATAAGATTGATATGTTTTGTGTTACATGTAGTTCTTCAATTAAGTTGGTTAAAGAAAGTGTATGCTTATGTTAGTGTGTCTGACTTCTGTGTTTCATAATATCCAAGCTCTTGCATATTAAAATACCTACTCTGTTTGATATATCTGTTCTGGCCTGCTAGCCTGATTATAAAAAATTCCAGGCAGGTAATCTTGTGAGGAGAAAGAGAGATGGAAGACATTGTAGAAAATGGAAACCGCATGGCTGCCCCTCTAATCTTCATCCTCATCACTGTTGTACAATTTATCCCTAGATACCTTGAACTCCAACTGAAGGTAATGTTAAGACATTACAAATTTTTTGAAAGTTTCCAAGTTTCTTCATATAATAGTGCTAAAGTATTCCAAATGTCAGTAAAGATTGAAAGCAAACATGGTTTTTGGGCAGTTAAGTTTCTGTTGTTTCCCATCTTGGACATTTTTGGGATAGTCATTCATGTAGTTAGGGATTTGATATTAGAAACTGTATGGAATCGTGTCATACACATTAGTCTACTCCCGTCGCAGGTTAATAGATAAAATTTGTTCGATTAGTTCATTTTACTCTTAAGATGCAAGTTGTAGAGAGAATCGGTCTGATAGTAAACATCTTTCATCATTCAATCATTGGACAATAGATAAATGCCATTAGAAAGGAATATTGGAGCAAAAGTTCCCCAGCAAAATAGTAATGTGATATTTGTATCTGTATATTGATCTTTTCCTTACACATTACTTCTGCAGAAAGGAAGCAAGAGTGACACAGAAATCAGTTTGCGTCAAGAGATCAAACAATTGTACAGAGAAGCAAGTGCCCTGTCACAGTGAGTGATTCTCATAACTTTCTATTGATTCACTTTTTATAGATGGATGTATCATTGAATCTTAACATGGAATTGTAAGAAAGAAGGAAGCAGTGCCTTACATAGGAAGATGAATAATGGCATAGTTGTCACATGGGTTCATTGTTAGATGTTGCCGGTTCTTCATATGAATTAACCGAGCTTACACTTGGATGCTACAGATTTATCTTAATAATTTATAGTTGCTCTGACATAATAGAAACCTTTTTGTTAAACAATGTGTATTTACCTTGTACTCCCCTGTCTTTTCAAGATTGATTAATTTATATAAATATAATCCTTGACCAAATTATAAGGAGTCTTCATTTTGAGTTCCAAGCTAGAAGTCTATAACCAAACAAGACCAAATGTAGTCCGTGTGGGAAATCTAGTTTAGCTCTTATTTTTAAAAAGATAATGCAGTTGAAGTTTTGTTTTTTTTGAACATAATTTATCTTGTAGTAATTAACTGCAATCTTGTTGTGATAAAGTTTCAAATAAGCCCACTATTGTTAGTTAGAACGTTTATGTTTTCTTTTCCATTCAGGGTTTACCTGTTGCTAAATTGCAAACCACACAGTATCTTTAACTAAATCTGGTTCAATGGTAAAACCAATTTGGTGCGGTTTGAATTTTAACAAGGGTGTTGATGAGACTTGATTATTCAAGGCTCACGATTGTGTTTTGATCTTTTGATTTGAGATCTAACAACCATAATTTTTTGACTAGAGATTCAACTACCAAAGTAATAAGCTTTATTGAATTAATGAATGCTAAAACATAATACAATAGATCCTTTTATAACCTTCTATCTAAAAGATAAGATAACTAGACTTATTAAAAGATAAGTCTAGTTATCAATTATGCTTATTATGCCTAGCATAAGTCAGCAAGGGATTATCCCTATTAGCTAGCCTAGTAGGGAGGGTAGGAATCCTATCAGATGTGGTGGCACTTCCAATGCTTAAAAGGTTTGCAAATGGTGAAAAAAATGGTATGGGTTTGCAATAACCTCCTAACCATATGGGTTGGGTTTTGCCTAAGTGCATCTACAGCGAATAAGCCAATGAGCGCATTATGATCTAAGTAGATTTTGTTCTTTTCTTTCTAATATGTTTATGTTGTATATGTCTGATCATACTTTCTTACTGTAAACATTAGGCCCTCAACATTTGCACAAGCTGCTAAGCTGAGGAGGACAGCTGCAACTAAGGAGAAAGAATTAGCAAAATGTATGTATAGCTGCAGCATTCTGCATTTGAAGGATAATTAATTCCATTTAATTTATATGGCTTGTAATTTGTAGCATATCAGGCGTCCACACTGTTTTCATCAAACTTGGGTTTGTAGTTGCTAGCATTCTTCCTGTTTTAGTCAGCTTTATATATTGTTCTTAACCACATGCGTCACATTACTTGATTTGAATGTTTTGCTGAATCTACTTGTAGTAGTATACCCGGTCAGTTTTTGCTGCCTTTCAACCTCTTCCCCCATTTAAGCTGTAATATTATGCTCAACATTATGATATTTTAGTAATCAAATGGGAGAGAGGAGACCTGGACTTTGAGTAATGCTTTTATGCATATCAAGCATCCTTTGCATCTCCAGTATAGTATAAATTTTATGTTTGTAAATTGCGATTATGTATGAGTAGTAATAGAGCTTCAAACATGTGATGTTTTTCCTTTTTAAGATTTTCCATTTAGCTGATAGGTTTTATTTTGCTCTCAGAGCCATATTAATAGGCTTGTTTTTCTAAGTTTCTTTATGTTATATATTTATACAGTTTTCTTCCTTTTGATATTAAATGCAGACCTGGAACAATATGCCCTAGAGAAAAAATCAAGTTTGGATCCATATGTAAAACTTATGACGCCTTTAAAGGTACTTGTTTGGTTATATATCCTTGCTCAGTTGCTCTCAACCACTGGGCATATTCAAGATTCTTAAAATGGTTGTGATATGTCACAGGTATTGATCTATATTCTGCTGACATTTTGGTTTTGGGGATGTCCTGTGGCATCAATATCTAAGGAGCTTGTGCAACCGTTAGGTGAGCAGGGTTTGGGCTTATATGTTACATTTCACGCTGTTCTATACTAATGATGAGCGATGTATTCGGTATGTGTATACTTTATTGTTTTCTTCTCCTAAATTATGTGACAATGATTTCGGGTAGTACCACAAGCCATATTCTATCCCCTCCTAATTGCCTGATAACCTATGTTTGTCTTCTCTGAATGTAAAAGTGTAGCTAAGGGTTTGTTTGCTGCAGGGAATATGTTGTCTTTGAAGGCTGGGTCATTCTCTCAAGGAAAGGTTATGGTATGTGGACAATGACTCTTTTTCTTCTTGATAGCACGATAATTTCTTCTTAACCACGGGTGCTAATAGTTAATTAAATTAGATAATCGGGCCTTGTTATGTCAATGGCTTGATTATTTGTTCTCTGTGTTGCCAACATCTTTGTTACATAAATGTGAACAGGAAAGTTGCTTGCCTGCTTGTTTTATATTTCATGAAATTTTTATGATTACCTAGGATTGTGCATTTTAATATGAGGCAGACATGCAGTTTACATATTCTAGTCGTTATTAAGTCATTTGGTGATGAAAGACCCGCAAGGAAAATAAATCTGTGTTCCAATTATGGTATACCTAGTATGGTGAATGGTATCCACTCGGATAGAAATGATCTTTTACAAGATGCTTGCTTATTTGATCACTCAAACACAATACAAAGGATCTTGAAAAAAATTTAATAAGAAAGATTTAAAGCAAAGTAATTCTTATTAGTTGGAGAATTGGAATATTGACGGAGTTCCTGCTTCCTCAATTTCTTTTCATGTGGGTGCAATCACTCGCTGTCACTATTTTAATTGGATAGATAGTAGTTTAAGGTTGTTTTGCACATTCTTTGATTAGTTTCTGGCCAATAGTTTGCGAATGTTATGAATCATATTCTTTCTTATTTGTTTTAGGTAGGGACATCACTGAAACAAACTCACGGTTAACTTGCAAACTGCTAAAAATCTTATGGACGTGTAGTAGTCAAGGGACAACTGAATTTTTCAGTGGCAAGATGCAAATGCATGGACGTGATCAATAATAGTGAAAATGTGTTAAGAATGCCACGAATAATCATCCATTTATAAAAGCATGGAGAAAATATTTGAAGTAGATTCCTGAATCGTTTTCTCCACCTTCAAATATGACATCTTATTTGACTTATTTTAACCATGATATAGTTGTGTGTTCTTAGTGAGAGTTTGATTATGGTTTCCAGGTTGGCATCATACCCTGGCTGGTACTATGTACAAGGGTGAGCAAGCTCATCTGTCGACGATTTATCCATTAAGCACAAGAGAGTGTTGTATTGAACAGGGATGCACTGATGCCAAACATTGACAAGACCATGTGGAGCAGGGCAGTGTGTATAGGGGACGGAGAGAGGGGACGCAAGCTAGCGGATGTGGTGTCTGTCGTCCAAGCGTGCATGTTTAATGCTGTTGTTTGCTGCCACTGGTTGATTGCCCCTGACTTTAACCTTAAAGATTGATATAGACATCGGGTTGAAGTCTTGTAAGTTGCAATATAGCCCAACAAGCTTGCTATGTTTAAAGTTGTATGCAAATTGCACTAATTGAATCACTTTTATACAGTTTAAATATGAAGACTTGTGTTTATAAAACTTTATGTTTAAAGTAGGACATCCTAGTCTTGTTCATAGTCTTGCAAGACTAAGTCATTTACCGGTTTACTAAATGACCCATTAATAGGCTTGCATGTTTCTTTCGATAAAATTACTCTATTATTCGGCTGTCATCCGGATGCCATATATACACATATATA
The DNA here is from genome assembly GCA_033239125.1 of Fagopyrum homotropicum. Classification (NCBI taxonomy): domain Eukaryota; kingdom Viridiplantae; phylum Streptophyta; class Magnoliopsida; order Caryophyllales; family Polygonaceae; genus Fagopyrum; species Fagopyrum homotropicum. The sequence goes on from BSWB01000001.1 coordinate 11,582,369, forward strand.
TCACGGTTTATTTCAACTTCACAAGCATTATTCTTAGAACGATTCACAATCAAAACAAAACTCTGGGCTCAAATAAAATCCACCATCAACTTATTCATCTTCTTGTTATTGATCTTCTGTTGGACCAGCTTGCCATCTTCAAAGCTAATCAAATCCAAAACAAAGCCAACAAATTACGTCATTAAAGTATAGATCTAAATCAAATCAATTAATACTAACCTTTGGGGTTCAATCAATGAAGACGGTACCAATTTCCTAGCAAGCTCAAAAGCATCCTCCGGTCGAATAATGACTTTATTGAAGCACAAGTACCTTCCATACGCAGCAATGTCTTCTAACACACATATCTCTGCTTTCACCAAAAACTCGAGATCAACGCTTACCAAAACCCCGTCTTCGTACATCTCCGCAGCTCCGTTCAGATACGGATGGTTAATCGAAACGTTGGATGTTATCGGCAGTCCAGCGTTTATGGCTACCATGTTGATCTCCCTATCGCTTGCCATGGCCCATGCAAACTTCTCTGCTAGGGTTTTCGATAATGCATGCCACAACTATATATATAGTTGCATGCATGTGATTAATTATATATGTTACGTAGCTAGCTAGGTTATGTACGTATATATGTTTTAATTGTACCTTAAACTTACGACAGAAGTTAACGTCGCTCCAGTGTCTCTCATCAAGATCTGAATCCATTGTGTTGCGATCATCTCGCCATATGACGGCAGTTGCGGATGAGGTGTAGATGACCTTGTCGATGGTGTCGACTTTGACACATGCCTCTAACACGTTGTGTGCTGCTCTCACTTCTACTTCTATCATATGTTCCTGCCATAGAACAAAATATTGTGTGATTTATTTTTGGTCAAATTAGTTAAAGTAAGTAATTTTCATATTTCTTTCTAGTAGGTAGACTCTTGGTATAAATATGTTTAGTAAATGCATCCCTAATCAAACTGAAAAAATGGTTTATTTGGACAAATTCTTTCTTTATTTTTTTTATCTTAACAAGGAAATATTGCATTCAGGATCTAGAACCTTAGAATAAGCGTAACCCCAGTTACCATTCAAAAGTCCAAAGTCCATACAAACTTTGGTGCAAAGTGCCAAGTCTCGATCTGTGCACTGACTTCTAAGTTAAACAAAACGTGTACACTTAGAATATTCTCTTTTCACATATCATCAAAGAGTCTTCTAAATGCTAATTTTCTTCTTAAAAAAAATCTTCTTTTTTTTTTTTATCAAAACTTGTAAGTTTTGGTGACAATTTATAAATATTTAATCTTTTATCGAGTATTGACAATAATGTTGTCACGTTTCAGATACATACGCAACATACTTAGGAAATTAGAAATTAGAGATGACAATGGGTTAGATAATGGGTAACTGAACCATCTCGTTACCTTTCCAACTTAAAAACTGCATAATTATCCCGTTGTCAATCTGTTGTCATGTTCACTCAAACTCATCTCCGTGAGACGAATCGGGTTTTTTGGGTGATCCGTTATATTAAGACACTAGTAGACCGAAATTTAAATCAAAGGTCTAGGATTCCGTATGATAATTCGGTCATTACCCGTTATCTGAATTCAAATTATTAATATTCGGAAATAAAACGGCAAATTAACATAAATTTTCATTCAACTACGTCAATTGTTATATATCAACATTTGGCGGTTATCCCATCAGCTTTGGACTCCTTAACAATTTTATTTTATTAAAAATAAATAATAATATATGACTGAACATGGTTCGGTGATCGGCGGATGAAGATACTAAACTAGTCACATAAACCTTGTCTCGTCCCACCACCTGCATTACCCTGTTTTCATGGATTGGATTCAAGAATATTCATCGAATACGTACATTTCTATAATGGTAGAGGTAAAACTATAAGTTTATTATCATCATATTTATTGGTGAAAAAGAATAAAATTTACACAAAATAATAATATAAAATAAAAATTATTTTAAAATAATAAGATAAATTCTTCTAATTGTAATATAGCATATCTTCCTCTACAATCGACGGTAGAATAACGACATTCAAGACTGGAACATTTCATTGACAACAAAAAGAGGTATGTGACACCTCTACATGAGATCGATGCCAACAATTAGGACTACCAATATATTGTTAGCAACATTAGGTCGATCGTACCACCAGTGTGGCAAAAGTAGATTTAGACGCCAATAAGTGGGCGAGAATTGGTAGGTTGAGGGTCCAAATCGAACCCGCTCTGATACCTTGATAAATTTTGATAACTTTTGGTGGAGAAGACCACATAAAATTAATAAAGATTACACAAGATAATATAAAATAAAAATTATGCAAAATAATAAAACAATTTCTCTAGTTATAATATATCATCTTCCAATAATTAATATATATATATATATATATATATATATATATATATATATATATATATATTAAATTGCAAAAAAAAAAAAAAAAGAAAGACATAATACAAAAGTAAGAGGTGAATTTAAAAGAGAATAGAATACATACATCATAAGTGGGGTGATCACAAGGAGGCTCAAACGCGTACATGAACGCAGAGCAGCCTCTGAGAGCAGCCACTATACTTTGATAATCAAACGGGTCGGATTGGAATACCCGAACCCGCTTCCCACTATCCGCCATCTCCTTCAACTTCTCTTCTCCTCCTATACAAACAAATTAAAAGCAATAATCATGACCAAATACAATTAACAAAGTAATAATAAAAACTATTTAACCTTGGGTCTGAGCTGCGGCGTGAACCCAGTACCCTCTCGCGAGAAGCTGCTCGACGAGTCTGCAACCGAGCTGGCTCGACGCGTCCATCACACACACCGTGTTTGATGGTGCCATGATTTCGGGTCGGGTTAATTGAGAAGGATGTAATAAGGCATGAGAAGAAGTTGGGTTTTGTAAATAGGTTGGCATTCAAAGAACGTGGAGAATAAATAGAACAACACTTGCTCTTCATGTGGTGACGTGGTGTGTGGTATGCGATCAGTAATTCATTTTTGGGATTTTATATTATTATTATTATTTATTTATTTATTTAGTAGAGGTGAGATGCTATGATTTTAAATGGTCATATAAGTTCAGATAGCCTGTGATCTAAACTGGACTAGATTTTAAATAATATGTTTGCAGAGATATCAAATTATATTTACTTAGAATTTTATTTATAATTTATAATATAGCATGGCATTATAAGTTCATATATAATAACATGAATTAAACAAAGTATTTACAATTATTGTAGTATACTTAACATTCCATATAATATGATATCTCTGCAAACATATTACTCAAATTTACTCAAATTCTAGTTCAATATCGATCATATGCTTGAGTGATTTTATCCGGTAAGACAAAAAATTATTAACGAGTTAATATAGTCGAATACCGAGTATGAGGTGCATGTGCAGCCCGAGGGCAAGACGTAGGAGAGTGCGAGACCAGGACGCAAGCACAACGCGAGCGCGCCCCAGGTGAGGGTTATAAACCCTCGTCCCCCGTGCCTCGCTCACCACAACCGCCTCTTTCCTCCTTATCATTCACTCGACATTTTGAGAGAGAACGTGTGTGATTGGATCAATTCTGGCGATAATCTCAACCAAAGACATGGATCATGAATCAAGTACCATAGATCCATAACGATCGGATATTGATTTCTTCAACTTATGGCAATCAAACTCCTACGCCTTTGATATTCATCTCTCTCACTTTCTTATTGAACAATCCCGTTTCTCTTATGCCTTTCTTGATGAACGTCTAAGAGGATATGAATTTGCCCTCAAAGCTGAAGCAGGTATCGTTTTTCTCACCCCTCATCTTTTTTGTTTATTCATACATTCATCTCCTTTTTTTCTTCTTTGAAGCTGTACTTTCGAATTTGGAACCCAGTTATCCTTCACCCCGTGAGTCTCTTCTTCTTCATCGTCTATTTTATGTGATTATACTCCTCGCTTGATTTTTTATTTCAGAGATTGCTGTAATTTGGTATGCACACCAACTGTTTGATAAAATGCCAAGTTGATTCATTATTTTTATTGTCGTGTTGTGTTGATTCATAGTTCGTCCAAGAAATAGCAGATGAAGTTGTGAGTGAAGCTTAGGATTTCATTAAACAAATGCCCGGGAATCCAGATGAAGTTGTTCTTGGGACGTTGCTTGGTCCATGCCATAAACTTAAGAATGTAGATATTGGTGAGCACGCTTTACAACTTTTGTTGGAGATTACACATTCAGACTCTGAATATTACATTGTTTAATCAAAGGTGTTTGCCAAAACGAAGGTGGAATGATGTTGCAAGATTGAGAATGTTGATTGCAAAAGGGTTAACTAAGAAGCCACACTATAGTTGGATAAACATTGAGAATCAACTCAATGAATTTTGTGTTGGTGACAACTTGAATCGTTAGTTGTTCAAAAGTATGTAGCTTATTCAGTTTGTTAAATAAAGAGTTGATGGAGGAGTACATAGCAGATGACAATGGATTATAACATATATAGCAATGAACATTGCCGCCGTTTTTGTGATTTTGAGCATCAAGGATTCTACTTGTATAGTTTGAAGGTGATAAAGGGAGTTTGTAATTACTTTAGCTTTTTTCTTGGTTTTCTTGCTGAATTATTTTGCTAAACTTTTAACGATTCCAATTATTTTGTTAAACTCTTGCTTATTTAATGTACAATTTTTGTTGTTGAAAATTTTTGAGCTGATATTAAGATATTAAGGCTTATCTAGCTTCATATACTTTGTAAAAAAAAAAACAGATATATTAAAGGTTAAACTATAAATTTGTAATTTATAATTGTGTATACGAATTCTACAATGTATACATATATAACTACAAATGATCTTCCCTAACTAGAAATATTTGAAGCTAATACTAAGGGACATACAAGATAATAAAATATATACTAACCTTATATATATATAGGGGTGGGCACACTCGACAGCTGGTAACGGGGCAATTTGGAATCTGCCCCAGAGGCACAGCCACACTATGCTCCGGAGGCACATTCGGACTGCGTCCGAGAGACACAGTTGAATTGCGTCCGTGTTATATGATCGAATAACAACCCCGAATTTTAATAATGAGAAATTTTTTTATCCACATTATTTAGAAGAAAGAAATTGATAGAATAACTGATCTAAGAATTAAAATGCTCTACTTATATTAAGGATCTAATCTAATATGAGAAAATTGATGTAGAAGAGCCCTTTTTGTCTCAATGATACAATTTAGGCCCCTCCATTTTCTAGACAAAAAATAAAACTAAATGAAATTAAAATTTCATGAAATAAAGGAGCTATTTAAGGGCGTAATCGTAATATGGTATATTAACTGTAAAAAATTTAAAAGATAAATTTAAAAAATGGCAACTGAATATTTATTGAAGATAGGGAATCGGCTATTCAACTTCCACTTACTCATTCTGAAAAAAGAGCGTTATGTTTCGTGGAGATTCTTCAGTCACAACTTCCACTCTCAACTCTCCTTCTTCGACTTTATCGTCTTCAACATTCAATCGGAGCACCATGTTGTATAACATGAAGCAATCTATGTAAGTTTTTCCAAAATTTATGAACATTCTGCCATTGTAATGGCATTTTTTTTCTTGAAACCAAAATTTGATGATTTACTTCTTCCCCCAATCTCTACTATAAACCGCCATTGTTGGTGGGTAATTCTATAGTTTTTCAATTGCGCTGTCTTATGTGGTGATATGAAGCATGATTTTGGCTTGTATATGCGATTAGGTTTTGGAATGCGACTAAACATTGAAGAATAGATCTGATTTGTTCTGCAGTGGAACTTAAGTTTAAAATCAACAATTTGTTCTGTAATTTATGTGTTCAAATCAACTATAATACAACATTATGTTCTCAATTTATGTTTGCATGTGTTTCAAATGAAGAAAAAATCTATGTAATTGATAACTGTTCAAAAAGTATAAGATTTATGTAGTCGGTGTTTTGATTATGTATATATGTTTGTAAATAAAGTCGTATACTCTTATTTATGTATGTATGCCAGTTTATGTCCCTAATGAAAGGATGAGTTAGTATAATCGTGTGTTTGAAGTTTACCTTATGTACTCATTGTATCACAGTTTATGTCCCGAATGAGATGATGACTCAGGTTTATGTTCAAAGACTATGTACATAATTTGGTATGAAGTTAGTATAATCGTGTGTTTAAAGTTTATGTTCCAAATTAAAGACCGACTCAAGTTGTGTTTGAAAAGAATTATGTTTGATTTTGTATTTTGAGACATTCATGCTCTAGGTAGCGAAATTTGTACATATGAGTTATGTAGTAAGATCATCTGTAGTTCATGTACCCTGTTTTTTTTTTGTTTAACTGCGTATGTAGATATATTGTTCATAATGTTATGTAGTATAATTATTACCTACAGATAAGATTATGTAATATAGTTTTTAGACAGGAATTGAGTGAGTTTATTTCTATTTATTATGTGATTGAAGAACAAAATGGTTAGAATCAAATATATGGCTGTCAAAAATCAAACGAAGGAACAAAAAGATGAAGCTGCAACACATGCAATAAGAAAGGTGAATATTTGAAATCAAATTGATCTATTATCTACAAAATTTATGTAGAAAGTATAGTAGAACACATAAAAAGTTTAAACCACTTTTTGTTATGTACAGAATGTAAAATGTAGACATTATTATGTTCTATCATTTATAATCTGAATAGTTTATGTTCCGATTACCAAGTCAAAGCTTTTATGTTCTAATTTATATGCAAATATTTTGTACATAGTATTAGTTTACAAATTGATAATAAAGTTGTGTATCTTACGTACATTTCAGCGTAGAAGAATGGGAGGCTCTTGCACGCATGATGTCAACAGGCTCATAAATTCTGAAAACCCACAAATAAAGATTAGTCACTTAAATCAATAAATGCAGTTTATGTTTCGATTACCTTATGTACATTTCAGCGTATGTAGATATATTGTTCATGTATGTAGTATAGTTGTTCTCCATTTTTTGTTAATGCAGTTTACGTATAGATTGTATGAGACACATAAATCCATAAATGTCCGAATTAACAACTACATGCGGTTACCTCTCATCCCTATGATATTAGATGAACTATCGATTGTCGACAAGAACAAATTTGAAAATGGCATTTTTGGTCCCCTCTTGAAAATGAGTACAAAAATAAAGATGTCCAATCAACTAATACATTTTATGTAGACATATATTATGGCCATACTTATGTAGTGATACTTTATGCACTGTTTGTTTTATTTAAGTGCAAACGTACAACTGTGCGTATACATACGTATCTGTATGTTCACAAACATATATCACAACGTCAGAATACAAAGTAGTCGTCAAGTTATGTAACATTATGTAACTCAAACTTTCAATTATGATAATATCCACCAACATGTGTGAAGAAACAAGGTTGTAATGCATTAGGAATAAAAAAATAGGTGTTAAACAGAAATAATAATGCTACTTTGGTTGATTCTGACAAGTTCTCTTTGTGTGCCCGCTAGAACCGCAGTAATTGCATTTCCTATTACTCCTTTGTTCCCACGTCAAACGGAACGTGGCTTTTGGAATCCTACCACACCTTTTACGCTTCAATGAAGGCTCACATTTCATTTCTGCTATTGAAGTAGGAATCAACCACTCTGATTTACTAGGCAATGGATAGATGACATCCGCATAAACAGTCCTTCAACTGTCTGATGAATAGTACTTACTAACTAGATAATATGGACTCACACACACATGTTTTGCAGCTGCAACGGCATGTATGCATGATATTTCTTCACTATCAAACTCTTTACATGAACAAGTTTTCATCTCCAAACAAACAATCACCTACTCATCACACATTTTTACTTCAAATTCCAGTATGTCTACATCAAGGACGCACACAAAGTATCTCTCGCGCTCATCAAACTGCTTCTGAATAATTGCCTCAATTTTAGGGGTCGAAATCTCTACACAAGATTTTGACCTTTGACGTCGTTCAGCAAACCATTGGGTCATAAATTGTCTTATTTCATCCAACATTTTCATCACATGATACTCTCTACCTTCTTTTATCAACGCGTTTACACACTATGCGTTGTTATTAATCATTATGTTGTATCTTTTTGCAGGTGACAAAGAGCGTGCCCATGTTCAAATACCAATTTTATTTAGTAATTCTCCCATCTTCGGCTTCTCCTATAGATACATAAATTTTATATAAGGTAATCATCATAAAATAAGACATAAAATACATAACTTAAATGTTTTTGTACCTCCGATATCCGATGTAATATTTCAATGTTATCGCTCTCCTTTTAACTCGTTGCCACATCAATGAACATCTGTAGGATTCTGTTAGATCTTGTCCTCTTCTGGAGATTATCTTTTAGATATCATATACAGTACCTGTGGAATGTCAGTTGACAGTTCGATGCTATACCCTTCTTAATCGATGCATGTCGATCGGACACAAACACAAGCTTTTTGTTGTCTGTTATCACACGTCTCATATTCTTGAAAAAGGAATTTTAAGATGCATCATTTTCACTATCAACAATTTCAAATGCAATGGGATATATTTGCTGATTTGCATTTTGTGTTGTTGTGACTAGCAATACCCCGTCATATTTTCTACTAAGATGTTACTCATTAACGGTGATTACCTACAAAAACCGTAGATGTGTACATAAGACAATTTATGCACAAGAAAATAATATACACAATATGTACAGAAAACAAGTTTTCCAATATTATGTACCTTTCTCATCACACACAAACCCCGGATGGATGGTCCGAACGACACAAAAACATATTTGAACCGAATCTCATTGTCGTGTACGATATCAACAATCGTTCCTTCGTTGACCTCCACCAACATAAACAAATATGCTGGAATTGCGTTGTAATTGTCCTCCGATATTCCTCTAATCATGTCATTCACGGTCTCTTAAGCTTTCCAACACTTCCAATAGCTAGCGTCAATTCGATACAAACTCTTCATTACAATGATGATCTAATGCACCGAATGTAATTTCTTTTAGTTACCGTACCTACATAAGCTCAATCAACACTCTGATTATGACACACATCATGTAATGTGCACTCATTAGGTAGGACACAAATTAAGTAAAGAAATATATGCAACTTACACTGATTTAACATTATCAACTATTATGTGATATGAAACTCCCCTATTTGCCGCCCGCCGCAAATGATAAGAGCATGTGTGTGTCGGAACAAACTTTATTGTGGTAAAGTATGTCGATTGACCTAGCATTGAAAAACGCACCCTCCACTTACAATCTTCATCTACACACCTGGTTGTCACATCCTTCGTTTTTTACTTTACTATCTTGTATTGTGAACATTCAGATATTGAATGTAGACACAATGTGTTCTTCACTTCAGTCTTGGAATGATATATCTTCCCAACATGGAGAAGCAAATCGTCCCCTGATGATACACAACTATTTATATGTGAAACAATCGCAAGCGCACTATTGTTTGGATCTTCTACAGATTCGCTCTCAATCACACTAGAACCTGTTGTACATAACTCAAATTGCAAATCTCCTACATCATTTTGTACCTCACGATGCAAATTATGTTCTGAATCTTTTGTTCCACCGTTCATAGCATTTTCTTGGCAATGTTGTTCGATTAACATCCCTCCACTGCTCTTCTACAATGCTATTTTGTTCACACATAAAGGAACACTCAAGCTAAATTGTGGCAGACCATTTATGTGTATAAAAGTATTCAAAATCATCCTTTGTGTTAACATCATATAGTTTGAGACCCGCATTGAAAGAATTCTTGTAAGACAAGTGTAAATCAAATTGTGATACATATTCCAAAAAAAGAAGCAACCGTGTCCCTCAACACATCAAACGTGCATTCAACTAATAGCAATAATGACTTTTTTGACCTTACTTCAATGTAGCTCCACACACCGTTTTCCAATTTCCATCGTCCGCCATAATAAAGGGTCACGAACACCACCCTCATGATTCCTACAAAAACGTTACATACAATATAACTATGTATTAAAACGACACCATGTTGTACGTACGTAATACTATACAAGTAATTATTAACGTCATTTCCAACCAATTAAGATAATATGTACATAACATACCAATACTTTACATAATATACATTTCAGCAAGTACATAGATTTTAGTATATTCCCGTTAAAATTTGTGTACATAATTGTTTCATTCTAACTAATCCAGTGTACATAATCATAACAACATCTACATAATCCAAAATTTTGTGTACATAGATTCATAAATTAATATCCTTAAAATTTAAACGCACATAACATGGCGTACATAAATTAGCTTTCTACATAATTTCATATTGTACATAATTTTCGTATGCTACATAAAATTCAACAATAGCGCACAAAATTTTGGATACCATGTACATAACGTATAATTACTCTACATAATATAAATTTAAACAATTACATAGATTTTGGTAAATGTTCAGGTACGGTCCATATATTGCGGTATGGTCGTACGGGCGACACGTGTCCCGAATTTTTTTTTTTTTTCTTTCTTTTCTGAAACGATTTTTTTTCCCGGAAACGAATGAAAATTTGTTTGAACTACCATGTTATAATTTATGCACTATTCTCCTATAAACTTTGAACTATTCTCATATAATCCATGAACTATTACTTTTTAATATAATCCATGAACTATTTTATTATAATTCATGAACTATACCATAATAAGTTTTGAACTATTACTTTCACTTCTTTATAAATTTTTGCACTTTAAACTATTCTATTATAATTAATGAACTATTCTATTATAATTCATGAACTATCCCATAATAAATTTTGAACTATTACTTTCACTCCTTTATAAATTTTGCACTATGAACTATTCTATTATAATTCAAGAACTATCCTTTTAGAAGTTATGAACTATTCTTTAATAAGTTTTGAACTATTACTTTCATTCCTTTATAAATTTTGCACTATGAACTATCCTATTATAGTTCATGAACTATCCTTTTATAAGTTATGAACTATTCCATAATAAATTTTGAACTATTACTTTTACTCGTTCTTAAAAAAAAATAAAAAATTTCAGGACACGTGTCGGCCGTACGGACGGTCGTACGGCTGTACCGGAATAATGTGCCTTACTTGAACAACACCCTATAGATTTTAGTACATTCTAGTAAAATTTGTGTACATAATTGTTTCAAATTCACTAATACACTATACATAATATTAACATCATCTACATAATCCAAAATTATGTGTACATAGAATCGTAAATTAATGTTCGTACATTTCAACGTTCTTAACAACGAGTACATAAATATTCATTTCTACATAAATTCACATTGTACATAATTTTAACAGGTACCATAAAATTCAAAGACACCGCACATGTTTTTACACCGACAATGGCTCCTATTTAAACTTCCGACTCCATTGATGCAAAAAATTGATGCACAAGGTTGAAGGAAAACTATATCCTCATACATAATATGAAAAACGAACATACCGTATCGATCTGAAGGCAAAAAAACTCAATAAATGATTCGACGCAAATTGAAGCAGATTCTAGATACCGATCCTCAACTGTAATGAATTCTGCGTCCAAAAAATGGTGGTTATCGTGATCGATTCTTTGTGAAAAATGGTGGATATTGCACAGAAGCAACGATTGCAGATACATATCCTCAAATCGAATGATATCTTCGTCGATTCCGATCCTCAACGATTTTTGTCAGTTGATAAACTGAATTCCCTAACAACCGCACAAAAGCAACGATTTTGGATGACGATGATCGATTCTCTGTGAAAAATGGTGGTTATCGCCCTAAAAATAGTTGTTATCGTGATAATGGAATGACGATGAAACAGATTTTTCTGGGTGAAACTTATTCCTTAATTGTAGGTAATAAATTTTATTTTTCTTATTTAATTACAAAACAACCATATTAATTAAGGGAGATAATCTTACTTCCTCCCATCTTAAATAAATGACTTCCTAGGATCTAAATTTTGATCAAATTTAAATGTCGTTTTATATTTTCAAGGTTATTAGTTAAGAGAGAGTTGAGAGAATAGATCTTGAAAATTATTTTTATTAAATATTTTCATAATAAAATATTCACTCATTGGTCTAAAATGGTGGTGAACATTTAATAAGTGATAAAATTGAGAAAAAACTTTATAAAATTAAGGTTGTTTAGAAGTTTTTTTTAATAATTGTGTCAATGGCTAAAAAGTCATTTATTTATGATCGGATGAAGTATTATTTTGAAAGAATATTCAATTAATGGAGAATTTATCTTTTCTGTAAATTGACAAGAGACCAAATTTATTCTCATTGATACATAATTGTCCGATCATTCAACGTGGATACAAAAATAGGCTACTATCCTCATTAACTCGTCTAATATAAGGATTCACCATGAAATATAAAGAATCTTATATAAATTGGGGATCATGATTCCAGTCACTGAACCCGGCCCGACCCCTAGGAATTACCTCAAGTTCGGTCCTACTTTAAACCAGCCGCACCATTTACCCGGTCACTGAAAAGCCAGGATAAAAGAGGGAAATTTATACATACAGAGAAACCGGAGAAGATGACAGCCATCGCCGTGGAATCCTCGAGCTCTGGCGGATTAATCCTATCGAACACTGAAACCATCCGGTCCTTTCTCTCCGATGCCGCCGGCGATGATCGTTTATCTCAGCACCACCGCGACGATGCCGTTTCTCTCTCCTCACACCCCTCCGTCACTTATAGATCTCTCCGATCAATCTGGTCTGCGTCAGATCTCTCTACGAGACCCCCTCTCTATCTCCTGATCCGTGGCTCCTCTTTCGTATTCACCAGCCCTCAACCTCGGGAGAAGGTAATACATTTTTTTTCAGTGAGCCTTCCGCTTTGTAATTAGAATTCCTCCCGCTCTATGGATCCTTCGAATGATACATTAGAAGATAAAAATTCGATTGAATAATATTTCTGTCCTTATTTTCATAATTTTGCTAGAGTTTTGTGCTTATTTATCACAGATATTAAGTAAGTACGACAATGTGTTTTCTTCGTTTCTTGGTTGATTTTATTTGTTATATGTATCCATTGAACAATAAAAACTGAACTGGATTGTGAAATTCTACTGTAAGTTGTTCGCTTGCGTATCCCAGCAATCTTACTCTTAGGTCATCGAATTTTTGGTACTCTATGTCTTTGCTTGCTTTCTCTTCTCAACAAATAAATTCATTCTACTGATCATTTTGTCTTTGTGATTGTTTAGAGTGAAGAACTAAAAGCAAGATTGAGGAAACTAGAAGAACTAGCAGAAAGAAAAGCATATGCAGAACTAGTAAAGGATATCACTCCAAAGAAGAGTGTAGATGAGCCATTCTCTTCTTACAAGGATCAGCTTGGTTTTGGTAAGTTTGAGGTGTTTTTTTACATTGTATGTGTTGCATATTATTGTGGGTTTTTTTTACATTATTTGAAGGGTGTTTACTGATGCCTTGAATTTTTTAAGAGATGGAAGGGAACATGCCCTTGGTAATATTAAGAGAGAAAAGGCACAGTGTTTTAATCATCAGATGTAATCTTGTGGCATATACGCAGGATTTTTTTTGTTAGAATTTGTCTATGATATTGATAGCATGTAATCGGAAATATATGGTGTCTTATTTCCTGTTATCGGTATATCATCAATAGGATCATTTTGCTGCCCATTGGCCTCATTCTTCAACAAATTTTGTCTTTGTATATGGATAAAGGCATGTATACAGTATTGATGATCCTCCACGATGGGTTTTAATTAGTCCATATTCAGTCGCAGTCCTCTCATGTTTCTGTATTTGGCAGTAAGATGAGAATAATTGGGAATTAGATATAGTTCTTCTAGGCATTGCAGTGCTTAATTGTTTTTGGTTTATGAAACTATCAATTCTAAGTAATAATAAGGTACAATGTCAAACTATTAAACATTCCAAAGATGTTATTAGATGGTTTTGAACTCCATTAGCGTTAGACGAACTTTATTTATAAATATGTATTAGTTGACCAATGAAATGTTTCCTTTTTCTACTTGGTGAAAATAATGTGGATTTGAATTAGTATTTAAAGATATATTATTGATTTAATGTTTCTCTATAAATGTAATGGGACTAATTAAGTCCCTGGAAACACGGAGACATTCCATTGCTAAGTAGCAATGTTTATTTGATAAGTTTTGGTAGACTGTCAACTTCTTGTAAGGTTCCAAGTATGTTTGAGTTGCCATTTCCATAAAATGGGGGGAACATATCAATTTGTATGGTTGGGATATTATTTGGCTTTCTTGGTTGTTAGCATTAGATGAAATTTAGTTCATTGATCAGCGTTATCATGGAGTGTTGGCCTTTTTCTGTGAGGTGAAATCAGCAAAATAACTAGTGTTCTGCATTTTGGACACCTCCCGCCACTTAAAATGGGGATAATTTTCTTGTCCTGGAAAATAGGAATGGGACCAGGTGTCTTTCAGCCTTTTCAGGGCTTTCAGGCTTTGCTTGCCTTTCCAAAGTTTCCAGAGGTCCACCCTTGGACCATCATCGGGGTCGTCATCACCCGATGATGATCCAGGCAAGCAAGCTCACATTGACAGCGGAACTCGAAGTAGATGCAAGTTTCCTTATTTTTTTCCCCTGAGCCTGCTACCTCCATTTTTTTTCATGACTTTTCTAGTTCTGTTTGACTGAAAAAGCCAGATAAATACTGAAGCCGTGGTTTTAGCTGCTAGGTTAAATTTTGGTTTTGTGCATCATCAAGCTACTTAAATGATGCTGATATTAATATGGTGAAGCCAATTGGAAACTTTACATTACATAATTTGCATCCAACACTAGCAAGCTGTAGCCTACTACTAGAGATCCACTTTAATTCTTAATCCTTAATGAATAGCTTTTACTTAGGCTATGTGGCTGTTTGTATGCTAGAGTGAACACTTTCTGTATGTTAGACAGATCAGTTGTTAGTGTGACATTTCACTCTCACTTGTAAAAAAACAAATAGTGGTAGATGAACTGCTTATATCTTTACTGCAAAATCTTCTACTTAAAGGTTATGTTAAGGGCCTTTATAATTCACCTATTGAGCCCCCGTTTGGTTGTAACTCTAAAAAGGGAAACGGAATGGAAATGAATCTAGTCCATATGTGTATCTTGTTCATGAATTTTTTTGGAATCATTCCTTGTGTCATGCAAAATGCATATGTTTCTCCCTATTTTGTTACCCTATAGGGTATCAAAAGTAATCAAATTCTACTCTAATTAGTTCAAAACACAAGGAATGATTCCAAAAAGTTTCACGGACAAGGATATAGATATGGACTAGATTCTTTTCCATTCCGTTTCCAATTCCGGTGTTTAAACCAAACAGCCCTGAATGTAGATGGACTATACAAAAAAAATGGTAGATGGAGCTATGTTGCAGTATACAGATGCTTGTCTGGGTGAGTTTTTTAATAGGGAAGTCTCCAATAGTGCTTGCCCTTGTAAAAGAGGATGTATATTTTCTAGTCAATCAGAGTAGTATTTGGAGTTAAAGACTATCAGAAGAATCTATTCAAGCTACATTTTGTTAACACACTCAGGGGGCATACTCATACAATCAGACAAATGCTGTGTTGCTCAACTTGCACATATATGTTATTTTTTAGCAAACTTCATGTTGTTTATTTCACATTATTTTTATAAAATGCCTGATAATTTGAAGATTAAATCCTTTCCCCCTTACTTATTGTAAAATATGTTCATCATAAAAATCACTTTTACAGTTCTGAAAGTTTGTAGGGTGCAATGATGCATAGGAACTATGAGATTATTAGATTGGTTCAGTTATATGTCACTAAGTGTTCATTACGGGTCTTCAGCTGCCTCATTCCCTGACCAGAG
Source organism: Fagopyrum homotropicum (assembly GCA_033239125.1). Classification (NCBI taxonomy): domain Eukaryota; kingdom Viridiplantae; phylum Streptophyta; class Magnoliopsida; order Caryophyllales; family Polygonaceae; genus Fagopyrum; species Fagopyrum homotropicum. The sequence goes on from BSWB01000001.1 coordinate 11,598,339, forward strand.
AGTTAAAGTTCTCCGGATGCCTCGTGTGATGAATTGGCTTCCTACCTGAACTAATTTAGCATTTGTTATCTCACCAGAACTGATCAAACTGGGGAAATAGTTCTCTGATACAATTGATTCTTTCTCATCTCTATGAAGCTAATGCATGACTTTTGCAGGTCTTCATGTGGTGGTGACAATGTTTAGCGGCTACTTGTTAGGTTATGCTGCATTTAGAGCACTATTCAGCCACAATCCTGTCATGGTATCATCTTATAACCCCGAGGACATTTTACATCGACCTGTTACCACCTTTCATATTCTGATTACCATGTTGCTGATTTCTGTAAATGCAATACTTGCAGAATGCTGCAGGGGGCATCCTGGGTCTGATACTAGCCATGCTTGTCGAAACATTTCTCTTTATAATTAGAACATCTGAGTACGACCGAAAGACATCCACTTCTGCCTCGTATACTCCTTCAGATCAGAAGAAAAACCAATAATCTTGGCCTGTTATTTGATCCTAGTAAAAGGTTGATGGTATGTGAATGAGATGGAGTGTCACTTCTCAGCCTCATGAAGTATCTGACGTGTTATAACTTCCATTTGTGCAGCATATGAAACATTACATATATGAGAACGTGATTTGTCTGGTGATATCCGGAAAACAAGGGACCGAAAGAAAGCCCACATTGCTGCGGTTGAAAGACAACTTAATGTGAATCTCTTCATATTGTGTTACCGTATGGTATTTTATTTGGTGAGATTTCTATACTCTCAGCAGCTCTTTATGGTACTGTACTGCTGTGTATCTAGATAAAAGTCTTGCGTAAATAAAGTATTGTGTTGTAATATATGAATTATTACTAAGCTAGATGCGAACAATTTTTGTTAGTATATTCATATCGAAAAAGTTTTTTGTATCCAAACTTTGCCCGTATCTAAGTATGTAAGTTTAGAATAATGAAGTTTGAGATGATAGGAAGAAGGGTTGGAGTCAGGAGCAATTTTAAAACGAGGAGAAGCGTTCTTAGTCGAAAATTTTGGAAGTAATGAAATAAAAGAAATTTAGCTACCAATTTTCATCTTTTATTTTTCTAAAATATTTTTGTTTCAGTTTTTTCCCTGATCGTCTACGATTGTACTTTCAACATCTGTTGCTAATCAATAATTGCACTTGACGGTTCGTTATTATACGTCCATATTAAACGAAACCATATATTTTTTTAAATATCTTTCTAATTCTGCACCTGAATTCTTTAATTAATTTTGCCCTTTCGACCCCAAAACTGGAATTGGGTTTGATTTGAATTCGCATTTGAACCCTGAAACCGAAATTGAACTTAATCAATTTCGCACATAACCCCAAAATCGAAATTTTGTTTAATCAGTTTCGCACTTGAGACCCAAACCCAAAATGAAAAAAATAAAAATAAAATGACATAAAAAATTTGATTCGCTGCAAATTGGATAATTTTTATAAATAAAATATACAATACTAACATAACCCCAATTATTCTATCAACTGCTTTTAAGGGCCCATAGACCGTACAAAAAAAATAAATTTTTTTTCTTTAGTTAAAAGGTCTAAAAAAAATTAAATAAATTGTTAGATTTCAATTTCATAATTCGAGATTAGTTTAAAATTTCACAAAATTACTATAATACATTTGATGAAGTATCATGTTTTCATATTATAAAGTGTGTATTGAAAAAAAAACATACTTTCACATCTATATATTTAACTAATTTTACCCTTTAAATTGAGGGGCCTCTTCTTATAAATTACTAACCTTAGTTGACATTTGTGGATTTTGGAGAAATATGCTCATTTTTCTTAGTCCATAATTGGGCAATGTGATCTGAAAGGTCTCATTTTATGGAGAATTCTCACAAGTACTTTTTATATCACATAAGAGCATAAGACTATTCATATGGGGATTTTAGACAATATAAAGTTCCAATCGATACATGAAACATTTCAACTAAGATCAATTGAACTATTACCCCGTTATCAACGAATTGTAGCTTTGTTCTTACATCTAGCGATATCCATGAAGATCATCTTACATCCCAAAGTCACAGTTGATTTGTTCCGAAAGAATGTAGATTTTGATAATATAATTGGAACCAATGTTGCTTGAGTTGATCAGCTATACAGAAATCAAGTTCGCCTAAAGAAATGGAGTGGAACCAACATAAGGTCCTACTCCCTATGATTTGTTCTTGCTCAACAGTGTTGGAGTCACGCTGACAATCCCGATGAGGAACAAGGTGGCAATGGATTGGAAGTCGTAAAGGTCGCCCACTGAACGCAGCTCCCCGAGTGCTAATCCAGCCTATAAAGCACACGGATTCTGAAGATCAGAAGCAAGTTCACAAGTTTGTCAACAATCAAGAACTGCTAGAAAGATAATTACCCTAACAGTGACAAATGCAGCGGGAATCAGCCCAAGGAACGTAGCAAATAAGAAAGTGCTGTACGGAACATCAACAATTGGTGATGCCACATTGATGAATGTGTTGGGCAATGTTGGGGTCACTCGTAGGAAAAGCATGTAGTTCAACAAACGTTCCTTTCGTTTGGCCACCTGAAAAAGAATGAATTTAAATTTAGTATCATTCGTTTACACCCGTTAGTTTTGACAGTGAACCATAGTCTTCATGCAAGCTTACCTGGGCTTGGAAGAACTTGAGCTTGTCAGGCCACAAGGAGAAGACCAGGGGCCGTCCAATCAATTTGGAGAGGAAATAACAAGAGGAAGCTCCGGTTGTTGCAGCAAAGATAACTAAGGTCATGCCTTTGAAGACACCAAAGAGAGCTCCAGCTAATAAGGACATGAAAATAGTGCCGGGGATCATAAAAGTCTGCATAAAAATGTAAACAACACAGTAGCCTATAAGCACTTGTGCTGTATAGTCACTTGTGTAAATCTCTAGGTGATCTCTGCAAAAAAAACATCAAAGTACTAATATTTAGAAATCACGCAAGGAAACATCATGCAGAATCATACACATCAAAGTACTAGCATAAACTTCATAGTATGGTCAGATGTCAAGAGATTTTAGTAAATTCTCATCAGCTGACTAATGAAAAGGTCAGAGAAAAGTGAGTTCGGTAACATTTGCTGATAAAATAGTTTAAACTGATACAAGATAGTTGGTAAGGTGCAAGGCAATAGTTTGCTGCTAAGAGCTCTAATGATCTGATGATGCCTTACTGAAAATGCCCTAAATTTTATACACCCACATGACACAGAGCAAGCAACAAAGAATTACCTTGCGCAAAGATGCATTTCTTATCCGACAAACAGATTACAAAAGATGGCACAGCGAGAGGAACCACAAAACCAGATTATTCAGTTCAACGAATCACGAGAAGTATTTAACTAGTGGCATATTCTCTTGAACCAAATAAGCTCAAAAGTTGGATGACATATGATTGTCTTAGAAGCCTAGAATCGAGAAATAAGATGTATTTTCACTATGAAATGGATAAAAAAAAAGCTCATCAAACTTGACATTCCCAAATCTTCCACATTAGAACACCTAGAGATCTATTTCAAATTATCAACCATGTTCATCCTCCACCTGCCACATGAGTTCACATTAAGAGAACACTATTGTACTTTTGCCATCTTTTTATCTTATTAGTAATCCTGTATAAAGCCCTTTGAAAGAACATTAGTTCATTGATTTGTAGGTTTTAGATATTTGTCCAAACCTTTTTCTGCTACAAATCATGAAAGCCAATCTTTTTCAGGCAATTTCTCGCTACCTGCAAAACAAACCCATCATACTTCCCCCACCCACCATTAAAAAAGGAAGAAACAGACAAAGCTAAAACAGACAAACAATAGAAAGTAATTCAACAAACCCCACAAAAGATATATTTCACGGCTTAAATGCTCCCTGTAAACTGGAGTATATAAAATCCAACTGTTTGTTTTTTCAGTTAAAGCCTCGTCAATGCCTTAAATGTTAAAAAGCAAGCAATCTGGCTATGGAAAGAATATCAGCAAACCAAAACAAAAACCCACATAAGAAGCAACAAATGCCCTTTAGATCTAACAATAGAACCAAAATAAAACTTTACTTAATTAGACCAAGTATTGTTAAAAACACCAAAAAGGATTAAGATCTAGTTACCTAAGAATTTGCAAATCTTCAAGGGTACGAGGCAATTTGAGGAAGCTGTAATCAGAAGCTGGCAAGGTGAAATAGACCCCCAAAAGGCCTACAGCAAACGAAGCCACCATCCCAGAAGCCATAGCTACTTCCCAGAATGTCAATGGGAATTTAGTCGTTGAAAGAGAAGGAGAAGAAGCTTTCAATTCCTCAAATTTACATGCTTCTGTCTCGCATCCTTCCATCTTCTCCATACCCTTTTTCTTCTCTTCCTTTTGCCTTATCCCCTGAAAACTCAAAAGCACCCAAACACCCAAATAAAAAATAAAGATGGGTGCTTGGGGAAAAAGGTGTGTTTCGGATTTTTGGGTTTTCCAGGCGGGATTTGCAGAGAGGAAGAAGAAGGTTGGGGATTGGGAGAGATTTGAAAAAAAGAGAGAAAGGGTATTCTTTTCTTTTGAGACGCTGCTTTTCTAAATTTTCTGTTTTCCAATGGATTCAGCTAAAATCAATCAATTTCAAAGGGGCTCTCGGTATATGTAATTTTGGATGGAAATTGAAGAATATTCGCATGATTTGGTGCCAATATTACTATATCACATATCACGGTACAATTTTTATATTGTGGAAAAGTAGCACTTCTAAAAAGAAAAAATATTATTTATTTTTTATAACCGAAATCGGGTAGGTTGTTCTATCTCTTATAAGTAGTCCAATATAAAACATCATTGTGTTCGGGATAGACATGAGTCGCAAACCTAAACCTACCGACGGTTTAAGGCCAAACCTAAACCTAAACCGTATAAATCCAAACCGGCAGTTTAGCCGGTTTATTAAAAAAAAATGAAAAACTGGACCAGACCGGACCAAACCGCCGGTTAACCGCCGGTTTTGAGGACCAAACTGTTAACCGCCGATTTGGTCCATTTTTTAGAAAAAAAAATAAATAAATAACCAAAACGCCGGTTAACCGCCGGTTTTGAGGACCAAACTGTTAACCGCCGATTTGGTCCATTTTTTAGAAAAAAAAATAAATAAATAACCAAACCGCCGGTTTGGCGGTTTAGCCCAAACCGGACCCATTTCTAGTTCGGGATATCAAAATCATTGGTATTGGGTGTCGAGATCCCAAATAGGATAACCGGTTACCAACAACGTTAATTTCTCTAAAAACATGCACAATCTGGGCTTCTTCAAATGAAGAAAGATTCAGTCTAGAGACGGATAAAATTATCTCAACCTCTCACGGACAACTCCACCAACATTTGAGTGCCTTAATGACAAACAAATTATCATCCTTGATTTTGATCTTTCTTATTTGCAAATTTTGACAGCTTCTTGCAAGCCAGATTTAAGAGTAAAGGCTTATGCTTTTAGAATCGAATTAAAATGATTTTTGTTTGCATCAAGACTAATAGTATCTCCATTGTGGTTCCAGATAACAAAATTGATGGAGGTAGCCCCAAAATAAAGTTTCGAGCCATCGAATTTAAGTTTGTGTAAATCAAGTTTTTTCATTTGAATTTTTTCTCATTTGGCAATGTTGTTACTTTTTGGTGGGGCTAATGTCATAGTCATCATCGTCTTTGACAATTTTTTGCTATTCGTGGATTTGATTCTTAATAAAAACAGTCGTGTTATTAAATGAGTTACAAGACTCATCGTTGAATAATTTTATTTCTAGAGAACTAACTACCTCATCAAATAGTAGCAAGTTATGTGATCTTATTTTGTCCAATTTTATCTTTAATTTCTTAAAGTATATCGTTTTTTAATTCTCATGTTTGATATCATTACTTTTGTCTGGTATTGTTTTGTCAATTTTATTAATAATTTATTTAGTAAAGGACATTTCAGAAGTAAATGACATAAACCCTCAACTGGTGGTTACATAATTCAGATTTCTAGTAATTGCAGTTTTTCGTCCCAACTTTTTTTTTTGGTAATTCATGTTTTATCTTTTTCAAAAAAAAAAGTTGTTTATTAATTATCATTAATAGTTAATTTAAATGTCTGCATAATATATGAAAATGTATTTTTTTTAACCTTAATATGTTAACTTGTTAAAATAAAAAGGATATGATATATTTTAAAAAATTATAAAGTTTAGAAAAATTATTCAAAAGGTGAAAATTCTTAAACAGAAAATTCAAAAGAGTATAAAGTAAAAAAACACCGTTGAAATAAATTAATATCCAAAAATCATATGGTCCATTTTGTAGACTTTTCCCATCAATTATTTGTATTGGTCCATGGAATTTGTTTTATCTTTTAGTTTGGGTTATACATGCAAAATTCTTAATACATGTCATTCACTTATTGCTATAAATGATAAATGCTTTAGAATATTTGATATCACACCAAAAAAAATAGCAACATAGCAAATTTTTTAACACTTTGTAAAATTTCAATCACCAATATATTATAAAACGGATATCTAAATATTCGAGTGCATATGCACCAAGTCTATCAGATTCTCGCATCCTAAAATCAATTTGACACTATGAATTTGGTAATTTATTTATTTTTACGAAAACTTTTATAATATTAATTCTTTTTTAACCCAAGATGGCCGATAGAGCTGAATCTCGTGAATTTTACATGAGCAGATTGACCTAATATCGTCCTCGATCCCGATTATGAATAGATATTATCGTTACACATTTACCCTAAGTAAAATATACTTGTTAGGTGCTTAGACTTTCACTTAAATTAATGAAACCCATGTTCTCTCTGCATTGTTTTAGCCTTTTTAGGTATTTTTTTAATAGAAAGTGAAAGGTGTACCTAATCTATTTTAAATTTGAACAAAATTCATTCTACGAGCACTTTAGCATGTGCAATATTTTTCGTAAGAACATTTATGATAATAAAAGGTTATAAAATGAAATAATAGTAATAACTGCTCAATGTATGATTGAGAATTATTGTCCTTTTTTATTTGTTTTAGATATCTATCATTTTCTTAAATAAATATTACTAGAAGGTAACTATACATTTTTAAAAACTTGAAAAAAATTTAATAAATATGAGTTTATTTATATATTGAATGCCCTACCCTATAACTAGTTGTCTAGTTCACACTCTGACTAATAGATCATCGTGACCATAAGGTGTTAAAAATTAGATACGATCTATTTAATGATAGGATGGCATATAATTTACATCTAAGATGATTTGAAATTTGTAGCCTTTTAGGAAGGGGTTGATGGGAAAAAAAAGAGTGATGTTATCCGGTGCCGGCGTAGAGGCCGGCGCCTTGCGAGTGCGCGCAAGGGCTCGCGCACTCGCAAGGTGAATGCGCGCGAGGCAGGCGCGCACGCGCAAGGCGCCTGCGCGAGGCCCATGCGCGCCTGCCCAGCCCGCCTCCGCGCCTATTTAAGGTGGCGCGGAGAGGCCAGCCTCCCTTGCCCTATTCGTTCTCGCTTCCGCTCCGCGTCCTTTGCCCTCGCGTTTCGCAGCCGTCGCGCACTTCCCTTGCCCTCGATTTTTTTTTCCGCTTGTTTTCATCCATTTCTTCTTTTTTTTCGATACGTCCAACAATGGAGGGAGATTCAGATATCGAGAGATCTAGGACTAGACCACTTGTGAATCGATTCCAGGTTAGTTAATATTGTTTTTTTATCGTTTATTTATTTTTTGCATTATACTTGAAACTAGTTAGTTTAGTTAGGTTCGGTTAGTTAGGAATAATTGAAAGAAATAATGAGAGAAAGAGGACCCAAAATTTTTCATTTTGTGAAATGGGCCTCTATTAAATTTACTACATAAAATAGGTCTGAAAAGTATAAACTAGGCTACTGCAAACATTGAATTGAAAAGAGAGGGGTGCAGGCTTTTTTTTTGAAATGATTTGATGTTAATTTTTTGGGGAAAAAAAAACACTGCTTACCCACAAATAGATTACCCAGAATACATTACCCAAAAATTTTGAGATTACCCAGAAATAGATTACCCAAGAAGTTTGACATTACCCAAGAAGTTTGACTGTTTTAGATTACCCCGAAATACATTACCCCGGAAGATGAGAAGTTTCAACTTATCCCGAAATACATTACCCAGGAAGATGAGAAGTTGGAGATTATCCACGGATACAAACAAACACTGCTTACCCACAAATAGAAAATGTAAACAAACATTGCTTACCCACAAATGAAACATGAAGTTTCAGTGTTTTAGATTCATAAAAAGAAGAGATGAGAATTTCAGATTACCCACAAATACATTACCCAAGAAGTTTGAGATTACCCAGAAATAGGAACAAACACTGCTTACCCAAAAATAGGAACAAACACTGCTTACCCACAAATACATTCCGGTGAAGAAGAAGCTCAACAAGCAGTCCAAATTCTTGCGTTTTAATGGGAAGAAGAAAAGAGCTGCATATGGATACCCAGAAATAAATTTAGGTTTGAAAGGAGGGAAGAAGAAGGGACAAATGAGGGAAAAAGATGGGCTGACTGAATTGATTGGGCTATTTTCTGATTTTTTTCTACAGGTCACCCATCAAATCAGATGAAACCTATGTCCCTTACTTTTCTGATTTTTTCTACAATAGGAGCCCATTTTCTAAATGAAATGATGAAAGACCCTAAATCTAAACTCTACATTGTAAAAGACCCACATTACAAATTCAGCCTAATTGAAATTGGATTAATTTCGATAGTTAGTAGTATTGAAACTATTTAGTTTAGTTAGGTTTGGCTAGTTAGGAATAATTGTAATTGGACTATTATCGATAGTTAGTATTATTGAAACTACTTAGTTTAGTTAGGTTCGGCTAGTTAGGAATAATTGTATGATAGTTAATGTAATATATATATATATATACATATATTTATAATATATATGTATGATTATAATAATAACACAATTTTATATATAAATATATATATATACATTTATAATATATATGTATATAATAGAAAAATAAAAATTTGAGTTAAAAAAATATACAGCATATGTTGAGGACTGTCAGTGAGAAGAGGAAGAGGGCGAGTAGATTAGTCACAACTTTCGCCCGTCGAGAGGCTGTAGCTCGACGAGTTAGACTTGCATCGGCATCCGTTCAGGCACCTGTAGATGCAGCTGTAGAGGCATCCGTTGAGGCACCTACAAATGCAGAGGTTCATGCACCTGTAGATGCAGCTGGCGAGGAGGATGTCGTACCTATTTCACTTACTGCTGATTACGACACGGAGGATTATGCGCACGATATGTCTCATTTAGATGATATACTAGAGGATGAGCATGAGGAGATACGAGTTGAGGTAGAGCAGCAGCAGCAGGACATACCACAGCCGATGAGCATGAGGAGATACGAGATGATATACTAGGCTCTCTTCTAGTTGATCTCGGGATTGGAGGTCGTCCCTTTGCATTGGTCTTCTGTGTCGGCTCCTTCATTGTCGTACCCCCGGGGTTTTCCATGTCATCCACAAAAGATGCAATCTTATCTTGCTCATCCGGGCTTAACATATTTGAGTCCATTCTTTCTCTAAACATGTTCAGCGCCGCTTGATTCGGGTTCGAACGATCATCATCATCACCAATATCACCATCCAAAAAATCAACCGGATTCCAATGAACTTGCTTCCAATAAGGGTGTATCTGTGACAAATAGATAGGTCTACGAGCCCGGATCGCTAGTCTAAAGTCATGCACACACGGCACTCCATAAACCTCTCTCCAATAACTATCCCGACATCCTTCATCATCTCTTGTATGTTGAGCCTTGGTGTAATTATTCCACAAGAGTGTGAAACACTCATTTGTTACGTAGTTACGGAGCAAATCAAATATCGGTATACGCACCTACAAAAAAAGGTTTATTACATATCAAATAAATATTTAACATTATTTTCATCAATTAAACTATTGGTATACTAACCTCTCGTGGAATCCTCTCCCGTGACATCTCTAGAGAAGCTTGTAGCTTTTGGACTTGGTCCGTGACCATCAAATGTATGTTATCACAAACCAGCTGAAATCCTCCAACGCTAGAATCTAGTGTTTGCTTCAACAACTTGTGCGCGGACTCACACCTAAGAAGAAAATTTTATTACAAAAAACGAAGAAATGTTTAACAATGTAGTGAATGTTTAAATAACTTACGCATTTGTTGTTCGTGTGCCGAAATGATGATGTAGGTCAGTCCATGCTCGAACGATTGCCTCCTTGTACGGGTCAAGCCAAGTCGTCTCTAGATAGGTCATTAACCTCGGAGATGATTGTCAATAGTCTCTCATTTCCAACAAACGGTGTTGGTAGCTTCCAGGGGATCTTGACTCGAACAAGGCATGACAATGGGATATGAAGAGTGCTTCCGCTTCCTTATTGCGCAAAACAAGTGCCGCTCTGTTAACTATATTGCACTTTATGTGAAACGTGCACAATATATGCTTCACCTCGGGAAATACTACACCCAATGCGCTTATAAGACCAAGCTCACGATCAGTGGCAATCACCTCCGGCGTCTTTCCGTACAACAAATGCCGGACCCTCCTCAAAGCCCACTCGTAATGATCTCTATTCTCCTGTGCCATGAACACAAAAGCAATTGCGAATGTCTTCTTGGTGCTAGTGATGCCTACGATCTCCAACAATGGCATATTGTACCTAAAAGTAATACGAAACAACGACTGAGTTACAATTTCTAAGGAAAATAAGAATGAGTGTATGAAATAAAGTAAAAATGTGGCTTGAATTGAAGCTTACTTGTTGGTCTTATATGTCGAGTCCATCACAATAACATAGGGAAACATGTTGAGCAAATGCCTCGAGTCGGGATGTGAGATAAAGAAATCAATCACTTCATCGGAATCTTGACTTCTCCGAGTGTTTATATAGTATCCACGTTCCGTCAACGTGTGAAGTGCTTGTTGTAATGGAGATCTTCCTTCGGCTTGTTCCATTCTAATCTTCAAACCGGTGTTGTAAACTTGACGGATGGAGGTGACATTGTCGGGATCCTCTAATTGTACGGATTTTAATATATGTCTCGGTTTTAAGCCAGAATTCAATTCACACTCCACCTTTCGGGCCTGCTTCGGAGTCATACGTCCAACATATGCATGACCTCTTAACACCGAAGGAATGATATGGTTGTGGATTCCACATACAACCCTCACCGTCCACTTTTCCTCTTCAATTTGGGTTCCTACAAGCTCAAACAAACACATACACTTCTTCGAGTTTTTTTTCCGGCTAGAACTTGGAACATGATCGGGATCTACGTCTTTTTTTTTTTCTCGGTCCTCCGTGTCTATCACAACCCAATTGTAGGATACGAAAACCCCTTCTATCCAATCATGATTTTTTAATGACCAACACCATATTCATAGCGTTGACCACATACCGAGCCCATCCCAATAAGTTCTCTCTATCCGCAAAATATCCATGAAGCTCAAATTTTGAAGAATAATTGGTACCGAGAGCACGAGAGTAATCCATAAGATCCTAAATAAAAATAACATAGAATATTATTTTAAAAAAACACATCATTTTATTCTTGCATTGCTAATTCTATGATTTCGATTCTCTATTCTAACATTGCTAATTCTATAATTCCGATTCTCTATTCTTGGATTGCTAATTCTATAATTTCGATTTCTATTCTAACATTGCTAATTCTATGATTCCGATTCTCTATTCTTGCATTGCTAATTCTATAATTCCGATTCTCTATTCTAACATTGCTAATTCTATGATTTCGATTCTCTATTCTAACATTGCAAATTCTATAATTTCGATTCTCTATTCTAACATTGCAAATTCTATAATTCCGACAAAATAAAACGACATAACAGTAAAGTATAAAAATGAGTTTGTACACTTACTTCAAGTATTGTGAGAATTTCTTCCGGATCACTATATTTTTCAATATCGAACGGCATCATCGAGCTTTCACCATCGGATTCTACATCAACTTCATCGGAATACGACGACATTTTAACGACTTTTTTCTTTACATTTTCTAACTTATGGATGAAGGTGAATGAGTCTCATATGTTATTATATAGGCTCCGAAAATCCCCAACGGCTATATTCCCCCAACGGCTAGTACGTCCAACGGCTATATTCCGACGACATTTTGAATGAATAACGGGCAACTTAACGCGCATGCGCACTGCGCATGCGCGTTAAGTTGCGCGCGGGCGGACTCCGCCTCTATGAAGGCGCGAGTCCGCCCGAATAGTAAGCTTGAAAAAAAATTATGTCCATAATCTCGTTGAGTTTATCGTAGATGAATTTGAAGGGATGTTTTTTTTGTTGATGAAGATTAACGAGATGAAAATTAGAGATTAAAAACAAGGTTAATTGGTTATCGGTACAAGGAGGATTATTGTGTGTAAAATTACGAAAAAAGGTATTAGATGAGAGGTAGAATTATAAATAATGAACCATCATTCCGGTAAACTCTCATATTGTCACACATATCTCTTGTATAATAGGGTAGAATTGTCAACAATAAAACTACCGCCCTATAATCTCTAACCACATACGTGTTGTCACTTGACGTTGAAGATTTTTGCTCCATCTCCTTCACCCTTCATTTTCATCTTCATCTCCATAATCTCAACTTACCAAACATCATTTATGTTGAAGATGAAACTGTATCTAAAATCATTCCATGAATTATATTCATCAAACACACCCGTAATCAAAGAGGTTTAAAAAATGGATCAATTTCATCCTCATGCCACAACCCCAAAATCTTTAACTTCACCCCTTCAAAAGAACGGACCCTAAATTTCTCTTTTATTATAAAGTCAAAATATAAAAAGATTCTTGCTAAATCTTCTCCGTGTCCCTCAACTGGTTTAGTATGTTCCTCCTATTCTCTCTTCATCTCTATATAGTTGATAATCTCATTCCAAATATATACAATATTAAACAATAATTATGTTACAAAGAGAATATTATTTCTATTTTTTTAAAAGGACGAAGTTATTTACCACAATGTTTTTTCACCAGTTACCCAAAATATATAGAATAAGAGTATGCATCGCATGCACAAGAAAAATGTGTCCCACACATATAAGGTGATTGTGCCTCATCTACTCCAAAAATCCCACAAAACTTCACCTTTATCGTGTCGTGGAAGCTCACTACAAACTTGACTATGAAAACCCGAAAGTGATAAACCAAAATGAAATCAAAGTCAAACAATGAGCCGAGATCATGAAACAAGATTTGAACATTATAGATCCATCATGGGAAAGGAAAAATCAAAGATCGACTAGTGATGTGGGGGATCACGCGCCACCAATTGTAGTTGACCCACACAACTTTTTTTCATCGCAGGGTCAAACATATTCCCTATGTTTTAATTACATAAAAATAAGATATGTAAGTATGATATTTTTTTTAGTTATGCGTTCAGTATCAGATTGCGAGAAGTACACCAGGAAATAAAGAGAGGCTATGTACGGCCAACAACCTGTATATGTGGTCGACGGACAAGAATTTACAAGGTTTCAAATTGCAAGAATCTCCAAGTATTCAACGAGTAACTTCATCATCTCATGCTCCTATCATGCAAGGAGGCATATGATATAAAGTCTGACGAGGAGCCAAATCTTGACAACATTAGCAATGTGAATGTTGTGATGAAGCTCTTCCTTGATCTTGTCACCGACCCGACTTTTGTCACTCATAACTCTTCGCATACCCCATTCCCTCTCCGAGACCCTGCATCACCTTTTCTCCAATATCATGCACGCATCATCCACTATTACTATTACTGCCCACATCGAGGAGCCAATTCCGGAGTCAAGTGCTCATGAGCATGTTTATGAGTCTACTCACAATCAAGCCTCATCATGCCCCTCATCTCCTTGACATGGGTGCTTCATCTATCACTGTTTTCTCACATGTTTACCAGACCACAAGGCTAGTGGAATTTGGATCAACATGTACTATTTCAAAATTTGTAATCGAGTATCATACTACTAGTTTTTTTTTATTCATTAATTTAACGTGATTATATTTGATGTCTGAAGGATGACGACCAAATGTTGAAGCTCATAAGACAACTCGTATGGAACAAGGAGTTCCATAGGTAGCCTTGAGTTCTCGATGACCGACATTAATGGCTTGATTTGGCCCAATGAAACGACCTTACTGAGTTAGAAGGTCTTCCCTTCTCTAGGGTCGATCGTTCACTCATACAAGCATTTATCGAGAGGTGACACCCTAATATCAACATCTTTATCCTACCGTGGGGTGAGCTGAGCATTACGGTTCATGATGTTTCGATTTTTATGGGGCTCATCATAAATGATGACGCATCACTTACAAGTTATACTAGAGTGGCTAATTGACACAATTCTATTATCAGTTGATAAGGACCACTATCATCAAGATCAAGTTTAATGGAGCCTCTAAAGAGGGTCATTATTCCGATGCTACATGATCTACATGCCCCTCCATCCACCTTGACATCCACATATATTGATGCGGGGATAAGCTGCAGTTTCCGATCTAGATTGAAAGTCCTTAACTGGGATAAAAATCGGGATTGTTCTATAGAGAAAATCGGTCGATTTATCTCAAGAACAAGTTGATTTTTCGATAAACTCAGAACACAAATTAGTGAATGATATGAAAAGAAAAGAAGATGATTATGGAATGATAAATGAAAGATATAGGAAGATATGAACCAAGATAGTTCCGCAAAAGAACCTTGACCAATGATGTGTGAAAACCCTTAAACGAGAAGATTACCTTAATCCGCACTTCTTTAACCTTACACAAGTCTTCTAAGTAAGACAAGCCCAAGGAGGGACTAGGATTGACCAGGAGCACCAGCATTCAACAAGATTAACACACAAGCACAATCTAGCAAGAACTTCACAACGATTCAATCAAGGTTCTCTCTTTGTTTGAATAGGAATGAATAAAATACAAACTTCATAAGCAAAGTTGTAAGTCACACAATATGTGGAAAACATATCAAATCTAATCTACTAAACAATCTCCCCCACTAAAGCTAATTATAAGGGAGACTAATCCTACTAAAACTAGGAAAATATATTAAAGATAATCTTCCAAAGACATCTTTCAAATATATAAACTATAAAATCTAAAAGATATAATCTATAAAATATATCTTTTAAAAGAAAATATATAAAATATAAAATCTAAATGACCCCTTAAGATATTCTGAGAGATTTAAGCAATTATAACAACATATAATTACCAAAAGATAAAAGATCATGACTGGATCTTTTTGCAACTCGTTCTAGTGAAGGAAATCGGACCAAGAAATCGATCGAATTTTCCTACAGGAAAATCGATCGATTTTTCTGGCAATTCGGTCGATTTTCTTCATATGCCATGCAATCTTTCATTTCATCGATTCGTCCCATGTTTGCAAATTGTAAGCGCTCCTTCCTTGAGTTTCTCTCGCTTCTAGATTGGTGAATGATCCATGTAGCGTAGTCGTAGATGCTAAGGAAGGTCCCACATCATATATGTTGTTATTTATTGTATCAACCATGGTAGTCGACAAGTTTACCAACATGTTTCAACCATGGACAATAAATTTGGTTCACGGTCACGAGCGGACAAGCGCATAAGCTTGAGGCACATGTACTCTTGCATATTCTTACAAGTTTTTTAAGGACACATATAGGAGGAACATGAAGATGACGAGTGACTGATCTACGTTATTGTAGGTTCAGTTTTACAATATTTACGTTAAAATATTAATATAGACACATACAAGAAATTACAAAGTGCACAATGCAACACACTCAAACTACGCTCGTTTAAAAAGAAGTATATTTGACGTAGTCATAATTTTTTTAACGTCGGCACTTTTCGATTGCGCCAATCTAATATTTTAGTTGTTTGTTCCTCTAAACCTAATGTAAGTTTAGCAAGAAGTCAATTCTTCCCCAAAGCTTAAGCCTTCCGACGTCTCCGGCTCTCCATCTCCGATGGGTTTCAACACTTTACTAACCAATGCAAATCACCCCAAATCCTTAAATTCGTCCCTTTCTTATTTCAAAGGGTTCTTATTCCCCCCGGTTTACCACTCCCACAACTCTCAAACTCATAGATTTGGAATTTCTTTGTGTCGGTACTCTCCCGATTCTCATCACCAAGTCTTATGGATTTGGGGCCATCAAGTTACCTTGAAGTCTCAACCGTTCCGCCAGATTGACTCGTGCTCAACTTTCATGGGATCAGACAAGTTCAATCGACAAGTTTTCGCTTTTCTGACATCTTATGGAGTGTCCCTACAATGTTGGGCGGGGGAGGGGAAGTTTTGCTTGGGACAGTCTCCTTGGCTATTGCTCAACTTCTCCCGTTCTTCCTTCTCACAATCTGCTTAGCCTCTTTGTCAGAGGAGGTACTCGCGTTTATTTGCGGCAGAACCATTTTTATGGTTATCTTAGAGGTATGTGCTTCTTTTGGTGCGTTTATTTTGCTTTTTCCGATAATCATGGCTTCCTTCTAGTTCTGGTTTGAGTATTTATATTATTTTCATATATGGTTCTCTTCTCAAGTCTTGTATCCTCTTTCCATTCTCTGGATCTACTTGAAGCTTTTACTCCCGTTGGAATGTGTTCTTGACTGTTAATATTTTGGTTTTTTTGGATCAAGTAATGGTGTTTGTGAATTATGATTGTTGATGCGGTATCAATTTCTACATGACTATGTTATGTTTGGACTACCACCCTTTCTTAGAGGTTCTAACAACCTACGAATAGGCTCATAGCCCACACAAACAAACAAATATGACCATGAAAGCTATGAGGAACTAAAACTTCATTCTATCATGAAAGCTAAAATGCATTTTTACAATACATAGTTGATTTGTTGTTTTAATTTAGTTTACTCTATTCTGAATTATGCGTATTGCACCCTTATTTGGTGTACGATTATTGATGGGATTCATTCTCTCCCGAGCTTAGCACTGCGTAGGAAACTGTCTACCAAAAATGTTGTTGCTTGCAACAAGGCTAACATACGAGTTTTTGTTAGACGGATGTCAAAGAGTTTTTACCAGTTTCTAACCCCTACAAGGCTACCTTATGGGTCCCTTCTCAAGTGTTCTTCTATTGGCCCAATTCCTCTATCTCTAATCAATTTCTCTTGATCTTCCATGGTAGATCTGTTCACTCTCTCATCTATTTTGTTCGCTTACGCTCAAAATGTTTTATTGGATTTATGATTCAACCAAACCTAACTCTTACTCTATGATAACTAAGAGGAGTAATCTGCAAAATAATCGGGAATTTTAAATCCCTAAAACTGCAAACAAAAACCTAAAGAATCGACAACAAATGCTTAACAACTACATTACCAAACAAATGGACGAAGCATCTTTTCTGAAACTTTCTCTTCGTATTTGGTTTTCCTTGCACTCAAAATTCTCTCAAATCTCTGAACCTATTGTTTGTTATTGCTTCTGTTTGAAATTTTGTCATGTTGTGGTGGCTAGGGTTTCGAATGTTCTTTTCAACCGGTTAATCTCGGTGGGCCTTAATTACCAGTTATAACGGATTGTCTTCAATCTCGCGACAATATGACTCCATTCTCGGTCTAACGGCACTGCTCTCGGCCTAACGACACCAAAAATCCTCAAAAATAAAAACTAAAAGGGTATATAATTTCGAATGAGTTAATGTTCAAACCTCGACCATGCTTTCCTCGTTTGTTCAAGTTTGGTTTCATCACGGTTCGTATCTACTTTTAAACAAATAAAATAGTTGTTTCAACTTGTTATTCAACTCGCTTTGAACAATTTCCTTCTTACAAATCATTAATCTTTAAATCATCAAGTTATACACCTTTATATATCATGGTACCCGTTTTTTAGCAGTTTTGTCTTCCGAGATATGATATTGTCTTTTGGTGGTAGTTCGAGCGGTTTATCGAGAAGGGGACGTTGATTTGTGATCGACTCTTGATGACTCTATTGTAGTCCAAATCTAAGGTGTCCACAGTTTTTCCCAGGCTTCCTACTTGTGTACTTCCTTCGAAGATAAACGTTTATGCTCGTTGTCTCTTGTGGCTAGATCATCTTGCTTTCTCTTGAAGACTTTTTTTGTTTTCGGGCTTCTTTTGATGTATTTTTGTGTATTTTTTTTATCCTTTGTTGTGTGCCCTTCATGACAGTTAGTCCGTATGCCGATCTTTTTCGCCATTTCGGCGTGTTGTCTAATGGTTCGAACCGCTTTTCATTTTAAAAAAAAAATGTATGTTCCTCTAATTCATCTAAATTTGATATAAACTTATGCGTCGTCACAATGTTGAAGTTAAAAATACAATTGCAAATGTTTTTTTTGTGTGCTTGTGATTCTAACAATCTACAACAACGGTATTATACTTACAATATAATAACCAAAACCCAAATTTTGAATTAACTCCACGTGAAGTAAATATAGTGTTGTGTATAGACATGGGTCCGGTTTGAACCAAACCGCCAAACCGGCGGTTTGTGAACCGGCCCAAACCGGCGGTTTAGGTTTGCCGGTTTGGCCAAACCGTGGGTTTACGGTTTAGGTTTAGGTTTGGCCAAAACCAAACCTAAACCGGCAGTTTACCCCTAACCGGCGGTTTAACCGCCGGTTAGGTTATTTTTTTATTTTTTTTTTAAAAATATTGGACCAAACCGGCGGTTTGGAGATCAAACCGCCAGTTTGGTCCTCAAAACCGGCGGTTAACCGCCGGTTTGGTCCAGTTTTTCAATTTTTTTTTTTTTTTTTTTAATAAACCGCCGACCAAACCGGCGGTTTAGTTTTAAACCTAAACCGCCGGTTTGGATTTTGACGGTTTAGGTTTAGGTTTGCGCCCCACCACTAGTTGTGTATAAGCCTAACTAATCAATTAAACTTACTCGTTGGTCTTATATGTTGTGTTCATGACAATGACATCGGAAACATGTTCAACAAATGCTTGGAGGCCGGATGCACGAGAATATAATCGGGCATTTCATATGATTCCGGATATCTCCTTACGTTCATTTAGTATCCACGTTCCTTCAACGTATGAAATGTTTGTTGGAGTGACCTCTCGTCCTTCGGTTTATTTCATCCTCATCTTGAAACCGGTATTTTAAATGTTCCATATAGAGATCATATTGTATGGGTCGTCCAATTGCATATATTTCAAATTTTCGCTCGGTTTCAACAACGGCCCTAATTCATGCTCCACCTTCTGATATTATATGAAAGTTAACCATCCGACATATGCATATCCCTTTAATTGGTCATGTGGTAAGATGTGGTTGAACATTCTACATATAACTCTCAACAACTATTTTTCAAGCTCAATTTGCGAAAAGTATTCCATTGCTCGGGTGGGGCTCGCTCTGAATGCGCACACATAAATCATGTTTAGGGTAATATTCCAAGTTATAATACACAAATTTGAGGAGGTGATTGAGAGAAATGAGAGTTGCCAAAAGTGACAACTCATAATAATGTTATTGAACACTTGATATGTGTGAGAAACCGACGCTCCAATTATTTGGTTGATTAGCTTACGTGGTGGGCCCATTTCTGTTTCCACATGTGCGCTACCAACACCTACCAATTCTGAACCGGGTTTACCAGTAGGTCCGATGACGAGGATTATTTTGTATTTACTTACAAGTTTTTTCATACTCAAAGAAATGGGATATTTAGGCAGTTCCGATTATTGGATCTTTCTCACTTTTTCGGTCCTTGATTGTTGTGTTTGTACTGTTTCCTTTTTCTGTTTTTTTTTTGTATGACGGTTTGCCCGTTTGCCGTTTGTCGGCCTCTCGATACACCAATTATCTTTGGTGTAATCGAGCCTCTTACCTTCTTCATCAAAAAAAAAAAAAAATATCGGCCCTAAAATATATGTTTAATTTTACAGATATGGTTGGGCAAGGTATTTATATGAGGTAAGGGGTGATTGTATTCAAGCACCTCTATACTTTTTAAACGTTGTAAATTTATTAGAATTAAGATAGTTTGACCTCTAACATCATTAAAAATAAATGAGAATAATTTATCAGACACCTCGAGTCTAATGGATATAGAGACCGGGTTGAATGGAAAATGTGTATCCATCTTAACAATTACCTTACAAAAACCTTGAATTGACCCCAAGTCAACTGCAATCCTCTTTCGACATTAAATTATAAGGGATTTATTTTGATTTATTGGAGGAGATTATTTATGTTGAGGTATTTGATATTAGATATAGATTATAGATTAGGGGCCTGTTTACCAAAGGTTTATAAATCTTTCCTTTAGTTTATAAATTTGGGTTTATTTTTGGGTAGGTGTTTACTTGTGGTTCGATTATTTTTGAACGAGTTTACTCGGGTTTATAAACCTCTAAAAATTAACCTCTTCAATCTAGGGTTATTTTTCATGGATGGGTTTAGTTTTTCTTTATACCTGAAATTGCCCTCGTTCGCATTTTTATAAATCCGACCATAACATTCACACCGTGAAGTTCATTTCCTTCAAAACAACCACATCATTGTCGTCCACAAACTATACCTTCGAGATTATATTCTTCGATTACCCTCCGACTGATATCTAGATTGGATTATTCTTTAATTTTTGTAGGGGTAAAAATGTATTTTGCACTAAAATAAACCCACAAAAAAACATTTAGTAAACATCCTTATCGAAATAATATATATAAACTTAACGGGTTTATAAACCCGAAAATAAACCATAAACCCTTATAAACCCCTAAAAAACACAAACTTTTGGTAAACATGCCCTATATTATTAAAATAATTTATATGAATCCCAAAACATAATCTTCTTCCCCACAAGATTATTGGAGATTAATCTTTAACAGTCTCCATCTAAATTAATAGTCTCTGGTAGAAAGAGATCCAAAATCCAACTAGCTAAAAAGCCCATAAATTATGGAGCCCTTGAGTCTTGTCATAAGAGATCCATGTTGCCCAAAGCAACTCATTGGATGTGTGTTGGGTCAGTTGAGACATTCTGTAACAGCTAAAAAGCCCATAAAAGTGTCATGCTTAATACGTCCTTGCATGTTGAAGTACCTAATTCAAATTCACAGGCCAACTTTTTGCTACGACGATTTCATCCATATTTCAAACATCCGATCCAAAAAAAAATGACGACCAGCATGGGTGAAGGATGGAGCTTGTGGTTGACCGGGATAGAATTTGAGTGAACGTTTCGTTCATTCATCACTCCATCACACACCACCAAACCGACTATTTTCACCCGCCTAAAATTATATTTATTCTTCATATATTACATATAGATCATTAGTAAGATTTTACAATTTTACCGTTTAGTCCTTTAGTTTGCACTTAAACTTGGTGTTAGGGATAATTGCTTGGGTATTCAATTTATTTCGGATTACGTGCATGTAAGGTGAGCAACCGAAATCTCCTTCATCGAACCCGTTCTATCCTTTAAATATAGGAGATTGGGTGCACGTGAGAGTATTGACTATTGTTGATGGACCGGGTGCGATGAATTATTTACCTTAATGGGTTGCGTGATGACCAAAGTTATCAATATACTATTATCCCTATGCACCATACAATCCGGGTCTTTTATTTCGATGTACGATTCTATAAAGTGATTATATAAAACTTTACTTTCAAACTGAATATTTTATGCTCATTTTAACATCTTTTTCGTATACATAGACCTGATCATATTCGGGTACGTAGTCTACCCGGAAAAACGGGCGAGTATGAACAGAGAAATAAGACCAATCCGTCAAGGCCGTCGAGCCAGATCTGAGCACAACTCTAGACCCATCCGGGTTGAAAAGCCCGACCCATCGGCCGGGTAAGAAAAATAAAAAATGTATTATTTTGTATCTATTATAAATACTAAGTATAAACATAGAATATTTAGTATGATTATTATATATTATATATTTTATATAAAATATCTTAAATATAATTTTTTTATTTTTTAAAATCATATTAAAAACAATTTTTTACATATTTTTTTTATAAATAAATGAAAATTGGTACCCACATGCGCGCCTCGCCCACCCACCCGAACGTGCGGGTACGACAATCATTTTAGCCCCGATAGCCATGCTCGGTTCGGGCCGGATATAAACATGTATAGGTATACATCGTTACTAATTAATTCTATAAGTTGTTGAAGAATAAAATAAAATAATTATGATCTATTATTTTCCTCTCAGTTTCATAAAAAGTTTTCACATTTTTTGGAAAGAATACTTGCATTATTTGTGTGAAGCAACTTGCATTGAGCTATCTCGACAGTTAGAGAATAATTCCATTTGCCTGCAAAAAAATACGTTCATTTATTCTCAAACTTAATTTAATTTTTCAAATAAACAAATGTTATTTTCACATGTCCCATTGGTCTATAATCTTTTAAAGATCGAGATGATCGCTCAATTGATTAACTTATCTTCATTTCTGGCTAATATTTTAATTGCATCTCGAACTATTAATTGTTGATAAAAAAAAAAATTCATCAACTTTATATATATATTTTTTCGAAACCGAGGGGGTTTACGTGTTATAATTTGGAAAAGAGTTACAAGAGAAAGAAACATATTGAAGAGATACATGCCCGGAAAAAACCCGAGCAAAGCAGAGTAAGGCTCACTTTGTTCTATTGGACCATATGAGAAGACTAGACACCGAAGATAATATATGCAGAACTGCTCAAACCTTATACGGAAGAGGAGGTTAGAAACACTCTCTTTGACACGCATCCGTCTAAGTCCTCGGGCCCGGATGGATGACGAACTCTCTTTTTCCAACGACATTGGGGTATTATTGGCCCATTGGGGTATTATTGGCCCGGGTATAAAACAATTTATAATCGGGCTTTTCGAAGGTGCAAACTTTCATCCCTCTTTTAATCATACTTGTCTTTCTCTCATTCCGAAAGTCAATAATCCTACTTGTAGGAGAGATTTGAGGCCCATAAGCTAACGTAATGTGAGTTATAAAATTTGCTAAGTTGTTGGCTAATAGATTAAAAAGATGCCTTGATAAGGTCATTTGTTCGTCTCAAAGCGCTTTTGTTCCCGGACGTATTATTACAGATAATGTTATTGCCGTTTTTGAACTCTTCCATTATGTGAAAATGAGGGAGGTAATCAAGGATATATGGCCATGCAACTGGATATGGCTAAGATCTACGACCTAGTGAAATGGAGATACTTGGAATCTTGTATGAGAGTTATGGGCTTCGAGGATTGGTGGATTGGCATCATGATGCAATGTGTGTCCACAATATCTTTTTCGGTGTTAATGGAAGGGGTTCCTACACCATACTTGCTCCCGGGTAGAGACTTGCGTCAAGGTAACCCTATATCATCCTTTTTGTTATTTATTTTTGTTGAGAGACTCTTTAAAATGATTAGAGAAAGTGAAAGAAGGGGAGGAATACAAGGTACACATATTGCAACGTATGTTCTTAGAATTTCTCACATTTTTATTTTTTTTTGCAGATGATAGTGTGATTTTACGAAGGCGCCTTGTCAACAAAGTAGTGAGATTGTCAATACCCTCCATGAGTACGAAGCAATTTCGGGTCAATAGGGAAACTTTGCAAAGCTGGAGCTGTCTTTTAGCATTGTCAAAGTCCGTTATAGACGGACCAATAGAGCGGGGTTCGTGTACATACGAGCGCACATGCGCATTAGGCTCAAGCCCAACACATAAACCCGATAAGGTTCCATCCTAAAACCAATTGACAATAGGTGGAGTAGCTCATCGACCTTATATACTAGGCTTGGAGTGTCACAACTTTTTTACGTTGGAACTTATCATCTCCAATAGAACCTAAAGGGATGGAAGGAAACTATGTTGAGTAGGGCTCTTTAAAGGCTGATCCCTTCGTACACGATGTCGTGCTTTCAGATGCCTAACGGGGTCTGTCATGATATTGAGAGTTTGATGAGCCAATTCAGGTGGGCACTAATGGAGGAACTCGCAAGATACATTGGATAGGCTTAAAGTGGATGTGTAGATCCAAGGAAGACGGTGGAATGGGTTTAGGGACATGAATGCCTTAAACCTTGCTCTTTGGCCAAACAGGGATTGTGGATTTTGACTAATCCTGATTCTCTCCTTGTCTGGATCCACAAAGCTCGTAATTTCCCTAAGTGTCCGTTTATGCAGGCACAAAATGGTTATCGACCTAGCCATATTTGGAGGAGTATTTTGGATGGTAGAGAGGTTTTGTCACATGGCCTATACTGGAGTGTTGGTAGTGGAGCATCACTATCTATTTGGCATGATCCATGGCTTCTTAGGCCATCCTCGGGAGTTCGGAGGTTTGAAGGATCCTTCCTTGCTTTGATAGGGCTCAAAAACAATCAATGGCGGTGAAGCCTTGGTTTGAACTACTCAAAGATGATGTCTCAAAAATGCACTCTTTTGTGGCTCATTTGACAGCTCTCCCATGGTGGTGGATCAGCCCTCCGATAGGGGTATTAAATTTAAACTATGTACCTCAGTACGACCAACCGGAAGGTGCGAGGTCCTCAGGTCGGTGTGGTTGCACGTAACAACCTTGGTGTGGTGTTGTTTGCCTCGGTAGATGTGGCTGAAGGTGAAGCCTTGCTATGGGCTCTCCAACTAGCTTTGGAGAAGGATATTGGAACATACCAAATATATGTGTTTCGGACTCGGCTTCGATCATTACAATGCTCAAACAGGGATCACCACACCGGGGCTTCATGGGGAATGTTCTGACTGCTCTACGAAAAGCGTCAAGGGTTTGTGTCATGTCAATGGTCTTATGTGCGCAGGGATGGTAACAAAGTGGTGATAACATTGAAAGATATGTGTTTTCTACCGTAAAAGTCATGCAGCTTTACACACCTTTTAACAATATACATATATCAGCTTATAATGTATAATGCATTCGTATTATATTTTTGGTTATTTCACGTTTTAAGCATTCAAGGCCTATTTCGAGACATTTATGTCCCATTCACCTAACTATGCATAAAGATCTCGATATTCTCTGATGTCAAGTGGCGCAGTTTCGATATCCTATGTGATTGAGGATATACTGCTCGAAAAGCCGAATAATCACCTTGGATGCAAGCCAATAACCACCTTACAACGGAGGAAAAAAAACATACAAGCATGGGTCCAGTGAATTCGATATCCGAATATAATACATCCGATCTCATATCTTTGCAGGGAGGTTGTTGTTAACTATTTAGATTAAAACTTTCGCGATCAACTGACTAGCCAATAAATGTCCTTTTTATCACGATTCATAACAAATCTTATCTTTTCTTTCCTGATGGATTGTGTAAGGTGATTTCGGAGGATGATGTGGATGAATGAAGTTTATTTTATCAAAAAAATAAATAAATGTCTAATATTTCAAAATTATGAAAAATCTCGCATACAAATCATGAATTTTATATATATTAGAAAGTCGGAATGATCCATTTTATGTAAACATGAATTAGTTTTATATTATAATATAAAAAATTAGGTAAATGTTTTATAGGTGAACTTAAACTTAAAATACATTTAGGTATAAAATACTTCATAGCATAAACTAATTTCTAATATATATATAAATAAAATCTTATAAAAATAAGTATTATTCTCACGTGAACATTAACTTTATATGAATGAATACAGATGCAGTGGTATGGTCTCGTTTTTATTTCCCCATACTGTACGTAGACGTTATTACAAGTGAGGTGGTGCGTGCATGCATGCATGGCGATCGATACAGCTACCCACAATAACTCAATACTCATCACAAAAGTTTTAACTCAGGTTGAGTGAATCATTTATATGGAAGGTCGTGGGACTGCTAAGCTCCTTTCATGTCATCAAAATGGCAGTAAGAAGCGCTTTAGTAGCCATGGGGTCGACGCCTAAATCCAATCCGTTATCTTTTTATTTTTTCCTGTCTTTAAAACGACGTCGTTTTGGCTTAATGAAGGGCTCCGGAGGTCCTCATTGACTGGATTTTGGTCTATGACAGCGCGCCACGTGGCGGGGTTTTAATAATTTTAAAACCCTATTCCGTATAAATATTAATTATTAAATTAAAAAGTTATTTTTGAATAGGATTTAATTTTATCTATCCAATGACACCCATTTTGCATATGTTTCGATAAAAATTTGTTTTGACTTCTTGTAATGTATATAAGTTTTACGTAGTGAACATTTAACGTTTTAAAATTTATTTTTTGCATAAGACTTTATTTATATTAATCAAATATGATATTTATTTATTTTATATATGTATTTGAATTTTTTTTAAAAAAAAAAACACAATTTAAAATAGATATTAAACATAAATTGATCGAGACATTAACTTACAAATAAAATTCCAATTTTATAAGAAAACAACTAATTATACATTAACTTCAACATACACTTAACTTATAACATAAGATTGAAATAAAACACAAATATTTTTGACTTCTTGTAACGTATATAGGGTTTTACGTAGTGAACATTCAACGTTTTGAAATTTATTTTTGCATAAGACTTCATTTATATCATTAATCTAATATGATATTTATTTGACTTCTATATGTATTTGAATTTTAATAAAAAACACAATTTAAAATAGATCTTAGACATAAAATGATTGAGACATTAACTTACAAATAAAATTCTAATTTTAAAATATATTTACATTTTAAATTTTCTGGCTAATGTTTATTATAATAATACTAGTAATACTATTTAATAATAAATGATATATATATATATAATTTATTAATTTATTAAAAATAAATAAATAAGTAAAAAGTGAAAAATAGTAGCTCAGGACTACCTGTTGTGGATGAAAATAAATGAAAAGGTGAAATGGGACTACTAAGTTGACGTGGTAGGAATTTTGCTGATGCGACAGAAAAATTTTAGTAGCTCCGGGGCTACATGTGTAAACACGTGATGATCCAATTTGATAGTGAGAAATTAAATGCGAATGTCGGTTCTTATATATTCAATGATTTTTTTTAACTAAAAATCCTACAAATTTATGATCCACTAAAAATAAAAGTTGTAACTTTTTGTAAATTTCAAGAATATAATTAATCATATGAATAACCAACGTGAAACACAAAATAATTACATTAGCCAATGTGCAATTTGAAAACCAACATTACATCTCAGTGTGGGAACATTGTCGCCATCTTTTTTCTTTCACATTGGCTCTCAACCTAAAAATAATTAGAAACAATTTGATTTACTAGACTTTTTCTAGTTTTGTGTTTAGTAAATATACCCCTTCAGAGAAGAATGTGTAGAGTTTGAAAATAAATACAAAAGGTTGGAGTACATTTACTTAATTGAAACATTGAAAAACCTAGTTACTACTCTACTTTTTCAAAAAGACCTAGTTACCAAAATTGTCCAAAATATTATTGTTTATTCGTGTAAAATAAAACTCTTCATTCATTCACGTAAACATAATTATATACTCGTGTTAACATATCTGTTCATTTGCGCAAAAACATATATATATATATATATATATATATATATATATATATATATATATATATATATATATATATATATATATATATATATATATATATATATATATATATATATATATACCATTTGAGCCAATAAGTTGTGTTATAAGAAACTATGGGTAGTTATCAAACAAGTTAATGGATGAACAACACTCTAAATTTAAAATAAAAAATTAATTAAATGTCAAATGAAGATAATAAAATATTATTTAATTACGGTTGGATTTTTTCTATGCGGATTTGGTAGATTTTTTCCTCCTGAACTTTTTTATTATATTAAAATATTAATAACTATAATTGTGTCATGCTCCGATCACAACCTCTCGTCTATAAATTCAAGTTATCCAACGATTCTTACAAGTTTTCACACCTTACCGAAATAAAGTTTCTCACATAACATGATCAGACAACGTGTTTGCAGCTATTTGCTATATTGTTGCATTCGACAAGCTAAAATTAACCTTACTCTTCAACGCTCCATAATTATGAGCGCTTTACCTAGATAGCTAGGTAATACTTTGAGACTTGTCGACAAACCTTGCCTTTATATAACTCAATGAGAGCTTTACAAATAAAAGCTATTGAAGTGGATTGTGGTTGATGATGCATGTAAGGGGGTCCATGACCACCTTCTTCACGGGAAAGTTCTAGAACTTTCCATACTTAAATTTTCCTATATACTCTAGACATTTCCATACGACTCTAAGTAAGTCTACAAGGTCCCACCAAGTTGTAGATGTCACTGTTGTATTCCAAGGATATTCGCCTCATTCCATAAAATTCTTTACCACTTTCTGAAATATTCAACATTTTGTTGGAAGGTTCCAACACCTTTCGAAATGCTCCGCTTCTTCTAGAATATTCCTACACCTTCCGGAATGTTCTATAACCTTTTGGATTCCTCTTAAGTATTTTAGATCGTTCTTGATCATCCGGATCTTTCTGGCACCCTCGTAATTTGCATTCCATTAAGACAAGCATTATATGACTTGTGCTTCTTATTACATACTTTTTTTTATGTCCGCCTGAACTTGTCTAATGACATCTCGTGGCGACAATTGCATTGGTCGTGTCGGCCTTATATCGGTCAGACACATGCTTTTTAAGTTATTTTATTTTATTTTTCTCGATAAAAAAAAGATAAATTTTTTATTTTTTATTTTTTATTTTTTTACATACGTGCATTTGTAATATGTGCAACACTTTTGTACCAATACGTGCAATACTTAGTATGAATACGTGCAACATTTTATATCAATATGAATTTTAAAATAAAAATGCTTACAAAAAAAAAGATAAAAATCAAAAAAATTAAAATGAAAATTTAGAAAAGCAAAAGAAAAGTTGTGAATATTTAGATCTTCACTTTTTTTAAGAAGTTCAAGTCAGACATGTGTTTAGAGAAATCAAATGTGTTACTGACCGATTGACTCATTTGGAAATTTCAAACCCCAACACACCCTTTTCTGACGATTATGAATTTCATGTTTTTATCCGCTAGGATGCTTTAGGATGAACTACCTTTAGAAGATAGCCTTTCCAAACCTCTTTCCGTTTTCAAAAAAGGTGTGACTATTTGTTAAGTGCGAGGTTAAATAATACATGAGTGGTCACGATTAACTCTTTTTTGAGAAGAATGAGATACTAAAGCTTTTTTTGTATCGGTGATACAAATTAGGCTCCTTAGTTTTCTTAATTATAATTAAAGGTAAAAACGTTGGTTTATTGGCTGTAAAATATAAAACAATTATTTAGGGGTGGAAATGAATCTCGGTTAATCCCATCCCGTCGCGGTCCCGTCCTGATCCCGCCGGGATTTGAAAAAAAAAATGTGTATCCTGTCCTGTCACGTGAAAAATTTACGGGACGGAAACTTTTCATCCCGCTTAATCCCGTCCCGCATATATATAAATAATATTTAATATTTTTATAAATATTATATAGATGTATAATATTTATAAATTATAATTTTATATTAATAAGAATTATAAAATTAATAAAATACTACAAGAATGTTATATTTTGCAAATTATCAGTTATAATTTACATGTAAAAAAAATGTTATCATTAGTGTAGTGCGGTGTTAGATTTTTTGAATGTGAATCGGTGAGACACACTTTGGTGTAACTTGTATTCGTTTTGAATGTACTACCCACTAATGTAGGCCTCTTGAATCGGTGATTCAGTATTGAGTTTTTTTTTAATAAGTCTTTAAACATGAGAGAAAATAAGAACAAATGTTGAATATAACCGGTGCATAATTCTTACGGGATTAGAGACAACTAGTAGAAAGAACCAAGAATGAAACTTGTTAGCCTAATTATGGATATAGATGATTAAAACAAGTGGACCACCTATTTTTGCCCAATTTAATATTACTCAACATTATCTTCAATCAAATTAGCATACCCATTAGCCATACATACTTTTTCCAATCATGTTAGATAATTGTCTAATCAAAAACACTACAGATAAATGGGGCCTCCATTAATTTGGTCCTTGGTATTAAATATTTGTTTTTTTTTAACAACATAAAATAAATGCTAAACTCAAAACAAACGCTAAGGTAATCACGATTTATATCATATTCAATTTAAATAATAACATTAATTAACTATCATTTATTTTCGGATTAACATTTTTCAATAAAAAAAAAAGTGGACTTTAAGATATAAAGTAGTCTATTTGTTTTTTTCGGTACTTTTAAGAAAAATGAATGATTTTTTTAATGAAAAATATGAACTCGGATTTAAAAATGTAAATTAGTTGGCTGAATTTGCAATGTGAGCCTTTTACAATGTAGAGTTTAGATTTAGGGTCTCTCATCATTTCATTTAGAAAATTGGCTCATATTGTAGAAAAAATCAGAAAAGTAAGGGACATAGGTTTCATTTGATTTGATGGGTGACATGTAAAAAAAATCAGAAAATAGTCCAATCAGTCAGCCCATCTTTTTCCCTCCTTTGTCCCTTCTTCTTCTTCCCTCCTTTCATTTATTTCTGGGTATCCATATGCAGCTCTTTTCTTCTTCCCATTGAAACGCAGAAATCTGGATTGCTTGTTGAGCTTCTTCTTCACCGGAATGTATTTGTGGGTAAGCAGTGTTTGTTCCTATTTTTGGGTAAGCAGTGTTTGTTCCTATTTTTTGGTAATCTCAAACTTCTTGGGTAATGTATTTGTGGGTAATCTGAAACTTCTCATCTCTTCTTTTTGTGAATCTAAAACAGTGAAACATCTTATTTTATTTGTGGGTAAGCAATGTTTGTTTACATTTTCTATTTGTGGGTAAGTAGTGTTTGTTTGTATCCATGGATAATCTCCAACTTCTCATCTTCCTGGGTAATGTATTTCGGGGTAAGCTGAAACTTCTCATCTTCCTGGGTAATGTATTTCGGGGTAATCTAAAACAGTCAAACTTCCTAGGTAATGTCAAACTTCTTGGGTAATCTATTTCTGGGTAATCTCAAAATTCCTAGGTAATGTATTCATGGGTAATTTATTTGTGGGTAAGCAGTGTTTTTTTTCCCAAAAAATTAACATCAAATCATTTAAAAAAAAAAGCCTGCACCCCTCTCTTTTCAATTCAATATCTACAGTAGCCTAGTTTATACTTTTCAGACCTATTTTATGTAGTAAATTTATTAGAGGCCCATTTCACAAAATGAAAAATTTTGGGTCCTCTTTCTCTCATTATTTCAAATTAGTTTAATATGTGGTTTGAAATGACAAATCACTTAATATTCAATTATTAACCGTTGATTCCTTTCAGCGAAGAGCTATCCGCCGTTGATTTCATAACGCGTGGCTGTAACTCAGTGTGCGCCACCATTCTGTTATTAGCCGTCACGAAACCTCATTTAATCCTTATCTGTCACCCGCATGTCATTTTATCAACTTCATTTAAACCCTAATCGAACTCATTTTACACTCACCGCTCTGTTCTCTCTCTCTGTTCGCTTTGTATCTTCGTTGAACTCTCTCTCTCTCGTTTCCACAAAGATTCTTGTGTTTCTAGATTTCATGCATGGTCATCATTTTCCTGTTTTCGAATTTGTTTTCTCATTGATTACTTCGAGTTCCTTTAATGGCGGAACGGAGTCGGAGATTTGTAATCGGTTACGCTCTAGCGCCTAAGAAACAGCAGAGCTT
Organism: Fagopyrum homotropicum; assembly: GCA_033239125.1. NCBI lineage: Eukaryota > Viridiplantae > Streptophyta > Magnoliopsida > Caryophyllales > Polygonaceae > Fagopyrum > Fagopyrum homotropicum. Next base: position 11,630,067 of record BSWB01000001.1, read on the forward strand.
CATCCAAGTCTCGCTAGTCAATCTCGCTAGGGAGCGAGGAATTGATTTGATCAAAATAGACACCGAGAATCCGTTGATCGAGCAAGGTACGTTCGATTGTGTGCTTCACAAGCTGTACGGAGACGATTGGAAGCATCAGCTTGCGGATTACAAGGCTAAGAATCCGAATGTCGTAATCGTTGACTCTCCTGATGCAATACAGAGGCTGCACAATCGAATTTCGATGCTCCAGGCCGTCTCGGAGCTCAGGATTGCGCATAATGGTAGCGAGACCTTTGGTGTACCGAAACAGATTGTCATATATGATGTCAATAGTCTTCTCGATCCTCGTTCTTGGCAAAAATTGAAGTTTCCGTTGATTGCGAAGCCTTTGGTGGCTGATGGTAGTGCGAAATCGCATAAGATGTGTCTGGTTTATAATCACCTAGGGTTGGCGAATCTTAGACCTCCGATTGTACTTCAGGAGTTCATCAATCATGGCGGAGTGATCTTCAAGGTGTTTGTGGTCGGGGAGTATGTAAAATGCGTTAAGAGAAAGTCATTACCTGATATTTCGGAGGAGAAGTTAGAAAGTTTGGTGGGATTGCTTTCATTCTCACAGGTATCGAATCTGGCTTCAAATGAAAGGACAGAAGAGAAGTATTACAAGAAAATGAAGTTGAATGATTGCGAAATGCCACCTCAAGCATTCATCACTGATATTGCCAAGGGTCTGAGGGAGGCCTTGAAATTGAATCTCTTCAATTTCGATGTGATAAGGGATTCGAGAAACGGGAGTCGATATCTTGTGATTGATATCAATTACTTTCCTGGTTATGCAAAAATGCCTTCATATGAGTCTGTGCTGACTGATTTTCTGTGGGATGTGATGATTAAGAATGAGGAAGCAATTGCAAAAGAACAAGTGACTGGAAGATGATGAATCTGTAGATTGCTTGTTTAGATGCTGGTACTGAGAGAATTTGAATCATGTATATTCTACTTTGGCTCCAGATAGCAATATCTGGAATGCTTCTATGTTTAGAATGTGATTATTTTAGGAAGTTTTATTGTAACCTAATTTTTGGCTTTTTTGGGCATTGCAACTTCTGTAGTGTCACTGGATACCCATCGCTATATATTGTAGCACAACTTCTACATCAATATGTTTAAGATAATGTCATCAATTGGTAAATTTTATGATTTGATAAGAATTGTGCTTTGCAATGTTTAAGCATATGTAGTTCTCATCAAAACCCATATACAGAAACATTTTTAGAGCTTTGAATAGAAGACAGCTGAAACAGTGAAACCTCCCTCGGTTGGAGCTGTTTGCAAATTATGTTGAGGACTAGTAAGTTAATTTTGCTCTTTGTTTATAAAAAGTACGTTTTGAAGTTGTTTCATGCTTCCAAACGTCGGGTTTTTTTGATAATATAAAGCAATTCGATGAAGTAGTCGAAACATCATCTAATGGATCGAAAGGTTGAAAGAAACCGTCAGATGGACAAACTGTCATGCATGAAGAGCGAGAAAAAACAGAAACATCATCTTCAAGGGAAGGGAGAATATAACGTTTGTCGTCGAAGAGCAAAAGACGGGAGTTTGGGGAACAATTGTTGACACCTCAAATGTGGACTCGAATAAGAGCCTTTAGGAGTCGATCACAAATCCATGACTCCTCCAAGACAAACAACTCGGACGACCACCAATAAAACTTTTTCAAAACCCGGAAGAGTCAACCGTAAAACACGGAATACTTAAAATACAAGTGAATAACTTTGAAAAAGAGGTCGCAGAGAAGCACAAAATATTCCTAAAATTGGAGCTTGTTTCAATTCATGTCCCCGAAGGTTTTCAAATGTTATTATCAAAGCGTCATCTTGTTCATTTTGTTATAAGATGACTTTTTTTATTTGATTTGTTTTTGTTTTTTTTACTGTTATGATTTTTGCTTACTTCACGGACAGAAATGGGTTTCGATCTCGAAAACAGCATGGAAAACCAGATACAGGGAAGATGGGGTTAGCTGTAGCACCCCAAGTTTTGGGAACTCGAAGCGCTACGGGTTAGGACCGCACAATGGGTCCGACCCTCAGAGTAGCAACGACACAACGAATCTTACAATAAGGTAAAAACAAATGAAAACAAAACTCAATATAAAACCAAAGGTTTAAACAAAATGAAGCGTAAAAGACTCGCAGCCGAGTACAAAACAAAAAGAAACAACAACAAAAATATAAATCCGATCCCGTCCTATAATGTACGGGAACCCCGGCTGACCACACCATCCGGATTACTCAGCAGCGTCGTGAATCTGTGGAACATCTACAACATCGGTATAAACCGTTAGCTAACATTCTAGGAATCAGAAAGAAAGCAAAGGCACAAACACACATAAGGTAAATAAAACACATAGCATGCTCACACAACAACCGGTTATTATCTTTCTTTAGGTTATCCAATTACTAATTCAACTTATGGTTGTTACACGAGTATCACTACGATCTCGCCTCCGTCCCCTTTCAGAACTTATGCATCCTTCTGTCACCTACTGGACTGGTCGGAAGAGCGCCTCCTAGTTTCCCCACTCTGAACTGGACAAGCGGTAGCCGCCCGATTATAATACACTTGGGCCAATTAAGGTATAACAAAGGTGAATCCTATTCCGGTTATCATTAATAACATGATAAACAACACAAACAAGCCAATACAAAACCAATACGCGAAATGAAGCTAAGTAAGTCCAAGGGACTTACCTCACTCGAAGGTAAACTCAAAACTCAACTAACACTCGGGAAAGCCTCAGGAAAGGGACACAAGGAAGCCTGTTCACACAAGCATCACGAATCAAGAACCGAAACGAATGCTAGAAGTCTATAATTTTTAGTCTCCATGATCTCTAAGAGATCAACACTAGTTAAGGTCTCAACCTTAGTCTACAGAACACTAAGGGTCAACAACATCCAAAAGGAACAAGGAAAGGAACGAGGAAAGCAAGGAAGGAAGCAACTCACAAGAACGGGAGATACTGTAGAAGAAACCGTGGGGGCGGCTTAACAAAGGCGCATGGACGGCACGTGACAGAGGCGCATGGACAGCTCTGTGCAAGCGCGGGGGCGGATCTTTGACAGAAGCTACTGTCGGCTTCTCGATAACAGCAGAACAACGACAAGGCTAAATCTTGCTCTTTCACTACTCTTCACACTTCACAACTCAACCAAGGGAGCCTGTGAACATCAAAGGATCATCAACGGAATGCTCCACAAGAATCAAGGATATATCAAACTTGATTCTTGGAGAAGAAGAAAAGGGGAAACGAAAGGGAGAATGAAACAGAAGAGAAACAAGGTTCAACAACACATGAACGTGATGAAGAACAAGAGAATATGAACTTACACGTTCAGAAGATCACAGGGAGCAAAGGTGATGGCTGCAGCTCTCAAGGGTTGAAGAAAGCGTACGCAAGAAACGGGAAAAAGAGGAGAAGGAAGGGAATTTATAGAAGAGAAAGAAAAAATAAAAGGAAAGACGTTCTAGGGTTTAAAAGATCCAGGAAAGTCGTCCAAAGATAAGAAGAACGGATCTTCTAAGATAGGAAACAAGATAGAACCGAAAAAGGAAAGAAGATCTTCGCGATCTGTGGCAATTCCGCAGGGGCGGATTGCCCGTGCCGCAGGGGCGGCCCCTTGTCACCGCCCCGCGGTGACAGACACCAAGGCCGCTGGGGCGACCTTCTTCACCGCGGGGACGGTGAAGGTCAAAACTGAGATCTTACATTAGCGAAAAGAATGTGGTGAAAGGGATTTATGTAGGAATTGAAAGTGGGGAGCCAATATCTTGGTTAGTTAAGCCGGAGGTAAAGACGATTCTCACCGAGTTGAAGGCGGAGAAGAGGGCATCACCCAACAACGTTAGACATAGAAAGCAAAGTTGAGGGGTTCCCTCAATACGAAGTTAATTGGTTGGTTAAGATGCTGGAATTGAAGATGGAGAAGAGGGGATCACCCGGCGGCGATGAGCCATAAAAGACTTTGACAGAAGATATTTGAAGTGGGAACTGGGAAGACAACCCAAAAATACGTTTGAATGTTTTCGGCAACCTTACTTTGAAAGTTTGTGTTTGAAAGAGTGGCTTGAGTTTAATTAAAAATAAGCCCAAGTAAATCAAGCCCAACAAGACAAGCAAACGGGCTTAGTTTTTGGACTATTTTGTTTTAAAAGTTCTATATAAAAAAAACCCCTACATCCACTACAACAACAAAAAGCGTAACCGCCAAAGGAAATTGATAATCACCGATCGATACATAAGCAAAAACAAATAAGGTGTTAAAAGCTTGATCTAGAGATGGAAGAAGTTTTAACCAAAGAAGATATGAATCGTCTTTTATCAACATGGGTTTATGGTTGAAACATGTATGATCAGCCATTGCCATTAGGCACAAAACGGCACATCGTCAAAGATTGAACCAGAAGCGGTGCCCGTGGCAAGAGGAACCGAATATGAGGCCGACAATCTTTGAGGCTCCTAACTTCGGTTGTAACTGGATTATTTGGCGGAGGCTAGTTTGAAAGTGGTCGGTTTAGACTAAAAAAAGGCAAGAAGATCTTGGTTCATAAAAAGAAAGGCTTTGAGTTTTTGAAAAATTGTTCGATTGATAGTTTTTTGGGTCCATCTTGTTTGTAAATTATGTTGTGGATTATTCAATGTTGACTCTCATAGAGTTCTTCCCAATGTAATAGATTTGTGTGTTTGTTAAAATTTTGTTTTGGAGATCATCCCACACTTTTGATTGAGTTGTTGACATGCTAGAAAACCAAAATCAATTGGAAGAGAAGAATAGAGATTGAATTAACATAAGTAGAGGGGGTTAAATTCATGTCTTAGCTTTTCACTAAATTCTTTTGATAAGGGGTTAACTCACCTTCTTGTGTAAGAAGGGTGTTAGTATTTGAAGCTTTTGAGGAACTACATAATAGTTCTTAATTTTATTTTCATCCGCTTGCAACTCAAAGAACTTATTTTCCTCCTCGTTCCCACGATTACATGAACTCCCAACGACTCTTTTCCTTCCTTTTTCCATCCTTTGCAGCATTCTTTCCGGAGGGACGACTTACATAAGCCGTTTGTCCGATAAATGTCATATTATCAGGTGTAGCAGCACCGTTGGGAGTAGACGGGTTGGAACTTGAAGAGTAGGCTCCGACTTCATTTACATTGGAATGTTTTGAGCTTCCTTCACTTTTCTCATCAAGTTTCCTAATCATCGTGAACCACTTTGGTACATTTTGAAGCTCACACGAACAATGCTCAAATCTAAAGTTCTCACCCATATCGAAAAGGTAAATAACATGTGTCATTTCAAGTACAGTCGTATCACTTTGTCTACTTATTCTTCGATTGGATGCATGCTAAGTAACATCCAACATTTTTCTAGTTTATGTGGATATTTTGTGTCATCTTTGTTTTACAGAGCGTGAATCCCTTTCAACCCAATTGTCGTCATTCTCCACTCTTCTATTGTTGCAGTATTCTGTAACCGTTCCCAAAAATTGCACCATTTTGATCAGTATGACAACATTGTATGTGCTGGTGTTGATCCATACACTAACAACTCTTCTCCTTGGTTCCATTTTACTCGTTGACACTCGTGAGAGGGGTTAAGGTAGGACTTATTTCTTCTAGACTCACCACTTGTTGGTTTGAGCTCATTCATTGGGTGCTTCTATCTAAACCATATTGGTTTGTTGGAATAATTTCATATAGCACATATAATGTTGTTGAATATGTTGTAACTAATGCATATAAAGGTAGAATTCCAGGACAACAATTTTCTCTAAGATGAGTGATACTTGATAGAAAGACTTGTTGTCTAGAACAGCCCAAATAAATAGAATTTCATGATCCACACACCAAGCATAGATAGTAAGACTGAGAATAACGTAGCAGCTCAATGTGATAAATGTGCGTATACTTATAATAAACAAAAAGTCACACATGAGAGAGTGGTACGAGAAGAAATTACATCAGTAAGAGATAGCTAAGGACACAAGTCATCATAAGCTGACACATCCCAGGGAGTCGAGGATGTTGTGATTTTAATACTATTGCATCAACGTAAAATTTTACTTAACATTTGCATTTATCAGCTTATTCCACCCAGATAATGTCCGTATTTAAAGGTAAGGTAAATTCCAGATGGTGCCCCCGTGGTTAGAGGTTTTCCGAATTTTGCCCAACAGTTTTTTTTCAGTTCGGATGGTGGTTAAGATGAGAAAAATTTATAATCGATTAGGGTTCGGGTAACTGAAAGGAACATTAGTTTCTGATTTAATATATTATTGTTTGTACATGTTTTTTTGTGCATCAATGCATTTGTTATTTGGAGTATGATGCATTTGCTATTGTCCTAGCAATAAATGTAAGCAACATCAATAGGATGTATTTGCTGTTATTTAGATGCCTTCAATTTCATTGTAGTTGCTAATACATATGTGTTTGCTGATGTTTTTGCAAGCTATTTCTGGATGCCTTTCAGTTTCTGATTTTAGTTGCTATTATATACATCCTGAAACTGAAGGCTTCCTTATCAACAAATGCATCTTATTGATGTTACTATCATCTACACAAAATCAATCTTTGATCCACAGCAGGTCTATGCATATGGATAGGAAGCTTTCTTTAGACATCCTTACAATTCAAAATGTTACACAACAACTCTTTGCATCAGGAAACACTGGTTACAAATATCATCAAAGAAGATAGAAAGAACAGGTTACTAAAATCAGTAGAGTCCGGATTTGCACAAAAATCAGAGTTAGAAAATTGGTAAGATAATCATAAACAAGAAAACAGGTTACTATAATTATAGACTCAGTTAACGAAAGCACATGTTGCAAAACTAACATTCTTGTCACCAGTAAAAGAAGATTGAAAGAACATTACCGGTTTTATAAAATCGGTTTATGGAACCATGTTGTAATGAAAACAGTTCAGGAAAAAGAAAACGAATGCTTGTTCATGAAAATTCAGCATTCATAAAATCTGTTTACTAAAATCATAAAATCAGCGTTATGAAAATTCAGCATTCATAATATTCAGGCACATATATAGTCAGCTCCAAACAGGCAGCCATAAAAAATAGAAACAACCCGTTTGCAAGCTAAAGTTTGCAAAACAGACTAGTTTGCAGAAACAAACGTAAAAAACCCAACAGTTTGGAGGAACAGATTACTATATGCAGAAGGAAGTATAGAAATTGCCTCATGACCAACAACAAAAATTGAAACTGAATTACCAATAAAAATCGAAACAGAACTAGAGAAAACTGTGAACAAAAGAAACAAAAACACAAACTTAATATATGCAAAAATGGAAACTTAATATATGCAAATTATGAACTAAAACATGAAAAAATAGAAACTGAATTTCTCACATCTTATAATCTACCAAGAAACCGAAAACATCAGAAAGAGGGATTAGGGCTATAGGTTTTCAAACCTGGAGAAGGTTTCTGTCACTAATTTCTTTGAAAAGTTCTTAATATCAAACACAGTTAGCCACCAATAACGAGCAAGCCAGCACCTCTTAAAAACAACTTCTTCATGCAACGTTATTGAGTACTTCATTCGTTTTTGTGCAACTAGTATCACATGATTAAAGATGGTAGAAGAATGGAGCAGACCATCTCCTCCTGAGTCAGAATCATTCTGTGTCATGGTTCAGAGAACTTTTTGCCTCAGAATCTACTTCTTGAAGATGGATTCATTGTTGTTGCAACTTCTTCTTTAAGGTTCTGAGTCCAAGATGCCACAAACGTAATTAAAAGCAGTAAGCAACAAATGCAGTATAGAAAATGGTACAAGGATCAACCAGCTAGGACCTTTTACCTCAAGCTCTGAACGGAGAGTTGCCATTTCTCCATCATTACCATACTTCTGTTTTGCAGCCTTAAGAGCAGCCTGTGCAGATCATACATTTAGAAGAACAAAAACACATTGGGGATCATTGCTTTGAGAAGAATACAAATCTTAACAGAACATATTAAAGGGATTCTTATGTCCCCTTTGAAGCTTAATCCATTTATGTGACACTATGCTAGTTATAACATAATAGAACTCAAAAGTTTACAGCGCAATAAATAATATAACATAGTGCCAGTCAAAGTACACCTCTCTTTGACGCAACGCAGCTTCCTTGCTGCCAAGGATACATAATTGTACCAAAAAAGTTTGTTACCAAAATACATTATTGTAACTTAAGATTGAAAGGCAAAACAAAACAAGAGAAACTAACAATGGAAAGTGGGCACATTTCAGCCGTATCACATTTACAATATCATCATCATCATCATCATCATCTCAAATTTAACAGCAAAGTTCCGCTAAGAAACCGGAAAACTAGATCCTATTGTGTTTGTAACATAAATTACAACGCAACACGGGTTAGCACCCAGGTTGACCTATGCTAGTGTATTTAGTGTCATAGCCGGCATGCCTCTCTTTCACCTTCTAGCTGACTCCCAAATCTCCAATGAAGTGTTTAAGGATGATTTATTTAGATAATAATTATGATCTTGAATTCTAAATTAGCAAACTGGAGACAATGCTTTTGAACTAAGAGTAAAGCTATCTTTGATATACTGCTTGAGCTACAAGTATACAACAAGCATTCAGGTTCATCCATCATCCATGTTTCATTGGGTACCAGCAGTTCCTGAAAATCACAACCAGCCAAATGACCAATCAACATGAAATTCAGTAAGTCAATTTTGATGGAAAAATTGTTAAAATTAACACCAACACATATGCAAATGACAGATGAAGATTCATATCATCAACAACACAGACTGTAGGACTAAGAATTCAGCTATTGACCACTGTTCTAACTTGCAATGTTTCTTTTTTGGTATGCTACTTTCTTTCAGGGCTCCTTTGGTTGTATCAAAGGGAAAAGAAACGGAATGGAAACAAATCTGGACCATTATATATACTTATTCATTAGTCCTATAGGGTGCCCTAAAACCACTATTTTTGTGCAATTTCAAGTGAATGAGAGGTAATTGATAAATTTTGAAACACATAGGGATACAAAATGGGCAAAGAAAATGAATTTTATACTTAGAATGGAAAAAGGCTCCAGATAGGGATTATTTTTATAAATGAAAAGAGACATGGAAGTAAACTATATTCCATGATAACAACCAAACGGCCCATTAGAATGAGTAGAAAGGGAAAGAAAAGGGTAGGGAAAAGTCCATCTGTAGGAGTTAGAAATCATACAACTTCCAATAATCCCCACAAGAACACCAACATATATGCAAATGAAGGATGTACACAAATATAACCAGCAGAAATGCAGATGAAAGATGTTTCTTATTTTGTGTCCTAATTCTAATTGGAATGGCTAGGAAGTAGGAAGAGACAGGAAAGAAACAAAACATACCATTACCAATAATCTCCACAAGAACAACTACCGTTCTTGAAGTGGTGGAACCTGCTGGCATCCCTAAACACAATTTCGCGCCCAGTAACGTCTGCTATCAGTTTCAGAAAATTATGACAATCATTGCAAATCCGGTGATTCTGCACGAGCTGCAATGGTGTAAAATCAGGAGTGTTTATCAATCCATAAGTAACTGCTAGCTTCTCGCTATGACACAATACCATCCTCTCTTCCTTCTCATCCACATCAGGAAGCAAAGTGTGTCCCTTTTCCGGTACATAACCCTTTTTGGAGATCTCATCAAGCAGGCTTTGCAACTTCTTATATATCTCCTTTGATTGAGGGTGTGATTTGTCTCCACATAAAAAGCTATGGGACTCTTTCTTGACCTCAATCCAAGTGCAGGTAGGCATCATTCTCAACCCTTTACGCCTTAGGGTTTGAACCACAGACTCCGCGTCTTCCAGCTTGCCTGAGCTGTTATATATGTTCAAGAGCACAACATAGTTGCTGAGCTTCTCGGGTTCCATTCCATAGAGATTCTCAGCTGCAAGCTTCCCAAGTTCTTGATTTTTCTGGAACCTAGATGCAGTTAGCAAGGCGGCCCACATGTTCACCGTGGGCCTGAAAGGTGCATTTTCAATCAAGTCAAGAGCTTCATCTAAACGACCCTCTCTCCCTAGTAACTCTATCATACATGCATAGTGCATTGCCCGGGGCTTAACATCGTACTCCGTGCTCATTGAATAGAAGATTTCCCACCCTTGTTTCGATAAGCCAGAGTGGCTACAGGCAGAGAGAACCGCAAGAAATGTGACGTGATTTGGTTTCATTCGTGTTTGTAGCATTTTGTAGAACAAATGAACAGCCTCTTGTCCACGGCCATGGTCGCCGTATGCTGCAATCAGTGCATTCCAAGATTCCATGTTCTTGCAGGGCATCCCGTCAAAAACACTCTTAGCATCTTCTAACCTCCCCCATTTTCCATATAGAAACACAAGTGCTGTGTTAGCTACCACATCGAATTTGATACCTTGACGAACTAGAGTTGCACGGGCTTGGTTAGCATGGTCAAGGGAGCCTAACCTAGCACATATGCTAAGAACTATTGAAGCTGTAAAGCGGTCCATCTTTGCACCAGAATCACGCATCTCATAATACAATCTCAAAGCTTCCTCACTATAACCATTAAGACTATAACCTGCTATGATACTATTCCATCCTACAGTAGTCTTCTCTGGCATATTATCGAACACAGATTGAGCAAAATTCATGCAACCACACTTGCTATACATGTCAATCAATGCACACGAGACAAAAATGTTTTCAGTAACGCGCAACTTGATAGCTAATGAATGCAGTTGCTTTCCTATGTACACTGATCCTAATCCTGCACAAGCACTAAACATTATAGGCATAGTGCGAGAGTCAACATCTGAATCTTCTGACCACATCTCCAAAAACAAATGAAAAACTTCAGCATACTCTTCTGAATCCAATAAGCCTCCAAGCATCGTATTCCATGAAGCAGAATTTCGTCTAGGCATTTTGTCAAACAAGTTACGGGCATCAATCATCATGTGACATTTGACAAAAGCTAATAAGACCCGATTGCTCATATACTGATCAAGCTCGAACCTACAAGCGCGTATATGGTTATGCATAATTTTAACCCCTCTAATCGACTTCAATGCAATACAAGCTTTCACCAGCGCGTCGTAGGTGCTACTGTTAAATTCCTGACAACCCTTACTAACCAAAATCTCAAGCAAATCAATTGCTTCCTTATACCTCTTATGCAAAACAAGATTTTCTATCCCTTCACAATTCCCTCTCTGGTCATCCTTATCCTCTTCCACGTCCAATTGGAGTTTTTTTGGAGGTCTAGGCTTAAGCCTCGGCTGCAGATTTATATCGAGTATAGCACACTTGATTTGGGAAAACGAGGATTTCCATTTCCTCTTACTAACAAAAAACACAGATCCGGAAGAGGCAAAGGTGTTCGAAATCCATGATTGAGAGGAAGACTTACTATTACTTTGTATCCCTTCTAGCGAAATACACTGGTAACGGGACAGTGGGAGCTCCATGGGATGCGATCAAAGATGTGACCTATCTTTGCTTTTGCTCTTCCTCTTCTTCATGCGTTACACCACCCTGACAATCTCCCCTCTCACTGGTTAATGCATCTAGACAACGAACTTTGTATTACCGTAATTCGTATCTTTAAGTTGAAGTAGAATTTGATGTAGAAGTAAGAAGAAGTTGCTGAAACGAGGATGAAACGTCGATCTCTGAAAAGAGAAAGCATAGAGAAATCCGCCTCTGTTCAAAGGTAGTTGAACGACGAAGAAGATGGGTTTGCGGCGTTTGCCTCAGTTCAATTTTTTTTTGACCCCGTTGCTGGCCCAGATCCTGTCCCACGCATTTAATTGGTCCACGTGGCAAATTGGGTTCCTGTGGCGGTTCGGTTCATTAATTAAAAGACCCGTATTTCCAGTTTCCCTTCACAGGCTCTTCATCGTTGCCAAATAACTGAACTGTGCTGAACATCGACGCAGATAATCGATTTCTGAAGATGACCTTGTCTCAGGCGACTCTACATCGTCTTTTGGAGTTGTGTGTAATCTGGGACTGTTTGACGTCTTTTATGAATTGCTATTTTTGTACATTCTGTTTGATTTTGGTGATTTTGTACTATAATGTTGATTTTGCAGTTTTAATCACAGTTTTATAAATGCTGATTTGGGTGGTTTCATGAAAGAGCAATAAATCAGGAAGTTTTTGTACATTCTATGTCTATATGAAGAGCAATAAACCCAAAGTTTTCAAATATTGAACAAAATTAAACTGTTTCAATCACGGTTTTTAACAAAATCACGAAATTGTGTAGACTGCTATAGATAAAAAATGGTCTTGTGGGCTTTTACATTTTTTATGGATAAAACAGGCACCTCTTTTACGGCCAATATCAAATAATTTTACATTTAGTTTAAATTAAGAAAGTTTAGGTGTTTAGTTTGTATCATTTGTAAAAAAAGGTTTTAATAATCCATTCTTCTCAATTATATTTTAATTGTTATCTATAAGATTTTGTTGTTTAAATCACAGTTAAAAAAAATCTGGAAGTTAGTGTTAGGCTTTTATTGTTTAAATATAATCAGATGTCGATGTTTAAAAAACAAACATCAAACAGTCTTAGATTACACGACTCTGAAAGACATGTAGAGTCGCCTAGAGCAAGGTTGCCTTCGTAATTTGATTGTTGTTGGAAGGTGACCTTGCATCGATGTTCATCACGGTTCATTTCTTTGGCAACGATGAAGAGTCAACCCTTGTGAAAGGGAAAATTTTTGTTTTGGTCAGTAGGAAAGTCAGTAGTCTTCGCCCATCTAGCCGCACTTCTTAAAAAAATGAAGAAGGTCAAGTAGTACAACACACTTACAAACGGGGATAGGTTGACCCCTTACATCATTCAATAAAAGATCTACTATACCCTCGGGAGGGTCAATCAACACATCCAAGTCAATGTTCAAATTAAAAGCTAGAGACCCTAAAATGTCTACATGATTATTCGTTTTGCGGTAGGCATGATGAAATTGGATAGTCCAATTTCTATTTAAAAAAGGCATGACATTGACATGCTAGACTAGAGAGGGGGTGATGACGCAAAATATGGTGTTGTAGGAGAGTGATAACCAGCCGAGAATCCATTTCCAAAATAACCCGATGTTAACCTCTCTCCCAAGCAATCCGTAAGCCATAACAAACGCCCCATAGCTCATCCATGAGCATAGTACATATGCCAAGATTAACACAAAATCCGTGTAACCAATCCCCTCTATCATTCCTGAATAACCCACCAACGGTAGCGGAACCGTCATCCCGACGAGCCTCATCCGTGTTGATTTTGAGAAAATGAAGAGGCGGAAGATCCCACTTAACATAATTCACCTACCTAGGCAACGTTACATGGAAAACCGAAGATACATGCCATACATAAACCATTTCATGTAGCCTAACAACCTTTGCAAGATCCCTCTATAATATGCTCAAATATCACCGTATTGCGCCATTCCAAAATCCACCAAATACTTGTTGCAAATACCTCGTTCCATAGACAATAATTAGTAAAAGAGTGACTGCAAAGAACGTTACCCCACAACCAAGTAACAAACGGCAATGTGAAGAAAGGTTCCGAGAAGTAGCCGGCATTAAACGACGACCAGGCCCTGTGGGTTATTACTAACCAGCCAAATCTTAAGGAGATATATAGGGTGGACATAGATGATCCATGGGAGCCACTCATGCCTTCTCTCTTGACTCAAGACCCATTGAAAATATGCCTAGTTAAAAGTATTGAAGATCACATGGAGAATGAGTATGTCAAGCACTTTGAAACATCTCAAATCATGGAGCTTGACAAGGAAAGAGAAGGAAAGATCCAAAAAGAAGAAACAAAAGAATAGCTCAAACATTTTCATCATCTCTAAGGTATGGATTTCTTGGTCCTAATTCTACATTCCCGGTCATTATTAATGTTTCATTGTCTCATGATGAAGTGTCTAAATTGCTTGTTGTCTTAAGAAAGCATAAAAAGGCTCTACGTTATTTTATATATGACTTAAAGGGAATTAGACATTCAATATGCATGCATAAAATTCTTATGGAAGATGATTTCAATCCTACCATAAAACACCAAAGAAGGCTAAATCCCATTTTAAAAGTAGTCAAAAAAGCAAATCCTTAAGTTGCTTGATGCCGGTATTACATATCCCATTTTCGATAGCTAGTGGGTAAGACCAATCCATGTAGCTCCTAAGAAGGGAGGCCTTACGGTTGTTAAAAATGAAAAGAATGAGCTTGTCCCAACTAGGATACAAACCGGGTGGAGAATGTGTATTGATTATAGAAAGCTCAATAAAGTCACTAGGAAAGATCATTTCCCTTTTTCCTTTATTGATCAAATGCTTGAAAGATTAGCTACACATTCCCATTTTTCTATCTAGATGGGCACAGTCGTTTTTGCCAAATTTCCATTCACCCGGATGATCAAGAGAAGCCACATTCACGTGTCCTTATGGTACTTTTGTATATAGGTGTGTGTCATTTGGGTTGTGTAATGCACCAACCACATTTCAAAGATGTTTAATGTCCATCTTTCGGATTTTATTGAGGATATTATGGAGGTCTTTATGAATGGTTTTTCCATTTATGGATCCTGTTTTGATTCATGCTTAACTAACCTCTCTAATGTTTTGAAGAGATGTGAAGACACTAACCTTGTTTTAAATTGGGAGAAGTGACATTTCATGGTGCAAGAAGGCATAGTGCTCGACCATTTGATCTTAAATAGAGAAATTGAACTGGATAAGGAAAAAGAGAGTTGATTGAGAAGATGCCACCACCTATCAACGTGAAGGGAGTAAGGAGTTTTCTTGGTCATGTCGTATTTTATAGACGGTTCTATCAAGATTTTTCCAAAATTGCGAAACCCCTCTCTCAATCACTTATGAAGGATATTTATTTCGAAAATCCACTAATGAATGTCTTAATGCATTTTTTTAGATTGAAAGAAGCTCTTGCAAGTGCCCCCATCATCCAAGCCCCCGATGGGTCTTTGCCCTTCAAAATACTATGAGACGCTAGCAACTATGTCGTTGTGGTGGTCCAAGGATAAAGGAATGAAAAGAAGCTCCATGCCATCTACTATGCAAGTAGAACACTTTATGAGGCTCAAATCAATTATGTCACAACGGAGAAACAATAGATTTCCGTAGTATATATCAGAGCCAAGGTGGTGGTGTTCATGGATATGATGTGATGGATCATGCGGTCATTAAACACTTTCTAGCCAAGAAGGACGCCCAACCTAGATTGATAAAATAAATATTGTTACTCCAAGAGTTTGACCTTGAAATCAAGGATAAGAATGGAGTAGAGAATGTAGGGGCGGATCATTTGTCAAGGCTACCCAAGGAACATATCAAGCCCTCCCCTCTTCCTATGGTTGAGAGCTTCCTCGATGATCATTTAATGTATCTTGAGGCATTGGTGGCTAGTCCAACCTCCTTTAACTCGTGTGGAGGAAATGCTATGATGAGCCATTGTTGTACAAAAAGGAGCGGATGGGCTTTTTCGAAGATGTGTGCCGGAAGATGAAACTGAGAGTGTCATAAGCCATTGTCATTTCCTACCATGTGGAGAGCATGCTAACTCCTCCAAGATTTGTGAAAAGATCCTTCAAGCCGGTATTCTTCGACCTACACTCTTCAAGGATGTACACTTCATCAACAAATGTGATCCATGCCAAACATCTCAAGAAGGAATGAGCCGCCGTTAAAAATCATCCAAGAAGTAGATATCTTTGATGTTTGGGGTGTAGATTTCATGGGTCATTTCTCTTCATCTTGCAACAATGTCTACATTCCTTAGGCGGTTGATTATGTTTCAAAGTGGGTAGAAGTCATAGCCTCGCCAACCAATGGTAAGGTAGTCATCAAATTCATTAACAAGACAATATTCCCAAGGTTTGACACTCCAAGAACCATTATTAGTGATGGAGGAACTCACTTCATGGCTAAGAACTTTGAGACTCTTTTGAGAAAGTATGGGGTAACTCATAAGTAGCCACTCCATATCACTCCCAAACAAGTGGCCAAGTGAAAGTATTTAACCAAGTTAAAGGCAGTTTTGGAGAAAACGGTGTCTAGATCAAGAAAGGATTGGTTTGTGCAGTGGAGTTGGATTATGCTCTTTGGGCATATATGACTGCTTTCAAAACGCCAATAGGGACGGCCCCCTATAAGTTGGTCTATGGAAAGGCTTGTCACTTGCCGGTTGAAATGGAGGATAGACCATATTGGGTCATCAAAGCACTCAACTATGATCTCAAGGATGCGGGAGAGAAGAGATTACTTCAACTTCATCAGTTATAAGAGTTTAGAAGAGATGTCTATAAAAGTGCACGAATCTACAAGGAAAAGTCAAAGAGGTGGCATGATAGACATATCATAAAAAAATATCTCAAGGAAGGAGATTTTGTCATGCTTTTCAACTCAAGACTTAAGTTATATCCCGAAAAGCTCAAGTCAAGATGGGGAGGTCCTTACATCATCAAGAAAGTATACCCACATGGAGCCATTGAGCTCTATAAAGAAGGGGCGAAACCTTTCAAGATAAATGGGGAAGATTGAAGATGTACTTTAAGGAGAATCCGGTGGAGAAATTCCCATCAACATACCTTGATGCCGGTTGAACCAAAGTGTGGTTAAGTATATGACCTTAAACAAGGGCACTTAATGGAAGGCAAACCATTGGTATGTTTCTTTTCTCTTTTCCCTCTTTTGTTTTAAGAATAATCTTGTTATTTCCCTCTTCGTGCTTCATGATATTCAAGGTTAGTAAATGAAGGAAGAAGAGTGCTCAAAAGGAACACAAGAAAACATTATATTGCATAATACTAAGGAAGCCGCATCACCAAGTGAAATTTGTTCTTACCTCGGGTTCACATTGGATTTTACCCCTATTTTTTCTCTACAACACTCACTCGATTGGGTTTTTAAAAACTCGATAAAAGGCAAAATCTCCCTACCTCGGGGACCTAAGCTGAAATGAAAATTCCTCTTCCTTTCCAATGCATCTCTCTTCTACTCTTCTTCATCTCTTTCCATAAAGTGATGCTTGACCAAATGAGCCATGTTTAAGGATGGATTAGACCTCACCTACCACAAACACCATGCATCTTGTAAGTCTTCTTAAACTCTATCTCTTTTTATTTTGTATTAGGCACAATGCAAAGTTTAAATATTGGGTATGATAATGCTTACATCCATTCATCTATATGTGTTGCATGTTGTTCATGTTTTTTTATTTCATGTTTTCATTTTCATTTTTGTGTTAGTTTCTTGTTTTTTTGTGTTAGTCTTACACTTTAAAAAAATCCAAAAATATTTGAAAAAGTTTAAAATCTAAAAAAGAGAGAAAATTTTCAAAAAAACAAAATTGTGTGCTTCTTAAAATGTTGAAATGATCTTGATGATGAGACTATGTTATAGTCATGACAATAATTTAGACTTGTTGATTGTACAGTGTTTGAATTAAGTATATTAGAAACATGCTAAATAGTCATCCATGAAATGTATATGAAAGATGAATTTGGTTATGCATTTATATCTTTCTATTGGTTGATGTATGACTTAGTGAATCATATGCTGTGAAATTTTAGCTAATTTAAAAATGTTTAGGTTCATGATAGTGTATTGGTTATGAACTCTTAATTGCTCGACATAGGGAAGCTCAGGGACGGATCTAGGATCCAAATTCTGGATAGGCTAGAAATATTTATGTAATTTCGATTTTTTCCATCCGTCGTCATGTATTTAGGGTTGAAAAATTAGGGTCCAATTTTTACTATATTAAAACTAGAATAAATAATTACTTTACAAAGAAAAATTATCATAAAAAATCATATAATATATATATATTTATTACGATATTTTTAAAAGTTTATATGAAGGAAAAAAATTAATTAATTAATAAAAACTTAACTGAAATAGAATTTATTTGTTATAAATTATAATATATCTTTTAACAAAATATTAGTTATGTATTTAGCCATTCAATAAATTACCTTAAACTAAATAAGAAAAATATCATAAGAGTTGAGAAATAAACAATAAAATGTAGCAAAAATAATTCAAACAAAAAATAAAGCACTAAGATTCGAACCTAGGACCAATAAAACCCTACTTACTCTCTCAAACGGTGGTACCATTGTGATACACAAGATTTTGTGTACACAATTCAACTTTTTTAATTAAAATATGGGATGGGCTGTAGCAAACCTCAGCCCACCCCTAAATCCGTGTCTGGGGAAGCTTACATTAGTTGACACTCAATTGAGTGAAAAATATTAACCTGTAAGGCAAAAGACATATCATGAAAAATAAAGAAAAGATCATACAAAAGTTCATCAATGTTCAAAAATGTCAATTGACTATGTGATGCATGCTTATTTTTCATTTTTTTCTTTTATGTCAATGAGGTCAAGTATATGCACATCAAAATATGAATGTACAAGTGAATGCAAATCATGTCAAAAGAGCATGACAATTTTATTTGTTAGGCCGAGTTCATGAAGAAATGAATAATAAAGGACTCGGTCATACTTGATTGCACTTAAGCATGTGAGCCTTTAGCTATATTTTTTAACATCTGGATGAGTAATACAAGTCATATGCAATCATCATATAAAGCCTCTGAGTAGAAAGCATAAGTTGCATTAACTTAGGAGTCTAGATTATAGGTTTTATGTGTGAAGATTTAGCATATATTCTTACATGCTTACTTTCATGCTCATTATTTTCAACTATGTCATAATGTCTTGTCATGGCTCTACTATTCTGAAAAGGATCACATCAAACGATGTTGTCACCATGATTGTTACTCCGTACCCAAGACAACTGTTGATTCATCACATCAAACGAGGCATTGAGGTGTGAGAACTCCATTGTCACTTCAATTGAAGGCCACCTCTTTAGAACACATACTAAAACTAATACTACCATAACTCATACACATACAAGCAATACATAGAATTAATCCAATATCTTAGATCAAGCATGTCGAGCTCACTAGACCTTAGAACAGAGGAAAATTACTCACACATAC
Organism: Fagopyrum homotropicum; assembly: GCA_033239125.1. Classification (NCBI taxonomy): domain Eukaryota; kingdom Viridiplantae; phylum Streptophyta; class Magnoliopsida; order Caryophyllales; family Polygonaceae; genus Fagopyrum; species Fagopyrum homotropicum. The sequence goes on from BSWB01000001.1 coordinate 11,649,163, forward strand.
CTCATGAATGAAAAACAAAGTATTTTATTGATCAATAGAGGGGGCGTCGTCCAACAGGGCACATGTCGTGTGACGGGCTTAGAGAATGTTCACCGAAAGCTTCGTAATATGCTAGAAAAGGAGATATCAATCCTAATGGATGAAGAGCCTTATTTATAGGGTCCGGACAAAACCCAAAAACCCTAGATATCTTGTGATTCTATATCTTCTATTAAGAGCTAGTGAACCATATCTACTCGATCTTATCTTCTATAAAGATAAGAATAGACTAAGGATAATAAAGATAGATACAATGCAATAAAGATAAATGTTGAAGCGGATTGATCTAGCATTGGGTTGTCGTGCGACCTCCTAGGCCAAAATCTCGGGCCTGATCCAGAACTTCTCTAAGATCATCTCAACAACAACGGGTGCTCATTTTTGGGTCGAAACCAGGAGTGAGGGACAACCTGCCATGTGACGTGGGCCTAGTCGACCACTCTTGAATATTCTCTTGATGTTCTTCTCTTCATTCTCAAACTTCAGTCATTTCAACCAATGATCTTTAACTTCGATGATCATAGGGAAGCCCTTAGTGTGTATCATGACATTCGGCAGTAGATACATCATTTATGCTCAACAAATGCTAAGAATGCCTGCAATTACAAAAATCAGTTGGTTGATCTCCAAAATAGGAATACAAGGAAAATAAACCAAAATGATATGATTTATTAAGCTTAAAAGGGTAGAGAATGAGATAAATGATGATAGTAGTTAAAAGAAGTTAATTTGAGTGTTATCAGTATCATTCAAAACTTTCATATTACTATTGTTGTCAAAGTCCGATACATACGGACTGTAGAGCATGAATTGTGTGCATATGATTGCACATGCGTGTTAGGCCTAAGCCCGACACATAAGGTCAATGGGGTTTTGTCCTAAAGCCAATTGAAAATAGGAGTAGCTCACCGACCTTATACACAAGGCTCGAAATGTCCCCACTTTAGATGAGAGAACTAATTATTATCTTCAACTCGTCCCCGCAAGTGCAACTAGCTAGGGTACATACCAAGTTGACACTTTTCCACAAGTTAGGATTGCGAATCGAATAGAGGCTAACCGCTCTAAAATCATGTCAAAGTCCGATACAATGGTCTGTAGAGTAGGGGTCGTGTGCATATGAGCTAGCGCACATGCACGTTAGACCCAAGTCCATCACATAAGGCAAATGAAGTTTCATCCTAAAATCAATTGACAAGAGAAGAATTAGTCCACCAACCTTATATACTCGAAATGGTCTCACCTTAAATGTGAGAACTTATTATCTCTAACAATTGTATCGCGCGCGCTTTGTTTATTACCTAGACTATAAAGGTATATTGGAATGAATTTTCTAGACTTTGTAGATTTTCAAATCTCATATTGAACATACATGAAATGAACTATCTTATTTCTTAGATACTGGCAATGTGATCTTAGCTTCATTTGTGTGCGCGCTTTGATATAATCTTAGGACTTGTTCGGTAAAGCGAGATTTTTGAGTAATTTAAACTTTTTGAGTAACTTTAGCTTTTTGGGTAGATTTGTTAGTAGAGTTTCAAAAAGCTTTGTAAATTCCGAAAATTTAACAAATAACCTAATTGATGTTTGGTAAAAGTAGATTTGTGGATAGATTTGTATGGTAGATTTACCAAAAAACAAAAAAGAACAAACATGTACAAATTGTTAAAGATGTAAAAGAGGGATAAAATTATAAAAATTTTGATAATCTACCCGAAAAGCTATCCTAGAAATTAAGTTTTTCCAAATCTACAAAAAAAACTCCAAAAAAAGCTCTTAAAAAATCTAATCTCTTAAAAACCTATTATGCCAAGCACCATTTAGCTTTCAAAAAATACAAAGTTCTACAATAATCTACGCAATAATCTCCGCCGAACAGGGCCTTAGTAATGATAATCTCGTTGGGTACTTATTAAAGATACCATATATTGTAATTAGTTAAATATATTACTCCCTGTGATCAAAAGTAAGTGTCGTTTTAGCATTAGAAAATTGATCACAATTATCTGTCGTTTTAAGTATTCTAGGCTAATAAATGAACAATAATTATAAGAAAATGCTCTTGAAAATTGGTGTAAATGTTTAATTTTAGTTCTAAAATCTTTCTTATTGATTTAAAAGAAGGTTGAATATTAAATAAGTGATAAGATTTAGAAAAACTTTACAAAATCTATGTTATTTAATATTTTTTAAAAAATTGTGTCAAAGGCTAAAATGACAGTTAATTATGATCAGAGGGAGTATTATCTTAGGTTAGGTTTTATTTTATTTTATATTTTGTTAATAATTGAAAGCGATTTAGTTGGTCTAACTCATAAAGGTAGTCTAACATAAAGCATCCTTGCGAATGAGAACGCCAAGTTCAGGATTATCAAAAAAAATTTGTGTTGGGCATTGAGATTCCCAGATGGGTCAGTCGGTAATCAACACGGTTAATTTCTCTAAAAATGTTTGATCTGTATATTGTCAAAGAAGCGAAGATCCCGTCTGGACTAGGATAAAATCATCTCGACCTCCCACAGACAACTCCAAAAACTTTGTATTGCCTTGATAATACACAAATTATCACTCTCGATTTCAATCTTGTTGATATGTAATCTAATAGCTTTAATGCAAGTCAGATTTAAGAGAAAAACTTCAATGAGTTGAAGTTATTTTTTAGGTTAATTATTATTTAATATTATTTTATATATTCTTTATTATTCTCCTTTTACATTTATAGATAATAAACTCGATATGAACCCCTAAATATATCTGACTTGATTCAAAATCAACAAATTAAGAATTGTTTAAATTTGATTGAAGCTTGACTTTTTGGCTACTTCCATCCTCTCTCTGGTTTTCTTTTCTAATCTTTTTTTAATGAATATGAAACCCTGATGGATAAGTAAAATATAATAACAGTTGTGTACGTAGAATACATACAAATCAGTCTACATTCCTATATTTGTAGGGTGATGGCATATGTTTGAAAATTGACATTTTTACCATTGCTAATATGCTATCGAGGTTTGAAGAAGCAAGGAGGATTACATTAACTATATGTTGTGGCTTGAGGTTTAAGGAAACGAGTTTCACCTAATACAATAGCAGGAATTGTCGTTAGTGACATGTTTGTTTGGTAAATTGTCTCAACTATCCTAACCAGCAAATCCCAACGTTGACATCGCTGTTTCCTATGTGGTCATCCTCTTTTTCTACGGCCAAAGCAACCTACGTATAGTATTTAACATATTACATCACGTAACATGACTTCCTTATCATTGGCTACTATCATCGTCGTCTATAATACGTACTTTTCTTACGTTCCAAATTTTGTGTTTTAATGTACATACGTTCATACTTCTTTTTGGTGTGAACTGTGAATGTAGATATTAAATTATGCAATGCATTGATGGTTTTTTTTTTAAGTAGAATTACAATTTTCTTGGAATTTTACTTTTGGGTTTGTCGTGGCATCATTGGCACTTGATAAGCTATGGTCAAAAAATGGAGCCTAAATTGTATGGAAAATACAAGATTTCATTATAAAAAGAGGTTAAAAAAGTCTTGCGAAGATTTCATGGTTAAGTTAAAAAACAGTTATGGTCAAGAAACCAAGTTTCTATATTTAACATGATTTGTTATACCCAGGATTTCATGGTGAAATTACAATGAACAATTTTGGTAACTAGGCATTTTTGAGAAACTAGAGTAGTAACTAGGCTTTTTAATGTTTCAATTAAATAAATATACCCCAACCTTTTGTATTTATTCTCAAACTCTACACACTCTTCTATCAAGGGGTACATTTACTAAACACAAAACTAGAAAAAACCTAGTAAACCAAATTGTTTTAATTACAATTTGCATAAACTGAAGGGTGAACATTACAATATTTAAGTTTATACAATTTTTTTTTTTTTAAGATTAACATTAGGTAATAAAAATTGTAAGTTAATAATAAGATTGAGGATAGGCAAAAAAAAAAAATTTTTTAACATGACCCATTACTCGAAAGTCGAACTTTACATCTTGATCTATACGGGCAGTTAAACTATTATTGATAATATTTGTCAAATTATTATCGATTTGAATTTGAATAACGTGTAATAATACGTTAATTACTGACTTATACCGTATTTATGTTTGTAATTCGGATTTTGATTCATTTAATGCTTGATTTACTAACGGTATTAAATTAATGATTATCTTTGAAACAATTGAGCTTAGTATTGGGTCGGTACTCTTTGATCAAAATTTGGGTTGACTAGTAGCTTAATGTAACAGGTCAGTTGAAAAAACCCGAGCCATATCACCTGGTGGATACAGATTTGAGTCAGCAACGTAATGTGTATGTAAGGAGAATAAACCGGTAAAGTGTAGCTGGTAAGACTTGAACTCGTGACCAAGTGAAAAAATCGGATTTGAGTGTTTTAACCGTAAGACCGGGTTTATATCCAAAAGTTGAGATGCGTTCAACGTCCATGTGTATGGTTCATAGAGAGGAGAATAAGGTTTGCTGATGGCTCAAAACCCTAATCTCTCATTCTCATCTCTCCTCTCTCGCCGCACTTCTTCTCCAACTTCGCTTTTGGTGTTCTTGGGCAAAGACAATTTCTCCTCTCGAATGTTGCTTGTATTGAGTGATTCTCCTCTGATAGATAGTGAGATCGAGTGTCTGAGTCTTCGATGAATTATGTCTTGAAAGGAAACTTCGAACCACCTCAGTGTGGACCACCACACGAAGAAGATCTTTGAATCTTCAGACTCGTGTCTTGTTCTTGTTCGTTTATGTTTCGTTTTCTATCTTGATTTTTTATTATTCTTGGTTTTACACTTGCACGTTTATCCATTGTAACTCCTGTTCTGGCTTGGCTTTACGAAACAATAGTAGATTTTATCGATATTGAGATCCCGGAAATGTAGGACTTTGTTCCTAAGCTCGTCAACAAACTGTTGTATTCAAATCTTAATTTTAGAGACAATTGCTTTAGATTGTTCTCCTTAGGGGTTCATTCTTTTGAATTTGTTAATATTTGCATTTTCAGTGTAGACGACGGGACAAGTAAACGAGTTTTGTATGTTGGGAGGACGATGTACCCATTACCCGACTCATTGATATTCCTAACGATAAATTCAATCCTTATCCTAAAACTTAAAGTATATGACAGTCAAACTCCAGTTTGTGGTGTCTGAATTTTATAAACATATACCGAAGGTATCTATACCACATTACGTAGTTCACACTCTAAAGACCATAAATGCACTATCTTCTATAAGTTTCTCCATAACTAACCGAATTTGCTTACGAAATTGGACTTCCTACTCAAACGTGGACTTTTGAATCACATTCACTCTCCAATTAAACCTAATTAACTTAATTAGCAGTTAGCTGTAAGCGTTGCCCTTCTAGATGTCTTTATAATATTACTATCTAAACGTCGACCCTTTATAATAGTAATTAATATCTCACTCATCATTAAAGTCATAATTAGTTTAATTAGGTATCTAATTGAGTGCTGGAAGAGACAGGTGTTCATGTACGGAGAACACAAGTGTAGAGTGTAAGCGACTAATCACTTGCTAATCACTATTCTAATTCATTAGATTTGATGCTCATCTTCTACAGCTGTACGATCGATCACGTGGTAACGATTTTTCCAAAGACTCAGATTACGTAAATACAGCAAATAATTATGTTCGATAGAAATCCTGTTTATTATCGTATCTTACATTACATACATTCAGTAGCCAAAAAGAAAACAATAATAATCATATGTGTGTATAATAATGTACCCTAAAGCTTCTTAATTATTGTACAAGATGCAATATCTATATGATACAATATGTAATTGAAATCAAACAAAAGTATGTGTAAAAAAACCAAGAACTTGAACAAATCGATGAATCTATGTATCCATGAATATTTGAATTCTCCACCCTTCACGTATCATATACTGATATTTTTATCTGCAATAGCACAAAAGAATATCATCAATCATGATTAAACTTATAAGAGTAATAAATATATGTGTGTATCAAGATTGAGTGAAATTACTTACATTTAACATGTTTTAATTGAGAAGATCTTTCCATAAGATATCACTGGTGCCATCATCAATGAGATTTGCCCACCCATCAAAGAAGTCATAATCAGGAAGAGACTCCATGGATCCATGGGCGGAGTTCGTGTTGCTTGTCATGTTTTCGTTCATACTCACACCGTGTTCAGTTGAAGAGGAAGAAACTAGTCCGGGAAGTTTGTCGTTTGCTAAAGCTCCATGTCCGGTACTAGTACTCCCATGCTCGTACGTACTCATCTCTCCCCAAGATTCGAGAACACCATGTTGCTCGACTTCACTCACAGAGTTACTAGGAACGGATGAATCGGAAACCCTAATTGTGTTCATTGGAGAGGGTAATTGTATGTTGTTGTTGTTGGGTTGAAATGGTATTAGCCCTAAGATGGTGGATGAGGGGTCCATACTAGGGTTTGGGCTTGTTTGTAGAAGCTGGAGTAAGTTCTGCAAGACTTGGATCTTGGCTAGCTCAGCTGCATTAGATTGTAGTCTAAGAGCATTGATTTGATCATATGGAAAGTTGTTCATCATAGAAGTGGAAGTAGCTGAGTTTGAGTTCATAGGCAAGGAGAGAAGCTGAGAAAGATTTGAAAGTAGGTTAAAATCCGTCCTAGGCCTATGGGTAACCGGATCAATACCCATATGGAGAAGCTTCTTTCGAATATGGGTATTCCAATAGTTCTTGATTTCATTATCTGTCCTTCCTGGGAGATGAGTTGCAATCCTTGACCACCTACAAACGCACAAAACAACAATTAAGGTTCGCATGTAAGTTCACCTGAAAATTATTTCATGTCAGAATATACTAGACTTTGTATTACTACACACGTACTTGTTCCCGAGAAGCGAATGAAGCTTGATGACCATTTGCTCTTCTTCCTCGGTAAACCGGCCTCTCTTGATATCGGGTCTCAAGTAATTCGTCCATCTTAGCCTGCAACTCTTTCCACATCGGTTCAAGCCTGCGCTTTTTGGGAGGGCTCTCCAACTTCCATGGCCATGTTTTTGGATGTAAGAGATGAGTAAACCATCCTCTTCTTGTGTCCATGGACCCTTCTTTAATCCTTTGTCATCACAACAAGGAGATCTTCCCATTCTTTCTTTGCAAACCGCAACTTATCTCACAAAAGAAGGAAGCCAATTGGTTAAGAGAGAGAGAGATTAAAGAGAGGGTTTTTTTAATTGGTAGATTAGCTACAAAGAGCAAGAGATCGAAAGTGGTTGCATCTTGTCAGAGTTTTCTTGGTACTTATAGGTGCATTATGATGGAAGATATGATAAATTCAAAGGATAATGTCATGTTCAAAATTTCAAAAGTGTGATTATATTAGTATTTAAGTTTGTAGGAGTGGCTTGAAACAAGGGATAAATTTCTCAAGGCCTTTGTTAAAGAGAAAGAGGAAGTTGTGTGACCTATGGGGTGACAACAAAATCAGAGGTTAGGTATTGCAATTGTCATCAATTTGGAATGGAGATTCAATTCTCAAATTTATCTTTTTTAGCCATGTGTTGGCCCAGATTGCAATTAAATCGGATCGGATTATTATTATTGTTGTTATTCTTGGTTTTGGTTTTATGTGCTTGTTTGTATTTGGTACCACTCTTGGTATTATAAGTAGGATGTCAATTAGGTCGGGTAATGGGTGATTCATTGTACTAGGAAATCGTTTACCTGAATTATCACCCATCCGATGATCCCTTCAACATAAATCATAACCACGGTGATCGAGATGGTTTCTTTTCGGATTCACCCTAAAAATTAAACGGATTTCAAAACAATCAATCAAAGACAACATAATTCGATAACTCCCAAGTGCAAACTTCCATTCAAAATTACATGTCTTCTTAAAATTAAAAAAAATATTAGCTTAAAATTAAGTTTGTAAATGAGAAATCGAATTGTTTATACAAATCTTCAACTTTATCGGTATCCAGCTTCCATTAGTTCTTCGGACTTGAGAAAAATGTTCAACCTTGTGATTATTAGAAAGTGAAGGAATATTTAGGTTGAAAGTGAAAGAGTATTTTGGTATAAGAATTTAGGGTGTAATTTAGAAGGAGAGTAGTAATTTTGGATTTTTTAAGTAAAGCGTCGGGTTAAACTCAAATGACCATCAGGTGAATGTCGGGTCAGTTGGTGAGTCAGGTGATGGTTCTAAATATCTTCACCCGGACCATAACTAGGTCAACCATCACCCGAATTCAACCTCATCTTTTAGATTTGTTCGTCCATATAATTCAGTTTAACGGGTTAGCGGATAAATATCAGTTACGGTCAAAATTAGCATCCCTAATTATATATACCGAGTAAACCTAGTAGAAAAACATTTTTTTACAGTAAAAAGTGTTCTTAGGAAAAAGTTATTATTTGAACTTAGTAGTGTAATAGTCGAACAAATAGTTGATAGGACAACGGTCAAATGTTATCCGGCCATCGCCGTTGACTATTTTTATTGCTCAACTATTATACCAATAAGTTTATATATAAATAATTTTTAATGAAATAATTACATGTTATATTTGAATATTTAGTAGCTTCTAAATATATATATATATAGGGTCCGGTTCCGGTGAGGAGGACCCTTGCAGATAGGAATGAGGAGAGCCGGGGTGGTGACATGTGGCATGCCACATCACTGTTTTTTTTTTTTCCAGATTTTATTTTTGTAAATAAAAATTGGTGTTCATAATTTTATAAATATGTGTTCATTTTTAAAAGAGTCGTTGTTCATATTTTGTCAATAAATGTTCATTTTTTCCCAACACTAACTATTCATTTTTGAAACAATTTGGTTTACTAGACTTTTTCTAGTTTTGTGTTTGGTAAATGTACCCTTAAGAGAAGAGTGTGTAGAGTTTGAGAATAAATACAAAAGGTTGGGGTATATTTACTTAATTGAAACATTAAAAAGCTTGATTACTACTCTAGTTTCTCAAAAAAGCCTAGTTACCAAAATTGCCCATTTTTTAACATTAATTGTTCATTTTTGTATTTTTTTAAAAATATTTTTTCGGATGTTTTTTTTGAAAATTATTGTATTCTTTGAATATCGTGTTAATAAAATATGATGTTCATTTTTTTACAAGTATGTATTTATTTTTTTTACAGTTATGATGTTTGTAATATGCTATTCATTTTTTTTTAAATTATACTTTTTTTTAAAATCGTGTTTATAATATTCAGAGATCGATTACATAAAAAATTGTGAAATCAAAGAGATACAAGACGATTCAGGTTTTGTTTCTTCGAATTTCTACTCTCACTGTTTAGATTTCCATTCTTAAGGTTTATATTTCAATATGATTGATGTTTGTGTTCGAAATCAAATTTGTTTGAATTATTTTGTGTTTGATTGAGAAAATACATGTATATACATATGTTGAGTTGGTCTAATAGCTCCAATTGAATAATCTATATGCTCCTTTCAGTGTGCACGCAAACTGTTCGACAAAATGCCTTATAGAAAAATAGTTTATAATATTTACAGGAACAATGACATAAAAAGTATGAACACTGACGAATAAAAACATGAACAATGACGTATAAAAGTATGAACAGTAATGACTTATCTATAACTTTGACACATACATAACATATTATGATCATCTTTTAACGTTTTGTGATGAGTTTTTTTTATTTTTTGTGGTTATATATTGTAAATGAACATCTATGCATTATAAAATGAATACAAAAGAACAAATGGACATAACACTTTGATGAATAAAAATACTATGAACACCAATGTATAAAAACATGAACAATGACATATAAAAGTATGAACACCAATGACTATTTTGAACGTAAGGGTATTTTTTCAAATTTTAAATTAATTTACAAAAATGCCATTAATGATGAGCGTGTGAGAGCCGTTGATTTAAATTCATCTAATGACTTACAACTCTCCTAATTCCTATCTACAAGCTCTCTACTCACTTGAACTAAAATCTATATATATATATATATATATATATATATATATATATATAGATAGAGAGAGAGGTAACTCAACTTTTTCTTTAATAGTAGATTTTTATAATCTATGCATTATTTGATTTAGCAATCCCGAAATTTAATTTAAAATTTTTTACCATAGTTCTCAAAACATAGGTTAAAATGTCTAATTTAGAATTTTACCCAAATAAAAAATCGTCACTAATATCATTGGACATAAATTAATTAGAAAATAAATTTAATAATCTTCTTATGATATTAAATATTATATATTGATTTAGAATTTTATATACGGAGTGAGTGAAATCCACACCATTAAAAAAATGTAAAACCAATGACATCAATTTTCTAATCTTTTTTATGATATTAAATATCATATATTAATTTGATACATAGATATGTGTATCAAACATAAATATATGTATTTAATATAGTATTTATATCTTGATATTGTGATAAACCAGATATTCAGTAAACTAAATTGACGTGTTAGGCCAATTTGTGGATATATTATGGACATTATATATATATATATATATATATATATATATATATATATATATATATATATATATATATATATATATATATTTTTTGGTGAATTTTAAAACAAGGATTTCTTTTCTTCTTACAATGTATCTCATAAAAGTTGAATATATATTTCGTAAATTAAAGTTTCGGAACATATATGAATGATAATGTAGAAAATGAAATTATGAGGTGCTTTAAGGGTCATTTTTGTGGTTAGTTTATTATCGGTAAAATAGGAGGGTAAGTAAGTTTTGTAACAATGAGTATAAATAGGGTTTCAAGTTAAAAATGGGTATAAATGAGGCCCTTTATGTTTTTATAAAAAAATATATTAAAAAAATAAAGAGAAGATTATGGAAATTAGAAGATCTTTCTCTCTTTATTATCAATTAATGTTGTTAAATCGGGTAATTAAAAACATCTAAAATTCGTTAATCATGAGAATGAATATGTTACTTTCTTTTTCATATGTGGTTGGTCATCATCTCCGATCTTTTCATAACATACGGTTGTTCATCACCCTTGCGTTCATCCATGGCGACGAAATTCAATCAAACCTCGTAAGATTATGTCGACATATTTAATGATTTGGGAAATATGTACAGTAAACCGCTTATCCATGTTTCTCCTATTTTACATATCTACGATTTATAACTTTCAACAACAACAACAACATATGGCAGTCCTACAATTTACATATTTCAATTAGAAATTTGCAGTCAGACGTTCCAGTTTGTGCATCCGGTATGTATCCTATGTTAAAGGTGTATTTAATATGTGGAAACTATTAAGAATATGTACGGCATTACTTTCACTATTCCCTACACATGTTGTATAATAAAATATGTACATAACGTGTCGGTGTATGTACATAATGTATCTGTTGTATGAAATTTTTTTGTTTTGTTTGGAGGCACATGTGTATACAATATGTACATTAGTATATTAATTATGTATTATTTGTGTTTGTGTATTAAATGATTTTCATTTTGTGTACCTAGTTGGGTTGGGTAATTGTGTATCTACGTCATGTATAACCCGTGTTTGTGTAGCACATGAGTTTTAATTTGTGTATCGGTCGATTTGTTTACATTTGTATCTGCAATATGTACATTTGTATATGAATCGTATATTAATTGTGTTTGTGTATCATATTATTATTACTTTGTGTACTAGTTGGTTTGTGTATTGTGCACCAGGAATGACGTTTGTGTTCATACCAAAAATGGCGTCTTTTTAGAAGATATGTATGAAATCGATAATGAGCATACATGGATACAGGGATTAGTTAGAGACGAACCGAAATTTCAAAGAAGTCGACAATTGCAGTGGGTAACCGAATGTACCTGTTGAAGACAAATTTTGAAGGCTCGTTTGAAGTCGGATGTTGAAGATGAAGAATAAGTTGCAGAAGATACTTTCAGAAGAATGGCGATGAAGATGGTTTCTCTTGCTTTTGAATGACGTCATTGATTTGGCTACGATGTTTTGTTTTCGAAAAAAGAGGGATAATGACACACAAAAGAGATTCCCAAATCTCAAATCTACAATTACAAAAAACAATGTGACCGGTTTCTTTTTTGTAAGTTTTTTTGATATTTCTCTCTAGTAACTAGGCTCATGGTATAAATATGTTTAGTAAATGTAACCTAGTGGTTGGTCGCAAACCTAAACCGCCGGTTTAGGTTTGCGAACCGCCGGTTTAGGTTTGGCCAAAGGCCAACCCTAAACCTAAACCGGCGGTTTGGCCCACTTTTTTTTTTTTTTTTTTAAAATTAAAAAGCTACGGTTTTTTGACTACACCGTCGTTAAAACCGTCGGTTTAACCGACAGTTTAGTCAAAAAAATTTAAAAAAAATAAAAAAAAAGTCCAACCGTCGGTTAAACCGACGGTTTACCGCCGTTTGAACCGGCGGTTTACGCCGGTTCACAAACCGCCGGTTCGGCGGTTTAGTTTGAACCGGACCCAACTCTAATGTAACCCCAATCAAACCCCTTACCTTCCAATTTCAATTTAATGAATGTGGTAAAAATTGAAGGGGTACACAAACCTAATGAAAATAGAAAAGGGCCTATGTGGCCAAATTATTTTTTTTAAAGGTTAATCTATTAGAAAAAAGGAGGATTTACAAGGAGGGTCTACTAGATCATAAAATACAAGCGAGATCCACATACAGAAAGAATACAATTAAGACAAGTGAATGCCGAGAAGCTTAGCCCACATGAGTGAGTTTGGGGGTCGATCATTCCAGCTTCTAGACGTGAAGTTCTTAGTGGCACTAATAGCGTTGTGAGCACAAACGGAGGAATGTGTGAAAATGTTGTTGTACAAGAGGTCATTCCTAGCTTTCCAAACGAAGTAGATGTAGATTGTGATAGTAGAGATACGAACATGAGTGATAAGGTCATGCTTATGAGGTTTGAGAGAGCGTAGCCACGTCCAAATGTTTTGGTTGTAAGGGTAAGGAGGAGGGATCCGGGGCCATCTGAAGATGATGTCGAGGGCGAGGGTCGAGAAGTTGCAGTGGTGCATGAGGTGATCCTCGTCTTCGGGTTGGTTAGGGCATAACTTACAAGTGTCATTATGGACAAGGTTCCAATGAAGGAGCTTGGCAAGAGTAGGGAGGCGTTGGTGGCTAGCAATCCGTGAAACGAAACTAAATTTTGGCACATTGATACCCTTCCATAAAATTTCAAGCAGGTAAGGAGAGGAGGGGTGTGTAGGCTTTTAAATGAGCTTGTAAGAAGCAGTGGTGGAGAAGCTTCTACGAGGACCAGATGTGAGGCAAGGAAAGCTAGGGCCATTTATGGAAGCAACAATCTCGTCCCGAACCTTGAGGATCATACATCAAACATAATTGTGCTTGTAATTGGCAGTATAAGTCCAAATGGAATGACCTTTGAGGATGTCTTATTCACCCAATCGGACTAGAGACAATGGTTTTGGGTATTCTGATCCAAATCAAAAATAAGCTTTGAAAGACATGCCTTTTTCCATGATAGGAACTCCTTAAAACCACGACCACCATCAGCAGTGGAAGAGCAAACCACCTTCCAAGCTACTAAAACACGAGAACTAGAAGCCTTACCCGACCACAGGAAGGAGCGGAAGAGACCTTGAATCTTGAGGATGATAGTAGAAAGGATAAGCAGGACAAAACACCAATAATAGTGCAAGGACATAAGGATGGAGGAGATAACCTGCTTTCTTCCAACATAAGAAAGGTTTCTCGCACTCCACGAGTTGATCTTTGGCCAAATTCTTTCATCTGGCTAAATTAGCTAAGTAAACCTTTTTGAGATTTCTCTCTAGTAACTAGACTCATGGTATAAATATGTTTAGTAATGTACGCCTAATCAAACTCCTTACCTTCAAACTTTAATTTAATGAAAGTGGTAAAAATTAAAGGGGTACACAAACCTAGTGAAAATAAAAAAGGACCTATTTGATCAAATTCTTTCATTTAGGAAAATTTGGTAACTAGGCTATTTTGAGTTTTTTTTATACTAACTAGGCCTTTACCTATTTTCCATTAAGAAAATATACCCCAAACTATTTTTTTACTGCTTTCCAAACCTAACTTACCTCACGCTACTTTCTAAACCTAACTCACTCTCACGTTGTCTCATCCTTGGATTTCTTCCTCCATTTCTCTCCTTCTCTCGCCTTGTTCCGGTTCGTCGCCGGAGATCCGCCTCTTCCACTATGTTACTGTTGTCTTCCCCGGCGAAGTTCAAAGCAGAAGAGGTGTTATCATCTCCCCCTTCGAAGTAAAAGAAGTGTCTTCCCCGACGAAGTTCGAAGTAGAAGAGGTGTCATCATCTTCCCCGGCGAAGTTCGAAGCATAAGAGGTGTCTTCATCTTCCCTGGCGGTGGCAGCTTCGGTGGAGACAAGGGCATCTTCATCCCCCCCCTCCCTCTTCAATCCCTAGATTTGAAACCAGCCCTGCTTGTGGAGGCGCCATCTTCGTTCTTACATCCGAGTTGAGGGAGATGTTGAAACCATCCCTACTTGTGGAAGCCGAAGGGTGAAGGGCAAGGAAGTGTATTGGAGCACCTAGTATGATTCATACCAGAAAGAGGCTTCACTTCTTCAAAATTAGGGTTTGCTTCTGATCTTACTACACCAAGTAGTATCCGACATTGCTTAGTTTGCTTCTAATTTTGTTCCTTCAACTTTGCTCAGTTTGCTTCTGATTTTGCTTTAGTAATGTGGTTTCTAGTATTTTCTATGTGTTGTATTCTTGTTCGTTGTCGCTGGCAACATTTTGCTCCTTCTTCAACTACTCTCAGTCCAACGGCATGTAAAAGCATAAGTTTTCATTTTCCTTTCTAATTTTGCAATATGTTTTAGCACACAGTTTATGATCGATTTGCAGTTTTCGCAACATGTCTATGTTTGGAGTCTCGTTTGAAGTTTGTTACTGATATGTCAGTTTTAGTGCACTTTACTCTCAATGGGCTTTGCTACAACTCGTGTTTTAGGCCACCATCAGACTCTCAATAAGCTGGCATTATTCTCAATGAGTTTTCTAGTATGAATTGTCGTACCAGAAACTTATACCAGAATTTTTTGGTATGAATTTTCATACCAGAAAATTTTGGTATGAATTTTCATACCAGAAAATTTTGGTATAAGTTTTGTAGAATGAAATTCATGCTAGAAAATTCTGATATGAGTTTTCTGACATGAATTTTATACTAGAAAACTCATATCAGATCTGATATGAAAAAATTCTGGTATGTTCATTACAGAAAATAAAAAAAAATAAAAAAGGCAAAAAAATAAAATAAATTCATTAATTAAGAATTAAAACTTACACTTCCATCTATTATTATTTTTTTATTAAAATAAAAGGGTTAATTATTTTACTAATCATTAAATAAAAGTGATAAAAAATTATAGAGTACACCTACTAAACACAAAACTATAAAAAAAAAAAAAAAAAAAAAAAGACTCCCTAGGCTAAAATCTTTCGATAAAAATTAAGTTTGCACAAAATCTAAATGTTAGAATGATATTTTTGGCGATGTGATAAACCATTATGTACTTTATAAAATGAGTTATGATAGTCTAATTAAGTATATGCCCTTTTAATTCCACATATGATAATGAAAAGGCAGTGTCATGATCAAGCAAGTCATCATCCTTGTCACCATGTTAAACAAAATAAAATAATTACTTATTCACAAAGCTAAAGGCATGCACACGTTAGAGTAGATTATAGCCTTGAATATAATTAATAAGTTGGTTAATTAACAGATTGTTTTTGCTTTTCAAAAAAGAAAGCCAAAATCTACAAGTCTTCAACTACTTGTGTGTATGGTTATCTTCTCCACCAAAACAACAAATACTCTCAAAGAGTCCTGTTCAAACATAAGTACTTTCATGCAAGGTGGTGTACAAACTAATTTTATAATATTTTTTGTTTAAATTGTCAACAATGGGGATATACAATATAGTTGCTACCTAGTTGAATACATTATTACTTTATAGTCCAATTAAAATTAATAAAAATACTTGTTTAATCCATCTTGTTTATATATCGTAATTAAAAAAGTGTTCTTCGTTAGAGAATAAGTATATATATAAATACATATTTTCAATCATAAATTAACTATATAGCATAAATAATGAAGTATAGCTAGCGTAAAAGCCACATCAAAGTGTATTAAGAGATTTACACCGATTTTGATAGATAAAAAAAAATAAGTCGTTAAATGTTGAGAGGTAGGGAAAAATATTTAATATTGATAACACGCAATCAAGTGAACCTACCTTATAATCATATGGGCTACTCCTTATATTGTCAATTAGTTTTAGGATGGGACTCCGTGCACTTGTATCAGGCTGTCCAATGGGGTGTTCAAAAAGACCAACGGAACAGGGGCCCCCGATTTTAAAGGGCCCCATATTTTTCATTCTTTTATATATTATTATTATTATCAATAAAGATTTAGTATTAAATTACTACCGTACTTTTTTTTATACTCAAATATAACACAATATCTCTCTTATTTTCTTTTTCCATTGAAAATTAAAACAATATCTTCTCCTTTTCTTCTCTTGAATTGACGGTTCGTTTGATTTCATATTTGGCAGATCATCAAATCGACATCTTCATACCTGAACTCAATTCCAAGTGTAGATTAGCAAATCTATTTCACAACATCATCCTCACTCTCTAATCTTTATTCAAAAAACTATGAACTTGAATATTTGTTTACACAAAATCATTTTCTTCTGTAATCTCTATTCTAAAGACGACGAACTCGAAATTCTGTTTACACAATTCATTGCTTTTCTATGGAAGAATGAAGATTGAACCTGAAATTATGAAAGATTGAAGTCGATTAGCGGTTGAAAAAGACGAACTCGAAATTCCGTTTTAAAAAAAGGGTGATATTTTAATTTTGAAACAGGGTCACCAAAATTCATTGGACGACCCTTACTTGTATGTGTGGTTTACTGGACGTGTGCACCACGTCAGTTAATCCCGGAACAGATATTAAAAAAAAAAAAAAAAAAAAAAGTAACATTAAACCCTAGTGGCAACCAGGCGGCCACGTGCATGTGATAAATCATAAATGTACGTAGTAGTCTTTCTTTTATCGTACTTGAAGATGTGTAATGTATCATTGCCAGTTATTAATGGGTCAATACCTCAATCCTGTGTATAATATGTATATAGACTTTATTATATGCAATGTGAAAATGTAAGATTAATCTATTCACTTTTTTGTCATTGAACCCTCTCCATATATATTTGTCAAATTCTTAGTACGTATATTTAAGGTGGCTAGATGAAAGAGGAGGTCAAGGGAACAAATATATAAGAAATAGTTATGAAAAGTATAAGTGAGATATAAATTATATATAAGGTTTCTTGTTCCACTAAGTAATTGGTAACTACGTAAAAATTAAGTAATAGGCACCTAACTACTTCTATTCTACGTTTTACATTTCTGCATATTCTTCGATTTTATGACTTTTCGATTTATTTTTTTAGCAATTAGTCAACATGTGATGTTCATAATAACCATTTTACACTCGGATGATCCTCAAATAACACTAATACTTCCTATATTTACGGTATTGTCCATGAATATACGATCTGCATCTAACTTACCATACAATATACGAAACTATCAAAATTATATAATTAATCGAGTGTCCTTTGTAAATGAAGGATAAAACTGTTTGAGATAATAAAGTCTCACATTCGATGAGCCTAGTATATAAAGTCGGGTTTATGTGCTGGGCTTGAGCCTAATGCGCATGTGCGCTCGTATGCATACGACCCCCGCTTTACTAATCCGTCTGTGTCGGACTTTGACATGGTAACAGAGCGGTTAATCTCAATTCGGCTCGCGATCCTAACCTGTGTACAAGTGCAACTCGGTCTATATCCTCTAGTTGTACTTGCGAGGGCGTGTTGGAGATAATAAGATCTCACATCGAAAGACGGTGACACTCCGAACCTAGTATATAAGGTTTCATCCTAAATTACATTAAATTTGCAAACGTGTGAATCTTCCAAGAAACAAGGTACGTTGCTTGTCGGAGTTGAATTACTAATTCAACAATCAATTTAGGGTTCGCTTGTCACCTTTAATGGCGATCGCCATTTTTGTGTGTTTTGTGTTTGGAAGTTTATGCAAGAGAGATAATGTATATAACAAAGTCGTTAAATTATAATTATTTTATTTGAAAATCTTCAAGCAACTTCTCTAATTCTTGGACGTTGAAGATTTAACTTATTAATACATTAAATTATTATTATGAAAATTATGGTCAGTAAAAAGCATGATACTGATGTTGACCATTATATTAAACTTGCCAATTTCAAATAATAATTACTCTTAAAGTCAATAATAAGAGTAAATAATAATTTGGTATTTGACATTTGAATAAGGAAGCTTCTACCGTGTTATATAGGATTTGGTACGGTTGTTACAGAAATATTTACTGGTAATGTGCTCAATATTTGCACAATTATGTGCCCATAACGAGATAAGCGATTGAAATTAATCTATTTAAATTTGCTAAAATAGATATATTTATGTTACTTGTCCAGCAACGAAGTTAGCACGTCAGTTTGTGTTAATCTATGACTAAATTTGTCATTTATCTTTTCAGATCTTTACGTTAAAAAATTAAACATTTTTATTTAAAAAGTAAATTTGTGTTCCAATACATCACAACTCAATTCATAATATATAATTATTATCTAATAAAAAAATAAGATTATAGCTAATAATATTGATTCTCAAAAGAGGATGATAAAGTTATATGTAAATATCATATAACCTTCGTCCAATTTTGTGACGTACGTTATACTTTATTTATTTAAAATAATTTTATGTAAGTTTTAAAATGAAAAATATAACATAATTATTATACAAAATTCGTCTATTTAATTTTGTGTAGTTTTTCAAGAACTATATGTTTTTTAATATAAATAGATAACATTGACCTCGAGTTAGGAAGACGGACAACAAGTTATGTCGTCAACTCATTCTGAATAGAAACCCAATTCTCCTAAAAACTACATCAGAAAATCTAGGCGACATAGCATTACCATGTCAAACCCGTTACACCCTATTGAGAAACTTGCGGCATCAGGTGCAAGAATACCAAACGTGTCAAAAGCGAACGGAAGAAACACATGTTGGTTTTCAATGCAAGCTCGTTCATGCTTAGCCACCTTCGCAGAGGCCGTGTTGAGGGAAGTCTTACCCACCACAAAAGGTCCGCTACCCAAACAAACTAGAGGAGAGGCCTCGTCAAATCAATACAAGCATGTTTTTCACCCACCCATCCAAACACTAACACATCCGCCGGCCTCAACGTGGACCTTCCTTCACGCAGATCAGTCAAGAAAGTCACAAGCGCCTCCTTCTTAGCCGAAACTCCTGCTCTCCTAAACATGTCACATAAAACATCACGAACCAGATCATGCCTATATATGAAGTCATGGAGTTCTTTACAATGAAGTGCATGCTCCCAAAAGCATCCAAAACCCCTCCGACAATTGGGCATAGGACAAATCGCATCAACCGGGAAGAAATGAATCATAAGACAATACTTAAGGTTCGTACAATACTCAACATGATACATACATTGTACAAGCCCATCAATGGGTATGGAAAGAAGAAAGTCTTGGATAAATGCTAATTGTTGACACTTAAAATCGCTTTTGTCTAAGGGTCAAATCAAAAGTCTCTTTCATCGCCTGCACTGTCTTACCAAAAAGAGCACTCGTCAAAGCATGTTGGGCTTTAAGGGGAACGGTGTTCTTGACGATAAAACTAGAAAGATCGAAACTAGGAATAGAAGATCAAAGTTTGCTCAACGCTCCAAAAAACTCAAAGCCCATATCAACTACTCCATTGTCCTGCAGTATGTAGTCTTGAAGGGTTCAAAGCTGGGACTTGAAGGCCACAAAAGCAAAAGAAGAGGTCTCAATAGCTAAGTATAAACCAAGACCCCCAAACCGAATAGGCAAAAAGCAAGCTGCCACAAAAGATCCCTAAAAAGGACCCTCACAAACCTATAATATCCTCCACGATCCACGAAGTCCAAAATCAAAATAAGTTGTTGCACACTACCCATGTTCCGGTAGACAAGTCCTCAAACTAAAATTCATCTTAGCAACACCCATACAAGAACGAAGCAAAGGAAGCTCTCTAACAAACCCGTCGTCTTTACTCACTACCTCACCCTACAACTTAACACCCAACACCAGCCTCGCAATGCCATGAGGGAATAGTCCATCTCTAAGCTTCGATCCATCACACGAAGGCCAAATGAGCTTAGTCTTGCAAACATTCAACTCGAGGCCAAAACTCGGGCCATCGAATGATACACTTTCTATAACCATCCAATAATAGTACCATCATCAAGATACCAAACATGTAGAAGAGGCGTCCAATTGGCTTTGATCCTATGAAGAAGCAGCTGCAAGACAAGGATAAAAAGCAGCGGCCCCAAAGGGTCCCCTTGTTGCACACCGATAGTCGACCAGATAAATCCATCACCAATGTACATTCGGACAGCCTGATCATACAAGAAATTAACCCATAAAGATATAGACGGACATCTTTCCCTTACTTCCCTAACTAAAAGGGAGGCTGCAATTATTTTGTAAAAGGGAAATTTTAGAGGATTTTCTCTTTTTATCTTGTATGTTGCTCCATCTAACTACAAGGGAGACTGCAATCATGTTATTTTCGGTATAATAGTGCACCCTTCACATGAATGGTTATGTGGGGTCTACAATACCTCCCCTCCCCAACGCTCAAAGAACACACACCATGCTTAAGTAGAAAAGACCCTAAACTAAAACACCTTTGCCGCTTCAACTTGATCTCATGCCTGTTAAAAAAATCAACCACTCATGATTTCTTTCTAATCATCAAAACTAATACACACTTAACGAGATGGAAAAACCATCCAAAAGGAATAGGTCCTTCTCTGCTCAACATCTATATCTCTACTTTTCTCCAAAACAAGAGAACGAAGAAAAGATTCCGGAAATACATTTAAGGCAACATAGGTGGTGGTGTTTTTCATCTATTTTGCAACCACTTTCTGTCGGGATAAGGAGACCAAAATTAAGATGTTTTTGCATCTTTGAGAATTGATATTTATAACACCCCAAATCCGTAGGACTCGGAGTGCCACGAGGCTAGGACCTCACAATGGGTCTTAACTCTAGCCTGACAACAAATTCACTAGATCTTATAGCAATACACAAATAAATATAAAACAACCCTTTATAAAACGGAAATATCACGTATCGTAGCACATACAAAATCCCACAGCCGAGTACAAAACAACATCATCGTATATATAAAAATCCCAAAACCCTTAACGCCATAGATGTACGGAAGTCCTCAGCTGATCACTTCTCTATATCACTCTACAGTCCTCCTATCTTGCAAATGGTCTACAACACGGTATGAAACCGTTAGCTAACAACTCATATATAAGATCATGAATAAGCACATACACACATCAAACTCATGATAAACACCAAACATACTATCACACATTTCCCGTTTAATTATCTTTATAACGTTATACACTCAAAACCATATTTATGGTTGTAACACGAGAAGTATATCATTCTCGCCTCTTGGTACTATAGCCATCTGGAGTGGTACTAAGCGTACTACCCGTACACATTTAGAGTGGTGCAGTACCCTTCCTGTATACTAGGTGTATCCTGACCTCAGAGAACCTCTCAAACTCCCTCAGGAGAAATGAGAAAGTTTATCACCGCCCGCTTCAAAGGGGTCAATTATACGTCGGTTATAATCAATATCACATGCTAAAAAGCATATAACAATCACCACTCATGCATACATTTAATATAGGAATGCAGCTAAGTAAGTCCTACGGACTTACTTGAATCACAATATAACCTCAACCACGATCAACTCTCCAATTCCTGTAGGAATGACCACTGCCTGATAACAAGGCATATAAATATATCAATCCTCAATTCATCAACTAAAAGGATCACACCTAGAGCCAAAAGATTCATACGGATCATAAACATCGTAATAACCTCGAATATCATATAAACCTCAAAAGCCTCATTAAGACCTTCATCAAGATATCATTAATCTCATCACATACTAGCCTAGCATGCTCTCAAACCAAACCATAAACACAAGGGAAGGATCAAATATACTTGGTATGCCCTGGAAGAAGGCGCACCCGCGGGAATGAAGGGGCGCGGGGGCGGTGACAAGCCGCGCCAACTGGTCGGAGACACCGCAGGGGTGGTGACTCTCCTGGTGCCGCGGGGGCGGTCCCTTAACAGAAGACAACTCTCAAGAGTTGTTCGACAAATATCTCGCTCCAACTCATCTCCACCTCAGAGAACAAAACAAAGGCATTCTAGCCTTCAACATATACATGTATACACATATCAAAAACATCCATAGAAACATTACAACAAGATCAATCTTGTTGGATTCAACAAGAAGGAGAGGAAGAAGAACAAGCAGAAGAGGAGGGAAAGACTCACCACTCCTCAGCTAAATCCTGATGAAGAATCTCACCTTCAACTCTTCAACAAACCACAACCATCGTCCACAACATCATCCTCATGTTCACTCCCAAGCTTGAAGAAGATCAAGGGAAAACCAAGAAAAAGAAATCAAGAGAAGGAAGAAGAGAAGAACGTGAAAGAGGAGAAGAAGAAGTCTGGAAGAAGTGGAAACCCTAATTAGAAGGAATGAGAAAGAGACTTATAGGAGAAGAAAACGGAAAAGCATCGGTCAAAGAAGACGGCTGCTCACCGCTTATGCCGCGACCGCGGCCAGTAGAGCCGCTCCCGCGGTGGCACGCCTGCGGGCAAGGACCGGCGCGGTCGCGGGATCCTTTGGAAGAAGTGGTTATCATAATATTTTCCTACATGACGCAATTGAGCTCCGTTCTTTGGGCTTTCTCTATAGATAGAATCAATCACCCAAGGCGGGTGAAAGTTACAAACCCTTCTACGCTTGCAAATACGAACAATCATCACAAGATATGTACCCCCTCACCAAAGGTAACCATTGAGCCCAATCGATGCAATGATAAAGACACCTCTAGGTATCTCTTTCCTAGAATGTTATGGCCTTTAATCTGTCATTATATGGAAATTCTCTACTATTAACAAAAACGAGCTACGGATACTTGCTATGATTTTGTTTGTTCTTCTCTTTCATTTATACTTCTCTATTGCACATTATATCTCCTCTGCAATGATATTCCTCCCTATGTGTTTTTTCTTTGTTTATCTATGTTGGAAAATCCTTTGCTCATAATTCTATCACTATCACTGGTATTTGTCTATTGATCTCTTGATATATGCAAAATCGGTTTTAACTTAGTATCCTACATCTTCCACCATACAATTCCCAAAACCAAAAGAATTATACCTCTCAGTTGCATACTCAAGATGGTAGGAAACCTCTATAAACACCCTCCTATACTTGGCTCCAAAATCCAAGTAAAACACAACACCACAACTAAAAGCGTTTTGAGAGCAACCATGAGCTTGAACTCTCCTACGTTTAAAGAGAAGTTGTGTGAAGTACCCAAAGAATAGGTTGTTGTTGAGTCTGATGCTCAAAAAACTCCTTCCAACCTGCCCCACCATGGTGAAAATGTTAAAACCGGTAAACCTATGCCACCCAAGGAGAAGAAAGAAAAAGAAGCTATACAACTTGACACTAATCTTGTGGGGTATCTTAGCCAACTCTCCAAAGTGAAATCTGATTTATCCATGAATAAGAGACTCCTCCCTATTAGGGAGGATCTTTAATGCAACGAAGAAATTTAACAAGATTCCATCCAAACTACTATCCGATTTCAAGAGCATAAAAGGTGACATCCAAATCATCCCGAAATTCAACCACTGGTTTGAAATCAGCTTCTCTAATCCTAATGACAGAGTTATTATATTGGAGAAAAGACCCTATAATATATTTGGTCATATCTTGATTCTACGACCTTGGAAGCCTAATTCCACTGTGTTCACTGAGAACATCTTTGCAATTGACATTTGGGCTAGAATCCCTCTTATCCCACCCGAGTATATTAACAAAGAAGCTACCAGAACCATCATCATACGCAACAAGGTTGGTAAACTTATTAAGCTCGATCTTTTTTCTGAGAAGGGAATGAGAGTCAACTACACTAGAACCTGCATTAACTTCGACCTCGAACTTCTCCCCGATATCAAAGTCCATATCCCCAATAAAAATGGTAAAACTAAACTCTGCTCCATATGGTTTGAAGATTTCTCTAAAGGATGTGGTTCTTGTATTGGTAAAGATCATGATTTTGAACAATGCCCCATGAGAATGGCTAGATTGAAAAAAAACAAACTTCTCGTTTAAAAAGGGAAAAATTTGGGTTGACATGAAAGAAAGAAGGCTAAAGAAGAAAGGACAAGGACTGGACCCAAGTTATGTCGCACAAAAAGAAAAAAAGAACTCCTACTGTTTATGTGAGTGAGGTCAAACTCTACTTGACTTGATCTAGTGGAATTACGATCTCTTTCAATTA
The DNA here is from genome assembly GCA_033239125.1 of Fagopyrum homotropicum. Taxonomy (NCBI): domain Eukaryota; kingdom Viridiplantae; phylum Streptophyta; class Magnoliopsida; order Caryophyllales; family Polygonaceae; genus Fagopyrum; species Fagopyrum homotropicum. The sequence continues at coordinate 11,673,819 of BSWB01000001.1, forward strand.
CGGCTCATCTCAAAGCTTGAAGTCAAGATCTAAAGGCCCTAGTGAAGGGATCGTGAAAGTTTTAACTGAATAGTTAACAACGACCTCACTCGCAAGGATAATGAGATCAGATGTAGTATATCCGGATATCAAATTTACAGTCACCGCGTCTGTTTAGGTATATATGATAGGAATTATGCTAAGTAAAAGAGAGAAGAGAAAGAGAAAAGAGAGAGCAAAAATATATCTTTGAATAGGTTTGAGAAAACAAGAAAAAAATGATTGTTGATGATAAGAAATAAGAAGGGAGCCGATCTAAGGAAACAAAAAATTCCACTATAATGAATTTAATAAGAATGTATCTATGCAACTCATGAACATTGATATATGAACAAAGCATGTAACCTCTAAAATAGCATTTGACATAGACAAACAAAAATCGTACTTTTTAACTCACATAGCTTTCAATCTAACAGTTCAACAAGTATAGCAAAATCTATTAAAAACTTATTTCATTTTATTTTCGTATAGGAATCAATGTCACTCCATTCTTTGAATCACATGGAATAATTTTAAGACAATAATAAATAAATTTTATTTATAAGAGATGTACGTGTTTGATGACATTGTAGAAAAAGCGGTGTGAACAAGTATTTGACACAAAATATTCTAAGTATGGATTGTGTATTTGTGTCCATCACTTTGATGTTGATATGGTTATATCTAGAGACCAATTTCTTGTTCCTTGTTGAATATTTGACATGGACGAGTTCGAAATAACTATATATTGACACTTGTAGATAAAAACGTGTACAAGTGTATAACCAAACAAAATGGACACAACATCATTGTCATCTAATAAGGAATTTTCACAAACAAACAAAGAAGTAAAATCTTGGTTAAGGATTTGAGAGAGACACTTGACAAGATTGCTTCTTTTGGAGTATCTAGAATGTCATCTCAACGTTACATTTATAATATGTTCAAACCTTAGATTTGAGTGAAAAGTATGAAATTTATTAATTAGTGGCCTCTACTTTTTCTTAAATATCATTTTTACCCAATCAGAATGAGAATTGTAAAGGTAATTAGTTTGTTGTAATTATAAATAATTAGTAATTAGGTAGATTTGTCATTTTCATTCTGAAAGGGAAGATCTTTAGGTTGGGTCTCATTGGTTTACAATATAGTTTTTGTGCGTAGTAAATATTTTCCTATACATATATAAAGTAGGATTTGGTTTGACATTTTATTTTATAACGTTTATAAACGTCACAATTTAGTATCTCAAAAATTATAAGGTAGGTCCAAATTATTCTATTTTTAACTTTTTTTTCAAATTTATTTGATAGACAAATAAAATGCACGAAATCAAAATATAAAAAAAAATGTTGAACTCTTGAACACGTTGAGTCATTGAGCGTTGGCTCCAAGTGTGAAACCGACATTTTCACGTTAGAAACCTTGTGAAAACAATGTTTCTACATTGAGATTAGACCTGAACAAATTTGGATCGGCCCGCCAAAAAACAATGGGCATGGGCAACCAATTTGGCCGTTCAGACCAACCCAAATTTTTACGGGACGGGTTAGGGTAAGCATTTTAGCCAACGGGTCAACCCGACCCAAAAACCCTAAATTCCCAAAAACAATGGGCATGAATTGAATGCTATATTTTTACTAACTCTAATTCTCATATTTCCTCTCTAATCAATCTCCACTCTCCAGATCTAAGTCGCAACGACGGTTCCATCTCGCTTCTCTTGTTTGCGACAAACTCCATCTCGCTCTACTCCTCTCGCATACACGCTCCTCTTGTTCGTGACGGTTGCGTTTTGCTCCTCTAGTTCACATGCTCGCTCTAGTGCTCTCACATACTCAATCCTTTTGTTGGCGGGCGGCCTGACAACCCGCCTGCATTGATACGTGAGTGGACACGGATAACGTTAGTGGCCCGAACACGGATATCGTTAGTGGCCCGGTCATTTCTGGTAGAATGTAAATTTGACCCGACTCGGGCCCGAATATATACAGGTCTAGTTGAGATCCAATGTGGCCCGGTCATTTTCACACTATGGATTGCGACTTTCATCCTTAGCTGTTGTAACTTTTTGTCATGATAATCATTTGGAAATTTTTTTAGTTAGGTTAAATCAAGGTTATTATAGGCCAGACATGGTTTGATAACTTTGTTGTAAATTCCTTTTGTACATATGTTTGACATTGGAAAGTTTGTCGGCATTTTAGGGATTATAGCAAGTGCTAGGACATGAGTGAAATGGGGAAGAAGATGACGCTTTGAGATGCACTACGAGTGCGTCCCATGGCGTGTGGACACACAAACACCATTAGTGTGGTTTACTTTTCAAAAAAAAATCAAAGTCATGTTATAAAAACGTTTGGATACAGTTTTTTCAAAAAAAAAAAAAATCATATTACGATGAGGAATATTTAAATGAGAACCGAGCAAGGAGTCAGTGACGGCATCACCATGTCAAAGTCCGATACAGACGGACCGGTAGAGCGGGGGTTGTGTACATATGAGCGCAAATGCACATTAGACTCCAACCGATGTCTGCATATATTGGCTTTGCCTATACTTTTAGTAATCAAGAGGCATCACCATCACGCACGAAAGAAATGTGACAGAGGCCGCCCCAATTTAAGGATGAAACCATGGACAATTTGTAGGGTTCATGGACGGAATTTGGGGCAAAAACTCATCAAAAATCTCCAAATCTACCAATTTGAGGATGAAATCATGTAATAAACGTAGATTAGAATAGGATATACGTACCTGGATGGGTGAATTTGAGAGAAATCTAGTGAAATTAATACCGTCACACTTTAGGAGAGGAGAAGAGAGTTTGTCGAAGAAATACCTCAAGAACTTCAATACCATTTTGTTCTTGAGATATTGAGTGACAGTTTCATTACCTTACACAACACTTCTACATTCTACATGTGCCCATGTCTTTACCAAGCCACTACCTGGGATTGTTCATCAACAAGCATAACCTCACAAACAGCTACTGAAAACTTCATAAAAACATGGCTCAGAAACCTATTTATCATTATTGCCAATTGCATTGTCCATAACATATCATACATTCCCAACCCATCAAGTATTACCATATTATTACCTACAAGTAAAACCAATTGCTCATATAATAAATTTTACATCAATATAATTCATCAATCTCGGCCACGGATAAGAGAAAAGAAAGATTGTATACATACCATCGATCAAACGCCGATGACCTCATTGCATTTGCTGCTGTTGTTGCAGGTTTATTAGCTTGAAGTAAGCTCCACTCCTGTTCTCTACTAGGGAAGAATGCGTCCCCTGTTCGATTATTTTCCCGTCTTGTAAAACCGATATCTGGTCCGCGTTCTTTATTGTAGATAGCCTATGAGCAACCACAACCGTCGTCCGGTTCTTCATCAGCCTGTCAAGAGCCTGCTGAACAACGCGTTCTGATTCCACATCAAGTGCGCTTGTGGCTTCATCTAAAAGTAAGATTTCCGGGTTCTTCAGGATAGCCCTTGCTATGGCCACTCTCTGCTTCTGCCCTCCGGAAAGCTGTACTCCTCTCTCCCCAACCTTGGTTGAATAACCCTCTGGAAGACTGCTGATGAAACTATGAGCATTTGCAAGCTTTGCAGCTTCTATGACTTCTGACTCGGTTGCTCCATCTTTACCATACACAATGTTCTCGTATATGGATGTCGCGAAAAGAGCCGGCTCTTGTTGTACCAGACCTATGTGTTTGCGTAGAGATTTGAGCTTCAGCTTCTTAATGTCTTTCCCTGTCAGAAACAAAGCAATGTGTAAGAGAAGGGTAAACTGCACTTCACAATCAAGAGTAAGGAAAATTTTACCATCAATGAAGACCTTCCCGGCCGTTGGCTCATAGAATCTGAGTATGAGAGAAAGCACTGAGCTTTTGCCTGAGCCACTCGGGCCGACCAATGCCATACTTTGTCCAGCACGGACTTTCAGACTCAGGTTCTGGAAAACCAATACATCTGGTCTGGAAGGATAGGTAAAATCGACACCTTTCAGCTCAATCGTCCCTTCTACTTTAGTTATTTCTTCTCCAACATCACCAATGATCTCTGCCTTTCGGTCAATCACCTCAAAAACTGATGCCACCATCTGATTTCCTTTAAGTAGGTCCGGAGCCATTGCTAGAGTTTCACCCATGGCTAAAGCTGTCACGATCAAAACCATAAATGATTTCATGACTGATTTGAAGCCACATATCCCTTTTCCCATTAAAACAGATCCATACCTAGTCAAGAAAAAAGGAATGTTATACAATGGAGGAAAAAGCATTGAGTTGCATCGATGAATCAAGTTAATAAAACTTTCGAGATTTATACCACAGGGCGAGGCCATAGGATGAAAAGATGAAGAACTGAGAAACGCCGTAAAATATCCCTGCAATCTGACCACGGTTAAAGGAACGTTTGGAAGGCTCAACGAGCTCTTCAGCATACAGGTCAAGGACCTTCTTCTCTGCACAAAATGCAGCGACGGTGCGAATATTGCTAACAGCCTCACCAGCAAGCATATTGGCTTTAGAATATGCTTTGCTCAAGTTTCCTCCATAGCCTTGCATGAAGAGTTTCTAATAGGAAGGAATCAGATAAAGGCAAACCTTTAAAATACAGCCAAGACTCGGTTATTTGATGTTAAATCTTATTGTGAGAAGACAGTACCTCGCTGATATGGCCGAGAATCATTAGTGGATACATCGACAAAACCACAAGAGTTAGCCGCCAGTTCAGCATGAAGGAAATAATGAAAGCAGTCATGATGAATCCAACATTCATTATGAGAATTGTTGACCGATCAGCAACAAGTGATTTTAATAGAGTTGCATCACTATCCAGACGTGAAGCGAGTGTTGAACTCGAATTATGCAAGTCGTCAAAAAATCCAATTTCATTCCTCAATATTGCTGCAAAGAGAAAAGGGCTTCAGTTAGAACAAGGCCACCATGAAAGTATGTGTCAAGGAAATACAGACACATTTTGGTTCTTACCAGAAAACATCATCTCCCGCACTCGAAGGGTGAGTCTTTCTCCGATGATGCCAAAGCAGGTGTGTGTTCCACCGTGTACGAGGACTGTTATAACAGCACCTCCACAAAAAAGAAGCGAAATTTTCTTGACTTCATGTTGTGTGGTTTCCCAATCCATGTAAAAAGACACCAGAGCCTGAGTGACACCAAGAGCAAACAGGGGCATCTCCGATCCCGCAATTAGACCACAGATAGTACCACCTACTGCATAAAGCCAGTCAGGCTTCACCATAGAATAGATTCTTCTAGTAGAGACCTTAGGCTTTGTAGATTCTGATGCATCCGCTTTAACAGACTCCTTGTCGGTACGAAAACTGGCCCCCAAACTTGTATTCCGTGATAGCTCTCTTGAATATTTAATGCTGCAATGATATCAAAAGAGGCAAATCACTAACATCTTCAGAAAACATAGACGTGCAGTTCATTTGTGTTCAAATAACTAGCACCCCCTTTGGGTTTTCAATCGATAAAGAATGAAAATGTCAAAAAGAGTTTCTTATTAAATACCTTAGAGGCCGACCCGTGGTGGCTCCAAGAGAAGAATGGCGGTGCAATGAAGCTGCTTCTTGGAGATGAATAAGCGCTGCATATGCACTTGAAGGGATTGAAATTAGTTCATCATGGCTTCCGGTTTCCACTATTTTCCCTTCTTGAACAACTGCTATTATATCTGCATTCCTCACAGTTGAGAGTCGATGAGCAACTACTACAGTTGTTCTTCCCACCATGACACGGTCTAGTGCCTCTTGTACACTTTTCTCAGACTCGGCATCAAGAGCACTTGTTGCTTCATCCAGCAAAAGAATTGATGGATTTTTCACTATAGCACGCGCTATGGCAATTCGTTGCTTTTGTCCACCTGACAACTGTATACCTCTTTCCCCTACCTGCAAAACCACTTTCAGCTTATCTTTGGTTGTATGATAAGCAATACTTATAGTGGACACAAGATGTGTCCGAAAACTCTCTTTCGCAATAAACTCCTCCATTCCCGGTGTTGATAAGTGATAACTGTTCATTAATCAATTTGATAATTGGCTGGGCAGTTTTCATGGCTTTTCTCTCACATCTGCAATGAAGCAGACAGCTTCTACCTCTCACAATTTATATGCATGCAAAATTCTCTCTTTCTTTCATCTATCTTACCTGATTATACTAAGATCTCAAGGCATTCCTCTGTGATACATGACAGAGCCTAGAAGGCCGAATAAATCAAGAGAGGCAATGGACAATTAGTAGATATTTTAGTAGGAAAAAAATACAGCTCACCAAAACCGAAAACAATAGGTCATATTTACTAATCATCCTATAAAATAATAGGTACTTCAAACAGGATATAGTTTGTCGAGACCTGTGTTTCATATCTCTCTGGAAGGTTGTTAATAAACGTGATTGCTTCTGAAAGCTTTGCGGCACGTGTGATCTGATCAAGAGTGGCATCATCCTTCCCGTAGAGAATATTCTCTCGGATTGTTGTTGCAAAGAGTGCAGGCTCCTGGTTAACAAGTCCTATCTGACCTCTAAGCCATCTCAGATCAAGTTCTCTTATGTCAGCTCCATCAAGACATATCTGTCCAGAAAGTGGCTCATAGAAACGTTCAATCAGAGATATGACTGTGCTCTTTCCAGAGCCACTTCCTCCAACAAGAGCAACGATTTTTCCAGATGGAATATCCAGATTGAGCTTATCGAAAACTAACACCTCAGGACGAGATGGATAGCTAAAACATACATCTTGGAACTGAATGTGGCCATCCACTTTGCTCAGTGTCCGAGCAGACTTTTCGCTGGCTTTGCTCACTGTATTCCTGTCTATCATACTAAATATGGGATAAGCTGCAACTCTCGCTCGTAGAAAGGCAGAAATATCAGGTGCTGCTTGGCCTAGTGATCTGATACATCAAATGAAGGATGAGTTAACCCAATCGAAAAACAAATAGACCATTATGACAAAATGAATAGATAGCATAAAGACAGTTGTGGACATGCACAGCTTCCACCATCCTAGCTAATCACCAGGACCCTTGACTCATTCATTCATCTTGGAAATGACTATGATACAAAAAGATGCATGTGGTAGAGGAAGAACCACATAATCATATGAGTACAAGCATGACATGTAGTAGTACAAAGGGAGTGGGTACAGTAATGCAACAGTCAAAGAGTAAGGAAAGAAGAAATCAGAGATAAACCTTTGTGACGCTCTAAAGGTACCTTAAAATGTATGCAGTGTTCAAAAGCGCCTTACTTTTTCTTATTCACTTTCCCTATCGCTTCCCCTTTATTGTCATAGGAGTTAGTGAGTTACTGAAGCCATCAGGGATCCAATCTAGATACCCAATTCCAAATTCCATGGAAGTAACTAAACCAGATCTACCGACAAAGGAAAAAATCCATATGCCACAACATGCAATTCTGGGACCAACAAGAGCACAGAATGCAGTATATAAAGCAGTTTCAAGTTTCATCACACAGACACAGTGCAGTAGTATATACTAAACTTTTCAAGTTTCAAGTGTCTGTAAAATATATTAGCATATAATAAGAGAAAATAAGCATGCATTTTAGGAGTAAACGGCATGCACCTAAGTAAAGAGCAATCAATGATACTGACATTTAGCATTTGAGATTGCTTTATTAACATCATAAATCTGAAGAAACTTATATTTTAGTACCTGGTAACAGGTACATTGATCAAATATATACAATTACCAAAAAAATGTCTACTCAGAAAAGGGGGAAACAGGAACAACCAGGAGTAGAGAGCATTGGAAGTACAAGAATGTAAAGAAGGCCTAGAGCATGAGCAATATATTTGAAAAACAGTATGAGATGCTGCTGCAATTGTAGAGGGAGAGATCATGACTTACAGGCCAGAAATGACCACATTAAGCATAGTAGTGAACGAATCACCTCCAGTAGCAATATTCTTGTGAACAGTGATGCTAGTGAACCAAACAAGCAAAGCCCATGAAAGGAAAAGAACGGAGTGCATAGCACCGAGCCCTAAACCCTTTGCCATGCCTCCTTTCTTTCCATACTCGTATGTTTTCAGAAGAGCACTTTTATAAGACGACACTGCTCTATCTTCTCCAACAAACGCTTGGACTGTCCTCACATTCCCGATCACCTAAAACAATGCATTACAATCTCAAAGGCTCAACTTTAGTGATTCTTGGACACGATAAACAACATGTTAATTGCATTCCTCGCATTAACCCTAAATTAAACCATCAGGAATTCAAGTGCAGAACAAACCCTCACAACTACCTAGATTCAGTAACAACTCATCAATTTAATGACCGGCAAAAACTCTCAATTGAACAATTCCAGTGTTTATTAAGAACATATGCAGAACTACGCGATCAGCAATTTGACAAAGAAAATGGCAGAAAGAAAAGTACCTCCTCGGCAATCTCCCCGGCTTGGACGTAGGATTTGCGGACGCGAGCGATGAGACCAGTAGCAACATAAGCATAGATGCCACCAGCACAAGCAATGAAAGGAACAATGGAGAGAGTGACCAAACTTATCTGCCATACCCTTGCGAACCCTATCGTAAACCCTGCGATAAACCTGCTTAAATAGTGCAGTACCTTCCCAACCTGATCGAGAATACATGGAACCGGTCAAAATCTACTCAAATCATCAATTCCATACTCCATAGCATCAGTATAATAAATCACGTGTTAGGTCGTATGAGTTTGAAGCTAAATCATCTTGTTTCATTCCCATTTTCGACGAGATTCTGTTCGAGTTGCCGCATTATTGAATCATCTTAGCTTCTTTTGCAACGAAAAACCGATATTTGTAGAAAATTTTGGCACCGGAATCGCAATCGCCCACTCGCCATCGCCGTTTGCCAAAAAGCCGTCCAGTAAGGGTCAGTGTCCATGGTTTATGTTTATCGTAACATTTCTATGAAATTTAGACATTTTTTCTCTCTCGCGTCATTAAAATTTTAAATATCTGATATAACTTTATTTATTTTGTAGAAAATATTTTTTATTTTGATAAACTTACCCTTGAAAATCCTTTCAAATATACAATTGACCCTAAAATCATAGTAAGTCTTAACCCAATTATATTTAAGATTATAGAAATTAATTGTTTGGTATAGGACTGAAGTAAATAAAAGGTATTAGATTATGAAACTTAAGGGAATTAGATTACGATAATTGTATTATACTATTAAACTTAGATTATAAAAATTATAAGCTAAAACATCATTTTTATTTTTTTTTCCATTTATTTCATATACAATAGCCACAGTCATATTTATTTTATCAACTACTCATTTCACTTATATTCATACTTATTTACTTAAACAGCTTCATCTCCTTAATTTTTAATCTAAATAATTCTCTTAATCTTCAAATTCATCTACGTAATCTTATATTTATAAATTCATCAAAAATTATTACTTATTTTCAGAAATTTAAAGTTACCTAGAAGATATGTGTTCATGTGACTGGAAAGCAAAGTATCCATTGAAGTAAATAATAAGTATTATTGCAATAAATGATATGGAAAAAAGGAGGTTGGGATTAGTAGTAATTAGTGAATGATTATGACACAAAACAAAACAAAACCAACTCCCCACCCACCTAGTAGAATAGTTACAATATGAAGCACAGCACTCCTAATAAATGCTTTCATCTTCTCCATATTCAACTCCTTCATCCATAATTTTCATCTCATTTATTGTTTTTTGTAGTATGTCAAGTCATGGACTCAAATGGATATGGATACAAAGTCTAACATCAACCCACTAAATTAATACCATTTACTATAAATAATCTTGGTACTAAATTAAATTTATTTTTATTATATGAATGTGTTAACTAAATATCCACCACTCCAAAGAATAAACTAGTATATTACCCGCACAAAGTGCGGGTCCAATTTTAATAAATATTTAATACTTAAAAATTTATATGTATATACTTCAAAAATAAAAATCAAAAAAAATAAAATTATAATCAATATTATGATTTTTAATTCTCATTTAACTATTTATCTCTTCTAATTAATTATATTTTCAAATTGATTTGTTAAGATTTGCTTGGTAAAAAAATTTGTAAAAATTTAAAAAATATTTTAATAAAAATATTTATTTAAATATTTTTTATAAAATTTAGAAATTAATTTTCAATTTATATTAAAATTTGAAAATCACTTTTTAAAATAATTTTTAGGCTTCGAGAAACCTGGCATTGACACGTGACAATAGAGAATTCTTAAGATAAGGTGATATCGAAAAAAAAAGGCCCTGATCAGCAATTGGGTAGTTGGGGAAGCCCATTCATGCAAATTTGTCCTTGTTGAAAGCCAATGGGAAGTAACGAATTGGATTGATGGGTGGAAAGTGGACGAAACCGGGTGACCCGGTAGCAGGTATTCGGGCTTTGTATTGCGTGAAGCCCCTGAAAGTCATTTAAACATATTTACACCCCACCGCGCTGGCGCCACCCAGTAGTAGTTGACCCAGACATTCAATTAACGTTGCGGTGGGCCCCCTATCTTTTCCAGTTACTCACTCATCCACCTTATCACACTTATTTTACATCATTATTTAAATTAAAAAATCAATTTCGATATTATTTTCTTCATTTTTGTATTATGGAATTCCAAAAGAATATTGGTTTTGAATAGAAAATTCAAAGAATATTTGTTTGAAGGGTAAAAATAGATAATGTAGGTAATAATAATAATTTTTAAAGATGGTAAAAAGAATTATAAATTAATAAAATATTACCTTCTCGGAAATGGCATCTTGAACAACAAGAATTTCGCTGGTAATCGCATTTACGACTTCACCAGTAGAAGATTCAGTATCGAACAACGTAATATCTTGATTCAACATCGACTTTAAATACGCCATTCTTATCTTCGCTGCTTGCCTCTCTCCAGTGTGCATCCAACATGCCACCTCTATATATTTTTCATTCATAATTAACATTTACATTAAAAAAAAAAAAAAAATTTAAAGTTAGAACGTACGTACCGACCCATGAAGAGAACATTATAGCGATACTGAGATACACAAAGTCCATTGAATACTGCAAAACAAATAAAATTAAAATAAAGAAAATTAATTTTACTGGGGACAAAATGGTAAAAAGTTTGAACCTTGGCGACTTCATGGGAGGTTTCTTTGGGGAAGAGATAGGCCATGCCGATGAGATTGATGAGTTTGCCGAAGAAGATGAAGAAGACGGGAACGGAAGCTCCATGGATGATAGCTCCGATGGAGCCGATGAACATCAAGGACCAATCATATGAGTCAGCATAGCTGAAAAGCTTCGACAATGGAACCTTGTCGACTTTCTTCTTCTGCTCAGGTTGATTTTCAGGTCCTTTCTTTGGATCTTCCATGGCTTTTTCTCTCAAGGTTCTTGCTGCAGGCTCATTTTGTGGAGCTAGGTTAGAGGTTGTATATATGGATGAGTTGTGAAGTGTAAGTTAGCAGATGAGTAGTTGGGAAAGAGTCATTAAAGAGAAGAGATTGCGATTGCCATGTGTGCTTCGTGTAAATATCATTTTCTTTCTGAATTTTACAAACTTTTATTTATGGTTAACTGTAAGGATGTGTGTAATTGCAGTTTGGGGCTTTTGAGGAATTAGGGTTTGCAAGTCGGGACGTATATTTAGGGTTGTAATATGAGACAAGCTACTCGGGATCGGCTCGTCAAAAGCTCGGTTCGAGCTTTTTCACTTTCTAAACAAAGTTTAACACATTTTAAAGCTCGTATAAATTTTAGGCTCGGTTCAGGTTCGGCTCGCTTATAAACGAGCCGAACTTAAGCATGTCAATGTTCAGCTCGTTTGGGTAAAACTCGGCTCGTTCGGCTAAATTAACACTATAGGAGCATTATTTTAACCGAGCTACCCGGGTTCCACTCGTCAAAAGCTTGTGAAAAGCTCGTTCACTTTCTAAACGAGTCAAGTTTGAGCACATTTTAATGCTCATATAAATTAGGCTTGACTCGTTTATAAACGATTCAATTTTAAACATGTCAATGTTCGACTCGTATGCACGAAAAGGGAAGATAAGTCAGATGGCGGTTCAAGTGTTAGATAATAATCAATTAAGGAATCGGGTTATGGCGTTTCTTGGGGGATTCTTCAAAGTAAAATCACGTAAGGTCGTGTTTGGTAAAATTTAAAAGTCATTGTCCTTATATATTTTAATGTAATTTATGTGAGGTATACTCCTTGCTTTTACGAGCCTGACAAATATTAATTTTCTCTAACACGTGTTGTATGTGTTGGTTTATGGATCTAATGACCTCGTAAGTACCATAAATTAACTAAAGATCCACAATTTAGAATGATATATAATGTAATAGGAAAAAAAAATAGATTGGGGCTCAAACATAAGGCCCAAAAAATCCAATGTTCCATTCATAAGAATTTGTTGTATCGGTTACGAGTCGGACTTGCGTTGGATTGTGCTTATACGGAATGGGCCGGAAATTATGGTCCGGTCTGGTCCTAGGCCGTGATGTTTCGATCCGGACTATTTTTTACACTTTTGACATTTTTTGTAACAAAATTGGATACGGTCCGGGTTTGTACCGAACCATATTGAATTGGATTGTGGTTGACCGGAACGTCCGGTCAAGGAAGTGTAATGGTCCGTTTGAACCGAACCAATTTGCACAACCCTAGATGGACATTTTAAACATAAAATAAAATTTTTATGTAATAAATGTAAAATTGATAAATATAAAAAGATTTTTGTAAATTATTTAATTTTTGATTTAGCATGTTAAATTTATTTAAAATGTCCAAAATAATTTTAATGGTCATTATATTAATGCAACTACTATTTTTTCATCGCCTTGGCCGGCGGTATAATTGAGCTCACCCCTAGACCCGTCATGCATGTAAGTTTAAACATATTGGTATTAGGATTTTCTAATCCTAACATGATTAGTATTATATCTTCTAAGGATTTTAATTCCCCTAAATATGCCCCCACGTTGCTTATTATAATTGTTTGTAAATATAGTGTAAAATTATGGCTTGGTATACAGAGCACGTGACGTAATTACGAACTCGTGGCGAACTAGAAACCAATTTTTGTATCGAAGCGACACCCTTTCTCATTATCATCTACCATCCTTTCTTTCCTCTCGTCTATTTACGAATGAAATTCGTTGGATGTATGCTCGACTTCGTTTGCCTCTTTTCTCCCCTGATTGTATTCTAATCCTAACAACTTGTCATAGATTGGTTCTTGCAATAGAGATGGAAGACAAACATCACTGGTGGAGAAATTTGATGGGACGGATTTTAGGTTTTAGAAGATGCAGATTGAGATTACCTACAATAAAGATATGTACCAATGTTTGAAGGGAAAAACTTAGAACTTGAAAGACAACGAGTGGAAGTTGATGGACAAGAAATCGATGAGCATGATCCGATCCGTCCAAAAACATTGCGAGTCACACAATCAATTTGAAAATGACAAAGGAGAGGTTGTTAAACATACATATACTAGAGATCATATTGGTATTCAATCACCTAAATCAGTTTAATATGGTAATCACACAGAGCTTTGTGTCGATAAATCTTCACGACGAAATTAAAACCTTGATCTTGTTGTCCTTTCGTCCAAAAAGTTGGAGAGGGATAGAACACTTCGTGTTTCGCTCAAAACATGCCAGAAACGGCCTTGAATACCTGAAATACAAAATAAACTAAGGTAGACACCGAAATATGGAAAAAAGAAAGCTTTATTTACTAAAACGAAGTATGAAAGAGCATAAGATGTATGAAAATACACGAGTCTAACAACTATATAATGGTACAATCGGATGTCATAAGAATTCTTTCATAATTTCCTCCTCGTTTAGTAAAGACAAGTCCATCATTTTTCATGATACAACTGCTCTTATATGATAACTCATTTTTTTATCCCTAAGATTTAGGTGTTTTATATTTGCTCGTTGGATCTAATATTTTTATTGAAAACTAATAAGACACTCTTTTCTTGAAAAGTCTATCAATTTTTGCTTGAATGGTTGGATTATAGGTTCTATTTACAATAATCTAAAGTTTCTCAATCTCCATATCAACATCATGAACTTGTTTGTTAATGTTTTCAAACTTCGTCTAGAACTTTAGTTTCCCTTTAACATTTCAATTTTTTTAACAAAGTTGATTATATGTGATCCTAAAAGTTAGGTTCTCCAAAATTATTTAATCAAAGTTTCCTAATCCCATATTTGTGTCCACATTGAATTGAACCTCTGAATAGTTTGTTTTTAAGGTTTCTATTTGTAGGCCCAAATATCCTACAATGGTTAGATGTTAGGAATACATTGTTCCATGTATGCAAGTTTGCACACTTCTATAGACTATGCGGGTATGTGAGAGCTCTATTGAGTTTTTATAAACTAAAGTGTTATTTTATCCACTTTTTCTTTTCCAATAGGTAAATTTATTAATTCTAGTTATGAGGTATGTGAGACCACATGAGTTAGCCAAGTTGTGGAGTTTCTTGAATGTAGCAAGGCCTAGAGTAGACATGGGTCCTACACCTAAATGAGAAAAAATTAAACTGGCAGTTTAGGTATTGTGGTCATCGAAGTTGTGGAGCTTCTTGAATCTAGCAAGGCCTAGAGTAGACATGGGTTCTAAACCTAAACCGGGAAAAACCAAACCGGCGGTTTAGGTTTAACCTAAACTGCCGGTTTACTATGCGGTTTGTAAAAAAAAAAATTTAACTAGAAAAACCGGACCAAACCGGCGGTTAACCGTTGGTTTAAGGACCAAACCGACGGTTTTCCCTTTAAAACTTAAAAAAAAAAATAATCAAACCGTCGGTTTGGAGTAAACCGCAGTTTAGATTTGTCGAAATGATAAACCTAAACCGTCGACGTTTGGCCAAAGCGGAAAACCTAAACCGCCAGTTTGACCAAGTTGGCGGTTTGAGCCGGTTTGAAAACCGCCGGTCAGCTATTTACCCTAAACCGGACCCATGATTAGGCTAGAGCTGCTCCACCAACTTTGTCGTTTGGAGTAAGGTTATCCCAAAACTTTTGATTCTCGTTTGGTAGGGCATAAACAAATGTGATTATATTAATTAAGAATCTGGCAGTAGATTTACGTAACTAGAATTACAATAATGATACTAATTAAGAAGAATAAAAACTCTAATATTTTATTATGGTGATTAAATAAACATATTTTTGTAAATTCGGCTAATCACAATCTGTCTTCTAAAAAAAAATAAAGACAAACTGGCCCTTAATAAAACCAAGTTGGAAAGATTTGATACTATTTGAAGATTTGTAACAGATTATGGACTTTGGATGATCAAATATTATATGAACAAGCTTCACTTATATCGTCATATTGATTTACAAATGTAAATTGTTTAATCATTAAGGTATATTTACGTAACCTACTAATTATTGTATACATTATAGGAATTACATTGCACATGTTTGCTTATTGTATCACCGATATATGGATTATTATATATATATAATTAAGAATTGAAGTGTCTTTGACGGTATATGTATCATTTGTGATATGGTCATGCTTATGAAATTGACATTATTACAATTTTATAATATTATCGAATATTTACCTTCATAAATAAATATTTTCTTCTCCGCTCATATTAAAATTATATGTTATATTGTAAAATATCCGTTTTTATGAAAATAGATATCCGTTTATATCAACGTGAAAATATCATAAAAGATTTTTTTTGGTCATGAATTTTGTTTTATTATACAGTCAAGTGTAAATGATTTCGATCATACATTTATATCATAAAATATAAATCACAACTACTGAGATAATGAGATGTTATATTGTAAAATTTAAAAGATTTTAAATTTTAATTCGCATATTCGTATAAAAAGAATTTTTTTATACTTAAATGTTACCACGTCATTGTTAACAAATAGATATATTTAATAATTATTAATATTATATAGGATAAATTACCAAAATCGTCCTTTAAATGGAGTTATTTATAAATAATCATCAGTTATTCCAATAATCACCGAAAAATACCCTTTATAAGGCCTCCTTCAGCAAATACGGAGTCTCACAATTGAATATTTTAATTTTTTTTTTTCAAACTATGAACCATGAACCGCTTGAATAAATTAAAATTGAAATCGGACCAAGTTATTTCTTTTAAAAACTCATTTTTTAAATATTTTATTTGGAATTTTTTGAAGGCAGAAAAATGTTTTTTTTAATATCCTGAGTTTTTCATTTCACAGTTTTTGAAAGAAAAAAATAATAATTTTACAGGTTTTTTTTTTATTATTATTTTCCTCTTTTAAAAATTTTCTTATATTATTTTAAAAAAAATACTGAACTATAAAAATAGATTTAGTTTTAAAAAAATAGACGTTTTCTAATAAAATTTTCTATCACGAAAATTCTGGACAACTGCAAAAAAAAAATTTATTTTTTCTCTGTTGATTTTGATTTTGTAAATTGTTTTCGCAAAAAAATTCTTAGCTTTTCATTTAAATGTTTTTGAAAAGAAAAATAACTTTCTTTTACGATTTTTTTTGGAACTTTTTCTATTTACAAAAAAATCTGGACGATTGCTGGAAATTTTGGGCTTTTTCTCTGTTGATTTTGATTCTGTAAATTTATTTTTTTTGGAACTTTTTCGATAGGTTTTATTTTCACTGAAAAACATCTTTTTTAAAAAAGGTAAATTTGGGGTTTTATTTTCATCTTAATATGCTTCCAAAAACAGGTAAATTCCTGATTAGTCTTTGATCGACCTTTAACTCGTTTCATAATGTCTTATTTTGACCCCTTCCGTTAACTTGTCCGTCAAATGTGCGAAAGGGAATAGCTGTAGTCAACTCAAAATTAGATGCTGCCACCTGCATTACACCGATCACTTAGATGATTGAGTTCAACCTTCCAAGGTCAAACCAGATCAAGCAATCATGTGCACTCTAAGTAACCAATCCCTATCACACAACCCTCGATTCATCGTTCGATGAAAACCCGCATTGTGAATCCTCCTAGCTGGGAGTATAAATGAGATTGGGTTCCTCGAACTTTGCGGATATTACTCGTCATAGGATGGGATGCAAAACATTGATTCTCCACTGAGGATGAAGATGGGATGAAGATAGAAGTATCCGTTCAGTACCCGTTTCTCGAACTCGCGAGAAATCTGATAGGGAATCCCATCGGAGTATACAAATAAATCAACGGTATATTAAACTTTCATTTTTATTTCAAGTTTAAACGAAATTTAATTCAGAAATTGCGTGTAAAATCAAAAAATATCGATGATTACTAAAATTTCGAATTATATACACTTTTGTATTTTAAGGGTTAAGAGTTACGTACTCGTTTCTACTTACACAAATATATTTTGAAAATGTGTTTTAAGTTTAAATATTTATATGATAATTATATGTGTAAATTATGCTAATGTTGACCTATATTAATTTTGTTTTCAGTCATACGAGGATAATACCCTCGTGAAATGTTTGATTACTTCGTAAACGTCAAATCACGATGAACAAATCCACAACACACTACATGTTTTTTAATTTTATTTTTTGTGTTTTACTCTCTCAAATACGTGTTTTGGTGTGCAACCTAAATCCTAAACCGTAAAATTAAAATAATAAACTAATATGACACTTATCTTGATATCATAATCTAAAGGTTCATAAGATATAATTATTTCATCTAAATGTTAATAAGATATGATTATTTTTGTTTACATTAGTTTATACTACATGTCTCGATCCTACTTGAACGAACGTAACTTAATATATACACGGCATACCTTTACATTGGCACATTTGTATTTTTTATAAATAGATTTTTTTTCCTCTCGTGTTTTTTGTTTATATAGTTAAAGAAAGTAACAATTTTGTATCTTATATAATTTTTCATTTATTATCCGATTTAATGTTTTTGTCAAACTTAAATAGATTTTTGTCAAACTTCTTAAATTTAAACGGGGCGGAGATGGAGAAATTTACGGGGGGAAACTCCATAAAATTGGAAAGATTAAACGGGGATGGGGACGGGGACAATTTTCAATACCCAAACGGGATGGGGATGGAGACAAATTTCAATACTCAAACGGGGAAGTGGATGAGCATTACTAAATGAAGACGAGGATGAGTAGGGTACTCCCCACCAAAACCCGACTCATTGACACCCCTACTCCTAACATAGTAATTGGAGGTAGCTAGCATGAATTTTTTTCGGTGTTACAATGGCAGTCTACGTAGCTTTTTTTAAAATGGTATTTTACGCCAGCAGCATCTACAAACACAAAAATCCCAAAATTTCAGGTTAAAAAAAATTGATAGTTGTCACCACTCTCTCGTACACTCTCAAATTCTAAAGAAAAACCCCTTACAAAATCTCTCAAAAAATCAATTCCTACACGGAAACGATAAATTTCGATGAAGCTTCTCCGTCACGTAAATTTATTGATTTTTTTCGTAATTTACATTTTATTTGTTTCGTTTTGTTTATTTATGTTTTTGTACATCATCCAATAGGGCTAGTTAGAATGTACAACAATTTACATGAATGGATCCACAGATAAATTACCTTGATCATTGCATCCACTATAACACCCCAAGTCTTGAGAACTCGAAGCGTTACGGGTTAGGACCTCACAATGGGTTCCGACCCTCAAAGTAGCAACGACACAACGGATCTTACAACAAGGCACAGACGAATGAAAATCAAAACTCAATATAAAATCAATGGTTTTAACAAAGGAAGCGTAAAAGACTCGCAGCCGAGTTCAAAACAAAAAGGGAAAGCAACAACACAAACATAAATTCGATCCCGTCCTATAATGTACGGGAACCCCGACTGACCACACCATCCGGATCACTCAGTAGCATCCTGAACCTGTGGAACATCTACAAAATCGGTATAAACCGTTAACTAACATTCTAGATATCAGAAAGACAGTAAAGGCACAAATGCACATAAGGTAAAGTAAACACATAGCATGCTCACACAACCGCCGGTTTTTTATCTTTCATTAGGTTATCCGATTACTAATTCAACTTATGGTTGTTACACGAGTATCGCTACGATCTCGCCTCTGTCCCCTTTCACCAACAGGAATAGAACGTATGCATCCTTCTGTCACCTGTTGGACTGGTCGCGAGAGCACCTCCCAGTTTCCCCATTCCGAATTGGACAAGCAGTAACCGCCCGGTTATAATACACTTGGGCCAATTAAGGTATAAAAAGGTCAATCCTATTCCGGTTATCATTTATAACATGATAACAGCACAAACAAGTCAATACAATCAAACCAATACGCGAAATGAAGCTAAGTAAGTCCAAGGGACTTACCTCACTTAGATAACTCAGCAAACAACTCAGAAACATCAAGAAAGAAGAACGGAAAGCCTGTTCACACAAGGCATCACGAATCAAGAACCAAAATGAATACTAGAAGTCTATAACTTCTAGTTTTCATGATCTCTAAGAGATCTACACAAGCTAGGGTCACAAACCCTAGTCTTATAGAACACTAAGGGTCAACAACATCAACAAAAGGTAAGGAAAGGAACGAGGGAAGCAAGGAAGGAAGCAGCTCACCAAAGACGGAAGCTACTGTAGATAAACCGTAGGGGCGGTCGGACAAGGCGCAAGGGCGGCAACCCGCGGGGGCGGCACGACAGAGGCGCGGGGCGGATCTTCGACAAAAGTGTCTCTTGACTTCTCGACGACAGTAGAACCACGACAAAGGCCAACACTTGTTCTACCAACACTTTTACACTTCACAACTCAACCAAGGGAGCATGTGAACAACAAAGGATCATCAACGGAACGCTCCACAAGAATTAAGGATCAAACTTGATTCTTGGAGAAGAAGAAAAGAGGAAACGAATGGAGAAACGAAGCATAAGAGAAGCAATATTAATTTACTTTTGTTGTCGTTATAAAACATTAACTAATTTTAATTTACTTTTAAAATACTAACTTTAAATTAAATTGTATAAGACTTTAATTCGTCGGTATGAATTTCAAGGCGGGCTTGTAAAGGTATACGAGGATACATATATTTTCCACAATTTGGTGCAAAGACGTGAGTTGGTTGACTTGGGCTATTCTATAACCGATTTACGGGAAAACTGCTAATAGAAGAATCTTCAAAAGATTGGATCACATTTTTATGAACATTAGTTTTCGTCTTATTAGGCCTAATGCTCATGCCCGACACCTGATGCACTTCTTCTCTAATCACTCTCCCCTTCTCATCGAGCTTGAGCCAAGTATCATGTGTGGAAGGAGATGAGGTCATTTAGGATTGGGGCTAGCTCGATGACACATAGAGACTTTCACCTCTTGGTCGAGATGTGTTGCACAAACCACCCCGAGGTACATGATGCGCTTAACGCTCTTAATGTCTTTTTACTAACTTGAAATAAGTTGGTCTTTGGTAGTGTGTTTCTCATGAAACTGGTCCTTGTGAAACAAATTGCTAAATTGCAACAAGACTGGTGGCTCCCTATGTCATGTTATCTTATGGAGAAGGAAGCCCATCTTATGACTGAGGGTGTGTTGAACCAAGAGGGGCTAATCTGGTTTCAAAAGTCGCATGAGCAATGTTTAAGTCATGGTGAGCGTAACACCGCTTTTTCCAGTGCCTCGACGGTTATTAGGCATTATTGTAATAAGGGTAGTGGGTTTGATGTTAAGTGAGTTTGGTTGGGTGAAAGACCTTGGACAATTGGAATCTCCTTTCGTTGAGTATTTCAGAAATCTCTCTAACCTTGTTGATATCCGACCTCTTCCGACTTGTCGGATTGATACTTTGGATTTCCAACACATCTAAGCCAAGGAATGGATCCAACTCCAAAGCCCAATAAACATGGAAGAAGTGTGGAATGCGGTGAAGAAAGTCCAATAAGCATGGAAGAAGTGTGGAATGCAATGAAAAGCATGGTGCCTATAAACCTCCGGGTTTTGATGACTTTCAACCGATGTTTTTTAAGAAATCGATATTAGATATTTTTTAAGAAATCGATATTAGGTCCAAACTGAATAGACTTTTGTAGGTTCATTTTTTATGTTCGGTTTTGGACCTATGATCGACCCTAATTCCCACAACATACTATATCTAATTTGTTGACCTAAGCAGCTTCCAATTTCTTAATTAATTAAGTCTCTGAAAAATTGAATTAATCGAACGGGTTCGCTTTCAATTTCAAGCAAATTACAAGCCTAAATTGCTCATCTTCAAGATTTTGCTTCTATATATTTTAGAAAACCTTCTACATGAGAAACTTGTTAAGAACTAGTATCAGAGTCAGAGTCTGAATTTGCATGCATATCAAATGGCATCCTCCTATTTGTATTTGATTCAAGCGGTGGGAGTCCATCATCATCACTTGAATCATTATCCTCTTCGTCACGCTGATCCTCCATAATTTTGCTCGAGCTGTTGCTGCTAGATGGATTGAATGCTTCTGGCCTGTTGTAAGGGGGGCAGGGGAAAGAGACATCAGCATCCAAATAAGAAAAATAAATAACAAGACAGTCCTCAGGCGTCTAACAGTCCCTTGCCTTTCCAGGCAAAAAAATCCTATGATCTAGCATATAAATATTTTACAGTTTACAAGAGCGATATGAAATGGACAGTATGTCAGCTCTTAGTTGTGGACTGTTCTCTCAAAGTGCACATAGGCAAATTGAGCATCTCACTGCAAAGGCAACATTGAGTTATTATCTGAAAGAATGAAAAGAGTGCAATTCTAGTTTTCTTGCTAATGAAACTGCAGGCCTTTCTAAGAGTAGAGGCGAGCGTTGTTACAGAAACTAGTTCAAAGTTTGTCACATTTAAGAACGAGTCAATAGAGAATCAAGGCAAGCTAAGTTCCCATACAGTTGGTTGTTTTGCATTCCCACTAGAAAACCTAAACTGAGCCCAAACACGATTGGCAAAAAACCGAGCAATATTAAGAAAACAGACCAACAAGTTTATCCTAACCAAAACAAAAATGGTATTAATTGATGTTTCTTGCAGCTCCAAATATGTTAAATCAAGATCTAGCAGCTAAAATAAAAGTAATTAGAGGTGAAAAATATGCACCATTTTTGAGATTTTTTGAGCTGTCGAACTTGTTCAAAGAAGAGAACTCGGGAGACAATACACGACACTTTGCTACCAGATTTAAGAACCTCCTCTCTATCACTTTCATCAACTACTACAAAGCTACCTGTAAATTATCAGGCATGATTCAGTATGAGTTTCAAGACAGGTGCAGTATGATATCAACAAAATATGCCAGAATATAAAGTCAAAGAATGTAGCATTTTATGGCATTGCAAAAAACAAATTGAATAGCTTATAAACTACACATTCCATTACTCCACAAATGCAAGAAAGGTGCATGATGTAAAACTTCATGTTTTTCTATTTCAGAAAATTTTACTGGTTTTCCAAGTAGTTGCATACCATGACCACTGAACAATTTAGCATGTGCCATGTTTTTTCTATTTCAGATTATTATGATTTTGCAAGAAATCAATTGAATAGCTTAAAAACTACATATTCCATCACTCCACAAATGCAAGAAAGGCGCATGATATAAAACTTCATGACAACAGATCATAATGGATTATTCACCTACAAATACTTACCCGTCTTTACCCACATGCTCTTCTGAAACTTAGCCGGAAACAATGCCAATGATTTATCACCTTTAGCATCCCTTACCTGCAATGCAGTTCATAAGCAATAAAGCCACCACTAGAACCACACCGAGACATGTTCAATAGAAACTAACATACATGTCCTAGTAAAAAAAATTTTATATGATAAAAAAAGGAGTGAAACGGCACAATTTCCATGCTTAAAAGCTATAAGGGATTTTAGTAAAAGTATTAGGCCAGGTAAGACCTCAACAGGCTTTTAATTACCCACTAACCTTGCCTCTAAAAGGCTAAAACTCCTCTTAATTGGGAAAGAAGCCATGATTTTGTGACAACCATTGCCAACAAATAAGAAGATGCTTTTTAGGGATTAATATGCAACAATAGAGGTGACATAGGAATTAACAATGTATAAGTATCCTATCAAATGAATAGATAAGCATTCTATTTTCCTCGGAGGACAAAGTTGAGAAAGGTTTCAACATTCTCATAGCTTGTTTGTCTGATAGCTAAGAGAAGTGAATTTGTTTCTCCTATTGATATATATGCTCAGAAGAAAGGACTATTTCACGATTGAAATTGAAGGAATCACAGTTACTACCATTAGCATTAAATAAAGAAGCTGACAAATAACAAAAACTTTCCACAAAACTTTTGTTTAAGCAGCCTGGCATCTAAATGTGTTTCTCCTTTCTTTTCTTTTCCATTCTTTACTTTCTTAGCTAGTGAAACATTGCAACAGTTCATCTTGAGGTAGTTTCAAGATTTCCGGACAACAGATTTAATATTCCAAACTTACTAAAAATATAAAGTAGCAACATATTTGTAGGGATAAACATACAAGTGATTTATTGCTAGGTGTACCTCGATAATATTGGAACCTCTGAGGGAAACAACCTGCATTATACACTGGCCATCTTCAAAATTTATGTTCTCCTCTTCCACTTCCCTCTTCAAATTCTTTCTTCCTGCTCCCATCACCTTCCAAATAATGTTCGCTCGCCCAATTCACCAAAGACAATCTTATCACTGCTGACACAAAATTAAAGGTATTGAGACGAGGAATTCATATATCATTTCAAAGCTATCGGCAGTGGCAAGGAAAGCTGGAAGGTATATGCATTTTCATGCTGATATCGGTTCTTAAATTGTACTTACGTCAATTAATTTGAACTTCAATGAGATGCACTTCATAATGGATTACAGAGTCATTAGGCAATTTGAAATATTTCTTGAAGAGGAGAAGCATTAGCCAATAGTCATTAATCTTGTATTTTGTATTTATTTATATGAAGTAGGAACCAACTTGAAAACGAAGACTTGAACAAGCATTCACTCATACAGTATAACTAGAATGGAAGGAGACTAGGAAAAATCTTACCTTGAAGAATGAAAATGTTGAAGAATGAAGATTGATTGCTGCCCTTTCTGTAACCGCGAATGGGGTTAGGAACTTAGGGTTTGCTCGATTGAGTTAAATGAACCAATATCCCGAAGTCACCTACTGCCATAAAACTAATTAATATTTGCATGATAACCATAAGGCTTGTATATTGTGCTTCGTGCTCATAAATTTTCAAATTTTGCATGATAACCTTCAAGGTTTATTAAATTTCACATGATAACCTCAAAAATTTACAAAAGCCCATCAAATTTCCAATTAAGAAAGTAAGATTATAGGTAATAGTTGATAGTGGGAGCAAAAACCAGTGAATAAGTTAAAGCCATCCTTTTTTGAATTACATACTGTTGGACTTGAAGGCAGGCAAATTGAAGAGAAGCAGTTCAGAGGCCTAGAAGAAAAGGGAGGAGATGAAAGAGCAATATCACTATTGCTACAATGCTTCAGTCTATTGTACGCCTAGTGTAGAATATGAAGTGCTTCAGTCTACTAAATATTTGAAGAAAATGAAAGAGCAATTAAGAAACTAAGATTATAGTTAGCCTCTCTCTTATTAGCCTCTGTCTTTGAATCTGCTGGTTTCTAGCAAGAGAATTACTTGTTTTTATTGGTTAACTATAAGTTAGTCTTTGTCTTTGAACATTCCAAGTTAAGTACATGGCATCGACTGTATCGTGCGCCAAATTACAATTAAAATTGAAGCAAAGCAGGTCTAAACTTGTACTCACAACCGAATGAATGTAAATAACAATGAATTTCAAGTTTAAATATACCGTTAAGTTTGACAGATAGAAGAAGATGTACACCTCTGACTGTTGGCTCTGGATGAGGAAGAGAGGGCGAGAACAATGACGGTCGCTGGATGAAGACGAAGAACGTTGACGTTGACGTTGGCGTTGGCGTTGGCGGTGAAGTTCTGCAAACTCCAATTCGTGGCGGCAACCGGCAAGTTGAATGGAGAAGCAAGAAAGAACAAGATGGCCGACTGTGGTAGAAGGGCGAGAAGCGAGAACAATAACCCTAAAAGCTGGTCTATTTTAGACCCGGATATCCGGATATCTGGATATCCGAATGTGTATAAAGAGTATGGATATCCAATTATCTATATATATTACTAAAGCAGCACCCATTTTGTCCACGTGTCAACCTCTAAGGCCGTCCACGTAAGCTTTTTTCCAATTTATTTACAGATTTGCCACAACGTATTTACAGATTTGCCATTAATTATTTTATAAAAAATTTTTTTATTAGAATTTGTAAACAGTCATCATGCCACGTCAATTTTATTAAAATAAATATTAAAAAAAAATAAATCTACATATCTACCAAAATTTGACACATCTATGTATATTACTAAAGCAGCACCCATTTTGTCCACGTGTCAACCTCTAAGGCCGTCCACGTAAGCTTTTTTCCCAATTTATTTACAGATTTGCCACAACGTATTTACAGATTTGCCATTAATTATTTTATAAGAAAATTTTTTATTAGAATTTGTAAACAGGTATCATGCCACGTCAATTTTATTAAAATAAATATATGATGCATGAAAGTAAAAATATAATATTTACTTAGATAATCCCGCACAAGTTGCGGGCACTAAACTATTTTAAGGAAATCTGGATGTTTGGATGTACGTATCATGTAGGCGGATATCGGATTAATTTCAAATCTATTTCTATTATACATACAAAAACAGAGTACATGATTTGATGACGTGGCGCGCTGATTCTCCAAGATTTTATAGGCCAATAAATCTTTATTTTTTGTGGGAGGAAATCTTTTTTTATTAACCTAACAAATGAGAAAATTGGTTAAATAAGGCCCTTTTTGTTTAACGTAGACTAACTAGGCCCCTCTATTTTTTGCCTAAATTTTTAAATCAAAAATAAATTAATCCAAGGGGCATAAAGGAAAAACGTAAAATATAATCCTATAAAATCATCCAACCGTCAGATTTCACATCCAGTTAGGGTTTCTCGTAGTCTGTCGCCTGCTTCTCAGTCATTCAAATTGCCTCCAAAGAAGGATGTCGGCGTTGCTTCTCGATGTCGCCGCCACCCAGCCCCGCGCCGCCCAACCCCGACCAGCCCCTCCCATATCCGATCTATCGCACAGCCCTTCGACAACGACTTTCATCCGGTTCGCGCCGCCCAGCCTCGCCGCAGCCCGCCTCGCGCCGCCCAGCCTCGCCGCGGCCCGCCTCGCTCCGCACAGCCCCGCCGCAGCCTGCCTCGCGCCGCACAGCACTCGATGTCACCGCCGTACAGCCTGCCTGCCTCGCGCGAACAGCACTCGATGTCACCGCCGCACAGCACTCGATGTCACCGCAGGCCCAACCCAGATCCGCCGCCAGCCTTCAGAAACAGGAAACCCTAATTTTTCGTTGCAGCCGCAGTGCAATCCCAAAAAAACAGGAAACCCTAATTTCAATTTTAAAATGTTGGCATAATTACAAAAAAGTTCCCTTGTTTATAATTGCATTTATGACCCATATTTTTTAAATTTGCGAAATTGCCTCAAACTGGATAATTACAAAATTAAAAAACTAAAGTTTAATTTTTGCAGTTATAAATACGTGATATTGACTACATATTTTATAAATACGGGATATTGACTACATATTTTATACATACGGCATATTGACTACATATTTAATAAAAACGGCATATTGACTACATATTTTACCGTTATAATTGGGCTTGTGTAACTCGAATGGGCTTAAAACAAAGACGGGCTCATGTAAACGACAGACTTGTGTAAATGAAAATTATGTATTAACATTGTGTAATTGAACTTGTGTATTAAAATTGTGTATTAAGCATTATGTACTAGTACTGTGTATGAACAAGAGAATACACGAAGTTCAATTAGTCCAGCTGGTATAAGGGTGGGAGGTTCACTCGTCCAGAGTTCGATACTCACTAGCAACAACATTAATATTTTGTAATGGACGACTTATGTAACTCGGATTGGGCCTGGATGACTTATGTAACTCGGATTGAGCCTGATCTTCAATTGAAATTGGGCTTGGACTCAGTTAAATTAAAATGACTAATTAACCCTTTCAATTAATCTTTATTAATAAATGAGAGGGGCCTAGTTTGTCTACAAGATACAAAAAGGGCCTACTTTATTTATAAGCTAATAACTTTTTTTTTACTAAACCTTAATTATTTTGTAAAATATGAATTTTGTTATCCCACATCGATTATCAGAGAAGGATGACACTTTGACAACATGTATAAATAGACCTCAAATGTTTGAAGATTATACAAATCATACATTTTCGGACCTTTTGGTCAGAATCAAGTATAATACTTATTATACCGGATTAGCATTTGTATGTGGAGTGGATTGTTGTGACCTACTAATTCGTAGGTCCTTTTGATCTAATGATTTTTGGGTCGTTTTGATCTAATGATTTTTGCGTCGTTTTGACCTACAGATTTTTGGGTCGTTGTGACCCACTGATTTGTGGGTCATTGTGACCCACTGATTTGTGGGTCATTGTAACCCAATATGTTGTGGGTCGTTGTGACCCACTGATTTGTGTGTCGTTGTGACCCATTGATTTGTGGGTTGTTGTGACCTACTGATTCATGGGTCGTTGTGACCTACTGATTCATGGGTCGTTGTAACCTACTGATTCATGGATCGTTGTGACCTAATAATTTATGGGTCCTTGTGACCTACTAATTTGTGGGTCCTTAAAATCTACTGATTTGTGGGTTGTTTCTGACCCACTAATTTGTGGACCGTTGAACTATTAAATTCGTAATTCTTATTTTATCAATATAATAAATATACATCTATATACTTTACTAAAACAAAAAACACTAATTCTTGACGTGCCACCGCACGTTTTTTTCTCTAATTAAACTTTTTATTAAATCACAAATTAAGCTAATAAATCCTTTTTTTACTAAATCATAATCAGAATCTTTGATTATTTTGTAAAATAAAAATTAATACTCCATATTGTTATCGGATTAAATTTTTTTACTAAATCTCGAATTAAGCCAATAACTTTTTTTTACTAAACCTTAATTATTTTGTAAAATATGAATTTTGTTATCCCACATCGATTATCAGAGAAGGATGACACTTTGACAACATGTATAAATAGACCTCAAATGTTTGAAGATTATACAAATCATACATTTTCGGACCTTTTGGTCAGAATCAAGTATAATACTTATTATACCGGATTAGCATTTGTATGTGGAGTGGATTGTTGTGACCTACTAATTCGTAGGTCCTTTTGATCTAATGATTTTTGAGTCGTTTTGATCTAATGATTTTTGGGTCGTTTTGATCTAATGATTTTTGGATCGTTTTGACCTACAGATTTTTGGATCGTTTTGACCTATAGATTTTTGGGTCGATTTGACCTAACAATTTGTGGGTCGTTGTGACCCACTGATTTGTGTGTCATTGTGACCCACTGATTTGTGTGTCATTGTGATCTATTGATTCGTGGGTCGTTGTGACCTACTAATTTGTGGGTTGTTGTGACCTACTGATTCATGGGTCGTTGTGACCTAATCATTTATGGGTCCTTGTGACATACTAATTTGTGGGTCCTAAAAATCTACTGATTTGTGGGTTGTTTGTGACCTACTAATTTGTGGACCGTTGAACTATTAAATTCGTAATTCATATTTTATCAATATAATAAATATACATCTATATACTTTACTAAAACAAAAAACACTAAGTCTTGACGTGTCACCCCACGTTTTTTCTCTAATTAAACTTTTTATTAAATCACGAATTAAGCTAATAAATCCTTTTTTTACTAATGCTGATGTGGCGCTCCACATTTTTATCGGATTAAATCTTTTACTAAATCACGAATTAAGCCAATAACTTTTTTTTTTACTAAACCTTAATTATTTTGTATAATATGAATTTTGTTATCCCACATCGGTTATCAAAGAAGAATGACACTCTGACAACATGTATAAATAGACCTACAAGGTTTGAAGATTATACAAATTATACATTTCTAGACCTTTTGAGTCGTTGTAAGTTGTAACCTACTGATTTTTGGATCGTTGTAACCTACTGATTTATAGTTCGTCTTGACCTAATGATTTGTGGGTCGATTTGATCTAATAATTTGTGGGTCGTTGTGACACACTGATTTATGGGTCGTTGTGACCTATGAATTTGTGGGTCGTTGTGACCTATGAATTGGGGTAGTTGTGACTTATGAATTTGTGGGTCGTTGTGACCTATTGATTCGTGGGTTGTTGTGACCTATTGATTCGTGGGTCGTTGTGACCTACTGATTCGTGGGTTAGTGTAACCTACTGATTTGTGGTCGTTTGTGACCTACTGATTTGTGGATCGTTGAACTATTAAATTCGTAATTCTTATTTTATCAATATACTAAATATACATCAATATAATTTATTAAAACAAAAGACAATAATTCTGACGTGGCGCCCCACGTTTTTTTTCGGATTAAAATTTTTACTAAATCACGAATTAAGCTAATAAATCCTTTTTTTTACTAAACCATAATTATTTTGTAAAATATAAATTTTGTTATCCCACATCGGTTATTAGAGAAATATGATAGCTTGACAACATTTATAAATAGACCTATAAGGTTTGAAGATTATACAAAGCATACATTTCTGGACCTTTTGGTCAGAATCAAGTATAATAATTATTCATACCGGATTAGTATTTGAATGTGGATTGTTGTTACCTACTAATTCGTAGGTCATTTTAACCTAATGATTTGTGGGTCGTTTTAATCTAATACCTTGTGGGTCGTTGTGACCTATTGATGCTTGTGTCCTTGTGACCTAATGATTTGTCGGTCCTTGTGATCTAATGATTTGTGGGTCTTTGTGACCTATTAATTTGTGGGTTGTTGTAACCTATTAATTTGTGTGTCGTTTGTGACCTATTGATATATGGGTCGTTTGTGACCTACTGAGCTATTGATTTTTGAATTGTTGTGACCTACTTATTTGTGGGTCGTTGTGACCTACTGATTTGTGAGTCGTTATGAGTTGTGATCTACTAATTTGTGGGGGTCATTGTGATCTACTAATTTTCGTTGTGACCTACTGATTTGTGGTTCGTTTGTGACCTACTAATTTGTGGGTCGTTTGTGACCTACTAATTTGTGGACCGTTGAACTATTAAATTCGTAATTTTTATTTTATCAATATACTAATTATACATATATATTCTATATACTTTACAAAAACAAAAGACATTAATTATGACGTGGCGCCCCCACGTTTTTTCTCGGATTAAACTTTTTACTAAATCACGAATTAAGCATGAAATATCTATGATATTGTTGATGATTTATATCCCTTTGATTATATGTATTAACTCATATGTTATGGTAGTTCGATTATCATCCAATACAAGATGTAAGAGGTCGATCACTACTACAAAATGGGGAGTATACCACCTAAAAATGTCACGGGCTTAACATATGATGTATAAAGTCTAGCCTGAAATCCAAAAATATAAGGTTGAGACTTTATACCCGGATGTTAAAATAACCGGGGTATAAATTTGTTTGAATAAAAAAAATATTCAGGCAAATACTACGGACTTACCACGTTGTTTTGACCAACCTCATGTCTCCCTCTCTTCAATTTCTCTACTTCCGTCTCCTACGCCCTTGATCCGCCGTCCCCAAATACACCTCCTTTTTTCAATCATCTCCGGTTTTTGTTAATAATCTATCGTCGATTGGATCATGGCCTATGATTTCATCATGAAGAATCCCCTCCCAACATTCTATATTTATATTTTGTATCTAGGATCAAAATACCGGCAATTTGAAGGCGAGGGTTAGTTATCTTACGACTTTGCTGTAATTCTTTGGTGATTGTGAGGGATAGTCACGTTATGAACTTATTAATTTCTATGATGGTGTGAATTATTTTGCGTGATTTGGAAGATTATAGTTTCGATAATGCATTTTTACCTTCTATCAAATTGATTCATTCGGCAGAACAATTTCTCTATTGTGGTGATTCAGGTTTAGGAATAGCCACATATGTTGATGTTAAGTTTATAGGTTCTATGTGACTGAATCAACATTGTTGAGGAAAAAATTTAAACAAAATATGAATGTGTCATATTGAGTATAAATAATAGCATACCAACTCAAGCGGATATACTCAGTTGAGGCAATAATAAATATGTGTTAAACATAGGCCAAAACAACGATTGAGAATACAATATATACATTCCGGAGCAAAGAATGATCAAGGTGACATGTTTATAGCGGATTTTTTTAAAAAAATCCTCGTAGACCCGAAGTGCCAAAGTTAAGTAGAGTTGAAAACTTGGTTATCGAAGTATGTAACCGGCCCTCACACATTCTAAATAATTTCCTCCCTTTAAAAAAAATAAATAAATAAACAAGCAAACATACACGTTTTTTTTACAACCGCCAATTTAAATCCAAAATATAATGACCAAAATAAAGCTACACTAGCCAAATATGACTAAGGTTTTGACAAATTAATGGGTAATTAAGATACCCCTTATACTTACCATACATATAGGGCTGACTTTTTTCAAACAAAAAAATATATAATATAGGTCTTGGTTACAAAAATAAAAGAAAATTAACTTACAATAAACCAAAAGGAGAAAGAAAGGCATACGGGTAATAAGATGGTTTGCATTGCAAGGAAAATTAATGATCATAATTATTAGCCACTTAATTGAGATTATAATTAGCAGGGGCGTTTCATTGCTAGTCACTATTCATATTTTGAAACGGCTGCCACCATTACTTGGAATTAAAGGCTAAGATCTTTGAATTAAAGGCTAATATGTATCATTATATAAGGGATACAAAATTTGTGGTCAGAAAAAACGGCACAGAGAAGAAAAAAAAGAGACGGTGTTGCTGCGAAAAAGAAGATAGAACCCGAAGGAGAAGACGATCCAGACTTTGATAAACCAAATTTCCGCAACAAGCAAATCCGTCTTCGGCCTCTGAGATTTAGTTAAGGTAAAAGCCTCGTATAATGGTTGTTGTTTTCTTCCCTTTTTCAGATTAAAGCCGGAGTTGTTTGAGTAGAGACTCTCCCTCAAAGTATATACGATATCAAAGATCTGAAAAACTATGGCGAAAAGATTCATAATATGCAAAGTCCTTATAGTCCAGAAATTCAATCCTGACATTTTCTAGTCTAAAAAAAAGAAGGGCACAAAAAAGAAACGGAGCGAAATGCCCGGAGATTCGACTCACATCGCCCGGGGTGTCAAATTCACAAAAGTGGAAATAGACTCGAAGCTCATCAATGGCGGACGCTTGTTCTTTTCCTTCTTTTCGTATCGACTTCCAGAGAAGGTCTGAAGAAGAGAGGAGACAGTGACAACGACAGCGAGGCGGCAACTAACTCTCTCACTCCCACCAGCTTCGGTTTCATGGCTTCCTCTGTTCCGGAGAGACGGCGTCTGCTAGTTCTCCAGTCATCCAGGTATTTGGTGTTGGCTCGTCAAGCCTACGACTTGCTTATGCCTGCCACGTCCAAAATGATACAAAAGGATGAAAGAAATCGGGAACCTTCACTGGAAGAACTCAACATATGGCCGACTTTGTCTTCTACCGGACTTTCAATGTTGGCAATTTCACCATTTCAGAGAAGCTAATAGAAATAGAGCACTGAGAAGACAATGGGACAATTTTGTAGCCACTAGTGAGAAAGGGAAGGTGGAGAAGGAAAAAAAAAAGTAAAGAGAAGAAAATGAAATAGAGCCCTCAGATATCAGACGATGGAAAAGATAATTTTTTGAGGCTAAGGAGGCAATCAAATCTTCAAAAGTAGATCCCCACAAAATAGTCTCTGTAAAAAAGAGTATATTACAAGGGGATATTTTTGAAGAAAAAGAAAATCAAATACAGTGGTGGGAGCATTGCATCAGAACTCGCAAACAAATATACTCTCCGGCTATTTAATATCAAGATCCAACTTGTTTGTATACTTGGTCGAATTCAGTTAGCTTTCACCGCTACAAAAGTCATATATGCCAAACCCAACGCAAAAGGATGATTTTCAAAACAAGCAAAAGGATACAGATATAAGAATAAAAGATACATTAAGTAAGGAATTAAATCCGATAGTTTGATCGGAACAAATTCTGCACAACTCTAACCATATATGGTTCGATGAAGTCATATGGAGTGCGCGTTTAGACCAAACCCATCCATAAACCGTTAAGGTTCGATCGAGACTATGTTGGGATGATTCAAGCGGATCCAACAATATGTGAAGCTACTGAACCATAAAGTTAAGGTTGATTCTTGTGTTACTTGTTGTACGCATGACTAAGATATTTCATAAGATTCATGGATGAAAGCAAGAAATGGAGACATGTCTATGTTTGAGGTCGATCGAAATGAAGAACAAATGAAAGCAGTGTTGATGCCTAAGGGGAACTCCTATTTAACAAATGAGGACAAGAGACTTGAAGGTTACTTGTGATTTTGGAATATAATATAAAATAAATAAAAAAATCAAAATAGGAATGTGTGCAGTCGAAGTGGAAATTCATTTGGCGTCTTGTTATTGCTTGGAAAAAAGAAAGGTCAATGTTATTTGCAAATTAATTTGTACTTTTCAATGCAGTTCAACAATAGGAGGACGAAAAGCCAAAGCTCTATATTGTTGCGTATTTCTTCGTTCTAAAACTACAACTCTTTTGTGTGTTTCTCCGCGAAGACGAAAATTTTATGTTTCCCAAATAAGTCCAAGTGAGAGTTTGACCAGCAGAATCCAAAAAGAATTGCAGTGCTCGTTATACTTCATAAAAAAAAAGGGTGGCAGAACTACGTGTGATTTGATCTTCACCAAGGAGTACGTAGGAAATTCGATTTAATAAATAATCGAATTCAATCACAAACTTCAAATACGTCAAAGTTGGATTGTTGAGTAAAGAAGGATGAACTACGGTTACTTGATTCCGTCTCAAACGGATACGTAGGAAGCTCGGTATAAAGCAAGACGCTCATTGAGTTCAGTCACACCCAAAACTCCAAGATTTGTTAAAGTTGAGAACTACGGTGACTTGATTCCGTCTCAAACGGATACGTAGGAAGCTCGGTATAAAGCAAGACGCTCATTGAGTTTGGCCACACCCAAAACTCCAAGATTTGTTAAAGTTGAGAACTACGTCTGACTTGATTCCGTTGAAACGGATACGTAGGAAACTCGTCGAGTTCAGTCATACCCTAAACAAAAAAAAAGAGAAAGTAGTAGAATTTTTCACACGCAAATGATAGTCGGATAATTTGGAAAACCCTTCATAGAAGGTGGGTCCGAGTGATTCCGGTGATGCGTGAAAAGGGAGAAATGCAAGTGATAACTGATGCGGGTTTTAGACAACCCTTCAGAGAAGGCGTGTTTGGATCCGACCTATGATACATGAAAATAAAAGTCCGCAAAGGTATCTCTATGAACTACGTAAGGCTTGATCCTTCTGTGGGAAGGTACGTAGGCAACCCGTCGGGTGCAGCCCAAATACTCAAGGAAAATTCAAGAGGTCGTCCAAAGTATAATCAGTATCATTTTGAAATCGTGAGGATACAACGAATAAGGGTCGAACTTATATAAACATATTTCAATTGAAATGTGTTACGCAATTTTATTTTCTTGTAATATTTTTGCCTAACATATTTTTGGCACGCCCAGTGGGACCCTTTTTCTTTCTTTATGATTTTAGAATTATATTGATTTAAATTATACTAATATTTTTATTTTCTTTTTACAAAGGAAAATATGGCACCAAGAGCTTTGATCAAGTTCAACCAGCTTCCAGCCACCTTCATTGTGAAAGGGGGGCATTGGGTCCGTCGACGTTTATTCCGGGTAGTGATCAACGTCACTCGTGATGCAATTGAAGCTGAAATACCGTTGAAAAATTCCTATGGACCTCTCCGGAGCTTGGAAGAGGGAGAATTCTCAAAGCTCAAGAAGAGTAAGGCTCAAGGGCCGACAATCCAAGTCCTCAAGACTAACGGTGGGTCTCACCAAGGATCAAAGATACCTACCTATACCAAAGTCAAGAGCAAGCGTAACCGGAGGAGGGGACGGAAGAACGGATGCAAGAGACAAAAATCTGGACCATTGGTTAAGCTCGCTCCTTCACCAGCCTTGGAATTGGTCAGATCTACCTTATGGGAGGCCGCGCGAGGTTTGGTGGCTCCTCAAGAGTCAATCATCATACCGCCAAAAAGGAAAATTCTCATAGGATCAATACCTATCAACCTGGACCGTGTGGAACAAGTCAACATGACCTCTTACACGGAGAAGGAGGATACCCAAACTTTGGCCTCCAAGGTGAAGGTTCTCAAGACCGCTCAACCCAAGAAAGGTCAAACTAGCAAGACATCTCAAAGTTCTAAGCAGATGAAATCTCAAACTAGTACAGGACCAATCACAAGGTCAAGGGCTAAGGAGATGTCATTCATGGAAGTAACCTCTCGACCACCCAAACCCACAACACCGAATATGTTAGAAATTGTGGAAAAGGAAGTAAGCTCTCCTTTGTTTGGGGACAAGTCTTCACCTTTTAAAGAGAAAGACTTTCCGCCTATTTATTGTCAAGACAAAGGTAAGTCTCTCTTGGAAGATGAGAGGGATAACATGCCAGTAATGACGACAGGAACCTCCGACACTGAGGAACAACTTCGAGAAATGCAAAGAGCAATGGACGAGAAGGATGCTCAAATCGCCGCTTTGACCGCACGAATAGATAATCAAGTCCAAGGGAGCTTATTCAATCAAGGAGGAGACAACAATGGAAGTCAACCTGAAGCTTCTGGTCAAACCGGATCCCTAGGTATATCTCCCCAAGAAATTAGAGAAATGATTGTAAAAGGGATAAAAGACTTCCAAATTTCTCAAAATCCACCGGTGATTGGATATAGGAAACCGTACCCATTGCACTTTGATGCATTGCCTTTCCCTCCGGGTTATCAAAGGCCAAATTTTGACAAGTTTGACGGTATACATGGTTCGCCACATGAGCATCTTGCTCACTTTTACTCAGCTTGCGGTGAAACAGCTTTGAGTGATGCCTTGCTCATTAGACAGTTTGTCCAATCACTCAAAGGGTCGGCATTCACGTGGTACACCCAACTGCATCCGGGGTCGATAGAAACATGGGATGATTTGCAAAGGGCTTTTCTTGCTCAGTTCGTGAGTACAAAGGCGAAAGTTTCTATCATGGACTTGGCAAACACACACCAAAAACCAAACGAGCTTGGCAATGACTTTATAGCAAGATGGAGAAGTCTAAGGCTCCAATGCCCCGAGAAAATTAGCGAGTTAGCATGTGTCCAAATGTGCACCAACAACTTGCTCCCAGAATTAGCTGTACACGTCGGTAGTGTGGAACCTCTATCCTTTGATGCATTGGTGTCAAAGACTTGCAATGTTGAACGTCAACTAGCTCGACAAAAGGTAGCAACCGCTCGGACACAAACAAATGAGTTCAAGAGAGACGAAGGAAGAAAACCACAAAAGAAGGGTGAATCTATGAGTACATTCGTTAAAACCGGTGGAAATACCTCTAGCGTTGGGAATAACTTGAGAGCTCAAGGTAGGGAAAGAGGGCAAGAGAATAACAAGAAGCTCACTTTGCAAGAAAGAAAACAAAAGAAATATCCCTTTGACGATGATGATGTTCAAGGGATATTTGATGAGCTTATGGCTGCCAACGCTTTGATACTTCCCGAGCCGAAAAGGCCTAATGAAGTGGGTATGATAAACGACCCAAAGTATTGCCCGTTCCACCGGATTCTCGGTCACCCGATACAAGAATGCTATGTTCTCAAGGATAGGATAGAGTGGTTGATCAACAAAGGTGAGATTGAGATCGAAGGAAGTAAGTCAAAAGGTTCATCGGCAACAGTGAACTCGGTTTCAGCATCGGAGGTGGAAAG
This sequence comes from Fagopyrum homotropicum, assembly GCA_033239125.1. Taxonomy (NCBI): domain Eukaryota; kingdom Viridiplantae; phylum Streptophyta; class Magnoliopsida; order Caryophyllales; family Polygonaceae; genus Fagopyrum; species Fagopyrum homotropicum. The sequence continues at coordinate 11,710,899 of BSWB01000001.1, forward strand.
AATGCTACAAGCATTCACACCAATCCACGTAAATCCGGAAGTAGACGAGGCACCGTCAGAAGATTTGGAGAGTGAAGGCATCCCTACAGTTCCATTACCTTTAATGGGAGTAGCTGTGCAATTTCGGGTTGACAATGATGTCCGAGTAGTATGGGCTTATCCTGACATGCCAAGAGATGGACCGGGTATACCGACATTGTACGAAATCATGATGTGCTCTGATATTGAGGATTTGTACTCGGACGATGATGATGATAGTCTTTTTGAATGGCAACTGTCCAAAAAGCATAGAAGCCCTCAACAAGCGGTTACTCAAAAGTCTACTCCTCCGGGCTTTAGAATGATCGGAAGGAAGACCGATAAGAAGAAAAGCAAGAAAAATAAGAAGAAGAGTAAGAAAACAAAGAAGCCTGAAAACGATTCTGAGGAAGAGTATGTTCAACCTCGACGGGTTCCTTTTACCTTGAAGGATTTCATTCCTAAAGATTTTACCAAGGAAGACTCATCCGATGATGATGAAGATTTATTTTGGGGAGAAGAAGTTATCCAATGTTGCATGGTCTCTTGGGCCGATGAATGTGAAGAAACGCAGCAAGAAGCAGATGCAATCACTCTTCGATCTGGTCGTCAACTACCTCCCCCACAATCAAAGGGAAAGGAAAAAGAGTTGGTGTCACCTTCCGAGGAAATGACAAAGGTGCCAAGTCAAGAAGAAGGTGTTCATAACCAGAAACTTGTAGAGAAAGTAAGTGATAAAGGACCTCATGGCCTAGATCAGACCCATCGGATCCCCATATCAATACGAGATGCTCCCCATAAGGAGAAAGTTCGTTATGATGTTGTTAGCCATCTTAAGCGCATCCCGGCACACTTGAGTGTATATGATGCCTTACAGATGTCTAAAGATCTAAGGAAAGCCCTAATTCAAGCTCTTATGGATCCCGAAGATTACAAAGATCAAGTTGACCCCATCGAAGTCAATAACGTGTCATTGTACCCATCATCTCATTGTGACTCATGTATGGCCGCCATCACCTTTTCAGACGAAGATCTCCAATTGAGGAGTGAGGGGCACAATAGGCCGTTATATGTGACAGGTGTTATCGGTGACACAAAAATAAACCGGATTTTACTCGATGGCGGATCAGCAGTAAATCTTCTTCCGTTAAAAGCTTTGACATCGATGGGATTAAATGTCCGACACTTATCCCCAACGTTGCTCACAATTCAGGGTTTCAACCAAGTGGGGCAAAAAGCTTTGGGGACCATTGCATTGAAGGTGGAGATGGGTGAATTATACAAAGACGCTCTTTTCCATGTCATAGAGGCAAACACCTCGTACAACGCTTTGTTGGGGCGACCTTGGCTTCATTCAATAAAATCCATCCCCTCAACGCTTCATCAATGTTTGAAATATACCGATGAAAATGGGAATGAAAGAATTATTAGAGGAGATCCGAACCCTTTCTGTGGAGAAGATGTGAACTATGCTGATGCAAAGTTCTACAAGGTGGTAAATGTTGACTCCTCTATAAGTAATATTGAGAATAAGGAGCCGTGGAAATCTCCTAAGAACTCAATAACTCATTTCGGTGAAAAGGTCCCCAAGTTAATGGTTGAAAGAGAAGACACGGAAGAAAGACCTCCACGTAGGGTGTTGTTCAAGTACACACCAAAAGACAAAAGAGAGGCCGGTCAAAAACCGATAATTCCTGTTGAGAAAATGATGGATTCTCTTGTGACAAGCTATACTTTTCCCCTTCGAAAAATTAACCGGGTCTCGCAACACAAGGCACTAACCATTCATAGGGTTTTCGGGGATGAACAAGAGGGGAGCACTAGAGTAGTACTACGAGGCATATCTTCCAATCAGTCTGTCGGAAGGCAAAATGAAGATGCTGAAATTCAATATCCAAGGTCCTTTCCGGAAGACACAAAGTCATGGAAGGATGATAATTTCAACGACCTTGACAAAATTGTGGTATCCCATGAAGATGAGCTTCTAACCGCTAGCATTGAAGAACCAATGACCTTAACACCGATAGAGCAAGAAATGTTCACAGAAGAAGAAACGCCGTTTGAGCCTCGGGTGTCAGTGTTTGAAAGGCTTGACACATCCTTTATAGGTGAGGTGTCTCGACCTTCGGTTTTCCAAAGGCTTGAGAAAGTTGAGGAGTCAAAAAGAAAGATATTCCGAATCAAGAGGAACCGGAAATGGAAGCTCAAGATGAGGAATCGATTTGGAGAACTCATAAGAAAGACAAGTGAAGATCAGGTCGAAGAGGTCGATGTTGTGACTTTCCTTAATAGGAAAGATTCCCAAGATATCAAGTCTTTTGAGATGACTTTCCAAAACAATCGAGCCGAAGAAGTGAGCCTTGAATTAGATTCATCGGATTTCATCAACACAGTCAAACCAGCCCCACCAGAAATTGAAGAAGGTGGACAACCAACGGTGGATGATCTCGAGGAGATTAATCTTGGAACCCTTGATGACCCAAAACCTGTTTTTATTAGTGCTTTGTTAGCAGGCGAGGAGAAGGTGATATATCATCAACTTCTTGAGGAGTATAAGGATGTCTTCGCTTGGGGCTACCAAGATATGCCTGGATTGGATCCACAAGTAGCAGTTCACAAGTTGTCTGTGTCTAGTGAAAAGAAACAAGTGAAACAAGGACAACGGCGCTTCCGCCCCGAATTGATGGTTCAAATCAAGAGCGAGGTCAACAAGCTTATAGAGGCAGGATTCATCCGTGAGGTTCAATATCCGGTATGGTTAGCAAACATCGTTCCTGTAAGAAAGAAAAATGGCAAGCTCCGCATATGTGTGGATTTCAGGGATTTAAATGAAGCATGCCCAAAAGACGAATTTCCATTACCAATTACCGAGCTTTTGGTTGATGCTACCACCGGCTTCAAAGTTTTGTCTTTCATGGACGGATTTTCCGGTTACAACCAAATCAAGATGGATCCAGAAGATGAAGAATTGACAGCTTTTCGTACACCACAGGGCACATTTTGCTACACAGTGATGCCTTTCGGTTTGAGAAATGCAGGAGCAACCTATCAAAGAGCCATGACAATCATTTTTCATGATTTCCTTCACAATACAGTAGAATGCTATGTGGATGATTTGGTTGTCAAGACAAAAGAAAGAAATAACCATCCAGCTGATCTTCGGAAAATCTTTGAAAGGTTGCGCAAGCATCAATTAAAGATGAACCCCCTCAAGTGTGCATTCGGTGCAACATCAGGAAAGTTTTTAGGATTCATCGTCCGATATCGTGGGATTGAAATTGACCCAGATAAAATCAAAGCCATTGCGCAAATGCTTCCTCCAAAAAATTTACGAGAGCTCCGGGGTTTGCAAGGAAAGTTAGCTTACATCCGTCGTTTCATCTCAAACTTAACAGGAAGATGTCAACCCTTCCTAAGGTTGATGAAAAAAGATACACCATTTATATGGGATCGAGCTTGTCAAGACGCATTTGAAGACATCAAGAAGTATTTAATGGATCCACCAGTTTTGATGGCACCAATACAAGGGAGACCTCTTACATTGTACACCGCAACACTTGATCGCTCCTTAGGTGCAATGCTAGTTCAAAATAACGATGAAGGAAAGGAGAATGCCCTTTACTACATTAGCAGGACGCTGGTAGGAGCAGAGCAAAACTACTCATCCATGGAGAAGATTTGTTTGGCTCTAGTGTTTGCCGTTCAAAAGTTACGGCACTACCTTTTATCCCACCAAATCATATTGGTCTCCAAGGCCGATCCACTGCGGTTCCTTTTGTCTAAAGTTGTGCTATCGGGAAGATTAGCCAAGTGGGCCATGCTTCTAGCCCCGTTTGACATAAAATATGTTTCACAAAAGGCGGTAAAAGGGCAGGTCCTCGCTGATTTCCTAGCCGCCCACCCGACATCGGAGCATGAAGAATTGACATATGACTTCCCCGATGAAGAAGTTTTCACCATTGAAGAAAATTCTTGGCAATTGTACTTTGATGGTTCTGCAAGGAGAAGCGGTGCTGGGATCGGAATCGTGTTCATTACCCCTTCGGGTGGTTTGGTGCCTTATTCTTTCTCTTTGTTAGAGAATTGCACGAATAATGTGGCCGAGTACGAAGCGCTTATTGTTGGTCTTGAAAGTGCTCTCGAAATGCGCATTGATCCACTAAGAGTATTTGGGGATTCTCAATTGATCGTGAGACAAATAAATGGGGAATACGAAGTGAAGAATCCCGGTTTGATACCTCTACACCAGAAGGCAAACGAACTTATTTGCCAATTCTACCAAATAGAGGTCAACCATGTCTCAAGATCCGAGAATGCAAAGGCGGATGCTTTGGCAAAGTTAGCAGGATCGTTAACGCTTCCCGACGAACGGGAGATCCAAGTTACTATTGGTGAACGACATTTGCTTGCACCGGTATCAAAACGAGTAAGCCCAACCGAAGAAGTTAGTGTTGTTACAGTCTATGAAATTGATGAAGAGCTAGATTGGAGACAACCGATGATTGACTATTTGAAACATGGGGTTTTACCCGAGGATGCAAAAAAGAAAGTAGATGTCAAAAGACGAGCGCCAAGATTTCATTTGCAAAATGATACGCTATACCAAAGGGCTTTTGATGGAATGTTACTTAGGTGTTTGTCAAAAGAAGAGGCTAGGTACATCCTTCTAGAGACTCATGCTGGGGTATGTGGAGCACATCAAGCGGGTCCAAAATTAGCCGATCAAGTTAAGAGGTTAGGGTATTATTGGCCATCTATGGTGAAGGACGCAATAAGTTTTGCAAAGGCATGTCATGCATGCCAGATCCATTCCGATTTTATTCACCAACCACCCCAACTTCTCCATCCAACTATTTTATCATGGCCATTTAATGCATGGGGCCTTGATGTGGTAGGGCCCATCAATCCATCATCCTCTCGAGGTCACCGATATATTTTGGCTGCAACTGATTATTTCTCTAAATGGGCTGAGGCTTTACCATTAAGAGTAGTGGGGGCAAAAGAGGTAGCAAACTTCATAAGGATTCAACTAATCTATCGATTTGGAGTCCCTGCGAAAATCATTTCAGACAACGCTTTGTACTTCAAGAATCAAATGTTGGTGAAATTAGCTGAAAAGTTTGGATTCAAACACAGTTTTTCATCAAGCTATAATCCATCTTCAAATGGCCAAGCCGAAGCGTTCAACAAGGTTCTCTCAAAAATTTTAAAAAAGATGGTTTCGAAATCAAAAAGAGATTGGCATGAGCGTCTACTTGAGGCCTTGTGGGCATACCGGACAACGGTACGAACACCAACTGGGTGCACACCATACAATCTTGTTTTTAGCTCTGAGGCGGTATTGCCACTTGAAGTACAACTACCATCTCTAAGGGTCGCAGTGCAACTTACTGATCCGGAGGAGAATACCAAGGTCCGTTTAGCCGAGCTCGAGGCTCTAGATGAACGGAGATTGTCGGCACAACAGAGGCTCGAGATATATCAAGCTCAAATAGCCGGGGCATTCAACAAACGAGTCAAATTTCGGTCCTTTTCGGTCGGGGATCTAGTACTTACAATAAGGCGCCCAATTGTCATTAACCGAAAGTCGCAAGGAAAATTTGAGCCAAAGTGGGAAGGACCATATGTCATCACCAAAGTCTTCTCCAAAGGCGCGTACGAGCTCTCAAGTGTAGATGGCGGTGTCATGTATGCTTGTGTTAATGGGAAATTTGTAAAGAAGTTCTTTGCTTAGAGTTCCGTTCTCAAGTAAGAACTACGTAAAGACTTGATGCCGTTTATCGGCTACGTAGGAAATTTGGTAGAAAAAGAATACCGAATCCAGTCGAACAAAAAAAATCATTATTATCTTTTTATGCAAATGATAGTCTAGATAATCCGGAAAACCCTTCATAGAAGGTGGGTTCGGATTATTTCGGGTGATGCATATGAAAAGAAAAAAAAAACCAAATCAAATCGGTTCACCAAGAACTACGAACGGCTTGATCCCTCACAAAGAGGGTACGTAGGCAATCTAGCTAGTCTAGATGCAGCCGCACAAAAAAAAAAAAAATGAAGAGTATTATCTTCTTGTCTCAGTTAAATGTATTTTGAGAAATATTATAAATCTTGAAGTTGAATCATCAAGTTCATACATTGATTTTCTCAAAAAAAAAAAACATTTCTCTTAAAAAAAAAAAAAGAAAAAAAAGAATCATGTATTCTTTCAAGTCCCATGCTTATCTCCAATCAATATAAAACATTTTGAGTGAGATACCTTTCCAATATAAATGTTGCCAACCAATGCCCCAAATATCCAAAGAGTTAATCACATAGTTCCCCATGGCATGAAGCCTCAAAACCAAAGTTTTATCCGACAGACCAATGGCTAAAGTCAATGTTTATACGACCCAAAGAGCCTCCAAGTCAAAGCTTTATACCAAACATCAAGTCAAATTACATTGGAGATATAAGTCTAGCAAGTTCGGACCATTTCCGCTCAAAGTATTTAGGGAGAAGACCCACATCGATGCTCAGAAACTTGATTTATATCAAATAAGCCCTGCTAAATCAATCAAAAAATGACGAACTTTGAACGCGTTCGATATGACTCACACGTGTAAAGTTCGGGGGCAACTGTTGAGGAAAAAATTTAAACAAATTATGAATGTGTCATATTGAGTATAAATAATAGCATACCAACTCAAGCGGATATACTCAGTTGAGGCAATAATAAATATGTGTCAAACATAGGCCAAAACAACGATTGAGAATATAATATATACATTCCGGAGCAAAGAATGATCAAGGTGACATGTTTATAGCGGATTTTTTTTTAAAAATCCTCGTAGACCCGAAGTGCCAAAGTTAAGTAGAGTTGAAAACTTGGTTATCGAAGTATGTAACCAGCCCTCACACACTCTAAATAATTTCCTCCATTTAAAAAAAATAAATAAATAAACAAGCAAACATACACGTTTTTTTTACAACCGCCAATTTAAATCCAAAATATAATGACCAAAATAAAGCTACACTAGCCAAATATGACTAAGGTTTTGACAAATTAATGGGTAATTAAGATACCCCTTATACTTACCATACATATAGGGCTGACTTTTTTCAAACAAAAAAATATATAATATAGGTCTTGGTTACAAAAATAAAAGAAAATTAACTTACAATAAACCAAAAGGAGAAAGAAAGGCATACGGGTAATAAGATGGTTTGCATTGCAAGGAAAATTAATGATCATAATTATTAGCCACTTAATTGAGATTATAATTAGCAGGGGCGTTTCATTGCTAGTCACTATTCATATTTTGAAACGGCTGCCACCATTACTTGGAATTAAAGGCTAAGATCTTTGAATTAAAGGCTAATATGTATCATTATATAAGGGATACAAAATTTGTGGTCAAAAAAAACGGCACAGAGAAGAAAAAAAAGAGACGGTGTTGCTGCGAAAAAGAAGATAGAACCCGAAGGAGAAGACGATCCAGACTTTGAAAAACCAAATTTCCGCAACAAGCAAATCCGTCTTCGGCCTCTGAGATTTAGTTAAGGTAAAAGCCTCGTATAATGGTTGTTGTTTTCTTCCCTTTTTCAGATTAAAGCCGGAGTTGTTTGAGTAGAGACTCTCCCTCAAAGTATATACGATATCAAAGATCTGAAAAACTATGGCGAAAAGATTCATAATATGCAAAGTCCTTATAGTCCAGAAATTCAATCCTGACATTTTCTAGCCTAAAAAAAAGAAGGGCACAAAAAAGAAACGGAGCGAAATGCCCGGAGATTCGACTCACATCACCCGGGGTGTCAAATTCACAAAAGTGGAAATAGACTCGAAGCTCATCAATGGCGGACGCTTGTTCTTTTCCTTCTTTTCGTATCGACTTCCAGAGAAGGTTTGAAGAAGAGAGGAGACAGTGACAACGACAGCGAGGCGGCAACTAACTCTCTCACTCCCACCAGCTTCGGTTTCATGGCTTCCTCTGTTCCGGAGAGACGGCGTCTGCTAGTTCTCCAGTCATCTAGGTATTTGGTGTTGGCTCGTCAAGCCTACGACTTGCTTATGCCTGCCACGTCCAAAATGATACAAAAGGATGAAAGAAATCGGGAACCTTCACTGGAAGAACTCAACATATGGCCGACTTTGTCTTCTACCGGACTTTCAATGTTGGCAATTTCACCATTTCAGAGAAGCTAATAGAAATAGAGCACTGAGAAGACAATGGGACAATTTTGTAGCCACTAGTGAGAAAGGGAAGGTGGAGAAGGAAAAAAAAAAGTAAAGAGAAGAAAATGAAATAGAGCCCTCAGATATCAGACGATGGAAAAGATAATTTTTGAGGCTAAGGAGGCAATCAAATCTTCAAAAGTAGATCCCCACAAAATAGTCTCTGTAAAAAAGAGTATATTACAAGGGGACATTTTTGAAGAAAAAGAAAATCAAATACAGTGGTGGGAGCATTGCATCAGAACTCGCAAACAAATATACTCTCCGGCTATTTAATATCAAGATCCAACTTGTTTGTATACTTGGTCGAATTCAGTTAGCTTTCACCGCTACAAAAGTCATATATGCCAAACCCAACGCAAAAGGATGATTTTCAAAACAAGCAAAAGGATACAGATATAAGAATAAAAGATACATTAAGTAAGGAATTAAATCCGATAGTTTGATCGGAACAAATTCTGCACAACTCTAACCATATATGGTTCGATGAAGTCATATGGAGTGCGCGTTTAGACCAAACCCATCCATAAACCGTTAAGGTTCGATCGAGACTATGTTGGGATGATTCAAGCGGATCCAACAATATGTGAAGCTACTGAACCATAAAGTTAAGGTTGATTCTTGTGTTACTTGTTGTACGCATGACTAAGATATTTCATAAGATTCATGGATGAAAGCAAGAAATGGAGACATGTCTATGTTTGAGGTCGATCGAAATGAAGAACAAATGAAAGCAGTGTTGATGCCTAAGGGGAACTCCTATTTAACAAATGAGGACAAGAGACTTGAAGGTTACTTGTGATTTTGGAATATAATATAAAATAAATAAAAAAATCAAAATAGGAATGTGTGCAGTCGAAGTGGAAATTCATTTGGCGTCTTGTTATTGCTTGGAAAAAAGAAAGGTCAATGTTATTTGCAAATTAATTTGTACTTTTCAATGCAGTTCAACAAAAGGAGGACGAAAAGCCAAAGCTCTATATTGCTGCGTATTTCTTCGTTCTAAAACTACAACTCTTTTGTGTGTTTCTCCGCGAAGACGAAAATTTTATGTTTCCCAAATAAGTCCAAGTGAGAGTTTGACCAGCAGAATCCAAAAAGAATTGCAGTGCTCGTTATACTTCATAAAAAAAAAGGGTGGCAGAACTACGTGTGATTTGATCTTCACCAAGGAGTACGTAGGAAATTCGATTTAATAAATAATCGAATTCAATCACAAACTTCAAATACGTCAAAGTTGGATTGTTGAGTAAAGAAGGATGAACTACGGTGACTTGATTCCGTCTCAAACGGATACGTAGGAAGCTCGGTATAAAGCAAGACGCTCATTGAGTTCGGTCACACCCAAAACTCCAAGATTTGTTAAAGTTGAGAACTACGTCTGACTTGATTCCGTTGAAACGGATACGTAGGAAACTCGTCGAGTTCAGTCATACCCTAAACAAAAAAAAAGAGAAAGTAGTAGAATTTTTCACACGCAAATGATAGTCGGATAATTTGGAAAACCCTTAATAGAAGGTGGGTCCGAGTGATTCCGGTGATGCGTGAAAAGGGAGAAATGCAAGTGATAACTGATGCGGGTTTTAGACAACCCTTCAGAGAAGGCGTGTTTGGATCCGACCTATGATACATGAAAATAAAAGTCCGCAAAGGTATCTCTATGAACTACGTAAGGCTTGATCCTTCTGTGGGAAGGTACGTAGGCAACCCGTCGGGTGCAGCCCAAATACTCAAGGAAAATTCAAGAGGTCGTCCAAAGTATAATCAGTATCATTTTGAAATCGTGAGGATACAACGAATAAGGGTCGAACTTATATAAACATATTTCAATTGAAATGTGTTACGCAATTTTATTTTCTTGTAATATTTTTGCCTAACAAACATACAAAAATATATTCATCTCCCTTATCCTTCGTCGATCGGCCCGATTTGTCTATCAGTCGGCCCGGTCAATCTTTTGTGTTTTTATGTTCTAATATGTTTTTAGACATTTGTTATTCCGTTTATATTTCTTAATTTATTTTTGGCTTTGCACTTATGATTCAAATCATTATAACAATCTCCCTAAGTTCAATCTTGACCTTATAGTATAATTGGGTCTTATAATTATTTGTGATATTCGAGGCTCAAATTTCAGCCCTAATCAATTCATAGACAAAATAAGATGTATCAAGGCATCAAACATATTTCTAGCGAACGTGATTGAAGAAGGAAATAGTCAAGTTCATAGAATATTGTCAAACACATTAACAAGTGAAGGTTGAGAACTAAAAACACATGTAATGGAACATAGGGGTGAGCATCTCCGGATATTCGATAGGACAAACTTTAAAAAGTCCGATCCGAATCCGACCCGAGAACACCCGGATATCCGACAGTTTTATCTGGACGGATATCCAATCCGAAGATAAGATCCGGATATCCGATCCGATCTGGACATTTATTCTTAGACTAGTCGGATATATCCGATCCTATCCGACTTTTTCCTCTAAACCCCGATCTGATGATCCAAAAAATTTGTCCTGATCGGATCGGACTCGGATCACCAATTGTCGGATATCTTCGGATTCGGATTTTTTCGGATCGAATATTTGGGATTGGCGGATCGGATTGGTCGGATCGGATATTTTTACTCACCCCTAATGGAACGCTACAAACTGAATGAAAGCATCACTAAAACCTTTAAGTAGTAAGTCTTGAGTTGCATTAACTTAAAACTTGATTATAGGTTTTTTGTGTGAGATTTTCACTATCTTCTCCCATAATTATTCATTTGTATTAGTTTCTACCATATCTAAGTATCTAACCTTGCCATGACATTTTCATAATGAGGATGATCATTCATTAGAAGCATGCTTCAAAAATTTGTTAGCCTTTCTTTTAATGCTTTCTTGATGTTTTTTTTTTGGTAATGGGGATGGGGAAGACCTAAGTCAATCCCGTACGTTTATTAATGTGTAAGAAGCTAACATGTGACAAGCTTACGGGTTGCTACCCCGCGTACGTCGTTTTTCAAAAATTGAACTAAAGAAACAGGCGCGTTTTGAAGGAAAAAATAGCCTAAAGGATAAGTGGACCCAATACGAGCCAAGTGATCGGCAATGGAATTGGCTTCACGATAGATATGACAAAGCTAAACGAGCCAACTTCTACGAATAAAGCCTTGGCACCTCGATACCAGACTAAACAACAGATGGATGGAGAAATGTCGCGATTAACCATGTGAATGTTGATTTTATAATCAATTTCCACAATTAGCTTTCTGAAGCCTTTCTCCCAAGCTTGGTAGAGTCTCATGCATAGTCTCCAAAGTTCCACCATCGGAACCGTATACTCTCCAATATTCATCGCAAAGCCATTGACCATGGCAAACCCGGAATAAACCTCCAACAGTAGCAAAACCCTCCATACTCCAAACCAAGCCGTCCGTATTAAGTTTGACCCAACCCTCCTCGGGAGGGAACTAACTGATGAAGGTCGTCGAGACACCCCTCCCCGGTGAAGAAATATCGTGATTGATAAAAGCATGCACAACACTGTTGGTGTACGAAGTAACCAGGGAAACATTGTTCGGTGAGTGACTGGATTGGCGAAAAACAGACTCATTTCTCCACCCCAGCACCACCAAATTGTCACAACGAAGCACACATTCCATGACAAGTCGAGAGTAATGGTGTCCGTTCTAGTAAGGTTGGATAGAAGCCAAACCGGAGTGTCTTCTGAAAAGAATTCTCCGGTGTAATCAGACGGGACGAGATTTCCCCATAGATTAGCAACTTTCGGACAATCCCTCAAAAGATGAAGAGTAGACTCAGCAGAATCGGGGCACACCGAGCAACGATCATCCTGAGCAATATGCCGACGAAACCGCTCGACATTAGTAAGAAGCCTGTCACGAGCAACCATCCCGAGGAAGGTTTTAATCCTCTCAGGTATACGAAGCTTCCAGACTGCACGGAACAAGGGGTTTGCCTGATGTCCTTCCAGTGAGCTGAGAACGATGCCTCTGAACGCAGAAGTCAAGGAATACAAGCCATCGGAAGTTAAACTCCAAGTGACATAGTCCTGTTGATTAGGTATAATATTGAGAGACATTCCAACAAGTTTTATAAGAGTTTGGGAAGGGAGAGCAAGGCCAAACCGATTCCAATCCCAACCGTAATCCGCAGTACTGTAGTCACACACCTTATCAGTGATAAAAGAACCAACGGGGAGAGAACTAGTGTAAGAGATAAGAGTGCAATCCCCGCACCATACATCGGTCCAAAAGCGAATAAGGGAGTCATCGAAAGGGACCCATCTGATACCCAACCTCAACACGTTATCCTTAGCCCAAACAATACCTTTTAGAATATGGGACCCTCTCTTATTGGAATTGCAGTCCAAGATTGCCCTGCAATCATTCCGTTTGTATTTGGTAGCCAACAATTTAGCCCAGAGAGAGTCACTACAATGAATGAAACGCCAAGAATTTACCCAATGCAGCATCATTAGCATCTACTGCGGAACGGACACCGAGTCTCCCCTGATCGACAGGAAGGCATACATCGCGCCAAGCAACGAGGTGAATCTTCTTCTTGTTATCAATATCCCCCACATAAAGGACTTGTATAACCGATCGAGGGGGGTGTTGTAGATGGAAATGGGCAGCTTGACAATGCGCATAATATATGCCGGGAACGAGTTTAACACCGACTTAACAAGGACAAGCAATAATTAAGTATGGTGTATTTTGATAGTATTTTTTTATTGTTTTGTTTTTAAATTTTTTTTACATAGAAGTAGAAGGTAAGCGAGCAACAAGTTGCGCCGCTACCCCTTTTTGGATAGCAAAACCTAACCTTTTAAAAACAACATCTACAAATCTAGAGGACATAATATTACTATGCATAACTCTTTGCACCCTCTTGAGAATATCAACAGCATCGGGTGCAAAAAAAAACAAATGTGTCAAAAGCAAATGGAAGAAAAACGTGTTGGTTTTCAACACATGCCCTTCCATGCTTGGCTACCTTAGCTGATGCCGCTCTACAAGCTGCCTGACCCACAACAAAAGGTCCGCTCCCTAATCCCACAAGCGGTGAGACCCCCGTCAAATCAATACATGCATGCTTCCCTCCACTCCAACCAAACACCAAAACATCCGCCGGCCGCAATCTCGACCTTCCATCCCGCGGATCAGTCAAGAAGTTCACAGGTGCTTCTTTCTTTATAGAAATTCCGGCCCGTCTAAAGGTATCACAAAGAACATCACGAACCAGATCATGTCTATACTTGAAGCCAGGAAGTTCCTTACAATGTACAGCATGCTCCCCAAAAGCATCCAACACCCTCCGACAATTAGGAATGGGGCAAACCTCACCAGCTGAGAAAAGCGGAATCATAAGTCGGTACTTGAGAATGGAGCGGTACTCGACAGGGGACATGCATTGACCAAGTCCATCGATGGGAATGACAAGAAGAAAATCTTGGCTATGCGGCACTTGCAGACATCCGAAAACTGCTTGTTGCCTATTAGTCATATCAAACCTCTCAACCATCTCCTGAACAATTTTACCAAAAAGAGCATCCGCCAAAATATGTCGTGGCTTAGGGGGGACGGTGTCCTTACTAGTAAAGTTGGAAAGGTCGAACTCCTGGATAGCCACATGCAAGTCATCTAAAGCTTCGTAAAAAAACTGAATCCATACCGGATAGCCCACTGTCACGCAAGATATGGTCTTGGAGCACCCAAGACTGAGCTCTGGAGGCAACAAAAGCGTAAGAAGACGCCTCCATAGCAGAGTACAAACCGATCCCTCCACGACGAATAGGCAAGGAAGCCAACCGCCATTGAAGATCCCCGAAAAAAGGACCCCCACAAACCACCATATCCTCAATCGACTCACGAAGTCCCGCGTCAAAACAAGATGCCGCATCCTTCACGTGCTCTGGCTGACAAGTCCTCAAGCCAAAAAACATCTTCGCTACACCCAAACACGAACGAAGTAAGAGAAGCTCACTCTGCGGGTTCCTAAGCTGAGGGAGAAGACGCATCAACTCCAATGCCTTATCAACTCTCTTCATAACCAATTATTTAATAAAACCACTATCTCTACTCACAACCCCTCCCAACAACTTCAACCCCAAAGATGGTCTCACAATGTCTCTAGTGAATAACCCATCTCGAAGCTTCGAACCATCACATGAAGGCCAAAATAACTCAGTTTTTTTAACATTCAACTCAAGTCCGAAATTCGGACCAACCTCCAAAATAATACCAAGTGCCTTAGCCACATCCTCCGATCGACCAATGATTGTCCCATCATCTAAATACCAAGCATGAAGAAGAGGCTTAAAGTTGTCACGGATAGTGTGCACAAGTGGATGCAAGACAAGCGCAAAAAGAAGTGGCCCTAAGGGGTCACCTTGCTGAACTCCAGTGGATGACCAGATAAATCTATCTCCCAAATACAATCGAGCAGGCTGACCATACAAAAACTCAACCCATAAAGAAATAGATGGACATCTTCTCCTCACCTCATGAAGCAATACTGTCCTATCAACAAGATTAAAAGCATTCGAGAAATCCACGGCCAGCATAGCAAGCGAACCATCATCATGCCGCTCGCTCAAAACCCTGTTGACACTATGCAAAATAGCTTCTGCGCCACCAGACACGCCTACTCCAAACTGAAAATCCGCTAGATAGGTTGTCATATCTTTACTCACCCCTTTCATGGCAACCTTAGAAACCAACCGCCTCCAAATAGTGCCAACTGTAATGGGTCGAATCCCATTGTCAGGCTTCAATGATGGCGTAAGAGGAGCAGAAGCCACAAACTCCGCCAAACTCCCCGGACATCTGCCTCCCAACCACAGATTAACAACAGATGAGATCACTCGTAGAAGATCAACAACAATAGCGGAACCATCCCCACACATAGCATCTAACACGTGTTGTGCCCTCAGATCATCCCTACCGCAAGAAGTACCTTTGGGAAAGGACTTAATACACCTAAGAATCAAACCAACATCAGCAACAAAGGGAAATTCCAAAACCTCACATACCCGAGAAGGTGGAGACTTGAAGGGGTGCTTAGCCTCTAAAACCTTCACAGTCTCATCATCAAACGAAGCCACACCAGAAGAGGACAAAACCTTAACAGCCGCCGTGAAATGTCCATCAGAGACCTTGCGAAGACATTGCTTGATATTAGGTCTCACTCTATGTCTATCACCATCCGTTGAGGCGACCCTAGTAGTTGCCGAAAACCCATGCTCAGAATGGTCTAACAAACCCCGCACTAGCTTGTCGATACCGCCGTCCTCACCCCACAAAGCCAGAGACTGCATGATCCGCTGCTGTTGAATAGACTTTCTACTCCCTGATCTACTATCTCTCTTATTCGAAGGCCTGAACACTTGCAAAGTGCACCGAGGAAGAAGAAGCAACGCAACCCAAGCATCCACAGAACATGGCTCAGCGACCACTCTCTAAAGAGCACCCTTTAGAGCTTGAGAGAAAGCAAGACGACAATTATGCGGGATACTCTTCACAGTAGTGATAGGGATGCGAAAAACTCTATCGAGCAAACCCGCATAAAAAACCAACCCTTCCTCAATAACCGCAACAGACAACTCCCCCACGACCGGCTTCGAGATGCCCAAAATGTAGCTTCTTACCATTCCGTCCTCATAAGCAACACGAACGGAACCATCAGAATGATGACATGCACGACTCAAAGCATGCATACTCATACAACGCCCGCATAACCACAACCCAAGATATGCCAAGGACTCCTCAAAAGCCACAAATACATCAAGGTTATTCTCAATAGTGTCGCGAATCACATTTTTGTTATCTTCGGAACAAAAATATTGCCTTTTAAGATGAGAAACCAAACAAGAGAAACCTTTGCTTCCCTCTACTCCATCCCGACAACCTTGAAATGCCCTAAGAGGACAATGAAGGAAACCTCTACCATCCGTTGTCATATCAGAACCGGAAATTCCTCAAAAATATTTCATCGAACACTTGGCGGGCGTAGATCAACCACCATTAACACTCACATATTGAAGCCAACATCAACAACAGTAACTTGACAACACAGCAACAGCAGCTTCAGACAAGAACAAAAGTTATCTCTGAATCAAGTAACAACAACTGGAGACATATTGATTCACGGATATTTTGTGACCTTCCCCCAATCTGTTTGTGACAGCAACTGGACACAACTGTTTTGCGCTTCAATATTCAATCTCTTTTTTGCAACAAACAACAATTGCTCCCAACTTTGCTCTTTCTCTCTCTAATTGTCCTCCTCGGCTCTTTCCATTTCGATCCAAAATGGTAATTTACACCTTCTGCCGTAACCAAACCCTCATTTAGCAGAGAATTACTTCTTCTCTTTGGCGCCTTTTTCTTCATCTTCTTAATAACTTTCTTCTCCAATATCTCAAAGGATAACATTTCAGCTGCAAATCGTCCATGGATACTTCCTAGTTCAGCCGTGGGCACAACTGTGAATAAGAGGTTGAATGAGAGTGAAAGGCAGAAGTGTGATTTGTTCAAAGGGAGATGGGTAAAAGAGGAAAGAAAGTCATATTATGATAATGTGAGCTGCCCTAGTTTACAAGACTCGAAGGATTGTTTCAAGTACGGAAGAGAGGATAAAGAGTTTCTGCATTTACGATTAGTTTAATTTTAGTTTTGCATGAGTTTGACATCCTTACTCTCTTTTATGAACATATTTATCAAATGGGTGTTCACTCCCATCTTATTGTCCTTGTAAGTGTTTTGAAGCTAAAGGGCACTAAAAATACAAGTCATGGCCTCGCTTAAGTGGTCTCGAGATTTGCATGATCCGGCTAACACATTCATCCTTCCATGATGAGCAAAGAAGCAATATTTGTCCAAGAAAGCCTCCCATTGATCCAAAGGATCATCCTGACAATATACAAGCCTATAAGTTCCAAGAAAGCACCCCCGCATAAGTCTAAGATGAAGCCCAAGGAACCCTAAGACCAACCTTGAAGAAACCAGGAACAACCACCACGGAACCCACCAATAACACATTGCCACGGTTCAGAAAACAGTTGGACCGTTCTTGGCCACACTAGACCGGGAAAAACCCTCTGGCCCAAATAAACACACATCTCAATATTAGAATATGTAAAGTAATAACAAATAAGATGACCATATTAATGTCTTTCGCATCTACCCTACCATATAACAAGCATAATCTTAATTGCAAACTTACTCATCACCTCTTTTCTAGATAGATTGTTGTCAATGTGTCCAAGTGAGGGCCAATAGAGATTCCATCTCATGAACAAACTCTTGTCCATCCCCAAGTAACGGACTATGGGTCCGTTTGGTAATCTAAGATTACGTAGATGAAGATGAGAATGAATAGAATTATTTAGATGATGAATTAATGAGATGAAATTGTTTAAGAGGATGAATATGAAAATAAGTGAAATGAGTGTTTGGTAAAAGTAATATGATCGTGGGTAAAATTACGTAAAATACGTGTTAAATTTTTTTATAAATGAAAGAGATGAAAAAAGGAGGGGTAAAAGTGAGGTTTTAGCCTCAATAATTCTCGTAATCCTTATCATCCAAGTTTTACAAGATTACAAAATTTCCATAATATAATTCTCTTAATCTCCACAATCTAAGTCTTTTAATTTCCTTCGTTCCCTCACCAAATGAGATTACGAGAATTATTTATCCATTTTAATTCTCATAATCTTAATTCCTTTAATTTGGGTACTTACCGAACGGAGCCCATGAGTTATTAAGTTAACCCAAAATATATACTAGAGTTCATATAAACAGGTCCAAGCCGAACCTTATGCATATGTTAGTCTATGGGCATGGATCAAATATATTTCGGCGTGATCCCGATATGTTTGATCCATTCCGGATACCTTGAAAATAAAAAATAAAAATAGAAGGACCCGGCTAGGCCCGAAATTGCGGGTCTGGTGATTTTGACAAATTTACCCATAATAGAGGACCATTACTCGAAGTTGCGGGTGGGGTGATTTTGACAAATTTACCCACAATAGAGGACCATTACTCATTGAATTTTCATCATGTTATATTGCAAGATAAGGACCAAACAGAAGACGATCAATCATTGTCACAAACAAAAATAAAACTACACCACAAGAAACCAAGTTCTTCAATATGAGGTAGCTCAACTCTAAAGGAAACAATTAATAAGGCTACCTCATTATTTCTTCCCACGTTCCTTCGACAACATTGGACATTTACAAACAAACCAAAGGACAAGATATTAAGATAACACTGTTACTACTCTGCATCTTTAGTGCTACAACTTGCCTGATCTGATGCATCAGCTAGCCCCTGGAGGACTCGAAGGATCTCACCCGTGTCCTCCACATAGTACTTGGCCTTGCTCGGCTTTTGCCCAACCGTGCAAGCGAACACTTCAGCCACCGGTGAGAGGGATGTTAGACCCTCACCCTCCCTGGCACTCAAGATCACCTCGAACATCTCCTCATCTGACCTGTCGTCCCCAATGCACAATACGAAATCCGGGAGCAGTCCCTTTTGTTGCATTCTTGCTAGGAGCCGCTCCGCGACAGAACCCTTGTTGATGCCCTGTCATTTTTAACCACCACACATTCTTATAAGTTACATATGAATCAAACTTAAGATATGCCTAAAACTGATGACAGTTGACAGGTATGTATCTGTAAAGTTGTAGCATAATAGAATATGAGAAAATTGTCTAGTACCCATCTTGTAGGATGAATAAACTTTAGTACTCCGTCGTTTAAACTATCAGAAGGGTACCTCACTTATTGAGCCTCGAAGAAGCAAATGAAAGTGGTTGGCGGTTTTTCAATTAGTTTAAACGACGGGTACCAAAATTTAGTCAGCCAAACATATGGGGTACTGTTTAGGCAATTTTCTCGTAGAATATTTGATCTGTAATTTCAGTACCAAAGTTATTTTAGCAGAAAAAAAGTCTCACTAACCTGAGGTTTAACTTCTACAGCGAACTGACCACTCTTGACAGAGACAGGCTCATTGGCAAGTACACTTTCCAGGTGATCTAGGAGCTCCTTAGCCTGGCAAGAGCCGAAATCCCGGTCAGCATACTGATAATTCCATGAAAGGGCGCTTTCTTTGACGTCGATGTAGGAACCATCTGTTGTTTCCATGTATAACTGCATAACCGGCTCAGCAATCTGCATCCAATCCAAGTCTAAGAATGGCTTGCAGTTTTCCCATTCTGCATTGCTGTTTTCCCTGAACAAGAGTTGCATTTTTCGGAATCAGCTTCGTATTTTTCGCTTTAAAAGCATTAATAGCAGAAAGTTATATACCTTATAAACAAACCATGTTCAGCTGCAATGCCAAGGTTGTCACACAAAGAAAACCATTCAGTTAGTTTCTTCCTATCCTTTCCGCTGACTAAGAAGACTTCGTTCTTCGGATCATTTGATAGTGTGTTCAAGACGCTAACAATGTCCGGACTAGGAACATTGCACACAGATCCCTGCAACATAATGGTACCATCATAATCCAATAGAATTGCTCGGCTTTTGGTTCGTTTATAAGCTGAAACAGTATGCTCAACTGAAAGCTTCCTAAAGCTTGGATCCAATGCAACCACTCGGAATCCTAGACCAAAACCGATTCCCCAACATCTCCTTCTCACATGATCCCTACATGATCTCTCAAAGTCTTGGAAAAAGCTATGAGACCAAAACTCCACATCATGTGTGCTAACATATTTATAATGCTTCTCGTGTCGAAGCTGCTTCTCGGGATCAGCCAATGATAGAGCAAAATCCATAGCTACAGATACTGATTCAATGTTCCAAGGATTAACTCTAACTGCTCCACTTAACGAAGGAGAGCAACCTATAAACTCCGAGACAACTAGCATACTCTTTTTCGGAACTGTGGAGTTCAGTCCCAATGCAGCATCTAACTTTCCATTTCCTTGCCTACATATCACATACTCATAAGGTATTAGGTTCATCCCGTCCCTCACAGCCGTGACAAGGCAACACTCGGCTATAACATAATAGGCAATTCTCTCATAGAACTGAAGTGAAGTGTCAATCAATATCACAGGCTTGTAAGTTGAATGTCCAAACCTCTCATTGATTCTCTTAACTGCAGCACTTGTTTCTAGTTGGACTTCTTGCACGTCTTTCCCTCGCCCTCTAGCCGGATTTGCAATTTGAACCAAAACAACTTTTCCCCTCTTATCAGGATGCTGTATAAGCAACTGTTCCATTGCTAAAAGCTTCAGACTAATGCCTTTGAAGATATCCATGTCATCAACTCCAAGCATTACAGTTTGACTCTTAAACCGGTTTCTTAGTTCTACAACCAGAGATTCAGTCTCGGGTAGATTCATAACTGACTGGATTTGGCTCATATGAACACCGACAGGAAGAATCTTAATGCTGACTGTTCTACCATAGTACTCGAGTCCTATATAGCCTCTCTTAGACTGATAAGAGAGGCCGAGCATTCGGCTACAACATGACAAGAAATGCCTAGCATAATCGAAAGTATGGAAACCAATGAGATCAGAGTTCAACAGAGCTCTTAGCAGCTCATCTCTAACAGGAAGTGTTCTATAAATCTCAGACGACGGAAATGGACTATGAAGGAAAAACCCGAGCTTGACCCTATTGCAGCGTTTCCTTAAAAATGTAGGTAAGACCATCAAATGATAATCATGGACCCAAACATAATCATCATCTGGGCTGATCACTTCCATGACTTTATCAGCAAAAATCTTGTTGACAGACACATACGCCTGCCAAAGCGACCGATCAAAGCGGCCACCAAGATCCGGTGACAGAGGAAGCATGTAATGAAATAAAGGCCACAAGTGTTGTTTACAGAAACCATGGTAGAATTTGCTGTAGAGATCAGGAGGTAGAAAAGCCGGGACACACTTGAAGGTCTCGGACAACGTTTGGGCCACAGTATCTTGTTCATTTAGGGGGATTTCTTCTTTAAGACAACCTACATAAACCACTTCAACATCCTCTGATAAACCACCTTTGAGCTGTAAGAGAAGTGAATCCTCATCCCAACTGAAGTCCCAACCTCCTTCAATGCCTGATTTCCGGTGTGCTCGAACTGGAAGTTGGTTTCCAACTATGATTATTTTCTCTTGGCTGATTGAAGATGGTGCATCAGAGCTTACACTATTGCTGTTTTCATCATCCAGCTCAGATAACACACCAGTAACAGTTTTCACTCTAGGAAACCTCTTCTCCCCTCGACTAAAAGTCGGATATACACCAGAAGCAAGATCCAGCAAGTTTGAATAAGACCTTGAAACCATGATTGTCTATCCAATTTTCCTTAGCAGCCTAGACCACAAAAATCCATATGGAACTTAAAGGTGCTCATAGAATGTAAAAAAAAAACATGTAAGTACAAAGCATATAATTCTAAAGCATGTAAATCAACTAACACAATCTAGCTGTCAAGTTTTGGAATTTCAGTGACAGCTGAATACTTAAGCTCCCTCATTGGAATAAACTTTTCTAATACACATAAGATTCCAATATCAAAGGAAGTAGTGACTACTGACTAGTAAGTAAGCCATCATTCAAAGAATCAATCTGAGTTCAAAAGGGACAATACAAAGAAAAGAAATCATGAAACGCAGCAACAATAGATCAGAAACAAGTGAACAATTGAGTACCAAAAAGGGGACAACTAATCAATTACAGACAAACACTCAATGTAAGATCCAAACTCAACAAAGCAGGAACACCAGACAAAACAGATTTTCCAGTTCCAACCAAAATTGCTGAATCCAAAAAGAAAGGAAGAAACTAATCAATCATGAACGAACCCAAAACAGATCAAGAAGAGTGGTAGTTGGTAAGTGGAATGGAAAACAAGCTAGTGACAGTAGTAGAGAATAGTAGTAAACAAGACATAAAAATAGCAAAGCGTTGAAGAGCAGATATCACCAACGGACAAAATAGAAAGAAAAATAAAAAAGGGAAAACGAAGACTGAAGAAGAAAGAAGTAGAAGGGGTTTACCAGAAGAAAGAAGATAAATCTGTAGTGTATAGCAATTAGCAAAGGGCTCTTTGTTCTCTCTTTCTAGGATGTGAAAGCTTGGAGGAAAAAAAAGAAAAAGAAATGAACTTTAGCTTTTGTATATGCATTGAATACTAAATAAGAGGAATCATTGAGATTCCCCACACCATTTGGGTTTGTTTGAAGATGGGCAATCTGGGCATTTGATTCCACGCTCTCTTCTTGTAAAAAAGCTGTTGCAGGGAGTGAGTAATGACAAATGAAAGTGGGGATTTCAATTTTCAACAGTATACCCTCCATTTTTAACTCTTCATCCAACCATGGTTAATTCATTAATCATAGTATATAGTACTCAGATTCCTTTTGTTGTTGAAATTGAAACCCACTTGTTCATTAATTAAATAAACCACCTGACATACCTTCCGATGCTTACTGGTAGCCTTATTTTTCTAATACGAGGCATCAGATTTTATTTTATTTTTAAATTTGGGTACGGATAATTCTGGGATGCAGTGTAGGAGACATACCAGGAAATACCCTAATCATATAAATAAGGTAAGTAATTTGAGTTTGATGCATGGAATAACCAGAGTTGACCCTGGGCAGTGAAAACTAGTAAAAATGTTGGCTTGGGACTTGGGACATAATATGAAGAGGTAAAGGTTGAATCTTGAGCAGCAGAGATGAGAGTCAGCGGCTATTTGCAGATGGAGGTTCATATATTTATGGATTTTTCTGTTTTCTTTTTGTGGACCTGCAAATTGGTAATAGACTAATAGCCAATTTCGAGGTTGCACACATGACACGTCCCTGCAGAAAAGTGAATATGGGAAGATTAGCTTTCATTTTCAACTAGAGTTAAATACTCGTAGCTAGCTTTGGGGTTAGTTTGATTTATATATGATACCCGAAAATTGTTTATGTTGTATAAATTCGGATCAGTAGGTTTGGTCCACTTCTCCAAACAATAACATGGATATGAATAACTATTTCGGTTTATTGTGTTATTATACGGAATATGTTGGGGTTAGAATTTTAACTTAAGAGTTAACCCGATTTGTATATAAGGGTTCTTTATAAACATTGAACTTATTAGAGTCTAATAATAAACTAAAATTTATTGTTTATATTCTCATCTGTAATTATGTTTATGAACCGTCTAATTAACTCTTAAATGTCATAAAACGAATATTTCATTTTTGTCATTGAGACTTTAGACTCATAATCAAGATTAACTTGAAACCCCAATGCTCTAATCTTTCAAACCCGTTTAACTTGTGATGTAAGTATTAAATATTAAGCAACGAGAAAGAGCTATTGCAACTAACAATGCTCTAATAATTTTCTTGAAATTTTGAGGTTAGTGAATTTTAATTTTTCAATTTTTTTTAATTGAAGGGGTTCACTTTGGTTTATGAGTTATATATATAGATTCGGGTGAGGACCATTCTTTCGGAGAGGAATGAGAACATATTTCAATTGTTCGATGAACAAAAAAAATCAACGGTTGCGAGAAGGAGAAGATTTATATCAATTTTTTAAAAATTGATCACATTAAAGGATTTATTCCTTTATTAATATCACACTCATGCACATGAACGTTAATTTTTTCATGTTCAATTAAAAATAACAAGAAATAGATGTTTATATGTTTGTTGAGTTAAATTTAATGAATGCGAGCGGTCATGCACATGAACATTCATGCACACGAGCGTTCAATCACATATAAGTTAGTTGACTCGACTGGGTATGTTAATTCACTTGAACAAGGGTAAGGTGACAGACAATGCTTCAATTTTTCAGCTCTCAATCAATTTAGTATTAATCTGAACTTCTTTGACCGCATGGAGCACCATAGCTTGTTGTAGACATTCTTCCGAAAGTAGCTCCGTTTTAACTTTAAAAGAACTAGAATGTGTGCATTATCATAAAAGCACGAGTAAATCTCCAAAATAACAAAGTAAAAGTAATCTACTACAATATGATGCAAATCTAACCTATATATGTCCAAGAGATAGATAAAAATGAGGGTGAAAAGACAATTAAATGAATGTTATTTGAGAGTGCCGTAGTACTACATATTCAAAGAGAAAAATATGAAGTATCGGAGAGAAGCCTTTTGTCACTATCACGTAAAATTTCAAGCAACTTATCTCAAAAATTACTTGTTCTAGGTTTCGAGGACAAAACAAGTATTTTTAAAAGTTTTGAAGATACTCAAGTCTTACTATTACTATATACTGTTGGAGATAATAAGTCCCCCATCGAAAGATGGGGACACTCCGAGCCTAATATATAAGGTCGGTGGGCTACTCCTCTTATAGCCAATTGATTTTAGAATGGAACCTCGTCGGGTTTATGTGTTGGGCTTGGGCCTAACGCGCATGTGCGCTCGTATGCACACGACCCCGCTCTATCAGTTCGTCTATATCGGACTTTGATATGGTATCAGAGCGGTTAGCCTTAATTCGGCTCGCGATCCTAACCTGTGGACAAGTGCAACTCGGTCTATATCCTCTAGCACTTGCGGGGGTGTGTTGGAGATAATAAGGTCCTACATCGAAAGATGGGGACACTCCGAGCCTAGTATATAAGGTCAGTAGGCTACTCCTCTTATTGTCAATTGGTTATAGGATGGAACCTCATCGGGTTTATGTGTTGGGCTTGGGCCTAATGTGCATGTGCGTTCGTGTGCATACGAGCGCACATTAGATCCAATCTTGTTGGTGAAAGGGGACAGAGGCGAGGTACCCCTGTCACAATCGGAGTTTAATTGAATTAGTGAAGTGGATCACTTAATGAAAGATAATAATCGGCTTGTGTGTAAAATCATGCTTGTGTGATATAATGTTTATGTGTTGTGTGTGTTATTACCGAAATTCTAATATATGGATTGTTAGCTAACAATTTATACCGTGTTGTTAGACGCATTGTAGGTTAGGCATACTGCAGAGTGATCTGGTGGGAGTGATCAACTGAGGGTTCCCGCCCATGTTAGGATGATTATGGGTTTTGGGATGTATGGATACATGTTGTATCGTTTTGCTACTCGGTTGTGTGTTTTGTATGTATTTTGGTTTATGATGTTTTCGCTTTATTGATGTTGATTTTATATTTATTTGTGTCTTGTTGTAAGATCTAGTGAACTTGTTGTCAGGCTAAGGTCAGGACCTGTTGGAGATTTGTGCTAAGTCTCAACGGAACCATTGAGCTTGTTGTCGAGACAAGGTGCAATAAGTTACTCACATGTGTGTCACGATGGTATGAGTTGCGGGAGGCAAGCCAAGTGACCGGCACTTAGAGTAACTAGTGATTACGGGGTAAAAGTATGGAAGCTAATTAAATTAAACTAAACAAAAGGACATGTCTATCACGGCTATGTTGAAAGTTAGTTTAGTTGAGCCTCATGACTGTCATGGGACATTGTCTTGACTCAGTCATGACAATGCCATGACTTGGCAAGAGCGTTATTGGCCTTGCCAACGCCTAGGCCATTTTGCGGCAGAAATTGAGAGCCCGACGCTTTGTGTTTTTGGGACACATTATGTGAGCATTCTTTCGGGCATTCCTCATTATATTAGCTCAAGAAAATTCTTGCAAAGTTTGAGAGATATCCAAGCACAAATGTCTATCGAGCTCCAAGAAGCTAGCTAGAAGCTAGCTAGTGAGCTGCTTGATGAGCTAAGCTAGTTTGAGCTAAGCTCATGTGTATTAGTTGACCTTGGAGCTTCACCTAGCTATAATGAGTTAGTCAAAGCTCATTGATGAGAAAAAAGTCGGGCCGAAAAAGCTACCTGAAATTTGGGCTTTTTGATGGCCCAACTGAGTTGGGCTTGGGCCTTGGGCTTGGGCCAAAAAGTGGTTATGTAACCCTAACTTCTCTCAACCGCCAATAATCGTTTGTAACCGCTCTCAACCGCTTTTGTGGCGGTTATTCTCCCCAAAATCGTGCCCCCCTTTGCCTATAAAAGGGAAGGCCATTTGCACTTGAAAAAGAATCCATTTTGCATGAAAAAATTAAGCCATTAGTTCCCAAGTTTTGACAAGGGATAGGAAATTCTCTTTGGCTGATTTGTGCAACTTGGAAGACCAAAATACTTCATTAACATTGAAGAAAGATAGGCATCCATTAGAAGGATCAAGTTTCGACAAGATCTAGAAGAACTCCTTTTACAAACGTAAGACAAGGTATGCTTCTATACTTTAGTCTTTGTGACTTGTTGGTCTTATCCCACTAAGGTATTTGGATCCCGGTGTAGGGAAAATACACTTAGAAGGAAAACTCGATATTTGAGTGATTTCAACATTATCCAAGTCAAGTACATACAACATCCTAATAACCGGTTTTTGCATGCACTTCAATCTAACTATATAAGGATGTTCGTCTACTCCTTTTGGAGACTACAACTCCTTGGCTTTAATTTTGGACATTGAAAGAATATATATACTTCTGGTTTGTTATTACTCACTTGGGAGATTACAACACTAAGTTGTTAGTCTACTCCTTAACGGAGATTACAACAACTTGTAAGTGGCTTGTCTACTCACCTGTGAGATTACGGTGCCTTTACCTAATTAAGTTGTTTGTCTACTCCGATTGGAGATTACAACAACTTGTGAGTTGTTAGTCTACTCCTTGGAGATTACAACAACTTTGACACAAAACCGGACACCGAAAATCCAACAATCTTCTAAGTGTATTTTATACATTTGATATATGTTTTGCATACATATATGTTTGCATAAGTTAGGGTGTGGTTTTACAATTGTTTTGTTGACTTGATTGTGTGAAGACATGATGGATGACATGGCTGTCATGGATTTGCTACCGTCCAAAAAATTGGATGGTTTTGCAAGCATCTCTTTTGTCATATGGCAACGAGAGGTGAAGAAGATTTTGACGTCCTTAAAGGTGGACTACATACTTCTTGAGGGGGCTCCCGGACCGCCAGGAATTGGTCCTATCTTGGGCCATAATGGGTTGATGAGGACCCGACTACAAACGCAGTGGAGTGTTGATAACTACACTTGTAGAGGAATCATTCTCAAGAGCATGTCGCCGTACATGTTGGATATCTATCATGACTTTGAGTCCGCAAAGGATCTTTGGGATGCCTTGGAATTTGAATATCATGGAACGATGTATGAGACTGCATTCTTCAGGTATGTCTTGGAAGATGTACGTTCCATGTCCTCTCAGTTTGAGGAGATGAAGGAGATGTTGGCACGTATGGACAAGTATCGAAAGGAGTTGGATGAGTCTACGAAAGTGGGTATTATCATCCGGAAGATCCGTCCATCATGGGTTGATTTCAAGCGCACCATGTTGTTGTTTGAGATCGGAGGATTATCCATGAAGGATTTGGGAATATATTTCAAGCAATGGGAGAAAATTCTCTCAAAAGTTCCCAAGGAAGAGAATCCATAAAGGATGATCTTGTCTTGTTTGATATTAAGTATATGTAAAGCACTTCAAGCCTATATGCTTTGTAAGTATCTTACTATGTTAAAACTATGTATAGGCTTTGCCCATAGTTTGTAATACCTTATCAATATTAATAAAGAAGTGTTGTGTGTTTTCGATTTTACACTTGTGTCAAGATCGAATGGAAACATAGTTGTTTGTCATATTTATAAATGTTTGAGAGCTTAGTTTGATTACATAATCTAGTGTTGAAAGTCAAATGGTAAAGCACTCAAACTTGATCCTTTTTGACAAGCAAATAAGTCTTATTTATTATTTGTTGAAAGTCAAAGAAGTGGCTATGGCATTGGACTAGATGAACGAGCCAAGATATGCGCAAACTTATGTTGAGGCATTAAGTGTTGACATGGACTTGTTGTCCCAAAAGGGGGCAAGTGGAACGCTAAATAAGGCTCTCATGACATGCCTTGTGAATAAGCGAGTGTCAAGCCCAATAAATGGCTAAAGCGGATTGAGTAAAGGCGCATGCAAGTGTCCGCTTTGGCTATGCCATGCTACGCAAATGACAAGGCAAACCATGGTCCTAAGGCATGTCAAAATACCTAAGGAAAGACAAGCCATAAGTGACTCATCGAAGTCTCTTGAATTGTCTATGTCAAGGCCCAATCCATATTGGCTAAGGGCTAACTATTGGTTGGAAAAGACTTGAGCAAACTATGTCACTCGACCAGTTCTTGATAATGAATCGGGCGACTCGACCGGAACATGACACTGAAGGGAGCGACCCGACTGGCTACTTCAAGCGACTCGACCGTCTATAATCGCCACGTGGTCGACTTGATGGCCTTGTCAGTTGAATTGACTGGACATAGCTTCCATGAAACCGTTGAGTAACCGCCAAGCGGTTGACTTGATTGGTTTGTCGGGCGGCTCGACCGACACTGTTTAGAACACATTGGTTTGCGTTTTGTTAACCATTCGACCTGACTGGGACAGTGGCCAACCTGAATGGTTTTTGACAGGGACTTATGATTCTTAGGAATTACTAAAGTGATCGGCTCGATCGAATCTATGATCGGCTCGATCGGTCCTTGTAATCATACCATCGATTCATGCAATATGTATGTGTGTTCATGCCTTTATACAAACGACTTGTCTTGAAATTCCTTGGAGTCGTGGGACTTGTAGAAGGCTGATATGAACATGAGTAAAACGTTTGGATGATTAAAACGTTGAGTGTGAATTCGTTCAAAGAACGGAATACTCAAAGAGGCATAGAGGTGGCGTTCAAACCTAATACGTTGACTTCGGTTAAAACCATGAAAAATCATGTTATACTTTAAAGGCATTTTGGCCAAAGTCTAAATAAGACTAAGACATGATTGAACCGAATCATAAAGTTGGCTAAAAGGTCAAACCTCTGTCGTTCGATTGCCTGGTACCAAGGGCAAGTACGAACATGACCATATATGATTTCCTTTGATCAAGTGTTCTTAAAAGAAGGTAAGATATCTAAACGAGAATGTGATATCTCGAGATGTTACCTTCATGGATTTGAAAGAGATTGATTGACTATGGATCGTATGTAAACCTTTGGGTCATACAAAAGTAATTTCTATGAGGAAATTGAAAGTCGATGGACTCACTAGAGTCGAATTGTTGACTATGGTGATACATGAATGTCTACAAGGCACATGATCATTTATAATTGTTGAAATAGCTATGGGGGCTGATCGAATTTGGACAAGCATTATGGAACAAAGAGGATGGCTCGTTCTGGATATCCAACAAATTTTTGAAAAGGACAACTACATAAGGTATGTCATTTCAAAGTTATATATTCTCATATAGGAACTCTCCCTACCCATGGCAATAGCAACAAAGTGAAAATGATCAAAGTTGTTGGTTAAATCAGTTTAAGATAAATCGAGCCAATTGGTGTGTCAATAGAAAGTTGAATTGTACCACACAAGGTAATATCTCTTGCTTATGTTTAGACAACATGATGGTTTTGACACTAGTCAAAACGTGTGAATCTAAATGATTCTATACTTCTAAAGTTTTGATAAAAGACTTGATAATTTCATGACTTTTGGAAAAGGGTTTCGGACTAATTCCAATGATGGTCATTATACTCCGATAAAGTATATCCATGATTCAAGTGAAAGATCTCATTGTCAACACATGACATGATCAGTTCTGAGACTTGAAAGTACTCATATATCAGAGTTGAAAGCTTGTTGTCGACACACAACAAGAGCGTTCTTTCAGACATTGTCTTGAATCTATCATGACAATGCCATGACTTGGTGGTTAAAAGTCCTTTTGGCCTAAATCCCGATTTCCTAGAAAATCTATTTCTTTGAAATAGTGGTTCTTTGGCTTGGTATGAAGTCAAGGATGTTATGAAAATCGAAACATCTTGGCGTTGAGACATAGTTTGGTTATAGAACTATTAGACTCAACATATAGCATCGGTGGTTTGTTGAGAATTCACAAACGTGGCCGAAAGACTAACCAAGATCTTGGCTTGTTATTTAGTACACAAGATAGACAAAGGGATGGTTTACAACCTACTAGTTTAACCTCTCGTCGTGGGACACCCAATTCGACTATGGCCAAAAGCTATAGTCGAATTCAATGTGGAAAGCCCATTCCGAGAAGTTAGCGAACTCAAAGTTCCATCCAAAGGAGTTCGGTCCTACAAACTAAGGAAAGCTTGAGAGAATTCTCTTAACGACTTCTTTGAGAAATTGCGAGTGTAGGGGCAAGATTAAAAGAAAGTCGGCTACATGAACGTGAAGTGTCAAGGCTTCTTCAAGAGAGTATGTGGTTGACTCGCCTACGCGTTCATCAGAGGATTAGGACACAATAGCCTTTAAATGTGTCAATTGTTTGCAAGGAATGTAAACTCACATGTACTTTGCATTCATGTACTTAGACAAGTTGAGTGGTTCAATCCGTTAGGACACCATGATTCTTTTGTACAGAATGTGCATTTGTACTAAATCAATAAATTCAATCGAAAGATATTTGTGATTATGTGTAGAGTTTTGTTTATTAATTTGCCTAAATTAAGTTTCACGACTTTTCTCAAATGGGGGAGGAATGTTGGAGATTTGTGCTAAGTTTCAACGGAACCATTGAGCTTGTTGTCGAGACAAGGTGCAATAAGTTACTCACATGTGTGTCACGATGGTATGAGTTGCGGGAGGCAAGCCAAGTGACCGGCACTTAGAGTAACTAGTGATTACGGGGTAAAAGTATGGAAGCTAATTAAATTAAACTAAACAAAAGGACATGTCTATCACGGCTATGTTGAAAGTTAGTTTAGTTGAGCCTCATGACTGTCATGGGACATTGTCTTGACTCAGTCATGACAATGCCATGACTTGGCAAGAGCGTTATTGGCCTTGCCAACGCCTAGGCCATTTTGCGGCAGAAATTGAGAGCCCGACGCTTTGTGTTTTTGGGACACATTATGTGAGCATTCTTTCGGGCATTCCTCATTATATTAGCTCAAGAAAATTCTTGCAAAGTTTGAGAGATATCCAAGCACAAATGTCTATCGAGCTCCAAGAAGCTAGCTAGAAGCTAGCTAGTGAGCTGCTTGATGAGCTAAGCTAGTTTGAGCTAAGCTCATGTGTATTAGTTGACCTTGGAGCTTCACCTAGCTATAATGAGTTAGTCAAAGCTCATTGATGAGAAAAAAGTCGGGCCGAAAAAGCTACCTGAAATTTGGGCTTTTTGATGGCCCAACTGAGTTGGGCTTGGGCCTTGGGCTTGGGCCAAAAAGTGGTTATGTAACCCTAACTTCTCTCAACCGCCAATAATCGTTTGTAACCGCTCTCAACCGCTTTTGTGGCGGTTATTCTCCCCAAAATCGTGCCCCCCTTTGCCTATAAAAGGGAAGGCCATTTGCACTTGAAAAAGAATCCATTTTGCATGAAAAAATTAAGCCATTAGTTCCCAAGTTTTGACAAGGGATAGGAAATTCTCTTTGGCTGATTTGTGCAACTTGGAAGACCAAAATACTTCATTAACATTGAAGAAAGATAGGCATCCATTAGAAGGATCAAGTTTCGACAAGATCTAGAAGAACTCCTTTTACAAACGTAAGACAAGGTATGCTTCTATACTTTAGTCTTTGTGACTTGTTGGTCTTATCCCACTAAGGTATTTGGATCCCGGTGTAGGGAAAATACACTTAGAAGGAAAACTCGATATTTGAGTGATTTCAACATTATCCAAGTCAAGTACATACAACATCCTAATAACCGGTTTTTGCATGCACTTCAATCTAACTATATAAGGATGTTCGTCTACTCCTTTTGGAGACTACAACTCCTTGGCTTTAATTTTGGACATTGAAAGAATATATATACTTCTGGTTTGTTATTACTCACTTGGGAGATTACAACACTAAGTTGTTAGTCTACTCCTTAACGGAGATTACAACAACTTGTAAGTGGCTTGTCTACTCACCTGTGAGATTACGGTGCCTTTACCTAATTAAGTTGTTTGTCTACTCCGATTGGAGATTACAACAACTTGTGAGTTGTTAGTCTACTCCTTGGAGATTACAACAACTTTGACACAAAACCGGACACCGAAAATCCAACAATCTTCTAAGTGTATTTTATACATTTGATATATGTTTTGCATACATATATGTTTGCATAAGTTAGGGTGTGGTTTTACAATTGTTTTGTTGACTTGATTGTGTGAAGACATGATGGATGACATGGCTGTCATGGATTTGCTACCGTCCAAAAAATTGGATGGTTTTGCAAGCATCTCTTTTGTCATATGGCAACGAGAGGTGAAGAAGATTTTGACGTCCTTAAAGGTGGACTACATACTTCTTGAGGGGGCTCCCGGACCGCCAGGAATTGGTCCTATCTTGGGCCATAATGGGTTGATGAGGACCCGACTACAAACGCAGTGGAGTGTTGATAACTACACTTGTAGAGGAATCATTCTCAAGAGCATGTCGCCGTACATGTTGGATATCTATCATGACTTTGAGTCCGCAAAGGATCTTTGGGATGCCTTGGAATTTGAATATCATGGAACGATGTATGAGACTGCATTCTTCAGGTATGTCTTGGAAGATGTACGTTCCATGTCCTCTCAGTTTGAGGAGATGAAGGAGATGTTGGCACGTATGGACAAGTATCGAAAGGAGTTGGATGAGTCTACGAAAGTGGGTATTATCATCCGGAAGATCCGTCCATCATGGGTTGATTTCAAGCGCACCATGTTGTTGTTTGAGATCGGAGGATTATCCATGAAGGATTTGGGAATATATTTCAAGCAATGGGAGAAAATTCTCTCAAAAGTTCCCAAGGAAGAGAATCCATAAAGGATGATCTTGTCTTGTTTGATATTAAGTATATGTAAAGCACTTCAAGCCTATATGCTTTGTAAGTATCTTACTATGTTAAAACTATGTATAGGCTTTGCCCATAGTTTGTAATACCTTATCAATATTAATAAAGAAGTGTTGTGTGTTTTCGATTTTACACTTGTGTCAAGATCGAATGGAAACATAGTTGTTTGTCATATTTATAAATGTTTGAGAGCTTAGTTTGATTACATAATCTAGTGTTGAAAGTCAAATGGTAAAGCACTCAAACTTGATCCTTTTTGACAAGCAAATAAGTCTTATTTATTATTTGTTGAAAGTCAAAGAAGTGGCTATGGCATTGGACTAGATGAACGAGCCAAGATATGCGCAAACTTATGTTGAGGCATTAAGTGTTGACATGGACTTGTTGTCCCAAAAGGGGGCAAGTGGAACGCTAAATAAGGCTCTCATGACATGCCTTGTGAATAAGCGAGTGTCAAGCCCAATAAATGGCTAAAGCGGATTGAGTAAAGGCGCATGCAAGTGTCCGCTTTGGCTATGCCATGCTACGCAAATGACAAGGCAAACCATGGTCCTAAGGCATGTCAAAATACCTAAGGAAAGACAAGCCATAAGTGACTCATCGAAGTCTCTTGAATTGTCTATGTCAAGGCCCAATCCATATTGGCTAAGGGCTAACTATTGGTTGGAAAAGACTTGAGCAAACTATGTCACTCGACCAGTTCTTGATAATGAATCGGGCGACTCGACCGGAACATGACACTGAAGGGAGCGACCCGACTGGCTACTTCAAGCGACTCGACCGTCTATAATCGCCACGTGGTCGACTTGATGGCCTTGTCAGTTGAATTGACTGGACATAGCTTCCATGAAACCGTTGAGTAACCGCCAAGCGGTTGACTTGATTGGTTTGTCGGGCGGCTCGACCGACACTGTTTAGAACACATTGGTTTGCGTTTTGTTAACCATTCGACCTGACTGGGACAGTGGCCAACCTGAATGGTTTTTGACAGGGACTTATGATTCTTAGGAATTACTAAAGTGATCGGCTCGATCGAATCTATGATCGGCTCGATCGGTCCTTGTAATCATACCATCGATTCATGCAATATGTATGTGTGTTCATGCCTTTATACAAACGACTTGTCTTGAAATTCCTTGGAGTCGTGGGACTTGTAGAAGGCTGATATGAACATGAGTAAAACGTTTGGATGATTAAAACGTTGAGTGTGAATTCGTTCAAAGAACGGAATACTCAAAGAGGCATAGAGGTGGCGTTCAAACCTAATACGTTGACTTCGGTTAAAACCATGAAAAATCATGTTATACTTTAAAGGCATTTTGGCCAAAGTCTAAATAAGACTAAGACATGATTGAACCGAATCATAAAGTTGGCTAAAAGGTCAAACCTCTGTCGTTCGATTGCCTGGTACCAAGGGCAAGTACGAACATGACCATATATGATTTCCTTTGATCAAGTGTTCTTAAAAGAAGGTAAGATATCTAAACGAGAATGTGATATCTCGAGATGTTACCTTCATGGATTTGAAAGAGATTGATTGACTATGGATCGTATGTAAACCTTTGGGTCATACAAAAGTAATTTCTATGAGGAAATTGAAAGTCGATGGACTCACTAGAGTCGAATTGTTGACTATGGTGATACATGAATGTCTACAAGGCACATGATCATTTATAATTGTTGAAATAGCTATGGGGGCTGATCGAATTTGGACAAGCATTATGGAACAAAGAGGATGGCTCGTTCTGGATATCCAACAAATTTTTGAAAAGGACAACTACATAAGGTATGTCATTTCAAAGTTATATATTCTCATATAGGAACTCTCCCTACCCATGGCAATAGCAACAAAGTGAAAATGATCAAAGTTGTTGGTTAAATCAGTTTAAGATAAATCGAGCCAATTGGTGTGTCAATAGAAAGTTGAATTGTACCACACAAGGTAATATCTCTTGCTTATGTTTAGACAACATGATGGTTTTGACACTAGTCAAAACGTGTGAATCTAAATGATTCTATACTTCTAAAGTTTTGATAAAAGACTTGATAATTTCATGACTTTTGGAAAAGGGTTTCGGACTAATTCCAATGATGGTCATTATACTCCGATAAAGTATATCCATGATTCAAGTGAAAGATCTCATTGTCAACACATGACATGATCAGTTCTGAGACTTGAAAGTACTCATATATCAGAGTTGAAAGCTTGTTGTCGACACACAACAAGAGCGTTCTTTCAGACATTGTCTTGAATCTATCATGACAATGCCATGACTTGGTGGTTAAAAGTCCTTTTGGCCTAAATCCCGATTTCCTAGAAAATCTATTTCTTTGAAATAGTGGTTCTTTGGCTTGGTATGAAGTCAAGGATGTTATGAAAATCGAAACATCTTGGCGTTGAGACATAGTTTGGTTATAGAACTATTAGACTCAACATATAGCATCGGTGGTTTGTTGAGAATTCACAAACGTGGCCGAAAGACTAACCAAGATCTTGGCTTGTTATTTAGTACACAAGATAGACAAAGGGATGGTTTACAACCTACTAGTTTAACCTCTCGTCGTGGGACACCCAATTCGACTATGGCCAAAAGCTATAGTCGAATTCAATGTGGAAAGCCCATTCCGAGAAGTTAGCGAACTCAAAGTTCCATCCAAAGGAGTTCGGTCCTACAAACTAAGGAAAGCTTGAGAGAATTCTCTTAACGACTTCTTTGAGAAATTGCGAGTGTAGGGGCAAGATTAAAAGAAAGTCGGCTACATGAACGTGAAGTGTCAAGGCTTCTTCAAGAGAGTATGTGGTTGACTCGCCTACGCGTTCATCAGAGGATTAGGACACAATAGCCTTTAAATGTGTCAATTGTTTGCAAGGAATGTAAACTCACATGTACTTTGCATTCATGTACTTAGACAAGTTGAGTGGTTCAATCCGTTAGGACACCATGATTCTTTTGTACAGAATGTGCATTTGTACTAAATCAATAAATTCAATCGAAAGATATTTGTGATTATGTGTAGAGTTTTGTTTATTAATTTGCCTAAATTAAGTTTCACGACTTTTCTCAAATGGGGGAGGAATGTTGGAGATTTGTGCTAAGTTTCAACGGAACCATTGAGCTTGTTGTCGAGACAAGGTGCAATAAGTTACTCACATGTGTGTCACGATGGTATGAGTTGCGGGAGGCAAGCCAAGTGACCGGCACTTAGAGTAACTAGTGATTACGGGGTAAAAGTATGGAAGCTAATTAAATTAAACTAAACAAAAGGACATGTCTATCACGGCTATGTTGAAAGTTAGTTTAGTTGAGCCTCATGACTGTCATGGGACATTGTCTTGACTCAGTCATGACAATGCCATGACTTGGCAAGAGCGTTATTGGCCTTGCCAACGCCTAGGCCATTTTGCGGCAGAAATTGAGAGCCCGACGCTTTGTGTTTTTGGGACACATTATGTGAGCATTCTTTCGGGCATTCCTCATTATATTAGCTCAAGAAAATTCTTGCAAAGTTTGAGAGATATCCAAGCACAAATGTCTATCGAGCTCCAAGAAGCTAGCTAGAAGCTAGCTAGTGAGCTGCTTGATGAGCTAAGCTAGTTTGAGCTAAGCTCATGTGTATTAGTTGACCTTGGAGCTTCACCTAGCTATAATGAGTTAGTCAAAGCTCATTGATGAGAAAAAAGTCGGGCCGAAAAAGCTACCTGAAATTTGGGCTTTTTGATGGCCCAACTGAGTTGGGCTTGGGCCTTGGGCTTGGGCCAAAAAGTGGTTATGTAACCCTAACTTCTCTCAACCGCCAATAATCGTTTGTAACCGCTCTCAACCGCTTTTGTGGCGGTTATTCTCCCCAAAATCGTGCCCCCCTTTGCCTATAAAAGGGAAGGCCATTTGCACTTGAAAAAGAATCCATTTTGCATGAAAAAATTAAGCCATTAGTTCCCAAGTTTTGACAAGGGATAGGAAATTCTCTTTGGCTGATTTGTGCAACTTGGAAGACCAAAATACTTCATTAACATTGAAGAAAGATAGGCATCCATTAGAAGGATCAAGTTTCGACAAGATCTAGAAGAACTCCTTTTACAAACGTAAGACAAGGTATGCTTCTATACTTTAGTCTTTGTGACTTGTTGGTCTTATCCCACTAAGGTATTTGGATCCCGGTGTAGGGAAAATACACTTAGAAGGAAAACTCGATATTTGAGTGATTTCAACATTATCCAAGTCAAGTACATACAACATCCTAATAACCGGTTTTTGCATGCACTTCAATCTAACTATATAAGGATGTTCGTCTACTCCTTTTGGAGACTACAACTCCTTGGCTTTAATTTTGGACATTGAAAGAATATATATACTTCTGGTTTGTTATTACTCACTTGGGAGATTACAACACTAAGTTGTTAGTCTACTCCTTAACGGAGATTACAACAACTTGTAAGTGGCTTGTCTACTCACCTGTGAGATTACGGTGCCTTTACCTAATTAAGTTGTTTGTCTACTCCGATTGGAGATTACAACAACTTGTGAGTTGTTAGTCTACTCCTTGGAGATTACAACAACTTTGACACAAAACCGGACACCGAAAATCCAACAATCTTCTAAGTGTATTTTATACATTTGATATATGTTTTGCATACATATATGTTTGCATAAGTTAGGGTGTGGTTTTACAATTGTTTTGTTGACTTGATTGTGTGAAGACATGATGGATGACATGGCTGTCATGGATTTGCTACCGTCCAAAAAATTGGATGGTTTTGCAAGCATCTCTTTTGTCATATGGCAACGAGAGGTGAAGAAGATTTTGACGTCCTTAAAGGTGGACTACATACTTCTTGAGGGGGCTCCCGGACCGCCAGGAATTGGTCCTATCTTGGGCCATAATGGGTTGATGAGGACCCGACTACAAACGCAGTGGAGTGTTGATAACTACACTTGTAGAGGAATCATTCTCAAGAGCATGTCGCCGTACATGTTGGATATCTATCATGACTTTGAGTCCGCAAAGGATCTTTGGGATGCCTTGGAATTTGAATATCATGGAACGATGTATGAGACTGCATTCTTCAGGTATGTCTTGGAAGATGTACGTTCCATGTCCTCTCAGTTTGAGGAGATGAAGGAGATGTTGGCACGTATGGACAAGTATCGAAAGGAGTTGGATGAGTCTACGAAAGTGGGTATTATCATCCGGAAGATCCGTCCATCATGGGTTGATTTCAAGCGCACCATGTTGTTGTTTGAGATCGGAGGATTATCCATGAAGGATTTGGGAATATATTTCAAGCAATGGGAGAAAATTCTCTCAAAAGTTCCCAAGGAAGAGAATCCATAAAGGATGATCTTGTCTTGTTTGATATTAAGTATATGTAAAGCACTTCAAGCCTATATGCTTTGTAAGTATCTTACTATGTTAAAACTATGTATAGGCTTTGCCCATAGTTTGTAATACCTTATCAATATTAATAAAGAAGTGTTGTGTGTTTTCGATTTTACACTTGTGTCAAGATCGAATGGAAACATAGTTGTTTGTCATATTTATAAATGTTTGAGAGCTTAGTTTGATTACATAATCTAGTGTTGAAAGTCAAATGGTAAAGCACTCAAACTTGATCCTTTTTGACAAGCAAATAAGTCTTATTTATTATTTGTTGAAAGTCAAAGAAGTGGCTATGGCATTGGACTAGATGAACGAGCCAAGATATGCGCAAACTTATGTTGAGGCATTAAGTGTTGACATGGACTTGTTGTCCCAAAAGGGGGCAAGTGGAACGCTAAATAAGGCTCTCATGACATGCCTTGTGAATAAGCGAGTGTCAAGCCCAATAAATGGCTAAAGCGGATTGAGTAAAGGCGCATGCAAGTGTCCGCTTTGGCTATGCCATGCTACGCAAATGACAAGGCAAACCATGGTCCTAAGGCATGTCAAAATACCTAAGGAAAGACAAGCCATAAGTGACTCATCGAAGTCTCTTGAATTGTCTATGTCAAGGCCCAATCCATATTGGCTAAGGGCTAACTATTGGTTGGAAAAGACTTGAGCAAACTATGTCACTCGACCAGTTCTTGATAATGAATCGGGCGACTCGACCGGAACATGACACTGAAGGGAGCGACCCGACTGGCTACTTCAAGCGACTCGACCGTCTATAATCGCCACGTGGTCGACTTGATGGCCTTGTCAGTTGAATTGACTGGACATAGCTTCCATGAAACCGTTGAGTAACCGCCAAGCGGTTGACTTGATTGGTTTGTCGGGCGGCTCGACCGACACTGTTTAGAACACATTGGTTTGCGTTTTGTTAACCATTCGACCTGACTGGGACAGTGGCCAACCTGAATGGTTTTTGACAGGGACTTATGATTCTTAGGAATTACTAAAGTGATCGGCTCGATCGAATCTATGATCGGCTCGATCGGTCCTTGTAATCATACCATCGATTCATGCAATATGTATGTGTGTTCATGCCTTTATACAAACGACTTGTCTTGAAATTCCTTGGAGTCGTGGGACTTGTAGAAGGCTGATATGAACATGAGTAAAACGTTTGGATGATTAAAACGTTGAGTGTGAATTCGTTCAAAGAACGGAATACTCAAAGAGGCATAGAGGTGGCGTTCAAACCTAATACGTTGACTTCGGTTAAAACCATGAAAAATCATGTTATGCTTTAAAGGCATTTTGGCCAAAGTCTAAATAAGACTAAGACATGATTGAACCGAATCATAAAGTTGGCTAAAAGGTCAAACCTCTGTCGTTCGATTGCCTGGTACCAAGGGCAAGTACGAACATGACCATATATGATTTCCTTTGATCAAGTGTTCTTAAAAGAAGGTAAGATATCTAAACGAGAATGTGATATCTCGAGATGTTACCTTCATGGATTTGAAAGAGATTGATTGACTATGGATCGTATGTAAACCTTTGGGTCATACAAAAGTAATTTCTATGAGGAAATTGAAAGTCGATGGACTCACTAGAGTCGAATTGTTGACTATGGTGATACATGAATGTCTACAAGGCACATGATCATTTATAATTGTTGAAATAGCTATGGGGGCTGATCGAATTTGGACAAGCATTATGGAACAAAGAGGATGGCTCGTTCTGGATATCCAACAAATTTTTGAAAAGGACAACTACATAAGGTATGTCATTTCAAAGTTATATATTCTCATATAGGAACTCTCCCTACCCATGGCAATAGCAACAAAGTGAAAATGATCAAAGTTGTTGGTTAAATCAGTTTAAGATAAATCGAGCCAATTGGTGTGTCAATAGAAAGTTGAATTGTACCACACA
Organism: Fagopyrum homotropicum; assembly: GCA_033239125.1. Lineage (NCBI taxonomy): Eukaryota > Viridiplantae > Streptophyta > Magnoliopsida > Caryophyllales > Polygonaceae > Fagopyrum > Fagopyrum homotropicum. Next base: position 11,751,303 of record BSWB01000001.1, read on the forward strand.
AGGTAATATCTCTTGCTTATGTTTAGACAACATGATGGTTTTGACACTAGTCAAAACGTGTGAATCTAAATGATTCTATACTTCTAAAGTTTTGATAAAAGACTTGATAATTTCATGACTTTTGGAAAAGGGTTTCGGACTAATTCCAATGATGGTCATTATACTCCGATAAAGTATATCCATGATTCAAGTGAAAGATCTCATTGTCAACACATGACATGATCAGTTCTGAGACTTGAAAGTACTCATATATCAGAGTTGAAAGCTTGTTGTCGACACACAACAAGAGCGTTCTTTCAGACATTGTCTTGAATCTATCATGACAATGCCATGACTTGGTGGTTAAAAGTCCTTTTGGCCTAAATCCCGATTTCCTAGAAAATCTATTTCTTTGAAATAGTGGTTCTTTGGCTTGGTATGAAGTCAAGGATGTTATGAAAATCGAAACATCTTGGCGTTGAGACATAGTTTGGTTATAGAACTATTAGACTCAACATATAGCATCGGTGGTTTGTTGAGAATTCACAAACGTGGCCGAAAGACTAACCAAGATCTTGGCTTGTTATTTAGTACACAAGATAGACAAAGGGATGGTTTACAACCTACTAGTTTAACCTCTCGTCGTGGGACACCCAATTCGACTATGGTCAAAAGCTATAGTCGAATTCAATGTGGAAAGCCCATTCCGAGAAGTTAGCGAACTCAAAGTTCCATCCAAAGGAGTTCGGTCCTACAAACTAAGGAAAGCTTGAGAGAATTCTCTTAACGACTTCTTTGAGAAATTGCGAGTGTAGGGGCAAGATTAAAAGAAAGTCGGCTACATGAACGTGAAGTGTCAAGGCTTCTTCAAGAGAGTATGTGGTTGACTCGCCTACGCGTTCATCAGAGGATTAGGACACAATAGCCTTTAAATGTGTCAATTGTTTGCAAGGAATGTAAACTCACATGTACTTTGCATTCATGTACTTAGACAAGTTGAGTGGTTCAATCCGTTAGGACACCATGATTCTTTTGTACAGAATGTGCATTTGTACTAAATCAATAAATTCAATCGAAAGATATTTGTGATTATGTGTAGAGTTTTGTTTATTAATTTGCCTAAATTAAGTTTCACGACTTTTCTCAAATGGGGGAGGAATGTTGGAGATTTGTGCTAAGTTTCAACGGAACCATTGAGCTTGTTGTCGAGACAAGGTGCAATAAGTTACTCACATGTGTGTCACGATGGTATGAGTTGCGGGAGGCAAGCCAAGTGACCGGCACTTAGAGTAACTAGTGATTACGGGGTAAAAGTATGGAAGCTAATTAAATTAAACTAAACAAAAGGACATGTCTATCACGGCTATGTTGAAAGTTAGTTTAGTTGAGCCTCATGACTGTCATGGGACATTGTCTTGACTCAGTCATGACAATGCCATGACTTGGCAAGAGCGTTATTGGCCTTGCCAACGCCTAGGCCATTTTGCGGCAGAAATTGAGAGCCCGACGCTTTGTGTTTTTGGGACACATTATGTGAGCATTCTTTCGGGCATTCCTCATTATATTAGCTCAAGAAAATTCTTGCAAAGTTTGAGAGATATCCAAGCACAAATGTCTATCGAGCTCCAAGAAGCTAGCTAGAAGCTAGCTAGTGAGCTGCTTGATGAGCTAAGCTAGTTTGAGCTAAGCTCATGTGTATTAGTTGACCTTGGAGCTTCACCTAGCTATAATGAGTTAGTCAAAGCTCATTGATGAGAAAAAAGTCGGGCCGAAAAAGCTACCTGAAATTTGGGCTTTTTGATGGCCCAACTGAGTTGGGCTTGGGCCTTGGGCTTGGGCCAAAAAGTGGTTATGTAACCCTAACTTCTCTCAACCGCCAATAATCGTTTGTAACCGCTCTCAACCGCTTTTGTGGCGGTTATTCTCCCCAAAATCGTGCCCCCCTTTGCCTATAAAAGGGAAGGCCATTTGCACTTGAAAAAGAATCCATTTTGCATGAAAAAATTAAGCCATTAGTTCCCAAGTTTTGACAAGGGATAGGAAATTCTCTTTGGCTGATTTGTGCAACTTGGAAGACCAAAATACTTCATTAACATTGAAGAAAGATAGGCATCCATTAGAAGGATCAAGTTTCGACAAGATCTAGAAGAACTCCTTTTACAAACGTAAGACAAGGTATGCTTCTATACTTTAGTCTTTGTGACTTGTTGGTCTTATCCCACTAAGGTATTTGGATCCCGGTGTAGGGAAAATACACTTAGAAGGAAAACTCGATATTTGAGTGATTTCAACATTATCCAAGTCAAGTACATACAACATCCTAATAACCGGTTTTTGCATGCACTTCAATCTAACTATATAAGGATGTTCGTCTACTCCTTTTGGAGACTACAACTCCTTGGCTTTAATTTTGGACATTGAAAGAATATATATACTTCTGGTTTGTTATTACTCACTTGGGAGATTACAACACTAAGTTGTTAGTCTACTCCTTAACGGAGATTACAACAACTTGTAAGTGGCTTGTCTACTCACCTGTGAGATTACGGTGCCTTTACCTAATTAAGTTGTTTGTCTACTCCGATTGGAGATTACAACAACTTGTGAGTTGTTAGTCTACTCCTTGGAGATTACAACAACTTTGACACAAAACCGGACACCGAAAATCCAACAGGACCCATTGTGAGGTCCTAGCCCGTAGCACTCCGAGTCCTACGGATTTGTGGTGTTACAAGCTTGGGTCTAATGCACATGTGCGCTCGTAAGTACACGATCCCTGCTCTACGGTCCGTCTATATCGGACTTTGTCATGGTATCAGAGAATTTTGCCTAACGGCACTCCCGATCCTATTCGCTCACTCAAACACAAACGGGATTAGCTTTTTTCAAACCACAAACGGGATAAACTTTTGCCCGACCATAGCCAAATGTGTCAATCCAAATCAGTTTCGGCCTTACCCGAACACAACAACACCGGCTTCGTCTGAGAACAACGCCGGCTTCGTCAGAGAACAACACCGGCTTTGTCTGAGAACAACACCGGCTTCATCTGTGACCAAAACCGGCTTCGACCGAGAACAACACCCAACTAGCGACTTGTTCGCTTCATGTATTTGTTTCATTTCTATGAGTTATTTCAATCTTCGTCGTTTGTCCTACTCACGCTTCGATTGCGGGGGAATATTAGGATATTATTATTATATGATATTATAAAGATAATATATATATATATATATATATATATATATATATATTAGTATAGATAATATACTATGAGATAAGATTTGATTATACATAATCTTATTATTCCATAATATATGTTTTTGTAATAGATATAAATATAGCATAATAAAATCATGTCAATGTGTATGTGGTTCTCCCACCAACTTTTGTAATCACTATTAACATAGCATAATAAAATCATGTCAATGTGCATGTGGTTCTCCCGCCAACATTTGTGTGAGTTCTAAACTTTAGATATATCACTATCGACTATCAAAGTCAACAAAATCTTCGTATCTAAAAGCTTGAAATGAGTTTCGTACAAGAAAACTAAGTTTTAGAGTGAACGATTCCAATAGGAAACAAAAACATAAAAAATTTGTTTACAAATCTTATTTCGTGGAAAATTAAGAGTTCAATCCACTACCGTGCTAAAAAAAATGCATATAAGAATTGTAAAATCACTAACAAGACCAATAACAAAGAAAGAGAGTATAAATAACAAAAAGAAACAATAAAATCACACGATTTGGAAGATCCAAAGATATAGCTCGTATCTATGCAATTGATGGTTAGAACAAACGCTCAAGTCGTGAAGAACGACGCTCATCTCACCAAGCGAGCTTCTTGAAAAGGTTGATATAGCAATTAGTAAAAGATATCGGGTCAGTTGGTTCGGTTTCTTGGTTACTAAACCCGGTTCAACTATTCTGTTACTTGGTTATGCAAAATTGGCCATTGGCGATGAGATGCATGATGCATAAGCATCTAAATTGGTCGTTGTCATAAGAATAAGACTATAAGAGTGGTGTTAGCAAGTGTCGTACCTTTAGGAGTCTCAATTTTTATTTAAAAGTAAAAGAAGAATGGAATGGGTATCTAAATGATTTGTGTGAAAATGAGTGCACTAAATCCACGAAAGTGACACCTCACCTTCAATTCCAACCGTGCTTTAGGCAAATCAAAATCTACCATGCATGTCACCTAATCAATTCATTCTTCTTCTTCTTTTTTTATTCCTAACAAAAATATACCATTACAAATATCATCGTCTCAAGATTTATGCAGTGAGTTAAGATTTCAATCTAAATTAATATTTTTGTAAGCATGGTATTATTTGAAGTTAGGTGCAATACCCATCTAGACAACCCTAACCCTAAACATTATTTCCGGTTCATCATACTTGGAGGTTCGGGATCTTTCGGGTCGATTTTGGCCGATGAACAACCTTACTGAGTTATATTATATTGCGGAAATTCAGCTGGATTTTAATCCTCAAGTCCAACACACAACACAAGAAGTACCGTCTAAAATCAGTTGACAATAGAAGGACCAACCCGGGTACTTATTCTCAAGTTTTTTTTTTTACGTGGGACGCAACATTTATTCTTAAGGATATCCAATTGTAAATTCCCCACAAGGCCACAAACATCACCCAATGCACCAACCTCCAAGGAACGTCCTTGATCTGCACGATCATCGCACCTTTTTGGAACTGAGACCTCCATGTAATAACCCCAACAAGAAACACTCATTTTGACACGTACGACTACCCCGTGCTCACTCTTGTAACCAAGACCTTCCAATCGATAGCAAAATGCTAATCCATTGGATGTCACCGTTGAGTCAATCTCAAACTAGATGTTCAACTAACTCACCGAACATTCGGCAATGGTACTAAACCATTGTGCGGAAATTTATTTGGGTCCAAATCTTCAAACTCGAACACACAAGTCCAAACAACTGATCACGTTATTTATATATTAGACTTACAACTCCCAAAATTCGCAAATTTTTACAACTAGCTTTATATTATTATAATTATAATGTGTAGAGAAATGTAAGTTCAAAGTTTAATGATTGGACCAAATAATTATACGAAACACTTGATAAACTATGCAGAAGCAGTTGGGGGAACATTGTGGTCATCCATACATTATTTTGGCACTCTTTTCTCCCCTGCAATTATTGATCATCTTTTGCTAGAAACACAAGCTCTCAAGTTACAAAATTAGGGTTTTCATTGGTTCGTTTATGATTCTGAATCCATCGAAAAATATGTTTATTTAAAGGTCTTTTTACACATGAAAGTAATCAAATTATTTTCATTTCATTCTTTTTAATCAATTTTATTTTGTTTTCATTCCACTATTCCAACCAAACGCTCACTAAAGTTCTACTACATGACGGATTGATACCAATAAATCCGACACCGTGAAAACAACACGAATTAAAAAAAAAGTAAGAAAAAAAGAAGCAAAATATGATTGATTGTTGAAGCTGAACCGGTGGTTGTGGGCGCTCCATTAGTGGACAAATGTTGCCCTTCTTTAATTATGATCTAATTGTAAAAATAACAAAAAATAGTGTCCTTTAATCAAACTTGTACCTTCAGCTTACCATTTAAGCAATTATGTAGCCCCCATCTAGTTATGAAACTCAACCCTAGTGTTCATCATTAACAGGACATCTACAAACCCTTTTTACCTTATTATTATTAACTATATGTTCATTTAAATTATTGTGTACCCATATATACAACATATGAAAATGAAATGACCGTTTACCAATGCAACATTTATAAACTTGCAAACAAAATATGAAAATAGGTTTCTAATCTTGAATTCCAAGAATTTAACAATGACAAAGAATTGAGATCTTGAGTTTTTTTTTTACCATTTTTATAATTTTGTTAAATTTGGGATTTAAGATCTCTCATTAGAGATGTTTCAAAAAACCTTAAAAGTAATTATTATTAATCATGAAATTATAGTCTAAATAAATATAAAAATACGCCATAATTCTGGTTTTATTTTTAACTATTTATAGATATCATGTTAAATATATTTAGTCAATTTTTTTTAAATGTATATTTAGAGTTAATTTTAAAAACCGGTAAGATGCTTTAAAAGTAAAATTTATTGATAAAATATAAAGTCTAGTATATAATTTTTGATATGATGATAAACTAATTTATAAAAATAGTCTAAGATTTCGGGTTTGAGATATTTCGATAAACGTGTCCTAAGTTGTTGGTAGATTAACATGGGCATCCAAAAGCTATTAAAATATGATTAGACAAATTAGACTCTTAAATTCGACCCAACCAAAATTTTATGGGGTGAAAGCCGAAAATTTCCTCAAACCGCATTCGACTGACCCGATTGACATGCCTACGTACATCCCTGAAATATGATCTTTTATATTATTCTTGTCTAGTCCTAAAAGATTGGCTCATGGGCCGAGTGACATTTATGATATGGGCTTTTGTGTCAAAATGGCTTTGAAATGGTTGATACATAATTTGCTTCTGAATAGTAGTATCGGAGGATCCGTGGCGCAATGGTAGCGCGTCTGACTCCAGATCAGAAGGTTGCGTGTTCGATTCACGTCGGGTTCAAATTCCCGATCCTCAAAACGGATTCATTTTTTTTAACCCCCACCTTCTATCCATTCTATTTATAATAATTTATCTTATGTGAAATATTTTGTTCAACGACATAAAACATAGCTAGCAAATTAAAAAATGTTATTCTTTTCAACTGATGAAGTACGCGCAAGAAAAAAAACTCCAAACACGATAACTAACTTGCATCTTCCCTCATCCGACCAGAAATTTCGATCTCAATATTCTCCATATTCATCTTTATAAGATCAAAATATTGATTGAAAAGCCATAATGCTCCATGTTATTTTCAAATGGCGGGAAAAGGAGACTAGAACAATGTACGAGAGCCCCAAACAAAAATGTGAATTTCTGTCAAATAAAAATCGGATCCTCCATGATATGATTTCACACAAGAAGCGGTGAGCAGAAAATAAGGCGACATAATTATTTTTCCTCCAAAAATCGAAAAGTCATGCATCATAGAACTAAAGAGGAAGTAGGTAAACTGAATGAACCAAATAGAATTAGGTAAGAAGTACAAGTCGGGTGCTATTTCCTTCCTCTCCTCTTTTGCGTTCAATTTGACTATTTTTGTCTCTGTATTGTTGAACATGGGTCTGGTTTTCCTAAATTTACTCTAGGTGAAGTTAAAAAAATCCTATAGAAACAATCAAACTCAATAAAAGGTAATTGTAAATAAAAAAAGATTTGGAAAGAGGATAAACTTAATCTAACCATTGGATCACAATTTACCGGTTGAGATTCATCCAAGGTTACGGTGAAGTTTTTTTTTTTTCAAGAACTTCACCGTAACTAAACCCGTTGAGGATCTGAATCATATATATTGAAATATTTGTTGCTAGTTGTTAGCATGAATATGATGAACTGGATGATGATTAATTCTAAGCTTACTAAGATGAACAAACTCCTCTATAAAATGCCTCTAAAACTACTTAATCAATCATTCAAGTTAAACACATATATTGCTAATAGTGTTATGAAAACAACCATGAGTGACAACAATCCGTCATTCAAGAAAAAACTCTGCGAGATCCCAAAAAACAAAATGAAGAACAACCTAGAGACAATGAACCTATTGAGCCAAACAAGCCAAAAGTCCTTATAGTAGACAAAGAGGATAAAAAACTTATGATACAAATGCTAGAAAATCTAAGGTCAAAAAAGGAAAGGAAGTGTTGGATAAAGATGTCAAGTTGGATGAATATCTTAACCAACTCTCTAATGTGAAATAAGATTTTACCCTGATTAGATAATCTTCTCCCATGAGCAGGATATTTAGGATTCCAATGGAGTTTAGCAAGGTCAAAACTAAGCTTCTTTAGTGGAGAAACATTAAGATAAAAGTGCAAATCATCCCTAAGCTTAATCATTGATTTTAGATTAATCTCTCAAATCCAATGACTAGCTTAATGATTAATGAGAAAAGACTCTACCATATTTTTGACCACATCCTTACCCTCATGAATACATCAACAAAGATGCAATCAAAACCATAATAGAGTTGAATGGTGCGGGGGAATTCATCAAACTTTTCTTTTAATAATTTAGATAATTTTTAAAATAAAATATAAGAGTTTTTTTCGATACAAAGATAAGCGAGTTAAGCAGATCATTTTCTAGAAAGCGATCGACCTATAGCATCCTTGCATATGAGGTCTTCAAACATAATCTGAAATAGAACCGATGTTGATGGATGAGCTAAGGATGTGTATCGCGATCCTATCTGCAACAGTGTTGATTTCCTTGAAAATGTGGTGAGTGGTAGAATGTATGAATCGCAAGATCATATTGGAGATATAAGAGATGATCATATCCATCTCCCATGGAGGTTTTCAGGTCCGGTTGATTGCGTTTATGAGCATCAAATTGTCTCCTTCAATCTCGATGAATGTTGCGCCTATCTCATTGACCCTTTTCAGAACCTCACGTAGAGCGTACTCTTCTGCCTCTAACACTAATTCCATTTTATGTTTTTAGTTTTTCTCTCTGCTTCGAAATCTTCATGTTGTCCGTGGATAAATTTGTGTATGCCTTTTCTTACTCAGTATTTTAATTTAGAGATACTTGATTTTTTTTAATTAAAATTACTTGATTTCTAACCATTCATATTCATATGTTCTACCACATAATACCAAAGTATTTTAGTTGAGATGAGTTGATTTTTTCTTATAATTCAGGAAAAATGTCATTAGTGCTCAAATTTACGTAAAGCTGTACTGATACTTAGGGTATGTTTGGTTGGAGATTAAAGGAGGTTCATTTAGATTAAATTTAGGAGATTAAATTTGTGCAAGTGTTTGGATGAAGATGGAGTTTATAAAAAAAATTATAGAAGAGATTAATTGAGATTAAAAATGGCCAAAAAATAACCTTATATTACCAAGGTTAAAGGAGATTAATCTCCAACCATCAATTAGGATTCCACTCATTCCCCTTATTTAAGGTTAAAATAAGGGTAAATTTGTAAATCAATATCAATTAAACCTATTAAAAGATCTTCAACCAAACAACTTGTCGTAGATTATTTTATATCAAATAATCCCTAATAAATCTCATATAAAATTTTAACCCCTTTTAAATTCCATCTAGATTAATCTTCAAAATAATCTCCATCTCTTACCAAACAAACCCTTAAATATAAGAGTTTATTCTAACATGGGCCAAATCGATTTACCTTAAATTAAAATTACCCTTATGAGATAAAAAGAAAAGAATTGTAGTCATCCCTCGAGAGAGAAATCGTCGTCTTTCGTTTGAGCGTGTCTTTCGAGTCTCTCGGTGCTCGATCACTCTTTCTGGTTCAGGTGAACATTCGTCGACGGCAAGGTAATCGATTCGCTTCACCTGAAATTGGTGGGATCAAGTTCAAAAGGCTGGCGATCTCGTCGGTGTAACTCGCTTCTTCACCCTCAAACTAGCTGTATAAACCCTAAATCCCTCTTCTTATTTTTCCTAACAATCTCAGTTTTTCCCCCCCTCAATTTCTGTTGTTGTTTGTTCTTCTTCTATTTGGGTACTCTCATGGGGAAAAGTTGGTTTTATAAAACATGATTATCAGCACTTCAGATTGTAGGGTATGATTTGCAAGATGATATTGGGGAATTCTCTTTTGGTTTGGGTAATCACCCTCTATCTTGGAGTGTATCTTATTTGGCATGCACACATTTTGTGGTAATTTCTCCCATTTGCAATCTGTCAATGTTTTAGGTTAGCAATTAAAGAAATTAGAGTTTCAATTGGTGTGAAGTGTTGCAGTACAGCATTTCTAAGCTCATTCTCAGCTTTGTAAACAGAATAAGAAAAGCAGTTTCTATAAGTGAGCAAGATAGGTGCTAAAATTCCCAGTTTATCATGTATTGATGCTGTAGCAGAACTAGTATTATCTTTGGTCTAAATTTCTTACCATCTCCAAAATTTCTTTTACATCTATTTGGAGCATTTGCAGTGTGATTCTAGCAGCAATCTGCTTGCATGTAACCGTGTTTTGTTGCTGAATTCACCGTGTACATTTTTTTTAATTGGACGAGTAAGATAAAGTTACCTTTTTTAAGCGTAATATTTTAATTGTTTGTAGCAATCAAGTGTTGGTTTCATTCAACCTATATGTCTGTTACTAACACAACTTTTCAAGTCTATATTTGTATATCTCCCCAGTCTTCATGGACTATGATTAGATACTTATCTTAAGGGGGTTCTGGTTTGTGCTCTACCTGGGGTTCATCTCGTCAAGGTTTCTTCATTTTTCTTTTGCAGATGGATGCTAATAGAAGCAGCTTGTTGAGGGATCGGTCATGGATGAACTATAAGAATGCTGGTGATAGGAGAAAGCCAGAATACGAGCATGGAGTAAATGAGTTTCTTGATTTTGCATTCTCCAATGTAGGAAAGAATGAGAAAATTAGATGCCCGTGTGTTAGTTGTTACCTTGGAAGTTTTCATGACAGAAAAGTTGTTTTTTATCACCTGCTTGCACGTGGAATTGTAAAGGATTACAATCCGTGGACGCAACACGGAGAAGATGAAAATGAGGATGAGTCTATTCCTAATGAAAGTGGAATCCTTATTTGCCAGGAAGAGAATCTTTCTAATCCTTGTATAAGAAATCATGTTAGAGATTCTCATGAAGAAAAAGTTGAAGATGGAGATATTCGTCAAGTAGAAAAGGACAACCGAAATGTTCATCAAGGAAAAGATGAAGACAGAGATTCTCCACTTATTTCACCTAATGTTTGGAAATACATCAGTGATATGGGGCTGTCAAAAACTGGTAAAAAACACTCCTTAGTTTAGAGTTTGTAACATCAACTCTTGTGGTGTGCAAATCTGCTGTCATTGGCCTCATAAGGTAGTTGTGATCCTTAATAAATATAGAAAAATGCTGTGTTGCTTTATGGTAGTTCCTTATATCTTTTTAAAAAAGGAAATAGTTACTTGCATATTTCTGATCAGTTGTAATTACATGATCTTATCATCATGATAGGTATATCAGAAGACACGCTCCTAATTAATGGCTCACTATGTGTTGTTAATTTTTCTAGCATTCCCATGTTCTTTGTTTCATTGTCCCTGATGAGTGATCTCCCATGCTTATTTCTTTGATAAATGATATTTTTTGGGTTGAACTAGATATTTGGGTGCTGAAGGAAGTTTGAGGAGTTGTTTTAATATGAAGAAAAGGATCAGTGTGATAAAGTTTAGTATGTGAAATAGGAATTTTTGGCCAGCTAAATTACGTTGGCTCACATCTCATGTGATGGAAAACATTACTACAAAAGTGTGGTCTTAAACGACATTTTCTTGATTGGATGATACAATTTTGGCCGTTTTTTTTAAAATTTTATTCTTAAATGCTAGTTGTTTGTCTTTTTTCTTTCATACAAAGCTCAATAACTTTAATCCATTACCTGAACCAGTTGTTGTCATTCTTCTTCCTTGCTTTGTAAGTTCATTCATACCCACGTGCATGAGGTTATTTGTTGGTATTCTTGGTTTTTATAATCTTAATTACAATTAAATTTGACATGATATTTATAATTCGAATAATATACTAATTATTTGCATTGTAATATTTTTTCAGTCTTTCTTGACATATTTGTTCCATTTTGTTCGTAAGAGGATGCCTTGTTCATCCTTTTTGCTTAATCTTCAATTTCTTTTCCAAACAGATAAGGATGGAGATGCTCATAAAGAAAATGACAACGATGATGATAATGGAGGTCAAGATGTGTCTATGGGTGAAGATGATAATTTCATTGGTGTAAATGGTGAGCATTAAGGTTGTGATGATTTAATCTTATCGGTGCATCATAATGACAATTGAAGACAAATTTTTTTGTTTAACAGATTGTGATTCGTCTCCAATCCAGTCCAGTGAAGACATGGATTTTGTTGCTACTGAGGCGGAGCAAGTGGGTGCAGAGGGTGATTCCTCAGAAGCAGCTCATGCGGCAAAGTCAGGTATAGTTACATAATTGCCAGCATTTACACTTGTTATATGTTTATTACCTAGAATACAGGTATTTTTTGTTTTAAATCCAACTTGTTCAAACACCTTTCTGGTGGGCTTCTTTCTGTTCCCTAATAGAGGGAAAAGGATCTTATCAGTGGGCAAAACAAGTAGCTGTGTTCCTAAACAGACTGACATGCATGAACAAACTGACTGCAGCAAGTAGCAACTGCATAGTTCCATTTTGCTTTTAGAGGAATCTATTAGTGAATTTCAAATTTTGTTGCAAGATTATATAAAGCAGCATGCTGTTTGCCTCCTATTTTCTTACCAGGCAATTCATGTAATATATTTTGGTGCAATGCCATCTCTCATCATTTTCATGTTGTGATCAATTACTTTTTAATAGGAAATAGAAAGAGATGTGTACGTCGTAGGGGGTCTTATGGCTTAAAAACGAGAAAAGAGATGGAGGAAAGTACGGAGCGAGTGAAGGTTGAGCTTCCAGCTAATGTGGGACGAGTAGTTGGTAGTAATGCACGACAGTTTGTCGTTGAGGCTTGTTGGCTTCTGAAACAAACACTGCGCCCTGACGTTGTGAAATGGAAAGACCTAGACCCAAATGATGTTGCTAAGTTATTGGAAAAAGTGAAGGTTGGGTAGTTTATTAATTCTTTGATGCCTCGATATATGCTTTTCAATTGGCTAAAATGTGTAATTTTTGTATGACTAGAACCGATTTATTTTTCCGAACGAGAGTCATGTTGATACAGCCTTGCTATGGCAATTCAAACAATGGTTTAGACATTGGCGTTCAGACTTGAGAAGAAGTTACTTTGACCAGGATGCAACATATGAAGAGCAGCTTGCCAATTGTCCACCCTATGTTAAATTAGCACATTGGAAGTGGCTAGTGGAATATTGGCGTAGCGAAAAGTTCAGAGTAAGTATACAGCCTCTGTTGCATAGGAGTTTTTTTTTTCTTTCCACAAACTAAATAGATCGCATATGTAGGTTAAGAATTATGATATTGCACAGAAGGCTGGCTATTCTCTTCTTGGAAATGAACTTAGCAATTTGGTAAATGAAAAAGAGGGAAAAAAAACTTTCAAATAGATAGCTAGTTCCTCAGATAAATTTGCTGTTATGTGAGGTTGTTGGTACTTAGTAGATGATTGTTAGCTGGGTGATGAAATTTACTGGATTTTCTCTCCTGAATTGTAGAGTCTCAGTGCAACCAATTCCAGGATCCGAAAGAGCTCGGTATCTATTGCTTGTGGCGGCTCAATATCTATTGCAAGACATGCTTATGAGCTGGTATGATGACATAATGATGCAAGCTGTTGACACCATTCTTTTTATCAGGTCTTGTAACGCTGTTGTTTTTTATCGGCAGGAAAAGAATCAATCTAAGCAGGACCCTGACGAATGTCCAGCCTACTTGAAGTTATACGAGAAGCAAAAGAGAAGGAGTGACGGAACATGGATAAACAAAGAGGCAGCAGATGGGTACAACAAACTGGTAAAGTTGCACAAAAAGAAACTTGAAAATCATGGCATAGATAATCTGACACCTACTGAAGCTTTTACCCAAGTCTTCGGTAGAGCTAAATCTATAAATCTGATTGGAGTAGGAGAAAATCCTATCCCATTTGAAAGCAGCTCAAAACGAAAACGAAAAGGTTGTTCTGATAGAAAGATAATAGAAGCAGTACGTTGTAGAATCGAAATTGAGTCTGAGAAAACACGGGCTGATGATAAAGAAGCTGAAAGTGAGGAGGAAGACCAGTCCGATCAAAGATCTCGAATGCCTGCTGAAACTAGTGAGCAGATTAGGGAAGAATTGGCTACTTCCTCCACTAATGCTTAGTATGTGTTGATTAACCCTTTATGGAACAGATCAAAGTTAGGTGTGGTAGGGAAGAATGGGCTTCTTCCATGTATGTACAATTTGTTTATCGATTCGTATTTGGTATTTTTCCTATTTAATGTACTCTATTTTTAGTGTGTCACAGTTAATTATGTCAAATATTCTTGGGTTAATGTTATTTGTGTTTCACATGTCAAATATTTTAGGAATATTTGTATTTTTCATACTAAATATCAAGAACGTGCTCTTTCGGACACGCAAATATACATGACTCGAGTACGCATCAGATTGGCAAGCATCTATAACAGTAACTGGCAGCAACAAATATCAGGATGCTAACATGCGGATGATACAGCTAATACTTTACAATGCTTTTGGATGAACAAATTGATCCCCAAAAAATTTCTTACAGTTTCACAAATTGAAAAGAAAAAAAAAAAGAAGAAAAAAGTGATGTACAAACAGAACTGCTCAGTTCCCACTCAAACTTCAAGCATGGCTGTCAAACTTGGGACAATAAACAAAAATGGCTGTGGTCTATTAACTTTTAACCATTGCAAGAATGAAGAAAATCTGTGCTGCTTTTCTCTTCAAAGAAATCTCTTTAAACAAGTCTCTGTGCTCCAAGGCCTTTGTTGACCCTCAATATAGAAAACGAATCCGTCAAAGGACCCATCATCTCGAGCTCAGGACATGGCTCGGGAAACACGTTGTTGGATGATCCGAGAACATTTGAGCACAGCCACGAGCTGGAAGCATCAGAGGAGCTAACCTGAAAGGTAATGTTGGAAAGGGTGATCGAGGTGAATGGAGATTCGTAAATGCCTGTGAAGTTCCCGCTGACACTGATGTTTGTTCCAGCTATGTTCATGAAACTGATGCCTTTGACAATAGGAAACGCGTTTGCGTCGAATCTCTCGTCTGGATGGAACCCAGCTTGCCCAGTTGCCTTGATTGCAAGAAAAACATTATCCATTGTGGCGTCTGATACGGTTAGATTCACTATGTATCCTCCCCTGCCTTGGGATGTTCTTAGAGCAATGCCCGTAAACGAGTCTCTAAATTGTACGTCTTTGGCAGTTATATCTGATATCCCACCGGACATTTCACTGCCAACTGCCAATCCGGCTCCTGAAGATGACTGAAGGCGAACTGATTGGATTTGGACATTTGAAGTTGGTTTGTTGTAGGCAATTCCGTACTCGTCCCAACCACTTTTTATCACAACAGCATCATAACCAACACTGATGTTGCTGTAACCAATGCATATGTTCTCAGAAGAATCTGTGAAAACGATAAAAGATGTCGGTAATTAAAGCTGAAAAAAAATCCTAAAACTGATTCTTCGGATTTAAACCTGGGACGATGCCATTGGTGTGTGGAGATTCTGGTGGAGCTTGGACGGTTACGTTTTCAATTAGAACATTACTGCAGTATGACAATGCAATTGAAAAGTTAAGTACTCATCGGCCTAGCTTGTACACAATATGCTAAGAAGTAGAAAATCGAAATTGTAATCAGTATGAAATGAGTGAAAGTACTTGCAATATACTGGATGGATGCTCCATGCAGGGGGGTTTGAAAGCGTTATTTTCGAAATGACAATGTCATTGGAGTTTATGAATTCCACAAGATGTGGTCGACTATACTTTAAAGAACCAAGTGTGAACTGTTCCCACCATACCGAACCTTGACCATTGATGGCTCCGTTATTACCTGAGTCAGTAAAACAAACAGGCCATGAAAGAATTGTCAATGTCATCACAACAACAAAAACGTTAAGAAGTATTTTGTACTGGATCAGATAACTATGTACCGGTTATAATGACGTCTTTTAACTGATTTCCTGTTATCAAGCTGCTATATCTCCTCCCTGGTACGTCAAGACCACGACCATATGATGGGAGTGGGTCAATTACAGGCCAATGACTATAGTCCTGAATACATTAACAAAAACAACAATTAACAAGATCTTGATGATATCAAACATACATAGTCAAGTTCAATCACTATAAATGGAGTTCCATCCTAAAACAAATTGTCAAAAGGAGTAGCCCAAGATTATATACAAGGATCTTTATCACTTTATAGTCGATGTGGTATCATTTCCAAAGAAACATTACATCCATGTCCGTATTTGCCTTAAACTCAATTTTGAACTATTTTGACTAAAAATATTGGATTTGTATATTCCAAAAGCTTTCTTCTAATTTTAGGGATTGGCATTGTCATGTTCAATCACTATAAATGTAAGTTTGCTGTAAAAGCAGGTAAATTACCTGAGTTGCGAGGATGACAGCGTCTTTTTCCAGGAAAAGGGTAAGGTGACTTGTGAGGTTTAAGCAACCGGTAAGCCATCTACCGGGCGGAACATATAGCCGTGCTCCACCCTTATCAGCAAAAGATTTAACATAGAAAATGGCGTTTTGGAATGCAACTGTGTTCAATGTCTTACCATCCCCAACAGCACCAAATTCTAAGATGGACACGCTATGAGGCCGTTCTTTAAAAGATCTTTTAAACTGGCATTTCTCGGTAGCTCCTACTTGTCTACAGTCTCTGATACCCCACACTGCTAGCACCAGCAGAAATACAACCTGGAAAAACCATTGACTACACATAAGGGAGCAAATCATCTATGCAACTCATTGTAAAGTTAATGACAAGATATGAGGCAGCAGTTTCCAGAATGACGAATTAGGCAGGAAATTCAAAGCAGATAATGAAAAATAAATCCGAACCAAGCCACGAATCAATAATGAAACAGTGTGGTTGTAACTTGCAAGTATATTGCAAGAGGAAGATGATTGTAGTGTGTAAGCATTTGACTTCTTTGACTTTCGATTGCAACTACAAGAATTATGGAAAAATCCAGATGAAATACAAACATCTAGTTCAAAATTTTCAGCATACTCAGTAGTTACTAAACATGAAACATGGTTTCATGATTTCATCCTACCTACATTGTTCATATACTCGTGATGAAAACCTACAAAAGCTTGAAAAATCAAATGTGGAGCAAATGATATAGTTCAAGGACTAAACTAGTACAGGATTGCTGCTGGACATGGTGGAAAGCAATTGCAAACATTACAGATTCACCTAATAAGACATGGAAGAATTGGACAAGGTTTTGAGAAGTAAAGGAAAAAGAAACTTGATAATCTAGTTCGGCAATGTATGAACTAAAGTACTAAACTCAATAATCAATCACAAGATGCCAGTTGAATGGTCTACACGTATAATTCTTTGTTGAATCGAGTTTGACAAGACCTAATCACCCAAATTAAATGCAATCCTCTTCAATGATCATGATGGGGATGAAAGCGACAAGACCTAATCACCCATAACCTACAATGCAATTGAAAAAAGGAAAAGCGTTTCATGTAATACTAATCTCTCATAGAAAAAACGCATGAATTGTCCCTACAGTAAATCCAACAGCTTGAATCCAGCACAAATCCAGTAAAGATCACAACAAAGAAAGCCACAATTTGTAGAACCCAAATCAAGCAAACGAAAACCAGCCAAATTTAGCAAAATAGAAGTGACCCAGATGCCAAAACAGCAGATTCCAACAACAATAAGATCGACCCAAGTGCATAAAGGAAAGAACTTTGATGAATTCACCAAGATATGAACTAAAATGGCGATGCAACATACAAGGCTCCTCATGAGACTTCCCTTCTTCCAAAGCCCTGAGAAACGCCAAATTGAAGAGAAGACCAGAAGACTGGGAACGGAAAAGAAAAGGGTAATCAGAGAAATGAGATTTTATGTATATGACTCTATGTATACCCCAATTTTATTTATTTATTCACGAATAATAAATAATAAAAGAGTTAAAACAAGAAAGGAACAAAAGGGTAAAAAGAAGGCAACAGCAACATCCAGCTACTCTTGTTCTTGTTCCCAAACAAATTGAAGAAAAAGATTGAAACTTTTAGAAAATCATAAAAATAAAATTGAAATTCAGGAACCTAGAAATGGAATCTGAAAATTTCTTTTTAGAAAAAACACTGCAAACAGGAAGCAGAATCCACAGCAGGCCTTTTATCTCTTTTACCTTTTTCTTTGTTATTTCTTTCCCTGTTTGAGTGACATTTTCCACTCAAGTCCAAGAGAGAGAAAGAGAAGACAGAGAGACAGGGGGTTGGTGTGTAGACAAATGAATTGAAATTATTGTTTTGTGGGTATTGCTTGTTGTAATTATTATTGGATTAACACCCTTAATGAATTTGTTTGCAAGCCAATAAATGGGAATGCCATGAGAGTGACCTTCACACAAATTATTAATTAAGTTATTTAGGTTTTGTAAATTAATGATATAATAATGTGGAGTGATGTGTGTGTTTGCGTGTCCAGGGGTGCTATTATGTGGCTGAATGCCTCTTGTGTTTTATAGGTCTAACGACAAACTGAGTTTGGATAGTAAGTTGCAGAACCGGATCGATTCATTCTAAATGTCTGAATATCCGAGGTGTTATTTTATCACGTGTAATTTTCACATGAAACCGGAAGTTTGATTACAAAAATTCCAACTTTTGGATGTACTTATTCTTTGTTTACATTTTGAAATATTTAAAGTTATACTTTTATTGATACCGAGACATTATATACTATAAATCTCGTGTAAGACACGAACACTAAACTATTGGAACCGGATTTTTTTTTTTTTTTTTTTCCTATTTACCTGTATCTGGTATATTTGCGGATGATTGAAAATGTAGAGGTATCTCTTACAAATGGATTGGTAACTGACTGGATGGCGGAGGATCCGGATTATGTGAAGCTGGATTTTCCATGTTGTGTTGGGGGAAAAACACACAGAGGGTGGGCCTCAATTTGGTGACGTATGAAACAATGCTAGGCTGGCATCACTAAAATGCCAGATCAGACGCGGTCCCACTTTTCAACTTTTTTAGGATTCACATTTCTTAGCACTAACTTATCATCTATGCTCTATCACTCGTATTCATTCACAGTGTGTGTGTATATATATATATATATATATATATATATATATATATATATATATATATATATATATATATATATATATATATATATATATATATATATATATATATATATATATAGTATAGATCCTATAAGAACACCCCCTAACGTGAGAACGTGAGAACAAATTCGTAATTATTATTAATTTTGTTACGAATGTGTCATATCGTTTAATGTATTATTCGTAGTTATTGTTGGTTGAGTGAATTATTCGTAGTTATTGTTGGATTCCTAATTATTATTATTCGTAGTTATTATTATTTTTGATATCTACTCTAAATCTCAACCCTTAATATTCACATCCAACGGTGTACGATTGTTCTCACGTTAGAGGGTGTTCTCATGGGAACCACACCCTATATAGATATATCGAGGTCGACTTCCCATGTAAACAACTCTTACCATTAAAATGAGAACTAATTGTATTCGTTAGATCGTTAAATTGATGGTTGAAATTAAACGATATTAAAGGGAAAAAAAATCGTGTGATTAGTGGAAGAAACATTCGCCGGACCTGATTCATATACTCGGCGATATAATCACATATATTCGGTGTTTACATGTTCACATGGTAAAAGTTGTTTACGTATGAATCAAAATCTATATCTATGAGAACAAACTTTATTGTGTATCCTGAGAAAAATCTTAGACCGTCGGATGGTGAGTATTAAGGGTCAAGATTTAGAATAGATATCATAATTATTAGATAAATAAAATACTACTCACGCGCTCTAATATTCTGAAACTAATAATAACTACGAATAATACATCAAACAATACGACACCTTTATAACAAAACTAATAATAACTACGAATAATATATTAAACAATAAGACTTGTTATCATGTTATCTATGCTCTGTATAGATACTATTTTATTAATGTCCTCATCGTTTGGTTTTAAGTGAATGGAGTATGAATGGATGAATTTTGGTTCACAAAGAAATAAAATAGAGAAACAAAATGTATAAAAGAAACAAATTTTACATCGAAAAATGAAAAGTTTTAGAAATGAACAATGACATGTAAGTCACTAAATTCGTTTGCTTTCCATTTCCATTTTGAAGTTGCAGCCTCTTAGAAGCTTTTCAAACACCTAGAAGAATCACATGTATGACCCGTGCTTCCACGTTTCCGGCAACGATTCAGGACTCACTGTGCTTCCTTGCCGTGGTAGAGGCAAGCATCATAGATGTCCAATCAACTCAATTATTTACTCTAATCTTTCCTCTAAAATAAGCACATCTGCAGCGAAACTTCAAGGAAAAACAGCCTAAATAATCACTCCTGGTGCTCAAGATTGTTTACTTCTTTGATGTAGTCTGATATCCGAGTTGGTCAAGGATGCAGCTATGATAAAAGCAGCTGCAAACAAAGCCGAGCAGAAAGTAACAGCGGATACTACTAACCCGTGAGCCTTTGTACCAGAAGGTATGCTCCACTCCACAACTCCATAATCTACATTGGTATCAGCAATTGGTGTCATTGAACACTCTTCACTTTCTGAACTGCAGCGCAACAACAAGTCTGGTGCTCCAAATCGAACTCTTGTATATCCGCTTTCACCCAACGGCTGCCAAGACACAATTCAATGGCCTTAGATTCAAATCAATTTATAAGTAATGCTATTCCTATGACCTACAAAACAGACAGATCCAACTCTTACTCACTTGATACCGAGCATGCACAGGAATCTCTATCTTTAAATCTAAGGCTTTCTTATGTGCAGCATGCATATGAATCTCAACTACAGATCTGTTGGAGACAAATGAAGGCAATTCTAAATTTGTATCACCGAAAACAGCAGCATCCTTGAAAACTGCACAACAAGGATTATAGTCGCGAGAGCTCAGACAAAATGCCATATACCTCAGTTGAGTTTTTGAGAAAGAATAATACCTCTACGATGGACAAGATGATCAAGTTCAAAAGGATCAGCAAAAACACCAGAGGGCAATCTTTCTTGGACTATGATCTCACATATTGATGTAGAGAGGATACTTACGAATTCTGGCTCTACGTTTAAGTTTATGGATGTACGTAAAAGGCGATGAGAGCCTTCACCAATCAGACTGCGGTGCACGTGTGATAATCTCATCAATGACTGAGATGAAGCAACATTAAGTTCACGGGCCATGAATTCTTTGAAGTCAGAATCAACCAAGTGAGCATGATTCTTGAAATAAGATTCCGAGATAAATGTTGGATGACAAGAACTGGAACTATCGGTGCATGCTCCATCCTAGAAAGCAACATATAACATGGGTGATGTTTTAAATTTCAATGAGCATAAGAGTTGAAAAAACTAAGTAAAATACTGCACCTACTAAATACATACACCACTGCATCCCATTTTGATTGGAAGAATTTCAGGCTTCCAATGTTAAATCCATTACTGAATCTCAATTAGGCTAATATCACAAGTGGTGAAATCTACAACCGTACATAATGCAATGCTATAACATCATAAGTGAGATAAGAATCACACTAATATACATGTGTTCTAATTAAAACACAGGCGGAGAAATTTTCTCACATTACCGAAATTCGTCAAAGGGGTTTCAGAATCATCTATATTGCTAAAGCAGATCATCCATTCCAAAAACTAACTTATTATCTTCAGGTTAGGATCAACAGGCCGATTAAAGGCTAACCGCTCTGATACATGTTAAAATTCCAAAAACTAACTAATACAAATGTATATTAGAACTGAAAACTAACTAATACAAACAATTCAATTGCTCTCATTCCGGTTTCATTCAGCCCAGTTAAACAAATAGATCTCATTCATCAAAATTATATGCTGAATAAACACTGACCTTGTTTGAACAATTGATAGAGGCAACTGTTCCAAGAAGGATAAGCAACACTACTAAATAATCCGGATGCATCTGAAATTCCAAAGGAGCCTTGATTTCTTGAGATCGAGATTGTTTGGATCAATTTAGAATCAAGTCTGCAAACGTAATAAGCCACCAATTAGGATGGTCAAATTTGACACCAATTCAATAATTGGAAACATTTAGCATAAGATCAAAATTCAAATTGCAACAGCTAACAACTTTCTTCCCATTTTACAAAAAAACGAGTAAAGGCCCCTCGATCGCTTCACGCGATTAGGGCTCCACAGCATATACTCATTTGCATTTGGACTCAATTTGGATCGAAGAAGCATATACGAAGCGAGATGTTGCCACAGCCATAACATGATTTTTCCATGATTTAGGAGTAAAAACTCAAATCAGGCAGATGAGGAGCGAAGAAGACTTACTCTGGGCCGATATGTAGACTGGATTCGAGTCAATATGTGGTTGGATAAAGGTCTGTGTTACTCAATCACCCTCTTCAATGGTTACTTCTGCGATCTTCAATTCTTCACCATACGAGTCTATGTTACTCAATCACCCGAAATACGCATTACGCAGCCGCGAATTGAGTTGATTTTTTTAAATGAAGAATTTTGTAGCCGGGCCCTATGGTTACTGAAGTGTCATTTCGGTCGGGACTCGGGATCTGGTTGGATTATCTCGGCTTCGGGTGAGTCGAGTCGGTTATATCTTGGGTCAACTCATCTTTCGGATATGCTAGGGTAGGATAAAACCGGATTCATATTTGATTCGGATTGTGGGTCAAAATGGGTCACACCTATAGGTTTTATTCGGATTTTGATTTGTACAAATTTTGGGTTCATACAGTCTGGTTTATATGATTCGGGATCAGGTAAGGTTGGATTTTTTAGGGTTAATGCATTTATTATTCACGCATATCAAAATTTGTATTAATGCATGCCTTGTTTTTTTGCTTCGGGTATGTTCGGGTTTGGGTTGAATCGGGTCAACTCGGATCGAGTCTCAGGTTCTCCTTTTTAAAAAAAAATTGGGTTCGGGCGGGTCAGATTGTTTTTTTTTTGTCTGATCAGATTTTGGCAATTCTACTAGTTACGCACTTGGGGACAACATATAAGATATAAACCAATAGACAATTCCACATACGAGCCTAAAAACCGAAAGTGTGCGTGTATTTTCGATTTTCAAATGAAAAGACTGCAATTAATTTCTGTTTTGGGAGTCCAATACGAAACTATGTTTTCACTATGGAAATCAGATGTGTAACTATGTTTTCACTATGGAAATCAGATGTGTAACTCATTTAAGTTTCTAGTACGCACTCCGTGTGTAATTCTGTGGTTTCGACTCTCATCAGCTTCCACTTCAGAAGTCAAATGCGTAATTTTTTTAAAAGAAAATACGCACCTATTAATATTGATATAGATGTGTCTAATAACCCTTCTGTTGTTTAGTTTTAAATAGGGCATATTCTCGATTAAGTTAACGAGGATAGGTGTTCAATTGTAACAAAATATCAATATATGTTATGCTTATACAGTGAGAGTTACCAAGTAGTCTTGTGGTCTTTGAGAGATCGTTGCAGCACTAATTTGCTTTCCATCAATTTTTTTTTTTTGCTAAATCCATTCAACATATAAAATGACATTATTGTTGCTAGTCTATTCCTCAAAATATTTCCCATGATTTTAAGAGGAAAAGCAAAACCAAAATGGGAATAATAAGTGCATTGTATCCCTAATAAACACATGTTTTCTTGCTTTAACCCAACATAATGCATATCAGATGCCTTCCTCTCCTAAAACACATGCATATTAGTTCTTAGCCTTGACTGTGTTATTCTCCTTGATCCTTGCTCTGTTGTCCAGCTTCACAAAGCGTTTAAGATCTTCATAGGAAAGGGATTCTGCCTCCTTCCTCTGCAATTCACTAAGGGGAGGTCGTTTATCTATCAGGTGCCACAGCCATTCCGGGTATTCTGAGTCCGCTAATATCTTTGGGTCAGTTCCATCCTTGAGGATATTAGCCCCAATGACTGTGCTGGATTTCACTTCTTTGCTCAGAATCGATTTAGGAGCATCATTAGCCGATGCACCTTTTCCTCCCTTTTTCGCCTTACCGCCAGCAGCATATGTTCTTGAAAGGAGTAGCCATGCTGGCTCCTTTGAGATTATGCTCTTCTTTAGCAAGTGCACACTGTTCATTGCCATTTCTTTACACTGAAAACGTAATCATAATGACATCAGAAATAAACATTTCCTCAGCATTCCAAATTTTCTACTACTTATGAAATACCTGCTTGAAAAGCACCTACTTCTTAACCATAATGAAAGAATCATTGGACTCATGTTGGTTAGAGAAATCAATAGGGTCCAAAGAACAGCACAGCTACTTCAAATTCATGACAATAATATAACAGTACTATCCTTGAAAGCAGATGTATCCAACCAATAACTTGCATCAAAAGGTTTCTTAATCAATGGAGACTCATTTCAAATCAAAATTTTGATTGTTCTGAGCAAGGTCTAGAACATGAAAACTAGTGGAAAAGACAAATAAGGGGTAACTTGTTTTTATTGGAATGAATCCTCTTGAGCTGTCTCCTAATCCTTCTACATAGAGGTCCCTCGACATAGAAGCATCCATATTTCAGCCTCAACACTAAATGATGAGGAACTTACTAAAAACATGAACTCAAAGAATCTTCAATTTTTTTTTTATTAATCTTCAACAAATATTCAATTAATTGCTGCAAGGAGGTATGTGATGCATCCAAATATACGCATACAACATTTTTAAGCAAAACCTAACTTTCAACGTCAGACATACTTCTTCATCAACTTAGCTACAAGACCAACTTCAATCCTTCTTAAAGAAGGTCATCATGGAAAAGCCTTGTATGAGATATACTATGAAGCACTAAGTGTAAAAAAATGTGATCATAAGTCAATCCTCTCAGACTAAGGAAGTGACAGTGGCAAAGGGCGACTTTGTGTCTAAGTGGTCGTACTCAAGTTTAGACCTGTGTTTCGGGCAAATTTTTTTATTTTAGACCCAGCCCGGATTTGTACGGGTCTAATCCAGTTCATGATGTCATTGGTGTATATCCGACAATTTACCTTCTCCACAGGTCCTAGGGAAAAGGATAGCGAAGGCATGATAAAGTGTCATTAGAGAAAGAAAGTCGTCTATGACAGAAAAATAAAACGACACGTAATGCAAACTCTTGCATGAAACATTTTCGATTGTTATGACAACTAATGGAGAATCACTTGCCTAATCAACTACAAACCAATTCTCTACCCTCCCCTGCCTCCCCACCCTCCAAGCACTTCCTAGAATCACTTATTGATTGACACGAAACAGGACAAAAACAGTATTGACATAACACTTTCAGAGGTAACAAGATTGAGAATAAGGAGAGTACGTGGAATGGATCTGGAATCACACAAGAAAATGGAAAGGTTCAAAAGGCACAATTTGAGGCTCTTCCAAGTCAGAGGATTCACCGAAGGTAACGCTTCAGATAAGTAATCAGAAGGCAAATAACTTTTAGTAAGAAAATTTGGAAAGGTTCAAAATGCAATATTCCCAATATAATGGATGAATGACTACAAGTAAGAAACTGGAAAGGTTCAAAAAACACAAGTTGAGGCTCTTCCAAGTCAGAGGACACACCTCAAAGGCAAATGACTTTAGGTAAGAAAAAAAAGTCTTTTGTCATGAAAGCCAACTAGACCTTGTCATGAATAACAGTATCAGAAACTCTAGTGTCAATTTGACTCATTTTTTTTTCTTCTCAAGCCTTAACATAAGTTCTAAATGAAATCAAAACACAATAAGGCTAAAGCTAGAAATTTTAGACGCCATATATATTCATTCCAGCATTCCACCGCTACATTGTGTTTTGGCATCTAAAATCCTTAGCTTTGGCAAACTTCTGTTTTGATTTATCACTTACACCAAGACTTGAGAAGAAAAAGAATGAGTCAGTTGGGAGTTTAGAATGGCTTATATTGTTTCTGTTAAGCACATAGTTGGCTCTCGTGGCAGAAGCCTTGTTTTTTCTTACCTAAAGTCATTTGCCTTTCAATTACTTATCTGAAGTGTTACCATTCAGTGAGGCTTGTGTTCTGACTTGGAAGAGGCTCAACTTGTGCTTTTTGAACCTTTCCGCTTTCTTACTTGTGTACCATATATAACAAGAAACAGAAACATGTCGATTAGCAGTTAGCACTCACTTTATTTTTTTAGTTCCTTCCTCCAATTCCCATTCCTTTTTGCTATCAAGAAACAAAATAGTTCAACCAACATTACTTCACTAGTTTGCTAACAAGGAACAAAAGGCATAAATTGCAATCTCAATGATGCTATCTGTTATCTCCCAATTCCCATTCTTTTTTCCTACTGCAGTAGAAGGTAAGTTTGCCACTTGCTATCTCCCACAGCCCAAATACACTTTTAGTGATAAGATACACCAATATATGTGTGTGATTATTTCATTAGCTGAATGTAGACAGAGGGTATAATTTCATCAGTTTGTACTCATCTAGTCAGTAGTTCACTATAAGGCTCATATCCACTGAAGCAATGAACGCAAAATTACAGGATTGTCTACACTAATTTCAGATCCTCACTGATTGAAGTTAGCCAACAAATTTCAACAGTTCTGTTTAGTTGCAGTAGAGATATTAACCCGTGTTCAAAAGTGAGCTCTCCCAATACATCAAAGCTAGCCTCAACGAAATAATTTTCAAGAAAGAGAATGAAAGAAATGATTACCTGCAATCAAAACCAATCACGATGAGCTGAAAGAAGAGAGAATGAATCATATAAATGTATGATACATTGATTATTAAAAAAATCGAAGTTCTGTAGGCAAAAGAACTCACCAGAATCGTTGTTGAGAGCACGAAATCTCGAGTATTGAACAATCGATTAATTATCTAGAAGAACTGGAGTTGTGAAACAGTCTCGGGTGTCAAAAAAAGGAGATCGAGATCCAGCCTAGATAGTTCAGCTTGAGGGTTTGGCTCGATCTTGTCTAATGTGCCGGCTGTAAACACACAACATTCGAACGAAATGACACGCTGTTACAAATTTAGGGTTCAGGGGCGTTTTCCTAAAATCGCTTCTTCTTTTTTTAAGTAGGGGGAAATAAAAAAGAAACAATTGAAGTTATGAACCTTAACTTTTAATTTTATAGGTTTTTGGCTATTTAATAAAAAAAAAGACTTCAAAAAAAATTGTATCGTCGAAAACTTGTTGTCGTTAATATGATTGTCATCGAACATTACCAACTAGATTGTCATCTATTGTATTGTCATCAGCTATATCTTCAACATCGACAACTATATCGTCACCACTCACCAATTATAGTGTTACCAATTGTATCATCATCAACCATAATAGCATCAAATATATTGACATTGTTGTTAGTATTCGTATAATAGCCTTGTTAATTTTTTAATAAAAAAATTCAAAATCAATATATTTTAAAATATTAAGAAAAAACACTAAATCTAGTAGATAATCCAATTCCAATTATTACTAAAGTAACCGAATTTTTCTAAAATAATTAAATTCAAGTCTAAAATCATAATAAATCACAAAAATAACAAAAACGATATAAACGATATAAATTAAGTTGAAAAAAGATCCACAAGTTTTCTTTTACTTTGAGATTGGTGTGAACCTCCGACATTGAATCTCAAATCATTGTTGAGTCTTGTTTGCGTGTTTTTTCAATGGATTTTTTTGGGGGTTTTCGAGCAATTGTGCGCAAGGAGGAGGAGGAGGGAAGAAGAAGGAAGGCGTGTCAATACTAATAACGGGTCTTGGGGTGCATGCGGACTGTGCCTGCGCCCCAAGATGCCACGCCCGCGGAACGCGAGTGCGCCCTAGCCTTCGGCGCAGGCGCAGTCCGCATGCGCCGTCTTGTTTGTAAATCTGGTCCACGTCAAATAACATCACTCCAAATTATTTGTCAAGGGCGGTGGTGTGGTTCATGGCAAGCACATTTTTTTAATTGATCAATACAAGTATCACTTGTATTCTTGGTTGTTTGAAAAGTTGATTTTTTAAGGGTAATTTTTTTGTCCCGAGATTAAACAATAAATTTCTATGATTTGCTTAGTCCTTTGACAAGAAACCGCATTTTCTTTAACAAAGATTAATATGTCGTCCACAAAATGACAAGAACGGAATTGGGGTTCCTAGTCTGCACACCGAGAACCAGATATAATTGTCATAGTTGTCATAACCATTTTGTTGCATTTGTGTAAGAATTTCGGCCCCCAATATAAAAGATAGGGGACAATGTGCTCCTTGTCTTAGTCTTTTTTTTTCCCGGGAAGAATTGTTTCGTTGTTGACAAGAACGGAGAAAAAGAATGTTTTAATAAGTTTTTTAGTTCATCCCAATAATTTGTCGTGAAAACCAAAATTTTTGTATAATAAGAATGAAATCACAATTAACTTGGTTATAAGCTTTTTCTATATCCAATTAAATAGCAGTCCAACCTTCACACCCTTTTGGACCTAGAAAAGTGAAAAATATCACGTGTAATAAGGATATTATCATGTAGAGAAATTTATCTAAACAGTCCCCATCTTTCGGGCTGACTAAATTCTAGTACCCCGTCCTTTTAACTATCAGAATGGTATCTCATCTACTGACCCCGATCGACCTAAGATTAGTATATACGGGATTATTCACACGTTAAACTCTAAGAACGGCGTTAACTATGAGGGGTATTGTTGTCCATGAACCTTTATGCCTTTTTTCCTTAAATGTTCTAACGATCACATTTAAAACCGCCAATTCTGAAAAAAGTACTCCATCTTCTTCTCTTCTTTTCTCCCTGTGATTTTAAAATTTCAAAGTTGTAGTCTTTGTTTTTGTGCTGTTTTTGTGCAAAGAGATGAAGTGGAAGTATTTCCGTGTTGGAGGAGAAACGCCAAGCTACTCAGGTAACCCTTTTTTTTATGATTTCAGATGATTAGGGTTTGTTTACTATCTACTTCTTCTGATTTATGGTTTGTGTAAGTTTAGGGTTTAATCTTTGTTTTTGTGTTATTTCTTGTAGATGATATCTTCTTTACTATGAAGATACATCATGGGGGTAGATTTCACAATAAGGGAGGGTTAAATTGCAGATATGTTGGAGGGGAAGTCTTGTACTCTGACTATGTAGACATAGATATGGTATATATGTCTGTTATAGTTACTTGGGCCTATGATATTGGACATGAGGTTCCACCAATTCAATTTTGGTTTAGGATACCTGGTAGTGAAGAAGGCTCAAGTTTCTTGCCTGTTAGTTGTGATAAGGACGCATTGAAAATGTCTTCTTATGTAACTAACAAAAATAGGGAGTTAGTTGTTTATTGTCTTTGAAAACCTAGAAGAGAGTTCACAAAACATGAGTTAAATCTGCCCGGGGAGGACATTGATCACAGTGTATATTTGGGAGGCAATGTTGATGACATTGAGGACAACGAGGATGATGATGTGATGAACGAGGATAGTTTCCAAGATGATGGTAGTAAGGATGCTAGAGTTGTAGACTCACCTAGCAAAAGGGTTAAAGTAGTTGCAACGAGGCCTAAACGACATACATATTCAACAAGAAGCAGAGGGGAAAGTTCTAGGACCAAACAGCATGTGAGGTTTGATGATGAGTCTTCTTGTGCAAGTGAACCTAATGATTCATCTTGTTTTGACGATGAAGATTTTAGTTGTTATGAAGAGTCTGAGTATGAGAATGCAGATGATGAAGATTTTGATGCTAATGTGGATGGAGATGGTGGTAAAAAAAGGGTTAGGAATTGGATGACATGGGTTTAGATGGGTTTATTTCAGATGATGAATTGTATGAAGATCTTGATAAGGATGGTACACCATTTCCTGTAAAGTGTAGGAAAAAATTCCATGAATTTCCTTCCTTTAACCCAAAAGATCCACATGAAGAATCCTGACTTCAATTTGGGTATGGAGTTTGAAAGCTCTAAAGTTTTCAAACTGGTTGTGAGGAAGCATGTTTTGCTTACAAGGAAGCAATTGAGATTTCCAACAAATGCCAAGCATAAGGTGGTTGCTAAGTGTGTATCCTCTTTAGGTTGTCCATGGAGGATATATGCATCATCTACAAACAAGGATTGTCCTTCAATCTAGATTAAAAACATCAACCTAGAGCACAATTGTAGTACCTTGGCAAAAAGGTGTATCATCTGCATGCACCATTCATAGCCCAAGAGTATCAAGATTTATTCTTGAGTGATGCTACTTGGAATAAAGAGGGTATATAACAATGTCATTAATAAGGACTTTGTGATGTAGATTGACAATCAAACTTGTTATAGGGCAAAGAAGATAGCTTTGAGAATGACACAAGGGCACCATGAGGATCAATATAACCTTGGTTAGTGCACACAAGCTTAAAAGGAAAAATCCTGGGACATCAGTTTGGATTCAAACTAAATTGGATAATTACATGCCTAGGTTCAAGAGAATTTACATATGCATTGATGTATTGAAAAAGGGTTGGAAGGCAATGTGTAGACCATTCATTTGTTTAGATGGAACCCATCTCAAATCTGTTCACAAGGGACAATTATTGCCTGTAGTAGGCATTGATGCAAATAATGAGATTTTTCCAGTTGCTTGGGCAGTGTTTGAGCGAGAGAGTAGAGATAGTTGGATTTGGTTCCTGGAGTTTTTGAAGGTTGACTTGGAGATGAATCAATCTTCTCATTACTACTTTATGAGTGACAAGTAAAAGGTTTTAGAGCAGGCAATCAAGGATCTCTTTCCAAAAGTCACACAGACATTGTGTCAGACATTTACACAATAACTTCAAGCTTGATGAATGTAGGGGTATACTCTTCTTCTTGTAATATCTTTGTCTAATATTTTTTTCTTGATTTTATGCCTTTAATGATATGCTTGTTTGTTTATTTGTCTAAGGATTGGAACTGAAAAATAAATTTTGGACAATTGCTAAAAGCTCCACTTTGAACACATATGAAGAAGCAATAGAGGACATGAGGTTGACTACAGAAAGGGATTGTAAGTGG
Source organism: Fagopyrum homotropicum (assembly GCA_033239125.1). Lineage (NCBI taxonomy): Eukaryota > Viridiplantae > Streptophyta > Magnoliopsida > Caryophyllales > Polygonaceae > Fagopyrum > Fagopyrum homotropicum. The sequence goes on from BSWB01000001.1 coordinate 11,782,170, forward strand.
TGCAAGGAAATGACTGTAACTCATTGGAGCTTGTCACACTTTGATCCAAAGTTCAAGTGTGATATCTTGCTAAATAACCATAGTGGGAGCTACAACAAGAGCATTGTAAGTGCAAGAAAGAAAGGTATTTTAGGGTGTCTAGAGGAGATTAGACCTGCAACAATGGTAAGGATGGGTAATAGAAGATTATCAGGTGGTAGATGGAAAAAACTTGTGGGACCAAGAGTTGAAAAGATCTTGAGAAAGACAGTGAGGTGGAGCAATAAGTATAGGGTTCTAGCATCTAGTCGTGCTAAGTATGAGATTCACGAAAGGGGAGCTGCCTATTTAAGTGGAGTCACTACTCAACACACAGTGACCTTAGACTTGAAGACATGTACATGTAGGAGATGGGATGTGTCAGGATTGCCTTGTGGACATGCATGTTGTGTAATTTTTTCTCTTGGGAAAAACCCAGATGAATTTGTGGATGAATGTTACAGTAAAGAAGCATACATGAGAGCCTATGAGTCTGTGATGAATCCAATTGTAGGGGTTAGAGAGTGGGAGAAGATGAGTAGACCTATTGCACCTCCATTGTATAGAAGGCAACCTGGAAGACCTCTTGTTATAAGGACTCAATCTCAAGGTAAGATTAAGTTCACCAAAGTTGTAGGTAATTATTTTCTAACTAAGTTTATTTAATTTTGCTACTGTTTTTGTTTTGTAGGTGAGATCCCTCCACCACCTGGTGCAAAGAAGCTGTCCAAGACATACTATATACAGGTCATTTGCTCAATATGTAGGAAGAAAGGACACAACAAGAAGACATGGGCAAAGAGGAATGAAGAAAGGTCACAACAAGAACAAAAACATGATCACATTTCCTTATAAAAATTTGGTCAATTTTGTGTACCTTCTGCCTTGTAATTGCGGTGAATTGCTTGTAATTGTACAATCTGGCTTTAGTTTGTGTAACTTCTGAATTTAGTCAATTTTTATGGTGAATTGCTTGTAATTGTACCTTTTGGCAGATGTTATTACCTTTTGTTGTGGTTTTGTGTACCTTCTGAATTTAGTCAATTTTTGTGGCTTTTCTTATTACCTTCTAGCTTTTCTTATTATCTTTTGTTATGGTTTAGTGTAGCTTCTGAATTTTTCTGGTTTTTCTGTGGTGAAAAATTATGTGGTGACAATGTTATCATTGGACAATTGATGATTTGATGTACCTTCTTCTGTTATGGTTTTTCTGTCTAAATAGAACTCATTTTATTTGGTTTTTCTATGGTGAAAATACTACAACAAAATTAAGTTTTAATAGCATTAGATTATAACGTTTATATACTAAATGCTATAAATCACATTGTTTGCTTTTTCTATAGCGTTTCAAAGTTACTGAAACACCATTAAAAAATGAAGGACGGCTTTTTTTTCAATACAGCGCCATTCCAATCTATTAAATTTTTATTACCGCCAATAAAGAAACATGAAACGCTATGGTCTTCACAAAAAATGGTAAACCTTCGGCCTTCCCCCTCTCCCTTCTAACCTCGCCGCCTCTCCATTCTTTTAGTCTTTCTTCATCTCTCAATCGTTAAACCTTTGACGTTTTTCCCTACCCTTCGGTAATTGTTGAGTGCTTCTACAATTTTCAACTATCCTCCAGGTACTTGCTATCAAACATGTGTTCTTCATTCAGGTTTGATTTTTTCCCTCTAATCCCCTCTTTTTGCGCTTTGAATCAAGTATATTTGAAGGTTATGTGCTTTTAGAATTATGTTTGGGGTTGAGTTCGATCTCATTTAAGGGATTCAGTTATGGCGTTCAGTTCACAGTTCCGAGCGTTACTCGCCTCTAGGGTTTCAAAATTTCCCTTCAATATTCCTCTTTCTTGAATGTGATCAACATATCAACAATCTTCATATATAGTTTCTTCTGCCGGTGAACAATTGACTCAAGTAAGTTCTTTCCTCAGTCCTTCTCAATGTTTTTCTTATCTATTTCAATTTTCAAGAGAAGTAAGTATGTTTAAGTTGAATTAGTCGTTGAGTTTACTATCTTAGAAAAACCTACTTACTTTCTCCTATAATTTTCAAAATATTTAAATTGATTTAGTAGTTTAAGTGTATCTAATCGTCCATTTTCAAGTAAGTTATAACCAATAGACTTCTTTCCAGAATTTTCTAAAAATCTACTGATGTTTTTCTTATCTGTTTCGTTGCCTAAGAATGGTACTGAAGGTATGGACTTACAAAATGCTTCAAATGTGAAGGCTACCAACAAAACAAACTAAAAGGCTTCAAAGCTTAAACCAAATGAGCAAGAGTAGATGGATTCTACTGAAAAGGATGTTGAACCAAGCAACAACAAGATGAATAAACCTCTTGTCTATCTTTGTATTCTATGTAGTAAACCCAATGTCTCGGGGATTCATCCTCATTTAGTTTATCAGGTTGGTCACCCCCATTAGCCAGATTATTGGAAACTTCATTTATTGTTTGCTGTCTTGTGGCGTGCAATGATTTGTTTATAATTTCTAGGGAAGACCTTGATGACTTATGTTTCCAATAGTTTATCAAAATCAGCAAGACCTTGATGACTTATGTATGCAGTAGTTTATCAAGTTGTTGGATGTGATATTTTTTTATAACCTTAGAATTAGTGTTGTTTGATGTTGTTGATTGGGATTGTGGCTTTATGTATAAGGCTTTTGATGTGATTTTGATTTGCATTGTGTTACCAAGTGATATACATGGACATTGCTATTGGTATCATAATTATACTTGAGTAGGAAAATGAAAGTAGTAAGAAGAACGAAGGTCTTGTATCCTTGATCAGAGTTACAAGGCTTTGCTGATGCGTCTTCATATGCCTATTGTTAAAAAAGCAACAATGTTTTGTGGATTGTATCCTTGATCAGAAGGTTGATGTTCTTTTGTGTGATACTTTAGGATATGAAGACGCATCAGCAAAGCCTTGCAACTCTGAACTTCTGAAATAAATATGATATTTGATTTTTGTCTTTCAACCACTATAGTGGAGTTATGAATGAAAAGTGACAATTGGTGATCTACTATGCTACTTTCACTTCTCAAGATACTCTAAATTAGTATAACATCAGGATCAGCTACCACTTTTATTGAAGGGCCTCATCCTTGTTGGAATCCATAAGCTACTAGTTATAGTTTAGAAAAATAAGGCTGCACCAGTAGTAACTATGATAATTCAAAATTTAACTAAACTAATTTTTACTTCTTCAATAAATATGTTTTGAAATTTAATATCTAGTAATTCTCATCAACCTCATTACCCATCTTAAGTAGTTACAATTTGCAGGGGTATGATCCCGAGGACATTGAAAGCACATAAAGTTTTGATCTGCCACTATCTTCAGCTTGAGCAATCAATTGATCAAGAAGCGTACAATATAGGTATGAAATTGTTTCTTAGCTTTTATATTTCCTTTTTCGATTTAAACGACATATTTGAGTGTTTTTGCTTGTTTGAAGGGCTGAAAGTTTACTTTTATGGAATGCTTTGAGTGTTATTTGCACGAGAACTTTAAGGTTAGGACTTGTAAGTAGGTAAACGGGTGCTTTCATATTGGAGATACAAGTTTACAACAGTTGTATGTATCCCCTCACAACATTCAAGTTTTTTTTAGTACTGGAGCAATTTATTTATGCAGAATTAAGACTAAGGAATGGTGCATTCTACTATCTTATATAAACCTTATTGAGTTCTTTGAATGATAATAGAGAAATGCAGTTTTGCATAAGTGATTAGTGTAGAGGTCCCGATGTTTTGTACATACTTCTTCGGTCTCTTAAGCAACCAAATTATTGAATTGATTTAAATAATAATACAGAAATGTAGCTGACATGATTTTTGAATCTTGTTGCTTTTTAATAGTTATAGTTTTGTCCTTCGGCAAGCAGGTAATGTTTATTTGGTCTCGCACTGTTATGATATTTTTTGTTGATAAAGCCTCATTTGTAATTTTACTTATAATAGGCCTTTTAGCCTCCTGTTGAAATAAATGTATGTGATTTTATCATGTAGAAAATGGATGAGATCGATAACTTAATAAGAAGTCTTTGGTAATGCATTTTCATTTTTTCCCCCTTAAAGTAGTCTTTTTATTTAGGATTAGCTTGAATTATATGTACACATATATGTTTGGATGAGAATATATGTTGCATGGTTGCCTTCTCATTTGATTGCTAGTTTGTAGTATGTATTATAAATTTAGCGTTAATTATGAGCTTGAGAACTAAACATAAAGAAAAATACTTTGACAAATGTGAATCATGTAAAGTTAGATGAGAGGGAGAGTTGTGTTTACTAATTAAAATTCGTACTCATGATGAGAGGGAGAGTTGTGTTTATATCTAATGAACTTACTTCTAGGCGAGGAAAATAATTATGAGCTTAAGATTACGAGAAGTGTTAATGCCAAACATTGACAACTAAGTCCTCACTAGTAGCGGATTGATATGCCATTGTGAAGGCAAGGTAAATTAGTTGTTTATTTTGCTAAGTTTTTCATGAAACTTATAAGTATATGATGTTGTCTCTTCATATCAGCAAGTATCCTCTTTCAATTGTACTAGTTGGGGTTGGTCATGGACCTTGGGTGATGATGAAGGAGTCTGATGACAACATTCTTGCTCGTGACTTTGATAAATTTCAGGTAACTTATTTACATAATCGATTTATGAGGAGATTGACCTTGATATGAGTTTTTTTGTTGTTTTACTTGAGATACCATGATTGAGAAACTTGGGTTTTTATTCTGTGTAGTTTATCAACTTCACTGAAATTATGTCAAAGAACATTAATCAGATGAGGAAAAAGACATAGTTTCCTCTTAAAACGTTAATGAAAATTCCAACTTTAGAGCTAAATATATTGTGGTAAAAAATTATCTGGAAGTCCATTTATTCAGTAGAATAAGGTGTGTATTATGATACAAGTTGGATATGATACTCTTTGAACATTCTAAATTTGACTTTGAGTTCGAACTCAAAGTCAAGAAAACCCTTTCTTCTTTAATTGGTAATTTTCACTTCTGCCTTCACCAACTAATTTATCTCATTCATCCAATTTAAATTGTACTTTGTAGGGGTGAAAGCAGTGGAGATCAATAGGAAACAACAAAAGGTGACGGTAACAGGATTTGTAGAAGCAAGCAAGGTGTTAAAGAAGGCCAAATCCATAGGGAAGAAGGCAGAGATATGGCCTTACGTACCCTACAACTTAGTGGCACAATGGAGAGATTGCTGACCCTTATCGATGATGCTTATAAATATGTAGATGATGTTGTGGTAAGTCATTGTATTAGCATGATCAATGACTTACCACTTATAGAAAACGCTATTGTTAGATTTTAAACAATTGTTTTATACAACTCATGTTTTGTATCATTTTGAATTTTTAAAATGAAACAATGTGGTTTGTTTCTGATGTCGTTATTGAGTTTCTATACCATTTATAGAAAACGTTATTGTTAGGTTTCATAGCGTTTATAAAAAACGCTATTATTGGGTTCTGATAGCGTTTATAAAACACTATAAATGACATTATTTCCATAGCATTGAGGAAACGCTATTAATAGGTCCACTTTTCCATATCATTTCCTTAAACGCTATAATAGATCCAACTTTTCATAGAGTTTGTACAAATGCGATAATAGGTCCACGTTTTCACAGCGTTTATCAAACGCTATAATAGACCCAGTTTTTCATAGCGTTTGCACAAATGCTATTATTGCTTACTTTTTCATAGCGTTTCTGCAAACGTTATAATAGGTCCACTTTTCCATAGCGTTTGTGCAAACGCTATGAAAAGTTGTGGCCCTATTATAGCGGGCTCTGTCATAGCGTTTATAAAAACGCTATTAATGTATATCATAGCGTTTTTCAAACGCTATGAATGCTTCTAAATGTTGTAGTGAAATTTTTGGTCATGATATGGCATAATTTATTACCTTTTGTTATGGGTTTTCTGTCTAAATAGAACTCATTTTTCTGGTTTTTTTGTGGTGAAAATTTTTGGTCATGATATGGCATATCTTATTACCTTATGTGGATTTTCTTATTACCTTCTAGTTTTTCTTATTACCTTCTGTTGGTGACAATGCCTTGTACCTTCTGGTTATTCTGTCTAAATAGAACTCATTGTTGATATTTTAGTATATCTCTATTGTCAATTTTTGACAGTTATGGTCAATTTCAGATTTTTCGGAAGAGATGAGCATGACCTTGGTTTTTCTGTCTTGCTGCATCAATGATAGTGATGAATCCAATTTTAGATTTTTGACAGTTATGGTCAATTTCAGATTGAGGATTGACGATTGTTTGTGGTCAATTTAGTATATCTTTATGGTCAATTTCAGAAGCACTCATTGATGCATAAACTGTCAATTTCAGAAAATGGATCTATTCATAGCCCAAAAAATATCATTGTCACCACAATATCTCATACAAAAAGTATCATTTGAGCTTGGATCTATTTAGACAAAAACCTTGGATCTATTTAGACAAAAACCTTGGATCTATTTAGACAAAAAATATCTCATACACAAAATGGATCAATAACCAATATATCATACACAAAATCTCATACAAAATAGAACAACATAATAACCAATATCTCATTGGATCTATTTAGACAGAAAATATCTCATACACAAAATGGATCAATAACCAATATCTCATACACAAAATCTCATGCAAAATAGGACAACACAATAACCAATATCTCATTGGAGCTTGTCTTCGGACTTTCAACAATACTATCACTGCAAAAATGAACAGCACAATAACCACAAATTTTAACATTAAAATATCCTGATGCATCCTTACAATGTATGGTGGAATTCCATATTCATCACTTGAGCCTTGCATTATACCTTCTGGCTCCTTCACATCTCTTGTAAACCCACATCCTTGTCCAACCTAAAAACGAAGGTAAAACCACACACAGTTTCAATCAAATACAAAAAAACCAAGGTCTTGTTCACCAAATAGAAATCGAAGACATAAACCCTCATCGGACATACCTTCCACATAGAGCAACCATAGAAACGTTTTCCTGACATTAGGAGGTCGCCTACAAATGGAAATCATCGCCGGAATCCCATTGTAGCAACGAACACGGTCGGATTTTGGCACTCCTCTTCTCCACAAGCTTGAAGACCCAAACGAAGACCTTTGATCCATAGCCTACACTCTTCAATTGACAACGGAGTAGAATTTTGAAGACCAAAACGACCATAATCGAATTGGGGAAAATCAGGGGTTAGGGTTTACGTGGAGAAGGAAGAAAGTGGTTGGCGGTTTTTGTTATTTAACCGTTGGAAAATTTAAGGCAAAAAGGCATAAAGGTTCATGGACAACAATACCCCTCACAATTAACGTCGTTCTTAGAGTTTAACGTGTGAACAATACCGTGTATACTAATCTTCGGTCGGGGTCAGTAAATGAGATACCGTTCTGATAGTTAAAAGGATGAGGTATTAAAGTTTAGTCAACTCAAAAGATGGGGTACTGTCTAAATAATTTTCTCTTATCATGTATTGATCGATTTGAAACGAACACACCTTGAAGAGGGTGAATGAATTTAGGCATGATTTATTTCATCCTATTAGTAATTATTTTTGCAATTATTTTATATATTTTAGAGCATAGACTTATAAGTCTAAAGTGAATGATTGTCATAGGGTAGTCTGTTTTCGGGATTATGGTCATGAAAGTATGATTTTTATTTTTTAAGTATTTTTCGTTTCTAAAGAAGCCTTTGACTTCTTTAGTAGGCCTGTTCAAATCCGGACAGTCCGTCCGGAAAAAACAGGCGGGTATGAACATGCGAACAATTCCGACCGAGCTGAAAAGACAAAAGACAACATGAAAGTTCATGTTTCAACTAAGTTTAAAATGCAGGAATGTTGGGTTTGATATTGATGGATCGAATCAAGTTAGCTTTGCTAATATCCCCGTGAAAGCACATAGTATCTTACTATACTATAATTTCAGCTTTTGAGAGCATTAAATGTCCATAATTTATTTTCTAATTTTGCCCTTAAATATTTGATAATTTTTGTAACTCTTAATATTAATTGTTATAACTCCTAATAATAATTTCATAATGTATAAATGTCTCATTTTAAGACCATGTTTTGCTTAATATTAAGTTTATATTTTATTTTATATTATATTATCCAATTAACTCCCAATTAAATAACCTTTTTGTAACTCCTAACATTGATTCATATTAATTTTATATTTTATTTTATAACACTCAATTAACTAACCTATAATTTTAGCTTTTTGATAGCATTAAATATCTCATTTTAAGACCATGTTTTACTTCATATTATTAAGTTTATATTATATTTTATATTATCCAATTAACTCTCCCAATTAAACTTTATTTTTGTAACTCCTAACATTAATTCATATTAATTTTATATTTTATTTTATAGCACCCACTTAACTCTCCAAATTAATTAAAATTTTAATTTTGTAACTCCTAAAATTGACTACCCAATTAAATCCTAACATTGATTCCATATTAAACTATATTATATACTTGTTTTAGCTATAAAAACTATTCTAGAAAAAGATTGATGGACTTGTGATTGCAAGAGTTTCTAACATTGTCTTTTAAAAATTTTAATTTTGTAACTCCTAAAATTGACTACCCAATTAAATCCTAACATTGTTTTAGCTATAAAAACTATACTATAATTTCAGCTTTTGAGAGCATTAAATGTCCATAATTTATTTTCTAATTTTGCCCTTAAATATTTGATAATTTTTGTAACTCTTAATATTAATTGTTATAACTCCTAATAATAATTTCATAATGTATAAATGTCTCATTTTAAGACCATGTTTTGCTTAATATTAAGTTTATATTTTATTTTATATTATATTATCCAATTAACTCCCAATTAAATAACCTTTTTGTAACTCCTAACATTGATTCATATTAATTTTATATTTTATTTTATAACACTCAATTAACTAACCTATAATTTTAGCTTTTTGATAGCATTAAATATCTCATTTTAAGACCATGTTTTACTTCATATTATTAAGTTTATATTATATTTTATATTATCCAATTAACTCTCCCAATTAAACTTTATTTTTGTAACTCCTAACATTAATTCATATTAATTTTATATTTTATTTTATAGCACCCACTTAACTCTCCAAATTAATTAAAATTTTAATTTTGTAACTCCTAAAATTGACTACCCAATTAAATCCTAACATTGATTCCATATTAAACTATATTATATACTTGTTTTAGCTATAAAAACTATTCTAGAAAAAGATTGATGGACTTGTGATTGCAAGAGTTTCTAACATTGTCTTTTTAAGAATTCTCCCAATCATATTATTTAGGCTGAAAAATCTGACATCGGTTTATATTCCGGGTAAAACTTGGTGGTGCTTGCATACGCTCATCATTGAATATCGAGTTGCTCATTATCTTAGCTTGCATACGCTTAGAAACAATTATCTTGTCTTGCTCTTTGGATGTAAATGTGTATGTTTTCTATGTTGTGCATTTGATTGGAGTTTTATGTGCCCTTTGTTGCTTATTCGAACCCTTCAATTATGCTTCAACCTGAATCTATTGGTCGAAAGATTTAAAGGATCGTGTTGAATTGTTAAACGTTATATTTTATACTGTTATCAGCGCACTCCTTGGTTTTTAATTCCAAACTTGAATCTGCTGGTTGAATTCTGCAACAAAGCCTATAACTTGTGTGAATGAGTTTACAACTCAGTTGTAGATCTTGGAGTTGCTCCATAAACCGATCACAATAATCATGCTTATCAACTAAGCAAAGCCACATCAGAAACCGATCACAGCTTCTTCAGAAGCAACACCTTCTTCGTCGTCAGATTCTTGTTTCAATTTTTTTGATAGCATTAAATGTATCATATTAAGATCATATTTTGCTTCAAATTAAGTTTATATTTTATTTTATATTATCCAATTAACTTGTCCAATTAAACTTTATTTTTGTAACTCCTAACATTAATTCATATTCATTTTATATTTTATTTCATACCACCCAATTAACTCTCCCAATTAAAATTTTAATTTTATAACTCCTAAAATTGACTACCCAATTATATCTTAACATTGATTCCTTATTAAACTATTTTATCTACTTGTTTTTAGCTATAAAAACTCTTCTAGAAAAAGATTGATGAGCTTGTTGTAATTGAAAGAGTTTCGAACATTGACTTTTAAACTATTTAACCATTGTCCCTAATCTTTTTACCCTATTTTTAAAATTTTTTTGAAGATTAACTTGATACAAAGAACTTATGTATAATTAATCATTAGGTGTACAATTATATTGAACATTAACTCCTTCAAAATAAATCAAATATCCACTAAGTGTACATTCACGTTGCTTCCGCGCGCGAAGCGCGCGGCTACGTCACTAGTATAATTGTATAAGATCATGGTGTGCCAAGATCTGATAATGAAGGTAGTCTCAGTTATTCACTCTTTAATTAGAGTCACAATTATCCAAAAAATAGTGATTAAAAGTGATAACACTATATTGTATGTAGCACCCGTTTTCGCCTTCTTTGCAATAGAAAGGAAGATGTATGCCATTGGGTATGGAGCATCATATGTTGGAAATTTTATTTAGTGCTTGATTCTTGTGGTATAACATCATCTTTTTGTTTTGTCTCAGCATTGGCTGCAAAGAGAGATCGGTATCAGAGACAAAAGTCATTAATGGATCTTGAAATGGAAAGCAAACACACCAAAGGATATATTCTAACTTAGGCTACAACCTCAAACAGACCCATAAGATACTTAATGGGATGTTATCTTATCATTAGTTACTTGTGTAAAATGCAATATCATACTTTATAAAAGACACATTCTTTGAATACATGGAAGAAGGCAAAGGAAGGCATATGTATAACTCCTGGTTCTTGGCTAGCTTGTGTAATTTACTTTAATTAATAATGTTCCGGTTTCAGACGTTTCCGGTTCTCACAACGGGTCTATACGTTTCCGGTTCCAGACGGTTTTATAGGGTTCCGGTTCCAAACGGTTCTTCCCGATCCGGTTCAAACCGGTTTTATCATTTATTAAACGATCCAGTTCCGATTCAGGAAAAACGGTTTTTGACTGATCGGTTCTAAACGATTTTAACCTAAAAAATTGGAATCGAACCGTTTACCTTAAACGGTTTGGTTCCATAAAAAAATTGAGGTTGTGGAACCATTAACAAGCCTAGAATTTATCTTCAATTGTCCACGTGGCACGTACACAATTCACTCTAAAATGATATAATTCGCATTCACGTAACATGTACAAAGTAATTTTTTAGGTAACATTTTGATTTTTATTTAGGGATAATTTGACATACTAGGCCTTTTTGAGAATATGATTTAGTAAATGTACCCCATAATTTTTTACCACTTTCATTTAATGGTAGGTAAAAGTAATTAACCCCTATTTTAATAAAAAGAAAAGAAAAAGATATTACAATTACAAATCAATCTAAAATTTTGTTTACGTACATTCTTTCTTTTGACTTTTTTTCTTCTTTTGTTGTACTTTTTTTAAATTTTATTTTCCGGTATAAATTTATACCATAATTACATACCAGAAGTACATAGTATATACTAGAATTTTTTCATACCAGAATTTCTTATACCATAATTTTTTTATACCATAACTTTTTCATACCAGAATTTTTTTTCATACCAGAATTTTTTTTCATACCAGAATATGTTCATACCATAATTTTTTCATACCAAAATTTCTTATACCAGAATTTTTTTATACCATAACTTTTTTATACCAGAATTTTTTTTCATACCAGAAATTTTTTTCATACCAGAATATGTTCATACCAGAATTTCTCACATGCTCTATATACCAGAAATTATTATACCAAATGTTATGATACAAATTATGATACCAGAGTAGACCACAAAAATACCACACAAAAATCACAAGAAACCACCCTCATAAAATTGGTAGTTTGAAAAACACAGTATAAAAAATTGCATCAAACCACCTGATATACTTAAAATCCTAAGTCCCAATAAACAAACCCATCAACCTATTCATGTAACAAATTTGTCTGATTGCATAACCTACAAACTTAAATGCATGAATAACCACTAATCAAATCTCATAATCCATCTCTATTAAGAACGTACCAAGTAGATGTGATCATTCTCTATACAAGCCATACCAAAAATTTTCCAAAACAGCTTGATACATTTACATTTTATATTTTGTTAATTTGAACTTGAGATTGTGCCTTTCAGGGAGAGGACTTAAGACTTTTAATAATTACTTACAGAGTAAGAGGCTTCAGGTTGACTTTTGGTATCCTCATCATCGATAGAAATCCTGTGGATATGAGCAATTTTATCCCACTCTGCTCCTCCATCCTTGATGCATCTTTCTTTTAGAAAGGGACAACTTTTGATGTTCAACAGCTTTGATTTCTTTCAAAAAGGACAACTTTTGATACATCATTTGGTTCTGAACAAGCAATAAACATGTCATACACAACAACCTCATTCTTTCCGACCATGCACTTCACTAACCCTGAATCTTTGCCGTCTATAGAAGACGCATTTGCTCAATTCATTGATTCTTACACAGATTACTCCAAATCATATCAGGTTGATGAGATCAGAGGCCAAGAATACTCCCACCTCTCCTTAACCAGCCGAGTTTGCCTCGATTATTTCGGAATCGGACTCTTTTGCCTTCTTCCAGTTTAACAACCAACTTTCCCAGATCTAGATTTAGATTTACCCGGATCCTTTAACCGTCGACCAGCAGGGGAATGAAAGAAGGTTTGGGCTCTTTCTCCGGCGGAGATCCTCCATGGTAAGCCATCGGCGGGACGCTAGAGCCTTCGGTCGCTGACCAGCAGGGGAATGAAGAAGGTTTGGGCTCCTCTATGCTGCCTTCTGGTATGAACTTTAGTACATGGATGCCGGACCTCCTCCCCACCTCGTCCATGAACCCGCAAGCTAGATCCAGATCTGCGTTTAACATACTTGCGGGAGTTGCTTGATAGCCTGAGTGCGAGTAAAATACTTGACAACATTTTCTTCCTTCTTCTTGCCCTACCATTAACAAGACATAAACAAAGATCAGAGAAGAGACCATGAGATGGATAGATCGGGAAGAAGAAGAATTACAGCAGGGCGGTAGTGCTTGGCCATGGTGTGAAGTAGAGAAGGCGATGGTGATCCGCAGCTTCGAGTGGTAGAGATAAGAAAGGAAAGTGTTGGGAGGCTAGAAATGCTGAGATGTTAGGGTTTTCACAATAAAAATTAATTTGGGGCCTAGTTACTTAACAAAAAAACCTAATTACTAGTTGTAAATTAAAAAAAAAACCTACTTATCTAATTTGCCTTGTTACTAATTTAGATTTTTTCTTTGTTTGTGAATGAAAAAAAAAATTTTCCCCTTTTTAGATAGCATGACCCTCTTTATCGTTGACCTTTAATAGAAATAATTTTAAAAATATTTTTCAATATTTTATAATCTTAGGTTAAAGTCGATATGAAAATCAAGTGTGTTCAATGTCACTTCTCCCGGTGTCTCCTCCAGCTGGCGCCTGGTTCCTCGAGTCCTTGACTCCTTGACATTGCAGAAAATTTGATTTTTTGTTTGCAAATTGACTTATTTAATCATTGAATTAAATTCCGTCAAGTCTCCACCCCACCACCCGAGGTAAGGTACAGTAACGTCTCAATTTTTACAGCTAGCCTCCAACCATTGTCTCTCTCACTCACTCACACAGTCACACTCTCTCAATACACCCGGCGTATTTTTGGTTCTTCCTTCTTCAATACACTTCTCTCCCCAGCGTATCCTAGCATGCTCTGCTGGCGCCGACACTTCTATTCTCTTCTCTTTTTGAAAGTGACTATTGTAACACATTCATACACACAAAATAGATCGTCAAGCAAATACAGATTTCATCTTCATCTATACAGGGAAACAATCTTATCTTTGACTTTTGAATCTTCCTTCTCTAGCTTATTGTTTAAATCGCGTAATCGACGACAAAAAACGCGGAAATTTCTAAGTATTTATTACATAAATACATACAAGATTAAAGAAATTAATTAGCTAAAAGCAATAAAAATCAAGGAGCACCTTCAAGCACTGTAGTAGAGATACAAGATCTGAGAATGGAGAAGATTCAGAAGTCGCCGAGTTTTCTGTTGGATCTAGAATTCTCATTGCCTTCCTTTCTTATTTCTTGTAGATTTCTCATACTTCGAATTGCTACGATCTCGCTTTCGTCTAGATATCGCTCGAACTCGTCAATATCTCTCGACTCTGCAAGCGCGAATTGATACATAAACTGAGATGAGAATTAAGAACAAATAGACAAACATTAGCATACGATCCGAATCTAGCGGCATTATACCTGCAAGCTGTGACGGATGCTTGAATCCACTAAACTGAGCTAATTCTGTTAAAAGAGAACAAAGGAGGATCAAAATCAAGAATCAAATCGAGTAGAACAACAATTGTTGGTCTCAACATCTCAAGGCCAACTCAATCAGAAATTTACCGGCGGGAGAAGGATCGTGAGAGCAGAGGAAGAGAACGACAAAGCAGACGAGAGTAAGGATCGGAATGAAGTGTATGTATCTCTCAGTTTCGCCACGGAGAATCGGAGGCGAGGACGATCTGCGACGGCGAAGCTTCTCGAGCTTGATGTTATTGTCAGTGCCGACGCCGGAAACAATCGACGGAGATGCCGAGGGGGAGGACGGCGATGGCGACGAGACAGATATCTCCATGGAAGCTACTCCTTTTCCATGGCTGTGAAGCCTCGGAGATGGCGATCCGAGCGATTGCCTCTGCATTATTCCGCGGTGGGGAGGAGATTTTGGGGTGCTCTGGAAAGGATGAAGCTCAGTGTAGAGACAGCAGAGGATTAGTAGTGGGGTTTTTATTTAGAAGAAAATAAAATATATTTTAATTTCGTGACCCTTTTTCTCTCCTTTTCTTTTGCAATTATTTAGGGGGCCAACCTTATTGAAGAAGGAAGCTTGTGAGAGCTTTTAATACTTGCACTTTGCAGTGCTGGAGGGGGGAAATGTGGGCCCATATGGGGACCTAGCTGGATACAAAGTTAGTTTGGCCCATTTACATTAACTGTGATGACCGTTGGAGGTTTCAGCAATTTCTTCACTTTTCTTTATTTTTTTTAACTCACTTTTCCGGCAAATATACACGCTTCTTTCTATGATTTTATCCTAGCGGACTCTTGCTCAATTTCGGGTCGTTTATAAACGAATCGAGTCTGAACCGAACTCAAAGCTAATCTATAATTATGTTCATATAGCTGAATGAGCCGAGTTTTATCCAAATGAGCCGAACCGAACCGAACCTGAGTATTATGTCTCATGTTTTAGCCCTACTTCTTTCTATTGAACTTACTATGGACGGACGCGGAAATTTGCTAGGGTTATTGTAGTATAAGGGTTAACATTGATCTCTCGCCCGCATCCAGTTCACCTGTATCCAACGGATGAAGCGGGTGAATCAGGTAAGAATTCGAATGTTATACGTGTTTCCTGCAGATAATTACAATACAAAAAATTCTTGAAATACACATAATTCAAATAACATCGTATTTTTTTAGGAAAAACATGAGAAATCTGCATCCAACAAAAGTATGATATCAAATACAACACAATCAACCAAATAAGATTCAACTAATTAAAATATTACAACGAGTGTCATAAGTTGACGTTCTTATAAAAACACGAGAATTCTTAGAAAATCCGTTTAAGTTGACGTTCTTCAATATCAAACCATTTTAAAATCTAAAGTCGGGAGAAATACCGCAACCAACTAATCGACATGTACAAATAATACAACCAACAACCCAAATTAACCTGTATTAAGAGCAATTTTGGAAGAAAAAAAATCAAATATGAAACTTTCATAAATTGAACATGCACGGATGCTAGAAAACTAACCTAACAGAATTAGAAATATTACAAAGATTGTCATGATTGGCTTATACTTTATGTTTTTTTTTGTCAGAAGGCTTATATTTTATCTGCAATACGGTATCATACTTTTTTTTAATTTATTTTTTTTGATAAAGGAAAACGGTTAGAACGAACTATTTTCTAAAAGTAGTCTATCGTAAAGTATCCTTGCGAATGAGAATATAAAGTTCAAGATCATTATAAAAGTTGGTATTGGATGTCGAAATTTTCATATGGGTTAATCGGTTTACAACACAGTTTACTTCTCTGAAAACATGTCTAACTTGGACTTCGTAAAAAAATCGGAGGTCAAGTTTGGAGTCGGAAATAATCATCTCGAACTCCCAAGGGCAACTCCAACATCCTTAGAGTGCCTTAATAACAAGAGGTTGTCCCCTTCAATTTAAATCTTTTTTATTTGTAGTCTAATTGCCTCGTGAATCGCTGATTTTAGGGTAAAAGCTTCAGTTTTTAGAACGGAGTTAAAGTTATTTTTTTTCATCAAGGCTTACGACTTTTCCAATGTAATTCCGGATCACGTAGCCAATAGAAGTAATTCCGGAGTCTAATTTTGATCCGTCAAAATTTAGTTTATGAAAGTCCAATTTTGGTTTATCCCATTTAATATTATTTTTTCCTTATGGTAGGATTTACATTCATTTGTTGTTTAGTGTCATAGTCATCTTCCTCAAGAGTATTGACCTTCCATCTATGGATTTGTTGTGATGAAGCCGGTGATAGTAATATTGTTGCATGACCTAATGAGTTCATTGTTAAAGATGATTTCGTTTCTGAAGTACCAAATATTGCTCCACCAAATGGTTGCGATGCAAACAAGTTTGTTTAGACCTAGTTTATTTTTGAGTTCAATTAATATTTCATGGTTTTTTTTTGCCGTTATAGTTTGTTTTATTCAATTCGGTTAACGTTGTTTTGTCAATTTTCCAATAATTTGTTTGTTAAAAGGGCATTCGAGGAACAAATGGACTAGATCCTCAAGGTGGTGGTTACAAAGTTTACAGTGTCTTGTGATTGCTATTCTTCTTTCGTCCAACTTTGCTTTTGTTGAATTTCCATTTTGTGAAATTTTCCAGAGGAAGTTTTTGATTTTGTGTTGAGTATCAAGATTCCAGATCTAATCACATGCGTTTGTATGATTTAAGCACGATTGTGTTTCAATCATCTAAGCGACAAATTTTGTAGCAAATCACCCATTATTGCTACCTTTCTAGTATAGTCTATCCTGAATTTCATTGTTTGGGATAATTAATTCCTTTATTTCCTCCCTAATATCTTGGTTTATGATGTTTTTAGTTCGTTATTAATTTTGGTAGCATCCCATTGTCCCGTGTTGTTGATGAAGTGACTGACTTTTATGGATGTGTCAATAGAATTGGTATTATGTGCCATTTTTATAAGTGGAGACGGAGTTATCATGCAAAAATTGATAGTGTCACCATTACCAACTTGACAGATAAGTCCGTTCTTGAATTCGTTTTTAAGTTTCATAAGGTTATTCCATTGCCAGGATGTAGCGCCTTTCTTTTTGTAATTTAGGATATTAATATTTTTAAGGTACTTTTCATTGGTTATCTTTACCCATATGTTATTGGCTCCGCCAGAATTTTTCATAGAAGTTTCATTTGTAGAGCTTTATTTGTAATATGAGCTCTTCTCAGTTCAAAACCACCATTTTCCTTGGATTTACAAATTACATTTCAGCTGATGAAAGGCCTGTCTTGATCCCCTTTATTTCAAAAGAATTTTTTTGTAAGTTTTGTCTAGTTCCTTTAGATTATAAGATGGAAACATAAAGCTTTGCATATCAAAAGTTGGTTGGTCATTAGATTATGTTTAATAAGGGTTTTTTTACATTCTTGCGATAAAGATTTACCTTTCCATTTCGAGAATTGTTGTTTAGTTTTAAGATTGATATCCCCAAAAGTTTCTTTTGTCACTCTTACATTAATGATGAGGCAACCAAGGTATTTGTCAAGAGACTTGGTATGGTTCATAGCCAAGATGTTTTTTAGTTGGGTGATGTTATTTTCGTTTGTGTTTTTGGTTGTTTGAAAAGAAAATTTTTGGTAGTTGATTTTTTGTCCCGATATGGAGAAGTACATTTCCAAGATTTGTTTTGTTCTTTGGCATGAATGCATGTTTGCTTTAGCAAAGATGATCATGTCATCAACAAAAGAGAGGAAAGGAATTGGTTCTTTATCTACAGACAAAGAAGTCAATATGATTATCATAGTTGTTATTATCATCTTGTAGCATTTGTGTTTGGATTTCTACTCCGAGAATGAATAGGTATGGTGATTAGGGTCATCTTTTCTAAGTCCTTTTTTCTGGAAGAGTTGCCCTGTTGGGCCATTGTTAACGAGGACAGAGAATGAAACTGTGGTTAAACATTTCTTAATCCATCCCACAAATTTGTTTTAGAATCCAATTTTTTTCTAGAATTCTGAAGATAAAATTCCACTCAACTTGGTAATAAGCTTTTTCCATGTCATGTTTGATGGCCACCCACCATTCCTTGTCTTTTTTAATCTAAAGGAGTGAAATATCTCGCGTGCAATGAGAATATTGTCATGAATAGATCGGTTTGCGGCAAAAGCACTTTGTAGCGGGTGAATTAGTTTTGGTATGATCGATTCCATTCTATTTGTTATTATTTTTGCTATAATTTTATATATAGTTGAACACAAACTGATTGATATAAAGTGGTTCGTTGTTGTCGGATTATCCATTTTTGGGATAAGGGTTATAAAAGTGTTGTTGATTTGTTTGAGCATTTTACCACTTATAAAGAAGTTTATAATTGCTTTTGTGACGTCGTTTCCAACAATGTGCCATTATTTTTGGTAAAAACCAGCCGGCATGCCATTAAGACCCGAGAATTTATCCCATCTAATGTAGAATATATCATTTTTTATGTCCGCATTGGTCGGGATCTTTGTTAGGTTTGAATTATCTTCATTACTAATTTTGTTTTTAATAAATTGGAGTTTTTCTTTTAGTAGAGGTATGCCCAATTGGGTTTTGGAAAAAAATTTCATAAATTCCGTCTTGATTTCTGAACGGATTTCATTTTTTGAAGAAAACACAATTCCATTTGTAGTTGTCAATTCTTTTATATATTTACGATTTCTTCTTCCCGTAGCAATGCGGTTAAAATATTTTGAGTTTGTATCAATATTTTTCGGGTGTTTATTTTTAATACTTTATCTCCAATATCTTTGGTGAAAAGAGAGTAGTCGGTTTTGTTTGATTAGGAGATTTTTTGCAAGGGGTCATCTCTTTGTTTTGGGTTAGATTGGTCGATTCACTGAATTTCTTCAAGTTTTACTTCAATGTCCTTGATCGAGTTGTTTAAAGATGTTGCCGAAGTTTGATTTACTCCACTCTTTTGCTTTTTGTTTTCATAAGATAGGTTTTCTTTGTTAGGTTATACATTTCATTACGAGAGAAATTTGATCGTCAAGTTTGTCTAACTATATTTTTCGAAAGATTTTTGTTTAGTCCACATCATTTCAAACTTGAATGGTTGTGAACTGAAAGTCAGTCACATGTGAATTGTCTAACTATATTTTTGTTTAGTCCACATCATAAGATGGGCTTTCAAAAGATTTTTGTTTAGTCCACATCGTTTAGTCCACATCATTTCAATGTCCTTGTGTTGTTTAAAATTATTTCATAAATTCCGTCTCCATTTTTAAAAATGGCACATAATACCGATTCTATTGACACAACAATAAAAGTCAGTCACTTCACCAACTACACAACAACCCGGATCACCAGCTAAGGTCCTTAAATGACCGCTCATTGATAAAGGATGAAAATGAAATGCTACGCAAAATTGATAACGAACTAAAAAAAACATAATAACAATTAGCATGTGTACTCTACTCTGGATCATACTTTTGTTGGTGTGTTCATGGTGGTGATAATATGTGCTGAAAATCTCAATCATGTCATTAATTTGACATTTTTAGCCAAGTTGGAGTTCATCATTACAATGGCAATAAGTTCCTCATTTTACTCTTCATTATTTTCACACTTGTACATAGGTTATATACTATGTCATTTGCAATATGTCCTCTCCCTTTGAAGATGTGTGATTGCTACACCATTGTCTATTTTCCATCCAAATTGAATCGTGTTGTTGTTTTTGAGAAGTACTTAGATAGGGTTTATTGATTGGTTTGATTGTGAGAAATTGAGTTGGAATTAATGTAATTCAGCATGATATAAAAAACGGGAAAAGTACAATACGATGAATCTACAATCACTGAAGATAGCACACAATTCAATTGCTTTTCTGGTGAGCAACTGAAGTATATAATGAACTTAATAGTAAACGAGGAGCTTCCTTGTAGTCAACATACAAAGAGGAAGGACGAAGACTTACAAGGACATGAGACAACAAGGTAAGGAATGAAGAACTGAAGTCATCAATCAAAGAGGGAAATTCGAACTTACTCACCTAATGAAGACCTGCAAGAATTGTTGACGCCAAACATAGAGTTGCTTTGGGCGAAGAAGAATGAAAGACTGAGTATTTCCGAAGGTTGGATTAGGTGGAGAAGAACGAAGGATTGGAGGTGAAGGAATTGGCTGAGAACGAAGGACTGAAGGTGAAGGAGAACGAAGGGCTAACGGTAGTCACTCAAAGACACTCTTGCCATACAACAAATTAACAATGAACTAAATCTAGGTTTTTTTTTAATTGACTTTTATACCTAGGTAAAGTATGAAAATTAATTTTTTATTGAAATATATTTTTAACACGTGGTGGGGTCAGGTGGGTGGATGGACGATGGATCGGGTGATGAGTGGATGAAACACCCATCCGAATCCTACCCGATATACCACCCGTCATTCACTTTATATCGGATCCCCCTTTTGGATATATCTGGTGAACGGGTATCCGTTGAGTTCGAAAGAAATTACCTTCCGTACCTACGTATGTATTCTACAATATGCAAAACCGAAATGGCAACAATATATTTGGTCTTTGCAAAATATTGGTATAAGAAACTGAAATTTGTAAGATTGCATTGTTGAATAGTGATAACATTTGTTTGAGCACTTTTTTCACATTCATTTTTATTCATTCCCCAATCCTTTTGGGCATGTTAGCATGACTTATCAACATATTTTCTTCTCTTTTGTGTTTTGGAGATCTATTGGTTAGTTTATGACATTGCAAATTCTAAGCATTAACAAAGTTAAAATAGAGCTATTTGTAATATAATGACCTCAAACAAACTAAGGGTCTCCCCACCGTCAAGGAAGTCAAGATCAAGAATAAATTGATTTATATGCCACATATCAAAACTTCTTTGATTCAGTTGGTAAACAAGCTTGGCGACTATTATGATGACAACATTATCAACGAGGATTTAATTGGAGTTGGAGGAGAACATGAACTGAGCACCGGCCGGTAGAGAAGACGACTTTTGTGATGATGAAAAGATCATAGGAGTTGGAGGAGACCATGGATGTTGACCGAGAGGCTTGGTGAAGAGATCGGCTAGTTGATCGCAAGAGCTAATATGCCGAGTAGCAATGGTGCCGACTTGAACTTGATTTCAAATGATGTGGCAGTCTACTTCAATGTGTTTTGTACATTCGTGAAACACTAGATTGGAACCAAATGTAGATGGCCTCTTGATTGTCACACTAAAGAGTGGATGGTCCAAGAAGCACAACATCAAAAGATCATAAAAGAGACTTGATCCAAATACTTCACATGTAGTGGTGACCATGGATCGGTACTCAAATTCTATTTAGGAGCGAGATACCTGTGTTTTGCTTCTTGGTTTTCCAGATTCCGGAGATGAACCAAGTAAAATGAAAAAATCATTTAGTGATCTTCTTATGAGAGGGCAAGTAGAATAATCAGCATCACAATAAGCGTTAATGTGTAAAGAGCTATGTTTTGAAAGAAACAAACCTTGTCCAAAAGATTGTTTTATATAACGAAGAATCCGAGTAACAACAACTTAATGATTTTAGGTTGGACGTGTAACAAACTAAGATAAATATGTCCTACACAACTCAAATATGGACGAGTAATAGTTAAGATATGAGTTGGCCTACAATTCTTCTGTATTTGGCAGGATAAGCAAATAATAGACTCATGTTTGTTGCTAAGTTGTGATTCTGCTCCACAGAAAAGCAGCGGGCTTGACATGAATATGCCAACCTCCGAAAGCAGTCCAGAGCGAAAGTTAAGACTCGAGGGAGTACAAGAACTCTCGATACCTAGAAAATACTTAAGAGCACCTAGATCCTTCGTATGAAAGCAAGAATGTAAGTATGATTTAAAAGACGAGATAGAAAGATGAATCGTTGATAGTGATGATTAAAATTTTTCAACATATACTAACACATGAACGGATATAAAAGAGGTAATGAATGAGAAAAGGGAGTAGTCTACACAGGATTGAGAGAAAAAGTAATTTTGAAGAGACGAGGTGAGTTTAGATAACCAATTACAAGGTGCCTAACGGAGTCTGTATAAATACTTTTTGAGTCGACATACTCGTTTGGTTCTTGGAGAAGTGAAGCCAAGAGATAGCGACATGAATAGTTCTTCATGTAAATCGCCGTGTAGAAAGGCATAATGAACATTGAGTTGGTGAAGCTCCAAGTTCTTGATCGAAGCCACTGCAAGGAAAAACTTAACATAGACTAGTTTTGTTACAAGTACAGAGGTGTCACATAAATCGATACCTTCGACCCGTCGATTTCCAAGTGCCACGAGCCGAGCCTTATGCCGTTCAATGATGCCATCGGAATTGTTTTTGACTTTGAACACCCACTTGCAACCTAATGATTTCTTATCAGCATGAAGATCAACGATGTCCCGTTTGATTGCAAGGAATACATCTAGTTCATTGAACATTGCTTGACATCATAATGGCGAGGATATATCTTCCCAAACGGACACTGGTATAGGAGTTTCTTGCACCGCAATGAGGTATTTCATATATGCAGAGGATATATTATAGTATGTAACATAGTTAGATGAAGGGTATAGATTACCTAGTGAAGATGGTTTCGAAGAGGAGAGATGATCCAGAACGACAACATCACAATGGTAATCTTCAAGAAAAACGTCCAAGCGGGCTAGAAGTTCAGCCCAAGCAAAAAAGGATAAAGGATAAGAATAATTAACGTGGAAGGGGATGATTGATCACATGGTTGGTGGACCTTATTGGGCAAGGTTCTTGGACCTATTCCAAAAATGACTAGAGGTTATTTTGGAGGTCACATGCAAAAGAGAGAAAGCATGGTTGGTCGACCGTACTGCTTGTCAACCACTTCTACACGCTTATCGATTTTCTTCATTTCAACTCTCAGACCTCAGTCATTTTCATCTTAACCTTGACTTCTTTGTCCGTAGGGAGATTCTTACTGTGTATGATGTCATTTGTACTATACAAATGTCTAAACTGTATGTGATTACATAAAGCAACCACTAGATCCACAAAACACTAATAAGAAAGAAATAGACCCTTAATATAGGTTATTAAACTCAAAAAAGGAAGGGAATGAAATATAATGATGACGATGATGATGATAAAAGACGTTAAAAAATCCCTCATTACTACATAGGTATTCTTGTAATTAAATTGATTCTACATTGCTTGAATTCTTTGTTGAAGCATCTCACCGGTTTCGGGGAGATGCAACCACAACAAGAGGAGTCTTCTTACGAATAACAAGACCCGGGGCTTCTCTTATATCCAAAGACTCTCTATCCTTCCCATTCGGCAATGACCAATCAAACCGATGCACAAGATTCGCGATAATAAGTTCAACAGTCACCATACCAAACTTCATCCCCGGACACATTCTTCTCCCTGACCCGAACGGAATGTACTCAAAATCCTGACCTTTAAACTCAACCGGAGAGCCCAAAAACCTCTCCGGAACAAAACTCTCTGACTTCTCCCAATACCTCGGATCTCTGCAAATCGACCAAGCGTTCACCACAACCTGAGTGCCCGCAGAGATATGGCAACCGTTGAGTTCGACGTCGTGGGTGGATTCATGAGGGACTAAGAACGGTCCCGGAGTATATAATCGGAGAGTCTCCTTGAACACTGCTTTTAAATACTTCATGTTTTGTAGGCAATCCTCGGTTACCGTCGTTTTGTCTCCGACGATGCTTGCTATTTCTGTTTGTAGTATTCCCATGACTCTAGGGTTCTTTATTAGTACCACCATCATCCATTCTAGTGCTATGAATGTTGCTTCTGTTGCCGCTGCAAACATATCCTGTATAAATATGAGTCACGTTATAAATATTGCTCCTCGTAAGTTATATAAAATAAAAAAATATGTTTAAAAAAACCTTTATTTCACCGTCATATAAATAGGAATAATTTATTTTGATTTTTTACTTCATTTTAATGACTGATGTCAAACTCATTCCTACAGTTATACCAAACGAGCCGTGCTTATTTACCCAAATAATATCAAACACGATGAAAAAGTTTTTATGGGCCAATGCATGAAATTAAACGGGTATGTCCCATCCAATAATGTAGTTAAGAGTGCTAGAAATTTCTGCATTTAATGATGGGAAACAATAATAACTATACACCAAGGCTTGTGATCATAAACAGAAAATTGTTCAAACAATACCTCATCTTTTAGGTTGATTAAATTTTAGTATTCATCGTTTAAATTATTAGAACGACACATCATCTATTAAGTCCGACCAAAGATTAGTATCTGAATCATTTTTCACACGTTAAGTTAACACAACAATTTTGCTCCTAATAAGTATGTCATGTAGGCTTCATTGCAACTGTCTTAATCATTTTACTTAACGTGTGAACATTAATTTAGATATCAATCTTTGGTCGGACTCAATATGTGAGGTACCGTTCTGATAATTTATATGACGGGATACTAAAGTTTAGTCAACCTAAATAATAAAATAATATAAAATTATAAATCAATAATATCAAGCTATATACCAATAAGAAAATGTAAACTAAAGTGATGAAATAAACCAAAGACGATATATATTATAAATCTATAACCATTGTCTTTGTAGGAACAATTTACTTACGAACTAAAGTTGTGGTACGAAGATGCAAATTTTTTAATTTATTATTTGTAAATTAACAAAGGGTGAACGACTCGTTCATATTTTAGAAAATATATTATAATGATTGAATAACACAAATTTTTGTACTAACTTTTTTTAAAAAAAATCTTATAATTTTTTGTTATAAATAAAAATATCATACACAAATAAATAACAATATAAGTCATCCATAATCATATTCCCGTGAAGTATTATATTGGTTGACCAAAGTATCAATATTTATTAATTAAGAATTAGTATTTTTTCTATTAATTACCCTAATTAGTTATTAATTAAATAATAGTATTTTCTGTTTATTAAAAAAATCAATTTATAATAATAATGCTTTTTGTAAAAAGATATATATATATTATTTTTCAAAATGAGTAATTTATATCAAATTTAAAATATTATAATTCTAAAAAAGTATTAGTATAAAGAGGTATTTAAAATAAGAAGTTGTTGTTGTTAAAGTGTTATTAAAGCATGAATGAATAGTTATTAATTGAATTTTTTTGGAATTTAAAATTTTATGGGTATTAATATTGATTTTTTAAAAGTCCATATAAATTTTTTTGCTATTTAATTAAGATTTAAAATTTTTCATAAAATTCCTATATTATTTAAAAGTTTGTTGATTTTAAAAAAATCTATTATTTCATTGACTATGTCCTTATTACTTGTATAAGTACCTAAACTTTATAGAAGTTTTCTCTCAACTCCTTATTACTTGTATAAATATCAAAACTCTATAAAAGTTTTTCCCCAACACATAAAATTTCTACATAATCTGTATTGACTCTATATAAAATTAAAATAACTCACAAAATTAACAAATTTTATAATTATTAAGAATCAGTTAAAATCTTTAAAAGTATGGATCGAATACATCTGCATACTTTTTTTTAATTCAAAGCATGAAATACCAATACCAATACAAAACATTCGAAAAATGAAACTAATAATTTCGATTATAAAAAGACAAAATAAGAATTAAAAGAAAAAGATGGTTACCAATATGACACCTTTGATGCTATCTTTGTCGAGTACCCGATCTCCACCCGATTCACATCTCTGGAGTTGCAACAAAACATCCAGAAAATCCGTCACCACCCGTGGATCATTACTTTCCCGATCCAACTCCAAACGACCACGAAGAATCCCTTCAATTAACTCATCAAATGTTTTAGCAACTTTATTAACCTTACCATTAACTCCACTAATCCGATCAATCCAACCAAGCCAATTAACAAAATCGCCAACATAATGACCGCCTAATAACTCTATAAACTCACTCAATAGCTTCGGAAAATCAATCCCGCTTGGATCATCTTCGTGATACTTCTTCCCGATCGTCACCCGACAAATCACATCGTTACTAATTGCCCTAAACATCTTACTCAGATCCACAACCTTAAATCTCTCAATCTCCTTCACTAACAGCTCCGTTTCTTCTTCCCTCACGCTTCTGTATGAATTCACTTTATTCTGGTTCAGGAGCTCGTGGACGCAAATGCTCTTCCTTTGTCTCCAGTGCTCGTCGTACGGGGATGAAACGATGTCGTTTCCGTTTCCAAGAAGTCTTCTGAAAACGCTGAGTTTCGGCCTGCTCGCAAAGACGGCGTCGTGGGTTTTCAAGACTTGGGAAGCGAGTTCGGGCGATGAGATGATAATGGTTGGTTTGCTACCCAGTTGAAGTAGAATCAAGTCGCCGTATTTTTTGGATAATGTTCGAAGGGATCGGTTCGGGTACATTCCTAGCTGGTGGAGGTTTCCGATTATCGGTAGCCTCGGCGGTGAAGGTGGAAGCTTTTTCTTGGGTTTGGAATTTGCAGAGAGCCATTTGGAGATGAAGCGGAGGATGAAGAAGAGAGGAAAAAGTAGTGTTTTTAGAATAGGTTGCATTGTGACGACAACAAATTTGGTTTACACTTTATGATCGATAACGTGACGAGTTTGGTGCTTCGGTAGCTATATATTCATACACATTTTTTGTTGTCGCATTAAATATATATATATATATATATAGAAAGAGAGAGAGGGGTTTTGGTTTTGGTGGGAGGCTACTTATAGAAAGGTTAGTATAAATTTTGTTTTTTTCTTTCTATACTATGATCGTTTTATATAAATGAGTTCGTTTTATTTGGCTATTGTTAACTTTTTTTTCAGATTATAATTAAAAAATACATTTAATTTTTTAGGATAAAAATTTATTTTTAAAAAGTTAAAAAAAAAACAAAACTTTGTAGTATAATAGATGAAAATTTTATACTCATCTCCTCTCCACCATAAGCTTCTTTATCCGAATCAATATATATATATATATATAAAAAGTAACAATTGTTTCAAAACTAACATGTATATGTTCAAATAAAGATTGTGCAACTATATTTGTAATTGTTCAAATACGTCAATTGTTCAACTATATTTGAAATTGTTCAACTATATAACTCATTGTTCAAATGTTAATTTATATGACAATATTTCAACTAAGATTTTGTCAAATATAATTTGTACAAGTTATAACCCTTAACTATTTTGATTCAAAGATTATATGTATGTGATTTTTACAAAAACATTGGGCTATAAGTCCATCTCCAATAAGGGGAGTTATATGCCCCCTTTAGTTCTACTTTATTATAAAAATGGTCTCCAATAAAAAAAAATCTATAGGGCTAAATGGTTAAAGGGTGGTGCAAAAGGTTAAATATAACCTCAAATGTTACCCTTTAACTCTTCAAGTGAGACCATATTAAATCCACTTGCTCCCTCTTTTTTGGGGAAGACAAAAAAAAAAAAAAAACTTTCGTAGTATTTAATTAATAAAGGGTTAAATTAGCCTTTTTATTATTGAAGACCATTCCACTAATAATAAATACTAAATATTTATGTAAGGTTAAAATTTAGATCCAGGCTATTATAACACTTTGTTATTGGAGATAGCCTAATAAACCCAATATGTGGTACGGTTGTATGCAGCTAACATAACAATTTAACACATGTAGATATTGAAATATACGCAATAAATGTATGTAGTAGTAGCACCTACTAAACACTACGCCATCAATATTAATTATATGTAAGTTGATCAGGCGATCGATTCGACCACGTCATTCAATTTATTATAGGATAAGAAGGGACCGTCACTCTTCGCCTCTATCTTCATTATATACAGACCCATATCAATACAAGAGCCTATTTTTGTAGGCTCATACTACGTGTTTTGTTGTACGTGTTTTGTTACCATCATTGGCCGAGCCAAGGGAAAGGTGTCCCCGTAAAACGACATAGTAGTGTAAAAAAAAATTCATTTCAAAATGAAGTTTTAGTGCTTCACAGGCTCCGGCCACCGGCCGTCCTAGTCTACTCCAGCCGCTCCACAACCTCCACTGCATGCAGCCTGCGACTTGCCTCGGGTTAGAGATGTTGTGAAAAGGGAATATGTTGTTCAAGGTGATTGTCAATCATTGTCGCATGCTTTTTCATGAAGTATGCAAGCAAATAAGTAAGGGTTTTCCTTGCTAAATTGTTCAAAGAGCTTGAATGGTAGAAAAAGATGCCACATTTTGCTTTTGGTGTTATCTTTTTTAAGGGGTTGTCGGTTAAAAAGGTTTGGCGATGATGTTTTTGTGATGACGGGGTTTTGCAAGTGGAAGAATGGTCCGGAAAAGTTTAAAGAACATGTGGGATCTACGAATAGTGTACACAACAAAGCTAGAAAACATTTTTTTTCCTTACAAAGATCAAAGACAAAGTGTTTTAAGATTTTTGTCGGTTAGAAAAGAAGTATTGAATGTTGCATATCCCATTTGGTTGACCGCAAGTCTGGATGTTGTTAGATTATTACTTGTACAATGATTGGCTTTTCGTTGGCATGTCGAGGCGATGAGGTCTCCAAATAGAAGAATTTTTTTGGAAATTCTTATGTGGTATAGTTTACGCAATGTCGATGTTGGAAAAGTGGTTATAGAGAATGCATACATTGCGCCGGATCCAAACCGAAGAGGAAATGTGTGGGAAGATCTGGCTACCATTATAGAGGCCTCTTCGATTCCTACATTCATCGGTGGAGACATGAATGTCACAAAGTGCCTGGAAGAGAGTAATGGAGGCTCCTCACGTTTATCAAGACAATCAGTAGACTTCGGGAGATGGATAAGTAACAATCAGCTCATTGATGTCGGCTATGTGGGCTCACCCTTCACGTGGTCTAGGGGAAGACTGGATCAGAATAGGATTCAAAAGCGCCTGGATAGAGTTCTGGTTAATTCGGCTGGAAGGCTTAGATGGCCCGATGCGAGTGTTAGACACCTCCCTAAACTTTCATCGGATCATAACCCTCTCCTCTTCTCCTTGGATGCCATGGAGTCGGGTAATCCCAAAAGGATACCGTTTAGGTTTCAAGCGGCTTGGTTGACATATCCAGAGTTTACTCAGTTGATTGATGAGTACTGGATTAAACTACAACCCTTACCCATGGCACTTTGGAAGCTCCAAACCTTCCTGAGGAGATGGAATAAGGAAGTATTTGGCAACATACAACAATGGAAAGAGGCACTTATTAAGGAACTGCAGGAGATTAGTGATGGCCAGACGAATGCAACGGATGTTCGGATCTTGGAAAGGGAGAAGGAAGCTGCGGTGGAGCTGGATAAAGTGCTCGAGCAGGAGGACCTGCTTTGGTGCCAGAAATCACGTCAGCAATGGCTCACATATGGGGATAGAAATACGTCCTTCTTCCATCTTTTGACTATCATTAGAAGAAAGAAAAAAAGGATTGAAGCACTTAAATTGGAGTCCGGGGAATGGTGCTTGGATCAGAATAGCCTGGAGTCACACGCTGTTGAATATTATAAAGGACTGTACGGACCATCTACTTTGCAACACATCCCCTGATTACCCAGCGGGGGCTTCCCGACGTTGTCGTAGACACATAGGAGTGATTTGAGGCGTCCATCATCGGAGTTGGAAGTTCTGGAGACAGTTAAGAGCATGAGTGCTCTCAAAGCACCAGGTCCGGATGGATACCAACCAATTTTCTACTAAAGACTTTGGAGCAGAGTGGGTTCATCTCTTTGTAATTTTGTTAAGGAGTTCCTGACTACAGGTTTTCTTCTTGAGTCCACGAATGAGACGCTTATTGTACTGATTGGAAAGGTTGCGACACCAGAAACTATCCAACAGTTCATACCGATCAGCCTATGCAATGTCTCATACAAGGTAATCACTAAACTGTTAGCTAACCGCTTGAAGCCACTGATGAATTTCCTGGTAAGCCCAATGCAGGCAAGTTTCATTCCAGGCATGTCAATTTCCGATAATATAATCCTTGCCCAAGAAGCTATTCATTCTATGAAAAGGAAGAAGGGTAGAAAGG
This sequence comes from Fagopyrum homotropicum, assembly GCA_033239125.1. NCBI lineage: Eukaryota > Viridiplantae > Streptophyta > Magnoliopsida > Caryophyllales > Polygonaceae > Fagopyrum > Fagopyrum homotropicum. The sequence continues at coordinate 11,812,690 of BSWB01000001.1, forward strand.
GTTGGATGGTGCTTAAATTGGACTTAGAAAAGGCGTACGATAGACTCCGCTGGGAATTCATTTCTGACACACTACATGCACTCGATCTTCCAAATGAAATTGTAGGGCAAATCCAGAAATGTGTGATGACTAGTTCTATGAGACTTCTATGGAATGGAGAACAAACAGAGAGTTTTCTGATGACTAGGGGATTGAGGCAAGGTGATCCGCTTTCTCCATATATTTTCGTTCTTTGTTTGGAAAGGTTGGGACATCTAATTGAGAAGGCTGTCATAGATGGTAAATGGAAGCCTATGTCACTTTCTCGAGGGGGTCCCCCACTCTCTCACCTTTTTTTCGCAGATGACATTCTCCTGTTTGCGGAAGCTACATGTTCGCAGATCAAGATCATGAAAGAAATATTAGATGAATTTTGCATGGCATCTGGACAAAAAGTTAGTCTTGCGAAGTCCAGAATTTCCGTTTCTCAAAATAAAAGGGGGGAGCTTGAAGGTCAGTTGAGCTCGCTGAGTGGAATTCCGACAACACGAGACTTGGGGGTCTACCTGGGGATTCCAATCGTCCATGATACGGTCTCGAGTAGGATTTTCAATCCTCTGATTGAGCGAGTAATAACTCGTCTTGCTGGTTGGAAGGCCCATAAACTGAGTCTTGCTGGAAGGGTAACTCTTGCAAAATCAGTTATATCAGCCGTTCCGCTCTATTACATGAACACGATCTTGCTTCCGGTTAGTGTTTCAGATGCTCTGGATAAAATATGTAAACGGTTTATCTGGGGAGGTACAATTGATAAGAGAAAGATCCACCTCTTGGGTTGGAGTAAAGTCTGTCAACCGCTGGAGAATGGTGGGTTGGGCTTTCGTCCGGCAAGGGAGATGAATCTGGCAATTATCAGTAAACTCAGTTGGAGATTAAATACCCAAGAAGAGCAACTTTGGGCTATAATCATTAGGCACAAATATGCTAGAGGTGCTTCAGTATGGCCAACCCAATTAATTTGGAAAGGGGGTAACTCTCACATATGGAAGGGCATTGTAACCAGCTACAATAAAGTGATCATTCCGAACCTGAGCTGGAGTGTGAAGGATGGAAGAAAGGCATGTTTTTTATCAGACCCTTGGGTAACATCAGAACCTCTAAAGAATTATTGCCCACAGCCACTGTCGGCTTTGGAGCTAGAAATGAAAGTGAGGGATGCATGGTGTGAAGAAGGAAAATGGGAATGGAATTATTTGACTTCTCGCCTAAATAATACAAGCTTCATAAAGGTTATAGCTACTGGATTGGGGGTAGGGTATGGTGAGGCGGATACTATAAGATGGATGCATACTAAGGATGGGGTATTCTCCATCTCATCAGCCTATAACTATATCAGAGAACTAAGACCTCACTTATCAGTCAGAAGAAGCCTTTTCAAGCAAATCTGGAAGATTTGCGTACAGGAGAGGAAACGGTTTTTCCTTTGGCAGCTGGCGTGGGAGATCCCCCTGACTAACAAGGAACGAGAACGAAGGCACCTTTCGGACTCTCCTAACTACATGGCGTGTCCTGGAGTTGAGGAGTCCCTTCTCCATGTCCTTAGGGACTGTTCTTATGCTCACACCATTTGGAAACAGATAGTACCAACGGAATTACAGGAGTCGTTCTTTCCGCTGGGATGGGACGAATGGCTCTACGTCAATATCAGCACAAAGTCGATCCCGTCAATAGGCAAGGTTTGGTCTGAATTCTTTGCGATAATTGTTTGGTGGCTTTGGAGGTGGAGAAATGCGAGAACCTTCGGGGAGGGAAGCATATCACGGGATAAGATTGGCTTTCTTCACTGTAGTTATGAGGAGCATGTTTCTGCCATGCGCAGTGCTCAGAATATCAGTTTACCTAAGAAGCAGATGAAACTGATCCATTGGGGTAAGTCGAAAAATGGTTGGGTAAAGGTGAACTCGGATGGCGCCTTGAGAGGCGATCAGGGGCATGCTTCTGCTGGGGTTGTAGTGAGGAATGATATAGGGGAATGGGTGCATGGTGTGGCAGCTAACTTGGGATCTTGCTCGGTTCCAGCTGTGGAGTTATGGGGGGTCATTCATGGTGTCGAGTTAGCGTGGGATTTGGGATATCGGAAGGTGGAGGTTGAGATGGATTCGATGGCAGTGATGACGTTTATTGAGAAAGGAGTTAGTCCGACTCATCCCCTTTCTAGCCTGGTTACGCGATGCCAAGGCTTTTTTATCCGGGACTGGATTATTAGTTTCGGCCACATTCATCGAGAAGGTAATAGAGTAGCTGATTCTATGGCAAATCTTGCCTTCTCTCTAGGGTTTGGGGTACATCATTTTATTGATCCCCCGCTCGGAGTTAGATCTTTAATTCTTGATGACTTGAGGGGAGTTGCTCTTCCTCGATTGACTCGAATGTAGTTTGTTTTTGCATTTAATAAAGCGCTTTTGCGCGGGGGTGCATGCTCCTATTCATAAAAAAAAAAAGAGAATGCAGTCAATGCACCATTAAATCATCAACTTACTAGCACTTCCATTCGAAAAGAAATTGTTAGTGTGTGTGTGCATTAAAGACAACAAAAGCCATAATTGGTAATATCGGATACAAGTTCTTTCCTTTGTTGATTGATGAAACCCGTGATAGTTTTGTCAAAGAAAAAATGCCAATTAATATTGTGCGATATCTTAATAGCCTTGGAGTAGTGGTGGCGGTTTCTCGGAGTTGTTCATGTTGTTGATACAATCGCTTTATCTCTGAAATGTGGCATTGATGAGTTTTTTTTGCTAAACATGAGTTATCCATTTCTAAGGTGAGAGGTCAAGGATATAATGAAGCTTCTAATATGCGAGGTTAGTTTAATGGATTGAAGGATCTTATCTTAAAAGAAAATCCTTGTGCATGGTATGTTCATTGTTTTGCTCACCAACTACAACTAGTGATTGTGGTCGTTTCACAAAAAACCAGTGATTGAGTGATTTCTTTGTATTTATGTTCGCGATTACTAACATGGATGGAGCTTCTTGTAAGAGAAAAGATGAGTTTCGGAAAAGACAACATGAAGAAATGATAGAGATGTTGAAAAACGGTGAGATTACCAAAGGAAGAGGGAAAAAATCAAGAAACTGTTTTAGCTCAGTCGGGGTCTACACGATAGGGTTCTCACTATACAACCATTGTTCATATTCTTTGTTTTTGGAACTCAATTCTCAAAGTGCTAGACAAGATATTTGATGAGGGCGCTGATGAGAAAATTTGGGGCACTGTTGGTAGTATGACAGAAAAGATAGAGATTATGGTTTTATTTTTATTGTCCACTTGATGAATAAAGTGTTGACAATGACAAGTATGTTGTCACAATGCTTACAAAATGAGCAAAATATCATTGTCTTTGTTGGTCGTTCAAAGTTGTAAACTGAATACTTAAAATTTTGGAATAATGGATGAGATCAGTTGATTAGAGATATCAATGATTTTGTACTAAACACAATGTTGTGATTCTCGATATGGACCATCTTGCTACAAATCTTCGTTCTAGACGTAATGAAAATGTTACAACAAACTACTACCAATTCGAAGCTGAAAATTAATGTCAGGTAATTTGTTATTTCCCAATTAACTACAAAACTAATATTTGTATCAAAATAATGTTATGCTACATTTGTAGGTTATTGATCAAATTGATATAAAGATGGAGTGTCGTTTCATTGTGTCAACAACATAATTATTCATTTATATATGATGTCTTGATCCTAAGAATACGTTTTTCAATTTAAGTGTGAAGAAACTACTTCAACTTGCAAAGTTATATCCACAAGATTTTTCAATTTGTGAGAAATTGGAGTTTAAAGAACGATTTGAGTTGTTGATTTTTGAAATGAGGAGAGGTGAAGATTATCCTATGTTACAAAATATTGGAGATATTTCTAAAAAGATGGTTCAGATTGGAATTCACAAAGTGTTTCATTTAATATATCGTCTTATAGAGTTGACTTTAGTGTTACTAGTTGTCACAACTAATGTGGAAATAACATTTTCCACGATGAATATAATCAAGACAAATTTGCGCAACAAAATGGGAGATGAATCATGCAACATTTTTAGAGTACGAGATCCCAAAAAAAAAGAATTTGCCCCCTTTTCTAGTAGTGAACTCTTTTGTTGTACTAAACTTTAATTCTTATTAATGAACTATTTCATCGCTATTTTTTTTTATAATCGAATAACCGTTCAATCCCCTTCAAATATATTGTGACTCCGCCACTAATTATCATAGTTAATAATTTAAAGTGACGGAGAGCTTCATTTTTACATTAACAGATGACATCGAAAACTCATTAGACGGACTTACTATAAGAATATAGTTGGACGTACTCAACCTTTAAGTATCACGACGCACCTTATACATGATTAAGATCTTATTATCAATAAAGTAACGTCACTCTATTTGTATTTTGTAATAATATCTCTTGGACCCAAGTCACGTACAGGTGTGTTCACAGGGTCGATCTCAACATGCATGAATTCTTGTTTTCTACCAAGATTTTATGCTCTTTATGTAGGACGAAATCAATAAATTATATAATGTGATGAGCGGTGTTTGTGGCTACACGTAGTCACGTATCATATATATTCAGATTTTGTGTCCTATAAATAATATATCTATTTAATAAAATACTAATAAAAACAAAAAACAATTTGATTTATTAGATTTTTTTTAATTTTGTATTTTTATTAAATGTACCCATAAAAGAAGAGTGTGTAGAGTTTAAAAATAAATATAAAAAGTTGAGGTATATTTACTTAATTGAAACATTAAAAAAACTAGTTACTATTATAATTTTTTAAAAAGACCTAGTTATTAAAATTGTGCTAAAAACAATTCTTCATTCTCGAAAACCTAACACTGTCTTTAGTTATTCTCGTAAGGTATCATATATTCAGATTTTGTTTATCATCTCCTCTTCGTCATTTTCCACGATCGAGATATTCTAACAAGCCAGGTTGTCTTTTTTATATATTCTTTGAAAGAAAATGGTTTCAGTATATAATAATCAGGTTCCAAATTTAAGATGGGTGGAATCTCTCAAATGTGTAGACACTTTTTAAAATAAAAATAAATTAGCAATTATTTTGATTCTATATGACATAAAATATAACCTTTTATTATAAAATATTTATTACTTTATGCTAAAACGAACAGGAACTTACCCTGACGTAAAATTGTGTAACACGTCATTCATTTGCTATGTGTAGTAAATCTATATAAGTAGTCATTCTAACCAAAAAAAAAATAAAAAAAATAAATAATGTCAGATGTCATTTTTCTAGAATTTTAGTTTTTTATAAATAAATATAGTTATCATATTTTAATTATCCTATTATAGAACTTATATTTATCTACTTACCAAACATATATGTATATATACTATTAGTGTTAAAATATATATCTATATACTAATAATAAAGTATAAGTCTTTAATGCCATATGTTTTTTTTTCCGTTCTTTTTGTCAATACAATTTAAAGCGCACTCTCATTTTAAAAAATTTAACCAAAAAATTATATAAACTAACGATCTATATATATATATATATATATATATATATATATACACTAATATTAAAAAAAAACCTTAATTACATAAACCATGGTTCCATTTATTTTTATATTACGGGTCGTTTTAACGTTCGGTTTCATTTAAGACTTTTTTTTATCAAGAACATGTAAACCATCATTTATTTAAAATATACCTTTCTGTTTTTATTATCTTTTACTTTCTCTTATAATATTATCTTACAACTCAATTTAATTAATAATTAGATTTGTTTTACAATTTATTAAAGTTAATCCCGCACACGATACGAGTATTAGACTAGTTTGTATAGTTATCATATTCATTTGTCACCTAACGTATTTTAGTGAAGTCGTGTCCATCTTATTAGCGTAATTTAATTGACTCATTGGATTTCGTTTGTAATGAGATTTTATCGGTTTTGTTTAGAGGTGGTTAAACTGAGTGAGGCTATGTTTATTGAACTTATAAATTATGAGTATACACTTTTTCTTTTTTTTTTGGGAGAATTTGACATACTAGGCTTTTTTGAGTTTTTGTTTAAGAAAATGTACCCCAAATTTTTTACCACTTTCATTTAATAGTAGGTAAAAAAAATTAACCCTTCTATTTAGAAAGAAAGAATAAATGATGTTTGTTATTTGTTATATAAGTATAAGTTTTAAGTTTTTAATTACTGAATTTATTTTCTTTTATTATTTTTCTTGTCTTTTTTAAATTTATTTTTTATTTTCTTTTTTATTTTCTGGACTGAATTTCTCATACCGGAATTTCTCATACCATAAATTTCTTACCAGAAATTTCATACCAGAAATTTCATACCAGAAATTTCATACCAGAAATTTCATACCAAAAATTTCATACGAAAATTAAATACCAGAAATTATATACCAGAAATTAAATACCATAAATTATATACCAGAAATTAAATACCAGAAATTTCATACCAGAAATTTCATACCAGAAGTTTCATACCAAAAATTTCATACGAAAATTATATACCAGAAATTATATACCAGAAATTATATACCAGAAATTATATACCAGAAATTAAATACCATAAATTATATACCAGAATTAAATACCATAAATTATATACCAGAAATTAGCTTTCATTTAGCTTTCATTCAACGATCAATGTCAAAGTAAAACCTAAATTGAGATTTAAAAATCTCAATAGATGTCAAGATATCAAAGCAAAACTAAAGTGAAAGTTGAACTTGGTATGGCTTCTTTGTCTCGTCTTTATCCCTTATTTGATGATGACTTATAGTACATCCAGTACAACATAAGCTGTAGGAATCCCAATAAGCCTCCAACTCCATTACCAATCTGCATATCAACAATTAGCAAAAGAAATAAGTAGAGTTGACATTAGATTATCAACACTCTAATAAGTAGTTACAAATGAGATTAATATTGGGATATAATGAGAGTGCTAACAAAAATGCCGAGAAGTTGACAGCAGATGAAGATGTACAAGATGAAATTATAATATATAAAGCACCTTCAGCAATCACTGCTGGGGTCATCCAGGATGATATTGCACCAAGCACGGGTGAAGAATATCTTGCAAATAGTGTATCACCGGATGACGAAGGTATAGACCAAAAAGCACTAGCAAAAGATAAGACACAACAAGCAACATGTACAGGGAAGCAAATAGATAAGCTAGCAGAGCATGATCAAATGCAGAAAGAAGAGACCCTAGAGCAGTCTGATGAGGTCAGGATATTAATAAATTTGGAGGTATGAGTGTGGAAGAACTTCAAGGCACAAAACCCTAAAGTTAGAACAAATCCATAAACAAATTCATTAACTCGACTAACCTGATTTCAAATCTGGTGGCGAAGATCAAAACCGAGGGGAATTCTGGTATGACATTAAGTTGAACCAGAAGTGTAGTGTTGGTCCCAAAACGTAATATCTCGAGTTGATTGTTCCAGTCCAGCTGCAGGATTAGCAAAAATCAATAATCGATGTTTCAAAATCAAAACCGAAATGAACGTGTTGGAGAATAAGCTCAACGAGTGCGGCGATGGTGGTAGAAGCTTGGAGAAGAGACTCAATGTAGGCTGAACGAGGATGGCGATGGTGGTAGAAGTTTTCCACTTCGTGGTCCTCTTTGGCGCTAGATAGTGTAAGAGAATGAGAGGGGAGCGGCGGGTTGCAGAGAAGGAAGAGAAGAGTTAGGGTTAGAAGAGATGAACGGTTAAAAAAGAAAATGGGGTACATTTACTTAAGGAAAAAATAAAAAAGCCTAGTTACTATCGTGATTTCTCAAAATAGCTTACTAACCAAATTAGCCCATTTTTTTTTAATATTTAACTAATTTATCATCCACCCATTGGGAGAGTCTCCTAATTAAATATTTTACGATTTATATATTAAGTTGTACCTGGGAGATAATGATATAGCAATTGAGATTACACTCAAACTAGTTTAATCCCCGCACCTTGTGTGGGTTTTATTTAAAATAAAAAGTATTTTATTGTTATTTTTATGTATTATGTACCGCACATTTATTTATTTTACATTTAGTTCAAGTTAATTTACTTAAGAACATAAAATTTTATGTTTTAATATCATCATGAATAATGTTTTTCTAATAATACAATATTTATTGAGACTGATTTGGTTCCTATTAATTTAATAATAAAAGATTTTTTGGCTTAATTTTTATTATAAAAAAATTGTCACACAAAATAGAGTCGTTCGAACTAACGTGAGTTGGTTCCTATAAAATTGTTAATTTAATAATAAAAGATTTTTTGGCTTAAAAATAAAGATTTATTAGTTTTAATTGTGGTAGCTCCATTTCAAAAATATTGCATCCACAACGCGCCACGTCATCAACTTGTGCTCTGTTTTAGTATGTATAATAGATTATTTTATTAGTGGTGAATATATCCATTGCCACAATAAAGACATTTGGGTATTGTATTTCACTTTTAATCTATATCTTATATATATTAAAGCAGAAGCCTCTATTGGCACATGTCGCCCCCACGATTAACCTCAGCCCAACGAAATTTTAATGCCATGTGTCGCCCACAGAATTAACGCCAGTCAAAAAAATTTATAAGAAAAGTTGTTAGCAAAATTTGTTTTTAAAGAAATGATAATATCTTTTAAAGTTGTTAGCAAATTTTATTTTTATTTAAATTAAGCCAACAAATGATAAAAGTTAGTTAACAATTTTTTTTTATTTATATAAATTTTTTTTTATGATATTATATCTCAAAGTTGTTAGCAAATCTACATTTAAATATTGTTTTCAGCATATTAAGTTAAAAAATTTAACAAAAAAATCATTCACAAAGTCACGAGATTGCATTCTGTTTAAACATATAATTTTCTTAGTTTCAAAAATTAACCAATCCTCCATTTTGCTTGCTTCATGATTTGTTTCAATCATAATTGTTCTACCTAGCATCAGATTTGACCCTATCTTTTTGGTTATCTATTATCAAACAGTTTTGATTGGCAAATCAACCATATATATTAGTCCCCTCAATCCTTCTTCAACGTCTTAATAAAAGGTATCATCTTCTCCATGTCTTCACACAGTACACTGATTCATATTCTTAGATCTCTTTTTTTTTGCTTCATATATATACATCCTCTTTCAATAGGTTCTCTGATTTCCTTTTGTTGTAAGTTGATGGATTTTTATATATGATTGATTTGTGTTCTATCAACGTTTAATCAAATAAGCATAGGTAAATCAGTGACCATTATTAGCGATGAAGATTTGATTAATAGAAGCCTCGACACCAAATCAATGGGCATCATATCCGTTGAAGCTTATTTCCTATGTGCAGCAGACCGTTGAAGATATCTTCCCTAAATGAATGAGAAGTTTGAAATCCAAAAGGCTGAATGATTCAACTTGGAGACAAACTCCCATGCCTCCTTTGTGAATGTGTATCAGTCTCGGTCTTCTTTTCTGTAAGGATCTGACAATGACTCGGTCAAGTAAGTCATGGTCATCAAACAAGTCCAACCTTAGCCTAGCAACCATCCACGGGCAAATCGTTCCTTAGGTTGCCTCTCATCGGCATATTGGAGGACTTATTGGATGGTTTTAATTGCACCTTCGAGGCTCTTGAGTTCGTTTTTGCAGACTATGAGGATGGTGTACATTTTTTTAGATATGTCTCAGATTTTTAGTGTTTTTGGTTGGAACTTTGTTTTGCTTCATCGAGGAAGGTTTGATCATAGTCTTCTAATTCATGTGCTCAATTTGAAGACCACCTTCTTCAATATGTGTGTATACATTTAGTGAAATAGATCAAGATCAGATAATTTAGAGTGACATAAATTTTGGTGAAAATATATAAATAGTAGAGATTGTAAAGGGTTGTTATAATAGCTTTAAGGAAAGAAAATGATACGTTTGCTTGAATCGGATCGAGTTTGGTACATGATGAAACAACATGTACGTTGCTTCTGTATTCTATTCCTAGCAAGTTCTTTCTAAACGTGTTAATGAAATCACTCTCATATTTCACTAGAACGTACCAAATGTGCATATATTAGCTAATTAAAAAAAATCAGTTAATTATAATTATAAAAATCTTAAGTACTCCAATTCAATAAAAATCTAACTTTAGTAAAACAAAGCTGTTAAAAGAAGTAAAAATAATTAAAATAAATTCATATATTTCACATTAACTTTAAGTTAGTACCAACTCAAAATTTTTTAATATTTTATATTGATTTGTTCCACTCTAAATCATTTTAGATATTGAAATAATAATAGTAATTTGAGATATTTAATTATAGATTCATATTTTTCATCATTTTATATTTTTTAGTTTTCTAAATTTATTTCAAAGATTTAGTTAGTCCAATTTTGTAACTACTCTTTAAATGGAAATTTTCATAAATTCAAATTTATCAGAAATTTTAAAATCCATTTGAGAACAAACTTTTTAAAATATTTAAAATCTGAATTGTAAAAAACGACTTGATATTATTAGTTAGTCTATTTTTTTAAAGTTCTATAATTTTAATTATTTTAAAGTTACAAATATAAATTGTTATAACAAATTATGAGTGAGTCGCTGGAGCTATCTAACGTTGTTCCAACTCAAGGATAAAGCTCTAATTTCATGCAAAAAGGATATATCATGATCGTACTATTAACATTTAATTTGATAATATTTTTGAAGGGATGAATTATTTGCTAACCATACATTTTCTTTATATTCGTAGAATAACGTTATATCTTCACTTTTTTTACCTACAAATATCATCTAATGTTTGTTCAATTTTTATCAAAAATGAATAATTACTTATCAATATATTTATATGTATGTTTAAACTAAGCAATAACAAGAAGTATATATAAAATAACACGGTAATACATCTACCAAATATTTTTCTAAACCCGCACAAGGTGCGGGTATTACACTAGTATCTATTAAAGCAGAAACCTCTATTGCCACGTGTCAACGTCAGGTTTCTCGAAGCTTAAAAAATAATTTTAAAAAGTGATTTCTAAATGTTAATATAAATTGAAAATTGATTTCTAAATTTTTTTAAAAAATATTTAAATAAATATTTTTATAAAATAGTTTTTAAATTTTTACAATTTTTTTCTTACAAACAAGCATATCTTAACAAATCAATTTAAAAATATAGTTAATTAGAAGAGATAAATACTTAAAAGAGAATTAAAAAGAGAAGACTAAGGTAGTAGGGTAACTTTATTTTCTAAAAAACAAACTAGGCCCCCTAATATTAACAATTAAAATAAAAAAGATAAATAAGATGTGAAAAGAATCTTAATTAAGTATTTAAGGTAATAGTTAAAAGAAATATTAATTAGCCTAAAAATAAGGAAACTGTTAATGGAATTTGGTAACAGTTAAAAGATCTTCCAATATCCCATCAATCATCATAAATTTTCAACAAAATCGGATGGGGAGGGGTTGCGAGACAAAGGGAAATTCGGATGGGGAGAGGTTGCGAGAGGACCGGTCGAAGGCTTCCATGATATTTAAGATCCAATCGAGAGAGATCGCACCATCGAGAGGCCATGAGATCGGGAATCTAGGCTTTTCATCGGGAGAAGAGGACGGATTCTCCGGCGACAGACGATGCAGACGAGGGTGATTCCGACGGAATCGTGGTGGATTTGGATCTGAGACGCCATTGAGCCACTACCCAAATCCACCAGCCTTCGACCGGAACTAAGACGCCATTGTTGAAGGAACCCCGCCGCGAGGACCATCGAGGAAGAAGACTCGCCGCCGCCCAGATGATGTACTTGATGAGTTGGAACCAAGTGCTTATGACAAAATTCATTTTTTTCTCAAAAACAAACGAACCAGATGATATTATTTCTATTGCTTCTTGAAAATCAAAGGAGACGAGGATTATCTACAACTTTCTACGGTTGTGGGAGTGTGCGTCTCCCACCCTCCTGCCTCCGAGGGATCTCCGGCGAACTAAAGTGCATATCTGGGGTACAAATCTTCTCCATTTTCTACCGTGATCTGATTCTCATGTGTACACAATATATCCGTCTTTTATTGAATTAAGAACTTTCTTGTGTAAATTACTCCCACTGCATAATTGCTTGTTGCTTGATTGATATTGGCAAATTGAAATCAGTTCTACGAACTACTACGATGTTTGTAAACGACGGACTTATGTAATAAAATCTTGTGTACACGACGGACTTATGTAACCAAACCATGTGTAAATGACGGAATTATGTAAACAAACCATGTGTAAATGACAAACTTATGTAACCAAACTTGTGTAAACGACAGACTTATGTAACAAACCATATGTAAATGTCGGACTTGTGTAACCAGATATTGTGTAAACGACGGACTGATGTAACCAAATCTTGTGTAAACAACGGACTTATGTAACCAAACCATGTGTAAATGACGGACTTTATGTAAACAAACCATGTGTAAATGACGAATTTTGTGTAGCCAGACTTGTGTACACAATATAAACAAACAAAACTTATGTAATTAAAATTATGTATTAACATTATGTAACTGAAATTGTGTATTAATATTGTGTATCATCAAAAGAATACACAAAGTTTAACTAGTCCAGTTGGTATAAAGGTGGGAGGGAGGGAGGGGTTGTCATCCACGGTTCGAATCCTACCTGACGCAATCTTTGAGAGAGAAGAATCTTCTAACTTCCTTAAAATCCTCTCCTTATTTTAATAAATCTTTTTTGTGCAATATAGAGGGGCCTATTTTGTACTCATTATTAACTTGGGGCCCTTTATATGCTCATTGTTACAAAACATACCTACTCCCCCATTTTACCCAATTAAAAATCATAATATTGATTATAATTTTATTTTTCAGAGTATCAAATATTAATATATACATATAAATTTCTAAGTATCAAATATTTATTAAAACTAAACCCGCACAAAGTGCGGGTAATACACTAGTTACTTACTAAAACTAAGGACACTACCGCCACATGTCAATCAACGAGTAATGCCACATAGGATTTTTTGTAAAATATTTACTAAAATGCCATTTTAATTAATCTTTAAAGTAATTCGTAAACTGTTATTATTATTAATTATTTTAATTATAATTTTATAAGGGATCCTAACTAACATAATTTATATTAAAAAAATTAAATTAATTAAAATTTCTTTTTATTAAAATCCCTAAATGTTAGGGGGAAATTGATTCAAATTTCTAACAAATACAATTTATAAAAAAATATTTTCCTATTTTTTAATAGAATTTTATACGTAACATGACTTTTTGGTAAAATATTTAATTACTAAATTGCCATGTTTATTAAGATTTATATTTTAATTAGTAAGGAAAATATCTCATATTAATCTTCTCCTAAAAGTCACCAAATCAGTTCCTATATCATTCGATCATATCTTTTTAACGTAAAATTTCTCACGCAATCTTCTCAGATAAATCTTCTCAAACAAGTTAATATATCTGAAATTTTCAATATATATCAAACACTAAACTTCAAAATATTCAAGAAAGTCATATTCAGGTTGATTAACACTCTAGCAAATCTCGAATTCCATGTTTTGTAATCTTATAAGGCTAGAGAGTGACAAAAGAATCGAAGTAAGTTGTATGTGGGATATGTCATGTTGACCCATCATGATCAGTCTAAGCAGTAGCAAGGAAAACCATCAAAAGGTAATTCATACATAATACTTGAACTTTTATTAAAAGCTCAAATTGTGATATTAGTTTACTGCAATTTTAATTTACAGATGTTGAAGAAGTGCAAAAGAACTGGGCTTTACCTTACAGGTTAGAATTAACGCAAACCCTAATCACCCAATTACAATGTGTACACAAATGCAATTATGTCTAAAAATAGTTTTTTATCGTGGAGGGTATTTCAATAGGAAGAGCACACAACCCCAACAGAAGGTGAGAGAGATGGATGGATTCAAGAGGACCACCATAGACTCGAATCTCGACGACCTAAGATATAATATCCGGAATTTTTATTCCGTTTATTCTGTAATAAACCCGATCTCGATCAGTTGATCTATATCCGTTTACTTAGTTAGACACATTATTATAAAATTTATCATTTTATGTAGATTTCCTTCACATAAAATGATGGAATCCTTTAAAAGTTTATCATTTTATGTAGCTTCCCCTTCACATAAAATGATAGGATCTTTATAAAATTTATCATTTTAGGTAGCTTACCTTCACATAAAATAATAAGTTTAGCCCTAAATTAGAATATGACAAGGTCCGGACAAGTCTGCGACGAAGCTGTGACAAGGTCCAGACAAGTCTGTGACGAAGCTGTGACAAGGCCAGACAGGGCCGTGACGAAGCTGTGACAAGGCCAGACAAGCTGTGACGAGTCTGTGACAAGGCCAGACAAGGCTGTGACGAGTCTGTGACAAGCCCAGACAGGCTGTTGACAGCCCAGCGCCAGCAGCCCAGTCGCCCAGCAGCCTTGTCCGCTCCAGCCAGCAGCCCAGTCGCCCAGCTGCTTGTCCGCTCCAGCCAGCAGCCCAGTAGCCCAGCTGCTTGTCCGCCCAGTCCGCCTGCTTCAGCCCAGCGTCACTCTAGCCAGCGCCAATCCAGCAGCACACTCCAGCCCATTCCGCAGGCCCAACCGGAAGCAAAAAGGAGAAGCAAGCCCAGCTGTGTATAACAGTTTCAACGTGTGATTAATGCTGGGAGAGAGCTGATGCAGTTGCCATAAAAGGCTCCTAAAATCACGCTGAAGGATCTCTCACCTTCCTTCCCTTTCACGTCCACATTCAGAAGACACAATCCCCTCTTTTGCTGATCGAAACCTCCAACGTTACAGCTGCCTCACGTCCCAGCCGGTGCACACAACACTTCTGCGTTCCATCCTTCTACACCACGCCCCAGCCTCCACTTCACTTCTGCGTTTCTTGCCTTCTGCACACGTCCAGTCCAGAAGCAACGTACTTCCCGCAGAATTCTGTGTATTTCGGTAAGGATTAATCTCCCATTCATCTTCACCTCTTAATCTAGTCGTTCATGAATGCCTGCGATAACAACTCCGTCTCGACCATTCCGTGACAGTAGCAAGGCTGGAAGAGTTGGCCAATCCGTGTAGTAGTAGAAGACGCCTCAGCCAGTAGAGGTTGAAGAGGTGAGTCTTTCTGCAGTCCCAATCCTTGCCTCTAGAAGTTAGTGTATAATTTTATGTATGTATACTATTTCCGTAATGTTAGAATGATGAACTGCTGTAGTCGGACTTGAACATAGGTTAGGTTGACCTTGTGTAGCTGCTGGGTATATAGACCGAAGGATAGGAACAAAGGACTGCTGTAAGTATGAAAAACAGAAATAAAAGGGCTGCTGTAATTCATTTTATTTCCTTCAGCTTTTAGGTTACCAACAGCCCATCTTGTCGATCAATTATAAAACGTTTGGATAAAGATCCACCGTTGAATTTTGGATATGTTGTAGACGGATATATGTAGTTTAGCATATTAAAATTTTGGGAGAAATGAACGGTCGGATTGAAAGTTATGAGCTCCCGAAGTTAGGTAGTTGAGCAGTTTTGGTAAACTTGAATTTTGGCTAAGTATAGGATATTAGAGTGAAGGAACCGACTTTGTGAATTATTATAAAAATATCGGCTGAACAGTTTGGAGAAATTCTTTCTTCTAAGGTTAGATAGAACCTCATAGATGATCTAGAGATTTAATTCGGAAATTTTATAAGCTGTTAAGAATTTTATATTTAGAGCCGAAATTAAACCTTTTTCGATTCTTCCGGAAAATAGAAACATAGGAAAAATGTCAGTTTAGAACCAAATAAAATTCTAGGAGTTAGGATATATTTTTAGAACTTCAAATTGGAGTTTAGACATGAATTTTAGGGTTTTCGAGGAAATCGGAACCAAGGGTAAAATGGTCATTTTACCCTAAAACTAGTACTGTAACTAGTACATCTTAATACCTTATTTGATCTTAGAAGTTTTAGACTTCTATCTACGTAAAAGTGTGCTAATACACTTATCGCCTTTGACAGGCAACTGAGTGGTTACAGTTTACAGAGCGAGTGGTTTATAAAAAGTCGAGCGTTATAACAGGTAAGTCCTTTGGGCTTACTTAGCTGACTACTAAATATGAGTATAAATGATGATGGTGGTGTGTGATTGACATGTTAGAGAGATAGGTTGTGATATATAATTACCGACCTATGTTTTGGCCTAAGAGTAACGGGCGGTGGCATTCTGCTCAGTAGCTCGCGGGGCGCTGGGGGTTTCTTTCGGGACTAGTCCACACATGGTTTGTAGTGATGCTACCAAAGGAAGTCAGCTAGACCTACACCAGTTGGATAAGGAACGGAGGCGAGAACTAATAATAGTTCTCGTGCCACAACTTAAATTGAATAATGTGAATCACTAAAATAATAGATAATAATTGGTTGAGTGCCAGCATGATGTTTGTTTAATTTTGTTGCTGCTTGTGTATGTGCTGTTATCATTTTGCTTATATTTGGTTAGTTAGCTAACTGTGGATATGTTGTTTAGATTTGACACAGGTTAGAGCAGATGCCGAGTGATCCAGATGGTAGTGGTCAGCCGGGGTGTCGTACTTTAGGACGTTTTGCAGTTTTTGCATTTGTGGGTTTTACAGTTGAACATTGTTTCCTTTCGTACTTTGTTTTATTACTTTTCCGGCTGTAGTTGATCTGGTCACATTCATGCATTGATAAAAACTATTTTATGATTTCTGGTTTTTCCTTATCTGTGCCTTGTTGTAAGATCACGTTAAGTTGTTGTCAAACTAAGGTCGGGACCCACTGTGCGGTCCTAACCAGTAACTCCCTAAGTTGTAAAATTTGGGGTGTTACAACATGGTATCAGAGCTCTAGGTTGGCAACAATGGCACTTGAATCTTCTAAAAAGGTCATATAAGTAAATAAACAGAACCCGAAAAGGGTCTGAGTTTTCCAAAGAAAATTTTTAGTTTTAAAATGCATACAGAGTCGGGTTGGGATAGAAAGTACGGACGACCACCACTACCTCTGCGGATCTCGGTAATCTTAGAATATTTATAGACTTGTACTTTATGATAGATTAGCTAGTTTATAACTGTAGTTATTACTATTCGTACAGATGGCACGTACTAGGGCTGCACAAGTGACTGGCCGAGGTAGGGGTCGTCCCCCCCTTCCCCCAGTCAGACAGGATCGAGCTGATAGCACCCCTACTGTTAGAGGGCGTGGTCGTGTGGGTAGACCTCCACTAGGGAGAGGTCGAGGACGAGTTCCTCGAGATGACCCACCTGCAGCAAGCGTACCAGAGGTTGCTGTAGAGGAAGTAGCTGAGAGTGTAGGCCCCGAGGTCAGGCCTGTGACCGCCGCTAGGTCTGGAGCGCAAGGAGCTCGTTCTACTGAGTCGGGACGTGTCTCTATTGGAGCATCGGAGTATAGGGAGTTCAGAGCCTATGTTGAGCGCAGGGAGGAAGCTGCCAGAGTGGAGAGGCTTACTCAGGTACCACCAGTGGCACCGGCTAGGTCAGCTCAGGTGACACAGGGAGTGTCTCAGGTGCCGGCTGTATCTGAGAGGAGGGTTGATGTTGATAGAGCACCTACTAGGGTCAGAGCACCGAGACCGGACGAGTGGTTGAAGGCTTTCAACTCTCAGAAGGTCCCCTCATTCAGCGGAGAGATAGGGCTAGAGGTGGAGCACTGGATAGGGAAGATTGAGACTGCTTTGGAGGCAATACGTTGCCCCGTGGACCGACAGGTAGATTTGATACAGACTTGCTTCACAGATGATGCTCATTCATGGTGGCGTACCATTCGTGGCCGAGTCACCAGCTGGGAGCAGATGAAGAACATTGTTAGAGACAGGTACTGCCCAGTTTCGCTGAGGAGGGAGAGATTCCAGGATTTCATTGAGGCGTGATTTGAGGATATCCCGATTGCTGCAGCCATAAAGAAGTTTCAGAAGGAGTTGACTTTGCTTGGACCATCTGCACCTCCAGAAGAGCAGCATGTTTATCTTTTCTCCAGGAGGTTGAGAGAGAGTACCCGATCCTACCTGGCTGGATTCCGCTGTGAGACCTTGTCTGATTATCAGGATAGGGCCTCTGCTTATGAGAGAGATAGGCCAGCTTCTAGGAAAGCAGCACAGTCTAGTGGGCCGGATAAGCGGCAGAGGACAGGACATGCTGGTAGCAGTGGAGCAGTAGCAGGTTATGGTAGAGGACAGACTCAGGGGAAGTCCAGCTACCACTCTACAGTTCGGACTCCCAGTGGAGATCGACAGTGCTTTAACTGTGGTGGCCGTGATCACATTAAGCCGGACTGCCCGAAACCACCGGTCACTTGCTTCACTTGTGGGAAGCCGGGACACAGGGCTACTTTCTGCCGTCAGGGCAAGGCTTCTTCTCAGCAGGGATCTTCTCCTGCAGGTGCGGAGAAGAGTGTACAGAGACCCCCTCAGTACCGAGCTCCGAGTCAGCAGCAGCAGCAGTACCGGGCTCCAGGACATCTTGCTTCATACAGTACTGCACAGGGATCAGGTCGTGGCAGAGGACGTGGTAGTACCACTGACACCAGAGGAGGACCATCGAGAGTGTTTGAGCTGAGGAACACTGAGCAGCCTGCAGCACCTGCGACCACATGTACTATTTGGATCCATGACTTACCTGTGCGCGTTTTATTTGATACGGGTTCCACGCACTCCTTTATATCAGATGCATGTGTAGATAGGTTGTCCTTAGCTACAGTAGAGGGTGTACCTTTTGTGGTTGGGTTACCAGATGGGGGTAAGGTTAGAGGATCTCGAGAGATTTATGACTGCCCTATTCACTTGGGAGGCCGGATTTGGTTAGTAAATTTTCTAGTCATGCCCCTAGCACATGAGGACGTGATATTAGGGATAGATTGGATGACTAGACATGGAGCCGTCTTGGATATTGGTAGGAGGACTGTGACTGTTGCCACGGAGGAGGGCCACAGAGTTATATTCCGAGGTTGGGACCTCGGAAAGTCCGGCTCAGTCATCAGTGTAGTGAGGGCAGCCAGATTGATAGCACAGGGTTGCGAGGCCTTCTGGTGTTATGCCATGAAGGAGCGCAGGAGCCTGACAGTAGAGGAGATACCAGTCGCATGCGAGTTTGCAGAGGTCTTCAGGGACGACTTACCAGGGCTACCTCCATAGAGGAGTGTGGACTTTAGCATCGAGTTAGAGCCGGGCACGAGACCGATCTCGAAGGCCCCGTACCGCATGGCCCCGATAGAGCTGCTTGAGCTGAAGAAGCAGTTAGAGGAGTTAGCAGAGAGGGGCTTCATACGCCCTAGTGTTTCTCCCTGGGGCGCACCAGTGTTGTTTGTGAGGAAGAAGGATGGATCGATGAGACTGTGTATCGACTACAGGGAGTTGAACAAGGTCACCATCAAGAATAAGTACCCACTACCTCACATAGATGATCTGCTGGACCAGCTGCATGGAGCGTCAGTGTTCTCGAGGATAGATTTGAGATCGGGTTATCACCAGCTGAGGGTGAGAGATCAGGACATACCTAAGACGGCATTCCGGACTAGGTATGGTCATTATGAGTTTGTAGTGATGCCATTCGGGCTCACTAACGCGCCAACAGTATTTATGGAGTTGATGAATGGGATTTTCATCGACTTCTTAGACCAGTTTGTAGTGGTCTTCATCGACGACATTCTAGTTTACTCTAGAAGTCGAGAGGAGCATGCCGGGCACTTGAGGACAGTGCTGCAGATTCTACAGGATAGTCAGCTATATGCTAAACTATCCAAGTGTGAGTTCTGGATGTCAGAGGTGGCATTCCTTGGCCATGTAGTGACTGCTGAGGGGATTAAGGTCGACCCGGCGAAGATTGAGTCAGTGTCTTCTTGGCAACCTCCGAAGAATGTGAAGGAGGTTCGCAGTTTCCTTGGATTGGCAGGGTATTACCGTCGGTTTGTGGAAGGGTTTTCCCTGATCGCCCGACCACTTACTTCCCTCCTAAGGAAGACTACTCGGTTCGTATGGTCTGAGCCGTGTCAGCAGAGTTTTGATGAGCTGAAGAGGAGATTGACGTCTGCTCCGATCTTAGCACAACCTGAGGGTACAGAGGACTTTGTAGTGTACAGTGACGTATCCAAGCTGGGCTTGGGGTGTGTCTTGATGCAGAGGGGTAAGGTTATAGCATATGCGTCTCGACAACTGAAGACGTATGAAGAGAACTACCCCACTCATGACTTGGAGTTAGCAGCAGTAGTGCACGCTCTTAAGATCTGGCGTCATTATCTCTATGGAGCGACCTGTAAGATCTTCACAGACCATAAGAGTCTGAAGTACATATTCACTCAGCGGGAGTTGAATAACCGCCAAAGACGGTGGTTAGAGTTGATCAAGGATTTTGACCTTGAGATTCTTTACCACCCTGGAAAGGCGAATGTAGTTGCTGACGCTTTGAGTCGGAAGACACCTCAGGAGAAGGCGATAGCTCGGTTGACAGTACAGCCACAGTTACAGAGAGACTTAGCTTGGTTGGAGGTAGAGATCCAGTTCCCCGATACAGCTCATCAGTTAGCCACCTTAGAGTTACTTCCTGACCTGTTGGGTGAGATCCGGCAGAAGCAGGAGACCTGTCCGACTTTGACCCGGATCCAAGACCGGATGTCACGAGATGAGGCACCTCAGTTCACTATTGGTGCCGATGGAGTGATGAGACGACAGGACCGTGTCTGTGTGCCATCAGACAGTGAGCTGAGACAGAGAATACTAGGTGAGGCTCATGCTACCCCTTACTCCGTACATCCAGGAGCGAGTAAGATGTATAAGGACGTGAGACGTTCCTTCTGGTGGGGTGGTTTGATGCCCGATGTGGCCCGATATGTAGCCCAGTGTGTGACCTGTCAGCAGGTCAAGATTGAGCACCGTAGATCCGGAGGAGAGCTACACCCACTTCCAGTACCACATTGGAAGTGGGAAGACATTTCTATGGATTTCGTCACCGGATTGAGGCTCAGCAGAGGTTTTGATGCCATTTGGGTAGTAGTAGACCGTCTGACGAAGACCGCACGTTTCATTCCGATTAAGGAAACGTGGCCGGTAAGTCGCCTAGCAGAGGAGTTCACCAGGCATATTGTGAGACTCCATGGAGTACCGAGGACTATTGTCTCCGACAGGGATGGACGTTTTACCTCGAGGTTCTGGCAGCAGGTACATACTGCTCTGGGGACGAGTCTTCACTTTACCACTACTTACCATCCGCAGACAGACGGTCAGTCAGAGAGGACCATCCAGACCTTAGAGGACATGTTGCGGGCATGTGTGCTAGATTGGGGACAGGTATGGCCAGATCACCTCCCACTAGTAGAGTTTTCATATAATAACAGCTGGCATGCGTCTATTGGGATGGCACCTTACGAGGCTTTGTACGGACGGAGATGTCGTACGCCGCTATGTTGGGATGAGCCCAGCAAGGCTGATGGAGTTGTACCAGATCAGATACAGGACGACATCGCCCGGATCGCCTTAGTCCGGGAAAGGATGTTAGCAGCTCAGAGTCGTCAGAAGTCCTACGCCGACAAAAGGCGTCGACCTTTAGAGTTTAGAGTAGGTGCACAGGTGTGGTTGAGAGTGTCACCTACGAGAGGAGTTAGACGTTTCGGCATTAAGTGGAAGCTGAGTCCCCGGTATGTCGGTCCATTTGAGATCGTAGAGAGAGTCGGAGAGGTTGCCTACCGACTAGCACTGCCACCGAGATTGGAGGGAGTACACCCGGTTTTTCATGTATCTCAGCTGCGAGAGTACATACCGGATCCTAGACACGTCATCAGTCACGAGGATCTGATAGTTGAGCCAGACCACACTTTTGTGGAGTATCCAGTAGCCGTCCTAGAGCGTAGCATTAGGCGCCTGCGTTCTAAGGAGATACCGATGCTGAGGATTCAGTGGTCTAGACGAGGAGTTGATGAGGCTACCTGGGAGACAGAGGAGAGTATTAGACGTAATTACCCTGAGTTCTTTGCGGAGTTAGCCGCTACCTCAATACCGACGGGTTAGTACTGAGATGATACTTTATATGATTTCTGTGATTATATGTTTAAATGATTGTTTATGTTTATGTGCTTAATGGCGTGAGTAGTTGCATGCTAGAATATAACTCTTGAGGGGAAATGTTTGGGTAGATACCTTATTCTAAGTTTCGGGACGAAACTTATTTTAAGGGGGTA
The DNA here is from genome assembly GCA_033239125.1 of Fagopyrum homotropicum. Classification (NCBI taxonomy): domain Eukaryota; kingdom Viridiplantae; phylum Streptophyta; class Magnoliopsida; order Caryophyllales; family Polygonaceae; genus Fagopyrum; species Fagopyrum homotropicum. The sequence continues at coordinate 11,834,955 of BSWB01000001.1, forward strand.
CTGATGTAATATCCGGAATTTTTATTCCGTTTATTCTGTAATAAACCCGATCTCGATCAGTTGATCTATATCCGTTTACTTAGTTAGACACATTATTATAAAATTTATCATTTTATGTAGATTTCCTTCACATAAAATGATGGAATCCTTTAAAAGTTTATCATTTTATGTAGCTTCCCCTTCACATAAAATGATAGGATCTTTATAAAATTTATCATTTTAGGTAGCTTACCTTCACATAAAATAATAAGTTTAGCCCTAAATTAGAATATGACAAGGTCCGGACAAGTCTGCGACGAAGCTGTGACAAGGTCCAGACAAGTCTGTGACGAAGCTGTGACAAGGCCAGACAAGGCCGTGACGAAGCTGTGACAAGGCCAGACAAGCTGTGACGAGTCTGTGACAAGGCCAGACAAGGCTGTGACGAGTCTGTGACAAGCCCAGACAGGCTGTTGACAGCCCAACGCCAGCAGCCCAGTCGCCCAGCAGCCTTGTCCGCTCCAGCCAGCAGCCCAGTCGCCCAGCTGCTTGTCCGCTCCAGCCAGCAGCCCAGTAGCCCAGCTGCTTGTCCGCCCAGTCCGCCTGCTTCAGCCCAGCGTCACTCTAGCCAACGCCAATCCAGCAGCACACTCCAGCCCATTCCGCAGGCCCAACCGGAAGCAAAAAGGAGAAGCAAGCCCAGCTGTGTATAACAGTTTCAACGTGTGATTAATGCTGGGAGAGAGCTGATGCAGTTGCCATAAAAGGCTCCTAAAATCACGCTGAAGGATCTCTCACCTTCCTTCCCTTTCACGTCCACATTCAGAAGACACAATCCCCTCTTTTGCTGATCGAAACCTCCAACGTTACAGCTGCCTCACGTCCCAGCCGGTGCACACAACACTTCTGCGTTCCATCCTTCTACACCCACGCCCCAGCCTCCACTTCACTTCTGCGTTTCTTGCCTTCTGCACACGTCCAGTCCAGAAGCAACGTACTTCCCGCAGAATTCTGTGTATTTCGGTAAGGATTAATCTCCCATTCATCTTCACCTCTTAATCTAGTCGTTCATGAATGCCTGCGATAACAACTCCGTCTCGACCATTCCGTGACAGTAGCAAGGCTGGAAGAGTTGGCCAATCCGTGTAGTAGTAGAAGACGCCTCAGCCAGTAGAGGTTGAAGAGGTGAGTCTTTCTGCAGTCCCAATCCTTGCCTCTAGAAGTTAGTGTATAATTTTATGTATGTATACTATTTCCGTAATGTTAGAATGATGAACTGCTGTAGTCGGACTTGAACATAGGTTAGGTTGACCTTGTGTAGCTGCTGGGTATATAGACCGAAGGATAGGAACAAAGGACTGCTGTAAGTATGAAAAACAGAAATAAAAGGGCTGCTGTAATTCATTTTATTTCCTTCAGCTTTTAGGTTACCAACAGCCCATCTTGTCGATCAATTATAAAACGTTTGGATAAAGATCCACCGTTGAATTTTGGATATGTTGTAGCCGGATATATGTAGTTTAGCATATTAAAATTTTGGGAGAAATGAACGGTCGGATTGAAAGTTATGAGCTCCCGAAGTTAGGTAGTTGAGCAGTTTTGGTAAACTTGAATTTTGGCTAAGTATAGGATATTAGAGTGAAGGAACCGACTTTGTGAATTATTATAAAAATATCGGCTGAACAGTTTGGAGAAATTCTTTCTTCTAAGGTTAGATAGAACCTCATAGATGATCTAGAGATTTAATTCGAAAATTTTATAAGCTGTTAAGAATTTTATATTTAGAGCCGAAATTAAACCTTTTTCGATTCTTCCGGAAAATAGAAACATAGGAAAAATGTCAGTTTAGAACCAAATAAAATTCTAGGAGTTAGGATATATTTTTAGAACTTCAAATTGGAGTTTAGACATGAATTTTAGGGTTTTCGAGGAAATCGGAACCAAGGGTAAAATGGTCATTTTACCCTAAAACTAGTACTGTAACTAGTACGTCTTAATACCTTATTTGATCTTAGAAGTTTTAGACTTCTATCTACGTAAAAGTGTGCTAATACACTTATCGCCTTTGACAGGCAACTGAGTGGTTACAGTTTACAGAGCGAGTGGTTTATAAAGAGTCGAGCGTTATAACAGGTAAGTCCTTTGGGCTTACTTAGCTGACTACTAAATATGAGTATAAATGATGATGGTGGTGTGTGATTGACATGTTAGAGAGATAGGTTGTGATATATAATTACCGACCTATGTTTTGGCCTAAGAGTAACGGGCGGTGGCATTCTGCTCAGTAGCTCGCGGGGCGCTGGGGGTTTCTTTCGGGACTAGTCCACACATGGTTTGTAGTGATGCTACCAAAGGAAGTCAGCTAGACCTACACCAGTTGGATAAGGAACGGAGGCGAGAACTAATAATAGTTCTCGTGCCACAACTTAAATTGAATAATGTGAATCACTAAAATAATAGATAATAATTGGTTGAGTGCCAACATGATGTTTGTTTAATTTTGTTGCTGCTTGTGTATGTGCTGTTATCATTTTGCTTATATTTGGTTAGTTAGCTAACTGTGGATATGTTGTTTAGATTTGACACAGGTTAGAGCAGATGCCGAGTGATCCAGATGGTAGTGGTCAGCCGGGGTGTCGTACTTTAGGACGTTTTGCAGTTTTTGCATTTGTGGGTTTTACAGTTGAACATTGTTTCCTTTCGTACTTTGTTTTATTACTTTTCCGGCTGTAGTTGATCTGGTCACATTCATGCATTGATAAAAACTATTTTATGATTTCTGGTTTTTCCTTATCTGTGCCTTGTTGTAAGATCACGTTAAGTTGTTGTCAAACTAAGGTCGGGACCCACTGTGCGGTCCTAACCAGTAACTCCCTAAGTTGTAAAATTTGGGGTGTTACATAAGAAGATGCCTAAGTTGTTCCCGGTTCATGGCGACGAGAAGGTGAACGATGGTGCAATTCAATTCTATGAGTTTTTGAGAGGAATTGGGCTTGAAAGATATGGTGTTACTGTTTGAATTGTTTGCATATAGGATCATGGAGTGCATGCAATTTGTAATGGTGACTGCTCTCATGCTTAATTAGCGAGATAGTTAATTTATCTCTATCAAAGAGGAAGAGGACTTAAGTAATGTTGTGTGTTCATCAGTGGCTTAATTAATATCTATCAATCCCACCAAAAAAAATTAGTGTCTACCATTATTGATAATTATTCATTTGTCACCAGCCCTCTAATCAGTTCTTTATCATACTACTCAGTAACTCAAATATGCTAAATATGAGATCTTTTTAGTCATTGATTGGATTGTAAAAGATCATGGAGTTCGGGCAATTTTGAATTTTAAGTTTTCAACTTTAAGTTATTCAATTTAAAATATTAATTATTTTAAATAAATAATTTAACATATCAAAATTTTAAAAAATAAAGTTTGTACGTTATTTGTCAAAATTTGTATAAAAAAAAAAGTAAAAGTCAAAATTTTAATTTTGTACCTATTTCTTCAAATTTGAACCTACCCACATTTTTGGTGCATAATTTGACTTACACAATTTTAGTCCAATACTATTTAACTTTATATTTGATGCAAAATAAAAAAATGACCAGTTCATTAATTTAAATTTTTTTTAAAAAAAATCAGCAGTTTAAATAACTTTTTTGCTAAAATTTAAAAGAAAAGAGTAATATAATTAATGTAAAGTAGGTGTAATCAGCCGTTTAAAATCAGTCGTTAAATAATTTTTGTAGTTAATAATTCGATCTTATCTTTGATCGATTCTTATCTCTATCAATTAGAGATTTAAAAGGATTTTTTTTTTGGCGTTTTCTTCTTCTTTTTTAAGCCACTACATTTTATTTTGTTTACTAAAAATTAATGAAAACTAAAAAATGTTCAACAAATGTACAAAACTTTCGATTCAACCATGAAAATCATATATACTTTAAGGGCATGTGCAACAGATTCTTCAAAAAAACTCTAAAATGGAGAATTTTTTTCTATTTTCTCAAAAAAGTTTTTGTCTAAAACCCAGTAGTTTCTTCAAAATAGGGAGTAATGAATTTATTTATGACAAAAATGCTCTAAATAACACAAACTTTGCTCCTATTGCGGAAGGTGACACGAACTTTTAAAATTGCGAAAAAAAACACGAACTATAGAGGGGTGTTGCACTTTTTAGCACCGGTAGTTAATCCGTTACAAAAATATTAGACATTTTATAATTTGTTATAGTTTGGTAAGATATAAATTTAAAAAAGGAAACCAAATAATTAAAAAAAGGAAATAGTATACATTTTACTTTGATAGGATAAAATTAATAAAAAGGAATACAAATAATAAAAATTTATAATTTATTTGCAGTAAATTACTTAAATTACATAAACTATAAATTATAAAATAAAAATATATTTTTTGTGCTTTGCTTTTTTCTTTCTTTTATATGAAATATAAATATCAAACATAAACAAATATTTATGACCTATAAGAAAAGCTTAAAAAATATTTTTTTATTTTATAATTTGTAGCTTATGTAATTTAAGTAATTTGTTGTAAACAAGTATACATTTTTATTATATGTTTTTCTATTTTATAATTCTTATCCTACCAACTTTTAAAACTTATAATATTTTTTTACTTATTATACTTTTTCTTTTTTTTTTTTCTTATGTAAAACATAAAGCTAAATTTTTTGTACACATTTTCACTATTTTTTTAATTTATATCTTGCCAAACTATAACAAATTATAAATGTCCAACATTTTTTTAATGGATTAATTACTGGTGTTAAAAAGTGCAACACCCCCTATAGTTCGTGTTTTTTGCTGCAATTTTAATAGTTCGTGTCACCTTCCGCAACAGTAGCAAATGTTGGGTTATTTAGAGCATTTTTGCCTTTATTTATTTATAGAAACTGTCAAAATTTGTTCATGGGTTGAATTTTGAGAAACTCCTTCTTATTGCAAATATAGGGAAATGAAGACATATTTTTTCCAAATCCACTATTTTAGAGTAATCATTGTTAAGATATATTAAATGTTGTTTTTTTTACTATTTTTTAATAATATTTGATACGTAAATCAATATCTATAAAGCTGATGTGACACTCTAACGTTTTTTCTCGAATTAAATTTTTTACTAAATCACAAATTAAGCTAAAATTTTTTATTTTATTAAAAAGAATATTTAAAATATAAATGAAAAAAAATAAAATTCGTCCAAAAACTCATAGAAGTTTTGAAAAATATGTATGATTTGCTAATTAGAAAAACCTTTTTTATTAAATCAAAAATATAAATGTTTTAAAAATTCATCAAAAAAATCAAATCAGTTTTAAAAATATATTTGTTAAATGAAAAATATATTTGTTAATTAATAAATTTTTTTCATTAAATGAAAAATATATTTGTTAAATTTTAAATTTGTCAGAAAAAATCAAGACTGATTAAAAAAATATGTACAATTTGTTAAGTAATAAATAAAAATATAAAATATCATCCACAAATTTATTTCTAAAACAAAATAAAATTTTTAAATGTAAAATATAAGCCGAACGATTTTTCAATATGAAGATTACATCAATAAAATCTTAACCAAAAATATCATTCATGGTGCCGTTTAACTCAAATTCATTTCGTAATAAATAAATCTAAATTTTAAAATATAAGTTGAATGCTTTAGTATAAAGATTAATCAAATCTTAAGCGAATCAAACAAAACTTATCAGATAAACTTCTTATACAAATCTTCTCGAGCAATCAAACAAAACTTATCGGATAAACTTCTTATAAAAATCTTCTCGAGCAAGCAATACACAATTTTGTCTTCAATTTTTCTATGTATAAGGATCACCTAATTGCTCAATATTCATCTATCTCGCACGTATTTACCAATATGAAAAATCATAATCATTTTGTCATTGATCGAAGGTAATTCTTTCAGTTTTAGATTTCATCTTCTTTATTGATAATATTCATATGCTTATTTTTGTTTCGGAATGATCTATCGATATGTGTCTCATAAGCAGTAGATGAGTGTGAATTGGAGATCGGGTAGAGGGCAAAGTTTCTCATATCGACTCGAATCACCCATTAAACCTTTGGATTATCTCACAATTTCTCTTTTTTAATAATTAATGAGCTTGATAAATTGGTTAGATATTTTGCACAGTACGGGTATTTTAATGAAAATTGTTTTTTCTTTGTAGGTGAGAGGAATTCGGTAACATCGTAGTCCTTCCGGGATCTTCCTTTAAAAATCTCGTGGAACTCAATATGTAGTATAATTTGGCTTGTTGTTGCTAAATGTCCAATTTAACAGATGCATGTCACGAAAAAAATTTATATTAATTGTTGATTAAGTATGATGTAATTATAATATATATTTTTATTTATTGAAAAACAAATGAAATCAAACAGGTCACGAAAAAATTTCTTTTTAATAATTGATTAATGAAATTTCAATTATAAGATATATTATTATTTATTAAAAAAAAACAAAACCCGTGCTTGGCACGGGCACTGAACTAGTTTTATAAACATACAAAGATAAAAGGGATTGATTCAAGTAAAATATATTATTTTGGTGTCGAGTGATAAATTGTAGGGAAATTTCGGATGGTACCCTTGTGGTTTGGGGTGTTTCGGATTTTACCCAACAGTTTTTTCAAGTTCGGATGATACCCTTAAGTTTATAATGTTTTCCGGATTTTGCCCAAATTCATTAAATTTTTTTTAAAATCTATTCAAAAATACAAAAGAAGACAAACTAAAATTAAAAAACAAATAAAAATAGAAAGAATGATTTATTTATTTTAAAACTAAAGTAAAATAGTAACTTTTTTTATAAAATTTTTTTTATATTCATTTAAAAAAATAATTAATTAGATAATTTTTAAAAACTTCAAAAAAATCAGTTTTTATTTTATTTTATAAATAAATAAATTGGGTTAGCATTTTTTAACAAAATCTAAAAAATATAAGTGTTATACTTTATTAAAAATAAATAAAATTGGAATATGCTATGCTATTAAACTCAACTTTCCAACTATGCTTTGAATTACTAGTTCTTGCTATTATTTAAGCACGAGTTTTTGGATGATTAGCTTGCCCAAACATAACCTTGTGAGCGTTCTAGTCTATGGACATGCATTTTCATGTGTCCATTATTTCTTATTTGTGAGATCACTAACATGTTTAGTTTCTTTTAAAACTTGTAACTGACTATCTTTCAAAACTATGTGCATATTTGACTATCTTTCAAAATTACACGCTTATTTGATTCTATATGTTTAATATTTAAATTATTGAGACCCTCTTCGATAAGTCTATGTGACTTTTACCACCTTTATATTATCCATTTCTTGACTTTATTTTTCCTACATCATATGTAGGGGGGAAAATATCGAAAACCTAAGGAGTAAAACCTACGCTATCCTTATTCCGTAGCCACTAGTATAAACCGGCACTTTTTTGAAAATAAAAATCAGTTTTGTGGTTTAGACCACGGTTTTAAGATTATTTCGAAAATCGAACCAAAACTTATTATTTAAAATATGCAAATCTAAAACCGAAGCTAAATTGTCAATTAACAGTTCGATTGGATAAACCTAATCTAACATCTTCAGTCCTACTTAAACTAACCTTTTGAATACCTCATTCTAATATTCTATAACCAAACACACCCTAAAGACTAGGGTTGTAATATGAGACAAGCTACTCGGGCTCGGCTCGTCAAAAGCTCGGCTCGAGCTCGTTCATTTTCTAAATGAGCCAAACTTGAGCACGTTTTAAAGCTCGTATAATTTTTAGGCTCGGCTCGGGCTCGGCTCGTTTATAAACAAGCCGAGCTTGAGCATGTCAAAGCTCGGCTCGTTCGGGTAAAGCTCGGCTCGTTCGGCTAAAATAACACTATAGGAACATTATTTTAGCCGAGCTACTCGGGCTCGGCTCGGGCTCGGCTCGTCAAAAGCTCGGCTCGAGCTCGTTCACTTTCTAAATGAGTCAAGCTTGAGCACGTTTTAAAGCTCGTATAAATTTTAGGCTCGGCTCGGGCTCGGCTCGTTTATAAACGAGCCGAGCTTGAGCATGCCGATGCTCGGCTCGTTCGGCTCGTATTACACACCTACTAATGACGAAGATAACGAGCTAATGAAGTAATAAACTACTATTAAGCGATTTCCGTACGTTCATATGTTAAACAGTAAAAGGCTCGCCGCCCTATCTCCGCTAAAAGCCTAAAACCCCACAGCCCGTTTACGTCACACCGTTGTTGAAATCTCTCTCGCCGTTGTCCTCGCCGACGGCTGGGTCTCGTACGCTCCTTTGACTTGCAGGTATATTACTTGTTCTCAGCCTCCCTATTTCCATGTAAATATCAGATCTATATGCTTGATTGGATTGGAAATACGACTTTTGATCAATTATCTGTTATTCGAGTCGATCCATTAGGTTTCGCTACCTTATCTGGTTGATGCTTTTAACTGATTGTGATCATGAGTCCAATAGCTTAGGGTTTAAAGAGAACTTCGTTCGATTTCTTATGCCAAATTCAGTTGAGGTTCGATGATGGACGTTCGGCTAACAGGCTCGTTCGCTCCTCTCAGCCTTTCACAACCCCGTCCTTCCAGAAATGAAATCATTTGTGAAATTTGTTTCTGATCAATTGATGTTAATTGTTCAGTGGTGGAAAAATTGTTGAACCTGATCTATATCTGCATTTGAGCTGAAATTGATCTACATTTGAGCTAAAACAAGGTTTTGATTGGATTTTCTGATCCATCCACTTTTTCCTGCCAAAATGACCATGTTGCTAGAGTATAACTAGCTGTCTTTTCCATGATTCCCCTTATATAGTTTTGGAAAATGTATTTTATCTTGCAAATTTCAAAAAAGGATATATTATGATATCCGCAAACACTCGTTACAGTGTAAAGAGGTGGATAAGTGTGTTTTCTTGTTTGTTTTGTTCATGTTCTTACATAACTCATGAGTCATGACTGATGACCCGAGAAATTAATTTCTGCCTGGGTGATGTGTTGCCAGCTACTACGAATCTAATACACTCAACTTATTAAATAGCCTGCCATGAACTCGCATAGAAAAGGTATTAAGACGTTAATGGAAGTTCTGCAGCTGAACGAGTCCCTTGTTCTTATTTTTTCCAATGAAATGTAGGTCCTGTGCGGCTAAGTCTTAAGGCGTTAGCTCATTTCAATATTGCATGGACCTAAACCAAGTTTGAGGATCCAATTCATATATTTCGTAAAATTACTGGTGAAGGCATATTTATACTGGTTTAGATGTTAATCCAACATATATATTTATATATAATATAGCTGAGAGTTAGCATCTTCTTCCCTTCTGCACCCTTCTAATAGAGTATTCATGCTAGATTTTTTGTTCTTTATGATCATGGATATTCTCAACTTGTTTATGGGAATCATTTAACTTCAGTTCATGTCACTGAGTGAGTCATTTGTTTCCATAATTTGACAGAAATTTTGCAGTACAACAGAATCAAGTTGACTGTACAATGGAGTTAGCGGATAGAGCCGTTGGTTTAATACTGACTTGTGCAAGTTTATCCATATTTACGTACTATACGTTTTGGGTTATCATCCTAGTAAGTTAGAAGTAACCTTCAATTTGACTTCCCTGGCTATTTTTAATCTTGTATTTAAGTAGAATTTGCTCACCTGTGTTTTCGGGCATTTTGCAGCCTTTTGTAGAGGATGACCACTTTATCCACAAGTACTTTCTACCTCAAGAATATGCAATACTGATTCCTGTTTTTGCTGGGGTGGCGCTTCTCTGCTTCCTGTGTCTATTTATTGGAAGTGTCATGCTCAAATCAAAGAAGAAGAAAAATTAGGATGAATGTAATTTTTCTCCATCCTTCATTATAGGTTTGACATTCACGTCTATACTTTTAGCTTGACTTCCTTTATAACCTTTTTAACAAGTTGCCTCTCCTACCATAAATGAAGATTTTACATTTGGTTTACTTTGGATCTCCAGAATCTTTGCCTCATTATGCACTGTGGTTCATTTTTTTGCTGTTTAAAATCTTACTGGATGATCGAGCTGAACCAATGCTATGCAACACTATTTGTTGGTTGGATACATAATTTTTGTTGATAAACAAAGTCATATTCCCTTTTGTCCTATAGCTATGTTTCGGAGATAGGTCCCTTTCAAGGAAGGGCTCATTTCATTGATTCCCTTTGCCCTCTGCATATTTGCATCTTTATCTTTTATCGTGTAGAATTATTTGCAGTTCTTGATCTAGCCAATCTGTAAATGTTAATTGAACTTGAGCCTTCATCTTTCTCTATCGGGTGAAGGTGAAGTATGGATCAACTGAAGCTAATAGAAATAGAACAGGGGAGTTTAGGAGTTGGTTGAAGCCTCTCATCCTATTTTGCTTACTCTTTGCTTGACTATCAATGTTTCTTGCTTTCAAAATGGTAGAAACTAGCTTTGGCTGTATTGAGTAATGTCGGTACGCTGCAGTACTGTATCCTGGACAAAACTCCTAACATGGCTAAATGCAGAGACTGAACACCCTCCAAAACTCCTAACATGGCTAAATGCAGAGACTGAACACCCTCCATGCTGGCTTGATTGGCTCACCAATGGTAACCAGAAAAAGCATGCTTACACCATGTTCATCCATCACATATCAAGAGCTCCTCTTGCTGTCTAGTTCGGGATTTCGGGTCTGTTTGAAAGCATAAACTTTGATGACCTATAATGCATTTAGCAAAAGTGATGTTTGGATGCTTGGAAGCATGTTGCGACTTTTATGTCCGAAACGGACATGACGGGCAAATTTTTTTGCCAGATTAGAATCAGTAACACCAATGTATTCAAGAATACTAGACCCAGTGTTGAGGCCAATACACTTGTACAAATCGAGAACAAAGGGCACAAATATGTTGAAATAACATTGAGCAGCATACTAAAGCAATTGAGTGTACTCAAAACTCTTCCTTACCTAAACTATGTAATCCTATGTAACCCAACACCTCAATATCTGAAAACATGTTGTCAAATACCATGGGGTCTGCAATGGTATAATCCTCCATTATTCAAGTGACAACAATCAAGGTAAACACCATACACCAACATGGAATTCAGTCCCATGAACTATCAAATGCAGCGGAGGAGATCGCCTGTGAGAATTCCTTGAAACTAAGTCTACCATCGCCATCAGTATCAGCATCCTTGATCATTCCTGTTAACTCCTGAGCTGTAAGAGCATGGCCAAGCTTAGCCATGGAGTGTGCAAGCTCAGCCGCAGTTATGTATCCATTTCCATCTGTATCAAACATCTTGAAGATCTGCTTAAGCTGCTCTTCCGTGTACGGTGACTTTGACGGGACTAGCTCCGGCGCCACCAACTCCACGAATTCCGAGAAGTCCACTAATCCGTTGCTGTTCATGTCGGACTTGGAGAATAGCGCATCGATCTGGTCACTGCTCGGCTTCAACCCTAGCGATCGAAGAAGCGAATTGAGCTCGAGTTGCGTCAGACTTCCGTCCTTGTTCCGATCGAATGATCGGAAGATCTCTTCTAGCTCCGTGAGTTCATCCTCGTCTATAAGCGTTTCGAACCCCTTTCCGTCCATGTCGATTGATCGACGGTCACCGGAAATTCGCTCTCCCAGTTTTGTCGATTGATAGCGAAGAATTTCACACCGCTCAGAACTTCTGTGTTTCTCCGGATCCGATAATGAAGCGTTGTCGGGAACAGTTCTACAGATTTAGAATTCTTCGATTGAAGTGTTACAGATCGTGTTTCGATTTCTTGCAATTTCTCTATTCCCTTTGTGGGGATTTGAAAACTTGAGATTAAAGGTAGGGCAGATTCTGCGAGAATGATAGGCTTAGAATACGGGGAATTCGTGGACTCGGAATCAAGCGGGATCGAGAATTGAGTTGATTTTGGCTTGAATTGTGTTGAATTTGAAAAGTGGGAGAGCAAAATTGGGGAATTAATGGACAAAGTTGAAGAAGATTAGTGAGAACAATTAAGCAAAAATGACAATCGTAATAATGACTTCTAAAGAGAAGGTGTGGGGCCCTCCCGGGGGAGAGGGAGAGAGAAACGCGGGAAAGGTGCCAAAATTGTCGGCCGGAGTTTGAAATAAATTTACCACATGGTCATAATTCCTCATACTAGCGATTTTGTATATATACAAAGTTAATAGAATAAGAAAGTTCAACCACTACAAGTGGATCGTCGTTGATAGACTAGTATAAAAACGGACTCGGGTTTGATTCAGGTCGCACCATAACTTAAAATTCTACCTGGAAGGTGCGTGACGGGCTGGTCCGACACGACTTATCCGGGCCACAAACGTTGTCTATGTCCACCCACGTAAAAAGTGAGCGAACTGCCGGTCCGGATGACCTGTACGAATTTGAGTGTGCATTTTTCAACGGGACGTATCATTCAAAAAAAAGTCATATATGTATTTAACACAAGTTTTCAATTCAATTATACTTGCATAGTGCATTACCAACGAGTTTAACAACAATCGATACACAAAAACGAATAAATTCAAATACCTGACAAACAATAAGTATCATTACAGCCAAGTTATTCATACAATCTTGTATTACAAACGAGTATAACTAGTCAAAATACTCAAAACAAACCAAATGAAAATTCAGTGTAGGTGACACTTGAAACAAACTAAATTATATACACATATATAAAAATAAATTATATGCATAAAACTATATATGGGTCGGGCCCATGTTTTTTCCCTGATGGGACGGGTCGGTCCGGATTTGTACAGGTCTACATAGAACATCCTTTTGGATGATATCTTTTACATTTTATGAAAGATTTCCGTCATCCGTATCCGGCAATGACCAAGAGATGCAAATTTATCTACAACGACGTTGATTTCCCTAAGGACATGTTAGACATACTATCAACTTTATTTTTCCTTAACAAAACACATTCTTAATTTTAATTAAAAGAATTATTTAAAATCAAAATATGCTCTTTTTTTATATGTGAAAGCGGTTCGAAACACAAGACGACACTCCGTCTAGTGAATCATGACGAAAAAAGATCGGCAGATGGACTAACTGTCATAGAGTAAACACAACAAATGAAAAAGAAATCACACAAAAATACATCAAAGAATACCGAAAGCAAAGAAATCTTCCAAGGAAAAGAGTATGATTCACTCAACGGGAAGCGGCGGGCACAACGTCCGTTGTCAAAGGAAGTACACATGTATGAAGCCTGAGGAACAACTATGGACACCTCTGATTTGGGCTCGCAACAGAGTCATCAAGAGTTGATCACAAATTCACGCCCCCTCCTAGACAAACCGCTCGAAACGTCACCAAAACATGCATCAAACTAAAAAGACGACATTGCAAAACACAAGATTCTTGAGATATAAAAGTCAATAACTTTGATGGTAATGATTATAGATTTGTAAAGAAAAGAAATGCTCGAAAAATAAACAAATAAGTTTATTTATTATTTTCCGTAGAAGAAGAAACAAACTTGTATTTGGACAAACGTGGTAGAAATCAATAAGTTCAAAACTTTCTACACACAAGAGTCTAAAGTGAGTTTTTTTTAATTCATCTTTCATTACTCAAACAAAAGTTCTCATTCCAACGAAGATCAATCCGAGCTAATGGCCCTTTGTAATAGGCAGTATTTTTTGTCAATAAAAAAACCTTTTAGTTGGATGAACATTAAAACACCATCAAAGAAGGTTAAAAAACAACAATCTCATTGATTCATGGGTTTTGCAATCTCCTAGGTTCATGGGTTTTGCTTTTGCTTCCAATTGGAGTGGATTTGTAATATTCATCACCATTTTTGTTAATATTGGGTTAAGAGAAGAGGGCCTATGAGTCTTATGTTTTGTGTTTGATTGAGATATCTTTAAGGCCTTATTTGCATACTTTTTAGTAGAGGAAGGAACTAGATTCATCGTCTCGAAAATTTGATTCGTCGTTTGTTGTCATTGGTTTTTAAAGAGTTGGTTTTTGGGGAGTAAACATGAGTTTCAAAGAGATGTTATCCAAAGAAGGCAAACAATCTACATCTTAGAAGTGTGTACCAAAAAAACTATGTCATACCGAACAAGTTGATATCACCACTTGGTAAGCAGGACTTTCGGTGGAGACATTTGCAGCAAAACGATGACAAAAGCCATACTTTGCGCCAAATCTGCATTGGTTTGGGGACGAGATTGTGATGCCTTGCTCGGAAGAGAATGAATTATAGGGGTCATGGAGATTGGGATCTCAAACAAGAACCACGATACAAACTTCAATGAAATCACCAACACGGTAAAAGTATCGACCTTAATCTTTGTCGGTGTTGGCGGTGGGGATTGAAACGGTAATTGCCGATCATTTCAACTTTGTTGTCATCACCAACTACAAAAACGACACTGGGGACGAGAAGCAAAAGGGATATTAGCGGTGATGAATTTGGACGACAACACAACATGCTCATAAATCCAAAACTATATCGGCTAGAGTAAGAGTGAACTTCACTGGTACTAGTTCACCGATGTCTAATTCGTTGCACAATGTTCGCCCAAAAACGTGCGTGAAAATAAGCTTTAAATTTATAAAACTAGAATCAAAGCAAGCGAACCCGTAGTGTACGGATCGGCGTGGTAAAGAAAGAATTCCAGAGTGTCGAACTCAGGGATTTGGGGGAACAAATTCAGTTCGCAGTTCGTCAAGCAAGTAAATGTAATAAGCTTTGCAAATATTGGGAAAATAGCAATCCTAAAGATCCAGGTATCTAATTGTGGCAATCGATTCAAGATATACTAAAGAACTAGGGACAAAATTAAAAGTTGCAAAGGTATGCTAAGGTAAAGTAATGTACGGTGAAGTTCCAGAACTTTATATGACTTATCTAAGGACACTCTCTATAAAGGTTGTTGAGGCTTCAGTATAGAAAGGATCTATGGAAAAGAATTAATCTCAAATACCCAGACTTGTAACCCAAAGAACGAAACTAACTAAAACGATTAAGGTTATGACACTCAAAATCAAAATAGAGGATGATAAGTCTCACTACTACCTAGAAAAGGGAAAGCCAAGACTAGATTAAAGTTAATCTTTAACCTTGGATCAAAGTAATAGAAAGGTTCGTAAACTAGGGTAAATCACGGTCAGATCTTGAGAACCACGGCCGTGGAGCTTCAAGAACAGGCCGTGATTTGGGTTCGTCGACGAGATCTCTCTAACTCTCAAGGTCCAATCAATTTACGATCGATCTATCATCATCTAAGCCACAACTATTAACCCTTCACCTTAGAATTGCTAAAGGTTTTTTTAGCCAATAACCATTGTCATGATTTCAAAAATCAATTTAAGAAGAATGAAAGATGAAAACCCTCAAAAACTCAAATATAACTCAAAGTCAATCTCAAATCCACACACCAAATGGAATACTCAATGGATTCATAATATAACACAAAGCCTCACAATGATCTTAGGCAAACACGAAGAACGGGATGTCAATCCGTCTTCAATATCGAAACCTAAGAAAAGGGCGCAACTTCCGCCACATGCAATCTTCGGGAATCCAAAATGCCGGCGCTTCCGCAAAGTTCCTCGCGAAAACCTTAAGATGAACTCTCCAAAAGCGAGGTTACTGAAAATTCCCTCCTCCCGCCTTTTTATCCGTAGAGAAAGAGATATCTTCTTCCCAAATACGTAGATGATGTGGCAATAAATGATTCGTCAAAAGATTGCCTAAATCACGGTCTCTTGATGTTCCACGACCGTGGTTTAAGGCGTGTAATTGGATTACGGTGTCTCTCATTTTCCACGACCGTACTTTAAGCCGTGTAACTTACTGGAATGCTCCACGCTCATGATGCCAAGATCCACGGCCGTGGTTTAGAGCGTGGACTCTTCTACGGCAGTAATTTAGGGCGTATAAGTGTAGATTGCTTGTGGTTTCCTTTGTGTCGTGACATTCTCCATCTTAGCTCCTTCTTTAGCTTCCTTGATGTGTTCATAATCCTTGAAAATGATTGAACCCTCTTTTCTCTCTCAAATGGCCCGGTTTCAGCTCTTATTCACCTATAATCAATCACAAACTAATGTAGACCTCCATATCGAAAATATAGGTGAACAAGCTAACACATGCTTCAATGCCTCATCCATGAACACAATAATGAATGAAAAATAACTAGAATACGTGCTTAGAATATCGCAATATTTCATGCTAACAAAATACTCCATAATTGTCACTTGCTTGTCCCCAAGCAAGGTTTTCGAAAGCTTAGAACACAAGTTAGGATGAAATATGCATGCAAACTCAAAAACAAAATATCTTTTAGGTAAGTGTACTTCTAGTCAATAGATCATTCTCAAACTTTGCTTCATTCATCCTTGAAACGCTTATATACATAAACCAAAGAATGTAAAGCAAAGAAACCTCATGAATTGGTTAAACTTTAAGGCAAATATCATAACCTTCAAGTATTATCAAATTCAAGCATAAGAAACTTCAGTTTAGATCACCAAGTCAAATAACATTCTTTTGATCTTAAGGACTTCCAAGTAAGGTCTAGAATGCGGAAATGAGGGAAACTTATAAGGGATGTGGTGCATGAATCTGGAAAAGTGGACAACCCAATTCTTTTTCTTTTTATTTTGAATTGCAACACCATCAACTTTGAGCTTTGCTCTCTTCTTTTTCACATTATTTTTCGACTTTACTTTTGGATTTATGGACAGCGGTGCACAAAAACCGAAGCCTAGGAGATCGGCGTTTCTCAATTTCAAGATGTCTCAAACCCTTGATGCACATACCATAATCCGCTAGGAATATCGCTCAATCTGACTTTGGCAAGACACAAACACCCGGCTATGTGAATGGTGCCGAGTTACTCATCGTCATGATTGACTTCCCCAAACCTATTAATTCTATTCTTTGAATGCAAAATTTTGCTTTCAAGGCCCTCCCACATTAAACATGCCAATTATCAACTCCTCCAAATTCCCGGATAGGTAAGGGAGACAATTACTTTTATTCTAGGGCTATGTGATCAAAGAAAGGAGAAAGAAAAATCGAATTGCCTTAATCATTTCATAAAGAAGTATAAGAACTCATCATGTGATTTCAACCTTGATTTCTCAATATGATTTAGATAAAACTCTTCACATTATGAAACTTGCAAGAAAGGATAATCAACACATTCAATTCCTTTTCAATTCATTATTCGTTTAGGCATATAATTGTCATCAAAAGCTCAATCCGCAAGTAGGAACTATCATAGAAATCATCTCAAATCTTAGAAGCACAAAACCTTTTTAGAATTTTTCAAAATTTTTCACATTTTTATGGGTTTTTCAAAAACTTTTTCATGCAATGCAATAATGAAACGTGTGACTATGAAACGAAACATGCAAAGTGTCATCGATCAAGGCAAGCAAATGTAGTAGAGTTATTACAACACATAGTCACACCCCACCCCATACTTAAGACAAACATTGTCCTCAATGTTTACAAAGAAATAAGGAAAAGAAAGAAGAGAAAAATGAACTCACTAGCTAGACGGCGGTGGGGCGGCTGAAACTGGCTGTCATGACATCTCGTCACTGCGGTGGAGGCGGTGGTGGAAACGGGTGGAAATCGGAGCTGAAGTTCCGCCCAAACTGCTGGCGGTAGATATCCCTCATCATCCGGTCATGCTCATCAGCCCGTGCATCATGAGTGTCCCTATGAATCTCCAAGTCTCCTACCCTCCTGGAAAGATCTGTAGCCCATGCCGGAAGCTGCTCATACCATGCCGGCGGCTGGCCGTACCATGCTGGTGCATCCTGTGGGGCCGGTGCTGCTGGTGGCTGTTCATACCATGGTGGCGGAGCTCCCATCCACTCCGGATGTGCTCCATACCAAGTGGGAGGAGCATCCATCCATGTCGGTCTCTCGCTCACACTAGCACGGTGAGAGGAAGAAGCACCGGAGGGTCTAGAAGGGCGGGGAGACTGTCTAGGTAAGTCTGGGAAGGCGTCCGGCTGATCCGGAAACGTGGCAAATGTCTGCGCATCACCTCCTCCCTCATAGTAATCACCTCCTCCCATATCCTCAGCTGGAGGCTCATCCCTAACGTAAGGAGGCGGTGCTAATCTATTCGCATGCATAGCATCGAATGTCTCCTTCCAATTATGGCGTCCAGCCATAATGGAATACTCAGGAAGCCACGGAATGCCTCTACCTCCTCTATCCTCCCATGGCATAGCAGCAGTAGGTGGACCTCGGTGTCTAGGAAAGATCGTACCCCTAGTCATAAGGCTCTTGAGACTCAAAGGTCTCGCCGCTATCCTAGTGCATGCGGAGCAATCAATCCCGAGCTGCGTAGCAATGTGGGTAACCATCCCACCATACCCAATGTTCCCAGCCCTCTTGTTCTTAAGCTTGCTCATGGTGGAGGCTAGGAGGGTGGCACAATCAGCGGGTCTACCGTGGAGCATGCAATACAGAAGGAATAGCTCATCAGTCTTTATCTTTTGGGGGGTCTCGGTCCTAGGGAATAGGCACTCGGAAAGGACCCTATGGGCTATCTTCAAGGCTAAGTGGTAGATGAGCTTAGCCTTGGTGTCAGCTGGCTGCCAGCGGTCCTCACTGGCATAAATCATGGCTATATCCTCCTAGAAGTCCTTAGCGTATACACCGCTAGGAAAACGACCATTAAAGGTCTCATGGAACCCAAAGAAGGCTCCAAACTGCTGGATAGAGAACTCATAATCCGTCTCCATCAATCTAAAAGATACCGTCCTCTCGATGGCGCTGTGCTCGAAGGAAATAACAAACTCCCTCGTGATCTCCTCATATGCATCCGCTCGAATAGCGGAGAAAAAAATAGCCGCTGCTCTATCCAAGAGCCATGTCAAGTCACTCACCACATTAAGTGGCTCCAACTCCTCAAGCAAGAGGTATCTAGGTCCTATGACCGCTCTCTCCTCGATCTTTTCGTCAATTTCTTCCAACTTTTTCCTTTCCCATTGCCTATTCCATTGTTCCTACATCCAAAAACACGACATACCGGGAGGTATCGAGGGCAAAACAAAACAAAAATGTCTAGACTAATCTAATCTAAGAATGAGAAGCAAAAGCATAAGTGCAATACCTTAGGTTGCCTCCCAAGAAGTGCTTGTTTAAGGTCCGTAGCTAGACCATACTTGCACCTATTCGAGTGCGGTAGGTGCGAACTCCTTAGCTTGGAGTTCCGGTGAATATTTCTTGAGTCGTTGACCGTTCACCTTGAAGCTTCCGCCCTTTTCACCGCATACTTCAACTGCACCATGGGGAAAAACATGTTTGATTAGATAAGGTCCAGTCCAACGAGATTTAAGCTTACCTGGAAAGAGATGAAGTCTTGAATTGAAGAGGAGAACTTGATCTCCTTCCTTGAGGTCCTTTGGAATGATATGCTTATCATGTCAACGCTTCGCTCTCTCCTTGTAGATCTTGGCATTCTCGTAGGCGTTTAAGCGAAGTTTTTCAAGCTTGTTAAGGTCCAAAAGGCGCTTCTCGCCTGCTTCCTTCATGCTGAAGTTTAACCACTTTACCGCCCAATACGCCTTATGTTCCAGCTCTACCGGTAAGTGACAAGACTTCCCATACACAAGGTTGTATGGTGTCATTCCTATGGGAGTCTTGTATGCAGTCCGGTATGCCCACAATGTGTCATCTAGCTTCAAAGACCAATCTTTCCTTGTCTTCGAAAATGTTTTCTCTAGGATTCCTTTAATCTCCCGGTTTGAAATCTCCACTTGTCCACTCGTTTGTGGATGGTAAGGGGTGACGATCTTGTGAGTCACCCCATACTTAGCTAGTAGAGTTTTGAATCTTCGGGCAATGAAGTGAGAACCTCCATCACTAATGATAGTCCGTGGTGTCCCAAATCTTGGGAAAATATTCTTGTTAAAGAACTTAACCACAACCATGGCATCATTACTGGGAGAGGCAATTGCTTCAACCCATCTCGAAACATAATCTACAGCTAGAAGTATGTATTGGTTTCCACAAGATGATGGGAAAGGTCCCATGAAGTCTATTCCCCAAACGTCAAAGATCTCTACCTCCTGAATGTTGTTAAGAGGCATTTCGTTTCTCCTAGATATGTTCCTTGTTCTTTGACAAGCATCGCAGCAGGAAACAAAGATTTGCACATCTTTAAATAAAGTAGGCCAAAAGAATCCAGATTGCAATACCTTAGCGCTAGTCCTGTTCGAGCTAGCGTGTCCTGGTAGTGAATGACAATGACGGATGACGCTTTGCATCTCGTCTTCCGGAACACATCGTCGAATGATGCCGTCAGGACCTCTCTTGAAGAGGAGAGGTTCATTCCAAAAGTATTCCCGGACATCCTTAAAGAGCTTCTTCCTTTGTGCATAGGATAATCAGTTGGTATTTCTTGGCAAACCAAATAATTAACAAAATCAGCAAACCATGGTTCGTTACCTTTAGTAATCTTGTCGATGCACTCCTCTATGATGTGTAAATGCTCGTCCGGAAAGGAGTCATCTATAGGTAGATTGTCGTCCTCTAGATGTGGTAGACGACTCAAATGATCCGCAACAGAATTTTCCGAACCCTTCTTGTCACGGATCTCTAGATCGAATTCTTGTAGGAGAAGAATCCATCTAATCAACCTTGGTTTCGCATCCTTCTTTGCAAGTAGATACCGGATCGCAGCATGATCCGTGTATACAATCACCTTTGCACCTACAAGATAAGAACGAAACTTTTCAAATGCATAAACAATAGCTAGAAATTCCTTTTCAGTAGTGGCGTAGTTAAGCTGCGCTTCGTCTAGCATCTTGCTAGCATAGTAGATAGCATGGGTTCGTCCTTCCTTCTTTTGCCCAAACACAGCTCCTATAGTTACGTCACTTGCATCACACATGACCTCGAATGGAAGATTCCAATCCGGGGGTTGAATGATCGGGGCTGAGATTAGAGCTTCCCGGATCTTACGAAACGCATCTAAGCACTCTTGCGAAAAATCAAAAACTGCATCCTTCATCAATAGATTAGTAAGCGGTTTTGATATCTTAGAGAAATCTTTTATAAAACGTCTATAAAATCCAGCATGTCCTAGAAAGCTTCTTATCCCCTTCACCAAAGATGGAGGAGGGAACTTTTCTATAGTTTCTATCTTAGCCTTATCTACTTCGATCCCTCTACTAGAGATCAAGTGTCCGAGTACAATGCCTTCCTTCACCATAAATTGACACTTCTCCCAATTAAGAACTAGGTTAGTGTCTTCACACCTTTGTAGCACAAGAGAAAGGTTAGAAAGACAATTATCGAAAGAGGAACCATAAACAGAAAAGCCATCCATGAAAACCTCCATGATCTCCTCTATGTACTCCGAGAAGATAGCCATCATACACCTTTGGAAGGTGGCTGGGGCGTTGCAAAGCCCGAACGGCATTATCCTATAAGCGAACGTACCCCACGGGCACGTGAATGTGGTCTTCTCTTGATCGTCTGGATGAATCGGGATCTGGAAGAAACCACTATAACCGTCAAGATAGCAAAAATGAGAATGTTGTGCTAACATTTCAAGCATTTGGTCAATGAAGGGTAATGGGAAGTGATCCTATCTAGTTACATTATTTAGCTTCTTGTAATCAATGCACATCCTCCATCCAGTCACTATCCTTGTAGGAATGAGCTCATTGTTCTTATTGGTGATGACCGTCATTCCTCCCTTCTTTGGAACAACCTGTACGGGACTCACCCACTTGCTATCGGAGATAGGGTAGATGATACCTGCATCAAGTAGTTTAAGAATTTCCTTCTTGACAACCTCCTTCATGGTCGGATTTAACCGCCTTTGATGTTGTCGTGAAGTCCTAAAGTCTTCTTCCATTAGGATCTTATGCATACATAATGAATGCTTAATTCCTACTAGATCCTCTATAGTGTAACCTAAGGCTTTCCTATGTTTCTTTAGAACAACCATAAGCTTACTATGTTCATCTTCACTTAGATCGGAACTAACAATTACCGGAAAGGTAGAATTAGATACTAGAAATGCGTACCTTAGATGTGTGGGAAGTGGCTTCAATTCCATTAATATTGGAGTCTCTAGTGGCTCTTGAGGAGTGTCCAATGCTTCCTTAGAAGTCTCTAAGGGTATAGAAGTTGTTGGAGAAGACTCAAGAGAAGTGGTAGAAAGAACGTAATTGTCCTCAAATTTTCCCAAAATCACGGCACATCTATTTTCCTCCATGGTCGTGGTTTAGGGCGTGGAAGTCAATTACGGCACCTCTGATAGTTCCACGGCCGTGGTTTTGGCCGTGTAACTTACTGGAGTTCTCTGAATAGCTAATTACGGTCATATTGGTAAGAACCACAGCCGTGGAATAGCATGACTATTCGTGATTCCTCACATTTTCTGACCCATTGTAGAGTTTTTCAAACTCTTCTTCATGCACTTCCTTTTGCTCCTCTAAAGCTTCAATTTCCTCATTGCATTCCTCTTCCTCTCCTATATCCATAATGCTCATAGCGATCACCTTTTGCAAAGGATCTTTGAATAGAATTGAGCTTACTTCCTCTCTAGATGCCTCTTCGTCATGGATGTTAAACATATCCTCTTCAAGAGCTGGTTCTTTTATCAAAGTGGAAAGAACGAACTCTACCCTTTCCTCTCCTATGTCAAAGGCGAGTCTAGCATTCTTGCAATCCACCATACAACCGGATGTTGCAAGAAACGGTCTTCCGAGTATGATCGGGACCGGACTATCTGCAGGAATGTCAAGCACAATAAAATCTATTGGAACATAGAACTTACCAAGCTTGACCGGGACGTCTTCAATGATACCGACGGGACGAGTTATGGATCGATCCGCCATATATAACGTCTTATTCACCGGTTTAGGCTCGCCTAGACCGATCTTCCTGCATAATGCAAGCGGAATGATGCTAATGCTTGCTCCTAAATCACATAATGCATCATATGTGACATCTCCTACTCCGATTGGAACACAAAATGACCCCAGATCTTTCAGCTTTGGGGGCATCTTTTCCTTCATTGTTTTTATGAGATCCGACGATTTCCGAACTCATCTTGACTTCTCCAAAGTCTTCTAATTTCCTCTTGTTAGAGAGGATCTTCTTTAAGAACTTTCCATATACTGGCATACCTACAATTGCAACAATGAAAGGTATATTAATATGTAGTTTGCTCATGAGTTCAATGAACTTACCGAATTGCTTGTCTAGATACGCTCTTGCTCTAGATTGTGGGAATGGTAGGGGAGGTTTGTAAGCTGGAGGAGGAATGTAGATGTCTTCCTTCTCCTTCCCCTTTTCCTTCTCCTTTTCAACGGGAAATTCCACAACTTGGGCTGCGGGTCGGTGGTTGTTGCTCCGCTCCTAGTTGTGATAGTCATCACCCTTCCTTTCGGGTTATCCTCCGTCTTTCCTGGAAGTTTTCCTTGGTTCCTAGGAACTTCCTCAGCATTTCTGAACATTTGGTTTTCTAAAACCTTTTGGGCTTTATCAACCTTAGTGATGTGACTCTCCAACCCTTGAAGCTTTCCCAAGATCGTTTCCAACATGGGATCGGGCTTCTCTTTCCCCGAAGTGCTTCCACTATTAGATGTTTACCCCTGACTTTTCAAAGGAATGGAAGAAGAAGATGGTGGAGTTAGTGAATTTCCTGAATTGGGATAAGAATTACCGGAGTTTTGTTGTTGGTTGGAACGCCAATTGTTGTTGTTTGAACCCCTATTGTTGTTCCAATTGTTATTCCGGTTGTTGTTGTTCCAATTGTTCCGGTTGTTGTTCCGGTTGTTGTTCCGGTTGTTGCGATTGGTGTTCTCATTCCCATTGTGGTTATTGTTGTTTCCTAAATAACCAACATCTTGCTCCTTAGGCTTTGGAAAGCTAGCCTTGATGACTTCCTTCAATTCTTTAATCTCGGTGTTGAGAGAAAAGATTTGAGTTTGAGCAGCTTGTGTTAGCTTTGCTCGTTGCTCCACTCGATTAGCTTCCACCTTCCGATGAGAGTATTTCTCAATGACTCGGGCTTGCTTCTTGATAGCATGAATTATAGTCTATATTTTGGGGTTTGTTTGGACGTTTTATCTTTCATAATCTGCATGTTTGTATGTATATTATGTGATTTTACTACCATTCCATCTACCTTTGCGGGAATCGAGGTCTACACCTAGTTTTGTTGTAATTGCAGGTAAAAGGGTACGTTTCGCATCAAAAAGGAGCAAAAGGAGTCATGAGTCATTTGGAGCTACATCCAGGGAGCATAGCTATGGATTAAAGATTTACTTTGGACCAGTTTTGAGAGATTTCACATTCATTTGTGACTCACCTCGGTTGACCAGAGATTCATCTCGACCGAGGTGATCCAGAGACGCCGACTCGACCGAGGCGAACACCTAGGACGCGGCGAGAATATTTTATTCTTGGCTGAGATCTTTTAAAATTGAAAAGTGATCTTATATTTTTGGGCTTGGCTCCTGGAAGGAAGGAGATATGCAGAATCATATATTTTACCTATATTTATGGGAAAATATCTTTCTAAGATTTATTATCTTTGGAGGGTTATTTTCTTATAAAAGGGGTTGGATTTCCACAAATCCGGGGGGCCGCTACATCCGCTTACGGCTGGACATCTTGCTTACGAGAAGATCACGCAGAAGCAGCCTACTCCAGTTAGGAGAGATTCGAAGAACCTTTTTGAAGGTTGAAGGAAGGTTGAAGTCCATAGCTTTTATAGCTCTTGGAGGGTTTTTGTAAGATTGTCTTCAATTCCCTCACTTGTTGTCTTGTCTTGTTGGATTGCTATCCAAGGAACGCTTTGTTGTGATATTTGATTCAGTTATTGAAGTCTTTTTCATTAAATTCTTCTTGTTCAAATATTCACCTTCTTCCCATATATTTAATACTTTCATAATGATGATGAGTGGCTAATTTCCTTGTGTGATTCTAGGGTGATTAGCTGAAGGTTGTGGGAAAAACATTGATAGAATAATCCTAGATTCCAGTAGGATCCTGAAAGTTCGAGTCTTTAACCTTAACCCTAAGCATCTCGTTCAGTCGATGAACATTTCGGCCGAGGTGGAAACTGGCTGACCGAGGTGGCTTATCTGATCCATAACTGAGAGTTAAGCGTTAGAGTTTGCCAAATCCTATTCTTATTACACCTTTCCTAGTTCAAAGCAAGCTTAGGATGAGACTTACCCGGTAATTCCTTAGTTTGTGTACCAACGATCATAAGTGTAGGTAATAAAGGTCTATCCTTTATTGGGGTTTGAGTGTGCTTCCATCCCATCTTTGTGAGTTAGCCTGAGACTTACCCGGTAAAGGTTGATTCTATTCCCTTAGATGGTGTGTTAGTTTGAGGTTATAGTTCTTTATCTTGATTCCTTGAGACTTACCCGGTAATAGGAGTTACGGTTTAGGATTAGTGTGTAGTGAGACTTACCCGGTGATCTACTCCACTTTAGTAACACCTTCCCCACGCAAAAATCTCAGCTTTGTCCGCTTATCTATAGATCTTGAGTTGGAACCACAACTAGATGCTTTAATCCCTAGAATTGCATGTTTGCTTTATTGACTTCTTATTCATCTTTGATTGTGTTAATTGCTCTTTGTGGTTAGTATTCACGAAGCTTACCGTTATTGACTTTGTTTCACCGAGTCCCTGTGATCGACCCCTGGAATTTTCTTGCTTTTTACTACGATTGACCCGTACACTGCAGGTTCGCATCCTTGTTTTAAGCTTAAGTCTAGGGTTATAAATTTAAAGCTTGCACACACCGTTTGGAGCGAACAAGTTTTTGGCGCCGTTGCCGGGGACTTGGTCTAGACCGAGCCGGTACGGTTTGCTCTTGGGGCGCTTGTCCCGTGTCATCTAACCACTCTACTTGAGTGACTTTTGCAGGTTCTTTCTTAGGTATATGCGAAGAACCCGCGCTGGGAAGGAAATCGTTTCTTACGATCCCGAACCAGAAAAGACATACAAGAGACGCTTAAGAGAAGTAAAGATGGCCCAACAAGACGATCGCGATCTTGCGGCCGAATTGAAAGAGGCGCTAGAGCTGCTACGCCTCAGCAAGGAAGAACTTAGACAAGAGAAAGAAGAGAATCGCACCAAGACTGCAGCAATCGAAGCTGAGATAGCAGTCATACGAGACCAGATTCTACTTCGACCGAGGGAAGATCCCCTTGTTGATCCTCGACCGATACAGGATCCAGTAGCTGATCTTCGACCGAGGCAGATTCCAGTACATAACGCCCCGGCCGATGTACCTCCACCTCGGATGCCAGTCCGAGATGTTCTTCTTGCAGGAATTCCACAAACCCTAGGTCAAAGGATGGACCCTAATCAACAACTGAGGCGTCCAGGAGTGAACCTAGGAGATCCAGCAGATCATGACTACGAACTTCGACCGCAAGTTCTAGCCATGATTCGCCAATGCCAATTCGGAGGGCTAGAGAAAGAGTCGCCGCATCAACATCTTCAAAACTACGAGATCTTGATGGAAACCTTGCGACCTCCCAGAATTGAGAATAACAATTACAAGCTAAGACCTTTTTACTTTTCTTTAAAAGATAGAGCTCTTACTTGGTATCAATCTCTTCCTCCAGGAAAAATTAGCACATGGGAGGAGATGACTACGGAATTCTTGACCAAATTCTTTCCCCCCTCAAAGACCGCTGAGATGAGAGGGAAGATCAACGCTTTCATTATGAAGGACAAGGAGAGCTTGTCCAAATCTTGGGAGCGGTTCAAGGATATCCTCTTGGATTGCCCACATCATGGGATTCCAAAGATCGAGTTGTTGGAGATCTACTTCAAAGGACTGGACGGAAGCACCCAGTTCAATCTTCAACTACTCTCCGCCGGTACCTTCATGGACATGGCGATTGATGAGGCTTGGGACTTCATTGAGAAGCAAGCCTTGCACATGGAGAAATACACCCACCAAGGAGCTGAAGGTGGGGTTAAAAGAGTCAACTTTCAAGAGACTCAATCCAACAACAATCAACTCACGTCTTTGAAGAATGACGTGAAGCAATTGAAGGAACTCTTGATGGCTCAAACTAAGAAGGAAGAGCAAGGGCAAAGGAACAACAACAACAACGGGTACCGTAACAACAACAACGGTCCCCGAAACAACAACTACAACAACAACAATAGAGGATCCAATAGCAACAACTGGAGGGCGAATAACCAAAATCACGGTAACAATCATTCAAACTCCAACTCTAACGATTCCTCTAACCCTTTCCTCTCTTCTCCTTCTTCTTCTTCTTCTACTCCATCAAAGAGCCAAGGGCAAGGATCAAGTTCGTCTCAGCCGGAAAAGAAAGACGCAGTTCTGGAGGCAATCTTGATCAAGCTTAGCGCTATGGAGAATTCTATGACTTCATTTTCGAGGGCCCAAAAGTCCTTCGAACAACAACTTGCTAGTAGGGCGAATGAAGCGCCAAGAGATCCAGGGAAGCTTCCAGCAAAGACGGAAACCAACCCTAAGGGCCAGTGCATGGCCATAACAACGAGGAGTGGACTTAAAACTGCAGATCCAGTACCTCGTTCGACGCAGACCACCTCGGTCCAGATCCAGTCGAAGAACACCTCGACCGAGATGCCAACCGAGGTGGGGCAACAGAAAGCAGGAGGGACGACTGAAACTTATGTTCCACCTCCTGCATACAAACCACCACTTCCATTCCCTCAATCTAGAGCCAAAGCACATCTAGACAAGCACTTTGGTAAGTTTCTTGACTTGATGAATAAGCTACATATTAATATTCCCTTCCTTGATGCTATTCTAGGTATGCCCGCCTATGGGAAGTTCTTAAAAAAAATCTTATCAAGGAAGAGGAAGCTGGAGGATGTTGGTGAAGTTAGGATGACATCTAAATCCTCGGAGCTTATCAAGATCATGAAGGAAAAGATGCCACCTAAGTTAAGAGATCCCGGCTCATTTTGCATTCCCATTCAAGTTGGGGATGTCACATGTGAAGCCCTTTGTGATCTAGGAGCCAGCGTGAGCATCATCCCGCTGGAGCTATGCACGAAGATCGGTCTTGGAGAGCCCAAGCCGGTCAAGATTCGACTTTATATGGCGGATCGCTCCATTACCCATCCCGTGGGCATCTTGGAGGACGTTCCGGTCAAGTTAGGTAACTTCTATCTACCTATAGATTTTGTTGTACTTGACATTCCCGTAGATTATCCTGTTCCTATTATTCTCGGGAGGCCATTTCTAGCAACTTCGGGTTGCAACGTGGATTGCAAGAACGCCAAGTTGAAATTCAACGTTGGTGGCGATGAGGTGGAGTTCGCACTACTTGCAGCCATGAAAGGGGAGCAACTAACTGATGATATCTTCAACATCTACGATGAAGAAGAATCAAGAGAATTGGTGAGCTCTATCCTTATTAACGATCCACTCGAAAGAGTTATTAGCTTCAGTTTAATGGAGGAAGGTATAGATGCTTCTTGTGATGCAGATATACGGAGCTTGAAGGCACTGGAAGAAGATCCAGGAGCTAAAACTGAGAAGCTAATCCAGGAGACGAAGATCTCCAGTCTCGGGTCCAGTAGCAGCACCTCGACCGAGGAACCTTCTGGACTGAGCGAGGCGACTGAAGAACATCTCGGTCAACGCCTCTGCGCCTCGACCGAGATCGATGGCGAGATGATGTCAACTGAGATTGCCGAGAATAACAAATTTCTTACTCCCTCCTCTGATATTCATCCACTGTTGGTGGAACATTCCATCCACCAACTTTCTGATAATAAAGGTCCTTGGTATGCTGATATTGTGAATTATCTTGTTTGCCAGGAGATACCGCCCGGATTGACGTACTCTCAAAAGAAAAGATTCTTCAAGGAAGTACGACATTACTACTGGGACGAACCGCTGCTATTCAAGCGCGGACCGGATGGGATGCTTCGAAGGTGCATTCCGGAGGATGAAGTTAATAGCGTCATAAGGCATTGTCATTCACTTCCTTGTGGGGGACATGCTAGCACCGATAAAACATGCGCTAAGGTATTGCGTTCCGGTTTCTTTTGGCCCACATTATTTAAAGATGTACAAGCTTTTGTTGTCTCTTGTGATGCATGCCAAAGAACAGGGAACTTATCAAGGAGAAACGAGATGCCACTTAATAACATCCAAGAAGTGAAGATCTTTGATGTATGAGGGATTGACTTCATGGGACCTTTTCCATCCTCCGGAGGAAACCTCTACATTCTCCTTGCAGTTGATTATGTCTCTAGATGGGTTGAAGCCATTGCTTCTCCCACTAACGACGCCAAGGTGGTTGTGAAGTTCTTGAATAGAACTATCTTTCCACGATTTGGAACTCCACGCATCATCATTAGCGATGGAGGAACACATTTCATAAACCGGAAGTTCAAGGCACTTCTATCGAAGTATGGGGTAACCCACAAGGTATCGACTGCTTATCACCCTCAGACTAGTGGACAGGTCGAGATCTCAAATAGAGAAATCAAGGCAATTTTGGAGAAGACCGTCTCTAAAACGAGGAAGGATTGGTCCATGAAATTGGACGATGCTCTTTGGGCGTACAGGACCGCATTCAAGACTCCCATAGGTACCACTCCTTATAATTTGGTATATGGGAAGTCTTGCCATTTGCCCGTTGAATTGGAACACAAGGCGTATTGGACGATCAAATGGTTGAATTTCGACATTAAGGAGGCCGGCGAGAAGCGACTATTGGAACTCAACGAGCTGGAGGAGCTGCGTTTGAACGCTTATGAGAATGCCAAAATCTACAAGGAAAGGACGAAGAGATGGCATGACAAGCGTATCGTCCCAAAGGAGCTTAACGAAGGAGACTTAGTTCTTCTCTTCAACTCCCGCCTCCGCCTTTTTCCAGGTAAGTTAAAATCCAGATGGACCGGACCTTATGTTGTGAAACATGTTTTTCCTCATGGTGCAGTTGAGATATGGGGCGAAACTAGCGGAAGCTTCAAGGTCAGCGGTCATAGACTTAAGAAGTACCAGCCGGAAACGCCGGTTGAGGAGGTTGCACCAATATACCTCATTTGAGACGCAATATGGTCCAGCTAGCGACCTTAAATCAAGCGCTTCTTGGGAGGCAACCCAAGGTATTGCTTTCTTTTTCCCGTTTTCTAGTCTAGCTTAGATAGTTTTTGTTTTTGCTTTGCTTTGCTTTGTTTTTGGCGTTGTAGACAGACAACAGGGAATATCTAAGGAAGGAGCATAACTGGAAGGACAGAAGTTCGAGATTTTGAGAAGACAGAAGCATCTCGGTCACTGTCAGAGCACCTCGACCGAGTTGATTCTTGAGCAACCGAGGCGACTAGGATTTCTGCAGAACCACCTCGGTCCGTACCACCTCGGTCCAGTCGAGACCATCTCGACCGAGGTGACAGCAGATCCAGGAACAGTATAAAAAGAGGAAAAATTTATTTTTCACTTTTTTACCCACCTCGACCGCGGCGACAGTCCACTTCGCTCTCTCTCAGATCTTGCTCGTTTTCGAAGATTTCCGCTTCTAAACCGAGATTGAAGGGTAGAGGAACGTTTTGCAACAACAGATCTGCAAAGAAATCGAACGAATCGACCGAAACGAGGTAAAACAAGTCAAAACCCTAACTCGTTCATTCGCTTCGATTTGGGCTTTGGTTGCCCTTGATTCTGCTGAGAAAGGATTTAAGTACCCCATAGGAAGCAATTGTAGTGATTTTTGGGGGAAAAGAACTGAATTTCTGAGAATTGGAATCGTAACTGCTGCGCCTCGGTCCGGTCGAACTGCATCTCGACCGAGGTGATTCTTGAGGCTTGTCAGTGACCGAGGTGGCCTGACAGTGTTGAGTGAAAATGAGTTCCGATCGCCGCCTAGCCCTGAGAGACAGATCCTCACCCTCCCCTTCTTCTTCTTCCTCCCGTCCTTACCGCCCGGTTATCCACGAGAGATGCCGGGTAGACTATGAGCGCATAGCTAGCCGTCCAGTTATCGCACCTCGATTTCTGGACGTGTCGGCTTTTGATTGCCTAGGGTTAGATGCTGACCTTAGGAGGATGATTGCCACTGTTGGGATGGATCAGTTTACTGAGATCCGAGCCCCAGCTTATTTGGAGCCGACCTTAGAGTTTGTTAGCTCCTTCTCCTACCTTCCCACAGACCAGTCTGTGAAGTACCGGTTGATGAACCGGAACTTCATAGTTCCTTTAGAGATATGGAGAGAGATTTTTGGCTTTTCTGAGCCCACCGCCACCGACTTCCCCTCCCGATCCGTAGCTAGGGAGTTCTGGGGGCAGATTGCCCATATTACCGAGCATGCAGACAGATGGCGCCCTGGAGATTCCAGGGAGAAGGTCATCTTCCATCCAGCCTTCAGACTAGCCCACAGGATATTTAGCGAGACACTTCTGGCGCGTACTGAGACGCCCCAGAAGATCCGACAGGGCGAGCTCTTCAGCCTCTACTGCATAGTTACAGGAGGTTTCCCAGACTTTGGCTTGTTCTTGGCAGAGGACCTGCACAGGATCAAGGCCAAGGCGAAGGGAGACATTTGCTGCGGAGGTCTAGTCACCCATATTGCTACCTATCACGGGATGGACCTCAGTATATGTACGATGGCGGCGGCTCCGAAGCCGCTTGGATTGCAGGAGATGATCACACGGAGGATTTTGGTTCCTCGTGGTTTGACCACTCCATACATTGCTATGCCTTGGGAGCGGACTGCGCCACAGGGGATCCGCTGGTCTGCTCAGTTCACAGTTTTTGATCCGCATTACTGGCAGACAGCTTGGGCTCCTCTGATGGAGGATCATAGAGAGGCAGCAGCTGTCCCGGCTGAGGAGGAGGAGGATGACGACGACGAGGAGACAGTGGATGAGAGAGATGGTGGAGTCCCGATGGATACAGGGACAGATACTGCAGGTACGAGCGCGCCACCGATCATCGACTTGGATGATGAGGAGGATACTGAGCCAGCACCCGCTGCACCTGCCGCTAGATCTGCTAGACGTCGGACACGCCGTCATAGAGCCACGGAGGCTCATCGTCGGATCGATGATCTGACTGACCAGATGATAGATTCTTATGCTGCTCTTACTGTGGACATGCATGAGAGATTTGCTTCCCAGCACCGACAGATTGACAGCTGGACTCAGCAGATGTTAGAGGGGCAGCACTATCAGCGTAGGATGATGGAGCTACAGTTCTAGCAGACTATGGGCTATCCGTTCGACCCGACACAGTATCCGTATGTGCCACCACCACCACCGCCGGATCAGGATTACTGAGGAGCTGCAGGATTTTCTTATTATATTTTTTATGCAGTTCAGCTATTTATCCGGTGAGTTCTCTCATTTTCTAGACTTTTATTTGACCCACTGGGACAGTGTGTCCCAAGTATGGGGTATTTGTATTATTTGACTACCTTTTGATGTATTTGACTACTTGATGTATTATATTTCATCGGATATTTTATTTATGCTTCACTTCTGCATTTATATGATTATCTGATATTACATGCATACCTACAGGTTATTTGATTGAGAAAAACGTCGAAACTGAAAAAAAAAATGGTTTTAAAAAAAATTTTTAACCTCGACCGAGTCAGTCTTGGCCAAACGAGGCATTTCACCTCGGTTGAACCAAGAACACCTCGACCGAGGTGTGTTAACTGAAAGTTTTCGAAAACGATTTTGTGTTACTTATCTGGATATGATCTCAGTGAAGATCTTGTTTACTGACTGGTTTTGAATCCTTTATGTGTTTGAAAGGTTTTATAATATGTTTAAGTTGCTAAATGCTTTGTTTGAAATTATTAGCATGATTAATACTTTGTTTTTATCCAAATTATGTTGAATTTGAAGGTTGACACCGCAGGTTAAGTTCTCTCACTTTCTTCTTGGAAAGACCAAGGCAATTCATTCTCTTCTTCTTCTTCTTCTTGATCATGCTTAGCCCCTCATATACATTTTGCCTCCCTTTACCTATCCGGGAATTTGGAAGCAAGCGAAGTGGTGAAAGCAAGTGGAGTTAAAGTTGAGAAGTGGCTGGAAGTGAAAGTGTTAGAAAGCAATACTAGGTTTGGGGAAGTCAATCATGAAGATGAGTAACTCGGCACCATTCACATAGCCGGGTGTTTGTGTCTTGCCAAAGTCGGATTGAGCGATATTTCTAACGGGTCATGGTATGTGCATCAAGGGTTTGATGCATCTCGAGAAATTGATGATTGCAGATTTCCTAGGCTTTGGTTATTGTGCACCTTTGTCCATGCATCCCAAAAAGTAAAGTAAAAAGAAAAAGTGTGAAATAAGCAAAGCTTATTGGTGGAAGATGTTGCAAGTCAAAGTGAAAGTGAAGTTCATCCTTTTCCCGGATTCTAGCACCACATTACCTTACATACATCCCTACCCTACACGTTTCTCGACCTTTCTTTTGGGAAGCCCTTGAAACCTTGAGCTTGTTGATTGACTTAGTGGTTTAAACTGGATTATACATGATTAATTTTGATAATTATGAATTATTATGCATTCTATGATTTTATGCAAAGATGAACAACTTTCCTATATTTATAAAATGTTTTGAGCATATTGAGTTTTTAATTCCATGAAGTATTCTCTTAGAGTGATCTATGATAGTTGCACACCATAAAAATGTTTTTGAAAGATTTTTCATTGATTTTCTTGACTTATAATCCATTCT
Source organism: Fagopyrum homotropicum (assembly GCA_033239125.1). Lineage (NCBI taxonomy): Eukaryota > Viridiplantae > Streptophyta > Magnoliopsida > Caryophyllales > Polygonaceae > Fagopyrum > Fagopyrum homotropicum. The sequence continues at coordinate 11,868,667 of BSWB01000001.1, forward strand.
ATCTTGTCTTCTATATGCGGAACTTGCTTGGGGACAAGCAAGGGCTAAGTATGGGGTATTTTGATAGCATGAATTATAGTCTATATTTTGGGGTTTGTTTGGACGTTTTATCTTTCATAATCTGCATGTTTGTATGTATATTATGTGATTTTACTACCATTTCATCTACCTTTGCGGGAATCGAGGTCTACACCTAGTTTTGTTGTAATTGCAGGTAAAAGGGTACGTTTCGCATCAAAAAGGAGCAAAAGGAGTCATGAGTCATTTGGAGCTACATCCAGGGAGCATAGCTATGGATTAAAGATTTACTTTGGACCAGTTTTGAGAGATTTCACATTCAGTTGTGACTCACCTCGGTTGACCAGAGATTCATCTCGACCGAGGTGATCCAGAGACGCCGACTCGACCGAGGCGAACACCTAAGACGCGGCGAGAATATTTTATTTTTGGCTGAGATCTTTTAAAATTGGAAAGTGATCTTATATTTTTGGGCTTGGCTCCTGGAAGGAAGGAGATATGCAGAATCATATATTTTACCTATATTTATGGGAAAATATCTTTCTAAGATTTATTATCTTTGGAGGGTTATTTTCTTATAAAAGGGGTTGGATTTCCACAAATCCGGGGGGCCGCTACATCCGCTTACGGCTGGACATCTTGCTTACGAGAAGATCACGCAGAAGCAACCTACTCCAGTTAGGAGAGATTCGAAGAACCTTTTTGAAGGTTGAAGGAAGGTTGAAGTCCATAGCTTTTATAGCTCTTGGAGCGTTTTTGTAAGATTGTCTTCAATTCCCTCACTTGTTGTCTTGTCTTGTTGGATTGCTATCCAAGGAACGCTTTGTTGTGATATTTGATTCAGTTATTGAAGTCTTTTTAATTAAATTCTTCTTGTTCAAATATTCACCTTCTTCCCATATATTTAATACTTTCATAATGATGATGAGTGGCTAATTTCCTTGTGTGATTCTAGGGTGATTAGCTGAAGGTTGTGGGAAAAACAATGATAGAATAATCCTAGATTCCAGTAGGATCCTGAAAGTTCGAGTCTTTAACCTTAACCCTAAGCATCTCGTTCAGTCGATGAACATTTCGGCCGAGGTGGAAACTGGCTGACCGAGGTGGCTTATCTGATCCATAACTGAGAGTTAAGCGTTAGAGTTTGCCAAATCCTATTCTTATTACACCTTTCCTGGTTCAAAGCAAGCTTAGGATGAGACTTACCCGGTAATTCCTTAGTTTGTGTACCAACGATCATAAGTGTAGGTAATAAAGGTCTATCCTTTATTGAGGTTTGAGTGTGCTTCCATCCCATCTTTGTGAGTTAGCCTGAGACTTACCCGGTAAAGGTTGATTCTATTCCCTTAGATGGTGTGTTAGTTTGAGGTTATAGTTCTTTATCTTGATTCCTTGAGACTTACCCGGTAATAGGAGTTACGGTTTAGGATTAGTGTGTAGTGAGACTTACCCGGTGATCTACTCCACTTTAGTAACACCTTCCCCACGCAAAAATCTCAGCTTTGTCCGCTTATCTATAGATCTTGAGTTGGAACCACAACTAGATGCTTTAATCCCTAGAATTGCATGTTTGCTTTATTGACTTCTTATTCATCTTTGATTGTGTTAATTGCTCTTTGTGGTTAGTATTCAGGAAGCTTACCGTTATTGACTTTGTTTCACCGAGTCCCTGTGATCGACCCCTGGAATTTTCTTGCTTTTTACTACGATTGACCCGTACACTGCGGGTTCGCATCCTTGTTTTAAGCTTAAGTCTAGGGTTATAAATTTAAAGCTTGCACACACCGTAAGGAAAGAGATAGAGATATCTTCTTCCCAAAATGCCGGCGCTTCCGCAAAGTTCCTCGCGAAGACCTTAAGGTGAACTCTCCCAAAGCGAGGTTACTGAAAATTCCCTCCTCCCGCCTTTTTATCCGTAGAGAAAGAGATATCTTCTTCCCAAATACCTAGATGATGTGGCAATAAATGATTCGTCAAAAGATTGCCTAAATCACGGTCTCTTGATGTTCCACGACCGTGGTTTAGGGCTTGGAATTGGATTACGGTGTCTCTCATCTTCCACGACCGTACTTTAAGCCGTGTAACTTACTAGAATGCTCCACGCTCATGATGCCAAGATCCACGGCCGTTGTTTAGAGCGTGGACTCTTCTACGGCCGTAATTTAGGGCGTGGAAGTGTAGATTACTTGTGGTTTCCTTTGTGTCGTGACATTCTCCATCTTAGCTCCTTCTTTAGCTTCCTACATGTGTTCCTAATCCTTGGATATGATTGAACCCTCTCTTTTCTCTCTCAAATGGTCCGGTTTCAACTCTTATTCACCTATAATCAATCACAAACTAATGTAGACCTTCATATCGAAAATACAGGTGAACAAGCTAACAATTGCTTCAATGCCTCTGATAACACGATTTATGACTTAGGTTTAGGCACTCATTTAGATAGTTTTTCCGCTCATTCATGCATGGTTTGCACTAGTTCGTGACGATTTGCACTCAATTCATGTATTTTGTCGAGATAGACGCCTACACGGACTTTTGCATGCTTTGTAGGTATTTTAGGAGTTTTAGGAGCTTAATCGATACATTTGAGGATCGTTCCTCGAGATGACACACCTTCGGACTCATTGGGATGCAAGCTAGGGGATAAGGAGGACACATGGGACCTTATTGGTCCATGCCATGCACCAAATTGAGGCTTGATGATCCAAAACAAGCTGAGGCACCAAAACCACGGCCACTGGGACTTCCACGGGCGTGGTTTTGGCCGTGCTTTTCCCCAAACAGCTGTGACAACTGTCCCACGATCTTCATGGCCGACTCTTGCAAATTTGGAGGATAAAAGGTGGTCCTGCAAGGCTGTTAGGATCAGACCCCTCACTCCCATTCTCTCCCACACTCTCAACAAGAAAGATTCTCTCATTGGAAGATTGGATTGAAGCTACCATTGGAGAAGAAGAAAGGCTTCCATTTAAGAAGAAGAAGAAGAAGCACACTAGTTCATAGTTCCATAGTCTTTTTGAGTGATTTTGAGTGAAACGTTTTGTAAGGTTTTGTAAGAATCGATTGAACCTTCTTTTGAAGGGTTGTAAGTCCTTCTTGAACCTTGATTTAGTTTGTTTTACTTGTTTCATTTGCTTAATCCATCCTTCATTTCATCTTCTTGCCATGGATTCTATGATTTTATGCTTGTTGAGTTTGATTGTTAAGATGCATGTTGTAGGCTAGATAGATGCGATTCTAGGGTAAGGAAAAGATGGTTATGGCTTGGACTATGATAGAATGGACTTAGATGTACCTTTGGATGAATTATTTGCTCGAGCCTAGCCTCTGTTGCAAACCACGGTTTGTTCTATACATTCCACGGCCGTGGTTCTTGATGAACAACCCGTGATTTTGACTGACTTGCTTGTTTTGATGAATCTAAGTGCTATGGCGTTAGATTGTTGAAATCCTAGTGTTTGTTGAGTTAAACCTATCCTAGGGTGACCTAGTGTTAGCAACTAAGTGTTAGAAGAGACTTACCTGATAATTCTTACTCTTAGATACCGAAGATGACGAACTCTAGGTAGTAGTGAGCCTCACAAGCCGCTATTGGACTGAGTGTGCTAGGATAGGTGTTTAGGACTTGCCTTCCCGAGACTTACCCGGTAAGGAGAGGTTAGATCCCTAGAATACCATCCGGTTTGTGTAGAATTCCTATCCTTAGGCTCTTTGAGACTTACCCGGTGATGAGACCTTAGGAATGGACTAGTGGACCATGAGACCTACCCGGTGATTGATTCCAATCTAGAAACGCTCACTCCCAACATACTATAGTTGATCCGAGGAATGATTAGATAGCTTGAGTCCAATGCCATAACCGGAATTTCCAACCCCTAGAATCTGCTTTTCTCCCTTTGATTATATATTTCGTATTTGCTTGTTTACTTGTGGTGTTAGTTTAGTTGATTGGTGATTTCGCATGATTTGTGATCTTTGATTGATCACCTAAAAACCAAACCAAAAACATTGAGATTTTCATTTCTTTATTCCTTTCTTAGCCTAGATCTTCACTATCCTTAGTCACTAGTTGATTCAATCTCACCTCAGTCTTTGTGTTCGACCTCAAAATACTATCCCTACTACAAAACGTCCTGTACACTGCGGGTTCGTTAGGAGTTAGGAGAAATATATCGAGTTATAAATTTAAAGCTTTTGCGTACACCATACCGCTTGCACTTTGCAACAAGGTTGGGCTAGGAGAGCCAAAGCCGGTCAAGATGACCCTCTACATGACGGACCGTTCGATCACTCACCCGGTTGGAATCTTGGAGGACATACCGGTGCAACTAGGGAGGTTCTATGTGCCAATAGACTTCGTTGTTTTGGACATCCCGGCGGACTACCCGGTTCCCATCATCTTAGGGAGACCTTTCTTGGCTATATACGGATGCTTAGTGGATTGCAAAAATGGAATTCTCTCTTTCAACATTGGAGAAGAGAATATCAAGTTCAAATTATCCACAATGATGAAAGGGCCAACCCTTGGTGAAGATGTGTTCAACATTGTCGAGCAAGAGGAGTCTAGAGAAGTTGTGAGCTCGATCTTGATCAAGGACCCTTGGAGAAGGTTCTTAGCTTAAGTTTTATGGAGGAAGGAGTTGAGGAGGCCTGCAATGAAGAAATCAAGGCTTTGGAAGCATTGGAAAAGGAGACAAGAGCTGAATTTGAAGCACACGAAGGTGTGCTGAATTTCTGCAAGAACCACGGCCAGGGACCAAGAACCACGCCCGTGGAAAGTCCTGTGGAACTCTCTGGAATGCTCAAAAAGGCTAGCTTTTCAAGTTCCATAGCCGTGGTTGTGTCAGAGCCCGTAGTTTTGACCGTGGTTTCTCCAGAAACTGCCTTTGTTGTTGATCAAGCTTCAAGGAGCCTTGAGGAGTCTTCCATGGCTTTGGATTCATCTCAACCAACATTATATGGATCCTCTCCACTCGATAAAGGTCCTCCTAAACTTGAACTCAAACCCCTCCCCTCTCATTTGAAGTATGCTTTTCTTGGTGAGAATTCTATATATCCGGTTATTGTGAATGCATGCTTGAATGATGATGAACTTGCTAGATTGTTGCATGAACTAAGATTGCATAGGAAAGCTATAGGCTATACCATTGATGATTTAGTTGGCATAAACCTTCTTTGTGCATGCATAAGATCTTAATGGAAGATAATCATAAACCTTCAATTGAACCTCAAAGAAGACTAAACCCTATCATGAAAGAAGTAATCAAGAAAGAAATTCTTAAATTGCTAGATGCGGGAATAATTTTCCCGATTTCGGATAGTAAATGGATTAGTCCCGTGCATGTGGTTCCTAAGAAGGGTGGGATAATGAGAATAATGAACTAATTCCAACTAGAACGGTTACGGGATGAAGGATGTGTATAGACTATAGGAAACTAAATGTTGCCTCTAGGAAAGATCATTTCCCTCTTCCCTTTATTGACCAAATGCTAGAGAGATTAGCTCAACATTCTCACTTTTGCTATTTAGATGGTTATAGTGGATTCTTCCAAATCCCAATCCACCCCAATGACCAAGAGAAAACCTCATTCACATGTCCTTGGGGTACTTTTGCATATAGGAGAATGCCGTTTGGGTTGTGTAATGCACCCGCCACCTTTCAAAGGTGTATGATGGCTATCTTTTCTGAGTATATTGAAAACATCATGGAAGTATTTATGGATGATTTTTCTGTTTATGGATCTTCCTTTAATGATTGTTTAGCTAACTTGTCTCTAGTGCTTAAGAGATGTGAGGAGACTAACCTAGTCTTGAATTGGGAGAAATGCCACTTCATGGTAAGTGAAGGAATTGTGTTGGGACACTTGGTGTCCAGCCGAGGCATTGAGGTTGATAGGGCTAAGATAGAAACAATAGAGAAGTTGTCACCACCTACCTCGGTGAAGGGGGTAAGGAGTTTTCTAGGGCATGCCGGTTTTTACCGGAGATTTATTAAAGATTTCTCTAAGATTTCTAAGCCTCTTACTAACCTACTAATGAAAGATGTTGAGTTTGTTTTCTCCAAGGATTGCCTTGAGGCTTTTTGTAGGTTGAAGAATGCTTTGATCACCGCCCCCATAATGCAACCTCCGGATTGGAGTTTACCGTTTGAGATCATGTGTGACGCGAGTGATGTAGCCGTTGGGGCTGTTTTGGGGCAAAGGAAAGATGGGCTTACACATGCCATCTATTATGCTAGCAAGACGCTAGATGATGCCCAACTCAATTATGCTACCACCGAGAAGGAGTTGCTAGCGGTTGTGTATGCATTTGAGAAGTTCCGCTCGTATCTTGTTGGAGCGAAGGTCATTGTGTATACGGATCATGCTGCGATCCGTTATCTCCTTACAAAGAAGGATGCCAAGCCTCGGTTGATTCGGTGGATCCTTCTTCTTTAAGAGTTTGACTTGGAAATCCGGGATAAGAAAGGGTCCGAAAACTCTGTGGCGGATCACCTTAGTAGACTCCCACCATTGGAGCTTGAGAGAGATGACATCCCGATTGATGACTCATTCCGGGAGCAATTGCAAATGGTAGAGGAGTGCTTGTTTCAAGTGTCAAGGGGTAATGAGCCATGGTATGCCGACATTGTGAACTACCTTGTGTGTGAGGAGGTGCCACCCGGTTTGTCATATGCCCAGCGGAAAAAGTTCTTCAAGGATGTGAGGCATTACTATTGGAGTGAACCGCTTTTGTTCAAGAGAGGGCCGGATGGAGTTTTTAGAAGATGCATACCGGAGGATAAGGTGGAGAGTGTGATCCGCCATTGTCATTCCTTGCCATGTGGAGGGCATGCTAGCTCACACAAGACATGTGCAAATGTGTTGCAATCCGGTTTCTTTTGGCCAAGTTTGTTCAAGGATGTGCAGAATTTTGTGGTAGCTTGTGATGCTTGCCAAAGGACGGGCAACATCTCAAGGAAGAATGAGATGCCCTTGAACAACATACAAGAAGTGGAGATATTTGATGTTTGGGGTGTGGACTTCATGGGACCGTTCCCCTCTTCTTGTGGCAACCTCTACATCCTATTGGCGGTAGACTATGTCTCGAGATGGGTAGAGACAATTGCCTCTCCTACAAACGATGCCAAGGTTGTGGTGCGATTCTTCAACCGAGTGATCTTCCCTAGGTTTGGAACACCAAGGGTGATCATAAGTGATGGAGGGAAGCACTTCACCAATAGGAACTTCGGGACACTTTTGGCTAAGTATGGGGTGACTCATAAGGTGGAAACACCTTACCATCCCCAAACTAGTGGTCAAGTGGAGATCTCCAACCGGGAGATAAAGGGAATTCTTGAGAAGACGGTTTCTAGGACGAGAAAGGATTGGGCTATGAAGCTCGATGATGCTTTGTGGGCTTATAGAACCGCTTTCAAGACACCGATTGGCACCACTCCCTACAAGCTAGTCTATGGCAAGTCTTGCCACCTTCCGGTAGAGATGGAGCATAGAGCATATTGGGCTATAAGGTGGTTGAATTTTGACCTCAAGGCGGCCGGAGAGAAAAGGTTGCTAGACATGAATGCCCTTGAGGAGATCCGGTTGGACGCCTATGAAAACGCCCGGATCTACAAAGAAAGGACCAAACGTTGGCATGACAAGCGTCTCATCCCGAAAGAGTTGAGTGAAGGCGACCTTGTCCTTCTCTTCAACTAAAGGTTGCGGCTCTTCCCTGGAAAGCTAAAGTCAAGATGGACGGGTGCTTATGTGGTGAAGAAGATCTTTCCCCATGGAGCGGTTGAGATAGGAGGGGAGCATTGCGGAGATTTTAAGGTGAATGGGCATCGGTTGAAGAAGTATATCCCGGGAGCTCCGGTGGATATGATTGCTCCACTTCACCTAGAGTGAGACGCCCCCGAGTTTGGTCAAGCTAATGACCTTAAAGAAGCGCTTGATGGGAGACAACCCATTGGTAGACATCTTTCCCTTTTTCGTTTTTGTTTTTGTTTTGATTTTTTCTGTTTTTGTGTGTTTGGTGTGCTTTGTGTGTATGCTAGAGTCTTGGTAGCATGGAAGCCTTGCATGACGTGTGGATGATGATGATGAGTCCCTCATCAATTATGGGTGGAGCGGACGCGGGACTTGGACGGCTAGCGGCGCCTAGCGCGGATCCCGACGCCATAACGAACACTTTGAGTTCTCTACCATCGTTGATAGGATCATCCGCCATCACTCCACTTGAGCGAACCAAAATACCGAAGCAAACCATTCTTACATTGTGAGAACCCTCTTTCACTCTTCTTTACTTGAATACCACATTGGGGACAATGTGTTTCTAAGTATGGGGTGGGGTTTGCATGATCTTTTGCATGACTTGCATCTAGGATAGTTTAATACTGTCACATGTTTCATTATGTCTTTCATTGTACATACACATTTAAAATTCCAAAAAAATCAGAAAATTTTAAAATTTTAGTGCTTCTAAGCTTGGGAATGACCCTTATGATGAAATTGTCTTGTGATTTGGCTATGGATGGCCTTATGTGTTGAATTGATGGGTATGCATATGTGGACTTGAAGTACTTATCTTGAATCCCATGAATGATTTGTGATTATGATGCTTGTCTTGATTGGTTTGGGGATTGAAAGTCGAAATTACGTGCTAGTTCTTGCACATCATCTAGGAGTGATTAAGGCAATTCATCTTTCTCTACTTCTCATCTTGATCATGTTGTTTAAAGCACCTCAATTGATACAAAATTTGACCTCTTTTGACCCATCCGGGAATAGGAGCATGTTAGTGTGTTGAGTGTGTGAAAAGCAAGTGTGGGGTGAAGTTGTTGATGGATGAATGTTATGAATGAAGTGCTGAATTTGTTGTGAAAAGTGTAGAAAAAATATAGGTTTGAGGACGTTGGTTTAAATGACGAGTAACTCGGCACCATTCACATAATCGGGTGTTTGTGCCTTGCCAAAGTCAAATAAATCCCAATAGTCCTAACGAGCTTTGGTATGTGTGCCCGGTGTGGATGCACCTCGAAAAATAAAAAAGCCCGAGGACGGCTAATCACCAAGGTTTCGGCTTTTGTACACCAATTCCATTGTCTCAAAAATAAGTGAAAGAAAAAGAAGAGAAAATAAAGAAAAATGGAGAAAAATATACACTTGTGGGAAGTTGATAAAAAATGTGAAGTTGAAGTTAGTTTCATTCCCGGATTAGCATCACATAACCTAGAAAATTCCCACCTAATTACAATTTTTTGGCCTTTTATTTCACAAGCCCTTGTGACCTATTTGCATGTGTGTAAGACTTAGTGATCTAGATTGAATATGCTCATGATCATCTTGACTTCTTCATTTTCGCATTTCATGCATGCTTTCGAGTTAAGTGTAATTGTCTTTCCGTGCCTTCACTTATTTGACACATGATTGCTTGTCCATTGCCATGAAACATGACTATGAAGGTGATCCAATATTAGAAGCACAACTCCAAAAATATTTTCGGTTTTTCATGCATGCATAAATCATGTCATCTCTTAGTCTATAGTTGGGGACTTGCTCGGGGACGAGCAAACCTTAAGTATGGGGTATTTTTGATAACACGATTTATGACTTAGGTTTAGGCACTCATTTAGATAGTTTTTCCGCTCATTCATGCATGGTTTGCACTAGTTCGTGACGATTTGCACTCAATTCATGTATTTTGTCGAGATAGACGTCTACACGGACTTTTGCATGCTTTGTAGGTATTTTAGGAGCTTTAGGAGCTTAATCGATACATTTGAGGATCGTTCCTCGAGATGACACACCTTCGGACTCATTGGGATGCAAGCTAGGGGCTAAGGAGGACACATGGGACCTTATTGGTCCATGCCATGCACTAAATTGAGGCTTGATGATCCAAAACAAGCTGAGGCACCAAAACCACGGCCACTGGGACTTCCACGGGCGTGGTTTTGGCCGTGGTTTTCCCCAGATAGCTGTGACAGCTGTCCCACGATCTTCATGGCCGACTCTTGCAAATTTGGAGGATAAAAGGTGGTCCTGCAAGGCTGTTAGGATCAGACCCCTCACTCCCATTCTCTCCCACACTCTCAACAAGAAAGATTCTCTCATTGGAAGATTGGATTGGAGCTACCATTGGAGAAGAAGAAAGGCTTCCATTTAAGAAGAAGAAGAAGCACACTAGTTCATAGTTCCATAGTCTTTTTGAGTGATTTTGAGTGAAACGTTTTGCAAGGTTTTGTAAGAATCGATTGAACCTTCTTTTGAAGGGTTGTAAGTCCTTCTTGAACCTTGATTTAGTTTGTTTTACTTGTTTCATTTGCTTAATCCATCCTTCATTTCATCTTCTTGCCATGGATTCTATGATTTTATGCTTGTTGAGTTTGATTGTTAAGATGCATGTTGTAGGCTAGATAGATGCGATTCTAGGGTAAGGAAAAGATGGTTATGGCTTGGACTATGATAGAATGGACTTAGATGTATCTTTGGATGAATTATTTGCTCGAGTCTAGCCTCTGTTGCAAACCACGGTTTGTTCTATACATTCCACGGCCGTGGTTCTTGATGAACAACCCGTGATTTTGACTGACTTGCTTGTTTTGATGAATCTAAGTGCTATGGCGTTAGATTGTTAAAATCCTAGTGTTTGTTGAGTTAAACCTATCCTAGGGTGACCTAGTGTTAGCAACTAAGTGTTAGAAGAGACTTACCCGGTAATTCTTACTCTTAGATACCGAAGATGACGAACTCTAGGTAGTAGTGAGCCTCACAAGCTGCTATTGGACTGAGTGTGCTAGGATAGGTGTTTAGGACTTGCCTTCCCGAGACTTACCCGGTAAGGAGAGGTTAGATCCCTAGAATACCATCCGGTTTGTGTAGAATTCCTATCCTTAGGCTCTTTGAGACTTACCCGGTGATGAGACCTTAGGAATGGACTAGTGGACCATGAGACCTACCCGGTGATTGATTCCAATCTAGAAACGCTCACTCCCAACATACTATAGTTGATCCGAGGAATGATTAGATAGCTTGAGTCCAATGCCATAACCGGAATTTCCAACCCCTAGAATCCGCTTTTCTCCCTTTGATTATATATTTCGTATTTGCTTGTTTACTTGTGGTGTTAGTTTAGTTGATTGGTGATTTCGCATGATTTGTGATCTTTGATTGATCACCTAAAAACCAAACCAAAAACATTGAGATTTTCATTTCTTTATTCCTTTCTTAGCCTAGATCTTCACTATCCTTAGTCACTAGCTGATTCAATCTCACCTCAGTCTTTGTGTTCGACCTCGGAATACTATCCCTACTACAAAACGTCATGTACACTGCGGGTTCGCTAGGAGTTAGGAGAAATATATCGAGTTATAAATTTAAAGCTTTTGCGTACACCATTCCTTGACGTAACAGCCTCATCCATGAACACAATAATGAATGAAAAACAACTAGAATATGTGCTTAGAATATCGCAATATTTCATGCTAACACACAACTAGAGTGAAATCCCATTCACACTTGCTCCAAGATCACAAAGGCAAGAGTATTTTCTTCCACCAAAGGTCAAAGAGTTGCAAAAACTTCCTAGATCGTCCTTTTTGGGTGGCATTTTCTTACTAAATAGGGCACTACACTCTTTAGTAACACCAATGGAACCTTAAAGTTCCCGAGCTTCATTTTTTTATATAGAAATTCCTTCGTGAACTTGGAGTACTGGAGCATTTTTTTCAATGCCTCAACTAATGGGATCTCCTAGTATAATTTGTTTTTCTTTTACAGGAACTTGCCAAAGTCTTCATCCATCTTTTTTTTTATTTGTTTTGAGCTTGAGAAAAAGGGAGAAGAGGTCTATAAAGTTTAGGGGATGTAGGAGTAGTTACCTCTTCAGGAGTTCCTTTCTCATCGACAATTTTTTTTGTAGTCTTCTCAAGGACTACAGGACCAACAATTTCGTTTCCACTCCTCAAGGTGATGACACAAACTCCTCTAGGATTAGTTTCAGTAATGTCAGGGAGTTTACCTTGAGTTTTCTCAAGTTTTTGACTTAGTTGTACAACTTGAGTCTTCAACATAATGTAACTCTTCCTAGAACTTCAACAATGGTCTCCATGTGGCTGGATTTCTCTTTCATGCTCATGATTAAATTCCTAATGTCGCCGATGGACCTGTGAGTGCTTGTTGTCAATTGACATGCCTCTCCAATAGCTTGTCATGTGTAGTAGTTGTGGGAGCTTGATCAATGACGACTTCTCTAGGTGGGAAATTTCTTTTAGAAAATTGAGTAAATTTTCTTTGAGGAAAAGTTCTTGTGTAAGCACTATGCCTTCGGTATTCCCTTTGATTTACTAGATAGTTAATTTGTTCCAATGCATCATAGTAGTTCATGTGTTCGTTGAAGTTGGAACAAGCCTCTATCTCATTTCATGCACGTTTGCAAAATTGACAATTTATATCCACATTAGCAATTGAGGGAGTGGAGTTACCATCAACAAACTTCATTAGGGCTTGAACATTCTAGGATAGCTTGTTAATTTGGCATCAACCTTGATATTGTAAACACCTCATGTCTTGGTGCGAGTTTTGGCATACTTCATTGTATATTCAGCAACAGTTGCAAGGTAGTCTTAAGATTCATCTTCATATATTGTAGGGAATCCATGGGAATTTGCGGTGTCCACTAGATTTCTTATGGTGTCATTTAATCCATTGTGTAAATATTCAAAAACTGCTCATTTCTCGAATCCATGGTGAGGACATGAATGGAACAATTCGTTGAACCTTTCCCATGCAGCGTTGATGTTTTCACAATCTTCCATATCAAAGTGTGATATCTTCTCCCGGATCTCAACAGTTTTGTGGGGAGGAAAATTTTTACTCAAGAAAGTAGTTGTCAATCTTCCAATGTAGTGAAAGTACCCGGGGTGGTTTTGCAAACAATTAGCAACTTTTTTTATGAAAGAGAAAATAAACGCCCGTATTATCAATGCATCGGGAATAATGTTCTCATAGTTTAAAGTATTCATAATGTTTTCAAAATTCCGTAAATGATGATACGGGTTCTCGTTCAACATTTTTGAGAATTGATCATTCTAGATCAAGGTGTCCATGCGAAGGTTGAAGTCTCTTCCTCCAAGTGTAGGTAGCATAAAGGCATAGTTGAGCACCCTGTGCCTAGGATTTATCCTAGCGTCCAGCGTTTGGGGGTGACAAACCCTTTCAGCAACAAGTGCAACATTAAGTCTAGCTATCTCAACATGCGGATCAACAATAGGTAGTTGATTTCCTTGATCCTTCATTGTTATAGCAACTTAATATCAAATTTTTGTCTGCGGAGGGTGCGTTCAATCTCGTTGTCTAAGGGGACAAATTTGCTTGAATCACATATCCTACGCATTCAACAATCTAATTCGAGGATAAAAAAAATCAGCAAACAAACAACTTAAAATAATTAAGAATTAATGTCAACCAATTCTATCTACAATCCCCAACAACGGTGCCAAAAACTTGATCATGGAAGTTTTACCGAAATACAAACATCCCCACAAGAAAACGGGATCGGGTGTAGTATAATCGGGTATCAAATTTACAAAGATTGTGTCTGATTTGGAGTTAATTATTTTTAAGTGAAAATAAAACAATAAACCAAGCATTGATAACAAGAGAAAACAATTGTGATGTTGCAACAGTGGATGGAAGGCGATCTACATTAATCCCCTCCATAATGAGTTAAGATAATGATGCATATATATATATATTTCATGAACATTGATATATGATAATTGCTTGTTACCATCTAAAATAACCTTGGGCATAGACAAACCAAGGCCGTATTTTCCAACTCACGTAGCTCTCAATTTAGTGATTCGGCGAGTATAGGAAACCCGTGAAACATTTAGAAATTCGGAAAAGACCAAGAAAAACCTTTGCTTATGGCCCTTCAGTTTAAAAGGTTCAAAGACCGTAATTTTTTACGATGATTAGAAATCCTCGAAGCTTTAATAGACTAGTATTCTCAAAACCAAGTTCTTCTCAATAAATCAAATAAAACAAACTTTGCTTTTGGCTTTCACTTGTTTTATCTAAATCAATTTAAAACATCACTTCTTTCAAATGTTTTAAAAGGTAGGAATAAAGTGCTTTGAAAAGAAGCAATATCAAAATCTCAATTCAGAAAGATATATGCAAACAATAATTTAAACCATAATAAGAATCATTCAATCCTTAGATCAGAAGGAAGTTTAGTCAAGCATAATTAAATATAAAGCAAAACAATATATTAAATCAAGAATACAAAAACTTACAAGCGTTTGGTTTGCAGTAAGGCAAACCTTCAAAGCAAACTAACAACTATCTTGACAGCTAGAAGGAGGAGGAATTAGAAGACTACTAAATTTAGGAGGAATCAGCGTATCCAACCCAAAGGTTGGGGTATGGTTTTAACGAGATTCTAGGATTTACACAAAATATTAACTTTCCAAAGATAAAATCGGGATTATTGAAACCCTATGTTGCATCGGCGAGATGACCAACCATACATTGGTCATATGGGCTTCTGTTCGCCCCTAGAGGTGTGTGCAAATAAGTTTTAAATTTATAAAACTAGAATCAAGCAGCGAACCCGCAGTGTACGGATCGACGTAGTTAAGCAAGAATTCCAGAGTATCGAACACAGGGATTTGGGGGGAACGAACTCGATTGCAAATTATCAAGCAAGTAAATATGAGAGTTTTGCAAATATTGGGAAAACAACAATCCTAAAGATCCAAGTATCCAGCTGTGGTAATCGATTCAAGATATACTTAATGATGTAAAGACTGAGTTGAGATATGCAAAGGTATACTAATGTAAGGTAATCGTACGGTGAAGTTCCAAAAACCTTATATAACTCACCTACAAGGCACTCTCTATACAGGTTGTTGAGGCTCAATATAGAAAGATTCTAGAGATGAGAATTAGTATCAAATACCCAAACTTATAACCCAAGGATCAAGACTAACTTAACCGATTGAGGTTGTGACACTCACAATCGAGGTAGAGGTTGTTGAGGCTTCACTACCACCTAGAAAAGGCAAGCCTAAACTAAGTTAAAGCAAATCTTTAACTTTGGATTAAAGTAAAAGCAAGTTTCGTAAACTGAAGTAAATCACGGTTAGTTCTTGAGGTTCCACGGCCGTGGACTCAAGAACAGGCCGTAATTTAGGGTTGTCGGCGAGTCTCTCTAACTCTCAGGGTCTAATCTGTTTGCGATCGATCTATCATCATCTAAGCCACAACTATCAACCCTTCACCTTAGAATTGTTAAGGGTTTTTAGCCAATAATAGTCATGTTGATATCAATTCAAGAATTAGAAGATAGAAAGATGAAAACTTTCAAGAACTTTCAATAATCTCCAAAATAATCTCAAAGTCACAAAGAGAACAAGTATTGTCAATGGATTCAAAGTAAGGCAAACAATCACAACTTTAGGAAAGAAGGGAAAGCGGGATGTCAATCCGTTTTCCAAATCAAACCTAAACAAGAAGAGAGATCTTCTTGCAAATTCTTCCAAGAACTTCGATCTTCCGCCAATCCGGAGATCTCCACAGCAATCTCCACCAAAAGTGCGAGATTAGGGTAATTCCCAACTACCAACTTCAATCTCCAACGAGATGTCAATGCTTAAGCGATCCTCAGCGAGCGTTTAACGGGGGTAAGCGGGGATAAGCGTCGATCTAAGCGATCATGACGAAATCTTGCTTCGTCCGTCTTTTTATAATGTAGGGCAAAGTGTCGGCCCGGCCCAATCTTCAAAAGATCGTGGCTTCGAAGTGTGGTGAAAAGATTCGCCAAGATCACGGTCGTGGAAGTGTTCCACGACCGTAATTTAGAGCGTGGAAACAAATACGGTTTGCACCATATGTTCCACGGCCGTGTAATCCTCTGGAATGAACTTGAATTTCTGACTCTAAATCTACGGCCGTAATTCTGAACGTGGTTTGGATTCCGGCCGTATTTTAGGGCGTAATTTAGGGCAAGAACGTGATTCTTCCCTAAACTCGTGCATTCCTCAAGCTAAAACTCCAATTTGCTTCCAAAGAATGTCCTCAATCTATGGACATATCAACTCAACTCTCCTTTGCTCGATTCCGTTCGGAAATAGCTCCAAATTACCTAAAATCAACATAGAACTAGTGTAGACATCCATATTGACAATATAGGTAATACTAGCTCACATATGCACAAAGTTCAATCAAAGACTATCAATATGAATCAAATACGTTTAGAAAACGTGCCTAAAATATCACAATATTTCATGCTAACAAATAACCCCATACTTAACACTTGCTTGTCCCTAAGCAAGGTCTTTCAAAAAGCTTTAAACAAGAGTTAGGATGAAATATGTGTACCTTCTTTCGGATGAATGTGACTTCTAAAGAATAGATCATTCTCAAACCTTACTTCAATCGTTTATCAAACTTTCACACACTCAATCAAAGAGTAAAAAGCAAAGAAAATTCATGAACCAACTTAACTTCTAAACAAGCATTATAACCTTCAAACATTATCAAAATCAATCACAAGAAACTTCAATTTAGATCACCAAGTCATATAACCTTCTATTGATCTTAAGGACTTTTAAAGAAAAGGTCTAGAATATGGAAGGGAAGGGAAAACTTTAAGGGAAAGTGGTGCATAATTCCGGGAAAGTGGACAACTACCTTCTTCTTCTTACGCGGTTCCCGCAACACTTCAACTTAGAGCTTCGCTCTCTTCTTTTCATTTTTCGACTTTACTTTTGGAGTTATGGATAGAGGTGCACAAAAACCGAAGCCTAGGAAATCGGCGTTTCTCAAATTTTTAAAGAGATGCCTCAAACCCTTAGCGCACATACCATAATCCGCTAGGAATATCGCTCAATCCAACTTTGGCAAGACACAAACACCCGTCTATGTGAATGGTGCCGAGTTACTCATCGTCATGATTGACTTCCCCAAACCTACAATTTCTTTCTATTCATTTGATCGCAAATAATTGCTCTCATGGCCCTCCCACATCAAACATGCCTTTTTTCTCATTCACTTCTCCAAATTCCCGGATAGGTAAAGGAGGCTAATATTTCAATGAGGAGCTAGATGATCAAAGAAAGAAGAAAGAAAGTATCGAATTGCCTTAATCATTTCAACAAGAAGTATAGGAACTTATAATGTGATTTCAACTTCAATTTCCTAGCATGATTTAGGTAACATTTTCACATTATAAAACTTGCAAAAGAGGTAAAATTCGTTCATTTAAGTTCTTCTCAATTCACAATCTTTTTAAGCATGCAATTGTTATCAAACTCAATTCACAAGTAGTGATTATCATGGAAATCATCTCAATTCATTAGGAGCACAAAATTTTTCAAAATTTTTCAATTTTTATGGGTTTTTAAAGTTCTTTTTCATGCAATGCAATAAGGAAACGTGTGACACATAATGAACATGCAACGATAGTCTCAAATGAAGCAAACATAGAGAGTAGAGTTATTACAAACTTTTTAGTACATCCCACCCCATACTTAGGACGAACATTGTCCCTAATGTTCAAAAGAAATAAGGAAAAGAAGAAAAGAAAAAGAAACTCACAAAATGGTGGCGGGAATGTCTAAAACAAACGGTCATGCGTCCAATCACTGCGGCGGCGGTGGAGGTGGAAATGGAGAGAAACTCGGATCATAGAACCGCCCAAACTGCTGGCGGTAGACATCCCTCATCATGTGGTCAAGGTCGTCTAAGCGTCCGTCTCTAGCATCCGCCCGGATCTCTAGCGCTCCTACTCTCTCTGAAAGTCCGGTAGCCCAATCCGGCATCTGCTCGTACCATCCCGGGGCGTGACTGTACCATGATGGGGCATCGGATGGTGCTGGTGCTGGTGGCGGTGGTGGTGCTGCTGGCTGCGTCGTGGAACAAGGAGGGGGGGTGTCATACCAAGTGGGAGGTGTAGTCATCCACGTGGGCCTCTCACTCACGCTAGCGCGGCGAGATGACGAGCCTGAAGCTCTAGCTGGACGTGGAGAGCGTCTAGGTACATCCGGGGCCGCCTCCGGCTGATCCGGAAACGTGCCAAACTCCTGCTCCGCTCCTCCACCACTCTCGTACTGATCTCCCATGTCCTCCTCCTCTACAACCGGTGGTGGAACGTAAGGGGGAGCTACTAGCCTGTTCGCATGCATCGCAGCGAACGTCTCCTTCCAATTGTGGCGTCCCGCCACAATGGAATACTCCGGCAACCACTCAATCCCCCTACCCGTCCTAGTCTCCCAAGGCATGCCCGCATAAGGCGGACCTCCATGTGTGGGGAAGATGAGTCCCCTAACCATGAATGCGTGTAGCCCTAAAGGAACCGCCGGTATACGGGTGCAAGCAGAAAAATCTACACCAAACGTCCTAGCAATGTGGGTAACTATTCCACCATATCCGATGTTCCCCTTCTTCTTATTCTTGAGTTTACTCATCGTAGCCGCCAAAAGAGTGGCACAATCTGCACGGCGACCGTATAGCATGCTATAGAGCAAGAATAGCTCATCCGTCTTGATCTTTTGGGGCGTCTCCGTCCTAGGAAAGAGACACTCCGAAAGAACGCGGTGTGCTATCTTCAAGGCTAGATGGTACATCAATCTAGCCTTGGTATCGGCGGGTTGCCAACGGTCCTCGTCGGCGTATATCATCGCTACTTCCTCCCAAAAGTTCTTGGGGTAAACTCCACTAGGAAATCGACCGTTATAGGTCTCATGGAACCCGAAAATGGTCCCAAACTCAACAATACTCAAATGGTAGTCTTGTTCCATGAGACGGAAGGAGACGGTCCTATCTACGTGGCTGTGCTCGAAGGACGTCACAACCTCCCGGGTGATCTCCTCATAGGCGTCTTCACGAATGTTCGTGAAGACAAGCAATCCGGCTCTATCCAAGAGCCATGTAAGATCATCAACTATGTTGAGAGGATGTAGATCCTCCAACAACAAATACCTAGGACATATCACTGTCCTCTCCTTGATCCGGTCAAGTGCAGCAAGGTGGTTCTCATGTATGGTTGGGATGCTAGGGTGAGGGGGTGAAGATGGAGGTGAAGGTGAGGATGGTAGTGAGGGAGATGAGGGTGGTGGTGCCCTAGAGGTGGAGGGATTCCCTTTTCTTTTCTTATTCTGCTCTCCCTTCTTCTCCTTTATCCTTCCCGACATTCTCCTTACAAAATCCATTTTTCACCAAAATTACGGTATGTTCTTCAGGTTCCACGGCCGTGGTTTACCCAGAGACCGTGATTCGTCTCAGAATCTTGCGAATCTCAGCAAATTCACCAACAATCACCACAATAAGCAGTCCTAATCTAATTCCTTCCAGTCTTTGTCAGTTCTTCCTAAAAATCTATAGCAAAAACGAACCAAATCCGCGAAAATCAAGAAGGAAGAATAAACCTCTTTTTCGGATTGAAAAACCCGAAATGCACGTTTGTTGATGGATTTCCGCTCGGTTTGTCGCTTGGATCTTGTTCGTGGTTGAATTTGCTGCAGTTTAGGATGAAGAATCGTTGAAAACGATTAGAAAACAAGGAATTGGAGGAGGTCGTGAGGTTTCGGCGTTTAGGGCGTGGAAAGGGGTAAGTTTTTGGGTAATTTTGTGAAGAATGTGGCTTATATAGTCGCAGGCAAAATTTTGAAAATCACGGTCTATCGGGGTGTTCCACGGCCGTGGAAGTGTACGGACCCGTGGTTTTGGTGATTTTTCAAAGGCTTTTGAGAATTACGGCCACTGTAGCTATGACGACCGTAATTTAGACCGTGGAACCTTCTGTAAAGCTTCAAAGTCCAAATTTCGTCGCTCTTCTTCGACATTATTCTCCCTTTCTCCTTTTCCATCGATCCTACAACCAAAAACACGAACATACCGGAAGAAATCGAGGCAAAATAAAGCGAAAACGTCTATTCTAAGCTAAACTATGAATCGAAAACAAAAAATGAAAATGCAATACCTTGGGTTGCCTCCCAAGAAGCGCTTTGTTTAAGGTCCGTAGCTAGACCAATCTCGCACTTATTCGAGTGCGGTAGGCGCAAACTCCTCAGCTTGGAGTTCCGGCGTGTACTTCTTGAGTCGTTGGTCGTTCACCTTAAAACTTCCGCTAGCTTCACCCCATACTTCAACTGCACCATGGGGGAAAATACGTTTAATTAGAAAAGGTCCGGTCCAACGGGACTTAAGCTTACCTAGAAAGAGGCGAAGTCTTGAATTGAAGAGGAGAACTTGATCCCCTTCTTTGAAGTCCTTTGGAATGATGTGCTTATCATGCCAACGCTTTGCTCTTTCCTTGTAGATCTTAGCGTTTTCATAGGCGTTCAAGCGAAGTTCATCCAGCTTGTTGATGTCTAGGAGACGCTTCTCTCCCGCTTCCTTCATGCCGAAATTCAGCCACTTGATAGCCCAAAACGCTTTGTGCTCCAGCTCTACCGGCAAATGACAAGACTTCCCATACACAAGGTTGTATGGTGTGGTTCCTATGGGAGTCTTGTACGCAGTCCGGTACGCCCATAATGCATCATCTAGTTTCAAGGACCAATCCTTCCTAGTCCTTGAAACCGTCTTCTCTAGGATTCCCTTGATCTCCCTATTTGAGATCTCAACTTGTCCACTCGTTTGTGGATGGTAAGGGGTAGCGATCTTGTGAGTAACCCCATACTTAGCTAGAAGAGCTTCAAAGCGACGGGCTATGAAGTGAGAACCTCCATCACTAATGATTGTCCTTGGTGTTCCAAATCGCGGAAAGATGGTCTTGTTGAAGAACTTAACCACCACCATGGCATCATTTGTGGGAGAGGCAATTGCTTCCACCCATCTAGAAACGTAATCTACCGCCAATAGTATGTATTGGTTTCCACAAGAAGATGGGAATGGTCCCATGAAATTGACTCCCCAAACGTCAAAAATCTCCACCTCTTGGATGTTGTTGAGGGGCATCTCGTTCCTTCTAGAAATATTGCCTGTTCTTTGACAAGCATCGCAGCAAGAGACAAAGGATTGCACATCTCTAAATAAAGTAGGCCAATAGAATCCAGATTGCAATACCTTTGCGCTAGTCTTGTTCGAACTAGCGTGTCCTCCACAAGGTAGTGAATGACAATGGCGGATGACACTTTGCATCTCATCTTCCGGCACACATCGCCGGATGATGCCATCCGGACCTCTCTTGAAGAGGAGAGGCTCGTTACAATAGTATTCCCGGACGTCCTTAAAGAACTTCTTCCTTTGTGCATAGGATAGTCCGGGCGGTATCTCCTGGCAAACCAAATAATTAACAAAATCAGCAAACCATGGTTCGTTACCTTTGGAGATCTCGTTGATGCACTCCTCT
Organism: Fagopyrum homotropicum; assembly: GCA_033239125.1. NCBI lineage: Eukaryota > Viridiplantae > Streptophyta > Magnoliopsida > Caryophyllales > Polygonaceae > Fagopyrum > Fagopyrum homotropicum. The sequence continues at coordinate 11,890,030 of BSWB01000001.1, forward strand.
ATGATGTGTAGGTGTTCGTCCGGAAAGGAGTCATCAATGGGTAGATGGTCGTCCTCTAGATGTGTGAGGCGACTCAAATGATCCGCAACAGAATTTTCTGAACCTTTCTTGTCGCGGATCTCAAGATCGAATTCTTGTAGGAGAAGAATCCATCTAATTAGCCTTGGTTTTGCGTCTTTCTTCGCAAGGAGGTACCGGATCGCAGCATGATCCGTGTAGACAATCACCTTTGCACCTACAAGATAAGAGCGAAACTTGTCAATAGCGTAGACAATGGCTAGAAATTCCTTCTCTGTAGTGGCGTAGTTGAGCTGAGCTTCGTCTAGCGTCTTGCTAGCGTAGTATATGGCATGGGTTCGCCCTTCCTTTCGTTGTCCAAGAACAGCTCCAATAGCTACGTCACTAGCATCGCACATAATCTCGAAGGGGAGAGTCCAATCCGGGGGTTGGATAATAGGTGCTGAAATTAGAGCTTGTCGAATGGTGTTAAACGCATCTAAACATTCCTGCGAAAACTCAAAAACCGCATCCTTCATCAATAGATTAGTGAGAGGTTTTGATATCTTAGAAAAGTCTTTAATGAAACGTCTATAAAATCCAGCATGTCCTAGGAAACTTCTTATCCCTTTCACCGAAATTGGGGGAGGAAGTTTCTCTATGGTCTCTATCTTAGCCTTGTCTACCTCTATCCCTCTACTAGAGACTAAGTGACCTAATACAATTCCTTCCTTAACCATGAATTGACACTTCTCCCAATTAAGAACTAGGTTAGTGTCTTCACAACGTTGTAAAACAAGAGAAAGGTTAGAAAGGCAATCGTTAAAAGAGGAACCGTATACGGAGAAGTCGTCCATGAAGACTTCCATGATTTCCTCTACGTATTCGGAGAAGATGGCCATCATGCACCGTTGAAAGGTGGCTTGGGCGTTGCAAAGCCCGAACGGCATTCTCCTATAGGCGAACGTACCCCAAGGGCACGTGAATGTGGTTTTCTCCTGATCGTCCGGATGTATCAGAATCTGAAAGAAACCACTATAACCGTCAAGGTAGCAAAAATGTGAATGTTGTGCTAACCTTTCAAGCATTTGATCGATGAATGGTAAGGGAAAGTGATCCTTCCGTGTTGCGTTGTTGAGCTTGCGGTAGTCTATGCACATTCGCCATCCAGTCACGGTTCGGGTAGGAATGAGTTCGTTGTTCTTGTTGGTGATGACCGTCATTCCTCCCTTCTTCGGAACTACTTGAACTGTACTCACCCATTTGCTATCGGAGATAGGATAGATGATACCTGCATCAAGAAGTTTAAGAATTTCCTTCTTGACAACCTCCTTCATGGTCGGATTCAATCTCCTTTGAGGTTGTCTTGAAGTTCTAAAATCCTCCTCCATTAGTATCTTATGCATACATAGGGAGGGTTTGATTCCTACTAAGTCCTCAATAGTGTAGCCTATGGCTTTTCTATGTTTCCTAAGGACAATCATGAGCTGTTCATGTTCATCTATGCTTAATTCGGAGCTAACAATAACCGGGAAGGTAGAATTAGATCCAAGGAAAGCGTACCTTAGATGAGTAGGAAGTGGTTTGAGTTCCATCACTTTCGGAGCTTCCAATGGTCCTTGAGGAGCATCCGACGTTTCCTTAGAAGTTTCTAAGGTTGTTGAGTGGTTTGGAAAAGAATCAAAAGAAGTTGAAGAAGTAAGCCGATCACCCTCTTCCACGGTCAGAATTACGGCCTCTCCATGTGTTCCACGGCCGTGTAATCCCCTGGAATGGAGGTTGAATTTGGTTGTGAAATCCACGGTCGTGGAATACAGGGTATGACCGTGGATTCTTACATTCTCAACCTCATCGTGGAGTTTCTCAAACTCCTCTTCATGGATCTCTTCTTGTGCTTCTAAGGCTTCAATTTCCTCTTTGCACTCTTCTTCTTCCCCTACATTGGTTAGACTCATAGTGATAACCTTTTGTAAAGGATCGTTAAAGAGAATCGCACTTACCTCCTCCCTAGACAAACCTTCTTCATCTTGGATATCGTAAATATCCTCGTCAAAGATTGGCTCCTTCACTAGAGTGGAAAGAACGAACTCTACTTTCTCTTCTCCAATATCAAAAGCGAGTCTTCCATTCTTGCAATCGACCATGCAGCCGGAAGTTGCAAGAAACGGTCTTCCGAGTATGATCGGGACCGGACTATCTGCAGGAATGTCAAGCACGACAAAATCAATAGGGATAAAGAATTTACCTAGCTTGACCGGGACGTCTTCTACAATACCGACGGGGCGAGTAATGGATCGATCCGCCATGTATAACGTCATCTTGACCGGTTTAGGATCGCCTAAACAGATCTTCCTACATAATGCAAGTGGTATGATGCTCACACTTGCTCCCAAGTCACATAAAGCGTCGTATGTGACATCTCCCACTCCAATGGGAATGCAAAATGACCCCGGATCCTTCAACTTTGGGGGCATTTTCTCCTTCATAGTCTTGATGAGATCCGAAGAATCCGAACTCATCTTGACCTCACCGAAATCTTCTAGCTTCCTCTTGTTAGAGAGAAGCTCCTTCAAGAACTTGCCATAAGCCGGCATACCTACAATGGCATCAATGAAAGGTATATTAATATGCAGCTTGCTCATGAGTTCTATGAACTTACCGAATTGTTTGTCTAGGCGCGCTCGCGCTCTAGATTGAGGGAACGGTAGGGGAGGTTTGTAAGCTGGAGGAGGAACATAGACATCTTCCTTCTCCTTCCCCTTTCCTTTGTCCTTCTCTACGGGGACTTCAACGAACGTAGGTTGCGGATCGGTAGTAGTCACTCCGCTCCTAGTTGTAATCGCCATCACCCTTCCTTTAGGGTTATCCTCCGTCTTTCCTGGAAGTTTCCCTTGATTTCTAGGAACTTCCTCCGCATGGTTGAACATTTGGTTTTCCAAAACTTTTTGAGCTTTGTCAACCTTAGAAACTTGATCATCAACCTTGATGAGGCGGTTCTCCAACCCTTGAAGCTTTCCCAAGATCGTTTCCAACATGGGATCGGGCTTCTCCTTTCCCGTATTGTTTCCTCCATTAGATGATTGCCCCTGGCTTTTCAAAGGAGTAGAGGAAGAGGAAGGTGGAGTTAGCGAATTAGAATTGGAAGGATAAGAGTTACCGGAATTTTGTTGATTGGAGCGCCAATTGTTGTTGTTTGAACCCCGATTGTTGTTCCAATTGTTGTTGTTCCGGTTGTTGTTGTTTCCATTCCAATTGTTATTCCGGTTATTGTTCCGGTTATTGTTGTTGCGGTTGGTGTTATCACCGCCATTGTTGTTGCCCAAATAGCCAACATCCCTTTCTTGTTGCTTTGGGAAGTTGGTCTTGATAGTTTCCTTCAACTCTTTGATCTCATTGTTGAGGGAGAAAATCTGATTTTGAGCTTCATGTGTGAGCTTCGCTCCTTGCTCTACACGATTTCCCTCCGCTTTCCGGTGGGAGTACTTCTCTATGACTCTTGCTTGCTTCTCAATGAAGTCCCAAGCGTCATCTTCTCTCATGTCCATGAACGTTCCGCATGAGAGGGATTGGAGGTTGAATTGCGTTCCCGCATCCAGCCCCTTGTAGTAAATCTCCAGCAAGGCAATCTTGGATATGCCATGATGAGGGCAATCCAAGAGTAAATCCTGAAACCTTTCCCAAGATTGAAACAAACTTTCGTTAGGTCTCATGGAAAAAGCATTAATCTTACCTCTAAGTTCCGCCGTTTTGGAAGGCGGAAAGAATTTGGTGAGAAACTCCGCGGAAAGGTCTTCCCACGTGTCTAGTTTCCCATTAGGAAGAGCTTGGTACCAAGATAACGCTTTCCCTTTCAAGGAGAAAAAGAAAGGTTTGAGCTTATAGCTGTTAGTAGTAGCGTTCTTCGGTCTCATCGTCTCCATCATACACTCAAAGTTTTGCAAGTGTTGGTGTGGAGATTCAGCACTTGTACCGCCAAATTGGCTTTGGCGAACAAGAGTGATAACTTGAGGGTTAAAGCTAAACCCTTGCACATCTTCAGCATCAAAATTCACACCCAAGCGGCGTGGTTGTTGTGTTGGATCCATCCGCTGGCCAAGAGTTCTTGGCTCATTATCCACACGTTCGATCCTCGCATTCCTAGGTGGAATGCGGCGATTAGCAGCTCCTTGTGGATGGAAAGGATTCATATTGATCGTGGGATCAATCTCTTCTAACGGTGGCATGGAAGAGTCACTATCATCAGCGGATGAGTGACTTTTCCTTCTAGACCTTGATCTCCTTCTTGAGGACTTCTTGCTTCCCTTATTCTTAAGGTCGCTCATCTCTACCCTCATCTGGAAGATCATGTCTTGTAGACCGTTAACTTGAGATTGATGACGATCCATCTCATCTTGGCGGAGAGTCTCATTCCATCGGAGTTGAGCTTCTTTCTCCGCCAACTCCGTTTGAAGATTACGTTCATTTTCTTCAGCCATCTTCTTTTCCTTGCGCTTTTGTCTCAAGGTTTTCTCTAGCTCTTGATCAAGAGGTAAGAGATCTGCGGTGTTCCTAGACCTGCGCATGCACTCAAAGAGATATCAAATAACGAGAGCAAGCTCCCAAGATTGACAACCGGCTACCGGATTCGGCCTAAACCAAATCCCCGGCAACGGCGCCAAAAACTTGTTCGCCCCTAGAGGTGTGTGCAAATAAGTTTTAAATTTATAAAACTAGAATCAAGCAGCGAACCCGCAGTGTACGGATCGACGTAGTTAAGCAAGAATTCCAGAGTATCGAACACAGGGATTTGGGGGGAACGAACTCGATTGCAAATTATCAAGCAAGTAAATATGAGAGTTTTGCAAATATTGGGAAAACAACAATCCTAAAGATCCAAGTATCCAGCTGTGGTAATCGATTCAAGATATACTTAATGATGTAAAGACAGAGTTGAGATATGCAAAGGTATACTAATGTAAGGTAATCGTACGGTGAAGTTCCAAAAACCTTATATAACTCACCTACAAGGCACTCTCTATACAGGTTGTTGAGGCTCAATATAGAAAGATTCTAGAGATGAGAATTAGTATCAAATACCCAAACTTATAACCCAAGGATCAAGACTAACTTAACCGATTGAGGTTGTGACACTCACAATCGAGGTAGAGGTTGTTGAGGCTTCACTACCACCTAGAAAAGGCAAGCCTAAACTAAGTTAAAGCAAATCTTTAACTTTGGATTAAAGTAAAAGCAAGTTTCGTAAACTGAAGTAAATCACGGTTAGTTCTTGAGGTTCCACGGCCGTGGACTCAAGAACAGGCCGTAATTTAGGGTTGTCGGCGAGTCTCTCTAACTCTCAGGGTCTAATCTGTTTGCGATCGATCTATCATCATCTAAGCCACAACTATCAACCCTTCACCTTAGAATTGTTAAGGGTTTTTAGCCAATAATAGTCATGTTGATATCAATTCAAGAATTAGAAGATAGAAAGATGAAAACTTTCAAGAACTTTCAATAATCTCCAAAATAATCTCAAAGTCACAAAGAGAACAAGTATTGTCAATGGATTCAAAGTAAGGCAAACAATCACAACTTTAGGAAAGAAGGGAAAGCGGGATGTCAATCCGTTTTCCAAATCAAACCTAAACAAGAAGAGAGATCTTCTTGCAAAATCTTCCAAGAACTTCGATCTTCCGCCAATCCGGAGATCTCCACAGCAATCTCCACCAAAAGTGCGAGATTAGGGTAATTCCCAACTACCAACTTCAATCTCCAACGAGATGTCAATGCTTAAGCGATCCTCAGCGAGCGTTTAACGGGGGTAAGCGGGGATAAGCGTCGATCTAAGCGATCATGACGAAATCTTGCTTCGTCCGTCTTTTTATAATGTAGGGCAAAGTGTCGGCCCGGCCCAATCTTTAAAAGATCGTGGCTTCGAAGTGTGGCGAAAAGATTCGCCAAGATCACGGTCGTGGAAGTGTTCCACGACCGTAATTTAGAGCGTGGAAACAAATACGGTTTGCACCATATGTTCCACGGCCGTGTAATCCTCTGGAATGAACTTGAATTTCTGACTCTAAATCCACGGCCGTAATTCTGAACGTGGTTTGGATTCCGGCCGTATTTTAGGGCGTAATTTAGGGCAAGAACGTGATTCTTCCCTAAACTCGTGCATTCCTCAAGCTAAAACTCCAATTTGCTTCCAAAGAATGTCCTCAATCTATGGACATATCAACTCAACTCTCCTTTGCTCGATTCCGTTCGGAAATAGCTCCAAATTACCTAAAATCAACATAGAACTAGTGTAGACATCCATATTGACAATATAGGTAATACTAGCTCACATATGCACAAAGTTCAATCAAAGACTATCAATATGAATCAAATACGTTTAGAAAACGTGCCTAAAATATCACAATATTTTATGCTAACAGCTTCTGACATGGATTGTGACATCAATCCAGGGATCCAAACTGTCAGTCATACGATAGTGTAACGGCCACCCTACAGTTGTACATTGGCCGTTTGCTAGGCGTTTCGCCTGTCTTGATATTCTAGTCTCCATTCTTCAACGTTGAAGCTAATCCTACGGACTTCGTGTTACAGTTCCTTAGTCATATAATGTCTTCTCTATAGCTCTTGCTTCAAAGATGATGCAATCTTGACACATTTGAGCCTCAAGTGTCTTAAACACATAAAAGTCAAGGTAGATATCGAAATACAGAAAGTGGATGATTTTCTTATCAATTGGCATATATGGGATGAAAAGAGGATATGGAATGCATGAAAACATGGTGTAAAAAGTGTTACATGCATTTGACACTCATCGCGCTTTCAACAGCAAGTGTGGCATTGAGTCTAGATATCTTAGCTTGTGGGTCAAGAACAAGGAGTTGGTTGTTGAGATCATACATTGTTTGATTTGCAACAGCTTCTTGGGGGGGTTTTGTCTACGGGTGCACTCAATCTCGTTATCAAGAGGGAAAGTTTGCTTGGCTCGTGGATTCTTCCCATTCACCAATCTAGCATATGAAGCAAAAAAAGCAACAATATATAAAGCTTAGAATAACCAAGAATTAAGTATCAACCAAATAGTTAACAACAACCTCCCCCGCAAAGATCTGGGATCAGGTTTAGTATATTCAGGTATAGAATTCACATGGATCACATATGGTTTGATAGATACTAATAGTTGATTATTCTAAGTAAAATGGATGGAAGAAGACATTATTGATAGGAGACGAAAACAATGATGATTGTAAACAAATATATTGATGGAAGCGATCTAAAGAAACAAGGATCCCACTATATCGAATTAAAGTCTTATTATATTTGTGAGACTCATAAGCATTGATATATAAATATTGCAGGTAACCATATAAAATTGTCTTTGATATAGACAAACAAAGATCGTGTTTTGAACTCACGTAGCCCTCAATCCGGCGGTTCGACAAGTATAGAAAAACCCTATAAGAACTTAGAAATCCAGAAATGACCAAGAGAAACCTTCGCTTGTAACCCTTTAGTTAGAAAATGTACAAAGATTGAAATTTTCTACGATAGTTAGAAATCCTCGAGACAATGATATACTAGTACTCTCAAAACCAAATGTTTTACAATAAATCCAATAAAACGCCATTCGCTTTTGACCATTCAATTGTTTTATCTAAATAAATTATAAATACCACTTCTTTTGAAGGTAAATAAAAGGTAGAAATGAAGTACTTTGAAAAGAAGCAATATTACAATCTCAATTCACAAACATATATACAACGATAAACCAAACCTTTATAGGATCATCCAATCCTTAGATCACGAGGGAATTTAGTCAGACGTGATCGAATATAAAGAAAAAACAATATATAAAATTTTAAAGGACATAAACTCACAAGTGTCTAATTTCAGCAAGGCGAACCTTATTCTAACAACTTTTAACGGCAATAGAATTAGGCCCATCAGGGTAAGAGAGACTCCAAGGTGGATCCAGCATATCAAACCCTACGGTCGATACATGTTTATACACTGAAAAATGTCGGAGTCTAAGTTACACAAAATATATCAATTCCAAAGATAAAATCAAAAGATTTGATTTTTCTTCTCTGCGTAGTTAAGATAACATAAAGACGGACCACCATACGACATAGAGACGGTATAAAACCCGTCTCGACCCCGTCTGGTAGGCTTTGACTTGGGAATCGAAGGATTTAGTTTTTTTTGTCAAATCGCATGTAATTATGGAGCTACAAACCACAAGATATTGTCCTCTAGAATTTGGACACAATTTTGACTTTATTCTTCCTTTCAACCCGCGCCAAATTTGCCACGTCTCACATTCAAAATCGCCACAAATAAATCTTACAAAAAAAAAACTAGCTTGACAGATTCTCATTTTTAAGTCCCCTGATCAACAATCAATCAATGGACTCAAACAAATCACACCAACTTATCACACTTGAAACTTATGGTACATTTAGCACGTGATGCTAACTCCACATATTTTTGCATATATTTTGTTGGTCATATTATTTACAAGGGATAACGAGACTTGACGTCAGATCTACAAAAATCGTTGGATTGGATATTTGGATCCAACAAGGGCCAATGGATTGGATATCTACCAAAATTTTCTTATATTTTAAGTGAAAATATAATAAATTGTCAAATTATAAGTATATATTAGAATATTATTAAAAAAATAGATAGAATTATTATATTTAGTAAAAATATTATATTTCGTTAAGTTGATTAATGTTGAAAAAGTATCATACAATTTTTGTAGAACCGTAAGAATTATTTAGATTGTAGAGCGTCAAACGAAACTTAAGCTATAATCATCTAAATGTATTCTCATTGTGCACATAAGTGTCGATAACCTCTTCTGTGAGTCTAACGTGGAACAGGAATCACAATTTCAAAAGGCTATGGAGTGGCTACTGAGCAAGCAGAGGACTCCCTTCCCTAGCAAGAACAAAGAGTCCCCCGTCTCCTCTCGCTATACGTAGATCTTCGTCGAGATACGTAATGAGTAGCCACGAGCTCGTTCGTTCTCCTGGGATTGGAACCTTTAAAGGGGGCTGACCTGATAAGGCTCGGGCGATGCCTGCAAATGCCTCCTGGACAGGGACCAGAGTTTGCTGAACTGGATACAGGTTTATCGTCTGCCCGAATATGTTTAGGTTGTCAGGGAGATCGACACGGGATTTGATCTCCGGAGGGTTGAAGATCCCCTCCTTGAACTGAACCTGATTGATCATACTCAAACAACATTAACTTCTTTTACCAAAGATTCTCACAAGGAAACTCGTGAACGGGCACTTTGATGCTTAAAGGTTTTGAGAAGTGATTTACCTGAATTCTTGAAGGACTTCGGACCTCGAAGGTGGCAGATGCTGAGAAGGATGAGGTAGCAAAAGGGGTGGAAAGTGTAATCGAGTTCTCTATAGTAGAGATGCTAGTATTGATAGTTTGGGTTATCTTATCGACTTTCAGCAACGGGGTGGTGCCTACTGCAAGAAGAGGCAACAGCTCAGAGAAGGCTGTATACCTGCAAATTGCCTAGTTTAATAAGAAAAGATATCCATAAACCACAAATACAAGGAAATGCATGCTAATGCAGGTTCTCATTCCTCATCTGTTTTTTTTTTTTCCATTCCATTTTGCTTAATGTTTGAACTTCCATTGTACCGGATAAAATGTAATAGATGCGGCATGTTTGCATCATCTTCTTTTAGCAAATGCCATAATGAAGATTAAACTGAGATCATATGGGAAAGATTCCATCTACAGCTAATAGCAGAGCGGCAATCTAGTATAAACCCATAAACAATGACGCAAGTTTGCAAACACATTGCTCAAGTCTCATTGAACTTAGGAATGATGACTATAATTCCTAGAACCTACTGCACAAAGTCCACTCTACAGTTTCAATACATAAAAGTCAATATCGTCACAATAACAACCAACAATTACTTGCCAATAACTAATACCGTGTATACTACATGTGCAGATCGAATGTCAGGAGAAGGGACACACCAACAAAAAGGGTACTGGATGTTCAGCCACTTATTTGAAAGGAAATTTTAACGTCACTCAAGAAAAACTAAGATTTATAGGGAAATATCGACATAAATCTTGAATGGTATAACAACACGCATTCAATACATCGTGAAACAGAATGTTTTACCTTAACGGCTTGAATAACCTCAAAATGATTAGTTACTTTGGGATTAGACATTTTGGACCCTCATAGATGGTCACTTGTTTAAAAACATAATCAGTTGTGTACAATAGCAGGTGCTCCTCTCAGAATCCCAAAAAGAGTTTCCATAGAAGGTATTAGCCTTCAAAATTCACATTATAAAAAGTCGATATGGAAAAAATTGGAAAGATAAATTTTAGTCTCACTCATTGTTTAAGATCAGTAGCTTTATAAAAGAGGTCAAACAAAGGAAAGTAGATATGGCAGTCATATAGAAATCACAATTGACTGAACGCAAGCATGTGGATCCACCCAAATGCTGAAACAGAACCATCCCTTCTGGCCTTGGCTCACTCACCCTAATCAAAAACCATGATGACAGGAAGGATGACTGATCTGTACATGGAAAAGATGCTACCAGAAGAATCAAAGACATGGAGTGGAAGGTTTTGGATGGATTAAATACTGTTATAGTCACATATTGTGAAAGTTTTAGATTAGACGGTTATGTTGTGACAGACCTTTGTTAGTTACACGTTGGCAGCCTAAGAGTTTGGTATTAGTATATATAAGGGAATTAGGCCTTACAGTTAGGCATTATATATACTCTCTAATAAGGGTACGCTAAACTGAAATTTAACTTGTAATCTTCTAAAGCACACTAATTAAGATTATATTTACGAAATTTACTTCAAGGCTATAACATTCTATCCCTTTATACTTCCAAATGCAATATGTATTCTGCTTTTGGCTAATGTATAACATACACATTCAATCAGAGTCACAACAGGAACATAGTAAACCATGAACCCATATGCACATAACTATTACTTTTTTTCACATCTAAACAAAAGCACCGAGTAAGCTCCATCTGACTTATTCAGGAGCCTCTCTAGGCATTCAATATTAGAAAACGGTCAATATCACTTACTAGGCCTTTTAGCAATTTTGTTCTATTACGTAAGCTCATAGCATACCCTCATTTAGTAAATATTCCGTAAGTCAATTAAGGTGATAAAAAATAGAGGGTAGACAAAACAAAAGGAAATAGAAAAAACCTGCCAAATTCTTTCTTAGGAAAAATTCTACAGGTAGAGATTCTTCACGCTTGCATTTTAAGCTGGTAATTGTAGCTATTCAACATTCACTCCATACTATACTAGCCGTGTAACTGCTCCATGAAAATTCGACAAGCGATTCACAAAACTAAACTGTTTTAAATTCAACAACACATTCTTCATGAACATCATCACAACACTAATCAAACTACTAATTTCTCAAATCCTACATCCTTATTTTTTCCCTAGCTATTTTCAATTTTCAGCCATAACATAACACCAAAAAATCAACAATCAATTTTTTTAAAATAGAAGCAATAGAAAAAATAACTCACAACAAGACCCAATTGCCATCGAGCAAAGCCGCATCCTCGGTAGGGTTGGGATTGGGGTTAGCTGCCTCGAGCTGGTTAACCAGCTCGGACACCTCAGCCCTCAACTCAGGGGAAGCCCCGAACCCTAAATCAGTTCCATAAACCGAATCAACCAAACACCTCTTCAAATCCAGATTCTTGTCACCGCCTCCAACATCGACCTGAACACTGCCGTTATTGGAGCCAAATTCGGTATCGGAGCCACCCCACTCGTCCTTCTCAATCGGAGGGTCAGGGTCGGAGAATCGAGTGTAGGCAGAAACGGGTTCAGGTTCGGATTTCTCACCCCATTCATCGGTAGTTGGAGGTGGATTGTTGGGTTCGGAGGTGCATCGGACGGAGAGGAAGGTTCTAGAAGATTGGGAAAGTGAGATGAAATTGGGTGGCAAAGAAGAGGACAGAGAAGAAGGGGGGAGTTTGGATTTGGGGGAGAAGAGAGCGGAAGGTGATGAGTAGAGGATTGACATCCTTGTGAATTCGTGTTGCTGCAACAATGGCGTCTTCTCAGTTATACTTTGAGATTTGTTTTTTTTTTTTTTTTAAATGGTACGTTTCCGGTTCGGCTTCACCTACGTCCGGATAGGGTATTTACTGTGTATTTGTGACGCACCACAACGCACATATGAAATGAGTTTTGCTGGCGTGGCAAATTTGAAGAAAAAATATCAATATATATTCAAATTATATTCTATTTGTAAAATGAAAAATATAAAAATTATATAAACTATAATTCGTCAAAAAAAAAACATTTTAAAAATCAAAAATAAACTAATTTCAATACATAAGCAAGTCCATCTAACTTTCCGATAAAATCGACATCGTGATTATCGGACTTAAATAAAAGGGAGGAAAAAAAGACTTCACATGAAATTCAAAAAAGAATAATTTTTTTTTGAGTTTTACAAAAAAATAAAATAAATTAAAGAGAATTTTTAAAAAAAATATATATTTGGGAATATTTTAGCTAAAATTTTTTTGGCCAAATTTGGTAACTAGGCTCTTTTGATAATTATGTTACTAACTAAGCTAATAAGGGTTTTCAATTAAGTAAATGTACCCTAATTTTTTTTTTACCGTTCAAACACAATCTAGGTTTTACCTACTAACTCTCTCTTGTGCTTTCTTCTCCTTCGACGATCCATGGCGGCTCTATGCTGTTCTCCTTCCTTCTCTTCTCCCCGTACTCCTCCGCCGTCGCACTAGCCACCTTCCCTCGAGTTTCTCCTCCTCGACTCCCTCTCTAATCTTTGTCGATCTAGATCTAGATCTGTATCTAGTCTCTACCTCCTTACTTCAGTAGCGCAAAGCATTGCGAAACTATTACCAGGATAGATCATAATCAGCCCAGGGCTGAGAGCAATGATGAAGCTGGTACTTGGTTCCAAGACCTACTAGGACAAGTTGAAAGCAAAGTAACATTCAAGCCTTTTGATTTTGACGCACTCACTATTAAACTGTTGAAAAAGATGAACCAAAGTTGTTTCTTGTTTGGAATGTCTTCCCTGAAATTGATTTCTTGTTGATTCACCATTTGGGCACGTACTGGGTTTGATCAATTTTGATTTATCATGTTTAATTGGATGATCCGTTTATCTGGAAATTGAATCTTGATCTTCGCATGTTGCATGTTCAGGCAATAGGCTAGTTGGGTAATATTTGCATGTTTGAATCCTATAATTTTAGGCTGGTTTCCTGATGAGAAATTTTGCTTTCAAATCCTCCTAGTCTGTTTGCTGTGTATTTTGTTAACATGCAATTCCGGTATGTGAAACATCCATTTCGCTCTTTGTGTTTCATTGTTTTAATGGTTTATGGGTCAGGAACCTTACTTGCAGCATGAATCCATAGTCGTCCTCGGATGGGAGCGGGCCAGGATATGCCTTCAATTCGCTTGATACCGCACACAAGGAGCGAAGCCCGTGGCTGGTGCATTGTAAGACAAGCGTTCCTGATATTCCTTGATCCTCTTCCTCCACTGTTGTATCTGTTTGCCATGTGTCCTTAAGGTTTTGAACGCCTCTTTGTGTTTCATGATTCTAGTTCCTGCAGTGTGTTATTTATTATCTTTGAATATATCAATTGTTGCTTATATGAAACAGGTGGTTGTAGTTAGAGCTAAAACTTGAGTTTATATGATAGTTCAACCACTCTATGTATTTTTCTGGTATAAATTTTTACAATAAACAATCTGATACGAATTTCTGGTATGTAAATTTGGTACGAATTTTTGGTATTTAAATTTCTGGTATGTAAATTTCCGGTATGTGAAATTCTAGTATGTAAAATTCCGGTATGTGAAATTATGGTATGTGAAATTTCTGGTATGTGAAATTCTGGTATGTAAAATTCTGGTATGTGAAATTCTGATATGTAAAATTCTGGTATGTAAAATTCTGGTATGTAAAATTCTGGTACGATAATTTCTAGTATGATAATTTCTGGTATGAAAAATTCTGGTATGAAAAATTCCGGTATGAAAAATTCAGTCCAGAAAATAAAAAAGAAAATAAAAAATAAATAAAAAAAGGCAAGAAAAATAATAAAAGAAAACAAATTCAATAACTAAAATTAAAACTTATACTTATATAACAAATAACAAACATCATTTATTCTTTCTTTTGAAATAGAAAGGTTAATAATTTTTACCTACTATTAAATGAAAGTGGTAAAAAATTTGGGGTACACTTTCTTAAACAAAAACTCAAAAAGGCCTAGTATGTCAAATTCTCCCAATTTTTTTTCATAATAACATATTGGTCAACAAAAATAAGTGACAAGGCGTTAAAAAGTTACTCCCTCTTGTTTAAAATATTTAATTGTAACGCTCCGGATTTGAGAATCCGAAGTGTCACTAGGATATGAACCACATGCTGAGTTCATTAGATTTAATGTGACAACAACTTCACTAATGGACCCTCCAACAATAGCACGACAAAATAATAAAACATATCTGACCTTTAATTTACAAATAACTGAAGTATCATGCACTTTAAATCATGTAAAGAAAAATAAGATGGAACCGAAACAACCTTAACAACCAACTCCAGCAACAAAATATAAAGACCAACAAGTAAACGTTCTTCCCAAAACCTAAGGCACACGCGGGTCCGGCTGATCACCAACTCTGAGAATTTCTCGCGATCATAGCTAGAGCTGAAGGTTATCATAAAAACAACAATGTATAAAACCATTACCTAGCGTCCCAAATTTAGTGTCAAAAATCAAGAATCAGATCAAACGTGTACGATCATATGAGGAACATCAAAACAACACTCAAGTTCACCTCGTAAAACTATCACAATTAAACCAAAATCAATCAAAGAATGCATATGTCACAGTTCACCAAGTCAAATAATATAACTTCTTAACATTAACATAACATGATAAGAAAGAATATATGTATACCAAACTACTGAACGTGTAAAAACGTTAACTATACAGAGGAAGCGAAATCAAATAATAAAATCGCTCAAAACATAAAGAGTAAAGCTGTAGAGGTAGTCCCATACTAGAATAAATACTTTAATACTCGAAAATGATGATAATGCTCGTGATAATGATGATTAGTAGATAAATGCAATGCAATCTAATGAATGTAACATCTCATCACTCTCGGCAACGCAAGGTAACACAACGCTCTCTCTCAAGTCCGCATGTGCCCGCTGGGGTAGCCTTTTGTGAAAAAAAATCATTACAAGATGGGTTGTGGCTTCTCGTTAATAAAATTGTTTCCTATGATTTATTATTTTTTAAATATCACTATTCTTGTATTATATTTTAATGTTTTTTTGGATCTTTCGCCGAAGTGAACGAAACTTGAAAAGAATTTCCCGTTTTAGGCTCGGAGTGAAATAATTCACCAAAATGCACGAGATTTGTGGTTCGGAGTAGAAGTGTGGTCACCGCACTCTTATTTGTAAAACACATTGTCGAGGACAACTTTTTAATATTCGAAATAAAGATAATAATAACACAAATAGAGGTGTGGTTCTAGACCGCGCCTATAGTTTAACGTTTTTGAAATAAAAAAAAAGATAAAGAGGCGCGGTTATAGACCGCGCCTATAGGGCAACTATTTTTTTTTTAAGAATATATAGACGCGGTCTATATATTCTTAAAAAAAATTTTGGGAAATAATTTTTCAAAATTTTTTTTCTTGTATTATGTTTAATCAGAATATTAAAGCGCGATTTGTAACCACTATTCTTTTTGCAATAGACGCGGTCTAGGACCGCACTTATTCTCCAACCCGAAATCTCATGTATTTTGGGAAATAATTTTGCTCCGAAGCTAATTTGGGAAAATTTTTCCCAATTTTCTTTATTGTAGCGAAATATTCTGTTTTTTTTTCTATTTTCCATTTGATAGATAATTTTCCTTTTGGCAACATGAATAATTCGAGCAGTGAATTATTCGGTATTATCAGAATATGTCAACTCGCAAGATGGGTTTACACCCTTTGTTGTTAGATTGACTGTTTATTTGTCATTCACTATTTATTTTTGGTAGACTTGTTGTCGTCAAACTTCGTAAGTAGATGACATGTTGACTTTGTTTTTATCGCTATTTTATTTTCATCGATATTTTTATCGATAATTTATTTTCGCCCCCCCCCCCCTAAAAATCCTGCGGCCGCCACTGTGTGCCCCCTCCGGCATACAAATGGTTATGTAGATCTGTAATCACGTCTCCCAATTTATATATAACTACCTTCTTTTTCCGGTTCGATCTCTACTAGAGCACCGTCCAAAACATGTATGCAAGTTTTTATATATAAAAAGGGCACCCACCACGTCGCACAATCATACTTGGGACATCACTCCAACAGCGAGGTCACCATGCCTATGACCGTACCGGTGGTTACCAATTCTAAAATACTTAAAAACAATAATAAATATACTATATATATGGATAGCTGTATAAGCCTATAAGTTATCTTTGAAACAGATAAGTCCAACTATCCTCAAATACAACACGCCCTAACTCACAACACGGGTTTCTGAACATCATTCATCAAACTATCTGATTCCAACACATCTTCATGTCATCTTTAGAGTCAACAATCACGTTCACATACACATTTATCTGCTCGACTACTCATCTTTGAACTCATAACACACCATATCATTCTCGCCCCCTTCACATCTATCTATGCAAGGTCTCAAAAGACAACTTACTAAACACTAACTTAAACCAAACTCAACTCTATAATTAATCGAATCTCCTTACAAAACTATCTACACAACACCTACATATGATGACAAAACTATCAACCCTATCTAACAATTGAGAACCTATCATTCATATGCTAATTTCTTCAATAATGTTCACTAACAAGACCACTATTCAATCACATAGCCTATCACACTCCTCATCATATCATAGATACTTCCTTGACATGCAACCATCAACTTATATCTTCCTACATAACCGTCATCGTACCCTAAAATTCATGCGTACATTCATTTGTCATCGTCTATAATATCACCTATGACACTATATCTGGATGCACATAACAAGCACACCTCACACTCTTATCGCTATTTGTAACACTTTTTTTAAGCACTTTCCATCAATCTATAACACTTTTACCAACCACTATCATCATAAAACCAAACTCTCTAAACACTCAAGTTAAACACAATCACAATTTGATGAAAATCATTTAAAACATAAATAATATATGTATAATCTCCAAATTATGTTCTACCCACCATCAATCACAAACTTAATATGAAACAAGACGACAACTAAGTAAGTCAAAATGACTTACCTTGAAAAGACGAATTTCATAAACACTGTGATAACTGTCTAAAACAAGTCATCAACATTCAAGTACATAATATCAATACATATCATAAAATCTATCATCAACTAACTACAACAAACAACCTACAAACAAGTTCTAGATAACGAATTCCGAGTAAGCTAGGTTTATGAGACCTTACATATCGAAGGTTAGGATAAGGTCAAATGTTACATATCAATGTCAAACCAAGTCTCTCTTCATATCCAAATGTGACTCCAAGGTATATGGTACTTAAATAAGTCAACGACAGTTTTAGCTCCATTTACTAAAATTTGGGCCATAATTATAACTAAAAAAAATATAGGCCATTTTCCGTAATTATAAACTTTGGTCAAATTCTATAATAAAAGAAATTGGGGCAAAATGTGAACTTCAAAATTCTAGGCCTTTTTTTGAAATCGAAAACCCGGGTCATTTTCTATAAATTGTCTATTTAGGAGCATGTTTGCAAATTCCAAAAATGAGGGGCATAAAGCGTAAATTAAGACATTGGCCCTTTTCTGTAATTTACTCAAAATAAAGAGAAACCGATTAGGATTTCGGATCGGCGGCGGCGGCTCCTTTTCCGGTGGTCCTCTCGATGGCGGCTGCTCTGATCTCCTCGGCGACGACAGTTATCGGCTCCTCCAACACTTTTTTCTGATGCAATCTCGGAGAACACCTTCTCACAATTCATCGCTCATGCCTCGAAAAGCTCCAGCGCGAGCCTCTGCCAGTGCACATCACCGGTACCTACTCCGATCTTCCTTTTCACCGCCTTCATCACTTCGGTCAGTTCGGTGCCGCCCCACTCCTCACCGTTGATCATCTCGTAAATTCGGAGGTTCAATCCCCAGTCTGGCGACTCTAATGCCGGCGAAGTAGCCTGATCGACGATTTTCGACTCCATTGTCGGAGCTTGTAGCAGGTCCTTATCTCTCGCATCTTCGAGTTCATCATTCATCCCATTTGTGCGCTGTTGGATTTCAAACGCTCGCCGATCAAGACCAACTTCGATTTATTCATCGATTGAGATGAAATTCACTAGGATTGGGGTTGGATTTTAAGTCGGTAAGATGATTCAATTTGGCTAAAATCAAGCTAGAGATTAGAGAGCGCGTAGGAGACGACGAGTCGTTTCGGAGAGATAGGGCGATGGTCAAAAGGGAGTTAGCGTTTGGGGGAAGATCATGAATAATGCCATCCTCCTTCAACCTACCCATTTAAATTATAAGTAATTATTTAACAACTTAACTTACTTGATTTAATCCAATTTTAAATCGATTATAAAAATTCTGAATCCAGCTATTACACTGACATTAGAACCTCAAAACTTTGGTTTACAGTATTTGCCTATTTAAAACTTTGGTTTACAGTATTTGCCTATTTAACATTACGAATGTTATTAATACTTCAATTTTTACCAATACTCAGTTGGTCTAGTGGTTGTGGTGCTAGACTCCTTAAGTGTTAGCCCGGAGATTCGAAGGGAGACATGTATGAAAAAATTGGTATTGGGAGGGTATCCCCTTAATGGGCCACAGTAAATACCCTATCCGGACGTAGGCGAAGCTGAACCAGAAACGTACCATTTCAAAAAAAAAATACTTCAATTTTTCGTAGGTATAGTTTTATCTACATTTCATATAATATTTGTATTTTCAAAACATTATTTGTATCTTCTATTCTCATATAACTACATTCTACCATTGTTTTACACAAGTTTTTTAAATTATAATGCATCAATAAATATTACATATACTTCTAGTTTTCTTAATATCTGTGGTTTTTTTACAAGGCTACTATTCGGGCGGACTCGCGCCTTCATAGAGGCGGAGTCCGCCCGCGCGCAAGAGGACACGCATGCGCGCTGCGCATGCGCGTCCTCTTGCGCGTTATACTTTCGAATAGAGCCGTTGGGGATGAGTGGATGTAGCCGTTGGGGATGTAGCCGTTGGGGGAATATAGCCGTTGGGGATTTTTGGAGCCTATATAATAACATATGAGACTCATTAACCTTCATCCACAAGTTAGAAAACGTAAAGAAAAAAGTCGTTAAAATGTCGTCGTATTCCGATGAAGTTGATGTAGAATCCGATGGTGAAAGCTCGATGATGCCGTTCGATATTGAAAAATATAGTGATCCGGAAGAAATTCTCGCAAAACTTGAAGTAAGTGTACAAACTCATTTTTATACTTTACTGTTATGTTGTTTTATTTTGTCGGAATTATAGAATTTGCAATGTTAGAATAGAGAATCGAAATTATAGAATTTGCAATGTTAGAATAGAGAATCGAAATTATAGAAATAACAATGTTAGAATAGAGAATCGAAATCATAGAATTTGCAATGTTAGAATATAGAATCGGAATTATAGAATTTGCAATGTTAGAATAGAGAATCGGAATTATAGAATTAGCAATGTTAGAATAGAGAATCGAAATCATAGAATTAGCAATATTAGAATAGAGAATCGGAATTATAGAATTAGCAATACAAGAATAGAGAATCGGAATCATAGAATTAACAATGTTAGAATAGAGAATCGAAATCATAGAATTAGCAATGCAAGAATAAAATGATGTGTTTTTTTAAAATAATATTCTATGTTATTTTTATTTAGGATCTTATGGATTACTCTCGTGCTCTCGGTACCAATTATTCTTCAAAATTTGAGCTTCATGGATATTTTGCGGATAGAGAGAACTTTTTGGGATGGGCTCGGTATGTGGCCAACGCTATGAATATGGTGTTGGTCATTACAAAATCATGGTTAGATAGAAGGGGTTTTCGTATCCTACAATTGGGTTGTGATAGACACGGAGGACCGAGAAAAGAAAAAGACGTAGATCCCGATCATGTTCCAAGTTCTAGCCGGAAAAAAAACTCGAAGAAGTGTATGTGTTTGTTTGAGCTTGTAGGAACCAAATTGAAGAGGAAAAGTGGACCGTGAGGGTTGTATGTGGAATCCACAACCATATCATTCCTTCGGTGTTAAGAGGTCATGCATATGTTGGACGTATGACTCCGAAGCAGACCCGAAAGGTGGAGCGTGAATTGAATTCTGGCTTAAAACCGAGACATATATTAAAATTCGTACAATTAGAGGATCCCGATAATGTCACCTCCATCCCTCAAATTTACAACACCGGTTTGAAGATTAGAATGGAACAAGCCGAAGGAAGATCTCCATTATAACAAGCACTTCACACGTTGACGGAACGTGGATACTATATAAACACTCGGAGAAGTCAAGATTCCGATGAAGTGATTGATTTCTTTATCTCACATCCCGACTCGAGGCATTTGCTCAACATGTTTCCCTATGTTATTGTGATGGACTCGACATATAAGACCAACAAGTAAGCTTCAATTCAAGCCACATTTTTACTTTATTTCATACACTCATTCTTATTTTCCTTAGAAATTGTAACTCAGTCGTTGTTTCGTATTACTTTTAAGTACAATATGCCATTGTTGGAGATCGTAGGCATCACTAGCACCAAGAAGACATTCGCAATTGCTTTTGTGTTCATGGCACAGGAGAATAGAGATCATTACGAGTGGGCTTTGAGGAGGGTCCGACATTTGTTATACGGAAAGATGTCGGAGGTGATTGCCACTGATCGTGAGCTTGGTCTTATAAGCGCATTGGGTGTAGTATTTCCCGATGTGAAGCATATATTGTGCACGTTTCACATAAAGTGCAATATAGTTAACAGAGCGGCACTTGTTTTGCGCAATAAGGAAGCGGAAGCACTCTTCATATCCCATTGTCATGCCTTGTTCGAGTCAAGATTCCATGGAAGCTACCAACGCCGTTTGTTGGAAATGAGAGACTATTGGCAATCATCTCCGAGGTTAATGACCTATCTAGAGACGACTTGGCTTGACCCGTACAAGGAGGCAATCGTTCGAGCATGGACTGACCTACATCATCATTTCGGCACACGAACGACAAATGCGTAAGTTATTTAAACATTCACTACATTGTTAAACATTTCTTCATTTTTTGTAATAAAAATTTCTTCTTAGGTGTGAGTCCGCGCACAAGTTGTTGAAGCAAACACTAGATTCTAGCGTTGGAGGATTTCAGCTGGTTTGTGATAGCATACATTTGATGGTCACGGACCAAGTCCAAAAGCTACAAGCTTCTTTAGAGATGTCACGGGAGAGGATTCCACGAGAGGTTAGTATACCAATAGTTTAATTGATGAAAATAATGTTAAATATTTATTTGATATGTAATAAACCTTTTTTTGCAGGTGCGTATACCGATATTTGACTTGCTCCGTGACTACGTAACAAATGAGTGTTTCACGCTCTTGTGGAATAATTACACCAAGGTTCGACATACAAGAGATGATGAAGGATGTCGGGATAGTTATTGGAGAGAGGTTTATGGAGTGCCGTGTGTGCATGACTTTAGACTAGCGATCCGGGCTCGTAGACCTATCTATTTGTCACAGATACACCCTTATTGGAAGCAAGTTCATTGGAATCCGGTTGATTTTTTGGATGGTGATATTGGTGATGATGATGATGATGATCGTTCGAACCCGAATCAAGCAGCGCTGAACAGGTTTAGAGAAAGAATAGACTCAAATATGTTAAGCCCGGATGAGCAAGATAAGATTGCATCTTTTGTGGATGACATGGAAAACCCCGGGGGTACGACAATGAAGGAGCCGGCACAGAAGGCCAATGCAAAGGGACGACCTCCAATCCCGAGATCAACTAGAAGAGAGCCTAGCTCTTTTGAGCATTCTGCTACACGTGGTCCTGGGCGTCCGAAAGGGAAGAAAGCTAAAGATGTAGATTCTACACCGGAGTTGACTCCTACGAGTAGAGCACGACGTAAAGGAAAGCAACCCGCGAAGACCGGATTTTGTTTGAGGGAAGAAGATTTTCCAAAGTTCATGGAGCCTTATGTATTGAGAGTAAGGGATGTACCAGGAGACGGCCATTGTGGATATAGAGCAATTTCCGCGGTGTTAGGATTCTCGGATGAGGATTATTTGATAATACGGCGAGATATGGTTATGGAGTTAAATGCAAGAAGGGAATTTTATTCCAAGGTAACTAAGTCTTCCGGTTACATCAAAGTTTTAATTATAATTCATGATTTTACATAATCTTACTTGTTAATCATTGCAGTGTAGAATCCTCAATCATGTTGACGAAGTCATTCAAAACGTTTATTGGACGAGTAAGTCCCCGTGTCCAGCACCAAATTAGATGGAAATACCGATGATCGCATGTGCAGCCGTCACCTACTATAAGATTGCATTGGTTGTCCTAGGGAACATTCCAGCGACATTCCCGCCTATGATTGCCACCGTTCCCGACCAAGAGGCCCCTACGGTCATTTGTTCGTTAGCCTATATATATAACAACACACACTTTGTGCCGGTAGGTTGACGATTTACTTTCATTCAATGGACGTATATTTAGACCTAATATTTACTAACCGTTTTCTGTAATTTTATTTTTGTAGGTATGGTTAAAAGATGATGCTCCGTTACCGTTGTTGAGCGACGCTTGGAAAAATAACCATGATGCAATTGTGGATGGATGGGATACGCTGTTCATTGAAAGGATAGCTCGTTATGAGGATCTCCGTCGAGCATGGGGAGTTGAACACAATAGTGCAGGATATCTTTAGCCGTTTTGAGAAACCTTACTTGAAATCGTGTTTTAGACGTTTTTATTGTACTTGTTGACAACATTGATTTAGTCGGTTTCATATATGGTTCTCATTGTGTTTTAGTAGTTTGAAATAGTTGACTGAAATTTAAGGGAAATAAAATCGCTAAAGAAACTTAGGAAAACATCAAAAGTAAAAAACAATACGGAAGACCGCGAGCCTGCATCTCTCGTAAATTTCCTATAAGAATGTGAAGACGCTGCGATACAGAAAATAAAATTTTAACATAATTGAAAATTAAAATAAAGAGTAATTTAAATGTTAAAAACAAACGTACTCTTTGATGTGAAACCGGAACAAGTGGGGGACGGTCTATAGGTAACTGGAGTGCAATGGACGTCGGCAAGACGTACGGATGGCAATGGACCGTATACCAAGACATGTACGCATCATCGACAAGCCAAGGAGAGGTAGCTGGTATCAATCCAACTAGTGAAACTCTGGTCTCCTCCAGATGGCGGGATGCCCAACGATCGTATGAGAGAGGATATGAAAGCCTAGATCCACATCCGGTCGCCGGACGAATCTCATGAAGGGGAGGAATACGGGGTAGAGGCACTGTCTGTACGTATCCAAACTGTCGCAAGAAACGGTCCGGAATATACGCCTCCTCTATGTCGGATATCCGTATGATACCCCTATACCGAGAAACACCATGCTCTACGGCAAAATCAAGCACCCGCTCATCATACGGGGTAAAGCACACATCCTCCGCCCTCATCTGGTCCAACTGAGCTCGTAAGGAGTGTAACCTCTCTATGGTAATAGACGGAGTCTTCGGGACAGAAAGTCTCGAACACCACCGTGCATGACCAAGCATATCCGGATCCTCCACAACGGCACATCCCAATGATGGGAAATGTGCGTAAATCCAAAACTGTACAAATTCTTTTATTAATTTCAATCTTATTAATAAAGTGACGTTATATAAAGAAAAATATTTACGACAACACACCTGTAACAGGGAAGTACATCCTGCCATCGTCGTCACCCTCTTCCTGGTGGCGTCCCCCAAACATCTGTAAAGATAAGCAAGGGTCCCGGTGCCCCAAGCATACGCGTCTGTCCTCAAATGATCTCGTACTAGATAAATAAGCCATCCTCGCATCCTGTTGGTAGACTTGTCGACTACCAAAGTCGACGATATGGACAATAACAGATATGCAGATGCAATAGTGTCATGTGGAGGCTCTGGAAGGGCCAACATCTCAGCGGCTCTACGCCTAATAGTATCGCAGAATAGCTGTGAAGTATGACGTCTAGCCTCTGCTAGTGATAAGCCAAGACGCTGAACTAGCCAATCAAGTCATACACTATCATCGACGGAAGTCACCAATGCATCTCCATCAACTGGTAGTCCTATAATGATCTGAACATCGTGTAGCGCTATTCCCATCTCCCCCCATGGCATGTGAAATGTGTTTGTCTTTGGGTGCCACCTCTCGACAAACGCCGTAATCAGACAATGATCGACGCTGCCAAACTGTACGTCCTCCAAATCCGTCAGTCCGCTGCGTCTAGCTAATCCAAACCATTAAAATGCGTCATCTACATCTCGTCGCCACTCACGTAATCTACTGAATGCGTCGAGCCTCCTCGCAACTCTAATCACGGGAGAAGCCATACCGGCCCATATAACGCTGGCTCTGTGGTCAGCATAGCATGTCAATAAAGGAGGAGGTACGTCCTCCTCTACCTGCTCCTCATCACGTACATGCTCAGGTAAGTCATCCGGCTCCCTCGGCTGTGGTATGTCCTGCTGCTGCTGCTCTACCTCAACTCGTATCTCCTCATGCTCATCCTCTAGTATATCATCTAAATGAGACATATCGTGCGCAGAATCCTCCGTGTCGTAATCAGCAGTAAGTGAAATAGGTACGACATCCTCCTCGCCAGCTGCATCTACAGGTGCATGAACCTCTGCATCTGTAGGTGCATCCACAGGTGCATCCACAGGTGCCTCAACGGATGCCTCTACAGCTGCATCTACAGGTGCCTGAACGGATGCCGATGCAAGTCTAACTCGTCGAGCTACAGCCTCTCGACGGGCGGAAGCTGTGACTAATCTACTCGCCCTCTTCCTCTTCTCACTGACAGTCCTCAACATATGCTGTATATTTTTTTAACTCAAATTTTTATTTTTCTATTATATACATATATATTATAAATGTATATATATATTTATATATAAAATCGTGTTATTATTATAATCATATACATATATATTGTAAATATATATATATATATATATATATATATATATATATATATATATATATATTACATTAACTATCATACAATTATTCCTAACTAGCCGAACCTAACTAAACTAAGTAGTTTCAATAATACTAACTATCGATAATAGTCCAATTACAATTATTCCTAACTAGCCAAACCTAACTAAACTAAATAGTTTCAATACTACTAACTATCGAAATTAATCCAATTTCAATTATTCCTAACTAACCGAACCTAACTAAACTAACTAGTTTCAAGTATAATGCAAAAAATAAATAAACGATAAAAAACAATATTAACTAACCTGGAATCGATTCACAAGTGGTCTACTCCTAGATCTCTCGATAGCTGAATCTTCCTCCAATCTCTCGATAGCTGAATCTTCCTCCATTGTTGGATGTATCGAAAAAAAGAAGAAATGGATGAAAACAAGCGAAAAAAAAAATCTAGGGCAAGGGAAGTGCGCGACGGCTGCGAAACGCGAGGGCAAACGACGCGGAGCGGAAGCGAGGACGAATAGGGCAAGGGAGACTGGCCTCTCCGCGCCACCTTAAATAGGCGCGGAGGGGGGCTGGGCAGGCGCGCATGGGCCTCGCGCAGGCCCAATGCGCGAGGGCCTGCGCGCTGCGCTTGCGTGCCTGCCTCGCGCGCTTGCGCCGGCCTCTACGCCGGCGCCGGATAAAATCACTCTTTTTTTATAATCTCAATTATTGAAAACCGGAGGGAGTACTTTATAAATCCAATCATGTCATCAATATAGTCCAAAATTTAGCTCGAGTTAAGATTGTGCCCAATTGATTTATTAGGTGTGTAATACTCGAGTTGTTAAACCCAAGTTGGCTACATGGATAAGGACACCTCTTGCAACACTCCAAATTTTGAAACCCGGAACGCTACGAGCAAGGATCTCACAATAGGTCTTAACTCTAACTCGACAATGAAAAAAGTAGATCTTGCAACATAACACAATTTATCAAACTAAAATTACTTACATGCGAAAATCAAAGTCATGCAGTGAAATTGTCAGCCTCAATATCCAATAACATCTAACACTCTAGAATAATACTAGTTGAATTGACATGCAACATAATAATAATAATAATAATAATAATAATAATAATAATAATAATAATAATAATAATAATAATAATAATAATAATACAAGGAGTTTTTCTAAGGTACCTCTTGTGGTAGGGATGGATTGCATGCCCAACACTTGTTGGATGCCCTTGGTGGTGGTGGTGGTGTTGCTATTGTTGACGAGTTGATTGGGGTCGGTTTATGGTGTTGTCAACCATTTCCTTAGTGGACGTTAGCGAATACATTGTGAGTGATCCGCTCATGCATCTCCTTAAATCGGGAGGAGTATTCCCCATCACGATTTCTCGCCTCCCTTCTCTTGCAACTTACGTCGGAATCAAGCGGTTTCTGTACACTACCGTAGCACCCAGGAAGCAGCGGTTTGTTTCCTCCATAGTCGGCGACGTAGAGCTTCTCCCGCCTCGTTACGCATAGCAGCATTGGCTGGTCTTCCTCCTGTCGACCACCGGAGAACCAAGGCAGGTGCACATCGTCATCGTTGCCGTCGCACCTACAGTGATCGTCTGTAGCAAGGTTTACATTCTCTTTTTTTTTTTTCTGCGTTTTGTTCTTGCACCTTGGATCTGTACATATGTGAGGGAGAGGGGACTTTAAGCCTTACCTTGGATTGTAGGATCTGTACATATGTGAGGTAGAGGGGAGTTTAATACATATTGAAATAAAAACACTTGGGCCGTTTGGAATCTTTTTTTTTTTCAAAAAAAATGATTCAAAAAAATGGAATAAAAAAAAATCAAATTTATTTTTAAAAAAATTTACGGTTTGAAAACTTATTTTAAAAACTCAAAATTTTAATTAAAAATTGGACGGTTAGGAAATTTATCTATTTATTTTTACTAAAGTAAGCAACACTAAATTTGACGTCGTGCGTTCTAGATTTTTCTCAAAATTTGTTTTTTTACTAAATCACTAATTTAGGCCTTGAATTCCTTTTTACTAAATCTCTTTTTTTACTAAATCTATTTTTGTAAAAGATTGTAACACCTCAAATCCTAGAGGACTCGGAATGCTACGAGTTGGGACCTCACAATGGGTCCCGGCCCTTAGCGTGACAACAATTTCATCGGACCTTACAACACGACACAAATAAAAAGGCAAAATACATAGTTTTATAACATGAGCAGAAGAAAAATGTATAAATCTGAAAATAATCCAGCCAAGTCTCAAAACCAAAGTAATAACATAAGTCTCAACAGTCGTGAAATAAAAAGATAATAGTCCCGTCCTATAATGCACGGAACCTCGGCTACCCACTATCGCCGGATCACTCGATCGCCTCTCTAACCTGCAAAGCATCTACAAGCGGTATAAAACCTTTAGCTAGCCATCTATGCATAAGTATAAAGGTAAAAGCACAAACACACAACATACACAATCAACATGTAACACTCAATCCTTTTGTTATCTTTAATTAGGTGATATGTCATTACTAATGATACTTATTTTGTGACACGAGGACTTCCCAAACCTCGCCCCTGATCCCGTTTACCAACGAGGAATGGTGCTAATGCATTTGACCGTCTACCTGTCTGGCCTGGTACAGGGAACCTCCTAGACTCTCGCAAGAGCTAGACAGATGATGTCACGACCCGTTATCATACACTTGGGTCAATTACGTAAATAAATAAGTCGGCCTAATTCAGTTTCGTTGTTTATCATGACTATCAAACACCACTCATACACATTACACTCATACAAGAAGCCAGCTCAGTAAGTCCGTAGACTTACTAGTCTCCGAAGCGCACACGAACACCTCACTCGTAAGTTCCCTCGGGAAAACGTACAATGCCTGTTCAAGATAAGGCACACAATCAAACCACACTCTAGTCCACTAGAAGTCATTAGACTTCTAGGCTCAACTTCCTCAACCACCCAGTCCAAGAAGACTATCCTCCCAGTCCATGACCTATCCAACTCTGAACATAACGATATACACAAAGGTTGCTTCCACAAAGCTCAATACGAACCCTCAACAACATACCACCACAAGACTCATGTACTCACACTAGACCTCTAAGGTCCAACCACTCTAAAGCATTCCAGTTCAACTATCCTAAGCCAACCTAACATGCTTCTAAGGTATAACGAATCTAAGGAATGAAAGAAGGAAAGGAAAGAACGAGATTCGGGACTAATTGGAGCAAAACCGCCCCCACGCCTGCTTGAGCCGCCCCTGCACCGATCTAGGTCCGCCCCTGCGTTTGACAGAAGCCGCCCCTATGCCTTTGTGAATCTGCCCCTGCGCATGTCTGTGCAGAAAGTTCGTCTGCTGAGTTCTTCGATTGTGCAGCCGGTCCTTTAGGGTCTCCTTTGGTGCTATGAATGTCTTCCACTTCTCTCATTTGGTCTTAGCCTCCTTCTAGGGTCTAGCTTCGTCATCGAACCAACAAAACAACGATAGATCGTTGAGCAAGGATTCAAGAGTGTCTTCATTCAAGCCGTGGAAGGGGAAGGAAGAAAGAAGAAGAAGAAGAAAGAAAGAAGAAGAAAGGAAGGAGCCTTACCCACGTCCCGTCACTACAGTCTCGGCCTCACGAATGGTGGATCAAAGCTGGAGCACTCCAAGAGAAGAATGGAGGAGATGGATATAAGAGGAAGGTGCAAGAGGATAAAGTGGGTAGGAGGAAGGAAAGTAACGTGAGTGGAAAAATGAGAGGAGGAGAAGGGTTGACTGCATAAAAGAGGAAGGATGCCAAATGTCTTCAGCCAACAACTTCCCATGGCATTAAAGAGAGGAGTTAAAAGGATCGGAAGGTGAACGGTTGCCCAAAACGCTGCTACCCCCGCCTACGCGTGTCACCGCCCCTGCGGGAATCCTAGCTGCACCTGCGGCCTACTCGACTGCGTCGCCAAAGCCGCAAGGGCGTGAACCCTTGCGCCCGGCTTCTACCCTCCTTTAACCCTATCCAAGCGTAACGAAAAATCCGGTCGTTACATTATAGTCCAATTAATTTTTAATGTGATCTTGTACTTCTAGTCGAAATTTCAAAAATTTATATTTAGAAGATTTATATATTTTTGCAACTAGATCGTATTTTTTAACGTGATCTTATTTTAAAGTTAGATGATAGATAGTGGTAGATTTTATTTCGATCTTCTTTGATTCTAAGATATATCTTTATAGAATTTTAGCAAGATCTTATTCTGTCCTAGGATAGATCTTATAGTTAGAAGAAAATTATTTCCAACTCCTATATAAGGAGGATTTCAGCCCCTATGTTTACACAACTTCATACACGAATTTCATTGTTTTTGTTCATACAAAACGTTTCTTCTGACGCTGGGAGAGAGAGAGAGAGATTTTTTTTGAGTTATTCAACTTGTTTCTACAAGTTTGATATCTTCTCATCAAATCTTATAATAAGAATTGATAAGTCTCATCATTGTTGGTGTTGAAAGATCGGGACTCATCACCGGTTTATCCCGTATCAACTTGAGAATCTCACAAACCCAAAACACTTACTTATACTATTGTCGTTGCGTATTACTTTAACTGATCCTATCTTTCTACAAAGATTGGAGTGCTTAAATAAAATTTTGTCATAATCTTAGGGGAGTTAGGTTCTTCACATATACATTTGAAGCTCTATATCTCTTCAAAGATTTTATCATCTCCCTTTTGCTGTTCAATATCTCTTTTCTTTGACTCAAGGTTTGAAGATATATAGAGCTCCGAATATGTATGTGAAGCACCTTCACCTTTTGATGACAAAATCTTAGCTGAGCACTTCAACCCATCTGGAAAGATAGAATCAATAAAGGTGATACGTGACGATAATGGTGTAAATAAGGGCTTTGGTTCTATGAGATTCTCAAGTCCTTCTGAGGCAAGAGTAACCTTACTTTCACTACAAGGTGTGTTAGTCAATCATGATTAGCATCATTGTTAAAGAATGATACAAGAAGCACAAAAACACAATAAAATTAATAATTAATCATGTCAAAAATCATAATGAAACTACTTTTTATAAATATACATAAATGATAATAGATTAGTTGATATGAAATGTGTGGGAACAAAATAACAAAAAAAATAATGTCAACAATTGATTAGTAGATATAAAAAGTGCATGAACGAAAGAGAAAAATGATGCACGGGACATGAACCAAAAATGAAGCAGGGAGGAAGCAACAAAAGGAAATGGATGAGATACGAACCAAAAAAAATTACATAATCATTACATATCTCAAAATTGAAGATGAATAAGATTTGATTTTGTATAAACAATAATTATAGATGTCGAAATTGTGTAGATATGAAGCCTATTAGGGAACATATTTAGATTTTATGGTTATATATATATATATATATATATATATATATATATATATATATATATATATATATATATATATATATATATATATATATATATATATATATATATATATATATATATATGTTGAAAATCAGCAGTATATATGGAGCTTACTCGAGAAGAATCATCGTTTGTTTTAAATTTTCGAAATCGGAATTGCAAGTAAACGATGAGGCAAAATCTAAGTTGTGTAGATATTATCCATTCTAAGATTTACCATCAAACAAATTGACAAATATATATGCATATATATATATATAGGGGAATGTTCAGGTACGGTTCACTTTTTGCGGTACGGTTGTGCGGGTGCGTGTACGGTTGACAAGTGTCCCAATTTTTTTTTTTTTACAGAAACGATTGAAATTTATTTATTTATTATTATTATTATTTTCAGGAATGAAATTTTTTTTGAAGTACCATGTTATAAGTTTTGCACTATTCTCTTATAAACTTTGAACTATTCTCATATAATTCATGAACTATTACTTTTTAATATATTATATCAAATTATTTATAAATTAATCGTTTATATGTTATGAACTATTCTATTATAATTCATGAACTATCATTTTATAAGTTATGCACTATCCTTTATAAGTTTTGCATTATGAACTATTCTATTATAATTCATGAACTATCCCTTTATAAGTTATGAACTATCCCTTTATATGTTTTGAACCATTATTTTCATTCGTTTTTAGAAAAGAACAAAAACAAAAATAAAAAAAAATAAAATTGGGACACGTGTCAATCGCACATGCAACCGCACAGCCCTACCGGAATAATGTGTTTTACCTGAATAACACCCTATATATATATATACAAATTTAATATTTACTAAATCCCTAACTAAGCCTTCAAATCCTTTTTACTAAAGCTATTTTTAGAAAGATTTTAGTCCAATTAATATTGTAATGCCCGAATATTTAATTCCGAGTATTTTTGGATTAAACCGGACTTTGAAGACTTGACCTTATTGCACGATAATATAAATCAAGTTTTAATGTATACTTTTATTCGTTTGTACGAAAATTTAACTTGTGTAAATACAAGTTTATCTTCCTCAAAATAAACTACCGGGCCCATCTAGACAGGCCCAAGAACATGTGATGATAGCCGGCCTTACAAGCTTACAAGGTTGTGCCTTCCTTTCCTTGCAAGCGGGGCCCAGTGGACGAGGCTCTCAACAACCATGTCACGTGGGTAGTGTAACGACTTGGTACCATATCTCTATCCCCATATCTTTTCTCTCCCCGTAGAATGAGATGATTATTAAATAGGTATTTTATGTATGTTTGTGCATAAAGTAGGTACCTTTTTTTTTTATTAACCAAGTACGCACCCTAATTTACGTAGAAAAAGATCAAATAGAAAATAATAAATGATATTACCATATAAGTGAATCTTCTCTCTCCTATAATAAATAACTAATTTTCCTAATTAAAAAATAAAAAAAATTATGTTGCTACATCAAACAAGAAAAGAGATACTAACAACTTCTAAAATATCTACATAATTAATTACGACAATTTAACAATATCCATCGTTTGTTATTCTATTCTCCATTGCTCAACGTAAAAGAACTTGGATCTTCAGTTCGAGAGCATCAATGGAGGGTTGTCGATGAAGATACGTCCTACATAACTCAGCAAAATTATGTAGTAAATGTGTATTCCTTGTGGATGTAACACCCCGAATTCTTAGAACTCGGGACATTACTGGTTAGGACCTCACAATGGGTCCCGACCTTAGTTTGACAACAATATTACTAGGATCTTGCAACAAGACACAAATAAGAAAAACCGAAATTCATAAAGATGTGTTTGTAAAAGGATGAATGCAACAAGGTCTAACAAACTGTAGTATTTAAACAAAGGGAAAAGACTAATTGTCTTAACAAAAGGAAAGAACGACAAAGCAACAACCCAACCCCCACTCTAAGGAGTACGGAGACCCGGCTGACCACTACTTCCGGATCACTCAGCTGCTGCTCTAACCTGTAGTAAATCTAAACAGCACAACAGAACAACCGTTCGCTAGCTATCTAAACATTAGGCAAAAGAAAATAGCACACACACACATCATAGCAAAAATAAGCACTCATCATGCTTTCAATCAATTCATTTATTATCTTTACTTAGGTCATTCACTCTTACTAATGATACTTATTTTGTGACACGAGGGATTCCCAAACCTCGCCTCCGCCCCCGTGTACCCATCAGGAATGGATCCGATGCATCTCACCGTGTACCTGTATGGTCTGGGTATAGAGAACCTCCTAGTCTCCTGGCAGAGCTGAGCAGTGATGTCACGGCCCGTTATACATACACTTGGGCCTTAAAACATAACAACAACGGTCGTCCTAACAAGTTGTTATTATAAACACACAAAACACACACCACTATCGTCATCCAACTAACATCCAGAAACCAGCTAAGTAAGTCGCAAGGACTTACCTGAATCAATTTACAACTCTCAAAAGTCTCAACTCGGTCTGCAACCGTAGCAACTCAATCGCCTGTTATACAAGGCAAGTGTATCAAAAATACATCCCATATTCTTAGAAGTCTGTAACTTCTAAGATGTACAATCTCCTCAAGAGAAATTACTAAAAATGTCCTCTTAAGGTAAAATTACTATTTTACACCCGGTCCCGAAAACTCCAAAATTTCTATAACCTAGTTCCAAACTCTCCTTTGGAACCTATTTCATAATCTAGCTCTCAAGGAATAGTTCGTTAAATATTTATATAAGTTAATCAAAATTCTAGTTTTTCGTAAGAGTGGGTAAGGTCCGACTTTGCCTTAAGCTTTGAGGCTCGAACAAAAATATAAAAAATATGGAATAAATCTCTAGGTCATCTATGATATGCATGCTATTCATAGGAGCAAGGATCTCTCAAATTCACTCAGCCACATCTCCTACATAAATCTCCAAAGTTGGTTCCAACATCTAGAATTCCTATACTTAGCCAAAATCTGAGAGATTTCAAAACTGATCAACTAGTCTACTTTGAGCTCCTATAGTCCCGATCCGACCGTTGGATGGGTTTCAACTTTTAATACATCAAGGTATACATAACTCTCTATATCATACTAAAAATTGAACGGTGGATGATTATTTTAAGATATCGAAATCTAGCCCTAAAGATGGCTACTCAACACAGAATTTCAAGAATTAAAAAAAAAAGTGTGCAAGTGGTCTGAGCTTCGAGCCTCACCTGCAACATCTTGTTTCAAGGCAAGGAGGGCTACAGATTCCAGGTTTGATCCTTGTGGGTGGCAAACACAAGCTTTTAGGTTACCCATCACTACTCCTTCTAACTTGTATCGACAGAAGGGTGTAGAGGTTTACCGGTCTGCTCACCGATGTGCCGGGTGGTCTTGGCTGTTGCAGCGTTTGTGCGAACCTAAGGCAAGGGAAGATGGCTAACCTGGCTGCTGAAGTGTTGATCCAGAGGTTTAGCTCTCCTGTGTCAGTATGTGATCGATTAACAAGAAAGCAAATCGAGGAATGGGGAGAGAGTAAGAGGAGAAGAGCCACAACGACTCATCTGTGAAGAAGGCACTGCGTGCAGTCTCTCCTAGACCATCGGTGGGTGCGCAGAAGGCTGTAGCAGGGAGGCTCATGCTGAGGAGGGCAGTCTAGGGCAGCAACAGAAGGTAGCAAATCCGGTATCGAAGAAGGAAGGCAAGAGATCGTTACATGTCGGCGAGATCATTCTTCTCCAGTCGAGGTTGTCTATGCAGAAGGAAGCTGGCTTGACTGGGTGTTGTTTTTGGTGTTAGAGGAGGCTGTAAAGGATGGTGGTGTGAGTTCAGCAGGGAGATAGATCAGGAGGTAGAAGTGTAAGGGAGAGGAGGTTTACTGTTCGCCACTTAGCGTGCGTGCAAATAAGCTTTAAATTTATAAATCTAGAATCAAGCAAGCGAACCCGCAGTGTACGAATCGATATAGATGAGCAAGAATTCCAAAGTATCGAACACAAGGATTTGGGGGGAACAAATTCAATTATAGGTTATCAAGCGATTAAGTGTAAGAAGCTTTTCAAATATTGGGAAAACAACAATCCTAAAGATCCAGGAATCCAGCTGTGGCAATCGATTCAAGATATACTAAAGATATAAGGACAGAGTTGAGGTTTGCAAAGGTATGCGAATGTAAGGTAATCGTACGGTGAAGTTCCAAAAACCTTATATGACTCACCTAAAAGACACTCTCTATAAAGGTTATTGAGGCTTCAGTATAGAAAGGTTCTAAAGGTAAGAATTAATGTCAAATACCCAAACTTACAATCCAAGGATCAAGACTAATTAAACCGATTAAGGTTGTGACACTCAAAATCGAGGTAGAGGTTGTTGAGGCTTCACTACCACCTAGAAAAGGTAAGCCAAGACTAAGTTAAAGCAAATCTTTAACTTTGGATTAAAGTAAAAGCAAGTTCGTAAACTTAAGGGAAATCACGGTTGGATCTTGAAGTTCCACGGTCGTGGAACTCAAGAACAGACCGTGGTTTAGGGTTCGTCGGCGATTCTCTCTAACTCTCAAGGTCCAATCAATTTACGATCGATCTATCATCATCTAAGCCACAACTATCAACCCTTCACCTTAGAATTACTAAAGGGTTTTAGCCAACAATAGTCATATTGATATCAAATTCAAGGTTTAAAAGAATGAAAGATGAAAACTTCCGAAAACCTTCAATAACTTTCAAGTCAATATCAAATCCACAAATCAAGAACAATAACGTCAATAGATTTGGAATAACACAAACAATCACGAATCTTAGATAAGAAGGAAGAACGGGATGTCAATCCGTCCTCAAATCAAACCTAAATGAGAAGCGAAATCTCCTCACGAACAATCTTCCAAATCTTCAACTCTTCCGTCAATCCGGAAATCTCAATGGCAATCTCCGCCAAAATGCGAAATTAGGGCAAATCCAAGTGTAAGCGTAAGCGAAGGTGCGTCTAAGCAGAGGTAACGGAATCTCTCTTCCTCCGTCCTTTTATAGTGTAAGATAGAATATCGGCCCGGCCCAGTCTCGTAGAAGATCGTGGCTTAAAGTGTGGCGAAAAAGATCGCCAAGATCACGGTCGTGAAAGTGTTCCACGACCGTAATTTAGAGCGTGGAAACTGTCACGGTTTGTCTCAATCTTTCCACGGCCGTAGAAGTTACTGGAATGAACCACACTTCCCTTGCTAAGGTTCCACGACCGTGGAACTGAATGTGGAAAGTAGTACGGCCGTAATTTAGAGCGTGGTTTAGGGCACAACCGTGATTCTTCCTTTCCTCGTGCTATTCTTCAAGTTAGCACATCTTTAGCTCCTAGAGATGTCCTCAATCCTTGGACATGCTCAATCAAACTCCATTCTCACTCAATCCTTTTGAAAATAGCTCTTAATTGCCTATAATCAACATAAAGCTTGTGTAGATCTCTATATCGACAATATAGGCAAACTAGCACACAAATACATCAATGCTTAATCAATGACTATCAATATGGATGAAATACACTTAGAAAACGTGCCTAAAATATCACAATATTTCATGCTAACAAATAACCCCATACTTGCCACTTGTTTGTCCCTAAGCAAGGTCTTTTAAAAGCTTTAAAACACAAGTTAGAATGAAATATGTGTACCTTCTCAAAGCAAAACTTCTTTTGGATGAATGTGCCTTCTAATCAATAGATCATTCTCAAACCTTGCTTCATTCGTTTATAAGACTTTCATACACTTAATCAAAGAGTAAAGAGTAAAGAAAGCTCATGAATCAATCAAACTTCCATACAAACATCATAACCTTCAAACATTATCAAAATCAATCATAAGAAACTTCAATTTAGATCACCAAGTCATATAACATTCTTTTGATCTTAAGGACTTTCAAATAGGGTCTAGAATGTGGAAAGGGAAGGAAAACTTTAAGGAATGTGGTGCATGAATCCGGGAAAGTGGATAACTACTCTTTTCTTCTTCTCTTGCGGTTTCCGCAGCACTTTCAACTTAGAGCTTCACTCTCTTCTTTTCATTTTTCGACTTTACTTTTGGAGTTATAGATAGAGGTGCACAAAAACCGAAGCCTAGGAGATTGGCGTTTCTCAATTTTTATGAGATGCCTCAAACCCTTAGCGCACATACCATAATCCGCTAGGAATATCGCTCAATCCGACTTTGGCAAGACACAAACACCCGGCTATGTGAATGGTGCCGAGTTACTCATCGTCATGATTGACTTCCCCAAACCTATGATTTCTTTCTATTCTTTTGATTTCAAAGTATTTCTTTCATGGCCCTCCCACATCAAACATGCCTTTTTCATTCACTTCCTCCAAATTCCCGGATAGGTAAAGGAGGTCAATATTTCAATGAGGGGCTAAATGATCAAAGAAAGAAGAAAGAAAAATCGAATTGCCTTAATCATCTCAACAAGAAGCATAAGAACTTATAGTGTGATTTCAACCTTAATTCCTCAACATGATTTAAGTAATATTCATCACATTATGAAATTTGCAAAAGAGGGATAATCCTATTCATTCAATTTCTTTTCAATTCACTATTCATTTAAGCATGCAATTGTCATCAAAACTCAATTCACAAGTGGTATTATCATAGAAATCATCTCTATCCTTAGAAGCACATAATTTTCAAAATTTTTCAATTTTTATGGGTTTTTTTCAAACTCTTTTTCATGCAATGCAATAATGAAACGTGTAACAATATAATGAAGCATGCAAGATAGTCTCAATAGAAGCAATCAAAGTGAGTAAGAGTTATTACAGACGATTAGTCACACCCCACCCCATACTTGGAACAAACATTGTCCCTAATGTTCAAAGAAAAGCAAAAGAAGAAAAGAAAGAAAGAAAAAGAACTCACAAAATGGCGGTGGAGCGGCTAAAGCTGTCGGTCATCATCATCATCACTGCGGTGGAGGCGGGAATGGAGAGAAGCTAGGATCGTAGTACCGCCCGAACTGCTGGCGGTAGACATCCCTCATCATATGGTCGAGGTCGTCCATACGTGCATCCCTAGTGTCAGCTCGAATCTCCAAAGCTCCCACCCTATCTGAAAGACTGGTGGCCCAATCCGGCAGCTGCTCATACCAACCTGGAGGCTGGCTGTACCACCCCGGTGCATCTGACGTTGCTGGTGCTGGTGCTGGTGGTGCCTGTGTGGACCATGGTGGTGGAGCTCCGTACCACGCTGGAGGGGTCTCCATCCAAGTGGGTCTCTCGCTCACGCTGGCGCGGCGAGAAGATGATCCTGAAGCTCTGGCGGGTCGTGGAGAACGTCTAGGCATGTCCGGCTGATCCGGAAACGTGCCAAAATCCTGCTCAGCTCCTCCTCCTCCTCCCTCATATGGGTCTCTCATCTCCTCCTCCTCAACTACAGGTGGTGGTGGAACATATGGAGGGGCTGCAATCCTGTTCGCATGCATAGCAGAGAACGTCTCCTTCCAGTTATGGCGTCCAACCATAATGGAATACTCTGGGAGCCACTCAATGCCCCTCCCCGTCCTGCTCTCCCATGGCATGGCTGCGTAAGGTGGACCTCTATGGGTGAGGAAGATGAGACCTCTAGTCATGAAGGCCTAGAGTCCTAGGGGTACGGCATCTATACGTGTACATGCAGAAAAATCTACCCCTAACGCTCTAGCAAGGTGGGTGACTATCCCACCATATCCAATATTGCCAGCCCTCTTGTTCTTTAGCTTGCTCATGGTAGCAGCTAAGAGGGTGGCGCATTCAGCAGGTCGTCCATATAGCATGGAGTAGAGAAGAAAGAGCTCATCCGTCTTGATCTTCTGAGGTGTCTCCGTCCTAGGGAAGAGACACTCAGAAAGTACCCGGTGAGCAATCTTCAAGGCTAAGTGATTGTTCGCTCCAAACGGTGTGTGCAAGCTTTAAATTTATAACCCTAGACTTAAGCTTAAAACAAGGATGCGAACCCGCAGTGTACGGGTCAATCGTAGTAAAAGCAAGAAAATTCCAGGGGTCGATCACAGGGACTCGGTGAAACAAAGTCAATACGGTGTGCTTATGTCAATACTAACCACAAGAGCGATTAACACAATCAAAGATGAATAAGAAGTCAATAAAGCAAACATGCAATTCTAGGGATTAAAGCATCTAGTTGTGGTTCCAACTCAAGATCTATAGATAAGCGGACAAAGCTGAGATTTTTGCGTGGGGAAGGTGTTTCTAAAGTGGAGTAGATCACCGGGTAAGTCTCACTACACATTAATCCTAAACCGTAACTCCTATTACCGGGTAAGTCTCAAGGAATCAAGATAAAGAACTATAACCTCAAACTAACACACCATCTAAGGGAATAGAATCAACCTTTACCGGGTAAGTCTCAGGCTAACTCATGAAGATGGGATGGAAGCACACTCAAACCCCAATAAAGGATAAACCTTTATTACCTACACTTATGATCGTTGGTACACAAACTAAGGAATTACCGGGTAAGTCTCATCCTAAGCTTGCTTTGAACCAGGAAAGGTGTAATAAGAATAGGATTTGGCAAACTCTAACACTTAACTCTCAGTTATGGATCAGATAAGTCACCTCGGTCAGCCAGTTTCCACCCCGGCCGAGGTGTTCATCGACTGAACGAGATGCTTAGGGTTAAGGTTAAAGACTCGAACTTTCAGGATCCTACTGGAATCTAAGATTATTCTATCATCGTTTTTCCCACAACCTTCAGCCAATCACCCTAGAATCACACAAGGAAATTAGCCACTCATCATCATAATGAAAGTATTAAAATATATGGGAAGAAGGTGAATATTTGAACAAAGAAGAATTTAATGAAAAGACTTCAATAACTGAATCAAATATCACAACAAAGCGTTCCTTGGATAACAATCCAAAAAGACAAGACAACAATTGAGGGAATTGAAGACAATCTTACAAAACCCTTCAATAAAGCTATAAAAGCTATGGACTTCAATCTTCCTTCAACCTTCAAAAAGGTTCTTCAACTCTCCCAACTTGGAGTAGGCTGCTGCTGCGTAATAACTCTCTTGTGCTGATAGCGGATGTTGTGATCCGAAGATGGTCGAATTGTGGAAAATCCAACCCTTTATATAGGAAAATTACCCTTCCAAAGATAAGATATCTTAAAAAGATAATTTCCTAATAAAATCTATCCATATCTCCTTAAAATAAATATCTTCCTAAGATAATTTTATAGGAAATATCTTAAAAGATAACTTCCTAATAAAAATATATCCTATCTCCTAAAATAAATATTTTCTTAAGATAATTTTATAGGAAATATCTTAAAAGATAATTTCCTAATAAAATATATCTTATCTCCAAAATAGATCTCCTAAAATAAATTATCTTCCTTCCAGAAATCCAGCCCAAAAATATGAGATCTTCCTTCCAAAAATAAAAGATCTCAGCCAAGAATAAAATATTCTCGCCGCGTCCCAGGTGTTCGCCTCGGTCGAGTCGACTTCTCTGGATCACCTCGGTCGAGGTGGTACTGTAGCCAACCGAGGTGAATCACAACTGAATGTGAAATCTCTCAAATCTGGTCCAAAGTAAATCTTTAATCCATGGCTGTGCTCCCTGGATGTAGCTCCAAATGACTCATGACTCCTTTTGCTCCTTTTTGATGCGAAACGTGCCATTTTACCTACGATTACAACAAAACTAGGTGTAGACCTCGATTCTCGCAAAGGTAGATGAAATGGTAGTAAAATCACATAATATACATACAAACATGCAGATTATGAAAGATAAAACGTCAAAACAAACCCCAAAATATAGACTATAATTTATGCTATCAAAATACCCCATACTTAGCCCTTGCTTGTCCCCAAGCAAGATCTGCATATAGAAGACAAGATAGAATGGATTATAAGTCAATAAAATCAATGAAAAAGCTTTTCAAAAACATTTTATGGTGTGCAACTATCATAGATCACTCTAAGAGAATACTTCCTGGAATTTAAAAACTCAATATGCTTAAAACATTTTATAAATATAGGAAAGTTGTTCATCTTTGCATAAAATCATAGAATGCATAATAAATCATAATTATCAAAATTAATCATGTATAATCCAGTTTAAACCGCTAAGTCAATCAACAAGCTCAAGGTCTCAAGGGCTTCCCAAAAGAAAAGGTCAAGAAACGTGTAGGGTAGGGATGTATGTAAGGTAATGTGGTGCTAGAATCCGGGAATAGGATGAACTTTACTTTCACTTTGACTTGCAACATCTTCCACCAATAAGCTTTGCTTATTTCGCACTTTTTCTTTTACTTTACTTTTTGGGATGCATGGACAGAGGTGCACAATAACCGAAGCCTAGGAAATCTGCAATCATCAATTTCTTGAGATGCATCAAACCCTTGATGCACATACCATGACCCGTTAGGAATATCGCTCAATCCGACTTTGGCAAGACACAAACACCCGGCTATGTGAATGGTGCCGAGTTACTCATCTTCATGATTGATTTCCCCAAACCTATTATTACTTTCTAGCACTTTCACTTCCAGCCAACTTCTCAACTTTAACTTCACTTGCTTTCACCACTTCGCTTGCTTCCAAATTCCCGGATAGGTAAAGGGAGGCAAAATGTATATGAGGGGCTAAGCATGATCAAGAAGAAGAAGAGAGAAGAATGAATTGCCTTGGTCTTTCCAGGAAGAAAGTGAGAGAACTTATCTTGTGGTGTCAACCTTCAAATTCAACATAATTTGGATAAAAACAAAGTATTAAACATGCCAATAATTTCAAACAAAGCATTTAGCAACTTAAACATATTATAAACCTTTCAAACACATAAAGAATTTAAAACCAATCAGTAAGCAAGATCTTCACTGAGATCATATCCAGATAAGTAACACAAAATTCGTTTTCGAAAACTCTCAGTTAACCCACCTCGGTCGAGGTGTTCTTGGTTCAACCGAGGTGAAACGCCTCGTTTGGCCAAGACTCTCCCCGGTCGAGGTCAAAAAATTTTTTTTTTTTTTTTTTTTTTAAAACCAGTTTTATTTCAGTTTCGACGTTTTTCTCAATCAAATAACCTGTAGGTATGCATGTAATATCAGATAATCATATAAATGCAAAAGTGAAGCATAAATATAGATATCCGGTCAAAGTAGCATACAATCATCCATAGTCAAATAACATATCCGCATACCCCATACTTGGGACTCACTGTCCCAGTGGGTCAAAATAAGTCTAAGGACAGGATACTCACCGAACATAGCTAAACTGCATGAAGGAGTAAGAAACAACTCCCAGAAATGACCATCTCGGTTGGCGAAGCACATCTCGGTCGAGGTGTTCTGACAGTACCCGAGATGTATCTCAGTAAAGCTCGTTTCCTCAACTTCTCGAAATTTTGTTCTTCCAGTGTAGCTCCTGAACTGTGATCCTTCCTTTTGGAATACCTGGTTGTTGTCTAGAGGAAAACAAAAACAAAACAACTATCTAAACTAAACTAGAAAAGGGAGAAGAAAGCAATACCTTGGGTTGCCTCCCAAGAAGCGCTTGGTTTAAGGTCGCTAGCTGGACCATACGGCATGGGATTACTCAATGCACTTCGAATGTCGTGGAGTGCTTATCACATCCGTAAAAATCTTCCAAGAAGGTTCCGGTTCCTAACTTCACCGGCAAATGGTAAGATCTCCCACGTACAAGCTTGTACGGTTTGATTCTCACCGGAATCCTTCTAGCTTTCCTGCACTTCAATGGGATATAATCTAGCCTTGCGTCCCATCCTTTCCTGGATCGAGAAAATAGTTTCTCGAGAATCATAGCAGCTTCCCCATCTATAGCTTGGGGATGGTACAGGGTCCTGAGCATGCGAGGGACCCCATACTTGAACAAATAACACTTCGTTGCCTTAGCGGTGAAGCGCTTGTCAACTCCACTCCTCATGATCCGAGGAGCATCTTCCTCCAACAATTTCAAGAGAGGTTTCATCTTGATCTTAGGAGGTTCTTTCGGAAGAGACCTCCAACTCTCCGGTGCCTTCCTGAAAAATCTAGAAATATTAATAGGGAATTCAAATGAAGTAGGAGAATGTACCTTGCAAAGTTCTCCAAAGCTTGAGACAAGTTTCGTGTTGGGTTGATAATCCACCCACGAAATCTCTCTCAGTTCTGCTGGTCTTTCTTCCACCTTGACAACAATCTCAGTAATTTGGCCAAGGTTCTCTGCATCTTCCACTTCTGGTTTTGCAGATTCTTCTTCCATCTCGGTCGAGATCTCTTCCACCTCGGCCGAGGTCTCAACAGTCGGATCGAGATCTTCCACATCCCCCTCTTCCACAAAAGCTTCAGGAGAAACTTCCGGTTTGACAAAAGGAATGCTTGGAACGTGCAACACTTCCTTATGCTCCTCTTTCGGCTTAGCATAGGATAGGGTGCTTTCCTTGAGCTCCTCCACCTTCTTCATCAACTTCTCCAATCTTGATTCGAGAGAGTCTTCAAAAG
This sequence comes from Fagopyrum homotropicum, assembly GCA_033239125.1. NCBI lineage: Eukaryota > Viridiplantae > Streptophyta > Magnoliopsida > Caryophyllales > Polygonaceae > Fagopyrum > Fagopyrum homotropicum. Next base: position 11,933,258 of record BSWB01000001.1, read on the forward strand.
GTTGCTCATAAATGTTTTTAGGGACATTCTTCTCATCCCATATCGCAAGTTCATGCTGAATGGCCTCTTCTCTTTCCCATTCATTGTTGAACCAATAGAAGGAGTACTTCTCTTCCAAGTATTCATAATGGTCCGCCCTAGCACTTTGTCTTGCTATCCAGGCTGGATCAAATGTAGTCATCGGAAATCCTGAAAACTACAAAACTCATAGAAAGAGTAGTTAGTAGCAACAGGGGCAAGTGCCCCGAAAGCAAACCGCAACCGGCTCGGTCTAGACCAAGTCCCCGGCAACGGCGCCAAAAACTTGTTCTTTGGCGAAACTCTGTTCCGTTGCCGGAACGAGAGCTTTGTATGTACCTAAGAACAAACCTGCAAGAACACTCAAGAAAAGTGGTTAGTAGACACGGGGGCAAGTGCCCCAAAGAGCAAACCGTACCGGCTCGGTCTAGACCAAGTCCCCGGCAACGGCGCCAAAAACTTGTTCGCTCCAAACGGTGTGTGCAAGCTTTAAATTTATAACCCTAGACTTAAGCTTAAAACAAGGATGCGAACCCGCAGTGTACGGGTCAATCGTAGTAAAAGCAAGAAAATTCCAGGGGTCGATCACAGGGACTCGGTGAAACAAAGTCAATACGGTGTGCTTATGTCAATACTAACCACAAGAGCGATTAACACAATCAAAGATGAATAAGAAGTCAATAAAGCAAACATGCAATTCTAGGGATTAAAGCATCTAGTTGTGGTTCCAACTCAAGATCTATAGATAAGCGGACAAAGCTGAGATTTTTGCGTGGGGAAGGTGTTTCTAAAGTGGAGTAGATCACCGGGTAAGTCTCACTACACATTAATCCTAAACCGTAACTCCTATTACCGGGTAAGTCTCAAGGAATCAAGATAAAGAACTATAACCTCAAACTAACACACCATCTAAGGGAATAGAATCAACCTTTACCGGGTAAGTCTCAGGCTAACTCATGAACATGGGATGGAAGCACACTCAAACCCCAATAAAGGATAAACCTTTATTACCTACACTTATGATCGTTGGTACACAAACTAAGGAATTACCGGGTAAGTCTCATCCTAAGCTTGCTTTGAACCAGGAAAGGTGTAATAAGAATAGGATTTGGCAAACTCTAACACTTAACTCTCAGTTATGGATCAGATAAGTCACCTCGGTCAGCCAGTTTCCACCCCGGCCGAGGTGTTCATCGACTGAACGAGATGCTTAGGGTTAAGGTTAAAGACTCGAACTTTCAGGATCCTACTGGAATCTAAGATTATTCTATCATCGTTTTTCCCACAACCTTCAGCCAATCACCCTAGAATCACACAAGGAAATTAGCCACTCATCATCATAATGAAAGTATTAAAATATATGGGAAGAAGGTGAATATTTGAACAAAGAAGAATTTAATGAAAAGACTTCAATAACTGAATCAAATATCACAACAAAGCGTTCCTTGGATAACAATCCAAAAAGACAAGACAACAATTGAGGGAATTGAAGACAATCTTACAAAACCCTTCAATAAAGCTATAAAAGCTATGGACTTCAATCTTCCTTCAACCTTCAAAAAGGTTCTTCAACTCTCCCAACTTGGAGTAGGCTGCTGCTGCGTAATAACTCTCTTGTGCTGATAGCGGATGTTGTGATCCGAAGATGGTCGAATTGTGGAAAATCCAACCCTTTATATAGGAAAATTACCCTTCCAAAGATAAGATATCTTAAAAAGATAATTTCCTAATAAAATCTATCCATATCTCCTTAAAATAAATATCTTCCTAAGATAATTTTATAGGAAATATCTTAAAAGATAACTTCCTAATAAAAATATATCCTATCTCCTAAAATAAATATTTTCTTAAGATAATTTTATAGGAAATATCTTAAAAGATAATTTCCTAATAAAATATATCTTATCTCCAAAATAGATCTCCTAAAATAAATTATCTTCCTTCCAGAAATCCAGCCCAAAAATATGAGATCTTCCTTCCAAAAATAAAAGATCTCAGCCAAGAATAAAATATTCTCGCCGCGTCCCAGGTGTTCGCCTCGGTCGAGTCGACTTCTCTGGATCACCTCGGTCGAGGTGGTACTGTAGCCAACCGAGGTGAATCACAACTGAATGTGAAATCTCTCAAATCTGGTCTAAAGTAAATCTTTAATCCATGGCTGTGCTCCCTGGATGTAGCTCCAAATGACTCATGACTCCTTTTGCTCCTTTTTGATGCGAAACGTGCCATTTTACCTACGATTACAACAAAACTAGGTGTAGACCTCGATTCTCGCAAAGGTAGATGAAATGGTAGTAAAATCACATAATATACATACAAACATGCAGATTATGAAAGATAAAACGTCAAAACAAACCCCAAAATATAGACTATAATTCATGCTATCAGTGATACATCAACTTAGCCTTGGTATCAGCTGGTTGCCAGCGGTCCTCGCTGGCGTAGATCATGGCTACCTCCTCCCAGAAATCCTTGGCGTAAACGCCGCTGGGGAAATGACCATTGAAGGTCTCTTGGAACCCAAAGAAGGCTCCAAACTCCCGGATGGAGAAATCATAGTTTCTTTCCATCAGACGGAAAGAAACTGTCCTATCCACATGGCTGTGCTCAAAAGATGTCACAACCTCTCTAGTAATCTCCTCGTATGCGTCTTCTCGGATAGCCGAAAAGACGATAAGACCGGCTCTATCCAAGAGCCAAGTAAGGTCACCTATGATGTGTAGAGGAGCTAAATCCTCCAACAGTAAATACCTAGGTCCGATAACAACCCTCTTATGGATCCTCTCTAAGGCATCGAGATGATCCTCGTGAATGGTGGGGACCCTAGGGCTAAGAGGTGATGGTGAAGAAGGTGATGATGGAGGTGAAGGGGATGAGGGTGGTGGTGCTCTAGAGGATGAAGAGGAAGAGGGGTTGCCCTTCCTCTTTTTATTCTTGTCCTTATTTCTCCCGGACACTCTCCTCACAAAATCCATTATCTGTTCAAAACCACGGTTTGTTCTTCAATTTCCACGGCCGTGGAACGTCCAAGAACCGTGGTTTCTCTCAAAATTTCGCAAATCTCAACAATTGTTCGCTCCAAACGGTGTGTGCAAGCTTTAAATTTATAACCCTAGACTTAAGCTTAAAACAAGGATGCGAACCCGCAGTGTACGGGTCAATCGTAGTAAAAAGCAAGAAATTCCAGGGGTCGATCACAGGGACTCGGTGAAACAAAGTCAATAACGGTAAGCTTCGTGAATACTAACCACAAAGAGCAATTAACACAATCAAAGATGAATAAGAAGTCAAATAAGCAAACATGCAATTCTAGGGATTAAAGCGTCTAGTTGTGGTTCCAACTCAAGATCTAAAGATAAGCGGACAAAGCTGAGATTTTTGCAAGGGGAAGGTGTTACTAAAGTGGAGTAGATCACCGGGTAAGTCTCACTACTCACTAAACCAAAACCGTAACTCCTATTACCGGGTAAGTCTCAAGGAATTTAGATAAAGAACTATTACCTCAAACTAACACACCATCTAAGGGAATAGAATCAACCTTTACCGGGTAAGTCTCAGGCTAACTCACAAAGATGGGATGGAAGCACACTCAAACCCCAATAAAGGATAAACCTTTATTACCTACACTTATGATCGTTGGTACACAAACTAAGGAACTACCGGGTAAGTCTCATCCTAAGCTTGCTTTGAACCAGGAAAGGTGTAATAAGAATAGGATTTGGCAAATTCTAACACTTAACTCTCAGTTTAGGATCAGATAAGTCACCTCGGTCAGCCAGATTCCACCCCGGCCGAGATGTTCATCGACTGAACGAGATGCTTAGGGTTAAGGTTAAAGACTCGAACTTTCAGGGTACTACTGGGATACAAGATTATTCTATCATTGTTTTTTCCACAACCTTCAGCCAATCACCCTAGAATCACACAAGGAAATTAGCCACTCATCATCATTATGAAAGTATTAAATATATGAGAAGAAGGTGAATATTTGAACAAGAAGAGTTTAATGAAAAAGACTTCAATAACTGAATCAAATATCACAACAAAAGCGTTCCTTGGATAGCAATCCAATAAGAGAAGACAACAAGGAAGGGGATTGAAGACAGTCTTACAAAACCCTCCAAAAAGCTATAAAAGCTATGATCTTCAATCTTCCTTCAACCTTCAAAAAGGTTCTTCAAAACTCCCAACTAGAGTGCGGTTGCAGCGATGTATGCTGGATCTCGCAGCCTTCAATGGTGTATAACGTGCAAAGCGGGATCTTGTGGTATGCGAGATGATAGATTTGTGGAAATCCAACCCTTTTTATAGGAAAATAACCCTCCAAAGATAAAGTATCTTAGAAAGATCTTTTCCCATAAAAATAGGTAAAATATAAGATCTTCTTCCTTCCAGGAGCCAAGCCCAAATATATAAAATCACCTTCCAAAGATAAAAGATCTCAGCCAAGAATAAAATATTCTCGCCGCGTCCTAGGTGTTCGTCTCGGTCGAGTCGGCGTCTCTGGATCACCTCGGTCGAGATGAATCTCTGGTCAACCGAGGTGAGTCATAACTGAATGTGAAATCTCTCAAAACTGGTCCAAAGTAAATCTTTAATCCATGGCTATGCTCCCTGGATGTAGCTCCAAATGACTTATGACTCCTTTTGCTCCTTTTTGATGCAAAACATACCATTTTACCTGCAATTATAGCAAAACTAGGTGTAGACCTCGATTCCCGCAAAGGTAGATGAAATGGTAATATAATCACATATTATACATGCTAACATGCAGATTATTGAAGATAAAACGTCCAAACAAACCTCAAAATATAGACTATAATTCATGCTATCAAAATACCCCATACTTAGCCCTTGTTTGTCCCCAAGCAAGTTCCGCATATAGAAGACAAGATAGAATGGATTATAAGTCAAGAAAATCAATGAAAAGTCTTTCAAAAACATTTTTATGGTGTGTTACAATCATAGATCACTCTAAGAGAATACTTCATGGAATTAAAAACTCAATATGCTCAAAACATTTTATAAATATAGGAAAGTTGTTCATCTTTGCATAAAACCATAGAATGCATAATAAATCATAATTATCAAAATTAATCATATATAATCCAGTTTAAACCACTAAGTCAATCAACAAGCTCAAGGTCTCAAGGGCTTCCCAAAAGAAAAGGTCAAGAAACATGCAGGGTAGGGATGTATGTAAGGTAATGTGGTGCTAGAATCCGGGAAAAGGATAAACTTCACTTTCACTTTGACTTGCAACATCTTCCACCAATAAGCTTTGCTTATTTCACACTTTTTTTTCTTTTTATTTTACTTTTTGGGATGCATGGACAGAGGTGCACAATAACCGAAGCCTAGGAAATCAGCAGTCATTAATTTCTTGAGATGCATCAAACCCTTGATGCACATACCATGACCCGTTAGGAATATCGCTCAATCCGACTTTGGCAAGACACAAACACCCGGCTATGTGAATGGTGCCGAGTTACTCATCTTCATGATTGACTTCCCCAAACCTAAAATTACTTTCTAGCATTTTCACTTCCAGCTACTTCTCAACTTTAACTTCACTTGCTTTCACCACTTCGCTTGCTTCCAAATTCCCGGATAGGTAAGGGAGGCAATATGTATATGAGGGGTTAAGCATGATCAAGAAGAAGAAGAGAGAAGAATGAATTGCCTTGGTCTTTCCAGGAAGAAAGTGAGAGAACTTATCTTGTGGTGTCAACCTTCAAATTCAACATAATTTGGATAAAAACAAAGTATTAAACATGCCAATAATTTCAAACAAAGCATTTAGCAACTTAAACATATTATAAAACCTTTCAAACACATAAAGAATTTAAAACCAGTCAGTAAACAAGATCTTCACTGAGATCATATCCAGATAAGCAACACAAAAATAATTTTCGAAAACTCTCAGTTAACCCACCTCGGTCGAGGTGTTCTTGGTTCAACCGAGGTGAAACGCCTCGTTTGGCCAGAACTGACTCGGTTGAGGTCAAAATTTTTTTTTTTTTTTTTTAAAAACCATTTTTTTTTAGTTTCGACGTTTTTCTCAATCAAATAACCTGTAGGTTTGCATGTAATATCAGATAATCATATAAATGCAGAAATGAAGCGCAAATAAAATATCCGATGAAATGTCATACATCAAAATAGTCAAATAAATACATCAAAGTCGTCACATAAATACAAATACCCCATACTTGGGACACACTGTCCCAGTGGGTCAATATAAGTCTAGAGACAAGAGTACTCACCGGATAAATAGCTGAACTGCATAAAAATATAATAAAGAAAATCCTGCAGCTCATCAGTAGTCCTGATCCGGTGGTGGTGGTGGTGGTACGTACGGATACTGAGTCGGGTCGAACTGGTAGCCCATAGTCTGCTGGAACTGTAGCTCCATCATCCTGCGCTGATAGTGTTGCCCCTCTAACATCTGATGGGTCCAGCTGTCAATCTGTCGGTGCTGGGCAGCAAATCTCTCATGCATGTCCACAGTAAGGGCAGCATAAGAATCTATCATCTGGTCTTTCAGGTCGTCGATCCGACGATGAACCTCAGAATCTCTATGACGGCGTGTCCGACGCCTAGCAGATCTAGCGGGAGGTGCAGTAGGTGCAGGCTCAGTATCCTCCTCATCATCCAAGTCTATGATCGGCGGTGCGCTCGTACCTGCAGTATCCGTCTCTGTATCCATCGGGACTCCACCATCTCTCTCGTCTACTGTCTCCTCGTCATCGTCATCCTCCTCCTCCTCAGCCGGGGCAGCTACTGCCTCCCTATGATCCTCCATCAGTGGAGCCCAAGCTGTCTGCCAATAATGTGGATCGAAGACTGTGAACTGGGCAGACCAGCGGATCCCCTGTGGCGCAGTCCGCTCCCACGGCATAGCAACATATGGAGTGGTCAGACCTCGGGGAACTAGAATCCTCCGAGTGATCATCTCCTGCAACCCAAGCGGCTTCGGAGCCGCCACCATCGTACATACACTAAGGTCCATCCCATGAAAAGCAGCTATGTGGGTGACTAGACCGCCGCAACATATATCTCCCTTCGCTTTGGCCTTGATCTTGTGCAGGTCCTCTGCCAAGATCAAGCCAAAGTCTGGGAAACCCCCTGTAACCATACAGTAAAGGCTGAAGAGCTCGCCCTGTCGGATCTTTTGGGGCGTCTCAGTACGCGCCAGAAGTGTCTCGCTGAATATCCTATGGGCTAATCTGAAGGCAAGGTGGAAAATGACCTTCTCCCTGGAATCTCCAGGGCGCCATCTATCTGCATGATCAGTAATATGGGCAATCTGCCCCCAGAACTCCCTAGCTACAGATCGGGAGGGGAAATCAGTGGCGGTGGGCTCAGGAAAGCCGAAAATCTCTCTCCAAACCTCTAAGGGAACTATGAAGTTCCGGTTCATCAACCGGTACTTCACAGACTGATCTGTGGGGAGGTAGGAGAAGGAGCTAACGAACTCTAGGGTCGGCTCCAAGTAAGCTGGGGCTCGGATCTCAGTAAACTGATCCAGCCCGACTGTGGTGATCATCCGCCTAAGGTCTCCATCTACCCCTAGGCAATCAAAAGCCGACACGTCCAGAAAACGTGGTGCAATCATTGGACGGTTAGCTATACGCTCATAATCTACCCGGCATCTCTCGTGGATGACTGGGCGGTAAGGTCGGGAAGAAGAGGAAGGAGGGGAGGGTGAGGATCAATCTCTGAGGGCTAGGCGACGATCGGAACTCATTTTTTTCTTTTCAGCAACTGTCAGAGTACCTCGGTCGCTGACAATCTTCAAGAATCACCTCGGTCGAGATGCAGTTCGACTGGACCGAGGCGTAACAGCTTTCGATTCAAATCTCAGAAATCCAGTTCTTTTCCCCTAAAATTCACTACAATTGCTTCCTATGGGGTACTTAAGCCTTTTCTCAACAGATTCAGGGGCAACCAAAGCCCAAATCGAAACGAATGAACGAGTTAGGGTTTCGACTGTTTTTACCTCGTTTCGGTCGATTCGTTCGATTTCTTTGCAGATCTGTAGTTGCAATAGGATCCTCTACTCTTCAATCGCAGTTTGGAAGCGGAAATCTTCGAAAACGAGCAAAAATAGAGGAAGCGAGGTGAGGAGCGCCGCGGTCGAGTCGAAGAGAGTAAAAAGGTAAAAAATAAATTTTCCCCCTTTTATACTGTTCCTGGATCTGCTGTCACCTCGGTCGAGATGGTCTCGACTGGACCGAGGTGGTACGGACCGAGGTGGTTCTGCAGAAACCCTAGTTGCCTCGGTTGCTCAAGAATCAACTCGGTCGAGATGGTCTGACAGTAACCGAGATGCTTCTGTCTAACTTCGTCTTCTCGAATTCTCGAACTTCTGAACTTCCAGTTATGCTCCTTCCTTATATGTCTCCTGTTATCTGTCTAGGACGCCAAGAACAAACAAAACAAAGCAAAAGCAAACTATCTAAGCTAGACTAGAAAACGGGAAAAGAAAGCAATACCTTGGGTTGCCTCCCAAGAAGCGCTTGGTTTAAGGTCGCTAGCTAGACCATAATGCGCCTCAAATGAGATAGGAGGTGCCCTCACCCCATACTTCACCTTCATCGTGGGGTGAAGTAAGTAAATCCATCAAACGCTCCAACAAGTGTAAGTGCTCATCGGGGAACGAATCGTCTATGGGTGGGTCATCCGTCTCGCGGGAAGATTCCGGTAGCCGGCTGAGGTGATCCGCAACGGAGTTCTCGGATCCCTTCTTATCGCGGATCTCTAGGTCAAACTCTTGAAGCAAGAGAATCCATCGAATAAGACGTGGCTTGGCATCTTTCTTAGCTAATAAGTAACGAATGGCTGCATGGTCGGTGTAGACAATGACCTTCGCCCCAACTAAGTAGGAACGAAACTTCTCGAAAGCGTATACAACTGCCAACAATTCCTTCTCAGTGGTAGTGTAGTTGCGCTGGGCTACATCTAGCGTCTTGCTAGCATAGTAAATGGCGGTGGTCCGGCCATCCTTCTTCTGTCCAAGCACCGCTCCTACGGCTACATCACTAGCGTCACACATGACCTCAAAGGGCAAGGTCCAATCAGGAGGTTGGATAATGGGAGCGGAGATCAACGCCTCCTTAATCCTGTAAAAAGCATCAAGACACTCCTGCGAAAACTCAAAAACAACATCTTTATTCAAGAGGTTAGTTAGAGGTTTAGAAATCTTAGAGAAGTCCTTGATGAATCTCCTGTAGAAACCTGCATGCCCGAGAAAACTCCTCACACCCTTAACAGAACAAGGAGGAGGGAGCTTCTCAATAGTCTCGATCTTAGCTCGATCGACCTCAATACCTCGATTAGAAACGAGGTGTCCTAGTACAATGCCTTCATTAACCATAAAATGACACTTTTCCCAATTCAGAACAAGGTTAGTGTCTTCACATCTTTTAAGCACTAGAGAAAGGTTAGATAGGCAATCATCAAAAGAGGAACCATATACAGAAAAATCATCCATGAATACCTCCATGATCTCCTCTATGTATTCGGAAAAGATAGCCATCATGCATCGCTGGAAGGTAGCGGGTGCATTGCACAATCCAAATGGCATCCTCCGATAGGCAAATGTCCCCCATGGACAAGTGAAAGTGGTCTTCTCCTGATCATCCGGATGGATAGGAATCTGGAAGAATCCACTATAGCCGTCCAAGTAACAAAAGTGTGAATGCTGGGCCAACCACTCGAGCATTTGATCGATGAAGGGAAGTGGAAAAAGGTCCTTCCGTGTGGCCGTGTTCAGCTTCCTGTAATCGATGCAAACCCTCCAGCCTGTAACGGTCCTAGTTGGGATCAACTCGTTGTTCTTATTCGTCACAACGGTCATCCCTCCTTTCTTCGGAATGACATGCACCGGGCTAACCCACTTGCTGTCCGAGATAGGATAAATAATACCTGCATCCAACAACTTAAGAACTTCCTTCTTCACAACCTCCTTCATGATCGGATTTAACCGTCTTTGAGGTTCCCGTGAAGTCTTATGATTATCTTCCATTAGAATTCTATGCATGAAGAAAGAAGGCTTAATGCCAATAAGATCGTCCGTGGTGTAACCTATAGCCTTTCGATGCTTTCTCAGGACATGCATTAACTTAGACAATTCTGATTCGGAAAGGGAAGCACTAACAATAACGGGATAAGTGGAATCCGGCCCAAGAAAGACATACCTCAAGTGACTAGGGAGTTGTTTAAGCTCCACAACTGGGGGTGTCTTCTGAGGGGGATCCTTGCTTCCTCCTTCCAATGGAGTGGATTCAGAAACTAGACTTCCGGAATTCTTAGTTGAAGTCGTCTCGCCATCGATCTCGGTCGAGGCGCAGAGGCGTTGACCGAGATGTTCTTCAGTCGCCTCGCTCAGTCCAGGAAGTGCCTCGGTCGAGGTACTGCAACTGGAACCGAAACTGGAACCGAAACTGGAGATCTCCGTCTCCTGGATTAGCTTCTCAGTTTTAGCTCCTGGATCTTCTTCCAGTGCCTTCAAGCTCCGTATATCTGCATCACAAGAAGCATCTATACCTTCCTCTATTAAACTAAAACTTAGAACTCTTTCGAGTGGATCGTTAATAAGGATAGAGCTCACCAATTCTCTTGATTCTTCTTCATCGTAGATGTTGAAGATATCGTCAGTTAGCTGCTCCCCTTTCATGGCTGCAAGTAGTGCGAACTCCACCTCATCGCCACCAATGTTGAATTTCAGCTTGGCGTTCTTGCAATCCACATTGCAACCCGAAGTTGCTAGAAATGGCCTCCCGAGAATAATAGGAACAGGATAATCTGCGGGAATGTCAAGTACATAAAAAATCTATAGGAAGATAGAAGTTACCTAACTTGACCGGAACGTCCTCCAAGATGCCCACGGGATGGGTGATGGAGCGATCCGCCATATAAAGTCGAATCTTGACCGGCTTGGGCTCTCCAAGTCCGATCTTCGTACATAGCTCCAGCGGGATGATGCTCACGCTGGCTCCTAGATCACAAAGGGCTTCACAAGTGACATCCCCAACTTGAATGGGAATGCTAAATGAGCCGGGATCTCTCAACTTAGGTGGCATCTTCTCCTTCATGATCTTAATAAGCTCCGAGGATTTAGATGTCATCCTTACTTCACCAAAGTCTTCCAATTTCCTTTTCCTTGATAGGATCTCCTTTAAGAATTTCCCATAGGCGGGCATTCCTAGAATAGCATCAAGAAAAGGAATGTTAATATGCAGCTTGTTCATCAAGTCAAGGAACTTACCAAAGTGCTTGTCTAGATGTGCTCTGGCTCTGGACTGAGGGAATGGAAGTGGTGGTTTGTATGCAGGAGGTGGAACATAAACTTCAGTTTTCCCCTCCGCTTTCTGTTGCTCCACCTCGGTTGGCATCTCGGTCGAGGTGTTCTTCGACGAGATCTGGACCGAGGTGGTCTGCGTCGAACGAGGTACTAGATCTGCAGTTTTAAGTCCACTCCTCGTCGTTATGGCCATGCACTGGCCCTTAGGGTTGCTTTCCATCTTTGCTGGAAGCTTCCCTGGATCTCTTGGCGCTTCATTCGCCCTACTTGCAAGTTGTTGTTCGAAGGCCTTTTGGGCCCTAGAAAATGAAGTCATAGAATTCTCCATAGCGCTAAGCTTGATCAAGATGGCTTCCAGAACTGCGTCTTTCTTTTCTGGCTGAGACGAACTTGATCCTTGCCCTTGGCTCTTTAATGGAGTAGAAGAAGAAGAAGAAGGAGAAGAGAGGAAAGGGTGAGAGGAATTATTAGAGTTGGAGTTAGAATAGTTGTTACCAGGATTCTGGTTGTTTTGATTGTTTGTCCTCCAATTGTTGCTATTGGATCCTCTATTGTTGTTGTTGTAGTTGTTGTTATTGTTCCGGGAACCGTTGTTGTTGTTGTTACGGTATCCATTGTTGTTGTTCCTTTGTCCTTGCTCTTCCTTCTTGGTTTGAGCAACCAAGAGTTCCTTCAATTGCTTCACGTCATTCTTCAAAGACGTGAGTTGATTGTTGTTGGATTGAGTCTCTTGAAAGTTGACTCTTTTAACTCCACCTTCAGCTCCTTGGTGGGTGTACTTCTCCATATGCAAGGCTTGCTTTTCAATAAAGTCCCAAGCCTCATCAATCGCCATGTCCATGAAGGTACCGGGGGAGAGTAGTTGGAGATTGAACTGGGTGCTTCCGTCCAGTCCTTTGAAGTAGATCTCCAACAACTCGATCTTTGGAATCCCATGATGTGGGCAATCCAAAAGGATGTCCTTGAACCGCTCCCATGACTTGGACAAGCTCTCTTTGTCCTTCATAATGAAAGCATTGATCTTCCCTCTCATTTCAGTGGTCTTTGAGGGGGGAAATAATTTGGTCAAGAATTCCGTAGTCATCTCCTCCCATGTGCTAATTTTTCCTGGAGGAAGAGATTGATACCAAGTAAGAGCTCTATCTTTTAAAGAAAAGTAAAAAGGTCTTAGCTTGTAGTTGTTATTTTCAATTCTGGAAGGTCGCAAGGTTTCCATCAAGATCTCGTAGTTTTGAAGATGTTGATGTGCTGATTCCTTCTCCATCCCTCCGAATTGGCATTGGCGAATCATGGATAGAACTTGCGGTCGAAGTTCGTAGTCATGGTCCGCTGGATCTCCTAGGTTGACTCCTGGACGCCTCAGTTGTTGATTAGGGTCCATCCTTTGACCTAGGGTTTGCGGGATTCCTGCAAGAAGAACATCTCGGATTGGTCTCCGAGGTGGAAGCACATCGGCCGGGGCGTCAGGTACTGGAACCTGCCTCGGTTGAGGGTCAGCTACTGGATCCTGCATCGGTCGAGGATCAACAGGGGGATCTTCCCTCGGTCGAAGTAGAATCTGGTTTCGTATGACTACTATCTCCGCTTCGATTGGTGCAGTCCTGGTGCGATTCTCTTCTTTCTCTTGCCTTAGTTCTTCTTTGCTGAGACGTAGCAGCTCTAGCGTCTCTTTCAATTCGGCCGCAAGATCGCGGTCGTCTTGTTGGGCCATCTTCGCTTCTCTTAAGCGTCGCTTGTATGTCTTTTCTGGTTCGGGATCATAAGGAACGATTTCCTTCCCAGTGCGGGTTCTTCGCATATACCTAAGAAACAACCTGCAAAAGTCACTCAGGTAGAGTGGTTAGATGACACGGGGGCAAGCGCCCCAAGAGCAAACCGTACCGGCTCGGTCTAGACCAAGTCCCCGGCAACGGCGCCAAAAACTTGTTCGCTCCAAACGGTGTGTGCAAGCTTTAAATTTATAACCCTAGACTTAAGCTTAAAACAAGGATGCGAACCCGTAGTGTACGGGTCAATCGTAGTAAAAAGCAAGAAATTCCAAGGGTCGATCACAGGGACTCGGTGAAACAAAGTCAATAACGGTAAGCTTCGTGAATACTAACCACAAAGAGCAATTAACACAATCAAAGATGAATAAGAAGTCAAATAAGCAAACATGCAATTCTAGGGATTAAAGCGTCTAGTTGTGGTTCCAACTCAAGATCTAAAGATAAGCGGACAAAGCTGAGATTTTTGCAAGGGGAAGGTGTTACTAAAGTGGAGTAGATCACCGGGTAAGTCTCACTACTCACTAATCCAAAACCGTAACTCCTATTACCGGGTAAGTCTCAAGGAATTTAGATAAAGAACTATTACCTCAAACTAACACACCATCTAAGGGAATAGAATCAACCTTTACCGGGTAAGTCTCAGGCTAACTCACAAAGATGGGATGGAAGCACACTCAAACCCCAATAAAGGATAAACCTTTATTACCTACACTTATGATCGTTGGTACACAAACTAAGGAATTACCGGGTAAGTTTCATCCTAAGCTTGCTTTGAACCAGGAAAGGTGTAATAAGAATAGGATTTGGCAAATTCTAACACTTAACTCTCAGTTTAGGATCAGATAAGTCACCTCGGTCAGCCAGATTCCACCCCGGCCGAGATGTTCATCGACTGAACGAGATGCTTAGGGTTAAGGTTAAAGACTCGAACTTTCAGGGTCCTACTGGGATCTAAGATTATTCTATCATTGTTTTTCCCACAACATTCAGCCAATCACCCTAGAATCACACAAGGAAATTAGCCACTCATCATCATTATGAAAGTATTAAATATATGAGAAGAAGGTGAATATTTGAACAAGAAGAGTTTAATGAAAAAGACTTCAATAACTGAATCAAATATCACAACAAAAGCGTTCCTTGGATAGCAATCCAACAAGAGAAGACAACAAGGAAGGGGATTGAAGACAGTCTTACAAAACCCTCCAAAAAGCTATAAAAGCTATGATCTTCAATCTTCCTTCAACCTTCAAAAAGGTTCTTCAAAACTCCCAACTGGAGTGCGGTTGCAGCGATGTATGCTGGATCTCGCAGCCTTCAATGGTGTATAACGTGCAAAGCGGGATCTTGTGGTATGCGAGATGATAGATTTGTGGAAATCCAACCCTTTTTATAGGAAAATAACCCTCCAAAGATAAAGTATCTTAGAAAGATCTTTTCCCATAAAAATAGGTAAAATATAAGATCTTCTTCCTTCTAGGAGCCAAGCCCAAAAATATAAAATCACCTTCCAAAGATAAAAGATCTCAGCCAAGAATAAAATATTCTCGCCGCGTCCTAGGTGTTCGCCTCGGTCGAGTCGGCGTCTCTGGATCACCTCGGTCGAGATGAATCTCTGGTCAACCGAGGTGAGTCATAACTGAATGTGAAATCTCTCAAAACTGGTCCAAAGTAAATCTTTAATCCATGGCTATGCTCCCTGGATGTAGCTCCAAATGACTTATGACTCCTTTTGCTCCTTTTTGATGCAAAACATACCATTTTACCTGCAATTACAGCAAAACTAGGTGTAGACCTCGATTCCCGCAAAGGTAGATGAAATGGTAATAAAATCACATATTATACATGCTAACATGCAGATTATTGAAGATAAAACGTCCAAACAAATCTCAAAATATAGACTATAATTCATGCTATCAACAATCAATCACCAAATTCCACAGCAGCAACCCTATACTAATTCTCTTCCAATTCCAATCAGTTATTCCTAAAAATTCTAGCAAATGTAGATCAAAATCGACAAAGATAGAGAAGAGTGAAAAAACCTAGGTTTCGGATTTTAAAATCCGAATTCTGCTTTCCTTGGAGAATTGCCGCTCGAATTGATGCTTGGATCTTGTTGGTGGTTGAATTTGCTTCAGTTTGGGTCGAAGAATCGTTAAAAACGATTAACGAACGGAGAATTGAGGTGAAGGGCGTGGAATCGGCGAAATAGGGCGTGGTTTGGGTTTTGTGTGTTGTGTTTTTGTGAAGAACGTGGTTTATATAGTGGCCGGCAAAATTTTTGAAAACCACGGTCTGTCGGGGGGTTCCACGGCCGTGGTTTTGTACGGAACCGTGGTTTTGGTGATTTTTCAAAGGCTTTTGGGAATTACGGTCACTGTAGCTGTCACGACCGTTGTTTAGGCCGTGGAACTCTCTGTAATGCTCCAAAGTCCAAGTTTCGTCACTTTTCTTCAAACTTTTTCTTCCCCTTTCCTTTTCCACTGTTCCTACATCCAAAAATACGAACATACCGGAGGGAATCGAAGGCAAAACAAAGCAAAAACGTCTAAACTAAGCTAAACTATGAATCAAAAGCAAAAATGTAAATGCAATACCTTGGGTTGCCTCCCAAGAAGCGCTTTGTTTAAGGTCCGTAGCTAGACCAATCTCGCACTTATTCAAGTGTGGAGGGCGCGAACTCTTCAGCTTGGAGTTCCGGCGTATACTTCTTGAGTCGTTGACCGTTCACCTTAAAGCTTCCGCCCGCTTCACCCCATACTTCAACTGCGCCATGGGGGAAAATACGTTTTATTAGAAAAGGTCCGGTCCAACGAGATTTAAGCTTACCTGGAAAGAGACGAAGCCTTGAATTGAAGAGGAGAACTTGATCTCCTTCTTTGAAGTCCTTTGGAATGATATGCTTATCATGCCAACGCTTTGCTCTCTCCTTATAGATCTTGGCGTTTTCATAAGCGTTCAAGCGGAGTTCTTCAAGCTCATTAAGGTCCAAGAGACGCTTCTCTCCCGCTTCCTTCATGCTGAAATTTAACCACTTGATGGCCCAAAACGCCTTGTGCTCTAACTCTACCGGTAATATTGTGAGTAACCCCATACTTAGCTAGAAGAGCTTCAAAGCGACGGGCAATGAAGTGAGAACCTCCATCACTAATGATAGTCCTTGGTGTCCCAAACCGTGGGAAAATGGTCTTGTTGAAGAACTTGACCACTACCATGGCATCATTGGTGGGAGAGGCAATTGCTTCCACCCATCTAGAAACGTAATCCACTGCCAAGAGTATATATTGGTTTTCACAAGATGATGGGAACGGTCCCATAAAATCAACTCCCCAAACATCGAAAATCTCCACCTCTTGGATGTTATTGAGAGGCATCTCATTCCTCCTAGAGATATTTCCTGTTCTTTGACAAGCATCGCAGCAGGAAACAAAGGTTTGCACATCTCTAAATAAATTAGGCCAAAAAAATCCAGATTGCAATACCTTAGCGCTAGTCTTGTTCGAACTAGCATGTCCTCCACATGGTAGTGAATGACAATGGCGGATGACGCTTTACATCTCATCTTCCGGCACACATCGCCGAATAATGCCATCCGGACCTCTCTTAAAGAAGAGAGGTTCATTCCAAAAGTATTCCCGGTCATCCTTAAAGAACTTCTTTCTTTGTGCGTAGGATAATCCGGGCGGTATATCCTGACAAACCAAATAGTTAACAAAATCAGCAAACCATGGTTCGTTACCTTTGGAGATCACTTCGATGCACTCCTCTATAATGTGTAAGTGTTCGTCTGGGAAGGAGTCATCTATAGGTAAGTGGTCGTCCTCTAGATGTGTTAGGCGACTCAAATGATCCGCAACAGAATTTTCCGAACCCTTCTTGTCGCGGATCTCTAGATCGAATTCTTGTAGGAGAAGAATCCATCTAATTAGCCTTGGCTTCGCATCCTTCTTTTCAAGGAGGTACCGGATCGCAGCATGATCCGTGTAGACAATCACCTTTGCACCTACAAGATAAGAGCGAAATTTGTCAATAGCATAAACAATGGCTAACAATTCCTTTTCCGTAGTGGCGTAGTTGAGCTGCGCTTCATCTAGCGTCTTGCTAGCGTAGTATATGGCATGGGTTCACCCTTCCTTTCTTTTTCCAAGAACAGCTCCTATAGCTACGTCACTAGCATCGCACATAACCTCAAAGGGAAGGTTCCAATCCGGAGGTTGGATAATAGGTGCTGAAATTAGAGCTTCCCGAATCGTGTTGAACGCATCTAAACATTCCTGTGAAAACTCAAAAACCACATCCTTCATCAATAGATTAGTAAGAGGTTTTGATATTTTAGAGAAATCCTTTATGAAGCGCCTATAGAATCCAGCATGTCCTAGGAAACTTCTTATCCCTTTCACCGAAGTTGGGGGAGGAAGCTTCTCTATAGTCTCTATTTTCGCCTTATCCACCTCAATCCCTCTACTAGAGATTAAGTGTCCTAAAACAATTCCTTCCTTAACCATGAATTGACACTTCTCCCAATTAAGAACTAGGTTAGTGTCTTCACACCTTTGTAACACAAGAGCAAGGTTAGAAAGACAATTGTCAAAAGAGGAACCATAAACGGAGAAGTCATCCATAAAAACCTCCATTATTTTCTCTATGTATTCGGAGAAGATGGCCATCATGCACCTTTGAAAGGTAGCTGGGGCGTTGCAAAGCCCGAACGGCATTCTCCTATAAGCAAACGTACCCCACGGGCACGTAAACGTGGTCTTCTCTTGATCATCCGGGTGTATCGAAATCTGAAAGAAACCACTATATCCATCTAGATAACAGAAATGAGAATGTTGTGCTAACCTTTCAAGCATTTGATCAATAAATGGCAATGGGAAGTGATCCTTCCTCGTCGCATTGTTAAGCTTGCGGTAGTCTATGCACATCCGCCATCCTGTTACGGTTCGGGTAGGAATGAGTTCGTTGTTCTTGTTGGTGATGACTGTCATTCCTCCCTTCTTCGGAACTACTTGTACCGGACTCACCCACTTACTATCGGAGATAGGATAGATGATACCTGCATCAAGCAATTCAAGAATTTCCTTCTTGACAACCTCCTTCATGGTCGGATTCAACCGCCTTTGAGGTTGTCTTGAAGTTCTAAAGTCCTCTTCCATTAGAATTTTATGCATGCATAGGGAAGGTTTGATTCCTACTAAGTCCGCTATAGTATAGCCTAAAGCTTTCCTATGTTTCCTAAGGACAACCATAAGCTTACTATGTTCATCTATGGTTAAATCGGAACTAACAATTACCGGATAAGTAGAGTTAGGTCCTAAGAATGCGTACCTTAGATGTGTAGGAAGTTGTTTCAACTCCATAGCTGCAGGAGTTTCCAATGGCTCTTGTGGAGCTTCCGATGCTTCCTTAGAAGTGTCTAAGGAAGTAGAAGGTGTAGGAGAAGAATCAAAAGAAGTTGAAGAAGAGGTACGATCGCCTTCTTCCACGGCCAGAATCATGGTTTCCCTGCATCCTCCACGGCCGTGGTTTTGGGCGTCGAAAGGAAATACGGTTGCTCTGTTTCCTCCACGACCGTGTAACTCTCTGGAGTGAGCCACGCTTTGGTTGGTGAAATCCACGGCCGTGGAATATAGTGTATGGCCGTGGATTCTCACGTTTTCTGCTTCGTCGTGGAGCTTCTCAAACTCCACTTCACATACTTCTTCTTGTGCTTCTAAGGCTTCAATTGCCTCATTGCACTCCTCTTCTTCCCCTACATTCATTAGACTCATAGTAATAACCTTTTGCAAAGGATCTTTGAAGAGAATAGCACTTACCTCCTATCTAGACAACCCTTCTTCATCTTGGATATTGAATATATCCTCATCAAAGATTGGTTCCTTCACTAGAGTGGAAAGAACGAACTCTACCTTCTCTTCTCCTATGTCAAAGGCGAGTCTAGCATTCTTGCAATCGACTATGCATCCGGAAGTTGCAAGAAATGGTCTTCCGAGAATGATCGGGACCGGACTATCTGCAGGAATGTCAAGCACAACAAAATCAATGGGAACAAAGAATTTACCTAGCTTGACTGAGACGTCTTCTACAATACCGACGGGACGAGTGATGGATCGATCCGCCATGTACAACGTCATCTTCACCGGTTTAGAGTCGCCTAAACCGATCTTCCTACATAATGCAAGTGGTATGATGCTCATACTTGCTCCCAAGTCACATAATGCATCATATGTGACATCTCCCACTCCTATAGGAATACAAAATGACCCCGGATCCTTTAGCTTTGGAGGCATTTTCTCCTTCATGGTCTTGATGAGATCCGAAGAATCCGAACTCATCTTAACCTCTCCAAAATCCTCTAACTTTCTCTTGTTAGAGAGGATCTCCTTTAAGAACTTGCCATAAGCTGGCATACCTACAATAGCATCAATGAAAGGTATATTAATATGCAGCTTGCTCATGAGTTCTATAAACTTACCGAATTGTTTATCTAGGCGTGCTCTCGCTCTAGATTGAGGGAATGGTAGGGGAGGTTTGTAAGCTGGAGGAGGAACGTAGACATCTTCCTTCTCCTTCCCCTTCTCTTTTTCTTTCTCAACGGGGACTTCTACAAACTTGGGTTGCGGGTCGGTAGTTGTAACACCGCTCCTAGTTGTGATTGCCATCACCCTTCCCTTAGGGTTGTCCTCCATTTTTCCTGGAAGTTTCCCTTGATTCCTAGGAACTTCCTCCGCATGGCTGAACATTTGGTTTTCTAAAACATTTTGGGCTTTATCAACCTTAGAAATTTGATCATCAACCTTAATGATGCGAGTCTCCAAACCTTGAAGCTTCCCCAAAATAGTTTCCAACATGGGATCGGGCTTCTCCTTCCCCGAAGTGCTTCCTCCATTAGATGTTTGCCCCTGGCTTTTCAAAGGAGTAGAGGAAGAGGAAGGTGGAGTTAGTGAATTTGAATTGGAAGGGTAAGAGTTACCGGAGTTTTGTTGATTGGAGCGCCAATTGTTGTTGTTTGAACCCCTATTGTTGTTCCAATTATTGTTCCGGTTGTTGTTATTGCCATTCCAATTATTCCGGTTGTTGTTCCGGTTATTGTTGTTGTTGCGGTTTGTATTCTCACCACCATTGTTGTTGTTGCCCAAGTAGCCAACATCTTTTCCTTGTTGCTTTGGAAAGTTGGTCTTGATAGCTTCCTTCAACTCTTTAATCTCATTGTTGAGGGAGAAAATTTGATTTTGAGCTTCATGTGTGAGCTTTGCTTCTTGCTCCACACGATTTCCCTCCACTTTCCGGTGAGAGTACTTCTCTATGACCCTTGCTTGCTTCTCAATGAAGTCCCAAGCGTCATCTTCCCTCATGTCCATGAATGTACCACATGAGAGGGATTGGAGCTTGAATTGTGTCTCCACATCCAGCCCCTTATAGTATATCTCCAAAAGTGCGAGCTTGGATATACCATGATGAGGGCAATCCAATAGCAAATCCTGAAGCCTTTCCCAAGATTGAAACAAACTTTCGTTAGATCTCATGGAAAATGCATTAATCTTACCTCTAAGCTCCGCCGTTTTTGATGGCGGAAAGAACTTAGTGAGGAACTCCGCGGAAAGGTCTTCCCACGTGTCTAGTTTCCCACTAGAAAGAGCTTGGTACCAAGATAATGCCTTCCCCTTCAAGGAGAAGAAGAAAGGCTTGAGCTTATAGTTGTTGGTAGTCGCGTTCTTCGGCCTCATTGTCTCCATCATACACTCAAAATTTTGTAAGTGTTGTTGTGGAGATTCAGCGCTTGTTCCGCCAAATTGGTTTTGGCGAACAAGAGTAATAACCTGCGGGTTGAAGCTAAACCCTTGTACATCGTCAACATCAAAGTTCACACCTAAACGGCGTGGTTGCTGCGTTGGATCCATCCTTT
Source organism: Fagopyrum homotropicum (assembly GCA_033239125.1). Taxonomy (NCBI): domain Eukaryota; kingdom Viridiplantae; phylum Streptophyta; class Magnoliopsida; order Caryophyllales; family Polygonaceae; genus Fagopyrum; species Fagopyrum homotropicum. The sequence goes on from BSWB01000001.1 coordinate 11,954,262, forward strand.
GGCCAAGAGTTCTTGGCTCATCATCCACACGTTCGACCCTTGCATTCCTAGGTGGAACACGGCGGTTTGCAGCTGGTCGTGGGAAGAATGGATTCACATTGATCGTGGGATCAATTTCCTCTGGCGGTGGCATGGAGGAGTCGCTATCCTCATTGGATGAGTTGACTCTAACCGATCTTCCCGGTCTCCTCCTTTTCTTTTTCTCCTTAAGGTTGTTTATCTCCAACCTCATTTGGAACATCATGTCCGATAGATCATCAACCTTTGATTGATGACGATCCATCTCTTCCCTACGAGTTTTCTCACTCCATTGGAGTTGAGCTTCCTTCTCCGCTAACTCCGTGTAAAATCCGGAATTTTTATTCCGTCTATTTACGTTATAAAATAGATCTCGATCAGTTGACCCATATCCGTCTACTTAGTTAGACATATTATTATAGGATTTATCATTTTATGTAGATTCCTTCACATAAAATGATAGAATCTTTTATATAGTTTATCATTTTATGTAGATTACTTCCGCATAAAATGATATAATTCTGAGCCGATCTTAAACTAAAATAAACTCCCTATCCGCCTAGTCCGTATATTTTTATATCGGGATTTTGTCCAGCCAGAAACTCGTTAAATTTAGGAGGCCAGCTACAACCATTTTAGCCCATCTGTTAACCGATAATTCAGCTCCAACGGATCCAGTTCTGCAGCCAGCTAGCCCAGCCCAACAGCCTCCAGTTTGCTTGTCCAGCCCAGCTCTTCGGCAGCAGCACCGCTCCAGCCCTATTTGCAGCCCAGCTCTTCAGCAGCAGCAGCCGCCCAGCTGCTTCACGCGTCCAGCCCAGAAGCAGCCACTGCTGCCCTGTCCAGCGCCAGCCTTCAGCAGCTCCAGCCCGCTTCCTTGTCCGCTCCAGCCCAACAGCAGCAGCGTTGCTTTCCAGCCCAGCAGCAGCGCCAACTCCAGCCCGTTACTCTAGCCATTCGGATGTGAAGAGAGAAGCCCAACAAGCTGTAGGAAATAAACCGTTCAGCACTTATACATAATTAATTAGAGAGCAGATCTTTTACCTTAAACGCTTCCTAAAATCAAGGGATACAGCTGCTCACCTTCCTTCTCCTCGGCCGTCCAGATTCATCAGCAACCATCGCCTTCTGTTTCGTTCCTGCTTGTGAACGTTGGCTTCCACAATCGTACAACCGGTAGAGCAACAGCCTCCTCTAGAATCGGACTGAATTCGGGCAGTTTCTGTATATTTCGGTAAGGATCAATATACCATTCATCTTCACCTCTTTGATTAGTCGTTCATGAGTACTCACATCTCCGTACCTGCGATGACAACTCCATCTCGACCACTCCGTGACAGTAGCGAGGCTGGAAGGAGTTGGCCAATCAGTGTAGTAGTAGAGCCAAGCCGAACCTGCTTCTCCTCCTGAACCGTCACGCCAAGGGAGCCAGAAGGGCATCCGGAACTGTGTTGAAGACGCCTCAGCCAGTAGAGGTTGAAGAGGTGAGTCATCGCTTCTGCAGTCCAAATTCTTGCCTCTAGAAGTTAGTGTATAATCTTATGTATGTATACTATTTCCGTAATGCTAGAATGAGGAACTGCTGTAGTCGGACTTGAACATGGGTTAGGTTGACCTTGTGTAGCTGCTGAGTATATAGACATAAGGATAGGGACAAAGGACTGCTGTAATTATGAACAATAGAAATAAGGGGGCTGCTGTAAATTCATTTATTCCTTCAGCTTTGGACTCATAAACTGCCTATCTTGTCGGCCAATTATTGAACGTTTGGGTTAAGATCCACCGTTGAATTTTGGATATGTTGTAGATGGATATATGTAGTTTAGCATATTAAAATTTGAGAAGAAATGAACGGTCGGATTGAAAGTTATGAGCTTCCGAAGTTAGGTAGTTGAGCAGTTTGGTAAACTTAAGTTTTTGGCTAAGTATAGGAATTCTGAATGAAGTAGCCAACTTTGTGAATTATTATAAAAATATTGGCTGAACAGTTTGGTGAAATTCTTTCTCCTAAGGTTAGATAGAACCTCATAGATGATCTAGAGATTTAATTCGAAATTATTATAAGCTGTTAAAAATTTTATATTTAGAGCCGAAGTTAAACCTTTACGATTCTTCCGGAAAATAGAAACATAGGAAAAATGTCAGTTTGGAACCAAATAAAATTTTAAGAGTTAGAATATAAATTTAAAACCTCAAATAGGAGTTTAGACATGAATTTTAAGGTTTTCGAGAAAATCGGAACCAAGGGTAAAATGGTCATTTTACCCTAAAACTAATACTGTAACTAGTACGTCTTAATACCTTATTTGATCTTAGAAGTTTTAGACTTCTATCTACGTGAGAGTGTGCTAATACACTTATCGCCTTTGACAGGCAACTGAGTGGTTACAGTTTATAGAGCGAGTGGTTTATAAAGAGTCGAGCGTTATAACAGGTAAGTCCTTTGGGCTTACTTAGCTGACTTCTAAATATGAGTATAAATGATGATGGTGGTGTGTGATTGAAATGTTAGAGAGATAGGTTGTGATATATAATTACCGACCTATATTTTGGCCTAAGAGTAACGGGCGGTGGCATGCTACTCAGTAGCTCGCGGGGCGCTGGGGGTTTCTTTCGGGACTAGTCCATACATGGTTTGTAGTGATGCTACCAATGGAAGTCAGCTAGACCTACACCAGTTGGATAAGGAACGGAGGCGAGAACTAATAATAATTCTCGTGCCACAACTTAAATTGAATAATGTGAATCACTTAAATAATAGATAATAATTGGTTGAGTGCCAGCATGATGTTTGTTTATTTTTGTTTCTGCTTGTGTTTGTGCTGTTATCATTTTGCTTATATTTGGATAGTTAGCTAACTGTTGATATGTTGTTTAGTCTTGACACAGGTTAGAGCAGATGCCGAGTGATCCAGATGGTAGTGGTCAGCCGGGGTGTCGTACTTTAGGACGTTTTACAGTTTCTGCATTTGTGGGTTTTACAGTTGAACATTGTTTCCTTTCGTACTTTGTTATATTCCGTTTTCCGGCTGTAGTCGATCTGGTCACATTCATGCATTATTAAGAACTATTTTATGATTTCTGATTTTTCTTTATCTGTGCCTTGTTGTAAGATCTCGTTAAGTTGTTGTCAAACTAAGGTCGGGACCTGTTAGCATGAAATATTGTGATATTTTAGGCATGTTTTCTAATCGTATTTGATTCATATTGATAGTCTTTGATTGATCTTTATGCATATGTGAGCTAGTATTGCCTTTATTTTCGATATGGATGTCTACACTAGTTCTATGTTGATTATAGGTGATTTGGAGCTATTTCCGAACGGAAACGAGCAAAGGAGAGTTGAGTTGATATGTCCATAGATTGAGGACACTTCTTGGAAGCAATTTGGAGTCTTAGTTTGAGGAATGCACGAGTTTAGGGAAGAATCACGTTCTTGCCCTAAATTACGCCCTAAAATACGGCCGTATCAGAAACCACGGCCAGAATTACGACCGTGGATTCAGAGTCAGAATTCGATGTTCATTCCAGGGGATTCTACGGCCGTGGAACTAACCGTAATTGTTTCCACGCCCTAAATTACGGTCGTGGAACACTTCCACGACCGTGATCTTGGCGAATCTTTTCGCCACACTTTGAAGCCACGATCTTTTAAAGATTGGGCCGGGCCGACATTTTGCCCTACACTATAAAAAGACGGACGAAGCAAGATTTCCGTCACCTCGCTTACGACCTCGCTTACGACCTCGCTTACGACCTTCGATATCCGTTTGCCCTCAATCTTCGCCGCTTAGACACGAAGACGTTTTGCTTAGTTTGCTTGGAAGCAATTGACATCTCTTTGAAGAGATCGAAGCTCGTTTTTGGAATTCCTCTAATCTCGCACTTTTGGTGGAGATTGCTGTTGAGATCTCCGGATTGGCGGAAGATCGTAGTTTTTGGAAGATTTTGCAAGAAGATCTCTCTTCTTGACTAGGTTCGATTTGGAAAACGGATTGACATCCCGTTTTCTTTTCTTTCCTAGAGTTACGATTATTTGTTCTATTGTGAATCTTTTGATATTGCTTATTCTCTTTGTGACTTTGAGATTGAATTGAAGATTATTGAAAGTTCTTGAAAGTTTCCATCTTTTTATCTTTTAATTCTTGAATTGATATCAATATGACTGTTATTGGCTAAAAACCCTTAACAATTCTAAGGTGAAGGGTTGATAGTTGTGGCATAGGTGATGATAGATCAATCGCAAACAGATTAGACCCTGAGAGTTAGAGAATTGTCGCCGACAGCCCTAAATTACGGTCTTTTCTTGAGTCCACGGCCGTGGAACCTCAAGAACTAACCGTGATTTCCCTTAAGTCTACGAATCTGCTTTTACTTTAATCCAAAGTTAAAGATTTGCTTTAGCTTAGTTTAGACTTGTCTTTTCTAGGTGGTAGTGAAGCCTCAACAACCTCTACCTCGATTGTGAGCCTCAACAACCTCAATCGGTTAAGTTAGTCTTGATCTTTAGATTATAAGTTTGGGTATTTGACACTAATTCTCATCTCTAGAATCTTTCTATATTGAGCCTCAACAACCTGTATAGAGAGTGCTTTGTAGGTGAGTTACATAAGGTTTTTGGAACCTCAACCGTACGATTACCTTACATTAGTATACCTTTGCATATCTCCACTCTGTCTTTACGTCATTAGTATATCTTGAATCTATTGCCGCAACTGGATACCTGAAACTTTAGGATTGTTGTTTTCCCAATATCTGCAAAACTCCTATATTTATTTGCTTGATAATCTGCAATCGAGTTCGCTCCACCCAAATCCCTGTGTTCGATACTCTGGAATTCTTGCTTAACTACGTCGATCCGTACACTGCGGGTTCGCTTGCTTGATTCTAGTTTTATAAATTTAAAACTTATTTGCACACACCTCTAGTGGCGAACAAGTTTTTGGCGCCGTTGCCGGGGATTTGGTTTCGTCCGAATCCGGTAGCCGGTTGTCAAGCTTGGGAGCTTGCTCTCGTTATTTGATTTTTCATTGAGTGCATGCGCAGGTCTGGGAACACCGAAGATCTCTTACCTCTTGATCAAGAGCTAGAGAAAACCTTGAGACAAAGACGCAAGGAAAAGAAGATGGCTGAAGAGAACGAACGCGATCTTCAAACGGAGTTGGCAGAGAAGGAAGCTCAACTCCGATGGAATGAGACTCTCCGCCAGGATGAGATGGATCGTCATCAATCTCAAGTTAACGGTCTACAAGACATGCTTTTCCAAATGAGGATAAAGATGAGCGACCTTGAAGATAAGGTAGGCAAGAAGTCCTCGAGAAGGAGATCAAGGTCTAGAAGAAAAAGCCACTCATCCGCTGATGATAGTGATTCTTCCATGCCACCGTTAGAAGAGATTGATCCCACGATCAACATAAATCCCTTCAATCCACAAGGAGCTACTAATCGCCGCATCCCACCAAGGAATGCGAGAGTCGAACGTGTGGATAATGAGCCAAGAACTCTTGGCCAGCGGATGGATCCAACACAACAACCACGCCGCTTGGGTGTGAATTTTGATGCTGAAGATGTGCAAGGGTTTAGCTTTAACCCTCAAGTTATCACTCTTGTTCGCCAAAGCCAATTTGGCGGTACAAGCGCTGAATCCCCACACCAACACTTGCAAAACTTTGAGTGTATGATGGAGACGATGAGACCGAAGAACGCTACTACCAATAGCTACAAGCTCAAACCTTTCTTTTTCTCCTTGAAAGGGAAAGCGTTATCTTGGTACCAAGCTCTTCCTAATGGGAAACTAGACACGTGGGAAGACCTTTCCGCAGAGTTTCTCACCAAATTCTTTCCGCCTTCCAAAACGGCGGAACTTAGAGGTAAGATTAATGTTTTTTCTTTGAGACCTAACGAAAGTTTGTTTCAATCTTGGGAAAGGTTTCAGGATTTGCTATTGGATTGCCCTCATCATGGCATATCCAAGCTTGCCTTGCTGGAGATTTACTACAAGGGGCTGGATGCGGGAACGCAATTCAACCTCCAATCCCTCTCATGTGGAACGTTCATGGACATGAGAGAAGATGACGCTTGGGACTTCATTGAGAAGCAAGCAAGAGTCATAGAGAAGTATTCCCACCGGAAGGTGGAGGGAAATCGTGTGGAGCAAGGAGCAAAGCTCACACATGAAGCTCAAAATCAGATTTTCTCCCTCAACAATGAGATCAAAGAGTTGAAGGAGGCTATCAAGACCAACTTCCCAAAGCAACAAGAGAAGGATGTTGGCTATTTGGGCAACAACAACGGCGGTGATAACACCAACCGCAACAACAATAACCGGAACAATAACCGGAATAACAATTGGAATGGAAACAACAACAACTGGAACAACAACAATTGGAACAACAATCGGGGTTCAAACAACAACAATTGGCGCTCCAATCAACAAAATTCCGGTAACTCCTATCCTTCCAATTCCAATTCACTAACTCCACCCTCCTCTTCCTCTACTCCTTTGAAAAGCCAGGGGCAATCATCTAATGGAGGCAACAATACGGGAAAAGAGAAGTCCGATCCCATGTTGGAGACTATCTTGGGAAAGCTTCAAGGGTTGGAGAACCGCATCATCAAGGTTGATGATCAAATTTCTAAGGTTGACAAAGCTCAAAAAGTTTTGGAAAACCAATTGTTCAACCACGCGGAGGAAGTCCCTAGAAATCAAGGGAAACTTCCAGGAAAGACGGAGGACAACCCTAAGGGAAGGGTAATGGCGATTACAACTAGGAGCGGAGTAACTACCACCGATCCGCAGCCTACGTTCGTTGAAGTCCCCGTAGAGAAGGACAAAGAAAAGGGGAAGGAGAAGGAAGATGTCTATGTTCCTCCTCCAGCTTTCAAACCTCCCCTACCGTTCCCTCAATCTAGAGCGCGAGCGCGCCTAGACAAGCAATTCGGTAAGTTTATAGAACTCATGAGCAAGCTGCATATTAATATACCTTTCATTGATGCTATTGTAGGTATGCCGGCTTATGGCAAGTTCTTGAAGGAGCTCCTCTCAAACAAGAGGAAGCTAGAAGATTTTGGAGAGGTCAAGATGAGTTCGGATTCTTCGGATCTCATCAAGACGATGAAGGAGAAAATGCCCCCAAAGCTGAAAGATCCGGGGTCATTTTGCATTCCCATTGGAGTGGGAGAGGTCACATATGACGCTTTATGTGACTTAGGAGCAAGTGTGAGCATCATACCACTTGCGTTGTGCAGGAAAATCGGTTTAGGCGACCCTAAACCGGTGAAGATGACGTTATACATGGCGGATCGATCCATTATTCGTCCCGTCGGCATTGTAGAAGACGTCCCGGTCAAGCTAGGCAAGTTCTTTGTTCCCATTGATTTTGTCGTGCTTGACATTCCTGCAGATAGTCCGGTCCCGATCATACTCGGAAGACCGTTTCTTGCAACTTCCGGCTGCATGGTCGATTGCAAGAATGGGAGACTCGCTTTTGATATTGGGGAAGAGAAAGTAGAGTTCGTTCTTTCCACTCTAGTGAAGGAGCCAATCTTTGATGAGGATATTTACAATATCCAAGATGAAGAAGGTTTGTCTAGGGAGGAGGTAAGTGCGATTCTCTTTAACGACCCTTTACAAAAGGTTATCACTATGAGTCTAACCAATAAAGGAGAAGAAGAAGAGTGTAAAGAGGAAATTGAAGCCTTGGAAGCACAAGAAGAGATGCATGAAGTGGAGTTTGAGAAACTCCACGATGAGGCTGAGAATACCAGAATCCACGGTCATACTCTGTATTCCACGACCGTGGATTCCACAACCAAAATCGACCTCCATTCCGGAGGATATTACGGCCGTGGAACACCAGAGGAGACCGTAATTTTGACCGTGGAGGAGGGTGATCGGCATACTTCTTCAACTTCTTCTAATTCTTCTCCAACCCATTCAACATCCTTAGAAACTTCTAAGATAACATCGGAAGCTCCTCAAGGATCATTGGAAACTCCGAAAGCAATGGAACTCAAACCACTTCCTACTCATCTAAGGTACGCTTTTCTTGGATCTAATTCCACCTTTCCGGTTATCGTTAGTTCCGAATTAAGCATAGATGAACATGAACAGCTCATGATTGTCCTTAGGAAACATAGAAAATCCATAGGCTATACTATTGAGGACTTAGTAGGAATTAAACCCTCCCTATGCATGCATAAGATACTAATGGAGGAGGACTTTAGAACTTCAAGACAACCTCAAAGGCGGTTGAATCCGACCATGAAGGAGGTTGTCAAGAAGGAAATTCTTAAACTTCTTGATGCAGGTATCATCTATCCTATCTCCGATAGCAAGTGGGTGAGCCCAGTTCAAGTAGTTCCGAAGAAGGGAGGAATGACGGTCATCACCAATAAGAACAACGAACTCATTCCTACCCGAACCGTAACTGGATGGCGAATGTGTATAGACTACCGCAAGCTCAACAACGCAACGCGGAAGGATCACTTTCCATTGCCATTTATCGATCAGATGCTTGAAAGGTTAGCACAACATTCATACTTTTGCTACCTTGACGGTTATAGTGGCTTCTTTCAGATTCCGATACATCCGGATGATCAAGAGAAGACCACATTCACGTGCCCTTGGGGTACGTTTGCCTATAGGAGAATGCCGTTCGGGCTTTGCAACGCCCCAGCCACCTTTCAACGGTGCATGATGGCCATCTTCTCCGAATATGTAGAGTAAATCATGGAAGTCTTCATGGACGACTTCTCCGTTTACGGTTCCTCTTTTAACGATTGTCTTTCTAACCTTTCTCTTGTTTTGCAAAGATGTGAAGACACTAACCTAGTTCTTAATTGGGAGAAGTGTCAGTTTATGGTTAAGGAAGGAATCGTATTAGGTCACTTAGTCTCTAGTAGAGGGATAGAGGTAGACAAGGCTAAGATAGAGACCATAGAGAAACTTCCTCCCCCAATTTCGGTGAAAGGGATAAGAAGTTTCCTAGGACATGCTGGATTCTATAGACGTTTCATTAAGGACTTTTCTAAGATATCAAAACCTCTCACTAATCTATTGATGAAGGATGCGGTTTTTGAGTTTTCGCAGGAATGTTTGGATGCGTTTAACACCATTCGGCAAGCTCTAATTACAGCACCTATTATCCAACCTCCGGATTGGACTCTCCCCTTCGAGATTATGTGCGACGCTAGTGACGTAGCCATTGGAGCTGTTCTTGGGCAACGAAAGGAAGGACGAACCCACGCCATATACTACGCTAGCAAGACGCTAGACGAAGCTCAGCTCAACTACGCCACTACGGAAAAGGAGTTTCTAGCCATTGTCTACGCTATTGACAAGTTTCGCTCTTATCTTGTAGGTGCAAAGGTGATTGTCTACACGGATCATGCTGCGATCCGGTACCTCCTCGCGAAGAAAGATGCGAAGCCAAGGCTGATTAGATGGATTCTTCTCCTACAAGAATTCGATCTTGAGATCCGCGACAAGAAAGGCTCGGAAAATTCTGTTGCGGATCATTTGAGTCGTCTAACACATCTAGAGGACGACCATTTACCCATTGATGACTCCTTTCCGGACGAACACCTACATATCATAGAGGAGTGCATCAAGGTAGTCTCCAAAGGTAACGAACCATGGTTTGCTGATTTCGTTAACTATTTGGTTTGCCAGGAGATACCACCCGGACTGTCATACGCACAAAGGAAGAAGTTCTTCAAGGACGTCCGGGAATACTATTGGAACGAGCCTCTCCTCTTTAAGAGAGGTCCGGATGGCATCATCCGGCGATGTGTGCCGGAAGATGAGATGCAAAGTGTCATCCGCCATTGTCATTCACTACCTTGTGGAGGACACGCTAGTTCGAACAAAACTAGCGCAAAGGTATTGCAATCTGGATTCTATTGGCCTACTTTATTTAAAGATGTGCAATCCTTTGTTTCTTGTTGCGATGCTTGTCAAAGAACAGGCAATATCTCTAGAAGGAACGAGATGCCCCTCAACAACATCCAAGAGGTGGAGATTTTCGACGTTTGGGGAGTCGATTTCATGGGACCATTCCCATCTTCTTGTGGAAACCAATACATATTATTGGCGGTAGACTACGTTTCTAGATGGGTGGAAGCAATTGCCTCTCCCACAAATGATGCCATGGTGGTGGTTAAGTTCTTCAACAAGACCATTTTCCCATGATTCGGGACGCCAAGGACGATCATTAGTGATGGAGGTTCTCACTTCATAGCCTGTCGCTTTGAAACTCTTCTAGCCAAGTATGGGGTTACTCACAAGATCGCCACCCCTTACCATCCACAAACGAGTGGACAAGTTGAGATCTCAAATAGGGAGATCAAGGGAATTCTAGAGAAGACGGTTTCAAGGACTAGGAAGGATTGGTCCTTGAAACTAGATGACGCATTATGGGCGTACCGGACTGCATACAAGACTCCCATAGGAACCACACCATACAACCTTGTGTATGGGAAGTCTTGTCATTTGCCGGTAGAGCTAGAGCACAAAGCGTTTTGGGCCATCAAGTGGCTAAATTTCAGCATGAAGGAAGCGGGAGAGAAGCGTCTCCTAGACATCAACAAGCTGGATGAGCTTCGCTTGAACGCCTATGAAAACGCCAAAATCTACAAGGAAAGAGCAAAGCGTTGGCATGATAAGCATATCATTCCAAAGGACTTCAAAGAAGGAGATCAAGTTCTCTTCTTTAACTCAAGGCTTCGCCTCTTTCCAGGTAAGCTTAAATCCCGTTGGACTGGACCTTTTCTAATTAAGCGCATTTTCCCCCATGGTGCAGTTGAAGTATGGGGTGAAGCTAGCGGAAGTTTTAAGGTGAACGGCCAACGACTCAAGAAGTACTCGCCGGAACTCCAAGCTGAGGAGTTTGCACCTACCGCACTCGAATAAGTGCAAGATTGGTCTAGCTACGGACCTTAAACAAAGCGCTTCTTGGGAGGCAACCCAAGGTATTGCATTTTTGTTTTTGTTTTCGATTCATAGACTAGTTTAGAATAGACGTTTTCGCTTTATTTTGCCTCGATTTCTTCCGGTATGTTCGTGTTTTTGGTTGTAGGATCGATGGAAAAGGAGAAAGGAGGGATAATGTCGAAGAAAAGTGACGAAATTTGGACTTTGAAGCTTTACAGAAGGTTCCACGGTCTAAATTACGGTCGTCATAGCTACAGTGGCCGTAATTCTCAAAAGCCTGTGAAAAATCATCAAAACCACGGTTCCGTACACTTCCACGGCCGTGGAATGCCCCGATAGACCGTGATTTTTGGAAATTTTGCCTGCGAGTATAAAAGCCACACTTCTTCACAAAACCACCAAAATTCTTCCCCAATTCCACGACCTAGATACCGAAAACCCGCAGCCACTCCCAATTCTTCGTTTCCTAATCGTTTTCAACGATTCTTCATCCTAAACTGCAGCAATTCCAACCACGAACAAGATCCAAGCAACAAATCGAGTGGAAATCGATCAACAAACACGCATTTTGGATTTTTCAATCCGAAAAAGAGGTTATTTCTTTCTTCTCAATTTCAGCGGATTTAGTTCGTTTTTGCTATAGATTTTTAGGAAGAACTGATAAAGACCGGAAGGAATTAGATTAGGACGGCTTGCTGTGGTGATTGTTGGTGAATTTGCTGAGATTCACGAATTTTTGAGACGAATCACGGTCGCTGGGTAAACCACGGCCGTAATTCCCCAAGAACAGACCGTGGTTTTTGCTGAAAATGGATTTCGTAAGGAGAGTTTCAGGAAGGATAAAGGAGAAGAAAGGGAACCAAAATAAGAAAAGAAAGGGCAACCCCTCCACCTCTAGGGCACCACCACCCTCATCCCCCTCACTACCATCCTCACCTTCACCTCCATCTTCACCACCTCACCCTAGCGTCCCAACCATACATGAGAACCACCTAGCTGCATTTGAGAGGATAGAGGAGAGGGCAGTGATTGGCCCTAGGTATTTGTTGTTGGAGGATCTACATCCTCTCAACATAGTTGACGATCTTACATGGCTCTTGGATAGAGCCGGATTGCTTGTCTTCACGAACATTCGTGAAGACGCCTATGAGGAGATCACCCGAGAGGTTGTGACGTCTTTCGAGCACAGCCATGTTGATAGGACCGTCTCCTTCCGTCTCATGAATCGAGACTATCAGTTGAGTATTGTTGAGTTCGGGACCATTTTCGGGTTCCATGAGACCTACAATGGTCGACTTCCTAGAGGCGTTTACCCCAAGGATTTTTAGGAGGAAGTAGCCATGATTTACGCCGACGAGGACCGTTGGCAACCCGCCGATACCAAGGCTAGATTGATGTACCATCTAGCCTTGAAGATAGCTCACCGTGTTCTTTCGGAGTGTCTCTTTCCTAGGACGGAGACGCCCCAAAAGATCAAGACGGATGAGCTATTCCTGCTTTACAGTATGCTTTATGGATGCCGCGCAGATTGTGCTACTCTTTTGGCGGCGACGATGAGTAAACTCAAGAATAAATCGAGGGGGAACATTGGATATGGTGGGATAGTGACCCACATAGCTAGGAGCTTTGGTGTGGATTTTTCAGCTTGCACCCGCATACCCGCCGTACCTCTAGGATTACATGCATTCATGGTTAGGGGACTCATCTTCCCCACACATAGAGGTCCGCCTTATGCGGGCATGCCTTGGGAGAGTAGGACAGGCAGGGGTATTGAGTGGCTGCCAGAGTATTCCATTGTGGTGGGACGCCACAATTGGAAGGAGACGTTCGCTGCGATGCATGCGAACAGGCTTGTAGCTCCCCCTTACGTTCCACCACCAGTTGTGGATGAGGAGGATATGGGAGAGCAGTACGAGAGTGGTGGAGGAGCGGAGCAGGAGTTCGGCACGTTTCCGGATCAGCCGGAGGCGGCCCCGGATGTACCTAGGCGCTCTCCACGCCCAGCTAGAGCTTCAGGCTCATCATCTCGCCGCGCCAGCGTGAGTGAGAGGCCCACGTGGATGACTACACCTCCCACTTGGTACAGCACACCCCCTCCTTGGTCCACGACGCAGCCAGCAGCACCACCGCCACCACCAGCACCAGCACCAGCAGATGCCCCCGCATGGTATGATCACGCCCCGGGATGGTATGAGAGGATGCCGGATTGGGCTACCGGACTTTCGGAGAGAGTCGGAGCGCTAGAGATCCGGGCGGATGCTAGAGACGGACGCCTAGACGACCTTGACCACATGATGAGGGACGTCTACCGCCAGCAGTTTGGGCGGTTCTATGATCCGAGTTTCTCTCCATTCCCACCTCCACCGGCGCCGCAGTGATCGATGCATGACCGTTCGTTTTAGACATTCCCGCCACCACTTGTGAGTTTCTTTTTCTTTTCTTTCTTTTGTTCTTTCTTGTGAACATTAGGGACAATGTTCGTCCTAAGTATGGGGTGGGATGTACTAAAAAGTTTGTAATAACTCTACTCTCTATGTTGCTTTCATTTCAAGACTATCATTGCATGTTCATTATGTGTTACACGTTTCATTCTTGCATTGCATGAAAAAGAACTTTAAAAACCCATAAAAATTGAAAAATTTTGAAAATTTTATGCTTCTAATGAATTGATATGATTTCCATGATAATCACTACTTGCGAATTGAGTTTGATGACAATTGCATGCTTAAAAGGATTGCGAATCAAAAAGAATTTGAATGAATGAATTCTACCTCTTTTGCAAGTTTTATAATGTGAAAATGTTACTTAAATCATGTTGAGAAATTGAAGTTGAAATCACATTATAAGTTCCTATACTTCTTGTTGAAATGATTAAGGCAATTCGATACTTTCTTCCTCTTTCTTTGATCATCTAGCTCCTCATTGAAATATTAGCCTCCTTTACCTATCCGGGAATTTGGAGAAGTGAATGAGAAAAAGGCATGTTTGATGTGGGAGGGCCATGAGAGCAATTATTTGCAATCAATGAATAGAAAGAAATTATAGGTTTGGGGAAGTCAATCATGACGATGAGTAACTCGGCACCATTCACATAGCCGGGTGTTTGTGTCTTGCCAAAGTCGGATTGAGCGATATTCCTAGCGGATTATGGTATGTGCGCTAAGGGTTTGAGGCATCTCTTGCAATTTTGAGAAACGCCAATCTCCTAGGCTTCGGTTTTTGTGCACCTCTATCCATAACTCCAAAAGTAAAGTCGAAAAATGAAAAGAAGAGAGCGAAGCTCTAAGTTGAAGTGTTGCGGGAACCGCATAAGAAGAAGAAGGTAGTTGTCCACTTTCCCGGATTTATGCACCACTTTCCCTTAAAGTTTTCCCTTCCCTTCCATACTCTAGACCTTTTCTTTGAAAGTCCTTAAGATCAAAAGAATGTTATATGACTTGGTGATCTAAATTGAAACTTCTTATGATTGATTTTGATAATGTTTGAAGGTTATAATACTTGTTTTGAAGTTAAATTGATTCATGAATTTTTCTTTACCTTTTACTCTTTGATTAAGTGTGTGAAAGTTTGAAAAACGATTGAAGCAAGGTTTGAGAATGATCTATTCTTTAGAAGTCACATTCATCCAAAAGAAGGTACACATATTTCATCCTAACTCTTGTTTTAAAGCTTTTTGAAAGATCTTGCTTAGGGACAAGCAAGTGCTAAGTATGGGGTTATTTGTTAGCATGAAATATTGTGATATTTTAGGCATGTTTTCTAATCGTATTTGATTCATATTGATAGTCTTTGATTGATCTTTATGCATATGTGAGCTAGTATTGCCTATATTTTCGATATGGATGTCTACACTAGTTCTATGTTGATTATAGGTGATTTGGAGCTATTTCCGAACGGAAACGAGCAAAGGAGAGTTGAGTTGATATGTCCATAGATTGAGGACACTTCTTGGAAGCAATTTGGAGTCTTAGTTTGAGGAATGCACGAGTTTAGGGAAGAATCACGTTCTTGCCCTAAATTACGCCCTAAAATACGGCCGTATCAGAAACCACGGCCAGAATTACGACCGTGGATTCAGAGTCAGAATTCGATGTTCATTCCAGGGGATTCTACGGCCGTGGAACTAACCGTAATTGTTTCCACGCCCTAAATTACGGTCGTGGAACACTTCCACGACCGTGATCTTGGCGAATCTTTTCGCCACACTTTGAAGCCACGATCTTTTAAAGATTGGGCCGGGCCGACATTTTGCCCTACACTATAAAAAGACGGACGAAGCAAGATTTCCGTCACCTCGCTTATGACCTCGCTTACGACCTCGCTTATGTCCTCGCTTACGACCTTCGATATCCGTTTGCCCTCATTCTTCGCCGCTTAGACACGAAGACGTTTTGCTTAGTTTGCTTGGAAGCAATTGACATCTCTTTGAAGAGATCGAAGCTCGTTTTTGGAATTCCTCTAATCTCGCACTTTTGGTGGAGATTGCTGTTGAGATCTCCGGATTGGCGGAAGATCGTAGTTCTTGGAAGATTTTGCAAGAAGATCTCTCTTCTTGACTAGGTTCGATTTGGAAAACGGATTGACATCCCGTTTTCTTTTCTTTCCTAGAGTTACGATTATTTGTTCTATTGTGAATCTTTTGATATTGCTTATTCTCTTTGTGACTTTGAGATTGAATTGAAGATTATTGAAAGTTCTTGAAAGTTTCCATCTTTTTATCTTTTAATTCTTGAATTGATATCAATATGACTGTTATTGGCTAAAAACCCTTAACAATTCTAAGGTGAAGGGTTGATAGTTGTGGCATAGGTGATGATAGATCAATCGCAAACAGATTAGACCCTGAGAGTTAGAGAATTGTCGCCGACAGCCCTAAATTACGGTCTGTTCTTGAGTCCACGGCCGTGGAACCTCAAGAACTAACCGTGATTTCCCTTAAGTCTACGAATCTGCTTTTACTTTAATCCAAAGTTAAAGATTTGCTTTAGCTTAGTTTAGACTTGTCTTTTCTAGGTGGTAGTGAAGCCTCAACAACCTCTACCTCGATTGTGAGCCTCAACAACCTCAATCGGTTAAGTTAGTCTTGATCTTTAGATTATAAGTTTGGGTATTTGACACTAATTCTCATCTCTAGAATCTTTCTATATTGAGCCTCAACAACCTGTATAGAGAGTGCTTTGTAGGTGAGTTACATAAGGTTTTTGGAACCTCAACCGTACGATTACCTTACATTAGTATACCTTTGCATATCTCCACTCTGTCTTTACGTCATTAGTATATCTTGAATCTATTGCCGCAACTGGATACCTGAAACTTTAGGATTGTTGTTTTCCCAATATCTGCAAAACTCCTATATTTATTTGCTTGATAATCTGCAATCGAGTTCGCTCCACCCAAATCCCTGTGTTCGATACTCTGGAATTCTTGCTTAACTACGTCGATCCGTACACTGCGGGTTCGCTTGCTTGATTCTAGTTTTATAAATTTAAAACTTATTTGCACACACCTCTAGGGGCGAACAGGACCCACTGTGCGGTCCTAACCAGTAACTCCCTAAGTTGTAAAATTTGGGGTGTTACAACATGGTATCAGAGCTCTAGGTTGGCAACAATGGCACTTGAATCTTCTAAAAAGGTCATATAAGTAAATAAACAGAACCCGAAAAGGGTCTGAGTTTTCCAAAGAAAATTTTTGGTTTTAAAATGCATACAGAGTCGGGTTGGGATAGAAAGTACGGATGACCACCACTACCTCTGCGGATCTTGGTATTCTTAGAATAATTATAGACTTGCACTGTTATGATAGATTAGCTAGTTTATAACTGTAGTTATTACTATTCGTGCAGATGGCACGTACTAGGGCTGCACAAGTGACTGGCCGAGGTAGGGGTCGTCCCCCCCTTCCCCCAGTCAGACAGGATCGAGCTGATAGCACCCCTACTGCTAGAGGGCGTGGTCGTGGGGGTAGACCTCCACTAGGGAGAGGTCGAGGACGAGTTCCTCGAGATGACCCACCTACAGCAAGCATACCAGAGGTTGCTGTAGAAGAAGTAGCTGAGAGTGTAGGCCCCGAGGTCAGGCCTGAGACCGCCGCTAGGTCTGGAGCGCAAGGAGCACGTTCTACTGAGTCAGGGCGTGTTTCTATTGGAGCATCTGAGTACAGGGAGTTCAGAGCCTATGTTGAGCGCAGGGAGGAAGCTGCCAGAGTTGAGAGGCTTACTCAGATACCACCGGTGGTACCGGCTAGGTCAGCTCAGGTGACACAGGGAGTGTCTCAGGTGCCGGTTGTATCTGAGAGGAGGGCTGATGTTGATAGAGCACCTACTAGGGCCAGAGCACCGAGACCGGATGAGTGGTTGAAGGCTTTCAACTCTCAGAAGGTCCCCTCATTCAGCGGAGAGATAGGGCTAGAGGTGGAGCACTAGATAGGGAAGATTGAGACTGCTTTGGAGGCAATACGTTGCCCCGTGGATCGACAGGTAGATTTGATACAGACCTGCTTCACAGATGATGCTCATTCATGGTGGCGTACCATTCGTGGCCGAGTCACCAGCTGGGAGCAGATGAGGAACATTGTTAGAGACAGGTACTGCCCAGTTTCGCTGAGGAGGGAGAGATTCCAAGATTTCATTGAGGCGGGATTTGAGGATATCCCGATTGCTGCAGCCATAAAGAAGTTTCAGAAAGAGTTGACTTTGCTTGGACCATCTGCACCTCCAGAAGAGCAGCATGTTTATCTTTTCTCCAGGAGGTTGAGAGAGAGTACCCGATCCTACCTGGCTGGATTCCGCTGTGAGACCTTGTCTGATTATCAGGATAGGGCCTCTGCTTATGAGAGAGATAGGCCAGCTTCTAGGAAAGCAGCTCAGTCTAGTGGGCCGGATAAGCGGCAGAGGACAGGACATGCTGGTAGCAGTGCAGCAGTAGCAGGTTATGGTCGAGGACAGACTCAGGGGAGGTCCAGCTACCACTCTACAGTTCGGACTCCCGGTGGGGATCGACAGTGCTTTAACTGTGGTGGCCGTGATCACATTAAGACGGACTGCCCGAAACCACCGGTCACTTGCTTCACTTGTGGGAAGCCGGGACACAGGGCTACTTTCTACCGTCAGGGCAAGGCTTCTTCTCAGCAGGGATCTTCTCCTGCAGGTGCTGAGAAGAGTGTACAGAGACCCCCTCAGTACCAAGCTCCGAGTCAGCAGCAGCAGCAGTACCGGGCTCCAGGACATCCTGCTTCATACAGTACTGCACAGGGATCAGGTCGTGGCAAAGGACGTGGTAGTACCACTGACACCAGAGGAGGACCATCGAGAGTGTTCGAGTTGAGGAACACTGAGCAGCCTGCAGCACCGGCGACCACATGTACTATTTGGATCAATGACTTACCTGTGCGCGTTTTATTTGATACGGGTGCCACGCACTCCTTTATATCAGATGCATGTGTAGATAGGTTGTCCTTAGCTACAGTAGAGGGTGTACCTTTTGTGGTTGGGTTACCAGATGGGGGTAAGGTTAGAGGATCTCGAGAGATTTATGACTGCCCTATTCATCTGGGAGGCCGGATCTGGTTAGTAAATTTTCTAGTCATGCCCTTAGCACATGAGGACGTGATATTAGGGATAGATTGGATGACTAGACATGGAGCCGTCTTGGATATTGGTAGGAGGACTGTGACTGTCGCCACGGAGGAAGGCCACAGTGTGATATTCCGAGGTTGGGACCTCGGAAAGTCCGGCACAGTTATCAGCGCAGTGAGAGCAGCCAGATTGATAGCACAGGGTTGCGAGGCCTTCTGGTGTTATGCCATGAAGGAGCGCAAGAGCCTAACAGTAGAAGAGATACCAGTTGCCTGTGAGTTTGCAGGGGTATTCAGTGACGACTTACCTGGGCTACCCCCACAGAGGAGTGTTGATTTTGGCATCGAGTTAGAGCCGGGCACGAGACCGATCTCGAAGGCCCCGTACCGCATGGCCCCGATAGAGCTGCTTGAGTTGAAGAAGCAGTTAGAGGAGTTAGCAGAGAAGGGCTTCATAAGCCCGAGTGTTTCTCCTTGGGGCGCACCAGTATTGTTTGTGAGGAAGAAGGATGGATCGATGAGACTATGTATCGACTACAGGGAGTTGAACAAGGTCACCATCAAGAATAAGTATCCACTACCTCGCATAGATGATCTGCTGGACTAGCTACATGGGGCGTCAGTGTTCTCGAGGATAGATTTGAGGTCGGGTTATCACCAGCTGAGGGTGAGGGATCAGGACATACCTAAGACGGCATTCCGGACTAGGTATGGTCACTATGAGTTTGTAGTGATGCCATTCGGGCTCACTAATGCGCCAGCAGTATTTATGGAGTTGATGAATGGGATTTTCATCGACTTCTTAGACCAGTTTGTAGTGGTCTTCATTGACGACATTCTAGTTTACTCTAGAAGTCGAGAGGAGCATGCCGGACACTTGAGGACAGTGTTGCAGATTCTACAGGATAGTCAGCTCTATGCTAAACTATCCAAGTGTGAGTTCTGGATGTCAGAGGTGGCGTTCCTTGGCCATGTAGTGACTGCTGAGGGGATTAAGGTCGACCCAGCGAAGATTGAGTCAGTGTCATCTTGGCAACCTCTGAAGAATGTTAAGGAGGTTCGCAGCTTCCTAGGATTGGCAGGTTATTACCGTCGGTTTGTGGAAGGGTTTTCTCTGATCGCCCGACCACTTACTTCTCTCCTAAGGAAGACTACTCGGTTCGTCTGGTCTGAGCCGTGTCAGCAGAGTTTTGAGGAGCTGAAGAGGAGATTGACGTCTGCTCCGATCTTAGCACAGCCTGAGGGTACAGAGGACTTTGTAGTGTACAGTGACGCATCCAAGCTGGGCTTGGGGTGTGTCTTGATGCAGAGGGGTAAGGTTATAGCGTATGCGTCTCGGCAGCTGAAGACGTATGAGGAGAACTACCCCACTCACGACCTAGAGTTAGCTGCTGTAGTACATGCTCTTAAGATCTGGCGTCATTATCTCTATGGAGCGACCTGTCAGATCTTCACAGACCATAAGAGTCTGAAGTACATATTCACTCAGCGGGAGTTGAATAACCGCCAGAGGCGGTGGCTAGAGTTGATCAAGGATTTTGACCTTGAGATTCTTTACCACCCTGGAAAGGCGAATGTAGTTGCTGACGCTTTGAGTCGGAAGACGCCTCAGGAGAAGGCGATAGCTCGGTTGACAGTACAACCATAGTTACAGAGAGACTTAGCTTGGTTGGAGGTAGAGATCCAGTTCCCCGATACAGCTCATCAGTTAGCCACCTTAGAGTTACTTCTTGACCTGTTGGGTGAGATCCGACAGAAGCAGGAGACCTGTCCGACTTTGACCCGGATCCGAGACCGGATGTCACGAGATGAGGCACCTCAGTTCACTATCGGTGCCGATGGAGTGATGAGACGACAGGACCGTGTCTGTGTGCCATCAGACAGTGAGCTGAGACAGAGGATACTAGGTGAGGCTCATGCTACCCCTTACTCCGTACATCCAGGAGCGAGTAAGATGTATAAGGACGTAAGACGTTCCTTCTGGTGGGGTGGTTTGAAGCCTGATGTGGCCCGATATGTAGCCCAGTGTGCGACCTGTCAGCAGGTCAAGATTGAGCATCGTAGATCCGGAGGAGAGCTACACCCACTTCCAGTACCACATTGGAAGTGGGAAGACATTTCTATGGATTTCGTCACCGGATTGAGGCTCAACAGAGGTTTTGATGCCATTTGGGTAGTAGTAGACCGTCTGACGAAGACCGCACGTTTCATTCCGATTAAGGAAACGTGGCCGGTAAGTCGTCTAGCAGAGGAGTTCACCAGGCATATTGTGAGACTCCATGGAGTACCGAGGACTATCATCTCCGACAGGGATGGACGTTTTACCTCGAGGTTCTGGCAGCAGGTACATACTGCTTTGGGTACGAGCCTTCACTTTACCACTGCCTACCACCCGCAGACAAACGGTCAGTCCGAGAGGACCATCGAGACCCTAGAGGACATGTTGAGGGCATGTGTGCTAGATTGGGAACAGGTATGGCCAGATCACCTCCCACTAGTAGAGTTTTCATATAATAACAGCTGGCACGCGTCTATTGGGATGGCACCTTATGAGGCTTTGTACGGACGGAGATGTCGTACACCGCTATGTTGGGATGAGCCTAGCAAGGCTGATGGAGTAGTACCAGATCAGATACAGGACGACATCGCCCGGATTGCCTTAGTCCGGGAGAGGATGTTAGCAGCTCAGAGTCGTCAGAAGTCCTACGCCGACAAAAGGCGTCGACCTTTGGAGTTTAGAGTAGGTGCACAGGTGTGGTTGAGGGTGTCACCTACGAGAGGAGTTAGACGTTTCGGCATTAAGGGGAAGCAGAGTCCCCGATATGTCGGTCCATTTGAGATCGTAGAGAGAGTCGGAGAGGTTGCCTACCGACTAGCACTGCCACCGAGATTAGAGGGAGTTCACCCAATTTTTCATGTATCTCAGCTGGGAGAGTACATACTGGATCCTAGACACATCATCAGTCATGAGGATCTGATAGTTGAGCCAGACCACACTTTTGTGGAGTATCCAGTAGCCGTCCCAGAGCGTAGCATTAGGCGCCTGCGTTCTAAGGAGATACCGATGCTGAGGATTCAGTGGTCTAGACGAGGAGTTGATGAGGCTACCTAGGAGACAGAGGAGAGCATTAGACGTAATTACCCCGAGTTCTTTGCGGAGTTAGCCGCTACCTCAGTACCGACGGGTTAGTACTAAGACGAGACCTTATATGACTTCTGTGATTATATGTTTAAATAATTGTTTATGTCTATGTGCTTGATGACGTGAGTAGTTGCTTGCTAGAATATATTTCTCGAGGGGAAATGTATGGGGTAGGTACCTTATTCCAAGTTTCGGGACGAAACTTATTTTAAGGGGGTACTGATGTAAAATCCGGAATTTTTATTCCGTCTATTTACGTTATAAAATAGATCTCGATCAGTTGACCCATATCCGTCTACTTAGTTAGACATATTATTATAGAATTTATCATTTTATGTAGATTCCTTCACATAAAATGATAGAATCTTTTATATAGTTTATCATTTTATGTAGATTACTTCCGCATAAAATGATAGAATTCTGAGCCGATCTTAAACTAAAATAAACTCCCTATCCGCCTAGTCCGTATATTTTTATATCGGGATTTTGTCCAGCCAGAAACTCGTTAAATTTAGGAGGCCAGCTACAGCCATTTTAGCCCATCTGTTAACCGATAATTCAGCTCCAACGGATCCAGTTCTGCAGCCAGCTAGCCCAGCCCAACAGCCTCCAGTTTGCTTGTCCAGCCCAGCTCTTCGGCAGCAGCACCGCTCCAGCCCTATGCGCAGCCCAGCTCTTCAGCAGCAGCAGCCGCCCAGCTGCTTCACGCGTCCAGCCCAGAAGCAGCCACTACTGCCCTGTCCAGCGCCAGCCTTCAGCAGCTCCAGCCCGTTTCCTTGTCCGATCCATCCCAGCAGCAGCAGCGTTGCTTTCCAGCCCAGCAGCAGCGCCAACTCCAGCCCGTTACTCCAGCCATTCGGATGTGAAGAGAGAAGCCCAACAAGCTGTAGGAAATAAACCGTTCAACACTTATACATAATTAATTAGAGAGCAGATCTTTTACCTTAAACGCTTCCTAAAATCAAGGGATACAGCTGCTCACCTTCCTTCTCCTCAGCCGTCCAGATTCATCAGCAACCATCGCCTTCTGTTTCGTTCCTGCTTGTGAACGTTGGCTTCCACAATCGTACAACCGGTAGAGCAACAGCCTCCTCTAGAATCGGACTGAATTCGGGCAGTTTCTGTATAGTTCGGTAAGGATCAATATACCATTCATCTTCACCTCTTTGATTAGTCGTTCATGAGTACTCACATCTCCGTACCTGCGATGACAACTCCAGCTCGACCACTCCGTGACAGTAGCGAGGCTGGAAGGAGTTGGCCAATCAGTGTAGTAGTAGAGCCAAGCCGAACCTGCTTCTCCTCCTGAACCGTCACGCCAAGGGAGCCAGAAGGGCATCCGGAACTGTGTTGAAGACGCCTCAGCCAGTAGAGGTTGAAGAGGTGAGTCATCGCTTCTGCAGTCCAAATTCTTGCCTCTAGAAGTTAGTGTATAATCTTATGTATGTATACTATTTCCGTAATGCTAGAATGAGGAACTGCTGTAGTCGGACTTGAACATGGGTTAGGTTGACCTTGTGTAGCTGCTGAGTATATAGACATAAGGATAGGGTCAAAGGACTGCTGTAATTATGAACAATAGAAATAAGGGGGCTGCTGTAAATTCATTTATTCCTTCAGCTTTGGACTCATAAACTGCCTATCTTGTCGGCCAATTATTGAACGTTTGGGTTAAGATCCACCGTTGAATTTTGGATATGTTGTAGATGGATATATGTAGTTTAGCATATTAAAATTTGAGAAGAAATGAACGGTCGGATTGAAAGTTATAAGTTTCCAAAGTTAGGTAGTTGAGCAGTTTGGTAAACTTAAGTTTTTGGCTAAGTATAGGAATTGTGAATGAAGTAGCCAACTTTGTGAATTATTATAAAAATATTGGCTGAACAGTTTGGAGAAATTCTTTCTCCTAAGGTTAGATAGAACCTCATAGATGATCTAGAGATTTAATTCGGAATTATTATAAGCTGTTAAGAATTTTATATTTAGAGCCGAAGTTAAACCTTTACGATTCTTCCGGAAAATAGAAACATAGGAAAAATGTCAGTTTGGAACCAAATAAAATTTTAAGAGTTAGAATATAAATTTAGAACCTCAAATAGGAGTTTAGACATGAATTTTAAGGTTTTCGAGAAAATCGGAACCAAGGGTAAAATGGTCATTTTACCCTAAAACTAATACTGTAACTAGTACGTCTTAATACCTTATTTGATCTTAGAAGTTTTAGACTTCTATCTACGTGAGAGTGTGCTAATACACTTATCGCCTTTGACAGGCAACTGAGTGGTTACAGTTTACAGAGCGAGTGGTTTATAAAGAGTCGAGCGTTATAACAGGTAAGTCCTTTGGGCTTACTTAGCTGACTTCTAAATATGAGTATAAATGATGATGGTGGTGTGTGATTGAAATGTTAGAGAGATAGGTTGTGATATATAATTACCGACCTATATTTTGGCCTAAGAGTAACGGGCGGTGGCATGCTGCTCAGTAGCTCGCGGGGCGCTGGGGGTTTCTTTCGGGACTAGTCCATACATGGTTTGTAGTGATGCTACCAATGGAAGTCAGCTAGACCTACACCAGTTGGATAAGGAACGGAGGCGAGAAATAATAATAATTCTCGTGCCACAACTTAAATTGAATAATGTGAATCACTTAAATAATAGATAATAATTGGTTGAGTGCCAGCATGATGTTTGTTTATTTTTGTTTTTGCTTGTGTTTGTGCTGTTATCATTTTGCTTATATTTGGATAGTTAGCTAACTGTTGATATGTTATTTAGACTTGACACAGGTTAGAGCAGATGCCGAGTGATCCAGATGGTAGTGGTCAGCCGGGGTGTCGTACTTTAGGACGTTTTACAGTTTCTGCATTTGTGGGTTTTACAGTTGAACATTGTTTCCTTTCGTACTTTGTTATATTCCGTTTTCCGGCTGTAGTCGATCTGGTCACATTCATGCATTATTAAGAACTATTTTATGATTTCTGATTTTTCCTTATCTGTGCCTTGTTGTAAGATCTCGTTAAGTTGTTGTCAAACTAAGGTCGGGACCCACTGTGCGGTCCTAACCAGTAACTCCCTAAGTTGTAAAATTTGGGGTGTTCTCCGACTGGAGATCACGTTCTCTTTCTTCAGCCATTTGTTTCTCCTTACGCATTCTCCTTAAATTCCTCTCAAGCTCTTGATCAAGAGGTAAGAGGTCTTCGGTGTTCCTAGACCTGCGCATACACTCGAAGAGATATCAAATAACAAGGGAGAAGCTCCCAAGCTTGACAACCGAAAACCGAATTCGGCCTAAACCAAATCCCCGGCAACGGCGCCAAAAACTTGTTCGCCACTTAGCGTGCGTGCAAACAAGCTTTAAATTTATAAAACTAGAATCAAGCAAGCGAACTCGCAGTGTACGGATCGATATAGATGAGCAAGAATTCCAGAGTATCGAACACAAGGATTTGGGGGGAACAAATTCAATTATAGGTTATCAAGCGATTAAGTGTAAGAAGCTTTTCAAATATTGGGAAAACAGAAAACCTAAAGATCCAAGAATCCAGCTGTGGCAATCGATTCAAGATATACTAAAGATATAAGGACAGAGTTGAGGTTTGCAAAGGTATGCGAATGTAAGGTAATCGTACGGTGAAGTTCCAAAAACCTTATATGACTCACCTAAAAGACACTCTCTATAAAGGTTGTTGAGGCTTCAGTATAGAAAGGTTCTAAAGGTAAGAATTAATGTCAAATATCCAAACTTACAATCCAAGGATCAAGACTAACTAAACCGATTAAGGTTGTGACACTCAAAATCGAGGTAGAGGTTGTTGAGGCTTCACTACCACCTAGAAAAGGTAAGCCAAGACTAAGTTAAAGCAAATCTTTAACTTTGGATTAAAGTAAAAGCAAGTTCGTAAACTTAAGGGAAATCACGGTTGGATCTTGAAGTTCCACGGTCGTGGAACTCAAGAACAGACCGTGGTTTAGGGTTCGTCGGCGATTCTCTCTAACTCTCAAGGTCCAATCAATTTACGATCGATCTATCATCATCTAAGCCACAACTATCAACCCTTCACCTTAGAATTACTAAAGGGTTTTAGCCAACAATAGTCATATTGATATCAAATTCAAGGTTTAAAAGAATGAAAGATGAAAACTTCCGAAAACCTTCAATAACTTTCAAGTCAATATCAAATCCACAAATCAAGAACAATAACGTCAATAGATTTGGAATAACACAAACAATCACGAATCTTAGATAAGAAGGAAGAACGGGATGTCAATCCGTCCTCAAATCAAACCTAAATGAGAAGCGAAATCTCCTCACGAACAATCTTCCAAATCTTCAACTCTTCCGTCAATCCGGAAATCTCAATGACAATCTCCGCCAAAATGCGAAATTAGGGCAAATCCAAGTGTAAGCGTAAGCGAAGGTGCGTCTAAGCAGAGGTAACGGAATCTCTCTTCCTCCGTCCTTTTATAGTGTAAGATAGAATATCGGCCCGGCCCAGTCTCGTAGAAGATCGTGGCTTAAAGTGTGGCGAAAAAGATCGCCAAGATCACGGTCGTGGAAGTGTTCCACCACCGTAATTTAGAGCGTGGAAACTGTCACGGTTTGTCTCAATCTTTCCACGGCCGTAGAAGTTACCGGAATGAACCACGCTTCCCTTGCTAAGGTTCCACGACCGTGGAATTGAACGTGGAAAGTAGTACGGCCGTAATTTAGAGCGTGGTTTAGGGCACAACCGTGATTCTTCCTTTCCTCGTGCTATTCTTCAAGTTAACACATCTTTAGCTCCTAGAGATGTCCTCAATCCTTGAACATGCTCAATCAAACTCCATTCTCACTCAATCCTTTCGAAAATAGCTCTTAATTGCCTATAATCAACATAAAGCTTGTGTAGATCTCTATATCGACAATATAGGCAAACTAGCTCACAAATACATCAATGCTTAATCAATGACTATCAAGATGGATGAAATACACTTAGAAAACGTGCCTAAAATATCACAATATTTCATGCTAACATTTACCTTGCTGTAACTCCAGTTGAATACGAAGGAAGAAGGCACCGTAGGTGCAGTGTGTTGCCGCCTCCAGAAATGTCTCCTCCAAGGTGTGTGTAGGTTGGTAAGGTCGGGGTTGGCTGCAAGACTCGCTGAAATTGTTCGCTCCAAACGGTGTGTGCAAGCTTTAAATTTATAACCCTAGACTTAAGCTTAAAACAAGGATGCGAACCCGCAGTGTACGGGTCAATCGTAGTAAAAAGCAAGAATTCCAGGGGTCGATCACAGGGACTCTGTGAAACAAAGTCAATAACGGTAAGCTTCGCGAATACTAACCACAAGAGCAATTAACACAATCAAAGATGAATAAGAAGTCAATAAAGCAAACATGCAATTCTAGGGATTAAAGCGTCTAGTTGTGGTTCCAACTCAAGATCTAGAGATAAGCGGACAAAGCTGAGATTTTTGCAAGGGGAAGGTGTTACTAAAGTGGAGTAGATCACCGGGTAAGTCTCACTACTCACTGATCTAAAACCGTAACTCCTATTACCGGGTAAGTCTCAAGGAATCGAGATAAAGAACTATAACCTCAAACTAACACACCATCTAAGGGGATAGAATCAACCTTTACCGGGTAAGTCTCAGGCCAACTCACAAAGATGGGATGGAAACACACTCAAACCCCAATAAAGGATAAACCTTTATTACCTACACTTATGATCGTTGGTACACAAACTAAGGAATTACCGGGTAAGTCTCATCCTAAGCTTGCATTGAACCAGGAAAGGTGTAATAAGAATAGGATTTGGCAAACTCTAACACTTAACTCTCAGTTTAGGATCAGATAAGTCACTTCGGTCAGCCAAATTCCACCCCGGCCGAGATGTTCATCGACTGAACGAGATGCTTAGGGTTAAGGTTAAAGACTCGAACTTTCAGGGCCCTACTGGATCTAAGATTATTCTATCATTGTTTTTCCCACAACCTTCAGCCAATCACCCTAGAATCACACAAAGAAATTAGCCACTCATCATCATTATGAAAGTATTAATTAAATATATGGGAAGAAGGTGAGTATTTGAACAAGAAGAATTTAATGAAAATACTTCAATAACTGAATCAAATATCACACAAAAAGCGTTCCTTGGATAGCAATCCAACAAGACAAGACAACAAGGAAGGGAATTAAAGACAATCTTACAAAACCCTCCAAAAAGCTATAAAAGCTATGATCTTCAATCTTCCTTCAACCTTTAAAAAGGTTCTTCAAAACTCCCAACTGGAGTATGCTGCAGCGATGTATGCTGGATCTCGCAGCCTTCAATGGTGTATAACGTGCTAAGCGGGATGTTAGATTTGTGGAAATCCAACCCTTTTTATAGGAAAATAACTCTCCAAAGATAAAATATCTTAGAAAGATCTTCTCCCATAAAATTAATAGGTAAAATATAAGATCTTCTTCCTTCCAGGAGCCAAGCCCAAAAATATAAGATCACTTTCCAAAGATAAAAGATCTCAGCCAAGAATAAAATATTCTCGCCGCGTCCTAGGTGTTCGCCTCGGTCGAGTCGGCGTCTCTGGATCACCTCGGTCGAGATGAATCTCTGGTCAACCGAGGTGAGTCATAACTGAATGTGAAATCTCTCAAAACTGGTCCAAAGTGAATCTTAATCCATGGCTATGCTTCCTGGATGGTTCCTTATGCTCCTCAATGTAGCTCCAATGACTCCATAGCTCCTTTTGTTCCTTTTTGATGCAAAACGTGCCATTTTACCTACAATTACAACAAAACTAGGTGTAGACCTCAATTCCCGCAAAGGTAGATGAAATGGTAATATAATCACATATTATACATGCTAACATGCAGATTATTGAAGATAAAACGTCCAAACAAACCCCAAAATATAGACTATAATTCATGCTATCAGAAATGATAGGGAGTGTAGGGAGGAAGGATACTCGAGAAAAAGGCGAGAGATCCGGGCCAGATCTCGTTGGGAAGGGAAAGTGATTGTAGTCTGTACCTGGACGTGAAATGAGATGGGAAAGTTGCTCCTGTAACCGTTGTGAAGAAGGCAAGGACGTAGGCGTGGAATCCGGCGTGAACTGGGCGTGCATCAGCGGGTGTTGACGATCATCTTGGGCCGGCTTCTTCCTGGGCTGACGTTGGACATCTTGGACCAAGGGAGGAGTGACTAAGCAGGCAATAGTCCGGACTGGATCACCAGCCAAGGAGTGAAGCGGGGTGGGCTGAGACCAAAAATGGGCCAAGAAAGAAGTGGCTGATGGGTCCAGACTTGTCACAGTTTGTCAAAAACGTGTCAGGGCTTGTCAACCCCATGCATGTCCTTGTCACGAGACTGTCATGGTCTCGTCATAACTTGTCATGGTCTCGTGTTGACCATGTCTTGGGCTCGTCACGATCTCGTCACTAGGACGTCATGAATTTGTCAAAGACAAGTCATGTTATAAACTAGGGTTTGAATTAGGGTTTGCTACTAAAGAAATCTTATCATTTTATGTGAAGTGATATTACATAAAATGATAAAATTTTGAGATATTGTGTCCAACTACGTAGATAGCTAAGGATCAAAAGATCGAAATCTAGTTTGCTACGGAATTAAACGGAATAAAAAATTTTCGGATATTACATCAGTACCCCCTTAAAATAAGTTTCATCCCGAAACTTGGAATGAGGTATCTAATTAAATTTTTAGTACGTTTGTAATCTTATTTGATCTCAATAACAATTAAATTTAGTTTCTTCCATGCACCCACTCAGTCATCATAATCAGACAATGGATAAAAGAAACACCATCACACAATCCAATATATAACTCATAGAGGTCACACAAAACAACATCACAGTACTAACTCGTCGGTACAGAAGTAGCGGCTAACTCCGCAAAGAACTCAGGATAGCAATATCTAATACTCTCCTTTGTCTCCCATGTAGCCTCATCGGATCCTTGTCTAGACCACTGGGACTCTACAAAAGCATGAACCAGCTAATTTTGCTGATCTTCGTAGCTAATGACATGTCTCGGATTCGGTAGGTACTCTCTCAACGGTTTGGTTTTCGAAACTTACTTCCAGCTCTTTTGACTCTACCAAACTTTTCTATCCACTAGGCCCACTTGCTTTTTCCTTTCGAAAGTTTCCGTCTATTGATTATGAAATAATGATCTTAAACTTCTGTCGGCACTTTACTAAGTGCCTAATGCTCTTTGTAATACAAACCGTTTGGCCCGGTTTCCTCAATGTGACCAAATCGGATCGTTCTTTAATTAATGGGTTTGCATCTACTTCTTGTCAAGCTTTCAAATTTATATAACTCAAAACAAATCACACATCCAAGTGGACCTTGTCATATAGATCTCTAATTCCTTAACTTGAAATCATAGTTAACCTAACATTGATTTTCTTCATTTGTGGGTTATATGCCTACCAAGCTTTAGTTGTAACACCCTTTAGGCACAATGGCGTCTGTCTGTGGGTCAACATGATTTACCCAACTCCCGCTGATTCTTCCCTTCTAATGCTAGCAAGATCCTCTTCAGATAGACTCTTACTCTCTTACTCAACCGTAATCTGTTCTTAACCAACAAGTAAGCAACTTCTAACCCGATTCTCCCCATATCTTTAGATCATCCCAAAAGGTTGTCGTTGCCTTGGGGAATCTTCCAAGGCATCCGTAAAGTTACCTATTAAATCCGCAGTCAGTAATGTATCTTCTTAACGGTACCTACTCGTCAATACCAACCAACACTTACACGTCTTCAGTTGACGTCGGTCAGTCTATAATTAGCTTATCTCAATATCCCGGACTTACTATTCTCATACCTATACTAGCGTTAAATTCTTGGTGAGCATCATCTGCTCGATTAATCCTTTCATGCTTCGCTAATTTGTTATATCTTCCACACTCCTGTTTCCTTAGACTAACTCTACTTCTCGAGCCCAACTGGGTCTTTCATCTTGATATAAATAGTCATTCCAAGTCTTCAACGATAGTTGGTAAGTGTCTTTGTAGTTCTGATGACTTTAGTTATCATCCCCTTGCAGCAACCCTTACATGGACCGCCGGTGTTGATGACTTCGTCCGCGATAATTGGGGTTACCTTGGACTTTCGAGTCCACCAAGGCCGTTCTCATATATACATTCCTTCTTATTGGTTAAATTATTCTTTTGGTTTTCACTTTATCCATCCTAGCGTTATCCGTCCGATATGTATGACTTTTATTAAACACCTATCGGTACCATTTGCATAAGAAATCTCATTTGTATATGATTTTCTCAAAGATCGAAGTTCTTGACTCGCATTTATTATGTTGTCCTTATGCTCGTGTCGCTTTACCTTCTTTAAATCTTTACCCCCAGTGGATAGTTACCCCTTTGAGTTTTCTCGTACTCGCTTTACGAACCGTGTTGGTTGGTCTTATTACTTTCATCAACTCTTATGTCATCAGTCCAGCTTGAATTTTCAATGGAGTACCTCCATTTCTCATTAAACTTTTATATATACACCTTTCGGTAATCATCTTATTGGTGTAATACCGGATCCATATAAAAGCCTTTAGTCATTCAACTTTACTCCTTCTCATGTCTGTTCTAGCCAACTTGTAGATTCCATCTGCAATCACCTCACAACTCGACCACACATTTCCCAAGGCTTTAAATCATACTCTCTATAATTGTGCCACTTCTGAAATTCCAACTATTCTGTGTCACATCTTTAAATCATAAGAATTTCCCCTGTCAATCTAGACAGTTTGACCCCACCTTTTCTCGGAGGAGCACCATCAGTCCTACTTGTGTGGAATGCTAAAACATAGGACATGTTCACAATCATCTACTTCTTCTTAGTCTTCTAGTTCTTCTTAGAGGGATCCCTTCATACTAACTTTGATATGTATCTTTCTTAGTCAGTAGTAAGTAACTACTCTCAACAATTCCCTTTACACCATTACTGTCATCAATGGCCATTACTGACCGTCAAGAGCTGCTCTTAAATTTCTTTATTAGAGTTATCATATTGGACTCATTCAATGTTACCATCAAGGCTACTAGTAATTGTATTTATTTAATTTTACCCCTGTCGTCGTTGATCTCTGGAAGAAATTCACCAGATGTCGGTAAAATTCCTGTATAGCCTTGTGGTTATTCTTCTTATCTGTCAACCAACCATCGCTAGATAGCTAGTACGTGCAAATTCTCTATTGTTACCAATTAGTCTGTAGTTGAACTTCTATAAGATTGTAGAGTTACTTTGCTTATGTCCTTTTTGAGGTTTGATATACAAGGTGGAAGTATATCTCTTCCATTTATACTCTCTTAGTTCCTTCTACAAATTACACTCCTATAAGTGTACTATACTCTTACGAGTCTAGTTGTATCTTCGTCTTCCGTCAACGGACTTATAAATTCTTCTACGATAACTTGTAGACATTCCTCCATGATTCTTTGTTATGACCCGCTAGTGTTATTAACTTGAATCCCTTCGTGAGTGAGAAGTTATTAGAGACCCTCTTTTTCCCCAAGATTATACTCCTACACCCTTCTTCCTGGGGTGCTGTTTGTACTTCCGCCTTTATAGAAATACGGTCTTTGTTGTATCCCGATCCTTGTTGTAATTCTTGTGTGTTCTAGGGGTTCACACCACTTCCATGTTGGTGAAATCGGCCTTCCCCTTTCTAGCAACTTGTAAGCTTTCGTTTTGCGGCTCTTTAATTCTTCGTATCGGGATGGGCAATGTATCTTATCTTGACTCCTACTCTTATGATTGTCTCGGTTTCCCATCTTGATTGTAGTGGCAAGTAGCTTGTCGAGAGTGATCATCTTCTACTCTACTTCTAGCCTCAAACTTTCACCTTTTGGTCCGTCAGTAGGCTTAGATTCAATGCCTTTTGTCTGGATTGCGTCTATCTTTCACCTTGACCTTCCTGCCTATTTGTGTTTCTGAAGGCATCCCCTTTGTTTGTAACGTTGCTTTACACCATCTTGTAAGAACCTATGGGTTGTCTCTTCCAATTTGCATACTTGCCGGTCATCCAACGCGTTGCCGGAACTATCCTCATGTATATTCTTCATTTGATCCTATTGAGTTGACTCGGAATTCCCTTCTCCTCATTGTAGTTGGTGTTGTCTTTTAGTCTTCACTTTTCCGTCTCGACGTTCCTCAACAAGCTCGAAAGAATTGTCCGCCATTCGTCTACCCTAATGCACATAAAATGTGAATACTAATCCTCACATTGACACCCTTCAAAATCTACTTAGATGTGTCAAAGGGGTGAGAAACTCATTATGTTATCTCTGTTAAGGACATAACATAACTACAATTTCTACTAATCTTCGGCATATATTTATCTATATCACATATCCTTATAATCAAGTTAAACGTCCAACTAAAGTAAAACCTAAAGTCCATACTAAGCATACCGAGATCCGTGGTAGTAGTGGTGGTCAGCCGTACTTTTCTATCCCCAACCAGACTATGCATGCATTTGAAAACCAAAAGTCCTTTTTAAAACTCAGATCCCTTTCGGGTTCTGCTCAAGTACTTATTCGGTCTTTCAGAAGATTTCAAGTGCCATTGTTGCCAACCTAGAGCTCTGATACCATGTTGTAACACCCCGAATTCTCAAAACTCGGGACATTACTAGTTAGGACCTCACAATGGGTCCCGACCTTAGTTTGACAACAATATTACTAGGATCTTGCAACAAGACACAAATAAGAAAAACCAAAATTCATAAAGATGTGTTTGTAAAAGGATGAATGCAACAAGGTCTAACAACCTATAGTACTTAAACAAAGGGAAAAGACTAATTGTCTTAACAAAAGGAAAGAACGACAAAGCAACAACCCAACCCCCACTCTAAGGAGTACGGAGACCCGGCTGACCACTACTTCCGGATCACTCAGCTGCTGCTCTAACCTGTAGTAAATCTAAACAACACAACAGAACAACCGTTCGCTATCTATCTAAACATTAGGCAAAAGAAAATAGCACACACACATCATAGCAAAAATAAGCACTCATCATGCTTTCAATCAGTTCATTTATTATCTTTACTTAGGTCATTCACTCTTACTAATGATACTTATTTTGTGACACAAGGGATTCCCAAACCTCGCCTCCGCCCCCGTGTACCCATCAGGAATGGATCCGATGCATCTCACCGTGTACCTGTATGGTCTGGATATAGAGAACCTCCTAGTCTCCTGGCAGAGCTGAGTAGTGATGTCACGGCCCGTTATACATACACTTGGGCCTTAAAACATAACAACAACGGTCGTCCTAACAAGTTGTTATTATAAACACACAACACACACACCACTATCGTCATACAACTAACATCCAGAAACCAGCTAAGTAAGTCGCAAGGACTTACCTGAATCAATTTACAACTCTCAAAAGTCTCAACTCGGTCTGCAACCGTAGCAACTCAATCGCCTGCTATACAAGGCAAGCGTATCAAAAATACATCCATATTCTTAAAAGTCTATAACTTTTAAGATGTACAATCTCCTTAAGAGAAATTACTAAAAATGTCCTCTTAAGGTAAAATGACTATTTTACCCCCGGTCCCGAAAACTCCAGAATTTCTATAACCTAGTTCCAAACTCTCCTTTGGAACCTATTTCATAATCTAGCTCTCAAGGAATAGTTCGTTAAAGATTTATATAAGTTAATCAAAATTCTAGATTTTCGTAAGAGTGGGTAAGCTCCGACTTTGGCTTAAGCTTTTAGGCTCGAACAAAAATATAAAAAATATGGAATAAATCTCTAGGTCATCTATGATATGCATGCTATTCATAGGAGCAAGGATCTCTCAAATTCACTCAGCCACATCTCCTACATAAATCTCCAAAGTTGGTTCCAACATCTAGAATTCCCATACTTAGCCAAAATCTGAGAGATTTCAAAACTGATCAACTAGTCTACTTTGAGCTCCTATAGTCCAGATCCGACCGTTGGATTGGTCTCAACTTTTAATACATCAAGGTATACATAACTCTCTATATCATACTAAAAATTGAACGGTGGATGATTATTTTAAGGCATCGAAATCTAGCCCTAAAGATGGCTACTCAACACAGAATTTCAGGAATTAAAAAAAAAGTGTGCAAGTGGTCTGAGGTTTGAGACTCACCTGCAACATCTTGTTTCAAGGCAGTGAGGGCTACAGATTCCAGGTTCGATCCTTGTGGGTGGCAAACACAAGCTTTTAGGTTACCCATCACTACTCCTTCTAACTTGTATCGACAGAAGGTTGTAGAGGTTTACCGGTCTGCTCACCGATGTGCCGGGTGGTCTTGGTTGTTGTAGCGTTGGTGCGGACCTAAGGCAAGGGAAGATGGCTAACCTGGCTGCTGAAGTGTTGATCCAGAGGTTTAGATCTCCTATGTCAGTATGTGATCGATTAACAAGAAAGCAAATCGAGGAATGGGGAGAGAGTAAGAGGAGAAGAGCCACAACGACTCATCTGTGAAGAAGGCACTGCGTGTAGTCTCTCCTAGACCACCGGTGGGTGCGCAGAAGGTTGTAGCAGGGAGGCTCATGCTGAGGAGGGCAGTTTAGGGCAGCAATAGAAGGTTGCAAATCCGGTATCGAAGAAGGAAGGCGAGAGATCGTTACATGTTGGCGCAATCATTCATCTCCAGTCGAGGTTTTCTATGCAGAAGGAGACTGACTTGACTGGGTGTTGTTTTTTGTGCTCGAGGAGGCTGTAAAGGATGGTGGTGTGTATAAGCTTGAATGAAACGTGTGTGTTTATTGAACTTCTGTAAAGGAATATATATACACATATGATAGCAGATTATTGATAAGATCATTAAAGAGATCTTCTACTAACCAACCCTATTTCTCTCTAACAACTAAATCTAGGATTGCTTTAGATACTATTGTTTACATCCCCCATCAAGTGAAGCAGCCTTGAGCAGTTGTAACTTGCGTATGAGAGAATAGAACCGACTCCGTAGTAGAGGGGTGGTTAGTATATCTGCAAGCTGATCGTCTGTTGACACAAAAGTAACTCGTAGTTTCTGTTTTTGAACTTGTTCTCGAACAAAATGGTAGGCAAGAACAATGTGCTTCATTCATGAATGAAACACAAGATTTGCTGATAGTGATGTTGCACCCATATTATCACAGTAGATAACCGGTGGAAGAGACATTGACAAACTGAGTTCAGTCAGTAGTTGAGTTATCCACAAGATCTCAGAGGATGTATCAGCTAAGGCTTTGTATTCGGCTTCAGTAGACGACCTTTCAACTGATTTCTGTTTCTTCGAGCTCCAACTTACAAGCGTTTTCCCAATTAAAATAATGTAACCTGTTGTAGAGATGTAGTCAGATTTGTCACCTGCCCAGTTCGCATCAGAAAACGCAGGAAGAGTTATGGCAGAAGCAGGAGAAATCTGAACACCAAGATCAAGAGAGCCAGCTAGATAACGAAGGATCCTTTTGAGAGCAGTCTAGTGAGCAAAGGCGGGTCGATGCATGAACTGAGATAATTTGTTAACAACATAACCTACATCATGGCGCGTGAGATACAAGTATTGCAAACTGTCCACAAGCATACGATATTCAGTTGGAGCTGGAAGAAGTTCAGAGTTACTGTCTAAAAGTTCACTTGGTTGTAGAGGTGTTGAGACTGGCTTGGCATCAGACATGCCTGCTTTGTCTAAGAGATCAAGAATGTATCTCTTTTGTGAAAGAAACAAACCTGTAGAGTTAAAAGAGACTTCAACTCCCAGAAAATAAGCTAACCTGCCAAGATCTTTGAGAGAGAACCGTTTTGCAAGTGAGGTGATCAGAGATTTCAGCGCAGTGTCATCACTTCCTGTAATGATTATGTCGTCGACATATACCAGTATATATATCACAACATTGGCTTGAACAAGGAAGAATAGAGAGGCATCTGCAACAGAATTTTTGAAGCCTATACTGAGAAGAAATAATCTGAGTTCAGTGTACCATGCCCTTGGGGCTTGTTTTAGACCATAAATTGCTTTCCCCAGCTTGCACACGTGAGTGGGATGATCTTTATCAACAAAACCAGGCGGCTGGTTCATGTACACATCATCCACCAATGTTCCTTGTAAAAAGGCATTATTTATATCTAGTTGGCGTAAAGACCAACCTTTGGAGACAGCAAGGAGTAATATGATCCGCACAGTGACTAGTTTGATCACTGGACTGAACGTCTCCGTGTAATCACAACCTGGACGTTGATTGAAACCTTTCGCAACCAGCCTTGCCTTGTAACGATCTATCTTGCCATTTGCAAGATATTTGATCCTATACACCCATTTGCAACCCATAATGTTGATGTGATCATTCGGTGGAACCAAATCCCATGTGCTGTTAGAACATAGAGCGTCAAACTCACACTGCATTGCCAGTCTCCACTCAGGGGTTTTAAGGGCCTGTGTGATGGATTTAGGTTCAGGAGAGGGGGCATTTGAAACAGTGGCATGCATGTTTAGTTTCTGGATGGGTTTGACAACGTTATTTCGTGATCGAGTTATAACTCCTTGACGTGGAATTGGGTGGGTTACAGGTACTGGAAGTGGTTGAGTAACTGGCACTGGTAAGGTTATGTTTGACGGAAGAGTAGGCTGTTGTGGCATGATAGTAGATGGCAATGGGTTAGACCTTGACACTGGATTGGGTAGCATTGTCATTGCACGAACAGGAGCATTGGGGGTAGTGGATGTTGGATATGGGGAAATGATAGGCAAAGCTATTTGCACCCAGTCTTGTTTTGAAGGCTTTGTTTCAGAAGATATATTTGGCAACTCACTGTAAGGATATACATCTTCCACAAACCGTACATGTCGAGATGTGTAGACACGTTTTGTGAGAGGATCTAAACACTTATATGCACTTTGAGTAGCAGAATATCCTATAAAGACGCATGGCAGGGACTTTGCATCGAGTTTGTGGTTTGTATACGGCATGAGCCATTGGTAGCAAAGACATCCAAAGGGACGAAGCTTGAGATAATTTGGAGGGAGATTGGTGAGATTCTGAAAAGGAGTGGTGTAGCCATGATTAGGAGAGGGTAATCGATTAATGAGGTATGTAGACATGATCATGGCCAAAGGCCAATGATCCAATGGTATGGACGAATGGGTAAGAAGAGAGAGGCCCGTTTCAACAATGTGTCTATACTTGCATTCGGCAAGACCATTGTGCTCGGGAGTGTGTGGAGGGGAGGTAAGGTTAGTGATTCCATGATCACCAAGGAAAGAGTGTAATGCAATGTATTCAGCCCCATTATCAATGTATAGAACTTTGATTTGATGGCCAAAATAGTTCTCAACAAGATGCTTGAAGCGAATAAAAGTGGGCTTTGTGTCAGATTTTTACCTAAGCGGATACAACCATGTATATTTCGTGAAATGATCAATGAAAATTACATAGTATTTGTAACCATCATAGGAAGCAATTGGAGAACTCCAGACATCACTAAAAATAATCTCAAGAGGTCTTGTAGAGGTAATAGAAGATTGAGGAAAAGGGAGCTTGTGAGTTTTATTCATGTTGCAAGCATGAAAATTGCGTTGAAAGAAAGGAGTACAACCAAGATCGGCACTTTTATTGAGAAACTGAAAGACTTCCGTAGACGGATGCCCTAATCTGTGATGCATAGTAGTAGAAGAGACACGGATGGCAGTGTTAGCCATATAAGGGGACTGAGGCCAGACGTAGACTCCATCCACACATGGGCCTATAATGATGGTTTTGTTGGTCATGGGATCCTGTACATGAAAGCCATCAGATGTAAAAACAACTGAATAGGATGTATCATAAGTGAGTTTAGAAATTGACACCATGTTTTTAGACATTGCTGGCACACATAGAACATCAAATAGTTTAACACTAGAAGGTTTAATATGAGTGGATCCTATATGAGATATAGGAAGACCCTTACCATTGCCTACAACCATCTCGTCCTCACCATTGTAAGGATAGTGAAGAGCAAGGTTATTGAGATCATTTGTTACGTGATGAGATGCACCACTGTCTAGTAGCCAAGGAGAAGTCGAAGGGTGTGCAGTGACAGTGTTGGTCTGAGGGTGTTGTATGGAAGGGAATCTGGCTGATGACGGAACTTCAATATGTGGATAGAGGGCCTTATGAACCTGACATTGTGCCAGAACATGTCCGACTTGACGACACCACTGACATCGGCCCTTGAACGGCTTGGGGACATTGGTTTGGGGAGGAGTGTGGGAGGTATTATTGGAAGAGTTTTGTGGTTGGTATGGTCGATTGGAGTTGAAGGTTCCCTGAGTGGTTTGTGAAGATGCAGGAGAGTTAGACTTACCATTGTTCTTCCATTGCTTGGATTGAGCGACAAAGGCAGTCATTACACCACCTGCCTCCTTGTGATGATGCATCAACGATAGCTCATGATTGATGAGTTTCTCGTGTAATTCTTCAAAGGCAATTGGTGAATCTCTTGCGTTGATGGCATGAACAACTGGTAGATAAGGCTCATCGAGGCCTTTGAGAACGTAATCTGTAAGATCTTCAGTAGACACAGGAGAATCAAGAGAGGCTAATAAATTTGTTGCCTTCTTAACATTCTGCATATATGTTGACACGGAATCAGTTCCCTTGGTCATCGATCTCAGCCTTTCTTTGATCTGCTTAACGTGCCCTCTGGATGGATTACCATAAGTAAGCCGTAATATGGTCCAAACTTCATGAGAACTTGTTGCCGTCGCCACAAAGCTCGCCACATCAGTTGACAGCGTGCCCAATAGAGCACCATAGATCAAGCGATCTTGTCTAGTATACGTCTTGAACGCAGGGTTTGGTGTGGTTGTGTCTGGTAAAAACTTGTCTGGAACAGCTATGGAGCCAAGAATATAACCATCAAGAGCATAGCCTTCTAGGGTAGCTAGGATTGCTTGCTTCCAAGATATGTAATTAGTTTGTGTGAGTTTGATGATATTGGTAAGGATAACAATGGTGAAAGGTTTCATCGGTTCATTAGGATTGGGTAATGTGTTTGAGTATTCAGCCATGGTGATATAATCGTTGAGGGATCGAAGATATCTGATACCATATAAGCTTGAATGAAACGTGTGTGTTTATTGAACTTTTGTAAAGGAATATATATACACATATGATAGTAGATTATTGATAAGATCATTGAAGAGATCTTCAACTAACCAAATTTATTTCTCTCTAACAACTAAATCTAGGATTGCTTTAGATATTATTGTTTACAGTGTGAGTTCAGTAGGGAGACAGATCAAGAGGTAGAAGTGTAAGGGAGAGGAGGTTTACCTTGCTGTAACTCCAGTTGAATATGAAGGATGAAGGCACCGTAGGTGCAGTGTGTTGCCGCCTCCAGAAATGTCTCTTCCGAGGTGTGTGTAGGTTGGTAACGTCGGGGTTGGCTGTAAGACTCGCTGAAATGCTAGGGAGTGTAGGGAGGAAGGAGACTCGAGAAAAAGGCGAGAGATCCGGGCCATATCTCGCTGGGAAGGGAAAGCGATTGTAGTCTGTACTTGGACGTGAAACGAGATGGGAAAGCTGCTCCTGTAACCGTTGTGAAGAAGGCAAGGACGTAGGCGTGGAATCCGGCGTGAACTGGGCGTGCATCAGCGAGTGTTGACGATCATCTTGGGCCGGCTTCTTCCTGGGCTGACGTAGGACATCTTGGACCAAGGGAGGAGTGGCTAAGCAGGCAATAGTCCGGATTGGATCACCAGCCAAGGAGTGAAGCGGGGTGGGCTGAGACCAAAAATGGGCCAAGAAAGAAGTGGCTGATGGGTCCAGACTTGTCACAGCTTGTCAAAAACGTGTCAGGGCTTGTCAACCCCATGCATGTCCTTGTCACGAGACTGTCATGGTCTCGTCATAACTTGTCATGGTCTCGTCTTGACCTCGTCTTGGGCTCGTCTTGATCTCGTCACTAGGACGTCATGACTTTGTCAAAGACAAGTCATGTTATAAACTAGGGTTTGGATTAGGGTTTGCTACTAAAGAAATCTTATCATTTTATGTGAAGTGATATTACATAAAATGATAAAATTTTGAGATATTGTGTCCAACTACGTAGACATCTAAGGATCAAAAGATCGAAATCTGGTTTGCTACGGAATTAAACGGGATAAAAAATTTCCGGATATTACAGTGGATCCGTTATGAATACATATTTTTTGTGACTTTTTACATAACTGTTACAATTATGTAGTAAACGTGTATTCTTTGTGGATGAGATACCTCGGAGTGTATAATATGTATGCTCAATGCATTTTATGTAGTTGATATTTGTGTTTTATGTATTAACATTGTGTAATTAAAATTGTGTACGGACATTGTGTAATTGAAATTATGTATTCATATTGTGTATCTGGTATAAGGGCGGGTGGGTGGACAACTCATCGAGATTTCGAATCCTACTTTTGACACAATATTTTACTTATTATAATTAAGAAGAGAAATAAGAATATTTAGTTACCCGATTTAACAAAATTTAATTGATTATTAATAGGAGAGAGAAGAATCTTTAAATTTCCATATTTTTGGCCATATTCACTCAATTTTATCTTTAAATTTATATGAAAAAATAGGGTGCCTAGTTAGTCTACAAGTTACCAAAGGTGTCTTATTTCACCAATCTTCTCCTCCGCATATCTCTCTCTCCTATCTTTTTTCATAACCCCCATTTTTCCCCTTAACCCGTAAGAGCTCCTCTACACACAGACCTTTGCGCCAATCTCTCCTAACCGTCCCTCAGCAAGCGACAATCCTTGCCGACTTATCCTCGGTGCGCAGTAGCCTGGGAGCGTCACCTTCCTCACGTTTTCGCACGCCAACCTACCCCAACGAGGACAAGAAGACAACAGTCCTCCATGCGTCACATCAACGGCGACAAGCAGATCCACCTCGATTGGAGTTGCTAAACATCTTCGCCGCACTCCAGTCGCCGACAGCGCAGCGAACATACCCAGACCATCACCTCCAGAAGCCAGTCGGCTCGCCGCTGTTGCAAGCAGAACCTTCTCGCCGGTGCTAGCGAGCTACCTTCGCCATTATCCTCGGTATACTTCGGGCCAGCCTAGCAACGAGGGAAGGCACTTGGTTTCCGTTCATCACACCCTAGTACCGATAGGTTCCAACCTCTCCTTAGCCACCTTCTACTCAACCGTAGTATCGATCTCCTTTTTCATTGACGGCAGCCACCTCGGAACTCTTCTTCGCCGTTGGACACCCGATTCCGGGACCGCCATACTGTAGTGAGGTAAGCCATTCTTGTATGCCAATCTTGCACATTTAAGGAATGAGAGTATAAGTTGATGTCTGGTTGAGGAGTAGATGAGTATGTTGTATATGTTAGATTGAATTCATTTTTTCCTTGCTTCCTGAGTTCAAACCTGCGACCTCATATTCTATCTTGGAAATCTAGTTTTTGCTTCTCACAAGATTTGAATTGGAAACTTACATGTGTAGTACACTTATTGAGGTTGTGGGCAGTAGAATTCGAAGTATAAAACTCATGCACTCCTTTTATTATTTTTCTAGAATGAGGACAGGAACTGTTGACTTAAGGATTAAAATTTAGGAACAATCCAATAGCCGTATTGATAGTTATATTGTTTCAAAGTGAGGCAATTGGGCAGTTTTTATAAGAATGGAAAATGTGGCTAAGTATAGAAGAATTTGTGTTGAGGAGTGTAACACCCTGAATTATCAAAACTCGGGGCATTACTGGTTAGGACCTTACAATGGGTCCCAACCTCAGCTTGACAATAATATTACTAGGATCTTGCAACAAGACACAAATAAGAAAAACCGAATTTCATGAAATAGTATTTTTAAAGGAATGAATGCAACAACGTCTGACAACCTATAGTACTTAAACCACAAAAAGACTAACTGTCTTTAACAAGAAGAAAGAAACTACAAGGTCAACACCCAATCCCATTCTAAGGAGTACGAAGACCCGGCTGACCACTACTTCCGGATCACTCAGTTGCTGCTCTAACCTGTGGTGAATCTAAAAACACAACAAAACAACCATTAGTTAGTTATCTAAACATTAGATAAATAATAATAGCACACACACACATCATGGCAAAAGTAACACTCATCATGCTTTCAAACAATCCATTTATTATCTTTACTTAGGTGATTCACTCTTACTAATGATACTTATTTTGTGACACGAGGGATTCCCAAACCTCGCCTCCGCCCCGTGTAACCATCAGGAATGGATCCGATGCATCTCACCGTGTACCTGTATGGGCTGGGTATAGAGAACCTCCCAGTCTCCTGGCAGAGTTGGGCAGTGATGTCACGGCCCGTTATACATGCACTTGGGCCTTAAAACATAATAACCACGGTCGTCCTAACAAGTTGTTATTTTTATTATAACACATTGTACACACGCAACCATTATCACCCAACTAATATCGAGAAACCAACTAAGTAAGTCGCAAGGACTTACCTGAATCAAACCACAACTCTCACAATCTCAACTCGGTCTACAACCGTAGAAACTCAAACGCCTGTCACACAAGGCACGTGGATCAAAATTACATCCCATATTCTTAGAAGTCTATAACTTCTAAGATGCACAAACTCATCAAGAGAAAATTACTAAAATGCCCTCTTAAGGTAAAATGATTATTTTACCCCCAGTTC
Organism: Fagopyrum homotropicum; assembly: GCA_033239125.1. NCBI lineage: Eukaryota > Viridiplantae > Streptophyta > Magnoliopsida > Caryophyllales > Polygonaceae > Fagopyrum > Fagopyrum homotropicum. The sequence continues at coordinate 11,997,603 of BSWB01000001.1, forward strand.
CGAAACTCCCAGATTTGTCTATATCTTAGTTTCAAACTCTCTTTTGGAGCCTATTTCCATACTCTAGTGCTTACGGAAAAGTTTAGTACAGAAATACGGGAGTTGTACCAAATTCTAGATTTTTCACTAAACGGTCATTAAGGTCCGACTTGAGTTAAAATCCAAGACTTAGGTTAAAGGATAAGAATTCCGGAATCGTTCTCTAGATCCTCTAAAATATGTATACTAAACATAGGGCAAAGCTCTCTCAAAAACTCAACCAAAACTCCTATATAAAATCTAAGGTTAGACTAGAAGCTAAAATTCCAAACTTAGTCAAATATTTTCCTACTTCAAAAACATCCCAAGTGCTCTACTTCGGGACCTTATAAAATCTAAATCGACCGTAAACTTTCTCTCAAATTTTAACACATTAAACTATATGTATCCATCTACGACATATAAAAAATTGAACGGTGGATCTTCATCCTAAGGCATCGAAATCTGTTTTCCAACTAGTCAGTTTATGTGCAATTTAAACAACAATTCAACAAGGGTTTTCATGTGGTCCTGGGTTCAATAGTCCTCCTCAGCTATGTTGGATTAAAACTGGAATTAAACAGTCTACTCATTTGCACCCATACAACATCGACATAAGGAAAGGAGAGGGCTAACTAACGCAGTTGGAGGTGGTCCGGGTGTACAGGATGGGTGTAGAAGCGAGTTCCAAACCGGGATCGTTCACCAACTCGCTTGCTCTCCACAAGTATACTCGCTTTTGGACTTTCACTGTAGGCAACAGGGGAGACCTTCGGTATGTTATTTTGTGCAAATAGAAGGGAAGGAGGCAGATAGTTGGCAACCGAGACTTACCTTCTGCAACAGCGGCGTCGGCGACGGTCGAGGCTAGCGTGCGGGACTGGTGTTGGTTGTTGTCGCGAGGCCCGGTCCTTCAGCCTTAGCCGTTCAGCCTCGTCATAAACATGGTGTTTGCTGTGCGAAGGGAGTACGAGTTTAGCGGCTGCCACGATATAGACAACTCGAGAAGGGGCGAGGTCTTACCGGCGTTCCCGTCGTGAAGGCGTGAGACTGCGGCTACGTCGGACGGTGGCTGGGGCTGCTGCTGCGTTGGCGGTTATGGTTGTTGACGGTCGTATAGAAAGAGAGGAAGAAAGGTGCAATTGTAATAGAGAGGGAGAAGTAAGCAGCGGCACTTAGGTTAGGGAAAAACAATTAGGTTAGGCTTAAACGTGATTAGGGAGTTGATTAGGGTTTAAGGTTAGAGATTTGGGCCGGTGGGCTGAAGTTAAAAGGCTAGTTAAATTGGGTTTGCTCACCCATATAAAAAACTGAAGTGAAATATAAAAACTCGTACGGAATCGTTAGAAAGTACGGGAATTAAATGACGGGATTATTTACGAAATTATTTACTGAAATATAAAAGTTATCATTTTATGTGAGTCTAGGTCACATAAAATGATAAAATTCAATATCGTTTAATTCTTAATTAGAAGAATTTGGGTTGGCGGATCGGAATCCGGTATGACCGGTATTAAATAGAGTTAAAATTTTCCGGATATTACATCAGTGCCCTCTTAAAAGAAGTTTCGTCCCGAAACTTAGAATAATGTAACTAATCATACGACTTTCTTTATAACTCCTAGTTTCATAAAAAATTGTTTTCTACCATGCAACTACTCAATCACCATACTCGGACACACATCACATAAAACATAATCACTCAATCCAATATATAAACATGTATGGTCAAATAACATAACATCCGAGTACTAACTCGTCGATACAAAAGTAACATCTAACCCCGTAGAAACTCGGGATAATTACGTCTAATACTCTCCTCTGTCTCCCAAGTGGTCTCATCAACTCCTCGTCTAGACCACTGGATCCTCAACATTGGTATCTCCTTGGACCGCAGACGTCTAGTACTGCGCTCCAGGATAGCTACTGGGTACTTCACAAATGTATGGTCAGCTCAACTATCAGATCCTTATGACTAAGGATGTGTCTCGGGTTTTGTAGGTACTCTCTCAACGGTTTGGTTTTATAGACTTACTTCCAGCTCTTTTGATGACTCTACCAAACTTTTCCTTCCATTGGGCCCACTTGCTTTTTCCTTTCGAAAGTTCCCGACTATCGATTCTCAATTAATGATCTTAAACTTCTGTCGGCACTTTACTAAGTGTCTAATGCTCTTTGTAATACAAACTGCTTGGCCCGGTTTCCTCAATGTGACCTAATCGGATCGTTCCTTAATTAATGGGTTTTCACCTACTTCTTATCAAGCTTTCAAATTCGTATAACTCAAAACAACACACACACCCAAGTTGGCCTTTTCATATAGATCTCTAATTCCTTAACTTGAAATCAGAGTTAACCTAACATTGATTTTATTCATCTGTGGGTTGTGTGCCTACCACGCTTCTGTTGTAACACCCATTAGACACAATGACGTCTTTTTGAGGGTCTACATGTTTTACCCAACTCCCGCCTATACTTCCCTTCTAATACTAGCAAGAACCTCTTCAAACAAACCCTTGCTCTCTTACTCAACCGTAGTCTGTTCTTAACCAACCAGCAAACAACTTCTAACCCAATTCTCTCCATATCCTTAGATCACCCCAAAAGGTTGTCGTTGCCTACTTGGGGAATCCTCCAATGCATCGGTAAAGTTATCTCTTAACTTCGCAGTCACTAATATCTCTTCTTAACGGTACCTACTCGTCAATACCAACTAACACTTACACGTCCTCAGTTGACGCCGGTCAGTCTATAATTGACTTATCTCAATATCCCGGACTTGCTCTTCTCATACCTATACTGACGTTAAATTCTCGGTGAGCATCATCTGCTTGATTAATCCTTTCATGCTTCGCTAATTCGTTTTATCTTCCACACTTTTGTTTCCTTAGGCTAACTCTACTTCTCGAGCCCAACTGGGTCATTCATGTTGACCTAAATAGTCATTCCAAGTCTTCAACGATAGTTGGTAAGTGTCTTTGTAGTTTTGACGACTTTAGTTATCATCCGCTTGCAGCTCCCCTTGCATGGACCGTCGGTGTTGATGAATTAGGTCCCATGATAATTGGGGTTACCTTGGACTTTCGAGTCTACCAAGGCCGTTCTCATATATACATTCCTTCGTTGGTGTGTTACCGGCAATATTGCCTTCATGAAACTCTGTTTTTTCCGCTACATGGCTTCAACTCTTTCATACCGGCATTGCGATTTCCTTCAAATTCCTCTATCTTTGAGGAGGTCAAAACCTCTCCACACTTGTAAAGTACACATTTTTCTTCTACACTCCAATGTAGGTATCCCTTCCATGCACCTTAGACCCTCATATCTGGGTCGACATTTTATTTCTTTTGGTCTCTCAAGCTTTTCTTGTGAACTCTTCTACTAGGTGACTCGTCTTATAACAATTTCCTCCCCTGAATCGGTCTCAAATTTCAGTTAATCATTACTGCCCATTTCATGTTAGAATTTCAATTACGTTGTACTCTTGCATAGATTCTACAAAGGCATCCTCATCTCAACACTCTATTCTAATTTAGCAAGACCCGCCTTTTGATACATGACTTACCTTCTTACTAGTCAAGTTATTCTTTTGGTTTACACTTTATCCATCCTAGCGTTATCGGTCCGATATGTATGACTTTTATTAAGCACATATTGGTGCCATTTGCATAAGAAACTCAGTTATGATTTCCTCAAAAATCAAAGTTCTTGACTCGCATTTATTATGTTGTCCTTATGCTCGTTCGCATTACCTTCTTTAAATCTTTACCACCCTAGTAGGATAGTTACCCCTTTGAGTTTTCTCGTACTCGCATTACGAACCGCGTTGGTTGGTCTTATTACTTTCATCAACTCTTAGGTCATCAGTCCATCTGAAATTTTCAATGGAGTACCTCCATTTCTCCTTAAATAACAACCTTTAGTCCTTTCGCTAACCATCTTATTGGTGTGATACCGGATCCATATAACAACCTTTAGTCCTTCAACTTTACTCCTTCTCATGTCTGTTTTAGCCAACCTGTAGATTCCATATGCAATCACCTCACAACTCGACCACACATTTCACCAAGACTTTAAATCATACTCTCTATGTTTGTGCCGCCTCGGAAATTCCAATTATTCTATGTCACATCTTTAATCACAAGGGTTTTCCCTTTCAATCTAGACAGTATGACCCCACTTTTTCTCGGAGGAGCACCATCAGTCCTACTTGTTTGGAATGCTAAGACATAGGAGATGTTCCCAATCATCTACTTCCTCTTAGTCTTCTAGTTCTTCTTACAGGGATCCCTTCATACTAACTTTGATATGTATCTTTCCTTAGTCAGTAGTAAGTAACTACTCACAACAATTCCCTTTACACCATTTCTATCATCAATGATCATTATCGACCGTCAAGAGCTGCTCTTTAATTTCTTTATTATTAGAGATATCATATTGGACTCATTCAATGTTACCATCAAGGCTACTCGTACTTGTATTGATTTAACTTCACCATTGTCGTCGTTGATCTCTGGAATAAATTCACCAGATGTCGGCAAAATTCCCTTATAACCTTTTGGTTATTCTTCTTATCTGTCAACCCACCATCACTAGTTAGCCAACACTTGTATATTCTCTGTTGTAACCAATTAGTTTGTAGTTGACCTAGTGTAAGATCGTAGACTTACTTTTCTTCTATCTCTTTTGAGGTTTGATATACCAGTGAAAATACATCTCTTCCATTTATACCCCTTTAGCTCCTTCTACATTCTACACTCCTATAAGAGCACTATACTCTTACGAGTCTAGATGTATCTTCATCTTCCATCAACGGACTAGTAATTTCTTCCACGATAACTTGTAGGTATTTCCCCATAATTCTTTTTACCCGTGTTATCGTCCAATTGCGGTTCTCTGTTATGACCCGATAGTGTTTTTAACTTAGATCTCTTTGTGAATGAGAAGTCATTAGAGACCCCCGTGGTCACCAACTATTTTCCTACACCTTCCTTGTGTGCTGCTTTGTACTGCCACCTTTGTAGAAATCCGGTCTTTGTTGTATCCCGATCCTTGTTGAAATTCTTGTGTGTTCTAGGAGGTCACACCACTTCCATGTTGGTGAAATCGGCCTTCCCCTTTCTAGCAATCTGTAAGCTTTCATTTTACAGCTCTTTAATTCTTCGTATCGGGATGAACAATGTATCTTATCTTGACTCCTATGCTTATGATTGTCTCGGTTTCCCATCTTGATTGTGGCGGCAAATAGTTTGTCAAGAGTGATCATATTCCGCTCTACTTCTAGCCTCAAACTTTTACCTTCTGGTCCGTTAGTAAGCTTAGATTCAATGTCTCTTGTCTGGATCGCTACTATATTTCACCTTGACCTTCATGCCTATGTGTGTTTCTCAAGACATCCCCTTTGTTTGCAACGTTGCTTTACACCATCTTGAAAGAAACTATGGGTTGTCTCTCCCAATATGTATACTTGCCGGTCATCCAACGCGTTGCTAGAACTACTCTCATGTATATTCTTCATTTGATCATATTGAGTTGACTCGGGGTTCCCTTCTTGTCATCGTGGTTGGTGTTGTCTTTAGGCTTCACTTTTCCGTCTCGACGTTCCTCAACAAGCTCGAAGGAGTGGTTCGTCGTTAGTCTACCCTAATGCACATAAGCTGAGCGTACTTATCCTTACGTTGAAACCCTTTAATTATACTTTGTAATATCCAGAAATTATTCCGGGGATTTCCGAGTCAAATAAAATTTCGACCCGTTGACCGTTCCCACTTTATTTTAGTACTTCACTGATAGCATGAATTATAGTCTATATTTTGGGACATGTTTAGACGTTTTATCTTCAATAATCTGCATGTTTGGATGTATATTATGTTAATATTGTCGTTTCATCTACCTTTGCGAGAATCGAGGTCTACACCAAGTTTCGTTGAAATCGTAGGTAAAATGGCACGTTTTGCATCAAAATGGAGCTAAAGGAGCTAAGGAGTCATTGGAGCTACATTCAGGAGCTTAAGGAAGAATCCAGGAAGCATGGATTAGAGATTCACTTTGGACCATATTTGAGAGATTTCACATTCAGTTTAGAGTCACCTCGGTCAGCTACAGTACCATCTCGACCGAGGTGATCCAGAGGAGCGTCCCGACCGAGGCGAACACCTTGGATGCGGCGAGATACATTTTATTCTTGGCTGAGATCTTTTATTTTTGGAAGGAGAGATCTTATATTTTTAGGCTGGATTTCTGGAAGGAAGATCATATATTTTAGGGATTTAGTTATGAGAGATAGATATATTTTATTAGGAAAATATCTTTTCAAGATATTTTATCTTTGGAGGGTAGTTTTCCTATATAAAGGGATGGATTTTCAACAAGTTCAACCATGCTTATACATGCTGAGAGCATCTAGTAGTTAGAAAGGATAGTTTGGAAGGTTGAAGGAAGGAAGTTGATAGCTTTTATACCTTTTGTGAAGGGTTTTGTAAGATTCTTTTAGATTCCCTTCTTGTTGATTGTCTTGTTGGATTTGTGATCTAAGGAACGCTGTTTGTTTGATAATTGATTAAGTTATTGAAGCCTTGTTCTTAAGGTTTTTGTGTTCAATTATTCACTTTCTTCCATTATATTTGATTATTGCTTTCATGATGATGAGTGGCTAATTTCTTTGTGTGATTCTAGGGTGATTGGCTGAAGGTTGTTGGAAAAACAATGATAGAATAATCTTAAATTCCAGTAGGACCCTGAAAGCTCGAGTCTTTATCCTTAACCCTAGAACATCTCGCTCAGTCGATGAACATCTCGGCCGGGGTGGAATTCGTGTGACCGAGGTGACTTATCTGATCCGAAACTGAGAGTTAAGTGTTAGAGTTTGCCAAATCCTATTCTTATTACACCTTTCCTGGTTCAATGCAAGCCTAGGATGAGACTTACCCGGTAATTCCTTTGTTTGTTTATCCAAGATCATAAGTGTAGGTAATAAAGGTTTATCCTTTATTGGGGTTTGAGTGTGCCTTCATCCCTTCTTTGTGAATTAACCTGAGACTTACCCGGTAAAGGTTGATTCTATTCCCTTAGGTGGTGTGTTGGTATGAGGTTATAGTTCTTTTCCTTAATTCCTTGAGACTTACCCGGTAATAGGAGTTACGGTTTGGGATTGAGAGTAGTGAGACTTACCCGGTGATCTATTCCACTTTAGTAACACCTTCCCTTTGCAAAAACCTCAGCTTTGTCCGCTTATTTTTAGATCTTGAGTTGGAACCACAACTAGATGCTTTAATCCCTAGAATTGCATATTTCCTTTAATTGATTTTTTTATCATCTTTGATTACTTTAATCGCTTTTGTGGTTAGTAATTACGTAGATTACCTATACTTGCTTAGGTTTCACCTAAGTCCCTGATATCGACACCCCGAAATTCTTGCTTTGTACTACGATTGACCTGTACACTGCGGGTTCGCATCCTTGTTTTTAGCATACATCTTGGGTTATAAATTTAAAGCTTGCACACACCATTTGAAGCGAACAAGTTTTTGGCGCCGTTGCCGGGGACTTGGTCTAGACCGATCCGGTTACAGTTGTCTTTCGGGGCGCTTGCCCCTGTTTATACTAACCACTATACTTGAGTGAATTTCACAGGTTCTTTTTCTTATGTTTATGCGAAGAACCCGCGCTGGGAAGGAAATCGTTCCTTACGATCCCGAACCAGAAAAGACATACAAAAGACGCTTGAAAGAAGCTAAGATGGCCAATCAAGAGAATCGCGATCTTGAGGCCGAATTAAAGGAGGCATTGGAACAACTACGCCTCAGTAAAGAAGAATTACGATTGAAAAAGGAAGAAACTCGCGCAAGAACGGGAGCGATCGAAGCAGATATGGCGACTTTACGGGACCAATATCTACCTCGACCATCTCCAGTTCCTCGACCGAGGCAGGACCCAGTACCTGCTGCCCCGGCCGAGATACTTCCACCTCGGATGCCAGCCCGAGATGCTCTTTTTGCAGGTATTCCACAGACCCTAGGACAGAGGATGGACCCTAATCAACAACTAAGGCGTCCAGGAGTCAACCTATTTGATCCAACGGACCATGATTATGAGCTTCGACCGCAAGTTCTTTCCATGATTCGCCAATGCCAGTTTGGAGGGCTAGAGAGGGAATCTCCACATCAACATCTACAAAACTATGAGATCTTGATGGAGACCTTGAGACCTTCAAGGCTGGAAAACAACAATTACAAGCTAAGGCCTTTCTACTTCTCCTTGAAAGATAGAGCGCTTACTTGGTATCAATCTCTCCCTCCAGGAAAAATCAACACTTGGGAGGAGATGACGACGGAGTTTTTAACTAAATTCTTTCCCCCTCAAAAACCGCTGAAATGAGAGGGAAAATCAACGCATTCATCATGAAGGACAAGGAGAGCTTGTCCAAGTCATAGGAGAGATTTAAAGACATTCTTTTGGATTGCCCACATCATGGGATTCCAAAGATAGAGTTGTTGGAGATATACTTCAAGGGACTGGACGGAAACACCCAGTTCAACCTTCAACTACTATCCGTCGGCACGTTCATGGACATGCCGATTGACGAAGCTTGGGAGTTCATAGAGAAGCAAGCTTTGCACATGGAGAAATACTCCCACCAAGGAGCTGAAGGTGGAGTTAAAAGAGTCAACTTTCAAGAAACTCCACCAAACAATGATCAACTCACCTCTTTGAAGAATGAAGTGAAGCAATTGAAAGATCTTTTGGTTACTCAAACAAAGAAAGAGGAGGAAGAATATCAAAATTCAAGGAACAACGGTTACCGGAACAACAACAACGGTTCCCGAAACAACAACTACAACAACAATAGAGGATCCAACAACAATAATTGGAGGGCAAACAACCAAAATTCGGGTAACCCTTACTCTAACTCCAATTCGAATAACTCCTTTAATCCTTTCCTCTCTTCTTCTTCTTCTTCTTCTCCTACTCCATTGAAGAGCCAAGAGCAAGGATCAAGTTCGTCTCAGCCGGAAAAGAAAGATGCGGTGCTGGAGGCCATCTTGATCAAGCTCAACTCTATGGAGACATCCATGACTTCATTTTCGAAGGCACAAAAAGCCTTAGAAGAACAATTCTTTAACAAGGTGAATGAAGCGCCAAGAGATCCAAGGAAGCTTCCAGCAAGGACGGAAAGCAACCCCAAGGGACAGATCATGGCAATAACGACGAGAAGTGGACTGAAGACTGCATATCCAGTGCCTCGGTCGATGCCAGTACAGACGAAGAACACCTCGGTCCAGGCACAGTCGAAGAACACTTCGGCCGAGATGCCAACCGAGGTCGAACCTCAGAGAGCGTCGGACAAAACTGAAGTTTATGTTCCACCTCCTGCATATAAACCACCACTTCCATTCCCCCAGTCAAGGGCCAGAGCACATCTAGACAAGCATTTTGGTAAGTTCCTTGACTTGATGAATAAACTACATATTAATATCCCTTTCCTTGATGCTATTCTAGGGATGCCCGCATATGGGAAGTTCTTAAAAGAGATTCTATCAAGGAAGAGGAAGTTGGAAGATTTTGATGAAGTAAGGATGACATCAAAATCCTCGGAGCTTATTCAAATCATGAAGGAGAAGATGCCGCCCAAATTGAGAGATCCCGGCTCATTTTGCATTCCCATTCAAGTCGGGGATGTCACTTATGAGGCATTGTGTGATCTAGGAGCCAGCGTGAGCATCATCCCGCTGGAGCTATGTGTGAAGATCGGACTTGGAGAGCCCAAGCCGGTGAAGATACGGTTATACATGGCGGACCGCTCCATTACCCATCCCGTGGGCATTTTGGAAGGCGTTCCGGTTAAGTTAGGTAACTTCTATTTACCTATAGACTTTGTTGTGCTTGACATTCCCGCAGATTATCCCGTTCCTTTCATTCTCGGGAGGCCATTTCTAGCAACTTCGGGTTGCAATGTGGATTGTAAGAACGCCAAGTTGAAATTCAACATTGGCGGAGATGAAGTGGAATTTGCATTGCTTGCGGCAATGAAGGGAGAGCAGCTAGGAGATGATATCTTCAACATCTATGATGAAGAAGAATCAAGAGAATTGGTGAGCTCTATCCTTATTAAAGATCCACTTGAAAAAGTTATTAGTTTTAGCTTAATGGAGGAAGGTATAGATGCTTCTTGTGATGCAGATATACGGAGCTTAAAGGCACTGGAAGAAGATCCAGGAGCTAAAACTGAAAGACTAATCCAGGAGAAGAAGATCTCCAGTTTCGGTCCCAGTTGTAGTACCTCGACCGAGGCACTTTTTAGACCAAGCGAGGTGTTCTTGACTAAAGAACATCTCGGTTACCCTCTCTGTACCTCGACCGAGGTCGAAAGCGAGATGATGTCAACTGAGAATAACAAACCTCTTACTCCCTTTTCTGACATTCATCCTCAGTTGGTGGAAAAATCTCTCCACCAAATTTCTGATAATAAAGGACCTTGATATGCTGACATTGTTAATTATCTTGTTTGCCAGGAAATACCACCCGGATTGACGTACGCTCAAAGGAAGAAATTCGTCAAGGAAGTACGCCATTACTACTGGGATGAACCGCTGCTATTCAAGAGAGGTCCGGATGGGATGCTTCGTAGATGCATTCCGGAAGATGAAGTTAATAGTGTCATACGGCATTGTCACTCACTTCCTTGTGGAGGGCATGCTAGCGCTCACAAAACGTGTGCCAAGGTATTACGTTCCGGTTTCTTTTGGCCTACATTATTTAAGGATGTGCAATCGTTTGTTGTTTCTTGTGATGCATGCCAAAGAATAGGGAACTTATCTAGGAGGAACGAGATGCCACTCAATAACATACAAGAGGTTGCGATCTTTGATGTATGGGGAGTAGATTTCATGGGACCTTTCCCATCATCCGGAGGAAAACTCTACATTCTCCTAGCTGTCGACTACGTCTCTAGATGGGTTGAAGCCATTGCCTCTCCCACTAATGACGCCATGCTGGTTGTGAAGGTCTTTAACAGGACTATCTTTCCACGTTTTGGGACTCCACACATCATCATCAGCGATAGAGGGACACATTTCATCAACCGGAAGTTTAAGGCACTTCTATCGAAGTATGGGGTGACCCACAAGGTAACAACCCCTTATCACCCTCAAACTAGTGGACAGGTCGAGATCTCAAATAGAGAAATTAAAGCAATCTTGGAGAAGACCGTCTCTAGGACAAGGAAGGATTAGGCCATGAAGTTGGACGACGCTCTTTGGGCTTACAAGACCGCATTCAAGACTCCCATTGGTACCACCCCTTATAATTTGGTATATGGGAAGTCTTGTCATTTGCCCATTGAGTTAGAACACAAGGCATATTGGGCAATAAAATGGTTGAACTTCGACATCAAGGAAGCCGGTGAGAAGCGGCTATTGGATATCAATGAGCTGGAGGAGCTGCGTTTGAACGCTTATGAGAATGCCAAGATCTATAAAGAAAGGACGAAGAAATGGCATGACAAGCGTATCATCCCTAAGGAGCTCAAATAAGGAGACTTAGTTCTACTCTTCAACTACCGCCTCCGCCTCTTTCCAGGTAAGTTGAAATCTAGATGGACAGAACCTTATGTTGTGAAACATGTTTTCCCTTATGGTGCAGTTGAAATTTGGGGAGAAACAAGTGGAAGCTTCAAGGTCAATGGTCATAGACTTAAGAAATACAAACCGGAAGTCCCGGTTGAGGAGGTTGCACCACTATACCTTGTTTAGGGATACTGTACGGTTCAGCTAGCGACCTTAAATCAAGCGCTTCTTGGGAGGCAACCCAAGGTATTGCTTTCTTTTCCCTTTTTCTAGTCTAGCTTTAGATAGTTTGTTTTTGCTTTGCTTTGCTTTGTTTTTGGCATCCTAGACAGACAACAGGAGACATCTAAGGAAGGAATACAACCTAGGAGCAACACTGGAAGGACAAAAGTTCGAGAATTTGAGAAAACGGAGTTTGACTGAGACACATCTCGGTTGATGTCACAGCACCTCGACCGAGATGATTCTTGAGAAACCGAGGCGACTAGGGTTACTTAAGATCCACCTTGGTCCGTACCACCTCGGTCCAGTCGAGACCATCTCGACCGAGGTGACAGTAGTTCCAGAAAAGGGTATAAAAGGGGGCTGAGATTTCTCTCTCTTCCCTCTCTCACCCTCTCGACCGAAACGCCCCAAATCACCTCGTTCATTGATTCTCGCTCATTTTCGACGATTCTCGCTTCCAAACTGCAAAGAAAGGGTAGAGGATCGGTTTGCAAGCAACAATCTGTAACAAAAATGCTCCAACTCGACCAAATTTGGGGTAATTCGAGAAAAAATCCTAACTCTCCCTTCTTCACTGTTTTTGATCAATTTGGGCTTTGGTTGCCCCTGCATTGTGCTGAAAAAGGATTAAGTACCCCATAGGAACCATTGGTAGTAATATCGGGGGAAAAGAACTGGATTTCTGAGAGTTTCGATCGAACATCACTTCGCCTCTGTCCAGTCGGCCTGTGCCTCGGTCGAGGTGTTCTTGAGAGTTGTCAGAGTGACCGAGGTGGTCTGATGATGACATGAATTATAAACCATTATAATCATGCATATTGTAGAGGTTTACCTCGATTTGCCTTGCATTTAAGGAGAATTTGTGTACCTTTTGTGTTCTATTCAATAACATTTCAGAAATAGAGGTCTACACGAGTTTTGGTTGAATTATAGGTAAATGGAGTGGATTTGAAAGAAAAAGTGGAGCAAGGAGCATCTAAGGTTATTAAGGAAGCTAAAGGAGTCTTAGAGAAGTCACAAAGAGCAAAGGAATTACGTAAAAGAAGCACAAGGAAGAGGAAGAAAACAAGCCAAAAGACGAGCACTTTCTGTTGAAGAAAATCGTGCCATTTAATATATAAATCGGACGATTTTTATCATTAAAAATCGAACGGTTTTATGTATAAATCGGCGAGCCCGATTTACTTTGTTTTTCGGCCAAATAAAAAGACGACACAAAGCTTATCAACTTTGGGCTCGAGAAGGGTTTTGCCAAACGGCCCACTAGCAAGAAACTATAGTTGGGAACCATGGGAACGAAATCGAGGAGGCCGCAACGGGAAATCTTTAGACGTTAGTGAGAGATTGAAGATTCGGGGGAGAAGGATTGAAGCACTTTTGCCGGGAAGTCAATCTTGATCATATTTGTGAGATTTCTGTATTCCATTGAAGTCTTTGCGGTTTTTGAACACGATATTGAGTAAATTGAGAGATACATTGATTACATTTGAGATTGGTTTACATATTTGAAGGTTATTGAGTTTTTATTCAAGATTCGGGTTTATTTGAATTATTTCACTCAATCTTTAATTTGATTTGATTTTTAAAATGGTTGGCTAAAACCATTGTGATTCTGGGGAGAATAGTTGATGATTAAGGCTTAGATGATGATAGACTGAACTCATTCAAACATTTGGACCCTGAGAGTTTAGATTTTAACTTTGCGACAAACAGGAAAATCGCCCTAATCTTGAATAAATCGTCCGATTTATTTGTGGTAGGTCGATTTAATACCCTGTCGAGCTTTAATTGATTCATTCCTTAACCAAATTTAACCCTGGCCTAAATCCCAACCTTGATTAACCTTTTTAACCTCTAATTGAATGTATGAAGAGACTTCAAACCTGATTCTACATTTAATAAATTAAGATTAGAAGATTTGGGTAATAGAGAGACTCAACATCCTTTATTAAGATTTTAAATGTGCTTTCTATTCTTTATCTTGGAGAGTCATATCCTGAGGTTTTAGATAGTTAGTTTGAACATAATTCTTGTCTTTAGATCTTTCTATATTGCAGCCTCAACAACTCTTATAGAGAAAACCTTTGGACTAGATAAATAGGTTTCGGAACTTCGCCGTACGATACCTACCTTTGAAAATATAATCTTGGCAATATAAACTCTATCCTTATATCATTTATAAGTGTCTTGAATCGAAAGCTGAAATCGGATACTTGAATCCTTGGAATCATTTCCCCCTTTATTAATCACAAAAGCTTTTGCATTCTCGCTAGATAATTGAATTTGAATTTATTCTCACCAAATCCCTGAGTTCGACTCTGGAATTCGTACCTTACTACAGCCGATCCGTACACTGCGGGTTCACTTTGCTTTGAGTTCTAGATATAAATTTAAGACTTTGACGCACACACCTTTCGGGCGAACATCTTACAGTGAGAGAAAAAAAAAAGATGAGTTCCGACAGGCAGTTAGTTTTGCGAGATAGATCCCTTCCTTCTCCTCCTTCTTCTTCTTCACGCCGCTCCATACCGGTGATACACGAGCGTCACCAGGTAGACTATGACCGCATAGCGGCACGTCCAGTTGTTGCACCACGGTTTCTGGACATTTCTGCTTTTGATTGCCTCTATGTGGATGAGGACTTGAGGCGGATGATATCTATGGTGGGGTTCGAGCAGTTCACTAAGATTAGAGCTCCAGCCTACCTTGAGCCGACCTTGGAGTTTGTTAGCTCTGTCACTTATTTGCCTACTGAGCGCGCCATCAAGTACCGGTTGATGAACCGGAACTATCTAGTTCCTATGGACCACTGGAGGGACATCTTTGGCTTCCCGGCCCCCACAGTTGCTGATTTTCCTTCTCGAGCCGTGGCTCGAGAGTTTTGGGGACAGATAGCTCATGTAGTTGAGCACGCTTACACGTGGAGACTTGGAGACTCCAGGGAGCGGATTATTTTCCACCTAGCCTTTAGACTTGCTCACCGGATTTTTAGCGAGACTCTTCTGGCGCGTACTGAGACGCCCCAGAAGATCAGACAGGGTTAGCTGTTGAGTCTTTACTGTATGGTGACCGGAGGAGTTCCAGATTTTGCAGTGATGCTGGCGGAGGATTTGCACAAGATCAAGGCGAAGGCGAAGGGAGATATCTGCTACGGAGGGATAGTGACTCACATTGCGAGTTAGATGGACTTGGACTTGAGTGCTTGTACTATGGTGGCGGCTGCCAAGCCGCTCGGGCTGCAGGAGATGATCACTAGGAGGATATTGGTTCCTCACGGACTTACTACGCCATATGTGGCGATGCCCTGGGAGCAGACTACACCTCAGGGTATTGAGTGGTCAGCTCAGTTCTCTGTTTATGACCCACATTACTGGCAGACCGCATGGATTCCGCTTATGGAGGATGCCAGAGATGCAGCAACACAAGGACAGGATGAGGATGATGAGGCTGAGGAGCAGGAGGATGAGGATGAGGATGGCGGTGCTGCCATGGACACAGGTACAGATACATTTGGGACTAGTGTGCCGGTCGTCAATCTCGACGACGACAAGACAGAGGAGGATCCAGCTGCAGCACCAGCACGCCCTGCCAGGCGTAGGGTACGCAGATAGAGGGATCCATTCGCTCACCGCCGGATCGATGATCTGACGGATCAAATGATAGATTCTTACGCCGCCTTATCCCTAGACATGAGAGAGATGCAGGAGAGACTGCACTACCAACACAGGATGGCTGAGATTCAGTTTCAGCATATCATGGGGTACCCGTTTGACCTATCTTAGTACCCGTACATGCCACCATCACCACCACCGGATCGGGATTAGAGCTTGAGAGATTGCAAGATTTCTTTATTTATTTATTATGCAGCTCAACATTGTCCGGTTAGTTGTTAGCATGAAATATTGTGATATTTTAGGCACGTTTTCTAGTCGTAATTGATTCATATTGATAGTCTTTGATTGAGCTTTATGCATATATGAGCTAGTATTGCCTATATTGTCGATATAGATGTCTACACGAGTTCTATGTTGATTATAGGTGATTTGGAGCTATTTCCGAACGGAATCGAGCAAAGGAGAGTTGAGTCGATGTGTCTCTAGATCAAGGACACCTTTTGGAAGCAATTTGGAGTATTAGATTGAGGAATGCACGAATGAAGGCAAGAATCACGGTTTTACCCTAAATTACGGCCGTGGATTGTGAAGCAGAATTCGATGTTCATTCCAGGGGATATTACGGCCGTGGAAGATATCCGTGTTTATTTCCACGCCTCAAAATTACGGTCGTGGAAACTTCCACGACCGTGATCTTGGCGAATCCTTTCGCCACGTTTCGAAGCCATGATCTCTTGAAGATCGGGCCGGGCCGACGTTTTGCCCTGCGTTATAAAAAGGACGGATGAAGCAAGATTCCGCCACCTCGCCTCGCTACCTCGCTACCTCGCTTACGACCTTTCAACCCTAAAGTTTAGCGGCAAAAACGCACGCTTAGCAACACAAACCCTCATTCTTGGAGGTGATTTTGAAGATCTCATTGAAGTTCCAAAGTTCGTATTGGAGAGTTGCTGTTTGTGATCTTCGTGTGGAAGATCGAAGTTCTTGGAGGGTTTTTGCAAGAAGATTCCTCTTCTTGCTTAGGTTTGCTTTAGGATCGGATTGACATCCCGTTTCTTTTCTTTCCTAAGATTGTGATTGTTTATCCCGTTTTGAATCTTTTGACAAACACTTATTCTTGATTGTGATTCTAAGATTCAATTGAAGATTATTGATAGTTCTTGAAAGTTCCCATCTTTTACCTTTTTAATCTTGAATTAATATCAATATGACTGTTATTGGCTAAAAACCCTTAACAATTCTAAGGTGAAGGGTTGATAGTTGTGGCTTAGATAATGATAGATCGATTGTAAATTGATTAGACCCTGAGAGTTAGAGCATTGTCGCCGAAAACCCTAAATTACGGGTTGTTCTTGAGTTCCACGACCGTGGAATCTCAAGATCCAACCGTAATTCTCTTAAAGTTTACGAGCCTGCTTTTATCTTGATCCAAAGTTAAAGATTTGCTTTAGCTTAGTTTAGACTTGTCTTTTCTAGGTGGTAGTGAAGCCTCAACAACCTCTACCTCGATTGTGAGCCTCAACAACCTCAATCGGATAAGTTAGTCTTGATCTTTAGATCATAGGTTTGGGTATTTGATGTTAATCCTTGTCCTTAGAACCTTTCTATATTGAGCCTCATCAACCTGTATAGGAAGAGTCTTTTGGGTGAGTTATATAAGGTTTTTGGAACCTCAACCGTACGATTACCTTACATTAGTATACCTTTGCATATCTTAACTCTGTCTTTACATCATTAGTATATCTTGAATCGATTGCCACAGCTGGATACCTGGATCTTTAGGATTGTTGTTTTCCCAATATCTGCAAAACTCTCATATTAACCGCTTGATAACCTGCAATCGAGTTTGTTCCACCCAAATCCCTGTGTTCGATACTCTGGAATTCTTGCTTAACTATATCGATCCGTACACTGCGGGTTCGCTTGCTTGATTCTAGTTTTATAAATATAAAGCTTATTTGCACACACCTCTAGGGGCGAACAAGTTTTTGGCGCCGTTGCCGGGGATTTGGCTTCGATCGAACCCGGGTGCCGGTTGTCAAGCTTGGGAGCTTTCTCTCGTTATTTGATTTTTCTTTGAGTGTATGCGCAGGTCTAGGAACACAGAAGATCTCTTACCTCTTGATCAAGAGCTAGAGAAAACCTTGAGGCAAAAGCGCAAGGAAAGGAAGATGGCTGAAGAAAACGAGCACGATCTTCAAAATAAGTTGGCGGAGAAAGAAGCTCAGCTCCGATGGAATGAGACTCTCCTCCAGGATGAGATGGATCGCCATCAAACTCAAGTTAATGGTCTACAAGACATGATCGTTCAAATGAAGATAAAGATGAGCGATCTTGAGGACAAGGTGGGCAAGAAGTCCTCGAGAAGGAGGACAAGGTCTAGAAGAAGAAACCACTCACCCACCGATGATAGTGATTCTTCCATGCCTCCTTTAGAAGAGATTGATCCCACGATCAATATAAATCCTTTCAATCAACAAGGAGCTACTAACCGTCGCATTCCACCTAGAAATGCGAGGGTCGAACGTGTGGATAATGAGCCAAGAACTCTTGGCCAGCGGATGGATCCAACACAACAACCACGCCGTTTAGGTGTGAACTTTGATGCTGAAGATGTACAAGGGTTTAGCTTCAACCCTCAAGTTATCACTCTTGTTCGCCAAAGCCAGTTTGGCGGTACAAGCACCGAATCTCCACACCAACACTTGCAAAACTTTGAGTGTATGATGGAGACGATGAGGCCAAAGAGCGCCACTACCAACAGCTATAAGCTCAAACCTTTCTTTTTCTCTTTGAAAGGGAAAGCGCTATCTTGGTACCAAGCTCTTCCTAGTGGAAAGCTAGAGACGTGGGAAGACCTCTCCGCAGAGTTTCTCACCAAGTTCTTTCCGCCCTCCAAAACGGCGGAACTTAGAGGTAAGATTAATGCTTTTTCTATGAGACCTAACGAAAGTTTGTTTCAATCTTGGGAAAGGTTTCAGGATTTGCTCTTGGATTGCCCTCATCATGGCATATCCAAACTTGCCTTGCTGGAAATTTACTACAAGGGGCTGGATGCGGGAACGCAATTCAACCTTCAATCCCTCTCATGTGGAACGTTCATGGACATGAGAGAAGATGACGCTTGGGACTTCATTGAGAAGCAAGCAAGAGTCATAGAGAAGTATTCCCACCGGAAAGTGGAGGGAAATCGTGTGGAGAAAGGAGCAAAGCTCACACATGAAGCTCAAAATCAGATTTTCTCCCTCAACAATGAGATCAAAGAGTTGAAGGAGACTATCAAGACCAACTTCCCAAAGCAACAAGAGAAGGATGTTGGCTATTTGGGCAACAACAACGGCGGTGATAACACCAACCGCAACAACAATAACCGGAACAATAACCGGAACAACAATTGGAATGGGAACAACAACAACCGGAACAACAACAATTGGAACAACAATCGGGGTTCGAACAACAACAATTGGCGCTCCAATCAACAAAATTCCGGTAACTCCTATCCTTCCAATTCCAATTCACTAACTCCACCCTCCTCTTCCTCTACTCCTTTGAAAAGCCAGGGGCAATCATCAAATGGAGGAAACAATACGGGAAAGGAGAAGCCGGATCCCATGCTGGAAACGATCTTGGGAAAGCTTCAAGGGTTGGAGAACCGCATCATCAAGGTTGATGATCAAATTTCTAAGGTTGACAAAGCTCAAAAGGTTTTGGAAAATCAAATGTTCAACCATGCGGAGGAAGTTCCTAGAAATCAAGGGAAACTTCCAGGAAAGACGGAGGACAACCCTAAGGGAAGGGTAATGGCGATTACAACTAGGAGCGGAGTGACTACCACCGATCCGCAGCCTACGTTTGTTGAAGTCCCCGTAGAGAAAAGCAAAGAAAAGGGGAAGGAGAAGGAAGATGTCTATGTTCCTCCTCCAGCTTTCAAACCTCCCCTACCATTCCCTCAATCCAGAGCGCGAGCACGCCTAGACAAGCAATTCGGTAAGTTCATAGAACTCATGAGCAAACTACATATTAATATACCTTTCATTGATGCCATTGTAGGTATGCCGGCCTATGGCAAGTTCTTGAAGGAGCTCCTCTCTAACAAGAGGAAGCTAGAAGATTTTGGAGAAGTCAAGATGAGTTCGGATTCTTCGGACCTCATCAAGACTATGAAGGAGAAAATGCCCCCAAAGCTGAAAGATCCGGGGTCATTTTGCATTCCCATTGGAGTGGGAGAGGTCACATATGACGCTTTATGTGACTTGGGAGCAAGTGTGAGCATCATACCACTTGCATTGTGCAGGAAGATCGGTTTAGGCGACCCTAAACCAGTGAAGATGACGTTATACATGGCGGATCGATCCATTACTCGTCCCGTCGGCATTGTAGAAGACGTCCCGGTCAAGCTAGGCAAGTTCTTTGTCCCCATTGATTTTGTCGTGCTTGACATTCCTGCGGATAGTCCGGTCCCGATCATACTCGGAAGACCGTTTCTTGCAACTTCCGGCTGCATGGTCGATTGCAAGAATGGGAGACTCGCCTTTGACGTTGGGGAAGAGAAAGTAGAGTTCGTTCTTTCCACTCTAGTGAAGGAGCCAATCTTTGATGAGGATATTTACAATGTCCAAGACGAAGAAGGTTTAACTAGGGAGGAGGTAAGTGCGATTCTCTTTAACGATCCTTTGCAAAAGGTTATTACTATGAGTCTAACCGATGTAGGAGGAGAAGAAGAGTGCAAAGAGGAAATTGAAGCCTTAGAGGCACAAGAAGAGATACATGAAGTGGAGTTTGAGAAACTCCACGATGAGGCAGAAAATACTCGAATCCACGGTCATACTCTGTATTCCACGGCCGTGGATTCCATGACCAAATTCGACCTCCATTCCAGAGGATATTACGGCCGTGGAAAACCAGAGGAAACCGTGATTTTGACCGTGGAAAAGGACGATCGACACACTTCTTCAACTTCCTCAAATCCTTCTCCAAACCATTCAACATCCTTGGAAGCTTCTAAGGAAACATCGGAAGCTCCGAAAGCAATGGAACTCAAACCACTTCCTACTCATCTAAGGTACGCTTTTCTTGGATCTAATTCTACCTTCCCGGTTATCGTTAGTTCCGAATTAAGCATAGATGAACATGAACAGCTCATGATTGTCCTTAGGAAACATAGAAAAGCCATAGGCTATACTATTGAGGACTTAGTAGGAATTAAGCCCTCCCTATGCATGCACAAAATACTAATGGAGGAGGACTTTAGAACTTCAAGACAACCTCAACGGCGGTTGAATCCGACCATGAAGGAGGTTGTCAAGAAGGAAATTCTTAAACTTCTTGATGCAGGTATCATCTATCCTATCTCCGATAGCAAGTGGGTGAGCCCGGTTCAAGTAGTTCCAAAGAAGGGAGGAATGACGGTCATCACCAATAAGAACAACGAACTCATTCCTACCCGAACCGTGACTGGATGGCGAATGTGCATAGACTACCGCGAGCTCAACAATGCAACGCGGAAGGATCACTTTCCATTGCCATTCATCGATCAAATGCTTGAAAGGTTAGCACAACATTCATACTTTTGCTACCTTGACGGTTATAGTGGTTTCTTTCAGATCCCGATACATCCGGATGATCAAGAGAAGACCACATTCACGTGCCCTTGGGGTACATTCGCCTATAGGAGAATGCCGTTCGGGCTTTGCAACGCCCCAGCCACCTTTCAACGGTGCATGATGGCCATCTTCTCCGAATATGTAGAGGAAATCATGGAAGTCTTCATGGACGACTTCTCCGTTTACGGTTCCTCTTTTAACGATTGTCTTTCTAACCTTTCTCTTGTTTTGCAAAGATGTGAAGACACTAACCTAGTTCTTAATTGGGAGAAATGTCAATTCATGGTTAAGGAAGGAATCGTTTTAGGTCACTTAGTCTCTAGTAGAGGGATAGAGGTAGACAAAGCTAAGATAGAGACCATAGAGAAACTTCCTCCCCCAATTTCGGTGAAGGGAATAAGAAGTTTCCTAGGACATGCCGGATTTTACAGACGTTTCATTCAAGACTTTTCTAAGATATCAAAACCTCTCACTAATCTATTGATGAAGGATGCGGTTTTTGAGTTTTCACAGGAATGTCTAGATGCGTTCAACACTATTCGGCAAGCTCTAATTTCAGCACCCATTATCCAACCTCCGGATTGGAATCTCCCCTTCGAGATTATGTGTGATGCTAGTGACGTAGCCATTGGAGCTGTTCTTGGGCAACGAAAGGAAGGACGAACCCACGCCATATACTACGCTAGCAAGACGCTAGACGAAGCCCAGCTCAACTACGCCACTACGGAAAAGGAGTTTCTAGCCATTGTCTATGCTATTGACAAGTTTCGCTCTTATCTTGTAGGTGCAAAGGTGATTGTCTACACGGATCATGCTGCGATCCGATACCTCCTTGCAAAGAAGGATGCGAAGCCAAGGCTGATTAGATGGATTCTTCTCCTACAAGAATTCGATCTTGAGATCCGCGACAAGAAAGGCTCGGAAAATTCTGTTGCGGATCATTTGAGTCGTCTAACACATCTAGAGGACGATCATTTACCTATTGATGACTCCTTTCCGGACGAACACCTACACATCATAGAGGAGTGCATCAAGGTAATCTCCAAAGGTAACGAACCATGGTTTGCTGATTTTGTTAACTATTTGGTTTGCCAGGAGATACCACCCGGACTATCATACGCACAAAGGAAGAAGTTCTTCAAGGACGTCCGGGAATACCATTGGAACGAGCCTCTCCTCTTTAAGAGAGGTCCGGATGGCATCATCCGGCGATGCGTGCCGGAAGATGAGATGCAAAGTGTCATCCGTCATTGTCATTCACTACCTTGTGGAGGACACGCTAGTTCGAACAAAACTAGCGCAAAGGTATTGCAATCTGGATTTTATTGGCCTACTTTATTTAAAGATGTGCAATCCTTTGTTTCTTGTTGCGATGCTTGTCAAAGAACAGGCAATATCTCTAGGAGAAACGAGATGCCCCTCAACAACATCCAAGAGGTGGAGATTTTCGACGTTTGGGGAGTCGACTTCATGGGACCATTCCCTTCTTCTTGTGGAAACCAATACATACTATTGGCGGTAGATTATGTCTCTAGATGGGTCGAAGCGATTGCCTCTCCCACAAATGATGCCATGGTGGTGGTCAAGTTCTTCAACAAGACCATTTTTCCGCGATTCGGGACACCAAGGACGATCATTAGTGATGGAGGTTCTCACTTCATAGCCCGTCGCTTTGAAGCTCTTCTAGCAAAGTATGGGGTTACTCACAAGATCGCTACCCCTTACCATCCACAAACGAGTGGACAAGTCGAGATCTCAAATAGAGAGATCAAGGGAATTCTAGAGAAGACGGTTTCAAGGACTAGGAAGGATTGGTCCTTGAAACTAGATGATGCATTGTGGGCATACCGGACTGCATACAAGACTCCCATAGGAACCACACCATACAACCTCGTGTATGGGAAGTCTTGTCATTTGCCGGTAGAGCTAGAACACAAAGCGTTTTGGGCTATCAAATGGCTGAATTTCGGCATGAAGGAAGCGGGAGAGAAGCGTCTCCTAGACATCAACAAGCTGGATGAACTCCGTTTGAACGCCTATGAAAACGCTAAGATCTACAAGGAAAGAGCAAAGCGTTGGCATGATAAGCATATCATCCCAAAGGATTTCCAAGAAGGAGATCAAGTTCTCCTATTCAATTCGAGACTTCGCCTCTTTCCAGGTAAGTTAAAATCTCGTTGGACTGGACCTTTTCTAATTAAGCGTATTTTCCCCCATGGTGCAGTTGAAGTATGGGGTGAAGCTAGCGGAAGTTTTAAGGTGAACGGTCAACGACTCAAAAAGTACTCACCGGAACTCCAAGCTGAGGAGTTTGCACCTACTGCACTCGAATAAGTGCGAGAATGGTCTAGCTACGGACCTTAAACAAAGCGCTTCTTGGGAGGCAACCCAAGGTATTGCATTTTCGTTTTTGCTTTCAATTCATAGTTTAGCTTAGAATAGAAGTTTTTGCTTTATTTTTGCCTCGATTTCTCCCGGTATGTTCGTGTTTTTGGTTGTAGGATCGATGGAAAAGAAGAAAAAGGGGATAATGTCGAAGAGAAGTGACGAAATTTGGACTTTGAAGCTTTACAGAGAGTTCCACGGTCTAAATTACGGTCGCCATAGCTACAGTGGCCGTAATTCTCAAAGGCCTGTGAAAAATCACAAAAATTACGGGTCCGTACATTTCCACGGCCGTGGAATGCCCCGATAGACCGTGATTTTTGAAATTTTGCCTGCAAGTATAAAAGCCACACTTCACCACAAAAACACCACAAAACCCCCAATTTCCACGCCCTAAATACCGAAAACCCGCAGCTCCTCCCAAATCTTCGTTCTCTAATCGTTTTTAACGATTCTTCTTCCTAAACTGAAGCAAATCCAACCAAGAACAAGATCCAAGCAACAAATCGCGTGGAAAACGATCAACAAACCCGCATTTTGGATTTCTCAATCCGAAAAAGAGATTAGGACTGCTTGTTGTGGAGTTTGATTGCTGATTTGCTGAGAATTGAGAATTACTGTGTCGAATCACGGTCTACAGACGTTCCACGGCCGTGGTTTTGGGAAGAACAGACCGTAATTTTCAACAGAATGGAATTTGTGAGGAGAGTTTCGGGAAGGATTAAGGAAAAGAGAGGGGAACAGAACAAGAAGAGAAAGGGCAACCCTTCCACATCTAGGGCACCACCACCCTCATCCCCCTCACCTTCACCTCCATCTTCACCTCCATCCTCACCACCTCACCCTAGCATCCCGATCATACACGAAAACCACCAAGCTGCATTTGAGAGGATAGAGAAGAGGGCAGTGATTGGCCCTAGGTACTTGTTGTTGGAGGATCTACATCCTCTCAACATAGTAGATGACCTTACATGGCTCTTGGATAGAGCCGGTTTGCTTGTCTTCACGAACATTCGTGAGGACGCTTATGAGGAGATCACCCGAGAGGTTGTGACGTCTTTTGAGCACAGCCATGTTGATAGGACTGTCTCCTTCCGTCTCATGAATAGAGACTACCACCTTAGCATTGTTGAGTTCGGGACCATCTTTGGGTTCCATGAGACCTACAACGGTCGCCTCCCTAGGAACGTTTCCGCTAAGGATTTTTGGGAGGATGTGGCGATGATCTATGCCGACGAGGACCGTTGGCATCCAGCTGATACCAAGGCCAAATTGATGTACCATTTGGCCTTGAAGATAGCTCACCGTGTTCTCTCGGAGTGTCTCTTTCCTAGGACGGAGACGCCCCAAAAGATCAAGATGGACGAGCTATTCCTCCTCTACGCTATGCTTCAGGGATGCCGCGCCGATTGTGCTACCCTTTTGGCGGCGACGATGAGTAAGCTAAAGAACAAATCGAGAGGGAACATTGGATATGGTGGGATAGTGACCCACATAGCTAGGACTTTTGGAGTGGACTTCTCGGCTTGCACACGTATACCGGCAGTTCCATTAGGGCTACACGCTTTCATGGTTAGGGGACTCATCTTCCCCACACATAGAGGTCCGCCTTATGCGGGCATGCCCTGGGAGAGTAGGACCGGCAGGGGTATTGAGTGGCTGCCGGAGTATTCCATTGTGGCGGGACGCCACAACTGGAAGGAGACGTTCGCTGCGATGCATGCGAACAGGCTTGTAGCTCCCCCTTACGTTCCACCGCCGGTAGTAGATGAGGAGGATATGGGAGAGCAGTATGAGAGTGGGGGAGGAGCAGAGCAGGAGTTCGGCACGTTTCCGGATTAGCCGGATGCGGCCCAGGATGTACCTAGACGCTCTCCGCGTCCGGCTAGAGCCTCAGGCTCGTCATCTCGCCGCGCTAGCGTGAGCGAGAGGCCCACGTGGATGACTACACCTCCCACCTGGTACGAGACACCCCCTCCTTGGTCCACTACGCAGTCAGCAGCACCAGCAGCACCACCACCACCACCATCAGCACCAGCCGATGCTCCCGGATGGTATGATCACCCCCCTGGGTGGTATGAGAGGATGCCGGATTGGGCTACCGGACTTTCAGAGAGAGTCGGAGCACTAGAGATCCGGGCGGATGATAGAGACAGACGTTTCGACGACCTTGACCACATGATGAGGGACGTCTACCGCCAGCAGTTTGGGCGGTACTATGATCCGAGTTTCTCTCCATTCCCACCTCCACCGGCACCGCTGTGATAGATGACCGGACAGCTCGTTTCTAGACATCCCAACCACCATTTGTGAGTTTTCTTTTTCTTTTCTTTCTTTTGTTCTTTCTTGTGAACATTAGGGACAATGTTCGTCCTAAGTATGGGGTGGGATGTACTAAATGTTTGTAATAACTCTACTCTATATGTTGCTTCTATTCCGAGACTATCATTGCATGTTCATTGTATGTTACACGTTTCATTCTTGCATTGCATGAAAAAGAACTTTAAAAACCCATAAAAATTGAAAAATTTTGAAAAATTTGATGCTTCTAACGAATCGATATGATTTCCATGATAATCATTACTTGCGAATTGAGTTGATAACAATTGCATGCTTGAAAGGATGGTAATTCGAAAAGGATTTGAATGAATGAATTTTACCTCTTTTGCAAGTTGTATAATGTGAGAATGTTACCTAAATCATATAAGAAATTGAAGTTGAAATCACATTATAAGCTCCTATACTTCTTGTTGAAATGATTAAGGCAATTCGATATTCTCTTTCTTCTTTCTTTGATCATCTAACTCCTCATTGAAATATTAGCCTCCCTTACCTATCCGGGAATTTGGAAAGTGAATGAGAAAAAGGCATGTTTGATGTGGGAGGGCCATGAGAGCAAATATTTGCAATCAATTGAATAGAAAGAAATTGTAGGTTTGGGGAAGTCAATCATGACGATGAGTAACTCGGCACCATTCACATAGCCGGGTGTTTGTGTCTTGCCAAAGTCGAATTGAGCGATATTCCTAACGGATTATGGTATGTGCGCTAAGGGTTTGAGGCATCTCGCAAAAATGAGAAACGCCAATCTCCTAGGCTTCGGTTTTTGTGCACCTCTATCCATAACTCCAAAAGTAAAGTCGGAAAATAAAAAGGAAAGAGCGAAGCTCTAAGTGAAGTGTTGCGGAAACCGCAAAAGAAGAAGAAGGTAGTTGTCCACTTTCCCGGATTTATGCACCACTTTCCCTTAAAGTTTTCCCTACCCTTCCATGCTCTAGACCTTTTCTTTGAAAGTCCTTATGATCAAAAGAATGTTATATGGCTTGGTGATCTAAATTGAAATTCTTATGATTGATTTTGATAATGTTTGAAGGTTATAATGCTTGTTTGGAAGCTAAATTGATTCATGATTTTTCTTTGCCTCTTACTCTCTAATTAAGTGTGTGAAAGTTTGAAAACGATTGAAGCAAGGGTTGAGAATGATCTATTCTTTAGAAGTCACATTCATCCAAAAGAAGGTACACATATTTCATCCTAACTCTTGTTTTAAAGCTTTTTGAAAGACCTTGCTTAGGGACAAGCAAGTGTTAAGTATGGGGTTATTTGTTAGCATGAAATATTGTGATATTTTAGGCACGTTTTCTAGTCGTAATTGATTCATATTGATAGTCTTTGATTGAGCTTTATGCATATATGAGCTAGTATTGCCTATATTGTCGATATAGATGTCTACACGAGTTCTATGTTGATTATAGGTGATTTGGAGCTATTTCCGAACGGAATCGAGCAAAGGAGAGTTGAGTCGATGTGTCTCTAGATCAAGGACACCTTTTGGAAGCAATTTGGAGTATTAGATTGAGGAATGCACGAATGAAGGCAAGAATCACGGTTTTACCCTAAATTACGGCCGTGGATTGTGAAGCAGAATTCGATGTTCATTCCAGGGGATATTACGGCCGTGGAAGATATCCGTGTTTATTTCCACGCCTCAAAATTACGGTCGTGGAAACTTCCACGACCGTGATCTTGGCGAATCCTTTCGCCACGTTTCGAAGCCATGATCTCTTGAAGATCGGGCCGGGCCGACGTTTTGCCCTGCGTTATAAAAAGGACGGATGAAGCAAGATTCCGCCACCTCGCCTCGCTACCTCGCTACCTCGCTTACGACCTTTCAACCCTAAAGTTTAGCGGCAAAAACGCACGCTTAGCAACACAAACCCTCATTCTTGGAGGTGATTTTGAAGATCTCATTGAAGTTCCAAAGTTCGTATTGGAGAGTTGCTGTTTGTGATCTTCGTGTGGAAGATCGAAGTTCTTGGAGGGTTTTTGCAAGAAGATTCCTCTTCTTGCTTAGGTTTGCTTTAGGATCGGATTGACATCCCGTTTCTTTTCTTTCCTAAGATTGTGATTGTTTATCCCGTTTTGAATCTTTTGACAAACACTTATTCTTGATTGTGATTCTAAGATTCAATTGAAGATTATTGATAGTTCTTGAAAGTTCCCATCTTTTACCTTTTTAATCTTGAATTAATATCAATATGACTGTTATTGGCTAAAAACCCTTAACAATTCTAAGGTGAAGGGTTGATAGTTGTGGCTTAGATAATGATAGATCGATTGTAAATTGATTAGACCCTGAGAGTTAGAGCATTGTCGCCGAAAACCCTAAATTACGGGTTGTTCTTGAGTTCCACGACCGTGGAATCTCAAGATCCAACCGTAATTCTCTTAAAGTTTACGAGCCTGCTTTTATCTTGATCCAAAGTTAAAGATTTGCTTTAGCTTAGTTTAGACTTGTCTTTTCTAGGTGGTAGTGAAGCCTCAACAACCTCTACCTCGATTGTGAGCCTCAACAACCTCAATCGGATAAGTTAGTCTTGATCTTTAGATCATAGGTTTGGGTATTTGATGTTAATCCTTGTCCTTAGAACCTTTCTATATTGAGCCTCATCAACCTGTATAGGAAGAGTCTTTTGGGTGAGTTATATAAGGTTTTTGGAACCTCAACCGTACGATTACCTTACATTAGTATACCTTTGCATATCTTAACTCTGTCTTTACATCATTAGTATATCTTGAATCGATTGCCACAGCTGGATACCTGGATCTTTAGGATTGTTGTTTTCCCAATATCTGCAAAACTCTCATATTAACCGCTTGATAACCTGCAATCGAGTTTGTTCCACCCAAATCCCTGTGTTCGATACTCTGGAATTCTTGCTTAACTATATCGATCCGTACACTGCGGGTTCGCTTGCTTGATTCTAGTTTTATAAATATAAAGCTTATTTGCACACACCTCTAGGGGCGAACATTAGTACTCTATTTTCTTAGACTTATTTGACCCATTGGGACAATGTGTCCCAAGTATGGGGTATTTGGATGTATTTATATGACTTATGTGTACGCTTGTATGACTCTTGATGGATATTTATTGTTTTATCTTGCTCTATGTGTTTATCTGAGATTATATGCATTCATACAGGTTATTTGATTGAGAAAAACTAGTTTGAAATTTTTTTTTATGACCTCGACCGAAGTGATTCTGACAAATCGAGGTGTAGTGCCTTGGTTGACTTAGAACATCTCGACCGAGGTGGTTTAACTGAGACAGTTTTCGAAACGATTTTGTGCTTCTTATTTGGATATGACCTCAGTGAAGATTTTGTTTGCGGGCTGGTTTTGAAATCTTTATATGTTTGAAAGGTTTTATGATATGTTTAAGTTGCTAAATGCTTTGTTTGAAATTTTCGCATGTTTAATACTTTGTTTTTATCCAAATTATGTTGAATTTGAAGGTTGACGCCACATGATGAGTTCTCTCACTTTCTTCCTGGGATGATTAAGGCTATTCATTCTCTTCTCTTCTTCTTCTTGATCATTCTTAGCCCCTCATATACATATTTGACTCCCTTTGCCTATCCGGGAATTTGGAAGCAAGCAAGTAAAAAGCAAGTGAAAGAAAAGTTGAGATGTTGGCTGAAAGTTAGAAAGAAACATATAGGTTTGGGGAAGTCAATCATGATGATGAGTAACTCGGCACCATTCACATAGTCGGGTGTTTGTGTCTTGCCAAAGTCGGATTGAGCGATATTCCTAACGGGTCATGGTATGTGCATCAAGGGTTTGAGGCATCTCGAGAAATTGATGATTGCTGATCTCCTAGGCTTCGGTTATTGTGCACCCTTGTCCATGCATCCCAAAAAGTAAAAAAGTAAAAATAAGCAAAGCTTATTGGTGGAAGATGTTGAAATTCAAAGGAAGTGAAGTAAAGATCCTTTTCCCGGATTCTAGCACCACATTCCCTATATACATCCCACCCTCACACGTTTCTTGACCTCTTTTGAAAGACCTTGAGACCTCAAACTTGTTGATTGACTTGGTGGTTTAAACTGGATTATACATGATCAATTTCGATAATTATGATTTATTATGCATTCTATGATTTTCTGCAAAGATGAACAACTTTCTTATATTTATAAAATGTTTTGATCATATTTTGATTTTAAATTCCATGAAGCATTCTCTTAGAGTGATCTATGATTGGAGCACACCACTAAAATGTTTTGAAAGACTTTTTCATTGATCTTTATGACTTATAATCCATTCTATCTTGTATTTAAGATTTGGAACTTGCTTGGGGACAAGCAAGGGCTAAGTATGGGGTATTTTGATAGCATGAATTATAATCTATATTTTGGGACCTATTTAGACGTTTTATCTTCAATAATCTCCATGTTTGGATGTATATTATGTGATTATATTGTCGTTTCATCTACCTTTGTGGGAATCGAGGTCTACACCAAGTTTCGTTGAAATCGTAGGTAAAATGGCACGTTTTGCATCGAAATGGAGCTAAAGGAGCTAAGGAGTCATTGGAGCTACATTCAGGAGCTTAAGGAAGAATCCAGGAAGCATGGATTAGAGATTCACTTTGGACCAGATTTGAGAGATTTCACATTCAGTTTAGAGCCACCTCGGTCAGCTACAGTACCATCTCGACCGAGGTGATCCAGAGGAGCGTCCCGACCGAGGCGAACACCTTGGACGCGGCGAGATATATTTTATTCTTGGCTGAGATCTTTTATTTTTGGAAGGAGATATCTTATATTTTTAGGCTGGATTTCTGGAAGGAAGATCATATATTTTATGGATTTATTTATGAGAGATAGATATATTTGATTAGGAAAATATCTTTTCAAGATATTTTATCTTTGGAGGGTAGTTTTCCTATATAAAGGGTTGAATTTTCAACAAGTTCAACCATGCTTATACATGCTGAGAGCATCCAGTAGTTAGAAAGGATAGTTTGGAAGGTTGAAGGAAGGAAGTTGATAGCTTTTATAGCTTTTGTGAAGGGTTTTGTAAGATTCTCTTAGATTCCCTTCTTGTTGATTGTCTTGTTGGATTTGTGATCTAAGGAACGCTGTTTGTTTGATAATTGATTAAGTTATTGAAGCCTTGTTCTTAAGATTTTTGTGTTCAGTTATTCACTTTCTTCCCTTATATTTGATTATTACTTTCATGATGATGAGTGGCTAATTTCTTTGTGTGATTTTAGGGTGATTGGCTGAAGGTTGTGGGAAAAACAATGATAGAATAATCTTAAATCCCAGTAGGACCCTGAAAGCTCGAGTCTTTATCCTTAACCCTAGAACATCTCGCTCAGTTGATGAACATCTCGGCCGGGGTGGAATTCGTCTAACCGAGGTGACTTATCTGATCCGAAACTGAGAGTTAAGTGTTAGAGTTTGCCAAATACTATTCTTATTACACCTTTCCTGGTTCCATGCAAGCCTAGGATGAGACTTACCCGGTAATTCCTTTGTTTGTTTATCCAAGATCATAAGTGTAGGTAATAAAGGTTTATCCTTTATTGGGGTTTGAGTGTGCCTTCATCCCTTCTTTGTGAGTTAGCCTGAGACTTACCCGGTAAAGGTTGATTCTATTCCCTTAGGTGGTGTGTTGGTTTGAGGTTATAGTTCTTTTCCTTAATTCCTTGAGACTTACCCGGTAATAGGAGTTACGGTTTGGGATTGAGAGTAGTGAGACTTACCCGGTGATCTATTCCACTTTAGTAACACCTTCCCTTTGCGAAAACCTCAGCTTTGTCCGCTTATTTTTAGATCTTGAGTTGGAACCACAACTAGATGCTTTAATCCCTAGAATTGCATATTTCCTTTAATTGACTTTTTATCATCTTTGATTGCTTTAATCGCTTTTGTGGTTAGTAATTACATAGACTACCTATACTTGCTTAGGTTTCACCTAAGTCCCTAAGATCGACACCCCGGAATTCTTGCTATTTACTACGATTGACCCGTACACTACGGGTTCGTATCGTTGTTTTTAGCATACATCTTGGATAATAAATTTAAAGCTTGCACACACAATTTGGAGCGAACATTCACCCTTCACAAATTTTATCATTTTAGGACTTAATTCACATAAAATGATAAATTATACCAAATCCTAGTTCTTAATTAATTAGTTAACGACGACTTTTGACGAGACAATGACAAAGCGGTGACGAGGCCATGACCAAGCTGAGACGAGTTCACGACGAATTCCGACAACGTTTTGACAAAGCCAAGTCTTGACAACCTCGGCCTTTGTACCTCTATTACTTCCAGCCCAACGTCAGCCTTGTCCCGGCCCAAAACACAACCCACACCACTGGAGCAGGCGCTGGCAGCCCAGGGAGAAGATGGGCTAGCTGTTTCCTTGCCTCGCAACCCAAGAACCCAACTGTAGCGGCTGTTACGGAGGACTCATCTCCCCTATTAACTCATTCTCTCTCCTATCTCAAGATCTCCCATGACCCCCACCAGCAACGCCTTCCAATCCCACTGATAGGTGATGGAATCACTATCATTTAGGGTAGTTTTTAGAGTCTTTTTTATTGCATTAGTGTTAGTTTATGCTACTAACTCCTTGGTCCAGAAGAAGAAGATCAAAAGAAGCTAAGGAAGGAGTTATAAGCACTTAGGAGTAAAGATCGATCAAGAAGCAATGTTTCTGTTGCTCCACCGCCCCCGCGGGCCCTTGCAGCAGCCCCAGCGGGTGACACTTCCCACTGAAGCGCTCCCAGCACCCTCACCAGTGCCGGCCAAGATGCATATCACCGCCCCTGTGCCACCCATCGGCGCCCCTGCAGTGACTTGCCCGGACAAGATGAAGGCCAGCTCCCCTGCGCCTCCCACTGCGCCCTGCCTGCGCCTCGCCTTGGGAGCTAGAAGACGAAGAGTCTGTGTCACCGCCCCTGCGTTGGCCTTGAGGCGCCCCTGCGCCTTGACATCAGAAACGTCAGGAAGGAGAAAGGTCAGACGTTGAAGTGCATTAAAGATCCGCCCCAACGGAGCTGTGTAGCCGCCCCAACGGTTATGAAGAAGATCAACCGATTTTGCCTAAACCGCCCCTGCGGGTCTTGAAGGCCGCCCCTGCAGTTTAACGCCAGAAGCTTTACTCGGCTGTTTACACCACCTTTATGGCATTGAAGGTGGCTGTTTTAGGCCGGCTATTTACTCCTAATGAAGTGTCTTTTGTAGTATAAATAGTCCATGGCTGATTGCTAGAATTATCCATGCTTTTCCTCACAAAATCCATTTTAGACTTGAGTTTTTCCATTGTAATGAGTTGCTAACTCCCTTGCTACATTGGGTTGGTTTGAAGCTGCTTTGTTACTTTGGTTGTAAGTCCTTTTAATATAAGTTTTTATTCAGTAATGCTTTGTGTTTCCTTGATCTCCATTGTTTAATTGCATGTTAACTATTACTTGAGATTGATCACCTTAGGTTCTAAAGTGCATGTAAAAAAACTGGGATGAATAGGTTCCGGGTTCGGGTCTTTAATCTAGTAGCAACTTTAAGTAATAACGGGTTGTAATTACTTACAGAAAAGGAACACAAATATAAAGATAAGTTTAACGGTTTTAATCTTCTCTTTATATCCCTTTGTCTTTGTTTGAATGCTAACTTATTATTTGTTCTTGTAGGTTTACGGAACTTTAATAGGTTAAGTTGTGTTGATGCCGGTTGGCTCAACACATATGTATGATCGAAACGGGAGATTACTTAAAAACTTGAAAAAGGAATACACCAAAGTAGCAATTGCATGCTTAGAATCAACCTAGTGTAGATTCACCCATTATTGTCTTACTTGTCGTATTCATCGTTTTCATAAGTTTTTGTTCATCAATTCAACCAAACCCCCCCTTTGTGTCACTTGTCAGTATAATCAATAATTGCATCTAAAACACCTCAACTCTCTTGGGTTCGACCTTTACTTACTCACTATACTTGTTCTTAGTGCTAAGTCAGGATTTACTTTTGATTGGGTATAGACGACCATAGAAATACCTTCGGTCAAATTTTGCCGCCGTTGCCGGGGAGTTTTTGTGTTTTATTGTTATTATTGATTATTGGTTTGAACCATTTTATGGTTCAAACCCGTGCTAGTAATTCTGGCTTTGCTTCTTTTGATCCAGAAATTGAGAGGATGCACATCCGGCAACGAAGACAACAACAACTACAATAAGAGATGGCTGACCGTACTCTTTGTCAACTTACGCAACCCACTTTGGCTCAGAACCCTCTTGCGGTCGCTATACCGGCACTAGGGAAAGGAGTCAACTTTGACCTCAAACCAGGCCTTATTCACTTACTTCCATCCTTCCATGGGCTAAGTGGTGAAGACCCCATCAAGCACCTTGGGAAGTTCCACACCGTTTGTATGAGCATGAAGCCGGCCAACATTACCGAAGAACAAATCAAGATGAGGGCATTCGGCTTCACACTCAAGGATTCGGCGGATGATTGGTATTACCACCTTCCATCCGGGAGCATTGACACTTGGGAAAACCTTCACAAAGCGTTTTTGGAGAAATAGTT
Organism: Fagopyrum homotropicum; assembly: GCA_033239125.1. Taxonomy (NCBI): domain Eukaryota; kingdom Viridiplantae; phylum Streptophyta; class Magnoliopsida; order Caryophyllales; family Polygonaceae; genus Fagopyrum; species Fagopyrum homotropicum. Next base: position 12,031,901 of record BSWB01000001.1, read on the forward strand.
TCCAGCTAAAAAGGCCAATATCTTGAAGAAAGCTATAAGCAACATCGAGCAAGAGGCAACCGAAACTCTCTATGAGTACTTCGAAAGGTTTGCACGCCTCCGATCCAACTGTCCTTTCCATGGATATTCAACTCAAGATCTAGTCTTGTACTTGTAAAATGGCTTGCTAGACAATGAAAGGAGGATCGTCGATGCGGCTTGCGGAGGTAATATTCTTAACTCTACTCTTGACCTTGCTTTGGAAAAGATACAAGAACTAACGGAAGGGACTCGGAACTTTGAAAGGACCCCGGCTAAGAAAGGAGTTCATGCCGTGAGTTCCGGGAAGAGCGAGATTTCCACCGAGCTAGCGGAACTGAAGGAAATGGTGAAGAGGCTAACACTTATGGGAACACCGCAACAACTCAAAGCTTGTGGAGTTTGTGCTGACCCATATCATCCAACGGACATGTGTCCACAAGTTCAAGATGACGATGCTGAAGTTAACGCAATGGGTTATGGACAACCACAGCAGCAAAGACCTAGGAACGATCCCTATGCACAAAATTTCATGCCAAATTGGCGTGACCAAAAGAATTTTCGTTGAAGGGATCAACAAAACCAACAAAATCAGCCCCACCAAGGTAAGTATTACTCAACTGAAGATATGTTGCAAGTTTTGACTAAAAACATTGCTACTCATGTCCAAACAACAGAATCAAACATCAAGAACCTTGAGAAGCAAGTTGGTCAAATGGCGGAAGCTATCTCAAGGACCAAATCAAGGCTTTCCGGGGGATTGCCTTCCCAAATGTTTATAAACCCCATGGAGAATGTTAGTGCCCTAACATTAAGGAGTGGGAAGAAAATTCGACAAGAACCAACAAAAGAGCCACAAAGCGAACCCTCTGTCGTTATTTCCGCTCCCACAGCCGCCCCTGCGGCTGCAGCTGCACCGATCCCCGAAGGAAGGATGCCCTTGCGGCTGGCTGTCCCCGCCCCTGCGGCTGGCTGCCCCCGCCCCTGCGGTTGGCTTCCCCCGCCCCTGCAGTTGGCTTCCCCCGCCCTTGCGGCTGGCTACCCCCGCCCCTGCAGTGAATGCCCCTGAGCCGCCCCTGCGCCTTCAAGCTGACGCCCCTGCGGAAAACACAACAGAAGGTCCTGTTGAAAAGGATACTTACGTCTGACCAAACTTTCCACCACTGTACTCCGAAAAGCCACCAGCTCCTTTTCCTGAAGCATTAAAGGAGCGGAGAATCATAGAGGACAAGGACCTTTTTGAGACTTTCTCTAAATACGAGGTAAACATTCCCCTCCTTAAGTTGGTGAAAAGTATTCCTAAGTATGCTCGTTTTTTGAAGGAACTTTGCACTATCAAGAGAAATCAAAAGCTAAAGAGGAAACAAAAAGTGCAAGTGAGTGAGCATGTGTCGGCAGTTTTCCAAAGGAGAATGCCCAAGAAATGCAACGATCCGGGCATGGTAAGCATTCCTTGTGTTATAGGGGAAACCCGCTTTGACAAAGCAATGCTTGATCTCGGTGCTTCTATTAATGTTTTGCCATATTCAATTTACAAATCACTCGGCCTTGGGCCAGTCATGGAAACTAGGATTGTAGTAAAACTTGCTGATAGATCTAATGTGTACTTGAAAGGGATAATTGAAGATGTGTTAGTAATGGTAGACAACCTAATTTTTCCTACTGATTTCTTTGTAATGGATATGGAAAATGACTCGCATGCTGCACCCATTCTGTTAGGTAGGCCATTTTTGAAAACGGCTAGAACTAAAATTGACTATGTTAGTGGTAAATTGACCATGGAGTTTGATGGAGAAGTAGTGGAATTTGACATCTATGATGCAATGAGATTTCCTAGCGATGATCATTCTCTATGTACTATTGACATTGTTGAACCTTTTGCGCAAGATTTTTTTGATAACTCTGACGTGGATGAATTGAGAAATGTGATTGAGCATGACATTGATGGTTTAAATCAGATTATGTGTTAACATCTAGCATGAAAGAGGTGCTAGCCCAATTAGATGGGTATAAAAGGCTACCTATCTCCAATTTGGCCATTGGGCCCACTTTACTAACCCCAAGCGAAAAGCTTGTTCCGTCCATAGTGCAGGCACCGGAAATAGAACTGAAGGATCTTCCGTCACACCTCAAGTATGTTTTCCTTGGAGCACACGATACCTTTCCGGTGATCATCCTCAATAAGTTGACCACCGGACAAGAAGATAAGTTGGTGAACGTACTAAAGGAACACAAGACGGCCCTCGGATGGACTATTGCGGACATCAAGGGGATATGTCCTTCCACATGCATGCATAGGATTTTGCTTGAGGACGAGGCCAAGCCCTCTAGGCAACCTCAAAGGAGGTTGAACCCACCAATGATGGATGTGGTCAAAAAGGAAGTGTTGAAACTCCTCCAAGCGGACATGATCTTTCCTATCTCGGATAGCACTTGGGTTAGTCCAACCCAAGTAGTCCCAAAGAAGGGAGGCATTACCTTGGTGGAAAATCAACATGGAGAGATTGTCCCGAGCAAAACACAAACTGGATGAAGAGTTTGCATTGACTACCGCAAGCTCAATAAGGTAACACGAAAAGACCATTTTCCATTACCTTTTATTGATCAAATGTTGGAACGTCTTGCAGGTCATAAATACTACTGTTTCATGGTTGGATATTCGGGCTATTTCCAAATAGCCATCGCACTAGAAGATCAAGAGAAGACGACGTTCACTTGCCCATTTGGCACTTTTGCATATCGTAGAATGCACTTTGGACTTTGCAACGCGCCGGGCACTTTCCAACGGTGCATGATAAGTATTTTCTCCGAATACATAGAAAATTTCATTGAAGTCTTCATGGATGATTTTACCGTCCATGGAGACAGTTTTGACGCATGTTTAGGGCATTTAAAACTTGTTCTTGAAAAATGTGTTGAAACCAACTTAGTTCTTAATTCAGAAAAATTTCATTTCATGGTCGAACAAGGATTGTGTTAGGACATGTAATATCCTCAAAAGGGATAGAGGTAGCTAAGGCAAAGGTTGATGCTATTCTTTACCTTATCCTACTAATGTGCGGGAAATCCGATCTTTTCTTGGTCATGCAGGTTTCTGCCGAAGGTTCATCAAAGACTTCTCAAAGATCTCAGCATGCTTGTGTGAATTGCTCAAGAAAGATGTAACCTTCATAGTGGATGAGGATTGCAAGAAGGCTTTCGACACGCTGAAATCATGTCTCACCACCGCTCCAATCATCCGTTCTCCGGATTAGCAGAAACCTTTTGAAATCATGTGTGACGCCAGTGACTACGCTGTCGGAGCTTTCTTAGGACAAAAAGACGGAAGGGCCTCTCATGTGATCCATTATGCGTCTATGACACTAAATGGAGCACAAAGGAATTACTCCACCACCGAGAAGGAGATGTTGGCAGTAGTTTTTACCCTTGAGAAGTTCAGGCAATACTTACTTGGGGTGAAGGTATTTATTTTCACTAACCATGCAGCCCTTAGGTACCTCATGGCAAAGAAGGAGGCGAAACCACGATTAATCCGTTGGGTGCTCCTTCTAAGCGAATTTAACCTTGAAATAAGGGACAAAAAGGGAGATGAGAACCTGGTGGCAGATCATTTGAGCAGACTAGTGCTAGAGGAGGAAGAATCAGGAAAAGAAAGAGAGATAGCTGGAAGCTTTCCAGACGATACATTTTACACAACTCTCTATTGTGTAACCTCCCCCGTGCCTCACACCAGCCGCCCCTGCGGCTCTGTCTAGGCGCCCCTGCGGAACTGTCGACAGAGGTTTGTCTTAAGCTTAAATCTTTTAAGCCTTGGTTTGCTGACATTGTGAACTTCATTGTCAGGAAAGAGTATCCTCCATACTTCACCAAGGCACAACGAGAGAAAGTCAAAGCTGAGGCTCGACACTACGTTTGGGACGATCCCTACCTTTGGAAGCATTGTAGTGATCAAGTAATCCGGCGTTGCATTCCGTACAATGAGGTACAATCCGTCCTAACTTTATATCATTCTGAAGCATGTGGGGGACACTTTGGAGGAAACAAAACTGCAAGAAATGTTTTGGATGCCGGTTTCTTTTGGCCACACATTTTTCGAGACGCTTTTGCGTTTTGTAAAGTGTGTGATAGATGCAAAAGGGTGGGAAATCTTTCAAGGAGACATGAAATGCCCCAAACCTCTCTTATATTTTGTGAAATATTTGAAGTTTGGAGAATTGATTTCATGGGGCCATTTCCTACGTCGGTCGGGAACACATATATTTTGCTTGCGGTGGACTATGTTTCTATTTGGGTGGAAGCAAAGGCCGCCAAAACTGATGATTCAAAAGTGGTTACAACATTTCTTAAGGAAAATATCTTTGCTAGCTTTGAAATTCCGAAAGCCTTAATCAGTGATAGGGGTACCCATTTCTGCAACAAGACAATCACGGATCTCCTTAAGAAGTACCATGTTCACCAACGAGTATCAACAACCTATCATCCTCAAACAAACGGACAAGCGGAGGTATCCAACCGGGAAATAAAGACCATCCTTGAAAAGACGGTTTCTCCCGGGCGGAAGGATTGGAGTGCAAGGCTAAATGACGCCCTATGGGCATATCGGACAGCCTACAAAACTCCCATCGGAATGTCTCCTTTTAGGCTCGTGTTTGGGAAAGCTTGTCTCCTACCGGTGGAATAAGAGCACAAGGCTTGGTGGGCGGTAAAGAAGTGCAACATGAACATAGAAGAAGTGGGAGAATTCCGAAAGCTCCAATTGCAAGAGTTAGAGGAACTAAGGCTAGATGCATATGACCATGCTACCACATACAAAGAAAAGTCCAAAGCATGGCATGACCGGAACATCTTCCGGAAGGACTTCAAGGTAGGTAATAAGGTACTTCTCTTCCAATCCCGTTTGAAACTCTTTGTAGGTAAACTACGTTCAAGATGGACAGGGCCGTTCATAGTAGCCGAAGTATACCCTCACGGGGCTGTGGATCTCTATGACCCGCAGACGCACAAGGTGTTTAAGGTGAACAGCCAAAGGCTTACGCTTTACCTTGAAGGAGTCAAGGACGATCCGATTGACGAGATGGTACTAGAGGAGGCACAATCAGAGAAGTAGAGATCTTACGTCGAGCCAACGACGTAAAACAAAGGCTCTAATTTGGGAGGCAACCCGAAGGAATAAGAAGAGGAGCTTTTGTCAAGAAACCCGCCCCTGCGGTTGGATACACCGCCCCTGCGGCGACACTCAGGCCAGCACCGCCCCAAGCACTGGGCCTGCGCCTGCACCACGCCGGTCACCACCCCCGCGGTGACATCCCCATGCCCTTGCGGCGGCCATCCTTGACATAAATTCCCAGCGCCGCCCCCGGAGCTGGGCCTGCGTGCTCCTCTCCCTTGTCACCGCCCCTGCGGTGTCCAACCCCCACCCGTGCGGGTTTACCCAGAAAAGAAAAAAAATAGGATCTCGAAAAAACACCTATACCTACCACGCACCACCAACCAACCCTCCTCACCAAACACAACCACCTCTCCTCGCACTCTCTCTCTCAAAGTTGCGAACACCCCTGCGCCCTCAGAGCAACCACCCAACCACCCTCTCCGACGCCCTTGCGCTACCAACACCAAAGACGCACACCCCCAACACCCTTGCGCCACCAGCCTCGTGCCAAACGCTACCTCCTTTCGATCGCAGCTATTCTCCACACCTGCACCACCTTCAAAGTCGCTTGCACCAACGAACCAAACACCAGAGCCACTCCAAGGCGCCACCACCTTCGAAGCACTCGCAAAATCGCCTTCTGCTGTTCTCCCGCCCCTGCGCCTGCAAGCAGTCGCCCCTGCGCCTCACCGCCCCTGCGCCTGCACAGCCGAGCCCCAAGGAAATACAAAATGACGGAAACAGAGAAGGACCGTTATCGGATTGTGCAGGATCGAGTTATGTATGCAACTCGTTTTCTACATATTCCGATCTTGGAGAAACTGGGCATGATAGAGAGCATGCAAACTTTTTGGGCGAATGCCGGGCTCGGAGACTTCCTCCAAAAGAGTGCTCCGACATATCCGGAGCTCAGCAGACAATTCATTGCCACGTTCTCCATGTAAAAGGAAGATCACGTGTGTACCGGCCTCACCTTCAAGCTCAACAAGGTGAAATACACGCTTGACTACAATGATCTACGGGAAGCTTTTGGGGTAACTCTAAACCCCTCTGAGAACTTGTGGGATCCAATCCCGGCCCCGGACCTATGTGAGTTTTGGCGAGCAGCTACAGGGTCGGAGTTCCATGTTGGGGGTGAGTACTCTAACAAACTCACTCACCCCAATTTGAGGTTGATTTCTAAGATCCTCATGAGTGTCTTCTATGGACAAGGTCGCTCACAAGGACCTTCCACTGCTCTACTCCTACCTTCCACATAGCCCGCAGCTGATGGATTGGCCCTCTCTCTTCCTCGCCGCTTTGAAGCGGATTAGGAGAAATGAGCCGAGGGCTATTGTTGGCGGTTGGGTGATCTCTTTGATCGCCACACAAGTGATGGACCTGTCCGAGTTAGAGGATGGGATGGCAACTCCTCTCTACACTGAGGGGATGCTTAGGAGGTGCAAGCTCCCCCAAAGGGACGGGGAGAACCTGTTTTTGATTTCCATTGCAGATGGGAGCCACCTCACCTACCTCCCCTGACCTTTACCACTAGGTGGTGAGCTCTCTGAGCTCTACATACCGGCAGATCCTTTCGTGCCGAGGAGGCCACTAGTGGCCATTGTGGAGAGACATGCCGCCAGCTCCAGCCGGGCCCATCAGGAGGAGCACTTGCCAGTCCCAGTTGACGATGAGATGTCCACAGCGGCACCAGAGGAGGACCCGGCCCTTGCGAGCCTTCAGGCTCAGATGGCGGCCATGACGACCCATCACCGGGCTTGGCAGTCCGACTACCAGCGGACTATGTTGGAGCAGCAGCAGAGCTAGCAGGACACCTTTGCCACCTCGATGACCTCACACTTCGACTAGAGGTAGGAGGCATGGCAGGCAACCCAGCAGCAGTGGCTGGAGGCCCAACAGCTGGCCTGACAGACCAGTTTTGAGACATCTTTTGGGCACCAGATGACTGCCCAATAGGACCGCATCGATGATATCTACCAGCGGCAGGAGCATTTCTTCAGCCACTTCCCTTACCCGCCGGAGGAGGGTCCTGGTGGTCCATCCGGACCACCCCAGTGAGGGGTACATTTCTTTCCCTTCTCCCACATTTATCTTTGACTCATTTTAACTTTGAGGACAAAGTGCACTTCAAGTATGGGGGAGGGATATATATCATTGCTTGTACAACTTGTTAGTTGTTTTTGACATTTTGTTTTGCATTATTGAAATCAGTTTGAAAAAAAAGGAGAAAAAGAAAAAAGCCAAAGAAGTGAAAAAAGGCATGAAAATCCTTGGATAAACCGAAAACCCGAAAGGGCGGTTTAGGTAAAAAGAAGGTAGTCCGACCAACCTTAGGTTGGTGAAAAATTGGACTTGAGGGATGTGAGCTTAAGAGAGAAAAGAAGAAGAGTGGCAAGGTGAAAACCCGAAAGGGCGCCTTGGCAAGATGAGCGACACCGAGTGGAGGTTTCCCTTCCGGCGTTTTGGCGACATAAAAAGGGGAGTCATAAAGAGGTTGTCCGGGTAGGCCACTCTTGGAGCAATAAGGATGGTAGTATCTTCTTTTTCTCACATTTCCTCTCTTTTCCTTTCTTTCTTTCTTGGTTATTCTCTTGTTTTCCATTATTTCTCTTTCTTTCCCTTGCTTCCTGAGACCTTGAGTCTAATTGCTGTCATTTATTTTACTCGGGACGAGTAAAAGGTCTAAGTATGGGGGAGTTTGATAGGTGATGGAATCACTATCATTTAGGGTAGTTTTTAGAGTCTTTTTATTGCATTAGTGTCAGTTTATGCTACTAACTCCTTGGTCCAGAAGAAGAAGATCAAAAGAAGCTAAGGAAGGAGTTATAAGCACTTAGGAGTAAAGATCGATCAAGAAGCAAAGTTTTTGTTGCTCAACCGCCCCCGCAGGCCCTTGCAGCCGCCCCAGCGGGTGACACTTCCCACTGAAGCGCTCCCAGCACCCTCACCAGCGCCGACCAAGATGCAGATCACCGCCCCTTCGCCACCCATCGGCGCCCCTGCGGTGATTTGCCCGGACAAGACAAAGGCCAGCTCCCATGCGCCTCCCACTCCGCCCTGCCTGCGCCTGGCCTTGGGAGCTGGAAGGCGAAGAGTCTGTGTCACCACCCCTGCGTTGGCCTTGAGGCGCCCCTGCACCTTGACATAAAAAACGTCAGGAAGGCGAAATGTCAGACGTTGAAGTGCATTAAAGATCCGCCCCAGCGGAGCTGTGTAGCCGCCCCAGCGGTTATAAAGAAGATCAACCGATTCTGCCTAAACCGCCCCTGCGGGTCATGACGGCCGCCCTTGCGGTTTAACACCAGAAGCTTTACTCCGGTTGTTTACACCACCTTTATGGCATTAAAGGTGGATGTTTTAGGCCGGCTATTTACTCCTAATTAAGTGTCTTTTGTAGTATAAATAGTCCATGGCTGATTGCTAGAATTATCCATGCTTTTCCAGACAAAATCCAATTTAAACTTGAGTTTTTCCATTGTAATGAGTTGCTAACTCCTTTGCTACATTGGGTTGGTTTGAAGCTGCTTTGTTACTTTGGTTGTAAGTCCTTTTAATATAAGTTTTTATTCAGTAATGCTTTGTGTTTCCTTGATCTCCATTGTTTAATTGCATGGTAACTATTACTTGAGATGGATCACCTTAGGTTCTAAAGTGCATGTAAACAACAAGAATTAATAGGTTCCGGGTTCGGGTCTTTAATCTAGTTGCAACTTTAAGTAATAACGGGTTGTAATTACTTAAAGAAAAGAGTTATTACTTAAAGAAAAGGAACACAAATATAAAGATAAGTTTAACAGTTTTAATCTTCTCTTTATATCCCTTTGTCTTTGTTTGAATGCTAACTTATTATTTGTTCTTGTATGTTTACGGAACTTTAATAGGTTAAGTTGTGTTGATGCCGGTTGGCTCAACACATATGTATGATCGAGACGGGAGATTACTTAAAAACTTGAAAAAGGAATACACCAAAGTAACAATTGAATGTTTAGAATCAACCTAGTGTAGATTCACCCATTATTGTCTTACCTGTCGTATTCATCGTTTTCATAAGTTTTTGTAAATCAATTCAACCAAACCCCCTCTTTTGTTACTTGTCAGTTAATCAATAATTGCATCTAAAATACCTCAACTCTCTTGGGTTCGACCCTTACTTACTCAGTATACTTGTTCTTAGTGCTAAGTCAGGATTTACTTTTGATTGGGTATAGACGACCATAGAAATACCTTCGGTCACCCACAGATCTCGCTTGCCAGTTGATCGAAGCCACTACACGCTCCAGCGAGAACCAACGCATCACTAGCGCCTCCCCTTCTGCAGCTACAACAACGAGACGGTAACGACCTGCTCGAGTCAGTAAGGCAACGAGGTGAGCCTTCTTCCTTCTTCGATCTGTTACAGTGTCCAAACCGAACCCACCTCATCTGATGTTTACCACAGAACGAGAATTCCAACGTCTGAAGTCGACGTGAGGCTGAGGGAGGTCGATTTGTCCGGACCACGTCGCTAGCACTAAGTCCACTCCAGTCCCTCCTTTCCTCCGGGTAAGGCCAAACCTTCGATCTTCTTTCGTACTGTAATGATCTGGAATCTCACACTCTTCTTCTTCATGCTGGATGGACTTCTAGCCACTGCAGCGGTGCTACCAAACTGAACCAGCGACCCCGGAGGTGGTGGTGCCGATCGACGCCCTAAGCAGTGTGCCCTCTTCCCTTGTTGTAGTCCGGTAGATGGCCTAACCCTCTGTTGTGAACCATTTACAGCGATTACCTTATCTTCGTGTTTTGGGAGGAATGATTACATAAGCTATAGACCTAGGTTGTTAGTTTTATTTGGAATAAGTTGTAATCCATGGGTTTCGAACTGGGGACCTGCTAAGCATGATAAATAGGAGAGACTGCTGGAAGAAAGACTCGAACCTAGGACCTTCTGCACACTCTATCATTCAGCTTCGACTTGCTGACTTTGGGACCTAATTTCTATAGCTTAAATCGAGAATCCACCGTTGAATTTTTGATATGTCGTAGATGAATACATATAGTTTATTGTGTTAAAATTTGGGAGAAAGTTAACGTTCGGATTAGGTTTTATAAGGTTCCAAAGTAGAGCAGTTGGGCTGTTTTTACAGCAGAAGGAAATTTGTTGACTAAGTATAGAAATTCTAGTTTTTTTCCCCAACTTTAGAGAATTATGTAGGAGTTATGGTCGAGAATTTTTGAGATATCTTTGCACCTATGTTTAGTATGCATATCATAGAATATCTAGAGATTTATTTCGGAATTTAATACTTTTATCCGAGCCTCATATCTTAAGCCAAAGTTGGACCTTAGCGACTTTTTATGAAAGTCAAGAATGTGTTTAACTCTTCTAAAACTTTAACAAACTTCCTTTCTAGAGTGAGAGTGTGATTTTGAGTTCTAGAGAATAGTTTGGAACCTTGTTATAGAATTTTATAGAGTTTCGGGACCAGGGGTAAAATGGTCATTTACCCGTATAAGGGTACTTTGGTAATTTCTTTATGATCGATTATATATCTTAGAAGTTGGAGACTTCTAAGAAAGTGGGATACATTATTGATCCACGTGCCTTGTGTGACAGGCGTTTGAGTTTGTACGGTTGTAGACCGAGTTCAGAAATTGAGAGTTGAGATTTGTATCAGGTAAGTCGTCGTGACTTACTTAGCTGGTTTCTGGATATTAGTTGAGTGATAATAGTGGTGTGTGTACCATGGGTGTTTTAATAACAACTTGTTAGGACGACCGTCGATATTATGTGTTAAGGCCCAAGTGTATGTATAACGGGCCGTGACATCACAATCCAGTTCTTCCAGGAGACTGGGAGGTTCTCTATACCCAGACCATACAGGTACAGGGTGAGATTCATCGGATCCATTCCTGATGGGTACACGGGGGCGGAGGCGAGGTTTGGGAATCCCTCATGTCACAAAATAAGTATCATTATTAAGAGTGAATGACTTAAATGAAGATAATAAATGGATTTGTTTGAAAGCATGATGGGTATTTATTATTGCTATGTGTGTGTGCTATTAGTTTCTTCTAATGTTTAGATAGCTAGCAAATGGTTGTTTTGTTGTGTTTTTAGATTTACCGCAGGTTAGAGCAGCAGCTGAGTGATCCGGAAGTAGTGGTCAGTCGGGTCTCCGTACTCCTTAGAGTGGGGGTTGGGTTGTTGCTTTGTCGTTCTTTCCTTTTGTTAAGACAGTTAGTCTTTTCCCTTTGTTTAAGTATTATAGGCTGTCAGACCTTGTTCCATTCATCCGCTAAAAACACATCTTTATGAATTTTGGTTTTCTTATTTGTGTCTTGTTGCAAGATCCTAGTAATATTGTTGTCAAACTGAGGTCGGGATGCATTGTGAGGTCCTAACCAGTAATATCTCGGGTTCCGAGAATCCGGGGTGTTACAACATGGTATCAGAGCTCTAGGTTGGCAACAATGGCACTTGAAATCTTCTGAAAAACCGAATAAGTACTTAAGCAGAACCCGAAAAGGGATCTGAGTTTTAAAAAGAACTTTTGGTTTCCAAATGCATGCATAGACTGGTTGGGGATAGAAAAGTACGGCTGACCACCACTACTACCGCGGATCTCACTATGCTTAGTATGGACTTTAGGTTTTACTTTAGTTGGACTTATTAGGTTGATTATAAAGATATGTAGTATAAATAAATATATGCCGAAGATTAGTAGAAATTGTAGTTATGTTATGTCCTTAACGGAGATAACATAATGAGTTTCTCACCCCTTTGACACATCTAAGTAGATTTTGAAGGGTGTCAACTTGAGGATTAGTATGCACATCTTATGTGCATTAGGGTAGACGAACGGCGGACAACTCCTTCGAGCTTGTTGAGGAACGTCGAGACGGAAAAGTAAAGACTAAAAGACAACACCAACTACAATGACAAGAAGGGAATTCCGAGTCAACTCCATAGGATCAAATGAAGAATATACATGAGTGTAGTTCCGGCAACGAGTTGGATGACCGACAAGTATACCAATTGAAAGAGACAACCCATAAGTTCTTTCACGATGGTGTAAAGCAACGTTACAAACAAAAGGGATGCCTTCAGAAAAACAAATAGGCATGTAGGTCAAGGCGGAAGATAGTAGGAATCCAGACAAAAGGCATTGAATCTAAGCTTACTGACGGACCAGAAGGTGAAAGTTTGAAGCTAGAAGTAGAGCGGAATATGATCACTCTCGACAAGCTACTTTCCACTACAATCAGGATGGGAAACCGAGACAATCATAAGAGTAGGAGTCAAGATAAGATACATTGCCCATCCCGATACGAAGAATTAAAGAGCCGCAAAACGAAAGCTTACAGGTTGCTAGAAAAGGGAAGACATATTTCACCAACATGGAAGAGGTGTGACCTCCTAGAACACACAAGAATTACAAAAAGGATAGGGATACAACAAAAACCGAATTTCTATAAAGGCGGAAGTACAAGCAGCACCCCAAGGAAGGAAGGTGTAGGAGAATGGTCTTGGTGAAAAAGAGGGTCTCAATTAACTTCCCACTCACGAAGGGATTTAAATTAATAACACTAGCGGGTAATAACAGAGAACTGCAAGTGGACACTAACTCAGGTAAAAAGAATCATAGAGAAATTCCTGCAAGTTACCGTAGAAGAATTGATAAGCCCGTTGACGGAAGACGAAAATACAACTAGACTCGTAAGAGTATAGTGCTCTTATAGGAGTGTAATAATTTGTAGAAGGAGCTAACGGAGTATAAATAGAAGAGAATTATTTTCACTTCGTACATCAAACCTCAAAAGAGATAGAAGAAAAGCAAGTCTACGATCTTATAGAAGGTCAACTACAGACTAATGGGTAACAACAAAGAATTTACACGTTTGGGCTAACTAGTGATGGTTGGTTGACACATAAGAATATTAACCACAAGGTTATAAAAGAATTTTATTGACATCTAGTGAACTTCTTCTAGAGATCAACGACGACAATGGTGAATTTAAATCAATACAAGTACTAGTAGCCTTGACGGTAACATTGAATGAGTCCAATATGATAACTCTAATAAGGAAATTAAAGTGAAGCTCTTGATGGTCGGTAATGACCATTGATGATAGTAATGGTATAAAGAGAATTGTTGTGAGTAGTTACATACTATTGACTAAGGAAAGATACATATCAAAGTTAGTATGAAGGGATCCCTGTAAGAAGAACTAGAAGAGTAAGAAGAAACAGATGATTGTGAACATGTCCTATGCCTTAGCATTCCACACAAGTAGGACTGAGGGTGCTCATCCGAGAGAAGGTGGGATCAAATTGTCTAGATTGACAGAGGAAGCCCTTGTGATTAAAGATGGGACACAAAATAATTGGAATTATAGAAGCGGCAAAAACATAGAGTTTATGAGTTATAGCCTTGGTGAAATGTCCGATCGAGTTGTGAGGTGATTGTAGATGGGATCTACATGTTAGCAAAAACAGATATGAGAAAGAGTAAAGTTGAATGACTAAAGGTTGTTATATAGATCCGGTATCTCCCTAATAAGATGATTACCGAAAAGGGTATATATATATAAGAGTTAATTGAGAAATGGTGGTACTTCAATGAAAATTCAAGCTCAACTGATGATCAAAGTAATAAGACCAACCAACGTGGTCTGTAAGGCGTATACGAGGAAACTCAAAGGGAATTAACTACCCTACTGGTGGTAACGATTTAAAGAAGGTAAAATGACATGAGTATAAGGAAAATATCATGAATGCGATGCGGGGAATTTGATTTTTGAGAAAATCATATGCATCTAATACTTAGTATACAAAGGATACAGATGACTTTGTGGCATACAGTGACGCATCCAAGCTGGGCTTGGGGGTGTGTTTTGATGCAAAAGGGTAAGGTCATAGCCTATACGTCTCGGCAGTTGAAGACGTAATAGGAGAACTACCCCACACGACCTAGAGTTAGCTGCAGTAGTCTATACTCTTAAGATCTGGCGTCACTATCTCTATGAGGCGACATGTCAGATCTTCACAAACCATAAGAGTCGGAAATACATATTCACTCAGCGGGAGTTGAATAACTGCCAAAGGCATTGTCTAGAGTTGATCAAGGATTTCGACCTTGAGATTGCCTACCATCTCGGAAAGGTCAATGTATTTGCTGACGCTTCGAGTCGGAAGACGCCGCAGGAGAATGCAATAGCCGGTTGGCAGTACAACCACAATTGAAGAGAGACTTGGCTTGGTTAGAGATAGAGATTCAGTTTCCCGATACAGATAGTCAGTTGGCTACTTTGGAGTTACTTCCTGACCTGTTGGATGAGATCCGAAAAAAGTAAGAGACTTGTCCGACTTTGACCAGGATCCGAGACAGGATGTCTCGAGATGAGGCACCACAGTTCACTATTGGTGTTGATGGAGTGATGAGATGTCAGGACCGCGTTTGTGTGCTTTCGGACAGTGAGTTGAGACAGAGGATTCTAGGTGAGGTTCATGCTACTCCATACTCAGTTCATCCTGGTGCGAGTAAGATGTACAAGGATGTGAGGCGGTCCTTCTGGTAGGGTGGTTTGAAGCCCGATGTGGCTCGGTATGTAGCTCAGTGTGCGACCTGTCAGCATGTCAAGATTGAGCATCGCAGATCCGGAGGAGAGCTTCACCCGCTTCCAGTACCACAGTGGAAGTGGGAGGTTATATCTATGGATTTTGTCACAGGGTTGAGGCTCAATAGAGGTTTTCATGCTATTTGGGTAGTGGTAGACCGTATGACGAAGACCGCACGTTTCATTCCGATTAAGGAAACGTGGCCGGTAAGTCGTCTAGTTGAGGAGTTCACCAGGCACATTGTGAGATTTCATGGAGTAACGAGGACTATCGTCTCCGACAGAGATGGACGTTTCAGCTCGAGAATTTGGCAGCAGGTACATACTATTTTAGGGACGAGTCTCCACTTTACTACTACTTCACCCACAGACTGACGATCAGTCTGAGAGGACCATCCACATGTTAGAGGACATGTTGCGGGCTTCTGTACTAGATTGGGGACATGTTTGGCAAGATCATCTTCCACTGGTAGAGTTTTCGTACAATAATAGTTGGCAGGCGTCTATTGGGATGGCCCTTATGAAGCTTTGTACGGGCGGAGAGGTCGTACACTATTGTAATGGGATGAGCCCAACAAGGTTGATGGAGTAGCTCCAGATCAGATACAGGATGATATCGCTCGGATTTCCCGAGTCCGGGAGCGGATGTTAGCCGCTTAGAGTCGCCAGAAATCCTACGCCGACAAAAGGCGTCGACCCTTGGAGTTTAGGGTGGGTGCACAGGTGTGGTTGAGAGTGTCACCGATGAGAGGAGTCCGGCGTTTCGGCATTAAGGGGAAGCTGAGTCCCCGATATGTCAGACCTTTGAGATTTTGGAGAGAGTCATAGAGGTCGCCTACCGATTAGCACTACCACCGAGACTAGAGGGCGTCCATCCGGTCTTTCATGTATCTCAGCTGAGAGAGTACATTCCGGACCCGAGGCACGTCATCAGTCATGAGGATCTGATAGTTGAGCCTGACCATACCTTTGTGGAGTACCCAATAGCCTTCCTTGAGCGCAGTACTAGATATATGTGGTCCAAGGAGATACCGATGTTGAGGATCCAGTGGTCTAGACGAGGGGCCGATGAGGCTACCTGGGAGACGGAGGAGAGTATTAGGCGCAATTATCTTGAGTTCTTTGCGGGACTAGCCGCTACTTATGTATCGACGAGTTAGCACTCTATTGTTGTTGTTTGACATTTAGGAGTTTATATTGGATGGTGTGATTGTGGTTCTTTTTATATTGGATGGTGTGATTGTGTTTCCTTTTATGTGTTTCCTGTTTGGAAGTCGTTGGATTAGATACCTTACTCTAAGTTTCGGGACGAAACATATTTTAAGGGGGCACTGATGTAATATCCGAAAATTATTCCGGGGATTTCCGAGTCAAATAAAATTTTGACCCGTTGACCATTCCCACTTTATTTTAGTACTTCACCCTTCACAAATTTTATCATTTTATGTAGGACTTAATTCACATAAAATGATAAATTATACCAAACCCTAGTTCTTAATTAATTAGTTAACGACGACTTTTGACGAGACCATGACAAAGCGGTGACGAGGCCATGACCAAGCTGAGACGAGGTCACGGCGAATTCCGACAACATTTTGACAAAGCCAAGTCTTGACAACCTCAGCCTTTGTACCTCTATTACTTCCACCTCAGCGTCAGCCTTGTCCTGGCCCAAAACACAACCCACACCACTGGAGCAGGCGCTGGTAGCCCAGGGAGAAGATGGGCTAGCTGTTTCCTTGCCTCGCAACCCAAGAGCCCAGCTGTAGCGGCTGTTACAAAGGATTCATCTCCCCTATTAACTCCTTCTCTCTTCTATCTCAAGATCTCCCACGACCCCCCACCAGCAACGCCTTCCAATCCAACAGATCTCGTTTTCCAGTTGATCGAAGCCACTACACGCTCCAACGAGAACCAACGCATCACTAGAACCTTCCCTTCTACAACTACAACAACGAGACGGTCACGACCTGCTCGAGCCAGTAAGGCAACGAGGTGATCCTTCTTCCTTCTTCGATCTGTTATAGTGTCCAAACCGAACCCGCCTCATCTGATGTTTACCACAGAACGAGAAGTTCCAACGTCTGAAGTCGACGTGCGGTTGAGGGAGTCGATTTGTCTGGACCACGTCGCTAGCACTGAGTCCACTCCAGTCCCTCCTTTCCTCCGGGTAAGGCCAAACCTTCGATCTCTTTTCGTACTGTAATGATCAGGAATCTCACACTCTTTTTCTCCATGCTGGATGGATTTCTAGCCACTGCAGCGGTGCTACCGAACTGAACCAGCGACCCCGGAGGTGGTGGTGCCGATCGACGCCCTAAGCAGTGTGCCCTCTTCCCTTGTTGCAGTCCAGTAGGTGGCCTAACCCTCTGTCGCGAACCATTTACAGCGATTACCTTATCTGCGTGTTTTGGGAGGAATGGTTACATAAGCTGTAGACCTAAGTTGTTAGTTTATTTGGAATAAGTTGTAAACCATGGGTTTCGAACTGGGGACCTGCTAAGCATGATAAATAGGAGAGACTACTGGAAGAAAGACTCGAACCTAGGACCTTCTGCACACTCTATCATTCAGCTTCGACTTGCTGACTTTGGGACCTAATTTCTATAGCTTAAATAGAGAATCCACCGTTGAATATTTGATATGTCGTAGATGAATACATATAGTTTATTGTGTTAAAATTTGGGAGAAAGTTAACGGTCGGATTAGGTTTTATAAGGTTCCAAAGTAGAGTAGTTGGGTTGTTTTTACAACAGAAGGAAATTTGTTGACTAAGTATAGAAATTCTAGTTTTTTTTCCCAACTTTAGAGAATTATATAGGAGTTATGGTCTAGTATTTTTTAGAGATCTTTGCCCCTATATTTAGTATGCATATCATAGAAGATCTAGAGATTTATTTTGGAATTTAATACTTTTATCCGAGCCTCATATAGTAAGCCAAAGATGGACCTTAGCGACTTTTTATGAAAGTCAAGAATGTGTTTAACTCTTCTAAAACCATAACGAACTTCCTTTCTAGAGTGAGAGTGTGATTTTGAGTTCTAAAGAATAGTTTAGAACCTTGTTATAGAATTTTATAGAGTTTCGGGATCAGGGGTAAAATGGTCATTTACCCGTATAAGGGTACTTTGGTAATTTCTTTATGATCGATTATATATCTTAGAAGTTGGAGACTTCTAAGAAAGTGGGATACATTATTGATCCACGTGCCTTGTGTGACAGGCGTTTGAGTTTGTACGGTTGCGAACCGAGTTGAGAAATTGAGAGTTGAGATTTGATTCAGGTAAGTCCTCGCGACTTACTTAGCTGGTTTGTGGATATTAGTTGAGTGATAATAGTGGTGTGTGTACCATGGGTGTTATAATAGCAACTTGTTAGGACGATCGTCGTTATTATGTGTTAAGGCTCAAGTTTATTTATAACGGGCCGTGACATCACTACCCAGCTCTGCCAGGAGACTAAGAGGTTCTCTATACCCAGACCATACATGTATACGGTGAGATGCCTCGGATCCATTCCTGATGGGTACACGGGGGCGGAGGTGAGGTTTGGGAATCCCTCGTGCCACAAAATAAGTATCATTAGTAAGAGTGAATGACTTAAATGAAGATAATAAATGGATTTGTTTGAAAGCATGATGGGTGTTTATTATTGCTATGTGTGTGTGCTATTATTTTCTTCTAATGTTTAGATAGCTAACTAATGGTTGTTTTGTTGTGTTTTTAGATTTACCGCAGGTTAGAGCAGCAACTGAGTGATCCGGAAGTAGTGGTCAGCCGGGTCTTCGTACTCCTTAGAGTGGGGGTTGGGTTGTTGCTTTGTCGTTCTTTCCTTTTGTTAAGATAGTTAGTCTTTTCCCATTGTTTAAGTATTATAGGTTGTCAGACATTGTTGCATTCATCCGTTAAAAACACATCTTTATGAATTTTGGTTTTCTTATTTGTGTCTTGTTGCAAGATCCTAGTAATATTGTTGTCAAACTGAGGTCGGGACCCATTGTGAGGTCCTAACCAATAATATCCCGGGTTTTGAGAATCGGGGTGTGATAGCATGAATTATAGTCTATATTTTGGGGTTTGTTTGGACGTTTTATCTTTCATAATCTGCATGTTTGTATGTATATTATGTGATTTTACTACCATTTCATCTACCTTTGCGAGAATCGAGGTCTACACCTAGTTTTGTTGTAATCGTAGGTAAAATGGCACGTTTCGCATCAAAAAGGAGCAAAAGGAGTCATGAGTCATTTGGAGCTACATCCAGGGAGCATAGCCATGGATTAAAGATTTACTTTGGACCAGTTTTGAGAGATTTCACATTCAGTTGTGACTCACCTCGGTTGACCAGAGATTCATCTCGACCGAGGTGATCCAGAGACGCCGACTCGACCGAGGCGAACACCTAGGACGCGGCGAGAATATTTTATTCATGGATAAGATCTTTTAAAATTGGAAAGTGATCTTATATTTTTGGGCTTGGCTCCTGGAAGGAAGGAGATATGCAGAATCATATATTTTACCTATTTTTATGGGAAAATATCTTTCTAAGATATTTTATCTTTGGAGGGTTATTTTCCTATAAAAAGGGTTGGATTTCCACAAATCCAAGAGCCGGCTTACACCGAAAAATCACGCTATACCGTCGATCAGGGTTTATAGCAGCAGCAGCCTACTCCAGTTGGGAGAGATTCGAAGAACCTTTTTGAAGGTTGAAGGAAGATTGAAGTCTAAAGCTTTTATAGCTTTTTGGAGGGTTTTGTAAGATTGTCTTCAATTCCCTCACTTGTTGTCTTGTCTTGTTGGATTGCTATCCAAGGAACGCTTTTGTTGTGATATTTGATTCAGTTATTGAAGTCTTTTTATTAAATTCTTCTTGTTCAAATATTCACTTTCTTCCCATATACTTTAATACTGTGATAATGATGATGAGTGGCTAATTTCCTTGTGTGATTCTAGGGTGATTGGCTGAAGGTTGTGGGAAAAACAATGATAGAATAATCTTAGATTCCAGTAGGATCCTGAAAGTTCGAGTCTTTATCCTTAACCCTAAGCATCTCGCTCAGTCGATGAACATCTCGGTCGGGGTGGAAACTGGCTGACCGAGGTGACTTATCTGATCCATAACTGAGAGTTAAGTGTTAGAGTTTGCCAAATCCTATTCTTATTACACCTTCCCTGGTTCAAAGCAAGCTTAGGATGAGACTTACCCGGTAATTCCTTAGTTTGTATACCAACGATCATAAGTGTAGGTAATAAAGGTTTATCCTTTATTGGGGTTTGAGTGTGCTTCCATCCCATCTTTGTGAGTTAGCCTGCGACTTACCCGGTAAAGGTTGATTCTATTCCCTTAGATGGTGTGTTAGTTTGAGGATATAGTTCTTTATCTTGATTCCTTGAGAATTACCCGGTAATAGGAGTTACGGTTTAGGATTAATGAGTAGTGAGACTTACCCGGTGATCTACTCCACTTTAGTAACACCTTCCCCACGCAAATATCTCAGCTTTGTCCGCTTATCTATAGATCTTGAGTTGGAACCACAACTAGATGCTTTAATCCCTAGAATTGCATGTTTGCTTTATTGACTTCTTATTCATCTTTGATTGTGTTAATTGCTCTTGTGGTTAGTTTTCACGAAGCTTACCGTTATTGACTTTGTTTCACCGAGTCCCTGTGGTCGACCCTGGAATTTTCTTGCTTTTTACTACGATTGACCCGTACACTGCGGGTTCGCATCCTTGTTTTAAACTTAAGTCTAGGGTTATAAATTTAAAGCTTGCACACACCGTTTGGAGCGAACAGGGTGTTACAACATGGTATCAGAGCTCTAGGTTGGAAACAATGACACTTGAAATCTTCTGAAAGACCGAATAAGTACTTAAGTAGAACCCGAAAAGGGATATGAGTTTTAAAAAGAACTTTTGGTTTCCAAATGCATGCATAGACTGGTTGGGGGATAGAAAAGTACGGCTGACCACCACTACTACCGCAGATCTCAGTATGCTTAATATGGACTTTAGGTTTTACTTTAGTTGGACTTATTAGGTTGATTATAAAGATATGTAGTATAAATAAATATATGCCGAAGATTAGTAGAAATTGTAGTTATGTTATGTCCTTAACGGAGATAACATAATGAGTTTCTCACCCCTTTGACACATCTAAATAGATTTTGAAGGGTGTCAACTTGAGGATTAGTATGCACATCTTATGTGCATTAGGGTAGACGAACGGCGGACAAGTCCTTCGAGCTTGTTGAGGAACGTCGAGACGGAAAAGTGAAGACTAAAAGACAACACCAACTACAATAACAAGAAGGGAATTCCGAGTCAGCTCCATAGGATCAAATGAAGAATATACATGAGTGTAGTTCCGGAAACGAGTTGGATGACCGACAAGTATACCAATTGAAAGAGACACCCCATAGGTTCTTTCAAGATGGTGTAAAGCAACATTACAAACAAAAGGGATGCCTTCAGAAAAACAAATAGGCATGAAGGTCAAGGTGGAAGATAGTAGCAATCCAGACAAAAGGCATTGAATCTAAGCTTACTGACGGACCACAAGGTGAAAGTTTGAAGCTAGAAGCAGAGCGGAATATGATCACTCTCGACAAGCTACTTTCCACTACAATCACGATGGGAAACCGAGACAATCATAAGAGTAGGAGTCAAGATAAGATACATTGCCCATCCCGATACGAAGAATTAAAGAGCCGCAAAACGAAAGCTTACAGGTTGCTAGAAAAGGGAAGACATATTTCACCAACATGGAAGTGGTGTGACCTCCTAGAACACACAAGAAATACAACAAGGATAGGGATACAACAAAAACCGAATTTCTATAAAGGCGGAAGTACAAGCAGCACCCCAAGGAAGGAAGGTGTAGGAGAATGGTCTTGATGAAAAAGAGGGTCTCAATTAACTTCCCACTCACGAAGGGATTTAAATTAATAACACTAGCGGGTCATAACAGAGAACTGCAAGTGGACACTAACTCAGGTAAAAAGAATCATAGAGAAATGCCTGCAAGTTACCGTAGAAGAATTGATAAGCCCGTTGACGGAAGATGAAAATACAACTAGACTCGTAAGAGTATAGTGCTCTTATAAGAGTGTAATAATTTGTAGAAGGAGCTAAAGGAGTATAAATAGAAGATAATTATTTTCACTTCGTACATCAAACCTCAAAAGAGATAGAAGAAAAGTAAGTCTACGATCTTATAGAAGGTCAACTACAGACTACTGGGTAACAACAAAGAATTTACACGTGTAGCTAACTAGTGATGGTTGGTTGACACATAAGAATATTAACCACAAGGTTATAGAAGAATTTTATCGACATCTAGTGAACTTCTTCCAGAGATCAACGACGACAATGGTGAATTTAAATCAATACAAGTACTAGTAGCCTTGACGGTAATATTGAATGAGTCAAATATGATAACTCTAATAAGGAAATTAAAGAGAAGCTCTTGACGGTCGGTAATGACCATTGATGATAGTAATGGTGTAAAGAGAATTGTTGTGAGTAGTTACATACTACTGACTAAGGAAAGATACATATCAAAGTTAGTATGAAGGGATCCCTGTAAGAAGAACTAGAAGAGTAAGAAGAAACAGATGATTGTGAATATGTCCTATTCCTTAGAATTCCACACAAGTAGGACTGAGGGTGCAACTCCGAGAGAAGGTGGGATCAAACTGTCTAGATTGATAGAGGAAGCTACTACGCTAAGAACGTGACACGCACAAGTCTTAAATTTATAACTCGATATATTTCTCTTAACTCCTATCGAACCCGCAGTGTACGGGACGTTTTGTAGTAGGGATAGTATTCCGAGGTCGAACACAAAGACTGAGGTGAGATTGAATCGATTAGTGACTAAGTTTAGTGAAGATCTAGGCTAAGAAAAGAGGAAGGAATAAAGAAATGAAAATCTCAATGTTTTTGATTTGGTTTTTAGGTGATCAATCAAAGATCACAAATCATGCAAAATAAACAATCAATCAAGCTAACACCGCAAATAAACAAGCAAATACGAAATATATAATCAAGAGGAGAAAAGAGGATTCTAGGGGTCGGAAATTCCGGTTATGGCATAGGACTCAAGCTATCTAATCATTCCTTGGATTAACTATAGTATGTTGGGAGTGAGTGTTTCTAAATTGGGATCAATCACCGGGTAGGTCTCATGGTCCACTAGTCCGTTCCTAAGGTCTCATCACCGGGTAAGTCTCAAAGAGCCTAAGGATAGGAATTCTACACAAACCAGATGGTATTCTAAGGATCTAACCTCTCTTTACCGGGTAAGTCTCGGAAAGGCAAGTCCTAAACACCTATCCTAGCACACTCAGTCCAATAGCGGCTTGTGAGGCTCACTACTACCTAGAGTTTGTCATCTTCGGTATCTAAGAGTAAGAATTACCGGG
Organism: Fagopyrum homotropicum; assembly: GCA_033239125.1. Classification (NCBI taxonomy): domain Eukaryota; kingdom Viridiplantae; phylum Streptophyta; class Magnoliopsida; order Caryophyllales; family Polygonaceae; genus Fagopyrum; species Fagopyrum homotropicum. The sequence continues at coordinate 12,055,097 of BSWB01000001.1, forward strand.
TAGGTCTCTTCTAACACTTAGTTTGCTAACACTAGGTCACCCTAGGATAGATTTAACTCAACAAACACTAGGATTTCAACAATCTAACAACCTAACACTTGGATTTATCATTACAAGCAAATTGATCAAAAACACGGGGTGTTCAACAAGGTCCACGGCCGTGGTTTGTCTAGAATAATCCTTGGTTTCTAACAGTGACTAGGTTCAGTCAAACGAATCATCCAAGCATACATTTAAGTCTATTATATCATAGTCCAAGCCATAACCATCCTTTCCTTACCCTAGAATCGCATCTATTTAGCCAACAACATACATCATCACAATCGAAATCATCAAGTATAAAATCATGGCTTCCATTTGCAAGATAATGAAGAGAAAGACATAAACAAGTAAAACAAAGTGAACCAAGCTGAATATGAGATTTAGAAAGACTTACAACCCTTCAAAAGAAGGTTCAATCGATTCTTACAACCCAAGAAAACGATTCCGACAATCTTTGTTCGCTCCAAACGGTGTGTGCAAGCTTTAAATTTATAACCCTAGACTTAAGCTTAAAACAAGGATGCGAACCCGCAGTGTACGGGTCAATCGTAGTAAAAGCAAGGAATTCCAGGGGTCGATCACAAGGACTCGGTGAAACAAAGTCGATAACGGTAAGGTTCGTAAATACTAACCACAAGAGCAATTAACACAATCAAAGATGAATAAGAAGTCAATAAAGCAAACATGCAATTCTAGGGATTAAAGCATCTAGTTGTGGTTCCAACTCAAAATCTAAAGATAAGAGGACAAAGCTGAGGTTTTTGCATGGGGAAGGTGTTACTAAAGTGTAGTAGATCACCGGGTAAGTCTCACTACACACTAATCCAAAACCGTAACTCCTATTATCGGGTAAGTCTCAAGGAATCAAGATAAAGAACTATAACCTCAAACTAACACACCATCTAAGGGGATAGAATCAACCTTTACCGGGTAAGTCTCAGGCTAACTCACAAAGATGGGATGGAAGCAGACTCAAACCCCAATAAAGGATAAACCTTTATTACCTACACTTATGATCGTTGGTACACAAACTAAGGAATTACCGGGTAAGTCTCATCCTAAGCTTGCATTGAACCAAGAAAGGTGTAATAAGAATAGGATTTGGCAAACTCTAACACTTAACTCTCAGTTAAGGATCGGATAAGTCACCTCGGTCAGCCAAATTCCACCCCGGCCGAGATGTTCATCGACTGAGCGAGATGCTTAGGGTTAAGGTTAAAGACTAGAACTTTCAGGGTCCTACTGGAATCTAAGGTTATTCTATCATTGTTTTTGCCACAACCTTCAACCAATCACCCTAGAATCACACAAAGAAATTAGCCACTCATCATCATTATGAAAGTATTAATCAAATATATGGGAAGAAGGTGAATATTTGAACAAGAAGAATTTAATGAAAAGACTTCAATAACTGAATCAAATATCACAACAAAAGCGTTCCTTGGATAGCAATCCAACAAGACAAGACAACTAGGAAGGGAATTAAAGACAATCTTACAAAACCCTCCAAAAGCTAATATCTTCAATCTTCCTTCAACCTTCAAAAAGGTTCTTCAAATCTCCAAATTGGAGTATGGCTGCTGCGTGTTTCCCAACTGAATGCGGATTTTTCTGTGTATGCGGGTTGTAAGCGAGATGTTGGATTTATGGAAATCCAACCCTTTTTATAGGAAAATAACCCTCCAAAGATAAGATATCTTAGAAAGATCTTTTCCCATAAAAATAGGTAAAATATAAGATCTTCTTCCTTCTAGGAGCCAAGCCCAAAAATATAAGATCACTTTCCAAAGATAAAAGATCTCAGCCAAGAATAAAATATTCTCGCCGCGTCCTAGGTATTCGCCTCGGTCAAGTCGGCTTCTCTGGATCACCTCGGTCGAGATGAATCTATGATCAACCGAGGTGAGTCACAACTGAATGTGAAATCTCTCAAAACTGGTCCAAAGTAAATCTTTAATCCATGGGTATGCTTTCTGGATGGTTCCTTATGCTCCTCAATGTAGCTCCAATGACTCATAACTCCTTTTGCTCCTTTTTTAGGCAAAACGTGCCATCTTACCTACGATTACAACAAAACTAGGTGTAGACCTCGATTCTCGCAAAGGTAGATGAAATGGTAATATAATCACATAATATACACACAAACATGCAGATTATGAAAGATAAAACGTCCAAACAAACCCCAAAATATAGACTATAATTCATGCTATCAAAATACCCCATACTTAGCCTTTGCTTGTCCCCAAGAAAGTTCCGCATATAGAAGACAAGATAGAATGGATTATAGGTCATGAAAATCAATGAAAAGTCTTTCAAAAATATTTTTATGATGTGCAACAATCATAGATCACTCTAAGAGAATACTTCATGGAATTTAAAATCAATGTATGATCAAAACATTTTATAAATATAGAAAAGTTGTTCATCTTTGCATAAAACCATAGAATGCATAATAAGTCGTAATTATCAAAATTAATCATGTATAATACAGTTTAAACCACTAAGTCAGTCAACAAGTTCAAGGTCTCAAGGGCTTCCCAAAAGAAAGGTCAAGAAACGTGTAGGGTAGGGATGTATGTAAGGTAATGTGGTGCTAGAATCCGGGAAAAGGATGAACTTCACTTTCACTTTGACTTGCAACATCTTCCACCAATAAGCTTTGCTTATTTCACACTTTTTTTCTTTACTTTACTTTTTGGGATGCATGGACAGAGGTGCACGATAACCGAAGCCTAGGAGATCCGCAATCATCAATTTCTCGAGATGCATCAAACCCTTGATGCACATACCATGACCCGTTAGGAATATCGCTCAATCCGACTTTGGCAAGACACAAACACCCGGCTATGTGAATGGTGCCGAGTTACTCATCTTCATGATTGACTTCCCCAAACCTATTATTGCTTTCTAACACTTTTACTTCTAGCCAACTTCTCGACTTTAACTTCACTTGCTTTCACCACTTCGCTTGCTTCCAAATTCCCGGATAGGTAAAGGGAGGCAAAATGTATATGAGGGGCTAAGCATGATCAAGAAGAAAAAGAGAGAAGAATGAATTGCCTTGGTCTTTCCAGGAAGAAAGTGAGAGAACTCATAATGTGGTGTCAACCTTCAAATCCAACATAATTTAGATAAAAACAAAGTATTAAACATGCCAATAATTTCAAACAAAGCATTTAGCAACTTAAACATATTATAAAACCTTTCAAACACATAAAGAATTTAAAACCAGTCAGTAAGCAAGATCTTCACTGAGATCATATCCGCATAAGTAACACAAAAATCGTTTTCGAAAACTCTCAGTTAACCCACCTCGGTCGAGGTGTTCTTGGTTCAACCGAGGTGAAACGCCTCGTTTGGCCAAGATTGACTCGGTCGAGGTCAAAAAAATTTTTTAAAACCATTTTTTTTAAGTTTCGACGTTTTTCTCAATCAAATAACCTGTAAATATGCATGCAATCTCAGATAAACACATAAAAGCAAACTGAAGCATAAACATGAAATATCCGATAAAGTGTGAGTCATACATCAAAGTCATCAAATAAGTACATCAAATACTCCATACTTGGGACACACTGTCCCAGTGGGTCAAAATAAGTCTAAAGATAAGAGTACTCACCGGATAAATAGCTAAACTGCATAAAAATATAATAAAGAAAATCCTGCAGCTCATCAGTAGTCGCGATCCGGTGGTGGTGGTGGTGGCACGTACGGATACTGGGTCGGGTCGAACGTATAGCCCATGACGTGCTCGAACTCGATCTGGGCCATCATATGCTGATAATGCTGCCGCTCCTGCATCTCGCGGATAACCAGCGACAAAGCAGCATATGAATCAATAACCTGATCCGTCAAGTCATCGATCCGTATGTGAGCATCTGGATCCCTCACTCTGCGCCTCCTGCGTCTAAGCGGCTTGGCAGCCGCCACCATCGTACAAGTGTTCGCTCCAAACGGTGTGTGCAAGCTTTAAATTTATAACCCTAGACTTAAGCTTAAAACAAGGATGCGAACCCGCAGTGTACGGGTCAATCGTAGTAAAAGCAAGAAAATTCCAGGGGTCGATCACAGGGACTCGGTGAAACAGAGTCAATACGGTGTGCTAATGTTAATACTAACCACAAGAGCGATTTAACACAATCAAAGATGAATAAGATGTCAAATAAAGCAAACATGCAATTCTAGGGATTAAGGCATCTAGTTGTGGTTCCAACTCAAGATCTGTAGATAAGCGGACAAAGCTGAGATTTTTGCGTGGGGAAGGTGTTTCTAAAGTGGAGTAGATCACCGGGTAAGTCTCACTACACACTAATCCTAAACCGTAACTCCTATTACCGGGTAAGTCTCAAGGAATCAAGATAAAGAACTATAACCTCAAACTAACATACCATCTAAGGGAATAGAATCAACCTTTACCGGGTAAGTCTCAGGCTAACTCACAAAGATGGGATGGAAGCACACTCAAACCCCAATAAAGGCTGAACCTTTATTACCTACACTTATGATCGTTGGTATACAAACTAAGGAATTACCGGGTAAGTCTCATCCTAAGCTTGAATTGAACCAGGAAAGGTGTAATAAGAATAGGATTTGGCAAACTCCAACACTTAACTCTCAGTTTAAGGTCGGATAAGTCACCTCGGTCAGAAGAATTCCACCCCGGCCGAGATGTTCATCAACCGAACGAGATGCTTAGGGTTAAGGTTAAAGACTCGAACTTTCAGGATCCTACTGAAATCTAAGATTATTCTATCATTGTTTTTCCCACAACCTTCAGCCAATCACCCTAGAATCACACAAGGAAATTAGCCACTCATCATCATTATGAAAGTATTAAATGTAAGGGAAGAAGGTAAATATTTGAACAAAGAAGAATTTAATGAAAAGACTTCAATAACTGAATCAAATATCACAACAAGGCGTTCCTTGGATAATAATCCAAAAAGACAAGACAACAATTGAGGGAATTGAAGACAATCTTACAAAACCCTTCAATAAAGCTATAAAAGCTATGGACTTCAATCTTCCTTCAACCTTCAAAAAGGTTCTTCAACTCTCTCCCAAATTGGGGTATGCGGCTGCTGCGTCTTTTTCGGTGTAGGCGGATGTTCGTGTATGCGGGGGTCTGAATTGTGGGAAATCCGACCATTTTTATAGGAAAATATCCCTCCAAAGATAATAAATCTTAAGAAGATATTATCCCATAAATATAGGTAAAATATATATTCTGCATATCTCCTTCCTTCCAGAAGCCAAGCCCAGAAATATAAGATCACTTTCCAAATTTAAAAGATCTCTTCCAAGAATAAAATATTCTCGCCGCGTCCTAGGTATTCGCCTCGGTCGAGTCGGCGTCCCTGGATCACCTCGGTCGAGATGAATCTCTGGTCAACCGAGGTGAGTCTCAACTGGATGTGAAATCTCTCGAATCTGCTCCAAAGTGGATCTTCAATCCATGGCTATGCTTCCTGGATGTAGCTCCAAATGACTCATGACTCCTTTTGCTCCTTTTTGATGCAAAACGTACCATATTACCTGCAATTACAACGAAACTAGGTGTAGACCTCGATTCTCGCAAAGGTAGATGAAATGGTAGTAAAATCACATAATGTATATACAAACATACAGATTATGAAAGATAAAACGTCCAAACAAACCCCAAAAACTAGACTATAATTCATGCTATCAACAAGCACTGAGGTCCATGTCCTGATAAGCAGCTATGTGGGGGACAAGACCTCCGCAGCAAATGTCTCCCTTTGCCATGGCCTTGATCTTGTGCAGATCCTCTGTCAACATCAAGCCAAAGTCCGGGAAACCCCCAGTAACCATGCAGTATAAACTGAAAAGCTCGCCCTGTCGGATCTTCTGGGGCGTCTCAGTACGCGCCAGAAGTGTCTCGCTGAATATCCGGTGGGCTAACCTAAAGGCTAGGTGGAAGATGACTTTCTCCCTGGAATCTCCAGGGCGCCATCTATCTGCATGCTCTACAACATGGGCAATCTGCCCCCAGAACTCCCTAGCTACTGATCGGGATGGGAAAAACAATGGCGGTGGGCTGCGGAAAGCCGAAAATATCTCTCCAATACTCGAGTGGCACTAAGAAGTTCCGGTTCATCAACCGGTACTTCACAGACTGCTCTATGGGAAGGTAGGTGAAGGAGCTAACGAACTCTAGGGTCGGCTCCAAGTAGGCTGGGGCTCGGATCTCAGTAAACTGATCCAGCCCAACTGTAGTAATCATCCTCCTAAGGTCTCCATCTACCCTTAGGCAATCAAAAGCGGACAGGTCTAGGAAACGTGGTGCAATCACTGGACGGCCAGAAATACGGTCATAATCTACCCGGTGTCGCTCATGGATCACCGGGCAGTAAGGTCGGGAAGAAGAGGAAGAAGGGGAAGGTGAGGATCTATCTCTGAGGGCGAGGCGGCGTTCAGAACTCATTTTCAATTCAGTTACTGTCAGATCACCTCGGTCACTGACAACTCTCAGGAATCACCTCGGCCGAGGCACAGCTCGACTGGACCGAGGCGGCGAACTGGATCTAATTTCCTCAAAAATTTCAGTTCTTTTCCCCCAAAAATCACTACAACTGCTTCCTATGGGGTACTTAAGCCTTTCCTTAGCAGATGCAAGGGAAACCAAAGCCCAAATCGAAGCGAATAAACGAGTTAGGGTTCGGTTTCGTTTTTACCTCATTTCGGCCGAATCGTTCGATTTCTTCGCACATCTGTACTTGCAATGGGATCCTCTATGCCTTAATCGCAGTTTGGAAGCGGAAATCTTCGAAAACGAGCAAGAATCGAAGAAGCGAGGTGAGAGAGCGCCGCGGTCGAGTCGAAATAGGTAAAAAGTGAAAAAAAAGAAAATTTTCCCCTTTTATACTGTTTCTGGAACTGGTGTCACCTCGGTCGAGATGGTCTCGACTGGACCGAGGTGGTTCTGCAGAAACCCTAGTCGCCTCGGTTGCTCAAGAATCAACTCGGTCGAGGTGGCCTCGACTAGACCGAGGTGTCTCAGTCAAACTTCGTCTTTTCGAATTCTCAAACTTCTGTTCTTCCAGTTATGCTCCTGATTGGTTCTCCTTCCGTAGCTGTAACCTGTTATCTGTCTAGGACGCCAAAAACAAACAAAACAAAGCAAAAGCAAACTATCTAAGCTAAACTAGAAAAAGGGAAAAGAAAGCAATACCTTGGGTTGCCTCCCAAGAAGCGCTTGATTTAAGGTCGCTAGCTGGACCATAATACATCTCTATATGTGATGGGAGGTGCCCTCACCCCATACTTCACTTCCATCGTGGGGTGAAGTAAGGAAGTCTATCCATTGCTCCAGCAAGTGTAAGTACTCATCGGGGAATGAATCGTCTATGGGTGGATCATCCGTCTTGCGGGAAGATTCCGGTAGCCGGCTGAGGTGATCCGCAACGGAGTTCTCGGATCCCTTCTTATCGTGGATCTCTAAGTCAAACTCTTGAAGCAAGAGAATCCATCGAATAAGGCGTGGCTTGGCATCTTTCTTAGCAAGCAAGTAACGGATGGCAGCATGGTCGGTGTAGACAATGACTTTCGCCCCTACTAAATAGGAACGAAACTTCTCGAAAGCATATACAACCGCCAACAACTCCTTCTCAGTGGTAGCGTAGTTGCGCTGGGCTACATCTAGCGTCTTGCTAGCATAGTAAATGGCGGTGGTCCGGCCATCCTTCTTTTGTCCAAGCACCGCTCCTACGGCTACATCACTAGCATCACACATGACCTCAAAGGGCAAGGTCCAATCAGGAGGTTGGATAATGGGAGCGGAGATCAACGCTTCCTTAATCCTGTAAAAAGCATCAAGACACTCCTGCGAAAACTCAAAAACAACATCTTTATTCAAGAGGTTAGTTAGAGGTTTGGAAATCTTAGAGAAGTCCTTGATGAATCTCCTGTAGAAACCTGCATGCCCGAGAAAACTCCTCACTCCCTTAACAGAACAAGGAGGAGGGAGTTTCTCAATAGTCTCGATCTTAGCTCGATCGACCTCAATACCTCGATTAGAAACGAGGTGTCCTAGTACAATGCCTTCATTAACCATAAAATGACACTTCTCCCAATTCAGAACAAGGTTAGTGTCTTCACATCTTTTAAGCACTAGAGAAAGGTTAGATAGGCAATCATCAAAAGAGGAACCATATACAGAGAAATCATCCATGAATACCTCCATGATCTCCTCTATGTACTCGGAGAAGATAGCCATCATGCATCGCTGGAAGGTAGCGGGTGCATTACACTGTCCGAATGGCATCCTCCTATAAGCAAATGTCCCCCATGGACAAGTGAAAGTGGTCTTCTCCTAATCATCCGGATGGATAGGAATCTGAAGAATCCACTATAACCGTCTAAGTAGCAAAAGTGTGAATGTTGGGCAAACCGCTCGAGCATCTGATCGATGAAGGAAAGTGGAAAATGGTCCTTCCGTGTGGCCGTGTTCAGCTTCCTATAATCGATGCAAACCCTCCAGCCCGTAACGGTCCTAGTTGGGATCAACTCGTTGTTCTTATTCGTCACAACGGTCATCCCTCCTTTCTTCGGAACGACATGCACCGGGCTAACCCACTTGCTGTCCGAGATAGGATAAATAATACCTGCATCCAACAACTTAAGAATTTCCTTCTTCACAACCTCTTTCATGATCGGATTTAACCGTCTTTGAGGTTCCCGTGAAGTCTTATGATTGTCCTCCATTAGAATTCTATGCATGCAGAACGAAGGTTTAATGCCAATAAGATCATCCGTGGTATAACCTATAGCCTTTCGATGCTTTCTTAGAACATGCATTAACTTAGACAATTCAGATTCGGAAAGGGAAGCACTAACAATAACGGGATAAGTGGAATCCGGCCCAAGAAAGACATACCTCAAGGTACTAGGGAGTTGTTTAAGCTCCACAACTGGGGGTGTTTTCTGAGGGGGATCCTTGCTTCCTCCTTCCAGTGGAGTAGATCCAGAAACTGGACTTTCGGAAGTCTCAGTTGAAGTTGTTTCGCCATCGACCTCGCTCGAGGCGCAGAGGCGTTGACCGAAATGTTCTTCAGTCGCCTCGCTCAGTCCAGAAAGTGCCTCGGTCGAGGTACTACAACTGGAACCGAAACTGGAGATCTTCGTCTCCTGGATTAGCTTCTCAGTTTTTGCTCTTGGATCCTCTTCCAGTGCCTTCAAGCTCCGTATATCTGCATCACAAGAAGCATCTATACCTTCCTTCATTAAACTGAAGCTAATAACTCTTTCGAGTGGATCGTTAATAAGGATAGAGCTCACCAATTCTCTTGATTCTTCTTCATCGTAGATGTTGAAGATATCATCAGTTAGCTGCTCCCCTTTCATGGCTGCAAGTAGTGCGAACTCCACCTCATCCCACCAACGTTGAATTTCAACTTGGCGTTCTTGCAATCAACGTTGCAACCCGAAGTTGCTAAAAATGGCCTCCCGAGAATAATAGGAACAGGATAATCTGCGGGAATGTCAAGTACAACAAAATCTATAGGTAGATAGAAATTACCTAACTTGACCGGAACGTCCTCCAAGATGCCCACGGGATGGGTAATGGAGCGATCCGCCATATAAAGTCGAATCTTGACCGGCTTGGGCTCTCCAAGTCCGATCTTCACACATAGTTCCAGCGGAATGATACTCACGCTGGCTCCTAGATCACAAAGGGCTTCACAAGTGACATCCCCAACTTGAATGGGAATGCAAAATGAGCCAGGATCTCTTAACTTAGGTGGCATCTTCTCCTTCATGATTTGTATGAGCTCCGAGGATTTAGATGTCATCCTAACTTCACCAACGTCTTCCAGTTTCCTCTTCCTTGAAAGGATCTCCTTTAAGAACTTTCCATAGGTGGGGATTCCTAGAATGGCATCAAGGAAAGGAATGTTAATATGCAGCTTATTCATCAAGTCAAGAAACTTACAAAAGTGCTTGTCTAGATGTGCTCTGGCCCTTGACTGGGGGAATGGAAGTGGTGGTTTGTATGCAGGAGGTGGAATATAAACTTCAGTTTTCCCCTCCGCTTTCTGTGGTTCCACCTCGGTTGGCATCTCGGTCGAAGTGTTTTTCGACTGCACCTGGACCGAGGTGGTCTTCGTCGGTACTGGCACCGACCGAGGCACTGGATCTGCAGTTTTCAGTCCACTCCTCGTAGTTATGGCCATGATCTGGCCCTTAGGGTTGCTTTCCGTCTTTGCTGGAAGCTTCCCTGAATCTCTTGGCGCTTCATTCGCCCTACTCGCAAGTTGTTGTTCGACGGACTTTTGGGCCCTCGAAAATGAAGTCATAGAAGTCTCCATAGCACTAAGCTTGATCAAGATAGCCTCCAGAACTGCGTCTTTCTTTTCCGGCTGAGACGAACTTGATCCTCGCCCCTGGCTCTTTAATGGAGTAGAAGAAGAAGAAGGAGAAGAGAGGAAAGGGTTAAAGGAATTATTAGAGTTGGAGTTAGAATAATTGTTACCAGGATTCTGGTTGTTTTGATTGTTCGTCCTCCAATTGTTGCTATTGGACCCTCTATTGTTGTTGTTGTAGTTGTTGTTCCGGGAACCGTTGTTGTTGTTACGGTATCCATTGTTGTTGTTCCTTTGTCCTTGCTCTTCCTTCTTGGTTTGAGCAACCAAGAGTTCCTTCAATTGCTTCACGTCATTGTTCAAAGACGTGAGTTGATTGTTGTTGGGCTGAGTTTCTTGGAAGTTAACTCTTTTAACTCCACCTTCAGCTCCTTGGTGGGTGTACTTCTCCATATGCAAGGCTTGCTTCTCTATAAAGTCCCAAGCCTCGTCAATCGCCATATCCATGAAGGTACCGGCGGAGAGTAGTTGGAGATTGAACTGGGTGCTTCCGTCCAGTCCCTTGAAGTAAATCTCCAATAACTCTAACTTTGGAATCCCGTGATGTGGGCAATCCAAAAGAATGTCCTTGAACCGCTCCCATGACTTGGACAAGCTCTCCTTGTCCTTCATAATGAAAGCATTAATCTTCCCTCTCATTTCAGCTGTCTTTGAGGGGGGAAAGAACTTGGTCAAGAACTCCGTAGACATTTCCTTCCACGTGCTAATTTTTCCTGGAGGAAGAGATTGATACCAAGTAAGAGCTCTATCTTTTAAAGAAAAGTAAAAAGGTCTTAGCTTGTAGTTGTTGTTTTCAATTCTTGGAGGTCTCAAGGTTTCCATCAAGATCTCATAGTTTTGGAGATGTTGGTGTGGTGATTCCTTCTCCATCCCTCCGAATTGGCATTGGCGAATCATGGATAGAACCTGCGGTCGAAGTTCGTAGTCATGGTCCGCTGGATCTCCTAGGTTGACTCCTGGACGCCTCAGTTGTTGATTAGGGTCCATCCTTTGACCTAGGGTTTGTGGAATTCCTGCAAGAAGAACATCTCGGACTGGCATCCGAGGTGGAAGTATCTCGGCCGGGGCGTCAGGTACTGGGACCTGCCTCGGTCGAGGGTCAGCAACTGGGACCTGCCTTGGTCCAGCATCGGGAACTAGGTCTTCCCTCGGTCGAAGTAGAATCTAGTCTCGTATGACGGCCATTTCTGCTTCGATCGCTTCAGTTTTGGTGCGAGTTTCTTCCTTCTCTCGCCTTAGTTCTTCCCTGCTGAGGCGTAGCAGCTCTAACGCCTCTTTCAACTCGGCCTCAAGATCGCGGTTGTCTTGTTGGGCCATCTTCGCTTCTCTTAAGCGTCGCTTGTATGTCTTTTCTGGTTCGGGATCGTAAGGAACGATTTCCTTCCCAGTGCGGGTTCTTCGCATATACCTAAGAAAGAACCTGCAAAAGTCACTCAAGTAGAGTGGTTAGTAGACACGGGGGCAAGCGCCCCAAGAGCAAACCGTACCGGCTCGGTCTAGACCAAGTCCCCGGCAACGGCGCCAAAAACTTGTTCGCTCCAAACGGTGTGTGCAAGCTTTAAATTTATAACCCTAGACTTAAGCTTAAAACAAGGATGCGAACCCGCAGTGTACGGGTCAATCGTAGTAAAAGCAAGGAATTCCAGGGGTCGATCACAGGGACTCGGTGAAACAAAGTCGATAACGGTAAGCTTCGTAAATACTAACCACAAGAGCAATTAACACAATCAAAGATGAATAAGAAGTCAATAAAGCAAACATGCAATTCTAGGGATTAAAGCATCTAGTTGTGGTTCCAACTCAAGATCTAAAGATAAGCGGACAAAGCTGAGGTTTTTGCATGGGGAAGGTGTTACTAAAGTGGAGTAGATCACCCGGTAAGTCTCACTACACACTAATCCAAAACCGTAACTCCTATTACCGGGTAAGTCTCAAGGAATCAAGATAAAGAACTATAACCTCAAACTAACACACCATCTAAGGGGATAGAATCAACCTTTACCGGGTAAGTCTCAGGCTAACTCACAAAGATGGGTTGAAAGCACACTCAAACCCCAATAAAGGATAAACCTTTATTACCTACACTTATGATCGTTGGTACACAAACTAAGGAATTACCGGGTAAGTCTCATGTTCGCTCCAAACGGTGTGTGCAAGCTTTAAATTTATAACCCTAGACTTAAGCTTAAAACAAGGATGCGAACCCGCAGTGTACGGGTCAATCGTAGTAAAAGCAAGAAAATTCCAGGGGTCGATCACAGGGACTCGGTGAAACAAAGTCAATACGGTGTGCTATATCAATTCTAACCACAAAAGCAATTAACACAATCAAAGATGAATAAAAAGTCAATAGAGCAAACATGCAATTCTAGGGATTAAAGCATCTAGTTGTGGTTCCAACTCAAGATCTATAGATAAGCGGACAAAGCTGAGATTTTTGCGTGGGGAAGGTGTTACTAAAGTGGAGTAGATCACCGGGTAAGTCTCACTACACACTAATCCTAAATCGTAACTCCTATTACCGGGTAAGTCTCAAGGAATCAAGATAAAGAATTATAACCTCAAACTAACATACCATCTAAGGGAATAGAATCAACCTTTACCGGGTAAGTCTCAGGCTAACTCACAAAGATGGGATGGAAGCACACTCAAACCCCAATAAAGGATAAACCTTTATTACCTACACTTATGATCGTTTGTACACAAACTAAGGAATTACCGGGTAAGTCTCATCCTAAGCTTGCTTTGAACCAGGAAAGGTGTAATAAGAATAGGATTTAGCAAACTCTAACACTTAACTCTCAGTTTTAGGTCGGATAAGTCACCTCGGACAGAAGAATTCCACCCCGGCCGAGATGTTCTTCAACCGAACGAGATGCTTAGGGTTGAGGTTAAAGACTCGAACTTTCAGGATCCTACTGGAATCTAAGATTATTCTATCATTGTTTTTCCCACAACCTTCATCCAATCACCCTAGAATCACACAAGGAAATTAGCCACTCATCATCATAATGAAGGTATTAAAATATATGGGAAGAAGGTGAATATTTGAACAAAGAAGAATTTAATGAAAAGACTTCAATAACTGAATCAAATATCACAACAAAGCGTTCCTTGGATAACAATCCAAAAAGATAAGACAACAATTGAGGGAATTGAAGACAATCTTACAAAACCCTTCAATAAAGCTATAAAAGCTATGGACTTCAATCTTCCTTCAACCTTCAAAAAGGTTCTTCAATTCTCCCAACTTGGAGAAGGCTGCTGCTGCTGCGTGATTCTTGCGGGATCTAAGCACGATCGGATTTGTGGAAAATCCAACCCTTTTTATAGGAAAATAACCCTCCAAAGATAATAAATCTTAGAAAGATATTCTCCCATAAATATAGGTAAAATATATGATTCTGCATATCTCCTTCCTTCCAGGAGCCAGGCCCAAAAATATAAGATCACTTTCCAATTTTAAAAGATCTCTTCCAAGAATAAAATATTCTCGCCGCGTCCTAGGTGTTCGCCTCGGTCGAGTCGGCGTCTCTGGATCACCTCGGTCTAGGTAAATCTGTGGTCAACCGAGGTGACTCACAACTGAATGTGAAATCTCTCAAAACTGGTCCAAAGTAAATCTTTAATCCATGGCTATGCTCCCTGGATATAGCTCCAAATGACTCATGACTCCTTTTGCTCCTTTTTGATGCAAAACGTACCATATTACCTGCAATTACAACGAAACTAGGTGTAGACCTCGATTCTCGCAAAGGTAGATGAAATGGTAGTAAAATCACATAATGTACATACAAACATGCAGATTATGAAAGATAAAACGTCCAAACAAACCCCAAAATATAGACTATAATTCATGCTATCAAAATACCCCATACTTAGCCCTTGCTTGTCCCCAAGCAAGTTCCGCATATAGAAGACAAGATAGAATGGATTATAAGTCAAGAAAATCAATGAAAAAGTCTTTCAAAAACATTTTATGGTATGCAACTATCATAGATCACTCTAAGAGAGTACTTCCTGGAAATTAAAAACTCAATATGCTCAAAACATTTTATAAATATAGAAAAGTTGTTCATCTTTGCATAAAATCATAGAATGCATAATAAATCATAATTATCAAAATTAATCATGTATAATCCAGTTTAAACCGCTAAGTCAATCAACAAGCTCAAGGTCTCAAGGACTTCCCAAAAGAAAAGGTCAAGAAACGTGTAGGGTAGGGATGTATGTAAGGTAATGTGGTGCTAGAATCCGGGAAAAGGATAAACTTCACTTTCACTTTGACTTGCAACATCTTCCACCAATAAGCTTTGCTTATTTCACACTTTTTCCTTTTTTACTTCACTTTTTGGGATGCATGGACAGAGGTGCACAATAACCGAAGCCTAGGAAATCAGCAATCATCAATCTCTTGAGATGCATCAAACCCTTGATGCACATACCATGACCCGTTAGGAATATCGCTCAATCCGACTTTGGCAAGACACAAACACCCGGCTATGTGAATGGTGCCGAGTTACTCATCTTCATGATTGACTTCCCCAAACCTATAATTGCTTTCTAACACTTCCACTTCCAGCCCACTTCTCAACTTTAACTTGCTTTCACCACTTCGCTTGCTTCCAAATTCCCGGATAGGTAAGGGAGGCAAAATGTATATGAGGGGCTAAGCATGATCAAGAAGAAGAAGAGAGAAGAGAATGAATTGCCTTGGTCTTTCCAAGAAGAAAGTGAGAGAACTTAACCTGCGGTGTCAACCTTCAAATTCAACATAATTTGGATAAAAACAAAGTATTAAACATGCTAATAATTTCAAACAAAGCATTTAGCAACTTAAACATATTATAAAACCTTTCAAACACATAAAGAATTTAAAACCAGTAGGTAAACAAGATCTTCACTGAGGTCATATCCAGATAAGTAACAAAAATTCGTTTTCGAAAACTCTCAGTTAACCCATCTCGGTCGAGGTGTTCTTGGTTTAACCGAGGTGAAACACCTCGTTCGGCCAAGATCTCCCCGGTCGAGGTAAAAAAATTTTTTAAAAACCAATTTTTTTTTTTTTTTTTTCTTTTCGGTTTCGACGTTTTTCTCAATCAAATAACCTGTAGGTATGCATGTAATATCAGATAATCATATAAAGGCAATGAAGCATAAATACGAAAATATCCGATAAATAAAATACATCAATGGTGTCAAATACATCACGTAGTCACGTAGTCACGTAGTCAAATAACAAACACCCCATACTTGAGACACACTGTCCCAGTGGGTATAAAAGTCTAAACAAGAGAGAACTCACCGGATAAAAGCCGAACTGCATAAAAATATAATAATAAAATCCTGCAGCTCCTCAGTAGTCTCGATCCGGTGGTGGTGGTGGTATGTAGGGATACTGAGTAGGATCGTAAGGATGGCCCATGATGCGCTCGAACTGCAGCTGAGCCATGATGTGCTGATGATGCTGCCGCTCCTGCATCTCGCGGATATCCAGCGAAAGTGCAGCATATGTGTCGATAACCTGATCCGTCAGGTCATCAATCCGTCGGTGAGCAGCTCTATCCCTCACTCCATGCCTCCTGCGTCTAGCAGGTCTGATTGGAGAAGTCTCAGCTGGCGCCGGCTCAGTGTCCTCCTCGTCGTCCAGATCTATAATAGGTGGCGCGCTCGTCCCAGCTGTATCTGTCCCTGTGTCCATCGGGACGCCACCTCCTCTCTCATCTACTGTGTCATCATCGTCGTCCTCATCCTCAGCCTCCTCCTCCTCCTCAGCTGCAGCAGGGGCAGCTGCTCCCTCTCTGTAATCCTCCATAAGTGGACCCCAAGCGGTCTGCCAAAAATGTGGATCAAAGACAGAGAACTGTGCAGACCATCTGATGCCCTGAGGTGTAGTCAGCTCCCATGGCATAGCGACGTAAGGTGTAGTCAAACCACGGGGAACTAGAATCCTCCGTGTGATCATCTTCTGAAGTCCGAGCGGCTTGGCAGCCGCCACCATAGTACACCTACTCAGATCCATATCCTGATAAGTAGCGATATGGGTCACTATCCCTCCACAGCATATATCTCCCTTCCCTTTGGCCTTGATCCTGTGCAGATCCTCTGCCAGCATCAATCCAAAGTCAGGGTATCCACCTGTGACCATGCAGTATAAAGCGAAGAGCTCCCCCTGTCGGACCTTCTGGGGCGTCTCAGTACGCGCCAGAAGCGTCTCGCTGAAGATCCGGTGGGCCAATCGGAAAGCAAGATGGAAGATAAGCTTCTCCCTGGAATCTCCAGGGCGCCACCTATCTGCATGCTCTGTAATGTGGGCGATCTGACCCCAGAACTCTCTAGCTACAGCTCGGGTCGGGAAGTCTACGGCAGTGGGGGTAGGGAAGCCAAAAATGTCTCTCCAGTGGTCTAGAGGTACTAAGAAGTTCCGGTTCATCAACCGGTACTTCACAGCCCTCTCTGTGGGGAGGTAAGTGAAGGAACTGACAAACTCGAGGGTCGACTCTAAGTAAGCTGGGGCTCGGATCTCAGTAAACTGATCCAGCCCGACGGTGGTGATCATCCTCCTAAGATCTCCATCAACGTGGAGACAGTCAAAGGCAGAAATGTCCAGGAATCTAGGTGCGATCACTGGACGGCTAGCAATGCGCTCGTAATCTACAAGGTGTCTCTCGTGGATCACCGGTATAGAAGGTCTGGATGAGGAAGAAGAAGGGGAAGGAGAGGATCTATCTCTAAGGGCTAACAATCTGTCAGAACTCATCTTCAAACAACACTGTAGGACTACCTCGGTCGACTGACAAACTCCAAGAATCACCTCGACCGAGGTGCAGATCGACTGGACCGAGGCGAAGACAGTCGCGATTTCAACTCTCTGAATTTCAGTTCTTTTCCCCCAAAAATCACTACCGATGCTTCCTAAGGGGTACTTAAGCTTTTCCTCAACAGATTCAGGGGCAACCAAAGCCCAAATTGAAGTAAACGAACGAGTTTAGGGTTTCGATCGTTTTTACCTCGTTCCGGCCGATTCACTCAAATTTCTTGCAGATTCGTTGTTGCAATCGACTCCTCTACCCTTCAATCTCGGTTTGGAAGCAGAAAACGTCGAAAACGAGCAGGATTTGAGATGAGCGAGGTGCGTCTGTTCGCCGCGGTCGAGGAGGATAAAAAAGGTGAAAAGTAAATTTTTTCCTTTTTATACTGTCACTGGATCTGCTGTCACCTCGGTCGAGATGGTCTCGACTGGACCGAGGTGGTACGGACCGAGGCGGTTCTGCAGAAACCCTAGTCGCCTCGGTTGCTCAAGAATCAACTCGGTCGAGGTGCTCTGACAGTGACCGAGGTCCTTCTGTCTTCTCAGAATCTCGAACTTCTGTCCTTCCAGTTGTGCTCCTCCTTAGATATTCCCTATTGTCTGTCCAGAACGCCAAAAACAAAGCAAAGCAAAGTAAAAACAAAAACTATCTAAGCTAGACTAGAAAACGGGAAAAAAAATCAATACCTTGGGTTGCCTTCCAAGAAGCGCTTGATTTAAGGTCGCTAGCTGGACCATGATGCGTCTCAAACGAGGTATATCGTTGCAACCTCCTCAACCGGCGTTCCCGGTTGGTACTTCTTAAGTCTATGACCGTTGACCTTGAAGCTTCCGCTAGTTTCTCCCCATATCTCAACTGCACCATGAGGGAAAACATGTTTCACAACGTAAGGTCCGGTCCATCTAGATTTCAACTTACCTGGAAAAAGACGGAGGCGGGAGTTGAAGAGTAGAACTAAGTCTCCTTCGTTAAGCTCCTTTGGAATGATACGCTTGTCATGCCATCTCTTCGTCCTTTCCTTGTAGATTTTGGCATTCTCATAGGCGTTCAACCGCAGCTCTTCCAGCTCGTTAAGTTCCAATAGTCACTTCTCACCAGCCTCCTTGATGTCAAAGTTCAACCATTTGATAGCCCAATACGCCTTGTGCTCCAATTCAACGGGCAAATGGCAAGACTTCCCATATACCAAATTATAAGGGGTGGTACCTATGGGAGTCTTGAATGCGGTCCTGTACGCCCAAAGAGCATCGTCCAATTTCATGGACCAATCCTTCCTCGTTCTAGAGACGGTCTTCTCCAAAATTGCCTTGATTTCTCTATTCGAGATCTCGACCTGTCCACTAGTTTGAGGGTGATAAGCGGTTGATACCTTGTGGGTTACCCCATACTTCGATAGAAGTGCTTTAAACTTCCGGTTGATGAAATGCGTTCCTCCATCACTAATGATGATGCGTGGAGTTCCAAATCGTGGAAAGATAGTTCTATTCAAGAACTTCACAACCACCTTGGCGTCGTTAGTGGGAGAAGCGATGGCTTCAACCCATCTAGAGACGTAATCAACTGCAAGGAGAATGTAGAGGTTTCCTCCGGAGGATGGGAAAGGTCCCATGAAGTCAATCCCCCATACATCAAAGATTTCCACTTCTTGGATGTTATTAAGTGGCATCTCGTTCCTCCTTGATAAGTTCCCTGTTCTTTGACATGCATCACAAGAGACAACAAAAGATTGCACGTCCTTAAATAATGTAGGCCAAAAGAAACCGGAACGCAATATCTTAGCGCATGTTTTATCGGTGCTAGCATGCCCCCCACAAGGAAGTGAATGACAATGCCTTATGACGCTATTAACTTCATCTTCCGGAATGCACCTTCGAAGCATCCCATCCGGTCCGCGCTTGAATAGCAGCGGTTCATCCCAGTAGTAATGTCGTACTTCCTTGAAGAATCTCTTCTTTTGAGAGTACGTCAATCCGGGCGGTGTTTCCTGGCAAACAAGATAATTCACAATATCAGCATACCAAGGACCTTTATTATCAGAAAGTTGGTGGATGGAATGATCCACCAACAATGGATGAATATCAGAGGAGGGAGTAAGAAGTCTGCTATTCTTGGAAATCTCAGTTTGAATCATTCCGCCATCGACCTCGGTCGAGGCGCATAGGTGTTGACCGAGATGTTCTTCGGTCGCCTCGCTCAGTCCAGAAAGTGCCTCGGTCGAGGTACTGCTACTGGATCCGAGACTGGAGATCTTCGTCTCCTGGATTAGCTTCTCAGTTTTAGCTCCTGGATCCTCTTCCAGTGCCTTTAGGCTCCGTATATCTGCATCACAAGAAGCATCTATACCTTCCTCCATTAAACTGAAGCTAATAACTCTTTCGAGTGGATCGTTAATAAGGATAGAGCTCACCAATTCTCTTGATTCTTCTTCATCGTAGATGTTGAAGATATCATCGGTTAGTTGCTCCCCTTTCATGGCTGCAAGTAGTGCGAACTCCACCTCATCGCCACCAACGTTGAATTTCAACTTGGCGTTCTTGCAATCAACGTTGCAACCCGAAGTTGCTAGAAATGGCCTCCCGAGAATAATAGGAACAGGATAATCTGCGGGAATGTCAAGTACGACAAAATCTATGGGTAGATAGAAGTTACCTAACTTGACCGGAACGTCCTCCAAAATGCCCACGGGATGGGTAATGGAGCGATCCGCCATGTAAAGTCGAATCTTGACCGGCTTGGGCTCTCCAAGTCCGATCTTAGTGCACAACTCCAGCGGGATGATGCTCACGCTGGCTCCTAGATCACAAAGGGCTTCACAAGTGACATCCCCAACTTGAATGGGAATGCAAAATAAGCCGGGATCTCTCAACTTAGGCGGCATCTTTTCCTTCATGATCTTTAAAGCTCCGAAGATTTAGATGTCATCCTAACTTCACCAACATCCTCCAGCTTCCTCTTCCTTGATAAGATTTCTTTTAAGAACTTCCCATAGGCGGGCATACCTAAAATAGCATCAAGGAAAGGAATATTAATATGTAGCTTATTCATCAAGTCAAGAAACTTACCAAAGTGCTTGTCTAGATGTGCTCTGGCTCTGGACTGAGGGAATGGAAGTGGTGGTTTATATGCAGGAGGTGGAACATAAGTTTCTGTCGTTCCTCCTGCTTTCTGTTGCTCCGCCTCGGTTGGCATCTCGGTCGAGGTGTTCTTCGACTGGATCTGGACCGAGGTGGTCAGCGTCGAGCGAGGTACTGGATCTGCAGTTTTGAGTCCACTCCTCGTCGTTATGGCCATGCACTGGCCCTTAGGGTTAGTTTCCGTCTTCGCTGGAAGCTTCCCTGGGTCTCTTGGCGCTTCATTCGCCCTATTAGCAAGTTGTTGTTCGAAGGACTTTTGGGCCCTCGAAAATGAAGTCATAGAATTCTCCATAGCGTTAAGCTTGATCAAGATTGCCTCCAGAACTGCGTCTTTCTTTTCTGGCTGAGACGAACTTGATCCTTGCCCTTGGCTTTTCAATGGAGTAGAAGAAGAAGAAGAAGGGGGAGAGAGGAAAGGGTTAGAGGAATCATTAGAATTGGAGTTTGAATGATTGTTACCGTGATTTTGGTTATTCGCCCTCCAGTTGTTGCTATTAGATCCTCTATTGTTGTTGTTGTAGTTGTTGTTTCGGGAACCGTTGTTGTTGTTGTTACGGTACCCGTTATTGTTGTTGTTCCTTTGCCCTTGCTCTTCCTTCTTAGTTTGAGCTATCAAGAGCTCCTTCAATTGCTTCACGTCGTTCTTCAAGGACGTGAGTTGATTGTTGTTGGGTTGAATCTCTTGAAAGTTGACTCTTTTAATTCCACCTTCGGCTCCTTGGTGGGTATACTTCTCCATGTGCAAGGCTTGCTTCTCAATGAAGTCCCAAGCCTCATCAATCGCCATGTCCATGAAGGTACCGGCGGAGAGTAGTTGGAGATTGAACTGGGGGCTTCCGTCCAGCCCTTTGAAGTAGATCTCCAACAACTCGATCTTTGGAATCCCGTGATGTGGGCAATCCAAAAGGATATCCTTGAACCGCTCCCAAGATTTGGACAAACTCTCCTTATCCTTCAGGATGAAAGCATTGATCTTCCCTCTCATTTCAGCGGTCTTTGAGGGGGGAAAGAATTTGGTCAAGAATTCCGTGGTCATCTCCTCCCATGTGCTGATTTTTCCTGGAGGAAGAGATTGATACCAAGTAAGAGCTCTATCTTTTAAAGAAAAGTAAAAAGGTCTTAGCTTGTAGTTGTTATTCTCAATTCTGGGAGGTCGCAAGGTCTCCATCAAGATCTCGTAGTTTTGAAGATGTTGATGCGGCGACTCCTTCTCTAGCCCTCCGAATTGGCATTGGCGAATCATGGCTAGAACTTGCGGTCGAAGTTCGTAGTCATGATCTGCTGGATCTCCTAGGTTCACTCCTGGACGCCTCAGTTGTTGATTAGGGTCCATCCTTTGACCTAGGGTTTGTGGAATTCCTGCAAGAAGAACATCTCGGACTGGCATCCGAGGTGGAAGTACCTCGGCCGGGGCGTTGGGTACTGGAATCTGCCTCGGTCGAGGATCAACTACTGGATCCTCCCTCGGTCGAAGTAGAATCTGGTCCCGAATGACAGCAATCTCAGCTTCGATTGCTGCAGTCCTGGTGCGATTCTCCTCTTTCTCTTGCATGAGTTCTTCCTTGCTGAGGCGCAGCAGCTCCTGCGTCTCTCTCAATTGGGCTGCAAGATCGCGATCGTCTTGTTGGGCCATCTTCGCTTCTCTTAAGCGTCGCTTGTAAGTCTTTTCTGGTTCGGGATCGTAAGGAACGATTTCCTTCCCAGCGCGGGTTCTTCGCATATACCTAAGAAAGAACCTGCGAAAGTCACTCAAGTAGAGTGGTTAGACAAAACGGGGCAAATGCCCCAAGAGCAAACCGTACCGGCTCGGTATAGACCAAGTCCCCTGCAACGGCGCCAAAAACTTGTTCGCTCCAAACGGTGTGTGCAAGCTTTAAATTTATAACCCTAGACTTAAGCTTAAAACAAGGATGCGAACCCGCAGTGTACGGGTCAATCGTAGTAAAAGCAAGAAAATTCCAGGGGTCGATCACAGGGACTCGGTGAAACAAAGTCAATACGGTGTGTTATATCAATTCTAACCACAAAAGCAATTAACACAATCAAAGATGAATAAGAAGTCAATAGAGCAAACATGCAATTCTAGGGATTAAAGCATCTAGTTATGGTTCCAACTCAAGATCTATAGATAAGCGGACAAAGCTGAGATTTTTGCATGGGGAAGGTGTTACTAAAGTGGAGTAGATCACCGGGTAAGTCTCACTACACACTAATCCTAAATCGTAACTCCTATTGCCGGGTAAGTCTCAAGGAATCAAGATAAAGAATTATAACCTCAAACTAACATACCATCTAAGGGAATAGAATCAACCTTTACCGGGTAAGTCTCAGGCTAACTCACAAAGATGGGATGGAAGCACACTCAAACCCCAATAAAGGATAAACCTTTATTACCTACACTTATGATCGTTTGTACACAAACTAAGGAATTACCGGGTAAGTCTCATCCTAAGCTTGCTTTGAACCAGGAAAGGTGTAATAAGAATAGGATTTAGCAAACTCTAACACTTAACTCTCAGTTTTAGGTCGGATAAGTCACCTCGGACAGAAGAATTCCACCCCGGCCGAGATGTTCTTCAACCGAACGAGATGCTTAGGGTTGAGGTTAAAGACTCGAACTTTCAGGATCCTACTGGAATCTAAGATTATTCTATCATTGTTTTTCCCACAACCTTCATCCAATCACCCTAGAATCACACAAGGAAATTAGCCACTCATCATCATAATGAAGGTATTAAAATATATGGGAAGAAGGTGAATATTTGAACAAAGAAGAATTTAATGAAAAGACTTCAATAACTGAATCAAATATCACAACAAAGCGTTCCTTGGATAACAATCCAAAAAGATAAGACAACAATTGAGGGAATTGAAGACAATCTTACAAAACCCTTCAATAAAGCTATAAAAGCTATGGACTTCAATCTTCCTTCAACCTTCAAAAAGGTTCTTCAATTCTCCCAACTTGGAGAAGGCTGCTGCTGCTGCGTGATTCTTGCGGGATCTAAGCACGATCGGATTTGTGGAAAATCCAACCCTTTTTATAGGAAAATAACCCTCCAAAGATAATAAATCTTAGAAAGATATTCTCCCATAAATATAGGTAAAATATATGATTCTGCATATCTCCTTCCTTCCAGGAGCCAGGCCCAAAAATATAAGATCACTTTCCAATTTTAAAAGATCTCTTCCAAGAATAAAATATTCTCGCTGCGTCCTAGGTGTTCGCCTCGGTCGAGTCGGCGTCTCTGGATCACCTCGGTCGAGGTAAATCTGTGGTCAACCGAGGTGACTCACAACTGAATGTGAAATCTCTCAAAACTGGTCCAAAGTAAATCTTTAATCCATGGCTATGCTCCCTGGATATAGCTCCAAATGACTCATGACTCCTTTTGCTCCTTTTTGATGCAAAACGTACCATATTACCTGCAATTACAACGAAACTAGGTGTAGACCTTGATTCTCGCAAAGGTAGATGAAATGGTAGTAAAATCACATAATGTACATACAAACATGCAGATTATGAAAGATAAAACGTCCAAACAAACCCCAAAATATAGACTATAATTCATGTTATCATCTCATCCTAAGCTTGCATTGAACCAGGAAAGGTGTAATAAGAATAGGATTTGGCAAACTCTAACACTTAACTCTCAGTTTAGGATCGGATAAGTCACCTCGGTCAGCCAAATTCCACCCCGGCTGAGATGTTCATCGACTGAGCGAGATGGTTAGGGTTAAGGTTAAAGACTCGAACTTTCAAGGTCCTACTGGAATCTAAGGTTATTCTATCATTGTTTTTCCCACAACCTTCAGCCAATCACCCTAGAATCACACAAGGAAATTAGCCACTCATCATCATTATGAAAGTATTAACCAAATATATTGGAAGAAGGTGGATATTTGAACAAGAAGAATTTAATGAAAAGACTTCAATAACTGAATCAAATATCACAACAAAAGCGTTCCTTGGATAGCAATCCAACAAGACAAGACAACTAGGAAGGGAATTAAAGACAATCTTACAAAACCCTCCAAAAGCTATAAAAGCTAATATCTTCAATCTTCCTTCAACCTTCAAAAAGGTTCTTCAAATCTCCAAATTGGAGTATGGCTGCTACGTGTTTCCCAACTGAATGCGGATTTTTTGGTGTATGCAGGTTGTAAGCGAGATGTTGGATTTGTGGAAATCCAACCTTTTTTATAGGAAAATAACCCTCCAAAGATAAGATATCTTAGAAAGATCTTTTCCCATAAAAATAGGTAAAATATAAGATCTTCTTCCTTCTAGGAGCCAAGCCCAAAAATATAAGATCACTTTCCAAAGATAAAAGATCTCAGCCAAGAATAAAATATTCTCGCCGCGTCCTAGGTATTCGCCTCGGTCGAGTCGGCTTCTCTGGATCACCTCGGTCGAGATGAATCTATGATCAACCGAGGTGAGTCACAACTGAATGTGAAATCTTTGAAAACTGGTCCAAAGTAAATCTTTAATTCATGGCTATGCTTTCTGGATGGTTCCTTATGCTCCTCAATGTAGCTCCAATGACTCATAACTCCTTTTGCTCCTTTTTGAGGCAAAACGTGCCATCTTACCTACGATTACAACAAAACTAGGTGTAGACCTCGATTCTCGCAAAGGTAGATGAAATGGTAATATAATCACATAATATACACACAAACATGCAGATTATGAAAGATAAAACGTCCAAACAAACCCCAAAATATAGACTATAATTCATGCTATCAATCTTCACTCTAAAATCTATCAAAGACTAACAATGGTATGTTCTTCTCTTCTTCTCCAATGGAACTTTTCTTCTCCTCCAATGGTAGCTCCCTTCCAATCTTCCAATTGAGAGAATATTCTTGTTGAGAGGGTGGGAGAGAATAGTAGTGAGAGTGGATGTGGATTGATGCCTTTTCAGCCTTGCAGGACCACCTATTTATCCTACAAATTTGCAAGAGTCGGCCATGAAGATCGTGGCACAGCTGTCACAACCGCCTTCTCCAATATTGAAGGAGAGAATTCCATTCTTACAATCTACCAAGAATCCGGAAGTGGCTAGGAAAGGTCTCCCTAAGATGATAGGAACCGGACAGTCCGCCGGGATGTCCAAGACAACAAAATCAATCGGCACATAGAACTTCCCGAGTTGCACCGGTATGTCCTCCAAAATTCCAACAGGGTGAGTGATTGAACGGTCCGCCATATAAATGGTCATCTTGACCGGCTTTGGCTCTCCTAGCCCAACCTTGTTACAAAGTACAAGCGGTATGATGCTTACACTTGCCCGAAGATCACATAGGGCTTCATACTTCACTTCTCCCACTCCAATTGGTACACAAAAGGAACCCGGATCTCTTAGCTTAGGAGGCATCTCCTCCTTCATGGTTTGGATCAATTCCGAGGACCTCTTTGTCATCCTCACTTCCCTATACTCCTCCAACTTCCTTTTGTTGGAGAGTATTTCCTTCAAGAACTTGCCATTTGCCGGCATACCTAAGATAGCATCCATGAACGGAATGTTAATATGCAATTTATACATAAGTTCAAGGAATTTACCAAAGTGTTTGTCCAAGTGAGCCCTTGCTCGTGATTGTGGGAACGGTAGTGGTGGCTTGTATGGAGGCGGTGCCACATATGTTGGCTCAACATCTTTGCTCTTGCCTCCATCTTCTTGCAATGGCTCTTCCTCTACCACTACTTGCTTTCCCTTAGTGATGGCCAACACTTGTCCTCTTGGGTTGTCCTCGGTTCTTCTAGGAAGCTTTCCCGGATCTCTATCAGCTTCACCCGCCTTTTGGAACACTTGTGCTTCCAACACCTTTTGAGCTTTAGAAATGGAAGTCACCGTGCTCTCAAGACCACTCAACCTTCCAAGCAATTGTCCAAACATCATCTCGGTTCTATCCTTTGGAGGTTGAGTAAATCCGGGTGGAGGTTCTTGTGAAACCTTTGGTGGTGGAGCTGCGCTTGTGGAAGCGGGAGGGTTCAAGGCTCCCTCCGGGTTAGAATAGGAAAACCCGGGATGGTTGTAGTTAGGCCGGTAATTGTTGAATTGCCCGTTGTTGTTGAAGTTCCTTGGGCCTTGATAGTTGTTGTAATTGCCCCTTCCTATATAGTTCACATCCTCCTCCTTGGAAGATAAATTTGCTTGCACTTGCACTTGAGAGGTTGCTTGATTCTTCAAAGCTGTAGCACACAACTCCCTCAAAGATTTTAGCTCATTGTTGATGGCGTCAAGCTTGAAGTTACTCATGGTGACTTCACTCACCTCATATGCTCCCGCTTTCCTCCCATCACTCTTCCTATGGGAGTACTTTTCAATCACCAAAGCTTGTTTCTCTACAAACTCCCAAGCTTTATCTACATTCTTTTCCATGAAAGTCCCACCGGAAAGAGATTGAAGCTTGAATTGGCTATCTTCATCAAGTCCCTTGAAGTAGATCTCCAATAGCTCAATTTTTGGTATACCATGGTGTGGACAATCTAGGAGAAGGTCTTTGAACCTCTCCCAAGACTTGAATAAGCTCTCTCTATCCTTCATCACGAAGGCATTGATCTTTCCTCTTAACTCGGTAGTCTTGGAAGGTGGGAAGAACTTTGTCAAAAACTCGGTTTTCATCTCCTCCCAAGTACTCACTCGCCCTTGTGGAATAGATTGATACCAAGCCAAGGCTTTATGCTTAAGTGAGAAGGAGAAAGCCCTAAGCTTATGGTTGTTGCTCTCCAATCTAGGCGGTCTTAGAGTCTCCATCAAGATCTCATAGTTCATCAAGTGTTGATGAGGAGACTCTCCTTCCATCCCTCCAAATTGATTATGCCGGATCATTTGTAGAACTTGAGGGCGGAGCTCGTAATTATGGGTTGCGGGATCTCCTAAGTTCACACCCGGTCGGTGTGCTCTTTGAGCCGGATCCATACGTCTCCCTAACGTTGTGGCTCCTCAATAGCAATAGGCACAACCCGAATATTAACCGCCAGCTGCGGTTGTGGTGGAGGTGGAGGAGGTTGTTGACGATTAAGCTCTCTTTGCACAAGAGCTTGCCTAATCTCTTCAATCTCCCTCCTAGTTGCTTCTTGCCTCTCATTGGCAAGTCTCCTCTCATTCTCCAAGGCTTCATCTCTTATCCTAATTTTCTCTAAAGCTTCATCCAACTCAGCTTGGAGATCTCTTCCGGCCATCTCTTTTCCCTTTCTAATGCTCTTGGATCTAGATCTAAGGGTTTTCTCCGGTTCAGGATCGAATGGAACTAAATCCTTGCCACGAGATCTTCGCATACACCTAAAGAGTGAGAGATGTCCTGAAAAGCAAAGACACAAGCCAAAGGAGATCAAAAGCAACAAGGAAAACCTACACTACAAACAATCATAAAAAGACTCAATCTAGACCTAGTCCCCGGCAACGGCGCCAAAAACTTCTTACGCTAAGAACGTGACACGCAAAAGTCTTAAATTTATAACTCGATATATTTCTCCTAACTCCAAGCGAACCCGCAGTGTACAGGACGTTTTGTAGTAGGGATAGTATTCCGAGGTCGAACACAAAGACTGAGGTGAGATTGAATCGATTAGTGACTAAGTTTAGTGAAGATCTAGGCTAAGAAAAGAGGAAGGAATAAAGAAATGAAAATCTCAATGTTTTTGATTTGGTTTTTAGGTGATCAATCAAAGATCACAAATCATGCAAAATAAACAATCAACCAAGCTAACACCGCAAATAAACAAGCAAATACGAAATATATAATCAAGAGGAGAAAAGCGGATTCTAGGGGTCGGAAATTACGGTTATGGCATAGGACTCAAGCTATCTAATCATTCCTTGGATTAACTACAGTATGATGGGAGTGAGTGTGTCTGAATTGGGATATGTTCGCTCCAAACGGTATGTGCAAGCTTCAAATTTATAACCCTAGATGTAAGCTTAAAACAAGGATGCGAACCCGCAGTGTACGGGTCAATCGTAATAAAAAAGCAAGAAATTCCAGGGGTCGATCACAGGGACTTAGTGAAATAGAGTCCAATTACGGTAAGCTTTAGCAATCACTAACCACAAGCAATTAAAACAATCAAAGATGATAGAAGTCAATAAAGGAAATATGCAATTCTAGGGATTAAAGCATCTAGTTATCGTTCCAACTCAAGATCTAAAGATAAGCGGAAAAAGCTGGGGATTTTGCAAAGGGAAGGTGTTACTAAAGTGGAATAGATCACCGGGTAAGTCTCACTACTCACTAATCCAAAACCGTAACTCCTATTACCGGGTAAGTCTCAAGGAATTAAGATAAAGAACTATAACCTCAAACTAACACACCATCTAAGGAAATAAAATCAACCTTTACCGGGTAAGTCTCAGGCTAACTCACAAAGATGGGATGGAAGCACACTCAAACCCCAATAAAGGACAAACCTTTATTACCTACACTTTTGATCTTAGGTAAACAAACTAAGGAATTGCCGGGTAAGTCTCATCCTAGGCTTGCATTGAACCAGGAAAGGTGTAATAAGAGTAGGATTTGGCAAACTCTAACACTTAACTCTCAGTTTCGGATCAGATAAGTCACCTCGGTCAGACGAATTCCACCCCGGCCGAGATGTTCATCAACTGAGCGAGATGCTTAGGTTTAAGGTTAAAGACTCGAACTTTCAGGGTCCTACTGTGATTAAGATTATTCTATCATTGTTTTTCCCACAACCTTCAGCCAATCACCCTAGAATCACACAAAGAGATTAGCCACTCATCATCATGAAAGTATTAATCAAATATATGGGAAGAAAGAGAATAATTGAACAAGAAAACCTTAAGAGAAAGGCTTTAATAAATGAATCAATTATCAAAACAAAGCATTCCTTGGATTAAAAATCCAACAAGATGATCAACAATGAAGGGAATCTAAGATGATCTTACAAAAACCCTTCAAAAGCTATAAAAGCTATAGACTTTCTTCTTCAACCTTCAAAAAAGTTCTTCAAATCTCCCAACTGGAATATGGCTACAACGGTGTAAGCGGATGTATGCAAGATGTGTGGTATGCGGGGTATGGATTTGTGGAAAATCTAACCCTTTTTATAGAAAAATTACTCTCCAAAAATAAGATATCTTAGAAAGATCTCTTCCCATAAAAATAGGTAAAATATATGATCTATCATATTTTCTTCCTTCCAGGAGCCAAGCCCAAAAATATAAGATCTCTTTCCAAAGATAACAGATCTCAGCCAAGAATAAAATATTCTCGCCGCGTCCCAGGTGTTCGCCTCGGTCGAGTCGACTTCTCTGGATCACCTCGGTCGAGTCGACTTCTCTGGATCACCTCGGTCGAGGTGACTCTGTAGTCAACCGATTGAGTCACGACTGAATGTGAAATCTCTCAAATCTGGTCCAAAGTGAATCTCTAATCCAT
Organism: Fagopyrum homotropicum; assembly: GCA_033239125.1. NCBI lineage: Eukaryota > Viridiplantae > Streptophyta > Magnoliopsida > Caryophyllales > Polygonaceae > Fagopyrum > Fagopyrum homotropicum. The sequence goes on from BSWB01000001.1 coordinate 12,084,872, forward strand.
GGCTTTGCTTCCTGGATGTTTCCTTATGTTCCTGAATGTAGCTCCAATGACTCCATAGCTCCTTTTGCTCCTTTTTGATGCAAAACGTGCCATTTTACCTACGATTACAACAAAACTAGGTGTAGACCTCGATTCCCGCAAAGGTAGATGAAATGGTAATATAATCACATAATATACATACAAACATGCAGATTATTGAAGATAAAACGTCCAAACAAACCCCAAAATATAGACTATAATTCATGCTATCAATATACCCCATACTTAGCCCTTGCTTGTCCCCAAGCAAGTTCCGCATATAAAAGGCAAGATAGAATGGATTATAAGTCATAAAGATCGATGAAAAAGTCTTTGAAAACATTTTTATGGTGTGCTACAGTCATACATCACTCTAAGAGAATACTTCATGGAATTTAAAATCAACGTATGATCAAAACATTTTATAAGTATAAGAAAGTTGTTCATCTTTGCATAAAATCATAGAATGCATAATAAGTCATAATTATCGAAATTAATCATGCATAATCCAGTTTAAACCACTAAGTCAATCAACAAGCTCGAGGTCTCAAGGGCTTCCCAAAAGAAAAGTCAAGAAATGTGTATGGTAGGGATGTATGTAAGGTAATGTGGTGCTAGAATCCGGGAAAAGGATATACTTCACTTTCACTTTGACTTGCAACATCTTCCACCAATAAGCTTTGCTTATTTCACACTTTTCTTTTTTACTTTACTTTTTGGGATGCATGGACAGAGGTGCACAATAACCGAAGCCTAGGAAATCAGCAATCATCAATTTCTTGAGATGCATCAAACCCTTGATGCACATACCATGACCCGTTAGGAATATTGCTCAATCCGACTTTGGCAAGACACAAACACCCGGCTATGTGAATGGTGCCGAGTTACTCATCATCATGATAGACTTCCCCAAACCTATTTATTTCTTTCTAACACTTTCACTTCCAGCCAACTTCTCAACTTTAACTTCACTTGCTTTCACCACTTCGCTTGCTTCCAAATTCCTGGATAGGTAAAGGGAGATAAAAATGTATATGAGGGGTTAAGCATGATCAAGAAGAAGAAGAGAGAAGAATGAATTTCCTTGGTCTTTCCAGGAAGAAAGTGAGAGAACTCATAACGTGGTGTCAACCTTCAAATTCAACATAATTTGGATAAAAACAAAGTATTAAACATGCCAAAAATTTCAAACAAAGCATTTAGCAACTTAAACATTTTATAAAACCTTTCAAACACATAAAGATTTCAAAACCAGTCAGTAACCAAGATCTTCACTGAGATCATATCCAGATAAGAAGCACAAAATCGTTTAAAAAATTCTCAGTTAAACCACCTCGGTCGAGGTGTTCTTAGGTCAACCGAGGTGCAACACCTCGTTCGGCCAGAACTGCCCCGGTCGAGGTCAAAATTTTTTTTTTCTGTCCAGTTTTGACGTTTTTCTCAATCAAATAACCTGTGTGTATGCATGTAATCTCAGATAAAATCCATGGAAGCAAAATAGGCATAAATATCCGATAATGTAGGGTCATACAACACATAAGTCAATCAAATACATAAACACCCCATACTTGGGACACAATGTCCCAGTGGGTCAAAATAAGTCTAAGAAATAAAATACTCACCGGACATAAAGCTGAGTTGCATAATAAATAAGAAAGAAAATCCTGCAGCTCTCAATAGTCACGATCCGGTGGTGGTGGTGGTGGCACATATGGATACTAAGATGGGTCGAACGGGTAGCCCATGATGTGCTGGAACTGAATTTGAGCCATCATGTGCTGGTAATGTTGTCTCTCCTGCATCTCGTGGATATCCAGTGATAGGGCAGCATAAGAATCAATCATCTGATCCGTCGGATCATCGATCCGACGGTGAGCCTCTAGATCTCTGTGTCGGCGTGCCCTACGCCTAGCAGGTCTCACTGGTGATGTGGCTGGTGCAGGCTTAGTATCATCATCATCAATATCAATAACTGGCGCACTGGTCCCAGCAGTATCCGTCCCTGTATCCATCGGAACTCCGTCATCCCTGTCATCATCATCAGTTGTCTCCTCCTCGACCTCATCCTCCTCAGATGGTGCAGCTGCTGCATCTCTAGCATCGTCCATCAATGGAATTCAAGCAGTCTGCCAGTAGTGAGGGTCATAAACAAAGAACTGGGGCGACCATCTGATCCCTTGTGGTGTAGTCGGCTCCCATAGCATCGCCACATATGGCGTAGTCAGTCCTCGGGGAACCAGAATCCTTCGAGTGATCATCTCTTGTAGCCCTAGCGGCTTGGCAGCCGCCACCATAATACAAGCGCTGAGGTCCATGTCCTGATAACTAGCAATGTGGGTCATGAGGCCTCCGCAGCAGATGTCCCCCTTAGCCTTGGCCTTGATCCTGTGCAGATCCTCTGCCAGCATCAAGCCAAAGTCGGGGATCCCTCCAGTCACCATGCAGTAAAGGCTGAAAAGCTCCCCCTGTTGGACCTTCTGGGGCGTCTCAGTACGCGCCAGAAGCGTCTCGCTGAAAGTGCGGTGGACTAACCTAAAAGCTAGGTGGAAGATAATGCGCTCCCTAGAGTCTCCAGGGCGCCACCTGTCTGCGTGCTCAACTACGTGAGCAATCTGACCCCAAAACTCCCTAGCTACAGTTTGGGAAGGGAAATCAACAACGGTCGGGGCCGCGAAAATCAAAAATATCTCTCCAATACTCTAAAGGAACTATGAAGTTCCGGTACTTCATAGAACGCTCTGTGGGGAGGTAGGTGAAAGAGCTAACAAACTCTAGGGTATGCTCTAGATAGGCAGGTGCACAGATCTCAGTAAACTGATCTAGCCCTACCATCGATATCATCCGCCTAAGGTCTCCATCTACATGGAGACAGTCAAAAGCAGAAACGTCCAGGCAGCGTGGTGCAATCACTGGACGGGATGCTATACGGTCATAATCGACCTGGTGTCGCTCGTGGATCACCAGTCGATAAGGTCTGGAAGAAGAAGAAGAAGAAGAAGGGGAATGGGAGGATCTATCTCTAAGGGCAAGCTGTCTATCAGAACTCATTCTCAACAAACACTATCAGGTCACCTCGGTCGGTCTGACACAACTCAAGAACACCTCGGCCGAGGCACAACACGACTGGACCGAGGCGAAGAACTGCACGATCGAATCTCTCAAAAATCCAGTTCTTTTCCCCCAAAATCACTACAACTGGTTCCTATGGGGTACTTAATCTGTTCTTCAGCAAATGCAAGGCAATCCAAGCCTAAATCGAAGCAAAAACAGCGAGGTTAGGGTTTTGTTTACTTTTACCTCGTTCGGCCGTTTCGGTTCGATTTTCTTGCAGATTCGCACTTGCAACACCATCCTCTATGCTTTAATCGCAATTTGGAAGCGAAATTCTTCGAAAACGAGCAAGAATCGAATAGGCGAGGTGAAGGGGATGCCGCAGTCGAGGAGGGTAGGTAAAGTGAGAGAGAGAAATTAAATCCCCCTTTTATACCCTTTCTAGAACTGCTGTCACCTCGGTCGAGGTGGTCTCGACGTGACCGAGGTGGTACGGACCGAGGTTGATCTTCAGAAAACCTAGTCGCCACGGTTGCTCAAGAATCATCTCGGTCGAGGTGCTTTGACAGCAACCGAGATGTCCCTCAGTCAAACTCCGTCTTCTCAAATTCTCGATCTTCTGTCCTCCCAGTTATGCTCCTGGTTTGTACTCCTTCCTTAGATGTCACCTGTTGTCTGTCTAGGACGCCAAAAACAAAACAAAGCAAAAGCAAAACTATCTAAGCTAGACTAGAAAAAGGGAAAAGAAAGCAATACCTTGGGTTGCCTCCCAAGAAGCGCTTGGTTTAAGGTCGCTAGCTGGACCATAGTGCGTCTCTCAAATGTGATGGGAGGTGCCCTCACCCCATACTTCACCTTCATCATGGGGTGAGATAAGTAAGTCTATCAAACGCTTCAACAAGTGCAAGTGCTCATCGGATCCATAATGAAACTCTCCCAAAAAGGTTCCGGTTCCTAACTTCACCGGCAAATGGTAGGATCTCCTACGTACAAGCTTGTATGGTTTGGTCCTCACCGGAATCCTACCAGTATTCCTCTTTTTCTGTGGGACATAACTTAGTCTTTCGTCCCATCCTTTCCTTGATCGAGAAAACAGCTTCTCGAGAATCCTAGTAGCTTCCCCATCTTTAGCTTGGGGATGGTATAAGGTCCTTAGCATGCGAGGGACCCCATACTTGAACAAGAGACACTTCATTGCCTTAACGGTGTAGTGCTTGCAAACTCCACTCCTTATAATCCACGGAGCATCTTCCTCCAACAGTTTCAAGGGAGGTTTCATCTTGATTTTAGGAGGTTCTTTCGGAAGAGACCTCCAACTCTCCGGTGCATTCATTAAAAATTCAGAAATTTTAATAGGGGTTTCAAATGAAGTAGGAGAATGTACCTTGTAAAGTTCTCCAAAGCTTGGGACAAGTTTCATGTTGGGTTGATAATCCATACACGAAATCCCTCCCAACTCAGCTGATCTTTCTTCCACCTTGACCACAGTTTCTATAATCTGGCCAAGGTTCTCTGTATCTTCCAGTTCTATAGATTTTTCCTCCACCTCGGCCGATCTCTCTTTCACCTTGGCCGAGGTCTCAACGGTTAGATCGAAATCTTCCAAATCTTCTTCTCCCTCAAAAGTTTCAGGAGAAACTTCTGGTTTGATTGGAGGGGTGCTTGGAACTTGCAACACTTCCTTATGCTCCTCTTCCGGCTTAGCATAGGATAGGGTGCTTTCCTTGAGCTCCTCCACCTTCTTCATCAACCTCTCCCATCTTGATTCAAGAGAATCTTCAAGGGGTTGCTGACAAATCTTTTTAGGGACATTCAGTTCATCTCACATCGCAAGTTCATGCTTAATGGCCTCTTCTCTTTCCCATTCACTGTTGAACCAATAGAAGAAGTACTTCTCCTCCAAGTATTCATAATGGTCCGCCCTAGCACTTTGTCTTGCTATCCTGGCTGGATCAAATGTAGTCATCGGAAATCCTGAAAACTACAAAACTCATAGAAAGAGTAGTTAGTAGCAACAGGGGCAAGTGCCCCGAAAGTGTACCGCAACCGGCTCGGTCTAGACCAAGTCCCCGGCAACGGCGCCAAAAACTTGTTCGCTCCAAACGGTGTGTGCAAGCTTTAAATTTATAACCATAGATGTAAGCTTAAAACAAGGATGCGAACCCGCAGTGTACGGGTCAATCGTAGTAAAAAGCAAGAAATTCCCGGGGTCGATCACAGGGACTTAGTGAAACAGAGTCCAATTACGGTAAGCTTTAGCAATCACTAACCACAAGCAATTAAAACAATCAAAGATGATAGAAGTCAATAAAGGAAATATGCAATTCTAGGGATTAAAGCATCTAGTTGTGGTTCCAACTCAAGATCTAAAGATAAGCGGACAAAGCTGAGGATTTTGCAAAGGGAAGGTGTTACTAAAGTGGAATAGATCACCGGATAAGTCTCACTAATCCAAAACCGTAACTCCTATTACCGGGTAAGTCTCAAGGAATTAAGATAAAGAACTATAACCTCAAACTAACACACCATCTAAGGGAATAGAATCAACCTTTACCGGGTAAGTCTTAGGCTAACTCACAAAGATGGGATGGAAGCACACTCAAACCCCAATAAAGGACAAACCTTTATTACCTACACTTATGATCTTAGGTAAACAAACTAAGGAATTACCAGGTAAGTCTCATCCTAGGTTTGCATTGAACCAGGAAAAGTGTAATAAGAATAGGATTTGGCAAACTCTGACACTTAAATCTCAGTTTCGGATCAGATAAGTCACCTCGGTCAGACGAATTCCACCCCGGCCGAGATGTTCATCAACTGAGCGAGATGCTTAAGGTTAAGGTTAAAGACTCGAACTTTCAGGGTCCTACTGTGATTAAGATTATTCTATCATTGTTTTTCCCACAACCTTCAGCCAATCACCCTAGAATCACACAAAGAGATTAGCCACTCATCATCATGAAAGTATTAATCAAATATATGGGAAGAAAGAGAATAATTGAACAAGAAAAACTTAAGAAAAAAGCTTTAATAACTGAATCAATTATCAAAACAAAGCGTTCCTTGGATTAAAAATCCAACAAGATGATCAACAATGAAGGGAATCTAAGATGATCTTACAAAAACCCTTCAAAAGCTATAAAAGCTAGAAACTTTCTTCTTCAACCTTCAAAAAGGTTCTTCAAATCTCCCAACTGGAGTATGGCTGCAGTGGTGTAAGCGGATGTATGCAAGATGTGTGGTATGCGGGGTATGGATTTGTGGAAAATTCAACCCTTTTTATAGGAAAATTACTCTCCAAAGATAAGATATCTTAGAAAGATTTCTTCCCATAAAAATAGGTAAAATATATGATCTATCATATCTTCTTCCTTCCAGGAGCCAAGCCCAAAGATATAAGATCTCTTTCCAAAGATAAAAGATCTCAGCCAAGAATAAAATATTCTCGCCGCGTCCCAGGTGTTCGCCTCGGTCGAGTCGACTTCTCTGGATCACCTCGGTCGAGATGACTCTGTAGTCAACCGAGGTGAGTCACGACTGAATGTGAAATCTCTCAAATCTGGTCCAAAGTGAATCTCTAATCCATGGCTATGCTTCCTGGATGTTTCCTTATGTTCATGAATGTAGCTCCAATGACTCCATAGCTCCTTTTGCTCCTTTTTTATGCAAAACGTGCCATTTTACCTACGATTACAACAAAACTAGGTGTAGACCTCGATTCCCGCAAAGGTAGATGAGATGGTAATATAATCACATAATATACATACAAACATGCAGATTATTGAAGATAAAACGTCCAAACAAACCCCAAAATATAGACTATAATTCATGCTATCAGGATCAATCACCGGGTAGGTCTCATGGTCCACTAGTCCGTTCCTAAGGTCTCATTACCGGGTAAGTCTCAAAGAGCCTAAGGATAGGAATTCTACACAAACCGGATGGTATTCTAAGGATCTAACCTCTCTTTACCGGGTAAGTCTCGGAAAGGCAAGTCCTAAACACCTATCCTAGCACACTCAGTCCAATAGCGGCTTGTGAGGCTCACTACTACCTAGAGTTTGTCATCTTCGGTATCTAAGAGTAAGAGTTACCGGGTAGGTCTCTTCTAACACTTAGTTTGCTAACACTAGGTCACCCTAGGATAGATTTAACTCAACAAACACTAGGATTTCAACAATCTAACAACCTAACACTTGGATTTATCATTACAAGCAAATTGATCAAAAACACAGGGTGTTCATCAAGGTCCACGGCCGTGGTTTGTCTAGAACAATCCGTGGTTTCTAACAGTGACTAGGTTCAGTCAAACGAATCATCCAAGCATACATTTAAGTCTGTTATATCATAGTCCAAGCCATAACCATCCTTTCCTTACCCTAGAATCGCATCTATTTAGCCAACAACATACATCATCACAATCGAAATCATCAAGCATAAAATCATGGCTTCCATTTCAAGATAATGAAGAGAAAGAGATAAACAAGTAAAACAAAGTGAACCAAGCTGAATATGAGATTTAGAAAGACTTACAACCCTTCAAAAGAAGGTTCAATCGATTCTTACAACCCTAGAAAACGATTCCGACAATCTTCACTCTAAAATCTATCAAAGACTAACAATGGTGTGTTCTTCTCTTCTTCTCCAATGGAACTTTTCTTCTCCTCCAATGGTAGCTCTCTTCCAATCTTTCAATTGAGAGAATATTCTTGTTGAGAGTGTGGGAGAGAATGGTAGTGAGAGTGGATGTGGATTGATGCCTTTTCAGCCTTGCAGGACCACCTATTTATCCTACAAATTTGCAAGAGTCGGCCATGAAGATCGTGGCATCAGCTGCCACAACCGTCTGGCAAAAACCACGGCCCATTTCCACGGGCGTAGTTCTTCCAGTGACCGTGGTTTTGGTGTTCCTGCACTATATGGATCATCAAGCCACGATTTGGTGCATGACATGCATCAACAAGGTCCCAAGTGTCTTCATTAGCCCCTAGCTTGCATCCCAATGAGTCCGAAGGTGTGTCATCTCGAGGAACGATCCTCGAATGTATCGATTAAGCTCCTAAATCTCCCAAAATACCTACAAAGCATGCAAAAGTCCGTGTACGTCTATCTCGAGAAAATACATGAATTGAGTGCAAACGTCGTGAACTAGTGCTGAACCATGCATGAATGAGCGGAAAAACTATCTAAATGAGTGTCTAGACCTAAGTCATAAATCGTGTTATCAAAAATACACCATACTTAAGGTTTGCTCGTCCCCAAGCAAGTCCCCAACTATAGACTAGAAGATGACATGATTTATGCATGCAGAAAAACAACAAAATCTTTTTGGAGTTGTGCTTCTAATATTGGATCACCTTCATAGTCATGTTTCATGGCAATGGACAAGCAATCATGTATCAAACAAATGAAGGCACGGAAAGACAATTATACTTAACTCGAAGGCATGCATGAAATGTAAAAATGAAGAAGTTAAGATGATCATGAGCATATTCAATCTAGATCACTAAGTCTTACACACATGCAAATAGGTCACAATGGCTTGTGAAATAAAAGGCCAAGAAACGTTGTGATTAGGTGGGAATTTTTCTAGGCTATGTGATGCTAATCCGGGAATGGAACTAACTTCACAACTTCACATTTTTATCAATTTCCCACAAGTGTATATTTTTCTCCATCTTTTCTTTCTTTTCTTTTTCTTTCACTTATTTTTGAGACAATGGCATTGGTGTACAAAAGCCGAAACCTTGGTGATTAGCCGTCCTCGGGTTTTTTTTTTATTTTTCGAGGTGCATTCACACCGGGCACACATACCAAAGCTCGTTAGGACTATCGGTTTATTTGACTTTGGCAAGGCACAAACACCCGCTTATGTGAATGGTGCCGAGTTACTCGTCATTTAAACCAACGTCCCCAAACCTATATTTTTGTCTACACTTTTCACAACAAATTCAACACTTCATTCATAACATTCATCCATCAACAACTTCACCCCACACTTGCTTTTCACACACATCAACACACTAGCATGCTCCTATTCCCGGATGGGTCAAAAGAGGTCAAATTTATATCAATTGAGGTGCTCAAGCAACATGAACAAGATGAGAAGTAGAGGAAGATGAATTGCCTTAATCACTCCTAGATGATGTGCAAGAACTAGCATGTAATTTCGACTTTCAATACTCAATCCAATCAAGACAAACATCATGATCACAATCCATTCTTGGAATTCAAGATAAGTATTTCAAGTCCACATATGCATTTATTAATTTAACACATAAGGCCATCCATACCCAATCCACACAACAATCTCATCATAAGGGTCATTCCCAAGCTTAGAAGCACTAAAATTTTTAAAATTTTCTGATTTTTTGGATTTTTCGAAATTTGTATGTACAATGCAAAATATGATGAAGCATGTGACTAAAAGAAACTACCCTAGATGCTAATCGTGCAAAGGATCATGCCAACCCCACCCCATACTTAGAAACACATTGTCCTCAATGTGTAAATGAAGTAAAGAAGGGTGAAAGAGGGTTCTCACAATGTAAAAATGATTTGCTTTGGTATTTGGGATTACTCAAATGGAATGATGTTGGATGATCCTATCAACGATGGTAGAGAGCTCAAAGTGTTCGTTATGGCGCCGGGATCCGCGCTAGGCACCGCTAGCCGTCCAAGTCCCGCGTCCGCTCCACCCACAATTGATGAGGGACTCATCATCATCATCCATATGCCATGCAAGGCTTCCATGCTACCAAGACTCTAGCACACACAAAGCACACCAAACACACAAAAACAGAAAAAATCAAAACAAAAACAAAAACGAAAAAGGGAAAACGATTACCAATGGGTTGCCTCCCATCAAGCGCTTCTTTAAGGTCATTAGCTTGACCAAACTCGGGGGCGTTCTACTCAAGGTGAAGTGGGGCAATCATGTCCACCGGAGCTCCCGGGATATACTTCTTCAAACGGTGCCCGTTCACCTTAAAATCTCCACAATGCTCCCCTCCTATCTCAACCGCTCCATGGGGAAAGATCTTTTTCACCACATAAGGATCCATCCATCTTGACTTTAGCTTTCTGGGGAAGAGCCGCAGCCTTGAGTTGAAGAGAAGGACAAGGTCGCCTTCACTCAACTCCTTCGGGATGAGACGCTTGTCATGCCAACATTTGGTCCTCTCCTTGTAGATCCGGGCGTTTTCATAAGCATCCAACCGGATCTCCTCAAGAGCATTCATGTCTAGCAACCTCTTCTCTCCGGCCTCCTTGAGGTCAAAATGCAACAATCTAATGGCCCAATACGCTCTATGCTCCATCTCTACCGGAAGGTGGCAAGACTTGCCATAGACTAGCTTGTAAGGAGTGGTGCCAATCGGTGTCTTGAAAGCGGTTCTATATGCCCACAAAGCATCATCGAGCTTCATAGCCCAATCCTTTCTCGTCCTTGAAACCGTCTTCTCAAGAATTCCCTTTATCTCCCGGTTGGAGATCTCCACTTGGCCACTAGTTTGGGGATGGTAAGGTGTTGCCACCTTATGAGTCACCCCATACTTAGCCAAAAGTGCCCCAAAGTTCCTATTAGTGAAGTGCTTCCCTCCATCACTTATGATCACCCTTGGTGTTCCAAACCTAGGGAAGATCACTCGGTTGAAGAACCGCACCACAACCTTGGCATCATTTGTGGGAGAGGCGATTGCCTCTACCCATCTCGAAACATAGTCCACCGCCAATAGGATGTAGAGGTTGCCACAAGAAGAAGGGAATGGCCCCATGAAGTCCACACCCCAAACATCAAATATCTCCACCTCTTGTATGTTGTTCAAGGGCATCTCATTCCTCCTTGAGATGTTGCCCGTCCTTTGGCAAGCATCACAAGCTACCACAAAATTCTACACATCTTTGAACAAACTTGGCCAAAAGAAACCCGATTGCAACACCTTAGCACATGTCTTATGTGAGCTAGCATGGCCTCCACATGGCAAGGAATGACAATGGCGGATCACACTCTCTACCTCATCCTCCGGTATGCATCTTCTAAAGACTCCATCCGGTTCTCTCTTGAACAAGAGAGGCTCGCTCCAATAGTAATGCCTCACGTCCTTGAAGAACTTCTTCCTTTGGGAATAGGACAAACTGGATGGCACTTCCTCACACACAAGATAGTTCACAATGTCGGCATACCATGGCTCACTTCCTCTAGACACTTGAAACAAGCATTCCTCCACCATTTGCAATTGTTCATCCCGGAACAAGTCATGAATCGGGATGCCATCTTTCTCAAGCTCCAATGGTGGGAGTCTACTAAGGTGATCCGCCACAGAATTTTCGGACCCCTTCTTGTCCCGGATTTCCAAATCAAACTCTTGAAGAAGAAGGATCCACCGAATCAAACGAGGCTTGGCATCCTTCTTTGTAAGGAGGTAACGGATCGCAGCATGATCCGTATAAACAATGACCTTTGCTCCAACAAGATACGAGCGGAACTTCTCAAATGCATACACCACCGCTAGCAACTCCTTCTTGGTGGTAGCATAATTGAGTTGGGCTTCATCTAGCGTCTTGCTAGCATAATAGATGGCATGTGTAAGCCCATCTTTTCTTTGCCCCAAAACAACCCCAACGGCTACATCACTTGCATCACACATGATCTCAAATGGTAGACTCCAATCCGGAGGTTGCATGATAGGTGAGGAGATCAAAGCATTCTTTAACCTACAAAAGGCCTCAAGGCAATCCTTGGAGAAAACAAACTCAACATCTTTCATTAGTAGGTTAGTAAGAGGCTTAGAAATCTTAGAGAAATCTTTAATAAATCTCCGGTAAAAACCGGCATGCCCTAGAAAACTCCTTACCCCCTTCACCGAGGTAGGTGGTGGCAACTTCTCTATTGTCTCTATCTTGGCCCTATCAACCTCAATGCTACGGTTGGACACCAAGTGTCCCAACACAATACCTTCACTTACCATGAAGTGGCATTTTTCCCAATTTAAGACAAGGTTTGTCTCCTCACATCTCTTAAGCACTAAAGACAAGTTAGCTAAGCAATCATCAAAGGAAGATCCATAAACAGAAAAATCATCCATAAACACTTCCATGATGTTTTCAATATACTCAGAAAAGATGGCCATCATACACCTTTGAAAGGTGGCGGGTGCATTACACAACCAAAATGGCATTCTCCTATATGCAAATGTACCCCATGGACATGTGAATGTAGTTTTCTCTTGGTCATCGGGGTGGATGGGGATTTGGAAGAATCCACTATAACCATCTAAGTAGCAAAAGTGGGAATGTTGAGCTAATCTCCCTAGCATTTGGTCAATGAAAGGAAGAGGGAAGTGATCTTTCCTAGAGGCCACATTTAGTTTCCAATAGTCAATACACATCCACCATCCCGTAACCGTTCTAGTTGGGATTAATTCATTATTTTCATTGGTTACTACGGTCATCCCACCCTTCTTAGGAACTACATGCACGGGACTAACCCACTTACTATCCGAAATCGGGAAAATGATTCCCGCATCTAGCAATTTAAGAATCTCTTTCTTGACTACTTCTTTCATGATTGGGTTTAGTCTTCTTTGAGGTTCAATTGAAGGTTTATGGTTGTCTTCCATTAGGATCTTATGCATGCACAAAGAAGGTTTAATGCCAACTAAATCATCAATAGTATAGCCAATGGCTTTCCTATGCAATCTTAGCTCATGCAACAATCTACTCAACTCATCATCATTTAAGCATGCATTAACAATAACCGGATATGTAGAATTCTCACCAAGAAAAGCATACTTAAGATGAGAGGGGAGGGGTTTGAGTTTAAGTTTAGGAGGACCTTTATCGAGTGGAGACGATCCGTATCAGGTAGGTTGAGATGAATCCAAAGTCATGGAAGACTCCCCAAGACTCCTTGAAGCTTGATCATCAACTAAGGCAGTTTTTGGAGAAACCACGGGCAGAATTACGGACTCTGACACAACCACGGCCGTGGTTCCTACAGAGCTTGCATTTCGGAGCATTCCAGAGAGTTCCACGGGTCTTTCCACGGCCGTGATTCTTGGTCTCTGGCCGTGATTCCTACAGGAATTCAGCACACTCTCGTGGACTTCAAATTCTGCTCTTGTCTCCTTTTCTAATGCTTCCAAAGCTTTGATTTCTCCATTGCAAGCCTCCTCAACACCTTCCTCCATCAAACTCAAGCTAAGAACCTTCTCCAAGGGGTCCTTGATCAAGATCGAGCTCACAACTTCTCTAGACTCCTCTTGCTCGACAATGTTGAACACATCCTCATCAAGGGTTGGCCCCTTCATCATTGTAGATAATTTGAACTTGATATTCTCTTCTCCAATTTTGAAGGAGAGAATTCCATTCTTACAATCTACCAAGCATCCGGAATGGCTAGGAAAGGTCTCCCTAAGATGATAGGAACCGGACAGTCTGCCGGGATGTCCAAGACAACAAAATCAATCGGCACATAGAACTTCCCGAGTTGCACCGGTATGTCCTCCAAAATTCCAACGGGGTGAGTGATTGAACGGTCCGCCATGTAAAGGGTCATCTTGACCGGCTTTGGCTCTCCTAGCCCAACCTTGTTACAAAGTGCAAGCGGTATGATGCTTACACTTGCCCCAAGATCACATAGGGCTTCATACTTCACTTCTCCCACTCCAATTGGTACACAAAAGGAACCCGGATCTCTTAGCTTAGGAGGCATCTCCTCCTTCATGGTTTGGATCAATTCCGAGGACCTCTTTGTCATCCTCACTTCCACATACTCCTCCAACTTCCTTTTGTTGGAGAGTATTTCCATCAAGAACTTGCCATATGCCGGCATACCTAAGATAGCATCCATGAACGGAATGTTAATATGCAATTTAGACATAAGTTCAAGGAATTTACCAAAGTATTTGTCCAAGCGAGCCCTTGCTCGTGATTGTGGGAACGGTAGTGGTGGCTTGTATGGAGGCGGTGCCACATATGTTGGCTCAACATCTTTGCTCTTGCCTCCATCTTCTTGCAATGGCTCTTCCTCTACCACTACTTGCTTTCCCTTAGCATTCTGCTTAGGCAAGGGGTCCTTCATGCTCAACCCGCTCCTTGTTGTGATGGCCAACACTTGGCCTCTTGGGTTGTCCTCGATTCTTCCGGGAAGCTTTCCCGGATTTCTATGAGCTTCACCCGCCTTTTGGAACACTTGTGCTTCCAACACCTTTTGAGCTTTAGAAATGGAAGTCACCGTGCTCTCAAGACCACTCAACCTTCCAAGCAATTGCTCAAACATCATCTCGGTTCTATCCTTTGGAGGTTGAGTAAATCCGGGTGGAGGTTCTTGTGACACCTTTGGTGGTGGAGGTGCGCTTGTGGAAGCGGGAGGGTTCAAGGATCCCTCCGGGTTAGAATAGGAAAACCCGGGATGGTTGTGGTTAGGCCGGTAATTGTTGAATTGCCGGTTGTTGTTGAAGTTCCTTGGGCCTTGATAGTTGTTGTAATTGCCCCTTCCCATATAGTTCACATCCTTCTCCTTGGAAGATAAATTTGCTTGCACTTGCACTTGAGAGGTTGCTTGATTCTTCAAAGCTGTAGCACACAAATCCCTCAAAGATTTTAGCTCATTGTTGATGGCGTCAAGCTTGAAGTTACTCATGGTGACTTCACTCACCTCATATGCTCCCGCTTTCCTCCCATCACTCTTCCTATGGGAGTACTTTTCAATCACCAAAGCTTGTTTCTCTACAAACTCCCAAGCTTCATCTACATTCTTTTCCATGAAAGTCCCACCGGAAAGAGATTGAAGCTTGAATTGGCTATCTTCATCAAGTCCCTTGAAGTAGATCTCCAATAGCTCAATTTTTGGTATACCATGGTGTGGACAATCTAGGAGAAGGTCTTTGAACCTCTCCCAAGACTTGAATAAGCTCTCTCTATCCTTCATCACGAAGGCATTGATCTTCCCTCTTAACTCGGTAGTCTTGGAAGGTGGGAAGAACTTTGTCAAAAACTCGGTTTTCACATCCTCCCAAGTACTCACTCGCCCTTGTGGAATAGATTGATACCAAGCCAAGGCTTTATCCTTAAGTGAGAAGGAGAAAGCCCTAAGCTTATGGTTGTTGCTCTCCAATCTAGGCGGTCTTAGAGTCTCCATCAAGATCTCATAGTTCATCAAGTGTTGATGAGGAGACTCTCCTTCCATCCCTCCAAATTGATTATGCCGGATCATTTGTAGAACTTGAGGGCGGAGCTCATAATTATGGGTTGCGGGATCTCCTAAGTTCACACCCGGTCGGTGTGCTCTTTGAGCCGGATCCATACGTCTCCCTAACGTTTGTGGTTCCTCAATTGCAATAGGCACAACCCAAATATTAACCGCCGGCTGCGGTTGTGGTGGAGGTGGAGGAGGTTGTTGACGATTAAGCTCTCTTTGCACAAGAGCTTGCCTAATCTCTTCAATCTCCCTCCTAGTTGCTTCTTGCCTCTCATTGGCAAGTCTCCTCTCATTCTCCAAGGCTTCATCTCTTATCCTAATTTGCTCTAAAGCTTCATCCAACTCAGCTTGGAGATCTCTTCCGGCCATCTCTTTTCCCTTTCTAATGCTCTTGGATCTAGATCTAAGGGTTTTCTCCGGTTCGGGATCGAATGGAGCTAAATCCTTGCCACGAGATCTTCGCATACACCTAAAGAGTGAGAGATGTCCTGAAAAGCAAAGACACAAACCAAAGGAGATCAAAAGCAACAAGGAAAACCTACACTATAAACAATCACAAAAAGACTCAATCTAGACCTAGTCCCCGGCAACGGCGCCAAAACCTTGTTACGCTAAGAACGTGACACGCAAAAGTCTTAAATTTATAACTCGATATATTTCTCCTAACTCCTAGCGAACCCGCAGTGTACGGGACATTTGTAGTAGGGATAGTACTCCGAGGTCGAACACAAAGATTGAGGTGAGATTGAATCGATTAGTGACTAAGTTTAGTGAAGATCTAGGCTAAGAAAAGAGGAAGGAATATAGAAATGAAAATCTCAATGTTTTTGATTTGGTTTTTAGGTGATCAATCAAAGATCACAAATCATGCAAAATAAACAATCAACCAAGCTAACACCGCAAATAAACAAGCAAATACGAAATATATAATCAAGAGGAGAAAAGCGGATTCTAGGGGTCGGAAATTCCGGTTATGGCATAGGACTCAAGCTATCTAATCATTCGTTGGATTAACTATAGTATGTTGGGAGTGAGTGTTTCTAAATTGGGATCAATCACCGGGTAGGTCTCATGGTCCACTAGTCCGTTCCTAAGGTCTCATCACCGGGTAAGTCTCAAAGATCCTAAGGATAGGAATTCTACACAAACCGGATGGTATTCTAACGATCTAACCTCTCTTTACCGGGTAAGTCTCGGAAAGGCAAGTCCTAAACACCTATCCTAGCACACTCAGTCCAATAGCGGCTTGTGAGGCTCACTACTACCTAGAGTTTGTCATCTTCGGTATCTAAGAGTAAGAATTACCGGGTAGGTCTCTTCTAACACTTAGTTTGCTAACACTAGGTCACCCTAGGATAGATTTAACTCAAAAAACACTAGGATTTCAACAATCTAACAACCTAACACTTGTATTTATCATTACAAGAAAATTGATCAAAAACACGGGGTGTTCATCAAGGTCCACGGCCGTGGTTTGTCTAGAACAATCCGTGGTTTCTAACAGTGACTAGGTTCAGTCAAATGAATCATCCAAGCATACATTTAAGTCTATTATATCATAGTCCAAGCCATAATTATCCTTTCCTTACCCTAGAATCGCATCTATTTAGCCAACAACATACATCATCACAATCGAAATCATCAAGCATAAAATCATGGCTTCCATTTGCAAGATAATGAAGAGAAAGAGGTAAACAAGTAAAACAAAGTGAACCAAGCTGAATATGAGATTTAGAAAGACTTACAACCCTTCAAAAGAAGGTTCAATCGATTCTTACAACCCTAGAAAACGATTCCGACAATCTTCACTCTAAAATCTATCAAAGACTAACAATGGTGTGTTCTTCTCTTCTTCTCCAATGGAACTTTTCTTCTCCTCCAATGGTAGCTCCCTTCCAATCTTCCAATTGAGAGAATATTCTTGTTGAGAGTGTGGGAGAGAATGGTAGTGAGGGTGGATATGGATTGATGCCTTTTCAGCCTTGCAGGACCACCTATTTATCCTACAAATTTGCAAGAGTCGGCCATGAAGATCGTGGCACAGCTATCACAACCGTCTGGCAAAAACCACGGCCCATTTCCACGGGTGTGGTTCTTCCAGTGACCGTGGTTTTGGTGTTCCTGCACTATATGGATCATCAAGCCACGATTTGGTGCATGGGATGCATCAACAAGGTCCCAAGTGTCTTCATTAGCCCCTAGCTTGCATCCCAATGAGTCCGAAGGTGTGTCATCTCGAGGAACGATCCTCGAATGTATTGATTAAGCTCCTAAATCTCCCAAAATACCTACAAAGCATGCAAAAGTCAGTGTAGACGTCTATCTCGAGAAAATACATGAATTGAGTGCAAACATCGTGAACTAGTGCTAAACCATGCATGAATGAGCGAAAAAACTATCTAAATGAGTGTCTAAACCTAAGTCATAAATCGTGTTATCATATGCCCTTGTGATTAAAGATGGGACACAAAATAATTGGAATTATAGAAGCGGCACAAACATAGAGTGTATGAGTTAAAGCCATGGTGAAATGTCCGATCGAGTTGTGAGGTGATTACAGATGGGATCTACATGTGAGCAAAAATAGATATGAGGAAGAGTAAAGTTGAATGACTAAAGGTTGTTATATAGATCCGGTATCTCCCCAATAAGATGATTACCGAAAAGGGTATATATATAAGAGTTTATTGAGAAATGGTGGTACTCCAATGAAAATTCAAGCTCGACTGATGATCAAAGTAATAAGACCAACCAACGTGGTCCGTAAGGCGTATACGAGGAAACTCAAAGGGAATTAACTACCCTACTAGTGGTAACGATTTAAAGAAGGTAAAACGACATGAGTATAAGGAAAATATCATGAATTCGATGCGGGGAATTTGATTTTTGAGAAAATCATATGCATCTAATACTTAGTAAGTAGCTCAGTGTGCGACCTGTCAGCATCTCAAGATTGAGCATCGCAGGTCCGGAGGAGAGCTTCACCCGCTTCCAGTACCACAATGGAAGTGGGAGGTTATATCTATGGATTTTGTCACAGGGTTGAGGCTCAACAGAGTTTTTGATGCTATTTGGGTAGTGGTAGACCGTATGACGAAGACAGCACGTTTCATTCCGATTAAGGAAACGTGGCCGGTAAGTCATCTAGTTGAGGAGTTCACCACGCACATTGTGAGATTTCATGGAGTAACGAGGACTATCGTCTCCGACAGAGATGGACTTTTCACCTCAAGAATTTGGCAGCAGGTACATACTATTTTAGGGACGATTCTCCACTTTACTACTGCTTCACCCACAGATTGACGATCAGTCTGAGAGGACCATCCAGACGTTAGAGGACATGTTGCGGGCTTCTGTACTAGATTGGGGACATGTTTGGCAGGATCATCTTCCACTGGTAGAGTTTTCGTACAATAACAGTTGGCAGGCGTCTAATGGGATGGCCCTTATGAACCTTTGTACGGGCGGAGATGTCGTACACCATTGTAATGGGATGAGCCCAACAAGGCTGATGGAGTAGCTCCAGATCAGATACAGGATGACATCGCTTGGATTGCCCTAGTCCGGGAGCGGATGTTATCCGCTCAAAGTCACCAGAAATCCTACGCCGACGAAAGGCGTCGACCCTTGGAGTTTAGGGTGGGTGCACAGGTGTGGTTTAGAGTGTCACCGACGAGAGGAGTCCGGCGTTTCGGCATTAAGGAGAAGCTGAGTCCCCGATATGTCGGACCTTTGAGATTTTGGAGAGAGTCATAGAGGTCGCCTACCGATTAGCACTACCACCGAGACTAGAGGGCGTCCATCCGGTCTTTCATGTATCTCAGCTGAGAGAGTACATTCCAGACCCGAGGCACGTCATCAGTCATGAGGATCTGATAGTTGAGCCTGACCATACTTTTGTGGAGTACCTAGTAGCCTTCCTTAAGCGCAGTACTAGATATCTGTGGTCCAAGGAGATACCGATGTTGAGTATCCAGTGGTCTAAACGAGGGGCCGATGAGGCTACCTGGGAGACGGAGGAGAGTATTAGGCGCAATTATCTTGAGTTCTTTGCGGGACTAGCCGCTACTTATGTATCGACGAGTTAGCACTCTATTGTTGTTGTTTGACATTTAGGAGTTTATATTGGATGGTGTGATTGTGGTTCTTTTTATATTAGATGGTGTGATTGTGTTACCTTTTATGTGTTTCCTATTTGGAAGTCGTTGGATTAGATACCTTACTCTAAGTTTCGGGACGAGACCATGAAAAAGAGGTGACGAGGTCATGACCAAGCTGAGATGAGGTCACGGCGAATTCCGACAACGTTTTGACAAAGCCAAGTCTTGACAACCTCAGCCTTTGTACCTCTATTACTTCCAGCCCAGCGTCAGCCTTGTCCCGGCCCAAAACACAACCCACACCACTCAAGCATGCGCTGGGAGCCCAGGGAGAAGATGGGTTAGTTGTTTCCTTGCCTCGCAACCCAAGAGCCCAGCTGTAGCGGCTATTACGGAGGATTCATCTCCCCTATTAACTCCTTCTCTCACCTATCTCAAGATCTCCCACGACCCCCACCAGCAACGCCTTCCAATCCCACGGATCTCGCTTGCCAGTTGTTCGAAGCCACTGCACGCTTCAGCGAGAACCAACACATCACTAGCGCCTCCCCTTCTGCAACTACAACAACGAGACGGTCACAACCTGCTCGAGTCAGTAAGGCAACAAGTTGAGCCTTCTTCCTTCTTCAATCTGTTACAGTGTCCAAACCGAACCCGCCTCATCTGATGTTTACCACAGAACGAGAAGTTCCAACGTCTCAAGTCGACGTGAGGCTGAGGGAGGTCGATCTGTCCGGACTACGTCGCTAGCACTAAGTCCACTCCAGTCCCTCCTTTCCTCCGGGTAAGGACAAACCTTCGATCTTCTTTCGTACTGTAATGATCAAGAATCTCACACTCTTCTTCTCCATGCTGGATGGACTTCTAGCCACTGCAGCGGTGCTACCGAACTGAACCAGCGACCCCGGAGGTGGTGGTGCCGATCGACGCCCTAAGCAGTGTGCCCTCTGTTGCGAACCATTTACAGCGATTACCTTATCTGCGTGTTTTGGGAGGAATGGTTACATAAGCTATAGACCTAGGTTGTTAGTTTTATTTGGAATAAGTTGTAATCCATGGGTTTCGAATTGGGGACCTGCTAAGCATGATAAATAGGAGAGACTGCTGGAAGAAAGACTTAAACCTAGGACCTTCTGCACACTCTATCATTCAGCTTCGACTTGCTGACTTTGGGACCTAATTTCTATAGCTTAAATTGAGAATCCACCGTTGAATTTTGATATGTCATAGATGAATACATATAGTTTATTGTGTTAAAATTTGGGAGAAAGTTAACGGTCGGATTAGGTTTTATAAGGTTCCAAAGTAGAGTAGTTGGGTTGGTTTTACAGCAGAAGGAAATTTGTTGACTAAGTATAGAAATTCTAGTTTTTTCCCAACTTTAGAGAATTTTGTAGGAGTTATGGTCGAGTATTTTTGAGATATCTTTGCCCCTATATTTAGTATGCATATCATAGAAGATCTAGAGATTTATTTCTGAATATAATACTTTTATCCGACCCTCATATCTTAAGCCAAAGTTGGACCTTAGCGACTTTTTATGAAAGTGAAGAATGTGTTTAACTCTTCTAAAACTTTAACAACTTCCTTTCTAGAGTGAGA
This sequence comes from Fagopyrum homotropicum, assembly GCA_033239125.1. NCBI lineage: Eukaryota > Viridiplantae > Streptophyta > Magnoliopsida > Caryophyllales > Polygonaceae > Fagopyrum > Fagopyrum homotropicum. The sequence goes on from BSWB01000001.1 coordinate 12,105,845, forward strand.
GTGTGATTTTGAGTTCTAAAGAACAGTTTGGAACCTTGTTATAGAGTTTTATAGAGTTTCGGGACCAGGGGTAAAATGCTCATTTACCCGTATAGGGGTACTTTGGTAATTTCTTTATGATCGATTATATATCTTAGAAGTTGGAGACTTATAAGAAAGTGGGATACATTATTGATCCACGTGCCTTGTGTGACAGGCATTTGAGTTTGTACGGTTGCGGACCGAGTTGAGAAATTGAGAGTCGAAATTTGATTCAGGTAAGTCCTCGCGACTTACTTAGCTGGTTTATGGATATTAGTTGAGTGATAATAGTGGTGTGTGTACCATGGGTGTTATAATAACAACTTGTTAGGACGACCGTCGTTATTATATGTTAAGGCCCAGGTGTATGTATAACGGGTTGTGACATCACTGCCCAGCTCTGCCAGGAGACTAGGAGGTTCTCTATACCCAGACCATACAGGTACACGAAGAGATGCATCGGATCCATTCCTGATGGGTACACGGGGGCGGAGGCGAGGTTTGGGAATCCCTTGTGTCACAAAATAAGTATCATTAGTAAGAGTGAATGACTTAAATGAAGATAATAAATGGATTTGTTTGAAAGCATGATGGGTGTTTATTATTGCTATGTGTGTGTGTGCTATTATTTTCTTCTAATGTTTAGATAGCTAGCTAATGGTTGTTTTGTTGTGTTTTTAGATTTACCACAGGTTAGAGCAGCAGCTGAGTGAGCCGGAAGTAGTGGTCAGCCGGGTCTCCGTACTCCTTAGAGTGGGGGTTGGGTTGTTGCTTTGTCGTTCTTTCCTTTTGTTAAGACAGTTAGTCTTTTCCCTTTGTTTAAGTATTATAGGCTGTCAGACCTTGTTGCATTCATCCGTTAAAAACACATCTTTATGAATTTCGGTTTTCTTATTTGTGTTTTGTTGCACGATCCTAGTAATATTGTTTTCAAACTGAGGTCGGGACCCATTGTGAGGTCCTAACTAGTAATATCCCGGGTTCCGAGAATCCGGGGTGTTACAACATGGTATCAGAGCTCTAGGTTGGCAACAATGGCACTTGAAATCTTCTGAAAGACGGAATAAGTACTTAAGTAGAACCCGAAAAGGGATCTGAGTTTTAAAAAGAGCTTTTGGTTTCCAAATGCATGCATAGACTGGTTGGGGATAGAAAAGTACGGCTGACCACCACTACTACCGCGGATCTCAGTATGCTTAGTATGGACTTTAGGTTTTACTTTAGTTGGACTTATTAGGTTGATTATAAATATATGTAGTATAAATAAATATATGCCGAAGATTAGTAGAAATTGTATTTATGTTATGTCCTTAACGGAGATAACATAATGAGTTTCTCACCCCTTTGACACATCTAAGTAGATTTTGAAGGGTGTCAACTTGAGGATTAGTATGCACATCTTATGTGCATTAGGGTAGACGAACGGCGGACAACTCCTTCGAGCTTGTTGAGGAACGTCGAGACGGAAAAGTGAAGACTAAAAGACAACACCAACTACAATGACAAGAAGGGAATTCCGAGTTAACCCCATAGGATCAAATGAAGAATATACATGAGTGTAGTTCCGGCAACGAGTTGGATGACCGACAAGTATACCAATTGGAAGAGACAACCCATAGGTTCTTTCAAGATGGTGTAAAGCAACGTTACAAACAAAAGGGATGCCTTCAGAAACACAAATAGGCATGAAGGTCAAGGTGGAAGATAGTAGGAATCTAGACAAAGGCATTGAATCTAAGCTTACTGACGGACCAGAAGGTGAAAGTTTGAAGCTAGAAGCAAAACGGAATATGATCACTCTCGACAAGCTACTTTCCACTACAATCAGGATGGGAAACCGAGACAATCATAAGAGTAGGAGTCAAGATACATTTCCCATCCTGATACGAAGAATTAAAGACCCGCAAAACGAAAGCTTAGAGGTTGCTAGAAAAGGGAAGACATATTTCACTTCGTACATCAAACCTCAAAAGAGATAGAAGAAAAGTAAGTCTACGATCTTATAGAAGGTCAACTACAGACTAATGGGTAACAACAAAGAATTTACACGTGTGGGCTAACTAGTGATGGTTGGTTGACACATAAGAATATTAACCACAAGGTTATAAAAGAATTTTACCAACGCATCACTAGCGCCTCCCCTTCTGCAGCTACAACAACGAGACGTTCACGACCTGCTCGAGTCAGTAAGGCAACGAGGTGAGCCTTCTTCTTTCTTCGATCTGTTACAGTGTCCAAACTGAACCCGCCTCATCTGATGTTTACCACAGAACGAGAAGTTCCAACGTCTGAAGTCGACGAGAGGCTGAGGGAGGTCGATCTGTCCGGACCACGTCGTTAGCACTGAGTCCACTCTAGTCCCTCTTTTCCTCGGGTAAGGCCAAACCTTCGATCTTCTTTCGTACTGTAATGATCAGGAATCTCACACTCTTCTTCTCCATGCTGGATGGACTTCTAGCCACTGCAGCGGTGCTACCGAACTGAACCAGCGACCCCGGAGGTGGTGGTGCCGATCGACGCCCTAAGCAGTGTGCCCTCTTCCCTTGCTGCAGTCCGGTAGGTGGCCTAACCCTCTGTTGCGAACCATTTACAGCGATTACCTTATCTGCGTGTTTTGGGAGGAATGGTTACATAAGTTGTAGACCTAGGTTGTTATTTTATTTGGAATAAGTTGTAATCCATGGGTTTCGAACTGGGGACCTGCTAAGCATGATAAATAGGAGAGACTGCTGGAAGAAAGACTCGAACCTAGGACCTTCTGCACACTCTATTATTCAGCTTCGACTTGCTGACTTTGGGACCTAATTTCTATAGCTTAAATCGAGAATCCACCGTTGAATTTTTGATATGTCGTAGATGAATACATATAGTTTATTGTGTTAACATTTAGGAGAAAGTTAATGGTCGGATTAGGCTTTATAAGGTTCCAAAGTAGAGCAGTTGGGCTGTTTTTACAGCAGAAGGAAATTTGTTGACTAAGTATAGAAATTCTAGTTTTTTTTCCCAACTTTGGAGAATTATGTAGGAGTTATGGTAGAGTATTTTTGAGAGATCTTTGCCCCTATATTTAGTATGCATATCATAGAAGATCTAGAGATTTATTTCGGAATTTAATACTTTTATCCGAGCCTCATATCTTAAGCTAAAGTTGGACCTTAGCGACTTTTTATGAAAGTCAAGAACGTGTTTAACTCTTCTAAAACTTTAACAAACTTCCTTTCTAGAGTGAGAGTGTGATTTTGAGTTCTAAAGAATAGTTTGGAACCTTGTTATAGAATTTTGTAGAGTTTCGGGACCAGGGGTAAAATGGTCATTTACCCGTATAAGGGTACTTTGGTAATTTCTTTATGATCGATTATATATCTTAGAACTTGGAGACTTTAAGAAAGTGGGATACGTTATTGGTCCACGTGCCTTGTGTGACAGGCGTTTGAGTTTCTACGGTTGCGGACCGAGTTGAGAAATTGAGAGTTGAGATTTGATTCCGGTAAGTCCTCACGACTTACTTAGCTGGTTTTCTGGATATTAGTTGAGTGATAATAGTGGTGTGTGTACCATGGGTGTTATAATAACAACTTGTTAGGAAGACCGTCGTTATTATGTGTTAAGGCACAAGTGTATGTATAACGGGCCGTGACATCACTGCCCAGCTCTGCCAGAAGATTGGGAGGTTCTCTATACCCAGACCATACTAATACACGGTGAGATGCATCGGATCCATTCCTGATGGGTACACGGGAGCGGAGGCGAGGTTTGGGAATCCCTCGTTTCACAAAATAAGTATCATTAGTAAGACTGAATGACTTAAATGAAGAAAATAAATGGATTTGTTTGAAAGCATGATGGGTGTTTATTATTGCTATGTGTGTGTGTGCTATTATTTTCTTCTAATGTTTAGATAGCGAGCTAATGGTTGTTTTGTTGTGTTTTTAGATTTAACGCAGGTTAGAGCAGCAGCTGAGTGATCCAGAAGTAGTGGTCAGCCGGGTCTACATACTCCTTAGAGTGGGGGTTGGGTTGTTGCTTTGTCGTTCTTTCCTTTTGTTAAGACAGTTAGTCTTTTCCCTTTGTTTAAGTATTATAGGTTGTCAGACCTTGTTGCATTCCTCCGTTAAAAACACATCTTTATGAATTTCGGTTTTCTTATTAATTTCTTGTTGCAAGATCCTATTAATATTGTTGTCAAACTGAGGTCTGGGCCCATTGTGAGGTCCTAACCAGTAATATCCCGGGTTCCGAGAATCCGGGGTGTTACATACTTAGGTGTGTCAACTGAACGAGGATCTCATATTGTTATCTCCGTGAAGGGCATACTATAACTATAAATTTTACTAATCTTCGGCATATGCTTATGTACATCACCTATCATTATAATCAAGCTAATAAGCCCAAAGAGAGTAACAACCTAAAGTCCATACTAAGCAAAGTGAGATCCGCGGTAGTAGTGGTGCTCAGCCGTACTTTCTATCTCCAACCAGACTATGCATGCATTTGAAAACCAAAAGTCCTTTTTAAAATTTAGATCCCTTTTCGGGTTTTTCTTAAGTACTTATTCGGTCTTTCAGAAGATTTCAAGTGTCATTGTTGCCAACCTATAGCTCTGATACCATGTTGTAAAACCCCGAATTCTCAGAACTCGGGGCATTACTGGTTAGGACCTCACAATGGGTCCCGACCTCAGTTTGACAACAATATTACTAGGATCTTGCAACAAGACACAAATAAGAAAAACCGAATTTCATGAAATAGTATTTTTTAAAGGAATGAATGCAACAACGTCTAACAGCCTATAGTACTTAAACCACAAAAAGACTAACTGTCTTTAACAAGAAGAAAGGTACCACAAGGTAAACACCCAACCCCATTCTAAGGAGTACGGAGACCCGGCTGACCACTACTTCCGGATCACTCAGTTGCTGCTCTAACCTGTGGTGAATCTAAAAACACAACAAAATAACCATTAGCTAGTTATCTAAACATTAGATAAATATTAATAGCACACACACACATCATGGCAAAAGTAACACTCATCATGCATTCAAACAATCCATTTATTTTCTTTACTTAGGTGATTCACTCTTACTAATGATACTTATTTTGTGACACGAGGGATTCCCAAACCACTCCTCTGCCCCCGTGTAACGATCAGGAATGGATCTGATGCATCTCATTGTGTATCTGTATGGGCTAGGTATAGAGAACCTCCCAGTCTCCTGGCAGAGCTGGGCAGTGATGTCACGACCCGTTATACATGCACTTGGGCCTTAAAACATAATAACCACGGTCGTCCTAACAAGTTGTTATTTTTATTATAACACACATTGTACAAACGCAACCATTATCACCCAACAAATATCCAGAAACTAGCTAATTAAGTCGCAAGAACTTACCTGAATCAAACCACAACTCTCACAATCTCAACTTGGTCTACAACCGTAGAAACTCAAACGCCTGTCACACAAGGCACATGGATCAAAATTACATCCAATATTCTTAGAAGTCTATAACTTCTAAGATGCACAAACTCATCAAGAGAAAATTACTAAAATGCCCTCTTAAGGTGAAATGATTATTTTACCCCCGGTTCCGAAACTCCCAGATTTGTCTATATCTTAGTTTCAAACTCTCTTTTGGAGCCTATTTCCATACTCTAGTGCTTACGGAAAATTTTAGTACAGAAATACGGGAGTTGTACCAAATTCTAGATTTTTCACTAAACGGTCATTAAGGTCCGACTTGAGTTAAAATCCAAGACTTAGGTTAAAGGATAAGAATTCCGGAATCGTTCTCTAGATCCTCTAAAATATGTATACTAAACATAGGGCAAAAGTCTCTCAAAAACTAAACCAAAACTCCTATATAAAATCTAAGGTTAGACTAGAAGCTAAAATTCCAAACTTAGTCAAATATTTTCCTGCTTCAAAAACAGCCCAAGTGCTCTACTTCGGGACCTTATAAAATCTAATCCGACCGTTAACTTTCTCCCAAATTTTAACACATTAAACTATATGTATCCATCTACGATAAATCAAAAATTGAACGGTGGATCTTCATCCTAAGGCATCGAAATCTGTTTTCCAACTAGTCAGTTTATGTGCAATTTAAACAACAATTCAGCAAGGGTTTTCATGTGGTCTTGGGTTCAATACTCCTCCTCAGCTATGTTGGATTAAAACTGGAATTAAACAGTCTACTCATTTGCACCCATACAACATCGTCATAAGGAAAGGAGAGGGCTTACAAACGCAGTTGGTGGTGGTCCGGGTGTACAGGATGGGTGTAGCAACGAGTTCCAAACCGGGATCGTTCACCAACTCGCTTGCCCTCCACAGGTATACTTGCTTCTGGACTTTCACTTTAGGCAACAGGGGAGACCTTCGGTATGTTATTTCGTGCAAACAGAAGGGAAGGAGGCAGATAGGAGGCAGCCCAGACTTACCTTCTACAACAGTGGCGTCGGCGACGGTCGAGGCAAGCCTGCGGGACTGGTGTTGGTTGTTGTCGCGAGGCCCGGTCCTTCAGCCTTAGCCGTTCAGCCTCGCCGTAAGCCTGGTGTTTGCTGTGCGAAGGGAGTACGAGTTTAGCGGCTGCCACGGTATAGACAACTCGAGAAGGGGCGAGGTCTTACCGGCGTTCCCGTCGTGAAGGCGTGAGATTGCGGTTACGTCGGATGGTGGCTGGGGTTGCTGCTGCGTCGGCGGTTATGGTTGCTGACGGCCGTACAAAAAGAGAGGAAGAAAGGTGCAATTGTAATAGAGAGGGAGAAGTAAGCAGCGGCACTTAGGTTTGGGAAAAACAATTAGGTTAGGCTTAAACGTGATTAGGGAGTTGATTAGGGTTTAGGGTTAGAGATTTGGGCCGGTGGGCTGAAGTTAAAAGGCCAGTTAAATTGGGTCTGCTCACCCATAAAAAAAATGAAGTGAAATATAAAAACTCGTACGGAATCGTTAGAAAGTACGGGAATTAAATGACGGGATTATTAACGGAATTATTTAGTGAAATATAAAAGTTATCATTTTATGTGAGTCTAGGTCACATAAAATGATAAAATTCAATATCGTTTAATTCTTAATTAGAAGAATTTGGGTTGGCGGGTCGGAATCCGGTTTGATCCGGTATTAAACGGAGTTAAAAATTTTCGAATATTACAAGGAGTTAACTTGGGGATTTTGTGTAAGATTTGTGGATAATTGTTTTTTGAATTTCTTTGCTGCTATGAGTAGAGTGCATTGTAACACCCCAAGTTCTGGGAACTTGAAGCACTACGGGCTAGGACCGCACAATGGGTCCCGACCCTCAGAGTAACAACAACAAACGGATCTTAAAACAAGACACAGACGAATGAAAACCAAAACTTAATATAAGGCCAAAGGTTCAAACAGAAGAAAACACAAAAGCTCCACAGTCGGGTCAAAACAAAAGGAAAATAACAAACGAAACAAAAACCCAATCCCGTCCTATAATGTACGGGAACCCCGGCTAACCACACCATCCGGATCACTCGGCAGCATCCTGAACCTGCGGAACATCTACAACGACGGTATAAACCGTTAGCTAACATTCTAGGTATAAGCAAGAGTGTACAGGCACAAACACACATAAGGTAAAGAAAACGCATAGCATGCTTACACATCAACCGGTTATTATCTTTCATTAAGGTTATCCATTTCTAATTCAACTTCTTTTGTCACACGAGAATCTCCCAAAACTCGCCTCCGCTTCCGTCTACCAATAGGAATAGATCAGTACTATCTGTTACCTACGGGTCTGGGTTGCAAGAGAACATTCTAGTCTTCTGTAGAACTAGACAAGTGGTCACTGCCCGGTTATAATACACTTGGGCCAGTTAAGGTAATAAAGGGTGATTCCTATTTCCAATTATCCGTTATAAACATGATAACAACACAAACAAGTCAATACAATCCAACTAATACGCGGAATAAAGCTAAGTAAGTCCAAGGGACTTACCTTACACGAAGGTAACCCAAAAGGCTCAACAACCACTCAGAGGACACACAAGGAAACTCAGTTTCCTTTAGGAAAGGAGAAATGAAAGTATGTACGAACAAGCAACACGGATCAGGAACGGAACGGTTGCTAGAAGTCCATGACTTCTAGTCTCAAAGATCTCTAAGAGATCAACACATGCTAAAGGCTCAACCTTAGTCTTACAACAACTCAGGGGAACAAGGAACAACCATAAGGAATCAAGGAAGGAACAAGGAAAGGAAAGAAGGAAGCAACTCACCAAAGACGGAAGTTACTGCAGAGAAACCGTAGGGGCGGTTAGACAGATGCGCAGGGGTGGCTGAATAGAGGCGCAGGGGCGGCTGTGACAGAGACGCAGGGGCGGCTATGACAGAGACGCAGGGGCGGCTGTGACAAAGACGCAAGGGCGGCTCTGTGCAGGCGCAGGGGCAGATCTTCAGAAGCTACTGTCGGGCTTCTCTTCAACAGATCTCACAGCAGGGGCAACCAAAGCTCGAACCTTTGGTTCCAACACGTCAAGACTCAACTCCAGAGAGCCAAAACAGAAGGGAAGACATGCAACGCTTAATCCTGGGAGAAGAAGGAAATAAAGGAAAGAAAGGAACGAAAGGAAGAAACAAAAACAGAAGGGAAGACATGCTTAATCCTGGGAGAAGAAGGGTCAACAACGGAACACTCCACAAGAATCAAGGCTTATGCTTAATCCTGGGAGAAGAAGAAAAGAAAGGAACGAAAGGAAGAAACCAAAACAGAAGGGAAGACATGCAACGCTTAAAGGAACATGAGGAAGAACTAGAAAAGATGCACTTACACGTTCAGCGGGATTGCAGGAAGCAAGGACGGCTGTAGCTCTCTAGGGTTTGAAGACGATAGCAAGGAACGGGAAAAAGGAGAGAAAGAAGAGAATATATAGGGAGGGCTCGAACGCTAGACGAAATGGCGTCTAGGGTTAGAAAGAAAACAAGGAAACCGGCCCATAAGATAGAATATCGGATATTCTATCTATGGAAGAAAGATAAAACGACGAAAACAAATCGGCACGATCTGTCGCACGATCCGCATGGGCAGATCTCACAGCCGCGGGGCGGCCCTCTTCACCGTAGGGGCGGTGAAGGAAAAAACCTAGGATCTTACATCAGACCCCCCCTAAAAAGAAGTTTCGTCCCGAAACTTGCAAAAGCCAAACGAACACAACAACACACAGAAATAGAACTGAGCTCATATATTCCAACTCGGGGCACGTAACAGAAAACGTCACACAAAAGCGTTCACAACGCGACAAAGGAAAAACCAAACATCTGACTAAGCTAAAGGTGCAACAAGCTCAGCATAAAACTCCGGATAGTTCCTTTGGATACTATCCTCTGTCTCCCAAGTCGCCTCATCAGCTCCTCGCCTCGACCACTATATCTTCATCATCGGTATTTCCTTCGAACACAAGCGTCTCGTACTACGCTCTAAGACAACCACCGGGTGCTCTACGAACGTGTGGTCTGGCTTGATCACTAGATCATCATGATTGATGATGTGTCTCGGGTCAGGTATGTACTCCCGTAGCTAAGACACATGGAAAACTGGGTGAACACCCTCGAGTCTCGGTGGCAACGCAAGTCTGTAAGTTGCCTCTCCAACTCGCTCAAGAATCTCGAACGGTCCAACATATCTGGGTCTCAACTTTCCTTTCACACCGAAACGTCTGACGCCTCGTGTCGGGGATACACTCAACCAAACCTGAGCTCCAATTCTGAACTCTAGAGGTTTGCGCCTCTTATTTGCATAAGACTTCTGTCGGCTTTGTGCTGCTGACATCCGCTCTCGGATCACTGCTACTCGAGCCATGTCATCCTGAATCTTCTCGGGTGCTACTCCGCTGGCACTACTGGGCTCGTCCCAACACAGCGGTGTACGATATTTCTTTCCATATAAAGCCTCATAAGGAGCCATCCTGATCGATGCCTACCAACTGTTGTTATATGAAAACTCCACTAAGGGAAGGTGATCTGGCCACACCAGTCCCCAGTCTAACACACAGGCTCGCAACATGTCTTCCAAAGTCTGGATCATCCGCTCAGACTGACCATCAGTCTGAGGATGATAACCAGTCATAAACTGTAGACTCATACCTAGGGCGGCATGAACTTGCTGCTAGAACCTCGAAGTGAACCGTCCGTCTCTGTCAGAGACGATGGTCCTAGGTACTCCATGAAGTCTCACTATCTGTCTTGTGAACTCCTCTGCTAGTCGACTCACCGGCCACGTTTCCTTGATCGGAATGAAACGTGCGGTCTTCGTCAGTCGATCTACTATGACCCAAATAGCATCAAAACCACGACTCAGTCTCAAACTGGTCACAAAATCCATAGAGATGTCTTCCCACTTCCTTTGAGGGACGGGAAGTGGGTGTAGCTCGCCTCCTGGTCTATGATGCTCGATCATGACTTGCTGACAGGTCGCACACTGAGCTACATATCTCGTCACGTCTTGCTTCAGACCTCTCCACCAGAAAGAGCGTCTGACATCCTGATACATCTTACTCGCACCAGGGTGTACTGAGTAAGGTGAAGAGTGAGCCTCCTGAAGGATCCTCTATCTCAACTCCTGATCTGACGGCACACAAACACGCTCTTGGCGTCTCAAAACTCCGTCAACACCAACTGTAAACTGTGGTGCCTCTCCTCGAGACATCCGGTCTCGGATCTGTGTCAAAGTTGGGAAACTTTCCTGCTTTTGTCGGATTTCGGCCAACAGCTCAGGTACTATTTCCAAGGTGGACAACTGGTTGTCAGAATCTGGGAAGTAGATATCCATCTCTAGCCATGTCAAATCTCGTTGTAACTGTGGCTAAGCTGTCAGCCTAGCGATCGCCATCTCCCGGGAAGTCTTCCTACTGAGAGTATTTGCTACCACGTTAGCCTTTCCCGCGTGGTATAAGATCTCAAGATCAAAGTCCTTGGTAAATTCTAACCATCTGCGCTGGCGGTTATTCAACTCCCGCTGAGTGAATATGTACTTCAGACTCTTATGGTCTGTGAAAATCTGACACGTGGCTCCGTACAGATAATGTCTCCAAATCTTCAAAGCATGAACAACAGTAGCTATTCAAGATTGATAGCATGAATTATAGTCTATATTTTGGGGTTTGTTTGGACGTTTTATCTTCAATAATCTGCATGTTAGCATGTATAATATGGGATTATATTACCATTTCATCTACCTTTGTGGGAATCGAGGTCTACACCTAGTTTTGCTGTAATTGCAGGTAAAATGGCACGTTTTACATCAAAAAGGAGCAAAAGGAGTCATGAGTCATTTGGAGCTACATTGAGGAACATAAGGAACCATCCAGGAAGCATGGCCATGGATTTGGGATTCACTTTGGACCAGTTTTGAGAGATTTCACATTCAGTTATGACTCACCTCGGTTGACCAGAGATTCATCTCGACCGAGGTGATCCAGAGACGCCGACTCGACCGAGGCGAACACCTAGGATGCGGCGAGAATATTTTATTCTTGGCTGAGATCTTTTATCTTTGGAAGGTGATCTTATATTTTTGGGCTTGGCTCCTGGAAGGAAGAAGATCTTATATTTTACCTATTTTTATGGGAAAAGATCTTTCTAAGATATTTTATCTTTGGAGGGTTATTTTCCTATAAAAAGGGTTGGATTTCCCACAAATCCGGCATCCGCTATCACCCCTCTTATCTAGCATACATCGCCGCAGCCATACTCCAGTTGGGAGTTTCGAAGAACCTTTTTGAAGGTTGAAGGAGGATTGAAGATCATAGCTTTTATAGCTTTTTGAAGGGTTTTGTAAGATTATCTTCAATTCCCCTTCCTTGTTGTCTTGTCTTGTTGGATTGCTATCCAAGGAACGCTTTTGTTGTGATATTTGATTCAGTTATTGAAGTCTTTTTCATTAAATTCTTCTTGTTCAAATATTCACTTTCTTCCCATATATTTAATACTTTCATAATGATGATGAGTGGCTAATTTCCTTGTGTGATTCCAGGGTGATTGGCTGAAGGTTGTGGGAAAAACAATGATAGAATAATCTTAGATTCGAGTAGGACCTTGAAAGTTTGAGTCTTTAACCTTAACCCTAAGCATCTCGTTCAGTCGATGAACATCTCGGCCGGGGTGGAATCTGGCTGACCGAGGTGACTTATCTGATCCTAAACTGAGAGTTAAGTGTTAGAGTTTGCCAAATCCTATTCTTATTACACCTTTCCTGGTTCAAAGCAAGCTTAGGATGAGACTTACCCGGTAATTCCTTAGTTTGTGTACCAACGATCATAAGTGTAGGTAATAAAGGTTTATCCTTTATTGGGGTTTGAGTGTGCTTCCATCCCATCTTTGTGAGTTAGCCTGAGACTTACCCGGTAAAGGTTGATTCTATTCCCTTAGATGGTGTGTTAGTTTGAGGTAATAGTTCTTTATCTTAATTCCTTGAGACTTACCCGGTAATAGGAGTTACGGTTTTGGATTAGTGAGTAGTGAGACTTATCCGGTGATCTACTCCACTTTAGTAACACCTTCCCCTTGCAAAAATCTCAGCTTTGTCCGCTTATCTTTAGATCTTGAGTTGGAACCACAACTAGATGCTTTAATCCCTAGAATTGCATGTTTGCTTGATTGACTTCTTATTCATCTTTGATTGTGTTAATTGCTCTTTGTGGTTAGTATTCACGAAGCTTATCGTTACTGACTTTGTTTCACCGAGTCCCTGTGATTGACCCCTGGAATTTCTTGCTTTTTACTACGATTGACCCGTACACTGCGGGTTCGCGTCCTTGTTTTAAGCTTAAGTCTAGGGTTATAAATTTAAAGCTTGCACACACCTTTTGGAGCGAACAAGTTTTTGGAGCCGTTGCCGGGGACTTGGTCTAGACCGAGCCGGTACGGTTTTCTCTTGGGGCGCTTGCCCCCGTGTCATCTAACCACTCTACTTGAGTGACTTTTGCAGGTTCTTTCTTAGGTATATGCGAAGAACCCGCACTAGGAAGGAAATCGTTCCTTACGATCCCGAACCGGAAAAGACATACAAGCGACGCTTAAGAGAAGCGAAGATGGCCCAACAAGACGACCGCGATCTTGCGGCCGAATTGAAAGAGACGCTAGAGCTGCTACGTCTTAGCAAAGAAGAACTAAGGCAAGAGAAAGAAGAGAATCGCACCAGGACTGCAGCAATCGAAGCAGAGATAGCAGTCATACGAAACCAGATTCTACTTCGACCGAGGGAAGATCCTCCTGTTGATCCTCGACCGATGCAGGATGTAGTAGCTGACCCTCGACCGAGGCAGGTTCCAGTACCTGACGCCCCGGACGATGTGCTTCCACCTCGGAGGCCAGTCCGAGATGTTCTTCTTGCAGGAATCCCACAAACCCTAGGTCAAAGGATGGACCCTAATCAACAATTGAGGCGTCCAGGAGTGAACCTAAGAGATCCAGCGGATCATGACTACGAACTTCGACCGCAAGTTCTATCCATGATTCGCCAATGCCAATTCGGAGGGATGGAGAAGGAATCACCACATCAACATCTTCAAAACTACGAGATCTTGATGGAAACCTTACGACCTTCCAGAATTGAAAATAACAACTACAAGCTAAGACCTTTTTACTTTTCTTTAAAAGATAGAGCTCTTACTTGGTATCAATCTCTTCCTCCAGGAAAAATTAGCACATGGGAGGAGATGACTACGGAATTCTTGACCAAATTCTTTCCCCCCTCAAAGACCGCTGAAATGAGAGGGAAGATCAATGCTTTCATTATGAAGGACAAGAAGAGCTTGTCCAAATCTTGGGAGCGGTTCAAGGATATCCTTTTGGATTGCCCACATCATGGGATTCCAAAGATCGAGTTGTTGGAGATCTACTTCAAAGGACTGGACGGAAGCACCCAGTTCAATCTCCAACTACTCTCCGCCGGTACCTTCATGGACATGGCGATTGATGAGGCTTGGAACTTCATTGAGAAGCAAGCCTTGCATATGGAGAAGTACACCCACCAAGGAGCTGAAGGTTGAGTTAAAAGAGTCAACTTTCAAGAGACTCAATCCAACAACAATCAACTCACGTCTTTGAAGAATGACGTGAAGCAATTGAAGGAACTCTTGGTTGCTCAAACCAAGAAGGAAGAGCAAGGACAAAGGAACAACAACAATAATGGATACCGTAACAACAACAACGGTTCCCGGAACAACAACTACAACAACAACAACAATAGAGGATCCAATAGCAACAATTGGAGGACGAACAATCAAAACAACCAGAATCCTGGTAACAATTATTCTAACTCCAACTCTAATAATTCCTCTAACCCTTTCCTCTCTTCTCCTTCTTCTTCTTCTTCTACTCCATTAAAGAGTCAAGGGCAAGGATCAAGTTCGTCTCAGCCGGAAAAGAAAGACGCAGTTCTGGAGGCTATCTTGATCAAGCTTAGCCCTATGGAGAATTCTATGACTTCGTTTTCGAGGGCCCAAAAGTCCTTCGAACAACAACTTGCTAGTAGGGCGAATGAAGCACCAAGAGATCCAGGGAAGCTTCCAGCAAAGACGGAAAGAAACCCTAAGGGTCAGTGCATGGCCATAATGACGAGGAGTGGACTTAAAACTGCAGATCCAATACCTCGTTCGACGCAGACCACCTCGGTCCAGATCCAGTCGAAGAACACCTCGACCGAGATACCAACCGAGGCGGAGCAACAGAAAGCAGGAGGGACGACTGAAACTTATATTCCACCTCCTGCATACAAACCACCACTTCCATTCCCTCAGTCCAGAGCCAGAGCACATCTAAACAAGCACTTTGGTAAGTTCCTTGACTTGATGAATAAGCTACATATTAATATTCCTTTCCTTGATGCTATTTTAGGTATGCCCGCCTATGGGAAGTTCTTAAAATAAATCTTATCAAGGAAGAGGAAGCTGGAGGATGTTGGTGAAGTTAGGATGACATCTAAATCTTCGGAGCTCATACAAATCATGAAAGAGAAGATGCCTCCTAAGTTGAGAGATCCCGGCTCATTTTGCATTCCCATTCAAGTTGGGGATGTCACTTGTGAAGCCCTTTGTGATCTAGGAGCCAGCGTGAGCATCATTCCGCTGGAGCTATGTGCGAAGATCGGACTTGGAGAGCCCAAGCCAGTCAAGATTCGACTTTATATGGCGGATCGCTCCATCACCCATCCCGTGGGCATCTTGGAGGACGTTCCGGTCAAGTTGGGTAACTTCTATCTACCTATAGATTTTGTCGTACTTGACATTCCCGCAGATTATCCTGTTCCTATTATTCTCGGGAGGCCATTTCTAGCAACTTCGGGTTGCAACGTGGATTGCAAGAACGCCAAGTTAAAATTCAACGTCGGTGGCGATGAGGTGGAATTCGCACTACTTGCAGCCATGAAAGGGGAGCAACTAACTGATGATATCTTCAACATCTACGATGAAGAAGAATCAAGAGAATTGGTGAGCTCTATCCTTATTAACGATCCACTCGAAAGAGTTATTAGCTTCAGTTTAATGGAGGAAGGTATAGATGCTTCTTGTGATGCAGATATACGGAGCTTAAAGGCACTGGAAGAGGATCCAGGAGCTAAAACTGAGAAGCTAATCCAGGAGACGAAGATCTCCAGTTTCGGTTCCAGTAGCAGTACCTCGACCGAGGCACTTTCTGGACTGAGCGAGGCGACTGAAGAACACCTCGGTCAACGCCTCTGCGCCTCGACCGAGATCGACGGCGAGACGATTCTAACTTAGACTTCATCGAGTCCAGTTCTGACACCACTCGACCGGAAGGAGGAAGCAAGGATCCCCCTCAGAAGACACCCCCAGTTGTGGAGCTTAAACAACTCCCTAGTCACTTGAGGTATGTCTTTCTTGGGCCGGATTCCACTTATCCCGTTATTGTTAGTGCTTCCCTTTCCGAATCTGAATTGTCTAAGTTAATGCATGTCCTGAGAAAGCATCGAAAAGCTATAGGTTATACCACGGACGATCTTATTGGCATTAAGCCTTCTTTCTGCATGCATAGAATCTAATGGAAGATAATCATAAGACTTCACGGGAACCTCAAAGACGGTTAAATCCGATCATGAAAGAGGTTGTGAAGAAGGAAGTTCTTAAGTTGTTGGATGCAGGTATTATTTATCCTATCTCGGACAACAAGTGGGTTAGTCCGGTGAATGTCGTTCCGAAGAAAGGAGGGATGACCGTTGTGACCAATAAGAACAACGAGTTGATCCCAACAAGGACCGTTACGGGCTGGAGAGTTTGCATCGATTATAGGAAGCTGAACACGGCGACTCGGAAGGATCATTTTCCGCTTCCCTTCATCGATCAAATGCTCGAGCGGTTGGCCCAGCATTCACACTTTTGCTACTTGGACGGCTATAGTGGATTCTTCCAGATTCCTATCCATCCGGATGATCAAGAGAAGACCACTTTCACTTGTCCATGGGGGACGTTTGCCTATCGGAGGATGCCATTTGGATTATGCAATGCACCCGCTACCTTCCAGCGATGCATGATGGCTATCTCTTCCGAATACATAGAGGAGATCATGGAGGTATTCATGGATGACTTTTCTGTATATGGTTCCTCTTTTGATGATTGCCTATCTAACCTTTCACTAGTGCTTAAAAGATGTGAAGACACTAATCTCGTCTTGAATTGGGAGAAGTGTCATTTTATGGTTAATGAAGGCATTGTGCTAGGACACCTCGTTTCTAATCGAGGTATTGAGGTCGATCGAGCTAAGATCGAGACTATTGATAAACTCCCTCCTCCTTGTTCTGTTAAAGGTGTGAGGAGTTTTCTCGGGCATGTAGGTTTCTACAGGAGATTCATCAAGGACTTCTCTAAGATTTCTAAACCTCTAACTAACCTCTTGAATAAAGATGTTGTTTTTGAGTTTTCGCAGGAATGTCTTGATGCTTTTTACAGGATTAAGGAAGCGTTGATCTCCGCTCCCATTATCCAACCTCCTGATTGGACCTTGCCCTTTGAGGTCATGTGTGACGCTAGTGATGTAGCCGTAGGAGCGGTGCTTGGACAGAAGAAGGATGGACGGACCACCGCCATTTATTATGCTAGCAAGACGCTAGATGAAGCACAACGCAACTACGCTACCACCGAGAAGGAGTTATTGGCGGTTGTATATGCTTTCGAGAAGTTTCGTTCCTATCTAGTGGGGGCGAAAGTCATTGTCTACACCGACCATGCAGCCATTCGTTACTTGTTGGCTAAGAAAGATGCCAAGCCGCGCCTTATTCGATGGATTCTCTTGCTTCAAGAGTTTGACCTAGAGATCCGCGATAATAAGGGGTCCGAGAACTCAGTTGCGGATCACCTCAGCCGGCTACCGGAATCTTCCCGCGAGACGGATGACCCACCCATAGATGATTCATTCCCCGATGAGCACTTACACTTGTTGGTGCGTTTGATGGATTTACTTACTCCACCCCACGATGGAGGTGAAGTATGGGGTGAGGGCACCTCCCATATCATTTGAGACGCATCATGGTCCAGCTAGCAACCTTAAACCAAGCGCTTCTTGGGAGGCAACCCAAGGTATTGCTTTCTTTTCCCGTTTTCTAGTCTAGTTTAGATAGTTTTTGTTTTTGCTTTGCTTTGCTTTGTTCTTGGCGTCCTAGACAGATAACAGGAGATATCTAAGGAAGGAGCATAACTGGAAGGACAGAAGTTTGAGATTTTGAGAAGGCAGAAGCATCTCGGTCACTGTCAGAGCACCTCGACCGAGTTGATTCTTGAGCAACCGAGGCGACTAGGGTTTCTGCAGAACCATCTCGGTCCGTACCACCTCGGTCCAGTCGAGACCATCTCGACCGAGGTGACAACAGATCCAGGAACAGTATAAAAAGGGGAAAAATTTATTTTTTACTTTTTTACTTCCTTCGACTCGACCGCGGAGCCTTCATCACCTCGCCTCCTCAGTTTTTGCTCGTTTTCGAAGATTTCGGCTTCCAAACTGCGATTGAAGGGTAGAGGATCCTCTTGCAACTACAGATCTGCAAAGAAATCGAACGAATCGACCGAAACGAGGTAAAAATAGTCGAAACCCTAACTCGTTCATTCGCTTCGATTTGGGCTTTGGTTGCCCCTGATTCTGCTGAGAAAAGGCTTAAGTACCCCATAGGAAGCAATTGTAGTGATTTCTGGGGGAAAAGAACTGGATTTCTGAGATTGGAATCGAAAACTGTTGCGCCTCGGTCCAGTCGAACTGCATCTCGACCGAGGTGATTCTTGAGGGTTGTCAGCGACCGAGGTGATCTGATAGTGTTTGAGAGAAAATGAGTTCCGATCGTCGCCTAGCCCTCAGAGATAGATCCTCACCTTCCCCTCTTTCTTCTTCTTCTTCCCGACCTTACCGCCCGGTGATCCACGAGAGATGCCGGGTAGATTATGAGCGTATAGCTAGCCGTCCAGTTATTGCACCACGTTTTCTGGACGTGTCAGCTTTCGATTGCCTAGGGTTAGATGGAGACCTTAGGAGGATGATTGCCACTGTTGGGCTGGATCAGTTTACTGAGATCCGAGCCCCAGCCTATTTGGAGCCGACCTTAGAGTTCGTTAGCTCCTTCTCCTACCTCCCCACAGACCGGTCTTTGAAGTACCGGTTGATGAGCCGGAACTTCATAGTTCCCTTAGAGATTTGGAGAGAGATTTTCGGCTTTTCTGAGCCCACCGCCACCGACTTCCCCTCCCGATCTGTAGCTAGGGAGTTCTGGGGGCAGATTGCCCATATTACTGAGCATGCAGACAGATGGCGCCCTGGAGATTCCAGGGAGAAGGTCATCTTCCACCCAGCCTTCAGATTAGCCCATAGGATATTCAGCGAGACACTTCTGGCGCGTACTGAGACGCCCCAGAAGATCCGACAGGGCGAGCTCTTCAGCCTTTACTGTATGGTTACGGGGGGTTTCCCAGACTTTGGCTTGATCTTGGCAGAGGACCTGCACAAGATCAAGGCTAAAGCGAAGGGAGATATTTGTTGCGGAGGTCTAGTCACCCACATTGCTACTTATCACGGGATGGACCTCAGTGCTTGCACGATGGTGGCGGCTCCGAAGCCGCTTGGACTATAGGAGATGATCACACGGAGGATTTTGGTTCCCCGTGGTCTGACCACTCCATATGTTGCTATGCCGTGGGAGCGGACTGCACCACAAGGGATCCGCTGGTCTGCCCAGTTCACAGTTTTCGACCCACATTATTGGCAGACAGCTTGGGCTCCACTGATGGAGGATCATAGGGAGGCAGCAGCTGCCCCGGCTGAGGAGGAGGAGGATGACGATGACGAGGAGACGGTAGATGAGAGAGATAGTGGAGTCCCGATGGATACAGGGACGGATACTGCAGGTACGAGCGCGCCACCGATCATAGATCTTGATGATGACGATGAGACAGAGCCTGCACCAGCTGAGACTTCTCCAGTCAGACCTGCTAGACGCAGGAGGCGCGGAGTGAGAGATCGAGCTGCCCACAGACGGATCGATGACCTGACGGATCAGGTTATTGACTCGTATGCTGCATTATCGCTGGATATCCGCGAGATGCAGGAGCGGCAGCACTATTAGCACGTCATGGCCCAGCTTCAGTTTGAGCGTGTCATGGGTTACCCGTTCGACCCGACACAGTATCCGTATGTGCCACCACCACCACCACCGGATCGAGACTATTGAGGAGCTGCAGGATTTTCTTTATTATATTCTTATGCAGTTCAGCTATGTATCCGGTGAGTACTCTTATTTCCAGACTTATATTGACCCACTGGGACAGTGTGTCCCAAGTATGGGGTGTTTGTATTTATTTGACTACTTGATGTACTTATTTGACTACTTTTGATGTATGACATTTTATCGGATATTTTACGCTTCACTTCTGCATTTATATGATTATCTGATATTACATGCACACTTACAGGTTATTTGATTGAGAAAAACGTCGAAACTGAAAAAAATGATTTAAAAAAAAAAAATTTTTTGACCTCAACCGAGTCAGTCTTGGCCAAACGAGGCGTTTCACCTCGGTTGAACCAAGAACACCTCGACCGAGGTGGGTTAATTGAGAGTTTTCGAAAACGATTTCGTGTTTCTTATCTGCATATGACCTCAGTGAAGATCTTGCTTACGGACTGGTTTTAAATTCTTTATGTGTTTGAAAGGTTTTATAATATGTTTAAGTTGCTAAATGCTTTGTTTGAAATTATTGGAATGTTTAATACTTTGTTTTTATCCAAATTATATTGAATTTGAAGGTTGACACCACAAGATAAGTTCTCTCACTTTCTTCCTGGAAAGACCAAGGCAATTCATTCTTCTCTCTTCTTCTTCTTGATCATGCTTAGCCCCTCATATACATTTTGCCTCCCTTTACCTATTCGGGAATTTGGAAGCAAGCGAAGCGGTGAAAGCAAGTGAAGTTAAAGTTGAGAAGTGGCTGGAAGTGAAAGTGTTAGAAAGCAATAATAGGTTTGGGGAAGTCAATCCTGAAGATGAGTAACTCGGCACCATTCACATAGCCGGGTGTTTGTGTCTTGCCAAAGTCGGATTGAGCGATATTCCTAACGGGTCATGGTATGTGTATCAAGGGTTTGATGCATCTCAAGAAATTGATGATTGCTGATTTCCTAGGCTTCGGTTATTGTGCACCTCTGTCCATGCATCCCAAAAAGTAAAGTAAAAAGGAAAAGTGTGAAATAAGCAAAGCTTATTGGTGGAAGATGTTGCAAGTCAAAGTGAAAGTGAAGTTCATCCTTTTCCCGGATTCTAGCACCACATTACCTTACATACATCCCCACCCTACACGTTTCTTGACCTTTTCTTTTGGGAAGCCCTTGAGACCTTGAGCTTGTTGATTGACTTAGTGGTTTAAACTGGATTATACATGATTAATTTTGATAATTATGATTTAATGCAAAGATGAACAACTTTCCTATATTTATAAAATGTTTTGAGCATATTGAGTTTTTAATTCCATGAAGTATTCTCTTAGAGTGATCTATGATTGTAACACACCATAAAAATGTTTTTGAAAGACTTTTCATTGATTTTCTTGACTTATAATCCATTCTATCTTGTCTTCTGTATGCGGAACTTGCTTGGGGACAAGCAAGGGCTAAGTATGGGGTATTTTGATAGCATGAATTATAGTCTATATTTTGGGGTTTGTTTGGACGTTTTATCTTCAATAATCTGCATGTTAGCATGTATAATATGGGCTTATATTACCATTTCATCTACCTTTGCGGGAATCGAGGTCTACACCTAGTTTTGCTGTAATTGCCGGTAAAATGGCACGTTTTACATCAAAAAGGAGCAAAAGGAGTCATGAGTCATTTGGAGCTACATTGAGGAACATAATGAACCATCCAGGAAGCATGGCCATGGATTTGGGATTCACTTTGGACTAGTTTTGAGAGATTTCACATTCAGTTATGACTCACCTCGGTTGACCAGAGATTCATCTCGACCGAGGTGATCCAGAGACGCCGACTCGACCGAGGCGAACACCTAGGACGCGGCGAGAATATTTTATTCTTGGCTGAGATCTTTTATCTTTGGAAGGTGATCTTATATTTTTGGGCTTGGCTCCTGGAAGGAAGAAGATCTTATATTTTACCTATTTTTATGGGAAAAGATCTTTCTAAGATATTTTATCTTTGGAGGGTTATTTTCCTATAAAAAGGGTTGGATTTCCCACAAATCCGGCATCCGCTATCACCCCTCTTATCTAGCATACATCGCCGCAGCCATACTCCAGTTGGGAGTTTCGAAGAACCTTTTTGAAGGTTGAAGGAGGATTGAAGATCATAGCTTTTATAGCTTTTTGAAGGGTTTTGTAAGATTGTCTTCAATTCCCCTTCCTTGTTGTCTTGTCTTGTTGGATTGCTATCCAAGGAACGCTTTTGTTGTGATATTTGATTCAGTTATTGAAGTCTTTTTTATTAAATTCTTCTTGTTCAAATATTCACTTTCTTCCCATATATTTAATATTTTCATAATGATGATGAGTGACTAATTTCCTTGTGTGATTCTAGGGTGATTGGCTGAAGGTTGTGGGAAAAACAATGATAGAATAATCTTAGATTCCAGTAGGACCCTGAAAGTTTAAGTCTTTAACCTTAACCCTAAGCATCTCGTTCAGTCGATGAACATCTCGGCCGGGGTGGAATCTGGCTGACCGAGGTGACTTATCTGATCCTAAACTGAGAGTTAAGTGTTAGAGTTTGCCAAATCCTATTCTTATTACACCTTTCCTGGTTCAAAGCAAGCTTAGGATGAGACTTACCCGGTAATTCCTTAGTTTGTGTACCAACGATCATAAGTGTAGGTAATAAAGGTTTATCCTTTATTGGGGTTTGAGTGTGCTTCCATCCCATCTTTGTGAGTTAGCCTGAGACTTACCCGGTAAAGGTTGATTCTATTCCCTTAGATGGTGTGTTAGTTTGAGGTAATAGTTCTTTATCTTAATTCCTTGAGACTTACCCGGTAATAGGAGTTACGGTTTTGGATTAGTGAGTAGTGAGACTTACCCGGTGATCTACTCCACTTTAGTAACACCTTCCCCTTGCAAAAATCTCAGCTTTGTCCGCTTATCTTTAGATCTTGAGTTGGAACCACAACTAGATGCTTTAATCCCTAGAATTGCATGTTTGCTTGATTGACTTCTTATTCATCTTTGATTGTGTTAATTGCTCTTTGTGGTTAGTATTCACGAAGTTTATCGTTACTGACTTTGTTTCACCGAATCCTTGTGATCGACCCCTGGAATTTCTTGCTTTTTACTACGATTGACCCGTACACTGCGGGTTCGCGTCCTTGTTTTAAGCTTAAGTCTAGGGTAATAAATTTAAAGCTTGCACACACCGTTTGGAGCGAACAAAGATCATGGGTAGGGTAATTCTCCTCGTACGTCTTCAACTGTAGAGACGCATAAGCAATCACTTTTCCCCTCTACATCAAAACACATCCCAAGCCCAGGTTGGATGCGTCGCTGTAAACCACAAAATCCTCAATGCCCTTTGGCTGAGCTAGGATAGGAGCAGAGGTCAATCTCTCTTTCAGCTTCTCGAAGCTCTGCAGGCACGACTCAGACCATACAAACCTCGTAGACTTCCGCAGCAAGGAAGTGAGCGGTTGGGCGATAACTGAAAAGCCCTCAACAAAACGCTTGTAGTAGCTTGCCAATCCTAAGAAGTTGTGAACCTCCTTGACGTTCTTAGGTGGTGGCCAGGAAGCTACTGACTCAATCTTTTCCGGATCTACCTTGACCCCTTCAGCTGAAACTATGTGACCAAGGAATGCTACCTCGGACATTCAAAACTCGCACTTAGAGAGTTTGGCGTAGAGCTCTCTATCCTGTAAGACCTGAAGAACGGTCCTCAAGTGTCCTGCATGCTCCTTTCTATTGTTGGAGTAGACCAGAATGTCGTCGATGAAGACAACTACAAACTGGTCTAGAAAGTCGATGAAGATGTTGTTCATCAACTCCATGAAGACTGCGGGGGCATTCGTGAGCCCGAATGGCATCACTACAAACTCTTAGTGTCCATATCTGGTCCGAAACGCTGTCTTGGCTACATCCTGCTCTCTCACCCTCAGCTGGTGATATCCTTATCTTAGATCGATCCTCAAAAACACTGAAGCTCCATGTAGCTGATCCAAAAGATCATCGATACGGGGCAATGGGTACTTGTTCTTGATCGTCACCTTGTTCAGCTCTCGGTAGTCGATACATAACCTCATTGACCCATCCTTCTTCCTGACGAAGAGAACTGGTGCACCCCAAGGAGATACACTAGGGCGGATGAAGCCCTTCTTTGCTAACTCCTCGAGTTGCTTCTTCAACTCAAGCATCTCGATAGGCGCCATGTGGTAAGGAGCCTTAGAGATCGGTCTCGTACCGGGTTCTAGATCAATGCCAAAATCTACACTCCTTTGTGGTGGTAAATCTGACGGCTCTCCAAAGACGTCAGCAAACTCGCAAGCTACTGGAATCTCCTCCAAAGCTGGACTAGTACTATCCTTTATGGTATAGCACCAAAAAGCCTCACATCCCTGACTGATAAGTCTCACAGCTCGAACTGCACTGATAATTGTACCAGTCTTCCCGAGATCCCATCCTTTGAAGATCTCAACATGGCCTGCATCTGTAGTTACCGTCAATGTCCTCTTGCCGATGTCCAAAACTGCTCGATATCGATCCATCCAATCCATGCCTAGAATAACTTCTTCATGTACTAAGTACATGACGAAGAAATAAGCTGGCCAATTGCGACCTCCCAATCTAATAGGGCAATTGCAAACCTCTCGCGTACCTCGTATCTTACCCCCATCGGGTAATCCTATAAAGAAGGTTTACCCTCTACAGTAACTTAGGTCAATCTATCTACACATGCATCGGATATAAAAGAATGCGTAGCACCAGCCATTAATGTGAATGGTACCTGTAGCTATTGGCGCTGTCGGCTCTACAGCACTCCTCAACTCATAAACTCGGGTTGGTGCATCTCAGGTGTTTGCAAATCCACCAACACGTCCTCTACCTCTCCTATGTCCTGGAGTGGAACCCTGAGGAGTGGTAGAACCTAAAACTCTCTGATGCTGCTGGTGGTACTGAGATCTTTGTCCTTCTCCAGCAACACTGGCAGGTGAAAAACCCTGCTGAGACAGCGCCTTGCCCTACGGCAAAACGTAGCTCTATGTCCGGGCTTGCCACAAGTAAAGCAAGTCACTGCTGGCTTCTTGCAGTTAGCTCGGATGTGTCCATCTACTCCGCAGTTATGACATTGCCGTCCTCTATCAGAACTTTGCTGGAAACAAGAACGTCCAGGCGTTTGACTACGCCCAAAACCAGTTGCTCCAGCTCCAGCACTAGCTGATCCAATCTTCTGTATCTTCTCAGGACCTCCTATTTGAAAAGCTCTCCTCTGACCCGGTCGGTCTCTCTCATAAGCAGAAGCTCTATCTTGGTAGTCCGTCAAAGACTCGCAACGGAAACCAGTAAGATAAGAGCGTGTCGATTCTCTCAACCTCCGAGAGAAAAGGTAAACATGCTGATCCTCCGTTGGTACGGACGGACCTAGCAACGTCAACTCGTCCTGAAACTTGAGGATTATCTCAACAATAGGCAAATCCTCGAATCCAGCCTCAAGGAAATCCTGAAGACGATCCCTCCTCTTGGTTGCAGGGCAATAGTGATCCCTAGTCACTGTCTTCATCTGCTCATATCTGGTGACCTTAATACGAAGGGTTCTCCACCAAGAATGAGCCTGATCCTTCATCAATGTATGTTTTATGTTGACTCGACGTCCCTCAGGGCAACTGATAGCCTCCATAGCAGAATCCACCTATTCTAGCCACTGCTCCACCTCCAAGCCAATCCTTCACACGAAGACGGGAACTTTCAGCTGGTCGAAAGCCTTCAACCAACTGTCAGGATTTGGCTCTTTTCCCTCAGCCGGCGCTCTAACAACCTCAGCAACTCCAGCAGGCGGGGCAACAGCTTGTGTAACTCTCTACGAAACCTCAGCTGATCTAGCAGGAACTGGCGGCACTGGTGCTGGTCCTCCAGTCCTGATAGCCTCCTCAATCCTCTGTACATAGTCGCGAAATGAAGAAGCTCTGATAGACACTCGTGCGGACTCTGTTGATGGCGCTCTTTGTGCTCTATAACTAGCAGCGGTCCCATCTCCAGCCTCAGGAACAATGCTCTCAGTAACCTCTTCAGCAAACGCCTCAGCGATATGCGGGTCAGCAACTGGGGCTTGGCCCCGACCTATAGCTAGTGGAGGTCTTCCTGCACGTCCTCGTCCACGGACGGCAGGTGGAAGTGGTGGTCGAGATGTTCATCGACTGAGCGAGATGCTTAGGGTTAAGGATAAAGACTCGAACTTTCAGGGTCCTACTGTGATTCAAAATTATTCTATCATTGTTTTTCCCACAACCTTCAGCCAATCACCCTAGAATCACACAAAGAGATTAGTCACTCATCATCATGAAAGTAGTAATCAAATATATGGGAAGAAAGAGAATAATTGAACAAGAAAACTTTAAGAGAAAGGCTTCAATAACTGAATCAATTATCAAAACAACCAGCGTTCCTTGGATTAAAATCCAACAAGATAATCGACAAAGAAGGGAATCTAAGGGAATCTTACAAAACCCTTCACAAAGCTATAAAAGCTATAGACTTTCTTCCTTCAACCTTCAAAAAGGTTCTTCAAATCTCCCAACTGGAGTATGGCTGCAGCGGTGTATTCGGATGTATGCAGGATGTTCCGGGTGATAGCGGATGTCTAAGCACGATCGGATTTGTTGAAAATCCAACCCTTTTTATAGGAAAATTACCCTCCAAAGATAAGACATCTTAGAGAGATCTTTTCCCATAAAAATAGGTAAAATATATGGGCAAACTTATCTTTTTCCTTCCAGGAACCCAACCCAAAAATATAAGGTCCTCTTTCCAAAGATAAAAGATCTCAGCCAAGAATAAAATATTCTCGCCGCGTCCCAGGTGTTCGCCTCGGTCGAGTCGGCTCCTCTGGATCACCTCGGTCGAGGTGACTCTGTTGTCAACCGAGGTGAATCACAACTGAATGTGAAATCTCTCAAATTTGGTCTAAAGTGAATCTTTAATCCAATTCCATGATTCTTGGATTATTCCTTAAGCTCCTGAATGTAGCTCCAATGACTCCTTAGCTCCTTTTGCTCCTTTTTGATGCAAAACGTGCCATTTTACCTACGATTACAACAAAACTAGGTGTAGACCTCGATTCCCGCAAAGGTAGATGAAACGACATTGTAATCACATAATATATATACAAACATGCAGATTATTGAAGATAAAATATCTAAACAGGCCCCAAAATATAGACAATAATTCATGCTATCAAAATACCCTATACTTAGCCCTTGCTTGTCCCCAAGCAAGTTCCGCATATAAAATACAAGATAGAATGGATTATAAGTCATAAAGATCAATGAAAAAGCCGTTCAAAACATTTTAATGGTGTGCTACAATCATAGATCACTCTAAGAGAATACTTCATGGAATTTGAAAATCAAAATATGATCAAAGTATTTTATAAATATAAGAAAGTTGTTCATCTTTGCATAAAATCATAGAATGCATAATAAGTCGTAATTATCGAAATTAATCATGTATAATCCACTTTAAACCACAAAGTCAATCAACAAGCTCGATGTCTTATGGGCTTCCCAAAAGAAAGGTCAAGAAACGTGTAGGGTAGGGATGTATATAAGGTAATGTGGTGCTAGAATCCGGAAATAGGATCTTTCTTCACTTTACTTGAACTTCAACATCTTCCACCAATAAGCTTTGCTTATTTCACACCTTTTTTCTTTTTTACTTTACTTTTTGGGATGCATGGACAGAGGTGCACAATAACCGAAGCCTAGGAAATCAGCAATCATCAATTTCTTGAGATGCATCAAACCCTTGATGCACATACCATGACCCGTTAGGAATATATCGCTCAATCCGACTTTGGCAAGACACAAACACCCGGCTATGTGAATGGTGCCGAGTTACTCATCATCATGATTGACTTCCCCAAACCTATTTATTACTTTCTAACATTTTCACTTCCAGCCAACCTCTCAACTTTTGCTTCACTTGCTTTCACCACTTTGCTTGCTTCCAAATTCCCGGATAGGTAAAGGGAGGCAAAAATGTATATGAGGGGCTAAGCATGATCAAGAAGAAGAAGAGAGAAGAATGAATTGTCTTGGTCTTTCCAGAAAGAAAGTGAGAGAACTCATAATGTTCTGTCAACCTTCAAATTCAACATAATTTGGATAAAAACAAAGTATTAAACATGCCAAAAATTTCAAACAAAGCATTTAGCAACTTAAACATATTATAAAACCTTTCAAACATATAAAGATTTCAAAACTAGTCAGCAAATAAGATCTTCACTGAGATCATATTCAAATAAGAAGCACAAAACGTTTCGAAAACTCTCAGTTAAACCACCTCGGTCGAGGTGTTCTAAGTCAACCGAGGTGAAGTACCTCGTTTGGCCAGAACCATCCCGGTCGAGGTCAAAAAAATTTTTTTTTCTAAACCAGTTTTTGACATTTTTCTCAATCAAATAACCTGTATACATGCATGTAATCTCAGATAAGCACATAAAGCAAAATAAAGCATAAATATCCAATAAAGTCGAGTCATACATCCATAAGAGTCGAATAATACATAAACACCCCATACTTGGGACACACTGTCCCAGTGGGTCAAAATAAGTCTAAAGAAAATAAAGTACTCACCGGACATAGCTGAGCTGCATAATAAATAAGAAAGAAAATCTTGCAAGCTCTCAATAATCCTGATCCGGTGGTGGTGGTGGTGGTGGTGGTGGCGCGTACGGATACTGGGATGGGTCAAATGGATAACCCATAGTCTGCTGAAACTGGATCTCCATCATCCGGCGCTGATAGTGTTGGCCCTCTAGCATCTGATGAGTCCAGCGGTCGATCTCTCGGTGTTGGGCGTCAAACCTCTCCTGGATGTCTACAGTCAGGGCAGCATAGGAGTCTATCATTTGATCCATCAGATCATCAATCCGACGGTGAGCATTTGGATCTCTCTGTCGGCGTACCCTACGCCTAGCAGGGCGTAATGGTGATGCAGCCGGCTCAGCCTCAGTCTCGTCATCATCCAAATCGATGACCGGTGCACTCGTCCCAGCAGAATCAGTCCCCGTATCCATAGGAACTCCACCATCTCTATCATCATCATCAGTAGTCTCCTCAACCTCATCCTCCTCAGTTAGTGCAGCTGCTGCCTCTCTAGCATCCTCCATCAATGGGATCCAAGCAGTCTGCCAGTAGTAGATCATACACTGAGAACTGGGGTGACCATTTGATCCTCTGTGGTGTAGTAGGCTCCCATGGCATAGCCACATACAGTGTAGTGAGTCCTCGGGGAACCAGTATCCTCCGAGTAATCATCTCCTGAAGTCCTAGCGGCTTGGCAGCCGCCACCATGGTACATGCGCTGAGATCCATATCCTGGTAACTCGCTATGTGAGTCACAATCCCTCCACAGCAGATATCACCCTTCGCCTTGGCCTTGATCTTATGCAGATCCTCTGCCAGCATCAAGCCAAAGTCTGGAATCCCTCCAGTCACCATGCAGTATAGGCTGAACAGCTCCCCTTGTCTGACCTTTTCGGGCGTCTCAGTACGCGCCAGAAGAGTCTCACTAAAAATCTTGTGAGCTAACCTAAAAGCTAGGTGAAATATAATACGCTTCCTGGAGTCTCTAGGGCGCCATCTATCTGCATGCTCAACTACGTGAGCAATCTGTCCCCAGAACTCCCTAGCTACAGCTCGGGAGGGAAAATCAACAGCAGTCGGGGCCGGGAAACCAAAAATGTCTCGCCAGTACTCTAAAGGAACTATGAAGTTCCGGTTCATCAACCGGTACTTCACAGAACGCTCTGTGGGGAGGTAAGTGAAGGAGCTGACAAACTCCATAGTCGGCTCTAAGTAGGCAGGTGCTCGGATCTCAGTGAACTGATCTAGCCCCACCATAGAAATCATCCGTCTCAAATCTTCATCCACATGGAGACAATCAAATGCAGAAATATCCAAGAAGCGCGGTGCAATCACTAGACGGGCCGCTATGCGGTCATAATCAACCTGGTGTCTCTCGTGGATCACCGGTCTAATACGTCTAGAGGAAGAAGAAGGGGAAGGAGAGGATCTGTCCCTCAGGACCAGCTGTCTATCTGAACTCATCTTTTCTGAAACCTGTCAGACCACCTCGGTCGGCCTGACAACTCTGTAGAACACCTCGGCCGAGGTACAGGCCGACTGGACCGAGGCGAATAACTGCGCGACTGATTTCCTCAAAAATCCAGTTCTTTTCCCCCAAAATCACTACAACAGGTTCCTATGGGGTACTTAATCTGTTTCTCAGCAAATGCAGGGGCAACCAAAGCCCAAATCGAAGGAAAACAGTGGAGAAGAGCGAGGTTAGGATTTTTCTGATTTTACCTCGATTCGATCGATTCGGTTCGTTTTTCTCGCAGATTCGCACTTGCACTGTGATCCTCTACCCTTTCTTAGCGGTTTGGAAGCAAGAATCGTCGAAAACGAGCAAAGATTGGCGAAGCG
This sequence comes from Fagopyrum homotropicum, assembly GCA_033239125.1. NCBI lineage: Eukaryota > Viridiplantae > Streptophyta > Magnoliopsida > Caryophyllales > Polygonaceae > Fagopyrum > Fagopyrum homotropicum. Next base: position 12,136,022 of record BSWB01000001.1, read on the forward strand.
AGGCGAAGGGTGTGCCGCGGTCGAGGAGAAGGTAAAGGAGGAGAGAGAAATCTCAGCCCCCTTTTATACCCTTTTCTGGAACTGCTGTCACCTCGGTCGAGGTGGTCTCGACTGGACCGAGGTGGTGCGGACCGAGGTGGATCTTCAGAAACCCTAGTCGCCTCGGTTGCTCCAGAATCATCTCGGTTGAGGTGTTGTGACAGCAACCGAGATGTGTCTCAGTCAAACTCCGTCTTCTCAAATTCTCGAACTTATGTCCTTCCAGTTGTGCTCCTGAGTTGTATTCCTTCCTTAGATGTCACTTTTTGTCTGTTTAGGACGCCAAAAACAAAGCAAAGCAAAAGCAAACTATCTAAGCTAGACTAGAAAAAGGGAAAAGAAAGCAATACCTTGGGTTGTCCCCCAAGAAGTGCTTGATATAAGGTCGCTAGCTGGACCATTATGGCGTCTCTATGCGTGATGGGAAGTGCCCTTACCCTATACTTCACCTCCATCATGGGGTGAAGTAAGTAAGTCTATCAAACGCTCCAACAAGTGCAAGTGCTCATCGGGGAATGAATCGTCTATGGGTGGGTTGTCCTTCTCGCGTGAAGATGGAGGTAGCCGGCTGAGGTGATCCGCAACAGAATTTTCGGATCCCTTCTTATCGCGGATCTCTAAGTCAAACTCTTGAAGCAAGAGAATCCATCGAATAAGGCGTGGCTTGGCATCTTTCTTAGCGAGCAAGTAACGTATGGCTGCATGGTCGGTGTAGACAATGACTTTCGCCCCTACTAAGTAAGAACGAAACTTCTCGAAAACATATACAACCGCCAATAGCTCCTTCTCGGTGGTAGCGTAGTTGCGCTGGGCTTCATCTAGCGTCTTGCTAGCATAGTAAATGGCGGTGGTCCGGCCATCCTTCTTTTGTCCAAGTACCGCTCCTACGGCTACATCACTAGCATCACACATGATCTCAAAGGGCAAGGTCCAATCCGGAGGTTGGATAATTGGAGCGGAGATCAACGCTTCCTTAATCCTGTAAAATGCATCAAGACACTCCTACAAAAACTCAAAAACAACATCTTTATTCAAGAGGTTAGTTAGAGGTTTAGAAATCTTAGAGAAGTCCTTGATGAATCTCCTGTAGAAACCTGCATGCCCGAGAAAACTCCTCACACCTTTAACAGAACAAGGGGGAGGGAGTTTCTCAATAGTCTTGATCTTAGCGCGATCGACCTCAATACCTCGATTAGAAATGAGGTGTCCTAGCATAATGCCTTCATTAACAATAAAATGACACTTCTCCCAATTCAAAACAAGATTAGTGTCCTCACATCTTTGTAGCACTAGAGAAAGGTTAGATAGGCAATCATCAAAAGAGGAACCATATACTGGAAAATCATCCATAAATACCTCCATGATTTCCTCTATATACTCGGAAAAGATAGCCATCATGCATCGCTGGAAGGTAGCGGGTGCATTGCACAATCCAAATGGCATCCTCCTGTAAGCGAATGTCCCCCACGGACAAGTGAAAGTGGTCTTCTCCTGATCATCCGGATGGATAGGAATCTGGAAGAAACCACTATAGCCGTCTAAATAGCAGAAGTGTGAATGCTGGGCCAACCGTTCGAGCATTTGATCAATGAAGGGAAGTGGAAAATGGTCCTTCCGAGTGGCCGTGTTCAGCTTCCTATAATTAATGCAAACCCTCTAGCCCGTGACGGTCCTGGTTGGGATTAACTCGTTGTTCTTATTCGTCACAACGGTCATCCCTCCTTTCTTCGGAACTACATGCACCGGGCTAACCCATTTGTTGTCCGAGATAGGATATATGATACATGCATCCAACAACTTAAGAATTTCTTTCTTCACAACCTCTTTCATGATCGGATTTAACCGTCTTTGAGGTTCCCGTGAAGTCTTATGATCGTCCTCCATTAGAATTCTATGCATGCAGAAAGAAGGCTTAATGCCAATAAGATCATCTATAGTATAACCCAAAGCCTTTTGATGCTTTCTCAGAACATGCATTAGTTTAGACAATTCAGATTCGGAGAGGGAAGCACTAACAATAACGGGATAAGTAGAATCCGGTCCAAGAAAGACATACCTCAAGTGATTTGGGAGTTGTTTAAGCTCCACAACTGGGGGTTCTTTCTGAGGGGGATCCTTGTTTCCTCCTTCCAATGGAGTAGATCCAGAAACTGGACTTTCGGAAGTCTCAGTTGAAGTCATCTCGCCTTCGACCTCGGTCGAGGCCCAGAGGCGTTGACCGAGATGTTCTTCATTCGCCTCGCTTGGTCCAGAAAGTGCCTCGGTCGAGGTACTGTAACTGGAACCAAAACTGGAGATCTTCGTCTCCTAGATTAGTTTCTCAGTTTTAGCTCCTGGATCTTCTTCTAGTGCCTTTAAGCTCTTTATATCTGCATCACAAGAGGCATCTATACCTTCCTCCATTAAACTAAAACTAATAACTTTCTCAAGTGGATCGTTAATAAGGATAGAGCTCACCAATTCTCTTGATTCTTCTTCATCATAGATACTGAAGATATCATCTCCTAGCTTCTCTCCTTTCATAGCCGCAAGTAATGCGAATTCCACTTCATCTCCGCCAATGTTGAATTTCAACTTGGCGTTCTTACAATCCACGTTGCAACCCGAAGTTGCTAGAAATGGCCTCCCGAGAATGATAGGAACAGGATAATCTGAGGAAATATCAAGTACAACAAAGTCTATAGGTAAATAGAAGTTACCTAACTTAACCGGAACGTCTTCCAAAATTCCCACGGGATGGGTAATGGAGCGGTCCGCCATGTATAACCTTATCTTAACCGGCTTGGGCTCTCCAAGTCCGATCTTCACACATAGCTCCAGCGGAATGATACTCACGCTGGCTCCTAGATCACATAAGGCTTCACAAGTGACATCCTCAACTTGAATGAGAATGCAAAATGAGCCGGGATCTCTCAACTTGGGTGGCATCTTCTCCTTCATGATTTGTATGAGTTCCGAGGATTTAGATGTCATCCTTATTTCACCGAAGTCTACCAGCTTCCTCTTCCTTGATAAGATCTCTTTTAAGAACTTCCCATAGGCGAGCATCCCTAGAATAGCATCAAGGAAAAGAATGTTAATGTGTAGTTTATTCATCAAGTCAAGGAACTTACCGAAGTGCTTGTCTAGATGTGCTCTGGCCCTTGACTGTGGGAATGGAAGTGGTGGTTTGTATGCAGGAGGTGGAATATAAACTTCAGTTTTCTCCTCCGCTTTCTGTGGCTCCACCTCGGTTGGCATCTCGGTCGAAGTGTTCTTCGACTGCACCAGGACCGAGGTGGTCTTCGTCGGTACTAGCACCGACCGAGGCACTGGATCTGCAGTCTTCAGTCCACTCCTCGTCGTTATGGCCATGATCTGGCCCTTAGGGTTGCTTTCCGTTCTTGCTGGAAGCTTCCCTGGATCTCTTGGCGCTTCATTCGCCCTACTAGCAAGTTGTTGTTCAAAGGCTTTTTGGGCCTTCAAAAATGAAGTCATTGATGTCTCCATAACGCTAAGCTTGATCAAGATGGCCTCCAACACTGCGTCTTTCTTTTCCGGCTGGGACGAACTTGATCCTTGCCCTTGGCTCTTTAATGGAGTAGAAGAAAAAGAAGGGGAAGAGAGGAAAGGATTAGAGGAATCGTTAGAATTGGAGATAGAATGATTGTTACCCGAATTTTGGTTGTTCGCCCTCCAATTATTGCTGTTGGATCCTCTATTGTTGTTGTAGTTGTTGTTCCGGGAACCGTTATTGTTGTTACGGTATCCATTGTTGTTGTTCCTTGTTCCTTGATCTTCCTTCTTGGTTTGAGCAACCAAGAGTTCCTTCAATTGCTTCACGTCATTCTTCAAAGACGTGAGTTGATTGTTGTTGGGCGGAGCCTCTTGAAAGTTAACACTTTTAACTCCACCTTCAGCTCCTTGGTGGGAGTATTTCTCCATATACAAAGCTTGCTTCTCTATAAAGTCCCAAGCTTCGTCAATCGCCATGTCCATAAATGTACTGGCGGATAGTAGTTGGAGGTTGAACTGGGTGCTTCCGTCCAGTCCCTTGAAGTATATCTCCAACAACTCTATCTTTGGAATCCCATGATGTGGGCAATCCAAAAGAATGTCTTTAAACCTCTCCCATGACTTGGACAAGCTCTCCTTGTCCTTCATAATGAATGCATTAATTTTCCCTCTCATTTCAACGGTCTTAGAGGGGGAAAGAATTTAGTCAAGAATTCCGTAGTCATCTCCTCCCAAGTACTGATTTTTCCTGGAGGAAGAGATTGATACCAAGTAAGAGCTCTATCTTTTAAAGAAAAGTAAAAAGGTCTTAGCTTGTAGTTGTTGTTTTCTATTCTTGAGGGTCTCAAGGTCTTCATCAAGATCTCATAGTTTTGCAGATGTTGATGCGGAGATTCCTTCTCTAGCCCTCCAAATTGGCATTAGCGAATCATGGAAAGAACTTGCGGTCGAAGTTCGTAGTCATGGTCCGCCGGATCTCCTAGGTTAACTCCAGGACGCCTCAGTTGTTGATTGGGGACCATCCTTTGCCCTAGGGTTTGCGGGTTTCCTGCAAAAAGAGCGCCTCGGACTGGCATCCGAGGTGGAAGTACATCGGCCGGGGCAACAGGTGCTGGGACCTGCCTCGGTCGAGGGTCTAGAACTGGATCCTGCATCGGTCGAGGATCTGGGACTGGATCTTGCATCGGTCGAGGTAGATACAGGTCTCGTAAGGCTGCCATATCTGCTTCGATCGCTTCAGTCCTGGTGCGAGTTTCTTCTTTCTCCTGCCTCAGTTCTTCCCTGCTGAGGCGTAGTTGTTCTAACGCCTCCTTCAATTCGGCCTCAAGATTGCGATCGTCTTAGTTGGCCATTTTCGCTTCTCTTAAGCGTCGTTTATATGTCTTTTCTGGTTTGGGATCGTAAGGAACGATTTCCTTCTCAGCGCGGGTTCTTCACATAAACCTAAGAAAAAGAACCTGCGAAAGTCACTCAAGTATAGTGGTTAGTAGACACGGGGTCAAGTGCCCCAAAAGCAAACCGTAACCGGCTCGGTCTAGACCAAGTCCCCGGCAACGGCGCCAAAAACTTGTTCGCTCCAAACGGTGTGTGCAAGCTTTAAATTTATAACCCTAGATGAAAGCTTAAAACAAGGATGCGAACCCGCAGTGTACGGGTCAATCGTAGTAAAAAGAAAGGAATTCCAGGGGTCGATCACAGGGACTTAGTGAAACAAAGTCGGAATAGGTAAGCTTCGTAATTACTAACCACAAAAGTAATTAAAACAATCAAGGATGATAAAAAGTCAATAAAGGAAATATGCAATTCCAGGGATTAAAGCATCTAGTTATGGTTCCAACACAAGATCTAAAGATAAGCGGACAAAGCTGAGATTTTGCATAGGGAAGGTGTTACTAAAGCGGATTAGATCACCGGGTAAGTCTCACTAATCACTAATCCCAAACCGTAACTCCTATTACCGGGTAAGTCTCAAGGAATTAAGATAAAGAACTATAACCTCAAACTAACACACCACCTAAGGGAATAGAATCAACCTTTACCGGGTATGTCTCAGGCTACCTCACGAAGATGGGATGAAAGCACACTCAAACCCCAATAAAGGATAAACCTTTATTACCTACACTTATGATCTTAGGTAAACAAACAAAGGAATTACCGGGTAAGTCTCATCCTAGGCTTGCATTGAACCAGGAAAGGTGTAATAAGAATAGGATTTGGCAAACTCTAACACTTAACTCTCAGTTTCGGATCAGATAAGTCACCTCGGTCAGCCAAATTCCACCCCGGCCGAGATGTTCATCGACTGAGCGAGATGCTTAGGGTTAAGGATAAAGACTCGAACTTTCAGGGTCCTACTGTGATTTAATATTATTCTATCATTGTTTTTCCCATAACCTTCAGCCAATCACCCTAGAATCACACAAAGAGATTAGCCACTCATCATCATGAAAGTATTAATCAAATATATGGGAAGAAAGAGAATAATTGAACAAGAAAACCTTAAGAGAAAGGCTTCAATAACTGAATCAATTATCAAAACAACCAGCGTTCCTTGGATTAAAATCCAACAAGACAATCGACAAAGAAGGGAATTTAAGGGAATCTTACAAAACCCTTCACAAAGCTATAAAAGCTATAGACTTTCTTCCTTCAACCTTCAAAAAGGTTCTTCAAATCTCCCAACTAGAGTATGGCTGCAACGGTGTATTCGGATGTATGCAGGATGTTCCGGGTGATAGCGGATGTCTAAGCACGATCGGATTTGTGGAAAATCCGACCCTTTTTATAGGAAAATTCCCCTCCAAAGATAAGATATCTTAGAAAGATCTTTTCCCATAAAAATAGGTAAAATATATGGGCAAACTTATCTTCTTCCTTCTAGGAACCCAGCCCAAAAATATAAGATCCTCTTTACAAAGATAAAAGATCTCAGCCAAGAATAAAATATTCTCGCCGCGTCCCAGGTGTTCGCCTCGGTCGAGTCGGCTCCTCTAGATCACCTCGGTCGAGGTGACTCTGTAGTCAACCGAGGTGAATCACAACTGAATGTGAAATCTCTCAAATCTGGTCTAAAGTGAATCTTTAATCCAATTCCATGATTCCTGGATTATTCCTTAAGCTCCTGAATGTAGCTCCAATGACTCCTTAGCTCCTTTTGCTCCTTTTTGATGCAAAACGTGCCATTTTACCTACGATTACAACAAAACTAGGTGTAGACCTCGATTCCCGCAAAGGTAGATGAAATGACATTGTAATCACATAATATATATACAAACATGCAGATTATTGAAGATAAAACGTCTAAACAGGCCCCAAAATATAGACAATAATTTATGCTATCAAGGGACGGCTGTGACAGAGGCGCAGGGGCGGCTCTGTGCAGGCGCAGGGGCGGATCTTCGTCAAAAGCTATTGTCGGGCTTCTCTTTGACAGATCTCACAGCAGGGGAAACCAAAGCTCGAACCTTTGGTTCCAACACGTCAAGACTCAACTCCAGAGAGCCTGAGAACAACGAAGGGTCAACAACGGAACACTCCACAAGAATCAAGGCTCATGCTTGATCTTGGGAGAAGAAGGAAATAAAGGAACGAAAGGAAGAAACCAAAACAGAAGGGAAGGCATGCAGCGCTTAAAGGAACGTGAGGAAGAACTAGAAAAGATGCACTTACATGTTCAGCGGGATTGCAGGAAGCAAGGACGGCTGCAGCTCTCTAGGGTTTGAAGACACATCTTTTGTTGCAAAATCGCCCCCGCGCCTGGACCTTCCTGCCCCGCGGCTACAAGCCTTTGTCGCCCCCGCGGCTACAAGCCTTTGTCGCCCCCGCAACTTTGTCTGCCGCCCCTGCAGTTTCCTTTGCAGTGACTCCCGTCTTTGGTGAGTTGCTTCCTTCCTTGTTTTCTCGTTCTTTTTCCTTGAGTTGAGTGTTGATATTGTTCCTTGGGATACCTGTAAGACTAGGGATCGTGTCCCTAGCTTTTTGGAGATCTCTTAGAGATCGTTGAGACTAGAAGCTGTAGACTTCTATCTTTCGGTTCGTTTCTGATTCGCTATGTCTTGTATGAGCAGACATTCATTTCTTCCTTCGGGAAACTGAGTTGGAGCTGACAATTGTGTTTACCTTCGAGTGAGGTAAGTCCTTTGGACTTACTTAGTTGCATTCCGTATATTGGTTTGACCGTGTTGATTGTGTTTGTTGTTTATTGTTATAACGGAAAACCGGATTCGGACGACCTTATACCTTAATTTTCCCAAGTGTATTATAATCGGGTGGCGACCACTTGTCCAGTTCAAAATGGGGAAACCAGACTAGAACCACCCTTAAAAAGTGCTTCGTCATCAAACCACCACCTTCATCCCATTTACGTTCAAAAAACATGAATGGGTCCCTGCCTTTGAAATTTTTAATAACTTTATGTCTAAATCATGAACCAATTAAATAAATTAATATAAAATGGACCGAATTAGTTTTTTTTTAAAAAAAACGGAATATTTTCAATGAGATAAAATTCAGTAATTTTTTTTATTTTTTGAAATATTTTTTTCCATAAATCACTTGTCCAGTTCAGTAATTTTTTCCGAATTACTTTTTCTTGTTATTTATATAAAAAAAATTTAAAAATAGTTTAAAAGGAAAACAATTTTCTGTAATAGGAATGTTTATGAAATTTTTATTTTTTTAAAAATATTGAAATAAATCACTTGGGCCGTTTGGAATCTTTTTTTAAAAATCGATTCAAAAAAATGATTTAAAAAAATTCGAATTTATTTTTTTTTTAAATCTACGGTTTTGAAACTTATGTTATAATTTCGGAATTTTATTAAAAAATTGAAAGTTTAGGAAATATATCTACATATCTTAACTAAAGAAAGCGACACTAAAGTTGACGTAGTGCGATTTAGATTTTTCTCAAAATCTGTTTTCTACTAAATCACTAATTTAAGCCTTAAATTATTTTTACTAAATCTAATTTTAAAAAGATTTTAGTCCAATTATTTTTAACGTGATCTTGTAGTTCAAGTCGAAATTTCAAAATTTTATAGTTAGAAGATGTATAGATTTTTCCAACTGGATCGTATTTTTTTAACGTGATCATATTTTATTGTTAGAAGATAAGTAGTGGTAGATTTTATTTAGATCTTATTGGATCCTAAGATATATCTTTATATAATTTTAGCAATATCTTATCTCATCCAAGGATAGATCTTATAGTTAGAAGATAATTATTTCCAACTCAATATAAGGAGGATTTCAGCCCCTATGTTTACCCACCTCCATACACAAATTTCATTATTTTTGTTCATACAAAACGTTTTTTCTGACGCTGGGAGAGAGAGAGCTTGAATTGTTTTTAGTAGTTCCACTTTCTTTTACAAGTTGATATCTTCTCATCTGCATTCCGTCATCAAATCAATCCTTATACTAAGAATTGATAAGTGTCATCATTGTTGGTGTTGAAAGATCGGAACTCATCATTGGTTTATCCCGTATCAACTTGAAAATCTCACAAACCCAAAACCCTTAGTTATACCATTATCGTCGCGTATTACTTTAACTGATACTATCTTTCCACGAAGACTATAGTGCTTAAATAAGATTTTGTCATAATAATAGGGGGAGTTAGGTTCTTCATATACACATTTGAAGCTTTATATCTCTTCAAAGATTTTTATCAACTCCCTTTTGCTTTTTAATATCTCTTTTCTTTGACTCAAGGTTTGAAGAGATATAAAGCTTCGAATATGTATGAGTAGCACCTTCACCCTTATGTTGATGACAAAATCTTAGGTGAGCACTTCAACCTATATGGAAAGATAAAATCAATGAAGGTGATACGTGACGATAATGGCTTAAGTAAGAATTTTGGTTCTATGAGATTCTCAAGTCCTTCTGAGGCAAGAGTAGCCTTACTTTCACTACAAGGTGAGTGAGTCAATCATGATTAACATCAATGTTAAAGAATGATACAAGAAGCACAAAAACACAATAAAATTAAACATTAATCATGTCAAAAATCATAATGGAACTACATTTTATAAATATACATAAATATTAATAGATTAGCTAATATAAAAAGTGTGGGAACGAAATTAAAAAAAATGATGTCAATAATTGATTAGTAGATATAAAAAGTGCATGAACGAAAGAAATAATGATGCACGGGACATGAACCAAAATTGAAGATGGAACAAAATGAAATGAATGAGATACGAACCAAAAAAATTGTTACCTATCTCAAAATTAAAGATGAATAAGATTTGATCTTGTATAAACAATAAGGCAACATTTTTTTGATTTTATGGTTAAGAATATATATAAATGTTGAAAATCAGTAGTATAATTAATGGAGCTTACTTGAGAAGAATCATCGTTTCTTTTTTATTCTCGGAATTGGAATTGAAAGTAAATGATGTGGCATAAATCTAAGTTGTGTAGATATTATCCATTTTAAGATTTACTATCAAACAAATTGGCACACACATACATAACTAAAGTAAGCGACACCAAAGCTCACGTGCGTTCTCGATTTTTCTCAAAATTTAATTTTTACTAAATCACTAACTAAGACTTCAAATCCTTTTTACGAAAGCTATTTTTAAAAAGATTTTAGTCCAATTAATATTTAAAGTGATCTTCTAGGTTTTAGTTAAAAAAATTATTTTTAAAAAGATTTTAGTCGCTATTTCGTTTCTTAACGGCTAAGAAAGACGGCTTAGGAATACACGTTTTCCGAGGCAGTTGTGTAATAATTATCCCTACAATATTTCAGATTTAATGTTTCAATCTCGAGAAGTTTGGAGAAAGAGGTTCGACCCGCCTTTGGATCGGTTAAAGGATAATTATCGACTTTACTAAAGGATAATTATCGTCTTCACTATAAATAGCGGAAAATTCTTTATTAATTCATTTCCTTTCACGTTTTCTCGTAAAAGCTCTGATTTCTCTCAACATTCAAACTCAGATCTACTCTCCGTTTCTAATCCGATTTCAATTCCGTTTGAGTTTCTGAATTACTCTCTTCATTCTCTTCATATCGGTACCGAGTTTCTGCATTTCCGAGTATATGGAGGGCTGGTCGAGCATATATGTCACCCGGACGGTTCCGTCGCTCAGATTCCGATGAATTTGATGTTTTCCATGCGTAGCTTGCGTCGTTGTGATTCCGAATCTTCTTTCAGATCGTCAATCGGGTTAGTAACGAATAAGTTATGAATTTATTCGTTTTCCGTACTGCGATTTGGCCTAAATTGACTTTAGGCTTGTCAAATAGGACAATTAGAAATTCCATTATGGTCGTTATATTATTCTGGTGATTATGGGTTGTTTGTTTGATGAAATCTGATGACAGGGGGTTTAGAAATTGCCTGCGGGCAAAACGTTATTTTAGCGAAATCTAATTAATTAATTAAAGGTTAATTAATTAAATTAGGATTAGAATTGAGATTGAGGAATGTTGATTAGATACTACCTTGAGATTTGAGGAATTGTGAGTTATGCTGAGATATTGAGGTTTAGTTGGTTGTGAGGCTCATAGATTGAGTATGATCCTTATGGATCCCTTTGGGTCTAGGTGTGACCCCTTTAATGAATAGAGGTTGATATATCTCTTTATGCCTTGTTATTAGGCAGTGTCCCTCTCAGGATTGGAGGTTGATCGTGGTTGTGATTGTACGAGGTTGAGGTAAGTCCGTAGGACTTACTTAGCTACCATCCCTATATTGGGTGTTTGCATGAGTGGTGTGTGCTTTATATGTTTGCTATGATAGCATGAGTTGTCGTTTTTATCGACCTATGTTCTATTGACTGCCCCACTGCGTGGTTGTGATAACCTTTCCCTTTCATCCCGCCGTGGAGTCTGGGAGGTTCTCTGATGTCAGGCCTGACTGGTTTACAGGAAGGGCGCAATCCACTCCCATAGGATACACGGATTGTGTGACCGATACTCGTACAGCTGGACATTGTACTCAGAGGCGGGGATGTATCGGTCCTCGTGTCACATACTTTCATCTATCTATATATATACGGTTTTTGAGTGAATGGTTATTATATAAAGATAATAAATGGGTAAATGTGTGATAGCATGCTGAGGTGTTTATCTTTCATGATTGTGTTTGTGCTTATGCATTACCTCATATATGTATGGTTAGCTAACGGTGTCATACCGTGTTGTAGATGTTTACAGGTTAGGCGCTACTGGGTGATCTGGCAGGGTGACAGGCCGAGGACTCTCGTACATTAGGTGGTTGGTTTGGGGTTGTTGTGTTTCCCCTCTGCGTGAGGATGATCTTTTGTACCTCATGTGTGAGGATGTCGTTTTATATACTCGGCTATGTTGTTGTTTACTTTGGGTCGTACAGTTTATACTGTTTTATGTATTTGTTTTATATCTGTCAGTGCCATGTTGTAAGGTCCAGTGAACTTGTTGTCAGGCTAGGGTCAGGATCCATTGTGAGATCCTAGCCCAATGTGACATCCCGAGTCCCGCAGATTCGGGGTGTTACACTATAAGATCCGGGAGTTGTGCAAAATTTTTTCTTCATAACAAGAAGTATATGATATTTTGATTGGATTATTATCAATTGATATTTGATATTTTTTTGTTGTAATTTAGATTCTTGAATATTTTATTATCTTTGGAATCATAACTTGATATATTCAATATCCTTGATATGGATCAAGTAGTGAAATTCCTTTATTTCTCTCTTATTGCTACGATTTATATTTGTTACCTTCCTCTAACTAATCGGTCGATTTACCATAGTTGGTTGGCCGGTCTGTTTGTGTTTTCTTCCTTTGTGGTTTTTATTAATTGCTTGTAATGTTCCATCTTCTGACCTAATAGGTTGATTCATCTCTTTTGGTTCAATTTGTATTCTGTATGTTTATATTTGTTTTTACATTTATATCGAGGAAATTACCAAAATTTACCCGTTTATTAGGGTCATTTGCAACTAATCATCCATTAGTTAACTAATTGCCTAGAACCACCCTTAACAAGTGCTCCGTCATCAAACCACCACCCTCATCCCATTTCCTTACTATACTAAATGTGGGAGTTCCCCAAATGAATAGGGAAATTCCCACATTGCCCTTACCGTTTGTTATTTTTCTTTTCTGCCCTTATTTATTTTCGTAAATTCCTTTGTTGCCCTTATTTTGATGACTCATCTTTCCTCACTTCACATGTCTTCTTCTCAAAGTCCCGTTGTGTCTTCTTCTCGAAGCCCCATTGTATCTTCTTCACAAAGCCCCGTTGTGGCTTCTTCTCGAAGCCCTATTGTATCTTCTTCTCAAAGCCCCGTTGTGGCGTCTTCTCGAAGCCCCATTGTGATTTCTTGTGAAAGCACCGTTTTTTATATTCTGTCGGTTCCTATTTTTTGTAACGTCCCGTTTTTACGAGCGTTTCCGATATTTATTTATTTATTTTTCCCGGCTTTTATCGATATTTTTATAGCATGAATATCTTTAAAAGAATATATTTTTTTTTTCTTGAGTATTTTATGTCGTAAAATTTATTTTTACAAGTATATTTAGTCATATATCGGATACATATTTTTTGTATATTATTTCGGAAAAGTTTCCGATCTGAAAATTTCGTTCAGAGAATTCCGATCGAGTTTGTTTGATTCCTATTTTCCTTATTTTTCTTTTCTCCTTTACTTTTCTTTTGCATTTGTTTCCCCTTTAGTTGCCTTCTCCCTCTCCATGTTGCGTGTCTCTCTTCAGTGACCAGCCTTGTCACTCTTGCAGCCTACGAGATGCAACTCTGCGCCCTACTGACCCCTAGTCACTTGAAGCTTGCAAGCAACCCCTCCATTTGTTTCCTTCGTTTCCGAGATCGAGAACTTCAGCCCTGCACTCCATCTCCTCACCTCAAGCCCTCACATTCCCTCTGTTTTGTTGCCCTCTCTCACGCAACCTTACCCATTCACTCTCCTCATCGAACTAGGCAGCAATCGACTCCCCTCGATCTGTAACACTCCCGCAACAGCCCATCTCCCTCTCTCACGTAGCCATCATCTCCCTCCTCTGTCGAATCGGAATGCTAGAAGCGGTTGACGCCGGGAGGCGAAGCCACGCCGGGAGATCTTGCCCTGCCTCGCCGTCCGCCCTGTGCCACAGGAGTCGCCAGCCCAGTGAGCTCCGCCTCCTTCCCTGCTTCTTCTCTGGCACTTGCCGCTTACGCCGCCTCCTATATCTTCTCTCCTTCTCAGTTTCTGCCAACACCCTCGCAGCCTCTCCGCTGCATCGACCGCCTCCCTCGTCTCCCTCCTCGCACCACCGGAGATCAAGGCTGCCCACCGCAGGGAAGAGAGGCCTTCCCCACCGCTTCTCCACGGCGCTGGAACGCAAGGAGAACCACCTTGCAGCCCTGCTGCTCGTTGCCATATCTCGCCGCTCCTCCTCCCTGCTTCCCAACAGCTGTCGCACCGGAGCCTAGTGCCGCTGCGAAGGGACGACGCTTGCGACGCCGGGAGAAGGAACCTCGCCCTTGCCTGCCGCCGCAACTGCTCTCCTCTTCCCTCAGCCTGACTTGTAGCGGGTTACTAAAACCCTTCTTTTAATTTAAGATTTGGCCCTTCTTTTAGGTATAATTGCATATGTGACCCACTGCCTTGTATTTACAGTTTTTACCCGGATTATTGGAATTTGCAAAATTGCCCTTGTTGAGTAAATTGCAGATTTGGCCCAGAGGTTTTGTTTACGAAAAATGACCCAAGTTTTGTAAAATTGTATAAACTGCCCGGAAAGTGTTTTTATGATTTTTAAACTCGGATTTGAATTTCGGGAGTTATTCTTATAGTCTATTTATACTATGTAGTACGTCCAAATTTAGCGTTATGCTAAATTTGTTTAGTTTGGTGCTAGGTACGGAAGCGCCCCGTTTAAGGCCTAACAAGTCCAATTCGACATCCGTTGAACGACTTCCACCTTTTGACGTCGTGTGAGTATTCTTTCCCCTCGATCTAGTTATGTTTAGTATTAGTAGTAGTATCATGCTAGGTTGGATATAGCATAACTTAGAGTGAATACCAAGTAGTGGTTGAGGATGGTGAAATGTTGTAAGGCTTGAGGAGTTGATATTATCTTGTGAGGTCGTTTATGGCTTTAAGTTGTATGTTGAGCTTGTGAGAATTTAGGGGTTGAATTTGTATGATTGTTGAGGTTGTGGACTAGAACGAGAGTATCCTATCATGGTTTGGTTTATGATCTTGCGAGATCATTGGGACTAGAAGTCTAAGGACTTTTAGCATGTGAGAGAGATGTTGATTGTGTGCCTTGTCTTGACCAGGCGTTGTGTGCCTTCCTACGGGAAGTTGAGAGCGATGGTTAGCGGAATTATCTTTGGGACGAGGTAAGTCTTCGGACTTACTTAGCTCGTATTCTCTGTATTAGTTTCAATGCGTGTTTGGTGGTGTGTGTTTATTGTTTATGTGCGTGTTTATTGCTTATGTTATAACATCTAAACCGGTAATAGGACCACCGACTTTATATGTTTATATTTGGCCCAAGTGTATGATAACGGGCGGTGACCGCTATGTCCGGTCCAAAATGGGGATGACTGGGAGGTGCCTTGCGACCAGTCCATCGGGTGATGCTGATCCGCATCAAGTACAAACCCGTATGGTGAAAGGGGACAAGGGCGAGATCTTTAAGATTCTCGTGTCACAAAAGAAGTGAATTAGAACGGGATATGACCTAATAATAAAAAGATAATAAACCGGATTGTGTATTTTGGAACATGTTGTGTGTTTATGATGCCTTATATGTGTGTGTGTGCCAATACCATGATTCTAATGCCTTGAATGCTAGCTAACGGTTTTATACCGATATTGTTGTAGATTGCATTGCAGGTTAGGAATGCGGCCGAGAGATCCGGAAGAGTGGGCAGCCGGGGTTCCGTACATTTTAGGAGTGAGTTTGGGTTAGAGTCGGGTTGTATTTTATTCTTTGTTTATTATGTTGGTATGCCGCGTGTATGGCGTTTTGGTCTTTAATGTTGTTTATCGGCTGAAGTCCGTTGTTTGTTTCCTTTTGGGTTTTCTTACATTGCATAAAATGTATTTCGGTTTTGCCTTTATTTGTGCCATGTTGAAAGATCCGGTGAAATTGTTGTCAGGCTAAGGGTCGGGACCCATTGTGAGGTCCCAACCCGTAGCGCCCCGAGTCCCGCGGATTCGGGGTGTTACAAAAGTGGTATCAGAGCCCTAGGTTGACAACAATGGCACTCGCAATCTTCTAAAGGCCGAATAAGGAATAAACAGAACCCCGCGGGTTCTGAGTTTTCGTTTTCAAAATCACATGCATGAGTCGGGGTAGAATGTACGGACCACCACTTCTTCCGCGGATCTCGGCAGCTTAGTTTATTGGATTTTTAAGTATATATATGTATATATATGTATATATATGTATATATGTAGATATGTATTGTGGACTTAGGATGTTTTTTTTTGGACTATTATTATATTTGGATCGTACTTGCATGATGTACATGAATTATGAGTATAGTTGTCTATGTGAACGATTATGTGTTTTAATCCTTGTATTGTTGTAATGGAATGCCGAATGCGTGATATTAGTAGTAATATGAACTTAAGACTTATATAGTTATGTATAAGTATTCTTATATATATAGTAGCATATGAAGTTATGGGACCTTTTAGCTAAGATGATAGTATGATATCATCATCCTTGGACGCCGTCATTTGACTTAGGATAGTGTACATACGAGGATGAATATGCTCAAGTATCGAGTTGAGTATCACGCTCTGAAGATCACCTTAAGTTCTCGGAATCCTTTAAGAGGATGTCGAAGAGGAGGAGTAGAGATGACATGACAAGGGACAAACAAGTGGAAGGAAAATCCAGGACGACTTAAGAGAAATCACAATAGGAGCAATACAAAAAAATAAGGGAGCAACATTAAAGTGTAGAAGCAGTTCTAAAGAGGCCATAATCGAACAACGACGAGACGAACGAAGTTAAGTTTTTCAAGAAGACGCGTGCATAACTAAAGATGTGAATCGAGGAGGAGATGGGTACATCTTAGCAAGGTTAAAGGTGGTATTCCATTAAGATGTGGAAGTTCCCTTAGGCGCTTCTAAGCATGGGAGTCAAGATGAGAAAGTGATTGAACCATTTGCAGAAAATTTAAGATACCGTAAATTAAACTTACAAGGTACCAATAAGTGGAGCGTCAACATTACAAGAGTTATGAGAAGAAGGGCATGATAAGGATTCACTTGGAGTTGACCGGTTTCTGTTATAATGATAAGGCTAAGAAACGCCAAGAAGGAGGAAGTGTGTATAAATGATGATCTCAAGAAGATGAAAGAGGAAACAAGGAGCTTGATCGAAAGACTTACGATACCAACCAATCGGAACGCGGGTGGATGCTAACTAAGGTCAGAATATTGAAGAAGTGCATTGCAAAACATCACGGAACAGTGCTTAAGCCTATGAGAGTGGTAGAGTTACCTTACAAAAGAAGAAGGAAGCGTAGAGTGCTGGTCGAGTTAGTAGAGTTAAAGTAGAATACCCTAGGAGGATAACATTCAAGAGTATGATTGCCTTATGGAAGAGGAAGAAAGCATGGAACGGGGAAATAACTAACATAGTTTAAGGTGAAGTACCCCAAGGAGGGTAGCCTTCAGGAGTATGTTAACATGGAAGTGTGGTAGGAGGATAAGTCGTTGATCTTGGGTCATCAATGAGTTAATCGGTGACCACCAAAAATGCACAAGTGCGGGTTGTATACTGGTGAATTTAGGTGGGGAGAGTAATCCAAGTGTGGGATCATGAAGAAGGTAACAAAATCTTGGAACATTCGTAATGGTTGAATGTTAGTAATAAGGAGGTGTATTATAGGAAGCATAAACGTCTTAATCAAGTAACAATTTACTGATTCCAACAAGTGATGGTAACGTACCTTGTTGAGAGGGATTGTAACGATCTGGTACGACCTTCTTAGGTCATGAGATTGTCATATGGAGGAATGACATGGATCAGGGTAAATGGAACTAGAAGGACAAAAAGGGAAGGGAGTCTTTTATGGTTATTGTGCGTAAAGGGAGGATATATAAGGGGGATGTATGGTATGTTTGTTCTAAGTGATGATGTCATATTTTCGCGAGAAAAATTTAAGTGAAGTTCCGTGACTCGCATGGTGAAACCATAGTGGCTATGACGTGAAACGAGAAATCTGGGTTAGGGCAACGCGACAAGCTTAGAGTTATGATGTTAGTGCTTGGTGGAGTTATGAGTGGACCTTTCAGTGATGGTGGTTGGGAAATTTTGCCTAAAGGCATACTGGTACGGTTGTGAAGTTGTTCATGGATACCAAGAGATATAGCAGTATTCAACAAGAGTAAGAGAAGACTGAGGTTTTGAAATTTGATGTCGATATGAGACGTACAAGAAGTACATGAAAGATCGAGGTTAGAGCCTCTACGGTCGGTTTGAAGTTACATAAGGAGCCGAAGTATGAATTTCTACGCCTACTTGAAGAAATGATGTCTATGGTGAAAGCTTATCTAGGATACAAAGAGCTCATCCCATATGTTGGGATGTCGCGGAAAGTGAAGAGGATAAGGTCAATTGTTTTGAAGCACGGTTAAGTCCTGTAGATTGGACCCTTATGGTTGCACATAAGTGAGAAATCTTAGAAGATTTTTATAATCATGTCATCAAAAGGGAAAACGGGATTAAGTTAAAAGAATACTTTAATCAGACCACAAGAGTCAGAAGACAGAAGCAAATCTTTCCAATTCAAGAAAAGACGAATATTTGGAAGGATACAGTCAACATAGTAGCTACAGAAGAAACAATACACGTGTTAAAGGACATCACCCCAACCAGTCGGGCTGGACCACTTGTCAAGCGTTAGGACTAGGTGGTTCCGGTTAATACGATATGTGATGTGTAGAGAAAAGATAGAACCCGAGATAGAACGGATTCTAATGCATCGGAATGTGAATTTTATCGTTAAGATTGATTTGGGCTCAACTCCCATTTCTAAGGCACCGTACAAAAGTCAGTAATAAATGATACCCGTAGGGATACTCAAATTGAGGATGCAATCAAGGAGCAATTGCAAGGACTTGTTGATAATGGTTCATTAGAACCAATGCACTGTCATAGAGTACACCAGAAGTTATCTTGAACTCTTGATTTGAAGTTTATATGGAAATATACCTTAAACTCTTGAATTGAAGTTATTATGAGAACACCAGAATTGTTGTGAAAAAGACAACCAGTTCTCTCCAATTGAACATCGATTACCGTGGAGTCGAAGGACAAGCATTCCTTACAACGAATGGATGATCTACTCGATCGGTTACAAGGGTCGGTAGTCTCTTATGAGAATGATTTAAGGTCTGATTGTCACCAATTGAGAATTCGAGTCTGAGATATTGCAAGCACGGCATTTTGGACCAATCAAAGTCACTACGAGTTGTAGTTATTGGATAAGATTCTTTTTTGAGTCTACTCTTGAAGAAGAGAGGGGTTATGACAAGTTGTCTTGGGATGACAAATCCCGAAAGAAGTGAAAGAAGCACTAGTTTTTTTTAGATGTGCCAAGCATTACCAGATATGTGAAGAGAGAAGTTATATAACGACATTATGGTAACCTCCGGAGGATAATGAAGCATTGAATGAGACGAAGAGTCAACAATAGAGTTGTGGAGAGTTAAAAAGTAGATTCATTGGTGCAACTGTTTTAAGTTTACCTAGAGGTATTATGGGTTTGAAGGGTACAAGTGATCCTTCAAGACAAGGTCTTGATCGAGTGTTGAGGAGCGATGTAAGAGTAATAACATATGTGTCTCGTTAGGGAATCAGTGAGAAGTAAAGTACTTTCTCCATTATTGGGGACTTACTTCTAGAATTTAAGGAAACAAAACTTTAAAGTTGGGTTGACAAGAACCAAAGCTAATGGTGTAAATTGGAAGTTCGATCTTCTTGGATAGAGACATCAAAGAGAAACCTAATGGAAATGCTGCATTGAGAAAGACCCGAGAAGGAAGTTGAGTTCCGATATATTGGACCTTTTTGAGATCTTAAGCACAAGTTGGGAAATGGTTTATCGGTTGGCTTGAACGCCGAGAGTAGAGGGTGTTTACCCGGGTGTTTCATGTGTATCAATCTGAGAAGTATAGGTATGACGCGAGAAGTTTTGCCGGTCTTGATGGGTTAGTGGCGTCGTAGAACCAATGAGGCTAATAGGAAGTCGGAGGATAATATCCTTTGTTAAAGTTACGCTGAGTTAGTAGCATCGATAGAATCGTTGGGTTAGACCTATTTCTTCCCTTGGTTGAGTTATGTGTATATGATATATTACGTGTAGTTGTGCCATGTGCGGGAATGTGTTTCATAACCTGTTATATCTTGCGATGGTAGTTCGAGTAGTTGCGTATATAGATTAGAGGATTTTTAGCCTTCTTAGAATGAGAATTCATACCTCGGCCTTAAGGGACCGAGAAGTTCGAAGAATAGCAAGTTTCGGGACGAAACTTGTTTTTAGGGGGATCTAATGTAACGTCCTGTTTTTACGAGCGTTTCCGATATTTATTTATTTATTTTTCCCGGCTTTTATCGATATTTTTATAGCATGAATATCTTTAAAAGAATATATTTTTTTTTTCTTGAGTATTTTATGTCGTAAAATTTATTTTTACAAGTATATTTAGTCATATATCGGATACATATTTTTTGTATATTATTTCGGAAAAGTTTCCGATCTGAAAATTTCGTTCAGAGAATTCCGATCGAGTTTGTTTGATTCCTATTTTCCTTATTTTTCTTTTCTCCTTTACTTTTCTTTTGCATTTGTTTCCCCTTTAGTTGCCTTCTCCCTCTCCATGTTGCGTGTCTCTCTTCAGTGACCAGCCTTGTCACTCTTGCAGCCTACGAGATGCAACTCTGCGCCCTACTGACCCCTAGTCACTTGAAGCTTGCAAGCAACCCCTCCATTTGTTTCCTTCGTTTCCGAGATCGAGAACTTCAGCCCTGCACTCCATCTCCTCACCTCAAGCCCTCACATTCCCTCTGTTTTGTTGCCCTCTCTCACGCAACCTTACCCATTCACTCTCCTCATCGAACTAGGCAGCAATCGACTCCCCTCGATCTGTAACACTCCCGCAACAGCCCATCTCCCTCTCTCACGTAGCCATCATCTCCCTCCTCTGTCGAATCGGAATGCTAGAAGCGGTTGACGCCGGGAGGCGAAGCCACGCCGGGAGATCTTGCCCTGCCTCGCCGTCCGCCCTGTGCCACAGGAGTCGCCAGCCCAGTGAGCTCCGCCTCCTTCCCTGCTTCTTCTCTGGCACTTGCCGCTTACGCCGCCTCCTATATCTTCTCTCCTTCTCAGTTTCTGCCAACACCCTCGCAGCCTCTCCGCTGCATCGACCGCCTCCCTCGTCTCCCTCCTCGCACCACCGGAGATCAAGGCTGCCCACCGCAGGGAAGAGAGGCCTTCCCCACCGCTTCTCCACGGCGCTGGAACGCAAGGAGAACCACCTTGCAGCCCTGCTGCTCGTTGCCATATCTCGCCGCTCCTCCTCCCTGCTTCCCAACAGCTGTCGCACCGGAGCCTAGTGCCGCTGCGAAGGGACGACGCTTGCGACGCCGGGAGAAGGAACCTCGCCCTTGCCTGCCGCCGCAACTGCTCTCCTCTTCCCTCAGCCTGACTTGTAGCGGGTTACTAAAACCCTTCTTTTAATTTAAGATTTGGCCCTTCTTTTAGGTATAATTGCATATGTGACCCACTGCCTTGTATTTACAGTTTTTACCCGGATTATTGGAATTTGCAAAATTGCCCTTGTTGAGTAAATTGCAGATTTGGCCCAGAGGTTTTGTTTACGAAAAATGACCCAAGTTTTGTAAAATTGTATAAACTGCCCGGAAAGTGTTTTTATGATTTTTAAACTCGGATTTGAATTTCGGGAGTTATTCTTATAGTCTATTTATACTATGTAGTACGTCCAAATTTAGCGTTATGCTAAATTTGTTTAGTTTGGTGCTAGGTACGGAAGCGCCCCGTTTAAGGCCTAACAAGTCCAATTCGACATCCGTTGAACGACTTCCACCTTTTGACGTCGTGTGAGTATTCTTTCCCCTCGATCTAGTTATGTTTAGTATTAGTAGTAGTATCATGCTAGGTTGGATATAGCATAACTTAGAGTGAATACCAAGTAGTGGTTGAGGATGGTGAAATGTTGTAAGGCTTGAGGAGTTGATATTATCTTGTGAGGTCGTTTATGGATTTAAGTTGTATGTTGAGCTTGTGAGAATTTAGGGGTTGAATTTGTATGATTGTTGAGGTTGTGGACTAGAACGAGAGTATCCTATCATGGTTTGGTTTATGATCTTGCGAGATCATTGGGACTAGAAGTCTAAGGACTTTTAGCATGTGAGAGAGATGTTGATTGTGTGCCTTGTCTTGACCAGGCGTTGTGTGCCTTCCTACGGGAAGTTGAGAGCGATGGTTAGCGGAATTATCTTTGGGACGAGGTAAGTCTTCGGACTTACTTAGCTCGTATTCTCTGTATTAGTTTCAATGCGTGTTTGGTGGTGTGTGTTTATTGTTTATGTGCGTGTTTATTGCTTATGTTATAACATCTAAACCGGTAATAGGACCACCGACTTTATATGTTTATATTTGGCCCAAGTGTATGATAACGGGCGGTGACCGCTATGTCCGGTCCAAAATGGGGATGACTGGGAGGTGCCTTGCGACCAGTCCATCGGGTGATGCTGATCCGCATCAAGTACAAACCCGTATGGTGAAAGGGGACAAGGGCGAGATCTTTAAGATTCTCGTGTCACAAAAGAAGTGAATTAGAACGGGATATGACCTAATAATAAAAAGATAATAAACCGGATTGTGTATTTTGGAACATGTTGTGTGTTTATGATGCCTTATATGTGTGTGTGTGCCAATACCATGATTCTAATGCCTTGAATGCTAGCTAACGGTTTTATACCGATATTGTTGTAGATTGCATTGCAGGTTAGGAATGCGGCCGAGAGATCCGGAAGAGTGGGCAGCCGGGGTTCCGTACATTTTAGGAGTGAGTTTGGGTTAGAGTCGGGTTGTATTTTATTCTTTGTTTATTATGTTGGTATGCCGCGTGTATGGCGTTTTGGTCTTTAATGTTGTTTATCGGCTGAAGTCCGTTGTTTGTTTCCTTTTGGGTTTTCTTACATTGCATAAAATGTATTTCGGTTTTGCCTTTATTTGTGCCATGTTGAAAGATCCGGTAAAATTGTTGTCAGGCTAAGGGTCGGGACCCATTGTGAGGTCCCAACCCGTAGCGCCCCGAGTCCCGCGGATTCGGGGTGTTACATTTTTCATCTCCATCTCTATCAAACAATTTCTCTTCTTTTCTCTCCCCCAAATTTTCCCAATCCAGATCTCTGAATTGGGAATCGGAGGCTTCTCATCCCGCCCATTTCGATGTCGTATGCGGTGTCCCTTACCCTACTCTACCTATCGCCACCATCGTCTCCATCAAGCGCGGCATTCCGTTGCTCATGCGCCGTAAGAAGGTCAAGACTTTTGATGTCGTGTGCAACCAAGATATGCATTTCTGTAGGTAAGCTCCTCTATTTGTGACGCCCGGATATTTGGTTGAACAAGTACTAGCGTCACTTTTGTTTTTTCTTTATTCTTTAATCTCTTTTTTCATCAATTCATGTGAAGCCGATGGATCTGTTGATTCTTGAGCTTGAAGGTGGTTGTTTGAGTGTGTTTGCCAAATCCAGGAGCCCCAAATCTCAACGCTCAACACTTCTTTTAGGGGTTTCGCGATCCGCACCCGCAACTTAAGGTCATTTAGGATTTTGAGTTTTTAGATTCCCTGCAGATTTGTGTTCGTAGTAGATTTGGTTGTATTGATTGTAATATTTTTTTTTTGTTCCTTTACTTTTGCAAGCACTAAGTTTAGTTGGTGATGCTTGATTGATCAATACTAGAAGACATGTCCGCATCTTTTGATCGAATTGTTAGGACATGTGAGTGCTCATTTTAATTTTACCCCTTTCTCTATGTCGGGGGAACAGGGATTTTTACTTGAGTTTGTTAAACCAAATTATTTTCTGTTACATTGAGCAAAAAATGCATTGTGTTTTGGTTTCAGCTTCCCAAATGTCGTATACGAACTCGCACATTAGGTTTTCTTGACCAATAGGTCTTATCTTGATGGGGGAGATAAATAGTCTATGAATTGGTTGACTCCTAGCTTTTTTTTTCTTTTCACTTTCACCTCCCGAGGCTTTCTTTGGTGTGGTCGAGTACCTGAGTTTTCAACCAATGAAACAACTAACAAGCTGTCACTAGCAAGAACCTTGGAAGGGCATGCATAGGTAGTTGAGACCATTATTAGGTTAACTAATGCTATTTGATTGATAAATGAATTCGGAATTCACTATTCCAATGATTCTAATTGCATTCAGTGGCATATTATGCAACCTTTCGTAAGTATACCAAGTGTAATCAATGGCTTTTGCTTTTATACCTTCATTATTCCTCGATCGTTACAACTTGTCGATGGTTCATTCTCCTCTTTTTCTTTTAATTTCATGTCATTTCCCAATTTCTGATGATTATCTTGTTAACATTTTCAGGTTTACTTTATGCATGTCTTCAGATCATTATGGAATGCTTCGTGGTATCAGCTAGCTAATCGGTTTAATTGTAAATTTCATCTTACATATATATACAAACTTGCATGTTTTCTCCTTGAGTTGGTTATCTCCGTGTCTTGATTGCTCAAAATCGTACAAACATTTTGAAAATTCCTCCTCTTTCCCCTTCTTGGAATTTCACCATAAAGGCCCACTTTTCTACTTTTGTTTCAGTTCTCTCTCTTAGGTTTGAGACCCAAAAATACAAACTAGAGGAGAAATTGTGGGTTTCTCTCGATTGATTATTGATCTTTCCTTTTTACCTATAGCTTGTGTGAAGGAAGTGATCGAGGTTGTAGAAGATCAAGCTTTCAAAATCCTTCCATGGGTTCCTTGCAAATGTAAACCTATTTTTGGCTATTTGTGGATATGAAAGGAAGGAGTAATGGATGAGAGTAATGAAATCAATCTCAATGAATGCAAGGTTTGGAATTTTATTCAACCCCCCCCCTCCCTCTCTCTCTCTCTCTCTTCCCCACAAAGGCCCCATTACTTCTTGGAAAGATGATTTTGGTTCGTTTTTTGACATTTTTGTGTCTCAATAAGAAGGTTAATGTGAAAGATTAGTGCTTGCATTTTTTGTTCCAATTTAAAAGTAATAGTATCAATAAAAAAAATCCTGGTCTCTAATGTGTAAATCTCTCAAGATTTCTACTTTTGTGTAGAGGATTTTACCATTAAACATATTCATCCTCATCTCCAACTTCAAGCTAGCTTACAATCTTCTCCGTCGCCCGGATGGTACATTCAATAGAGACTTAGCTGAGTTTCTAGAAAGAAAGGTCGCTGCAAACACAAACCTTGTTAATAGCGTTTACTCTTTCGACATAATCGACACATCCTCCAATCTTCTAAACCGGATCTACCGACCCACCCCCGATAACGAATCCCAGTTAGGTCTAATAGAGCTCGATTTTTTCTCATCCAAACTGCTTGTTCTGATCTGATTCATTATATTTTTGCTTTGGTTAAGGGTTCATCTTGCATATCCTACTTTTTAACTATATGTTCCTTGTAAGTTGATATAAATATATGCTTCATCCTGTGAACTCTGGTGAAGGTAGGAGTTGGTCCTCCCGAGGGAGTTATTCGATATGGTTGCATGCTTTAGTTGCCCTCTAAAGAGTGAGTTTGTTGCATTACTAGGATTCATGCAGGATGGACTTTTTTTTATAGTCTAGACATCATGTTTGTGATTCTTTTTTCCCACATTTTTCTTTGTTACTTGAGATCACTTCCTTGATGAAGGATTTTTAAATATCTGATCCGGGCAGTTTGTGTTGGGAAATCCGACCGCCTAGATTCAGATCGTGATTTTTATGTCATTTGTTATCTTTGTTGCTAAAAAATCATTGTTGTTGATCTTGATCAACAACAATGATTTTTGTGTCGGCTAACTTATCCGACCCGATCCAGGTAATTTGTGTCAGATGTTTGTGTCTACTATGTTTGGATTTAAATTGTTATTTGTAGGAATATTTCAATTATTTATCAGATATATGAGATTGCTTACCCTTAATCGCTCATTTGTTGTTGTTCCTTGATCCTTGATCTTCCTTCTTGGTTTGAGCAACCAAGAGTTCCTTCAATTGCTTCACGTCATTCTTCAAAGACGTGAGTTGATTGCTGTCGGGCGGAGCCTCTTGAAAGTTAACTCTTTTAACTCCACCTTCAGCTCCTTGGTGGGAGTATTTCTCCATATACAAAGCTTGCTTCTCTATAAAGTCTCAAGCTTTGTCAATCGCCATGTCCATAAATGTACCGGCGGATAGTAGTTGGAGGTTGAACTGGGTGCTTCCGTCCAGTCCCTTGAAGTATATCTCCAACAACTCTATCTTTGGAATCCCATGATGTGGGCAATCCAAAAGAATATCTTTAGACCTCTCCCATGACTTGGAAAAGCTCTCCTTGTCCTTCATAATGAATGCATTAATCTTCCCTCTCATTTCAGCGGTCTTAGAGAGAGGAAAGAATTTAGTCAAGAATTCCGTAGTCATCTCCTCCCAAGTACTGATTTTTCCTGGAGGAAGAGATTGATACCAAGTAAGAGCTCTATCTTTTAAAGAAAAGTAAAAAGGTCTTAGCTTGTAGTTGTTGTTTTCTATTCTTGAGGGTCTCAAGGTCTCCATCAAGATCTCATAGTTTTGCAGATGTTGATGCGGAGATTCCTTCTCTAGCCCTCTAAACTAGCATTGGCGAATCATGGAAAGAACTTGCGGTCGAAGTTCGTAGTCATGGTCCGCCGGATCTCCTAGATTAACTCCAGGACGCCTCAGTTGTTGATTGGGGTCCATCCTTTGCCCTAGGGTTTGCGGGTTTCATGCAAAAAGAGCGCCTCGGACTGGCATCCGAGGTGGAAGTACATCGGCCGGGGCATCAGGTGCTGGGACCTGCCTCGGTCGAGGGTCTAGAACTGGATCCTGCATCGGTCGAGGATCTGGGACTGGATCTTGCATCGGTCGAGGTAGATACAGGTCTCGTAAGGCTGCCATATTTGCTTCGATCGCTTCAGTCCTGGTGCGAGTTTCTTCTTTCTCCTGCCTCAGTTCTTCCCTGCTGAGGCGTAGTTGTTCTAACGCCTCCTTCAATTCGGCCTCAAGATCGCGATCGTCTTGGTTGGCCATCTTCGCTTCTCTTAAGCGTCGTTTATATGTCTTTTCTGGTTTGGGATCGTAAGGAACGATTTCCTTCCCAGCGCGAGTTCTTCGCATAAACTAAAGAAAAAGAACCTGCGAAAGTCACTCAAGTATAGTGGTTAGTAGACACGGGGTCAAGTGCCCCAAAAGCAAACCGTAACCGGCTCGGTCTAGACCAAGTCCCCGGCAACGACGCCAAAAGCTTGTTCGCTCCAAACGGTGTGTGCAAGCTTTAAATTTATAACCCTAGATGAAAGCTTAAAACAAGGATGCGAACCCGCAGTGTACGGGTCAATCGTAGTAAAAAGCAAGGAATTCCAGGGGTCGATCACAGGGACTTAGTGAAACAAAGTCGGAATAGGTAAGCTTCGTAATTACTAACCACAAAAGTAATTAAAACAATCAAGGATGATAAAAAGTCAATAAAGGAAATATGCAATTCCAGGGATTAAAGCATCTAGTTGTGGTTCCAACTCAAGATCTAAAGATAAGCGGACAAAGCTGAGATTTTGCATAGGGAAGGTGTTACTAAAGCGGATTAGATCACCGGGTAAGTCTCACTAATCACTAATCCCAAACCGTAACTCCTATTACCGGGTAAGTCTCAAGGAATTAAGATAAAGAACTATAACCTCAAACTAACACACCACCTAAGGGAATAGAATCAACCTTTACCGGGTAAGTCTCAAGCTAACTCACGAAGATGGGATGAAAGCACACTCAAACCCCAATAAAGGATAAACCTTTATTACCTACACTTATGATCTTAGGTAAACAAACAAAGGAATTACCGGGTAAGTCTCATCCTAGGCTTGCATTGAACCAGGAAAGGTGTAATAAGAATAAGATTTGGCAAACTCTAACACTTAACTCTCAGTTTCGGATCAGATAAGTCACCTCGGTCAGCCAAATTCCACCCCGGCCGAGATGTTCATCGACTAAGCGAGATGCTTAGGGTTAAGGATAAAGACTCGAACTTTCAGGGTCCTACTGTGATTTAAGATTATTCTATCATTGTTTTTCCACAACCTTCAGCCAATCACCCTAGAATCACACAAAGAGATTAGTCACTCATCATCATGAAAGTATTAATCAAATATATGGGAAGAAAGAGAATAATTGAACAAGAAAACCTTAAGAGAAAGGCTTCAATAACTGAATCAATTATCAAAACAACCAGCGTTCCTTAGATTAAAATCCAACAAGACAATCGACAAAGAAGGGAATCTAAGGGAATCTTACAAAACCCTTCACAAAGCTATAAAAGCTATAGACTTTCTTCCTTCAACCTTCAAAAAGGTTCTTCAAATCTCCCAACTGGAGTATGGCTACAGCGGTGTATTCGGATGTATGCAGGATGTTCTGGGTGATAGCGGATGTTTAAGCACGATCGGATTTGTTGAAAATCCGACCCTTTTTATAGGAAAATTACCCTCCAAAGATAAGATATCTTAGAAAGATCTTTTCCCATAAAAATAGGTAAAATATATGGGCAAACTTATCTTCTTCCTTCCAGGAACCCAGCCCAAAAATATAAGATCCTCTTTCCAAAGATAAAAGATCTCAGCCAAGAATAAAATATTCTCGCCGCGTCCCAGGTGTTCGCCTCGGTCGAGTCGGCTCCTCTGGATCACCTCGGTCGAGGTGACTCTGTAGTCAACCGAGGTGAATCACAACTGAATGTGAAATCTCTCAAATCTGGTCTAAAGTGAATCTTTAATCCAATTCCATGATTCCTGGATTATTCCTTAAGCTCCTGAATGTAGCTCCAATGACTCCTTAGCTCCTTTTGCTCCTTTTTGATGCAAAACGTGTCATTTTGTAACACCCCGAATTCTCAGAACCCGGAGTATTACTGGTTAGGACCTCACAATGGGTCCCGACCTCAGTTTGACAACAACATTACTAGGATCTTGCAACAAGACACAAATAAAGAAACCGAAATTCATAAAAACCACGTTTTTCGAGTAATGAATGCAACACTGTCTAGCAGCCTAAAGTACTTAAACAAAAGGAAAGGACAACTGTCTTAACCAAAAGAAAGGAAAGACAAAAACAACCCCCAACCCCGCTCTAAGGAGTACGGAGACCCGGCTGACCACTACTTCCGGATCACTCAGCAGCTGATCTAACCTGCGGTAAATCTAAAACAACAACAAGAAGAACCGTTAGCTAGTTATCTAAATATTAGCAGAATAATAGCAGCACAAACACACTCAGATAAACATAAACACTCATCATGCTTTCAAACAAGTCCGTTTTATTATCTTGCTTTAATTTACTCGTTCACTCTAGTGATACTTATTTTGTGACACGAGGGATTCTCAAACCTCGCCTCCGCCCCCGTGTAACCATCAGGAATGGATCCGATGCATCTCACCTTGTACCTGCATGGTCTGGGTATAGAGAACCTCCCAGTCTCCTGTCAGAGCTGGGCAGTGATGTCACGGCCCGTTATACATACACTTGGGCCTTAAACGTAATAATAACAGTCGTCCTAGCAAGTTATTATTATTAAACACGCAATTAGCACACACAACTACTATCATTCAACTAACACTCAGAAACTGACTAAGTAAGTCGCAAGGACTTACCTGAGTCAAAATACACTCTAACACGTCTCAAACAGTCCGTACTCGTGGTAACTCAAACGCCTGTCAAATAAGGCATGTATATCAAAATCACATCTCGATGTCCAACCTCATGCGAAGGAATTACGGAAAAAGCTCTCTTATGGTAAAAGACCATTTTACCCTTGGTATCGTAATTTCTCGAAGTTTATTCTCGAATTCTACTAATTCTTTCCTTATCTTATTTTCCAAAATTATGTCTCTCGGATAGCTATTTATGGTTATAAAGTCAAACTCGAGACAACCCTAAGAAGGGTAACATTCCTCCTCTCCGGTTACTAATTATGCTACTACAACATGTTTTTAACCTTTCTCCTTAACTCATTTATTTTTACATAGTTTCATAATTTCCAACTCTTATTATATATTACTCATATATTTTTATATACTCTATTTATACTTATAAATGTATTCTTATATATAAATTACATATCTACAGATTCCAAGCTTCTATATAATTTACACTGTAACACCCCGAATCCGTGGGACTCGGGGCGCTACGGGTTGGGACCTCACAATGGGTCCCGACCCTTAGCTTGACAACAATTTCACCGGATCTTTCAACATGGCACAAATAAAGGCAAAACCGAAATTCCTTTTAATGCAAATGATAAGAAACCCGAAGGAAAACAACAAAAGACTTCAGCCGATAAACAACACCAAAGACCAAAACGCCATACACGCGGCATTCCAACATAATAAACGCAGAATAAAACACAACCCGACTCCAACCAAAACCCACTCCTAAAATGTACTGAACCCCGGCTGCCAACTCTTCCGGATCTCTCGGCCGCAATCCTAACCTGCAAGGCAATCTACAACAATCGGTATAAAACCGTTAGCTAATATTCGAAGCATTAGAATCAAGGTGAAAGGCACAAACACAAGTAAAACAACATAACACACAATGTACACCAAATCACACAAGTCCGGTTTATTATCTTTTTATTATTAAGTCGTATCCCGTTCTAATTCAACTTCTTTTGTGACACGAGAATCTCCCGAAACTCGCCTCGGTCCCCACTTACCGCATGGAACAGTGGATGCCTCCGACCGTCTCACCACACGGGCTAGTCGCCAAGAACCTCCTAACTCTACGCAAGAGCTAGACAAGTTGTCACCGCCCGTTATCATACACTTGGGCCAAATAATATATAAAGGTCGGTAATCCTAATTCCGGTTTTATAAGTTATAATGAAAGCGATAAAACACACACCACCAAACACGCATCGAATCTAATACATAGAATACGAGCTAAGTAAGTCCGGAGACTTACCTCGTTACCACATTCAACTCACAACACTCTCGCTTCCTTAGGGAGGAAGCCCATAACCTGCTCACAAGAAGATAACTATATCAACAACTCGCTCAACTCAAGAAGTCTAAGACTTCTACACAAATGATCTTCGCGAGATCATTTGACTCACATTCTAGGATGGCATCCTAGAATCTCTCATGCACACATCACACTCAACACAAGCTAGAAGTCCTTAGACTTCTAGACCCTATGATCTCGCAAGATCATAACCCATAACACATACTATGATATACATGCCTAGTGTCAACAATCTCAACGGTATCAACCATATGATAGGATACGCATATACTAGCCCATAATCTCAACAACCATATACTCCAATTCTCAATCCCCACAAGCCTCACAAGATACATCAACACCTCAAGCTTAGAATCAACATCAATCCATCAAGCAATATCAAATCCTCAAAACTCACCTAAGGTTCATAGCCACTACTTAGCATTCACTCTAAGTTATGCTAGATCCAACCGAATATGATACTAATACTAAACATAACTAAATCGAGTAAGATCATAATCTCGAGGGAGAGGGTACTCACGTGACGTCAAAAGCCGGAAGACGATCTATGGATGCCGATATGGATTCGTTGGCCTTAAACGGGGCGCTTCCGAACCTAGCATCAAACTAAACAAATTTAGCATAACGCTAAATTTGAATGGAATATATAATATATAAATCTAAGGTAAAAACCCGTTTTGAAGAGCCAACGTTAAAACCCGCAAAACATTTTACGGGGAAAATTACCCAATTTTATACACTTGGTCATAGTCCGCAATAGAAATATTTTTCGGGCAAATCATGCAATTCTAAACACTTGGGTTATATTCTGTAAATAAATTGTTGGGCCAAATCTTGTATTTAAACCAACAGAGGGCACAATTGCAAATTCTAGAAATTAGCGCTGTAAACTCAAATTCAAAATATAGGATACTTTGTGTAATTATAATAAAAACAGGGGGCCCGGTTTTAAATATGTAAAAAGGGTTTTCTTAACCCTCTTTTACTGGCAGCGCAATGCAAGACTGAAGGGGGCGGCGGCGCTTCACAGGCGAGGGCAAGGGTTGCAGGGCCGACGGTCGTCTGCAGTGGAAGCGGAGGGTGGAGCGACGTCCGGCGACACAGAAGCGGCCCCAATCACTGGCGGCGGCGGTTGCTTCCTTGCGACAGACGGGAACGGAGAAGGAGGGGAAAGAGGAAGGCGCTGGCGGCTCTGCTTGCTGGCGGCTCCGGATGCTCCAGGCAGCGGTGTGGAGGTCGCAATCGGGGCTGCAGTGGTTCCGGCAAATCGATGCAAGCAGCGGCAAGGCTTCTCCAGGCGGCGACAGAGGGTCCGGCATCAATGGAGACAACCACAGACGGTGGTGGCCGCACTTGGGAGGAGGTGGCTGGGACAGGAGGAAAGGGAGGAGGACGGCGATGGCTTCGACCGGTGGTTGCAATCCTCCTTGGCGGCAAAGGGAGGTAGCATTGGCAAAGAGTCCCAAAGGGGAGGGCGAGTAGTGGTGTTGCTCTGGGATTGTAAAACGTGTTCGAGCAAGGTCGTGGTGGTGAGTTCCAGAGAGGGACATGGTGGAGCAGGGCGACAAGGGCACTCCGGCGTCGGCTGGTGGATTCGCTCCTCCGGCGAGGTTCCCCGTGGTGGCTGATAGGTGGTTGCAGTCAACAGAGAAAGGTGAGGGGGAGAGAAAATGAGAACAGAGAGCAACGGTGGTGTCTTTCAAAAGTGAGAGAGAGATAAGCGTGTGAGAGGTAAGGGTAAAGTGAGAGAGGGATACAGAAGGCTGAGAAAGGTAAGGCAGGGTAGGGATGCTTGAGTCCGAAGGGTCGGCTAGTCTAAACGCAGGGACAGGCTAGCTAGATTCATTCTGCTACAAGCAGCTTGGGCAGCACATCACAGGATCTCAACACGCAAGCTGGGCGGGAGAGAAAAGGGGAGAGAAAGAAAGAAATTAATAAAAATAAAAACCCAAGAAGGGTTGGGAAGGAAAAGGGAAATAAAGAAAACAAATAAAATAATTGAAATCGGAAAATAATAAACTCGATCGAATTAATCGGAGCAAAACTTTCGGATCTGAAAATATTTCCGAACCTTTTTCAAAAATTAAATATCGAAAACAAGCCAAAAGTTTTGGGGCGTTACATCAGATCCCTCTTAAAAATAAGTTTCGTCCCGAAACTTGCTATGCGTCGAACTTCCCGGTCCTTGAGGCCGAGGTATGAACTATGAGACTAAGAAGGCTTAAACCCTCTAATCTACACACATCATCTACTCAAACTACCACCGTAGATATATATATTAGGTCATAAAACACATTCCCGCACGAGGCACAAACAACATATAACATCATACATAGACACAACCAAGTTAAGGGAAAAACTAAGTCTAACCCGTCGATTCTATCAAAGCTACAAGTTCAGAGTAAATTCAACCAAAGATATTATCCTCCGTCCTCTAGTTAGACTCAATGGTTCCTCGTCTGTCACTAGATCATCATTACTGACAATATGTCTCGTGTCATGTAAGTACTCTCTCGATTGATACACAAGAAACATCGGGTGACAACGCCGACTTGTAAGCCACTTTTCCAACTCACGCTACGATTTCAAAAAGATTCAATATCTCGGAACTCAACTTCCTTCTTGGTCTTTCTCGGCATTTCCATTATGTTTCACTTTTATTGTCTCTAAGAAAGAAGATCGGATTTCCAATTACACCGTTGGCTTTGGATCTCATGAAACCAAGCTTGATGTTGAGTTTCCTCAATTCTTGTTGCAAGTTTCAAGTAATGACAAAAGTACTTTACTCATACTACTTCTATTAACTAGACATGTATGCTATTACTTTTACATCGCTCCGCAATACTCGATCAAGACCTTGTCTTGAAGAATAACTCGTACAAGTCAAACCAATCATATCTCGAGGCAATGTAAAAACAGTTGCGCCGATGAATCTCCTCTTTACTCTCAACAACTCCATTGTCATCTAGAGTAGGTTAGCCATAATTGATGTTACTTGGAAAATATTTCCACAAATCCGGTAATGACCAACTCATCCAAGAAAGCTTTTAACTTCTTTCACATCCTTCGGGGGTTACCATCCCGAGGCATCTTGTCATATAACTTCTCTCTTCTTCGAGGGTAGACCAAAATATCTTATTCCGGCATTGATAAGCCCATTTGTAATCTCCACAATTCGTAGTGACCATGGTTCGTCCGGAATGCCTTATTTGGGATATCACAAACTCGAATTCTCATTTGGTGACAATCAGACCCTAAATCAATTTTAGAAGAGATTACTAACCCTTGCAACCGGTCGAGTAGATCATCTATCCGTGGTTAGGGATACTTGTTCTTCATTGTTATTTGGTTCAGCACACGGTAATCGATGTACACACGGTGATAACCGTCTCCCTTTTTCACAACCTGGTGTTCTCCATAACAACTTCAAATCAAGAATTCAAGATATATCCAACATGAACTTCAAATCAAGAGTTCCAGATATATTCTAACGTGCACTTCACATCAAGAATTCAAGATATACTTCCAATAACAACTCCAAATCAAGCTTAATGGTAAAACTCACCTACTGCCGCATTCGAATCCGTTCTATCTCGGGTTCCATCTTTTCTCTACCTATCTCATCTCGCAATGACCGACACAACCTGGTCTTAACACTTGACAAGTGGTCCACTCCGATCTATTGGGGTGACGTCCTTCAACCCGTGTATTGCTCCTTCTGTAGCTACTATGTTCACCGTTCTCTTTCAAAGATCCTTCATCTACAGAACTCGAGAGACTTGCTCAAAATTTCTGACTCTTGAAGCCTTGGTTAAGCAATACTTTAGCTTAATCCCTTTTCTCACTTCAAAGGAATGGTGATAGCAACCTCTTTTGATCTCGGGCATGTGTTCAATCACAAAGGTCTCAACTACAAGACTCAAGCA
Source organism: Fagopyrum homotropicum (assembly GCA_033239125.1). Taxonomy (NCBI): domain Eukaryota; kingdom Viridiplantae; phylum Streptophyta; class Magnoliopsida; order Caryophyllales; family Polygonaceae; genus Fagopyrum; species Fagopyrum homotropicum. The sequence goes on from BSWB01000001.1 coordinate 12,170,772, forward strand.
TGTCATATAACAAATCGATACAATCTTCTTCGCTTCTTCTGACATCCCATCATATGGGAGGAACTCCTCGTATTCTACATCAGCTCTCACCACAGATATCCTTTCTTCAAGTATGCGTAGAAAATTTACACTTCATTTCCTTATGTCACGTCAAACGACTACAAAGGCTCTAACCTTGATCTTTCATGTACTTTTTCTTTTTTTTTCTTTCTTTCTTTTTTTTTTTTATTTTATTTTTTTTATTTTATTTTATTTTATTGTTTGTACGTCCATATCGACATCAAACTTCAAAACTTCAATCTTCTCCTACTCTTGTTGGCCACCTTATGTATCCCTTGGTATCCATGAACGATCTTCACAACCGTACTAGTACACCTCATGGAGAGCGCTAGGCGAATTCCCCCAACCACAATCATTGAAAGGTCCACTCACTACTTCACCAAACACTAACATCATAAACTCTAAGCTCGCAATGTTGCCCTTATCTAGGTCCTGTCTTTCACGCTATAGCCACCATGGCTCTCCCGTGTGAGTCTGAAACATCTGACTTGGATTTTGCTCGCGAAAACATACCATCCATTTCATTAGAACGAACATATTATGCATTCTCTTATAATACTCCCGTCTACACACCACAAACAATGAAAACCTCACCTTCCTCTTGATCTAATAGTTCATTTTTCCATGATCAAACCTTAAAACTTCTAATCCGGGTCGTTCTCCCATATGCCGTTCTCATGACCTAAGAAGGTCGCAAAGGGTCATATCCATCCTCCCCTAGGAGGTTTGTAACAACTACTTGCTTGAACTCATTCAGCATTATTTTATTTAATTCAAATGCACTTCCATTGACGTACTTCCTTACCATTGACATTGATCCACCGCGAATACTTTAAGGTCTTGTTGTTGATCCTCTATATGCATGTAGTCTTGTTTACTCATCTCCTCTACATTCACCAATAGACAACCCGCACCTGTGCGTTCTCAGTTGTCACTGATTGACTTGTATCTAACCTTCTCCGAAGTCAACGACTTATTATTCTACTACACTTCTCATGTTATCATACTCTTGAAGGATACCCTCCTCAGGGTACTTTACCTTAAACTCCGTTAGTTCTTTCTTCATTTCATGTTTCCTCTTCTTTATAAGGTAACTATATATTCTTTGCCTTGTTGTTTCATATAACTCCCTTTCATAGACTTAACCATTCTTCCTTGATGTCTTTCAAGAGCACCTTCCTAAATATTATAGCCCTAGCTAGTATCCACTTGCGTTCCTATTGGTTGATATCTTAAGTCTTTCGATTAAAGCTCCTTGTTTCGTCTTTCATCTTCTTGGGGCCATCATTTATACCCACTTCCTCCTTGGCTTTTCTTAGTCTTATAATCATAATGGAAATCGGTCAACTCCACGTGAATCCCCACCATGCCCTTCTTCTCATAACTCTTGTCATGTTGACACTTCACTTATTGGTACCTCATCAGCTTAACTTATGGTATTTAAATCTTTAGCAAATGTTTAGATCACTCTTCTCGTCTTGACTCCAATGCTTAGGAGCGTGTAAGGAAAGCTTCACATCTTCATGAAATACCACTTTTAATCTTGTTAGAATGTATCCATCTCCTTCTCGATTCGCATCTAAGTTGTCCACGTGTCTTCTTGAAGAACTTAAGTTCGTTATCTCCATTGGTCTCGACATCGTTCGATCATGGCTTCTTTAGAACCACTTCTACATTTTAATGTTGCTCCCTTTTCTTGTATCGCTTCCATCTTGATTCCTCTTAAGTTGTCTCGAGTTTTCCTCCCACTTGTTCATCCTTCGTTTATGTAATCTCTAATCCTCCTTTTCGACATCCTTTTAAAGGAATGCGAGGAACGCCATGGTATTCGTCCAAACATAACGCTCAAACTCGATACTTGAGCTTATTCCTCCTCGTATGGACACTATCCTATGTAAAACGACGTCCTCCAAGGGCGATGATATTGTAATAGCATCTCAACTAAAAGGTCCTATATCTCCATATGCTACTATATGTAACAGGAATACGTATCCATAACTATATAAGTCCTAAGTCCATATTACTACTAATATCACGCATTCGGCATTCCATAACAACAATACAAGGTCCAAAACATATAATCGTTCACATATACAACTATACACATAAATCATATTCATCATGCAACTACAATCCACATACAATAATAACCCAAAAACATCCTAAGTCCACGATACATGTCTACATATATACGTATATATATATATATATATATATATACACTAAAATCCAATAAACTATGCTGCCGAGATCCGCGGAAGAAGTGGTGGTCCGTACATTCTACCCCGACTCATGCATGTGATTTTGAAAACGAAAACTGAGAACCCGCGGGGTTCTGTTTATTCCTTATTCGGCCTTTAGAAGATTGCGAGTGCCATTGTTGTCAACCTAGGGCTCTGATACCACTTTTGTAACACCCCGAATCCGTGGGACTCGGGGCGCTACGGGTTGGGACCTCACAATGGGTCCCGACCCTTAGCTTGACAACAATTTCACCGGATCTTTCAACATGGCACAAATAAAGGCAAAACCAAAATTCCTTTTAATGCAAATGATAAGAAACCCGAAGGAAAACAACAAAAGACTTCAGCCGATAAACAACACCAAAGACCAAAACGCCATACACGCGGCATACCAACATAATAAACGCAGAATAAAACACAACCCGACTCCAACCAAAACCCACTCCTAAAATGTACTGAACCCCGGCTGCCCACTCTTCCGGATCTCTCGGCCGCAATCCTAACCTGCAAGGCAATCTACAACAATCGGTATAAAACCGTTAGCTAATATTCGAAGCATTAGAATCAAGGTGAAAGGCACAAACACAAGTAAAACAACATAACACACAATGTACACCAAATCACACAAGTCCGGTTTATTATCTTTTTATTATTAAGTCGTATCCCGTTCTAATTCAACTTCTTTTGTGACACGAGAATCTCCCGAAACTCGCCTCGGTCCCCACTTACCGCATGGAACAGTGGATGCCTCCGACCGTCTAACCACACGGGCTAGTCGCCAAGAACCTCCTAACTCTACGCAAGAGCTAGACAAGTTGTCACCGCCCGTTATCATACACTTGGGCCAAATAATATATAAAGGTCGGTAATCCTAATTCCGGTTTTATAAGTTATAATGAAAGCGATAAAACACACACCACCAAACACGCATCGAATCTAATACATAGAATACGAGCTAAGTAAGTCCGGAGACTTACCTCGTTACCACATTCAACTCACAACACTCTCGCTTCCTTAGGAAGGAAGCCCATAACCTGCTCACAAGAAGATAACTATATCAACAACTCGCTCAACTCAAGAAGTCTAAGACTTCTACACAAATGATCTTCGCGAGATCATTTGACTCACATTCTAGGATGGCATCCTAGAATCTCTCATGCACACATCACACTCAACACAAGCTAGAAGTCCTTAGACTTCTAGACCCTATGATCTCGCAAGATCATAACCCATAACACATACTATGATATACATGCCTAGTGTCAACAATCTCAACGGTATCAACCATATGATAGGATACGCATATACTAGCCCATAATCTCAACAACCATATACTCCAATTCTCAATCCCCACAAGCCTCACAAGATACATCAACACCTCAAGCTTAGAATCAACATCAATCCATCAAGCAATATCAAATCCTCAAAACTCACCTAAGGTTCATAGCCACTACTTGGCATTCACTCTAAGTTATGCTAGATCCAACCGAATATGATACTAATACTAAACATAACTAAATCGAGTAAGATCATAATCTCGAGGGAGAGGGTACTCACGTGACGTCAAAAGCCGGAAGACGATCTATGGATGCCGATATGGATTCGTTGGCCTTAAACGGGGCGCTTCCGAACCTAGCATCAAACTAAACAAATTTAGCATAACGCTAAATTTGAATGGAATATATAATATATAAATCTAAGGTAAAAACCCGTTTTGAAGAGCCAACGTTAAAACCCGCAAAACATTTTACGGGGAAAATTACCCAATTTTATACACTTGGTCATAGTCCGCAATAGAAATATTTTTCGGGCAAATCATGCAATTCTAAACACTTGGGTTATATTCTGTAAATAAATTGTTGGGCCAAATCTTGTATTTAAACCAACAGAGGGCACAATTGCAAATTCTAGAAATTAGCGCTGTAAACTCAAATTCAAAATATAGGATACTTTGTGTAATTATAATAAAAACAGGGGGCCCGGTTTTAAATATGTAAAAAGGGTTTTCTTAACCCTCTTTTACTGGCAGCGCAATGCAAGACTGAAGGGGGCGGCGGCGCTTCACAGGCGAGGGCAAGGGTTGCAGGGCCGACGGTCGTCTGCAGTGGAAGCGGAGGGTGGAGCGACGTCCGGCGACACAGAAGCGGCCCCAATCACTGGCGGCGGCGGTTGCTTCCTTGCGACAGACGGGAACGGAGAAGGAGGGGAAAGAGGAAGGCGCTGGCGGCTCTGCTTGCTGGCGGCTCCGGATGCTCCAGGCAGCGGTGTGGAGGTCGCAATCGGGGCTGCAGTGGTTCCGGCAAATCGATGCAAGCAGCGGCAAGGCTTCTCCAGGCGGCGACAGAGGGTCCGGCATCAATGGAGACAACCACAGACGGTGGTGGCCGCACTTGGGAGGAGGTGGCTGGGTCAGGAGGAAAGGGAGGAGGACGGCGATGGCTTCGACCGGTGGTTGCAATCCTCCTTGGCGGCAAAGGGAGGTAGCATTGGCAAAGAGTCCCAAAGGGGAGGGCGAGTAGTGGTGTTGCTCTGGGATTGTAAAACGTGTTCGAGCAAGGTCGTGGTGGTGAGTTCCAGAGAGGGACATGGTGGAGCAGGGCGACAAGGGCACTCCGGCGTCGGCTGATGGATTCGCTCCTCCGGCGAGGTTCCCCGTGGTGGCTGATAGGTGGTTGCAGTCAACAGAGAAAGGTGAGGGGAGAGAAAATGAGAACAGAGAGCAACGGTGGTGTCTTTCAAAAGTGAGAGAGAGATAAGCGTGTGAGAGGTAAGGGTAAAGTGAGAGAGGGATACAGAAGGCTGAGAAAGGTAAGGCAGGGTAGGGATGCTTGAGTCCGAAGGGTCGGCTAGTCTAAACGCAGGGACAGGCTAGCTAGATTCATTCTGCTACAAGCAGCTTGGGCAGCACATCACAGGATCTCAACACGCAAGCTGGGCGGGAGAGAAAAGGGGAGAGAAAGAAAGAAATTAATAAAAATAAAAACCCAAGAAGGGTTGGGAAGGAAAAGGGAAATAAAGAAAACAAATAAAATAATTGAAATCGGAAAATAATAAACTCGATCGAATTAATCGGAGCAAAACTTTCGGATCTGAAAATATTTCCGAACCTTTTTCAAAAATTAAATATCGAAAACAAGCCAAAAGTTTTGGGGCGTTACATACACATACTCCAACTTATACTTCCATATGTATATATACTCGTATCCTTGCATTTACGTAATTATATATATATATATATATATATATATATATATATATATATATATATGTATATATATATATATATAAGTATATATACACTTCGACAACTCACTCTAATGTCTAATATATATAAATGTATATATATACATCCGTATAGGAACTCTCTCTCGTCCTCATCCAAGTCACTATATATACACATACACTGCACCTATTCATACATGTATATACTCATCTATTTCAACTCGTAAAACTATATATACGTGTACATGTACCCTGTACCTATATATATATATATATATATATATATATATATATATATATATATCACGTATATACCTTGTACCTATTCATATACACTGCACTTATACTTATATATATATCCACATACCACTTCCACTTCCTACATCTATATAAATTTATATATGTATACAACAGTACACTGAAGAGGAGTACCCACCGTTCAGCCCTCATCTCGTCCTTGTAGGAAATACGGCTGGGCCAAAGTCGATCAAAGCAACTCAGAATGTCGAGCCTGCATACGCCAGCCACCCGGAGTCAAAACAAAACGAAAAGGGCAATCGGGGCGAGCTTACCGGAGACGAAAGTAAACAGCCGGTTCCGATCTAGTGGTGGCGACTATGACTACAGTTGGGGAGGGAGTAGCGGTCTTGGTGCGTCTCCAGCGGGACGGTGGTGCCCAATCTCCAGGCGTGCAACAGGTTGGAGTCCCGACAGCGGTGCAGCGTTGGGTGCCTGGCGACGGTCCTCCTAGTGAGTCGTTAGCGACGCGTCGGCTGGCCGATGAAGACGCAGCAGGTTCCGGCACAGAGGACGGTTGCTGTTGTTGTTGTCGACTGTGCATAAGAGGACGGAGATGGTGACGGCCGAAGGTTGCTGCTGTTGTCTACCGTGGAGAAGATGAATGTGGTAAGGTAAAACATAATTAGGGTTAAGGTCATTAGGAGAGTTTAATTAGGTTAGAAGGAGTTAGTGGATAATTATGAGTGCTTATAGAGTGGGCCGGCAGAAAGAAAAGAATGGGCCAAAATTGGCCTGCTCCTCAAATGAACAAAAGGCTGAAAGGATACTCGCTATTCACCCGGAACCCTTAAAAAGTACGGAATTATTTACGGGATTATTCACGGAATTATTTACGAGATTATTTACGGAATTTATATAAGTTATCATTTTATGTGAATCAAGGTCACATAAAATGATAAAATTTAATATCGTTTTCTTTTATTTTTAATGATTAAGGTTGGCGGATAGGAATATTGTTTGATCGGGTATTAATCGAAAAGTAAAAAATTTTCGGGTATTACATCAGTGCCCTCTTAAAAGAAGTTTCGTCCCGAAACTTAGAATGTTCCTCTTACTCACACATTTCCTTTGGTATATTTTAGTTTTCTCGACATTTTCATTTTCTACCATGCAACTACTCAACCATCAAACAGACAAGTATCACAAACACAGAAACACTCAAATCAATATAAAAACCTGAAAGATCAAACAACACAACATCCGAGTACTAACTCGTCAAACAGGAGTAACCTCTAACCCCGCAAAGAACTCGGGGTAGTTACGTCTAATACTCTCCTCAGTCTCCTAGGTAGCCTCATCGGCTCCTCGTCTAGACCACTGGATCCACAGTATCGGCATAGCTTTAGATCGTAGATGTCTAGTACTCCATTCTCGAATGGCCACTGGATGTTCCACAAAAGTATGCTCGGGCTCCATTATCCGAATATCATAGTTGATGACGCATCTCGAATCCAGTAGATATTTCTCAACTGAGACATGTAGAATATTTGATGTACTCCCTCTGGTATGGTAGTAGAGCTAGTCACTAAATAATTTCTCAATCCACTATTAAATATCAACGATTGTCTCTCTAAGCTCACTTCCCACTCTTTTGGCGACTCTACCAAACCATAAAAACTTTTTCCTTTCGAAAGTTCCCGACTATCGATTATGAAATAATGATCTTAAACTTCTGTCGGCATTTTACTAAGTGCCTAATGCTCTTTGTAATACAAACTGCTTGGCTCGTTTTCCTCAATGTGACCTAATCGATTCGTTCCTTAATTAGTGAATTTTCATCTACTTCTTGTCAAGCTTTCAATTTATATAACTCAAAACAAATCACACTCCCAAGTGGACCTTTTCATATAGTTCTCTAATTCTTTAACTTGAAATCATAGTTCACCTAACATTGATTTTCTTCATTTGTGGGCTATGGGTCTACCACGCTTCTCGTGTAACACCCATTAGTCACAATGATGTCTTTCTGAGGGTCAACATGATTTACCCTGCTCCCGCCTATACTTCCCTTCTAATACTAGCAAGATCTTCTTCAAACAGACCCTTACTCTCTTACTCAACCGTAGTCTGTTCTTAACCAACCAGTAAGCAACCTCTAGCTCAATTCTCTCCATATCCTTAGATCATCCCGGAAGGTTGTTGTTGCCCACTTGGGAAATCTTCCAAGGCATTGGTAAGGTTATCTCTAAAATCCGCATTCATCAATGTCTCTTCTTAACAGTACCTACGCGTCAAAACCAACACTTACACGTCCTTAGCTGACGTCGGTCAGTCTATAATTGACTTATCTTAATATCTCGGACTTACTCTTCTCATACCTATACTGGCGTTAAATCCTTGGTGAACATCATTTGCCCGACTAATCCTTTCATGCTTCGCTAATTCGTTTTATCTTCCACACTCCTGTTTCCTTAGGCTAACTCTACTTCTCGAGCCTAACTGGGTCATTCATCTTGACATAAATAGTCATTCCAAGTCTTCAACGATGGTTGGTAAGTGTCTTGGTAGTTCTGATGGCCTTAGTTATCATCCCTTTGCAGTTCCCCTTTAATGGACCGTCGGTGTTGATGACTTAAGTCCCGTGATAATTGAGGTTACCTTGAACTTCCGATTCCACCAAGGCCGTTCTCATATATACATTCCTTCGCTGGTGTTACCGGCAATATTGCCTTCATGAAACTCCGTTGTTTCCGCTACAGGCTTCGACTCTTTCATACCGGCATTGAGATTTCTTCCAAATTCCTATATCTTTTGAGGAGGTCAAAACCTCTCCATACTTGTAAAGTCTACATTTTGCTTCTACACTCCATTGTAAGTATCCCTTCCATGCACCTCAGACCCTCATATCCGGGTCGACATTTTATCTCTTTTGGTCTCTCAAGCTTGTCTTGTGAACTCTTCTACTAGGTGACTCGTCTCATAACAATTTCCTCCCCTGAATCGGTCTCAACTTTCACTTGATCAATATTGCCCATTTCATGTTGGAACCTCAGTTACGTAGTACTCTTGCATAGATTCTACAAAGGCATCCTCATTTCAACACTTTATTCCAATTTAGCAAGACCCGCCTTTTGATACATGACTTTCCTTCTTACTAGTTAAGTTATTATTTTGGTTTACACTTTATCCATCCTAGCGTTATCGGTCCGATATGTATGACTTTTATCAAACACTTATCGGTATCATTTGCGTAAGAAACCTCAGTTGTATATGATTTTCTCAAAAATCAAAGTTCTTAACTCGCATTTATTATGTTGTCCTTATGCTCGTGTTGTTTTACCTTCTTTAAATATTTACCCTCCCAGTAGGATAGTTACCCCTTTGAGTTTTCTCGTACTCGCTTTACGAACCACGTTGGTTGATCTTATTACTTTCATCAACTCTTATGTCTTCAGTCCAGCTTGAATTTTCATTGGAGTACCACCATTTCTCATAAAACTCTTATATAGACACCTTTCGGTAATTATCTTATTGGGGTAATACTGGATCCATATAGCAACTTTTAGTCATTCAACTTTGCTCCTTCTCATGTCTATTCTAGCCAACATGTAGATTTCATTTGCAATCACCTCACAACTCGATCAGACATTTCACCAAGGCTTTAAATCCTACTCTCTATGTTTGTGCCGCCTCGGAATTTCCAATTATTCTGTGTCACATCTTTAATCACAAGGGTTTTCCCTGTCAATCTAGACAGTCTGACCCTATTTTTTTCTCGAAGAAGTACCATCAGTCTTACTTGTGTTGAATGCTAAGACATAGAACATGTTTCCAATCATCTGCTTCCTCTCAGTCTTCTAGTTCTTCTTACAAGAATCCCTTCATTCTAACTCTGATAGGTATCCTTCGTAGTCAGTAGTAAGTAACTACTCCCAACAATTCCCTTTTACCATTACTGTTATCAAGGGTCATTACCGACCGTCAAGAGCTGTTCTTAAATTTCTTTATTAGAGTTATCATATTGGACTCATTTAACGTTACCATCCAGGCTACTAGTACTGGTATTGATTTAACTTCACCATTTTTGTCGTGGATCTCCGAAAGAATTCACTAGATGTCGATAAAATTCTTTTATAACCTTGTGGTTATTCTTCTTATCGGTTAACTAACCATCACCAGTTAACCCGCACATGTAACTTTTAAGTTGTCCAAGTAGGATGTAGTTGACCTTCTACAACATCACAGACTTACTTTTCTTCCATCTCTTTTGAGGCTTGATATACTTGGTGAAATATATCTCCTCCAGTCTCTCTGTTTATTCTTCTTTAGCTCCTCCTACAATCTACACTTTTGTAAGATTGTTATACTCTTACGAGTCCAGTTATATCATTCTTCTTCCATCAACAGGCTTTTCAATCCTTCTAGGGTAGCTTGTAGGTACATCTCCGTGATTCTTTTACCTGAGTTATTGTCTATTTGCGGTTCTCTATTATGAACTTGTAGTGTTGTTAGCTTAAATTCCTTTTGAATGAGAAGTTATTGGGGTCCCTCGGGTTCACCAATACTCTTCTCACACACTTTTTCCTTGGGTGTTGCTTGTAATGCTGCCTTTACAGAAGCTGGTTATTGTTGTATCCCGGTCTATGTCAGAATTCTCCTGTGTTCTACGAGATCACTCCACTTCTACGTTGGTGAAATCCACCTTTCCCTTTCTGGCAATGCGTAAGCTTCTAAGTTGTAGCTCCTTCATTCTTTCTATTTGGATGGATAATGTATCTCGTGTTGACTTCCATACTTTTGACTGTCTCGGTTATCAATATGGATTGTGGTGGCAATTAGCTTGTTGAGAGTGATCATATTTCGGCTTGCTTTTGACATCAACTTTTACTTCCTAGTCTGTCAGTGAGCTTAAATTTTTATGTCCCTTCTCTTGATCGCTACTATATCTCCCTTTTGACTTTCATGTCTATGGCAAATTTTCGACGTCATCCTTTTTGTTTGTGAAGTCACTTACACAACTTGAAGGAGCCTCTCTGTTGTCTTTCTCAATTCCCTAGTTGGCGATCATATCTTGCTTCTCTGGAACTACTCTCTTGTATATCCTTTATTGATCCCGTTGCGTTGATTCGGGATTCTCTTCTTGTCATCGTAATTGGTGTTGTCTTTGAGTCTTCACTTTTCCGTCTCGACGTTCCTCAACAAGCTCGAAAGAGTTGTCCGAAGTTCGTCGACCCAAATGCACATAAGATGTGCATACTAATCCTCACGTTGACACCCTTCAAAAACTACTTAGGTGTGTCCAAGGGGTAAGAACTCATTATGTTATCTTCGTTAAGGACATAACATAACTACAATTTCTACTAATCTTCGGCATATACTTATCTATATCACATATCTTTATAATCAAGCTAAAACGTCCAACTAAAGTAAAACATAAAGTCCATACTAAGCACACTGAGATCCGCGGTAGTAGTGGTGGTCAGCCGTACTTTTCTATCCCAAACCAGACTATGCATGCATTTGAAAACCAAAAGTCTTTTTAAAACTCAGATCCCTTTTCGGGTTTTGCTTAAGTACTTATTCGGTCTTTCAAAAGATTTCAAGTGCCATTGTTGCCAACCTAGAGCTCTGATACCATATTGTAACACCCCGAATTCTCAGAACCCGGAGTATTACTGGTTAGGACCTCACAATGGGTCCCGACCTCAGTTTGACAACAACATTACTAGGATCTTGCAACAAGACACAAATAAAGAAACCGAAATTCATAAAAACCACGTTTTTCGAGTAATGAATGCAATACTGTCTAGCAGCCTAAAGTACTTAAACAAAAGGAAAGGACAACTGTCTTAACCAAAAGAAAGGAAAGACAAAAACAACCCCCAACCCCGCTCTAAGGAGTACGGAGACCCGGCTGACCACTACTTCCGGATCACTCAGCAGCTGATCTAACCTGCGGTAAATCTAAAACAACAACAAGAAGAACCGTTAGCTAGTTATCTAAATATTAGCAGAATAATAGCAGCACAAACACACTCAGATAAACATAAACACTCATCATGCTTTCAAACAAGTCCGTTTTATTATCTTGCTTTAATTTACTCGTTCACTCTAGTGATACTTATTTTGTGACACGAGGGATTCCCAAACCTCGCCTCCGCCCCCGTGTAACCATCAGGAATGGATCCGATGCATCTCACCTTGTACCTGCATGGTCTGGGTATAGAGAACCTCCCAGTCTCCTGTCAGAGCTGGGCAGTGATGTCACGGCCCGTTATACATACACTTGGGCCTTAAACGTAATAATAACAGTCGTCCTAGCAAGTTATTATTATTAAACACGCAATTAGCACACACAACTACTATCATTCAACTAACACTCAAAAACTGGCTAAGTAAGTCGCAAGGACTTACCTGAGTCAAAATACACTCTAACACGTCTCAAACAGTCCGTACTCGTGGTAACTCAAACGCCTGTCAAATAAGGCATGTATATCAAAATCACATCTCGATGTCCAACCTCATGCGAAGGAATTACGGAAAAAGCTCTCTTATGGTAAAAGACCATTTTACCCTTGGTATCGTAATTTCTCGAAGTTTATTCTCGAATTCTACTAATTCTTTCCTTATCTTATTTTCCAAAATTATGTCTCTCGGATAGCTATTTATGGTTATAAAGTCAAACTCGAGACAACCCTAAGAAGGGTAACATTCCTCCTCTCCGGTTACTAATTATGCTACTACAACATGTTTTTAACCTTTCTCCTTAACTCATTTATTTTTACATAGTTTCATAATTTCCAACTCTTATTATATATTACTCATATATTTTTATATACTCTATTTATACTTATAAATGTATTCTTATATATAAATTACATATCTACAGATTCCAAGCTTCTATATAATTTACACATACTCCAACTTATACTTCCATATGTATATATACTCGTATCCTTGCATTTACGTAATTATATATATATATATATATATATATATATATAAGTATATATACACTTCGACAACTCACTCTAATGTCTAATATATATAAATGTATATATATACATCCGTATAGGAACTCTCTCTCGTCCTCATCCAAGTCACTATATATACACATACACTACACCTATTCATACATGTATATACTCATCTATTTCAACTCGTAAAACTATATATACGTGTACATGTACCCTGTACCTATTCATATATATATATATATATATATATATATATATATATATATATATATATATATATATATATATATATATATATATATATATATATATATATATATATATATATATATCACGTATATACCTTGTACCTATTCATATACACTGCACTTATACTTATATATATATCCACATACCACTTCCACTTCCTACATCTATATAAATTTATATATGTATACAACAGTACACTGAAGAGGAGTACCCACCGTTCAGCCCTCATCTCGTCCTTGTAGGAAATACGGCTGGGCCAAAGTCGATCAAAGCAACTCAGAAAGATCCTTGTCGAGCCTGCATACGCCAGCCACCCGGAGTCAAAACAAAACGAAAAGGGCAATCGGGGCGAGCTTACCGGAGACGAAAGTAAACAGCCGGTTCCGATCTAGTGGTGGCGACTATGACTACAGTTGGGGAGGGAGTAGCGGTCTTGGTGCGTCTCCAGCGGGACGGTGGTGCCCAATCTCCAGGCGTGCAACAGGTTGGAGTCCCGACAGCGGTGCAGCGTTGGGTGCCTGGCGACGGTCCTCCTAGTGAGTCGTTAGCGACGCGTCGGCTGGCCGATGAAGACGCAGCAGGTTCCGGCACAGAGGACGGTTGCTGTTGTTGTTGTCGACTGTGCATAAGAGGACGGAGATGGTGACGGCCGAAGGTTGCTGCTGTTGTCTACCGTGGAGAAGATGAATGTGGTAAGGTAAAACATAATTAGGGTTAAGGTCATTAGGAGAGTTTAATTAGGTTAGAAGGAGTTAGTGGATAATTATGAGTGTTTATAGAGTGGGCCGGCAGAAAGAAAAGAATGGGCCAAAATTGGCCTGCTCCTCAAATGAACAAAAGGCTGAAAGGATACTCGCTATTCACCCGGAACCCTTAAAAAGTACGGAATTATTTACGGGATTATTCACGGAATTATTTACGAGATTATTTACGGAATTTATATAAGTTATCATTTTATGTGAATCAAGGTCACATAAAATGATAAAATTTAATATCGTTTTCTTTTATTTTTAATGATTAAGGTTGGCGGATAGGAATATTGTTTGATCGGGTATTAATCGAAAAGTAAAAAATTTTCGGGTATTACACATTTTACCTACGATTACAACAAAACTAGGTGTAGACCTCGATTCCCGCAAAGGTAGATGAAACGACATTGTAATCACATAATATATATACAAACTTGCAGATTATTGAAGATAAAACGTCTAAACAAGCCCCAAAATATAGACAATAATTCATGCTATCAAGGGGCGGCTGTGACAGAGGCGCAAGGGCGGCTCTGTGCAGGCGCAGGGGCGGATCTTCGTCAAAAGCTACTGTCGGGCTTCTCTTTGACAGATCTCACAGCAGGGGCAACTAAAGCTCGAACCTTTGGTTCCAACACGTCAAGACTCAACTCCAGAGAGCCTGAGAACAACGAAGGGTCAACAACGGAACACTCCACAAGAATCAAGGCTCATGCTTGATTTTGGGAGAAGAAGGAAATAAAGGAACGAAAGGAAGAAACCAAAACAGAAGGGAAGGCATGCAGCGCTTAAAGGAACGTGAGGAAGAACTAGAAAAGATGCACTTACATGTTCAGCGGGATTGCAGGAAGCAAGGACGGCTGCAGCTCTCTAGGGTTTGAAGACGCATCGTTGAGACTAGAAGTTGTAGACTTCTATCTTTCGGTTCGTTTCTGATTCGCTATGTCTTGTATGAGCAGACATTCATTTCTTCCTTCGGGAAACTGAGTTGTAGCTGACAATTGTGTTTACCTTCGAGTGAGGTAAGTCCTTTGGACTTACTTAGTTGCATTCCGTATATTGGTTTGACCGTGTTGATTGTGTTTGTTGTTTATTGTTATAACGGAAAACCGGATTCGGACGACCTCATACCTTAATTTTCCCAAGTGTATTATAATCGGGCGGTGACCACTTGGTCAGTTCAAAATGGGGAAACCAAACTAGAACCACCCTTAAAAAGTGCTCCGTCATCAAACAACCACCTTCATCCCATTTACGTTCAAAAAACATGAATGGGTCCCTACCTTTGAAATTTTTAATAACTTTATGTCTAAATCATGAACCAATTAAATAAATTAATATAAAATGGACCGAATCAGTTTTTTTTTTAAAAAAACGGAATATTTTCAATGAGATAAAATTCAGTAATTTTTTTATTTTTTGAAATATTTTTTTCCATAATTTTGTAAATGAATTTTTTTTAGAAATGATATTTTTTGGATTTTTTCCGAACTACTTTTTCTTGTTATTTATATAAAAAAAATTTAAAAATAGTTGAAAAGGAAAACAATTTTCTGTAATAGAAATGTTTATGAAATTTTTATTTTTTTAAAAATATTGAAATAAATCACTTGGGCCGTTTGGAATCTTTTTTTAAAAATCGAATCAAAAAAATGAAATAAAAAAATTCGAATTTATTTATATAAAAAAAAGTTTAGGAAATATATGTACATATCTTAACTAAAGAAAGCGACACTAAAGTTGACGTAGTGCGATTTAGATTTTTCTCAAAATCTGTTTTCTACTAAATCACTAATTTAAGCCTTAAATTATTTTTACTAAATCTAATTTTAAAAAGATTTTAGTCCAATTATTTTTAACGTGATCTTGTACTTCAAGTCGAAATTTCAAAATTTTATAGTTAGAAGATGTATAGATTTTTCCAACTAGATCGTATTTTTTTAACGTGATCTTATTTTATTGTTAGAAGATAAGTAGTGGTAGATTTTATTTAGATCTTATTGGATCCTAAGATATATCTTTATATAATTTTAGCAATATCTTATCTTATCCAAGGATAGATCTTATAGTTAGAAGATAATTATTTCCAACCCAATATAAGAAGGATTTCAGCACCTATGTTTACCCACCTCCATACACAAATTTCATTATTTTTGTTCATACAAAACGTTTTTTCTGACGCTGGGAGAGAGAGAGCTTGAATTGTTTTTAGTAGTTCCACTTTCTTTTACAAGTTGATATCTTCTCATCTGCATTCCGTCATCAAATCAATCCTTATACTAAGAATTGATAAGTGTCATCATTGTTGATGTTGAAAGATCGGAACTCATCATTGATTTATCCCGTATCAACTTGAAAATCTCACAAACCCAAAACCCTTAGTTATACCATTATCGTCGCGTATTACTTTAACTGATACTATCTTTCCACGAAGACTATAGTGCTTAAATAAGATTTTGTCATAATAATAGGGGGAGTTAGGTTCTTCATATACACATTTGAAGCTTTATATCTCTTCAAAGATTTTTATCAACTCCCTTTTGCTTTTTAATATCTCTTTTCTTTGACTCAAGGTTTGAAGAGATATAAAGCTTCGAATATGTATGAGTAGCACCTTCACCCTTATGTTGATGACAAAATCTTAGGTGAGCACTTCAACCTATATGGAAAGATAAAATCAATGAAGGTGATACGTGACGATAATGGCTTAAGTAAGAATTTTGGTTCTATGAGATTCTCAAGTCCTTCTGAGGCAAGAGTAGCCTTACTTTCACTACAAGGTGAGTGAGTCAATCATGATTAACATCAATGTTAAAGAATGATACAAGAAGCACAAAAACACAATAAAATTAAACATTAATCATGTCAAAAATCATAATGGAACTACATTTTATAAATATACATAAATATTAATAGATTAGCTAATATAAAAAGTGTGGGAACGAAATTAAAAAAAATGATGTCAATAATTGAATAGTAGATATAAAAAGTGCATGAACGAAAGAAATAATGATGCACGGGATATGAACCAAAATTGAAGATGGAACAAAATGAAATGAATGAGATACGAACCAAAAAAATTGTTACCTATCTCAAAATTAAAGATGAATAAGATTTGATCTTGTATAAACAATAAGGCAACATTTTTTTGATTTTATGGTTAAGAATATATATAAATGTTGAAAATCAGTAGTATAATTAATGGAGCTTACTTGAGAAGAATCATCGTTTCTTTTTTATTCTCGGAATTGGAATTGAAAGTAAATGATGTGGCATAAATCTAAGTTGTGTAGATATTATCCATTTTAAGATTTACTATCAAACAAATTGACACACACATACATAACTAAAGTAAGCGACACCAAAGCTCACGTGCGTTCTCGATTTTTCTCAAAATTTAATTTTTACTAAATCACTAACTAAGACTTCAAATCCTTTTTACGAAAGCTATTTTTAAAAAGATTTTAGTCCAATTAATATTTAAAGTGATCTTCTAGGTTTTAGTTAAAAAAATTAGTTTTTACTAAATCACTAACTAAGCCTTACAATCCTTGTTAATAATGATTTTTTATCTTTATGACTATATGTCTTAATTCATATTTTATTGTATGAAAGATGCGAGAGCTGCATATATAATTGGTTTTACCCTATTTGTTGTTCCAATTGTTAATCGCAAGATGCGAGAGATACATGATTTGATATCTTTAATATTCTATAAGATCCGGGAGTTGTGCAAAATCTTTTCTTCATAACAAGAAGTATATGATATTTTGATTGGATTATTATCAATTGATATTTGATATTTTTTTGTGGTAATTTAGATTCTTGAATATTTTATTATCTTTGGAATCATAACTTGATATATTCAATATCCTTGATATGGATCAAGTAGTGAAATTCCTTTATTTCTCTCTTATTGCTACGATTTATATTTGTTACCTTCCTCTAACTAATTGGTCGATTTACCATAGTTGGTTGGCCGGTCTGTTTGTGTTTTCTTCCTTTGTGGTTTTTATTAATTGCTTGTAATGTTCCATCTTCTGACCTAATCGGTTGATTCATCTCTTTTGGTTCAATTTGTATTCTGTATGTTTATATTTGTTTTTACATTTATATCGAGGAAATTACCAAAATTTACCCGTTTATTAGGGTCATTTGCAACTAATCATCCATTAGTTAACTAATTGCCTAGAACCACCCTTAACAAGTGCTCCGTCATCAAACCACCACCCTCATCCCATTTCCTTACTATACTAAATGTGGGAGTTCCCCAAATAAATAGGGAAATTCCCACATTGCCCTTACCGTTTGTTATTTTTCTTTTCTGCCCTTATTTATTTTCGTAAATTCCTTTGTTGCCCTTATTTTGATGACTCATCTTTCCTCACTTCACGCGTCTTCTTCTCAAAGTCCCGTTGTAGCTTCTTCTCGAAGCCCCATTGTATCTTCTTCACAAAGCCCCGTTGTGGCTTCTTCTCGAAGCCCTATTGTATCTTCTTCTCAAAGCCCCGTTGTGGCGTCTTCTCGAAGCCCCATTGTGATTTCTTGTGAAAGCACCGTTTTTTATATTCTGTCGGTTCCTATTTTTCATCTCCATCTCTATCAAACAATTTCTCTTCTTTTCTCTCCCCCAAATTTTCTGTAATACCCCGAAAATTTTATTCCGCATAATACCGGGTTAAACCGATTTCCGATCCCCTAACCTTTCTTCATTTTAAATAATATAAAACAACATTAAACACTATCATTTTATGTGATCATAATTCACATAAAGTGATAAATATTGTACTTAACGTATATAAAATGATAGATTTGTAAACTGAATAATAATTTCCGTATGTTGAAAACCGAAGAATAATTCCGTACAATTTAACGACGCTTAATTTCAGCCATCTTTTAAATTGAGGAGCAGGCTCAACAGCTGGCCCAATTACCAGCCGGCCCACTATAACCTAAACCCTAATCAACTCCCTTAATCACGTTTAACCCTAATCTAATAGCCTAACCTAATCAAAACCATAAAGAAGATCGCATCTTGCCTGCTCTCTGCTGCACTCGACGCCAACCTGTTGCACGCCTCCAGTGGGAACCAAACACGGGCCGATCGACCGCTCTTCCTGCCAACCACGCCTAGGGTAGAGATGCCGGACACTGCACTCGATGCCAACCTGCTGCACGCCTCCAGTGGGAACCAAATACGGGCCGATCGAACGCTCAGCCGCTGTAAAAGAGGGTCGGCCCTCCAGTAGACTCCGAATGGCGATTAAACGGGCTTATCACCTTTGACCGATCTTCCTTCTTTGGCATAGCCGCTCTATCGTCTTCCTCTTCGAACTCTCAGTAACACCTTACCTTCTGCAGTGCCGGACATGGCTCGTTCCTTTACGAGACTGCAATCACGTTCGTCCTCCTCCTGCACAACACCCGCTCTCCAGGCCGACGCAGGACACAGCAACCCTCCTCCTATGAGTCCCCTTGGCCTCGCTACTGAGTTCCTCCTCCAGGCGCTCGACTGCACTGTCGTCTAGACTCCAAACGGCTGCACTTCTCATCGAAGTACTCGGCTCCTATCTGCTACGGATCTTAATTGGGGTAAGCAACCTGCCTAGTTCACGTCTCTCTCCCTATGCGTCTAACCTAACCAACGCTTCCCTAATCTGTTGCAGCCTTCCTGTGACGTACAACCCTTCTGTTGTTCCAACCGAGTCCCTCTTCGAGGAGAGTAACCGCAGGTCCTGCCTCCACGGTTGTAGGTGAGTGTTTACAACTTCCATCCTTGTACCATAGCCCTGTGTAGAATGTTTGCAATTGGTTGCTGAGTAGGATAGAACGTAGATAGGCGAGAAAACAAGAAGAGCTAAGGACGTGGAGGAAGAGAGATTTAATAGTAAATAAGTTAATAAGCAAGCAATTTTGGGCTCTGTAGGTTTCGAACTGAGGACCTCTAAGTAGAAATAAGGGAGATATATGATGACAAGAGGAATCGAAGTTTAGACCTCTTGCACACCTTAAATTTCAGCCTTGGTCTGCTGACTTTAGGATCTAGTTTCGATACCTTAAATCGAGAATCCACCGTTGAATTTTTGATATGTTTTAGATAAAAATATGTAGTTTATGGTATTAAAATTTGGGAGAAAGTTAACGGTCGGATTAGATTTTATAAGATCCCAAAGTAGAGTACTTGGGCTGTTTTTTTTACAGCAAGGGAAAATTGACTAAGTATAGAATCGTTGGATGTTGTCTCCAACTTTAGAGACTTGTGTAAGAGTTCTGGTTAAGTAGTTTTGATAAATCTTTTCTTTTATGAATATATAACATATCATAGTTGGCCTAGAAAAATTTCGGAATTTTTCATATCCTTAGTCGAACCTCATATTTTAACCAAAGTCGAACCTTAACGACTTTGGGTAAAATTAGAATGTTGAGTAACTCTTATAAATACTTACCAAACTTTCCAATGAGAACTAGATTGTGGACTTAGGTCCTAGAGGAGAATATTAGAACTAAATGATAGACTTTTTGGATTTTCGGCACTAAGGGTAAAATGGTCTTTTACCGTAAGAGAGCTTTTTCCGTAATCCCTTCGCATGAGGTTGGACATCTGGATGTATTTTTGATCCACATGCCTTATTTGATAGGCGTTTGAGTTACTACGAGTACGGACCGATTTGAGACCTGTTAGAGTGTGATTTGACTCAGGTAAGTCCTTGCGACTTACTTAGCTGGTTTCTGGATATTAGTTGGGTGATGATGGTTGTGTGTGTGCAATGTGTGTTATAATAAAAATAACTTGTTAGGACGACCGTGGTTATTATGTGTTAAGGCCCAAGTGTATGTATAACGGGCCGTGACATCACTGCCCAGCTCTGCCAGGAGACTGGGAGGTTCTCTATACCCACACCATCAAGGTACACGGTGAGATGCATCGGATCCACTCCTGATGGGTACACGGGGGCGGAGGCGAGGTTTGGGAATCCCTCGTGTCACAAAATAAGTATCATTAGAGTGAATGACTTAAATGAAGATAATAAATGGATTGTTTGAAAGCATGATGAGTGTTTATTATTTTATGTGTGTGTGCTATTATTATTCTTCTAATGTTTAGATAACTAGCTAATGGTTGTTCTGTTGTGTTTTTAGATTTACCACAGGTTAGAGCAGCAGCTGAGTGATCCGGAAGTAGTGGTCAGCCGGGTCTCCGTACTCCTTAGAGTGGGGTTGGGTGTTTGTTTGTCGTTTCTTTCTTCGTACTATGACAGTTAGACTTTTAAGTTGTTTAAGTACTGTGGGCTGTTAGATGTTGTTGCATCCATCTCTTTAAAATAATATTTTATAAATTTCGGTTTTCCTTATTTGTGTCTTGTTGCAAGATCCTAGTAATATTGTTGTCAAACTGAGGTCGGGACCCATTGTGAGGTCCTAACCAGTAATGCTCCGAGTTTTGAGAATTCGGGGTGTTACATTTTCCCAATCCAGATCTCTGAATTAGGAATCGGAGGCTTCTCCTCCCGCCCCTTTCAATGTCGTATGCGGTGTCCCCTACCCTGCTCTACCTATCGCCACCATCGTCTCCATCAGGCGCGGCATTCCGTTGCTCATGCGCCGTAAGAAGGTCAAGACTTTTGATGTCGTGTGCAACCAAGATATGCATTTCTGTAGGTAAGCTCCTCTCTTTGTGACGCCCGGATATTTGGTTGAACAAGTAGAAGCGTCACTTTTGTTTTTTCTTCATTCTTTAATCTCTTTTTTCATCAATTCATGTGAAGCCGATGGATCTGTTGATTCTTGAGCTTGAAGGTGGTTGTTTGAGTGTGTTTGCCAAAGCCAAGAGCCCTAAATCTCAACGCTCAACACTTCTTTTAGGGGTTTCGCGATCCGCACCCGCAACTTAAGGTCATTTAGGATTTTGAGTTTTTAGATTCCCTGCAGATTTGTGTTCGTAGTAGATTTGGTTGTATTGATTGTAATATTCTTTTTTTGTTCCTTTACTTTTGCAAGCACTAAGTTTAGTTGGTGATGCTTGATTGATCAATACTAGAAGACATGTCCGCATCTTTTGATCGAATTGTTAGGACATGTGAGTGCTCATTTTAATTTTACCCCTTTCTCTTTGTATTGATTTGGAATTTTTTGAGGTGAGAATTTGGGGCTTGTCACATCTGTTGCTGAATTTCCTCTTCTCTATGTCGGGGGAACATGGATTTTTACTTGAGTTTGTTAAACCAAATTATTTTCTGTTACATTGAGCAAAAAATGCATTGTGTTTTGGTTTCAGCTTCCCAAATGTCGTATACGAACTCGCACATTAGGTTTTTTTGACCAATAGGTCTTATCTTGATGGGGGAGATAAATAGTCTATGAATTGGTTGGCTCCTAGCTTTTTTTTTCTTTTCACTTTCACCTCCCGAGGCTTTCTTTAGTATGGTCGAGTACCTGAGTTTTCAACCAATGAAACAACTAACAAGTTGTCACTAGCAAGAACCTTGGAAGGGCATGCATAGGTAGTTGAGACCATTATTAGGTTAACTAATGCTATTTGATTGATAAATGAATTTGGAATTCACTATTCCAATGATTCTAATTGCATTCAGTGGCATATTATGCAACCTTTCGTAAGTATACCGAGTGTAATCAATGGCTTTTGCTTTTATACCTTCATTATTCCTCGATCGTTACAGCTTGTCGATGGTTCATTCTCCTCTTTTTCTTTTAATTTCATGTCATTTCCCAATTTCTGATGATTATCTTGTTAACATTTTCAGGTTTACTTTATGCATGTCTTCAGATCATTATGGAATGCTTCGTGGTATCAGCTAGCTAATCGGTTTAATTGTAAATTTCATCTTACATATATACAAACTTTCATGTTTTCTCCTTGAGTTGGTTATCTCCGTGTCTTGATTGCTCAAAATCGTACAAACATTTTGAAAATTCCTCTTCTTTCCCCTTCTTGGAATTTCACCATAAAGGCCCGCTTTTCTACTTTTGTTTCAGTTCTCTCTCTTAGGTTTGAGACCCAAAAATTTAAACTAGAGGAAAAATTGTGGGTTTCTCTCGATTGATTATTGATCTTTCCTTTTTACATGTAGCTTGTGTGAAGGAAGTGGTTGAGGTTGCAGAAGATCAAGCTTTCAAAATCCTTCCATGGGTTCCTTGCAAATGTAAACCTATTTTTGGCTATTTGTGGATGTGAAAGGAAGGAGTAATGGATGAGAGTAACTAAATCAATCTCAATGAATGCAAGGTTTGGAATTTTATTCAACCCCCCCCTCCCTCTCTCTCTTCCCCACAAAGGCCCCATTACTTCTTGGAAAGATAATTTTGGTTCGTTTTTTGACATTTTTGTGTCTCAATAAGAAGGTTAATGTGAAAGATTAGTGCTTGCATTTTTTGTTCCAATTTAAAAGTAATAGTATCAATAAAAAATCTTGGAAACACAAACCTTGTTAATAGCGTTTACTCTTTCGACATAATCGACACATCCTCCAATCTTCTAAACCGGATCTACCGACCCACCCCCGATAACGAATCCCAGTTAGATCTAATAGAGCTCGATTTTTTCTCATCCAAACTGCTTGTTCTGATCTGATTCATTATATTTTTGCTTTGGTTAAGGGTTCATCTTGCATATCCTACTTTTTAGCTATATGTTCCTTGTAAGTTGATATAAATCTATGCTTCATCCTGTGAACTCTGGTGAAGGTAGGAGTTGGTCCTCCCGAGGGAGTTATTCGATATGGTTGCATGCTTTAGTTGCCCTCTGAAGAGTGAGTTTGTTGCATTATTAGGATTCATGCAGGATGGACTTTTTTTATAGTCTAGACATCATGTTTGTGATTCTTTTTTCCCACATTTTTCTTTGTTACTTGAGATCACTTCCTTGATGAAGGATTTTTAAATATCTGATCCGGGCAGTTTGTGTTGGGAAATCCGACCGCCTAGATTCAGATCGTGATTTTTATGTCATTTGTTATCTTTGTTGCTAAAAAATCATTGTTGTTGATCTTGATCATCCATTTATGCGATGTATAAACATTAGTACTAATTAAAGATGAGCATTCTTTGAACTTGGATGATAGATAGTTGGCTAACTTATCCGACCCGATCCAAGTAATTTGTGTCAGATGTTTGTGTCTACTATGTTTGGATTTAAATTGTGATTTGTAGGAATATTTCAATTATTTATCAGATATATGTGATTGCTTACCCTTAATCGCTCATTTGTTGTTGTTCCTTGATCCTTGATCTTCCTTCTTGGTTTGAGCAACCAAGAAATCCTTCAATTACTTCACGTCATTCTTCAAAGACGTGAGTTGATTGTTGTTGGGCGGAGCCTCTTGAAAGTTAAATCTTTTAACTCCACCTTCAGCTCCTTGGTGGGAGTATTTCTCCATATACAAAGCTTGCTTCTCTATAAAGTCCCAAGCTTCGTCAATCGCCATGTACATAAATGTACCGGCGGATAGTAGTTGGAGGTTAAACTGGGTGCTTCCGTCCAGTCCCTTGAAGTATATCTCCAACAACTCTATCTTTGGAATCCCATGATGTGGGCAATCCAAAAGAATGTCTTTAAACCTCTCCCATGACTTGGACAAACTCTCCTTGTCCTTCATAATGAATGCATTAATCTTCCCTCTCATTTCAGCGGTCTTAGAGGGGGGAAAGAATTTAGTAAAGAATTCCGTAGTCATCTTCTCCCAATTACTGATTTTTCCTGGAGGAAGAGATTGATACCAAGTAAGAGCTCTATCTTTTAAAGAAAAGTAAAAAGGTCTTAGCTTATAGTTGTTGTTATCTATTCTTGAGGGTCTCAAGGTCTCCATCAAGATCTCATAGTTTTGCAGATGTTGATGCGGAGATTCCTTCTCTATCCCTCTAAACTGGCATTGGCGAATCATGGAAAGAACTTGCGGTCGAAGTTCGTAGTCATGGTCCGCCGGATCTCCTAGGTTAACTCTAGGACGCCTCAGTTGTTGATTGGGGTCCATCCTTTGCCCTAGGGTTTGCGGGTTTCCTGCAAAAAGAGCGCCTCGGACTGGCATCCGAGGTGGAAGTACATCGGCCGGGGCAACAGGTGCTGGGACCTTCCTCGGTCGAGGGTCTAGAACTGGATCCTGCATCGGTCGAGGATCTGGGACTGGATCTTGCATCGGTCGAGGTAGATACAGGTCTCGTAAGGCTGCCATATCTGCTTCGATCGCTTCAGTCCTGGTGCGAGTTTCTTCTTTCTCCTGCCTCAGTTCTTCCCTGCTGAGGCGTAATTGTTCTAACGCCTCCTTCAATTCGGCCTCAAGATCGCGATCGTCTTGGTTGGCCATCTTCGCTTCTCTTAAGCGTCGTTTATATGTCTTTTCTGGTTTGGGATCGTAAGGAACGATTACCTTCCCAGCGCGGGTTCTTCGCATAAACCTAAGAAAAAGAACCTGCGAAAGTCACTCAAGTATTGTGGTTAGTAGACACGGGGTCAAGTGCCCCAAAAGCAAACCGTAACCGGCTCGGTCTAGACCAAGTCCCCGGCAACGGCGCCAAAAACTTGTTCGCTCCAAACGGTGTGTGCAAGCTTTAAATTTATAACCCTAGATGAAAGCTTAAAATAAGGATGCGAACCCGCGGTGTACGGGTCAATCGTAGTAAAAAGCAAGGAATTCCAGGGGTCGATCACAGGGACTTAGTGAAACAAAGTCGGAATAGGTAAGCTTCGTAATTACTAACCACAAAAGTAATTAAAACAATCAAGGATGATAAAAAGTCAATAAAGGAAATATGCAATTCCAGGGATTAAAGCATCTAGTTGTGGTTCCAACTCAAGATCTAAAGATAAGCGGACAAAGCTGAGATTTTGCATAGGGAAGGTGTTACTAAAGCGGATTAGATCACCGGGTAAGTGTCACTAATCCCAAACCGTAACTCCTATTACCGGGTAAGTCTCAAGGAATTAAGATAAAGAACTATAACCTCAAACTAACACACCACCTAAGGGAATAGAATCAACCTTTACCGGGTAAGTCTCAGGCTACCTCACGAAGATGGGATGAAAGCACACTCAAACCCCAATAAAGGATAAACCTTTATTACCTACACTTATGATCTTAGGTAAACAAACAAAGGAATTACCGGGTAAGTCTCATCCTAGGCTTGCATTGAACCAGGAAAGGTGTAATAAGAATAGGATTTGGCAAACTCTAACACTTAACTCTCAGTTTCGGATCAAATAAGTCACCTCGCTCAGCCAAATTCCACCCCGGCCGAGATGTTCATCGACTGAGCGAGATGCTTAGGGTTAAGGATAAAGACTCGAACTTTCAGGGTCCTACTGTGATTTAATATTATTCTATCATTGTTTTTCCCACAACCTTCAGCCAATCACCCTAGAATCACACAAGGAGATTAGCCACCATCATCATGAAAGTATTAATCAAATATATGGGAAGAAAGAGAATAATTGAACAAGAAAACCTTAAGAGAAAGGCTTCAATAACTGAATCAATTATCAAAACAACCAGCATTCCTTGGATTAAAATCCAACAAGACAATCGACAAAGAAGGGAATCTAAGGGAATCTTACAAAACCCTTCACAAAGCTATAAAAGCTATAGACTTTCTTCCTTCAACCTTCAAAAAGGTTCTTCAAATCTCCCAACTGGAGTATGGCTGCAGCGGTGTATTCGGATGTATGCGGGATGTTCCGGGTGATAGCGGATGTCTAAGCACGATCGGATTTGTGGAAAATCCGACCCTTTTTATAGGAAAATTATCCTCCAAAGATAAGATATCTTAGAAAGATCTTTTCCCATAAAAAATAGGTAAAATATATGGGCAAACTTATCTTCTTCCTTCCAGGAACCCAGCCCAAAAATATAAGATCCTCTTTCCAAAGATAAAAGATCTCAGCCAAGAATAAAATACTCTCGCCGCGTCCCAGGTGTTCGCCTCGGTCGAGTCGGCTCCTCTGGATCACCTCGGTCGAGGTGACTCTGTAGTCACCTCGGTCGAGTCGGCTCCACTGAATGTGAAATCTTTCAAATCTGGTCTAAAGTGAATCTTTAATCCAATTCCATGATTCCTGGATTATTCCTTAAGCTCCTGAATGTAGCTCCAATGACTCCTTAGCTCCTTTTGCTCCTTTTTGATGCAAAACGTGCCATTTTACCTACGATTACAACAAAACTAGGTGTAGACCTCGATTCCCGCAAAGTTAGATGAAACGACATTGTAATCACATAATATATATACAAACATGCAGATTATTGAAGATAAAACGTCTAAACAGGCCCCAAAATATAGACAATAATTCATGCTATCAAGGGGCGGCTGTGACAGAGGCGCAGGGGCGGCTCTGTGCAGGCGCAGGGGCGGATCTTCGTCAAAAGCTACTTTCGGGCTTCTCTTTGACAAATCTCACAGCAGGGGCAACCAAAGCTCGAACCTTTGGTTCCAACACGTCAAGACTCAACTCCAGAGAGCCTGAGAACAACGAAGGGTCAACAACGGAACACTCCACAAGAATCAAGGCTCATGCTTGATCTTGGGAGAAGAAGGAAATAAAGGAACGAAAGGAAGAAACCAAAACAGAAGGGAAGGTATGCAGCGCTTAAAGGAACGTGAGGAAGAACTAGAAAAGATGCACTTACATGTTCAGCGGGATTGTAGGAAGCAAGGACGGCTGCAGCTCTCTAGGGTTTGAAGACACATCTTTTGTTGCAAAATCGCCCCCGCGCCTGGACCTTCCTGCCCCCGCGGCTACAAGCCTTTGTCGCCCCCGCAACTTTGTATGCCGCCCTGCAGTTTCCTCTACAGTGACACCCGTCTTTGGTGAGTTGCTTCCTTCCTTGTTTTCTCATTCTTTTTCCTTGAGTTGAGTGTTGATATTGTTCCTTGGGATACCTGTAAGACTAGGGATCGTGTCCCTAGCTTTTTGGAGATCTCTTAGAGATCGTTGAGACTAGAAGTTGTAGACTTCTATCTTTCGGTTCGTTTCTAATTCGCTATGTCTTGTATGAGCAGACATTCATTTCTTCCTTCGGGAAACTGAGTTGTAGCTGACAATTGTGTTTACCTTCGAGTGAGGTAAGTCCTTTGGACTTACTTAGTTGCATTCTGTATATTGGTTTGACCGTGTTGATTGTGTTTGTTGTTTATTGTTATAACAGAAAACCGGATTTGGACGACCTCATACCTTAATTTTCCCAAGTGTATTATAATCGGGCGGTGACCACTTGTCCAGTTCAAAATGGGGAAACCAAATGTAACACCCCGAATCCGCGGGACTCGGGATGCTACGGGTTGGGACCTCACAATGGGTCCCGACCCTTAGCTTGACAACAATTTCACCGGATCTTGCAACAAGGCACAAATAAAGGCCAAAAACCGAAATACATTTTTATGCAATGAAAAGAAAAACCCGAAAGAATACAACAAAGGACTTCAGCCGAAAATACAACCCCAAAGGCTAACGCCATAAAACATACAATAAAAACAATACTCAAACTCGACTCCAACCAACCCATCCTAAAATGTACCGAACCCCGGCTGCCCACTCTTCCGGATCTCTCGGCCGCATTCCTAACCTGCAAGGCAATCTACAACAATCGGTATAAAACCGTTAGCTAATATTCGAAGCATTAGAATCAAGGTGAAAGGCACAAACACAGGTAATCTCATCACAAACATACAACGTACATAAAAGCACATCAATCCGGTTTATTATCTTTGTTATTATTAGGTCGTATCCCGTTCTAATTCAATTTAGGTTTGTGACACGAGACCACCGTGGTCCCGCCTCGGTCCCTACTTACCGGCGTGGAACGGTACGGATGCCTCCGACCGTCTAACCAGCACGGGCTAGTCGCCAAGAACCTCCTAGACTCTCGCAAGAGCTAGGCAGATGATGTCACCGCCCGTTATCATACACTTGGGCCAAAATAATATATAAAGGTCGGTAATCCTATTTCTGGTTTAGTTGTTATAACATAAACAATAAACACACACCACCAAACACACATCAACGCTAATACAAGGAATACGAGCTAAGTAAGTCCGGAGACTTACCTCGTCACCACACTCAACTCACAACACTCTCGCTTCCTTAGGGAGGAAGCCCATAACCTGCTCACAAGAAGATAACTATATCAACCACAACCCACTCACAATAGAAGTTTTAGACTTCTATACAAATGATCTACGCAAGACCATTTGACTCTCAATTCTAGGACTGCATCCTAGAATCCCTCATGCTCACATCACACTCAACAGAAGTTAGAAGTCCTAAGACTTCTAAACCCTCGTATCTCGCAAGACCATAACTGATAACACCACTAGGGAAAACATGCCTAGTCCTCACGATCACAATGGCAACAACACTAGGCTAGGATACTCTCGTTCTAGTCCACAACCTCAACCCCCAAATTCTCACAAGCTCAACATACAACTTAAAGCCATACAACCTCACAAGATAACCAAACACCTCAAGTCTTAGCACAATCATAAATCCTCAAAACTTGCCTAAGGTTCAAGGCCACTACTTGGCATTCACTCTAAGGTATGCTAGATCCAACCTAGCATGATTCTACCACTAAACATAACTAGATCGAGGAAGAAGGTACTCACACAAGATCCGAGGTTGAAGATGATCTACGGACGTCGAGGTTGGATTCGTTGGTCTATAACGGCCGCTTCCGGACCTAAACCAAAGTTAGGGAAATTTAGCTTGTATGCTAAATGGAACGGAATATAATGTGTAATATTCTAAGAAAAATCCCGCTTGAAAACAAGGTTGAAAACCCGTAAAACATTTTTCTGGGGTGATTTATACCATTTTATAAATATGGGTAAAAATCCGAACTCGACTTTTCCGGAAAAAATATACCATTTCAGAAACATGGGTCATAACCCGCAAATAAACCTTTGGGTCATATTCTGAAAATAATCCAACAAAGGGCATAATAGATTCATTCCAAAAGTCTGGGCAAAGTATGCAAATACAAAACATGGGTTACAATGTGTAAATACACAAAAACCAGGGGGAGCCATTTTGAATTACCCAAAAAGGGTTTCTTCAAAATCTCATCCGCTGGCTGCGAGAGGGGAAAGAGACGGCGGCAGCCCTGGGCCTTTTGAGCTTCCGGCAAGGTGAGGCGAAGGCGGCTCCACTGGTGGCGGCGAGGCAGGGGAGAACTGGCGTTACTGGCGGTGCAAGGCCGACCCAAATCCCGGCGGAGCTGGTTGCCTCCTTGCGTCACCAGAGAATAGAGAAGAGTGGGAAGGAGAACCAGACGGCTAGGCGGAGCAGTGGAGGGGTCCTCCGGTTGTAGTTGTGCTGGGTCTCCGGCGGCGGTTGCTCCAGCCCGGTGGTGGCAGACGGCGGAGCTCCTGGTTGCAACAGAAGAGAAGAGGAGGACAAGCTGCCTCCCTGGTTCTCCTTTCGGATAGAAGGCGCAAGGGGAAGGGCTGGAAGTGAAGCGTTGGTGGTGGTTTCGGGGTGATTCGAACCGGACAGAGAGAAGCAGGCAAGGAGGAGGGCGGCTTGTAGATGGGAGTGATGGTGAGAGTGGTGAAGTGAAGAGATGGATAGAAGGAGACAAGGCCATGAGTAGGTTGAGGGGTCAACTTGAAGAGGTCTAGAAAGCTGCAGATGTAGCGTGTAGGGGAGAAGCCAAACGGGCGGCTTCATCAAGAAGTCGGGAAAAGGAAAGGTCAAGAAAAGAAAAAAAATTAAAGGGAAGGAAATATGAATAAAATAAATAAATAAAGTAAAACGAAAGTATAATAAACTCGATCAAAACGAACCGGAACGAGACTCAAAATTGGAAATATTTTCCGGAAAAATAACATACGGAATATATGCATAAATATAAAAATATATAAACTCATAAAATTTAATTTACAAAGTGAAAATAGCCGTAAAAAATATTTAAATTATTAAAATATCGATAAAAACCGGATAAAATAAATATCGCAACCGCGCCAAAATTGGGGCGTTACATTAGATCCCCCTAAAAACAAGTTTCGTCCCGAAACTTGCTATACGCCGAACTTCTCGGTCCCTAAGGCCGAGGTATAACTCTCAAACTAAGAAGGCTTAAACCTTCTAATCAATACACACAATCTATTCAAACTACCACCGCAAGATATACACGTCATATAGCACATTCTCGCGCAAGGCACAGACTACACATAACATCACACATGAACATAACTCAACCAAGGGAAGAATTAGGTCTAACCCGTCGATTCTATCGATGCTACTAGCTCAGCGTAAAATTTAACCAAAGATACTATCCTCCGTCTTCTAGTTACCCTAATCGGTTCCTCGTGTGTCACCCTCCTCATGACTGACAACATGTCTCGAGTCATTTATGTTACTCTCCCGATTGATACACATGAAACACCGGGTGAACACCCTCTACCCTTGGTGGAAACGCCAACTTGTAAGCCACTTCTCCAACTCGCACTAAGGTCTCATAAAGATCCGATATATCGGAAACTCAGCCTTCTTCTTGGTCTTTCTCAATGCAGCGTTTTCCTTATGTTTCTCTTTGATTGCCTCTAACATAGAAGGTCGAACTTCCAATTTACACCGTTGGCTTTGGTCCTTGTCAAACCAAACTTTAATGTTATGTTTTCTTCAATTCATGTTGCAATTCCAAGTAACGAAGGAAGCAATTTACTCCATACTACTTCTATTAAACCAACATGTATGCTATTACTTCTATATTAATCCGCAGTACTCGATCAAGACCTTGTCTTGAAGAATCACTTGTGCACTTCAAACTCATAATACCTCAAGGTAAACCAAAATAATTGCACCAATGAATCCCCTCTTAACTCTCAGCAACTCTTTTGTCAATTCTTCGTCCCATACGGTACTACATTGTCATCCGGAGTAGGTTACCATAATTGGTGCTATACAACTTCTCTCTTCACAGATCTGGTAAACATCCAAGAAAACTTGTAACCTCTTTCACATCTTTCGGGGTTTGTCATCCTGAGACACCATGTCATACATCTTCTCTCTTTTTCAAGAGTAGACCTAAAACATCTCATCCGGGCATCAGTAAGCCCATATGGAATAACTACAACTCTTAGTGACTCTGATTGGTCCAAATGCCGTACTTGCAATATCTCAATCTCGAATTCTCAAACGGTTAAAACCAAGTTCTTAACTTAATCTTATAAGAGACTATCAGCCCTCAGAACTGATCGAGTAGATCATCCATTCGTTGTAAGGGGTACTTGTCCTTCATTGTCATCTTGCTCAACTTATATAAATTGATGTACAAACGGAGATAACCGTCTCTCTCTTCGCAAACTGATGTCCTCTATAATAACTTCAACTCAAGAATTGAAGATATATCCAAACACGATCTACAAATCAAGCTTAATGGTAAAACCCACCTACTGCCGCATTCGAATCCGTTCTATCTCGGGTTCTATCTTTTCTTTTCCCATCTCATCTCGCAATGACCGATACAGCCTGGTCCAAACTCTTGACAAGTGGTCCACTCCGATCTATTGGGGTGACGTCCTTCAACCCGTGTATTGCTCCTTTTATAGCTACTATGTTCACCGTCCTCTTTCAAAGATCCTTCATCTACAGAACTCGAGAGACTTGCTCAAATTTTCCGACTCTTGAAGCCTTGGTTAAGCAATAGTTCAGCTTAATCCCTTTTCTCACTTCAAAGGAATGGCGATAGTAACCTCTTATGATCTCGCGCATGTGTTCAGTTACAAAGGTCTTAACTACAAGACTCAAGCATGCCATAACAAATCGATACAATCTTCTCCGCTTCTTTTGACATCCTAGCATATGGGAGGAACTCCTCGTATTCTACATCAGCCCTCACCACAAACATCCTTTCTTCAAGTAGGTATAGAAATTTATATTTCATTTCCTTATGTAACCTCAAACCGATCGTCGAGGCTCTAACCTCAATCTTCATGTATTCCTTATATATCCCATATCGATATAAAACTTCAAAACCTCAGCCTTCTCTTACTCTCGTTGGTCATCTTATGTATCTCATGGTATCCATGAACATATTCACAACCGTACTAGTATGCCTTCAGGCAAAATTCCCAACCATAATCACAAAAAGATCCACTTATTACTCCACCAAGCACCAACATCATAATTCCAAGCTTGAAGTGTTGCCCTAATCTAGGTCCTCCTTTTCACGCCATAGCCACCGTGTCTCTTACATGTGAGTTTAACGCCCCTATCTCATCTTTTGCTAATGAAAACATACCCTCCATTTCATTAGCACAAACATACCATGCATCCTCAACATACCATGCATCCTCTTTATGTATTCCTTATTTCGTACATCAACTATGGAAGACTCACCTTCCTCCTTATCCTTCCAATTTACTTACCTTGATCCGTGTCATTTCTACACATAACAATCCCCATGACCTAAGAAGGCCGTCCCAGATCATTACAATCCCTCCGCAACATACGTTATCATCACTTGTTAGAATCGTTAAGATGTTACTTTATTAAAATGTTTATGCTTCCGTTAATGCACCTCCTATTACTGACATTCAACCACCACGAATGTTCCACTTCTTGTTCCCCTTCTTCATGATCTCACATCCTGGGTTACTCTTCCCTTCTACAGTCACCAGTATACAACCCACCGATGCGTTCTTGGTTATCACCGAGTAGCTTATAGTTGGTCTTCCCCAAGTTCAACGGCTCACCATTCTTCCTACCCTCCATGTTATCATACTCTTAAAGGCTACCCTCTCGGGGTACTCTACCTTAAACTTCATTTGCTCGTATCACTCTTCACACCCTTTCTTAACTCTTTCTACGTTCCACACTTCCTTCCACTTCTCTAAGATAACTATATCTTCTTTGTCTTGTTGTTCTATATAACTCCTTTTCATAGACTTAACCATTCTTTCTTGATGTCTTTCAAGTGCGCCCTCCAAAACATTATAGCACTAGCTAGCATCCACTTGCATTCCTCTCGGTTGATATCTTAAGTCTCTCGATCAAAGCTCCTCGTTTCGTCTTTCATCTTCTTGGGATCATCATTTATACACACTTCCTTCTTCTTGGCGTTTCTTAGTCTTATCATCATAATGGAAATCGGTCAACTCCACGTGAATCCCCACCATAGCTTTCTTCCCATAACTCTAGTAACGTTGAAACTTTACTCTCGTACGGTGTCTTAAATCTTTAGCAAATGGTTCGATCACTCTTCTCGTCTTGACTCAAATGCTTAGGAGCGTCTAAAGAAAACTTCACATCTTAATGGAATGTACCTTTAACCTTGTTAGAATGTATCCCTCTCCTCCTCGATTTGCATCTTTAGTTGTCCACACGTCTTCTTGAAGAACTTAGGTTTGTTATCCCTATTTGTCTCGTTGTCTTTCTAATCGCGACTTCTTTGTAACCACTTCCACACCTTTGTGTTACTCCTTTTTCTTGTATGTTCCCCATCTCAATTTCTCTTAAGTTGTCACGAGTTTTCTTTTACTTGGTTGTCCTTCGTTTTTGTCATCTCTAATCCTCCTCTTCGACATCCTCTTAAAGGAGTACAAGAACTCCAAGGTGTTCGCCCGAACGTAACTCTCAACTCGATGCTTGAGCATATTAGTCCTCGTATGTACACTATCCTAAGCCCAAAAAGACGTTTGTCCGAGGGCGATGATAGCTTCCTATCATCTTAACTATAAGGACTACTACTTCTAATTTAATACTAGTATACCATATGTGTATGTATATATAACTATATATATATATATAAGAATCTGTATATAAGACTATATAAGTCCTATGTCCACATAACTAATAATATAACATATCTGGCATTCCATTGCAACAATACAAGATCTAAACATGTACTATAGTCCACATATATATCTATACACATATATCCAGTTCATCATGCAACATACAATCACAAAGATACACATTAATTCTATCATGCATAACTACAAACCTTATATCCATATCTATTTATACATATATATACTTATCAAAATCCAATAATTTAAGCTGCCGAGATCCGCGGAAGGAGTGGTGGTCTGTACATTCTACCCCGACTCATGCATGTGGTTTTGAAAACAACAACTAAGAACCCGTGGGGTTCTGTTTATTTCTTATTCGGCCTTTAGAAGATTGCGAGTGCCATTGTTGTCAACCTAGAGCTCTGATACCACTTTCGTAACACCCCGAATCCGCGGGACTCGGGATGCTACGGGTTGGGACCTCACAATGGGTCCCGACCCTTAGCTTGACAACAATTTCACCGGATCTTGCAACAAGGCACAAATAAAGGCCAAAAACCGAAATACATTTTTATGCAATGAAAAGAAAAACCCGAAAGAATACAACAAAGGAGTTCAGCCGAAAATACAACCCCAAAGGCTAACGCCATAAAACATACAATAAAAACAATACTCAAACTCGACTCCAACCAACCCATCCTAAAATGTACGGAACCCCGGCTGCCCACTCTTCCGGATCTCTCGGCCGCATTCCTAACCTGCAAGGCAATCTACAACAATCGGTATAAAACCGTTAGCTAATATTCGAAGCATTAGAATCAAGGTGAAAGGCACAAACACAGGTAATCTCATCACAAACATACAACGTACATAAAAGCACATCAATCCGGTTTATTATCTTTGTTATTATTAGGTCGTATCCCGTTCTAATTCAATTTAGGTTTGTGACACGAGACCACCGTGGTCCCGCCTCGGTCCCTACTTACCGGCGTGGAACGGTACGGATGCCTCCGACCGTCTAACCAGCACGGGCTAGTCGCCAAGAACCTCCTAGACTCTCGCAAGAGCTAGGCAGATGATGTCACCGCCCGTTATCATACACTTGGGCCAAAATAATATATAAAGGTCGGTAATCCTATTTCTGGTTTAGTTGTTATAACATAAACAATAAACACACACCACCAAACACACATCAACGCTAATACAAGGAATACGAGCTAAGTAAGTCCGGAGACTTACCTCGTCACCACACTCAACTCACAACACTCTCGCTTCCTTAGGGAGGAAGCCCATAACCTGCTCACAAGAAGATAACTATATCAACCACAACCCACTCACAATAGAAGTCTTAGACTTCTATACAAATGATCTACGCAAGACCATTTGACTCTCAATTCTAGGACTACATCCTAGAATCCTTCATGCTCACATCACACTCAACAGAAGTTAGAAGTCCTAAGACTTCTAAACCCTCGTATCTCGCAAGACCATAACTGATAACACCACTAGGGAAAACATGCCTAGTCCTCACGATCACAATGGCAACAACACTAGGCTAGGATACTCTCGTTCTAGTCCACAACCTCAACCCCCAAATTCTCACAAGCTCAACATACAACTTAAAGCCATACAACCTCACAAGATAACCAAACACCTCAAGTCTTAGCACAATCATAAATCCTCAAAACTTGCCTAAGGTTCAAGGCCACTACTTGGCATTCACTCTAAGGTATGCTAGATCCAACCTAGCATGATTCTACCACTAAACATAACTAGATCGAGGAAGAAGGTACTCACACAAGATCCGAGGTTGAAGATGATCTACGGACGTCGAGGTTGGATTCGTTGGTCTATAACGGCCGCTTCCGGACCTAAACCAAAGTTAGGGAAATTTAGCTTGTATGCTAAATGGAACGGAATATAATGTGTAATATTCTAAGAAAAATCCCGCTTGAAAACAAGGTTGAAAACCCGTAAAACATTTTTCTGGGGTGATTTATACCATTTTATAAATATGGGTAAAAATCCGAACTCGACTTTTCCGGAAAAAATATACCATTTCAGAAACATGGGTCATAACCCGCAAATAAACCTTTGGGTCATATTCTGAAAATAATCCAACAAAGGGCATAATAGATTCATTCCAAAAGTCTGGGCAAAGTATGCAAATACAAAACATGGGTTACAATGTGTAAATACACAAAAACCAGGGGGAGCCATTTTGAATTACCCAAAAAGGGTTTCTTCAAAATCTCATCCGCTGGCTGCGAGAGGGGAAAGAGACGGCGGCAGCCCTGGGCCTTTTGAGCTTCCGGCAAGGTGAGGCGAAGGCGGCTCCACTGGTGGCGGCGAGGCAGGGGAGAACTGGCGTTACTGGCGGTGCAAGGCCGACCCAAATCCCGGCGGAGCTGGTTGCCTCCTTGCGTCACCAGAGAATAGAGAAGAGTGGGAAGGAGAACCAGACGGCTAGGCGGAGCAGTGGAGGGGTCCTCCGGTTGTAGTTGTGCTGGGTCTCCGGCGGCGGTTGCTCCAGCCCGGTGGTGGCAGACGGCGGAGCTCCTGGTTGCAACAGAAGAGAAGAGGAGGACAAGCTGCCTCCCTGGTTCTCCTTTCGGATAGAAGGCGCAAGGGGAAGGGCTGGAAGCGAAGCGTTGGTGGTGGTTTCGGGGTGATTCGAACCGGACAGAGAGAAGCAGGCAAGGAGGAGGGCGGCTTGTAGATGGGAGTGATGGTGAGAGTGGTGAAGTGAAGAGATGGACAGAAGGAGACAAGGCCATGAGTAGGTTGAGGGGTCAACTTGAAGAGGTCTAGAAAGCTGCAGATGTAGCGTGCAGGGGAGAAGCCAAACGGGCGGCTTCATCAAGAAGTCGGGAAAAGGAAAGGTCAAGAAAAGAAAAAAAATTAAAGGGAAGGAAATATGAATAAAATAAATAAATAAAGTAAAACGAAAGTATAATAAACTCGATCAAAACGAACCGGAACGAGACTCTAAATTGGAAATATTTTCCGGAAAAATAACATACGGAATATATGCATAAATATAAAAATATATAAAGTCATAAAATTTAATTTACAAAGTGAAAATAGCCGTAAAAAATATTTAAATTATTAAAATATCGATAAAAACCGGATAAAATAAATATCGCAACCGCGCCAAAATTGGGGCGTTACACCAAACTAGAACCACCCTTAAAAAGTGCTCCGTCATCAAATCACCACCTTCATCCCATTTACGTTCAAAAAACATGAATGGATCCCTACCTTTGAAATTTTTAATAACTTTATGTCTAAATCATGAACCAATTAAATAAATTAATATAAAATGGACCGAATCAGTTTTTTTTTAAAAAACGGAATACTTTCAATGAGATAAAATTCAGTAATTTTTTTTATTTTTTGAAATATTTTTTTCCATAATTTTGTAAATGAATTTTTTTTGAGAAATGATATTTTTTGGATTTTTTCCGAATTACTTTTTCTTGTTATTTATATAAAAAAAAATTTAAAAATAGTTGAAAAGGAAAACAATTTTCTGTAATAGAAATGTTTATGAAATTTTATTTTTTTAAAAATATTGAAATAAATCACTTGGGCCGTTTGAAATCTTTTTTTAAAAATCGATTCAAAAAAATGAAATAAAAAAATTCGAATTTATTTATATAAAAAAAAAGTTTAGGAAATATATCTACATATCTTAACTAAAGAAAGCGACACTAAAGTTGACGTAGTGCGATTTAGATTTTTCTCAAAATCTGTTTTCTACTAAATCACTAATTTAAGCCTTAAATTATTTTTACTAAATCTCATTTTAAAAAGATTTTAGTCCAATTATTTTTAACGTGATCTTGTACTTCAAGTCGAAATTTCAAAAATTTATAGTTAGAAGATGTATAGATTTTTCCAACTAGATCGTATTTTTTTAACGTGATCTTATTTTATTGTTAGAAGATAAGTAGTGGTAGATTTTATTTAGATCTTATTGGATCCTAAGATATATCTTTATATAATTTTAGCAATATCTTATCTTATCCAAGGATAGATCTTATAGTTAGAAGATAATTATTTCCAACCCAATATAAGAAGGATTTCAGCACCTATGTTTACCCACCTCCATACACAAATTTCATTATTTTTGTTCATACAAAACGTTTTTTCTGACGCTGGGAGAGAGAGAGCTTGAATTGTTTTTAGTAGTTCCACTTTCTTTTACAAGTTGATATCTTCTCATCTGCATTCCGTCATCAAATCAATCCTTATACTAAGAATTGATAAGTGTCATCATTGTTGGTGTTGAAAGATCGGAACTCATCATTGGTTTATCCCGTATCAACTTGAAAATCTCACAAACACAAAACCCTTAGTTATACCATTATCGTCGCGTATTACTTTAATTGATACTATCTTTCCACGAAGACTATAGTGCTTAAATAAGATTTTGTCATAATAATAGGGGGAGTTAGGTTCTTCATATACACATTTGAAGCTTTATATCTCTTCAAAGATTTTTATCAACTCCCTTTTGCTTTTTAATATCTCTTTTCTTTGACTCAAGGTTTGAAGAGATATAAAGCTTCGAATATGTATGAGTAGCACCTTCACCCTTATGTTGATGACAAAATCTTAGGTGAGCACTTCAACCTATATGGAAAGATAAAATCAATGAAGGTGATACGTGACGATAATGGCTTAAGTAAGAATTTTGGTTCTATGAGATTCTCAAGTCCTTCTGAGGCAAGAGTAGCCTTACTTTCACTACAAGGTGAGTGAGTCAATCATGATTAACATCAATGTTAAAGAATGATACAAGAAGCACAAAAACACAATAAAATTAAACATTAATCATGTCAAAAATCATAATGGAACTACATTTTATAAATATACATAAATATTAATAGATTAGCTAATATAAAAAGTGTGGGAACGAAATTAAAAAAAATGATGTCAATAATTGATTAGTAGATATAAAAAGTGCATGAACGAAAGAAATAATGATGCACGGGACATGAACCAAAATTGAAGATGGAACAAAATGAAATGAATGAGATACGAACCAAAAAAATTGTTACCTATCTCAAAATTAAAGATGAATAAGATTTGATCTTGTATAAACAATAAGGCAACATTTTTTTGATTTTATGGTTAAGAATATATATAAATGTTGAAAATCAGTAGTATAATTAATGGAGCTTACTTGAGAAGAATCATCGTTTCTTTTTTATTCTCGGAATTAGAATTGAAAGTAAATGATG
This sequence comes from Fagopyrum homotropicum, assembly GCA_033239125.1. Taxonomy (NCBI): domain Eukaryota; kingdom Viridiplantae; phylum Streptophyta; class Magnoliopsida; order Caryophyllales; family Polygonaceae; genus Fagopyrum; species Fagopyrum homotropicum. Next base: position 12,210,497 of record BSWB01000001.1, read on the forward strand.
TGGCATAAATCTAAGTTGTGTAGATATTGTCCATTTTAAGATTTACTATCAAACAAATTGGCACACACATACATAACTAAAGTAAGCGACACCAAAGCTCACGTGCGTTCTCGATTTTTCTCAAAATTTAATTTTTACTAATTCACTAACTAAGACTTCAAATCCTTTTTACGAAAGCTATTTTTAAAAAGATTTTAGTCCAATTAATATTTAAAGTGATCTTCTAGGTTTTAGTTAAAAAAATTAGTTTTTACTAAATCACTAACTAAGCCTTACAATCCTTGTTAATAATAATTTTTTTATCTTTATGACTATATGTCTTAATTCATATTTTATTGTATGAAAGATGCGAGAGCTGCATATATAATTGGTTTTACCCTATTTGTTGTTCCAATTGTTAATCGCAAGATGCGAGAGCTACATGATTTGATATCTTTAATATTCTATAAGATCCGGAAGTTGTGCAAAATCTTTTCTTCATAACAAGAAGTATATGATATTTTGATTGGATTATTATCAATTGATATTTGATATTTTTTTATGGTAATTTAGATTCTTGAATATTTTATTATCTTTGGAATCATAACTTGATATATTCAATATCCTTGATATGGATCAAGTAGTGAAATTCCTTTATTTCTCTCTTATTGCTACGATTTATATTTGTTACCTTCCTCTAACTAATCGGTCGATTTACCATAGTTGGTTGGCCGGTCTGTTTGTGTTTTCTTCCTTTGTGGTTTTTATTAATTGCTTGTAATGTTCCATCTTCTGACCTAATCGGTTTATTCATCTCTTTTGGTTCAATTTGTATTCTGTATGTTTTTATTTGTTTTTACATTTATATCGAGGAAATTACCAAAATTTACCCGTTTATTAGGGTCATTTGCAACTAATCATCCATTAGTTAACTAATTGCCTAGAACCACCCTTAACAAGTTGTAACACCCCAAATTTTACGACTTAGGGAGTTACTGGTTAGGACCGCACAGTGGGTCCCGACCTTAGTTGACAACAACTTAACATGATCTTACAACAAGGCACAGATAAGGAAAACCAGAAATCATAAAATAGTTTTTAACAATGTATGAATGTGACCAGATCAACTAACAGCCGGAAAACTTAATATAACAAAGTACGGAAAGAACGACAAGAGACAAAGTCCAACTGTAAATCCCACAAATAAAGAAACTGTAAAACATCCTAAAGTACGACACCCCAGCTGACCACTACCATCTGGATCACTCGACATCTGCTCTAACCTGTGGCAAGTCTACACAACACATCAACCGTTAGCTAACTATCCAAATATAAGTAGAATGATAACAGCACAAACACAAGCAGAAACAAAAATAAACAAAACATCATGCTGACACTCAACCGTTTATTATCTATTATTTAAGTGATTCACATTATTCAATTAAGTTGTGGCACGAGAGCTATTAACAGCTCTCGCCTCCGTTCCTTATCCAACTGGGTGTAGGTCTAGCTGACCTCCGCCGGTAGCATCACTACAAACCGAGTATGGACTAGTCCCTAAAGAAACCCCCAGCGCTCGCAAGCTAACTGAGCAGAATGCCACCGCCCGTTACTCTTAGGCCAAGTATAGGTCGGTAATTATATATCACAACCTATCTCTCTAAACATTTCAATCACACACCACTATCATCATTCATACTCATATTTAGAAGTCAGCTAAGTAAGCCCAAAGGACTTACCTGATATAAAGCTCGACTCTTTGTACACCACTCGTTCTGTAAACTGTAGCAACTCAGTTGCCTGTCAAAGGCGATAAGTGCATTAGCACATTCTCACGTAGTTAGAAGTCTAAGACTTCTAAGATCGAATAATGTATTAAGACATAACTAGTTACAGTATTAATTTAGGGTAAAATGACCATTTTACCCTTGGTCCGAAATTCCCGAAAATTCTAAAATTCATGTCTAAACTCCTATTTGATATTCTAAAATCATATTCTAATCTCCTAAAGTTTCGTTTGGTCCCAAACTGATATTTTTCCTATGTTTCTATTTTCCGGAAGATCGTAAAGGTCTAACTTCGATTCCAAATATAAAATTTGTAAAAGCTTATAAAAATTCCGAATTAAATCCTTAGATTATCTATGATGTCCTATCTAAATTTAGGAGAAAGAATTTCTCCCAACTGTTCACTCAATAGTTTTATAAAAATTCTCAAATTTGATTACTCCCTTTACAAATTCCATACTTAGTCAAAATTTTAAGTTTATAAAAACTGCTCAACTACTCAACTTCGAAAGCTTATAACTTCTAATCTGACCGTTCATTTCTTCCCAAATTTTTATACCCTATACTACGTATAACCGTCTACAACATATCCAAAATTCAACGGTGGATCTTTATCCAAACGCCCAAACATCGGTCGGCAATGTAGTCAGTTTCTAACGTAAAAACTGAAAGGAAACAAAATGAAATTTACAGCAGCCCTTTATTCTGGTCCAACTTTCCAGTCCCTTATACCCTAGGTTCGAACTTACTGACCCTCTCTAAACTCCAATTCACTCCAGACTGTAAAACACATCAAACTTTTCCTATATCCATGTATATTCTACCCTAAGCTACATCCTTTATTCAGCAACAGAAAAACATACAGCCGTGACTTACCCGCTTCAGTAGAGGGGGTTCTGAGTTCTTTGATTCCTGACTCGTAACCGAGAGGCTGGACTGTGTCGCTGAAGCAAAAATAGAAGGGAGATCATTACTCCGAACTGATTAAGAGTGGGACTAGAAGAATGAAGAAAAGACCTACCGGAGGTGTATGTAGATGGTTTCCGTAAGGTCTCCTCCGGAAGTGTCAATAGCAGGAGGACGGAGCTGCTTGCCAACTGCGACCCGGACTAGGCAATCGAGGCTGCTACGACGACGTTATTGAGTGCAGAAACCCAGGCTCCTAGACGTAGAGAAGCACGCTGCTGTTGGATTGTTCGATCAGCAGGAGATTGTTCGATCAGCAGGAGATTGTTCGATCACCAGGAGATTGTTCGATCAGCAGGAGCGGACGAAGGGTCACGTTGTTGCTGTTGCAGTCCGTATACAGAAGGGAAGGAGATGCGCTGCGAAGGAAGGAGATTAGGTGCAGCGTGTATGTGGCGAAGAATCCGGCTGAATAGGAAGAAATAATTGGGGAAGGAAGTTGCAGATTGTGTGCATTAATCTCGTGTAACGGCTGCTGGGATCTTCATGTAAATGGCTGGCGTTGCTGAGCTGGAGAAGGCGAGGCAGCATCCTTCCTGGGCTGAACGGACGCTGGGCTGGAGAAGACAGCAGCAAAGGTCCGTCTTCCACCTGGGCTGAGAGCAGGCGTGGGCTTGCGCTGGGCTGAAGGCTGCTTCGTTATCTCCTCCAGTAGCTGGGCTGGCGCTGGGCTGAAGCAAGCTGGAGTAGCTCACGGACTGGGCTGGCAACGCTGGGCTGCTGGAAGGCTGTGCACTGGTGCTGCGGACAAGCAAAGCAGTGGGATGGAGTAGGCGACTGCTGGCTGGCACAAGGGTGAAGTTCGGAAACGAGATCCCGACAATCACTACTACAAAAAGGACTTTATAATCCGGTTAGTTGAGGGTTTATAATCCGGACCTGCACCGGATTAAAGGTTAGGGGTGTATTTGCCCACAGGTTTTATAATCCGGGCGTGTTTTTGCCAAGCACCGGTGTATTTGCTAGGTTCATTTTGCCTCTTTTTTGGATTGCTTGTTCCTCCGGATTATTTGACATTTTATAATCCGGATATTTGACTACATATAATCCGGATCTAGAACATCCGGATTATATAAGTGATCAAATATCCGGATTATAAAATGTCAAATAATCCGGATGAACATCCGGATTATATAGTTGTGTAAAACACCGGAATATTCGTTTTCTATAATCCGGAGGAACATCCGGATTATATAGTTGTGTAAAACATCCGGATTATTGGGTGAGGTTAATACACCGGATACTTACAACCGGATTATTATAATTTTGACTTTATACACAGCCAACATATATCCGGATTATTTTCTGTCTATTTTTTTTATATATTTCATTCTATTTTTCGAATATACCACCTGTAACATTTGATTTAAATCCAGTAATTGATTTTTTAGACATTTGAATTATACCAAAACATAATAAACCTGCTCATTAATTGTCATAAACTAAAACGTGTCATGAAAACATGTTTACAGCCATTGCTAAACTTCAAATCATACTCCAAACGTAACTAGAAAAACTTAGTCTATGAGTTACAAGATTCAAAAGACAATTACTAATATGAGTCGTTCAAGGTACTCTAATTCTTCTAAAGGACCTCGTAAGCAAAATTTTGCCATCGCAAAAGACCACTTTGCAGAAAATTTTGAGCACTGCAATAAACAAAGGTATATAACACGTCACATAGAGACAAACTATAAAAGAACAAACTTAAAAATATAGATGTCATAAGCACTGTATGTGAAGAAAATTAAGCATAAATACTTGTCAAAATTCCTGTTGAGACAAAGCATAAGAAATGTGATGTTACTTGAGATGTCATGCAATACTATACCACTATAATATTTGTTTATTAGTAAGTAACAACAAACATTATCTAAATTACATCACTTTCACATACCTAAAAGACGAGTTGAAGCAAATATTCTAGCAACTCTTTTCGGATTTGATCAACCTCGCCATCGGAGTAAGTACTCTTTCTACCATACCACTGTAAAATAATATAATTATATTAGAAGTTAAATTGATATAGCACGATGAAAAATAAGAATGTTGTTTTAAAAAGATTGGAGAACATACTATTTTTGGGACAGTGTCACTTTTTCTTAGTATTATCTCCCGCATAAACCTCAACACATAGTACCCACAATCAATCAAAGTTGTTTGACGTGGACACTGCAACATAAATACATAATTTAATAAATTATATCATGACAAGTTTTATTTTACAAAAAACAATAGTATACATATTTGATATAAAATTGTAAGTAAAATTTAAAAATATAGATTTTACCTTTATGACATTCCATAAAATTTGTGTTCTCGGCTTTTTCTTTCCCAAATTGCAATATTTGAAAGCATAACTCCTTCAAAAAGTCAAGCAAGTTTGTTTAGTAACATGTATACTTTTATTTTATAATTAGTTAAATAAAGCAAGATATACTTACAGTTCAACTAATTGCTCTGCATCTTCTCTTTGTTCACCATGTGATGAGTCAATCCAATATCCAACTTTCAATCGTAATTGGCACAATCCTCTTTGCTACAGTGCCAACATATGTTGACAACTTTGATACATGTTCCCCTTCAGGTTGACCGTGTTTATTGAAACGTATTTCAAACCTCTTTCCTTCCCCTATAGGCTTGGTAAAGTTTTTCAACAATGAAGCCCCTCTAGTCCTAGTGACTTTCGTAGACGGTTGAAACGACTGAGAAGAGTCAAGCGGTTGCGACTCAGACGGTTGCGTGGCTTGGGTGATCGGTTCCTTGCGCTTTCTAGCCATCTGAAAACAAAAAAAATCTTAAATAGGTGAATTTGATGACAAAAAATATATTATAATAAAATAAAATAATGATAAGGTAATGCATCTAAATAAAAACAAAGTATGAGGAGATCAAAAATTAACACTTAATGTCAACAAATCAACCAATAACCTTATTTGAAAAACTTTTCTACTTCTAAATCTCGTCATCTTTTCTCTTTTTTCTTGTAGGCACTTGACTGGATGATTCATTCTCTATGTTACTTTCTTCATTGATCCAAATGCCTTCTTGATGATCTTCCCGTACATAAATATCCTCTTCGATTGCATCCTCGGGGGTGGTGAGCAGAACTGTTGAGCTACTACTTTCTTCACAAACATCGTCAATTTCTTCATTGTTGTATCTCTTTGAGGTAGACAAGACAACAGACCAACCCGGTTGAAGAAGGTCAGGGACATAAAAAACTTGCTTTGCTTGTGATGCCAATATAAAAGGATCTTCTCTATGTCCCACTTTGTCAAGAGCAACTGAAGTGAATCCAAACTCATCAACTTTGACTCCATTATTGGTTTCAACCCATGTGCAACAGAACACCGGAATTTTGAAGTCCATAGAGTATATCAATACCCATATGTGTTCGATAATACCGTAATAAGACATACTACCATACCTTGGGTTCTTGTCTTTTGCACTAGAAATGTGTGTCGCTTCTGATTCCAATGTAACGCCACAATAATGAGTTTTTCTTTTATCAGATTGAGCCCTCGTATAGAAAGTATGATTATTAATAACAAACCCGGAATAACTCATCACTTGAAACTTTGGCCCTCGACACAACCATTTCAGGGTTCTTGAGATTTCTACTCCGGAACTTTCGAGCGTAATAACTCGATCTTTAAACCAATCAACAAAAGTCTTGTTATGTTCCCTTATAACCCAGTTCTCAGCTTTTCTTGGATTATTCCTCCTTACATAGTCCATGTGCTCGACTACATATGAATCAACTTCATTCATATTATGTAGGACATATAATTGGGCTGGTTTCCAAAACTTTTCACGATCAATGATTATTGTCTCATATCCTAGTGTTCCTCTCCCGCCGAATTCTCCAAACTCCTGCACCTTTGGGAGACCGATGGCTTCGACATTTGCCAGATAGTCAGTACGAAATTCAATAGATTCTTCGACTATATACCGTTCAATAATGCAACCTTCAGGATATTGTCGATACATGACATATCCTTTTAGATACTTCATAGCTCGCTCAAATGGATACATCCAATGCAGATAAACCGGTCCACAAATCTCAACCTCTCGTACCAAGTGAACAGTTAAGTGAACCATGATGTCAAAGAAAGAAGGTGGAAAATAGATCTCCAATTTGCAAAGAACCATGACAATCTCTTTCTGTAGAGCAGGCAGCTCATCGCGGTCAATTACCTTACTGCACAGTTTCTTGAAAAACAAACAAAGTCTTATTATGGTATATCTCACATCCTTGGGCAATATAGATCGGATAGCCAGTGGTAACAACTGTTGCATAAGTATATGACAATCATGTGATTTGAGACCCACTAACTTTAAGTCTTTCATTGACACAAGGTTGCTAATATTTGAAGAGTATCCTTCAGGAACTTTGACATCACGAAGGAACTTACAGAAGATAGTTTTCTCTTCCCTTGACAATGTGTAACAAGCAGGTGGTAAAAAAGTTCGTTTTCCTCTTGCTTGTGGATGCAATTCATTCCTAATATTCAGCTTGGCATACTCTTCTCTAACTTTAAGACCATCTTTTGTTTTTCCGGGCATATTCAGTAGTGTACCAATGAGACTGTCACAAATATTCTTCTCAATGTGCATTACATCAAGACAATGTCTCACAAGAAGATCTTTCCAATAAGGAAGATCAAAAAAAATCGATTTCTTCTTCCACCCATCTATACACGTGTTGTTTTCTGATTTTTTTCCAAATCTCACATCTATTTTTTCCACAATACCCAACACTTCTTCTCCTGATAGTGGTGTGGGGGCCATTAAACCTTGAGCTGGAAGATTAAAGGGACAACGCGTCCACCTACGAGCATGGTCTCTTTCAGGCAAGAATGATTGGTGCCCTACATAAATGATTTTATTACACTCTGTCAAGTGACAAGAGAATGTATCCTTTCCACAAATAGGACATGCAAGATAGCCTTTCACTGTATAACCCGCAAGATTTCCTAACGCTGGAAAATCATTAATAGTGCAGAAAAGCATGGCCCGAAGAAGAAAATTGTGTCCACGATGTGCATCATATACTTGAACACCTTGTTCCCACATTAAATTCAGGTCTTCAACGAAGGGCTTCAAAAATACGTCAAGTTCAAAACCAGGTTGTTTTGGCCCAGAAATCAACAAAGTTAGCATCATATATTTTCGCTTCATACACAATGACGAAGGTAGATTGTAAATCACCAATAGTACTGGCCATGTACTATGACTTGCACTTAGGTTGCCATGAGGGTTCATCCCATCCGTAGAAAGTGCAAGGCGGAGGTTTCTGTCTTCATTTCCAAACTCAGGATACATTTCATTGATTTTTTTCCATTGTGTTGCATCTGCCGGATGCCGAATTTTACTATCTTTCACTCTTCCATTTGCATGCCATGTTAAGTTCATGGCGTCTTTAGGATTGCCAAACAACCGTCGAAACCTTGGAATGATAGGCAAATACCATAACACCTTTGCTGGAACGTTTTTCTTCTTGTATCGTGGTGTACCGCAATCAGGATTCGGACATTTATCCAATGAAGCATACTCATTTCGATACAAAATACAATCATTTGGACAAGCATGTATTCTCTCATAATTCATGCCCATGGAACACAAGATTTTCTTTGCATCATACGTACTCACAGGAAGACAATTACCCTTTGGTAGAATTTCCGTAATTAGCTCAAGAACCGCTGTAAAACTTTTATCGCTCCATCCATGTCTCACTTTCAGGTTATACAATCGCAGCAACGCAGCCATCTTCGTAAATTTTGTACATCCAGCATATAACGGTGTTTTGGCATCTTTTACCAAATTATGAAACCCCTCGGGATCATCCGTAAAATTCTCCTCAATGTCATCCATCATATCATCCAACCTATCATCCTCGAAATGACTGTAAACGTCGTCTTGGGGATTTTCATTCATACTACAATGCCTAGCTGTTTTCTCTCCATGCCATATCCATCGTGTGTAATCAGGAATAATGCCATGACATATAAGATGGTCCTTAACCTCGTCAACCTTAATCCACCTAGCATAATAGCAATCTTTGCATGGACACATCATCCTATTAGGATCACACCCATTTTCTATCGCAAATGTAATAAACGCCTCCACTCCTTCCGAATATTCATCAGATAATCGACTTTTTAACATCCATGATCGATCGCCCATTCTAAGTCCAAAAACAAAAGAGAACACTAATTTATAAAAACAGAAGGAAAAAAAGAAGTGAAGTTGACAAAAAAAAATGAACAAATAAAAAATAATAAAACAAATTATAAAGAGGCATTAATTAATTAAACTACTCAGGGACTTAAGAGTGGAATTACAACAGGTAGCCCATGTAATCATAAGCTGATTAGTGGAGGAAATCAAAACTTTATTTTTTTTATAGAATAATGTAATCGCGGTTGAAGAAATTTTTAAAATTTTTCTACAAAAAAAAGAGATATCAGTGGCTGTATACATTATCATATCAACCTAGCATTTCAAATTTTCATTTCTCCTTTGATTAGAATAATGTCAGTGGAAGCAGAAGTATAATCATTGGTTAATCTCAACATAGCAACACTTGAATAATTCAAATTTCACGGTCACAATATCTAGCCATATAAACTCACTGAGTTTATACTACAGTAAAATGGAACAAAGAAGTATTGTGACAAATAGATTTATAATAAGAAACTACTTACATCATCAACTAGTAGTGCCTTGACAAAATGTCGACGAAGATGCTGATAATCAAAACTGTCTGTGAACAAACTGAGTACTTCTGGAGAGAAAATGTCGATATAGCAATCCTACAAGAAGCACTAGGCACATTAGGGAAATTCATACGGCAATGAAAACTTTACCGTCTTCAAATTCAGAGTAGACTTATAAGCACTAGGCACATTAAGGACTAAGATGCAAGCCTAGCAAGCTAAGTAGAATGATTTAGAATGATTTAAACTGCAAATAGATTATTTTGTTTAAACTGCAAATATAAACAAACTTTCTGAGAGAAGCTATGTGTAAATTTAAACTGCAAATATAAACAAACTTTCTGCAAATATAAACTGCAAAGAAAATCCCAACCCTTAAACATACTAATCATTTTGTTTAAACTGCAAATAGATTAAACTAAGTAGAATGATTTAGTTTCTTCTCTTGGCTATGTGTAAATGTCTGGATAATCACAAAACTCTGATTTTCTAAACTAGTCCAGCAATCACATATAAACAAACTTATAACAGCATATTTAAATTCAATCTATCATAAAAGTTACACCAGGCATCGGCTAATAGAGCTTCTTGTTCGCTCCAAACGGTGTGTGCAAGCTTTAAATTTATAACCCTAGACTTAAGCTTAAAACAAGGATGCGAACCCGCAGTGTACGGGTCAATCGTAGTAAAAGCAAGAAAATTCCAGGGGTCGATCACAGGGACTCGGTGAAACAAAGTCAATACGGTGTGCTTATGTCAATACTAACCACAAGAGCGATTAACACAATCAAAGATGAATAAGAAGTCAATAAAGCAAACATGCAATTCTAGGGATTAAAGCATCCAGTTGTGGTTCCAACTCAAGATCTATAGATAAGCGGACAAAGCTGAGATTTTTGCGTGGGGAAGGTGTTTCTAAAGTGGAGTAGATCACCGGGTAAGTCTCACTACACACTAATCCTAAACCGTAACTCCTATTACCGGGTAAGTCTCAAGGAATCAAGATAAAGAATTATAACCTCAAACTTAACATACCATCTAAGGGAATAGAATCAACCTTTACCGGGTAAGTCTCAGGCTAACTCACAAAGGTGGGATGGAAGCACACTCAAACCCCAATAAAGGATAAACCTTTATTACCTACACTTATGATCGTTGGTACACAAACTAAGGAATTACCGGGTAAGTCTCATCCTAAGCTTGCTTTGAACCTGGAAAGGTGTAATAAGAATAGGATTTGGCAAACTCTAACACTTAACTCTCAGTTATGGATCAGATAAGTCACCTCGTCATCCAGTTTCCACCCCGGCCGAGATGTTCATCGACTGAACGAGATGCTTAGGGTTAAGGTTAAAGACTCGAACTTTCAGGATCCTACTAGAATCTAAGATTATTCTATCATTGTTTTTCCCACAACCTTCAGCTAATCACCCTAGAATCACACAAGGAAATTAGCCACTCATCATCATTATGAAAGTATTAAATATATGGGAAGAAGGTGAATATTTGAACAAAGAAGAATTTAATGAAAAGACTTCAATAACTGAATCAAATATCACAACAAAGCGTTCCTTGGATAGCAATCCAACAAGACAAGACAACAAGTGAGGGAATTAAAGACAATCTTACAAAACCCTCCAAAGAGCTATAAAAGCTATAGACTTCTATCTTCCTTCAACCTTCAAAAAGGTTCTTCAAAACTCCCAACTGGAGTAGGGTGCCGCTGCTGCGTGTTTTTTCGGTGTAAGCGGCTTGTATGCGAGCTGTCGGAATTGTGGAAATCCAACCCTTTTTATAGGAAAATAACCCTCCAAAGATAATAAATCTTAGAAAGATATTTTCCCATAAATATAGGTAAAATATATGATTCTGCATATCTCCTTCCTTCCAGGAGCCAAGCCCAAAAATATAAGATCACTTTCCAATTTTAAAATATCTCAGCCAAGAATAAAATATTCTCGCCGCGTCCTAGGTGTTCGCCTCGGTCGAGTCGGCGTCTCTGGATCACCTCGGTCGAGGTGAATCTCTGGTCAACCGAGGTGAGTCACAACTGAATGCGAAATCTCTCAAAACTGGTCCAAAGTAAATTTTTAATCCATGGCTATGCTTCCTGGATGTAGCTCCAAATGACTCATGACTCCTTTTGCTCCTTTTTGATGCAAAACGTACCAAATTACCTACAATTACAACAAAACTAGGTGTAGACCTCGATCCTCGCAAAGGTAGATGAAATGGTAGTATAATCACATATTATACATGCTAACATGCAGATTATTGAAGATAAAACGTCCAAACAAACCCCAAAATATAGACTATAATTCATGCTATCAAAATACCCCATACTTAGCCCTTGCTTGTCCCCAAGCAAGTTCCGCATATAGAAGACAAGATAGAATGGATTATAGGTCATAAAAATCAATGAAAAAGTCTTTCAAAAACATTTTATGGTGTGCAACTACCATAGATCACTCTAAGAGAGTACTTCCCGGAAATTAAAAACTCAACATGATCAAAACATTTTATAAATATAGGAAAGTTGTTCATCTTTACATAAGATCATAGAATGCATAATAAATCATAATTATCAAAATTAATCATGTATAATCCGATTTAAACCGCTAAGTCAATCAACAAGCTCAAGGTCTCAAGGGCTTCCCAAAAGAAAGGTCAAGAAACGTGTAGGGTAGGGATGTATGTAAGGTAATGTGGTGCTAGAATCCGGGAAAAGGATGAACTTCACTTTCACTTTGACTTGCAACATCTTCCACCAATAAGCTTTGCTTATTTCACACTTTTTCTTTTTACTTTACTTTTTGGGATGCATGGACAGAGGTGCACAATAACCGAAGCCTAGGAAATCTGCAATCATCAATTTCTCGAGATGCATCAAACCCTTGATGCACATACCATGACCCGTTAGGAATATCGCTCAATCCGACTTTGGCAAGACACAAACACCCGGCTATGTGAATGGTGCCGAGTTACTCATCTTCATGATTGACTTCCCCAAACCTATTATTGCTTTCTAACACTTTCACTTCCATCCACTTCTCAACTTTACTTCACTTGCTTTCACCACTTCGCTTGCTTCCAAATTCCCGGATAGGTAAAGGGAGGCAAAATGCATATGAGGGGCTAAACATGATCAAGAAGAAGAAGAAGAAGAGAATGAATTGCCTTGGTCTTTCCAAGAAGAAAGTGAGAGAACTTAACCTGCGGTGTCAACCTTCAAATTCAACATAATTTGGATAAAAACAAAGTCTTAAACATGCCTCGTTTGGCCAGAATCTCCCCGGTCGAGGTCAAAATTTTTTTTTTAAAACCATTTTTTTTTTTTCGGTTTCGACGTTTTTCTCAATCAAATAACCTGTAGGTATGCATGTAATATCAGATAATCATATAAAGGCAACTGAAGCATAAATATGAAAATATCCGATAAATAAAGTGTCATACATCAAAAGGTAATCGAATAAATACATCACGTAGTCAGATAAGTACAAATACCCCATACTTGGGACACACTGTCCCAGTGGGTCAAATAAAAAGTCTAATCATGAGAGTACTCACCGGATAAATGGCCGAACTGCATAAAAGAAAATAAAGAAAATCCTGCAGCTCCTCAATAATCCTGATCCGGTGGTGGTGGTGGTGGCACATACGGATACTGAGCCGGGTCGAACGGATAGCCCATAGTCTGCTGGAATTGGAGCTCCATCATCCTGCGCTGATAGTGCTGCTCCTCTAACATCTGATGAGTCCAGCGGTCAATGTGTCGGTCCTGGGAAGCAAATCTCTCATGCATGTCCACAGTAAGGGCAGCATAAGAGTCTATCATCTGATCTGTCAGGTCGTCGATCCGGCGATGAACCTCAGAATCTCTATGGTGGCGTGTCCGACGCCTAGCAGATCTAGCGGGAGGTGCAGCAGGTGCAGGCTCAGTATCCTCCTCGTCGTCCAAGTCTATAATCGGTGGCGCGCTCGTCCCTGCAGTATCTGTCCCTGTATCCATTGGGACACCACCCTCTCTCTCATCCAACGTCTCCTCGTCGTCATCATCCTCCTCCTCCTCAGCAGGGGCAGCTGCTGCCTCTCTGTGATCCTCCATCAGTGGAGCCCATGCTGTCTGCCAATAATGCGGATCAAAGACTGTGAACTGAGCAGACCAGTGGATCCCCTGAGGTGCAGTCCGCTCCCAAGGCATGGCGACGTATGGAGTGGTCAAACCACGGGGAACCAGAATCCTCCGTGTGATCATCTCCTGTAATCCCAGCGGCTTCGGAGCCGCCGCCATCGTGCAAACACTGAGGTCCATCCCGTGGTAGGTAGCGATATGGGTGACTAGACCTCCGCAGCAAATGTCTCCCTTCGCCTTGGCCTTGATCCTGTGCAGATCCTCTGCCAGGAGCAAGCCAAAGTCTGGGAAACCTCCTGTAACCATGCAGTAGAGGCTGAGGAGCTCGCCCTGTCTGATCTTCTGGGTCGTCTCTGTACGCGCCAGAAGTGTCTCGCTGAAAATCCTGTGGGCTAGTCTGAAGGCCGGATGAAAGATGACCTTCTCCCTGGAATCTCCAGGGCGCCATTTGTCTGCGTGCTCGGTAATATGGGCAATCTGCCCCCAGAACTCCCTAGCTACGGATCGGGAGGGGAAATCAGTGGCGGTGGGCTCAGAGAAACCAAAAATCTCTCTCCATATCTCTAAAGGAACTATGAAGTTCCGGTTCATCAACCGGTACTTCACAGACCGGTTTGTGGGGAGGTAGGAGAAGGAGCTAACAAACTCTAAGGTCGGCTCCAAGTAAGCTGGGGCTCGGATCTCAGTAAACTGATCCAGCCCGACAGTAGCAATCATGCTCCTAAGGTCAGCATCTAACCCTAGGCAATCAAAAGCCGACACGTCCAGAAATCGTGGTGCGATAACTGGACGGCTAGCTATCCGCTCATAGTCTACCCGGCATCTCTCGTGGATAACCGGGCGGTAAGGACGGGAAGAAGAGGAAGAAGGGGAGGGTGAGGATCTGTCTCTCAGGGCTAGGCGGCGATCGGAACTCATTTTCGCTTTAACACTGTCAGACCACCTCGGTCACTGACAAGACTCAGGAACACCTCGGTCGAGATGCAGTTCGACTGGACCGAGGCGCAGCAGTTACGATTCCAATTCTCAGAAATTCAGTTCTTTTCCCCCAGAAATCACTACAATTGCTTCCTATGGGGTACTTAAATCCTTTCTCAACAGAATCAGGGGCAACCAAAGCCCAAATCAAAGCGAACGAACGAGTTAGGGTTTCGACTTGTTTTACCTCGTTTCGGTCGATTCGCTCGATTTCTTTGCAGATCTGTTGTTGCAATCGGTTCCTCTACCCTTCAATCACAGTTTAGAAGCAGAAATCTTTGAAAACAGGCAAGATTTGAGAAGGAGCGAAGTGGAAGTCGCCGCGGTCGAGATGAAGAAGATAAAAAGGTAAAAATAAATTTTTTCCCAATTTATACCGTTCCTGGATCTGCTGTCACCTCGGTCGAGATGGTCTCGACCGGACCGAGGTGGTACGGACCGAGGTGGTTCTGCAGAAACCCTAGTCGCCTCGGTTGCTCAAGAATCAACTCGGTCGAGGTGCTCTGACAGTAACCGAGGTGCTTCTATCTTCTCAGAATCTTGAACTTCCGTCCTTCCAATTATGTTCCTTCCTTAGATATTCCCTGTTATCTGTCCAGAACGCCAAAAACAAAGCAAAACAAAAACTATCTAAGCTAGACTAGAAAACGGGAAAAGAAAGCAATACCTTGGGTTGCCTCCCAAGAAGCGCTTGATTTAAGGTCGCTAGCTGGACCATGATGCGTCTCAAATGAGGTATATTGGTGCAACCTCCTCAACAGGCGTTTCCGGTTGGTATTTCTTAAGTCTATGATCGTTGACCTTGAAGCTTCCGCTAGTTTCGCCCCATATCTCAACTGCACCATGAGGGAAAACATGTTTCACAACGTAAGGCCCGGTCCATCTAGATTTCAACTTACCTGGAAAAAGGCGGAGGCGGGAGTTGAAGAGTAGAACTAAGTCTCCTTCGTTAAGCTCCTTTGGGACGATACGCTTGTCATGCCATCTCTTCGTCCTATCCTTGTAGATTTTGGCATTCTCATAAGCGTTCAAACGCAGCTCCTCCAGCTCGTTAAGTTCCAATAGTCGCTTCTCACCAGCCTCTTTGATATCGAAATTCAACCATTTGATAGCCCAATATGCCTTGTGTTCCAATTCAACGGGCAAATGGCAAGACTTCCCATATACCAAATTATAAGGAGTGGTACCTATGGGAGTCTTGAATGCGGTCCTGTACGCCCAAAGAGCATCGTCCAACTTCATGGACCAATCCTTCCTCGTTCTAGAGACGGTCTTCTCCAAAATTGCCTTGATTTCTCTATTCGAGATCTCGACCTGTCCACTAGTTTGAGGGTGATAAGCAGTTGATACCTTGTGGGTTACCCCATACTTCGATAGAAGTGCTTTGAACTTCCGGTTGATGAAATGCGTTCCTCCATCGCTAATGATGATGCGTGGAGTTCCAAATCGTGGAAAGATAGTTCTATTCAAGAACTTCACAACCACTTTGGCGTCGTTAGTGGGAGAAGCAATGGCTTCAACCCATCTAGAGACGTAATCAACTGCAAGGAGAATGTAGAGGTTTCCTCCGGAGGATGGGAAAGGTCCCATGAAGTCAATCCCCCATACATCAAAGATTTCCACTTCTTGGATGTTATTAAGTGGCATCTCGTTCCTCCTTGATAAGTTCCCTGTTCTTTGGCATGCATCACAAGAGACAACAAAAGATTGCACATCCTTAAATAATGTAGGCCAAAAGAAACCGGAACACAATACCTTAGCGCATGTTTTATCGGTGCTAGCATGCCCCCCATAAGGAAGTGAATGACAATGCCTTATGACGCTATTAACTTCATCCTCCGGAACGCACCTTCGAAGCATCCCATCCGGTCCGCGCTTGAATAGCAGCGGCTCGTCCCAGTAGTAATGTCGTACTTCCTTGAAGAATCTTTTCTTTTGAGAGTACGTCAATCCGGGCGGTATCTCCTGGCAAACAAGATAGTTCACAATATCAGCGTACCAAGGATCTTTATTATCAGAAAGTTTGTGGATGGAATGCTCCACCAACAGTGGATGAATATCAGAGGAGGGAGTAAGAAATTTGTTATTCTCAGCAATCTCAGTTGACATCATCTCGCCATCGACCTCGGTCGAGGCGCATAAGCGTTGACCGAGATGTTCTTCGGTCGCCTCGCTCAGTCCAGAAAGTGCCTCGGTCGAGGTACTGCTACTGGATCCGAGACTGGAGATCTTCGTCTCCTTGACTAGCTTCTCAGTTATAGCTCCTGGATCCTCTTCCAGTGCCTTCAAGCTCCGTATATCTGCATCACAAGAAGCATCTATACCTTCCTCCATTAAACTGAAGCTAATAACTCTTTCGAGTGGATCATTAACAAGGATAGAGCTCACCAATTCTCTTGATTCTTCTTCATCGTAGATGTTGAAGATATCATCAGTTAGCTGCTCCCCTTTCATGGCTGCAAGTAGTGCGAATTCCACCTCATCGCCACCAACGTTGAATTTCAACTTGGCGTTCTTGCAATCCACGTTGCAACCCAAAGTTGCTAGAAATGGTCTCCCGAGAATAATAGGAACAGGATAATCTGCGGGAATGTCAAGTACGACAAAATCTATAGGTAGATAGAAGTTACCTAACTTGACCGGAACGTCCTCCAAGATGCCCACGGGATGGGTAATGGAGCGATCCGCCATGTAAAGTCGAATCTTGACCGGCTTGGGCTCTCCAAGACCGATCTTCGTGAATAGCTCCAGCGGGATGATGCTCACGCTGGCTCCTAGATCACAAAGGGCTTCACAAGTGACATCCCCAACTTGAATGGGAATACAAAATGAGCCGGGATCTCTCAACTTAGGTGGCATCTTTTCCTTCATGATTTTGATAAGCTCCGAAGATTTAGATGTCATCCTAACTTCACCAACATCCTCCAGTTTCCTCTTCCTTGATAAGATTTCTTTTAAGAACTTCCCATAGGCGGGCATACCTAAAATAGCATCAAAGAAAGGAATATTAATATGTAGCTTATTCATCAAGTCAAGAAACTTACCAAAGTGCTTGTCTAGATGTGCTCTGGCTCTGGACTGAGGGAACGGGAGTGGTGGTTTGTATGCAGGAGGTGGAACATAAGTTTCTGTCGTCTCTCCTGCTTTCTGTTGCTCCGCCTCAGTTGGCATCTCGGTCGAGGTGTTCTTCGACTAGATCTGGACCGAGGTGGTCTGCGTCGAGCGAGGTACTGGATCTGCAGTTTTGAGTCCACTCCTCGTCGTTATGGCCATGCATTGGCCCTTAGGGTTAGTTTCCGTCTTTGCTGGAAGCTTCCCTGGATCTCTTGGCGCTTCATTCGCCTTATTAGCAAGTTGTTGTTCGAAGGACTTTTGGGCCCTCGAAAATGAAGTCATAGAATTCTCCATAGCGCTAAGCTTGATCAAGATTGCCTCCAGAACTGCGTCTTTCTTTTCTGGCTGAGACGAACTTGATCCTTGCCCTTGGCTTTTCAATGGAGTAGAAGAAGAAGAAGGGGAAGAGAGGAAAGGGTTAGAGGAATCATTAGAGTTGGAGTTTGAATGATTGTTACCGTAGTTTTGGTTATTCGCCCTCCAGTTGTTGCTATTAGATCCTCTATTGTTGTTGTTGTAGTTGTTGTTTCGGGGACCGTTGTTGTTGTTACGGTACCCGTTATTGTTGTTGTTCCTCTGCCCTTGCTCTTCCTTCTTAGTTTGAGCCATCAAGAGCTCCTTCAATTGCTTCACGTCATTCGTCAAAGACGTGAGTTGATTGTTGTTGGATTGAGTCTCTTGAAAGTTGACTCTTTTAACTCCACCTTCAGCTCCTTGGTGGGTATATTTCTCCATGTGCAAGGCTTGCTTCTCAATGAAGTCCCAAGCCTCATCAATCGCCATGTCCATGAAGGTACCGGGGGAGAGTAGTTGGAGATTGAACTGGGTGCTTCCGTCCAGCCCTTTGAAGTAGATCTCCAACAACTCGATCTTTGGAATCCCATGATGTGGGCAGTCCAAGAGGATATCCTTGAACCGCTCCCAAGATTTGGACAAGCTCTCCTTGTCCTTCATAATGAAAGCGTTGATCTTCCCTCTTATTTCAGCGGTCTTTGAGGGGGGAAAGAATTTGGTCAAGAATTCCGTAGTCATCTCCTCCCATGTGCTAATTTTTCCTGGAGGAAGAGATTGATACCAAGTAAGAGCTCTATCTTTTAAAGAAAAGTAAAAAGGTCTTAGCTTGTAGTTGTTATTCTCAATTCTGGGGGGTCGCAAGGTTTCCATCAAGATCTCGTAGTTTTGAAGATGTTGATGCGGCGACTCTTTCTCTAACCCTCCGAATTGGCATTGGCGAATCATGGCTAGAACTTGCGGTCGAAGTTCGTAGTCACGATCCGCTGGATCTCCTAGGTTCACTCCTGGACGCCTCAGCTGTTGATTAGGGTCCATCCTTTGACCTAGGGTTTGTGGGATTCCTGCAAGAAGAACATCTCGGACTGGCATCCGAGGTGGAAGTACATCGGCCGGGGCGTCAGGTACTGGAATCTGCCTCGGTCGCAGATCAACTACTGGATCCTGCATCGGTCGAGGATCAACAGGAGGATCTTCCCTCGGTCGAAGTAGAATCTGGTCTCGTATGACTGCTATCTCAGCTTCGATTGCTGCAGTCTTGGTGCGATTCTCTTCTTTCTCTTGCCTGAGTTCTTCCTTGCTGAGGCATAGCAACTCTAGCGCCTCTTTCAATTGGGCCGCAAGATTGCGATCGTCTTGTTGGGCCATCTTCGCTTCTCTTAAGCGTCGCTTGTATGTCTTTTCTGGTTCGGGATCGTAAGGAACGATTTCCTTCCCAGCGCGGGTTCTTCGCATATACCTAAGAAAGACCCTGCAAAAGTCACTCAAGTAGAGTGGTTAGATGAAACGGGGCAATCGCCCCAAGAGCAAACCGTACCGGCTCGGTCTAGACCAAATCCCCAGCAACGGCGCCAAAAACTTGTTCGCTCCAAACGGTGTGTGCAAGCTTTAAATTTATAACCCTAGACTTAAGCTTAAAACAAGGATGCGAACCCGCAGTGTACGGGTCAATCGTAGTAAAAGCAAGAAAATTCCAGGGGTCGATCACAGGGACTCGGTGAAACAAAGTCAATACGGTGTGCTTATGTCAATACTAACCACAAGAGCGATTAACACAATCAAAGATGAATAAGAAGTCAATAAAGCAAACATGCAATTCTAGGGATTAAAGCATCCAGTTGTGGTTCCAACTCAAGATCTATAGATAAGCGGACAAAGCTGAGATTTTTGCGTGGGGAAGGTGTTTCTAAAGTGGAGTAGATCACCGGGTAAGTCTCACTATACACTAATCCTAAACCGTAACTCCTATTACCGGGTAAGTCTCAAGGAATCAAGATAAAGAATTATAACCTCAAACTTAACATACCATCTAAGGGAATAGAATCAACCTTTACCGGGTAAGTCTCAGGCTAACTCACAAAGGTGGGATGGAAGCACACTCAAACCCCAATAAAGGATAAACCTTTATTACCTACACTTATGATCGTTGGTACACAAACTAAGGAATTACCGGGTAAGTCTCATCCTAAGCTTACTTTGAACCAGGAAAGGTGTAATAAGAATAGGATTTGGCAAACTCTAACACTTAACTCTCAGTTATGGATCAGATAAGTCACCTCGTCAGCCAGTTTCCACCCCGGCCGAGATGTTCATCGACTGAACGAGATGCTTAGGGTTAAGGTTAAAGACTCGAACTTTCAGGATCCTACTGGAATCTAAGATTATTCTATCATTGTTTTTCCCACAACCTTCAGCTAATCACCCTAGAATCACACAAGGAAATTAGCCACTCATCATCATTATGAAAGTATTAAATATATGGGAAGAAGGTGAATATTTGAACAAAGAAGAATTTAATGAAAAGACTTCAATAACTGAATCAAATATCACAACAAAGCGTTCCTTGGATAGCAATCCAACAAGACAAGACAACAAGTGAGGGAATTAAAGACAATCTTACAAAACCCTCCAAAGAGCTATAAAAGCTATAGACTTCTATCTTCCTTCAACCTTCAAAAAGGTTCTTCAAAACTCCCAACTGGAGTAGGGTGCCGCTACTGCGTGTTTTTTCGGTGTAAGCGGCTTGTATGCGAGCTGTCGGAATTGTGGAAATCCAACCCTTTTTATAGGAAAATAACCCTCCAAAGATAATAAATCTTAGAAAGATATTTTCCCATAAATATAGGTAAAATATATGATTCTGCATATCTCCTTCCTTCCAGGAGCCAAGCCCAAAAATATAAGATCACTTTCCAATTTTAAAAGATCTCAGCCATGAATAAAATATTCTCGCCGCGTCCTAGGTGTTCGCCTCGGTCGAGTCGGCGTCTCTGGATCACCTCGGTCGAGGTGAATCTCTGGTCAACCGAGGTGAGTCATAACTGAATGCGAAATCTCTCAAAACAGGTCCAAAGTAAATTTTTAATCCATGGCTATGCTTCCTGGATGTAGCTCCAAATGACTCATGACTCCTTTTGCTCCTTTTTGATGCAAAACGTACCAAATTACCTGCAATTACAACAAAACTAGGTGTAGACCTCGATCCTCGCAAAGGTAGATGAAATGGTAGTATAATCACATATTATACATGCTAACATGCAGATTATTGAAGATAAAACGTCCAAACAAACCCCAAAATATAGACTATAATTCATGCTATCACTTCTCATTGCAACTTTCTGAGAGAAGCAAAAGTAGATAGACTAGAAAGTCCTATTAAGATCATTGTGCGAAGCTTTAACTGAACTAAATAGAGAATTAAATGAATTAGTAATGTAATAACTTATGATTAAGTGATGTGTAATTTACAGAAGAATGGCTACCTCAAAAGTAACACAAGTGTCACGCAAAGTAAGAAACACTCCTATATTGACTTGATAATCGATCACAAAACTGTATCATTCTAATTTAATCAATTTGTATGACCCCTTTACAGATCCAATGGTTGTCATACCCCTAAGAAAAAGTATTGCATTGACCAGAAAATCTCCTATCACATGACTCATTAAGATATGAAACATCAATTGTAATACAAGATGAAGAGTGATCTTTCTGGTGCTTATGCTAGTAATTTATACAGCAGACAGAAAAGCTCCTCAAAACGCTCCTAACAAAGCTTAATGCCAATTGCAAAGCAACTCCCGAGTCAAAAGCCAATTTTGCATTGTATCCTAGGAAGCTTTATATGCCCTATGGGTTGATTTGAAGCAATATTATAGGACTCGTAAAGTTATAAGTTCTTAAAAGGTCCTTCCTAGTTCCTCTTTATATGGATCACATTGTGCCAAATGCACTTATGTTTTGTCATGCTATGAATAAACCAAAGAATGAAGTTTTCGCCAAGCAAATTCTAGAAATCTTCATCAATGTGGGATGGGAAAGCGCAATGATGTAAATTACAGCAAATAAAACATCTGATAGCCTATGCATACTACAAAGTAAAAATATAACATTGTCAACAAAATCATTTTGTTTAAACTGCAAATAGATTAAACAAAGTAGAATGATTTAGTTTCTTCTCTTGGCTATGTGTAAATGTCTGGATAATCACAAAACTCTAATTTTCTAAACTAGTCCAGTAATCACATATAAACAAACTTATAACAGCATATTTAAATTCAATCTATCATAAAAGTTACACCAGGCATCGGCTAATAGAGCTTCTCATTGCAACTTTCTGAGAGAAGCAAAAGTAGATAGACTAGAAAGTCCTATTAAGATCAGTGTGCGAAGCTTTAACTGAACTAAATAGAGAATTAAATGAATTAGTAATGCAATAACTTATGATTAAGTGATGTGTAATTGAGGTAATAAGTTAGGATTAAGTGATAAAATATGACATACTAAGACCAGTCCAGCTCCAGCTAAGTTAAGAAATGAACTTCACCAGGAAGTTCAGAAAATCCCAACCCTTAAACATACTAATAATGAAAGAAGTGAACCCCCTATCATTGAGACAATAGTCTGCTAAAATTAAAGCAAAATTCGATTTTACAACGAACAAGTAATCAAAATAACTGTTGTGTCAAATTCAGAGATCAAAGCTTGTCCCCTATACTAATGGAGTGCTCATAACCAAGACAAACGATCTTGCATAGGAGAATAAAGAGAGTTATTTTAGGCAGTAAATTAGTAGCTATTAGCAAGTTATATTGTTTCTATTTTAAAAAGATGTAAATTACAGCAAAGAAAACATCTAATAGCCTGTGCATACTACAAAGTACAAATATAACATTGTCAACAAAATCATTTTGTTTAAACTGCAAATAGATTAAATAAAGTAGAATGATTTAGTTTCTTCTCTTGGCTATGTGTAAATGTCTGGATAATCACAAAACTCTGATTTTCTAAACTAGTCCAGCAATCATATATAAACAAACTTATAACAGCATATTTAAATTCAATCTATCATAAAAGTTACACCACATGCCTCAACTACCCTCTCCCTCCCTAATAACTGAAAGCAACCAAACCAGCAAAAGTGCACAAGTAGTCATTACAAATGCACTGAGTTGTAACGTAATTACCCTCTCCCTCCCTAAATCTATCTGAGTTGTAACGTAATTATCAATGCAAAAGGCAACTCCTTAGACAAAGATGATGAGACATCGATTATGATTAATCACTCATATTTAGCACTCAAAGTATGTTTCAACTTGTTCCAAACAAGAAGAAGTTCAAGAGAAGCAGTTCAAGAAGGAGAGCAGTTCAAGAAGACAATGATAAGCAGTTCAAGAAGACAATGATAGACGTACATCATGTATAGAAAACAAAGCCTAGGGTAGAAAAAAATGCAAGCCCTCCAATTCACAGCATATGAAGACTTTACCTTTTGATTTGAGAATGATTCTTCAATGACCAATTCAAGCACGAATCCGCCACCCTCTTCAATGTCCACAATCGGTTTCAATCAAGCAATTGAAACCTAAACCTCAAAATTGTGTGTGGAATTAGCTTAGTTTCGAAAGGATGTATTAGCACAGGAAGGGAAAATATGGAGATAAGCTTACCTTAGATTAAGATTGAAGCAGCAATTGATAGAATTTTTTCGAAGCCCCAGCGAAAGAACCCTAAACTTCGACAGAATCGACAGAGATAGATGAAAAAAGGGGCTAGGGCGCGCAGGGAAAAAGCAAAGCGGGAGATTTTTTTTTTTAGATCCAGCTTAGTAATCCGGGCGTCTATTCTCACTATAGATATAAACCGGTTGGGAAAAGTTTTATACATATATTTATAATCCGGTTTCCATAAAACCGGGTTATTTGTGTTATCAAATAATCCGGGCGTTCATTATATGGTGTATTTGTACCCCTTATCACATAATTTAGCAAAGTTTATATTCCGAATCGTAATCGCATCCGGATTATAATTATTTATTCATCCTATTTCTTATTTTATAATCCATATATTACACGTCCGGATTATATGTTATGGAATATAAACCCAATTTTGTAGTAGTGAATTAAATGCACGGAAAAGACGGATACCGGTTATGTTACAGTTTGGATTGGTTATAAAACCCTATCATTTTATGTGAAGGTAAGTTACATAAAATGATAAACTTATAAAAGTTTCTATCATTTTATGTGAAGGTAAGTTACATAAAATGATAAACTTATAAAAGTTTCTATCATTTTATGTGAAGGAGGTCTACATAAAATTATAAATTTTATCATAATATGTCCAACTAAGCAGACGGATATGAATCGATGGATCGAGATCGGGTTTATATCCGAAATAGACGGGATAAAATTTTCCGGATATTACACAAGTGCTCCGTCATCAAACCACCACCCTCATCCCATTTCCTTACTATACTAAATGTGGGAGTTCCCCAAATGAATAGGGAAATTCCCACATTGCCCTTACCGTTTGTTATTTTTCTTTTCTGCCCTTATTTATTTTTGTAAATTCCTTTGTTGCCCTTATTTTGATGACTCATCTTTCCTCACTTCACGTGTCTTCTTCTCAAAGTCCCGTTGTGGCTTCTTCTCGAAGCCCCATTGTATCTTCTTCACAAAGCCCCGTTGTGGCTTCTTCTCGAAGCCCTATTGTATCTTCTTCTCAAAGCCCCGTTGTGGCGTCTTCTCGAAGCCCCATTGTGATTTCTTGTGAAAGCACCGTTTTTTATATTCTGTCGGTTCCTATTTTTCATCTCCATCTCTATCAAACAATTTCTCTTCTTTTCTCTCCCCCAAATTTTCTGTAATATCCCGAAAATTTTATTCCGCATAATACCGGGTTAAACCGATTTCCGATCCCCTAACCTTTCTTCATTTTAAAATAATATAAAACAACATTAAACACTATCATTTTATGTGATCATAATTCACATAAAGTGATAAATATTGTACGTAACGTATATAAAATGATAGATTTGTAAACTGAATAATAATTTCCGTATGTTGAAAACCGAAGAATAATTCCGTACAATTTAACGACGCTTAATTTCAGCCATCTTTTAAATTGAGGAGCAGGCCCAACAGCTGGCCCAATTACCAGCCGGCCGACTATAACCTAAACCCTAATCAACTCCCTTAATCACGTTTAACCCTAATATAATAGCCTAACCTAATCAAAACCGTAAAGAAGATCGCATCTTGCCTGCTCTCTCGCTGCACTCGACGCCAACCTGCTGCACGCCTCCAGTGGGAACCAAACACGGGCCGATCGACCGCTCATCCTGCCAACCACGCCTAGGGTAGAGATGCCGGACACTGCACTCGACGCCAACCTGCTGCACGCCTCCAGTGGGAACCAAATACGGGCCGATCGAACGCTCAGCCGCTGTAGAAGAGGGTCGGCCCTCCAGTAGACTCCGAATGGCGATTAAACGGGCTTATCACCTTCGACCGATCTTCCTTCTTTGGCATAGCCGCTCCATCGTCTTCCTCTTCGAACTCTCAGTAACACCTTACCTTCTGCAGTGCCGGACATGGCTCGTTCCTTTACGAGACTGCAATCACGTTCGTCCTCCTCCTGCACAGCACCCGCTCTCCAGGCCGACGCAGGACACAGCAACCCTCCTCCTATGAGTCCCCTTGGCCTCGCTACTGAGTTCCTCCTCCAGGCGCTCGACTGCACTGTCGTCTAGACTCCAAACGGCTGCACGTCTCATCGAAGTACTCGGCTCCTATCTGCTACGGATCTTAATTGGGGTAAGCAACCTGCCTAGTTCACGTCTCTCTCCCTATGCGTCTAACCTAACCAACGCTTCCCTAATCTGTTGCAGCCTTCCTGTGACGTACAACCCTTCTGTTGTTCCAACCGAGTCCCTCTTCGAGGAGAGTAACCGCAGGTCCTGCCTCCACGGTTGTAGGTGAGTGTTTACAACTTCCATCCTTGTACCATAGCACTGTGTAGAATGTTTGCAATTGGTTGCTGAGTAGGATAGAGCGTAGATAGGCGAGAAAACAAGAAGAGCTAAGGACGTGGAGGAAGAGAGATTTAATAGTAAATAAGTTAATAAGCAAGCAATTTTGGGCTCTGTAGGTTTCGAACTGAGGACCTCTAAGTAGAAATAAGGGAGATATATGATGACAAGAGGAATCGAAGTTTAGACCTCTTGCACACCTTAAATTTCAGCCTTGTTCTGCTGACTTTAGGATCTAGTTTCGATACCTTAAATCGAGAATCCACCGTTGAATTTTTAATATGTTTTAGATAAAAATATGTAGTTTACGGTATTAAAATTTGGGAGAAAGTTAACGGTCGGATTAGATTTTATAAGATCCCAAAGTAGAGTACTTGGGCTGTTTTTTTTTACAGCAAGGGAAAATTGACTAAGTATAGAATCGTTGGATGTTGTCTCCAACTTTAGAGACTTGTGTAAGAGTTCTGGTTAAGTAGTTTTGATAAATCTTTTCTCTTATCAATATATAACATATCATAGGTGGCCTAGAAAAATTTCGGAATTTTTCATATCCTTAGTCGAACCTCATATTTTAACCAAAGTCGAACCTTAACGACTTTGGGTAAAATTAGAATGTTGAGTAACTCTTATAAATACTTACCAAACTTTCCAATGAGAACAAGATTGTGGACTTAGGTCCTAGAGGAGAATATTAGAACTAAATGATAGACTTTTTGGATTTTCGGCACTAAGGGTAAAATGGCCTTTTACCGTAAGAGAGCTTTTTCCGTAATCCCTTCGCATGAGGTTGGACATCTGGATGTGTTTTTGATCCACATGCCTTATTTGATAGGCGTTTGAGTTACCACGAGTACGGACCGATTTGAGACCTGTTAGAGTGTGATTTGACTCAGGTAAGTCCTTGCGACTTACTTAGCTGGTTTCTGGATATTAGTTGGTGATGATGGTTGTGTGTGTGCAATGTGTGTTATAATAAAAATAACTTGTTAGGACGACCGTGGTTATTATGTGTTAAGGCCCAAGTGTATGTATAACGGGCCGTGACATCACTGCCCAGCTCTGCCAGGAGACTGGGAGGTTCTCTATACCCACACCATCAAGGTACACGGTGAGATGCATCGGATCCACTCCTGATGGGTACACGGGGGCGGAGGCGAGGTTTGGGAATCCCTCGTGTCACAAAATAAGTATCATTAGAGTGAATGACTTAAATGAAGATAATAAATGGATTGTTTGAAAGCATGATGAGTGTTTATTATTTTATGTGTGTGTGCTATTATTATTCTTCTAATGTTTAGATAACTAGCTAATGGTTGTTCTGTTGTGTTTTTAGATTTACCACAGGTTAGAGCAGCAGCTGAGTGATCCGGAAGTAGTGGTCAGCCGGGTCTCTATACTCCTTAGAGTGGGGTTGGGTGTTTGTTTGTCGTTTCTTTCTTCGTACTATGACAGTTAGACTTTTAAGTTGTTTAAGTACTGTGGGCTGTTAGATGTTGTTGCATCCATCTCTTTAAAATAATATTTTATAAATTTCGGTTTTCCTTATTTGTGTCTTGTTGCAAGATCCTAGTAATATTGTTGTCAAACTGAGGTCGGGACCCATTGTGAGGTCCTAACCAGTAATGCTCCGAGTTTTGAGAATTCGGGGTGTTACATTTTCCCAATCCAGATCTCTGAATTGGGAATCGGAGGCTTCTCCTCCCGCCCCTTTCGATGTCGTATGCGGTGTCCCCTACCCTGCTCTACCTATCGCCACCATCGTCTCCATCAGGCGCGGCATTCCGTTGCTCATGCGCCGTAAGAAGGTCAAGACTTTTGATGTCGTGTGCAACCAAGATATGCATTTCTGTAGGTAAGCTCCTCTCTTTGTGACGCCCGGATATTTGGTTGAACAAGTAGAAGCGTCACTTTTGTTTTTTCTTCATTCTTTAATCTCTTTTTTCATCAATTCATGTGAAGCCGATGGATCTGTTGATTCTTGAGCTTGAAGGTGGTTGTTTGAGTGTGTTTGCCAAAGCCAAGAGCCCCAAATCTCAACGCTCAACACTTCTTTTAGGGGTTTCGCGATCCGCACCCGCAACTTAAGGTCATTTAGGATTTTGAGTTTTTAGATTCCCTACAGATTTGTGTTCGTAGTAGATTTGGTTGTATTGATTGTAATATTATTTTTTTGTTCCTTTACTTTTGCGAGCACTAAGTTTAGTTGGTGATGCTTGATTGATCAATACTAGAAGACATGTCCGCATCTTTTGATCGAATTGTTAGGACATGTGAGTGCTCATTTTAATTTTACCCCTTTCTCTTTGTATTGATTTGGAATTTTTTGAGGTGAGAATTTGGGGCTTGTCACATCTGTTGCTGAATTTCCTCTTCTCTATGTCGGGGGAACAGGGATTTTTACTTGAGTTTGTTAAACCAAATTATTTTCTGTTACATTGAGCAAAAAATGCATTGTGTTTTGGTTTTAGCTTCCCAAATATCGTATACGAACTCGCACATTAGGTTTTCTTGACCAATAGGTCTTATCTTGATGGGGGAGATAAATAGTCTATGAATTGGTTGGCTCCTAGCTTTTTTTTTTTTTTCACTTTCACCTCCCGAGGCTTTCTTTGGTGTGGTCGAGTACCTGAGTTTTCAACCAATGAAACAACTAACAAGCTGTCACTAGCAAGAACCTTGGAAGGGCATGCATAGGTAGTTGAGACCATTATTAGGTTAACTAATGCTATTTGATTGATAAATGAATTTGGAATTCACTATTCCAATGATTCTAATTGCATTCAGTGGCATATTATGCAACCTTTCGTAAGTATACCAAGTGTAATCAATGGCTTTTGCTTTTATACCTTCGTTATTCCTCGATCGTTACAGCTTGTCGATGGTTCATTCTCCTCTTTTTCTTTTAATTTCATGTCATTTCCCAATTTCTGATGATTATCTTGTTAACATTTTCAGGTTTACTTTATGCATGTCTTCAGATCATTATGGAATGCTTCGTGGTATCAACTAGCTAATCAGTTTAATTGTAAATTTCATCTTACATATATATACAAACTTTCATGTTTTCTCCTTGAGTTGGTTATCTCCGTGTCTTGATTGCTCAAAATCGTACAAACATTTTGAAAATTCCTCCTCTTTCCCCTTCTTGGAATTTCACCATAAAGGCCCGCTTTTCTACTTTTGTTTCAGTTCTCTCTCTTAGGTTTGAGACCCAAAAATTCAAACTAGAGGAGAAATTGTGGGTTTCTCTCGATTGATTATTGATCTTTCCTTTTTACCTATAGCTTGTGTGAAGGAAGTGGTTGAGGTTGCAGAAGATCAAGCTTTCAAAATCCTTCCATGGGTTCCTTGCAAATGTAAACCTATTTTTGGCTATTTGTGGATGTGAAAGGAAGGAGTAATGGATGAGAGTAATGAAATCAATCTCAATGAATGCAAGGTTTGGAATTTTATTCAACCCCCCCTCCCTCTCTCTCTCTCTCTCTCTCTCTTCCCCACAAAGGTCCCATTACTTCTTGGAAAGATGATTTTGGTTCGTTTTTTGAAATTTTTGTGTCTCAATAAGAAGGTTAATGTGAAAGATTAGTGCTTGCATTTTTTGTTCCAATTTAAAAGTAATAGTATCAATAAAAAAATCTTGGAAACACAAACCTTGTTAATAGCGTTTACTCTTTCGACATAATCGACACATCCTCCAATCTTCTAAACCGGATCTACCGACCCACCCCCGATAACGAATCCCAGTTAGGTCTAATAGAGCTCGATTTTTTCTCATCCAAACTGCTTGTTCTGATCTGATTCATTATATTTTTGCTTTGGTTAAGGGTGCATCTTGCATATCCTACTTTTTAGCTATATGTTCCTTGTAAGTTGACATAAATCTATGCTTCATCCTGTGAACTCTGGTGAAGGTAGGAGTTGGTCCTCCCGAGGGAGTTATTCGATATGGTTGTATGCTTTAGTTGCCCTCTGAAGAGTGAGTTTGTTGCATTATTAGGATTCATGCAGGATGGACTTTTTTTATAGTCTAGACATCATGTTTGTGATTCTTTTTTCCCACATTTTTCTTTGTTACTTGAGATCACTTCCTTGATGAAGGATTTTTAAATATCTGATCCGGGCAGTTTGTGTTGGGAAATCCGACCGCCTAGATTCAGATCGTGATTTTTATGTCATTTGTTATCTTTGTTGCTAAAAAATTATTGTTGTTGATCTTGATCATCCATTTATGCGATATATAAACATTAGTACTAATTAAAGATGAGCTTTCTTTGAACTTGGATGATAGATAGTCGGCTAACTTATCCGACCCGATCCAGGTAATGTGTGTCAGATGTTTGTGTCTACTATGTTTGGATTTAAATTGTGATTTGTAGGAATATTTCAATTATTTATCAGATATATGTGATTGCTTACCCTTAATCGCTCATTTGTTGTTGTTCCTTGATCCTTGATCTTCCTTCTTGGTTTGAGCAACCAAGAAATCCTTCAATTGCTTCACGTCATTCTTCAAAGACGTGAGTTGATTGTTGTTGGGCGGAGCCTCTTGAAAGTTAAATCTTTTAACTCCACCTTCAGCTCCTTGGAGGGAGTATTTCTCCATATACAAAGCTTGCTTCTCTATAAAGTCCCAAGCTTCGTCAATCGCCATGTCCATAAATGTACCGGCGGATAGTAGTTTGAGGTTAAACTGGGTGCTTCCGTCCAGTCCCTTGAAGTATATCTCCAACAACTCTATCTTTGGAATCCCATGATGTGGGCAATCCAAAAGAATGTCTTTAAATCTCTCCCATGACTTGGACAAGCTCTCCTTGTCCTTCATAATGAATGCATTAATCTTCCCTCTTATTTCAGCGGTCTTAGAGGGGGGAAAGAATTTAGTAAAGAATTCCGTAGTCATCTTCTCCCAAGTACTGATTTTTCCTGGAGGAAGAGATTGATACCAAGTAAGAGCTCTATCTTTTAAAGAAAAGTAAAAAGGTCTTAGCTTGTAGTTGTTGTTTTCTATTCTTGAGGGTCTCAAGGTCTCCATCAAGATCTCATAGTTTTGTAGATGTTGATGCGGAGATTCCTTCTCTATCCCTCTAAACTGGCATTGGCGAATCATGGAAAGAACTTGCGGTCGAAGTTCGTAGTCATGGTCCGCCGGATCTCCTAGGTTAACTCCAGGACGCCTCAGTTGTTGATTGGGGTCCATCCTTTGCCCTAGGGTTTGCGGGTTTCCTGCAAAAAGAGCGCCTCGGACTGGCATCCGAGGTGGAAGTACATCGGCCGGGGCAACAGGTGCTGGGACCTGCCTCGGTCGAGGGTCTAGAACTGGATCCTGCATCGATCGAGGATCTGGGACTGGATCTTGCATCGGTCGAGGTAGATACAGGTCTCGTAAGGCTGTCATATCTGCTTCGATCGCTTCAGTCCTGGTGCGAGTTTCTTCTTTCTCCTGCCTCAGTTCTTCCCTGCTGAGGCGTAGTTGTTCTAACGCCTCCTTCAATTCGGCCTCAAGATCACGATCGTCTTGGTTGGCCATCTTCGCTTCTCTTAAGCGTCGTTTATATGTCTTTTCTGGTTCGGGATCGTAAGGAACGATTTCCTTCCCAGCGTGGGTTCTTCGCATAAACCTAAGAAAAAGAACCTGCGAAAGTCACTCAAGTATAGTGGTTATTAGACACGGGGTCAAGTGCCCCAAAAGCAAACCATAACCGGCTCGGTCTAGACCAAGTCCCCGGCAACGGCGCCAAAAACTTGTTCGCTCCAAACGGTGTGTGCAAGCTTTAAATTTATAACCCTAGATGAAAGCTTAAAACAAGGATGCGAACCCGCAGTGTACGGGTCAATCGTAGTAAAAAGCAAGGAATTTCAAGGGTCGATCACAGGGACTTAGTGAAACAAAGTCGGAATAGGTAAGCTTCGTAATTACTAACCACAAAAGTAATTAAAACAATCAAGGATGATAAAAAGTCAATAAAGGAAATATGCAATTCCAGGGATTAAAGCATCTAGTTGTGGTTCCAACTCAAGATCTAAAGATAAGCGGACAAAGCTGAGATTTTGCATAGGAAAGGTGTTACTAAAGAGGATTAGATCACCGGGTAAGTCTCACTAATCACTAATCCCAAACCGTAACTCCTATTACCGGGTAAGTCTCAAGGAATTAAGATAAAGAACTATAACCTCAAACTAACACACCACCTAAGGGAATAGAATCAACCTTTACCGGGTAAGTATCAGGCTACCTCACGAAGATGGGATGAAAGCACACTCAAACCCCAATAAAGGATAAACCTTTATTACCTACACTTATGATCTTAGGTAAACAAACAAATGAATTACTGGGTAAGTCTCATCCTAGGCTTGCATTGAACCAGGAAAGGTGTAATAAGAATAGGATTTGGCAAACTCTAACACTTAACTCTCAGTTTCGGATCAGATAAGTCACCTCGGTCAGCCAAATTCCACCCCGGCCGAGATGTTCATCGACTGAGCGAGATGCTTAGGGTTAAGGATAAAGACTCGAACTTTCAGGGTCCTACTGTGATTTAATATTATTCTATCATTGTTTTTCCCACAACCTTCATCCAATCACCCTAGAATCACACAAAGAGATTAGTCACTCATCATCATGAAAGTATTAATCAAATATATGGGAAGAAAGAGAATAATTGAACTAGAAAACCTTAAGAGAAAGGCTTCAATAACTGAATCAATTATCAAAACAACCAGCGTTCCTTGGATTAAAATCCAACAAGACAATCGACAAAGAAGGGAATCTAAAGGAAGGGTCAACAACGGGGCAATCAAAGCTACTGTCGGGCTTCTCTTTGACAGATCTCACAGCAGGGGCAATCAAAGCTCGAACATTTGGTTCCAACACGTCAAGACTCAACTCCAGAGAGCCTGAGAACAACGAAGGGTCAACAACGGAACACTCCACAAGAATCAAGGCTCATGCTTGATCTTGGGAGAAGAAGGAAATAAAGGAACGAAAGGAAGAAACCAAAACAGAAGGGAAGGTATGCAGCGCTTAAAGGAACGTGAGGAAGAACTAGAAAAGATGCACTTACATGTTCAGCGGGATTGTAGGAAGCAAGGACGGCTGCAGCTCTCTAGGGTTTGAAGACGCATCTTTTGTCGCAAAATCGCCCCCGCGCCTGGACCTTCCTGCCCCCGCGGCTACAAGCCTTTGTCGCCCCCGCAACTTTGTCTGCCGCCCCTGCAGTTTCCTCTGCAGTGACTCCCGTCTTTGGTGAGTTGCTTCCTTCCTTGTTTTCTCGTTCTTTTTCCTTGAGTTGAGTGTTGATATTGTTCCTTGGGATACCTGTAAGACTAGGGATCGTGTCCCTAGCTTTTTGGAGATCTCTTAAAGATCGTTGAGACTAGAAGTTGTAGACTTCTATCTTTCGGTTCGTTTCTGATTCGCTATGTCTTGTATGAGCAGACATTCATTTCTTCCTTCGGGAAACTGAGTTGTAGCTGACAATTGTGTTTACCTTCGAGTGAGGTAAGTCCTTTGGACTTACTTAGTTGCATTCCGTATATTGGTTTGACCGTGTTGATTGTGTTTGTTGTTTATTGTTATAACGGAAAACCGGATTCGGACGACCTCATACCTTAATTTTCCCAAGTGTATTATAATCGGGCGGTGACCACTTGTCCAGTTCAAAATGGGGAAACCAAACTAGAACCACCCTTAAAAAGTGCTCCGTCATCAAACCACCACCTTCATCCCATTTACGTTCAAAAAACATGAATGGGTCCCTACCTTTGAAATTTTTAATAACTTTATGTCTAAATCATGAACCAATTAAATAAATTAATATAAAATGGACCGAATCAGTTTTTTTTAAAAAAAAACGGAATATTTTCAATGAGATAAAATTCAGTAATTTTTTTATTTTTTGAAATATTTTTTTCCATAATTTTGTAAATGAATTTTTTTTGAGAAATGATATTTTTGGATTTTTTCCGAATTACTTTTTCTTGTTATTTATATAAAAAAAATTTAAAAATAGTTGAAAAGGAAAACAATTTTCTGTAATAGAAATGTTTATGAAATTTTTATTTTTTTAAAAATATTGAAATAAATCACTTGGGCCGTTTGGAATCTTTTTTTAAAAATCGATTCAAAAAAATGAAACAAAAAAATTCGAATTTATTTATATAAAAAAAAAGTTTAGGAAATATATCTACATATCTTAACTAAAGAAAGCGACACTAAAGTTGACGTAGTGCGATTTAGATTTTTCTCAAAATCTGTTTTCTACTAAATCACTAATTTAAGCCTTAAATTATTTTTACTAAATCTAATTTTAAAAAGATTTTAGTCCAATTATTTTTAACGTGATCTTGTACTTCAAGTCGAAATTTCAAAATTTTATAGTTAGAAGATGTATAGATTTTTCCAACTAGATCGTATTTTTTTAACGTGATCTTATTTTATTGTTAGAAGATAAGTAGTGGTAGATTTTATTTAGATCTTATTGGATCCTAAGATATATCTTTATATAATTTTAGCAATATCTTATCTTATCCAAGGATAGATCTTATAGTTAGAAGATAATTATTTCCAACCCAATATAAGGAGGATTTCAGCACCTATGTTTACCCACCTCCATACACAAATTTCATTATTTTTGTTCATACAAAACGTTTTTTCTGACGCTGGGAGAGAGAGAGCTTGAATTGTTTTTAGTAGTTCCACTTTCTTTTACAAGTTGATATCTTCTCATCTGCATTCCGTCATCAAATCAATCCTTATACTAAGAATTGATAAGTGTCATCATTGTTGGTGTTGAAAGATCGGAACTCATCATTGGTTTATCTCGTATCAACTTGAAAATCTCATAAACCCAAAACCCTTAATTATACCATTATCGTCGCGTATTACTTTAAATGATACTATCTTTCCACGAAGACTATAGTGCTTAAATAAGATTTTGTCATAATAATAGGGGGAGTTAGGTTCTTCATATACACATTTGAAGCTTTATATCTCTTCAAAGATTTTTATCAACTCCCTTTTGCTTTTTAATATCTCTTTTCTTTGACTCAAGGTTTGAAGAGATATAAAGCTTCGAATAGGTATGTGTAGCACCTTCACCCTTATGTTGATGACAAAATCTTAGGTGAGCACTTCAACCTATATGGAAAGATAAAATCAATAAAGGTGATACGTGACGATAATGGCTTAAGTAAGAATTTTGGTTCTATGAGATTCTCAAGTCCTTCTGAGGCAAGAGTAGCCTTACTTTCACTACAAGGTGAGTGAGTCAATCATGATTAACATCAATGTTAAAGAATGATACAAGAAGCACAAAAACACAATAAAATTAAACATTAATCATGTCAAAAATCATAATGGAACTACATTTTATAAATATACATAAATATTAATAGATTAGCTAATATAAAAAGTGTGGGAACGAAATTAAAAAAAATGATGTCAATAATTGATTAGTAGATATAAAAAGTGCATGAACGAAAGAAATAATGATGCACGGGACATGATCCAAAATTGAAGATGGAACAAAATGAAATGAATGAGATACGAACCAAAAAAATTGTTACCTATCTCAAAATTAAAGATGAATAAGATTTGATCTTGTATAAACAATAAGGCAACATTTTTTTGATTTTATGGTTAAGAATATATATAAATGTTGAAAATCAGTAGTATAAATGGAGCTTACTTGAGAAGAATCATCGTTTCTTTTTAATTCTCGGAATTGGAATTGAAAGTAAATGATGTGGCATAAATCTAAGTTGTGTAGATATTATCCATTTTAAGATTTACTATCAAACAAATTGGCACACACATACATAACTAAAGTAAGCGACACCAAAGCTCACTTGCGTTCTCGATTTTTCTCAAAATTTAATTTTTACTAAATCACTAACTAAGACTTCAAATCCTTTTTACGAAAGCTATTTTTAAAAAGATTTTAGTCCAATTAATATTTAAAGTGATCTTCTAGGTTTTAGTTAAAAAAATTAGTTTTTACTAAATCACTAACTAAGCCTTACAATTCTTGTTAATAATGATTTTTTATCTTTATGACTATATGTCTTAATTCATATTTTATTGTATGAAAGATGCGAGAGCTGTAAATATAATTGGTTTTACCCTATTTGTTGTTCCAATTGTTAATCGCAAGATGCGAGAGCTACATGATTTGATATCTTTAATATTCTATAAGATTTGGGAGTTGTGCAAAATCTTTTCTTCATAACAAGAAGTATATGATATTTGGATTGGATTATTATCAATTGATATTTGATATTTTTTTGTGGTAATTTAGATTCTTGAATATTTTATTATCTTTGGAATCATAACTTGATATATTCAATATCCTTGATATGGATCAAGTAGTGAAATTCCTTTATTTCTCTCTTATTGCTACGATTTATATTTGTTACCTTCCTCTAACTAATCGGTCGATTTACCATAGTTGGTTGGCCGGTCTGTTTGTGTTTTCTTCCTTTGTGGTTTTTATTAATTGCTTGTAATGTTCCATCTTCTGACCTAATCGGTTGATTCATCTCTTTTGGTTCAATTTGTATTCTGTATGTTTATATTTGTTTTTACATTTATATCGAGGAAATTACCAAAATTTACCCGTTTATTAGGGTCATTTGCAACTAATCATCCATTAGTTAACTAATTGCCTAGAACCACCCTTAACAAGTGCTCCGTCATCAAACCACCACCCTCATCCCATTTCCTTACTATACTAAATGTGGGAGTTCCCCAAATGAATAGGGAAATTCCCACATTGCCCTTACCGTTTGTTATTTTTCTTTTCTGCCCTTATTTATTTTCGTAAATTCCTTTGTTGCCCTTATTTTGATGACTCATCTTTCCTCACTTCACGTGTCTTCTTCTCAAAGTCCCGTTGTGACTTCTTCTCGAAGCCCCATTGTATCTTCTTCACAAAGCCCTGTTGTGGCTTCTTCTCGAAGCCCTATTGTATCTTCTTCTCAAAGCCCAGTTGTGGCGTCTTCTCGAAGCCCCATTGTGATTTCTTGTCAAAGCACCGTTTTTTATATTCTGTCGGTTCCCATTTTTCATCTCCATCTCTATCAAACAATTTCTCTTCTTTTCTCTCCCCCAAATTTTTCTGTAATACCCCGAAAATTTTATTCCGCATAATACCGGGTTAAACCGATTTCCGATCCCCTAACCTTTCTTCATTTTAAATAATGTAAAACTACATTAAACACTATCATTTTATGTGATCATAATTCACATAAAGTGATAAATATTGTACTTAACGTATATAGAATTAAAGATTTGTAAACTGAATAATAATTTCCGTATGTTGAAAACCGAAGAATAATTTCGTACAATTTAACGACGCTTAATTTCAGCCATCTTTTAAATTGAGGAGCAGGCCCAACAGCTGGCCCAATTACCAGCCGGCCCACTATAACCTAAACCCTAATCAACTCCCTTAATCACGTTTAACCCTAATCTAATAGCCTAACCTAATCAAAACCGTAAAGAAGATCGCATCTTGCCTGCTCTCTCGCTGCACTCGACGCCAACCTGCTGCACGCCTCCAGTGGGAACCAAACACGGGCCGATCGACCGCTCATCCTGCCAACCACGCCTAGGGTAGAGATGCCGGACACTGCACTCGACGCCAACCTGCTGCACGCCTCCAGTGGGAACCAAATACGGGCCGATCGAACGCTCAGCCGCTGTAGAAGAGGGTCGGCCCTCCAGTAGACTCCGAATGGCGATTAAACGGGCTTATCACCTTCGACCGATCTTCCTTCTTTGTCATAGCCGCTCCATCGTCTTCCTCTTCGAACTCTCATTAACACCTTACCTTCTGCAGTGCCGGACATGGCTCGTTCCTTTACGAGACTGCAATCACGTTCGTCCTCCTCCTGCACAGCACCCGCTCTCCAGGCCGACGCAGGACACAGCAACCTGTAACACCCCGAATCCGCGGGACTCGGGATGTCACAATGGGCTAGGATCTCACAATGGATCCTGACCCTAGCCTGACAACAAGTTCACTGGACCTTACAACATGGCACTCACAGATATAAAACAAATACATAAAACAGTATAAACTGTACAACCCAAAGTAAACAACAACATAGCCGAGTATATAAAACGACAACCTCACACAGGAGGTACAAAAGAACATCCTCACGAAGGAGGGGAACACAACAAACCCAAACCAACCACCTAATGTACGAGAGTCCTCGGCCTGTCACCCTGCCAGATCACTCAGCAACGCCTAACCTGTAAACATCTACAACACGGTATGAAACCGTTAGCTAACCATACATATATGAGGTAATGCATAAGCACAAACACAATCATGAAAGATAAACACCTCAGCATGCTATCACACATTTACCCATTTATTATCTTTATATAATAACCATTCACTCAAAAACCGTATGTATATAGATAGATGAAAGTATGTGACACGAGGACCGATACATCCCCGCCTCTGAGTACAATGTCCAGCTGTACGAGTATCGGTCACACAATCCGTGTATCCTATGGGAGTGGATTGCGCCCTTCCTGTAAACCAGTCTGGCCTGACATCAGAGAACCTCCCAGACTCCACGGCGGGATGAAAGGGAAAGGTTATCACAGCCACGCAGTGGGGCAGTCAATAGAACATAGGTCGATAAAAACGACAACTCATGCTATCATAGCAAATCTATAAAGCACACACCACTCATGCAAACACCCAATATATGGATGGTAGCTAAGTAAGTCCTACGGACTTACCTCAACCTTGTACAAACTCAACCACGATTACCTCTACACTGGAGGGATAACACAACCTATAAACAAGGTATAAAGAGATGTCACATCTCTTATCAAGCAAAGGGTCACACCTAGACCCAAAGGGATCCATAGGGATCATATAAATCCTATAACCTCGAATAATATGCTAAACCTTAAAGCCACATCAGGGCATATATCCAACTCATGATACCATCATCAAACTAAAATCCCATAATTACTAGAATAATGTAACGAGCATAATGGAAATTCCAATTATCCATTTTAACCAACTTAAGGTTAATTTATACTAACCCGCAATACGGAAAACGAATAAATTCATAACTTATTCGTTACTAACCCGATATACGAACCGGAAGAAGATCCAGACTCCTAGCGATACGGGGAGTAAGAGCGCGGTATGAAACCTTACATTTGATGACTTGCGGTGGTCGTCGGTGCTCCGATAGCGGTAAACGGAAGCTTTACCAGAAAGCTAACAAACGGGAAATAACTTGGTACCACGTTGAAGAGAATAAGATAAGGGACTCGTTGGTACAAGCGGAATTGAAATTGGATCGAAGACAAGTGAGTTATGAAAGGTTGAAGATGGATCGGTGTGCACGCCTTCACTCTCCCCTTACCTTGTATCAGTCGAATGAAATGAAAATGAAGATAACTCTCAGCCGCCCTTGTTTTGTTCCAATACATTTGCAATTCAGCCTCAAGATATGCCGACCTTCTCATACATATATACATATAATATTATTTAATATGTGAAACTAAAATTAAAAGTATACAGCAGGCCAGCCGCATTCTCATTCTTCTTCAACATTTCCATATGTAAAAATATTATATAATAATATGTAATATCATATTCTTGCACGCGTCTTCTCATTTCTTATACATATATATTTATATTATATAATCTTTTATATAATATTAAATATAAAGTTTATTCAAATTATTTACTTGAAACGCGGTTATATTTTTCGCTCTCCAAACTTTATGAAACTGGAATATAAAATGCGGAATATTATCGGGATAATTATTTCATAACTTTCTCGGAAAATGGGTATTCCTAAGCTGTCTTTCTTAGCCGTTAAGAAACGAAATAGCGACTCTTTTGGCCGTTTTGCCTCTCCATGTTATTTCATATCTAGGACATATCCGATGTCCTGATCATTTCTCTCAACTGCATTTTTATTAATTGGAGCTCCCAAATGCTCCAAATAACACCGGAGGGTAAAAATAATTACCCGGGGGAAAAAGTAAAAATTTCCCCAAACGTCCAAAATTACGATAGGAACATAACGGTGGGACTCTTACTCATCACTTGCGAAATATTCGCAAGTTATATGTCAATTACTATCAACGATTAAGTTAATCAACATTAATTAGAATTCGGAAATCCTAACTATTACATCACACACCCCTTAAAAAAAAGTTTCGTCCCGAAACTTTAAAATTCCCAAATCCTCTCGGACCCATACGCTGAGGTATAACTCTCACTCTTTCTATCGGAGGTATCACATCTCCGTTCAAAAGATCACAACCTATAACAATCTATAACCTCAAGTATAAACATGGAGGAATCATCACTCCAGGAAACAGGGCCATAACGCTACCCAAAGGCGTAGAGGAATCACGTCTCTCACCATACCACATCACAAGGCATAGAGGAAGCACATCTCTAGCCAAAACATATCACAAGCATAGAGGAAATACGTCTCTAGCAAACCATAATCATATATATCGTATGGAGGAATCACATCTCCACTAAAACTATGTCCATCAAGGTAGCATGGAGGAAAGAACCATCTCCAGCTGAATCCTAATCAAACTCAAATAGCATGGAGGAAAAAAACCATCTCTAGCTATAAATATGATCATACTCGGGTAGCGTGGAGAAAGTAATCATCTCCAGCTATAGCATACATCACGCTAGCACATCAAGATCTACTAAGATCATAAATCACATCACAACTAGCATGGAATAACACATCAAGGCATATAAGCATATAAGCATATAAGCACATAAGCACAACATTCATCAAGATAGCACTAAGATATACTCGTGCTCCCACAAATGGGTTTGTCCCAACATATACTCTGGATAGTTCCTCAGGACACTATCCTTAGTCTCTCACATAGCCTCTTTAGGTCTTCATCTCGACCATTATATCCTCAATATGGAAATGTCTTTCGAATGCAAGCGTTTCATATCTCATTCCAAGAATGTAATCGAATGCTCAACAAAAGTGTGGTTGGACTCAACCACCAAATCATCGTAACTCACAAGGTGTCTCGAGTCTGGTATATACTTTCTCAGTTGAGACATATGAAACACCGGGTGGATATCCTCTAATCTCAGAGGCAAAGCTAAACATCATGCTACCTTCTCCGTACTGATCGATCTCAAATAAACCGTAGTGGAAACTCAGTTCCCTTTCCATATTAACACGTCTAACGTCTCGCAGCTTAGATACTTACAGCCAGACATGAACTCTCGCTTGAACTTTAGAGGTTAACGCCTCTTGTCTACATATAATATATGGCGACTCTGTACAGCCAGCATTCTTCCTTCAATCAACGTTACTTGAACTATAAAATCCTGAATCTGGTCAGGTGTTATTCCACTACTACTGCTAGATCACTTCTAGCATAAGGATCTACGACATCTATGTCTATATATATTGCCTCATAGGGCCATCCCAGAAAGATGCACGTCCTTCATTGTTATATAATAAACTCATTAATGGAAGGTAATATAACCATCCACGTTTCCCATTCAACTTACAACTCATAATAGATCTTTAAGATCTAGATGATTCTCTCTAACTGACCATCTGTCAGGGGGTGAAGTGTAGTCATAAGGTACAGACTCGTCCCCAAAGAAGTCTGAATCTACTGCCTAAAATAT
This sequence comes from Fagopyrum homotropicum, assembly GCA_033239125.1. Lineage (NCBI taxonomy): Eukaryota > Viridiplantae > Streptophyta > Magnoliopsida > Caryophyllales > Polygonaceae > Fagopyrum > Fagopyrum homotropicum. The sequence goes on from BSWB01000001.1 coordinate 12,252,172, forward strand.
CAAAGTAAAAACATCCATCTCGATCAGAAATGATCGTTCTCGGTATACCATGGAGTCTCACTATCTGTCTAGTGTACTCCTCAGCCAATTCATTCACTAGTCACGTCCTTCTGATAGAAATGACACGTGTCGGTTTCATTAATCTGTTACCAACAATCTAGATAACATCAATCTTCTACTGGGTCACAATCCCATAATAAAGTCCATAGAGATGTCCTCCCAAATTCTACTATTGCACTGGTAGTGGGTGGGGCTTATCTCTAGATCGGAAATACTCTATCTGAACCTGCTGACATGTCACACACTATATCACAAATCTGGTTATATCGGCTTCATATAATATAATCTTCACATCTCGTGGTACATCTTACTCGTACCTGAATGTACTGAATAAGGCGTACAATGGGTATACCGTAATATTCTCTGTCTCCATCTGCATCAGCAGATACACAAAAGTGGTCATGACTCTTCATCAATCCATCTACTCCCATGGAGAACTATGGTGCCTCAGTACGAGAAATCCTTGCTCTAAACCTTGTCAAGACCGGGCAAGTCTCTTGCTTCTGTTGGACCTCATCCAACGGACCAGTTAGAACCTCTGAGGTATAACTGGGTATCCTCATCAAGGAACTGATTGTCCAACTCTAGCCAAGCTAGATCTCTATGAAGCTGAGGCTGAACTATCAGTCTCACAATCATCTTCTCTTGGAGCGTCTTTCCATTCAAGTTATCGGCAAAAACGTGCAACTTCTCTTAATGATATGGAATCTTCAAGTCAAAGCTTGATCAACTTAAGCTCTTAATATTGGCGGTTATTCCTGTTGCATAAAATATACTTCAGATTTCTATGATCTATAGAAATCTGACATGAAGATCACACCGGTACGTTCTTCAAAACTTAAAGGCTTGAACTACCACTACTAACTCTAAATCATGAGTCGGGTAGTTCTCATCATACGTTCTCAGTTGTAAACACACATATCAATAACCCTACTCCTCTGTAGTAATACACATCTCAGACTTAGTTGGGATGTATCACCGTAAATCACGGGATCCCAAAAATCTTCTGACTACAACAGAATGGAAGCAGAGGTCAAATGCCTCCTCAACTCTTCAAAACTTAGACACACTGCTTTCATCATGTAGTTATGGTGGTCTTCTCAAAAGACTCGCAAATGAATACGTAATCATATAAAATCCTTCCTCAAAGCATTGGTAGCAATCAGATGAGCCGAGAAAACTACGTATTCCTTAATGTTCATCAGTATCTCCCATGGTACAACATACTAAATTATCGCCTGGTCAACCATGATCCCACTGGCGGACACAACATGGCCTAAAAAGGCTACCACTGGTTCTCAACTTACACTTAGAGAGCGTAGCATACAACTCTCTATCTCTCGAAATCTACAGAGGTCCTCAGACGATCGGTCTACTATTCTCTGCTATGAGAGTATACCGACATGTCATCAATGAAGTCCACCACCAACTAATCAAGGAAGTCGATGAAGATACTGTTCATCAACTCCATAAAAACTACTAAAACATTCGTCAACCCAAATGACATCACTACAAACTCGTAGTGTCCATAACGGGTATGGGATGTTATCTCATACACATGTTGCTCTCTCATCCATGACTAGGGATATCTTGAGCACAAAGAAATCTTGAAAACAAAATTGCTTCTTGAAGCTAACTCATCAGGTCGTCAATACGGAACATGGAACCTACTAGGGTAAAAGAAGTCTGTTTCAGTCAAATTTTCAAGTTATTAGTACAATATCTCAACAAGCACCATATATTGTAGCTTTCCCATTCAATCTTGTATCATACTTCAACTTAATAACAATGTCCACACTTCGATGAGGTTGCAACTAGACGGTTCAGTAACACATCTATAAACTCATAAACAGCTGGAATACCTTCCAATGTTGGACTATCTCGCTCCTTCATGGTATAACACTAGAAGACGTCACATCCCTGTGCTACCAGCTCGCTGCTCGTACAGTCCTGATGACAAACTCGTCTCTTTAAAGGTCTTAACCTCAGAAGAACTCTATTTAACTCAACTCAGTAAAGACTATAATAGCCTTACTATTAATATCTAACACCGCATGATATCTATTCATCCAATCCATACACATAATGACTTCATCATGCACCTACGACATGACAAAGAAGTCTACAAGCCATTCACAAATCCCGGAATAAGGGAACAAACACATATCTCGCGGGTACCTCAGACCCCTAAAAGGTAATCCTATAAAGGAAAATCCACCTTCTACTATATACCAAAATTCAACCATTAACGCATGCATCGAAAGACATGACGTGCATAGCACTCACAACAAGCAAAACTCTACCAGGTAAACCATTAACGAGAATGGTACCTATAACAGCTAACACTCGTAGCTCCTCTACATATCACCACTCAATGTCAGATCCATGCTCCTCAGGTATCAGTGAGGTCATCACTATAGCATCCACTTCCACTCTTTCTGCACCGGAACGAGGAAGGTCTTGTTGGGAAGAAACACCTCCGTGATGACAGAAAGGGCCAGATGGCCTAGCTCACCACAAGTGAAACAAACTATCAGTGCCAAAGGGCACACAAAACGCAAATGATCAGGATAGCCACAACTGAAACATAATCATCTCATCCTTGCAACCTGTGCAACTGAAGGGTAACTCGACCTTCGTCGTCCACTGGGAATGATCTCACTCTTGAAGGGAACCTGTAAAGGCAATGCCTTGCCCTGTCGACAAAACTTTGCTCTATGCCCTGCTTTGCCACACGTAAAGCATATGATGGGCGCCTTTGGGCACACAACTCGCCAGTGTCCAACTTCCACGCAATTAAAACACTGTAGTCCCTTGCCAGTCATCTTCATGGCCAAAGGATCACTAGATTGTCCTGATATCGGACTTGGTTCCCCATTCATCATCTTTGCTTCTCTAGTAACTGATTCAGTCCATTGCTTCTTTCCGGATCCAAAAGCTTCAGTTGCACAATTGTTGGTAAATCTGGTGTGGATCTACCCGCTATCACCGCTTCATATACTTGTTACATATATTCTTGAAACTCGGATCTACTCATGGAGACACGATCAACCTCTTCAAACTCGTTCTCTACCATAGGCGAAACAACAGCGGAAATTGGTCCCTGACTTGACGTTATCAGAGGAAGAGGGGGTGTACCCCTACCTCGTCCCACTACAGATACTGCTCTAGTCTGAGCCATCTCTAGGATATACGCACCTAAGCTTACAAGGCTATATATGCCATATGTATCGATATATATTGTTCGCTCCAAACGGTGTGTGCAAGCTTTAAATTTATAACCCTAGACTTAAGCTTAAAACAAGGATGCGAACCCACAGTGTACGGGTCAATCGTAGTAAAAGCAAGAAAATTCCAGGGGTCGATCACAGGGACTCGGTGAAACAAAGTCAACACAGTATGCTACGTTAGTTCTAACCACAAGAGCGATTAACACAATCAAAGATGAATAAGATGTCAAATAAAGCAAGCATGTAATTCTAGGGATTAAAGCATCTAGTTGTGGTTCCAACTCAAGATCTATAGATAAGCGGACAAAGCTGAGATTTTTGCGTGGGGAAGGTGTTACTAAGTGGAGTAGATCACCGGGTAAGTCTCACTACACACTAATCCTAAACCGCAACTCCTATTACCGGGTAAGTCTCAAGGAATTAAGATAAAGAACTATAACCTCAAACTAACACACCATCTAAGGGAATAGAATCAACCTTTACCGGGTAAGTCTCAGGCTAACTCACGAAGATGGGATGGAAGCACACTCAAACCCCAATAAAGGATAAACCTTTATTACCTACACTTATGATCGTTGATACACAAACTAAGGAATTACCGGGTAAGTCTCATCCTAAGCTTGCTTTGAACCAGGAAGGTGTAATAAGGATAGGATTTGGCAAACTCTAACACTTAACTCTCAGTTACGGATCAAATAAGTCACCTCGGTCAGAAGAATTCCACCCCGGCCGAGATGTTCATCAACCGAACGAGATGCTTAGGGTTAAGATTAAAGACTCGAACTTTCAGGATCCTACTGGAATCTAAGATTTTTCTATCATTGTTTTTCCCACAACCTTCAGCCAATCACCCTAGAATCACACAAGGAAATTAGCCACTCATCATCATAATGAAAGTATTAAAATATATAGGAAGAAGGTGAATATTTGAACAAAGAAGAATTTAATGAAAAGACTTCAATAACTGAATCAAATATCACAACAAAGCGTTCTTTGGATAATAATCCAACAAGACAAGACAACAATTGAGGGAATTGAAGACAATCTTACAAAACCCTTCAATAAAGCTATAAAAGCTATGAACTTCAATCTTCCTTCAACCTTCAAAAAGGTTCTTCAAATCTCCCAACTTGGAGTAGGCTGCTGCTGCGTATTTTTCGGTGTAAGCGGACTCTAAGCACCCCCGGATTTGTGGAAAATCCAACCCTTTTTATAGGAAAATAACCCTCCAAAGATAATAAATCTTAGAAAGATATTCTCCCATAAATATAGGTAAAATATATGATTCTGCATATCTCCTTCCTTCCAAGAGCCCAGCCCAAAAATATAAGATTACTTTCCAAGTTTAAAAGATCTCCTTCAAGAATAAAATATTCTCGCCGTGTCCTAGGTTTTCGCCTCGGTCGAGTCGGCGTCTCTGGATCACCTCGGTCGAGATGAATCTCTGGTCAACCGAGGTGAGTCACAACTGAATGTGAAATCTCTCAAAACTGGCCCAAAGTAAATCCTTAATCCATGGCTATGCTTCCTGGATGTAGCTCCAAATGACTCTTGACTTCTTTTGCTCCTTTTTGATGCAAAACGTACCATATTACCTGCAATTACAACGAAACTAGGTGTAGACCTCGATTCTCGCAAAGGTAGATGAAATGGCAGTAAAATCACATAATGTATATACAAACATGCAGATTATTGAAGATAAAACGTTCAAACAAAACCCCAAAATATAGACTATAATTCATGCTATCAAAATACCCCATACTTAGCCCTTGCTTGTCCCCAAGCAAGTTCCGCATATAGAAGACAAGATAGAATGGATTATAAGTCAAGAAAATCAATGAAAAAGCCTTTCAAAAACATTTTATGGTGTGCAACTACCATAGATCACTCTAAGAGAGTACTTCCTGGAATTTAAAAACTCAATATGCTCAAAACATTTTATAAATATAGGAAAGTTGTTCATCTTTGCACAAAATCATAGAATGTATAATAAATCACAATTATCAAAATTAATCATGTATAATCCAGTTTAAACCGCTAAGTCAATCAACAAGCTCAAGGTCTCAAGGGCTTCCCAAAAGAAAAGGTCAAGAAACGTGTAGGGTAGGGATGTATGTAAGGTAATGTGGTGCTGGAATCCGGGAAAAGGATGAACTTCACTTTCACTTTGACTTGCAACACCTTCCACCAATAAGCTTTGCTTATTTCGCACTTTCTTTTTACTTTACTTTTTGGGATGCATGGACAGAGGTGCACAATAACCGAAGCCTAGGAAATCCGCAATCATCAATTTCTCGAGATGCATCAAACCCTTGATGCACATACCATGACCCGATAGGAATATCGCTCAATCCGACTTTGGCAAGACACAAACACCCGGCTATGTGAATGGTGCCGAGTTACTCATCTTCATGATTGACTTCCTCAAACCTATTATTACTTTCTTGCACTTTCACTTCCAGCCCACTTCTCAACTTTAACTTGCTTTCACCACTTTGCTTGCTTCCAAATTCCCGGATAGGTAAAGGGAGGCAAAATGTATATGAGGGGCTAAGCATGATCAAGGAGAAGAAGAAGAAGAGAATGAATTGCCTTGGTCTTTCCAAGAAGAAAGTGAGAGAACTCAACCTGCGGTGTCAACCTTCAAATTCAACATAATTTGGATAAAAACAAAGTATTAAACATGCCAATAATTTTAAACAAAGCATTTAGCAACTTAAACATATCATAAAACCTTTCAAACACATAAAGAATTTAAAACCAGTCAGTAAACAAGATCTTCACTGAGATCATATCCAGATAAGTCACACAAAATCGTTTTCGAAAACTTCTCAGTTAACTCACCTCGGTCGAGGTGTTCTTGGTTCAACCGAGGTGGATCACCTCGTTCGGCCAGAATCTCCCCGGTCGAGGTCAAAAAATTTTTTCGGTTTCGACGTTTTTTTTTTTTTTTTTTTTTTCAATCAAATAACCTGTAGGTATGCATGTAATATCAGATAATCATATAAAGGCAAATGAAGCATAAATATGAAAATATCCGATAAATATAATACATCAAAAGTAGTCGAATACATCACGTAGTCAAGTAGTCAAATAACAAACACCCCATACTTGAGACACACTGTCCCAGTGGGTATAATAAAAGTCTAAACAAGAGAACTCACCGAATAAAAGCCGAACTGCATAAAAAAAGATATAATAATAAAGTCCTGCAGCTCCTCAGTAGTCTCGATCCGGTGGTGGTGGTGGTATGTAGGGGTACTGAGTCGGGTCATAGGGATGGCCCATGATACGCTCAAACTGTAGCTGAGCCATCATGTGCTGATGATGCTGCCGCTCCTGCATCTCGCGGATATCCAGCAAAAGTGCAGCATATGAGTCGATAACCTGATCCGTCAGGTCATCGATCCGTCGGTGTGCAGCTCTGTCCCTAACTCCACGCCTCCTGCGTCTAGCAGGTCTGACTGGAGATGCCTCAGCTGGCGCCGGCTCAGTGTCCTCCTCGTCATCATCCAAATCAATAATAGGTGGCGCGCTCGTCCCAGCTGTATCTGTACCTGTGTCCATCGGGACGCCACCTCCTCTCTCATCTACTGTATCATCATCATCGTCGTCCTCGTCCTCAACCTCCTCCTCAGCCTCAGCAGGGGTAGCTGCTCCCTCTCTGTAATCCTCCATAAGTGGACCCCATGTTGTCTACCAGTAGTGTGGATCAAAGACAGAGAACTGTGCAGACCATCTGATGCCCTGAGGTGCAGTCAGCTCCCATGGCATAGCAACGTAAGGTGTAGTCAAACCACGGGGAACTAGAATCCTCCGTGTAATCATCTCCTGAAGTCCGAGCGGCTTGGCAGCCGCCACCATGGTACACCTACTCAGATCCATATCCTGATACCTAGCGATATGGGTCACTATCCCTCCGCAGCATATATCTCCCTTCCCTTTGGCCTTGATCCTGTGCAGATCCTCTGCCAGCATCAATCCAAAGTCAGGGTATCCACCTGTGACCATGCAGTATAAAGAGAAAAGCTCCCCCTGTCGGACCTTTTGGGGCATCTCAGTACGCGCCAGAAGCGTCTCGCTGAAGATCCTGTGTACCAACCGAAAAGCTAGATGATAGATAAGCTTCGCCAGAACTCTCTAGCTACAGCTCGGGTCGGGAAGTCTACAGCAGTGGGGGCAGGGAAGCCAAAAATGTCTCTCCAGTGGTCAAGAGGTACTAAGTAGTTCCGGTTCATCAACCGGTACTTCACAGCCCTCTCTGTGGGGAGGTAAGTGAAGGAACTGACAAACTCGAGGGTCGGCTCAAGGTAGGCTGGGGCTCGGATCTCAGTAAACTGATCCAGCCCGACGGTGGTGATCATCCTCCTAAGCTCTCCATCTACGTGGAGACAATCAAAGGCAGAAACGTCCAGAAATCTAGGAGCGATAACTGGACGACTAGCAATACGATCATAATCTACCCGGTGTCTCTCGTGAATCACCGGGATAGAAGGTCGGGATGAGGAAGAAGAAGGGGAAGGAGAGGATCTGTCTCTAAGGGCTAACAATCTGTCAGAACTCATCTTAAAACTGTACTGTCAGACTACCTCGGTCGACTGACAAACTCCAAGAATCGCCTCGACCGAGGTGCAGGTCGACTGGACCGAGGCGAAGGCAGTGCGATTTTCAACTCTCTGAATTTCAGTTCTTTTCCCCCAAAAATCACTACCGATGCTTCCTAAGGGGTACTTAAAGGTTTCCTCAACAGAATCAAGGGCAACCAAAGCCCAAATTTCAGTAAACGAACGAGTTTAGGTTTTCGAACGTTTTTACCTCGTTCCGGTCGAAGCGCTCAAATTTCTTGCAGATCTGTAGTTGCAATCGACTCCTCTATCCTTCAATCTCGGTTTGGAAGCAGAAAACGTCGAAAACGAGCAAGAAACGAGGTGAGCGAGGTGCGTCTGTTCGCCGCGGTCGAGGAGGGTAAAAAAATGAAAATGTAATTTTTCCCCCTTTTATACTTTTACTGGATCTGCTGTCACCTCGGTCGAGATGGTCTCGACTGGTCCGAGGTGGTATGGACCGAGGCGGTTCTGCAGAAACCCTAGTCGCCTCGGTTGCTCAAGAATCAACTCGGTCGAGGTGCTTTGACAGTGACCGAGGTCTTTCTGTCTTCTCAGAATCTCGAACTTCTGTCCTTCCAGTTGTGCTCCTCCTTAGATATTCCCTGTTGTCTGTCCAGAACGCCAAAAACAAAGCAAAGCAAAGCAAAAACAAAAACTATCTAAGCTAGACTAGAAAACGGGAAAGAAGAGCAATACCTTGGGTTGCCTCCCAAGAAGCACTTGATTTAAGGTCGCTAGCTGGACCATGGTGCGTCTCAAACGAGGTAGGAGGTTCCCTCACCCCATACTTCACCTCCATCGTGGGGTGAAGTAAGTAGATCCATCAAACGCTCCAAGACGTGTAAGTGCTCGTCGGGGAATGAATCGTCTATGGGCGGGCTATCCGTCTCGCGGGAGGATTCCGGTAGCCGGCTGAGGTGATCCGCAACTGAGTTCTCGGATCCCTTCTTATCGCGGATCTCTAGGTCAAATTCTTGAAGCAAGAGAACCCATCGAATAAGGCGCGGCTTTGCATCTTTCTTAGCCAACAAGTAACGAATGGCTGCATGGTCGGTGTAGACAATGACTTTCGCCCCTACTAGATAGGAACGAAACTTCTCGAAAGCATATACAACCGCCAATAACTCCTTTTCGGTGGTAGCGTAGTTGCGTTGTGCTTCATCCAGCGTCTTGCTAGCATAATAGATGGCGGTGGTCCGTCCATCTTTCTTCTGTCCAAGCACCGCTCCTACGGCTACATCACTAGCGTCACACATGACCTCAAAGGGCAAGGTCCAATCAGGAGGCTGGATAATGGGAGCGGAGATCAACGCTTCCTTAATCCTGTAGAAAGCATCAAGACACTCCTGCAAAAACTCAAAAACAACATCTTTATTCAAGAGGTTAGTTAGAGGTTTAGAAATCTTAGAGAAGTCCTTGATGAATCTCCTGTAGAAACCTACGTGTCCGAGAAAACTCCTCACACCTTTAACAGAACAAGGAGGAGGGAGTTTCTCAATAGTCTCGATCTTAGCTCGATCGACTTCAATACCTCGATTAGAAACGAGGTGTCCTAGCACAATGCCTTCATTAACCATAAAATGACACTTCTCCCAATTTAAAACAAGGTTAGTGTCCTCACATCTTTTAAGCACTAGAGAAAGGTTAGATAGGCAATCATCAAAAGAGGAACCATATACAGAAAAATCATCCATAAATACCTCCATGATCTCCTCTATGTACTCGGAAAAGATAGCCATCATGCATCGCTGGAAGGTAGCGGGTGCATTGCACAATCCGAATGGCATCCTCCGATAGGCAAACGTCCCCCAAGGACAAGTGAAAGTGGTCTTCTCCTGATCATCCGGATGGATAGGAATCTGGAAGAATCCACTATAGCCGTCCAAGTAGCAAAAGTGTGAATGCTGGGCCAACCGTTCGAGCATTTGATCAATGAAGGGAAGCGGAAAATGATCCTTCCGAGTTGCCGTGTTCAGCTTCCTATAATCGATGCAAACTCTCCAGCCCGTGACGGTCCTCGTTGGGATCAACTCGTTGTTCTTATTCGTCACAACGGTCATCCCTCCTTTCTTCGGAACGACATGCACCGGGCTAACCCACTTGCTATCGAGATAGGATAAATAATACCTGCATCCAACAACTTAAGAACTTCCTTTTTCACAACCTCTTTCATGATCGGATTTAACCGTCTTTGAGGTTCCCGTGAAGTCTTATGATTATCTTCCATTAGAATTCTATGCATGCAGAAAGAAGGTTTAATGCCAATAAGATCATCTGTGGTGTAACCTATGGCTTTTCGATGCTTTCTCAGGACATGCATTAACTTAGATAATTCAGAATCGGAGAGGGAAGCACTAGCAATAACGGGGTAAGTAGAATCCGGCCCAAGAAAGACATACCTCAAGTGACTAGGGAGTTGTTTAAGCTCCACTACTGGGGGTGCTTTCTGGGAGGAATCCGTGCTTCCTCTTTCCTGTGGAGTGGTATCAGAAACTGGACTTGATGAAGTCTCAGTTTGAATCATCTCGCCATCGACCTCGGTCGAGGCGCAAAGGCGTTGACCGAGGTGTTCTTCAGTCGCCTCGCTCAGTCCAGAAAGTGCCTCGGTCGAGGTACTGCTACTGGGTCCGAGGCTGGAGATCTTCGTCTCCTGGATCAGCTTCTCTGTTATAGCTCCTGGATCCTCTTCCAGTGCCTTCAAGCTCCGTATATCTGCATCACAAGAAGCATCTATACCTTCCTCCATCAAACTGAAGCTTATGACTCTTTCGAGCGGATCGTTAATAAGGATAGAGCTCACCAATTCTCTTGATTCTTCTTCATCGTAGATGTTGAAGATATCATCAGTTAGTTGCTCCCCTTTCATGGCTGCAAGTAGTGCGAATTCCACCTCATCGCCACCAACGTTGAATTTCAACTTGGCGTTCTTGCAATCCACGTTGCAACCCGAAGTTGCTAGAAATGGCCTCCCGAGAATAATAGGTACTGGATAATCTGCGGGAATGTCAAGTACAACAAAATCTATAGGTAGATAGAAGTTACCTAACTTGACCGGAACGTCTTCCAAGATGCCCACGGGATGGGTAATGGAGCGATCCGCCATGTAAAGTCGAATCTTGACCGGTTTGGGCTCTCCAAGACCGATCTTAGTGCACAACTCCAGCGGGATGATGCTCACGCTGGCTCCTAGATCACATAGGGCTTCACAAGTGACATCCCCAACTTGAATGGGAATGCAAAATGAGCCGGGATCTCTTAACTTAGGTGGCATCTTTTCCTTCATGATCTTGATAAGCTCCGAAGATTTAGATGTCATCCTAACTTCACCAACATCCTCCAGCTTCCTCTTCCTTGATAAGATTTCTTTTAAGAACTTCCCATAGGCGGGCATACCTAGAATGGCATCAAGGAAAGGAATATTAATATGTAGCTTATTCATCAAGTCAAGAAACTTACCGAAGTGCTTGTCAAGATGTGCTCTGGCTCTGGACTGGGGGAATGGAAGTGGTGGTTTATATGCAGGAGGTGGAACATAAGTTTCTGTCGTTCCTCCTGCTTTCTGTTGCGCCGCCTCGGTTGGCATCTCGGTCGAGGTGTTCTTCGACTGGGTCTGGACCGAGGTGGTCTGCATCGAGCGAGGTACTGGATCTGCAGTTTTGAGTCCACTCCTCGTCGTTATGGCCATGCACTGGCCCTTAGGGTTAGTTTCCGTCTTTGCTGGAAGCTTCCCTGGATCTCTTGGCGCTTCATTCGCCCTATTAGCAAGTTGTTGTTCGAAGGACTTTTGGGCCCTCGAAAATGAAGTCATAGAATTCTCCATAGCACTAAGCTTGATCAAGATTGCCTCCAGGACTGCGTCTTTCTTTTCCGGCTGAGACGAACTTGATCCTTGCCCTTGGCTCTTCAATGGAGTAGAAGAAGAAGAAGGAGAAGAGAGGAAAGGGTTAGAGGAATCATTAGAGTTGGAGTTTGAATGGTTGTTACCGTGGTTTTGGTTATTCGCCCTCCAGTTGTTGCTATTGGATCCTCTATTGTTGTTGTTGTAGTTGTTTCGGGGTCCGTTGTTGTTGTTACGGTACCCGTTATTGTTGTTGTTGTTCCTTTGCCCTTGCTCTTCCTTCTTAGTTTGAGCCATCAAGAGCTCCTTCAATTGCTTCACGTCGTTCTTCAAGGACGTGAGTTGATTGTTGTTGGGTTGAGTCTCTTGAAAGTTGACTCTTTTAACTCCACCTTTAGCTCCTTGGTGGGTGTACTTCTCCATGTGCAAGGCTTGCTTCTCAATGAAGTCCCAAGCCTCGTCAACCGCCATGTCCATGAATGTACCGGCGGAGAGTAGTTGGAGATTGAACTGGGTGCTTCCGTCCAGCCCTTTGAAGTAGATCTCCAACAACTCGATCTTTGGAATCCCATGATGTGGGCAATCCAAAAGGATATCCTTGAACCGCTCCCAAGATTTGGACAAGCTCTCCTTGTCTTTCATGATGAAAGCGTTGATCTTCCCTCTCATTTCAGCGGTCTTTGAGGGGGGAAAGAATTTGGTCAAGAATTCCGTAGTCATCTCCACCCATGTGCTAATTTTTCCTGGGGGAAGAGATTGATACCAAGTAAGAGCTCTATCTTTTAAAGAAAAGTAGAAAGGTCTTAGCTTGTAGTTGTTGTTCTCAATTCTGGAAGGTCGCAAGGTTTCCATCAAGATCTCGTAGTTTTGAAGATGTTGATGCGGCGACTCCTTCTCTAGCCCTCCGAATTGGCACTGGCGAATCATGGCTAGAACTTGCGGTCGAAGTTCGTAGTCATGATCTGCTGGATCTCCTAGGTTCACTCCTGGACGCCTCAGTTGTTGGTTAGGGTCCATCCTTTGACCTAGGGTTTGTGGAATTCCTGCAAGAAGAACGTCTCGGACTGGCATCCGAGGTGGAAGTACATCGGCCGGGGCGTCGGGTACTGGAATCTGCCTCGGTCGAGGATCAACTACTGGATCCTGCATCGGTCGAAGTAGAATCTGGTTCCGAATGGTAGCAATCTCAGCTTCGATTGCTGCAGTCCTGGTGCGATTCTCCTCTTTCTCTTGCATGAGTTCTTCCTTGCTGAGGCGCAGCAGCTCCTGCATCTCGCGGGTACCTCAGACCCCTAAAAGGTAATCCATACACATAATGACTTCATCATGCACCTACGACATGACAAAGAAGTCTACAAGCCATTCACAAATCCCGGAATAAGGGAACAAACACATATCTCGCGGGTACCTCAGACCCCTAAAAGGTAATCCTATAAAGGAAAATCCACCTTCTACTATATACCAAAATTCAACCATTAACGCATGCATCGAAAGACATGACGTGCATAGCACTCACAACAAGCAAAACTCCACCAGGTAAACCATTAACGAGAATGGTACCTATAACAGCTAACACTCGTAGCTCCTCTACATATCACCACTCAATGTCAGATCCATGCTCCTCAGGTATCAGTGAGGTCATCACTATAGCATCCACTTCCACTCTTTCTGCACCGGAACGAGGAAGGTCTTGTTGGGAAGAAACACCTCCGTGATGACAGAAAGGGCCAGATGGCCTAGCTCACCACAAGTGAAACAAACTATCAGTGCCAAAGGGCACACAAAACGCAAATGATCAGGATAGCCACAACTGAAACATAATCATCTCATCCTTGCAACCTGTGCAACTGAAGGGTAACTCGACCTTCGTCGTCCACTGGGAATGATCTCACTCTTGAAGGGAACCTGTAAAGGCAATGCCTTGCCCTGTCGACAAAACTTCGCTCTATGCCCTGCTTTGCCACACGTAAAGCATATGATGGGCGCCTTTGGGCACACAACTCGCCAGTGTCCAACTTCCACGCAATTAAAACACTGTAGTCCCTTGCCAGTCATCTTCATGGCCAAAGGATCACTAGATTGTCCTGATATCGGACTTGGTTCCCCATTCATCATCTTTGCTTCTCTAGTAACTGATTCAGTCCATTGCTTCTTTCCGGATCCAAAAGCTTCAGTTGCAAAATTGTTGGTAAATCTGGTGTGGATCTACCCGCTATCACCGCTTCATATACTTGTTACATATATTCTTGAAACTCGGATCTACTCATGGAGACACGATCAACCTCTTCAAACTCGTTCTCTACCATAGGCGAAACAACAGCGGAAATTGGTCCCTGACTTGACGTTATCAGAGGAAGAGGGGGTGTACCCCTACCTCGTCCCACTACAGATACTGCTCTAGTCTGAGCCATCTCTAGGATATACGCACCTAAGCTTACAAGGCTATATATATGCCATATGTATCGATATATATTGTTCGCTCCAAACGGTGTGTGCAAGCTTTAAATTTATAACCCTAGACTTAAGCTTAAAACAAGGATGCGAACCCGCAGTGTACGGGTCAATCGTAGTAAAAGCAAGAAAATTCCAGGGGTCGATCACAGGGACTCGGTGAAACAAAGTCAACACAGTATGCTACGTTAGTTCTAACCACAAGAGCGATTAACACAATCAAAGATGAATAAGATGTCAAATAAAGCAAGCATGTAATTCTAGGGATTAAAGCATCTAGTTGTGGTTCCAACTCAAGATCTATAGATAAGCGGACAAAGCTGAGATTTTTGCGTGGGGAAGGTGTTACTAAGTGGAGTAGATCACCGGGTAAGTCTCACTACACACTAATCCTAAACCGCAACTCCTATTACCGGGTAAGTCTCAAGGAATTAAGATAAAGAACTATAACCTCAAACTAACACACCATCTAAGGGAATAGAATCAACCTTTACCGGGTAAGTCTCAGGCTAACTCACGAAGATGGGATGGAAGCACACTCAAACCCCAATAAAGGATAAACCTTTATTACCTACACTTATGATCGTTGATACACAAACTAAGGAATTACCGGGTAAGTCTCATCCTAAGCTTGCTTTGAACCAGGAAGGTGTAATAAGGATAGGATTTGGCAAACTCTAACACTTAACTCTCAGTTACGGATCAAATAAGTCACCTCGGTCAGAAGAATTCCACCCCGGCCGAGATGTTCATCAACCGAACGAGATGCTTAGGGTTAAGATTAAAGACTCGAACTTTCAGGATCCTACTGGAATCTAAGATTTTTCTATCATTGTTTTTCCCACAACCTTCAGCCAATCACCCTAGAATCACACAAGGAAATTAGCCACTCATCATCATAATGAAAGTATTAAAATATATAGGAAGAAGGTGAATATTTGAACAAAGAAGAATTTAATGAAAAGACTTCAATAACTGAATCAAATATCACAACAAAGCGTTCTTTGGATAATAATCCAACAAGACAAGACAACAATTGAGGGAATTGAAGACAATCTTACAAAACCCTTCAATAAAGCTATAAAAGCTATGAACTTCAATCTTCCTTCAACCTTCAAAAAGGTTCTTCAAATCTCCCAACTTGGAGTAGGCTGCTGCTGCGTATTTTTCGGTGTAAGCGGACTCTAAGCACCCCCGGATTTGTGGAAAATCCAACCCTTTTTATAGGAAAATAACCCTCCAAAGATAATAAATCTTAGAAAGATATCCTCCCATAAATATAGGTAAAATATATGATTCTGCATATCTCCTTCCTTCCAAGAGCCCAGCCCAAAAATATAAGATTACTTTCCAAGTTTAAAAGATCTCCTTCAAGAATAAAATATTCTCGCCGCGTCCTAGGTTTTCGCCTCGGTCGAGTCGGCGTCTCTGGATCACCTCGGTCGAGATGAATCTCTGGTCAACCGAGGTGAGTCACAACTGAATGTGAAATCTCTCAAAACTGGCCCAAAGTAAATCCTTAATCCATGGCTATGCTTCCTGGATGTAGCTCCAAATGACTCTTGACTTCTTTTGCTCCTTTTTGATGCAAAACGTACCATATTACCTGCAATTACAACGAAACTAGGTGTAGACCTCGATTCTCGCAAAGGTAGATGAAATGGCAGTAAAATCACATAATGTATATACAAACATGCAGATTATTGAAGATAAAACGTTCAAACAAAACCCCAAAATATAGACTATAATTCATGCTATCATATATATATAATACATCCACATAATCAATAATATACACATATATATATACATATCTACGCTGCAGAGATCCATGGCAGAGGTGACGACTTCTCGTACATTCTATCCCAAAACCACACTTAAAACCAAAACCTTTGAAAACGTCAGATCCCATGTGGGCTCTGTTTATTTTACCTATCAAACCCCATTGCAGGTAGCAAGTGCCATTGTTGTCAACCTGGGCTCTGATACCAACTTTGTAACACCCCGAATCCGCGGGACTCGGGATGTCACAATGGGCTAGGATCTCACAATGGATCCTGACCCTAGCCTGACAACAAGTTCACTGGACCTTACAACATGGCACTGACAGATATAAAACAAATACATAAAACAGTATAAACTGTACAACCCAAAGTAAACAACAACATAGCCGAGTATATAAAACGACAACCTCACACAGGAGGTACAAAAGAACATCCTCACGAAGGAGGGGAACACAACAAACCCAAACCAACCACCTAATGTACGAGAGTCCTCGGCCTGTCACCCTGTCAGATCACTCAGCAACGCCTAACCTGTAAACATCTACAACACGGTATGAAACCGTTAGCTAACCATACATATATGAGGTAATGCATAAGCACAAACACAATCATGAAAGATAAACACCTCAGCATGCTATCACACATTTACCCATTTATTATCTTTATATAATAACCATTCACTCAAAAACCGTATGTATATAGATAGATGAAAGTATGTGACACGAGTACCGATACATCCCCGCCTCTGAGTACAATGTCCAGCTGTACGAGTATCGGTCACACAATCCGTGTATCCTATGGGAGTGGATTGCGCCCTTCCTGTAAACCAGTCTGGCCTGACATCAGAGAACCTCCCAGACTCCACGGCGGGATGAAAGGGAAAGGTTATCACAGCCACGCAGTGGGGCAGTCAATAGAACATAGGTCGATAAAAACGACAACTCATGCTATCATAGCAAACATATAAAGCACACACCACTCATGCAAACACCCAATATATGGATGGTAGCTAAGTAAGTCCTACGGACTTACCTCAACCTTGTACAAACTCAACCACGATTACCTCTA
Source organism: Fagopyrum homotropicum (assembly GCA_033239125.1). Taxonomy (NCBI): domain Eukaryota; kingdom Viridiplantae; phylum Streptophyta; class Magnoliopsida; order Caryophyllales; family Polygonaceae; genus Fagopyrum; species Fagopyrum homotropicum. The sequence goes on from BSWB01000001.1 coordinate 12,269,210, forward strand.
CACTGGAGGGATAACACAACCTATAAATAAGGTATAAAGAGATGTCACATCTCTTATCAAGCAAAGGGTCACACCTAGACCCAAAGGGATCCATAGGGATCATATACATCCTATAACCTCGAATAATATGCTAAACCTTAAAGCCACATCAGGGCATATATCCAACTCATGATACCATCATCAAACTAAAATCCCATAATTACTAGAATAATGTAACTAGCATAATGGAAATTCCAATTATCCATTTTAACCAACTTAAGGTTAATTTATACTAACCCGCAATACGGAAAACGAATAAATTCATACCTTATTCGTTACTAACCCGATATACGAACCGGAAGAAGATCCAGACTCCTAGCGATACGGGGAGTAAGAGCGCGGTATGAAACCTTACATTGGATGACTTGCGGTGGTCGTCGGTGCTCCGATAGCGGTAAACGGAAGCTTTACTAGAAAGCTAACAAACGGGAAATAACTTGGTACCACGTTGAAGAGAATAAGATAAGGGACTCGTTGGTACAAGAGGAATTGAAATTGGATCGAAGACAAGTGAGTTATGAAAGGTTGAAGATGGATCGGTGTGCACGCCTTCACTCTCCCCTTACCTTGTATCAGTCGAATGAAATGAAAATGAAGATAACTCTCAGCCGCCCTTGTTTTGTTCCAATACATTTGCAATTCAGCCTCAAGATATGCCGACCTTCTCATACATATATACATATAATATTATTTAATATGTGAAACTAAAATTAAAAGTATACAGCAGGCCAGCCGCATTCTCATTCTTCTTCAACATTTCCATATGTAAAATTATTAATTCTTCTTCAACATTTCCATATGTAAAAATATTATATAATAATATGTAATATCATATGCTTGCACGCCTCTTCTCATTTCTTATACATATATATTTATATTATATAATCTTTTATATAATATTAAATATAAAGTTTATTCAAATTATTTACTTGAAACGCGGTTATATTTTTCGCTCTCCAAACTTTATGAAACTGAAATATAAAATGCGAAATATTATCGGGATAATTATTTCATAACTTTCTCGGAAAATGGGTATTCCTAAGCTGTCTTTCTTAGCCGTTAAGAAACGAAATAGCGACTCTTTTGGCCGTTATGCCTCTCCATGTTATTTCATATCTAAGACATATCCGATGTCCTGATCATTTCTCTCAACTGCATTTTTATTAATTGGAGCTCCCAAATGCTCCAAATAACACCGGAGGGTAAAAATAATTACCCGGGGGAAAAAGTAAAAATTTCCCCAAACGTCCAAAATTACGCTAGGAACATAACGGTGGGACTCTTACTCATCACTTGCGAAATATTCGCAAGTTATATGTCAATTACTATCAACGATTAAGTTAATCAACATTAATTAGAATTCGGAAATCCTAACTATTACACAACCCTCCTCCTATGAGTCCCCTTGGCCTCGCTACTGAGTTCCTCCTCCAGGTGCTCGACTGCACTGTCGTCTAGACTCCAAACGGATGCACGTCTCATCGAAGTACTCGGCTCCTATCTGCTATGGATCTTAATTGGGGTAAGCAACCTGCCTAGTTCACGTCTCTCTCCCTATGCGTCTAACCTAACCAACGCTTCCCTAATCTGTTGCAGCCTTCCTGTGACGTACAACCCTTCTGTTGTTCCAACCGAGTCCCTCTTCGAGGAGAGTAACCGCAGGTCCTGCCTCCACGGTTGTAGGTGAGTGTTTACAACTTCCATCCTTGTACCATAGCACTGTGTAGAATGTTTGCAATTGGTTGCTGAGTAGGATAGAGCGTAGATAGGCGAGAAAACAAGAAGAGCTAAGGACGTGGAGGAAGAGAGATTTAATAGTAAATAAGTTAATAAGCAAGCAATTTTGGGCTCTGTAGGTTTCGAACTGAGGACCTCTAAGTAGAAATAAGGGAGATATATGATGACAAGAGGAATCGAAGTTTAGACCTCTTGCACACCTTAAATTTCAGCCTTGGTCTGCTGACTTTAGGATCTAGTTTCGATACCTTAAATCGAGAATCCACCGTTGAATTTTTGATATGTTTTAGATAAAAATATGTAGTTTACGGTATTAAAATTTGGGAGAAAGTTAACGGTCGGATTAGATTTTATAAGATCCCAAAGTAGAGTACTTGGGCTGTTTTTTTTTACAGCAAGGGAAAATTGACTAAGTATAGAATCGTTGGATGTTGTCTCCAACTTTAGAGACTTGTGTAAGAGTTCTAGTTAAGTAGTTTTGATAAATATTTTCTTTTATGAATATATAACATATCATAGGTGGCCTAGAAAAATTTCGGAAATTTTCATATCCTTAGTCGAACCTCATATTTTAACCAAAGTCGAACCTTAACGACTTTGGGTAAAATTAGAATGTTGAGTAACTCTTATAAATACTTACCAAACTTTCCAATGAGAACTAGATTGTGGACTTAGGTCCTAGAGGAGAATATTAGAACTAAATGATAGACTTTTTGGATTTTCGGCACTAAGGGTAAAATGGTCTTTTACCGTAAGAGAGCTTTTTCCGTAATCCCTTCGCATGAGGTTGGACATCTGGATGTGTTTTTGATCCACATGCCTTATTTGATAGGCGTTTGAGTTACCACGAGTACGGACCGATTTGAGACCTGTTAGAGTGTGATTTGACTCAGGTAAGTCCTTGCGACTTACTTAGCTGGTTTCTGGATATTAGTTGGGTGATGATGGTTGTGTGTGTGCAATGTGTGTTATAATAAAAATAACTTGTTAGGACGACCGTGGTTATTATGTGTTAAGGTCCAAGTGTATGTATAACGGGCCGTGACATCACTGCCCAACTCTGCCAGGAGACTGGGAGGTTCTCTATACCCACACCATCAAGGTACACGGTGAGATGCATCGGATCCACTCCTGATGGGTACACGGGGGCGGAGGCGAGGTTTGGGAATCCCTCGTGTCACAAAATAAGTATCATTAGAGTGAATGACTTAAATGAAGATAATAAATGGATTGTTTGAAAGCATGATGAGTGTTTATTATTTTATGTGTGTGTGCTATTATTATTCTTCTAATGTTTAGATAACTAGCTAATGGTTGTTCTGTTGTGTTTTTAGATTTACCACAGGTTAGAGCAGCAGCTGAGTGATCCGGAAGTAGTGGTCAGCCGGGTCTCCGTACTCCTTAGAGTGGGGTTGGGTGTTTGTTTCTCGTTTCTTTCTTCGTACTATGACAGTTAGACTTTTAAGTTGTTTAAGTACTGTGGGCTGTTAGATGTTGTTGCATCCATCTCTTTAAAATAATATTTTATAAATTTCGATTTTCCTTATTTGTGTCTTGTTGCAAGATCCTAGTAATATTGTTGTCAAACTGAGGTCGGGACCCATTGTGAGGTCCTAACCAGTAATGCTCCGAGTTTTGAGAATTCGGGGTGTTACATTTTCCCAATCCAGATCTCTGGATTGGGAATCGGAGGCTTCTCCTCCCGCCCCTTTCAATGTCGTATGCGGTGTCCCCTACCCTGCTCTACCTATCGCCACCATCGTCTCCATCAGGCGCGGCATTCCGTTGCTCATGCGCCGTAAGAAGGTCAAGACTTTTGATGTCGTGTGCAACCAAGATATGCATTTCTGTAGGTAAGCTCCTCTCTTTGTGACGCCCGGATATTTGGTTGAACAAGTAGAAGCCTCACTTTTGTTTTTTCTTCATTCTTTAATCTCTTTTTTCATCAATTCATGTGAAGCCGATGGATCTGTTGATTCTTGAGCTTGAAGGTGGTTGTTTGAGTGTGTTTGCCAAAGCCAAGAGCCCCAAATCTCAACGCTCAACACTTCTTTTAGGGGTTTCGCGATCCGCACCCGCAACTTAAGGTCACTTAGGATTTTGAGTTTTTAGATTCCCTGCAGATTTGTGTTCGTAGTAGATTTGGTTGTATTGATTGTAATATTCTTTTTTTGTTCCTTTACTTTTGCAAGCACTAAGTTTAGTTGGTGATGCTTGATTGATCAATACTAGAAGACATGTCCGCATCTTTTGATCGAATTGTTAGGACATGTGAGTGCTCATTTTAATTTTACCCCTTTCTCTTTGTATTGATTTGGAATTTTTTGAGGTGAGAATTTGGGGCTTGTCACATCTGTTGCTGAATTTCCTCTTCTCTATGTCGGGGGAACAGGGATTTTTACTTGAGTTTGTTAAACCAAATTATTTTCTGTTACATTGAGCAAAAAATGCATTGTGTTTTGGTTTCAGCTTCCCAAATGTCGTATACGAACTCGCACATTAGGTTTTCTTGACCAATAGGTCTTATCTTGATGGGGGAGATAAATAGTCTATGAATTGGTTGGCTCCTAGCTTTTTTTTTTCTTTTCACTTTCACCTCCCGAGGCTTTCTTTGGTGTGGTCGAGTACCTGAGTTTTCAACCAATGAAACAACTAACAAGCTGTCACTAGCAAGAACCTTGGAAGGGCATGCATAGGTAGTTGAGACCATTATTAGGTTAACTAATGCTATTTGATTGATAAATGAATTTGGAATTCACTATTCCAATGATTCTAATTGCATTCAGTGGCATATTATGCAACCTTTCGTAAGTATACCAAGTGTAATCAATGGCTTTTGCTTTTATACCTTCATTATTCCTCGATCGTTACAGCTTGTCGATGGTTCATTCTCCTCTTTTTCTTTTAATTTCATGTCATTTCCCAATTTCTGATGATTATCTTGTTAACATTTTCAGGTTTACTTTATGCATGTCTTCAGATTATTATGGAATGCTTCGTGATATCAGCTAGCTAATCGGTTTAATTGTAAATTTCATCTTACATATATATACAAACTTTCATGTTTTCTCCTTGAGTTGGTTATCTCCGTGTCTTGATTGCTCAAAATTGTACAAACATTTTGAAAATTCCTCCTCTTTCCCCTTCTTGGAATTTCACCATAAAGGCCCGCTTTTCTACTTTTGTTTCAGTTCTCTCTCTTAGGTTTGAGACCCAAAAATTCAAACTAGAGGAGAAATTGTGGGTTTCTCTCGATTGATTATTGATCTTTCATTTTTACCTATAGCTTGTGTGAAGGAAGTGGTTGAGGTTGCAGAAGATCAAGCTTTCAAAATACTTCCATGGGTTCCTTGCAAATGTAAACCTATTTTTGGCTATTTGTGGATGTGAAAGGAAGGAGTAATGGATGAGAGTAATGAAATCAATCTCAATGAATGCAAGGTTTGGAATTTTATTCAACCCCCCCCCTCCCTCTCTCTCTCTCTCTTCCCCACAAAGGCCCCATTACTTCTTGAAAAAAGATGATTTTGGTTCGTTTTTTGACATTTTTGTGTCTCAATAAGAAGGTTAATGTGAAAGATTTTGCATTTTTTGTTCCAATTTAAAAGTAATAGTATCAATAAAAAAATCTTGGAAACACAAACCTTGTTAATAGCGTTTACTCTTTCGACATAATCGACACATCCTCCAATCTTCTAAACCGGATCTACCGACACACCCCCGATAACGAATCCCAGTTAGGTCTAATAGAGCTCGATTTTTTCTCATCCAAACTGCTTGTTCTGATCTGATTCATTATATTTTTGCTTTGGTTAAGGGTTCATCTTGCATATCCTACTTTTTAGCTATATGTTCCTTGTAAGTTGATATAAATCTATGCTTCATCCTATGAACTCTGGTGAAGGTAGGAGTTGGTCCTCCCGAGGGAGTTATTCGATATGGTTGCATGCTTTAGTTGCCCTCTGAAGAGTGAGTTTGTTGCATTATTAGGATTCATGCAGGATGGACTTTTTTTATAGTCTAGACATCATGTTTGTGATTCTTTTTTCCCACATTTTTCTTTGTTACTTGAGATCACTTCCTTGATGAAGGATTTTTAAATATCTGATCCGGGCAGTTTGTGTTGGGAAATCCGACCGCCTAGATTCAGATCGTGATTTTTATGTCATTTGTTATCTTTGTTGCTAAAAAATCATTGTTGTTGATCTTGATCATCCATTTATGCGATATATAAACATTAGTACTAATTAAAGATGAGCATTCTTTGAACTTGGATGATAGATAGTCGGCTAACTTATCCGACCCGATCCAGGTAATTTGTGTCAGATGTTTGTGTCTACTATGTTTGGATTTAAATTGTGATTTGTAGGAATATTTCAATTATTTATCAGATATATGTGATTGCTTACCCTTAATCGCTCATTTGTTGTTGTTCCTTGATCCTTGATCTTCCTTCTTGGTTTGAGCAACCAAGAAATCCTTCAATTGCTTCACGTCATTCTTCAAAGACGTGAGTTGATTGTTGTTGGGCGGAGCCTCTTGAAAGTTAAATCTTTTAACTCCACCTTCAGCTCCTTGGTGGGAGTATTTCTCCATATACAAAGCTTGCTTCTCTATAAAGTCCCAAGCTTCGTCAATCGCCATGTCCATAAATGTACCGGCGGATAGTAGTTGGAGGTTAAACTGGGTGCTTCCGTCCAGTCCCTCGAAGTATATCTCCAACAACTCTATCTTTGGAATCCCATGATGTGGGCAATCCAAAAGAATGTCTTTAAACCTCTCCCATGACTTGGACAATCTCTCCTTGTCCTTCATAATGAATGCATTAATCTTCCCTCTCATTTCAGCGGTCTTAGAGGGGGGAAAGAATTTAGTAAAGAATTATGTAGTCATCTTCTCCCAAGTACTGATTTTTCCTGGAGGAAGAGATTGATACCAAGTAAGAGCTCTATCTTTTAAAGAAAAGTAAAAAGGTCTTAGCTTGTAGTTGTTGTTTTCTATTCTTGAGGGTCTCAAGGTCTCCATCAAGATCTCATAGTTTTGTAGATGTTGATGCGGAGATTCCTTCTCTATCACTCTAAACTGGCATTGGCGAATCATGGAAAGAACTTGCGGTCGAAGTTCGTAGTCATGGTCCGCCGGATCTCCTAGGTTAACTCCAGGACGCCTCAGTTGTTGATTGGGGTCCATCCTTTGCCCTAGGGTTTGCGGGTTTCCTGCAAAAAGACCGCCTCGAACTGGCATCCGAGGTGGAAGTACATCGGCCGGGGCAACAGGTGCTGGGACCTGCCTCGTTCGAGGGTCTAGAACTGGATCCTGCATCGATCGAGGATCTGGGACTGGATCTTGCATCGGTCGAGGTAGATACAGGTCTCGTAAGGCTGTCATATCTGCTTCGATCGCTTCAGTCCTGGTGCGAGTTTCTTCTTTCTCCTGCCTCAGTTCTTCCCTGCTGAGGCGTAGTTGTTCTAACGCCTCCTTCAATTTGGCCTCAAGATCACGATCGTCTTGGTTGGCCATCTTCGCTTCTCTTAAGCGTCGTTTATATGTCTTATCTGGTTTGGGATCGTAAGGAACGATTTCCTTCCCAGCGCGGGTTCTTCGCATAAATCTAAGAAAAAGAACCTGCGAAAGTCACTCAAGTATAGTGGTTATTAGACACGGGGTCAAGTGCCCCAAAAGCAAACCGTAACCGGCTCGGTCTAGACCAAGTCCCCGGCAACGGCGCCAAAAACTTGTTCGCTCCAAACGGTGTGTGCAAGCTTTAAATTTATAACCCTAGATGAAAGCTTAAAACAAGGATGCGAACCCGCAGTGTACGGGTCAATCGTAGTAAAAAGCAAGGAATTCCAAGGGTCGATCACAGGGACTTAGTGAAACAAAGTCGGAATAGGTAAGCTTCGTAATTACTAACCACAAAAGTAATTAAAACAATCAAGGATGATAAAAAGTCAATAAAGGAAATATGCAATTCCAGGGATTAAAGCATCTAGTTGTGGTTTCAACTCAAGATCTAAAGATAAGCGGACAAAGCTGAGATTTTGCATAGGGAAGGTGTTACTAAAGAGGATTAGATCACCGGGTAAGTCTCACTAATCACTAATCCCAAACCGTAACTCCTATTACCGGGTAAGTCTCAAGGAATTAAGATAAAAAACTATAACCTCAAACTAACACACCACCTAAGGGAATATAATCAACCTTTACCGGGTAAGTCTCAGGCTACCTCACGAAGATGGGATGAAAGCACACTCAAACCCCAATAAAGGATAAACCTTTATTACCTACACTTATGATCTTAGGTAAACAAACAAATGAATTACCGGGTAAGTCTCATCCTAGGCTTGCATTGAACCAGGAAAGGTGTAATAAGAATAGGATTTGGCAAACTCTACCACTTAACTCTCAGTTTCGGATCAGATAAGTCACCTCGGTCAGCCAAATTCCACCCCGGCCGAGATGTTCATCGACTGAGCGAGATGCTTAGGGTTAAGGATAAAGACTCGAACTTTCAGGGTCCTACTGTGATTTAATATTATTCTATAATTGTTTTTCCCACAACCTTCAGCCAATCACCCTAGAATCACACAAAGAGATTAGCCACTCATCATCATGAAAGTATTAATCAAATATATGGGAAGAAAGAGAATAATTGAACTAGAAAACCTTAAGAGAAAGGCTTCAATAACTGAATCAATTATCAAAACAACCAGCGTTCCTTGGATTAAAATCCAACAAGACAATCGACAAAGAAGGGAATCTAAAGGAATCTTACAAAACCCTTCACAAAGCTATAAAAGCTATAGACTTTCTTCCTTCAACTTCAAAAAGGTTCTTCAAATCTCTCAACTGGAGTATGGCTGCAGCGGTGTATTCGGATGTATGCGGGATGTTCCGGGTGATAGCGGATGTCGAAGCACGATCGGATTTGTGGAAAATCCGACCCTTTTTATAGGAAAATTACCCTCCAAAGATAAGATATCTTAGAAAGATCTTTTCCCATAAAAATAGGTAAAATATATGGGCAAACTTATCTTCTTCCTTCCAGGAACCCAGCCCAAAAATATAAGATCCTCTTTCCAAAGATAAAAGATCTCAGCCAAGAATAAAATATTCTCGCCGTGTCCCAGGTGTTCGCCTCGGTCGAGTCGGCTCCTCTGGATCACCTCGGTCGAGGTGACTCTGTAGTCAACCGAGGTGAATCACAACTGAATGTGAAATCTCTCAAATCTGGTCTAAAGTGAATCTTTAATCCAATTCCATGATTCCTAGATTATTCCTTAAGCTCCTAAATGTAGCTCCAATGACTCCTTAGCTCCTTTTGCTCCTTTTTGATGCAAAACGTGCCATTTTACCTACGATTACAACAAAACTAGGTGTAGACCTCGATTCCCGCAAAGGTAGATGAAACGACATTGTAATCACATAATATATATACAAACATGCAGATTATTAAAGATAAAACGTCTAAACAGGCCCCAAAATATAGACAATAATTCATGCTATCAAGGGGCGGCTGTGACAGAGGCGCAGGGGCGGCTCTGTGCAGGCGCAGGGGCGGATCTTCCTCAAAAGCTACTGTCGGGCTTCTCTTTGACAGATCTCACAGCAGGGGCAATCAAAGCTCGAACCTTTGGTTCCAACACGTCAAGACTCAACTCCAGAGAGCCTGAGAACAACGAAGGGTCAACAATGGAACACTCCACAAGAATCAAGGCTCATGCTTGATCTTGGGAGAAGAAGGAAATAAAGGAACGAAAGGAATAAACCAAAACAAAAGGGAAGGTATGCATCGCTTAAAGGAACGTGAGGAAGAACTAGAAAAGATGCACTTACATGTTCAGCGGGATTGCAGGAAGCAAGGACGGCTGCAGCTCTCTGGGGTTTGAAGACGCATCTTTTGTCGCAAAATCGCCCCCGCGCCTGGACCTTCCTGCCCCCGCGGCTACAAGCCTTTGTCGCCCCCGCAACTTTGTCTGCCGCCCCTGCAGTTTCCTCTGCAGTGACTCCCGTCTTTGGTGAGTTGCTTCCTTCCTTGTTTTCTCGTTCTTTTTCCTTGAGTTGAGTGTTGATATTGTTCCTTGGGATACCTGTAAGACTAGGGATCGTGTCCCTAGCTTTTTGGAGATCTCTTAAAGATCGTTGAGACTAGAAGTTATAGACTTCTATCTTTCGGTTCGTTTCTGATTCGCTATGTCTTGTATGAGCAGACATTCATTTCTTCCTTCGGGAAACTGAGTTGTAGCTGACAAGATTATGACAAGGTCATGCATGGGCTTGACAAAGCCATGACATGTTTTGACAAGTTGTGACAAGCCTAGACAACAAACAAGCCCACTCCCTTCTTGGCCTATCTTTGTTGCAGCCCACACCACCTCAGCCCACTCCTCCTCCTTGCTTGCTGATGATGCAGTTCTGGACTATTGTGCGGCCCAGCCACAACTTCCCTTCCCATCAACTGCGTAGAGCAGTCTTTCCAGCCCAGCACAGACTCGCAGGCCACCCGGAAGCCCAACAACGAAGCTGGCCCAGCAGTGATCCTTCCTATCCATCGTGTGTGTATGCTGAGTTGGAGGACGGATTCACTTACCATAACGTCCCTGAAATCACGCTACCTTGCAGCCTCCACCTCCCCATCTTCACGTCTAGATGCAAGCCTGGATACAGCAGTTGAGATTCCGCCTAGAATGGTAAGTGTAGCAACCCTGATCCTCCTTCTTTCCCAACTGGATTGGCTCCTTCTCAGCCTGGCGGATGGGACCGTCTGTCCTCACTCTCACACTGCCGCAACCCTAGCCGACGACAGCAGCCTCCTCCAGTGTCAAGCGCAGAAGCAACGAGTAGCAACAGCAGCCTAGGGATGCATCTGCACGAGGACATCTCTCTACGACCCTTTCTGCACTCAGCAACGACGACCCCGGAGGAAGGCTTCGACATCAGCCCAGACCACTCCCTCCTGTGCAGCAGCGACGACCCAAGAGTAGGGTTCGACACCAGCCAGACCATTCCCTCCTGTGCAACAACAGGTGTGACAGCAACCTTGAACCATCGTCATTCTCCCGCTCGAGTCATGGAATCGGGTAAGCTTGATACCCTTCTCTTTCTTGCACTTCCGCCCATGTAATTCGTGCCTAATGAGTGCCCTTTTATGTCTCCTAAATCTACCCAGAACAGCCATAGAGAATCTGGTACAGATTCATGCTGTTTCTTCCGAGTTTCAAGAAGTGTTGAACAACCGACTTTGAGCCTAGATTTGGGTAAGTTAGACTCTTCCTTTGCTCCTGGTTTTTGGATATGTTGTTGTCGGTATTGCAGTGTAGAACATACTGAAATTTGAGCCTATTTTGAGTTATAGTTTAGGAGATATGAGCTTATCAAGTTGGCTTCTCATGCAGTTTTCTAAGTGTGCTGAGTTTGAGGAAATTTGCTTGAGATGCAGTTTTGTAGAATAAATTTGGAGGGGTTATTGACTTCTGTTAGACGTGAATTTCGGAAAAGTTATAGTTGATATAGTATAGTAGATCATACTAATATTTCAGAGGAATCCATGTTATGGTTTGAGAGATATGAGGTTTCAAAGTTCAGTTTTATAAATGTGCTGAGTTGAGAAAAACAGCATGGGATTCTGTTTTGTGAGATAGTTTAGAATAGGCTTTTGATCTCTGTTAGGCTTGAATTTTTGATATGATATATTTGACATCTTGTTGTAGATCATATTAAAATTTGGGAAGAATCGGAGTTACGGTTCGAGAGTTATTGTGTTTCAAACTTGACGTTTTTATATATGTGCTGAGTGTTGGGGAAAACAGCAAGTGATGCTGTTTTGTGAGATGATTTTGAATAAGCTCTTGATATCCTTTCCGGCTGAATTTTGGATATATTATAGGTAAGATTTTATAGTAGAACATATAAAAATTTGGGATAATTCCAGTGAGTGGTTTAGGAGTTATGATTTTTTTCAAAGTGTACTCAGATTTTGGCTAAGTATAGAATTTGTAAAGGGAGTAGTCAACTTTAGGAATTTTTATAAAACTGTTGAATGAACAGTTTGGAGAAATTCTTTCTCCTAAAGTTAGATAGGACATCATAGATAATCTAGGGTTTTAAGTCGGAATTTTTATAAGCGGTTACGAATTTTATATTTGGAATCGAAGTTAGACCTTTACGATTTCCCGGAAAATAGTAACATAGGAAAAATGTTAGCTTGGAACCAAACGAAGCTTTGGGAGTTAGAAATGATTTTAGAATCTCAAATAGGAGTTTAGACATGAATTTTAGAATTTTCGGGAATTTCGGGACCAAGGGTAAAACGGTCATTTTACCCTAAATTAATACTGCAACTAGTTATGTCTTAATATATTATTCTATTTTAGAAGTCTTAGACTTCTAACTACGTAGGAGTGTGCTAATGCATTTATCTCCTTTGACAGGCAACTGAGTTGCTACAGTTTACAGAGCGAGTTGGTTTACAGAGAGTCGAGCTTTATATCAGGTAAGTCCTTTGGGCTTACTTAGCTGACTTCTAAATATGAGTATAAATGATGATGGTGGTGTGTGATTGAAATGTTTATGGAGATAGGTTGTGATATATAATTACCGACCTATATTTTGGCCTAAGAGTAACGGGCGGTGGCATTCTGCTCAGTAGCTTGCGGGCGCTGGGGGTTTCTTTCGGGACTAGTCCATACGTGGTTTGTAGTGATGCTACCAGTGGAAGTCAGCTAGACCTACACCAGTTGGATAAGGAACGGAGGCGAGAACTAATAAAAATTCTCGTGCCACAATTTAAATTGAATAATGTGAATCACTTAAATAATAGATAATAAACGGTTGAGTGCCAGCATGATGTTTGTTTATTTTGTTTCTGCTTGTGTTTGTGCTGTTATCATTTTTGCTTATATTTGGATAGTTAGCTAACGGTTTATCCGTGTTGTAGATCTGTAGAGATAGACAGTTGCAGAGAGATCCGGAACGGATGGTCAGCCGGGTCCACGTACTCATTAGATGGGGACGGGGGAGTCTTTCATACGTCATGCATGTTATGTATCTTTATATATGTTTGTAAGGCTGTCACATGTGTACGTTTATACCATTAAAAATATTATGTTTTAGAAATTGTTTTAAATACATTTGTGCCTTGTTGTAAGATCCAAGTAATGTTGTTGTTAAACCAAGGTCGGGACCCATTGTGAGGTCCTAACCAGTAGCTCCCCGAGTTCCGAGAATTTGGGGTGTTACATTTACCTTCGAGTGAGGTAAGTCCTTTGGACTTACTTAGTTGCATTCCGTATATTGGTTTGACCGTGTTGATTGTGTTTGTTGTTTATTGTTATAACGGAAAACCGGATTCGGACGACCTCATACCTTAATTTTCCCAAGTGTATTATAATCGGGCGGTGACCACTTGTCCAGTTCAAAATGGGGAAACCAAACTAGAACCACCCTTAAAAAGTGCTCCGTCATCAAACCACCACCTTCATCCCATTTACGTTCAAAAAACATGAATGGGTCCCTACCTTTGAAATTTTTAATAACTTTATGTCTAAATCATGAACCAATTAAATAAATTAATATAAAATGGATCGAATCAGTTTTTTTTAAAAAAAACGGAATATTTTCAATGAGATAAAATTCAGTAATTTTTTTATTTTTTGAAATATTGTTTTCCATAATTTTGTAAATGAATTTTTTTTGAGAAATGATATTTTTTGGATTTTTTCCGAATTACTTTTTCTTGTTATTTATATAAAAAAAATTTAAAAATAGTTGAAAAGGAAAACAATTTTCTGTAATACAAATGTTTGTGAAAATTTTATTTTTTTAAAAATATTGAAATAAATCACTTGGGCCGTTTGGAATCTTTTTTTAAAAATCGATTCAAAAAAATGAAATAAAAAAATTCGAATTTATTTATATAAAAAAAAAGTTTAGGAAATATATCTACATATCTTAACTAAAGAAAGCGACACTAAAGTTGACGTAGTGCGATTTAGATTTTTCTCAAAATCTGTTTTCTACTAAATCACTAATTTAAGCCTTAAATTATTTTTACTAAATCTAATTTTAAAAAGATTTTAGTCCAATTATTTTTAACGTGATCTTGTACTTCAAGTCGAAATTTCAAAATTTTATAGTTAGAAGATGTATAGATTTTTCCAACTAGATCGTATTTTTTTAACGTGATCTTATTTTATTGTTAGAAGATAAGTAGTGGTAGATTTTATTTAGATCTTATTGGATCCTAAGATATATCTTTATATAATTTTAGCAATATCTTATCTTATCCAAGGATAAATCTTATAGTTAGAAGATAATTATTTCCAACCCAATATAAGGAGGATTTCAGCACCTAGGTTTACCCACCTCCATACACAAATTTCATTATTTTTGTTCATACAAAACGTTTTTTCTGACGCTGGGAGAGAGAGAGCTTGAATTGTTTTTAGTAGTTCCACTTTCTTTTACAAGTTGATATCTTCTTGTAACACCCCGAATCCGTGGGACTCGGGGCGCTACGGGTTGGGACCTCACAATGGGTCCCGACCCTTAGCCTGACAACAATTTCACCGGATCTTTCAACATGGCACAAATAAAGGCAAAACCGAAATACATTTTATGCAATGTAAGAAAACCCAAAAGAAAACAAACAACGGACTTCAGCCGATAAACAACATTAAAGACCAAAACGCCATACACGCGGCATACCAACATAATAAACAAAGAATAAAATACAACCCGACTCTAACCCAAACTCACTCCTAAAATGTACGGAACCCCGGCTGCCCACTCTTCCGGATCTCTCGGCCGCATTCCTAACCTGCAATGCAATCTACAACAATATCGGTATAAAACCGTTAGCTAGCATTCAAGGCATTAGAATCATGGTATTGGCACACACACACACACATAAGGCATCATAAACACACAACATGTTCCAAAATACACAATCCGATTTATTATCTTTTTATTATTAGGTCATATCCCGTTCTAATTCACTTCTTTTGTGACACGAGAATCTTAAAGATCTCGCCCTTGTCCCCTTTCACCATACGGGTTTGTACTTGATGCGGATCAGCATCACCCGATGGACTGGTCGCAAGGCACCTCCCAGTCATCCCCATTTTGGACCTGACATAGCGGTCACCGTCCGTTATCATACACTTGGGCCAAATATAAACATATAAAGTCGGTGGTCCTATTACCGGTTTAGATGTTATAACATAAGCAATAAACACGCACATAAACAATAAACACCCACCACCAAACACGCATTGAAACTAATACAGAGAATACGAGCTAAGTAAGTCCGAAGACTTACCTGTACCAGGTCAAGTTCAGTCAACGGTATTCTTTGACTCCATAGGAGTCTAATCTCAAATGCCTGATCATAACATGAAACTTGTATCAATAACAAAATATCTAATACCTTAGGAGTTTTCACTTCTAAGTTAACAACAATCATCTAAGGGGAAATACTAACTAGTCTACTCCTAACTAAATAACCAATAGTCTAAAATACATATCACTAGGACTTGCCAATATATATAATACTAACAACCTACTAGGTTAAACCTAAGGAAAGGAAAAACTCGTTCTAACCAAATGCTACAAACTCCGGTTATGACAGTAAGTGTACGAACATAAATTCTTATAATAGTGAAATAGCTTATCACATGTCCACGATCTAATACTACCAATGAAACTATCTCAGGTTCTTCATTTAACATATAAATTGTCATTATCCTTATGCGCATTCATCTACTCCTTCATAGTGTTCGTGTTTACGGCATTCATCTTGCATACAACCCATAAAAATCACCACCACTCATCCCATATATATCCATTCATACACACTTGGAGTTACCCACCTCTCAACTTCCAAAATATTCATCACCAGCTCATTCCACTCCTAGCCGTGACAACCACACAATATACAAACTTCGCAGCTTTCAATAATTAGATATTCTAATCTTGACAACACACAACAACAATTCTCAGCACACTTCTCACAAAACCGAATTTCATGATATACATAACCATTAACACTAATCACATAACATTTACAAAACCCTTAATCTCACACTTAGGATTAATGGATTGACATCTCACTTACACAAAAACCGGCCTAGTGCACGCAGGAAGAGAGGTGGTCGCGGACGAAGGCCGGCAGAACAGGCCCGATGTGGTGGCCGGTCTAGGGCGAGGAAGGAGGGGTACACTCCGGTTGTGGGTCTGTTGCGAGGGAGAAGGAGCCCGCTCTCTAACTGCTACAGAGATGGAGCCCGGCGACTCGACGGCTGTAACACCCCGAATCCGCGGGACTCGGGGCGCTACGGGTTGGGACCTCACAATGGGTCCCGACCCTTAGCTTGACAACAATTTCACCGGATCTTGCAACAAGGCACAAATAAAAGCCAAAACCGAAATACATTTTTATGCAATGAAAGGAAACCCGAAAGAAACAACAAAAGACTTCAGCCGATAAGAAACAACAAGGGTCAAATGCCACCACGGGATATACAATATACATGAATAATATACAACTCGACTCTAACAAAACCACTCCTAAAATGTACGGAACCCCGGCTGCCCACTCTTCCGGATCTCTCGGCCGCAATCCTAACCTGCAAGGCAATCTACAACAATCGGTATAAAACCGTTAGCTAATATTCGAAGCATTAGAATCAAGGTGAAAGGCACAAACACAAGTAAAACAACATAACACACAATGTACACCAAATCACACAAGTCCGGTTTATTATCTTTTTATTATTAAGTCGTATCCCGTTCTAATTCAACTTCTTTTGTGACACGAGAATCTCCCGAAACTCGCCTCGGTCCCCACTTACCGCATGGAACGGTGGATGCCTCCGACCGTCTAACCACACGGGCTAGTCGCCAAGAACCTCCTAACTCTACGCAAGAGCTAGACAAGTTGTCACCGCCCGTTATCATACACTTGGGCCAAATAATATATAAAGGTCGGTAATCCTAATTCCGGTTTTATAAGTTATAATGAAAGCGATAAAACACACACCACCAAACACGCATCGAATCTAATACATAGAATACGAGCTAAGTAAGTCCGGAGACTTACCTCGTCACCACACTCAACTCACAACACTCTCGCTTCCTTAGGGAAGAAGCCCATAACCTGCTCACAAGAAGATAACTATATCAACAACAACCCACTCACAATAGAAGTCTTAGACTTCTATGCAAATGATCTACGCAAGATCATTAGGCTCTCAATTCTAGGACCGCATCCTAGAATCCCTCGTGCTCACATCACACTCATAGAAGCTAGAAGTCCTAAGACTTCTAAACCCTATGATCTCGTAGGATCATAACCCCTAACACATTCTAGAATAAACATGCCTAGTGTCAACAATCTCAACGGTATCAACACTATGCTAGGATACGCATATTCTAGCCCATAATCTTAACAATCATATACTCCAATTCACAAACCTCACAAGCCTCACAAGATACATCAACACCTCAAGACATAAAACATTTCACAATCCCCAAACACTCACCTAAGGTCCATAACCACTACTTGGCATTCACTCTAAGTTATGCTAGATCCAACCTAACATGATACTACTACTATACATAACTAAGTGGAGAAAAAGAATACTCACACGACGTCAAAAGACGGAAGTCGATCTATAGATGTCGACTTGGACTCGTTAGGCCTTCATCGGGACGCTTCCAAACCTAATACCAAAACTAAGCAAGTTTAGCTCATACGCTAAACTTGAACGGAATATGTAACATAAATAAATCTAAGGAAAAATCCGTTTTCAAAAGCGAACATTAAAACTCGTTAAACCTTTTCGGAGCGAAAATATGAAATCAAACCACTTGGTCGTAAACCCGAAATTACAACTTGAACCATAAACTGAAGTTAAAATCCGTAGTTTATATTTTCCGGGCAATCTAAACAACATCATAAACCCGATGGTAAAATTCGTTCTCAAAGCCAAAGGTAAACAAAACCGTTCAACCATTTTCTGGGCAAAATATACAATCTTATACACATGGGTCATAATCCGCAATAAATCCAACAAAGGGCATAAGTGATAATTGTAAAACCCGGGTCACAAACTACAATATAAAATATTGGTCATTTTATGTAAATAAGAAATCTGGCCAAAAAAATGTAATTAAATTCAGTTAGGGCATAATTGCATAGATTCTAAAACTGGGCCAGAAACGTAAATATAAAACATGGGGCATATTTTGAAATTACGTACAAAAAGAGGGGTCCCGATTTAATAATTTATAAGGGTTTCTTAACCTTTTTCACTGGTGGGAGGAACGCAACAGCACAGGGGCAGCGCTGCTAGTCTACGGCGGAAGAGGTGAGGGCTCAGAGGAGAGGTAAGGGTGAGGCAGCAGGGCGGCTCTTCTCCACTGTGAAAAGCCCCTCCGATGGTTCCTGGGGTGGCTCCGGCGAGGCTAAATCCAAGAATCTGCACAGACGGCGAGTTACAGAGGAGTGCTCGAGGGGGGTGTGCAGGCTGTCCGATTCACAAAGGGGGCAGGAGTTGGTGATTGTGGCCGGCTACTCTTCTTCACAGTGGTGACAGGGTTCCGGCACGGCAAAGTGAAGGCAGGACAGCTGGGCTCCGGTGGTGTGGCGGGGCGAGGGCACTTCAGTCTCCGGCGCGGAAGAAAGTGATGTGGAGAGTCCCTGGCCTGCTTGCAATTGCTGCTTGCAATTAAGATAATGAAGAAGATGCAGAAGGTGCCTGCAGTTCCAATCCCTGGGTGAAGAGAGAGAAACAAATCAGGGCCTGCTCAGCAGCTACTGTGCATTCGAATGTCACAAGGGAGGGGAAGAGAGTTGCGAGATGGGGCAGAGGGTGAGGGCTTGCGTGAGGAGAAGAGAGATATGCACGGCAAAGGGTCCTTGTGCAGAGCTATCCAACAGCTCAGCAGTAGCGAGGTGACGGGTGAGAGAGGTGAGGAGAGTCACAGGTCGGGGAGAGAGAGGAAACAAAGAGAAGTAATAAAAATAATAATAAAATAAAAGAATAAGAAAGTAATAGAATGAACTCGTTCAAAATCATACGGAACCGGATTTCTGAATCGAAAAACTTCCCCGACTATTTCGAAAATAGTAATACGAATATACGCGAACGTATCAGTAATAAAAATATACTCGGAAATAAATACTTCACGTCGTAAAAATACTTTTAACAAAAATATTTATGCTAGTAGATATCGATGAAAGTCGGAAGGAATAAAAATCGCAAACGCGCCAAAATTTGGGTGTTACATTAGATCCCGCTAAAAACAAGTTTCGTCCCGAAACTTGCAATACGCCAAACTTCTCGGTTCCTAAGGCCGAGGTAAGAACTCTCGAACTAGGAAGGCTTAGTCCTTCTAATCTATATACACTAAAACTGCTCCAAATACCATCGCAATATAACTATAACCGGTCATAAAACCCATTCCCGCACGGGGCGCAAACAACATATAGTATCACACATATACACAACTAAGGGAAGAACTAGGTCCAACCCTTCGATCTATTAACGCTACTAGCTCAGCATAAAACTCAACTAAAGATACTACCCTCCGTCTTCCAGTTAGCCTCATCGGTTCCTCGTCTGTCTCTAGACCATCATGACTGACAACATGTCTCAAGTCATGTATATACTCTATCGACTGATACTCCAAAAACACCGGTGAACACCTTCTACACTGGGGGGCCCCCACCAACCGGTAACCCACTATCTCAACTCACTCTAAGATCTCAAAAAGGTCCGTTATATCGGAAATTCAACTTCCCTCTCGGGTCTTTCTCGAGGCAATATTTTCGTTATGTATATCTTTTATTGCCTCTAACAAAGGAGATCGGATTTCCAATTTCACCGTGGGTTGTGGTTCTTGTCAAACAGAACTTTGATGTTATGTTTTCTTAATACTTGTTGCGAGTTCCAAGTATTCGAGGAAGTACTTTACTTCACCCCGCTTCTACAACGAGACACGTATGCTATTGCCTTTACCTCGTTCCTCAATACTCAATCAGAACTTGTCTTGGAGACTCACTTGTCCTCTTCAAACCCATCATACCCCGAGGCAATTTCAAAATAATTGCCCAAAAACTCTCCTCTTAATTCTTACAACTCTTCTAAGACTTGTCTTGTTCAAAACCTTTTTGTCTTCCGGCGTAGGTTAGCCGTGGTTTGTCCGGAATGCCGTATTTGCAATATCCCAGACTCAAATTTTCAATTGGTGACAATCAGACCTTAAATCATTCTCATAAGAGACTACCGACCCTGGTAACCGATCGAGTAGATCATCCATTCGTTATAAGGACTACTTGTCCTTCACCATTATCTTGTTCAACTCACGTTTATCGATGTTCAAATTGAGAGAATTGTCGGTCTTTTTCACAAAAATTTTGGTGTTCTCATAACAACTTCAAATCAAGAGTTCGAGAAATAAATAAATATGAGATTCAAATCAAAAGTTCCAAGTAACATTTGGAGTTCCCCATAGCATTTCACTAATTCTAATGAAATATTATCAATAAGTTCTTGCATTTGCTCCTTCACTTGCTTTCACAACTCATGTCTCTGCACAAGTGTCATTCCATACGGCGCCTTAGATATCGGAATCGAGTCAAGTTTGACCTTAGTTGAAAAATCCTCATTCTGACGTGTTGGAATCTGTGATATCCCGGTTTTTGTCTTTCCTTCTTTCGTCCCATAGCATAAGACCGACATAACCTATTCTGAAAACTTGACAGGTGGTCATGACACTAATGATCTACCCCGATTTATTGGGGTGACGTTCTTTAAACATGTATATTGTTCCATCTGTAGCTACAATGTCGACCGTCCTCTTTCAAAGATCCATCATCTCCTGAACTCGAGGGACTTGCTCGAGTGTTATGACTCTTGAAGCCTTAGTTAAGCAATATTTCAGTTTAATCCCCTTTTCACTTCGAAGGAATGTGATAATAGCATCTCTTGACCTCACGCATGTGTTCAGTTACAAAGGCCCTCACTACAAGAATTAATCATACCTTAAAACAAATCGACATAACTTCTTTGCTTTTTCTGACATCCATAAATATGGGAGGAGCTCTTCGTCTTCTACATAAGCTTTCACCATAGACATACTTTCTTCAAGTAGGTGTAGAAATTTATACTTCGTTTTCTTATGTAACGTCAAACCGATCGTAGAGGCTCTAACCTCAACCTTTCATGTACTCCTTATGCATCTCATATTGATATCAAACTTCAAAACCTCAGTCTTCTCTTACTCTCGTTGGCCACCTTATGTACCTCTTGATATCCATGAACAGCTTCACAACCGTACTTGTATGCCTTCAGGAAAAATTTCTAACCATAATCACAAAAAGATCCACTCATTACTCCACCAATCACTAATATCGTGATTTCAAGCTTGTTGCGTTGCCATAATCTAGATTCCTCATTTCACGTCATAGCCACTATGGCTTCGCCATGCGAATCACAAAAACCTAGACTGAGCTTTTGCTCGCGAAAACATGACATCCATAACCTTAGAAAAACCATGTCATATCTCCCCTTATATTTCCCCCCCTTTACGCACTATAACCATAGAAGACTAACCTTTCTCTTTGTTCTTCTAGATCCCTTCACCCTGATCCGTGTTGTTCCTCCATATGACAACCCCATGACCTAAGAAGGTCGCACCAGATCGTTACAATCCCTTTACATGATACATTATCATCACTTGTTAGAATCGATAAGATGTTGCTCGATTAAAACGTTTATGCTTCCGTTAATAAACCTCCTAGTACTGACATTCAACCACCACGAACCAGTTCTTGTTTCCCTTTCTTCATGATCTCACATCCTGGGTTCTTCTCTCCTACAATCACTAGTATACAACCCGCACCTGTGCACCCTTGGTGGTCACCGATTAACTCTTTGATGACCCTTTCCAAGATAAACGGCTTACCCTCCTACCGCACTTCCATGTTACCATATTCTTGAAGGATACCCTCTCGGGGTACTTTGTCTTAAACTTCACTAGCTCATTTTACACTACTTCTAACTTCGTTAGCTCTTATTAAGCTCCCTCTCCCTTCTACTTCCGTAAGATAACTATACCTCCCTAACTCTTTCGTGTCATAAGACCTAACTTCATAGGTTTGACTGTTCTTCATAATATCTTGTAAGTGCATCTTCCCCACACCTCTATCTTTAATAACCAATCTCTCTTCTCTTGGTTGGTAACTTGAGTCTTTCAATCCAAACTCCTTGTTTTATCTTTCATCTTCTGAAGATCATCATCCTCACACCCTTCCTCCTTCTTAGCGTTGCTCAGTCTCATCTCAATGACTGAAAATGATTGACTTCACTAGGTAATTCTACTATGTGAACTTTCACCATGTGATTCTCATCGTAACCCTCGTATTTTTGACTCTTCACTTCTTGGTACCTCGCAAGTTTAACTTACGGTATTTTAACTCCTTCCCACATGTTTCGTTCACTTCACTCGTCTTAACTCCGATGCTTAGAAACGTCTAAGAAAAGCTTTGCATCTTAATGGAACACCACCTTAAGCTTGCTAGAACGTACTCATCTCCTCCTCGATTTACATCTTTAGTTGTCCATGCTTCTTCTCGAAGAATTTAAGTTCGTTCCCTCCCTTGGTCTCGTCGTCGTTCGATCATGACCTCTTTAGAACCGCTTCTACACTTTCATGTTGCTCCCCTTTCTTGTATGGCTTCCATCTTGATTCCTCTTAAGTTTTCTCGAGTTTTCTTTTACTTGGTTGTCCTTCGTTACATCATCTCTACTCCTCTTTTTCGACATCCTCTTAAAGGAGTAAAAGAACTCCAAGGTGTTCGCCCGAATGTTGCTCTCAACTTGATACTCGAGCATATTCGTCCTCGTATGTACACTATCCTATGTCAAACAACGTCGTCCAAGGGCGATGATATCATACAATCATCTTTTCTATCAGGTCCCAATACTCCCTATGCTACTACTATATATATAATAAGAATACGTATCCATAACTATATAAGTCCTAAGTCCATATTACTACTAATATCACGCATTCGGCATTCCATTACAACAATACAAGGTCCAAAACATATAATCATTCACATATACAACTATACACATAGATCATGTTCATCATGCAACTACAATCCACATACAATAATAGTCCAAAAACATCCTAAGCCCACGATAGATATCTACATATATACATACATATACTAAAAATCCAATAAACTATGCTGCCGAGATCCGCGGAAGGAGTGGTGGTCCGTACATTCTACCCCGACTCATGCATGTGATTTTGAAAACGAAAACTCAGAACCCGCGGGGTTCTGTTTATTCCTTATTCGGCCTTTAGAAGATTACGAGTGCCATTGTTGTCAACCTAGGGCTCTGATACCACTTTTGTAACACCCCGAATCCGCGGGACTCGGGGCGCTACGGGTTGGGACCTCACAATGGGTCCCGACCCTTAGCTTGACAACAATTTCACCGGATCTTGCAACATGGCACAAATAAAAGCCAAAACCGAAATACATTTTTATGCAATGAAAGGAAACCCGAAAGAAACAACAAAAGACTTCAGCCGATAAGAAACAACAAGGGTCAAATGCCACCACGGGATATACAATATACATGAATAATATACAACTCGACTCTAACAAAACCCACTCCTAAAATGTACGGAACCCCGGCTGCCCACTCTTCCGGATCTCTCGGCCGCAATCCTAACCTGCAAGGCAATCTACAACAATCGGTATAAAACCGTTAGCTAATATTCGAAGCATTAGAATCAAGGTGAAAGGCACAAACACAAGTAAAACAACATAACACACAATGTACACCAAATCACACAAGTCCGGTTTATTATCTTTTTATTATTAAGTCGTATCCCGTTCTAATTCAACTTCTTTTGTGACACGAGAATCTCCCGAAACTCGCCTCGGTCCCCACTTACCGCATGGAACGGTGGATGCCTCCGACCGTCTAACCACACGGGCTAGTCGCCAAGAACCTCCTAACTCTACGCAAGAGCTAGACAAGTTGTCACCGCCCGTTATCATACACTTGGGCCAAATAATATATAAAGGTCGGTAATCCTAATTCCGGTTTTATAAGTTATAATGAAAGCGATAAAACACACACCACCAAACACGCATCGAATCTAATACATAGAATACGAGCTAAGTAAGTCCGGAGACTTACCTCGTCACCACACTCAACTCACAACACTCTCGCTTCCTTAGGGAAGAAGCCCATAACCTGCTCACAAGAAGATAACTATATCAACAACAACCCACTCACAATAGAAGTCTTAGACTTCTATGCAAATGATCTACGCAAGATCATTAGGCTCTCAATTCTAGGACCGCATCCTAGAATCCCTCGTGCTCACATCACACTCATAGAAGCTAGAAGTCCTAAGACTTCTAAACCCTATGATCTCGTAGGATCATAACCCCTAACACATTCTAGAATAAACATGCCTAGTGTCAACAATCTCAACGGTATCAACACTATGCTAGGATACGCATATTCTAGCCCATAATCTTAACAATCATATACTCCAATTCACAAACCTCACAAGCCTCACAAGATACATCAACACCTCAAGACATAAAACATTTCACAATCCCCAAACACTCACCTAAGGTCCATAACCACTACTTGGCATTCACTCTAAGTTATGCTAGATCAAACCTAACATGATACTACTACTATACATAACTAAGTGGAGAAAAAGAATACTCACACGACGTCAAAAGACGGAAGTCGATCTATAGATGTCGACTTGGACTCGTTAGGCCTTCATCGGGACGCTTCCAAACCTAATACCAAAACTAAGCAAGTTTAGCTCATACGCTAAACTTGAACGGAATATGTAACATAAATAAATCTAAGGAAAAATCCGTTTTCAAAAGCGAACATTAAAACTCGTTAAACCTTTTCGGAGCGAAAATATGAAATCAAACCACTTGGTCGTAAACCCGAAATTACAACTTGAACCATAAACTGAAGTTAAAATCCGTAGTTTATATTTTCCGGGCAATCTAAACAACATCATAAACCCGATGGTAAAA
Source organism: Fagopyrum homotropicum (assembly GCA_033239125.1). Classification (NCBI taxonomy): domain Eukaryota; kingdom Viridiplantae; phylum Streptophyta; class Magnoliopsida; order Caryophyllales; family Polygonaceae; genus Fagopyrum; species Fagopyrum homotropicum. Next base: position 12,294,087 of record BSWB01000001.1, read on the forward strand.
TTCGTTCTCAAAGCCAAAGGTAAACAAAACCGTTCAACCATTTTCTGGGCAAAATATACAATCTTATACACATGGGTCATAATCCGCAATAAATCCAACAAAGGGCATAAGTGATAATTGTAAAACCCGGGTCACAAACTACAATATAAAATATTGGTCATTTTATGTAAATAAGAAATCTGGCCAAAAAAATGTAATTAAATTCAGTTAGGGCATAATTGCATAGATTCTAAAACTGGGCCAGAAACGTAAATATAAAACATGGGGCATATTTTGAAATTACGTACAAAAAGAGGGGTCCCGATTTAATAATTTATAAGGGTTTCTTAACCTTTTTCACTGGTGGGAGGAACGCAACAGCACAGGGGCGGCGCTGCTAGTCTACGGCGGAAGAGGTGAGGGCTCAGAGGAGAGGTAAGGGTGAGGCAGCAGGGCGGCTCTTCTCCACTGTGAAAAGCCCCTCCGATGGTTCCTGGGGTGGCTCCGGCGAGGCTAAATCCAAGAATCTGCACAGACGGCGAGTTACAGAGGAGTGCTCGAGGGGGGTGTGCAGGCTGTCCGATTCACAAAGGGGGCAGGAGTTGGTGATTGTGGCCGGCTACTCTTCTTCACAGTGGTGACAGGGTTCCGGCACGGCAAAGTGAAGGCAGGACAGCTGGGCTCTGGTGGTGTGGCGGGGCGAGGGCACTTCAGTCTCCGGCGCGGAAGAAAGTGATGTGGAGAGTCCCTGGCCTGCTTGCAATTGCTGCTTGCAATTAAGATAATGAAGAAGATGCAGAAGGTTCCTGCAGTTCCAATCCATGGGTGAAGAGAGAGAAACAAATCAGGGCCTGCTCAGCAGCTACTGTGCATTCGAATGTCACAAGGGAGGGGAAGAGAGTTGCGAGATGGGGCAGAGGGTGAGGGCTTGCATGAGGAGAAGAGAGATATGCACGGCAGAGGGTCCTTGTGCAGAGCTATCCAACAGCTCAGCAGTAGCGAGGTGACGGGTGAGAGAGGTGAGGAGAGTCACAGGTCGGGGAGAGAGAGGAAACAAAGAGAAGTAATAAAAATAATAATAAAATAAAAGAATAAGAAAGTAATAGAATGAACTCGTTCAAAATCATACGGAACCGGATTTCTGAATCGAAAAACTTCCCCGACTATTTCGAAAATAGTAATACGAATATACGCGAACGTATCAGTAATAAAAATATACTCGGAAATAAATACTTCACGTCGTAAAAATACTTTTAACAAAAATATTTATGCTAGTAGATATCGATGAAAGTCGGAAGGAATAAAAATCGCAAACGCGCCAAAATTTGGGTGTTACAACGGCGGCGCTCTGGGCATTCATCCTGGCTGGCAGTTCCGGCGGAAGACCGAGGAAGATGAAGCGGATCTCGGTGCGGGACTGGAACTGCGGCGTCTGGTGGTGCGGCGGTGCAAGCTGGCGGCCTTCAGCGACTGGGTTGTAGCTGTGGCGGCGGCATGGAACGTCCCCACTGGTGTTGACCTCGAGGAGGCGGCGGCGGCGGCGTCCAAAGCGGAACGGTGGCGGCTTTCCAGAGGGAAAGAAAGGGTAGGCGTGATGGTGGTTGAAAGAGAAGGAGACAGGGCGGTGGAGAGTTACCGCAGGCGGTGGAGGGTGGTCGAAGGCGGTGGCCGGCCAGGCGCAGCAACGTCATCTCCCAAAATGACGGTTGAAGAAGAAGGAAGAGGAGGTAGCAGATGTTGGTAAGGAATGAAGGAATGGGCGGCTGGCTTCAAATGAGGATAGAAGAGCTTGCCCTAACGTGTTCCATTATCTTGATGGGCTGGGCCTGACTCAATGGGCCCACTAGCCTATCATATTGATGGAATTTACGATATAAGTATCATCTAAGAGTCCAAACCGGTCGAACTAAACACGACGGGAATTCCGGATCGGAAGGTTTTTCGAACTTTTCCGAAAATAAATTACGGAAATAAATATATGGATAAAATAATAAATAAATAATAAAAAAAATCCCACACATGTGCTTTGCAATATAGAAACCATTCTCGTAAATCATTTACAGCATTAGCACGGGTAATAAAATATCGATGTATATATACTTGTAGAATTTAATTTCCGTAGTAAAAATATTTATGATATTAAAATATCGATAAGATCCGGATAAAAATAAATATTGCAAACTCGCCAAAATTTTTGGGCGTTACATCAGATCCCCCTAAAAGCAAGTTTCGTCCCGAAACTTGCCACACTACGCACTTCTCGGTCCCTAAGGCCGGGGTATGAACTATCAACTAAGAAGGCTGAAACATTCTAATCTATATACACAAACTACTCCAACCACCATCGCAATATATATAACCGGACATAAAACACATTCCCGCAGGGGCACAAAACCACATATAACATCACATAAATACACAACCCAACTAAGGGAAAAACTAGGTCTAATCCGTTGATTCTATCGATGCTACCAGTTTAGCGTAAATCTCAATCTAAGATACTATCTTTCGTCTTCCTATAAGCCTCATTAGTTCCTCGTCTGTCACTATATCATCATGACTGACCACACATCTCGAATCATGCATGTATTCTCTCGACTGATACACTTGAAACACCGGGTGAACACTCTCTACTCTTGGCGGCAACGCCAACTTATAAGACACTTTTCAACTCGCGCTAAGATCTCGAAAGATTGATATATCAGAACTCAACTTCCTTCTCGGGTCTTTCTCAATGTAGCATTTTCACTATTGTTCTCTTCAATAGTCTCAAACAAGAAAGATCGAACTTCCAATTTACACCGTTGACCTTGGTTCTTGTCAACCCAACTCTAATGTTATATTTCCGTCAATTCTTGAAGTAAGTCCTCAATAATGGAGAAAGTACTTCACTTCCCACTGATTCACTAACGAGACACGAATGATATTACTTTTACATTGCTCCTCAATACTCGATCAAGACCTTGTCTTGAAGAATCACTTGCACCCTTCAAACCCATAATACCTCAGGGTAAATTAAGACAGTTGCACCAATGAATCTCCTCTTAACTCTTAACAACCCCAAATGTCAATTTTTGTCCCACTCAAAACTTCCTTGTCGTTTGGAGTAGATTAGTCATAGATGGTATTACTTTGGAAAATCTCTCCACAAATCCGGTAATGACCAACATCCAAGAAATCTTGTAACTTCTCTCTCAAAGTGTCCACTTATTAAGGGTGTGGGTGATCACAATCACTTACCCCGAATGATACCACAAACATAAGGCCAACGCCTTTAACCAACTCTAACCATCACCTCTAGTGGGTATTCAGCCCTTGGTGAGCGAATATCTAACATGGTATACCCTTCATGTCCATACATGACTAACATGTAGTTCATAACATAAATACCGTCATCATCTTAAGAGCGTGCCCTAAGGCGGCTAACCATTGACTCTTCCTCGGTCATCCTTCTAAAACGCCCACAATTGCTTAACACACACGTGAAGCCATTCTTGTTACTTTACACGTATCCCAAGCTTCGCTTGGATGCACCCATAATGTCATACACCTCCATAACTCAACATATGTACCAAAGAAAACGGAAAGGAGGTTGCTCACCTCTTCCGCTTCTATTAAAGCTCCATGAATACATCTCGGTCCTTACGATCTATCGACTTCCTCCGCAAGGATAAAAGTGTCAAAACCATCCCACAACCCGGCGGTACGACCTATCAACTTATAAGCTGCATACGTCCTCCATATACCTTGGGGGTATTACCGAACTATCACCTCGTTTGTATCTGATCAACTGGATATTCTCAACACCGTCGCGTCTCTTAGGAGGTCGCCTTGGACGTCCCACCCCGTTTAGATAACTCTACTCATCCCGCATAACTTGTATTATCGTCGTCCCATGTCAACTTGTTCCTCCCAATTCTAAGGGTACCACAAACATCGTCAATTCGGAACATAAGAATCATTCGTGCGACTCATGCACCAATAACCGTCATTACTTAACATTAGATTACGGTCCACCTCTTACAACATCGCTTACTAGTCTGCAACATTTAGCATAAGCTTAGGATCCACCTTGGAACCACCCGAAACCACAAGCCGAACGTTATTACCACAACTCGATTTAGAAACCCGTTGGAAGCACTTCTATATACGCCAACTCAACAAACGCACTTGCAAGTCCACCAAGCTTCACTACAACTTGTAGTGACCATACCGGCCCGAAACGTCCTTTTTCTTATGTCCTTTACTTTCTCCGCCCAACTCGGGTGACATCCCGATTACAAATCGATCATATAACATAGTAATCACATGTACTGGTTCAACGAGTCGTCCACTAAGGGCGAAGGCATTTATCCTCATTGGTAGCCTTACACAATTTTCGATAGCCAAAGTGTTTTTTTTGTTTTTTTTTTCTTTTTTTTTTTTTGTTTTTTTTTTCCGCCTCGTACCTTTCCTCAAAACTCGTACCCGAGAGCCTTGAAGGGAAGGTTGGAAGAAATTCCCATTCAAACCACTAAAACCTCCAACTCGTAAATTCTCAAGTACCATTACCTTACGCTTAATGCTTATAATGTTAACATAACCTCATAGTTCCTTCGGGTGAGTCTACAAATTTGGAATCATACCTTGTTCGCGACACCTATCACTTGTTTCATAAGAACGAAACACAATGCATCTTCTTTACGTATATTCGCATTTGTGTAAAGCAACTGGGGAAGCTTCACCTGCCTTCGGGTCAAATAGATCATTTATCAAGCTCAAGCCTTACGGTTTTCAATCCGCGCCATCCCTCCATATGCCAATTAAAATGCCCAAGAAGGTCACAAAAAGGGTCATTACCATCCCTCACTAGGAGGTACTTTACAAACACTTGTCTTGAACTAATAATCATTTCTTGATTAGTACATTCATACTTCAGTTGACATACCCCCTTACCACTTACACCGAACCACCGGAAATCCTCAAAGCTCTCGTTACCCATCCTTCATGCCATAGACTTGTCTACTCTTCCCATCTAGGCCCATCAATAGACAACCCGCACATGGGCGTTCTTGGTTGTCACCGGTTAACTCATTGATGACCCTCTCCAAGATCAACGACTTACCATCCTAACACACTTTCATGTTACTATACTCCTGAAGGCTACCCTCCTTCGGGTACTTCACCTTAAACTATGTTAGTTATTTCCCCGTTCCATGCTTTCTTCCTCTTCCATAAGGCAATCATACTCTTGAATGTTATCCTCCTAGTGTATTCTACTTCAACTCTACTAACTCGACCAGCACTCTACGCTTCCTTCTTCTTTTGTAAGGTAACTCTACCACTCTCATAGGCTTAAGCACTGTTCCGTGATGTTTTGCAATGCACTTCTTCAATATTCTGACCTTAGTTAGCATCCACCCGTGTTCCGATTGGTTGGTATCGTAAGTCTTTCGATCAAGCTCCTTGTTTCCTCTTTCATCTTCTTGAGATCATCGTTTATACACCCTTCCTCCTTCTTGGCGTTTCTTAGCCTTATCATTATAACAGAAACCGGTCAACTCCAAGTGAATCCCTATCATGCCCTTCTTCTCATAACTCTTGTAATGTTGACGCTCCACTTATTGGTACCTTGTAAGTTTGATTTACGGTATCTTAAATTTTCTGCAAATGGTTCAATCACTTTCTCATCTCGACTCCCATGCTTAGAAGCGCCTAAGGGAACTTCCACATCTTAATGGAGTACCACCTTTAACCTTGCTAAGATGTACCCATCTCCTCCTCGATTCACACCTTTAGTTATCCACGCGTCTTCTTGAAAAACTTAAGTTCGTTCGTCTCGTCGTTGTTCGATTATGGCCTCTTTAGAACTGCTTCTACACTTTAATGTTGCTCCCCCTTTTTTTTTTTTTTTTTGTATTGCTCCTATCGTGATTTCTCTTAAGTCGTCCTGGATTTTCCTTCCACTTGTTTGTCCCTTGTCATGTCATCTCTACTCCTCCTCTTCGACATCCTCTTAAAGGATTCCGAGAACTTAAGGTGATCTTCAGAGCGTGATACTCAACTCGATACTTGAGCATATTCATCCTCGTATGTACACTATCCTAAGTCAAATGACGTCGTCCAAGGATGATGATATCATACTATCATCTTAGCTAAAAGGTCTCATAACTTCATATGCTACTATATATATAAGAATACTTATACATAACTATATAGGTCTTAAGTTCATATTACTACTAATATCACGCATTCGGCATTCCATTACAACAATACAAGGATTAAAACACATAATCGTTCACATAGACAACTATACACATAAATCATGTACATCATGCAAGTACAATCCAAATATGATAATAGTCCAAAAACATCCTAAGTCCACAATACATATCTACATATATACATATATATACTAAAAATCCAATAAACTAAGCTGCCGAGATCCGCGAAAGAAGTGGTGGTCCGTACATTCTACCCCGACTCATGCATGTGATTTTGAAAACGAAAACTCAGAACCCGCGGGGTTCTGTTTATTCCTTATTCGGCCTTTAGAAGATTGCGAGTGCCATTGTTGTCAACCTAGGGCTCTGATACCACTTTTGTAACACCCCGAATCCGTGGGACTCGGGGCGCTACGGGTTGGGACCTCACAATGGGTCCCGACCCTTAGCCTGACAACAATTTCACCGGATCTTTCAACATGGCACAAATAAAGGCAAAACCGAAATACATTTTATGCAATGTAAGAAAACCCAAAAGAAAACAAACAACGGACTTCAGCCGATAAACAACATTAAAGACCAAAACGCCATACACGCGGCATACCAACATAATAAACAAAGAATAAAATACAACCCGACTCTAACCCAAACTCACTCCTAAAATGTACGGAACCCCGGCTGCCCACTCTTCCGGATCTCTCGGCCGCATTCCTAACCTGCAATGCAATCTACAACAATATCGATATAAAACCGTTAGCTAGCATTCAAGGCATTAGAATCATGGTATTGGCACACACACACACATAAGGCATCATAAATACACAACATGTTCCAAAATACACAATCCGATTTATTATCTTTTTATTATTAGGTCATATCCCGTTCTAATTCACTTCTTTTGTGACACGAGAATCTTAAAGATCTCGCCCTTGTCCCCTTTCACCATACGGGTTTGTACTTGATGCGGATCAGCATCACCCGATGGACTGGTCGCAAGGCACCTCCCAGTCATCCCCATTTTGGACCGGACATAGCGGTCACCGCCCGTTATCATACACTTGGGCCAAATATAAACATATAAAGTCGGTGGTCCTATTACCGGTTTAGATGTTATAACATAAGCAATAAACACGCACATAAACAATAAACACCCACCACCAAACACGCATTGAAACTAATACAGAGAATACGAGCTAAGTAAGTCCGAAGACTTACCTGTACCAGGTCAAGTTCAGTCAACGGTATTCTTTGACTCCATAGGAGTCTAATCTCAAATGCCTGATCATAACATGAAACTTGTATCAATAACAAAATATCTAATACCTTAGGAGTTTTCACTTCTAAGTTAACAACAATCATCTAAGGGGAAATACTAACTAGTCTACTCCTAACTAAATAACCAATAGTCTAAAATACATATCACTAGGACTTGCCAATATATATAATACTAACAACCTACTAGGTTAAACCTAAGGAAAGGAAAAACTCGTTCTAACCAAATGCTACAAACTCCGGTTATGACAGCAAGTGTACGAACATAAATTCTTATAATAGTGAAATAGCTTATCACATGTCCACGATCTAATACTACCAATGAAACTATCTCAGGTTCTTCATTTAACATATAAATTGTCATTATCCTTATGCGCATTCATCTACTCCTTCATAGTGTTCGTGTTTACGGCATTCATCTTGCATACAACCCATAAAAATCACCACCACTCATCCCATATATATCCATTCATACACACTTGGAGTTACCCACCTCTCAACTTCCAAAATATTCATCACCAGCTCATTCCACTCCTAGCCGTGACAACCACACAATATACAAACTTCGCAGCTTTCAATAATTAGATATTCTAATCTTGACAACACACAACAACAATTCTCAGCACACTTCTCACAAAACCGAATTTCATGATATACATAACCATTAACACTAATCACATAACATTTACAAAACCCTTAATCTCACACTTAGGATTAATGGATTGACATCTCACTTACACAAAAACCGGCCTAGTGCACGCAGGAAGAGAGGTGGTCGCGGACGAAGGCCGGCAGAACAGGCCCGATATGGTGGCCGGTTGCAGCGAAGGTGAAGAAAAGATGCCCCCGGTGGCCGGTCTAGGGCGAGGAAGGAGGGGTACACTCCGGCTGTGGGTCTGTTGCGAGGGAGAAGGAGCCCGCTCTCTAACTGCTACAGAGATGGAGCCCGGCGACTCGACGGCGGCGCTCTGGGCATTCATCCTGGCTGGCAGTTCCGGCGGAAGACCGAGGAAGATGAAGCGGATCTCGGTGCGGGACTGGAACTGCGGCGTCTGGTGGTGCGGCGGTGCAAGCTGGCGGCCTTCAGCGACTGGGTTGTAGCTGTGGCGGCGGCATGGAACGTCCCCACTGGTGTTGACCTCGAGGAGGCGGCGGCGGCGGCGTCCAAAGCGGAACGGTGGCGGCTTTCCAGAGGGAAAGAAAGGGTAGGCGTGATGGTGGTTGAAAGAGAAGGAGACAGGGCGGTGGAGAGTTACCGCAGGCGGTGGAGGGTGGTCGAAGGCAGTGGCCGGCCAGGCGCAGCAACGTCATCTCCCAAAATGACGGTTGAAGAAGAAGGAAGAGGAGGTAGCAGATGTTGGTAAGGAATGAAGGAATGGGCGGCTGGCTTCAAATGAGGATAGAAGAGCTTGCCCTAACGTGTTCCATTATCTTGATGGGTTGGGCCTTACTCAATGGGCCCACTAGCCTATCATATTGATGGAATTTACGATATAAGTATCATCTAAGAGTCCAAACCGGTCGAACTAAACACGACGGGAATTCCGGATCGGAAGGTTTTTCGAACTTTTCCGAAAATAAATTACGGAAATAAATATATGGATAAAATAATAAATAAATAATAAAAAAAATCCCACACATGTGCTTTGCAATATAGAAACCATTCTCGTAAATCATTTACAGCATTAGCACGGGTAATAAAATATCGATGTATATATACTTGTAGAATTTAATTTCCGTAGTAAAAATATTTATGATATTAAAATATCGATAAGATCCGGATAAAAATAAATATTGCAAACTCGCCAAAATTTTTGGGCGTTACACTTCTCATCTGCATTCCGTCATCAAATCAATCCTTATACTAAGAATTGATAAGTGTCATCATTGTTGGTGTTGAAAGATCGGAACTCATCATTGGTTTATCCCGTATCAACTTGAAAATCTCACAAACCCAAAACCCTTAGTTATACCATTATCGTCGCGTATTACTTTAACTGATACTATCTTTCCACGAAGACTATAGTGCTTAAATAAGATTTTGTCATAATAATAGGGGGAGTTAGGTTCTTCATATACACATTTGAAGCTTTATATCTCTTCAAAGATTTTTATCAGCTCCCTTTTGCTTTTTAATATCTCTTTTCTTTGACTCAAGGTTTGAAGAGATATAAAGCTTCGAATATGTATGTGTAGCACCTTCACCCTTATGTTGATGACAAAATCTTAGGTGAGCACTTCAACCTATATGGAAAGATAAAATCAATGAAGGTGATACGTGACGATAATGGCTTAAGTAAGAATTTTGGTTCTATGAGATTCTCAAGTCCTTCTGAGGTAAGAGTAGCCTTACTTTCACTACAAGGTGAGTGAGTCAATCATGATTAACATCAATGTTAAAGAATGATACAAGAAGCACAAAAACACAATAAAATTAAACATTAATCATGTCAAAAATCATAATGGAACTACATTTTATAAATATACATAAATATTAATAGATTAGCTAATATAAAAAGTGTGGGAACGAAATTAAAAAAAATGATGTCAATAATTGATTAGTAGATATAAAAAGTGCATGAACGAAAGAAATAATGATGCACGGGACATGAACCAAAATTGAAGATGGAACAAAATGAAATGAATGAGATACGAACCAAAAAAATTGTTACCTATCTCAAAATTAAAGATGAATAAGATTTGATCTTGTATAAACAATAAGGCAACATTTTTTTGATTTTATGGTTAAGAATATATATAAATGTTGAAAATCAGTAGTATAAATGGAGCTTACTTGAGAAGAATCATCGTTTCTTTTTAATTCTCGGAATTGGAATTGAAAGTAAATGATGTGGCATAAATCTAAGTTGTGTAGATATTATCCATTTTAAGATTTACTATCAAACAAATTGGCACACACATACATAACTAAAGTAAGCGACACCAAAGCTCACGTGCGTTCTCGATTTTTCTCAAAATTTAATTTTTACTAAATCACTAACTAAGACTTCAAATCCTTTTTACGAAAGCTATTTTTAAAAAGATTTTAGTCCAATTAATATTTAAAGTGATCTTCTAGGTTTTAGTTAAAAAAATTAGTTTTTACTAAATCACTAACTAAGCCTTACAATCCTTGTTAATAATGATTTTTTATCTTTATGACTATATGTCTTAATTCATATTTTATTGTATGAAAGATGCGAGAGCTGCATATATAATTGGTTTTACCCTATTTGTTGTTCCAATTGTTAATCGCAAGATGCGAGAGCTACATGATTTGATATCTTTAATATTCTATAAGATCCGGGAGTTGTGCAAAATCTTTTCTTCATAACAAGAAGTATATGATATTTTGATTGGATTATTATCAATTGATATTTGATATTTTTTTGTGGTAATTTAGATTCTTGAATATTTTATTATCTTTGGAATCATAACTTGATATATTCAATATCCTTGATATGGATCAAGTAGTGAAATTCCTTTATTTCTCTCTTATTGCTACGATTTATATTTGTTACCTTCCTCTAACTAATCGGTCGATTTACCATAGTTGGTTGGCCGGTCTGTTTGTGTTTTCTTCCTTTGTGGTTTTTATTAATTGCTTGTAATGTTCCATCTTCTGACCTAATCGGTTGATTCATCTCTTTTGGTTCAATTTGTATTCTGTATGTTTATATTTGTTTTTACATTTATATCGAGGAAATTACCAAAATTTACCCGTTTATTAGGGTCATTTGCAACTAATCATCCATTAGTTAACTAATTGCCTAGAACCACCCTTAACAAGTGCTCCGTCATCAAACCACCACCCTCATCCCTTTTCCTTACTATACTAAATGTGGGAGTTCCCCAAATGAATAGGGAAATTCCCACATTGCCCTTACCGTTTGTTATTATTCTTTTCTGCCCTTATTTATTTTCGTAAATTCCTTTGTTGCCCTTATTTTGATGACTCATCTTTCCTCACTTCATGTGTCTTCTTCTCAAAGTCCCGTTGTGGCTTCTTCTCGAAGCCCCATTGTATCTTCTTCACAAAGCCCCGTTGTGGCTTCTTCTCGAAGCTCTATTGTATCTTCTTCTCAAAGCCCCGTTGTGGCGCCTTCTCGAACCCCATTGTGATTTATTGTGAAAGCACCGTTTTTTATATTCTGTCGGTTCCTATTTTTCATCTCCATCTCTATCAAACAATTTCTCTTCTTTTCTCTCCCCCAAATTTTCTGTAATACCCCGAAAATTTTATTCCGCATAATACCGGGTTAATCCGATTTCCGATCCCCTAACCTTTCTTCATTTTCAATAATGTAAAACAACATTAAACACTATCATTTTATGTGATCATAATTCACATAAAGTGATAAATATTGTACTTAACGTATATAGAATGATAGATTTGTAAACTGAATAATAATTTCCGTATGTTGAAAACCGAAGAATAATTCCGTACAATTTAACGACGCTTAATTTCAGCCATCTTTTAAATTGAGGAGCAGGCCCAACAGCTGGCCCAATTACCAGCCAGCCCACTATAACCTAAACCCTAATCAACTCCCTTAATCACGTTTAACCCTAATCTAATAGCCTAACCTAATCAAAACCGTAAAGAAGATCGCATCTTGCCTGCTCTCTCGCTGCACTCGACGCCAACCTGCTGCACGCCTCCAGTGGGAACCAAACACGGGCCGATCGACCGCTCATCCTGCCAACCACGCCTAGGGTAGAGATGCCGGACGCTGCACTCGACGCCAACCTGCTACACGCCTCCAGTGGGAACCAAATACGGGCCGATCGAACGCTCAGCCACTGTAGAAGAGGGTCGGCCCTCCAGTAGACTCCGAATGGCGATTAAACGGGCTTATCACCTTCGACCGATCTTCCTTCTTTGGCATAGCCGCTCCATCGTCTTCCTCTTCGAACTCTCAATAACACCTTACCTTCTGTAGTGCCGGACATGGCTCGTCCTTTACGAGACTGCAATCACGTTCGTCCTCCTCCTGCACAGCACCCGCTCTCCAGGCCGACGCAAAACACATCAACCCTCCTCCTATGAGTCCCCTTGGCCTCGCTACTGAGTTCCTCCTCCAGGCGCTCGACTGCACTGTCGTCTAGACTCCAAACGGCTGCACGTCTCATCGAAGTACTCGGCTCCTATCTGCTACGGATCTTAATTGGGGTAAGCAACCTGCCTAGTTCACGTCTCTCTCCCTATGCGTCTAACCTAACCAACGCTTCCCTAATCTGTTGCAGATGTAATACCCGGAAAATTTAATTTCCGTTTGATACCCGATCAAACCGGATTCCGATCCGCCAACCTTTATTCTTTTTAAATAAAATAAAACAATATTAAATTCTATCATTTTATGTGACCTTAATTCACCTAAAATGATAAATATGTAACCCGAATAGAATTTCGTATAATTTAAAACTCGAAGAGCGGTTCCGTACAAGTAACGACACATTTATCAGTCCATCTTTTAACTTGATGGGAGGCCCAACAAATCCGGCCCAATGACCCTTCTGCCGGCCCAAACACTAAACCCTCACCCTAATCCTTTTCCTTAATTATTTTAACCTAATCTAATGATGTAAACCTAATTAGCATCACGTACCTTACCTCTCCCACGTGACAAGAGCTGAGCTGGAGAGAAGATTCTTCCCGTAACTGCTCCCGTATTTACGCAGCATTCTCTTCCTCTCTCTCAAACAGCCTCACGTTACCTTTCTCCCGTCCACGTTCTTCATCCATCTCTCTTCCATCCTTCTCTTCGTGCAAAGGACTCCAAACAACCATCCGTGCCCGACAACTAGGAGTGACAAGCCAGCCGTGCGTCTCCCCTCAACAAACGACTGGGACATCTTCCCAGGGATCGTCACCAAGACACTGAACCCGGTGGATGTTGGTTTCCCCTCTCGCTTCACCGACGACAGTCACGAACGACACCGCCAGGGGCGATCGCTGCCTCCCGTACACTGCCGACGACAGCAGGCCCCTCCTCCTGCAGACAGACCCAGTTGCAGCCTCGCATATCTTCGAAGCCTTGCTCATTCGATCCGCCTAGGCCTGCTCGCAGTCAGCAGTGGCTTGAAGTTGCTCCTTCGATCTGCGTATGCCTACTCGCAGTCAACAGTGGCTTGAAGCTTGTGCCGTCAACGATCGCCATCGCCGAGCCATCCGTAGCAGTCGGAATCAAAACATGTCTATCAACGAAAGGCATAGCCGGAAATCTGCATTTCCGATCGACAACAACCTCCGTCCGTCCCTGCTGTGTGGAGTTAGCTGGTGTCTTCTTCCCTGCTGCGTGGGTGAGTAGCATCTGTTCTTGTCTTGAAGTTAGTAGAGTAGAGTAGAGTTGTTTTACAAAAAAATGCTGAGCAATATATTTGAGTTGTGTAGTCTTGGATTAGATCCTTTAGGGACGTTCTAGAGACTCTAATCTAGGACCATGTGGCTGCCTAGTTTGGGTGATTCTTTTGATGCTAGTAGGACTCGAAATTGGGATGTTTGGATATGGCACAACTCAGAATTTGTTGCTAAGGAGATTAGAAGTCTTGAACTGTTGCATACTTCTTTTAACGTTCCAGGACATACATTGTTAACTGTTGACTTTGGGGATTAATTTCAATGCGTTAAATCGATAATCCACCGTTCAATTTTTAATATGTTGTAGATTGAAATACATAGTTTACTGTGGTAAATTTTGAGAGAAAGTTAACGGTCGGATTGAGACTTACGAGGTCTTGAAGTAGGACAGTTGGGCTGTTTTTGCAAAAGAGGAAGAAAATTTGACTAAGTATAGAATTCTAGTTTTATTCCAACTTTAGAGAATTTTATGGGAGAGTTATGAGTAAGTATTTTTGAGAGATCTTTACCCCGATATTTAGTATGCATATCATAGAGGATCTAATATTTTATTTTGGAATTTTTATAACCTTATCCAAGCGGCGTTTATAAACCCAAAATCAGGCTTTAATGACTATGGTATAAATTAAGAATGTTCGATAACTCTTATAAAATCTTACTAAATCCTTACTAAACTTTTCAATGAGAACTAGATTATGGACAAAGGTTCTAAAAGAAAATATTAGAACTAAATGATAGACTTTGAGAATTTCGGCACTAAGGGTAAAATGGTCTTTTACCGTAAGAGAGCTTTTTCCGTAATTCCTTCGCAAGAGGTTGGACATCTGGATGTGATTTTGATCCACATGCCTTATTTGGCAGGCGTTTGAGTTACCACGGGTTCGGACCGAGTTGAGATTTGAGAAAGCGATTTTTGATCAAGGTAAGTCCTTGCGACTTACTTAGCTGGTTTCTGGATATTAGTTGGGTGATGATGGTTGTGTGTGCAATGTGTGTTATAATAAGAATAATAACTTGTTAGGACGACCGTGGTTATTATGTGTTAAGGCCCAAGTGTATGTATAACGGGCCGTGACATCACTGCCCAGCTCTGCCAGGAGACTGGGAGGTTCTCTATACCCAGACCATACAGGTACACGGTGAGATGCATCGGATCCACTCCTGATGGGTACACGGGGGCGGAGGCGAGGTTTGGGAATCCCTCGTGTCACAAAATAAGTATCATTAGAGTGAATGACTTAAATGAAGATAATAAATGGATTGTTTGAAAGCATGTTGAGTGTTTATCATTTTATGTGTGTGTGTTCTATTATTATTCTTCTAATGTTTAGATAACTAGCTAATGGTTGTTTTGTTATATTTTTTAGATTTACTGCAGGTTAGAGCATCAGCTGAGTGATCTGGAAGTAGTGGTCAGCCGGGTCTCCGTACTCCTTAGAATGGGGTTGGGATGTTTCCTGTGTTGTTCTTTCATCTTGTTAAGACAGTTGGTCTTTTTCGATGTCTAAGTACTATAGGCTGTTAGACGTTGTTGCATTCATTCCTATAAAAATACTATTTTATGAATTTCGGCTTTTCTTATTTGTGTCTTGTTGCAAGATCCTAGTAATATTGTTGTCAAACTAAGGTCGGGGCCCATTGTGAGGTCCTAACCAGTAATGTCCCGAGTTCTGAGAATTCGGGGTGTTACAACATGGTATCAGAGCTCTAGGTTGGCAACAATGGCACTTGAAATCTTTTGAAAGACCGAATAAGTAATTAAGCGGAACCCGAAAAGGGATCTAAGTTTTAAAAATGACTTTTGGTTTTCAAATGCATGCATAGTCTGGTTGGGGATAGAAAAGTACGGCTGACCACCACTACTACCGTGGATCTCAGTATGCTTAGTATGGACTTTAGGTTTTACTTTAGTTGGACTTATTAGCTTGATTATAAAGATATGTGATATAGATAAGTATATGCCGGAGATTAGTAGAAATTATAGTTATGTTATGTCCTTAACGAAGATCACATAATGAGTTTCTCACCCCATTGACACCTCTAAGTAGATTTTGAAGGGTGTCAACGTGAGGATTAGTATGCACCTCTTACGTGCATTAGGGTAGACGAACAGCGGACAACCCCTTAGAGCTTGTTGAGGAACGTCGAGACGGAAAAGTGAAGACTAAAAGACAACACCAACTACGATGACAAGAAGGGAATCCCGAGTCAACTCAATAGGATCAAATGAAGAGTATACATGAGAGTAGTTCCAGCAATGCATTGGATGACCGACAAGTATACAAAGTGGAAGAGGCAACCCATATGTTCTTTCAAGA
Source organism: Fagopyrum homotropicum (assembly GCA_033239125.1). Lineage (NCBI taxonomy): Eukaryota > Viridiplantae > Streptophyta > Magnoliopsida > Caryophyllales > Polygonaceae > Fagopyrum > Fagopyrum homotropicum. The sequence goes on from BSWB01000001.1 coordinate 12,310,220, forward strand.
TGGTGTAAAGCAACGTTACAAACAAAGGGGATGCCTTCAGAAACACAAATAGGCATGAAGGTCAATGTGAAATATAGTAGCGATCCAGACAAGAGACATTGAATCTAAACTTACTGACGGACCAGAAGGTAAAAGTTTGAGGCTAGAAGCAGAGCGGAATATGATCACTCTCGACAAGCTACTTGTCACCACAATCAAGATGGGAAACCAAGACAATCATAAGCGTAGGAGTCAAGATAAGATACATTGTCCATCCCGGTACGAAGAATTAAAGAGCCGCAAAAAGAAAGCTTACAGGTTGCTAGAAAGGGGAAGGCCGATTTCACCAACATAGAAATGGTGTGACCTCCTAGAACGTACAAGAATTACAATAAGGATCGGGATACAACAAAGACCGGATTTCTATAAAGGCAGAAGTATAAGCAGCACCCCAAGCAAGAAGGGTATAGGAGATTAGTCTTAGGGAAAGGAGGGTCTCTGATAACTTCTCACTCACGAAGGATTTAAGTTAATAACACTGGCGGGTCATAACTGAGAACCGCAAGTGGACAATAACTCGGGTAAAATGAATCATGGAGAAATGCGTACAAATTATCGTAGAAGAATTGATAAGTCCGTTGACGGGAGACGAAGATACAACTAGACTCGTAAGAGTATAGTACTCTTATAGGAGGGTAATGTGTAGAAGGAGCTAAAGGAAAATAAAAGGAAGAAATATATTTCCACCTTGTATATCAAACCTCAAAAGAGATAGAAGAAAAGTAAGTCTACGATCTTATAGAAGGTCAACTCCAGATTAGTTGGTAAAAACAGAAAATTTGCACGTGCTGGCTAACTAGTGATGGTTGGTTGACAGATAAGAAGAATAACCACAAGGTTATAAAGGAAATTTACTGACATGTGGTGAATTTCTTCCAGGGATCAACGACGACAATGGTGAAGTTAAATCAATACAAGTACTAGTAGCCTTGATGGTAACATTGAATGAGTCCAATATGGCAACTCTAATAAAGAAATTAAAGAGAAGCTCTTGACGGACGGTAAGGACCATTGATGATAGTAATGGTGTAAAGGGGATGTTTTGAGTAGATGCTTACTACTAACTAAAGAAAAATACATATCAAAGCTAGTATGTAGGGATCCCTGTAAGAAGAACTAGAAGAGTAAGAAGAAACAGATGATTGTGGACATGTCCTAGGTCTTGGCATTCCACACAAGATGGACTGATGGTACTCCTCCAAGAAAAAGTGAGGTCAAACTGTCTAGATTGACAGAGGAAGCCCTTGTGATTAAAGTTGTGGCACAAAATAATTGAAATGGTAGAGGCGGCACAAACACAGAGAGTATGACTTACAGTCTTGGTGAAATGTATGATCGAGTAGTGAGGTGATTGCAGATGGAACCTGCATGTTGGCTAGAACAGACATGAGAAGGAGTAGAGTTGAATGACTAAAGGTTTCTGAATAGACCCGATATTACCCCAATAAGATAATTACCGAAAGGTGTCTATATAAGAGTAATGAGAAATGGTGGTACACCGATGGAAATTCAAGCTCGACTGATGGCATAAGAGTTGATAAAAGTAATAAGACCAACCAACGTGGTCCGTAAGGCGTATACGAGGAAACACAAAGGGATTTAACTATCCTACTGGAAAAAAAAAATTTAAAGAAGGTAAAGCGACACGAGCATAAGGACAACGTAATAAATGCGAGTCAAGAACTTTGATTTTTTGAGAAAATCATATACAACTGAGGTTCTTATGCAAATGGCACCAATAAGGGTGTAATAAAAGTCATACATATCGGACCAATAACGCTAGTTGGATGAAGTGTAAACCAAAAGAATAACTTGACCAGTAAGAAAGAAAGTCATGTATCGAAAGGCGGGTCTTGCTAAATTGGGATGAAGTGTTGAGATGATGATGCCTTTGTAGAATCTATGCAAGAGTACAACGTCACTAAAGTTCCAAAATAAAATGGGTAGTAATGATCATCAAACAGTTAGAGACCGATGCGGAGAAGAAAAATGTATAAGATGAGTCACCTAGTAGAAGAATTCTCAAGACAAGCTTGAGAGACCAAGGGAGATAAAATGTCGACCCGGATATGAGGGTTTAAGGTGCATGGAAGGGATACCTACAATGGGGTATAGAAACAGAATGTAGACTTTACAAGTGTGGAGAGGTTTTGACCTCCTCAAAGATATAAGAATTTGGAAGAAATCGCAAAGTCGGTATCAAAGAGTTGAAGCCCTATAGCGGAAACAATAGAGTTTCATGAAGGCAATATTGCCGGTAACACCAGCGAAGGAATGTATATATGAGAACGTTCTTGGTGGTCTCGAAAGTTCAAGGTAACCCCAATTATCACGGGACCTAAGTCATCAACACCGACGGTCCATGCAAGGAGAACCTGCAAGGGGATGATAACTAAAGTCATCAGAACTACCAAGACACTTACCAGCTATCGTTGAAGACTTGGAATGACTATTTATGTTTAGATGAATGACACAGTCGGGCTCGAGAAGTAGAGTTAGCCTAAGAAGAGCAGAAGTGTGGAAGATAAAACGAATTAGTAAAGCATGAAAGGATTAATCGAGCAGATGATGCTCACCAAGAATTTAACGCCAGTATAGGTATGAGAAGAGTATGTCCGAGATTTTGAAGTAAGTCAATTATAGACTAACCGACGTCAACTGAGGATGTGTAAGTGTTGGTTGATATTGACGAGTAGGTACCATTAAGAAGAAACATTAGTGACTGTGGATTTAAGAGGTAACTTACCGATGCCTTGGAGGATTTCCCAAGTAGGCAACGACAACCTTATGGGATGATCTAATGATATGGAGAGAATCGAGTTAGAGGTTACTGACTGGTCGGTTAAAAATGGACTACGGTTGAGTAAGAGAGTAAAGGTATGTTTGAAGAGGATCTTGCTAAAATTAGAAGGGAAGTATAGGCGGGAGTTGGGTAAAATCATGTTGACCCTCAGAAAGACGCCATCGTAATTAATGAGTGTTACACCAGAGGCGTGGTAGGCCCATAACCCACAGATGAAGAAAATTAATGTTATGTTAACTATGATTTCAAGTTAAGGAATTAGAGATCTATATGAAAAGGTCCACTTGGGGTGTGATTTGTTTTGAGTTATATAAATTTGAAAGCCTGACAAGATGTGGTGAAAACCCATTAATTAAGTAACGATCCGATTAGGTCACATTGAGGAAATCGGGTCAAGCGGTTTGTATTACAAAGAACATTAGGCACTTAGTAAAGTGCCGACAGAAGTTTAAGATCATTATTTCATAATCGATAGTCGGGAACTTTCAAAAGGAAAAAGCAAGTGGGTCCAGTGGAAGGGAAAGTTTATGGGTTGGTAGAGTCGTCAAGAGAGCTGGAAGTAAGTTTAGAAAACCAAACCGTTGAGATAGTACCTACCGAATCCGAGACACGTCATTCGCTATGAAGATTAGAAAATTTAGCTGGTTCATACTTTTGTAGAGTTCCAGTGGTCTAGACGAGGAGCCGATGAGGCCACTTGGGAGATAGATGAGAGTATTAGACGTAATTACCCCGAGTTCTCTGCGGGGTTAGATGTTACTTCTTCATCTACGAGTTAGTACTCGGATGTTGTGTTGTTTGACCATTCATGTTTTTATCTTGGATTGAGTAATTATGTTTTATGTGATGTGTGTCTGTTTATGATGACTGAATAGTTGCATGTTAGAAAACGGGTTTTAATGAAACCAAGTTTACAAAGAAAGTCGAATGATTAGTTACATTATTCTAAGTTTCGGGACGAAACTTATTTTAAGGGGGCATTGATGTAATACCCGGAAAATTTAATTTCCGTTTGATACCCGATCAAACCGGATTCCGATCCGCCAACCTTTATTCTTTTTAAATAAAATAAAACAATATTAAATTCTATCAATTTTGTAATATCCTGAATTTTTATTCCGTTTATTTCTGTAACAAACCCGATCTCGATCAGTTGACCCATATCCGTCTACTTAGTTAGACACATTATTATAAAATTTATCATTTTATGTAGCTTCCCTTCACATAAAATGATAGGATCTTTATAAAATTTTATCATTTTATGTAGCTTACCTTCACATAAAATGATAGGATTATTATAACCAATCCTAAACTATAACATGATCCGTATCCGTCTATTCCGTAGCCTACCAGTTCCGATCCCTTGACTTCACATAAAATAATAAGTTTAGCCCAAACCCTAATTTAGAGTATGACTCGTCTTTGACAAGTCTGTGACGAAGTTGTGACAAGGTCTGGACAAGTCTGTGACGAAGCTGTGACAAGGCCAGACAAGTCTGTGACGAGTCTGTGACGAGTCTGTGACAAGGCCAGACAAGTCTGTGACGAGTCTGTGACAAGCCCAGCCGGCCACTGCTTGCCTTGTACAGCCCAGTCCGTGATCTCCTTTCAGCTTGCCAGCTTCAGCCCTCTGCGGCCCAGCTTGCCAACCTTCAGCCAGTTCAGCCCAGCAGCCCAGCCCACCTCCTTGCCAGCCACTCCCTTGACCGCACCAGCCCAATGAGGAGAAGCCCTTGGAGCAGCTTCAACGGCTGGATTAACCTTCCAGCTCCTCACATAACAGCTACGTAAATAAGGCAAGAGAATCGCTGCTGTAACAACCCTGATTTCACGCCAAAAGAAAGAAGAAGAATTGCAGTTTCACGCCCACGTTCAGCACTCTTCTGCACACCTTTCCTTCTGCAGCGGATTGCTTCTTCAATGCTACAGAACCGGCCATCTCCAGCATCTCCAGCCTCTTCAGCGCAGCAGCCAACAGCAGTAGTCTCTCAACGCAGAAACGTCTGATGCAGTCGGTCCTAGTCTGAAGGTCCAGCCCCTGTTGACAAGCCATAGAACCAGTGCAGTCATGTAAGCCATCTAACCCTTGTAACCCTTGCTACACTACACTTCAGTCCACCTTTTCCTTGCCTAACGTGTACCCGTTTCGTCTGTTAAACCTACTCAGAACAACCGTAGGAGAGCTGTACAGATTCTTGTGTTTTCCAGAATTTTCGGAAGTGTTGAGCAGTCAACTTCGGGTCCATTTTTGGGTATGTTAGACTCCTTCTCTTTGGCTGGTTTTTGGATATGTTGTTGTCGGTATTGCAGTGTAGAACATACTGAAATTTGAGCCTATTCTGAATTATAGTTTAGGAGATATGAGTTTATCAAGTTGGCTTCTCATGCAGTTTTCTAAATGTGCTGAGTTTATGGAAGTTTGCTTGAGATGCAGTTTTGTAGAATAAATTTGGAGGGGTTATTGACTTCTGTTAGACTTGAATTTCGGACACGTTATAGTTGATATAGTATAGTAGATCATACTAAAATTTCAGAGGAATCCATGTTACGGTTTGAGAGATATGGGATTTCAAAGTTCAGTTTTATATACGTGCTGAGTGTTGGGAAAAACAGCAAGTGATGCTGTTTTGTGAGATGATTTTGAATAAGCTCTTGATATCCGTTGGACTTGAATTTTGGATATGATATAGTTTAGATACTGTTGTAGAACATATTAAAATTTGAGAGGCATCCAGCGAGTGGTTTGGGATTTACGATTTTTCCAAGATTGAGTCGTAAGCAGTTTTTCTGTTGTGCTGAAATTCGGTTTTGGGAGATAGTTTTAAATAGGATTTTGATCTCCTTTGCAGCTAAATTTTGGATATATTATAGATAAGATTTTATAGTAGAACATATTAAAATTTGGGATAAATCCAGTGAGTGGTTTAGGAGTTATGATTTTTCAAAGTCTACTCAGATTTGGGCTAAGTATAGAATTTGTAAAGGGAGTAGTCAACTTTAGGAATTTTTATAAAACTGTTGAATGAACAGTTTGGAGAAATTCTTTCTCCTAAAGTTAGATAGAACCTCATAGATGATCTAGAGATTTAATTCGGAATTATTATAAGCTGTTAAGAATTTTATATTTAGAACCGAAGTTAGACCTTTACAATTCTTCCGGAAAATAGAAACATAGAAAAAAAATGTCAGTTGGAACCAAATAAAATTTTAGGAGTTAGAAAATAAATTTAGAACCTCAAATAGGAGATTAGACATGAATTCTAGATTTTTCGAGAATTTCGGGACCAAGGGTAAAATGGTCATTTTACCCTAAATTAACACTGTAACTAGTTATGTCTTAATACATCATTCGATCTTAGAAGTTTTGGACTTCTAACTACGTGAGAGTGTGCTAATACACTTATCGCCTTTGACAGGCAACTGAGTTGCTACAGTTTACAGAACGAGTGGTTTACAAAGAGTCGAGCTGTATATCAGGTAAGTCCTTTGGGCTTACTTAGCTGACTTCTAAATATGAGTATAAATGATGATGGTGGTGTGTGATTGAAATGTTAGAGAGATAGGTTGTGATATATAATTACCGACCTATATTTTGGCCTAAGAGTAACGGGCGGTGGCATTCTGCTCAGTAGCTCGCGGGGCGCTGGGGGTTTCTTTCGGGACTAGTCCATACGTGGTTTGTAGTGATGCTATCAATGGAAGTCAGCTAGACCTACACCAGTTGGATAAGGAACGGAGGCGAGAACTAATAATAATTCTCGTGCCACAACTTAAATTGAATAATGTGAATCACTTAAATAATAGATAATAAACGGTTGAGTGCCAGCATGATGTTTGTTTATTTTGTTTCTGCTTGTGTTTGTGCTGTTATCATTTTTGCTTATATTTGGATAGTTAGCTAACGGTTTATCCGTGTTGTAGACATGTAGCGATAGACAGTTGCAGAGAGATCCGGAACGGATGGTCAGCCGGGTCCACGTACTCATTAGATGGGGACGGGGGAGTCTTCCATACGTCATGCATGTTATGTATCTTTATATATGTTTGTAAGGCTGTCACATGTGTACGTTTATACCATTAAAAATATTATTTTTTTAGAAACTGTTTTAAATACATTTGTGCCTTGTTGTAAGATCCAAGTAATGTTGTTGTTAAACCAAGGTCGGGACCCATTGTGAGGTCCTAACCAGTAGCTCCCCGAGTTCCGAGAATTTGGGGTTTTACAACATGGTATCAGAGCTCTGGGTTGGCAACAATGGCACTTGAAATCTTCTGAAAGACCGAATGTATAAAATAACTAGAACCCGAAAGGGGTCTAAGATTTTCAAAACAGATTTCTGTTTTTACACACGTGCATAGTCGGGTTGTTGGGTTAGTAGTACGTCGGACCACCATCGTTCTCCGTGGATCTCTGCAGCTTGGAACGATAGGTGAGTTAGTATATAGACTTATATCGATAGGTTTTAGTGTATATTATATATATGTGTGTGTGTAGTATGCTAGTATCCTAAAGGATATCTTGTATTCTTTAGTTGTGATATCATGAAGCGATTAGCGCCTCATGATAAATCGGTAACGAGTTTGAAGAGTTTTCCACACAAGATAAGGGATTCAGACCAAGATTTAGTATGATACTCTGATGGACGTCCTGGTGACTTATAAATCATCCGAAGGACGGGTGGGCAAAGCAGTAAAGATGTTTAGAAAATTTTTACCGCCAATACAACCGGATGAGAAAGAAGTTCCCGAGTCAGCTTAGATAGAAGAAATTGAGAATCATGCAAGGGGCTTTGTCGTATGAAGTCGAGAGATGAATTAGAAGAACCATACAAGAGACGACGAGAGCGTAGAATGGAGATAAAAATGGAGAAACAAGAATCATATAGAACGGAGTACAACCAAGAATTTCGGTGTAAAGGACGTGACTATCAAGACGGACGCCGCCATAAGCAAGCATGGACATGAGAGTACAAAGAAGATAGAGTGTCGACCCAGTTGTGAGAAGTTAAAAGGTACAAAGATAAAGAGTGAGTTTGATGACGAGAAATAAATCCTGTAACCATGGAAGCATGTGGAGTCCTTCAAGGATATGAGAGTTTTGAATGAAAGTCCGACATAAGTATCCAAGAAACTAGAAGTCTAAAATTGAGACAACGAATTTTTATAAAGGCGACATGATCAAGACAAAACTAAACAAGGGGAAGAATGTGGAAAAGTGATTTGGTGGACTCAAGGGTCCGCAATAATTTCTCATTTACAAAGAGATTTAAGTTACCAACACTAACGGTTCATACCAGAGAACCGCAAACAGATGATGATTAAAGTAAGGAGAATCGCGAAGACACGCTTACAAGCTAATGTGGAAGACTTGATGAACTCATTGGCGACAGATGAATGCTAGGAGTAGACTCAGAAGAGTATAGTGACCTCATAAGAGAACAAGAGAAGTGCAGACTGTGGAAGAAATTAAAAGAGTATTAACAAAGAAACTAGAGGAGATAGATTTTGACCAAGTCTATCAAACTTCAAAAGAGATAGAAGAACAATAAGTCTGTGATCTTATGGAAGGTCAACTACATACCAGTCAGTAATAATTAAAACATAACACGTGCGGGTCAACCAGTGGTACTGGTTATCAGATAGGGAGGATAACTATAGAATGATGAAAGAATTTTATAGACGTCTAGAGGACCCTTCAAGAGATCAACAACGACAAATGTGAAGCTAAATCGATCCGCGTGCTAGCACCTTAATAATAACATGGAGTGAGTTCGAGAAAGGATCCCTAATTAAGAACTTAAGAAGAAAGACTAGACGGTCAGAAAGGACCCCCTTTATGTCATTGAAGACCAAGGGAAGCGTGTGAAGAATTTACTGCCTACTGGCTAGGAAAAGGGTGCATATCACAGTTAGTACAGATGGATTATAAAAGAAGAACTAGAGGAGTAAGGAGTATATGATTTTGATAAGGTTCTATGTCAATCAAGACAGAGTGTGTGTAGCATTCCCTACTAGATAAACAGCAAGTGGAAGGAAGTTAAGGTCATGAGAGTTTTGTAGACTTGATTACAAGCTATATTGGAAGACCTAGAAAAGACCATTGATGTCAGATGGACGACACAGTGAGACGCGAGAAATGGAGTTAGCTCACGGGGGAACTAGAAGTTTGTAATGTAGAATGAGCTAAAGGAGTATAAATTGATGAACTCGAGTAAGTAGTGCCCGCCAGGAAATTCAACGGCAAAAGAGGTATGAGAAAAGTAAGTCCCGGAAATGGAGATAAGTCAACTATTGACTGACCGACATCAACTGAGGACGTGCAAGAGTTATTTGGAGGATTGACGAACTATGTACAGTTAAGAAGAGATATCTGTGATTGAGGATTATTGAATTAACTATACCGATGCTTTGGAGGAGTTCCTCAAGTAGACAACGAAAATCTACTTAGACAACTAAAGGTATAGAGAGAATCGTGTTAGAGGTTACTTCTCGGTTGGTTAAGATCAAACTTCAGTCGAGTCAGGAAGTTTGGATCCGTGTTAGAAGAATTCCAAAAGTAAATGGAAGAGGTCGTCTTTCAACCGTTATCTTAGTCCCTTAAGGCAAGTAAGGAAGGTACTTGGTATTTCATCCGGATAAGACTTATGGGGTAATTGAGAGGGAGAGTTTTGGGTCCATCAATTTGGACTCACGGAAAATGTCCTTACGATTAGCGGGTGATAACATAATTATCAAAGTAGCGCAGCAAAAGCGTGATGAGTCCTAACCCACAGAACCGGAAACTCGAGAGTACAACAAATGACGTGTCGAGTCTAAGACGATGATAATTGGTGAAATGCGTTTCGTTTAGAAGGAACGTGAAATAGGCTACGTGGAGTGACAAAAATTTTTGTCGAGGAACTGTATCACCAACTAGATAGACGAGAAAGTATGTGCACGTAGAAATATAGAAAGAGAGTGGTACCCCATTATAGATCCAAGTGAAGCATGCCGACCTAGCCACATGTTGGAAGACCAGTAAATTTGGAATTTAATACCTAGCATGGTACTTTAGAACGAGTTTCTTGATAAAATGAGAAAGGAAGTAACGAAGTAATAAAGGTGTTGTGTAGGGCCTGCACTAACAAGCTCAAGGTGAGTAACTATCAAGTTGAATCGAAAGACAGATAAGAAAAGGAAGCTACGGGAGTGTACTTACAGACCGGTACTCGTACATATAGAAAACATAATCTCAAGAGTGGAGTATAAGAAGAATTTTATCTCAGAACGGAGTCGGGTTGCGTTTTAAGTAAGAGGGATATTATAGGACACAATGCAATGTTAACAACTATTGAGTAGTGTGAGCAAATGACGGTGATGTGAGATCACCTTGTATCTAATACCGTCATTCCGGACATATTGTATGTCACTCAAGACCTTGAAAAATACGTGAGAAGCCTAAGGTTGAGCTAACAATATATTAGATATCCATAAATATTATAAAATAATGCCAAGTGAATACAGATGATGACCACTAGATTGTGTCTCCACTACTAGACCGGAAAAGGGTAAAGGGATAATTCCTTACCTGAGGAATAAGATGACTGGGTCATATTAAAAGACAAGTGAGTCGTGATACAAAGAGCATTAGGCACTTGGCGAAGTGCTGGCGGAGGTCCAAGACCTTTGGCCTGAATGTGTAGTCAAATAAACATAACGAAGGGAAGAAAGTTGACTAGGTTATTTTCTGTACAGTCATCAAAGGACCTGGAGGTGAGTTGCAAAATGTGACCACTTGAAGCTGTAAAGCGGTTTATAAGTGATTGATGGACTAGTAATCCTCACCCTATTGGAGAGTGTAACCCTAGTTTTCTACGGATTCAGTAGAGGTATATTACGAGACAAAAGTTAGGACATCGGCTTAGAGAATCGGACAATGGATCCGGATGATACCGGTAAGATATCTAGTTACCACACTAGAACGTGGTAGTAGGCACTCGTGAGATCTGTACATGAAAAGATTTCAGAGTTAGTGGTTTTATAAAAAGCCGACGAGACTACCAAGTATACTATGGATAGTATGAGACATAACCTTTCAGAGACCTTTGTGGAGATAGTTGTAATCTAGGGAACGACGAGCTAGGGCTTGACCCTATATCTGTATTATGTTGTCTGACTGCTTGTTTAATTCATGCTTGAGTGCTTAGTCACGATGTGTGTTATTGATGACCTTGATATGCGGGATACGTATATGTAGAAACGATGACTCTTGTGCGATAACAAGTTGATACATTAGATTCGTACCTTGAGAGTTGACCTTCTGACTGGCGTACTTTAAGTTTCGGGGCGAAACTTATTCTAAGGGGGGATTGATGTAATACCCGGAAATATTTATTTAGGCTATTTCGGAAACAAATTAGAACTCGACAGTTGTGACCTCTTTCCTGCGCTCTAGTTCTTTTGCATGGACTGCGACATTACGAGTCTTCTTTTAAGTTTCGGGACGAAACTTCTTTTAAGGGGGTACTGATGTAATATCCGGAATTTTTATTCCGTTTATTTCTGTAACAAACCCGATCTCGATCAGTTGACACATATCCGTCTACTTAGTTAGACACATTATTATAAAATTTATCATTTTATGTAGCTTCCCTTCACATAAAATGATAGGATCTTTATAAAATTTTATCATTTTATGTAGCTTACCTTCACATAAAATGATAGGATTATTATAACCAATCCTAAACTATAACATGATCCGTATCCGTCTATTCCGTAGCCTACCAGTTCCGATCCCTTGACTTCACATAAAATAATAAGTTTAGCCCAAACCCTAATTTAGAGTATGACTCGTCTTTGACAAGTCTGTGACGAAGCTGTGACAAGGTCTGGACAAGTCTGTGACGAAGCTGTGACAAGGTCTGGACAAGTCTGTGACGAAGCTGTGACAAGGCCAGACAAGTCTGTGACGAGTCTGTGACGAGTCTGTGACAAGGCCAGACAAGTCTGTGACGAGTCTGTGACAAGCCCAGCCGGCCACTGCTTGCCTTGTACAGCCCAGTCCGTGATCTCCTTTCAGCTTGCCAGCTTCAGCCCTCTGCGGCCCAGCTTGCCAACCTTCAGCCAGTTCAGTCCAGCAGCCCAGCCCACCTCCTTGCCAGCCACTCCCTTGATCGCACCAACCCAATGAGGAGAAGCCCTTGGAGCAGCTTCAACGGCTGGATTAACCTTCCAGCTCCTCACGTAACAGCTACGTAAATAAGGCAAGAGAATCGCTGCTGTAACAACCCTGATTTCACGCCAAAAGAAAGAAGAAGAATTGCAGTTTCACGCCCACGTTCAGCACTCTTCTGCACACCTTTCCTTCTGCAGCGGATTGCTTCTTCAATGCTACAGAACCGGCCATCTCCAGCATCTCCAGCCTCTTCAGCGCAGCAGCCAACAGCAGTAGTCTCTCAACGCAGAAACGTCTGATGCAGTCAGTCCTAGTCTGAAGGTGCAGCCCCTGTTGACAAGCCATTGAACCAGTGCAGTCATGTAAGCCATCTAACCCTTGTAACCCTTGCTACACTACACTTCAGTCCACCTTTTCCTTGCCTAACGTGTACCCGTTTCGTCTGTTAAACCTACTCAGAACAACCGTAGGAGAGCTGTACAGATTCTTGTGTTTTCCAGAATTTTCGGAAGTGTTGAGCAGTCAACTTCGGGTCCATTTTTGGGTACGTTAGACTCCTCTTTGGCTGGTTTTTGGATATGTTGTTGTCGGTATTGCAGTGTAGAACATACTGAAATTTGAGCCTATTCTGAATTATAGTTTAGGAGATATGAGTTTATCAAGTTGGCTTCTCATGCAGTTTTCTAAATGTGCTGAGTTTGTGGAAGTTTGCTTGAGATGCAGTTTTGTAGAATAAATTTGGAGGGGTTATTGACTTCTGTTAGACTTGAATTTCGGACACGTTATAGTTGATATAGTATAGTAGATCATACAAAAATTTCAGAGGAATCCATGTTACGGTTTGAGAGATATGGGATTTCAAAGTTCAGTTTTATATACGTGCTGAGTGTTGGGAAAAACAGCAAGTGATGCTGTTTTGTGAGATGATTTTGAATAAGCTCTTGATATCCGTTGGACTTGAATTTTGGATATGATATAGTTTAGATACTGTTGTAGAACATATTAAAATTTGAGAGGCATCCAGCGAGTGGTTTGGGATTTACGATTTTTCCAAGATTGAGTCGTAAGCAGTTTTTCTGTTGTGCTGAAATTCGGTTTTGGGAGATAGTTTTAAATAGGATTTTGATCTCCTTTGCAGCTAAATTTTGGATATATTATAGATAAGATTTTATAGTAGAACATATTAAAATTTGGGATAAATCCAGTGAGTGGTTTAGGAGTTATGATTTTTCAAAGTCTACTCAGATTTGGGCTAAGTATAGAATTTGTAAAGGGAGTAGTCAACTTTAGGAATTTTTATAAAACTGTTGAATGAACAGTTTGGAGAAATTCTTTCTCCTAAAGTTAGATAGAACCTCATAGATGATCTAGAGATTTAATTCGGAATTATTATAAGCTGTTAAGAATTTTATATTTAGAACCGAAGTTAGACCTTTACAATTCTTCCGGAAAATAGAAACATAGAAAAAAAATGTCAGTTGGAACCAAATAAAATTTTAGGAGTTAGAAAATAAATTTAGAACCTCAAATAGGAGATTAGACATGAATTCTAGATTTTTCGAGAATTTCGGGACCAAGGGTAAAATGGTCATTTTACCCTAAATTAACACTGTAACTAGTTATGTCTTAATACATCATTCGATCTTAGAAGTTTTGGACTTCTAACTACGTGAGAGTGTGCTAATACACTTATCGCCTTTGACAGGCAACTGAGTTGCTACAGTTTACAGAACGAGTGTTTACAAAGAGTCGAGCTGTATATCAGGTAAGTCCTTTGGGCTTACTTAGCTGACTTCTAAATATGAGTATAAATGATGATGGTGGTGTGTGATTGAAATGTTAGAGAGATAGGTTGTGATATATAATTACCGACCTATATTTTGGCCTAAGAGTAACGGGCGGTGGCATTCTGCTCAGTAGCTCGCGGGGCGCTGGGGGTTTCTTTCGGGACTAGTCCATACGTGGTTTGTAGTGATGCTATCAATGGAAGTCAGCTAGACCTACACCAGTTGGATAAGGAACGGAGGCGAGAACTAATAATAATTCTCGTGCCACAACTTAAATTGAATAATGTGAATCACTTAAATAATAGATAATAAACGGTTGAGTGCCAGCATGATGTTTGTTTATTTTGTTTCTGCTTGTGTTTGTGTTTTTATCATTTTTGCTTATATTTGGATAGTTAGCTAACGGTTTATCCGTGTTGTAGACCTGTAGAGATAGACAGTTGCAGAGAGATCCGGAACGGATGGTCAGCCGGGTCCACGTACTCATTAGATGGGGACGGGGGAGTCTTCCATACGTCATGCATGTTATGTATCTTTATATATGTTTGTAAGGCTGTCACATGTGTACGTTTATACCATTAAAAATATTATGTTTTTAGAAACTGTTTTAAATACATTTGTGCCTTGTTGTAAGATCCAAGTAATGTTGTTGTTAAACCAAGGTCGGGACCCATTGTGAGGTCCTAACCAGTAGCTCCCCGAGTTCCGAGAATTTGGGGTGTTACAAATTTATGTGACCTTAATTCACCTAAAATGATAAATATGTAACCCGAATAGAATTTCGTATAATTTAAAACTCGAAGAGCGGTTCCGTACAAGTAACGACGCATTTATCAGTCCATCTTTTAACTTGATGGGTAGGCCCAACAAATCCGGCCCAATGACCCTTCTGCCGGCCCAAACACTAAACCCTCACCCTAATCCTTTTCCTTAATTATTTTAACCTAATCTAATGATGTAAACCTAATTAGCATCACGTACCTTACCTCTCCCACGTGACAAGAGCTGAGCTGGAGAGAAGATTCTTCCCGTAACTGCTCCCGTATTTACGCAGCATTCTCTTCCTCTCTCTCAAACAGCCTCACGTTACCTTTCTCCCGTCCACGTTCTTCATCCATCTCTCTTCCATCCTTCTCTTCGTGCAAAGGACTCCAAACAACCATCCGTGCCCGACAACTAGGAGTGACAAGCCAGCCGTGCGTCTCCCCTCAACAAACGACTGGGACATCTTCCCAGGGATCGTCACCAAGAGACTGAACCCGGTGGATGTTGGTTTCCCCTCTCGCTTCACCGACGACAGTCACGAACGACACCGCCAGGGGCGATCGCTGCCTCCCGTACACTGCCGACGACAGCAAGCCCCTCCTCCTGCAGACAGACCCAGTTGCAGCCTCGCATATCTTCGAAGCTTTGCTCATTCGATCCGCCTAGGCCTGCTCGCAGTCAGCAGTGGCTTGAAGTTGCTCCTTCGATCTGCGTATGCCTACTCGCAGTCAACAGTGGCTTGAAGCTTGTGCCGTCAACGATCGCCATCGCCGAGCCATCCGTAGCAGTCGGAATCAAAACATGTCTATCAACGAAGGGCATAGCCGGAAATCTGCATTTCCGATCGACAACAACCTCCGTCCGTCCCTGCTGTGTGGAGTTAGCTGGTGTCGTCTTCCCTGCTGCGTGGGTGAGTAGCATCTGTTCTTGTCTTGAAGTTAGTAGAGTAGAGTAGAGTTGTTTTACAAAAAAATGCTGAGCAATATATTTGAGTTGTGTAGTCTTGGATTAGATCCTTTAGGGACGTTCTAGAGACTCTAATCTAGGACCATGTGGCTGCCTGTAACACCCCAAATCCGCGGGACTCGGGGCGCTACGGGTTGGGACCTCACAATGGGTCCCGACCATTAGCTTGACAACAATTTCACCGGATCTTGCAACAAGGCACAAATATAGGCCAAAACCGAAATACATTTTATGCAATGTAAGAAAACCCAAAAGAAAACAAACAACGGACTTCAGCCGAAAACAACTACAAAGACCAAACGCCATACATGCGGCATACAATAATACAATATAAAAAAACTCCAAACGTGACTCCAAACAAAACCCTTCCTAAAATGTACGGGCCCCGGCTGCCCACCCTTCTCGATCTCTCGGAGCATGCCTAACCTGCAAGGCAAACTACAACATTCGGTATAAAACCGTTAGCTCACATTCGAAGCATTAGAATTAAAGGGAAAGGCATAAACACAATTAATTCAACATAGTCACACAACATACTCAAAGCACACAAATCCGGTTTATTATCTTTATTTATTAAGTCATATCCCGTTCTAGTTCAACTTCTTTTGTGACACGAGAATCCTCCGAAACTCGCCTCGGTCCCTTCTTCCGGCAATGGAACGGTCGAATGCCTCCGACCGTCTAACCAGCACGGGCCAGTCGCCGAGATCCCCCTAGCTCTCACGGGGAGCCAGGTAGTGATGTCACTGCCCGTTATCATACACTTGGGCCAAATAATATAAAGGTCGGTAATCCTATTTCCGGTTTAGTTGTTATAAACAGTAAAATAATAACACACACCACCCAACACACAATAATGCTAATACAAAGAATATGAGCTAAGTAAGTCCGGAGACTTACCTCGTCCCAAAGATAATCCCGCTATATCCCGCTCTCAGCTTCCCGCAGGAAGACACTCAATGCCTGTCAAAAGGCACACGATCAATAACTCTCTCATATGCTAGAAGTCCTTAGACTTCTAGTCCCAATGATCTCGCGAGATCATAAACCATAACCATGCTAGGATAACAACCTCCTAGTCCTCACGATCTCACAAGTTCATACAACCCCAACTTCGAGCGTAAAGATTCTCACAAGATCAAACCATATACTCGAATCCTTATTACAACCTCACTAGATCGCTATACCACCTCAAGCTTATAATCAACACCAAACCATCAAACAATATTAAATCCTCAAAACTCACCTAAGGTTCAAACCACTACTTGGTATTCACTCTAAGTTAAACTAGATCCAACCTAGCATGATACTAATACTAAACATAACTAAATCGAGTAAGATCATAAGCTCGGGGGAGAGGGTACTCACGTGACGTCAAAAGACAGAAGACGAACTTAGACTCGTTAGGCCTTTATCGGGGCGCTTCCGGACCTAAAATCAAAGCTACACAAATTTAGCTAATACGCTAAATTTGATCGTAATATATAAGATATATTATTTTAAGGTAAACTCATTTTCAAAAAGCAAATGCTAAAACCCGCAATTAAACCCTTGAGTCATAATCTCGATATTAACCAACGAGGGTATAAAATATAAGGAAAGTACCGCTTTTAAAATAAGGATAAAACTCGCAAAAACACTTTCCGGGACAAATAATACCATTCCAAAAATATGGGTCATAATACATAAATAAATATTGGGCCAAGTTCCATAAATAAACCAACAAGGACACAATACATAATATACATAAATATAAGATCCAACTCGTATATAAAATCCAAGGTTAAAACTCGTAAAAACATTTTATGGGCAACTCATGAAGTTCGATGAACTTTGGGATATATTCTGAAAATAAAATCTGGCCCAAATCTATAATTAATTCAAATTAGTAGGGCACAATCTACAAATTCCAAAAGAGTGGGTCAAATCTGCAATAAACACAAATCATGGGTACATTATGCAATTATACCAAAAATAGGGGGTCCCGAATGTAATATCCAAAGGGTTTCATTTGAGACCTTCCTCAGTTGGCGGCAGCCCTGGAAAGCTCGATCCGGCGGCGGCTGTTAGGGTACCGGCGAGCGAAGTGAGGAGGAGGCAGGTCACCCATTTCTCCGGCGTCGACGAGGGCTGCTGTTCCGACTTGGTGGAGGTAGAGAAGGAAGTTCCAGTGGCAAGCATAGGGGATCCGGCATGGAGGCGGCTGCAAAGCTCCGACAAGGCTCGAGCAGATAGGGCACGCGAGGGCCTCTCTGGTGGCTGCAAAGGTTCTCCGGTGGAGGCAGGGGAGCACCGGCGTGGCTAGAGGGGGAGCCGACGACGTGAAGGTGACGGAAGACGGATAGGGAAGATGAGGAAGGAGAGGCGGCGTGAGTTCAATCCGCTGGTGGCTCCGGTAGCTCGAGGCGGCTTCTCCTCCTCCTGGCGGTCCAGACGACAAGCTTCCGGATGCATCGAGGGGAGGGAGGTCGACGGTGGCAGCGGTTGGCTTCCATCTCCGGCGAGGACGATGAGTCGAGAGAGAGAATAGCTTGAGAGTTTGAGTGAGCCAGGGTAAAGTGCCAAAGAGAGATAGGTGATGTGAATGAATGAAAGGGTGAGGGGTCCGGTTTGTGGCTAACGAAGGGTCACTGCAGTAAGGGCTGCAGGCAATCATCACATCTGGGGAAGAGGTGAGCAGCTCACCAACCGAAGGATAGAGGGAAAAATAAGAACGAAAAAAGAGAAAGAAAAGAAATAAACTCGATTGAAACCCGATCCGAACGGAAGTTTCGGGTCGGAAACTTTCCGAACTTTTCCGTTAATTAATATATGGAAAAATAAATATGAAAATATAAAATATATAAATTTATAAACATATACATTGCGATGCTAAAACCATTCTCATAAATTTATTTTACGATATTATATATGAATATAAGTCCGGGTAACAAAATACATCGATGTATATAGATATATATATATATATACACATATATATACTTGTAGAATTTAATTTTCGACGTCAACATACTCGTAAAACTATTTAAGTTATTTTAAAATATCGATAAAATCCGAGAAAAATACCAAACGCAAATGCGCCAAAATTTGGGGCATTACATCAGACACCCCTAAAACAAGTTTCGTCTCGAAACTTGCCACATGCCGAACTTCTCGGTCCCTAAGGCCGAGGTATAAATTCCCAAACAAAGAAGGCTAGACCTTCTAATCTATATACACAAAATGCTCATACCACCACCAACACGGTATACATAGTTGGTCATAAAACACATTCACACACAAGGCACAAACTATACATAACTCAACCAAGGGTAGAACTAGGTCTAACTCGTCGATTCTATCGAAGCTACTAACTCGGCATAAAAACTCAACCAAAGACACTATACTTCGTCCTATTAGCCTCTTCAGTTCTTCGTCTGCGACTAAATCACCATAACTGACCACACGTCTCAAATCATTTATGTACCCTCTCGACTGATACATATGAAACACCGGGTGAACCCTCTCTACTCTTGGCGGCAACGCCAACTTATAAAACACTTCTCCCACTCGCTCTAAGATCTACCAAAAGGTCAATATATCATAACTTAACTTCCTTCTCGGTTTCGATGCAGCATCTCCATTATTTTCCTTTTGATTTCTCTATCAAAGAAGATCGAACTTCCAATTTTACACTGTTGGTTTTGGTTCTTGTCAAACCAAACTTTAATGTTCCATTTCATCAATTCTTGTTGCAAGCTCTAAGGAATGAAGGAATTACTTAACTTGACATTGCTTCGACTAACAAGACACGTATGCTATTACTTTACATCGTTCCTCAATACCCAATCAAGACCATGTCTTCGAGACTCACTTGTACACTTCAAACCCATCATACCTCAAGGCAATTTCAAAACGGTTGCACAAAAGAATCTTCTCTTAACTCTCAACAACTCTATTGTCAATCTCGTCCTACTCACTACTTCATTGTCATCCGGAGTAGGTTAGCCATAGGTGGTGTTACTTTGGAAAATCTCTCCACAAATCCGGTAATGACCAACACATCTAAGCAAACTTGTAACTTCTTCCCCATCCTTCGGGGTTTTCCATCCTGAGACAACTGTCATACAACTTCCCTCTTCTTCGAGAGTAGACCAAAATATCTTATACGGGGCATTAGTAAGCTCATATGGAATCACTACAACTCGTAGTGACCATGGTTTGTCCGAAATGCCATGATTGCAATATCCAGTCTCGAATTCTCAATTGGTAACATTCAGACCTTAAATCAATTTTAGAAGAGACTACTGACCCTTGTAACCAATCGAGTAGATCATCTATCTGTGGTGAGGGATACTCGTTCTTCATTGTTATCTTGTTCGGCTAACGGTAATTGATGTACAAGCGGAGATAATCGTCTCTTTTCGCAAACTGGTTTTCTCCATAACCACTTCAAATCAAGAATTTAAGATATATTCTAATATGAACTTCAAATCAAGAGTTCAAAATAGCATTCGGAGTTCTCCATAGTATTTCACTAAATCTAATGAACTCTTTTCAATAAGTTCTTACAATTGCTCCTTCTCTCGCTTCCACACTCATGTCTCTTCACAAGTGTCATTCTATACAGCGTCTTGGATATCTGAGGTGCGTCAAACTCAATCTTAGTGGCAAAATTCACGTTCCGATGTATTAAAATCTGTGATATCTCGATTTTTGTCCTTCCTTATTTCGTCTCATAACATAAGACCGACACAACCTTGTCTTAACACTTGACAGGTAGTCATGATATTAATGATCCACCCCGATCTGTTGGGGTGACGTCCTTTAAACACGTATATTGTTCCTTCTGTAGCTACCATGTTGACCGTCCTCTTTCAAAGATCATTCATATCCTACACTCGAGGGACTTGCTCGAGTCTCCTGACTCTTGAAGCCTTGGTTAAGCAATATTTCAACTTAATCCCCCCTCTCACTTCGAAGGAATGGATAATAATATTTCTTGATCTTGCACATATCTTCAGTCACTAAGGTCCTAACCACAAGACTTAATCATGCCTTATAACAAATTGATCTTATCTTCTTCGCTTCCTCTGGCATCTAAACATATTGAAGGAGTTCTTCGTATTCTACATAAGCTTGCATAATTCCTTCGAGTAGGTAAACGCTTACTTCATTACCTTATGTAACGTCAATCCGACCGTAGGGTTCTAACCTCAATCTTTCATGTACTTCTGATACATCTCGTGTATACTTTATAGCTTCAAAACTCCGGTCTTCTCTTACTCTTGTTGGTCACCTTATGCATCTCTTGGTATATTCATGAATAAATTCACAACCACACCAATATGCCCCGTGAAAAAGCTAAAAGAAAATTCCCCCTCCAAAATCACTGAAATATCCTACTAATTACTTCTCCAGTGCTAACATCATTAACTCTAATCTTGCGGCATTGACCTTATCTACGTCCTCCCTTTCATGCCATAACTACCGTGGTTCTTCCGTGTGAGTTTGAAACATCTGGCTCGGCTTTTGCTCACGAAAACATACCATCCATTTCATTAGAACGAACATACTATGCATCCTCTTATTATACTCCCGTCTACGCACCACAATAATGAAAACTTCACATTCCTCTTGATCTACTAGTTCTCTTTATCCTGGTCAAATCTTAAAACTTCTATTCCGGGTCGATTTCCCATATGCCGTTCTCATGACGTAAGAAGGTCGCAAAGGGTCATCTCCACCCTCCCCTAGGAGGTTGGTGACAGCTACTTGCTTGAACTCATTCAACATTATTTGGTTTATGAAAAATGCGCTTCCCTTGACGTACTTCCTTACCATTGACATTGATCCACCGCAAATTTTTGTCGTCCCTCTGAATGCCCATAATCTTGTTTACTCATCCCCTCTACACTCACCAATAGATAACTCGCACCTGTGCGTTCTTAGTTGTCACCGCTTAACTTGTATTTGGCCTTCTCCGGAGTCAACGACTTGTCATTCTACTACACTTTCATGTTACCTTCTCATGAAGGCTACCCTCCTCGGGGTACTTTACCTTAAACTCCGTTAGTTCTTTCCTCATTCCATACTTCCTCTTCTTTATAAGGTAACTATATATTCTTGGCCTTGTCGTTTCATATAACTCTCTTTCATAGACTTGACCATTCTTCCTTGATTTCTTCCAAGATCACCTTCCCAAATATAATAGCCTTAGATAGCGTCCGTTCGTGTTTCACTTGGTTGGTATCTTAAGTCTTTCGGTCAAAACTCCTTGTTTCGTCTTTCATCTTATTGGGATCATCATTTATGCACAATTCCTCATTTTCAGCGTTTGGTATCCTTATCGTCCTAACGGAAACCGGTCAACTCCACGTGAATCCCCACCATGCCCTTCTCCTCATAACTCTCGTAATGTTGAAACTTTACTTTTTGGTACCTCGTAAGCTTACAGTATCTTAAATCTTTAGCAAATGGTTCGATCACTCTTCTCGTCTTGACTCGAATGCTTTGGAGCGCTTAAAGAAATCTTCACATCCTTAGTTGTCCATGCATCTCATTGAAGACTTAATTTCGTTATCTCTATTGGTCTCGTCGTCGTACAATCGTGGTTTCTTTATAACCACTTATACACCTTAATGTTGCTCCCCTTTACTTGTATGCTCTCCATCTCGATTTCTCTTAAGTTTTCTTGAGTTTTCTTTTACTTGATTGTCCTTCGTTACGTTATCTCTACTCTTCCTCTTCGACATCCTTTTATAGGAATCCAAGACATGCCATGGTGTTCGCCAACGGGAAACACTCAACTCGATACTTGAGCGTACTCCTCTACATATGAATGCTATCTCAAGCCAATTACGTCGCCTTAAAGGTAATGATATCTTACTATCATATTTTATATTAGGTCTTGTACTATCTACTACTATATATAATAAGAATCCGCATAAACGACTATATAGGTCCTATGCCCATATCACTACTAATATAACACATCTAGAAATCCATTACAACAATACAAGGTCCAAAAGCTAATCAAATCCTATCATACAACATATATAAGCATATATCTATATAAGGTCATGCCACTAATATACATAACAAGTCCAAAGCATATTTTATAGTCCACATATATACTATGCATATAATCACGTCCATCATGCAACTATAATCCACATATACTACTATATATACATATATATACATATCAAAATCCAATAAACTAAGCTGCCGAGATCTGCGGAAGGAGTGGTGGTCCGTACATTCTACCCCGACTCATGCATGTGATTTTGAAAACGAAATCTCAGAACCCGTGGGGTTCTGTTTATTCCTTATTCGGCTTTGAGAAGATTGCGAGTGCCATTGTTGTCAACCTAGGGCTCTGATACCACTTTTGTAACACCCCAAATCCGCGGGACTCGGGGCGCTACGGGTTGGGACCTCACAATGGGTCCCGACCATTAGCTTGACAACAATTTCACCGGATCTTGCAACAAGGCACAAATATAGGCCAAAACCGAAATACATTTTATGCAATGTAAGAAAACCCAAAAGAAAACAAACAACGGACTTCAGCCGAAAACAACTACAAAGACCAAACGCCATACATGCGGCATACAATAATACAATATAAAAAAACTCCAAACGTGACTCCAAACAAAACCCTTCCTAAAATGTACGGGCCCCGGCTGCCCACCCTTCTGGATCTCTCGGAGCATGCCTAACCTGCAAGGCAAACTACAACATTCGGTATAAAACCGTTAGCTCACATTCGAAGCATTAGAATTAAAGGGAAAGGCATAAACACAATTAATTCAACATAGTCACACAACATACTCAAAGCACACAAATCCGGTTTATTATCTTTATTTATTAAGTCATATCCCGTTCTAGTTCAACTTCTTTTGTGACACGAGAATCCTCCGAAACTCGCCTCGGTCCCTTCTTCCGGCAATGGAACGGTCGAATGCCTCCGACCGTCTAACCAGCACGGGCCAGTCGCCGAGATCCCCCTAGCTCTCACGGGGAGCCAGGCAGTGATGTCATGCCCGTTATCATACACTTGGGCCAAATAATATAAAGGTCGGTAATCCTATTTCCGGTTTAGTTGTTATAAACAGTAAAATAATAACACACACCACCCAACACACAATAATGCTAATACAAAGAATATGAGCTAAGTAAGTCCGGAGACTTACCTCGTCCCAAAGATAATCCCGCTATATCCCGCTCTCAGCTTCCCGCAGGAAGACACTCAATGCCTGTCAAAAGGCACACGATCAATAACTCTCTCATATGCTAGAAGTCCTTAGACTTCTAGTCCCAATG
Organism: Fagopyrum homotropicum; assembly: GCA_033239125.1. NCBI lineage: Eukaryota > Viridiplantae > Streptophyta > Magnoliopsida > Caryophyllales > Polygonaceae > Fagopyrum > Fagopyrum homotropicum. Next base: position 12,334,041 of record BSWB01000001.1, read on the forward strand.
ATCTCGCGAGATCATAAACCATAACCATGCTAGGATAACAACCTCCTAGTCCTCACGATCTCACAAGTTCATACAACCCCAACTTCGAGCGTAAAGATTCTCACAAGATCAAACCATATACTCGAATCCTTATTACAACCTCACTAGATCGCTATACCACCTCAAGCTTATAATCAACACCAAACCATCAAACAATATTAAATCCTCAAAACTCACCTAAGGTTCAAACCACTACTTGGTATTCACTCTAAGTTAAACTAGATCCAACCTAGCATGATACTAATACTAAACATAACTAAATCGAGTAAGATCATAAGCTCGGGGGAGAGGGTACTCACGTGAGGTCAAAAGACAGAAGACGAACTTAGACTCGTTAGGCCTTTATCGGGGCGCTTCCGGACCTAAAATCAAAGCTACACAAATTTAGCTAATACGCTAAATTTGATCGTAATATATAAGATATATTATTTTAAGGTAAACTCATTTTCAAAAAGCAAATGCTAAAACCCGCAATTAAACCCTTGAGTCATAATCTCGATATTAACCAACGAGGGTATAAAATATAAGGAAAGTACCGCTTTTAAAATAAGGATAAAACTCGCAAAAACGCTTTCCGGGACAAATAATACCATTCCAAAAATATGGGTCATAATACATAATTAAATATTGGGCCAAGTTCCATAAATAAACCAACAAGGACACAATACATAATATACATAAATATAAGATCCAACTCGTATATAAAATCCAAGGTTAAAACTCGTAAAAACATTTTATGGGCAACTCATGAAGTTCGATAAACTTTGGGATATATTCTGAAAATAAAATCTGGCCCAAATCTATAATTAATTCAAATTAGTAGGGCACAATCTACAAATTCCAAAAGAGTGGGTCAAATCTGCAATAAACACAAATCATGGGTACATTATGCAATTATACCAAAAATAGGGGGTCCCGAATGTAATATCCAAAGGGTTTCATTTGAGACCTTCCTCAGTTGGCGGCAGCCCTGGAAAGCTCGATCCGGCGGCGGCTGTTAGGGTACCGGCGAGCGAAGTGAGGAGGAGGCAGGTCACCCATTTCTCCGGCGTCGACGAGGGCTGCTGTTCCGACTTGGTGGAGGTAGAGAAGGAAGTTCCAGTGGCAAGCATATGGGATCCGGCATGGAGGCGGCTGCAAAGCTCCGACAAGGCTCGAGCAGATAGGGCACGCGAGGGCCTCTCTGGTGGCTGCAAAGGTTCTCCGGTGGAGGCAGGGGAGCACCGGCGTGGCTAGAGGGGGAGCCGACGACGTGAAGGTGACGGAAGACGGATAGGGAAGATGAGGAAGGAGAGGCGGCGTGAGTTCAATCCGCTGGTGGCTCCGGTAGCTCGAGGCGGCTTCTCCTCCTCCTGGCGGTCCAGACGACAAGCTTCCGGATGCATCGAGGGGAGGGAGGTCGACGGTGGCAGCGGTTGGTTTCCATCTCCGGCGAGGACGATGAGTCGAGAGAGAGAATAGCTTGAGAGTTTGAGTGAGCCAGGGTAAAGTGCCAAAGAGAGATAGGTGATGTGAATGAATGAAAGGGTGAGGGGTCCGGTTTGTGGCTAACGAAGGGTCACTGCAGTAAGGGCTGCAGGCAATCATCACATCTGGGGAAGAGGTGAGCAGCTCACCAACCGAAGGATAGAGGGAAAAATAAGAACGAAAAAGAGAAAGAAAAGAAATAAACTCGATTGAAACCCGATCCGAACGGAAGTTTCGGGTCGGAAACTTTCCGAACTTTTCCGTTAATTAATATATGGAAAAATAAATATGAAAATATAAAATATATAAATTTATAAACATATACATTGCGATGCTAAAACCATTCTCATAAATTTATTTTACGATATTATATATGAATATAAGTCCGGGTAACAAAATACATCGATGTATATAGATATATATATATATATATATACACATATATATACTTGTAGAATTTAATTTTCGACGTCAACATACTCGTAAAACTATTTAAGTTATTTTAAAATATCGATAAAATCCGAGAAAAATACCAAACGCAAATGCGCCAAAATTTGGGGCATTACACTGCCTAGTTTGGGTGATTCTTTTGATGCTAGTATGACTCGAAATTGGGATGTTTGGATATGGCACAACTCAGAATTTGTTGCTAAGGAGATTAGAAGTCTTGAACTGTTGGATACTTCTTTTAACGTTCCAGGACATACATTGTTAACTGTTGACTTTGGGGATTAATTTCAATGCGTTAAATCGTTAATCCACCGTTCAATTTTTAATATGTTGTAGATTGAAATACATAGTTTACTGTGGTAAATTTTGAGAGAAAGTTAACGGTCGGATTGAGACTTACGAGGTCTTGAAGTAGGACAGTTGGGCTGTTTTTGCAAAAGAGGAAGAAAATTTGACTAAGTATAGAATTCTAGTTTTATTCCAACTTTAGAGAATTTTATGGGAGAGTTATGAGTAAGTATTTTTGAGAGATCTTTACCCCGATATTTAGTATGCATATCATAGAGGATCTAAGATTTTATTTTGGAATTTTTATAACCTTATCCAAGCGGCGTTTATAAACCCAAAATCAAGCTTTAATGACTATGGTATAAATTAAGAATGTTCGATAACTCTTATAAAATCTTACTAAATCCTTACTAAACTTTTCAATGAGAACTAGATTATGGACAAAGGTTCTAAAAGAAAATATTAGAACTAAATGATAGACTTTGAGAATTTCGGCACTAAGGGTAAAATGGTCTTTTACCGTAAGAGAGCTTTTTCCGTAATTCCTTCGCAAGAGGTTGGACATCTGGATGTGATTTTGATCCACATGCCTTATTTGGTGTTCGCTCAAAAGGGTGTGCGTCAAAGTCTTAATATTTATATCTAGAACTCAAAAGCAAAGCGAACCCGCAGTGTACGGATCAGCTGTAGAAAGGTAAGAATTCCAGAGTCGAACTCAGGGATTTGGTGAGAAAGATTCCAATTTCAATTATCTAGCCAAAGTATAAAAGCTTTTGTGATGTAATAAAGAGAGAAATGATTCCAAGGATTCAAGTATCCGATTTAGGCTTTCGATTCAAGACACTTCTACGGGTATAGGACAGAATTTATATTGCCAAGATTAAATGTTCAAAGGTAGGATTCGTACGATGAAGTTCCGAAACCTATATAACTAATCTATAGATTCTCTCTATAAGGGTTGTTGAGGCTGCAATATAGAAAGATCTAAAGACAAGAATTATGTTCAAACTAACTATCTAAAACTCCAGGATATGACTCTCCAAAGTATGAATAGAAAGCACACTTAAAATCTTAATAAAGGATGTTGAGTCTCTTTATTACGCAAATCTTGCAATTTTAATCCATTGAATGTAGAAACAGGTTTGAATTGCATTCGAACATTCAATTAGATGGTAAAAAGATTAATCAAGAATAGGATTTAGGCAAGGATTAGTTTTGATTAAAGATTAATTCAATTAAAGTTCGTCAGAGGAATAAATCGCCCTGTTCATAAGAAAAATCGGCCGATTTTCCTCAAGAACAGCCCGATTTTCCTGTTGTCGCAAAACTAAGATCTAAATTCTCAGGGTCCTAATGTTTGAATGAGTTCAGTCTATCATCATCTAAGCCTTAATCATCAACTATTCTCCCCAGAATCACAAGGTTTTTAGCCAACCATTTTCAAAATCGAATCAAATTAATTATTGAAGAAGATATCGCAAGAAAGCAAATCTTTGAATGAAAAATTCTATAACTCTTAAATCCGTAAAACAATCGTCAAATCTGTTCAATATATCTCTCAACAACTTAAATTCGTGTTCATAAACCACAAACAAGACAATGGAACAAAGAAATCTCACAATCGAAGATCAAGAATGACTTTCCGGCAAAAGCTCTTCAATCCCTCTCCAAGAATCGTTGATTTCTTCAAAACGTGTAAAGATTATCTGGTGCGACCTTCTCGTCTTTGTTCGTAGGGTTCTCTTCTATAGTTTCTTGCAGATGGGCCGTTTGGCAAAACTCTCATCTAGCCCAAATTAATTGGGCTTTATGTCGTCTTTTCATTTGGCCGAATCGTGAAGAAAATCGACCCAGTCGATTTTAGTGAAAAACCGTTCGATTTTTAGGTATAAAAATCGTCCGATTTTTATATGCATTAGCACGATTTTCTTCAACAGAAAGTGCTCTTCCTTTTGTTCGTCTTCTATGCTTCTCCTTTGCAATTCCTTAGCCCTTTGTGATCCTCCTAAGACTCCTTTAGCTTCCTTAACATCCTTAGATGCTTCTTGCTCCATTTTTGCTTCCAATTCAGCTCTATTTACCTGCAATTCATCAAAATCTCGTGTAGACCTCTATTTCCGACAATTGATTGAATAGAACATAAAAGGTATACAAAATCCCTCTAAATGCAAGGTAAATAGAGATAATGTGCTGCAATATGCATGAATATGATGATACATAATTCATGTCATCAAAATACCCCATACTTGCCTCTTGCTTGTCCCTAAGCAAGACTCAAATTTAGAATATAAGATGTCATGGATTATGCATGTATGAAATTCAAAAACTTTTCTTTTGGTAGTGCTTCTTTTCATTGGATCGCTCTCAAAGTGATATTTCAAGGCATAAAAGAGGCAAAGCATGTATCAATGGTGACCATAAGATGAACAAACTCCCTTTTCTTTCTTAAAGGCATAAATAAAGAACATGATAAAGGTGTAGAGGCAATCAAATTCAAACAAATCTAAGCTATTAAGTCTTGAACACATGCATAAAAGTCTCAAGGTCTTCTAATCAAAGAAAGGGTTCAAGAAACGTATTAAGGGAAGGAGTTCTTTTTGGTTATTGTGGTGCTAATCCGGGAAAGAGGAACACATAACACATTCAAGAATTTTCTTCACCGCACATGCTTCGCATGTAGAAAGCTTTGCTTTCATTATACTTTACTTTTTGAGAGTATGGACAGCGGTGCATAAAAACCGAAGCCTAGGAGATTGGCGTTTCTCAATTTCGAGATGCCTCAAACCCTTGATGCACATACCATATCCCGTTAGGACTTGTCGTTCAATCGGACTTTGGCAAGACACAAACACCCGGCTATGTGAATGGTGCCGAGTTACTCATCCTCATGTTCAACGTCCCCAAAACTTATGAAATTTTTCACTTTTCAATACATTTTCTTTGGCCCTCCCACATCAAGCATGCCTTTTTCAATCACTTATCCTAATTCCCGGATGGTAAAAGGAGGGTTACATATTTCATTGAGGAGCTAGCATGATCAAGATATGAGAAAAGAAAAGAAGTGAATTGCCTTAGTCATCCTTAAATGATGTAAAAGAACTTGTGATATAGCTTCGACTAATATTTCATTTTCTCGTCAAAACAACTAAATCATATAACTTATTCATGTATTCAAGTAACAAAAGCAATTTCATTCATGCTATAATCAACATTTCAACATAACTAAGCATCTTTTTCACCTATCCATATACACAATTCTCATCATAGAGGTCATTTCCATATAAGAAGCACTTAAAAAAAATTTTTTTGAAAATTCATAGGTTTTGAAAAAGATCATGCAAATGCAAATGTCATAATAGAAAGCAAGTAGTGCAAGAGTTATTACAAGCCAAGTTGTCAAGAGTAGTGGAAAGTACATAAAGTGCTAAAGTGAAACATAGAGTATTGTAAGTACCCCCACCCCATACTTGACATCCACATTGTCCCCAATGTGAAAATCAAGCATAAGAAGGAGAAAAATACTTACAATGTAAAAGAAGCGGAAGCTCAATCCTCTGTCGGTGGTGGAGGTGGTGGATATGGATACATCGGTGCGGAGGGATCGTAGAAGTGGACGAACTGGTGGTAGTACATATCCCTCATCTGGCCATCATAGGATGAATGTCTAGCGTCCGTCTCCTCCCTGTAGTTCCTGAACTGTGTGTTCAGGGTGTCATAATCGGTGCGGAGGACACGGTAGTCGGTGCTGAGGCTCTGGAAGCTAGTGACTAGCTCCCTAAAGTGGCGTGGAGCTCGGCGTCCTCGTCTAGGGTCTGGAGCATGTGCATAAGAGTGTCGAGGTGGCTGCATGTCATCCTCCGTCTCCTCATCCTGCCTACTAGTCCTGCTCGGTCCTGCTCCATGAGTGTCAGTGTCCATGGCGTCCGTGGCATGCCCACTGTGGGTATCGCTCTCAAACTCGAGCATGGTCTCCTGTCCTCCATCCTCATCCTCCTCTGAGTCACCTGCATCATCATCATAGTAAGTAGGAGGTGAGAACTCCTCAAGCATCGCCTCAAAGGTCTCCTTCCAGTTCCTCTTATTCCGAATGGTGTATTCGGATTTCCATATGATCTCGGACGGCTTCTTCTTCGGATCCCTATGCCATGGCATCGGCACATGAAGAGTTCCTCTCCCTCGAGGAATCAAGACCTGTCGGACCACCAACCTCTGTGAACCTAAAGGAAGGGCACTCTCAGCTAGAGTGCATCCCGAGAAGTCATAACCTAGAGTCCTAGCCACATGAGTGACTAAGCCTCCTGCGCATATGTCACCCTTGGCTTTGTTGGCTATCTTTCCTAGATAGTCAGCAAGCATGGTGGAGATGTCGGGAATGGTGTTGGAGGTCATGCAGTAGAGGATGAAAAGCTCATCAGCCTTGAGCTTCTGCGGAGTCTCAGTCCGGGCAAACAAACTCTCACTGAGTATCCTATGCACTACCTTGAAGGAAAGGTTGTACATGCTTGTCTCCTTGGAGTTTCCGGGTCTCCACTTATCTCCTCCGTACTCTCCTACGGAAATAGCCTCCCAAAAATCACTAGCATTGAGGCCTCTAGCAAATGTGCCTGCATCGGAATAGGAAAAACCAAACAAGTCGCCAAAAGCATCAATAGACAAAGTGTGGTCTTGGCTCATGAGTCGGAAAGTGATCATCCTTTCCCTAGGATCGTGCTCAAACGTGCTAAGAAATTCTAGGGTGATCTCCCTATAAGCATCTTCCCTGATCGTAGCAAACTGTCTCAACCCTGCTCTATCAAGCATCATATCAACATCCTCTCGAACATATAACGAATCTAAGTCATCAAGTACTATGTAGCGAGGAGGGGTGAATGGGCGATCTATAATGCGTGCATAGCGTTTCTTATGCTTAGCTAGGGGAGGGGGAAGTTTAGGGATGTTGGTTGGTGGTGGTGGAGGTGGGGCAGGGGCTTTGGAAGAAGATTCCTTCTTCTTCCCCGTGTTTCTAGTTATCCTCTTGACAAGATCCATTCTAAGTCCTAAAAATCGACCTGTTCTTCGCAAAAATCACCCGATTTTTCTGGGCTGGGTCGATTTTTTTCTCGATTTCAACGATTCTCTCAATTCTGTAAAGTTCTGTTCAATCTATCACCACACACAGTTCTCTACAATGAATCCTAAGCAAATTCCTCTATCAATTCCAACAACAAAGCACTTCCTAGGCAACCTCGATTTCAAGTGAGAAAACTTAGGTTTTGGAAAGAAAAACCTGAATTCCTTATGGAGCAGTCGATTGCCGTGCGTGTTGTTGTTAGATCCGTGTTCCTTGTTGAAAATGCTTCAGTTTGGAGCCAAGAATCTCTTGAAATGGTTAAGGAATGATGATTTGAGGGTGTGGCGATTTTTCGGCGTTCTTGAAAGAGAGGAATCGCGAGTTGAAGGTGGGTGAATGAAGAAGATCGAGTGTGAAGTCGTTATATAGGGTCGACAATTTCTGAAGAAAATCGGCCGATTTTTCGGGTCGATTTTTTTGTCGGGGCGATTTTTCTCTCTGACTGAAAAAATCGGACGATTTATTTTGGCAGGTCGATCTCCAGGTCGATTTTTGTTTCTGTTGTGAAAAATCGACTTGCTCTGTTACTGAATCGGACGATCTTCTTATGGTAGGTCGATTTTCTTCCTTGTTTTTCTTGAATCTCGAAGATATAACTTAATTGTGCTCCATTCTCCGTGAATCTCTCACATTTGAACCTAGTTTCCTGCGATTAATGACACGACAAACCAAGAGTGCATCGAGGAACATATAAAAACGAAAAACGAAGAAACAAAGCAATTAATCTACTCTAACTAAGTGAGGGAAAGAAGGGAAAACTATACTATCATTTGGTTGCCTCCCAAGAAGCGCTTTATTTATCGTCTTTAGCTGGACGGTGTATGATGTTGTGTTTAACGGAGGAGGATAGGAGCTATCTCCTCGACCGGAGCTTCCGGTGTATATTTCTTCAACCGTTGGCCATTAACCTTAAAACTTCCGCTTTGTTCACCCCATACTTCAACTGCACCATGGGGGAAAATGCTCTTAATCACAAAAGGTCCTGTCCAACGGGATTTGAGCTTACCTGGAAATAGACGCAGCCTTGAGTTGAATAGGAGGACTTGGTCCCCTTCCTTCAAGTCTTTCGGGATGATGTGCTTGTCATGCCAGCGCTTTGTCCGTTCCTTGTAAATCTTTGCGTTCTCATACGCGTTCAGTCGGAGCTCATCTAGCTCATTGATGTCTAAGAGCCGTTTCTCTCCGGCTTCTTTCATGTCGAAGTTGAGCCACTTGATAGCCCAATAAGCTTTGTGTTCTAGCTCTACAGGAAGATGACATGATTTACCATAAATGAGATTATAGGGAGTCGTACCTATTGGTGTCTTGAAAGCTGTCCTGTATGCCCATAGTGCATCGTCAAGCTTCATTGACCAATCTTTCCTCGTTTTAGAGACGGTCTTCTCTAAAATCCCTTTAATCTCTCTATTTGATATCTCGACTTGTCCGCTGGTTTGCGGATGGTAAGGTGTAGCTATTTTATGGGTCACCCCATACTTAGGTAATAGAGTCTCGAATCGACGGGCTGTGAAATGCGTTCCTCCGTCACTAATGATGGTTCGGGGACTTCCGAACCTTGGGAAGATCGTTTTGTTGAGGAACTTCACCACTACCATTGCATCATTAGTAGCAGAAGCGATTGCCTCCACCCATCTTGAGACATAGTCTACGGCAAGAAGTATATACTGGTTGCCGCATGAAGATGGGAAAGGTCCCATAAAGTCGATGCCCCATACATCAAAGATCTCTACTTCTTGTATGTTGTTGAGAGGCATCTCATTCCTCCTGGATATATTACCTGTCCTTTGACAAGCATCACAAGAAGCAACAAACTTTTGCACATCTTTGAAAAGTGTAGGCCAATAAAAGCCGGAGCGAAGTACCTTAGCACAAGTCTTGTGGGAACTAGCATGTCCGCCACATGGTAGAGAATGGCAGTGTCGGATGACACTATCTATCTCATCTTCGGGAACACATCTCCTGTAGATGCCATCTGGACCTCTTTTGAATAGAAGAGGTTCGTTCCAATAAAAATGCCGGACGTCTCTCAAGAACTTCTTCTTTTGAGCATATGAAAGTCCGGGTGGGATCTCCTGACAAACAAGGTAATTTACAATGTCAGCAAACCATGGATCATTACCTTGTGATATGTGTTGAAGACACTCTTCAATCTCGTGCAACTGCTCGTCAGGGAAGGAATCGTCTATCGGGAGTTCATCCGACTCGCCGGTGAGTTGTGGAAGACGACTAAGGTGATCGGCGACGGAGTTTTCCGATCCTTTCTTATCACGGATCTCTAAATCGAACTCTTGTAAGAGTAAGATCCATCGTAGAAGCCTTGGCTTCGCATCCTTCTTCGTGAATAAGTATCGGATTGCGGAGTGGTCCGTATAGACTATCACTTTCGCACCTACAAGATAGGAACGAAATTTCTCAAATGCATATACTACGGCTAAAAGTTCCTTTTCCGTAGTTGCGTAGTTGTATTGAGCCTCATCTAGCGTTTTGCTAGCGTAGTAGATGGCGTGAGTGCGACCATCTTTCTTCTGTCCAAGAACGGCTCCTATAGCGACATCGCTTGCGTCGCACATGACCTCGAAAGGAAGAGTCCAATCGGGTGGTTGAATGATTGGTGCTAAAATCAAAGCTTCTTTGATCCTACAAAAAGCATCTAAACAATCTTTCGAAAATTCGAAAGTCGCATCTTTCATTAAAAGATTAGTCAAAGGATTTGAAATCTTAGAAAAATCCTTTATGAATCTCCTATAGAAGCCTGCATGTCCTAGGAAGCTTCTAATTCCTTTTACCGATGAAGGGGGAGGTAACTTCTCAATGGTTTCTATCTTTGATCGATCCACCTCTATTCCCCTTTGTGACACTAAATGACCTAACACAATTCCTTCGGTGACCATGAAATGACACTTTTCCCAGTTTAAGACTAAGTTAGTGTCCTCACATCTCTTAAGAACTAGTGAAAGGTTATAGAGACAGTTATCAAAGGAAGAACCATATACCGAAAAGTCGTCCATGAAGACTTCCATGATATTCTCTACATATTCGGAGAAGATTGCCATCATACACCTTTGGAAAGTGGCTGGAGCGTTGCATAAACCGAATGGCATTCTTCTATAGGCGAACGTACCCCATGGGCACGTAAAGGTTGTCTTCTCTTGATCATCCGGATGAATTGGTATCTGAAAGAAACCGCTATATCCATCTAAATAACAAAAGTAGGCATGTTGGGCTAACCTTTCCAACATTTGATCGATGAAAGGAAGGGGGAAGTGGTCCTTCCTTGTGGCCACGTTCAGTTTGCGGTAGTCGATGCACATTCGCCACCCTGTAACTGTCCGTGTAGGGATGAGTTCGTTGTTCTTGTTGGCAACAACGGTAATGCCTCCTTTCTTGGGTACTACTTGTACCGGACTCACCCATTTGCTATCAGAAATCGGGAAGATGATACCTGCATCAAGTAGCTTAAGGATTTCTTTCTTCACGACCTCCTTCATTGCCGGGTTTAACCGTCTTTGAGGTTGGCGTGAAGGTTTATAATCCTCTTCCATTAATATTTTGTGCATACATAGAGAAGGCTTTATTCCTACTAAATCATCAATGGTGTAACCTAGTGCTCTCCTATGTTGCTTCAAAACATGCATGAGTTTCTCTAATTCATCATCATTCCAATTTGCATTTACTATAACTGGATATGTGGAATCAGTGCCAAGAAATGCGTACCTTAAATGTGTGGGAAGTTGCTTCAATTCTAATGATGGAGGTACCTTAGTTGGTGATGAATCGTGGCTTTCGGGTGTTGTGGGAGATGCCTCTATAGGTGTGGGTACTTCATCATTAGATTCGGAAGCGGCTGCGGTGAAGTCCGGAGAATCCATAGAATTACTCAGTGAATCGACCCCCCCTGTAATAAATCGGTCGATCTTCTGCACGATTTTTCTTTCTGTTGGAAAAAATCGTGCTACCTCTTTGTGAATCGGGCGATTTATCGTCGTCAGATCGATTTTAGTTTCTGTCGAAAAAAATCGTGCTGGATCGTCAAAAATCGGACGATTTTTTTCTGGTAGGTCGATTTTAGTTTCTGTCGAAAAAAATCGTGCTGGATCGTCAGAAATCGGTCGATTTATTTCTGACAGGTCGATTTTCTTCACAGTTTCCGGAGTCCATTCTAGTTCTTCAATTTTTGCTTCTAGCTCGTCCTCCATAGCATTTAATGCTTTCACATCCTCATTGCAGTCATGTTCCACCCCTTCCTCCATGATGCTCATGCTAAGAACCTTTTGAAGAGGGTCCTTCATCAAGATCGAACTTACTATCTCTCTAGACTCTTCTTCCTCAACAATTTCAAAAACGTCATCTTTCAAGGCTGGTTCCTTGATTAAGGAAGATAGTGTGAACTCTATCTTTTCTTCACCGATGTGGAAGGATAGCTGGCCGTTCTTGCAATCTACCATGCATCCAGATGTGGCGAGGAATGGTCTCCCAAGGATGATGGGAACCGGGTAATCTGCAGGTATGTCAAGAACGACAAAATCTATAGGTATGTAAAACTTACCTAGCTTTACTGGAATGTCTTCTAATATTCCCACCGGCTTAGTGGTGGAACGATCAGCCATGTAGAGTGTGATCTTCACCGGTCTAGGCTCTCCTAGACCAACTGTCTTGCATAGAGCTAGAGGTATGATACTCACACTTGCTCCAAGGTCACAAAGAGCATCATAGGTAGCTTCTCCCAAGGTGATGGGTATGCAAAATGATCCTGGATCGCGGAGCTTGGGTGGCATATTTTCTGTCATAGTCTTGATGAGTTCGGATGACTCCATACTCATCTTGACTTCTCCTATATCTTCCAACTTCCTCTTGTTGGAGAGGATCTCCTTGAGGAATTTCCCGTAAGCTGGGATACCTAAAATCGCATCCATAAAAGGTATGTTAATATGGAGCTTGCTCATAAGTTCAACAAACTTACCGAAATGTTTATCTAGGCGTGCTCGCGCTCTAGATTGAGGAAAAGGTAGAGGTGGTTTGTAAGCGGGAGGAGGAACATAGACTTCTTCCTTCTCTTTTGCCTCTCCTTCTTTTGTGGAGGTATCAACTACTTTAGGTTGAGGGTCGGCGGTTGTCTTCCCGCTCCTAGTAGTTATAGCCATAACCCTTCCCTTTGGGTTATCTTCTGTTTTTCCGGGAAGCTTCCCTTGATCTCTTGGAACTTCTCCGACTTTGTTGAAAACTTGGTTTTCTAAAGCTTTGTGAGCTTTGTCAACCGAAGTTATGTAGTTCTCCAATCCTTGTAGCTTGCCTAGGATCGTTTCTAGCATAGGATCCGGCTTGTTTGATCCGCTTGATTGTTCCTGGCTTGTAGAAGGAGTAGAAGAAGATGGAGGTGTTAGAGCCTTTTCGGCATATGAGTAAGGATTACCTGAACCTTGCTGATTTGACCTCCAATTGTTGTTATTCGAGTTCCTATTGTTGTTGTTGTTATTCCAATTGGAGTTTCGGTTGTTATTGTTGTTGTTGCTCCAATTGGAATTCCGGTTATCATTCCTTTGATTGTTGTCTCGCCCCATGTAGTTGGCTTCTTGCTCTTGAGTCCTTTGAAGACTCGTTTTGAGCACTTCCCTCAATTCTTTGATGTCATCTTTGAGGGAGAATATTTGTGTTTGAGCCGCTTGATTCAACTTGGCTCCCGTATCGCCTTGATTTCGGCTGTTTGATTCCACCTTCCGGTGGGAATACTTCTCAATCACTTGGGCTTGCTTCTCAATGAAGTCCCAAGCATCATCCTCTCTCATATCCATGAATGTGCCGCAAGATAGAGATTGGAGGTTGAATTGTGTCTCCACATCCAACCCTTTGTAGTAGATCTCCAATAATTCCAGCTTGGAAATGCCATGGTGTGGGCAATCCAACAAGAGATCTTGAAACCTTTCCCAAGATTGAAACAAGCTTTCGTTAGGTTTCATAGAAAAAGCATTTATTTTACCTCTTAATTCCGCCGTTTTGGATGGCGGAAAGAACTTGGTGAGGAATTCCGAAGACAGTTCCTCCCATGTAGCTAACTTCGCAGCTGGAAGTGTTTGATACCAAGCTAGAGCTTTGTCCTTCAAAGAGAAGAAGAACGGCTTGATCTTGTAGTTGCTTGTAGTAGCCTTCTTCGGCTTCATTGTCTCCATGAGAATCTCAAAATTCTGCAAGTGTTGATGCGGAGATTCAGTTCTTGCTCCGCCATATTGACTTTGGCGAACCATAGTAATGACTTGTGGTGAGAAGCTAAACTCCTGGATGTCTTCAGCTCCAAAATCCAAACCTAGACGGCGCGGTTGCTGAATAGGATCCATCTGTTGCCCCAAAGTTCGGGGTCTATCTTCGTTATTGGCAGCTCTAACATTCCTAGTCGTAATGCGAGGGACGACCTTAGGTGTTGGAGTGTTTCGGTTAGGACGAAGTGATGGATCAATCTCTTCAAGTTCCGGCATATCCGGATCAATCTCGTCATCATCGGACGAGTCATCTCGAATGGACTTAGTTGGTGTCTTGACTTTCTTCTTCTTCTTGGAGGCGTTCGACTCCAACTTCATGTCCAAAATCATAGCTCTTAGTTCATCAATTTGAAATTGATGACTTATTTCAGCTTCATTTCGAGCCTTCTCACTCAACTGGAGTTGGCGTTGAGCTTCATTCAGTTCAGCCTTGTAGTTTCTCTCATCGTGTTCAACCATTTTCTTCTCCTTCAACTTTCTCCTCAAAGTTCTTTCTAATTCGGGATCGAAAGGAATTAGATCTTTAGTGGATCTAGTCCTTCGCATATACCTAAAGAACCTGCGAAGATCACTCAAGTAGACAAATCAAATCACAAGAGCAAGAGCTCTCAAGCTAGACAACCGAAAACCGGATTTGATCTAGACCAAATCCCCGGCAACGGCGCCAAAAACTTGTTCGCTCAAAAGGGTGTGCGTCAAAGTCTTAATATTTATATCTAGAACTCAAAAGCAAAGCGAACCCGCAGTGTACGGATCAGCTGTAGAAAGGTAAGAATTCCAGAGTCGAACTCAGGGATTTGGTGAGAAAGATTCCAATTTCAATTATCTAGCGAAAGTATAAAAGCTTTTGTGATGTAATAAAGAGAGAAATGATTCCAAGGATTCAAGTATCCGATTTAGGCTTTCGATTCAAGACACTTCTACGGGTATAGGACAGAATTTATATTGCCAAGATTAAATGTTCAAAGGTAGGATTCGTACGATGAAGTTCCGAAACCTATATAACTAATCTATAGATTCTCTCTATAAGGGTTGTTGAGGCTGTAATATAGAAAGATCTAAAGACAAGAATTATGTTCAAACTAACTATCTAAAACTCCAAGATATGACTCTCCAAAGTATGAATAGAAAGCACACTTAAAATCTTAATAAAGGATGTTGAGTCTCTTTATTACCCAAATCTTGCAATTTTAATCCATTGAATGTAGAAACAGGTTTGAATTGCATTCGAACATTCAATTAGATGGTAAAAAGATTAATCAAGAATAGGATTTAGGCAAGGATTAGTTTTGATTAAAGATTAATTCAATTAAAGTTCGTCAGAGGAATAAATCGCCCTGTTCATAAGAAAAATCGGCCGATTTTCCTCAAGAACAGCCCGATTTTCCTGTTGTCGCAAAACTAAGATCTAAATTCTCAGGGTCCTAATGTTTGATTGAGTTCAGTCTATCATCATCTAAGCCTTAATCATCAACTATTCTCCCCAGAATCACAAGGTTTTTAGCCAACCATTTTCAAAATCGAATCAAATTAATTATTGAAGAAGATATCGCAAGAAAGCAAATCTTTGAATGAAAAATTCTATAACTCTTAAATCCGTAAAACAATCGTCAAATCTGTTCAATATATCTCTCAACAACTTAAATTCGTGTTCATAAACCACAAACAAGACAATGGAACAAAGAAATCTCACAATCGAAGATCAAGAATGACTTTCCGGCAAAAGCTCTTCAATCCCTCTCCAAGAATCGTTGATTTCTTCAAAACGTGTAAAGATTATCTGGTGCGACCTTCTCGTCTTTGTTCGTAGGGTTCTCTTCTATAGTTTCTTGCAGATGGGCCGTTTGGCAAAACTCTCATCTAGCCCAAATTAATTGGGCTTTATGTCGTCTTTTCATTTGGCCGAATCGTGAAGAAAATCGACCCAGTCGATTTTAGTGAAAAACCGTTCGATTTTTAGGTATAAAAATCGTCCGATTTTTATATGCATTAGCACGATTTTCTTCAACAGAAAGTGCTCTTCCTTTTGTTCGTCTTCTATGCTTCTCCTTTGCAATTCCTTAGCCCTTTGTGATCCTCCTAAGACTCCTTTAGCTTCCTTAACATCCTTAGATGCTTCTTGCTCCATTTTTGCTTCCAATTCAGCTCTATTTACCTGCAATTCATCAAAATCTCGTGTAGACCTCTATTTCCGACAATTGATTGAATAGAACATAAAAGGTATACAAAATCCCTCTAAATGCAAGGTAAATAGAGATAATGTGCTGCAATATGCATGAATATGATGATACATAATTCATGTCATCATTTGGCAGGCGTTTGAGTTACCACGGGTTCGGACCGAGTTGAGATTTGAGAAAGCGATTTTTGATCAAGGTAAGTCCTTGTGACTTACTTAGCTGGTTTCTGGATATTAGTTGGGTGATGATGGTTGTGTGTGCAATGTGTGTTATAATAAGAATAATAACTTGTTAGGACGACCGTGGTTATTATGTGTTAAGGCCCAAGTGTATGTATAACGGGCCGTGACATCACTGCCCAGCTCTGCCAGGAGACTGGGAGGTTCTCTATACCCAGACCATACAGGTACACGGTGAGATGCATCGGATCCACTCCTGATGGGTACACGGGGGCGGAGGCGAGGTTTGGGAATCCCTCGTGTCACAAAATAAGTATCATTAGAGTGAATGACTTAAATGAAGATAATAAATGGATTGTTTGAAAGCATGTTGAGTGTTTATCATTTTATGTGTGTGTGTTCTGTTATTATTCTTCTAATGTTTAGATAACTAGCTAATGGTTGTTTTATTATATTTTTTAGATTTACTGCAGGTTAGAGCATCAGCTGAGTGATCTGGAAGTAGTGGTCAGCCGGGTCTCCATACTCCTTAGAATGGGGTTGGGATGTTTCCTGTGTTGTTCTTTCATCTTGTTAAGATAGTTGGTCTTTTTCGATGTCTAAGTACTATAGGTTGTTAGACGTTGTTGCATTCATTCCTATAAAAATACTATTTTATGAATTTCGGCTTTTCTTATTTGTGTCTTGTTGCAAGATCCTAGTAATATTGTTGTCAAACTAAGGTCGGGACCCATTGTGAGGTCCTAACCAGTAATGTCCCGAGTTTTGAGAATTCGGGGTGTTACAGCCTTCCTATGACGTACAACCCTTCTGTTGTTCCAACCGAGTCCCTCTTCGAGGAGAGTAACCGCAGGTCCTGCCTCCACGGTTGTAGGTGAGTGTTTACAACTTCCATCCTTGTACCATAGCACTGTGTAGAATGTTTGCAATTGGTTGCTGAGTAGGATAGAGCGTAGATAGGCGAGAAAACAAGAAGAGCTAAGGACGTGGAGGAAGAGAGATTTAATAGTAAATAAGTTAATAAGCAAGCAATTTTGGGCTCTGTAGGTAGAGGTGTCAAACGGGCGGGTCGGCCGAGTTCGGGTCGGGTCAGCTTTGTTTCGGGTCACTTTGAGCCGGGTCAAAATTTTCTATAATGTCATGTCGGGTTTATTCGGGTCGGGTCGGGTTAAGTCGGGTGCCCTTGCATAGCTAATAATCGGGTTCTCTGGCAATCTTGGGTTGTTTTAATCGGTTATCGGGCTAATTCGGGTCGGGCTCAGATCGGGCCGGGATCATTTGTACAATTGAAATTCGGGTTCACGGTCTATTTCGGGTCGGGTCGCTTCAATTATCGGGTTATTCCGGGTCAGTCTAGTTTATGTATTGGATAAATCCGGGTTGAATTACTTTGGGTATAATCAGGTTCGATTGTTTTCGGGTCTACAATTTTTGGATTTGATTGTTTTTAAGTTGGACAATTTTTTGTGACAAACCGATTCCGACAAGTTCAAACTTATTATGTTTTTTTCTTCATATTTATAGGTTGGTCTCCTTTGCTAAGTCAATTTGACGTATTCATATTTCAAATAAAAAAAAAAGCACAATAGTCGGGTCGATTAACCTATAATTTTTTACCAAGAGAGTTAAAAATGTATGTCCGATTCTGAGCATGTGGAGATGAACACGTGATTAATAATGAAACAAACAAGGTGTTGTTGGTCTAGTGGTTTAGTTTCACTTTTGGTGTAAGAGGTCTCTTTGTATTTTAAAATTTCACCATTAATTATTGTTTATCAAAGTTAGCGGGAAATTAACAAGAAAGTTGTTTAGTTTAGTGGTTTGGTAGTCTCTTTGGTTGCAAGAGGTCCGGAGTTCGATTCTTAGAGTGTCCTTGACCAAACTTGTTTTTATATTTTTTTAATTTCCAACAAAGCCGCAGTTTCAAATTGCGGGTCCCTCCAAATCCGAACCTAAGAAATAGTTTTTTTTTTTAATTATTATGGAAAAAATCACAATTATGTCTTAGTTATAACTTCAATAAAAAATACAATTATTATGGTGCTTGGATGTATTTATAATTTAAAGTGATTTTACAAGTTAATTTCATGTTGTTCTTGAGGCTATTTAAAACAAAAAGGGTCTTCACAATTTTGATGTAATTAATAATTTTATTTAATTTTATAATTATAATTTTAAATTAATATTTAAAATTAATAATTAATTTAAACAATACCTCCATAATAATTGACGGGTCTTTCACAATTCGGTATTTCGAGAAAGTCATTTTACAAAAGCGATGATATTTTATAATAGCACTTTGTTGGTTGTAACTTATAAGTAATTAGTATGCTTAAAATCCCGATCAAAAAAATTAGTATGCTTATATTTTTTGTTAATTATAAAGATATAATTAAGAAAATTAATTTATAAAATTAAGAAAAATGAGTTTAAAAGGTAATTGATAAAAATTATAAATATATTTTTAAATAAATGTTTGATGTATATATTGCGATTTGTGTAATAATATGATATGTCCTTGACCAAACTTGTTTTTATATTTTTTTAATTTCCAACAAAGCCGCAGTTTCAAATTGCGGGTCCCTCCAAATCCGAACCTAAGAAATAGTTTTTTTTTTAATTATTATGGAAAAAATCACAATTATGTCTTAGTTATAACTTCAATAAAAAATACAATTATTATGGTGCTTGGATGTATTTATAATTTAAAGTGATTTTACAAGTTAATTTCATGTTGTTCTTGAGGCTATTTAAAAAAAAAAGGGTCTTCACAATTTTGATGTAATTAATAATTTTATTTAATTTTATAATTATAATTGTAAATTAATATTTAAAATTAATAATTAATTTAAACAATACCTCCATAATAATTGACGGGTCTTTCACAATTCGGTATTTCGAGAAAGTCATTTTACAAAAGCGATGATATTTTATAATAGCACTTTGTTGGTTGTAACTTATAAGTAATTAGTATGCTTGAAATCCCGATCAAAAAAATTAGTATGCTTATATTTTTTGTTAATTATAAAGATATAATTAAGAAAATTAATTTATAAAATTAAGAAAAATGAGTTTAAAAGGTAATTGATAAAAATTATAAATATATTTTTAAATAAATGTTTGATGTATATATTGCGATTTGTGTAATAATATGATATGTGTTAGGAAAAATCGTATAAGATCACTAACTATTTTTTTCATCTTTGTTCATTCGCTAGCAATTGTATTATATTATGAAATAACAGAAATTCAAAGTATGAGAATTTATATTATGAACAATAACATGATAGTACTATAGTTTGTATGTACATACAAAGTCAAATATGGTCAACATCATATTATTTTAAACAACTTTAAGTCGTATTAATTTTAATATATATTTTACACTCAATTTAACTACAATTGAAAAAAAACATAAACCATAACAAAATCGATACATAGTCTTATATATGACTCAACCACTAACTATTAATTAGTATCTATATATCTATATGCTAATGCATAATATTAAAGCAAAAACTCTTAATAGTTAACAATAACGCCATGTGTCAACTTTTTATTCATTTCACCACGTGTTATTTTTATACACATTCTTATTTTTACAATTTTTAATTAAAAATATGTGAACTAACTATCTATTTTTAAATACATTCTATATACATTTTAACAAACTATTCTATTATCTTTTATTTTCCTAATTAAATTTTCATCTTACACACTTTATATTTATAATATATAAAATTTATTTTATACTCCCTCCGTTCACAAACAATTGTTATTTTACCCCTACACTTTTGTTAAAGAATAATTGTCATTTTAGCTATTTTGACATTTACATTACACATTTACCCTTTTAATCATTAGTAGTTTGTTAGTTGTAATTTTCAAAAAAATAAAAAGTAAACGAATGATTAGGGGTAAATTGGTATATTTTTAATAAGTGTGCAAAATGGTAAACGACAATTATTTGTGAACGGATAGAGTAATTAGATACATATAATAGTATATAATCACTGAATCATTCATATTTCTATAAATTTTTATATTTGTTAACATTATAAATAAAATTCTAAGAATATTACTATACATATTTGTACAGAATTATATTTTTCTTATCTATTTTCAAGTTAAATTTTAATTAAATTGCATATGTGCATAACTCATGTATTAGTCTATATATACTACTAAAATAGAACCCTTTTTGTCCACATGTAAACACCTTAACCATGCCACCTAGGACTTTTTGTCAAATATTTACAATTTTGCCACATTTTAATTACTATTATGACATTATTCAATAAATGTTTTAAGTCAAAATTAAAATATTTTCCATCTCATTATGCCAATTCAACAAAAATAATTTCATGTCATCATTTTCAATATCTTACGGTTATAAAAATAATTTTAAAAAAAAACATATCACCTAACCGAATTTAGAGGTTTCAATGGATTTTGTTTGGATTCTAAATTTTACAAAATAAATCCGAACTAACATTTAAATCTTATTGGTTACAATACGAGATATAATAATATTTTATTTAAAAAATTTGTATTATCGTTAGTAAAGATTTTAATAATCGTTTTATTAAATCAATTTTTTTTTAAAAATAATCGATTATGAAAAATAATTTTTTTAAACAAAAACTTTAATTTTTTAGTTATAGGTAATAATAGTAAAAAAAAATAATTAGAAATTTGTTACGTAATTTTTTTTATTTAACACTTTGACAATTATTATAAATTAAATAGCTAATTTTTTGTTACATAATCTAATCAGATTGACATTAATATATTTTTCTTAACATTTAGTCCTTTTTTAAAAAAAATTTAAATTATTTAGATAATAAATTTTCAATTTTCCCGCACAAGGTGCGGGTATTAGACTAGTTTGTATTAAAGCAAAAGATCTAAATGCCACGTGTGAACTATGTTGATTATAATTTTATCAATTTATTTTTCTATATATTCTAATTTTATAATTTATAATTTATTTATTTAATAATAAATAGTAACAAAAAAAATCGATTGTATTTTATTTATTTATATAAATATATTTGATTCACATTATTTTGTAAATTTGAAATTATTTTATTTCATTAAATTTCTGATTAAAAACTTTATATTTTATCAGATAACATTAATATCCCAAAATTTAAGTAATTAAATAAAATTTTAAAAAAAGTAAATAAAAGGTGAGGATAGAGGCCCCACTAATTTAGTTTTAAAAATGAAACTATAGAAAGTTGACACTAGGTTTCGAACACAACTCAGATGAAATACAATGTTCACATGCACATTCAACCACTGAGCTACTCGGGTTTTATGTTTATAATTTTTAAAAGTAAAAATATATTATATAATGAAAAATTGAATGGAGGTCCCTCTAAATTCGAGGCCTTGGTTATCATATACGTCATTCTGCTTGAGCCAACTTACTACTAGTTCTTGGAATAATTCAGGTTTGTTATTTTGGGTCGGGTCATTACGGGTTCACAGGTCATGCCGGGTCAACGGCTTTCGGGTTTCGAGCATTTTGGGTCGGGTTATTTCGGGAATCGGATTATTTCGGGTCGGGTGCTTTCGGTTTCGGGCGTTGTCGGGCTGGTTCATTCGGGTATAATCGGGTTACGGTCACTTTCGGGTTTGAGCTATTTTTGGTTTCGGGTGTAACACCCCAAATCCGCGGGACTCGGGGCGCTACGGGTTGGGACCTCACAATGGGTCCCCACCCTTAGCTTGACAATAATTTCACCGGATCTTGCAACAAGGCACAAATATAGGCCAAAACCGAAATACATTTTATGCAATGTAAGAAAACCCAAAAGAAAACAAACAACGGACTTCAGCCGAAAATAACTACAAAGACCAAACGCCATACATGCGGCATACAATAATACAATATACAAAACTCCAAACGTGACTCCAAACAAAACCCTTCCTAAAATGTACGGGCCCCGGCTGCCCACCCTTCCGGATCTCTCGGAGCATGCCTAACCTGCAAGGCAAACTACAACATTCGGTATAAAACCATTAGCTCACATTCGAAGCATTAGAATTAAAGGGAAAGGCACAAACACAATTAATTCAACATAGTCACACAACATACTCAAAGCACACAAATCCGGTTTATTATCTTTATTTATTAAGTCATATCCCGTTCTAGTTCAACTTCTTTTGTGACACGAGAATCCTCCGAAACTCGTCTCGGTCCCTTCTTTCGGGGTGTTACATTTTCCCAATCCAGATCTCTGAATTGGGAATCGGAGGCTTCTCCTCCCGCCCCTTTCAATGTCGTATGCGGTGTCCCCTACCCTGCTCTACCCATCGCCACCATCGTCTCCATCAGGCGCGGCATTCCGTTGCTCATGCGCCGTAAGAAGGTCAAGACTTTTGATGTCGTGTGCAACCAAGATATGCATTTCTGTAGGTAAGCTCCTCTCTTTGTGACGCCCGGATATTTGGTTGAACAAGTAGAAGCGTCACTTTTGTTTTTTCTTCATTCTTTAATCTCTTTTTTCATCAATTCATGTGAAGCCGATGGATCTGTTGATTCTTGAGCTTGAAGGTGGTTGTTTGAGTGTGTTTGCCAAAGCCAAGAGCCCCAAATCTCAATGCTCAACACTTCTTTTAGGGGTTTCGCGATCCGCACCCGCAACTTAAGGTCATTTAGGATTTTGAGTTTTTAGATTCCCTGCAGATTTGTGTTCGTAGTAGATTTGGTTGTATTGGTTGTAATATTCTTTTTTTGTTCCTTAACTTTTGCAAGCACTAAGTTTAGTTGGTGATGCTTGATTGATCAATACTAGAAGACATGTCCGCATCTTTTGATCGAATTGTTAGGACATGTGAGTGCTCATTTTAATTTTACCCCTTTCTCTTTGTATTGATTTGGAATTTTTTGAGGTGAGAATTTGGGGCTTGTCACATCTGTTGCTGAATTTCCTCTTCTCTATGTCGGGGGAACAGGGATTTTTACTTGAGTTTGTTAAACGAAATTATTTTCTGTTACATTGAGCAAAAAATGCATTTTGTTTTGGTTTCAGCTTCCCAAATGTCGTATACGAACTCGCACATTAGGTTTTCTTGACCAATAGGTCTTATCTTGATGGGGGAGATAAATAGTCTATGAATTGGTTGGCTCCTAGCTTTTTTTTTCTTTTCACTTTCACCTCCCGAGGCTTTCTTTGGTGTGGTCGAGTACCTGAGTTTTCAACCAATGAAACAACTAACAAGCTGTCACTAGCAAGAACCTTGGAAGGGCATGCATAGGTAGTTGAGACCATTATTAGGTTAACTAATGCTATTTGATTGATAAATGAATTTGGAATTCACTATTCCAATGATTCTAATTGCATTCAGTGGCATATTATGCAACCTTTCGTAAGTATACCAAGTGTAATCAATGGCTTTTGCTTTTATACCTTCATTATTCCTCGATCGTTACAGCTTGTCGATGGTTCATTCTCCTCTTTTTCTTTTAATTTCATGTCATTTCCCAATTTCTGATGATTATCTTGTTAACATTTTCAGGTTTACTTTATGCATGTCTTCAGATCATTATGGAATGCTTCGTGGTATCAGCTAGCTAATCGGTTTAATTGTAAATTTCATCTTACATATATATACAAACTTTCATGTTTTCTCCTTGAGTTGGTTATCTCCGTGTCTTGATTGCTCAAAATCGTACAAACATTTTGAAAATTCCTCCTCTTTCCCCTTCTTGGAATTTCACCATAAAGGCCCGCTTTTCTACTTTTGTTTTAGTTCTCTCTCTTAGGTTTGAGACCCAAAAATTCAAACTAGAGGAGAAATTGTGGGTTTCTCTCGATTGATTATTGATCTTTCCTTTTTACCTATAGCTTGTGTGAAGGAAGTGGTTGAGGTTGCAGAAGATCAAGCTTTCAAAATCCTTCCATGGGTTCCTTGCAAATGTAAACCTATTTTTGGCTATTTGTGGATGTGAAAGGAAGGAGTAATGGATGAGAGTAATGAAATCAATCTCAATGAATGCAAGGTTTGGAATTTTATTCAACCCCCCTCCCCCCTCCCTCTCTCTCTCTCTCTCTTCCCCACAAAGGCCCCATTACTTCTTGAAAAAAGATGATTTTGGTTCGTTTTTTGACATTTTTGTGTCTCAATAAGAAGGTTAATGTGAAAGATTAGTGCTTGCATTTTTTGTTCCAATTTAAAAGTAATAGTATCAATAAAAAAATCTTGGAAACACAAACCTTGTTAATAGCGTTTACTCTTTCGACATAATCGACACATCCTCCAATCTTCTAAACCGGATCTACCGACCCACCCCCGATAACGAATCCCAGTTAGGTCTAATAGAGCTCGATTTTTTCTCATCCAAACTGCTTGTTCTGATCTGATTCATTATATTTTTGCTTTGGTTAAGGGTTCATCTTGCATATCCTACTTTTTAGCTATATGTTCCTTGTAAGTTGATATAAATCTATGCTTCATCCTGTGAACTCTGGTGAAGGTAGGAGTTGGTCCTCCCGAGGGAGTTATTCGATATGGTTGCATGCTTTAGTTGCCCTCTGAAGAGTGAGTTTGTTGCATTATTAGGATTCATGCAGGATGGACTTTTTTTATAGTCTAGACATCATGTTTGTGATTCTTTTTTCCCACATTTTTCTTTGTTACTTGAGATCACTTCCTTGATGAAGGATTTTTAAATATCTGATCCGGGCAGTTTGTGTTGGGAAATCCGACCGCCTAGATTCAGATCGTGATTTTTATGTCATTTGTTATCTTTGTTGCTAAAAATTCATTGTTGTTGATCTTGATCATCCATTTATGCGATATATAAACATTAGTACTAATTAAAGATGAGCATTCTTTGAACTTGGATGATAGATAGTCGGCTAACTTATCCGACCCGATCCAGGTAATTTGTGTCAGATGTTTGTGTCTACTATGTTTGGATTTAAATTGTGATTTGTAGGAATATTTCAATTATTTATCAGATATATGTGATTGCTTACCCTTAATCGCTCATTTGTTGTTGTTCCTTGATCCTTGATCTTCCTTCTTGGTTTGAGCAACCAAGAAATCCTTCAATTGCTTCACGTCATTCTTCAAAGACGTGAGTTGATTGTTGTTGGGCAGAGCCTCTTGAATGTTAAATCTTTTAACTCCACCTTCAGCTCCTTGGTGGGAG
The DNA here is from genome assembly GCA_033239125.1 of Fagopyrum homotropicum. NCBI lineage: Eukaryota > Viridiplantae > Streptophyta > Magnoliopsida > Caryophyllales > Polygonaceae > Fagopyrum > Fagopyrum homotropicum. The sequence goes on from BSWB01000001.1 coordinate 12,359,174, forward strand.
TATTTCTCCATATACAAAGCTTGCTTCTCTATAAAGTCCCAAGCTTCGTCAATCGCCATGTCCATAAATGTACCGGCGGATAGTAGTTGGAGGTTAAACTGGGTGCTTCCGTCCAGTCCCTTGAAGTATATCTCCAACAACTCTATCTTTAGAATCCCATGATGTGGGCAATCCAAAAGAATGTCTTTAAACCTCTCCCATGACTTGGACAAGCTCTCCTTGTCCTTCATAATGAATGCATTAATCTTCCCTCTCATTTCAGCGGTCTTAGAGGGGGGAAAGAATTTAGTAAAGAATTCCGTAGTCATCTTCTCCCAAGTACTGATTTTTCCTGGAGGAAGAATTGATACCAAGTAAGAGCTCTATCTTTTAAAGAAAAGTAAAAAGGTCTTAGCTTGTAGTTGTTGTTTTCTATTCTTGAGGGTCTCAAGGTCTCCATCAAGATCTCATAGTTTTGTAGATGTTGATGCGGAGATTCCTTCTCTATCCCTCTAAACTGGCATTGGCAAATCATGGAAAGAACTTGCGGTCGAAGTTCGTAGTCATGGTCCGCCGGATCTCCTAGGTTAACTCCAGGACGCCTCAGTTGTTGATTGGGGTCCATCCTTTGCCCTAGGGTTTGCGGGTTTCCTGCAAAAAGAGCGCCTCGGACTGGCATCCGAGGTGGAAGTACATCGGCCGGGGCAACAGGTGCTGGGACCTGCCTCGGTCGAGGGTCTAGAACTGGATCCTGCATCGATCGAGGATCTGGGACTGGATCTTGCATCGGTCGAGGTAGATACAGGTCTCGTAAGGCTGTCATATCTACTTCGATCGCTTTAGTCCTGGTGCGAGTTTCTTCTTTCTCCTGCCTCAGTTCTTCCCTGCTGAGGTGTAGTTGTTCTAACGCCTCCTTCAATTCGGCCTCAAGATCACGATCGTCTTGGTTGGCCATCTTCGCTTCTCTTAAGCGTCGTTTATATGTCTTATCTGGTTCGGGATCGTAAGGAACGATTTCCTTCCCAGCGCGGGTTCTTCGCATAAACCTAAGAAAAAGAACCTGCGAAAGTCACTCAAGTATAGTGGTTATTAGACACGGGGTCAAGTGCCCCAAAAGCAAACCGTAACCGGCTCGGTCTAGACCAAGTCCCCGGCAACGGCGCCAAAAACTTGTTCGCTCCAAACGGTGTGTGCAAGCTTTAAATTTATAACATTAGATGAAAGCTTAAAACAAGGATGCGAACCCGCAGTGTACGGGTCAATCGTAGTAAAAAGCAAGGAATTCCAAGGGTCGATCACAGGGACTTAGTGAAACAAAGTCGGAATAGGTAAGCTTCGTAATTACTAACCACAAAAGTAATTAAAACAATCAAGGATGATAAAAAGTCAATAAAGGAAATATGCAATTCCAGGGATTAAAGCATCTAGTTGTGGTTCCAACTCAAGATCTAAAGATAAGCGGACAAAGCTGAGATTTTGCATAGGGAAGGTGTTACTAAAGAGGATTAGATCACCGGGTAAGTCTCACTAATCACTAATCCCAAACCGTAACTCCTATTACCGGGTAAGTCTCAAGGAATTAAGATAAAGAACTATAACCTCAAACTAACACACCACCTAAGGGAATAGAATCAACCTTTACCGGGTAAGTCTCAAGCTACCTCACGAAGATGGGATGAAAGCACACTCAAACCCCAATAAAGGATAAACCTTTATTACCTACACTTATGATCTTAGGTAAACAAACAAATGAATTACCGGGTAAGTCTCATCCTAGGCTTGCATTGAACCAGGAAAGGTGTAATAAGAATAGGATTTGGCAAACTCTAACACTTAACTCTCAGTTTCGGATCAGATAAGTCACCTCGGTCAGCCAAATTCCACCCCGGCCGAGATGTTCATCGACTGAGCGAGATGCTTAGGGTTAAGGATAAAGACTCGAACTTTCAGGTTCCTACTGTGATTTAATATTATTCTATCATTTTTTTTCCCACAACCTTCAGCCAATCACCCTAGAATCACACAAAGAGATTAGCCACTCATCATCATGAAAGTATTAATCAAATATATGGGAAGAAAGAGAATAATTGAACAAGAAAACCTTAAGAGAAAGGCTTCAATAACTGAATCAATTATCAAAACAACCAGCGTTCCTTGGATTAAAATCCAACAAGACAATCGACAAAGAAGGGAATCTAAAGGAATCTTACAAAACCCTTCACAAAGCTATAAAAGCTATAGACTTTCTTCCTTCAACTTCAAAAAGGTTCTTCAAATCTCCCAACTGGAGTATGGCTGCAGTGGTGTATTCGGATGTATGCGGGATGTTCCGGGTGATAGCGGATGTCTAAGCACGATCGGATTTGTGGAAAATCCGACCCTTTTTATAGGAAAATTACCCTCCAAAGATAAGATATCTTAGAAAGATCTTTTCCCATAAAAATAGGTAAAATATATGGGCAACTTATCTTCTTCCTTCCAGGAACCCAGCCCAAAAATATAAGATCCTCTTTCCAAAGATAAAAGATCTCAGCCAAGAATAAAATATTCTCGCCGTATCCCAGGTGTTCGCCTCGGTCGAGTCGGCTCCTCTGGATCACCTCGGTCGAGGTGACTCTGTAGTCAACCGAGGTGAATCACAACTGAATGTGAAATCTCTCAAATCTGGTCTAAAGTGAATCTTTAATCCAATTCCATGATTCCTGGATTATTCCTTAAGCTCCTGAATGTAGCTCCAATGACTCCTTAGCTCCTTTTGCTCCTTTTTGATGCAAAACGTGCCATTTTACCTACGATTACAACAAAACTAGGTGTAGACCTCGATTCCCACAAAGGTAGATGAAACGACATTGTAATCACATAATATATATACAAACATGCAGATTATTAAAGATAAAACGTCTAAACAGGCCCCAAAATATAGACAATAATTCATGCTATCAAGGGGCGGCTGTGACAGAGGCGCAGGGGCGGCTCTGTGTAGGCGCAGGGGCGGATCTTCGTCAAAAGCTACTGTCGGGCTTCTCTTTGACAGATCTCACAGCAGGGGCAATCAAAGCTCGAACCTTTGGTTCCAACACGTCAAGACTCAACTCCAGAGAGCCTGAGAACAACGAAGGGTCAACAACGGAACACTCCACAAGAATCAAGGCTCATGCTTGATCTTGGGAGAAGAAGGAAATAAAGGAACGAAAGGAAGAAACCAAAACAGAAGGGAAGGTATGCAGCGCTTAAAGGAACGTGAGGAAGAACTAGAAAAGATGCACTTACATGTTCAGCGGGATTGCAGGAAGCAAGGACGGCTGCAGCTCTCTAGGGTTTGAAGACGCATCTTTTGTCGCAAAATCGCCCCCGCGCCTGGACCTTCCTGCCCCCGCGGCTACAAGCCTTTGTCGCCCCCGCAACTTTGTCTGCCGCCCCTGCAGTTTCCTCTACAGTGACTCCCGTCTTTGGTGAGTTGCTTCCTTCCTTGTTTTCTCGTTCTTTTTCCTTGAGTTGAGTGTTGATATTGTTCCTTGGGATACCTGTAAGACTAGGGATCGTGTCCCTAGCTTTTTGGAGATCTCTTAGAGATCGTTGAGACTAGAAGTTGTAGACTTCTATCTTTCGGTTCGTTTCTGATTCGCTATGTCTTGTATGAGCAGACATTCATTTCTTCCTTCGGGAAACTGAGTTGTAGCTGACAATTGTGTTTACCTTCGAGTGAGGTAAGTCCTTTGGACTTACTTAGTTGCATTCCGTATATTGGTTTGACCGTGTTGATTGTGTTTGTTGTTTATTGTTATAACGGAAAACCGGATTCGGACGACCTCATACCTTAATTTTCCCAAGTGTATTATAATCGGGCGGTGACCACTTGTCCAGTTCAAAATGGGGAAACCAAACTAGAACCACCCTTAAAAAGTGCTCCGTCATCAAACCACCACCTTCATCCCATTTACGTTCAAAAAACATGAATGGGTCCCTACCTTTGAAATTTTTAATAACTTTATGTCTAAATCATGAACCAATTAAATAAATTAATATAAAATGGACCGAATCAGTTTTTTTTTTAAAAAAACGGAATATTTTCAATGAGATAAAATTCAGTAATTTTTTTTATTTTTTGAAATATTTTTTTTCCATAATTTTGTAAATGAATTTTTTTTGAGAAATGATATTTTTTGGATTTTTTTCGAATTACTTTTTCTTGTTATTTATATAAAAAAAAATTTAAAAATAGTTGAAAAGGAAAACAATATTCTGTAATAGAAATGTTTATGAAATTTTTATTTTTTTAAAAATATTGAAATAAATCACTTGGGCCGTTTGGAATCTTTTTTTAAAAATCGATTCAAAAAAATGAAATAAAAAAATTCGAATTTATTTATATAAAAAAAAAGTTTAGGAAATATATCTACATATCTTAACTAAAGAAAGCGACACTAAAGTTGACGTAGTGCGATTTAGATTTTTCTCAAAATCTGTTTTCTACTAAATCACTAATTTAAGCCTTAAATTATTTTTACTAAATCTAATTTTAAAAAGATTTTAGTCCAATTATTTTTAACGTGATCTTGTACTTCAAGTCGAAATTTCAAAATTTTATAGTTAGAAGATGTATAGATTTTTTCAACTAGATCGTATTTTTTTAACGTGATCTTATTTTATTGTTAGAAGATAAGTAGTGGTAGATTTTATTTAGATCTTATTGGATCCTAAGATATATCTTTATATAATTTTAGCAATATCTTATCTTATCCAAGGATAGATCTTATAGTTAGAAGATAATTGTTTCCAACCCAATATAAGGAGGATTTCAGCACCTATGTTTACCCACCTCCATACACAAATTTCATTATTTTTGTTCATACAAAACGTTTTTTCTGACGCTGGGAGAGAGAGAGCTTGAATTGTTTTTAGTAGTTCCACTTTCTTTTACAAGTTGATATCTTCTCATCTGCATTCCGTCATCAAATCAATCCTTATACTAAGAATTGATAAGTGTCATCATTGTTGGTGTTGAAAGATCGGAACTCATCATTGTTTATCCCGTATCAACTTGAAAATCTCACAAACCCAAAACCCTTAGTTATACCATTATCGTCGCGTATTACTTTAACTGATACTATCTTTCCACGAAGACTATAGTGCTTAAATAAGATTTTGTCATAATAATAGGGGGAGTTAGGTTCTTCATATACACATTTGAAGCTTTATATCTCTTCAAAGATTTTTATCAACTCCCTTTTGCTTTTTAATATCTCTTTTCTTTGACTCAAGGTTTGAAGAGATATAAAGCTTCGAATATGTATGTGTAGCACCTTCACCCTTATGTTGATGACAAAATCTTAGGTGAGCACTTCAACCTATATGGAAAGATAAAATCAATGAAGGTGATACGTGACGATAATGGCTTAAGTAAGAATTTTGGTTCTATGAGATTCTCAAGTCCTTCTGAGGCAAGAGTAGCCTTACTTTCACTACAAGGTGAGTGAGTCAATCATGATTAACATCAATGTTAAAGAATGATACAAGAAGCACAAAAACACAATAAAATTAAACATTAATCATGTCAAAAATCATAATGGAACTACATTTTATAAATATACATAAATATTAATAGATTAGCTAATATAAAAAGTGTGGGAACGAAATTAAAAAAAATGATGTCAATAATTGATTAGTAGATATAAAAAGTGCATGAACGAAAGAAATAATGATGCACGGGACATGAACCAAAATTGAAGATGGAACAAAATGAAATGAATGAGATACGAACCAAAAAAATTGTTACCTATCTCAAAATTAAAGATGAATAAGATTTGATCTTGTATAAACAATAAGGCAACATTTTTTTGATTTTATGGTTAAGAATATATATAAATGTTGAAAATCAGTAGTATAAATGGAGCTTACTTGAGAAGAATCATCGTTTCTTTTTAATTCTCGGAATTGGAATTGAAAGTAAATGATGTGGCATAAATCTAAGTTGTGTAGATATTATCCATTTTAAGATTTACTATCAAACAAATTGGCACACACATACATAACTAAAGTAAGCGACACCAAAGCTCACGTGCGTTCTCGATTTTTCTCAAAATTTAATTTTTACTAAATCACTAACTAAGACTTCAAATCCTTTTTACGAAAGCTATTTTTAAAAAGATTTTAGTCCAATTAATATTTAAAGTGATCTTCTAGGTTTTAGTTAAAAAAATTAGTTTTTACTAAATCACTAACTAAGCCTTACAATCCTTGTTAATAATGATTTTTTATCTTTATGACTATATGTCTTAATTCATACTTTATTGTATGAAAGATGCGAGAGCTGCATATATAATTGGTTTTACCCTATTTGTTGTTCCAATTGTTAATCGCAAGATGCGAGAGCTACATGATTTGATATCTTTAATATTCTATAAGATTCGGGAGTTGTGCAAAATCTTTTCTTCATAACAAGAAGTATATGATATTTTGATTGGATTATTATCAATTGATATTTGATATTTTTTTGTGGTAATTTAGATTCTTGAATATTTTATTATCTTTGGAATCATAACTTGATATATTCAATATCCTTGATATGGATCAAGTAGTGAAATTCCTTTATTTCTCTCTTATTGCTACGATTTATATTTGTTACCTTCCTCTAACTAATCGGTCGATTTACCATAGTTGGTTGGCCGGTCTGTTTGTGTTTTCTTCCTTTGTGGTTTTTATTAATTGCTTGTAATGTTCCATCTTCTGACCTAATCGGTTGATTCATCTCTTTTGGTTCAATTTGTATTCTGTATGTTTATATTTGTTTTTACATTTATATCGAGGAAATTACCAAAATTTACCCGTTTATTAGGGTCATTTGCAACTAATCATCCATTAGTTAACTAATTGCCTAGAACCACCCTTAACAAGTGCTCCGTCATCAAACCACCACCCTCATCCCATTTCCTTACTATACTAAATGTGGGAGTTCCCCAAATGAATAGGGAAATTCCCACATTGCCCTTACCGTTTGTTATTTTTCTTTTCTGCCCTTATTTATTTTCGTAAATTCCTTTGTTGCCCTTATTTTGATGACTCATCTTTCCTCACTTCACGTGTCTTCTTCTCAAAGTCCCGTTGTGGCTTCTTCTCGAAGCCCCATTGTATCTTCTTCACAAAGCCCTGTTGTGGCTTCTTCTCGAAGCCCTATTGTATCTTCTTCTCAAAGCCCCGTTGTGGCGTCTTCTCGAAGCCCCATTGTGATTTCTTGTGAAAGCACCGTTTTTTATATTCTGTCGGTTCCTATTTTTCATCTCCATCTCTATCAAACAATTTCTCTTCTTTTCTCTCCCCCAAATTTTCTGTAATACCCCGAAAATTTTATTCCGCATAATACCGGGTTAAACCGATTTCCGATCCCCTAACCTTTCTTCATTTTAAATAATGTAAAACTACATTAAACACTATCATTTTATGTGATCATAATTCACATAAAGTGATAAATATTGTACTTAACGTATATAGAATGATAGATTTGTAAACTAAATAATAATTTCCGTATGTTGAAAACCGAAGAATAATTCCGTACAATTTAACGACGCTTAATTTCAGCCATCTTTTAAATTGAGGAGCAGGCCCAACAGCTGGCCCAATTACCAGCCGGCCCACTATAACCTAAACCCTAATCAACTCCCTTAATCACGTTTAACCCTAATCTAATAGCCTAACCTAATCAAAACCGTAAAGAAGATCGCATCTTGCCTGCTCTCTCGCTGCACTCGACGCCAACCTGCTGCACGCCTCCAGTGGGAACCAAACACGGGCCGATCGACCGCTCATCCTGCCAACCACGCCTAGGGTAGAGATGCCGGACACTGCACTCGATGCCAACCTGCTGCACGCCTCCAGTGGGAACCAAATACGGGCCGATCGAACGCTCAGCCGCTGTAGAAGAGGGTCGGCCCTCCAGTAGACTCCGAATGGCGATTAAACGGGCTTATCACCTTCGACCGATCTTCCTTCTTTGGCATAGCCGCTCCATCGTCTTCCTCTTCGAACTCTCAGTAACACCTTACCTTCTGTAGTGCCGGACATGGCTCGTTCCTTTACGAGACTGCAATCACGTTCGTCCTCCTCCTACACAGCACCCGCTCTCCAGGCCGACGCAGGACACAACAACCCTCCTCCTATGAGTCCCCTTGGCCTCGCTATTGAGTTCCTCCTCCAGGCGCTCGACTGCACTGTCGTCTAGACTCCAAACGGATGCACGTCTCATCGAAGTACTCGGCTCCTATCTGCTACGGATCTTAATTGGGGTAAGCAACCTGCCTAGTTCACGTCTCTCTCCCTATGCGTCTAACCTAACCAACGCTTCCCTAATCTGTTGCAGCCTTCCTGTGACGTACAACCCTTCTGTTGTTCCAACCGAGTCCCTCTTCGAGGAGAGTAACCGCAGGTCCTGCCTCCACGGTTGTAGGTGAGTGTTTACAACTTCCATCCTTGTACCATAGCACTGTGTAGAATGTTTGCAATTGGTTGCTGAGTAGGATAGAGCGTAGATAGGCGAGAAAACAAGAAGAGCTAAGGACGTGGAGGAAGAGAGATTTAATAGTAAATAAGTTAATAAGCAAGCAATTTTGGGCTCTGTAGGTTTCGAACTGAGGACCTCTAAGTAGAAATAAGGGAGATATATGATGACAAGAGGAATCGAAGTTTAGACCTCTTGCACACCTTAAATTTCAGCCTTGGTCTGCTGACTTTAGGATCTAGTTTCGATACCTTAAATCGAGAATCCACCGTTGAATTTTTGATATGTTTTAGATAAAAATATGTAGTTTACGGTATTAAAATTTGGGAGAAAGTTAACGGTCGGATTAGATTTTATAAGATCCCAAAGTAGAGTACTTGGGCTGTTTTTTTTTACAGCAAGGGAAAATTGACTAAGTATAGAATCGTTGGATGTTGTCTCCAACTTTAGAGACTTGTGTAAGAGTTCTGGTTAAGTAGTTTTGATAAATCTTTTCTTTTATGAATATATAACATATCATAGGTGGCCTAGAAAAATTTCGGAAATTTTCATATCCTTAGTCGAACCTCATATTTTAACCAAAGTCGAACCTTAACGACTTTGGGTAAAATTAGAATGTTGAGTAACTCTTATAAATACTTACCAAACTTTCCAATGAGAACTAGATTGTGGACTTAGGTCCTAGAGGAGAATATTAGAACTAAATGATAGACTTTTTGGATTTTCGGTACTAAGGGTAAAATGGTCTTTTACCGTAAGAGAGCTTTTTCCGTAATCCCTTCGCATGAGGTTGGACATCTGGATGTGTTTTTGATCCACATGCCTTATTTGATAGGCGTTTGAGTTACCACGAGTACGGACCGATTTGAGACCTGTTAGAGTGTGATTTGACTCAGGTAAGTCCTTGCGACTTACTTAGCTGGTTTCTGGATATTAGTTGGGTGATGATGGTTGTGTGTGTGCAATGTGTGTTATAATAAAAATGTAAAATCCGGAATTTTTATTCCGTCTATTTCCGTTATAAAATAGATCTCGATCAGCTGACCATATCCGTCTACTTAGTTAGACATATTATTATAGGATTTATCATTTTATGTAGATTCCTTCACATAAAATGATAGAATCTTTTATATAGTTTATCATTTTATGTAGATTACTTCCGCATAAAATGATAGAATTCTGAGCCGATCTTAAACTATAATAAACTCCCTATCCGCCTAGTCCGTATATTTATATATCGGGATCTTGCCCAGCCAGAAACTCGTTAAATTTAGGAGGCCAGCTGCAGCCTTTTTAACCCATCTGTTAACCCATAATTCAGCTCCAACGGATCCAGTTCTGCAGCCAGCTAGCCCAGCCCAACAGCCTCCAGTTTGCTTGTCCAGTCCGCTGCCTTGTCCGCCCCAGCCTATGCGCAGCCCAGCTCTTCAGCAGCAGCACAGCTCCAGCCCAGCTACTGGAGGAGTTAACGAAACAGCCTTCAGCCCAGCCGCCCAGCTGCTTCACGCGTCCAGCCCAGAAGCAGCCACTGCTGCCTTGTCCAGCGCCAGCCTTCAGCTGCTCCAGCCCGCTGCCTTGTCCGCTCCAGCCCAGCAGCAGCAGCGTTGCCTTCCAGCCCAGCAGCAGCGCCAACTCCAGCCCGTTACTCCAGCCATTCGGATGTGAAGAGAGAAGCCCAACAAGCTGTAGGAAATAAACCGTTCAGCACTTATACGTAATTAATTAGAGAGCAGATCTTTTACCTTAAACGCTTCCTAAAATCAAGGGATACAGCTGCTCACCTTCCTTCTCCTCAGCCGTCCAGATTCATCAGCAACCATCGCCCCTTCTGTTTCGTTCCTGCTTGTGAACGTTGGCTTCCACAATCGTACAACCGGTAGAGCAACAGCCTCCTCTGGAATCGGACTGAATTCGGGCAGCTTCTGTATATTTCGGTAAGGATCAATATACCATTCATCTTCACCTCTTTAATTAGTCGTTCATGAGTACTCACATCTCCGTACCTGCGATGACAACTCCATCTCGACCACTCCGTGACAGTAGCGAGGCTGGAAGGAGTTGGCCAATCAGTGTAGTAGTAGAGCCAAGCCGAACCTGCTTCTCCTCCTGAACCGTCACGCCAAGGGAGCCAGAAGGGCATCCGGAACTGTGTTGAAGACGCCTCAGCCCAGTAGAGGTTGAAGAGGTGAGTCATCGCTTCTGTAGTCCAAATTCTTGCCTCTAGAAGTTAGTGTATAATCTTATGTATGTATACCAATTCCGTAATGCTAGGTTAATGAACTGCTGTAGTCGACCTTAAGCATAGTCAAGATAGTAATAGGTAGCTGCTGAGTTTATAATTTAAATGGTGGAAATAAAGGGCTGCTGTAAAATTGAATTTTATTCCTTCAGCTTCTAGGTTATAAACAGCCTATCTTGTCGGTCAATTATTAAACGTTTGGATAAAGATCCACCGTTGAATTTTGGATATGTTGTAGATGGATATATGTAGTTTAACATATTAAAATTTGGGAAGGAATGAACGGTCGGATTGAAAGTTATGAGCTCCCGAAGTTAGGTAGTTGAGCAGTTTTGGTAAACTTAAGTTTTTGGCTAAGTATAGGAAATTAGAGTGAAGGAACCGACTATGTGAATTTTTATAGGAACATTGGCTGAACAGTTTGGAGAAATTCTTTCTCCTAAGGTTAGATAGAACCTCATAGATGATCTAGAGATTTAATTCGGAATTATTATAAGCTGTTAAGAATTTTATATTTAGAACCGAAGTTAAACCTTTACGATTCTTCCGGAAAATAGAAATATAGGAAAAATGTCAGTTTGGAACCAAATAAAATTTTAGGAGTTAGAATATAACTTTAGAACCTCAAATAGGAGTTTAGACATGAATTTTAGGGTTTTCGAGAAAATCGGAACCAACGGTAAAATGGTCATTTTACCCTAAACTAATACTGTAACTAGTTATGTCTTAATACATCATTCGATCTTAGAAGTTTTAGACTTCTAACTACGTGAGAGTGTGCTAATACACTTATCGCCTTGACAGGCAACTGAGTTGCTACAGTTTACAAAACGAGTGGTCTACAAAGAGTCGAGCTGTATATCAGGTAAGTCCTTTGGGCTTACTTAGCTGACTTCTAAATATGAGTATAAATGATGATGGTGGTGTGTGATTGAAATGTTTAGAGAGATAGGTTGTGATATATAATTACCGACCTATATTTTGGCCTAAGAGTAACGGGCGGTGGCATTCTACTCAGTAGCTCGCGGGGCGCTGGGGGTTTCTTCCGGGACTAGTCCATACATGGTTTGTAGTGATGCTACCAGTGAAAGTCAGCTAGACCTACACCAGTTGGATAAGGAACGGAGGCGAGAACTAATAATAGTTCTCGTGCCACAACTTAAATTGAATAACGTGAATCACTTAAATAATAGATAATAAACGGTTGAGTGCAAGCATGATGTTTGTTTATTTTTGTTTCTGCGTGTGCTTGTGCTGTTATCATTTTGCTTATATTTGGATAGTTAGCTAACTGTTGATATGTTGTTTAGATTTGCCACAGGTTAGAGCAGATGCCGAGTGATCCAGATGGTAGTGGTCAGCCGGGGTGTCGTACTTTAGGACGTTTTACAGTTTCTGCATTTGTGGGTTTTACAGTTGAACTTTGTTTCCTTTCGTACTTTGTTATATTACGTTTTCCGGCTGTAGTTGATCTGGTCACATTCATGCATTGTTAAAAACTATTTTATGATTTCTAGTTTCCCTTATCTGTGCCTTGTTGTAAGATCATGTTAAGTTGTTGTCAAACTATGGTCGGGACCCACTGTGCGGTCCTAACCAGTAACTCCCTAAGTTGTAAAATTTGGGGTGTTACAAAAAATAACTTGTTAGGACGACCGTGGTTATTATGTGTTAAGGCCCAAGTGTATGTATAACGGGCCGTGACATCACTGCCCAGCTCTGCCAGGAGACTGGGAGGTTCTCTATACCCACACCATCAAGGTACACGGTGAGATGCATCGGATCCACTCCTGATGGGTACACGGGGGCGGAGGCGAGGTTTGGGAATCCCTCGTGTCACAAAATAAGTATCATTAGAGTGAATGACTTAAATGAAGATAATAAATGGATTGTTTGAAAGCATGATGAGTGTTTATTATTTTATGTGTGTGTGCTATTATTATTCTTCTAATGTTTAGATAACTAGCTAATGGTTGTTCTGTTGTGTTTTTAGATTTACCACAGGTTAGAGCAGCAGCTGAGTGATCCGGAAGTAGTGGTCAGCCGGGTCTCCGTACTCCTTAGAGTGGGGTTGGGTGTTTGTTTGTCGTTTCTTTCTTCGTACTATGACAGTTAGACTTTTAAGTTGTTTAAGTACTGTGGGCTGTTAGATGTTGTTGTAACGCCCTATTTATTGAGTGTGTTTCGGTATTCATTATTTCCGGCTTTTATCTATATTTTGAATAGCTTAAATATTTTACGAGTATTTTTACGTTGTAAATTAAATTCTACAAGTATGTATACCGATATATTTTATTACCGCAATTAAATATTACATCACCTCGTAAGTAATTCGCGAAAATGGTTTTTGTATTTCAAAGTATATATATATATATATATATACTCGATCAACATATTCTTTCTCGTATATTTAAATTCGGAGTGGATCGGAAAAGTTTTTCGATCCAAAATTCCCGTTTAGGTTTAGTTGGATTGATAGTCTTTTTTTTATTCTTTTCTTTTTCGCTCTTTCCTTCTTTTCCTGTGCCGCGTGGCATCGGCTGTGTGGAGGCAGCCTTGCAATTGCCGACTCCTCGTTGCCCCTGACGTTGGCCAACCCACTTTGCAGTGGCCTGCACCCAGCAGGGCTACTCGACCTTCCCCCCCCCCCCCCCCTCTTCCTTAGTCTTGCAGCTCCTCCTACCCACCCTCAACAACTCGCAGCCCTCTACTCCCCAAGCAGGATGTCTCTCCCCCGCCTCCACTGCCTGTAGCACCACCCTCGTCTGTCGTTGAGCTCCACTGGGCTGAGAGATGCTCCAGCCACCGCCTTCCCTAGCCCCTCACGCCATCCCCCTTCCCTCTCTGGGCACCAACATCTCCAGTGTTGTCTTACCTCCTCTCGTTCAAACCGCCGGGAAGAGTTGTTGTTGCCCTCACCTCATCACCCACTCTCCTCCTGTCTTTCCGCTCAGACCTCGCTTAACGCTGAGAAGAGCACCGCCGGATCTGGGTGAACGGGGAAAGCTCCTTGCGCCTCCTCTGCCGAGCCGATCTCTCTTCCGTCCGTCTTCCGCCTCGCCGGTCCCTTGCGCCACCCTTGTTGTCGGAGAAAAGCTTCGCCGCCTCCACTCGGTCTCCATCTGATTCGTTCTTCTGCCGCCACTATCATTGGAGCAGCCCTGCCGGAGCCAAGGAGCAGTCCTGCCGGAGCCAAGGAGCGGCCACGCCCTAGTTGCGCTGCCTCTCTGCGCCGCTAGTACCCCCATCAGCAGTTGCCGCCCTCCTTGCCCCTGCGTTCTGTAATTCGCAGAAAAGGAAGGAGAAACCCTTTTCCAATTATTCAAATCGGGCCCCACCTGTTCTGTGTAATTACAATATTGCACCTTACTTCGTATTTGCAACTATGACCCAACATTTGAAATTTTCAGGAGTTGCCCCTGTTTGTATATTTACAAAAATGGCCCAGGGTTTAAATTTACAATTTATGACCCACCAGAAAATGTCCTTACGAGTTTAACCTTGGATTTTAAATATGAGCTTATTCTATTTTATATACATTTTTTTTTACGCCCTCGTTGGATTAATCTCGGTTTATGGCTCAAAGATTTTAATGCGGGTTTTAAAGTTGACTTTTGAAAAACGAGTTTTCCTTAGAGTTATATATATTATATATTCCGTTCAAATTTAGCATATGAGCTAAATTTGCTTAATTTTGGTGTTAGGTTCGGAAACGTCACGATAAAGGCCTAACGAGTTCAAAGTCTGATCGACTTCCGTATTTTGACGTCGTGTGAGTATCCTTTCCCGCGATCTAGTAATGTTTAGTATTAGTATCATGCTAGGTTGGATAATCTAGCATAACTTAGAGTGAATACCAAGTAGTGGTTTGGACCTTAGGTGAGTTTTGAGGATTGTCGATTATTGTGAGACGTTGAGTGTTTGAGTTAATCTTGTGAGCTTATGAGGATTGAGATTATGGTTGTATGATCTTGTTGAGATTGTGGAGACTAGGACGAGAGTATCCCAGCATGTGTTGTGATGGTTATGACCTTGTGATATTGTGAGGATTAGGAGTCGTTATCCTATCATGGTTATGGTTTATGATCTTGCGAGATCATTGGGACTAGAAGTCTAAGGACTTCTAGAATGTGAGAGAGATGTTGATTGGGTGCCTTGTTTTGACCAGGCGTTGAGTGTCTTCCTACGGAAAGTTGAGAGCGGTGGTTAGCGGGATTATCTTTGGGACGAGGTAAGTCTCCAGACTTACTTAGCTCGTATTCCTTGTATTAGCGTTGATGTGTGTTTGGTGGTGTGTGTTTATTGTTTATGTTATAACAACTAAACCGGAAATAGGATTACCGACCTTTATATATTATTTTGGCCCAAGTGTATGATAACGGGCGGTGACATCATCTGCCTAGCTCTTGCGAGAGTCTAGGAGGTTCTTGGCGACTAGCCCGTGCTGGTTAGACGGTCGGAGGCATCCGCACCGTTCCATGCCGGTAAGTAGGGACCGAGGCGGGACCACGGTGGTCTCGTGTCACAAAACTAAGTTGAATTAGAACGGGATATGACTTAATAATAAAAAGATAATAAACCGGAATTGTGTGCTTTGAGAATGTTGTGTGTTTATGATGATTTACTTGTGTTTGTGCCTTTCCCATTGATTCTAATGCTTCGAATATGAGCTAACGGTTTTATACCGACTGTTGTAGATTGCATTGCAGGTTAGGATTGCGGCCGAGAGATCCGGAAGAGTGGGCAGCCGGGGTTCCGTACATTTTAGGATTGGGTTTTGGGTGGAATCGAGTTTGAGTATTGTTATTATTGTATGTTTTATGGCGTTAGCCTTTGGGGTTGTATTTTCGGCTGAAGTCCTTTGTTGTATTCTTTCGGGTTTTTCTTTTCATTGCATAAAAATGTATTTCGTTTTTGGCCTTTATTTGTGCCTTGTTGCAAGATCCGGTGAAATTGTTGTCAAGCTAAGGGTCGGAACCCATTGTGAGGTCCCAACCCGTAGCATCCCGAGTCCCGCGGATTTGGGGTGTTACAAAAGTGGTATCAGAGCCCTAGGTTGACAACAATGGCACTCGCAATCTTCTAAAGGCCGAATAAGGAATAAACAGAACCCCGCGGGTTCCGAGTTTTCGTTTTCAAAATCACATGCATGAGTCGGGGTAGAATGTACGGACCACCACTCCTTCCGCGGATCTCGGCAGCATAGTTTATTAGATTTCTAGTATATATGTATATATGTAGATATGTATCGTGGACTTAGGATATTTTTGGACTATTATTGTATGTGGATTGTAGTTGCATGATGGACATGATTTATGTGTATAGTTGTATACGTGAACCATTATATGTTTTGGACCTTGTATTGTTGTAATGGAATGCCGAATGCGTGATATTAGTAGTAATAAGGACTTAGGACTTATGTAGTTATGGATACGTATTCCTATTATATATATAGTAGCATATGGAGATATAAGACCTTTTAGTTGAGATGCTATTATGATATCATCGCCCTTGGACGACGTCATTTTACATAAGATAGTGTACATACAAGGACGAATATGCTCAAGTATCGAGTTGAGAGCTACGTTCGGGCGAACACCTTGGAGTTCTTGTACTCCTTTAAGAGGATGCCGAAGAGGAGGAGTAGAGATGACATAACCAAATGACGAACAAGTGGAAGGAAAATTCGCGGCAACTTAAGAGAAATCGAGATGAAGAACATACAAGAAAAAGGAGTAACATTAATGTGCGGAAGTGGTTCCAAAGGAACCATGATTTAAAGACAACAAGACCAATGTAGATAACGAATTTAAGTTCTTCTAGAAGATGCGTAGACAACTAAAGATACGAATCGAGAAGGAGAGGGATACATTCTAACAAGGTTAAAGGTGACATTCCATTAAGATGTGAAGTTTTCTTTAGACGCTCCTAAGCATTTGAGTCAAGACGAGAAGAGTGATCGAACCATTTGCTAAAGATTTAAGATACCGTAAGTTAAGCTTACGAGGTACCAAAAAGTAAAGTTACAACATTACTAGAGTTATGAGAAGAAGGGCATGGTGGGGATTCACGTGGAGTTGACCAATTTCCATTATGATGATAAGACTAAGAAACGCCAAGAAGGAGGAAGTGTGTATAAATGATGACCCTAAGAAGATGAAAGACGAAACGAAGAGCTTTGATCGAGAGACATAAGGTACCAACCAAGAGGAACACGAGCGGATGCTAGCTTGGGCTATAATATTTGGGAAGGTGCTCTTGAAAGACATCAAGGAAGAATTGTTAAGTCTATGAAAGGGAGTTATATTAAACAACAAAGCAAAGAAGATATAGTTACCTTATAAATAAGAGGAAGCATGGAATGAGGAAAGAACTAACGGAGTTTAAGGTAAAGTACCCCGAGGAGGGTAGCCTTCATGAGAATGGTAACATGAGAAGTGTAGTGGAATAATAAGTCGTTGACTTTGGAGAAGTTCAGATACAAGCCAATCGGTGACAACTAAAGACGCAAAGGAGAGGATTGTATACTGGTGACTGTAGGTGGGGAGAGTAATCCAGGATGTGGGATCATGAAGAAGGGTAAAGAAACTTGGAATATTCGTAGTGGTCGAATGTCGGCAATAAAGAGTTATATCAACGGGAGTGCAAGTATCTTAATCAAGTAACAAATTATCGATTCCAGCAAGTGTTAGTAACGTATCGTGTGGGGAGGGTTTGTAGCGATCTGGTACGACCTTCTTAGGTCATGGGGGTTGTTATATGGAGATATGATGCGGATCAAGGTAAAGCAACTTGGAAGGACGAAGAGGAAGGTAAGTCTTCTAGAGTTTTTAGCGTAAAGGGGGAATATATAAGGGAGGTATGATATGTTGTTCTAAGGATATGAGTGTCATGTTTTCGCAAGCAAAATCTGAGTCAGATGTTTCAGACTCCCACGGAAGAGTCATGGTGGCTACGGCGCAAAAAGGAGGACCTAGATTAGGGCAACGCTTCAAGCTTGGAATTACGATGTTAGTGCTTGGTGGAGTAATGAGTGGATATTTTTATGATTATGGTGGGAATTTTGCCTGAAGGCATACAAGTACGGTTGTGAAGCTGTTCATGGATACCACGAGGTACATAAGGTGGCCAGCGAGAGTAAGAGAAGACTGAGGTTTTGAAGTTTGATATCGATATGAGATGTAGAAAGAGTACATGAAAGGTTGAGGTTAGAGCCTCTGCGGTCGTTTGACGTTGCATAAGGAAATGAACTGTAAGGTTCTACACCAACTTGAAGAAAGGATATCTATAGTGAATGTTGATGTGGGATACAGAGAGCTACTCCCATAGGTTGGGATGTCCGAAGAAGCAAAAGAGATTGTATCTACTTGTTATAAGGCATGAGCGAGTCTTGTAGTTAAGACCTTTGTGACTGAACACATGCGCGAGATCAAGAGATGTTATTATCGCCTTTTTTTTTAAAAGTGAAAAGAGGGATTAAGCTGAATTATTACTTAACCAAGGCTTCAAGAGTCGGAAGACTCGAGCAAGTTCCATGAGTTCAGAAGATTAAGGATTGTCAAAATAAAGACGGTCAACATGGTAGCTACGGATGGAACATTACGCGTATTGAAGGACGTCGCCTCAACAAGATCAAGGTGGACCACTGGTCAATTGTTAGGACAAGGTTGTGTCGGTCATTACGACATGAGATGGGTAGAGAAAAGATGGAAACCGAGATAGATCGGATTCCAATGCATCGGAAGTTGAATTTTACCATTAAGCTTGATTTGAAGTTCAGATTTGAATATATCTTAAACTCTGGATATGAAGTTGTTATGGAGGACACCAGTTTGCGAAAAGAGAGATGGTTATCTTCGTTTGTACATCGATTACAATGAGCTGAACAAGATAACAATGAAGGACAAGTATCCCTTACCACGGATAGATGATCTACTCGACAGGTTGCAAGGGTCGGTAGTCTCTTCTAAGAATGATTTGAGGTATGATTGTCACCAATTGAGAATCTGAGATTGGGATATTGCAAATACGGCAATCCGGACAAACCATGGTCACTATTAGTTGTAGTGATTCAATATCGGCTTACTAATGCCCGGATAAGATATTTTGGTCTACTCTCGAAGAAGAGGGAAATTGTATGACAAGTTGTGTCGGGGTGGCAACCCCGAGAGATATGAAAGGTGTTACAATTTATCTTAGATGTGATGAGCTTTACCAGATATGTGAAGGGAGAAGTTGTGTAACACCTTGTATGGTAATCTACTAAGGATGACGATGAAGTATTGAATGGGACGAAGAATGAACCATAGAGTTGTGTAGAGTTAAGAAGAATATTCATTGGTTCAACTGTTTTGATTTACCTTGAGGTATTGCGGGTTTGAAGTGGACAAGTGATTCTTTAAGACAAGGTCTTGATCGAGTATTGAGGAGCGATGTAAAAGTAATAACATACGTGCCTTGTCAAGCAATGTAAAACTAAAGTGCTCCCCTCATTACTTGAAATTGCAACAAGAGATGAGGAAACATAACGTCTAAGTTTGGTATGACAAGGACCAAAGCCAGCATTGTAAATTGGAAGTTCGATCTTTTTTGGTAGAGAAGTTAAAAGGAAAATAATGGATATGCTGCATTGAGAGAGACCCGAGAAGGAAGTTGAGTTCCGATATATCGACTTTTTTTTAGATCTTAGCGCGAGTCGGAGAAGTGTCTTATAAGTTGGCGTCACCACTAAGAGTAGAGAGTGTTCACCCGGTGTTTCATGTGTATCAGTCGAGAGATTACATGCAAGATTCGAGACGTGTGGTCAGTCATGATGATCTAGTGGCCGACGAGGAACCAATGAGGCTAATTGGAAGACGGAGGATAGTATATTTGGTTGAGTCTTACGCTGAGCTAGTAACATCGATAGGATCGACAAGTTAGACTTAGTTCTTCCCTTAGTTGAGTTGTGTATATGCGTAATGTTATATGTTATTTGTGCCCCGTGCGGAAACGTGTTATATGACTTGATGTATTTTTGCGATGGCGGATTGAGTAGTTAATGTATATAGATTACAAGTTCTAAACCTTCCTTGTTTGTGAGTTTATACCTCGACCTTATGGGACCGAGAAGTTCGGCATATGGCAAGTTTCGGGACGAAACTTGTTTTTAGGGGGATCTAATGTAACGCCCTATTTATTGAGTGTGTTTCGGTATTCATTATTTCCGGCTTTTATCTATATTTTGAATAGCTTAAATATTTTACGAGTATTTTTACGTTGTAAATTAAATTCTACAAGTATGTATACCGATATATTTTATTACCGCAATTAAATATTACATCACCTCGTAAGTAATTCGCGAAAATGGTTTTTGTATTTCAAAGTATATATATATATATATATATATATATACTCGATCAACATATTCTTTCTCGTATATTTAAATTCGGAGTGGATCGGAAAAGTTTTTCGATCCAAAATTCCCGTTTAGGTTTAGTTGGATTGATAGTCTTTTTTTTATTCTTTTCTTTTTCGCTCTTTCCTTCTTTTCCTGTGCCGCGTGGCATCGGCTGTGTGGAGGCAGCCTTGCAATTGCCGACTCCTCGTTGCCCCTGACGTTGGCCAACCCACTTTGCAGTGGCCTGCACCCAGCAGGGCTACTCGACCTTCCCCCCCCCCCCTCTTCCTTAGTCTTGCAGCTCCTCCTACCCACCCTCAACAACTCGCAGCCCTCTACTCCCCAAGCAGGATGTCTCTCCCCCGCCTCCACTGCCTGTAGCACCACCCTCGTCTGTCGTTGAGCTCCACTGGGCTGAGAGATGCTCCAGCCACCGCCTTCCCTAGCCCCTCACGCCATCCCCCTTCCCTCTCTGGGCACCAACATCTCCAGTGTTGTCTTACCTCCTCTCGTTCAAACCGCCGGGAAGAGTTGTTGTTGCCCTCACCTCATCACCCACTCTCCTCCTGTCTTTCCGCTCAGACCTCGCTTAACGCTGAGAAGAGCACCGCCGGATCTGGGTGAACGGGGAAAGCTCCTTGCGCCTCCTCTGCCGAGCCGATCTCTCTTCCGTCCGTCTTCCGCCTCGCCGGTCCCTTGCGCCACCCTTGTTGTCGGAGAAAAGCTTCGCCGCCTCCACTCGGTCTCCATCTGATTCGTTCTTCTGCCGCCACTATCATTGGAGCAGCCCTGCCGGAGCCAAGGAGCAGTCCTGCCGGAGCCAAGGAGCGGCCACGCCCTAGTTGCGCTGCCTCTCTGCGCCGCTAGTACCCCCATCAGCAGTTGCCGCCCTCCTTGCCCCTGCGTTCTGTAATTCGCAGAAAAGGAAGGAGAAACCCTTTTCCAATTATTCAAATCGGGCCCCACCTGTTCTGTGTAATTACAATATTGCACCTTACTTCGTATTTGCAACTATGACCCAACATTTGAAATTTTCAGGAGTTGCCCCTGTTTGTATATTTACAAAAATGGCCCAGGGTTTAAATTTACAATTTATGACCCACCAGAAAATGTCCTTACGAGTTTAACCTTGGATTTTAAATATGAGCTTATTCTATTTTATATACATTTTTTTTACGCCCTCGTTGGATTAATCTCGGTTTATGGCTCAAAGATTTTAATGCGGGTTTTAAAGTTGACTTTTGAAAAACGAGTTTTCCTTAGAGTTATATATATTATATATTCCGTTCAAATTTAGCATATGAGCTAAATTTGCTTAATTTTGGTGTTAGGTTCGGAAACGTCACGATAAAGGCCTAACGAGTTCAAAGTCTGATCGACTTCCGTATTTTGACGTCGTGTGAGTATCCTTTCCCGCGATCTAGTAATGTTTAGTATTAGTATCATGCTAGGTTGGATAATCTAGCATAACTTAGAGTGAATACCAAGTAGTGGTTTGGACCTTAGGTGAGTTTTGAGGATTGTCGATTGTTGTGAGACGTTGAGTGTTTGAGTTAATCTTGTGAGCTTATGAGGATTGAGATTATGGTTGTATGATCTTGTTGAGATTGTGGAGACTAGGACGAGAGTATCCCAGCATGTGTTGTGATGGTTATGACCTTGTGATATTGTGAGGATTAGGAGTCGTTATCCTATCATGGTTATGGTTTATGATCTTGCGAGATCATTGGGACTAGAAGTCTAAGGACTTCTAGAATGTGAGAGAGATGTTGATTGGGTGCCTTGTTTTGACCAGGCGTTGAGTGTCTTCCTACGGAAAGTTGAGAGCGGTGGTTAGCGGGATTATCTTTGGGACGAGGTAAGTCTCCAGACTTACTTAGCTCGTATTCCTTGTATTAGCGTTGATGTGTGTTTGGTGGTGTGTGTTTATTGTTTATGTTATAACAACTAAACCGGAAATAGGATTACCGACCTTTATATATTATTTTGGCCCAAGTGTATGATAACGGGCGGTGACATCATCTGCCTAGCTCTTGCGAGAGTCTAGGAGGTTCTTGGCGACTAGCCCGTGCTGGTTAGACGGTCGGAGGCATCCGCACCGTTCCATGCCGGTAAGTAGGGACCGAGGCGGGACCACGGTGGTCTCGTGTCACAAAACTAAGTTGAATTAGAACGGGATATGACTTAATAATAAAAAGATAATAAACCGGAATTGTGTGCTTTGAGAATGTTGTGTGTTTATGATGATTTACTTGTGTTTGTGCCTTTCCCATTGATTCTAATGCTTCGAATATGAGCTAACGGTTTTATACCGACTGTTGTAGATTGCATTGTAGGTTAGGATTGCGGCCGAGAGATCCGGAAGAGTGGGCAGCCGGGGTTCCGTACATTTTAGGATTGGGTTTTGGGTGGAATCGAGTTTGAGTATTGTTATTATTGTATGTTTTATGGCGTTAGCCTTTGGGGTTGTATTTTCGGCTGAAGTCCTTTGTTGTATTCTTTCGGGTTTTTCTTTTCATTGCATAAAAATGTATTTCGTTTTTGGCCTTTATTTGTGCCTTGTTGCAAGATCCGGTGAAATTGTTGTCAAGCTAAGGGTCGGAACCCATTGTGAGGTCCCAACCCGTAGCATCCCGAGTCCCGCGGATTTGGGGTGTTACAGTTGTTGCATCCATCTCTTTAAAATAATATTTTATAAATTTCGGTTTTCCTTATTTGTGTCTTGTTGCAAGATCCTAGTAATATTGTTGTCAAACTGAGGTCAGGACCCATTGTGAGGTCCTAACCAGTAATGCTCCGAGTTTTGAGAATTCGGGGGTGTTACATTTTTCCAATCCAGATCTCTGAATTGGGAATCAGAGGCTTCTCCTCCCGCCCCTTTCAATGTCGTATGCGGTGTCCCCTACCCTGCTCTACCTATCGCCACCATCGTCTCCATCAGGCGCGGCATTCCGTTGCTCATGCGCCGTAAGAAGGTCAAGACTTTTGATGTCGTGTGCAACCAAGATATGCATTTCTGTAGGTAAGCTCCTCTCTTTGTGACGCCCGGATATTTGGTTGAACAAGTAGAAGCGTCACTTTTGTTTTTTCTTCATTCTTTAATCTCTTTTTTCATCAATTCATGTGAAGCCGATGGATCTGTTGATTCTTGAGCTTGAAGGTGGTTGTTTGAGTGTGTTTGCCAAAGCCAAGAGCCCCAAATCTCAACGCTCAACACTTCTTTTAGGGGTTTCGCGATCCGCACCCGCAACTTAAGGTCATTTAGGATTTTGAGTTTTTAGATTCCCTGCAGATTTGTGTTCGTAGTAGATTTGGTTGTATTGATTGTAATATTCTTTTTTTGTTCCTTTACTTTTGCAAGCACTAAGTTTAGTTGGTGATGCTTGATTGATCAATATTAGAAGACATGTCCGCATCTTTTGATCGAATTGTTAGGACATGTGAGTGCTCATTTTAATTTTACCCCTTTCTCTTTGTATTGATTTGGAAATTTTTGAGGTGAGAATTTGGGGCTTGTCACATCTGTTGCTGAATTTCCTCTTCTCTATGTCGGGGGAACAGGGATTTTTACTTGAGTTTGTTAAACCAAATTATTTTCTGTTACATTGAGCAAAAAATGCATTGTGTTTTGGTTTCAGCTTCCCAAATGTCGTATACGAACTTGCACATTAGGTTTTCTTGACCAATAGGTCTTATCTTGATGGGGGAGATAAATAGTCTATGAATTGGTTGGCTCCTAGCTTTTTTTTTTCTTTTCACTTTCACCTCCCGAGGCTTTCTTTGGTGTGGTCGAGTACCTGAGTTTTCAACCAATGAAACAACTAACAAGCTGTCACTAGCAAGAACCTTGGAAGGGCATGCATAGGTAGTTGAGACCATTATTAGGTTAACTAATGCTATTTGATTGATAAATGAATTTGGAATTCACTATTCCAATGATTCTAATTGCATTCAGTGGCATATTATGCAACCTTTCGTAAGTATACCAAGTGTAATCAATGGCTTTTGCTTTTATACCTTCATTATTCCTCGATCGTTACAGCTTGTCGATGGTTCATTCTCCTCTTTTTCTTTTAATTTCATGTCATTTCCCAATTTCTGATGATTATCTTGTTAACATTTTCAGGTTTACTTTATGCATGTCTTCAGATCATTATGAAATGCTTCGTGGTATCAGCTAGCTAATCGGTTTAATTGTAAATTTCATCTTACATATATATACAAACTTTCATGTTTTCTCCTTGAGTTGGTTATCTTCGTGTCTTGATTGCTCAAAATCGTACAAACATTTTGAAAATTCCTCCTCTTTCCCCTTCTTGGAATTTCACCATAAAGGCCCGCTTTTCTACTTTTGTTTCAGTTCTCTCTCTTAGGTTTGAGATCCAAAAATTCAAACTAGAGGAGAAATTGTGGGTTTCTCTCGATTGATTATTGATCTTTCCTTTTTACCTATAGCTTGTGTGAAGGAAGTGGTTGAGGTTGCAGAAGATCAAGCTTTCAAAATCCTTCCATGGGTTCCTTGCAAATGTAAACCTATTTTTTGCTATTTGTGGATGTGAAAGGAAGGAGTAATGAATGAGAGTAATGAAATCAATCTCAATGAATGCAAGGTTTGGAATTTTATTCAACCCCCCCCCCTCCCTCTCTCTCTCTCTCTCTTCCCCACAAAGGCCCCATTACTTCTTGGAAAGATGATTTTGGTTCGTTTTTTGACATTTTTGTGTCTCAATAAGAAGGTTAATGTGAAAGATTAGTGCTTGCATTTTTTGTTCCAATTTAAAAGTAATAGTATCAATAAAAAAATTTTGGAAACACAAACCTTGTTAATAGCGTTTACTCTTTCGACATAATCGACACATCCTCCAATCTTCTAAACCGGATCTACCGACCCACCCCCGATAACGAATCCCAGTTAGGTCTAATAGAGCTCGATTTTTTCTCATCCAAACTGCTTGTTCTGATCTGATTCATTATATTTTTTCTTTGGTTAAGGGTTCATCTTGCATATCCTACTTTTTAGCTATATGTTCCTTGTAAGTTGACATAAATCTATGCTTCATCCTGTGAACTCTGGTGAAGGTAGGAGTTGGTCCTCCCGAGGGAGTTATTCGATATGGTTGCATGCTTTAGTTGCTCTCTGAAGAGTGAGTTTGTTGCATTATTAGGATTCATGCAGGATGGACTTTTTTTATAGTCTAGACATCATGTTTGTGATTCTTTTTTCCCACATTTTTCTTTGTTACTTGAGATCACTTCCTTGATGAAGGATTTTTAAATATCTGATCCGGGCAGTTTGTGTTGGGAAATCCGACCGCCTAGATTGAGATCGTGATTTTTATGTCATTTGTTATCTTTGTTGCTAAAAAATCATTGTTGTTGATCTTGATCATCCATTTATGCGATATATAAACATTAGTACTAATTAAAGATGAGCATTCTTTGAACTTGGATGATAGATAGTCGGCTAACTTATCCGACCCAATCCAGGTAATTTGTGTCAGATGTTTGTGTCTACTATGTTTGGATTTAAATTGTGATTTGTAGGAATATTTCAATTATTTATCAGATATATGTGATTGCTTACCCTCTATCGCTCATTTGTTGTTGTTCCTTGATCCTTGATCTTCCTTCTTGGTTTGAGCAACCAAGAAATCCTTCAATTGCTTCACGTCATTCTTCAAAGACGTGAGTTGATTGTTGTTGGGCGGAGCCTCTTGAAAGTTAAATCTTTTAACTCCACCTTCAGCTCCTTGGTGGGAGTATTTCTCCATATACAAAGCTTGCTTCTCTATAAAGTCCCAAGCTTCGTCAATCGCCATGTCCATAAATGTACCGGCGGATAGTAGTTGGAGGTTAAACTGGGTGCTTCCGTCCAGTCCCTTGAAGTATATCTCCAACAACTCTATCTTTGGAATCCCATGATGTGGGCAATCCAAAAGAATGTCTTTAAACCTCTCCCATGACTTGGACAAGCTCTCCTTGTCCTTCATAATGAATGCATTAATCTTCCCTCTCATTTCAGCGGTCTTAGAGGGGGGAAAGAATTTAGTAAAGAATTCCGTAGTCATCTTCTCCCAAGTACTGATTTTTCCTGGAGGAAGAGATTGATACCAAGTAAGAGCTCTATCTTTTAAAGAAAAGTAAAAAGGTCTTAGCTTGTAGTTGTTGTTTTCTATTCTTGAGGGTCTCAAGGTCTCCATCAAGATCTCATAGTTTTGTAGATGTTGATGCGGAGATTCCTTCTCTATCCCTCTAAACTGGCATTGGCGAATCATGGAAAGAACTTGCGGTCGAAGTTCGTAGTCATGGTCCGCCGGATCTCCTTGGTTAACTCCAGGACGCCTCAGTTGTTGATTGGGGTCCATCCTTTGCCCTAGGGTTTGCGGGTTTCCTGCAAAAAGAGCGCCTCGGACTGGCATCCGAGGTGGAAGTACATCGGCCGGGGCAACAGGTGCTGGGACCTGCCTCGGTCGAGGGTCTAGAACTGGATCCTGCATCGATCGAGGATCTGGGACTGGATCTTGCATCGGTCGAGGTAGATACAGGTCACGTAAGGCTGTCATATCTGCTTCGATCGCTTCAGTCCTGGTGCGAGTTTCTTCTTTCTCCTGCCTCAGTTCTTCCCTGCTGAGGCGTAGTTGTTCTAACGCCTCCTTCAATTCGGCCTCAAGATCACGATCGTCTTGGTTGGCCATCTTCGCTTCTCTTAAGCGTCGTTTATATGTCTTATCTGGTTCGGGATCGTAAGGAACGGTTTCCTTCCCAGCGCGGGTTCTTCGCATAAACCTAAGAAAAAGAACCTGCGAAAGTCACTCAAGTATAGTGGTTATTAGACACGGGGTCAAGTGCCCCAAAAGCAAACCGTAACCGGCTCGGTCTAGACCAAGTCCCCGGCAACGGCGCCAAAAACTTGTTCGCTCCAAACGGTGTGTGCAAGCTTTAAATTTATAACCCTAGATGAAAGCTTAAAACAAGGATGCGAACCCGCAGTGTACGGGTCAATCGTAGTAAAAAGCAAGGAATTCCAAGGGTCGATAAAAAGTCAATAAAGGAAATATGCAATTCCAGGGATTAAAGCATCTAGTTGTGGTTCCAACTCAAGATCTAAAGATAAGCGGACAAAGCTGAGATTTTGCATAGGGAAGGTGTTACTAAAGAGGATTAGATCACCGGGTAAGTCTCACTAATCACTAATCCCAAACCGTAACTCCTATTACCGGGTAAGTCTCAAGGAATTAAGTTAAAGAACTATAACCTCAAACTAACACACCACCTAAGGGAATAGAATCAACCTTTACCGGGCAAGTCTCGTAGTTTGGACCCTTATGGTTGCACATAAGTGAGAAACCTTAGAAGATTTTTACAATCATGTCATCAAGGGGGGAGGATGAGATTAAGTTATAGGATTACTTAAATAATGCTACAAGAGTTAGAAGACTCAAGCAAGTCCCTTGAGTTCAAGAGATGAAGGATCTTTAAAAGAGGACGGTAAACATTGTAGCTAAAGATGGAACAATACACGTGCTTAAAGGACGTCACCCCAACAGGTCGGGGTAGATCATTAATATCATGACCACTTGTAAGGTGATAAGACAAGATTGTGACGGTTATTGCGATATGTGACGGGAAGAGAAAAGATGAAACTTGAGATATCACGGATTCCAATACGTCAGAATGTTGACTTTTCCACTAAGGTCGAGCTTGATTTAATTCCGATGTCTAAGACGCCATATGGAATAACACTGGTACAAAGACATGAGTTCTGAAAGCAAGTGAAGGAGCAATTGTAAGAACTTAATGATAAGATTCATTAGAATTAGTGAAATGACATAGAGAACACCAGACGTTATCTTGAACTCTTGATTTGAAGTTCATATTGGAATATATCTTGAATTCTGGATTTGAAGTTATTATAGAGGACACCAATCTGAAAAGAGAGAGACTGCTATCTCCGTTGGTACATTGATTACTATAACTTGAGCAAGATGACAATGAAGGACAAATGTCCCTTACAACGAATGGGGTACCTACTCGATCAGTTGCAAGGGTTGCCAGACTTTTCTAAAATTTATTTAAGGTCTGATTGTCACCAATTGAGAATTCAAGACGGAGATATTGCAAATACGGCATTCCGGACAAACCATGGTAACTACGAGTTGTAGTGATTCCATATGGGCTTACTAATGCCTAGATAAGATATTTTGGTCTACTCTCAAAGAAGAAAAAAGTTGTAAGACAAGTTGTTTCGGGATGGCAACCCCCCCGAAGGATGTGAAAGAAGTTACAAGCTTTCTTGGATGTGCCGGTCATTCCGGGATTTGTGGAGAGATTCTCCAAAGTAACACCATTTATGGATAACCTACTCCGTATGACAATAAAGTATTAAGGGGGACGAAGAATTGACAATAGAGTTGTTGAGAGTTGAGAGGAGATTCATTGGTGCGTCTTGCCTCGAGGTATGATGGGTTTGAAGTGTACAAGTGATTCTCCAAGACGAGGTCTTGACTGAGTATTGAGGAACGATGTAAAAGTAATAGCATATGTGTCTCGTTAGTAGAAGCGGTGTGAAATAAAGTATTTCCGTCATTACTTAGAACTTGCAACAAGGATTGTGGAAATGTAATTTCAAAGTTTGGTTTGATAAGAACCAAAGCCAACGGTGTAATTGGAAATTCGACCTTCTGTGTTAGAGGCAATCAAAGAGAAACAAAATGAAAATGCCACATTGAAAAGACCCGAGAAGGAAGTTGAGATTCCGATATATCGGACCTTTTCAAGATCTTAGCACGAGTTGGAGAAGTGGTTTACAAGATGGTGTTTCCACAAAGAGTAGAGGGTGTTCCCCCGGTGTTTCATGGATACCAGTCGAGAGGGTACATGCATGATTCGAGACGTGTAGTCAGTCACGATGATCTAGTGGCAGACGAGCAACCAACGAGGCATATAGGAAGACGAAAGATAATATCTTTGGTTGAGTTTCACGTTGAGCTAGTAGCGTTGATAGATCGAAGGGTTGGACCTAGTTCTTCCCTTAGTTATGTATATGTGTGAGGTTATATGTTGTTTGCACCCCGTGCGGGAATGGGTTTTATGACCTGATATATTTGTGCGATGTCGGATTGAGCAGTTAGTGTGTAGACTAGAAGAAGCCTAAGCCTTCCTAGTTGTGAGTTTATACCTCGGCCTTAGAGACCGAGAAGTTCGACGTGTGGCTAGTTTCGGGACGAAACTTGTTTTTAGGGGGACCTGATGTAACGCCCCAAATTTTGCCGCGTTTGCGATTTTTACTATTTCCGGATTTTATCGATATTTTATCAAATTAAATATTTTTAAAAGGTATTTTTATGACGTAAAATATAATTGCAAGTATATTTAAATTTTGGAAATGTTTAAGTATGTCCGTTTTATTATTTTCGGAAAATTTGAAAAAGTTTTCCGATTCGGTAATCCCGATCGAGTTTCTTTTCTTTTCTCTGTTTCTTTTTCCCCTTTTCTTAGTGAGGACCAACTGCTGAGGGACCTCTCGCTCTCTGCACTCTGCGAGCCCTGCAACTGGACTCCTCCCCCGTCTCCTCAATTCCGACCCCTCGCTTCCGGTGTAGCCTCTGTATCCCTCTCGAGTTTACCTACAACCCATCACTCAACCACTCACCATCTCCCTTCTCTCTCGTCTCTCTGTAGCATCTCTTTGGTTTCTCGCAACAACCTCTGCAGCCTCCCCCCCCCCTTGCCACCTGCACACCACCGGAGGGAGCCCATCGAATTCGCCGTCGTCTGCCCGCCTTCGACCTGCCGGAACCACTGAAGGGCGACTGCTTTGCCGCTATGACACATCCCTACATCACAGCTCTCCCCAGGCGTAAGGCAATAACTTCTCTCAACCTCACCTCTCTTTGGATCACCCTCTAGCCACCACTGTCGCCGCCTGGAGAAGCCCTGCCGCTGCTTGCATCGATTCGCCGGAACCACTGCAGCCCCGATTGCAATCTCCCTCCGCTTGTGCCCACTGTCTTTGTACCGCCTTCGATCTGCCAGGAATGAAGCTGGAGAAGGCTGCCAGAACCGCCAGCATCTTCTTCTGCCTCGCTCGGCCCGCCGGAGTCACCGCCTTCTCTCCCGTCGTCATCAACCTTGGCCGCCGCCTTCCTCTGTGTTTCTCCTCACCGTCGTGTGCAACCATAGGGTTGATGAAACCCTTCCGCACTAATTCAAAAGCGGGCCCCCTATATTTTTGTGTATTTACATTTTGATACCTAAGTTTTGAAATTTCAGAATTGACCCAACTTTGTGAATTTAACAGAAAGTGCCCTCTGCATGTGGAATTACATATCTTTTCCCAATGTTTTATTTTCTGAAAATGACCCAAGTTTCTTGAGCTGTATTTTATTCCCGGAAAATGTATTTACGGGTTTTAAACTTGGTTTTTACTTTGAGCTTATTCTTATATTTATATACTATATATTAGGTCCATTGATGGATTAAATTTGATTTATGGCTCGAAGTTTTAATTGTGGTTTTATGACCAAGTTTCTAAAATTTAATATTTTACCCCGGAAGGGTTATTACGGATCTTAACGTGGGTTTTTAAAATCGAGTTTCCTTAGCTTTATGTATATTAAATATTCCGATCAAATTTAGCGTAAAAGCTAAATTTGTTTAGTTTGGTGCTAGGTTCGGAAGCGCCCCGATAAAGGCCTAGCGAGTCCAAGTCGACATCCATTGAACGACTTCCGTCTTTTGACGTCGTGTGAGTATTCTTTCCCCTTGTTTTAGTTATGTTTAGTATTAGTATCATGCTAGGATGAATCTAGTATAACTTAGAGTTAATGCCAAATAGTGGCTTTGAACCTTAGGTGAGTTTCGAGGATATGATATTGTTTGATGGATTGATGTTGATTCTAAGCTTGAGATGTTGGTTATCTTGTGAGGATGTTATAAAGCTTTAAGTTATATGGCTTGATCTTGTGAGAATCATTAGGCTTGAGGTTTGGGATTACATGTTGTTGTGGGAGCATCGAGACTAGGAACGTGTTATCATAGTGGTGTTGTGAGTTATGATCTTGCGAGATCCAAGAATTTAGAAATCTTAGGACTTCTAGCTTGTGTTGAGTGTGATGTGAGCATAAGGGATTCTAGGATGCGGTCCTAGAATTGAGAGTCAAATGGTCTTGCGTAGATCATTTGTATAGAAGTCTAAAACTTCTATTGTGAGTGGGTTGTTGTTGATATAGTTATCTTCGTGTGAGCAGGTTACGGGCTTCCTCCCTAAGGAAGCAATAGTGTCGAGAGTTGAGTGTGGTGACGAGGTAAGTCTCCGGACTTACTTAGCTCGTATTCTATGTATTAGATTCGATGCGTGTTTGGTGGTGTGTGTTTTATCGCTTTCATTATAACTTATAAAACCGGAATTAGGATTACCGACCTTTATATATTATTTGGCCCAAGTGTATGATAACGGGCGGTGACAACTTGTCTAGCTCTTGCGTAGAGTTAGGAGGTTCTTGGCGACTAGCCCGTGTGGTTAGACGGTCGGAGGCATCCACCGTTCCATGCGGTAAGTGGGGACCGAGGCGAGTTTCGGGAGATTCTCGTGTCACAAAAGAAGTTGAATTAGAACGGGATACGACTTAATAATAAAAAGATAATAAACCGGACTTGTGTGATTTGATGTATAATGTGTGTTATGTTGATTTACTTGTGTTTGTGCCTTTCACCTTGATTCTAATGCTTTGAATATAGCTAACGGTTTTATACCGATTGTTGTAGATTGCCCTGCAGGTTAGGAAAGCGGCCGAGAGATCCGGAAGAGTGGGCAGCCGGGGTTCCGTACATTTTAGGAGTGGGTTTTGGTTGGAGTCGAGTTGTGTTTTATTCTTCGTTTATTATGTTGGTATGCCGTGTGTATGGCGTTTTGATCTTTGGTGTTGATTATCGGCTGAAGTCTTTCGTTGTTTTCCTTCGGGTTTCTTATCATTTGCATTAAAATGAATTTTGGTTTTGCCTTTATTTGTGTCATGTTGAAAGATCCGGTGAAATTGTTGTCAGGCTAAGGGTCGGGACCCATTGTGAGGTCCCAACCCGTAGCATCCCGAGTCCAGCGGATTCGGGGTGTTACAAAAGTGGTATCAGAGCCCTAGGTTGACAACAATGGCATTCGCAATCTTCTAAAGGCCGAATAGGGAATAAACAGAACCCCACGGGTTCTGATTTTTCGTTTTCAAAATCACATGCATGAGTCGGGGTAGAATGTACGGACCACCACTCCTTCCGCGGATCTCGGCAGCTTAGTTTATTGGACCTTTATATATATATATATATGTATATATGCAGATATGGTTTTGAGGTTTGTAGTTATGCATGATAGAATTGATGTGTACCTTTGTGATTGTATGTTGCATGATGAACTAGATATATGTGTACAGTTATATATGTGGATGGTTATATGTTTTGGGACCTTCTATTGTGAATGAAATGTTGGATGTATTATATTGGTAGTGATATGGACTTAGGATTTATATAGTTATGTATACGTATCTTATTATATAGTAGTAGCATATGGAGTTCCGGGACCTAATAGAAAAGATGACAAGTATAGTATTATCACCTTTAAAGACGAAGTGGTTGGCTTGGGATAGCGTTCATACGTGGAGGAGTACACTCAAATATCGAGTTGAGCATTTCGTGTTAACGAACACCATGGCGTTCTCGGATTCCTTAAAAGGGATGTCGAAGAGGAGGATTAGAGATGACAAAAACGAAGGACAAACAAGTAGAAAGAAGAACTCGAGACGACTTAAGGGGATCAAGATGGGAGAAATACAAGAAAAAGGAGCAACATTAAAGTGTAGAAGCGGTTCTAAAGAGGTCATGATCGAACGACGACGAGACCAAGAGAGAACGAACTTAAGTTCTTCGAGAAGAAGCGTGGACAACTAAAGATGTAAATCGAGGAGGAGATGCGTACGATCTAGCAAGGTTAAGGTGGTGTTCCATTAAGATGCAAAGCTTTCCTTAGACGTTTCTAAGCATTGGAGGGTAGAGGAGAAAAGTGAACAAAACATGTGGGAAGGATTTAAATTCCGTAAGTTAAGTTTACGAGGTACCAAAAAGTAAAGTTACAACATTACTAGAGCTATAAGAAGAAGGGCATGGTGGGGAGTCACGTGGAGTTGACCGATTTTCATTATGATGATAAGACTAAGAAGCACCAAGAAGGAGGAAGTGTGTATAAATGATGATCCTAAGAAGATGAAAGCCGAAACAAGGAACTTTGATCGAAAGACTTAAGATACCAATCAAGAGGAACATGAACGGACGATATATGAGGCTAGAATTTTGGTGAAGGTGTACTTGAAGGACAACATGGAATAATGGTTAGGTCTATGAAAGGGAGTTATATGAAACAACAAGGCCAAGAAGATATAGTTACCTTATAAAGAAGAGGAAGCATGGAATGAGGAAAGAACTAACGGAGTTTAAGGTAAAGTACCCCGACGAGGGTAGCCTTCATGAGAAGGTAACATGAAAAGTGTAGTAGAATGTTAAGTCGTTAACTTCGGAGAAGGCCAGATACAGCCATACAGGTGAATCGGCGGCAACTAAGAATGCACAGGTGCGGATTGTCTATTGATGAGTGTAGAGGGGATGAGTAAACAAGATTATGGGCATACAAAGGATCGACAACAAGAGCTTAAAGTATTTGCGATGTTTCAATGTCAGCAATAAGGAGTTATATCAACGGAAGTGAAAATGTTATAATCAAGTAGCATTGGTGGGTTCAAGCATATGTAACCGACCTCCCGGGGAGTGATTGTAATGATCCTACGCGATCTTCCTGGGTCATGAGATTGGCGTATGGGAAATGCCACGGATTAGAACTTTTAAAGTTTGATTAGGGTGAAGAAAACTAGAAGAACCAAGAGGAAAATGAGGCTTCAATTGTTGTTGTGCGTAAAGGGGAATACATAAAGGGGATGCATGGTATGTTTGCTCTAATGTTATGGAAGTTATGTTTTTGTGAGCAAAAGCTAAGTCAAAGTTTCGTGACTCACGCGGAGAAGCCATGGTAAAGATGGCACGAAACGGGGAGCTTGAATTATAGTAGCGCTGCAAGCTTCGAGTTATGATGATTAGTGCTTGGTGAAGTAATGAGTGGATCTTTCGGTGATTGCGGTTGGAGAATTTTATCTAATGGCATAGTGGTACGGTTGTGAAGTTGTTCATGCGTACCAAGAGATACATAAGGTGGCAAGGTGGCCAACAAGAGTAAGAGAAGACCGAAGTTTTGAAGTTTGTTACCGATATACGATGTATCTTGTATATGAAAGATTGAAGTCAGAGCCTCTACGGTCGGTTTGACGTTGCATGAATAAATGAAGTATAAATTTCTACACCTACTTGAAAAAAAGATGTCTACAGTGAAAGCTTATGTAGAAGACGAAGAGCTCCTTCCATATGTTAGGATGCCATGAAAAGCGAAGAAGATAAGGTCAATTGTTTTGAACCCCGATTAAATCTCGTAGTTTGGACCCTTATGGTTGCACATAAGTGAGAAACCTTAGAAGATTTTTACAATCATGTCATCAAGGGGGGAGGATGAGATTAAGTTATAGGATTACTTAAATAATGCTACAAGAGTTAGAAGAGTCAAGCAAGTCCCTTGAGTTCAAGAGATGAAGGATCTTTAAAAGAGGACGGTAAACATTGTAGCTAAAGATGGAACAATACACGTGCTTAAAGGACGTCACCCCAACAGGTCGGGGTAGATCATTAATATCATGACCACTTGTAAGGTGATAAGACAAGATTGTGACGGTTATTACGATATGTGACGGGAAGAGAAAAGATGAAACTTGAGATATCACGGATTCCAATACGTTAGAATGTTGACTTTTCCACTAAGGTCGAGCTTGATTTAATTCCGATGTCTAAGACGCCATATGGAATAACACTGGTACAAAGACATGAGTTCTGAAAGCAAGTGAAGGAGCAATTGTAAGAACTTAATGATAAGATTCATTAGAATTAGTGAAATGACATAGAGAACACCAGACGTTATCTTGAACTCTTGACTTGAAGTTCATATTGGAATATATCTTGAATTCTGGATTTGAAGTTATTATAGAGGACACCAATCTGAAAAGAGAGAGACTGCTATCTCCGTTGGTACATTGATTACTATAACTTGAGCAAGATGACAATGAAGGACAAATGTCCCTTACAACGAATGGGGTACCTACTCGATCAGTTGCAAGGGTCGCCAGACTTTTCTAAAATTTATTTAAGGTCTGATTGTCACCAATTGAGAATTCAAGACGGTGATATTGCAAATACGGCATTCCGGACAAACCATGGTAACTACGAGTTGTAGTGATTCCATATGGGCTTACTAATGCCTAGATAAGATATTTTGGTCTACTCTCAAAGAAGAAAAAAGTTGTAAGACAAGTTGTTTCGGGATGGCAACCCCCCCGAAGGATGTGAAAGAAGTTACAAGCTTTCTTGGATGTGCCGGTCATTCCGGGATTTGTGGAGAGATTCTCCAAAGTAACACCATTTATGGATAACCTACTCCGTATGACAATAAAGTATTAAGGGGGACGAAGAATTGACAATAGAGTTGTTGAGAGTTGAGAGGAGATTCATTGGTGCGTCTTGCCTCGAGGTATGATGGGTTTGAAGTGTACAAGTGATTCTCCAAGACGAGGTCTTGACTGAGTATTGAGGAACGATGTAAAAGTAATAGCATATGTGTCTCGTTAGTAGAAGCGGTGTGAAATAAAGTATTTCCGTCATTACTTAGAACTTGCAACAAGGATTGTGGAAATGTAATTTCAAAGTTTGGTTTGATAAGAACCAAAGCCAACGGTGTAATTGGAAATTCGACCTTCTGTGTTAGAGGCAATCAAAGAGAAACAAAATGAAAATGCCACATTGAAAAGACCCGAGAAGGAAGTTGAGATTCCGATATATCGGACCTTTTCAAGATCTTAGCACGAGTTGGAGAAGTGGTTTACAAGATGGTGTTTCCACAAAGAGTAGAGGGTGTTCCCCCGGTGTTTCATGGATACCAGTCGAGAGGGTACATGCATGATTCGAGACGTGTAGTCAGTCACGATGATCTAGTGGCAGACGAGCAACCAACGAGGCATATAGGAAGACGAAAGATAATATCTTTGGTTGAGTTTCACGTTGAGCTAGTAGCGTTGATAGATCGAAGGGTTGGACCTAGTTCTTCCCTTAGTTATGTATATGTGTGAGGTTATATGTTGTTTGCACCCCGTGCGGGAATGGGTTTTATGACCTGATATATATGTGCGATGTCGGATTGAGCAGTTAGTGTGTAGACTAGAAGAAGCCTAAGCCTTCCTAGTTGTGAGTTTATACCTCGGCCTTAGAGACCGAGAAGTTCGACGTGTGGCTAGTTTCGGGACGAAACTTGTTTTTAGGGGGACCTGATGTACCGCCCCAAATTTTGCCGCGTTTGCGATTTTTACTATTTCCGGATTTTATCGATATTTTATCAAATTAAATATTTTTAAAAGGTATTTTTATGACGTAAAATATAATTGCAAGTATATTTAAATTTTGGAAATGTTTAAGTATGTCCGTTTTATTATTTTCGGAAAATTTGAAAAAGTTTTCCGATTCGGTAATCCCGATCGAGTTTCTTTTCTTTTCTCTGTTTCTTTTTCCCCTTTTCTTAGTGAGGACCAACTGCTGAGGGACCTCTCGCTCTCTGCACTCTGCGAGCCCTGCAACTGGACTCCTCCCCCGTCTCCTCAATTCCGACCCCTCGCTTCCGGTGTAGCCTCTGTATCCCTCTCGAGTTTACCTACAACCCATCACTCAACCACTCACCATCTCCCTTCTCTCTCGTCTCTCTGTAGCATCTCTTTGGTTTCTCGCAACAACCTCTGCAGCCTCCCCCCCCCCTTGCCACCTGCACACCACCGGAGGGAGCCCATCGAATTCGCCGTCGTCTGCCCGCCTTCGACCTGCCGGAACCACTGAAGGGCGACTGCTTTGCCGCTATGACACATCCCTACATCACAGCTCTCCCCAGGCGTAAGGCAATAACTTCTCTCAACCTCACCTCTCTTTGGATCACCCTCTAGCCACCACTGTCGCCGCCTGGAGAAGCCCTGCCGCTGCTTGCATCGATTCGCCGGAACCACTGCAGCCCCGATTGCAATCTCCCTCCGCTTGTGCCCACTGTCTTTGTACCGCCTTCGATCTGCCAGGAATGAAGCTGGAGAAGGCTGCCAGAACCGCCAGCATCTTCTTCTGCCTCGCTCGGCCCGCCGGAGTCACCGCCTTCTCTCCCGTCGTCATCAACCTTGGCCGCCGCCTTCCTCTGTGTTTCTCCTCACCGTCGTGTGCAACCATAGGGTTGATGAAACCCTTCCGCACTAATTCAAAAGCGGGCCCCCTATATTTTTGTGTATTTACATTTTGATACCTAAGTTTTGAAATTTCAGAATTGACCCAACTTTGTGAATTTAACAGAAAGTGCCCTCTGCATGTGGAATTACATATCTTTTCCCAATGTTTTATTTTCTGAAAATGACCCAAGTTTCTTGAGCTGTATTTTATTCCCGGAAAATGTATTTACGGGTTTTAAACTTGGTTTTTACTTTGAGCTTATTCTTATATTTATATACTATATATTAGGTCCATTGATGGATTAAATTTGATTTATGGCTCGAAGTTTTAATTGTGGTTTTATGACCAAGTTTCTAAAATTTAATATTTTACCCCGGAAGGGTTATTACGGATCTTAACGTGGGTTTTTAAAATCGAGTTTCCTTAGCTTTATGTATATTAAATATTCCGATCAAATTTAGCGTAAAAGCTAAATTTGTTTAGTTTGGTGCTAGGTTCGGAAGCGCCCCGATAAAGGCCTAGCGAGTCCAAGTCGACATCCATTGAACGACTTCCGTCTTTTGACGTCGTGTGAGTATTCTTTCCCCTTGTTTTAGTTATGTTTAGTATTAGTATCATGCTAGGATGAATCTAGTATAACTTAGAGTTAATGCCAAATAGTGGCTTTGAACCTTAGGTGAGTTTCGAGGATATGATATTGTTTGATGGATTGATGTTGATTCTAAGCTTGAGATGTTGGTTATCTTGTGAGGATGTTATAAAGCTTTAAGTTATATGGCTTGATCTTGTGAGAATCATTAGGCTTGAGGTTTGGGATTACATGTTGTTGTGGGAGCATCGAGACTAGGAACGTGTTATCATAGTGGTGTTGTGAGTTATGATCTTGCGAGATCCAAGAATTTAGAAATCTTAGGACTTCTAGCTTGTGTTGAGTGTGATGTGAGCATAAGGGATTCTAGGATGCGGTCCTAGAATTGAGAGTCAAATGGTCTTGCGTAGATCATTTGTATAGAAGTCTAAAACTTCTATTGTGAGTGGGTTGTTGTTGATATAGTTATCTTCGTGTGAGCAGGTTACGGGCTTCCTCCCTAAGGAAGCAATAGTGTCGAGAGTTGAGTGTGGTGACGAGGTAAGTCTCCGGACTTACTTAGCTCGTATTCTATGTATTAGATTCGATGCGTGTTTGGTGGTGTGTGTTTTATCGCTTTCATTATAACTTATAAAACCGGAATTAGGATTACCGACCTTTATATATTATTTGGCCCAAGTGTATGATAACGGGCGGTGACAACTTGTCTAGCTCTTGCGTAGAGTTAGGAGGTTCTTGGCGACTAGCCCGTGTGGTTAGACGGTCGGAGGCATCCACCGTTCCATGCGGTAAGTGGGGACCGAGGCGAGTTTCGGGAGATTCTCGTGTCACAAAAGAAGTTGAATTAGAACGGGATACGACTTAATAATAAAAAGATAATAAACCGGACTTGTGTGATTTGATGTATAATGTGTGTTATGTTGATTTACTTGTGTTTGTGCCTTTCACCTTGATTCTAATGCTTTGAATATAGCTAACGGTTTTATACCGATTGTTGTAGATTGCCCTGCAGGTTAGGAAAGCGGCCGAGAGATCCGGAAGAGTGGGCAGCCGGGGTTCCGTACATTTTAGGAGTGGGTTTTGGTTGGAGTCGAGTTGTGTTTTATTCTTCGTTTATTATGTTGGTATGCCGTGTGTATGGCGTTTTGATCTTTGGTGTTGATTATCGGCTGAAGTCTTTCGTTGTTTTCCTTCGGGTTTCTTATCATTTGCATTAAAATGAATTTTGGTTTTGCCTTTATTTGTGTCATGTTGAAAGATCCGGTGAAATTGTTGTCAGGCTAAGGGTCGGGACCCATTGTGAGGTCCCAACCCGTAGCATCCCGAGTCCAGCGGATTCGGGGTGTTACAAAAGGGGTATCAGAGCCCTAGGTTGACAACAATGGCATTCGCAATCTTCTAAAGGCCGAATAGGGAATAAACAGAACCCCACGGGTTCTGATTTTTCGTTTTCAAAATCACATGCATGAGTCGGGGTAGAATGTACGGACCACCACTCCTTCCGCGGATCTCGGCAGCTTAGTTTATTGGACCTTTATATATATATATATGTATATATGCAGATATGGTTTTGAGGTTTGTAGTTATGCATGATAGAATTGATGTGTACCTTTGTGATTGTATGTTGCATGATGAACTAGATATATGTGTACAGTTATATATGTGGATGGTTATATGTTTTGGGACCTTCTATTGTGAATGAAATGTTGGATGTATTATATTGGTAGTGATATGGACTTAGGATTTATATAGTTATGTATACGTATCTTATTATATAGTAGTAGCATATGGAGTTCCGGGACCTAATAGAAAAGATGACAAGTATAGTATTATCACCTTTAAAGACGAAGTGGTTGGCTTGGGATAGCGTTCATACGTGGAGGAGTACACTCAAATATCGAGTTGAGCATTTCGTGTTAACGAACACCATGGCGTTCTCGGATTCCTTAAAAGGGATGTCGAAGAGGAGGATTAGAGATGACAAAAACGAAGGACAAACAAGTAGAAAGAAGAACTCGAGACGACTTAAGGGGATCAAGATGGGAGAAATACAAGAAAAAGGAGCAACATTAAAGTGTAGAAGCGGTTCTAAAGAGGTCATGATCGAACGACGACGAGACCAAGAGAGAACGAACTTAAGTTCTTCGAGAAGAAGCGTGGACAACTAAAGATGTAAATCGAGGAGGAGATGCGTACGATCTAGCAAGGTTAAGGTGGTGTTCCATTAAGATGCAAAGCTTTCCTTAGACGTTTCTAAGCATTGGAGGGTAGAGGAGAAAAGTGAACAAAACATGTGGGAAGGATTTAAATTCCGTAAGTTAAGTTTACGAGGTACCAAAAAGTAAAGTTACAACATTACTAGAGCTATAAGAAGAAGGGCATGGTGGGGAGTCACGTGGAGTTGACCGATTTTCATTATGATGATAAGACTAAGAAGCACCAAGAAGGAGGAAGTGTGTATAAATGATGATCCTAAGAAGATGAAAGCCGAAACAAGGAACTTTGATCGAAAGACTTAAGATACCAATCAAGAGGAACATGAACGGACGATATATGAGGCTAGAATTTTGGTGAAGGTGTACTTGAAGGACAACATGGAATAATGGTTAGGTCTATGAAAGGGAGTTATATGAAACAACAAGGCCAAGAAGATATAGTTACCTTATAAAGAAGAGGAAGCATGGAATGAGGAAAGAACTAACGGAGTTTAAGGTAAAGTACCCCGACGAGGGTAGCCTTCATGAGAAGGTAACATGAAAAGTGTAGTAGAATGTTAAGTCGTTAACTTCGGAGAAGGCCAGATACAGCCATACAGGTGAATCGGCGGCAACTAAGAATGCACAGGTGCGGATTGTCTATTGATGAGTGTAGAGGGGATGAGTAAACAAGATTATGGGCATACAAAGGATCGACAACAAGAGCTTAAAGTATTTGCGATGTTTCAATGTCAGCAATAAGGAGTTATATCAACGGAAGTGAAAATGTTATAATCAAGTAGCATTGGTGGGTTCAAGCATATGTAACCGACCTCCCGGGGAGTGATTGTAATGATCCTACGCGATCTTCCTGGGTCATGAGATTGGCGTATGGGAAATGCCACGGATTAGAACTTTTAAAGTTTGATTAGGGTGAAGAAAACTAGAAGAACCAAGAGGAAAATGAGGCTTCAATTGTTGTTGTGCGTAAAGGGGAATACATAAAGGGGATGCATGGTATGTTTGCTCTAATGTTATGGAAGTTATGTTTTTGTGAGCAAAAGCTAAGTCAAAGTTTCGTGACTCACGCGGAGAAGCCATGGTAAAGATGGCACGAAACGGGGAGCTTGAATTATAGTAGCGCTGCAAGCTTCGAGTTATGATGATTAGTGCTTGGTGAAGTAATGAGTGGATCTTTCGGTGATTGCGGTTGGAGAATTTTATCTAAAGGCATAGTGGTACGGTTGTGAAGTTGTTCATGCGTACCAAGAGATACATAAGGTGGCAAGGTGGCCAACAAGAGTAAGAGAAGACCGAAGTTTTGAAGTTTGTTACCGATATACGATGTATCTTGTATATGAAAGATTGAAGTCAGAGCCTCTACGGTCGGTTTGACGTTGCATGAATAAATGAAGTATAAATTTCTACACCTACTTGAAGA
Source organism: Fagopyrum homotropicum (assembly GCA_033239125.1). NCBI lineage: Eukaryota > Viridiplantae > Streptophyta > Magnoliopsida > Caryophyllales > Polygonaceae > Fagopyrum > Fagopyrum homotropicum. The sequence goes on from BSWB01000001.1 coordinate 12,400,872, forward strand.
AAAGATGTCTACAGTGAAAGCTTATGTAGAAGACGAAGAGCTCCTTCCATATGTTAGGATGCCATGGAAAGCGAAGAAGATAAGGTCAATTGTTTTGAACCCCGATTAAATCTCGTAGTTTGGACCCTTATGGTTGCACATAAGTGAGAAACCTTAGAAGATTTTTACAATCATGTCATCAAGGGGGGAGGATGAGATTAAGTTATAGGATTACTTAAATAATGCTACAAGAGTTAGAAGACTCAAGCAAGTCCCTTGAGTTCAAGAGATGAAGGATCTTTAAAAGAGGACGGTAAACATTGTAGCTAAAGATGGAACAATACACGTGCTTAAAGGACGTCACCCCAACAGGTCGGGGTAGATCATTAATATCATGACCACTTGTAAGGTGATAAGACAAGATTGTGACGGTTATTACGATATGTGACGGGAAGAGAAAAGATGAAACTTGAGATATCACGGATTCCAATACGTCAGAATGTTGACTTTTCCACTAAGGTCGAGCTTGATTTAATTCCGATGTCTAAGACGCCATATGGAATAACACTGGTACAAAGACATGAGTTCTGAAAGCAAGTGAAGGAGCAATTGTAAGAACTTAATGATAAGATTCATTAGAATTAGTGAAATGACATAGAGAACACCAGACGTTATCTTGAACTCTTGATTTGAAGTTCATATTGGAATATATCTTGAATTCTGGATTTGAAGTTATTATAGAGGACACCAATCTGAAAAGAGAGAGACTGCTATCTCCGTTGGTACATTGATTACTATAACTTGAGCAAGATGACAATGAAGGACAAATGTCCCTTACAACGAATGGGGTACCTACTCGATCAGTTGCAAGGGTCGCCAGACTTTTCTAAAATTTATTTAAGGTCTGATTGTCACCAATTGAGAATTCAAGACGGAGATATTGCAAATACGGCATTCCGGACAAACCATGGTAACTACGAGTTGTAGTGATTCCATATGGGCTTACTAATGCCTAGATAAGATATTTTGGTCTACTCTCAAAGAAGAAAAAAGTTGTAAGACAAGTTGTTTCGGGATGGCAACCCCCCCGAAGGATGTGAAAGAAGTTACAAGCTTTCTTGGATGTGCCGGTCATTCCGGGATTTGTGGAGAGATTCTCCAAAGTAACACCATTTATGGATAACCTACTCCGTATGACAATAAAGTATTAAGGGGGACGAAGAATTGACAATAGAGTTGTTGAGAGTTGAGAGGAGATTCATTGGTGCGTCTTGCCTCGAGGTATGATGGGTTTGAAGTGTACAAGTGATTCTCCAAGACGAGGTCTTGACTGAGTATTGAGGAACGATGTAAAAGTAATAGCATATGTGTCTCGTTAGTAGAAGCGGTGTGAAATAAAGTATTTCCGTCATTACTTAGAACTTGCAACAAGGATTGTGGAAATGTAATTTCAAAGTTTGGTTTGATAAGAACCAAAGCCAACGGTGTAATTGGAAATTCGACCTTCTGTGTTAGAGGCAATCAAAGAGAAACAAAATGAAAATGCCACATTGAAAAGACCCGAGAAGGAAGTTGAGATTCCGATATATCGGACCTTTTCAAGATCTTAGCACGAGTTGGAGAAGTGGTTTACAAGATGGTGTTTCCACAAAGAGTAGAGGGTGTTCCCCCGGTGTTTCATGGATACCAGTCGAGAGGGTACATGCATGATTCGAGACGTGTAGTCAGTCACGATGATCTAGTGGCAGACGAGCAACCAACGAGGCATATAGGAAGACGAAAGATAATATCTTTGGTTGAGTTTCACGTTGAGCTAGTAGCGTTGATAGATCGAAGGGTTGGACCTAGTTCTTCCCTTAGTTATGTATATGTGTGAGGTTATATGTTGTTTGCACCCCGTGCGGGAATGGGTTTTATGACCTGATATATTTGTGCGATGTCGGATTGAGCAGTTAGTGTGTAGACTAGAAGAAGCCTAAGCATTCCTAGTTGTGAGTTTATACCTCGGCCTTAGAGACCGAGAAGTTCGACGTGTGGCTAGTTTCGGGACGAAACTTGTTTTTAGGGGGACCTGATGTAACGCCCCAAATTTTGCCGCGTTTGCGATTTTTACTATTTCCGGATTTTATCGATATTTTATCAAATTAAATATTTTTAAAAGGTATTTTTATGACGTAAAATATAATTGCAAGTATATTTAAATTTTGGAAATGTTTAAGTATGTCCGTTTTATTATTTTCGGAAAATTTGAAAAAGTTTTCCGATTCGGTAATCCCGATCGAGTTTCTTTTCTTTTCTCTGTTTCTTTTTCCCCTTTTCTTAGTGAGGACCAACTGCTGAGGGACCTCTCGCTCTCTGCACTCTGCGAGCCCTGCAACTGGACTCCTCCCCCGTCTCCTCAATTCCGACCCCTCGCTTCCGGTGTAGCCTCTGTATCCCTCTCGAGTTTACCTACAACCCATCACTCAACCACTCACCATCTCCCTTCTCTCTCGTCTCTCTGTAGCATCTCTTTGGTTTCTCGCAACAACCTCTGCAGCCTCCCCCCCCCCTTGCCACCTGCACACCACCGGAGGGAGCCCATCGAATTCGCCGTCGTCTGCCCGCCTTCGACCTGCCGGAACCACTGAAGGGCGACTGCTTTGCCGCTATGACACATCCCTACATCACAGCTCTCCCCAGGCGTAAGGCAATAACTTCTCTCAACCTCACCTCTCTTTGGATCACCCTCTAGCCACCACTGTCGCCGCCTGGAGAAGCCCTGCCGCTGCTTGCATCGATTCGCCGGAACCACTGCAGCCCCGATTGCAATCTCCCTCCGCTTGTGCCCACTGTCTTTGTACCGCCTTCGATCTGCCAGGAATGAAGCTGGAGAAGGCTGCCAGAACCGCCAGCATCTTCTTCTGCCTCGCTCGGCCCGCCGGAGTCACCGCCTTCTCTCCCGTCGTCATCAACCTTGGCCGCCGCCTTCCTCTGTGTTTCTCCTCACCGTCGTGTGCAACCATAGGGTTGATGAAACCCTTCCGCACTAATTCAAAAGCGGGCCCCCTATATTTTTGTGTATTTACATTTTGATACCTAAGTTTTGAAATTTCAGAATTGACCCAACTTTGTGAATTTAACAGAAAGTGCCCTCTGCATGTGGAATTACATATCTTTTCCCAATGTTTTATTTTCTGAAAATGACCCAAGTTTCTTGAGCTGTATTTTATTCCCGGAAAATGTATTTACGGGTTTTAAACTTGGTTTTTACTTTGAGCTTATTCTTATATTTATATACTATATATTAGGTCCATTGATGGATTAAATTTGATTTATGGCTCGAAGTTTTAATTGTGGTTTTATGACCAAGTTTCTAAAATTTAATATTTTACCCCGGAAGGGTTATTACGGATCTTAACGTGGGTTTTTAAAATCGAGTTTCCTTAGCTTTATGTATATTAAATATTCCGATCAAATTTAGCGTAAAAGCTAAATTTGTTTAGTTTGGTGCTAGGTTCGGAAGCGCCCCGATAAAGGCCTAGCGAGTCCAAGTCGACATCCATTGAACGACTTCCGTCTTTTGACGTCGTGTGAGTATTCTTTCCCCTTGTTTTAGTTATGTTTAGTATTAGTATCATGCTAGGATGAATCTAGTATAACTTAGAGTTAATGCCAAATAGTGGCTTTGAACCTTAGGTGAGTTTCGAGGATATGATATTGTTTGATGGATTGATGTTGATTCTAAGCTTGAGATGTTGGTTATCTTGTGAGGATGTTATAAAGCTTTAAGTTATATGGCTTGATCTTGTGAGAATCATTAGGCTTGAGGTTTGGGATTACATGTTGTTGTGGGAGCATCGAGACTAGGAACGTGTTATCATAGTGGTGTTGTGAGTTATGATCTTGCGAGATCCAAGAATTTAGAAATCTTAGGACTTCTAGCTTGTGTTGAGTGTGATGTGAGCATAAGGGATTCTAGGATGCGGTCCTAGAATTGAGAGTCAAATGGTCTTGCGTAGATCATTTGTATAGAAGTCTAAAACTTCTATTGTGAGTGGGTTGTTGTTGATATAGTTATCTTCGTGTGAGCAGGTTACGGGCTTCCTCCCTAAGGAAGCAACAGTGTCGAGAGTTGAGTGTGGTGACGAGGTAAGTCTCCGGACTTACTTAGCTCGTATTCTATGTATTAGATTCGATGCGTGTTTGGTGGTGTGTGTTTTATCGCTTTCATTATAACTTATAAAACCGGAATTAGGATTACCGACCTTTATATATTATTTGGCCCAAGTGTATGATAACGGGCGGTGACAACTTGTCTAGCTCTTGCGTAGAGTTAGGAGGTTCTTGGCGACTAGCCCGTGTGGTTAGACGGTCGGAGGCATCCACCATTCCATGCGGTAAGTGGGGACCGAGGCGAGTTTCGGGAGATTCTCGTGTCACAAAAGAAGTTGAATTAGAACGGGATACGACTTAATAATAAAAAGATAATAAACCGGACTTGTGTGATTTGATGTATAATGTGTGTTATGTTGATTTACTTGTGTTTGTGCCTTTCACCTTGATTCTAATGCTTTGAATATAGCTAACGGTTTTATACCGATTGTTGTAGATTGCCCTGCAGGTTAGGAAAGCGGCCGAGAGATCCGGAAGAGTGGGCAGCCGGGGTTCAGTACATTTTAGGAGTGGGTTTTGGTTGGAGTCGAGTTGTGTTTTATTCTTCGTTTATTATGTTGGTATGCCGTGTGTATGGCGTTTTGATCTTTGGTGTTGATTATCGGCTGAAGTCTTTCGTTGTTTTCCTTCGGGTTTCTTATCATTTGCATTAAAATGAATTTTGGTTTTGCCTTTATTTGTGTCATGTTGAAAGATCCGGTGAAATTGTTGTCAGGCTAAGGGTCGGGACCCATTGTGAGGTCCCAACCCGTAGCATCCCGAGTCCAGCGGATTCGGGGTGTTACAAAAGGGGTATCAGAGCCCTAGGTTGACAACAATGGCATTCGCAATCTTCTAAAGGCCGAATAGGGAATAAACAGAACCCCACGGGTTCTGATTTTTCGTTTTCAAAATCACATGCATGAGTCGGGGTAGAATGTACGGACCACCACTCCTTCCGCGGATCTCGGCAGCTTAGTTTATTGGACCTTTATATATATATATATATGTATATATGCAGATATGGTTTTGAGGTTTGTAGTTATGCATGATAGAATTGATGTGTACCTTTGTGATTGTATGTTGCATGATGAACTAGATATATGTGTACAGTTATATATGTGGATGGTTATATGTTTTGGGACCTTCTATTGTGAATGAAATGTTGGATGTATTATATTGGTAGTGATATGGACTTAGGATTTATATAGTTATGTATACGTATCTTATTATATAGTAGTAGCATATGGAGTTCCGGGACCTAATAGAAAAGATGACAAGTATAGTATTATCACCTTTAAAGACGAAGTGGTTGGCTTGGGATAGCGTTCATACGTGGAGGAGTACACTCAAATATCGAGTTGAGCATTTCGTGTTAACGAACACCATGGCGTTCTCGGATTCCTTAAAAGGGATGTCGAAGAGGAGGATTAGAGATGACAAAAACGAAGGACAAACAAGTAGAAAGAAGAACTCGAGACGACTTAAGGGGATCAAGATGGGAGAAATACAAGAAAAAGGAGCAACATTAAAGTGTAGAAGCGGTTCTAAAGAGGTCATGATCGAACGACGACGAGACCAAGAGAGAACGAACTTAAGTTCTTCGAGAAGAAGCGTGGACAACTAAAGATGTAAATCGAGGAGGAGATGCGTACGATCTAGCAAGGTTAAGGTGGTGTTCCATTAAGATGCAAAGCTTTCCTTAGACGTTTCTAAGCATTGGAGGGTAGAGGAGAAAAGTGAACAAAACATGTGGGAAGGATTTAAATTCCGTAAGTTAAGTTTACGAGGTACCAAAAAGTAAAGTTACAACATTACTAGAGCTATAAGAAGAAGGGCATGGTGGGGAGTCACGTGGAGTTGACCGATTTTCATTATGATGATAAGACTAAGAAGCACCAAGAAGGAGGAAGTGTGTATAAATGATGATCCTAAGAAGATGAAAGCCGAAACAAGGAACTTTGATCGAAAGACTTAAGATACCAATCAAGAGGAACATGAACGGACGATATATGAGGCTAGAATTTTGGTGAAGGTGTACTTGAAGGACAACATGGAATAATGGTTAGGTCTATGAAAGGGAGTTATATGAAACAACAAGGCCAAGAAGATATAGTTACCTTATAAAGAAGAGGAAGCATGGAATGAGGAAAGAACTAACGGAGTTTAAGGTAAAGTACCCCGACGAGGGTAGCCTTCATGAGAAGGTAACATGAAAAGTGTAGTAGAATGTTAAGTCGTTAACTTCGGAGAAGGCCAGATACAGCCATACAGGTGAATCGGCGGCAACTAAGAATGCACAGGTGCGGATTGTCTATTGATGAGTGTAGAGGGGATGAGTAAACAAGATTATGGGCATACAAAGGATCGACAACAAGAGCTTAAAGTATTTGCGATGTTTCAATGTCAGCAATAAGGAGTTATATCAACGGAAGTGAAAATGTTATAATCAAGTAGCATTGGTGGGTTCAAGCATATGTAACCGACCTCCCGGGGAGTGATTGTAATGATCCTACGCGATCTTCCTGGGTCATGAGATTGGCGTATAGGAAATGCCACGGATTAGAACTTTTAAAGTTTGATTAGGGTGAAGAAAACTAGAAGAACCAAGAGGAAAATGAGGCTTCAATTGTTGTTGTGCGTAAAGGGGAATACATAAAGGGGATGCATGGTATGTTTGCTCTAATGTTATGGAAGTTATGTTTTTGTGAGCAAAAGCTAAGTCAAAGTTTCGTGACTCACGCGGAGAAGCCATGGTAAAGATGGCACGAAACGGGGAGCTTGAATTATAGTAGCGCTGCAAGCTTCGAGTTATGATGATTAGTGCTTGGTGAAGTAATGAGTGGATCTTTCGGTGATTGCGGTTGGAGAATTTTATCTAAAGGCATAGTGGTACGGTTGTGAAGTTGTTCATGCGTACCAAGAGATACATAAGGTGGCAAGGTGGCCAACAAGAGTAAGAGAAGACCGAAGTTTTGAAGTTTGTTACCGATATACGATGTATCTTGTATATGAAAGATTGAAGTCAGAGCCTCTACGGTCGGTTTGACGTTGCATGAATAAATGAAGTATAAATTTCTACACCTACTTGAAGAAAAGATGTCTACAGTGAAAGCTTATGTAGAAGACGAAGAGCTCCTTCCATATGTTAGGATGCCATGGAAAGCGAAGAAGATAAGGTCAATTGTTTTGAACCCCGATTAAATCTCGTAGTTTGGACCCTTATGGTTGCACATAAGTGAGAAACCTTAGAAGATTTTTACAATCATGTCATCAAGGGGGGAGGATGAGATTAAGTTATAGGATTACTTAAATAATGCTACAAGAGTTAGAAGACTCAAGCAAGTCCCTTGAGTTCAAGAGATGAAGGATCTTTAAAAGAGGACGGTAAACATTGTAGCTAAAGATGGAACAATACACGTGCTTAAAGGACGTCACCCCAACAGGTCGGGGTAGATCATTAATATCATGACCACTTGTAAGGTGATAAGACAAGATTGTGACGGTTATTACGATATGTGACGGGAAGAGAAAAGATGAAACTTGAGATATCACGGATTCCAATACGTCAGAATGTTGACTTTTCCACTAAGGTCGAGCTTGATTTAATTCCGATGTCTAAGACGCCATATGGAATAACACTGGTACAAAGACATGAGTTCTGAAAGCAAGTGAAGGAGCAATTGTAAGAACTTAATGATAAGATTCATTAGAATTAGTGAAATGACATAGAGAACACCAGACGTTATCTTGAACTCTTGACTTGAAGTTCATATTGGAATATATCTTGAATTCTGGATTTGAAGTTATTATAGAGGACACCAATCTGAAAAGAGAGAGACTGCTATCTCCGTTGGTACATTGATTACTATAACTTGAGCAAGATGACAATGAAGGACAAATGTCCCTTACAACGAATGGGGTACCTACTCGATCAGTTGCAAGGGTCGCCAGACTTTTCTAAAATTTATTTAAGGTCTGATTGTCACCAATTGAGAATTCAAGACGGAGATATTGCAAATACGGCATTCCGGACAAACCATGGTAACTACGAGTTGTAGTGATTCCATATGGGCTTACTAATGCCTAGATAAGATATTTTGGTCTACTCTCAAAGAAGAAAAAAGTTGTAAGACAAGTTGTTTCGGGATGGCAACCCCCCCGAAGGATGTGAAAGAAGTTACAAGCTTTCTTGGATGTGCCGGTCATTCCGGGATTTGTGGAGAGATTCTCCAAAGTAACACCATTTATGGATAACCTACTCCGTATGACAATAAAGTATTAAGGGGGACGAAGAATTTACAATAGAGTTGTTGAGAGTTGAGAGGAGATTCATTGGTGCGTCTTGCCTCGAGGTATGATGGGTTTGAAGTGTACAAGTGATTCTCCAAGACGAGGTCTTGACTGAGTATTGAGGAACGATGTAAAAGTAATAGCATATGTGTCTCGTTAGTAGAAGCGGTGTGAAATAAAGTATTTCCGTCATTACTTAGAACTTGCAACAAGGATTGTGGAAATGTAATTTCAAAGTTTGGTTTGATAAGAACCAAAGCCAACGGTGTAATTGGAAATTCGACCTTCTGTGTTAGAGGCAATCAAAGAGAAACAAAATGAAAATGCCACATTGAAAAGACCCGAGAAGGAAGTTGAGATTCCGATATATCGGACCTTTTCAAGATCTTAGCACGAGTTGGAGAAGTGGTTTACAAGATGGTGTTTCCACAAAGAGTAGAGGGTGTTCCTCCGGTGTTTCATGGATACCAGTCGAGAGGGTACATGCATGATTCGAGACGTGTAGTCAGTCACGATGATCTAGTGGCAGACGAGCAACCAACGAGGCATATAGGAAGACGAAAGATAATATCTTTGGTTGAGTTTCACGTTGAGCTAGTAGCGTTGATAGATCGAAGGGTTGGACCTAGTTCTTCCCTTAGTTATGTATATGTGTGAGGTTATATGTTGTTTGCACCCCGTGCGGGAATGGGTTTTATGACCTGATATATTTGTGCGATGTCGGATTGAGCAGTTAGTGTGTAGACTAGAAGAAGCCTAAGCATTCCTAGTTGTGAGTTTATACCTCGGCCTTAGAGACCGAGAAGTTCGACGTGTGGCTAGTTTCGGGACGAAACTTGTTTTTAGGGGGACCTGATGTAACGCCCCAAATTTTGCCGCGTTTGCGATTTTTACTATTTCCGGATTTTATCGATATTTTATCAAATTAAATATTTTTAAAAGGTATTTTTATGACGTAAAATATAATTGCAAGTATATTTAAATTTTGGAAATGTTTAAGTATGTCCGTTTTATTATTTTCGGAAAATTTGAAAAAGTTTTCCGATTCGGTAATCCCGATCGAGTTTCTTTTCTTTTCTCTGTTTCTTTTTCCCCTTTTCTTAGTGAGGACCAACTGCTGAGGGACCTCTCGCTCTCTGCACTCTGCGAGCCCTGCAACTGGACTCCTCCCCCGTCTCCTCAATTCCGACCCCTCGCTTCCGGTGTAGCCTCTGTATCCCTCTCGAGTTTACCTACAACCCATCACTCAACCACTCACCATCTCCCTTCTCTCTCGTCTCTCTGTAGCATCTCTTTGGTTTCTCGCAACAACCTCTGCAGCCTCCCCCCCCCCCCCCCTTGCCACCTGCACACCACCGGAGGGAGCCCATCGAATTCGCCGTCGTCTGCCCGCCTTCGACCTGCCGGAACCACTGAAGGGCGACTGCTTTGCCGCTATGACACATCCCTACATCACAGCTCTCCCCAGGCGTAAGGCAATAACTTCTCTCAACCTCACCTCTCTTTGGATCACCCTCTAGCCACCACTGTCGCCGCCTGGAGAAGCCCTGCCGCTGCTTGCATCGATTCGCCGGAACCACTGCAGCCCCGATTGCAATCTCCCTCCGCTTGTGCCCACTGTCTTTGTACCGCCTTCGATCTGCCAGGAATGAAGCTGGAGAAGGCTGCCAGAACCGCCAGCATCTTCTTCTGCCTCGCTCGGCCCGCCGGAGTCACCGCCTTCTCTCCCGTCGTCATCAACCTTGGCCGCCGCCTTCCTCTGTGTTTCTCCTCACCGTCGTGTGCAACCATAGGGTTGATGAAACCCTTCCGCACTAATTCAAAAGCGGGCCCCCTATATTTTTGTGTATTTACATTTTGATACCTAAGTTTTGAAATTTCAGAATTGACCCAACTTTGTGAATTTAACAGAAAGTGCCCTCTGCATGTGGAATTACATATCTTTTCCCAATGTTTTATTTTCTGAAAATGACCCAAGTTTCTTGAGCTGTATTTTATTCCCGGAAAATGTATTTACGGGTTTTAAACTTGGTTTTTACTTTGAGCTTATTCTTATATTTATATACTATATATTAGGTCCATTGATGGATTAAATTTGATTTATGGCTCGAAGTTTTAATTGTGGTTTTATGACCAAGTTTCTAAAATTTAATATTTTACCCCGGAAGGGTTATTACGGATCTTAACGTGGGTTTTTAAAATCGAGTTTCCTTAGCTTTATGTATATTAAATATTCCGATCAAATTTAGCGTAAAAGCTAAATTTGTTTAGTTTGGTGCTAGGTTCGGAAGCGCCCCGATAAAGGCCTAGCGAGTCCAAGTCGACATCCATTGAACGACTTCCGTCTTTTGACGTCGTGTGAGTATTCTTTCCCCTTGTTTTAGTTATGTTTAGTATTAGTATCATGCTAGGATGAATCTAGTATAACTTAGAGTTAATGCCAAATAGTGGCTTTGAACCTTAGGTGAGTTTCGAGGATATGATATTGTTTGATGGATTGATGTTGATTCTAAGCTTGAGATGTTGGTTATCTTGTGAGGATGTTATAAAGCTTTAAGTTATATGGCTTGATCTTGTGAGAATCATTAGGCTTGAGGTTTGGGATTACATGTTGTTGTGGGAGCATCGAGACTAGGAACGTGTTATCATAGTGGTGTTGTGAGTTATGATCTTGCGAGATCCAAGAATTTAGAAATCTTAGGACTTCTAGCTTGTGTTGAGTGTGATGTGAGCATAAGGGATTCTAGGATGCGGTCCTAGAATTGAGAGTCAAATGGTCTTGCGTAGATCATTTGTATAGAAGTCTAAAACTTCTATTGTGAGTGGGTTGTTGTTGATATAGTTATCTTCGTGTGAGCAGGTTACGGGCTTCCTCCCTAAGGAAGCAACAGTGTCGAGAGTTGAGTGTGGTGACGAGGTAAGTCTCCGGACTTACTTAGCTCGTATTCTATGTATTAGATTCGATGCGTGTTTGGTGGTGTGTGTTTTATCGCTTTCATTATAACTTATAAAACCGGAATTAGGATTACCGACCTTTATATATTATTTGGCCCAAGTGTATGATAACGGGCGGTGACAACTTGTCTAGCTCTTGCGTAGAGTTAGGAGGTTCTTGGCGACTAGCCCGTGTGGTTAGACGGTCGGAGGCATCCACCATTCCATGCGGTAAGTGGGGACCGAGGCGAGTTTCGGGAGATTCTCGTGTCACAAAAGAAGTTGAATTAGAACGGGATACGACTTAATAATAAAAAGATAATAAACCGGACTTGTGTGATTTGATGTATAATGTGTGTTATGTTGATTTACTTGTGTTTGTGCCTTTCACCTTGATTCTAATGCTTTGAATATAGCTAACGGTTTTATACCGATTGTTGTAGATTGCCCTGCAGGTTAGGAAAGCGGCCGAGAGATCCGGAAGAGTGGGCAGCCGGGGTTCCGTACATTTTAGGAGTGGGTTTTGGTTGGAGTCGAGTTGTGTTTTATTCTTCGTTTATTATGTTGGTATGCCGTGTGTATGGCGTTTTGATCTTTGGTGTTGATTATCGGCTGAAGTCTTTCGTTGTTTTCCTTCGGGTTTCTTATCATTTGCATTAAAATGAATTTTGGTTTTGCCTTTATTTGTGTCATGTTGAAAGATCCGGTGAAATTGTTGTCAGGCTAAGGGTCGGGACCCATTGTGAGGTCCCAACCCGTAGCATCCCGAGTCCAGCGGATTCGGGGTGTTACACTTATGATCTTAGGTAAACAAACAAATGAATTACCGGGTAAGTCTCATCCTAGGCTTGCATTGAACCAGGAAAGGTGTAATAAGAATAGGATTTGGCAAACTCTAACACTTAACTCTCAGTTTCGGATCAGATAAGTCACCTCGGTCAGCCAAATTCCACCCCGGCCGAGATGTTCATCGACTGAGCGAGATGCTTAGGGTTAAGGATAAAGACTCGAACTTTCAGGGTCCTACTGTGATTTAATATTATTCTATCATTGTTTTTCCCACAACCTTCAGCCAATCACCCTAGAATCACACAAAGAGATTAGCCACTCATCATCATGAAAGTATTAATCAAATATATGGGAAGAAAGAGAATAATTGAACAAGAAAACCTTAAGAGAAAGGCTTCAATAACTGAAACAATTATCAAAACAACCAGCGTTCCTTGGATTAAAATCCAACAAGACAATCGACAAAGAAGGGAATCTAAAGGAATCTTACAAAACCCTTCACAAAGCTATAAAAGCTATAGACTTTCTTCCTTCAACTTCAAAAAGGTTCTTCAAATCTCCCAACTGGAGTATGGCTGCAGCGGTGTATTCGGATGTATGCGGGATGTTCCGGGTGATAGCGGATGTCTAAGCACGATCGGATTTGTGGAAAATCCGACCCTTTTTATAGGAAAATTACCCTCCAAAGATAAGATATCTTAGAAAGATCTTTTCCCATAAAAATAGGTAAAATATATGGGCAAACTTATCTTCTTCCTTCCAGGAACCCAGCCCAAAAATATAAGATCCTCTTTCCAAAGATAAAAGATCTCAGCCAAGAATAAAATATTCTCGCCGTATCCCAGGTGTTCGCCTCGGTCGAGTCGGCTCCTCTGGATCACCTCGGTCGAGGTGACTCTGTAGTCAACCGAGGTGAATCACAACTGAATGTGAAATCTCTCAAATCTGGTCTAAAGTGAATCTTTAATCCAATTCCATGATTCCTGGATTATTCCTTAAGCTCCTGAATGTAGCTCCAATGACTCCTTAGCTCCTTTTGTTCCTTTTTGATGCAAAACGTGCCATTTTACCTACGATTACAACAAAACTAGGTGTAGACCTCGATTCCCGCAAAGGTAGATGAAACGACATTGTAATCACATAATATATATACAAACATGCAGATTATTAAAGATAAAACGTCTAAACAGGCCCCAAAATATAGACAATAGTTCATGCTATCAAGGGGCGGCTGTGACAGAGGCGCAGGGGCGGCTCTGTGCAGGCGCAGGGGCAGATCTTCCTCAAAAGCTACTGTCGGGCTTCTCTTTGACAGATCTCACAGCAGGGGCAATCAAAGCTCGAACCTTTGGTTCCAACACGTCAAGACTCAACTCCAGAGAGCCTAAGAACAACGAAGGGTCAACAACGGAACACTCCACAAGAATCAAGGCTCATGCTTGATCTTGGGAGAAGAAGGAAATAAAGGAACGAAAGGAAGAAACCAAAACAGAAGGGAAGGTATGCAGCGCTTAAAGGAACGTGAGGAAGAACTAGAAAAGATGCACTTACATGTTCAGCGGGATTGCAGGAAGCAAGGACGGCTGCAGCTCTCTAGGGTTTGAAGACGCATCTTTTGTCGCAAAATCGCCCCCGCGCCTTGTAACACCCCGAATCCGCGGGACTCGGGATGCCACATTGGGCTAGGATCTCACAATGGATCCTGACCCTAACCTGACAACAAGTTCACTGGACCTTACAACATGGCACTGACAGATATAAAACAAATACATAAAACAGTATAAACTGTACGACCCAAAGTAAACAACAACATAGCCGAGTATATAAAACGACATCCTCACATAGGAGGTACAAAAGATCATCCTCACGTAGGAGGGAAACACAACAACCCCAAACCAACCACCTAATGTACGACAGTCCTCGGCCTGTCACCCTGCCAGATCACTCAACAGTGCCTAACCTGTAAACATCTACAACACGGTATGAAACCGTTAGCTAACCATACATATATGAGGTAATGCATAAGCACAATCACACATAGGGAAATATAAACATATCAGCATGCTTTCACTCATTTACCCATTTATTCATCTCAATATAATGGTCATTCACTCAAATCGTATCAATATAATATATATGAAACTAGGTGACACGAGGACCGATACATCCTCGCCTCTGAGCCTGCTAGCCAGCCATACTAGTATCGGTCACACAATCCGTGTACCCTATGGGAGTGGATTGCGCCCTTCCTGTAAACCGGTCTGGCCTGACATCAGAGAACCTCCCAGACTCCACGGCGGGATGAAAGGGAAAGGTTATCACAGCCACGCAGTGGGGCAATCAATAAAACATAGGTCGGTACATACGACATCACATGCTATCATAGCAAACATATAAGGCACACACCACTCATACAAACACCCAATATAAGGATGGTAGCTAAGTAAGTCCTACGGACTTACCTCAACCTCGTACAAACTCAACCACGATCACCTCTACACTGGAGGGATAACACGGCCTATAAACAAGGCATAAAGAGATATATCAACCTCTATAAATCAAAGGGGTCACACCTAGACCCAAAGGGATCCATAAGGATCATACTCAATCTATGAGCCTCACAACCAACTAAACCTCAATATCTCAACATAACTCACAATTCCTCAAATCTCAAGGTAGTATCTAATCAACATTCCTCAATCTCAATTTTAATCCTAATTTAATTAATTAATCTTTAATTAATTAATTAGATTTTGTCAGAATAACGTTTTGCCCGCAGGCAATTTCTAAACCCACCTGTCATCAGATTTCATCAAACAAACAACCCATAATCACCAGAATAATATAACGACCATAATGGAATTTCTAATTGTCCTATTTGACAAGCCTAAACTCAATTTAGGCCAAATCGCAGTACGGAAAACGAATAAATTCATAACTTATTCGTTACTAACCCGATTGACGATCTGAAAGAAGATTTGGAATCACAGCGACGCAGGCTACGCATGGACAACATCAAATTCACCGGAATCTGAGCGACGGAACCGTCATGGTGGCATATATGCTCGACCAGCCCTCCATATACTCGGAATTGCAGAAACTCGGTACCGTTATGAAGAGAATGAAGAGAGGAATCCAGAAACTCAAACGGAATTGAAATCGGATTAGAAACGGAGAGTAGATCTGAGTTTGAAGGTTGAAAGAAATCAGAGTTTTTACGAGGAAACGTGAAATGAAATGAATTAATAAAGGATTTTCCGCTATTTATAGTGAAGACGATAATTATCCTTTAGTAAAGTCGATAATTATCCTTTAACCGATCCAAATGCGGGTCGAACCTCTTTCTCCAAACTTCTCAAGATTGGAACATTAAATCTGGAATATTGTAGGGATAATTATTACACAACTGCCTCGGAAAACGTGTATTTCTAAGCCGTCTTTCTTAGCCGTCTTTCTTAGCCGTTAAGAAACGAAATAGCGACTGTTTTGGCCGTTTTGCCTCTCCATGTTATTTCATATCTAGGACATATCCGATGTCCTGATCATTTCTCTCAACTGCATTTTTATTAATTGGAGCTCCCAAATGCTCCAAATAATACCGGAGGGTAAAAATAATTACCCTGGGGAAAAAGTAAAAATTTTCCCAAACGTCCAAAATTACGCGAGGAACATAACGGTGGGACTCATACTCATCACTTGCTAAGTCTTCGCGAGTTATATGTCAATTACTATAAACGATTAAGTTAAGCAACATTAATTAAAATTCGGAAATCCTAGCTATTACATCACACACCCCTAAAAAAAAGTTTCGTCCCGAAACTTGAACAATTCCCAAATCCTCTCAGACCCATACGCCGAGGTATAACTCTCACTCTTTCTATCGAAGGTATCACATCTCCGTTCAAAAGATCACAACCTATAACAATCTATAACCTCAAGTATAAACATGGAGGAATCATCATCTCCAGGAAACAGGGCCATAACGCTACCCTAAGCTGTAGAGGAATCACGTCTCTCGCCATACCACATCACAAGGCATAGAGGAAGCACATCTCTAGCCAAAACATATCACAGGCATAGAGGAAATACGTCTCTAGCCAACCCATAAACATATATATCGCATGGAGGAATCACATCTCCACTGAACTATGTCCATCAAGGTAGCATGGAGGAAAGAACCATCTCCAGCTGAATCCTAATCCCACTCAAATAGCATGGAGGAAAGAACCATCTCCAGCTATAAATATAATCATAACGTGGAGGAAGTAATCATCTCCAGCTATAGCATACATCACGCTAGCACATCAAGATCTACTAAGATCATAAATCACATCACAACTAGCATGAAATAACACATCAAGGCATATAAGCACATAAGCACAACATTCATCAAGATAGCACTAAGATCTACTCATGCTCCCACAAATGGGTATGTCTTAACATATACTCTGGATAGTTCCTCAGGACACTATCCTCAGTCTCTCACATAGCCTCTTTAGGTCTTCATCTCGACCATCATATCCTCAATATGGGAATGTCTTTCAAATGCAAGCGTTTCATAACTCATTCCAAGAATGTAATCGAATGCTCAATAAAAGTGTGGTTGGACTCAACCACCAAATCATCGTAACTCACAAGGTGTCTCGAGTCTGGTATATACTCCTCAGTTGAGACATATGAAACACTGGGTGGATATCCTTTAATCTCAGAGGCAAAGCTAAACATCATGCTACCTTCTCCGTACTGATCGATCTCAAATAAACCGTAGTGGAAACTCAATTCCCTTTCCATATTAACACGTCTAACGTCTCGCAGCTGAGATACTTACAGCCAGACATGAACTCTCGCTTGAACTTTAGAGGTTAACGCCTCTTGTCTACATATAATATATGGAGACTCTGTACAACCAGCATTCTTCCTTTAATCAACATTACTTGAACTATAAAATCCTGAATCTGGTCAGGTGTTATTCCACTACTACTGCTAGATCACTTCTAGCATAAGGATATACAACATCAATGTCTGTATATATTGCCTCATAGGGCCATCCCAGAAAGATGCACGTCCTTCATTGTTATATAATAAACTCATTAATGGAAGGTAATATAACCATCCACGTTTCCCATTCAACTTACAACTTATAATAGATCTTTTAGATCTAGATGATCCTCTCTAAATGACCATCTGTCACGGTGAATTGTAATCATGAGGTACAAACTCGTCCCCATAGCAGTCTGAATCTGCTGCCCAAAATCTCAAAGTAAAAACATCCATCTCGATTAGAAATGATCATTCTCGGTATACCATGGAGTCTCACTATCTGTCTAGTGTACTCCTCAGCCAATTCATTCACTAGCCACGTCCTTCTGATAGAAATGAAACGTGCTGGTTTCATTGATATGTTACCAACAATACAGATAACATCAATCTTCTACTGGGTCACAATCTCATAACAAAGTCCATAGAGATGTCCTCCCAAATTCTACTACTACACTGTTAGTGGGTGGAGCTTATCTCTAGATCGGAAATACTCTATCTGGACCCACTGACAGGTCACACACTATATCACAAATCTGGTTATATCGGCTTCATACAATATAATCGTCTCATCTCGTGGTACATCTTACTCGTACCTGAATGTACTGAATAAGGCGTACAATGGGTATACCATAATATTCTCTGTCTCCATCTGCATCAGCAGGTATATAAAAGTGGTCATGACTCTTCATCAGTCCATCTACTCCCATGGAGAACTATGGTGCCTCAGTATGAGACATCCTTTCTCTAAACCTTATCAAGGTCGGGCATGTCTCCTGCTTTTGTTGGACCTCATCCAACAGATCAGGTAGAACCTCTGAGGTATAACTGAGTATCCTCATCAAGGAACTGATTGTCCAACTCTAGCCAAGCTAGATCTCTCTGAATCTGAGGTTGAACTATCAGTCTCACAATCATCTTCTCCTTTCCATTCAAGTTATCGGCGATAACATTCAACTTCTCTGAATGATATGGAATCTTCAAGTCAAAGTCTTGATCAACTTAAGCTCTTAATACTAGCGGTTATTCAACCCCTGTTGTATAAAATATACTTCAGATTTCTATGATCTATAGAAATCTGACATGAAGATCACACCGGTACGGTCTTCAAAACTTAAAGGCTTGAACTACCACTATTAACTCTAAATCATGAATCGGGTAGTTCTCATCACACGTTCTCAACTGTAAATACACATATCAATAACCCTACTCCTCTGTAGTAATACACATCTCAGACTTAGATGGGATGTATCACCGTAAATCATGGGATCCCAAAAATCTTCTAACTACAACAGAATGGAAGCAAAGGTCAAATGCCTCCTCAACTCTTCAAAACATAGACACACTGCTTTCATCATGTAGTTATGGTGGTCTTCTCAAAAGACTCGCAAATGAATACGTAATCATATAAAATCCTTCGTCAAAGCATTGATAGCAATCGGTTGAGCCGAGAAAACTACGTATTCCTTAATGTTCATCAGTATCTCCCATGTTACAACATACTTAATTCTCGTCAGGTCCACCATGATCCCACTAGCGGAGACAACATGGCCTAAAAAGGCTACCACTGGCATCTCAACTTACACTTAGAGAGCGTAGAATACAACCCTCTATCTCTCGAAATCTGCAGAACGGTCCTCAGACGATCGGTCTACTATTCTCTGCTATGAGAGTATACCGACATGTCATCCATGAAGTCCACCACCAACTAATCAAGGAAGTCGATGAAGATACTATTCATCAACTCTATAAAAACTACTAAAATATTTGTCAACCCAAATGACATCACTACAAACTCGTAGTGTCCATAACGGGTATGGGATGCTATCTCATACACATGCTGCTCTCTCATCCATGACTAGGGATATCTTGAGCACAAAGGAATCTTGAAAACACAATTACTTTTTGAAGCTAACTCATCAGGTCGTCAATACGGAACATGGAACCCACTAGGGTAAACCCGTTTCGATCAATTTTCAAGTTATCAGTACAATATCTCAACAAGCACCATATAGTGTGGCTTTCCCATTCAATCTTGTATCATACTTCAACTCGATAACAATGTCCACACTCCGCTGAGGTGGCAGCTAGACGGTTCAGTAACACGTCTATAAACTCATAAACAGCTGGAATACCTTCCAATGTTGGACTATCTCGCTCCTTCATGGTATAACACTAGAAGGCGTCACATCCTTGTGCTATCAGCTCGTTGCTCGTACAATCTTGATGACAAACCCGTCTCCTAAAAGGTCTTAACCTCAAAAGACCTCTATTTAACTCAACTCAGTAAAGACTATAATAGTCTTACTATTAAAAGCTAACACCACATGATATCTATTCATCCAAACCATACACAAGCCCCTGAACGAATGGGACAATCACAATCTCGTGGGTACCTCAGACCCCTAACTGGTAATCATATAAAGGAAAGTCTATATTCTACTGTTTACACAATCAACTATTAACGCATGCATCGAAAGACATGAAGTGCATAGCACTCACAACAAACAAAACTCCACTAGGTAAACCATTAACGAGAATGGTACTTATAACAGCTAACACTCGTAGCTCCTCAACATATCATCACTCAATGTCAAATCTATGCTCCTCAGGTATCACTGAGGTCATTACTATAGCCTCCACTTCCACTCTTTCTGCACCGGAAAGAGGAAGGTCTTGCTGAAAAGAAACACCACCGTGCTGACAGAAAGAGTCAGATGGCCTAGGTCACCACAAGTGAAACAAGCTATCAGTGCCAAAGGGCACACATAACGCTAATGATCTGGATAGCCACAACTGAAACATAATCATCCCATCCTTGCAACCTGTGCAACTGAAGGGTAACTCGACCTTCGTCGTCCACCTGGAATGATCTCACTCTTGAAGGGAACCTGTAAAGGCAATGCCTTGCCCTGTCGACAAAACTTCGCTCTATGCCCTACTTTACCACACGTAAAGCATATGGGCACCTTTGGGTACACAGCTCGCTAGTGTCCCAACTTCCATGCAATTAAAACACTGTAGTTCCTTGCCAGTCATCTTCATGGCCAAAGGATCACTAGATTGTCCTGATATTGGACTTGGTTCCCCATTCATCATCTTTGCTTCTCCAGTAACTGATTCAGTCCATTGCTTCTTTCCGGATCCAGAAGCTTCAGTTGATCTCACAATTGTTGGTAAATCCGGTGTGGATCTACCCGCTATCACCGCTTCATATACTTGTTACATATATTCTTGAAACTCGGATCTACTCATGGAGACACGATCAGCCTCTTCAAACTTGTTCTTTGCCATAGGCGAAACAACAGCGGAAACTGGTCCCTAACTTATCACCACTGGAGGAAGAGGGGGGTGTACCCCTACCTCATCCCACTACAGATACTACTCTAGTCTGAGTCATCTGTAGGATATACGCACCTAATCTTATAAGGCTATATATATGCCATAGGTATCGATATGTATATAATAAATCCACATAATCCATAGTACACACAGATATATATACATATCTACGCTGCAGAGATCCATGACAGAGGTGACGACTTCTCGTACATTCTATCCCAAAACCACACTTAAAACCAAAACCTTTGAAAACGTCAGATCCCATGTGGGCTCTGTTTATTTTACCTATCAAACCTCATTGCAGGTAGCAAGTGTCATTGTTGTCAACCTGGGCTCTGATACCAACTCTGTAACACCCCGAATCCGCGGGACTCGGGATGCCACATTGGGCTAGGATCTCACAATGGATCCTGACCCTAACCTGACAACAAGTTCACTGGACCTTACAACATGGCACTGACAGATATAAAACAAATACATAAAACAGTATAAACTGTACGACCCAAAGTAAACAACAACATAGCCGAGTATATAAAACGACATCCTCACATAGGAGGTACAAAAGATCATCCTCACGTAGGAGGGAAACACAACAACCCCAAACCAACCACCTAATGTACGACAGTCCTCGGCCTGTCACCCTGCCAGATCACTCAACAGTGCCTAACCTGTAAACATCTACAACACGGTATGAAACCGTTAGCTAACCATACATATATGAGGTAATGCATAAGCACAATCACACATAGGGAAATATAAACATATCAGCATGCTTTCACTCATTTACCCATTTATTCATCTCAATATAATGGTCATTCACTCAAATCGTATCAATATAATATATATGAAACTAGGTGACACGAGGACCGATACATCCTCGCCTCTGAGCCTGCTAGCCAGCCGTACTAGTATCGGTCACACAATCCGTGTACCCTATGGGAGTGGATTGCGCCCTTCCTGTAAACCGGTCTGGCCTGACATCAGAGAACCTCCCAGACTCCACGGCGGGATGAAAGGGAAAGGTTATCACAGCCACGCAGTGGGGCAATCAATAAAACATAGGTCGGTACATACGACATCACATGCTATCATAGCAAACATATAAGGCACACACCACTCATACAAACACCCAATATAAGGATGGTAGCTAAGTAAGTCCTACGGACTTACCTCAACCTCGTACAAACTCAACCACGATCACCTCTACACTGGAGGGATAACACGGCCTATAAACAAGGCATAAAGAGATATATCAACCTCTATAAATCAAAGGGGTCACACCTAGACCCAAAGGGATCCATAAGGATCATACTCAATCTATGAGCCTCACAACCAACTAAACCTCAATATCTCAACATAACTCACAATTCCTCAAATCTCAAGGTAGTATCTAATCAACATTCCTCAATCTCAATTTTAATCCTAATTTAATTAATTAATCTTTAATTAATTAATTAGATTTTGTCAGAATAACGTTTTGCCCGCAGGCAATTTCTAAACCCACCTGTCATCAGATTTCATCAAACAAACAACCCATAATCACCAGAATAATATAACGACCATAATGGAATTTCTAATTGTCCTATTTGACAAGCCTAAACTCAATTTAGGCCAAATCGCAGTACGGAAAACGAATAAATTCATAACTTATTCGTTACTAACCCGATTGACGATCTGAAAGAAGATTTGGAATCACAGCGACGCAGGCTACGCATGGACAACATCAAATTCACCGGAATCTGAGCGACGGAACCGTCATGGTGGCATATATGCTCGACCAGCCCTCCATATACTCGGAATTGCAGAAACTCGGTACCGTTATGAAGAGAATGAAGAGAGGAATCCAGAAACTCAAACGGAATTGAAATCGGATTAGAAACGGAGAGTAGATCTGAGTTTGAAGGTTGAAAGAAATCAGAGTTTTTACGAGGAAACGTGAAATGAAATGAATTAATAAAGGATTTTCCGCTATTTATAGTGAAGACGATAATTATCCTTTAGTAAAGTCGATAATTATCCTTTAACCGATCCAAATGCGGGTCGAACCTCTTTCTCCAAACTTCTCAAGATTGGAACATTAAATCTGGAATATTGTAGGGATAATTATTACACAACTGCCTCGGAAAACGTGTATTTCTAAGCCGTCTTTCTTAGCCGTCTTTCTTAGCCGTTAAGAAACGAAATAGCGACTGTTTTGGCCGTTTTGCCTCTCCATGTTATTTCATATCTAGGACATATCCGATGTCCTGATCATTTCTCTCAACTGCATTTTTATTAATTGGAGCTCCCAAATGCTCCAAATAATACCGGAGGGTAAAAATAATTACCCTGGGGAAAAAGTAAAAATTTTCCCAAACGTCCAAAATTACGCGAGGAACATAACGGTGGGACTCATACTCATCACTTGCTAAGTCTTCGCGAGTTATATGTCAATTACTATAAACGATTAAGTTAAGCAACATTAATTAAAATTCGGAAATCCTAGCTATTACACGCCTGGACCTTCCTGCCCCCGCGGCTACAAGCCTTTGTCGCCCCCGCAACTTTGTCTGCCGCCCCTGTTGTTTCCTCTGCAGTGACTCCCGTCTTTGGTGAGTTGCTTCCTTCCTTGTTTTCTCGTTCTTTTTCCTTGAGTTGAGTGTTGATATTGTTCCTTGGGATACCTGTAAGACTAGGGATCGTTTCCCTAGCTTTTTGGAGATCTCTTAGAGATCGTTGAGACTAGAAGTTGTAGACTTCTATCTTTCGGTTCGTTTCTGATTCGCTATGTCTTGTATGAGCAGACATTCATTTCTTCCTTCGGGAAACTGAGTTGTAGCTGACAATTGTGTTTACCTTCGAGTGAGGTAAGTCCTTTGGACTTACTTAGTTGCATTCCGTATATTGGTTTGACCGTGTTGATTGTGTTTGTTGTTTATTGTTATAACGGAAAACCGGATTCGGACGACCTCATACCTTAATTTTCCCAAGTGTATTATAATCGGGCGGTGACCACTTGTCCAGTTCAAAATGGGGAAACCAAACTAGAACCACCCTTAAAAAGTGCTCCGTCATCAAACCACCACCTTCATCCCATTTACGTTCAAAAAACATGAATGGGTCCCTACCTTTGAAATTTTTAATAACTTTATGTCTAAATCATGAACCAATTAAATAAATTAATAAAAATGGACCGAATCAGTTTTTTTTAAAAAAAAACGGAATATTTTCAATGAGATAAAATTCAGTAATTTTTTTTATTTTTTGAAATATTTTTTTCCATAATTTTGTAAATGAATTTTTTTTGAGAAATGATATTTTTTGGATTTTTTTCGAATTACTTTTTCTTGTTATTTATATAAAAAAAAATTTAAAAATAGTTGAAAAGGAAAACAATTTTCTGTAATAGAAATGTTTATGAAATTTTTATTTTTTTAAAAATATTGAAATAAATCACTTGGGCCGTTTGGAATCTTTTTTTAAAAATCGATTCAAAAAAATGAAATAAAAAAATTCGAATTTATTTATATAAAAAAAAGTTTAGGAAATATATCTACATATCTTAACTAAAGAAAGCGACACTAAAGTTGACGTAGTGCGATTAAGATTTTTCTTAAAATATGTTTTCTATTAAATCACTAATTTAAGCCTTAAATTATTTTTACTAAATATAATTTTAAAAAGATTTTAGTCCAATTATTTTTAACGTGATCTTGTACTTCAAGTCGAAATTTCAAAATTTTATAGTTAGAAGATGTATAGATTTTTTCAACTAGATCGTATTTTTTTAACGTGATCTTATTTTATTGTTAGAAGATAAGTAGTGGTAGATTTTATTTAGATCTTATTGGATCCTAAGATATATCTTTATATAATTTTAGCAATATCTTATCTTATCCAAGGATAGATCTTATAGTTAGAAGATAATTGTTTCCAACCCAATATAAGGAGGATTTCAGCACCTATGTTTACCCACCTCCATACACAAATTTCATTATTTTTGTTCATACAAAACGTTTTTTCTGACGCTAGGAGAGAGAGAGCTTGAATTGTTTTTAGTAGTTCCACTTTCTTTTACAAGTTGATATCTTCTCATCTGCATTCCGTCATCAAATCAATCCTTATACTAAGAATTGATAAGTGTCATCATTGTTGGTGTTGAAAGATCGGAACTCATCATTGGTTTATCCCGTATCAACTTGAAAATCTCACAAACCCAAAACCCTTAGTTATACCATTATCGTCGCGTATTACTTTAACTGATACTATCTTTCCACGAAGACTATAGTGCTTAAATAATATTTTGTCATAATAATAGGGGGAGTTAGGTTCTTCATATACACATTTGAAGCTTTATATCTCTTCAAAGATTTTTATCAACTCCCTTTTGCTTTTTAATATCTCTTTTCTTTGACTCAAGGTTTGAAGAGATATAAAGCTTCGAATATGTATGTGTAGCACCTTCACCCTTATGTTGATGACAAAATCTTAGGTGAGCACTTCAACCTATATGGAAAGATAAAATCAATGAAGGTGATACGTGACGATAATGGCTTAAGTAAGAATTTTGTTTCTATGAGATTCTCAAGTCCTTCTGAGGCAAGAGTAGCCTTACTTTCACTACAAGGTGAGTGAGTCAATCATGATTAACATCAATGTTAAAGAATGATACAAGAAGCACAAAAACACAATAAAATTAAACATTAATCATGTCAAAAATCATAATGGAACTACATTTTATAAATATACATAAATATTAATAGATTAGCTAATATAAAAAGTGTGGGAACGAAATTAAAAAAAATGATGTCAATAATTGATTAGTAGATATAAAAAGTGCATGAACGAAAGAAATAATGATGCACGGGACATGAACCAAAATTGAAGATGGAACAAAATGAAATGAATGAGATACGAACCAAAAAAATTGTTACCTATCTCAAAATTAAAGATGAATAAGATTTGATCTTGTATAAACAATAAGGCAACATTTTTTTGATTTTATGGTTAAGAATATATATAAATGTTGAAAATCAGTAGTATAAATGGAGCTTACTTGAGAAGAATCATCGTTTCTTTTTAATTCTCGGAATTGGAATTGAAAGTAAATGATGTGGCATAAATCTAAGTTGTGTAGATATTATCCATTTTAAGATTTACTATCAAACAAATTGGCACACACATACATAACTAAAGTAAGTGACACCAAAGCTCACGTGCGTTCTCGATTTTTCTCAAAATTTAATTTTTACTAAATCACTAACTAAGACTTCAAATCCTTTTTACGAAAGCTATTTTTAAAAAGATTTTAGTTCAAATAATATTTAAAGTGATCTTCTAGGTTTTAGTTAAAAAAATTAGTTTTTACTAAATCACTAACTAAGCCTTACAATCCTTGTTAATAATGATTTTTTATCTTTATGACTATATGTCTTAATTCATACTTTATTGTATGAAAGATGCGAGAGCTGCATATATAATTGGTTTTACCCTATTTGTTGTTCCAATTGTTAATCGCAAGATGCGAGAGCTACATGATTTGATATCTTTAATATTCTATAAGATTCGGGAGTTGTGCAAAATCTTTTCTTCATAACAAGAAGTATATGATATTTTGATTGGATTATTATCAATTGATATTTGATATTTTTTTGTGGTAATTTAGATTCTTGAATATTTTATTATCTTTGGAATCATAACTTGATATATTCAATATCCTTGATATGGATCAAGTAGTGAAATTCCTTTATTTCTCTCTTATTGCTACGATTTATATTTGTTACCTTCCTCTAACTAATCAGTCGATTTACCATAGTTGGTTGGCCGGTCTGTTTGTGTTTTCTTCCTTTGTGGTTTTTATTAATTGCTTGTAATGTTTCATCTTCTGACCTAATCGGTTGATTCATCTCTTTTGGTTCAATTTGTATTTTATATGTTTATATTTGTTTTTACATTTATATCGAGGAAATTACCAAAATTTACCCGTTTATTAGGGTCATTTGCAACTAATCATCCATTAGTTAACTAATTGCCTAGAACCACCCTTAACAAGTGCTCCGTCATCAAACCACCACCCTCATCCCATTTCCTTACTATACTAAATGTGGGAGTTCCCCAAATGAATAGGGAAATTCCCACATTGCCCTTACCGTTTGTTATTTTTCTTTTCTGCCATTATTTATTTTCGTAAATTCCTTTGTTGCCCTTATTTTGATGACTCATCTTTCCTCACTTCACGTGTCTTCTTCTCAAAGTCCCGTTGTGGCTTCTTCTCGAAGCCCCATTGTATCTTCTTCACAAAGCCCTGTTGTGGCTTCTTCTCGAAGCCCTATTGTATCTTCTTCTCAAAGCCCCGTTGTGGCGTCTTCTCGAAGCCCCATTGTGATTTCTTGTGAAAGCACCGTTTTTTATATTCTGTCGGTTCCTATTTTTCATCTCCATCTCTATCAAACAATTTCTCTTCTTTTCTCTCCCCTAAATTTTCTGTAACTGCTGGCTGCGTGATTGTAGCTGAACAGAAGGTGAGTTTCCTTCCTAATTTCACGGCAGATACATAGGGATTTATGGCCAATTAATTGCTGCAGATCATTCTTCCAGCTGGCTTAAATTGTCGTGGGTATGCAGAAGGTAAAGGGCTGCTCTTTCCTGGGCTGGAATAGGCGGGTTGCTGCTGTTGGGCTGAACGTGCATCTCAGCAGGACGGAACTGGGCTGCTATCTTGGGCTGCTGGCCACGAGTTGAAGAAGGTAAGGCAGGAGCTGGCTGAAGACGGGCAAGGCAGTGGGCTGGAGTAAGCAGCAGGCAATACTGGGCTGCAGCAGCTGGGCTGGAGAAGGCACTGGCTGGCGCTGGGCTGAACGGCTGCTGGCGTTGTTGGCGCTGGGCTGTCAACAGCCTGTCTGGGCTTGTCACAGACTTGTCACAGCCTTGTCTGGCCTTGTCACAGACTCGTCACAGCCTTGTCTGGCCTTTTCATAGCTTCGTCACAGCCTTGTCTGGACCTTGTCACAGCTTCGTCACAGACTTGTCCGGGCCTTGTCATATTCTAACTTAGGCTAAACTTATTATTTTTTGTGAAGGTAAGCTACCTAAAATGATAAATTTTATAAAGATCCTATCATTTTATGTGAAGGGGAAGCTTCATAAAATGATAAACTTTTAAAGGATTTCATCATTTTATGTGAAGGGGATCTACATAAAATGATAAATTTTATCATAATATGTCTAACTAAGTAGACGGATATGAATCAACTGATCGAGATCGGGTTTATAACAGAAATAGACGGAATAAAAATTCCGGATATTACATCAGTACCCCCTTAAAATAAGTTTCGTCCCGAAACTTAGAATAAGGTATCTACCCCAACCTTTGCCTTCAAGAGTTATATTCTAGCATGCAAACTAATCACGTCATCAAGCACATAAACATAAACAATCTTTTAAAAATATAATCACAGAAATCATATAAGGTATCGTCTCAGTACTAACCCGTCGGTACTGAGGTAGCGGCTAACTCCGCAAAGAACTCAGGGTAATTACGTCTAATACTCTCCTCTGTCTCCCAGGTAGCCTCATCAGCTCCTCGTCTAGACCACTGAATCCTCAGCATCGGTATCTCCTTAGAACGCAGGCGCCTAATGCTACGTTCTAGGACGGCTACTGGGTACTCCAAAAAAGTGTGGTCTGTGTTACGCTAAAGAGTATGCACGCAATAAGCCTTAAATTTATACTCGTTAAAATTATCCTAACCTCTAGCGCACCCGCAGTGTACGGGACGTTTGTAGTATGGATAGTACTCCGAGGTCGAACGCAAAGACTAAGGTGAAATTGATTCGGTTTTGTGATTAAGTTTAGTGAAGGTCTAAGGTTAGAAAGGAGGGAAACAAAGGAAGAAAATCTCGATTGTTTTTGTTGGTTTTAAGTGATCATATCAAGATCACAATTTATGCAAGTAATCAATCAAACTAACCAAATAAATCAGCACGGATAAACAAATCAAACAAGATATTGATCAAAGGGGAAGAGTAACGGATTCTAGGAGTCGGAAATTCCGGTTATGGCATAGAACTCAAGTTATCTATTCATTCTTTGGATTGATCTCGATATGTTGGGATTTGGTGTTTCTAAATTGGGATCAATTACCGGGTAGGTCTCATTGTCCACTAATCCATTCCTAAGGTCTCATTACCGGGTAAGTCTCTAAGCACCTAAGGTTGGAAATTTTACACAAACCGGGATTGTCAATTAGGGATCTAACCTATCCTTACCGGGTAAGTCTTGGAGAGGGAAGTCTTAATCAACATTCCTAGCACATCTAATCCAATGGCGACTTGTTAGGTTCACCACTACCTAAGATTTCACTATTTTAGATCCTAAGGGAAAGGGTTACCGGGTAAGTCTCCCCTAACACTTGGTCGCTACACTAGGATGCCCTAGGGTAGGTTAAACTCAGCAAAAACTTAGGGTTTCAACAAATTTATGAATCTAAGATAAGATCCTTCGAACCAGGAAAAATCACGGTTTGTTCTTCAGAAACCACAACCGTGGTTCTTCAAGAACTACCCGTGATTTCTAACAGCAACTACGTTTATAAACGAAAATCATCCAAATGTAAATCTAAGTCCGTCCTATCATAGATCTAGCCATAACCATCCTTTCCTTACCCTAGAATCGCATCAATTTAGCCTACAACATTCATAATGGGAATCAAAGCAAACAAACATGGAATCATAACCTCCATTGCAAGATAATGAAAGAAAGAAGATGAACAAATGAACTTCAAACACAATCCAAATCTTAAGATGAAATTAGAACGACTTACAATCCTTCCAAAAGAAGGTTCAAGAGTTCATAAATCTCTAGCAATAAATCCGAATTACAAGAACTAAGTGTGTCTTCTCCTCTCTTCTTCAATGGCTCCTTCCTTCTTCTCTTTGGCACTTTCCTTCCTAGAAAAATCCTTCTTCTTCTTGGAATATATTTTGTTAGAGGAATGGATAATGTATGAGCTCTCCCAAACTACCCCAGCTGCCCTTAAATAACCCATCAAGGACCACTTTTATAACAAATTCTTCATGAGCTGGCCATGAGAGTCGTGGCACAGCTGTCACGAGAATCTGACAAAATCCACGGTCATTTCCACGGCCGTGGTTCTTCAAGAACCCGTGATTCTATGCAGAAACTTCGCTTTGGATCATTGAGCTGTGGTTTGGTGCATGGCTAGTGTTGGCAAGGTTCCATGAGTCCTCCTAGCTCTTTGTTTGTGTTGTAATGAGTCCGAGGACGTGTCATCTAAATGAATGATCCTTTGACGCATCGTTTTAGCTCTAAACTTCCCGAAACACCTACAAAACGCACACAAGTCCGTGTAGACGTCTATCTCGACAAAATACATGTTTTAAGTGCAAAACGTATTGGACTAGTGCTAGATCATGCATGATTGAGCGGGAATTCTATCTAAAAGTTACCCTAAAACTATGCTATAAATCGTGTTATCAAAATACCCCATACTTAAGGTTTGCTCGTCCCAGAGCAAATTCCCAACTATAGACTAAGAGATGACATGATTTATGTATGCAGAAAAGTGCAAAAATCTTTTTGGGTTTTGTGCTTCTACTTTTGGATCACCTTCATAGTCATGATCAATGGCAATTTGATAAGCAATTATGTATCAAACAATAAGGGCATGGAAAAACAATTGTACTTAACTCAAAAGCATGCATGAGATGGGAGGACGAAGATGTCAAGAAGATCAAGAGTCTATCCAATCTAGATTACTAAGTCTTACAAACATGCAAGTAGGTCATAAGGGCTTGTGACATAAAAGGCTAAGAAAGAAACGTTTCAATTGGGGAGGGGAATTTTCTAGGTATGTGATGCTAATCCGGGAATGGAACTAACTTCACTTCCTTGTCCTCGATCAACTTCCACCAAGTGTATATTTTTCCCTATCTTGCTTTCTTTTTTTTTTTTTTTTTTTTTTCTTTAACTCATTTTTGAGACAATGGCATTGGTGTACAATAGCCGAAACCTCGGTGATTAGCCATCCTCGGGCTTTTTCTCGTTTTCGAGGTGCATCCACACCGGGCACACATACCAAAGCTCGTTAGGGCTATTAGTTTATTTGACTTTGGCAAGGCACCAACACCCGATTATGTGAAGTGTACCGAGTTACTTATCATTTAAACCAACGCCCCCAAACCTATTTTGGCTACACTTCCACAATAATTTCAGCATTCATTTCACGACATTCTTTTCATTACATCTTCACCCCGCACTTGCTTTTACACATTCAAACACACTAGCATGCTCCTATTCCCGGATGGGTTTAAAGGAGGTCGATTTTATATCAATTGAGGTGCTCAAGCAATCATGATCAAGATGAGAAGTAGAGAAAGACGAAATGCCTCATTCATTCCTAGATGGTATGCAAGAACTATCATGTAATTTCGACTTTCAATACTCAATCCATTCTAGGCAATCATCATGATCACAAGTCATTCATGGAATTTAAGAAAAGTAGTTCAAGTCCACATATGCTTTTATCAATCCAACACATAAGGCCATTCATAGCCAATCACAAGACAAGTTTCATCATTAGGATCATATCCAAGCCTAGAAAGCACAAAAAATTTTAAATTTTCTGATTTTTATGAGATTTTTGTTTTAAATATGTACAATGCAAGACATGTGCAAAATATTAACCTATCCTAGATGCTCATTATGCAAAGGATCATGCAAACCCCACCCCATACTTAAAAACACATTGTCCCCAATGTGGTATTCAAGTAAAGAGAGTGAAAGAAGGTTCTCACAATGTAAAAGCGTTTGCTATGGTATTTGGGAATTCTCAAGTGACTTGATGTTGGATGATCCTATCAACCATGGTAGAGAGCTCTCAAGCATCCTTCAAAGCTTCGGAACCCGCGCTAGGCACCGCTAGCCGTCCAAGTTCCGCGTCCGCTCCACCCATAATTGGTGAGGGGTTCATCACTATCATTCATATGTCAAGAAAGGCTTCCAATGCCACTAATGCTTCTAGCACACACGAAAGTAGACAAGACACACACAAAGCACACAAAAACAGAAAAATCTAAGTAAAAATGAAAAGGGAAAAATGTTACCAATGGGTTGCCTCCCACCAAGCGCTTCTTTAAGGTCATTAGCTTGACCAAACTCGGGAGCGTCTATTCGAGGTGAAGCGGGGCAATCATGTCTACCGGGGCTCCGGGAATATACTTCTTCAAGCGATGCCCATTCACTTTGAAATTTCCACAATGCTCCCCTCCTATTTCAATGGCTCCATGGGGAAAGATCTTCTTCACCACATATGGCCCGGTCCATCTTGACTTGAGCTTTCCGGGAAAGAGCCTTAGCCTCGAGTTGAAGAGAAGGACAAGATCTCCTTCACTCAACTCCTTTGGGATAATCCTCTTGTCATGCCATCTCTTGGTTCTCTCCTTGTAGATCCGGGCATTCTCATAGGCTTCCAACCGGAGCTCCTCAAGGGCATTGATATCAAGCAATCTCTTCTCTCCCGCCTCCTTGAGATCAAAATTTAGCCACTTAATGGCCCAATAAGCTCTATGCTCCATTTCCACCGGAAGATGGCAAGACTTGCCATAGACCAACTTGTAAGGAGTGGTACCGATAGGTGTCTTGAAGGCGGTTCTATATGCCCATAGTGCGTCATTGAGCTTCATAGCCCAATCCTTCCTTGTTCTAGACACCGTCTTCTCGAGGATGGCCTTTATCTCTCGGTTGGAGATCTCCACTTGGCCACTAGTTTGGGGGTGGTAAGGTGTTGCCACCTTATGAGTCACCCCATACTTAGCCAAAAGTGCTCCAAAATTCCTATTTGTGAAGTGCTTCCCTCCATCACTAATGATCACCCTTGGTGTTCCAAACCTAGGGAATATCACTCGGTTGAAGAACCGCACCACCACCTTGGCATCATTTGTAGGAGAGGCGATGGCCTCTACCCATCTTGACACATAGTCCACCGCTAATAGGATGTAGAGATTGCCACATGAAGAAGGGAATGGTCCCATGAAGTCTACACCCCACACATCAAAAATCTCAACTTCTTGGATGTTATTCAAGGGCATTTCATTCCTCCTTGAAATATTGCCCGTCCTTTGGCAAGCATCACATGCCGCTACAAAACCTTGCACATCTCTAAACAAGTTAGGCCAATAAAAACCGGATTGCAATACCTTGGCACACGTTTTGTGTGAGCTAGCATGGCCTCCACATGGTAAGGAGTGACAATGCCGGATCACACTTTCCATTTCATCTTCCGGTATGCATCTCCTAAGCACCCCATCCGGGCCTCTCTTGAATAGAAGAGGCTCACTCCAATAGTAATGCCTTACATCGTTGAAGAACTTTTTCCTTTGTGCATATGTTAATCCGGGAGGCACTTCCTCACACACCAAGTAATTCACAATGTCGGCATACCATGGCTCACTTCCTCTCGCCACGTGGGACAAGCATTCTTCCACCATTTGCAATTGTTCGTCCCGAAATGAATCATCTATCAGGATGTTGTCTTTCCCAAGCTCCAAGGGTGGGAGTCTACTAAGGTGATCCGCCACGGAGTTCTCGGATCCTTTCTTATCTCGTATCTCCAAATCAAACTCTTGAAGAAGAAGGATCCACCGAATCAACCTTGGTTTGGCATCCTTCTTTGTAAGTAGATAACGGATCGCCGCATGATCCGTATAAACTATGACCTTTGCTCCAACAAGGTATGAGCGGAATTTCTCAAATGCATACACCACCGCTAACAACTCCTTCTCGGTAGTAGCATAATTGAGTTGGGCATCATCTAGCGTCTTGCTAGCATAGTAAATGGCATGGGTGCGCCCTTCTTTCCTTTGCCCCAAAACAGCCCCAACGGCCACATCACTTGCATCGCACATGATCTCAAATGGTAGACTCCAATCCGGAGGTTGCATGATAGGTGCGGAGATCAAGGCGTTCTTCAACCTACAAAACGCTTCAAGACAATCTTTGGAAAAGACAAAATCAACATCTTTCATTAGTAGGTTAGTGAGAGGCTTAGAAATTTTAGAGAAATCTTGAATGAACCTCCGGTAGAAACCGGCATGCCCTAAGAAACTCCTTACCCCCTTCACCGAGGTAGGTGGTGGCAACTTCTCTATCGTTTCAATCTTAGCCCTATCAACCTCAATGCCACGGTTGGACACCAAGTGTCCTAACACAATACCTTCACTTACCATGAAGTGGCATTTTTCCCAATTTAAGACAAGATTTGTCTCTTCACATCTTTGCAACACTAATGACAAATTAGCCAAGCAATCATCGAAAGAAGAACCATAAACAGAGAAATCATCCATGAACACTTCCATGATATTTTCTATGTATTCCGAAAAGATGGTCATCATACACCTTTGAAAGGTGGCGGGTGCATTACACAACCCAAATGACATTCTCCTATATGCAAAGGTACCCCATGGACATGTAAAAGTCGTTTTCTCTTGGTCATCGGGGTGGATAGGGATTTGAAAGAACCCACTATATCCATCTAAATAGCAAAAATGAGAGTGTTGAGCCAACCTTTCTAGCATTTGGTCAATGAAGGGGAGAGGGAAATGATCTTTCCTAGAGGCCATGTTTAACTTCCTATAATCTATGCACATCCTCCATCCCGTGACCGTCCTAGTTGGTATTAGTTCATTGTTCTCATTAGTTACTACCGTCATTCCACCCTTCTTAGGTACTACATGAACGGGACTAACCCACTTACTATCCGAGATAGGGTAGATAATCCCCGCATCTAGCAACTTAATGATTTCCTTTTTGACCACCTCTTTCATTATAGGATTCAATCTCCTTTGATGTTCTATAGAGGGTTTGTGGTTATCTTCCATCCTTATCTTATGCATGCACAAAGATGGCTTAATGCCAACCAAATCATCAATAGTGTATCCAATGGCTCTCCTATGCAATCTTAGTTCATGCAGCAATTTAGCAAGTTCATCATCACTCAAGCATGCATTAACAATCACAGGATATGTAGAATTATCACCAAGGAATGCATACTTTAAATGAGAGGGGAGGGGTTTAAGTTCAAGCGAGGGAGGACCTTTATCGGTTGAAGACGATCCAAATAAGATTGGATGAGATGAATCCAAGGTAAATGAAGATTCTCCTTGGCTCCTAGAAGCTTGATCATCATCAAGAGTTGATTCAGGAGAAACCACGGTTGGAAACACGGCTTGTTCATCTTCCACGGCCGTGGTTCTTGCCAAGCTTGCTTCTCGGAGTTGTCCAGAGAGTTTGACGGCCGTGGAGCCTAAATCTCGACCGTGGAATTTGCAGCTGTTCACAATTTCTTCGTGGCTCTCAAATCCAACTCTTGGCTCCTCTTCCAAAGCCTCCAAGGCCTTGATCTCTTCATTGCATTCCTCCTCAATGTCCTCCTCCATCATACTCAAGGTAAGAACCTTCTCCAAGGGGTCCTTGATCAAAATCGAGCTTACAACTTCTCTAGATTCTTCTTGCTCGATTATGTTGAAGATATCTTCATCAAAGGTTGGCCCTTTCATCATTGTGGACAGCTTGAACTTGATGTTCTCTTCTCCAATGTTGAAGGAGAGAGTCCCGTTCTTGCAATCCACCAAGCATCCGGAAGTGGCTAGGAAAGGCCATCCTAGAATGATAGGGACCGGATAGTCCGCCGGAATGTCCAACACTACAAAGTCGATGGGTACATAGAATCCTCCCAATTGCACCGGAATGTCTTCTAGAATCCCAACCGGATGAGTAATAGAGCGGTCCGCCATATAGAGGGTCATCTTGACCGGCTTCGGTTCACCTAGCCCGACCTTGTTGCTAAGTGCAAGCGGTATGATGCTTACACTCGCCCCAAGATCACAAAGGGCCTCGTACTTCACGTCTCCTACTCCAATTGGAACGCAAAAAGAGCCCGGATCTCTTAGCTTGGGAGGCATTTCCTCCTTCATCGTTTGGATCAACTCCGAGGATCTCTTGGTCATCCTTATCTCCCCATACTCCTCCAACTTCCTTTTGTTGGAGAGTATTTCTTTCAAAAACTTCCCATATGCCGGCATTCCTAAGATGGCATCCATGAACGGAATGTTAATATGTAACTTGGACATTAGTTCAAAGAACTTACCAAAGTGATTGTCCAAACGAGCTCTCGCTCTTGATTGTGGGAAAGGTAGTGGTGGCTTGTATGGAGGCGGTGCCACATAAGTTGGCTCTACATCCTTGCTTTTTCCTCCATCATCTTGCTTTCTTCCCTCTTCTACCACTACTTGCTTTCCTTTAGTTTGGTCCTTGGGCAAAGGATCCTTCATGCTCAACCCACTCCTTGTTGTGATAGCCAACACTTGGCCTCTTGGGTTGTCTTCGGTCCTCCCGGGAAGCTTCCCGGGATCTCTATGTGCTTCACCCGCCTTTTGAAAGACTTGTGCTTCCAAGACCTTTTGAGCCTTAGAGATTGAAGTCACGGTGCTCTCAAGTCCATTCAATCTTCCTAGCAATTGCTCAAACATGACTTCGGTTCTATCCTTGGAAGGTTGAGAAAAACCGGGTGGAGGTTCTTGTGAAGCTCTTTGTGGTGGAGTTGTACTTGTGGAAACGGGAGGGTTCAAGGCTCCATCCGGGTTAGAGTAAGAAAATCCGGGATGGTTGTGGTTTGGCCGGTAATTGTTGAATTGCCGGTTGTTGTTGAAATTTCTTGGGCCTTGGTAATTGTTGAAATTGCCCCTTCCCATATAATTCACATCTTCCTCCTTGGAAGACAAATTGGCTTGTGGAGGTGCTTGAGGAGTTGCTTGGCTCTTTAAGGTGGTAGTACACAACTCTCTCAAGGACTTCAACTCGTTGTTGATGGCGTCAAGCTTGAAATTGCTCATGGTGACTTCACTCACCTCATATGCTCCCGCCTTTCTTCCTTCGCTCTTCCTATGAGAGTACTTTTCAATCACTAGAGCTTGCTTCTCCACAAACTCCCAAACATCATCTACATGTTTCTCCATAAATGTCCCACCGGAAAGAGATTGAAGCTTGAATTGGCTATCTTCATCAAGCCCCTTGAAGTAGATCTCTAATAGCTCAATCTTCGGTATGCCATGGTGTGGGCAATCTAGGAGAAGGTCTTTGAATCTCTCCCAAGACTTGAACAAACTTTCCCTATCCCTCATCACAAAGGCATTGATCTTTCCCCTTAATTCGGTGGTCTTGGAAGGTGGAAAGAACTTGGTTAAGAACTCGGTTGTCATCTCCTCCCAAGTACCAACTCGCCCTTGTGGAATAGATTGATACCAAGCCAAGGCTTTGTCCTTAAGAGAGAAGGAAAAGGCCCTTAGCTTATGATTGTTGCTCTCCAATCTTGGCGGTCTAAGGGTCTCCATCAAAATCTCATAGTTCATCAAATGTTGGTGAGGAGACTCTCCTTCCATCCCTCCAAATTTATTATGCCGGATCATTTGAAGAACTTGAGGGCGGAGTTCATAGTTGTGGGTAGCGGGATCTCCTAGGTTCACACCCGGTCGGTGTGCTCTTTGTGCCGGATCCATACGCCTCCCTAGGGTTTGTGGCTCCTCAATAGCAATAGGAACGACCCTAACATTGGCCGCCGGCTGCGGTTGTGGTGGAGGAGGTGGAGGTTGTCGGCGATTAAGCTCCCCTTGTACAAGGGCTTGCCTAATCTCCTCAATCTCCCTCCTAGTTTCCTCTTGTCTCTCATTGGCAAGTCTCCTATCTTCCTCCAAGAGCTCATATCTTAGCCTTATTTGCTCTAAGGCTTCATCCAATTCAGCTTGAAGATTTCTACCGGCCATCTCTTTCTCTTTTCGGATGTTCTTAGATCTAGATCGAAGGGTTTTCTCCGGTTCGGGATCGAATGGAGCTAAATCCTTGCCACGAGATCTTCGCATACATCTAAAGAGTAATAGATGTCCTGAAAAGCAAAGACACAAACCAAAGAGAGATCAAAAGCAACAAGAAAGATCTACACTAGAAACAATCACAAAATAGACTCAATCTAGACCTAGTCCCCGGCAACGGCGCCAAAAACTTGTTACGCTAAAGAGTATGCACGCAATAAGCCTTAAATTTATACTCGTTATAATTATCCTAACCTCTAGAGCACCCGCAGTGTACGGGACGTTTGTAGTATGGATAGTACTCCGAGGTCGAACGCAAAGACTAAGGTGAAATTGATTCGGTTTTGTGATTAAGTTTATTGAAGGTCTAAGGTTAGAAAGGAGGGAAACAAAGGAAGAAAATCTCGATTGTTTTTGTTGGTTTTAAGTGATCATATCAAGATCACAATTTATGCAAGTAATCAATCAAACTAACCAAATAAATCAGCACGGATAAACAAATCAAACAAGATATTGATCAATGGGGAAGAGTAACGGATTCTAGGAGTAGGAAATTCCGGTTATGGCATAGAACTCAAGTTATCTATTCATTCTTTGGATTGATCTCGATATGTTGGGATTTGGTGTTTCTAAATTGGGATCAATTACCGGGTAGGTCTCATGGTCCACTAATCCATTCCTAAGGTCTCATTACCGGGTAAGTCTCTAAGCACCTAAGGTTGGAAATTTTACACAAACCGGGATTGTCAATTAGGGATCTAACCTATCCTTACCGGGTAAGTCTTGGAGAGGGAAGTCTTAATCAACATTCCTAGCACATCTAATCCAATGGCGACTTGTTAGGTTCACCACTACCTAAGATTTCACTATTTTAGATCCTAAGGGAAAGGGTTACCGGGTAAGTCTCCCCTAACACTTGGTCGCTACACTAGGATGCCCTAGTGTAGGTTAAACTCAGCAAAAACTTAGGGTTTCAACAAATTTATGAATCTAAGATAAGATCCTTCGAACCAGGAAAAATCACGGTTTGTTCTTCAGAAACCACGACCGTGGTTCTTCAAGAACTACCCGTGATTTCTAACAGCAGCTACGTTCATAAACGAAAATCATCCAAATGTAAATCTAAGTCCGTCCTATCATAGATCTAGCCATAACCATCCTTTCCTTACCCTAGAATCGCATCAATTTAGCCTACAACATTCATAATGGGAATCAAAGCAAACAAACATGGAATCATAACCTCCATTGCAAGATAATGAAAGAAAGAAGATGAACAAATGAACTTCAAACACAATCCAAATCTTAAGATGAAATTAGAACGACTTACAATCCTTCCAAAAGAAGGTTCAAGAGTTCATAAATCTCTAGCAATAAATCCGAATTACAAGAACTAAGTGTGTCTTCTCCTCTCTTCTTCAATGGCTCCTTCCTTCTTCTCTTTGGCACTTTCCTTCCTAGAAAAATCCTTCTTCTTCTTGGAATATATTTTGTTAGAGGAATGGATAATGTATGAGCTCTCCCAAACTACCCCAGCTGCCCTTAAACAACCCATCAAGGACCACTTTTATAACAAATTCTTCATGAGCTGGCCATGAGAGTCGTGGCACAGCTGTCACGAGAATCTGGTAAAATCCACGGTCATTTCCACGGCCGTGGTTCTTCAAGAACCCGTGATTCTATGCAGAAACTTCGCTTTGGATCATTGAGCTGTGGTTTGGTGCATGGCTAGTGTTGGCAAGGTTCCATGAGTCCTCCTAGCTCTTTGTTTGTGTTGTAATGAGTCCGAGGACGTGTCATCTAAATGAACGATCCTTTGACGCATCGTTTTAGCTCTAAACTTCCCGAAACACCTACAAAACGCACACAAGTCCGTGTAGACGTCTATCTCGACAAAATACATGTTTTAAGTGCAAAACGTATTGGACTAGTGCTAGATCATGCATGATTGAGCGGGAATTCTATCTAAAAGTTACCCTAAAACTATGCTATAAATTGTGTTATCAGTCTGGCTCAACTATCAGATCCTCATGACTGATGATGTGTCTAGGATCCGGTATGTACTCTCGCAGCTGGGATACATGAAAAACTGGGTGTACTCCCTCTAATCTCGGTGGCAGTGCTAGTCGGTAAGCAACCTCTCCGACTCTCTCTACGATCTCAAATGGGCCGACGTATCGGGGACTCAACTTCCCCTTAATGCCGAAAAGTCTAACTCCTCTCGTAGGTGACACCCTCAACCACACCTGTGCACCTACTCTAAACTCCAAAGGTCGACGCCTTTTGTCGGCGTAGGACTTCTGACGACTCTGAGCTGCTAACATCCTCTCCCGGACTAAGGCAATCCGGTGATGTCATCTTGTATCTGGTCTGGTACTACTCCATCAGCCTTGCTAGGCTCATCCCAACACAACGGTGTACGACATCTCCGTCCGTACAAAGCCTCATAAGGTGCCATCCCAATAGACGCGTGCCAACTGTTATTATATGAAACTCTACTAGTGGGAGATGATCTGGCCATACCTGTCCCCAATCTAGCACACATGCCCGCAACATGTCCTCTAAGGTCTGAATGGTCCTCTCGGACTGACCGTCCGTCTGTGGGTGGTAGACAAGGGTAAAGTGAAGACTCGTCCCCAGAGCAGTATGTACCTGCTGCCAAAACCTCAAGGTAAAACGTCCATCCCTGTCGGAGACGATAGTCCTCGGTACTCCATGGAGTCTCACAATATGTCTGGTGAACTCCTCTGCTAGACGACTTACCGGCCACGTTTCCTCAATCCGGTAACGAAATCCATAGAAATATCTTCCCACTTCCAATGTGGTACTGGAAGTGGGTGGAGTTCTCTTCCGGATCTACGATGCTCAATCTTGACCTACTGACAGGTCGCACACTGGGCTACATAACGGGCCACATCGGGCTTCAACCCGCCCCACCAGAAGGAACGTCTCACGTCCTTATACATCTTACTCGCTCCTGGATGTACGGAGTAAGGGGTAGCATGAGCCTCACCTAGTATCCTCTGTCTCAGCTCACTATCTGATGGTACACAGACACGGTCGTGTCGCCTCATCACTCCGTCGGCACCGATAGTGAACTGAGGTGCCTCATCTCGTGACATCTGGTCTCCGGATCCGGGTCAAAGTCGGACAGGTCTCCTGCTTCTGTCGGATCTCACCCAACAGGTCAGGAAATAATTCTAAGGTGGCTAATTGATGAGTTGTATCGGGGAACTGGATCTCTACCTCCAACAAAGTTAAGTCTCTCTGTAACTGTGGTTGTATTGTCAACTGAGCTATCGCCTTCTCCCGAGGCGTCTTCCGACTCAAAGCGTCAGCAACTACATTCGCCTTTCCGGGGTGGTAGAGAATCTCAAGGTCAAAATCCTTGATCAACTCTAGCCACCGTCTCCGGCAGTTATTCAACTC
The DNA here is from genome assembly GCA_033239125.1 of Fagopyrum homotropicum. NCBI lineage: Eukaryota > Viridiplantae > Streptophyta > Magnoliopsida > Caryophyllales > Polygonaceae > Fagopyrum > Fagopyrum homotropicum. The sequence goes on from BSWB01000001.1 coordinate 12,441,665, forward strand.
CCGCTGAGTGAATAAGTACTTCAGACTCTTATGGTCTGTGAAGATTTGACAGGTCGCTCCATAGAGATAATGACGCCAGATCTTCAGAGCATGTACTACAGCAGCTAACTCTAGGTCGTGAGTGGGGTAGTTCTCCTCATACGTCTTTAGCTGTCGAGACGCATACGCTATGACCTTACCCCTCTGCATCAAGACACACCCCAAGGCCAGCTTGGATGTGTCACTGTACACTACAAAGTCCTCTGTACCCTCAGGCTGTGCTAAGATCGGAGCAGACGTCAATCTCCTCCTCAGCTCCTCAAAACTCTGCTGACACGGCTCAGACCAGACGAACCGAGTAGTCTTCCTTAGGAGGGAAGTAAGTGGTCGGGCGATCAGGGAAAACCCTTCCACAAACCGACGGTAATACCCTGCCAATCCAAGGAAGTTGCGAACCTTCTTAACATTCTTCGGAGGTTGCCAAGAGGACACTGACTCAATCTTCGCCGGGTCGACCTTAATCCCCTCAACAGTCACTACATGGCCTAGGAAAGCCACTTCTGACATCCAGACTCACATTTGGATAGCTTAGCATATAGCTGGCTATCTTGTAGAATCTGTAGCACTGTCCTCAAGTGTCCGGCATGCTCCTCTCGACTCCTGGAGTAAACTAGAATGTCGTCAATGAAGACCACTACAAACTGGTCTAAGAAGTCGATGAAAATTCCGTTCATCAACTCCATAAATACTGCAGACGCATTAGTGAGCCCGAATGGCATCACTACAACTCATAGTGGTCATACCTAGTCCGAAATACCGTCTTAGGTATGTCCTGATCTCTCACCCTCAGCTGGTGATAACCTGATCTCAAGTCCATCATCGAAAACACAGACGCTCCCTGCAACTGGTCCAACAGGTCATCTACGCTAGGCAGTGAATATTGTTCTTGATGGTGACCTTATTCAAATCTCTGTAATCGATGTATAACCTCATCGATCCATCCTTCTTCCTCACAAACAATATCGGAGCCCCCCCCCATGGAGAAACACTAGGGTATATGAAGTCCTTCTCTGCTAACTCCGATAACTACTTCTTCACTTCAAGCAGCTCTATCGGTGCCATGCGTCACGGGGCCTTCGAGATCAGTCTCGTGCCCGGCTTTAACTTAAAGCTAAAGTCAACTCTCCTTTGTAAATCTAGAAATTGACCACAACTTTTGCTCGAAAGAGCACCATCCATCTCATTTGTGGGGAATGCTAAGTAACCTCTATCTGGACTGACGTAGGATCTAATCAATTCTTCTTACTCCTCTAGTTCTTCTAATACGACTTCATTTGTACTTACTATGATTTGTACCTTTTTCTTAGCCCGCAAGTAAACAACTTCTCACAACCATTCTCTTTATATCATTAATTATATAAGGGGTCCTTTCTGACCGTCAACTCTTCCTTTACAATTTTAATTAGATTTACTGACTTGAATTATTCGGTATTACTTGCACTCGTATCGATTTGACTTTACTATTGTCGTATTTGATCTCTTTAAGGACTTCTCCACATGTCGATAGAATTCATTTGTAACCGTGTGTTTATTCTTCTTATATGTCAACCAGTCACTACTAGTTAACCCTCACATGTAAAGGCTCCGATAGTTACCATTTAGTCTATTGTTGACCTTCTACAAGATCATAGACTAACCTTTCTTCTATCTCTTTGAAGTTTGATTTACTTGGTGGAAATCTATCTCCTCCAGCTTCTCTGTTTATACTCCTTTCGCTTCTTCTATAATTCACACTTCTCTTTCTCACTATAAGCCCACGATACTCTTTCCTATTTTAGCTGCATCATTCATCTGCCGTCAATGGACTCATCAGATTTCCCACGATAGCTCGTAAATACATCTTCATGACTTCTTTTACCTCAGTCATCAACTGCTTGCGGTGCTCCTGTGTGAATCGTTGGTGTTGGTAACTTAAGTCCCCTTGTGAGAGGGAAGTTATTACGGCCCTTGGGTATGCCACGATCATTTTCACACACTCTTGTTCCTGAGTTGGTGTTAGATTATAATGTTGCCTTTATAGTGATCCTTTGACTCCGCTTTCAAGATTCTATCATTTGGATATTTGTAACACCATCTTTCTTGTAACTCACTTGTCATATAGAAAGTCACTCTGCCTCCATACTTATGAATTCTACCCTCCACTTTCTGGCAATTCCATAAGTTTCAGTTGGGCGGCTCTTTAAGTCCTCATGGTTGGTTTGACGACATCTCTCTTCTTAACTCTTAGGTTATCAGTGTCTAGGTGGGACCCTCTTGATTAGGATGCCGACTTACCTTGCCAATAGTGGTCATATTCCGCCCTGCTTCTAACAACAACCTTCATATTTTGGTCTGTCGGTAAGCTTAAATTTAATATTTCTTGTTTGGATTGGTTCTAAACCTTACTTTGACTTTCATTACTATGACTGTTTTTGACGGTATCTACGTGGTTCGTATCGTCATTTTACACCACACTTGAAAGAACCTCTGTGATGTCGCTCCAAATCTGCATCATTGTCGACCATCTAATGCTTTTCCGGAACTACTCTCATGTATAATCTTCATTTGATCCTATTAAGTTAACTCGGGATCCCCTTCATGCCATGGTCGTTGGTGTTGTCCTTCAGCCTTCACTTTTCTATCTCGACGTTCCTCAACCAATCGGAGGAGTTGTCTGCCATTCGTCTACCCTAATGCACATAAGAGGTGCATACTAATCCTCACGTTGACACCCTTCAAAATCTACTTAGATGTGCCAACGGGGTGAGAAACTCATTAATCTCTATTAAGGACATAATATATTATTATGCTACTAACCTTCGACATAAGTTATCTATTGTACATATCTTTATAAGCAGCTACTACATCAATATAACATTTCTAAATGTACTAAGCTGCCGAGATCCGCGGAGGTAGTGGTGGTCGTCCGTACTTTCTATCCCAACCCGACTATGTATGCATTTAAAAACCAAAATCTTCTTTGGAAAACTCAGACTCCTTTCGGGTTCTGTTTATTTACTTATATGACCTTTCTAGAAGATTTCAAGTGCCATTGTTGCCAACCTAGAGCTCTGATACCATGTTGTAACACCCCAAATTTTACAATTTAGGGAGTTACTGGTTAGGACCGCACAGTGGGTCCCGACCTTAGTTTGACAACAACTTAACGAGATCTTACAACAAGGCACATATAAGGAAAATCAGAAATCATAAAATAGTTCTTGATAATGCATGAATGTGACCAGATCGACTACAGCCGGAAAACGGAATATAACAAAGTACGAAAGGAAACAATGTTCAACTGTAAAACCCACAAATGCAAAAACGGTAAAACGTCCTAAAGTACGACACCCCGGCTGACCACTACCGTCTGGATCACTCGGCATCTGCTCTAACCTGTGTCAAATCTAAACAACATATCAACAGTTAGCTAACTATCCAAATATAAGTAAAATGATAACAGCACAAGCACACGCAGAAACGAAAATAAACAAACATCATGCTGGCACTCAACCGTTTATTATCTATTATTTAAGTGATTCACATTATTCAATTTAAGTTGTGGCACGAGAACTATTATTAGTTCTCGTCTCCGTTCCTTATCCAACTGGTCTAGGTCTAGCTGACTTTCACTGGTAGCATCACTACAAACCATGTATGGACTAGTCCCGGAAGAAACCCCCAGCGCCCCGCGAGCTACTGAGCAGAATGCCACCGCCCGTTACTCTTAGGCCAAAATATAGGTTGGTAATTATATATCACAACCTATCTCTCTAACATTTCAATCACACACCACCATCATCATTTATACTCATATTTAGAAGTCAGCTAAGTAAGCCCAAAGGACTTACCTCATATACAGCTCGACTCTTTGTAGACCACTCGTTCTGTAAATTGTAGCAACTCAGTTGCCTGTCAAGGCGATAAGTGTATTAGCACACTCTCACGTAGTTAGAAGTCTAAAACTTCTAAGATCGAATGATGTATTAAGACATAACTAGTTACAGTATTAGTTTAGGGTAAAATGACCATTTTACCGTTGGTTCCGATTTTCTCGAAAACCCTAAAATTCATGTCTAAACTCCTATTTGAGGTTCTAAAGTTATATTCTAACTCCTAAAATTTTATTTGGTTCCAAACTGACATTTTTCCTATGTTTCTATTTTCCGGAAGAATCGTAAAGGTTTAACTTCGGTTCTAAATATAAAATTCTTAACAGCTTATAATAATTCCGAATTAAATCTCTAGATCATCTATGAGGTTCTATCTAACCTTAGGAGAAAGAATTTCTCCAAACTGTTCAGCCAATGTTCCTATAAAAATTCACAAAGTCGGTTCCTTCACTCTAATTTCCTATACTTAGCCAAAAACTTAAGTTTACCAAAACTGCTCAACTACCTAACTTCGGGAGCTCATAAATTTCAATCCGACCGTTCATTCCTTCCCAAATTTTAATATGTTAAACTACATATATCCATCTACAACATATCCAAAATTCAACGGTGGATCTTTATCCAAACGTTTAATAATTGACCGACAAGATAGGCTGTTTATAACCTAGAAGCTGAAGGAATAAAATTCAATTTTACAGCAGCCCCTTATGTCTATCATTTTATTTATAAACTCCAGCAGCTACCTATTACTATATTAACCATGCTCAAGGTCGACTACAGCAGTTCACCAATCTAGCATTACGGAAATAATATACATACAAAAGCTTATACAATAACCTTCTCCTTAGACTAATCGGAATACTATGCAGCTCTTTGTACCAACTTAATTCTTTACACCTAGAATACATGGGATCAAGCTGTGGGAGAGAGGGAATTTACCTTCTTCAGTTTGACGGTCCTGAGACGTCTACTCTCGTTTTCGAAGAAGGCTCGTATGTGCTTCCTAACCTAAGGATAGATGGGACGAAAATGAGACAAGCAGGAGAGGAGTCGGTAGAGAGAATAAGGTGAAGATGGAAGAATCAGATTGCTGCACTAACCTCTTGACGCGGCTGACTACGTGCAGAAGGTCGGTATGGACTCGTTGCAGATTCCAATGGCTCTTGCCGCTGCTGGGTGTGTGTGCAGAAGAAAAGGAACGTGTTTGCTGTTGAAAACCGTAGACAGAAGAGACGGAAACAACCGGATGTGGCTGTGGGCAAGGAATGAAACGTGTTTTCTGTAGATGAATCTGGACGCCAAGAATAACTGCTGGCTGCGTGATTGTAGCTGAACAGAAGGTGAGTTTCCTTCCTAATTTCACGGCTGATACATAGGGATTTATGGCCAATTAATTGCTGCAGATCATTCTTCCAGCTGGCTTAAATTGTCGTGGGTATGCAGAAGGTAAAGGGCTGCTCTTTCCTGGGCTGGAATAGGCGGGTTGCTGCTGTTGGGCTGAACGTGCATCTCAGCAGTACGGAACTGGGCTGCTATCTTGGGCTGCTGGCCACGAGTTGAAGAAGGTAAGGCAGGAGCTGGCTGAAGACGGGCAAGGCAGTGGGCTGGAGTAAGCAGCAGGCAATACTGGGCTGCAGCAGCTGGGCTGGAGAAGGCACTGGCTGGCGCTGGGCTGAACGGCTGCTGGCGTTGTTGGCGCTGGGCTGTCAACAGCCTGTCTGGGCTTGTCACAGACTTGTCACAGCCTTGTCTGGCCTTGTCACAGACTCGTCATAGCCTTGTCTGACCTTGTCACAGCTTCGTCACAGCCTTGTCTGGACCTTGTCACAGCTTCGTCACAGACTTGTCCGGGCCTTGTCATATTCTAACTTAGGCTAAACTTATTATTTTATGTGAAGGTAAGCTACCTAAAATGATAAATTTTATAAAGATCCTATCATTTTATGTGAAGGGGAAGCTACATAAAATGATAAACTTTTAAAGGATTTCATCATTTTATGTGAAGGGGATCTACATAAAATGATAAATTTTATCATAATATGTCTAACTAAGTAGACGGATATGAATCAACTGATCGAGATCGGGTTTATAACAGAAATAGACGGAATAAAAATTCCGGATATTACACTTTTCTGCCCTTATTTATTTTCGTAAATTCCTTTGTTGCCCTTATTTTGATGACTCATCTTTCCTCACTTCACGTGTCTTCTTCTCAAAGTCCCGTTGTGGCTTCTTCTCGAAGCCCCATTGTATCTTCTTCACAAAGCCCTGTTGTGGCTTCTTCTCGAAGCCCTATTGTATCTTCTTCTCAAAGCCCCGTTGTGGCGTCTTCTCGAAGCCCCATTGTGATTTCTTGTGAAAGCACCGTTTTTTATATTCTGTCGGTTCCTATTTTTCATCTCCATCTCTATCAAACAATTTCTCTTCTTTTCTCTCCCCCAAATTTTCTGTAATACCCCGAAAATTTTATTCCGCATAATACCGGGTTAATCCGATTCCCGATCCCCTAACCTTTCTTCATTTTAAATAATGTAAAACTACATTAAACACTATCATTTTATGTAATCATAATTCACATAAAGTGATAAATATTGTACTTAACGTATATAGAATGATAGATTTGTAAACTGAATAATAATTTCCGTATGTTGAAAACCGAAGAATAATTCCGTACAATTTAACGACGCTTAATTTCAGCCATCTTTTAAATTGAGGAGCAGGCCCAACAGCTGGCCCAATTACCAGCCGGCCCACTATAACCTAAACCCTAATCAACTCCCTTAATCACGTTTAACCCTAATCTAATAGCCTAACTTAATCAAAACCGTAAAGAAGATCGCATCTTGCCTGCTCTCTCGCTGCACTCGACGCCAACCTGCTGCACGCCTCCAGTGGGAACCAAACACGGGCCGATCGACCGCTCATCCTGCCAACCACGCCTAGGGTAGAGATGCCGGACACTGCACTCGACGCCAACCTGCTGCACGCCTCCAGTGGGAACCAAATACGGGCCGATCGAACGCTCAGCCGTTGTAGAAGAGGGTCGGCCCTCCAGTAGACTCCGAATGGCGATTAAACGGGCTTATCACCTTCGACCGATCTTCCTTCTTTGGCATAGCCGCTCCATCGTCTTCCTCTTCGAACTCTCAGTAACACCTTACCTTCTGCAGTGCCGGACATGGCTCGTTCCTTTACGAGACTGCAATCACGTTCGTCCTCCTCCTGCACAGCACCCGCTCTCCAGGCCGACGCAGGACACAGCAACCCTCCTCCTATGAGTCCCCTTGGCCTCGCTACTGAGTTCCTCCTCCAGGCGCTCGACTGCACTGTCGTCTAGACTCCAAACGGCTGCACGTCTCATCAAAGTACTCGGCTCCTATCTGCTACGGATCTTAATTGGGGTAAGCAACCTGCCTAGTTCACGTCTCTCTCCCTATGCGTCTAACCTAACCAACGCTTCCCTAATCTGTTGCAGCCTTCCTGTGACGTACAACCCTTCTGTTGTTCCAACCGAGTCCCTCTTCGAGGAGAGTAACCGCAGGTCCTGCCTCCACGGTTGTAGGTGAGTGTTTACAACTTCCATCCTTGTACCATAGCACTGTGTAGAATGTTTGCAATTGGTTGCGGAGTAGGATAGAGCGTAGATAGGCGAGAAAACAAGAAGAGCTAAGGACGTGGAGGAAGAGAGATTTAATAGTAAATAAGTTAATAAGCAAGCAATTTTGGGCTCTGTAGGTTTCGAACTGAGGACATCTAAGTAGAAATAAGGGAGATATATGATGACAAGAGGAATCGAAGTTTAGACCTCTTGCACACCTTAAATTTCAGCCTTGGTCTGCTGACTTTAGGATCTAGTTTCGATACCTTAAATCGAGAATCCACCGTTGAATTTTTTATATGTTTTAGATAAAAATATGTAGTTTACGGTATTAAAATTTGGAAGAAAGTTAACGGTCGGATTAGATTTTATAAGATCCCAAAGTAGAGTACTTGGGCTGTTTTTTTTTTACAACAAGGGAAAATTGACTAAGTATAGAATCATTGGATGTTATCTCCAACTTTAGAGACTTGTGTAAGAGTTCTGGTTAAGTAGTTTTGATAAATCTTTTCTTTTATGAATATATAACATATCATAGGTGGCCTAGAAAAATTTCGGAATTTTTCATATCCTTAGTCGAACCTCATATTTTAACCAAAGTCGAACCTTAACGACTTTGGGTAAAATTAGAATGTTGAGTAACTCTTATAAATACTTACCAAACTTTCCAATGAGAACTAGATTGTGGACTTAGGTCCTAGAGGAGAATATTAGAACTAAATGATAGACTTTTTGGATTTTCGGCACTAAGGGTAAAATGGTCTTTTACCGTAAGAGAGCTTTTTCCGTAATCCCTTCGCATGAGGTTGGACATCTGGATGTGTTTTTGATCCACATGCCTTATTTGATAGGCGTTTGAGTTACCACGAGTACGGACCGATTTGAGACCTGTTAGAGTGTGATTTGACTCAGGTAAGTCCTTGCGACTTACTTAGCTGGTTTCTGGATATTAGTTGGGTGATGATGGTTGTGTGTGTGCAATGTGTGTTATAATAAAAATAACTTGTTAGGACGACCGTGGTTATTATGTGTTAAGGCCCAAATGTATGTATAACGGGCCGTGACATCACTGCCCAGCTCTGCCAGGAGACTTGGAGGTTCTCTATACCCACACCATCAAGGTACACGGTGAGATGCATCGGATCCACTCCTGATGGGTACACGGGGGCGGAGGCGAGGTTTGGGAATCCCTCGTGTCACAAAATAAGTATCATTAGAGTGAATGACTTAAATGAAGATAATAAATGGATTGTTTGAAAGCATGATGAGTGTTTATTATTTTATGTGTGTGTGCTATTATTATTCTTCTAATGTTTAGATAACTAGCTAATGGTTGTTCTGTTGTGTTTTTAGATTTACCACAGGTTAGAGCAGCAGCTGAGTGATCCGGAAGTAGTGGTCAGCCGGGTCTCCGTACTCCTTAGAGTAGGGTTGGGTGTTTGTTTGTCGTTTCTTTCTTCGTACTATGACAGTTAGACTTTTAAGTTGTTTAAGTACTGTGGGCTGTTAGATGTTGTTGCATCCATCTCTTTAAAATAATATTTTATAAATTTCGGTTTTCCTTATTTGTGTCTTGTTGCAAGATCCTAGTAATATTGTTGTCAAACTGAGGTCGGGACCCATTGTGAGGTCCTAACTAGTAATGCTACGAGTTTTGAGAATTTGGGGTGTTACATTTTCCCAATCCAGATCTCTGAATTGGGAATCGGAGGCTTCTCCTCCCGCCCCTTTCAATGTCGTATGCGGTGTCCCCTACCCTGCTCTACCTGTCGCCACCATCGTCTCCATCAGGCGCGGCATTCCGTTGCTCATGCGCCGTAAGAAGGTCAAGACTTTTGATGTCGTGTGCAACCAAGATATGCATTTCTGTAGGTAAGCTCCTCTCTTTGTGATGCCCGGATATTTGGTTGAACAAGTAGAAGCGTCACTTTTGTTTTTTCTTCATTCTTTAATCTCTTTTTTCATCAATTCGTGTGAAGCCGATGGATCTGTTGATTCTTGAGCTTGAAGGTGGTTGTTTGAGTGTGTTTGCCAAAGCCAAGAGCCCCAAATCTCAACGCTCAACACTTCTTTTAGGGGTTTCGCGATCCGCACCCGCAACTTAAGGTCATTTAGGATTTTGAGTTTTTAGATTCCCTGCAGATTTGTGTTCGTAGTAGATTTGGTTGTATTGATTGTAATATTCTTTTTTTGTTCCTTTACTTTTGCAAGCACTAAGTTTAGTTGGTGATGCTTGATTGATCAATACTAGAAGACATGTCCGCATCTTTTGATCGAATTGTTAGGACATGTGAGTGCTCATTTTAATTTTACCCCTTTCTCTTTGTATTGATTTGGAATTTTTTGAGGTGAGAATTTGGGGCTTGTCACATCTGTTGCTGAATTTCCTCTTCTCTATGTCGGGGGAACAGGGATTTTTACTTGAGTTTGTTAAACCAAATTATTTTCTGTTACATTGAGCAAAAAATGCATTGTGTTTTGGTTTCAGCTTCCCAAATGTCGTATACGAACTCGCACATTAGGTTTTCTTGACCAATAGGTCTTATCTTGATGGGGGAGATAAATAGTCTATGAATTGGTTGGCTCCTAGCTTTTTTTTTTCTTTTCACTTTCACCTCCCGAGGCTTTCTTTGGTGTGGTCGAGTACCTGAGTTTTCAACCAATGAAACAACTAACAAGCTGTCACTAGCAAGAACCTTGGAAGGGCATGCATAGGTAGTTGAGACCATTATTAGGTTAACTAATGCTATTTGATTGATAAATGAATTTGGAATTCACTATTCCAATGATTCTAATTGCATTCAGTGGCATATTATGCAACCTTTCGTAAGTATACCAAGTGTAATCAATGGCTTTTGCTTTTATACCTTCATTATTCCTCGATCGTTACAGCTTGTCGATGGTTCATTCTCCTCTTTTTCTTTTAATTTCATGTCATTTCCCAATTTCTGATGATTATCTTGTTAACATTTTCAGGTTTACATTATGCATGTCTTCAGATCATTATGGAATGCTTCGTGGTATCAGCTAGCTAATCGGTTTAATTGTAAATTTCATCTTACATATATATACAAACTTTCATGTTTTCTCCTTGAGTTGGTTATCTCCGTGTCTTGATTGCTCAAAATCGTACAAACATTTTGAAAATTCCTCCTCTTTCCCCTTCTTGGAATTTCACCATAAAGGCCCGCTTTTCTACTTTTGTTTTAGTTCTCTCTCTTAGGTTTGAGACCCAAAAATTCAAACTAGAAGAGAAATTGTGGGTTTCTCTCGATTGATTATTGATCTTTCCTTTTTACCTATAGCTTGTGTGAAGGAAGTGGTTGAGGTTGCAGAAGATCAAGCTTTCAAAATCCTTCCATGGGTTCCTTGCAAATGTAAACCTATTTTTGGCTATTTGTGGATGTGAAAGGAAGGAGTAATGGATGAGAGTAATGAAATCAATCTCAATGAATGCAAGGTTTGGAATTTTATTCAACCCCCCCCCCTCCCCCTCTCTCTCTCTCTCTCTCTCTATTCCCCACAAAGGCCCCATTACTTCTTGGAAAGATGATTTTGGTTCGTTTTTTGACATTTTTGTGTCTCAATAAGAAGGTTAATGTGAAAGATTAGTGCTTGCATTTTTTGTTCCAATTTAAAAGTAATAGTATCAATAAAAAAAATCTTGGAAACACAAACCTTGTTAATAGCGTTTACTCTTTCGACATAATCGACACATCCTCCAATCTTCTAAACCGGATCTACCGACCCACCCCCGATAACGAATCCCAGTTAGGTCTAATAGAGCTCGATTTTTTCTCATCCAAACTGCTTGTTCTGATCTGATTCATTATATTTTTGCTTTGGTTAAGGGTTCATCTTGCATATCCTAGTTTTTAGCTATATGTTCCTTGTAAGTTGACATAAATCTATGCTTCATCCTGTGAACTCTGGTGAAGGTAGGAGTTGGTCCTCCCGAGGGAGTTATTCGATATGGTTGCATGCTTTAGTTGCCCTCTGAAGAGTGAGTTTGTTGCATTATTAGGATTCATGCAGGATGGACTTTTTTTATAGTCTAGACATCATGTTTGTGATTCTTTTTTCCCACATTTTTCTTTGTTACTTGAGATCACTTCCTTGATGAAGGATTTTTAAATATCTGATCCGGGCAGTTTGTGTTGGGAAATCCGACCGCCTAGATTCAGATCGTGATTTTTATGTCATTTGTTATCTTTGTTGCTAAAAAATCATTGTTGTTGATCTTGATCATCCATTTATGCGATATATAAACATTAGTACTAATTAAAGATGAGCATTCTTTGAACTTGGATGATAGATAGTCGGCTAACTTATCCGACCCGATCCAGGTAATTTGTGTCAGATGTTTGTGTCTACTATGTTTGGATTTAAATTGTGATTTGTAGGAATATTTCAATTATTTATCAGATATATGTGATTGCTTACCCTTAATCGCTCATTTGTTGTTGTTCCTTGATCCTTGATCTATCTTCTTGGTTTGAGCAACCAAGAAATCCTTCAATTGCTTCACGTCATTCTTCAAAGACGTGAGTTGATTGTTGTTGGGCGGAGCCTCTTGAAAGTTAAATCTTTTAACTCCACCTTCAGCTCCTTGGTGGGAGTATTTCTCCATATACAAAGCTTGCTTCTCTATAAAGTCCCAAGCTTCGTCAATCGCCATGTCCATAAATGTACCGGCGGATAGTAGTTGGAGGTTAAACTGGGTGCTTCCGTCCAGTCCCTTGAAGTATATCTCCAACAACTCTATCTTTGGAATCCCATGATGTGGGCTGTAATAACCGAAAATTTTAAGTTCCGGTAAATTGAAATTAAACAAAATTCGATGAGACAATCGTAAATAAATAAATCAGTAAAATAAAACGAGTTAGTTCTATCATTTTATGTGACCTAGATTCACATAAAATGATAAATTAAATGACCGGAAATAATTTACGTTTTTAAAATAAAAACAATTATATTTTATAAATACGAAATTTAATTCCGTATTATATAAATTCCCGCACTTTTAACGAGTTCCGAATCCTGTTCTAAAGAGAGTGAGGTTGGAGTGAACCCGCTACTAGGCCCAAATTACCGGCCCAGCCCAGCCAGCCCATTTTTTTTTTTAGATTTACCTAATTAAACCTAATTTTAACCTAAGCTGTTCTAATCAGCCGCTAATTCCCTCCCTTCCGCTTACTTTTTTTTCTGAACACCGAACGCCTCATCCCTCCCGTTTCAACAGAGGACGCGCCGCACCCTGCTACCTTCAACCGGAGCGCCGCCACCGAGCCTGCGCCGCCGTCCGCCGTCCGCCGACCGCCGCAGTAAGCCGGTAAGGCTGCATCCTTCTCCTCCTTCCCTCCCTCTCTGCGTCTTCACTATTTCCGAGTCTCACTTCGCGCCACCAATTGTTGCAACAGTCCGGGACCGGTGACGCGATTCTCCTCCGTCTACAGCAGCCCCGCTCCGCCGCTGCAACCACCAGGTTAGCCACCGGCCCTGACCATCTCTCTCCACCCTTCGTTTCTGTTTCAAACCGGCCGGATTTAACGATACTGTCCCGCAGCGGTTGCGAACCCCAGCGAGCCGTCGCCGCACCGCCTGGACCAGCACAACATTCCGGTGGCAAGCCAAGCCTTCCGCCTTCCGCCGTCCGCCGCAGGGAACCGGTAAGAGCCTCCTCCGTCCCTCTTCTCAACTTCCTGCGGGAATGAATTTTGAAGGAACAGTGAGGAAATTGCTTGAAGATTGTGCTGCTTTGTTGCTCTGTAATCGTACCTGATGCTGTCTCAATTAATGTTAGAGAGATGTTGGAGAATGGAACTTGTAGGTATGTGAATAAACGGTGAATAGAAATGTATAACTGAAAAATGTTGAACATATACGAGATTATATATGTATATAGAAATGAAGGAATACGTATGTAGCTGAGTTTGATAACCTATATGTAAACCATAGAATGGAGGTGGTACGGGTATGCAATACGGAAGGATTAGTAAGAGCAGGTGTGAACTGATATAGGAGAGTGTATGCCGAGTATGTAAATATACGTATATATATATTATATGAAATAAAAGTATACTTATGAGTTGAGTTGGTGGAATTATAAAGTATGTGAATTTATATATATATATATATATATATATATATATATATATATATATATATAAGATTAGATAATAACCGAGAATGAAGTAATGTGATTCTAAATGACGAGTGGACGAGATTAATTTTATAACCCTAGTAAACTGTTTTGGAAATAATCTTAGATTAGAAAAGTGTTCCAAAAGAAATATTAGAGGTCAAGAAGTGACCCGGAGAATTTTCTACACTAAGGGTAAAACGGTCTTTTACCGTATGAGAATCGTTCTTTTCCGTAATTCCTTTGCATGAGGTTGGACATAGAGATGTGAGTTTGATATACATGCCTTCATTGACAGGCACTTGAGTTACACGAGTACGGACTATCTGAGGAGTGTTAGAGTGTTTTGACTCAGGTAAGTCCTTGCAACTTACTTAGCCAGTTTCTGAGTGTTAGTTGAGTGATAGTAGTGGTGTGTGCTATTGCTTGATTTAATAATAATAACTTGCTAGGACGACTGTTATTATTTACGTTTAAGGCCCAAGTGTATGTATAACGGGCCGTGACATCACTGCCCAGCTCTGACAGGAGACTGGGAGGTTCTCTATACCCAGACCATGCAGGTACAAGGTGAGATGCATCGGATCCATTCCTGATGGTTACACGGGGGCGGAGGCGAGGTTTGGGAATCCCTCGTGTCACAAAATAAGTATCACTAGAGTGAACGAGTAAATTAAAGCAAGATAATAAAACGGACTTGTTTGAAGCATGCTGAGTGTTTATGTTTATCTGAGTGTGTTTGTGCTGCTATTATTCTGCTAATATTTAGATAACTAGCTAACGGTTCTTCTTGTTGTTGTTTTATACTTACCGCAGGTTAGATCAGCAGCTGAGTGATCCGGAAGTAGTGGTCAGCCGGGTCTCCGTACTCCTTAGAGCGGGGTTGGGGTTGTTTTGTCTTTCCTTTCTTTTGGTTAAGACAGTTGTTCGTTCTTTTGTTTAAGTACTGTAGGTTGCTAGACAGTGTTGCATTCATTACTCTAAAAACATGGCTTTTATGAATTTCGGTTTCTTTATTTGTGTCTTGTTGCAAGATCCTAGTAATGTAGTTGTCAAACTGAGGTCGGGACCCATTGTGAGGTCCTAACCAGTAATACTCCGAGTTCTGGGAATTCGGGGTGTTACAACGTGGTATCAGAGCTCTAGGTTGGCAACAATGGCACTTGGAAACTTCTGAAAGACCGAATAAGTTTTAAGCAGAACCCGAAAAGGGATCTGAGTTTTAAAAAGAAAATTTTTGGTTTTAAATGCATGCATAGTCTGGTTGGGAATAGAAAAGTACGGCTGACCACCCTTACTACCGCGGATCTCAGTATGCTTAGTTGGACTTTAGGTTACTGTAGTTGGACTTTTGGACTTTCAGCTAGTAGTAATTATAGTTATTATTCTTGCGCAGATGGCACGTACTAGAGCTACGCTAGCTACTGGTCGAGGCAGAGGTCGTCCACCTCTCCCTCCAGCTGGACCAGGTAGGGGAGATAGGACCCCTACAGTTAGAGGACGCGGCCGTGGAGGTAGACCCCCACTAGCCCGAGGTCGAGGTTGAGCTCCACGAGAGGATCCCCCAGCAGTGATCATGCCAGAGGCTAGAGTGGAGGAAGTAGCTGAGAGTGTTGGTCCTGAGGTCAGGAACGAGACCGTTGCTAGGTCTGGAGCACAAAGAGCACGTTCGACAGAGTCAGGACGTGTTTCCATTGGAGCGACTGAGTACAGAGAGTACCGAGCCTACGTTGAGCGTAGGGAGGAGGCTGCTAGGACAGAGAGACTTACCCAGGTACCACTAGTACCGGTTAGATCTGTCCAGGTGACACAGGAAGCGCCTCAGGTGCCAGCTGTACCTGAGAGGAGAGTTGTGGCTGATAGAGCGCCTACTAGGACTAGAGCACCGAGGCCAGATGAGTGGTTGAAGGCTTTCAACTCTCAAAAGGTCCCCTCATATAATGGAGAGATAGGATTGGAGGTGGAGCACTGTATTGGGCAGGTAGAGACTACGTTAGAGGCAATACGCTACCCAGAGGATCGGCAGGTAGACTTGGTGCAGACCTGCTTCATTGGAGATGCTCATTCCTGGTGGCGGACCATGCGTAGTCGAGTCACCAGTTGGGAACAAATGAGGAGCATTGTTAGAGACAGATACTGCCCCTATTTCGTTGAGGAGAGAGAGATTCCAGGACTTCATTAAGGCTGGATTTGAGGACATTCCGATCGCTGCTGCCATCAAGAAGTTCCAGAAGGAACTGACACTGCTTGGACCAGCTGCACCTCTTGAGGAGCAGCATGTCTATCTCTTTTCACGGAGATTGAGAGAGAGTACCCGTTCCTATCTGGCAGGATTTCGCTGTGAGACTCTGTCAGACTATCAGGATAGAGCCTCTGCTTATGAGAGAGACAGACCAGTGTCAAGGAGAGCTGCTCAGTCAGACAGGCCGGATAAGCGGCAGAGGACAGGTTATGCTAGTGGTAGTTCAGGAGTAGTTGCTTATGGACGGGGACAGACTCAGGGGCGACAGAGTCATACAGCTACTTGTCAGACTTCAGCTGGTGGCTTGCAGTGCCACAACTGCAATAGCTATGGGCATATCCGATCAAACTGCACGAAGCCAGTAGTGACTTGCTTCCAGTGCGGTAAGATTGGACATAGAGCTGCCTTCTGCCGTCAGGGCAAGGCTCCATCTCAGCAGGGTTCTTCTCCTGCAGGCTTATCAGGGAGTGTACACAGACCGCCACAGTACCGGACTCCTAGTCAGCAGCAGCAGTACAGAGCTCCTAGTCAGCAGCAGTCTTACCGGGCTCCAGGACACACACCACCAGAGAGTTCTATGCAGGGATCAGGTCGGGGCAGAGGACGTGGTAGTGTGGCTGATACTAGAGGAGCTCAGGCACGAGTGTTTGAGTTGAGGGATGCTGATCAGCCAGATGCACCGACTGCCACAGGTACGATCCAGATTCATGACTTACCTGTACGAGTTTTATTTGATACGGGTGCTACACACTCCTTCATATCTAATGCATGCGTAGATAGGTTGTCCTTAGCTATTGTAGAGGGGATACCTTTTATGATAGGCTTACCTGATGGGAGTAAGGTAAGAGGGACTAGAGAGATCTTTGGATGTCCTGTTCGCATGGGAGATCGAGACTGGCTAGTCAATTTTCTAGTCATGCCCTTAGCTCATGAGGATGTCATTTTAGGGATAGACTGGATGAGGAAACACGGAGCAGTCTTAGACATTGGTAGGAGGACAGTGACCGTTGCCACGGAGGAGGGCCATAGGGTAATATTCCGAGGTTGGGACCTCGGAAAGTCAGGTACAGTTATCAGTGCAGTGAGAGCAGCGAGACTGATAGCCCAGGGTTGCGAAGCCTTCTGGTGTTATGCCATGAAGGAAAGCAAGAGCCTGACTATAGAGGAGATACCTGTTGCATGCGAGTTTGCAGAGGTATTCAGTGACGACCTGCCAAGGCTACCCCCACAGAGGAGCGTTGATTTCAGCATTGACTTGGAGCCGGGCACGAGACCTATCTCGAAGGCCCCGTACCGTATGGCACCTATAGAGCTGCTTAAGCTGAAGAAGCAGTTAGAGGAGCTAGCAGAGAAGGGTTTTATACGCCCCAGTGTGTCTCCTTGGGGTGCGCCAGTGTTGTTTGTGAAGAAGAAGGACGGATCGATGAGGCTGTGCATAGACTACAGAGAGCTGAACAAAGTAACCATCAAGAACAAGTATCCACTGCCACGCATAGATGATCTGTTGGACCCGTTGCATGGAGCGTCCGTGTTCTCGAGGATAGACTTGAGGTCAGGTTACCACCAGTTGAGGGTGAGAGATCAGGACATACCTAAGACGGCATTCCGGACTAGGTATGGTCATTATGAGTTCGTAGTGATGCCATTCGGGCTCACTAATGCACCAGCGGTGTTCATGGAGTTGATGAATGGGATATTCATTGACTTCTTAGACCAGTTTGTAGTGGTCTTCATTGACGACATCCTAGTCTACTCTAGGAGTCGAGAGGAGCATGCCGGACACTTGAGGACAGTACTGCAGATTCTACAGGATAGCCAGCTGTATGCTAAGCTATCCAAGTGTGAGTTTTGGATGTCAGAGGTGGCTTTCTTAGGTCACGTGGTGACTGCTGAGGGTATTAAGGTCGATCCGGCGAAGATCGAGTCAGTATCTTCTTGGCAACCTCCTAAGAATGTTAAGGAGGTTCGCAGCTTTTTAGGTTTAGCAGGTTACTACCGCCGGTTTGTGGAAGGTTTCTCTTTGATTGCCCGACCACTTACTTGTCTTCTGAGGAAGACCACTCGGTTTGTCTGGTCTGAGCCGTGTCAGTAGAGTTTTGAGGAGCTGAAGAGGAGATTGACGTCCGCTCCGATTTTAGCACAACCTGAGGGTATTGATGACTTTGTGGTATATAGTGATGCATCCAAGCTGGGCTTGGGGTGTGTTTTGATGCAGAGGGGTAAGGTCATAGCCTATGCGTCTCGACAGTTGAAGACGTATGAGGAGAACTACCCCACAGATGATCTAGAGTTGGCTGCAGTAGTCCATGCTCTTAAGATCTGGCGTCACTATCTCTATGGAGCGACATGTCACATCTTTACAGACCACAAGAGTCTGAAGTACATATTCACTCAGAGGGAGTTGAATAACCGCCAGAGGCGGTGGTTAGAGTTGATCAAGGACTTCGACCTTGAGATCCTTTACCATCCCGGAAAGGCGAATGTGGTAGCTGATGCTTTATGCCGGAAGAAGCCTAGAGAGAGGGCGATAGCCCGGTTGACAGTACAGCCACAGTTGCAGAGGGACTTGGCTTGGTTGGAGATAGAGGTTCAGTTTCCCGATACTGATGGTTAGTTGTCTACCATGGAGTTACTTCCTGATCTGTTGGATGAGATCCGACAGAAGCAGGAGACTTGCCCTACTTTGATCAGGATCCGAGACAGGATGTCTCGAGATGAGGTCCCACAGTTTACTATTGGTGCATATAGAGTGATGAGACGTCAGGATCGCGTTTGTGTACCGTCAGACAGTGAGTTGAGACAGAGGATACTAGGTGAGGCTCATGCTACCCCATACTCAGTACATCCTGGAGCGAGTAAGATGTACAAGGATGTGAGACGGTCCTTCTGGTGGGGTGGTTTAAAGCCCGATGTGACTCGATATGTAGCTCAGTGCGCGACCTGCCAGCAGGTCAAGATTGAGCACCGTAGGTCTGGAGGAGAGCTCCACCCACTTCCAGTACCACAGTGGAAGTGGGAGGATATATCTATGGATTTTGTCACCAGTTTGAGACTCAGCAGAGGATTTGATGCTATTTGGGTAGTGGTAGACCGCCTGACGAAGACCGCACGTTTCATTCCGAATAAGGAAACGTGGCCGGTGAGTCGTCTGGCTGAGGAGTTCACCAGGCACATTGTGAGACTCCATGGGGTACCGAGGACTATCGTCTCTGACAGAGATGGACGTTTTACCTCGAGATTTTGGCAGCAAGTACATACTGCTTTGGGGACGAGTCTCCACTTCACTACCGCCTATCATCCACAGATAGACGGACAGTCTGAGAGGACCATTCAGACCTTAGAGGACATGCTTCGGGCGTGTGTACTAGATTGGGGACAGGTATGGCCAGATCATCTTCCACTGGTAGAGTTTTCGTATAATAATAGCTGGCACGCATCTATTGGGATGGCTCCTTATGAGGCTTTGTACGGGCGGAGATGTCGTACACCATTATGTTGGGATGAGCCTAGCAGAGTTGATGGAGTAGCTCCAGATCAGATACAAGATGACATCCTCGGATTGCCCTAGTCCGAGAGCGAATGTTAGCAGCTCAGAGTCGTCAGAAGTCCTACGCCGACAGGAGGCGTCGACCTTTGGAGTTTAGAGTGGGTGCACAGGTGTGGCTGAGAGTGTCACCTACGAGAGGGGTCAGGCGTTTCGGCATTAATGGGAAGCTGAGTCCCCGATATGTCGGACCTTTTGAGATCCTGGAGAGAGTTGGGGAGGTGGCCTACCGACTAGCACTACCGCCGAGACTAGAGAGTGTACATCCGGTCTTTCATGTATCTCAGCTGAGAGAGTACATTCCGGATCCGAGACACGTCATCAGCCATGAGGATCTGATAGTGGAACCTGACCATACATTTGTAGAGTACCTAGTATCTGTCTTGGAGCGCAGTGCTAGACGTCTGCGATCCAAGGAGATACCTATGTTGAGGATCCAGTGGTCTAGGAGAGGAGCTGATGAGGCCACTTGGGAGACTGAAGAGAGTATTAGACGTAACTATCCCGAGTTCTTTGCGGGGTTAGAGGTTACTCCTGTTTGACGAGTTAGTACTCGGATGTTGTGTTGTTTGACTTTTCAGGTTGTTATATTGATTTGAGTGTTTTTGTTTTGTGAGACTTGTCTATGTGATGGTTGAGTAGTTGCATGGTAGAAAATGAAATGGTCGAGAAAATTAAATACCGAAGGAAATGTGTGAGTAAGAGGAACATTCTAAGTTTCGGGACGAAACTTCTTTTAAGGGGGCACTGATGTAATAACCGAAAATTTTAAGTTCCGGTAAATTGAAATTAAACAAAATTCGATGAGACAATCGTAAATAAATAAATCAGTAAAATAAAACGAGTTAGTTCTATCATTTTATGTGACCTAGATTCACATAAAATGATAAATTAAATGACCGGAAATAATTTACGTTTTTAAAATAAAAACAATTATATTTTATAAATACGGAATTTAATTCCGTATTATATAAATTCCCGCACTTTTAACGAGTCCGGATCCTGTTCTAAAGAGAGTGAGGTTGGAGTGAACCCGCTACTAGGCCCAAATTACCGGCCCAGCCCAGCCAGCCCATTTTTTTTTTAGATTTACCTAATTAAACCTAATTTTAACCTAAGCTGTTCTAATCAGCCGCTAATTCCCTCCCTTCTGCTTACTTTTTTTTGTAAACACCGAACGCCTCATCCCTCCCGTTTCAACAGAGGACGCGCCGCACCCTGCTACCTTCAACCGGAGCGCCGCCACCGAGCCTGCGCCGCCGTCCGCCGTCCGCCGACCGCCGCAGTAAGCCGGTAAGGCTGCATCCTTCTCCTCCTTCCCTCCCTCTCTGCGTCTTCACTATTTCCGAGTCTCACTTCGCGCCACCAATTGTTGCAACAGTCCGGGACCGGTGACGCGATTCTCCTCCGTCTACAGCAGCCCCGCTCCGCCGCTGCAACCACCAGGTTAGCCACCGGCCCTGACCATCTCTCTCCACCCTTCGTTTCTGTTTCAAACCGGCCGGATTTAACGATACTGTCCCGCAGCGGTTGCGAACCCCAGCGAGCCGTCGCCGCACCGCCTGGACCAGCACAACATTCCGGTGGCAAGCCAAGCCTTCCGCCTTCCGCCGTCCGCCGCAGGGAACCGGTAAGAGCCTCCTCCGTCCCTCTTCTCAACTTCCTGCGGGAATGAATTTTGAAGGAACAGTGAGGAAATTGCTTGAAGATTGTGCTACTTTGTTGCTCTGTAATCGTACCTGATGCTGTCTCAATTAATGTTAGAGAGATGTTGGAGAATGGAACTTGTAGGTATGTGAATAAACGGTGAATAGAAATGTATAACTGAAAAATGTTGAACATATACGAGATTATATATGTATATAGAAATGAAGGAATACGTATGTAGCTGAGTTTGATAACCTATATGTAAACCATAGAATGGAGGTGGTACGGGTATGCAATACGGAAGGATTAGTAAGAGCATGTGTGAACTGATATAGGAGAGTGTATGCCGAGTATGTAAATATACGTATATATATATTATATGAAATAAAAGTATACTTATGAGTTGAGTTGGTGGAATTATAAAGTATGTGAATTTATATATATATATATATATATATATATATATATATATATATATATATATATATAAGATTAGATAATAACCGAGAATGAAGTAATGTGATTCTAAATGACGAGTGGACGAGATTAATTTTATAACCCTAGTAAACTGTTTTGGAAATAATCTTAGATTAGAAAAGTGTTCCAAAAGAAATATTAGAGGTCAAGAAGTGACCCGGAGAATTTTCTACACTAAGGGTAAAACGGTCTTTTACCGTATGAGAATCGTTCTTTTCCGTAATTCCTTTGCATGAGGTTGGACATAGAGATGTGAGTTTGATATACATGCCTTCATTGACAGGCACTTGAGTTACACGAGTACGGACTATCTGAGGAGTGTTAGAGTGTTTTGACTCAGGTAAGTCCTTGCGACTTACTTAGCCAGTTTCTGAGTGTTAGTTGAGTGATAGTAGTGGTGTGTGCTATTGCTTGATTTAATAATAATAACTTGCTAGGACGACTGTTATTATTTCCGTTTAAGGCCCAAGTGTATGTATAACGGGCCGTGACATCACTGCCCAGCTCTGACAGGAGACTGGGAGGTTGTCTATACCCAGACCATGCAGGTACAAGGTGAGATGCATCGGATCCATTCCTGATGGTTACACGGGGGCGGAGGCGAGGTTTGGGAATCCCTCGTGTCACAAAATAAGTATCACTAGAGTGAACGAGTAAATTAAAGCAAGATAATAAAACGGACTTGTTTGAAGCATGCTGAGTGTTTATGTTTATCTGAGTGTGTTTGTGCTGCTATTATTCTGCTAATATTTAGATAACTAGCTAATGGTTCTTCTTGTTGTTGTTTTATACTTACCGCAGGTTAGATCAGCAGCTGAGTGATCCGGAAGTAGTGGTCAGCCGGGTCTCCGTACTCCTTAGAGCGGGGTTGGGGTTGTTTTGTCTTTCCTTTCTTTTGGTTAAGACAGTTGTTCGTTCTTTTGTTTAAGTACTGTAGGTTGCTAGACAGTGTTGCATTCATTACTCTAAAAACATGGCTTTTATGAATTTCGGTTTCTTTATTTGTGTCTTGTTGCAAGATCCTAGTAATGTTGTTGTCAAACTGAGGTCGGGACCCATTGTGAGGTCCTAACCAGTATTACTCCGAGTTTTGAGAATTCGGGGTGTTACATGGGCAATCCAAAAGAATGTCTTTAAACCTCTCCCATGACTTGGTCAAGCTCTCCTTGTCCTTCATAATGAATGCATTAATCTTCCCTCTCATTTCAACGGTCTTAGAGGGGGGAAAGAATTTAGTAAAGAATTCCGTAGTCATCTTCTCCCAAGTACTGATTTTTCCTGGAGGAAGAGATTGATACCAAGTAAGAGCTCTATCTTTTAAAGAAAAGTAAAAAGGTCTTAGCTTGTAGTTGTGGTTTTCTATTCTTGAGGGTCTCAAGGTCTCCATCAAGATCTCATAGTTTTGTAGATGTTGATGCGGAGATTCCTTCTCTATCCCTCTAAACTGGCATTGGCAAATCATGGAAAGAACTTGCGGTCGAAGTTCGTAGTCATGGTCCGCCGGATCTCCTAGGTTAACTCCAGGATGCCTCAGTTGTTGATTGGGGTCCATCCTTTGCCCTAGGGTTTGCGAGTTTCCTGCAAAAAGAGCGCCTCGGACTGGCATCCGAGGTGGAAGTACATCGGCCGGGGCAACAGGTGCTTGGACCTGCCTCGGTCGAGGGTCTAGAACTGGATCCTGCATCGATCGAGGATCTGGGACTGGATCTTGCATCGGTCGAGGTAGATACAGGTCTCGTAAGGCTGTCATATCTGCTTCGATCGCTTCAGTCCTGGTGCGAGTTTCTTCTTTCTCCTGCCTCAGTTCTTCCCTGCTGAGGCGTAGTTGTTCTAACGCCTCCTTCAATTCGGCCTCAAGATCACGATCGTCTTGGTTGGCCATCTTCGGTTCTCTTAAGCGTCGTTTATATGTTTTTTCTGGTTCGGGATCGTAAGGAACGATTTCCTTCCCAGCGCGGGTTCTTCGCATAAACCTAAGAAAAAGAACCTGCGAAAGTCACTCAAGTATAGTGGTTATTAGACACGGGGTCAAGTGCCCCAAAAGTAAACCGTAACCGGCTCGGTCTAGACCAAGTCCCCGGCAACGACGCCAAAAACTTGTTCTCTCCAAACGGTGTGTCAAGCTTTAAATTTATAACCCTAGATGAAAGCTTAAAACAAGGATGCGAACCCGCAGTGTACGGGTCAATCGTAGTAAAAAGCAAGGAATTCCAAGGGTCGATCACAGGGACTTAGTGAAACAAAGTCGGAATAGGTAAGCTTCGTAATTACTAACCACAAAAGTAATTAAAACAATCAAGGATGATAAAAAGTCAATAAAGGAAATATGCAATTCCAGGGATTAAAGCATCTAGTTGTGGTTCCAACTCAAGATCTAAAGATAAGCGGACAAAGCTGAGATTTTGCATAGGGAAGGTGTTACTAAAGAGGATTAGATCACCGGGTAAGTCTCACTAATCACTAATCCCAAACCGTAACTCCTATTACCGGGTAAGTCTCAAGGAATTAAGATAAAGAACTATAACCTCAAACTAACACACCACCTAAGGGAATAGAATCAACCTTTACCGGGTAAGTCTCAGGCTACCTCACGAAGATGGGATGAAAGCACACTCAAACCCCAATAAAGGATAAACCTTTATTACCTACACTTATGATCTTAGGTAAACAAACAAATGAATTACCGGGTAAGTCTCATCCTAGGCTTGCATTGAACCAGGAAAGGTGTAATAAGAATAGGATTTGGCTAACTCTAACACTTAACTCTCAGTTTCGGATCAGATAAGTCACCTCGGTCAGCCAAATTCCACCCCGGCCGAGATGTTCATCGACTGAGCGAGATGCTTAGGGTTAAGGATAAAGACTCGAACTTTCAGGGTCCTACTGTGATTTAATATTATTCTATCATTGTTTTTCCCACAACCTTCAGTCAATCACCCTAGAATCACACAAAGAGATTAGCCACTCATCATCATGAAAGTATTAATCAAATATATGGGAAGAAAGAGAATAATTGAACAAGAAAACCTTAAGAGAAAGGCTTTAATAACTGAATCAATTATCAAAACAACCAGCGTTCCTTGGATTAAAATCCAACAAGACAATCGACAAAGAAGGGAATCTAAAGGAATCTTACAAAACCCTTCACAAAGCTATAAAAGCTATAGACTTTCTTCCTTCAACTTCAAAAAGGTTCTTCAAATCTCCCAACTGGAGTATGGCTGCAGCGGTGTATTCGGATGTATGCGGGATGTTCCGGGTGATAGCGGATGTCTAAGCACGATCGGATTTGTGGAAAATCCGACCCTTTTTATAGGAAAATTACCCTCCAAAGATAAGATATCTTAGAAAGATCTTTTCCCATAAAAATAGGTAAAATATATGGGCAAACTTATCTTCTTCCTTCCAGGAACCCAGCCCAAAAATATAAGATCCTCTTTCCAAAGATAAAAGATCTCAGCCAAGAATAAAATATTCTCGCCGTATCCCAGGTGTTCGCCTCGGTCGAGTCGGCTCCTCTGGATCACCTCGGTCGAGGTGACTCTGTAGTCAACAGAGGTGAATCACAACTGAATGTGAAATCTCTCAAATCTGGTCTAAAGTGAATCTTTAATCCAATTCCATGATTCCTGGATTATTCCTTAAGCTCCTGAATGTAGCTCCAATGACTCCTTAGCTCCTTTTGCTCCTTTTTGATGCAAAACGTGCCATTTTACCTACGATTACAACAAAACTAGGTGTAGACCTCGATTCCCGCAAAGGTAGATGAAACGACATTGTAATCACATAATATATATACAAACATGCAGATTATTAAAGATAAAACGTCTAAACAGGCCCCAAAATATAGACAATAATTCATGCTATCAAGGGGCGGCTGTGACAGAGGCGCAGGGGCGGCTCTGTGCAGGCGCAGGGGCGGATCTTCGTCAAAAGCTACTGTCGGGCTTTTCTTTGACAGATCTCACAGCAGGGGCAATCAAAGCTCGAACCTTTGGTTCCAACACGTCAAGACTCAACTCCAGAGAGCCTGAGAACAACGAAGGGTCAACAACGGAACACTCCACAAGAATCAAGGCTCATGCTTGATCTTGGGAGAAGAAGGAAATAAAGGAACGAAAGGAAGAAACCAAAACAGAAGGGAAGGTATGCAGCGCTTAAAGGAACGTGAGGAAGAACTAGAAAAGATGCACTTACATGTTCAGCGGGATTGCAGGAAGCAAGGACGGCTGCAGCTCTCTAGGGTTTGAAGACGCATCTTTTGTCGCAAAATCGCCCCCGCGCCTGGACCTTCCTGCCCCCGCGGCTACAAGCCTTTGTCGCCCCCGCAACTTTGTCTGCCGCCCCTGTAGTTTCCTCTGCAGTGACTCCCGGCTTTGGTGAGTTGCTTCCTTCCTTGTTTTCTCGTTCTTTTTCCTTGAGTTGAGTGTTGATATTGTTCCTTGGGATACCTGTAAGACTAGGGATCGTGTCCCTAGCTTTTTGGAGATATCTTAGAGATCGTTAAGACTAGAAGTTGTAGACTTCTATCTTTCGGTTCGTTTCTGATTCGCTATGTCTTGTATGAGCAGACATTCATTTCTTCCTTCGGGAAACTGAGTTGTAGCTGACAATTGTGTTTACCTTCGAGTGAGGTAAGTCCTATGGACTTACTTAGTTGCATTCCGTGTATTGGTTTGACCGTGTTGATTGTGTTTGTTGTTTATTGTTATAACGGAAAACCGGATTCGGACGACCTCATACCTTAATTTTTCCAAGTGTATTATAATCGGGCGGTGACCACTTGTCCAGTTCAAAATGGGGACAGCAAACTAGAACCACCCTTAAAAAGTGCTCCGTCATCAAACCACCACCTTCATCCCATTTACGTTCAAAAAACATGAATGGGTCCCTACCTTTGAAATTTTTAATAACTTTATGTCTAAATCATGAACCAATTAAATAAATAAATATAAAATGGACCGAATCAGTTTTTTTAAAAAAAAAACGGAATATTTTCAATGAGATAAAATTCAATAATTTTTTTTATTTTTTGAAATATTTTTTTCCATAATTTTGTAAATGAATTTTTTTTGAGAAATGATATTTTTTGGATTTTTTTCGAATTACTTTTTCTTGTTATTTATATAAAAAAAATTTAAAAATAGTTGAAAAGGAAAACAATTTTCTGTAATAGAAATGTTTATGAAATTTTAATTTTTTTAAAAATATTGAAATAAATCACTTGGGCCGTTTGGAATCTTTTTTTAAAAATCGATTCAAAAAAATGAAATAAAAAAATTCGAATTTATTTATATAAAAAAAAAGTTTAGGAAATATATCTACATATCTTAACTAAAGAAAGCGACACTAAAGTTGACGTAGTGCGATTTAGATTTTTCTCAAAATCTGTTTTCTACTAAATCACTAATTTAAGCCTTAAATTATTTTTACTAAATCTAATTTTAAAAAGATTTTAGTCCAATTATTTTTAACGTGATCTTGTACTTCAAGTCGAAATTTCAAAATTTTATAGTTAGAAGATGTATAGATTTTTTCAACTAGATCGTATTTTTTTAACGTGATCTTATTTTATTGTTAGAAGATAAGTAGTGGTAGATTTTATTTAGATCTTATTGGATCCTAAGATATCTTTATATAATTTTAGCAATATCTTATCTTATCCAAGGATAGATCTTATAGTTAGAAGATAATTATTTCCAACCCAATATAAGGAGGATTTCAGCACCTATGTTTACCCACCTCCATACACAAATTTCATTATTTTTGTTCATACAAAACGTTTTTTCTGACGCTGGGAGAGAGAGAGCTTGAATTGTTTTTAGTAGTTCCACTTTCTTTTACAAGTTGATATCTTCTCATCTGCATTCCGTCATCAAATCAATCCTTATACTAAGAATTGATAAGTGTCATCATTGTTGGTGTTGAAAGATCGGAACTCATCATTGGTTTATCCCGTATCAACTTGAAAATCTCACAAACCCAAAACCCTTAGTTATACCATTATCGTCGCGTATTACTTTAACTGATACTATCTTTCCACGAAGACTATAGTGCTTAAATAAGATTTTGTCATAATAATAGGGGGAGTTAGGTTCTTCATATACACATTTGAAGCTTTATATCTCTTCAAAGATTTTTATCAACTCCCTTTTGCTTTTTAATATCTCTTTTCTTTGACTCAAGGTTTGAAGAGATATAAAGCTTCGAATATGTATGTGTAGCACCTTCACCCTTATGTTGATGACAAAATCTTAGGTGAGCACTTCAACCTATATGGAAAGATAAAATCAATGAAGGTGATACGTGACGATAATGGCTTAAGTAAGAATGTTAGTTCTATGAGATTCTCAAGTCCTTCTGAGGCAAGAGTAGCCTTACTTTCACTACAAGGTGAGTGAGTCAATCATGATTAACATCAATGTTAAAGAATGATACAAGAAGCACAAAAACACAATAAAATTAAACATTAATCATGTCAAAAATCATAATGGAACTACATTTTATAAATATACATAAATATTAATAGATTAGCTAATATAAAAAGTGTGGGAACGAAATTAAAAAAAATGATGTCAATAATTGATTAGTAGATATAAAAAGTGCATGAACGAAAGAAATAATGATGCACGGGACATGAACCAAAATTGAAGATGGAACAAAATGAAATGAATGAGATACGAACCAAAAAAATTGTTACCTATCTCAAAATTAAAGATGAATAAGATTTGATCTTGTATAAACAATAAGGCAACATTTTTTTGATTTTATGGTTAAGAATATATATAAATGTTGAAAATCAATAGTATAAATGGAGCTTACTGGAGAAGAATCATCGTTTCTTTTTAATTCTCGGAATTGGAATTGAAAGTAAATGATGTGGCATAAATCTAAGTTGTGTAGATATTATCCATTTTAAGATTTACTATCAAACAAATTGGCACACACATACATAACTAAAGTAAGCGACACCAAAGCTCACGTGCGTTCTCGATTTTTCTCAAAATTTAATTTTTACTAAATCACTAACTAAGACTTCAAATCCTTTTTACGAAAGCTATTTTTAAAAAGATTTTAGTCCAATTAATATTTAAAGTGATCTTCTAGGTTTTAGTTAAAAAAATTAGTTTTTACTAAATCACTAACTAAGCCTTACAATCCTTGTTAATAATGATTTTTTATCTTTATGACTATATGTCTTAATTCATATTTTATTGTATGAAAGATGCGAGAGCTGCATATATAATTGGTTTTACCCTATTTGTTGTTCCAATTGTTAATCGCAAGATGCGAGAGCTACATGATTTGATATCTTTAATATTCTATAAGATCCGGGAGTTGTGCAAAATCTTTTCTTCATAACAAGAAGTATATGATATTTTGATTGGATTATTATCAATTGATAATTGATATTTTTTTGTGGTAATTTAGATTCTTGAATATTTTATTATCTTTGGAATCATAACTTGATATATTCAATATCCTTGATATGGATCAAGTAGTGAAATTCCTTTATTTCTCTCTTATTGCTACGATTTATATTTGTTACCTTCCTCTAACTAATCGGTTTGTAACACCCCGAATTTTCATAACTCGGGACGTTACTGGTTAGGACCTCACAATGGATCCCGACCTCAGTTTGACAACAATTTTACTAGGATCTTGCAACAAGACACAAATAAGAAAACCGAAATTTATAAAAATGTATTTTTCTATGGATGAATGCAACAAGGTCTAACAGCCTGTAAAACTTAAACAACGGGAAAAAGGACTAACTGTCCTTAACAAGATGAAAGAATAAAAAGATAACAACCCAACCCCCACTCTAAGGAGTACGAAGACCCGGCTGACCACTACTTCCGGATCACTCAGCTGCTGTTCTAACCTGCGGTAAAACTAAAAACACAACCAAACAACCATTAGCTAGTTATCTAAACATCAGGAGGATAATAATAGCACACACACACAAACAAAAATAAACACTCATCATGCTTTCATACAACCCATTTATTATCTTTGTTTAAGTCATTCACTCTAATGATACTTATTTTGTGACACGAGGGATTCCCAAACCTCGCATCTGCCCCCGTGTACCCATCAGGAGTGGATCCGATGCATCTCACCGTGTACCTGTATGGTCTGGGTATAGAGAACCTCCCAGTCTCCTGGCAAAGCTGGGCAGTGATGTCACGGCCCATTATACATACACTTGGGCCTTAAAACATAACAAACGGTCGTCCTAACAAGTTGTTATTATAAACCCACTGTAACGCCCCAAATTTTTGGCGCATTTCAATATTTATTTTATCCTACTTCTATCGATTTTTTTTTTCTTAGCTTAAATATTTATTAGAAGTATTTTACAATTTAAAATATCTTTCCCGAGTATATTATTATTTTGGATACGTTTGTATATAAATATTACTTTTTTCGGAAAAGTCGGAAAGTTTTTTTTTTCGGTTCAAAATCTCGTTCCGGTATTTTTAGATCGAGTTTATTTATTCCCGATCTCTTTTTTCATATATATTTTAGTTTGTTCTCTTTTCTTTCTTTTCTTCCACGTTAGGATGGCGTGTCCCTTGCTGCACCTACGTTCTAGCCGACCTCTGCCTTCCCTTCCTTATGATGCTCCTCTAGTTGTGACACTTGCTGCACCTATCTGCTTTACCCTCACACCTCAAACTCCCTCGCCTCTCCTCCCTATCCCCTGCTCTCTCTACACAACAAGCAGCTTTCTCCCTCTTCTTTTCTGCTCCTCTTCATTTCCGGGATCGATAAACCTCTGCCTGCCCGGAACTCCCTCAGCCTCCACAACCTCCAGGGATGCCCACGACCTCTGTCGCCGGGAAAGCCCGAGTTCCCTCTCCGGGCTCTTGCCTGGGAAGATGACAACAGAAGCAGCACCCTCTCCATCTCTCTCTTTCCTTCGATCACGCCGGAAGTAGCAGCTACTCTCCAGTCGCCTCACCTTTACTGGCAGCTAGATGAAAGTTGGAGATGTTCATCCGTCGCCTTCCCACCGGAGGGCCACCCGTCGACCTCCCTCTTTGTCAAAACAACCACCCTCGAGCCCCTTTGTTTCCCTTCATCTCGAACGGTAGCAACAGGTCGCCGGGACCGCCAACGCCTGCCCGACTCACCACCGCCAGCGGAGCCACCGTCGTCGCCCTCTAAGCTGCCGGGAGGGCCGTCGCCGCTTTGCCTGAGCCCCTGCCGCTTCCATTGTTGCCTTCCGCCGCCCTCACCTGCTAGACTCTCCACCTGCGCCAATTGCAAAGGGAAAAGAACCCTTTTAAGGGTTACTTAAATCGGCCCCACCCATGTTTGGTATAATTACAATTTGTATCCCATATTTCAGAAATTTGCAATTTTTAACCTGCTGGATTAATTACAAGATATGGCCTATAGTTATGTGTATGGTTTATGACCCAAGTTTCTAAAAGTGTGTTATTTGCCCCGGAAAACGTGTTAGCGGCTTTTAACCTTGGATTTTAATTACGGGAATGTTCTTATATATTTATATACTATATTTTATGCCTTGGTTGGTTTAATTCGATTTATGGCTTAAAGTGTTCATTACGGTTTCATGACCAAGTTCCGTGAATTTCATATCGTGCCACGGGAGGATTATTTACGATATTTTAACGCGGCTTTTGAAAACGAGTTTTCCTTAGATTTTTATATATTATATATTCCGTTCAAATTTAGCATATGAGCTAAATTTGTATAGTTTCGGTTTTAGGTTCGGAAGCGTCCCGATAAAGGCCGAACGAGTCCAAGTCGACATCCGTTTAACGACTTCCATCTATTAGCGTCGCGTGAGTATCCTTTCCCTTGATCTAGTTATGTTTAGTACTAGTGGTAGTGTCATGCTAGGTTGGATCTAGCATAACCTAGTGAGAATGCCAAGTAGTGGTTTGAACCTTAGGTGAGTTTTGAGGACTTGATATTGTTTGATGGTTTGATGTTGATTTTAAGCTTGAGGTGGTATTGCGGTCTTGTGAGGTTGTTTATGGATTTAAGTTGTATGTTGAGCTTGCGAGAATCTACGAGTTGAGGTTGTATGATTGTTGTGATCATGGAGACTAGGCATATTATCCGAGTGGTGTTGGGAGTTATGATCTTGCGAGATCCGAGGGTTTATAAGTCTTAGGACTTCTAGCTTCTGTTGAGTGTGATCTGAGCATGAGGGATTCTAGGATGCGGTCCTAGAATTGAGAGTCAAATGGTCTTGCGTAGATCATTTGTATAGAAGTCTAAGACTTCTATTGTGAGTGGGTTGTTGTTGATATAGTTATCTTCTTGTGAGCAGGTTATGGGCTTCCTCCCTAAGGAAGCGAGAGTGTTGTGAGTTGAGTGTGGTGACGAGGTAAGTCTCCGGACTTACTTAGCTCGTATTCTATGTATTAGATTCGATGCGTGTTTGGTGGTGTGTGTTTTATCGCTTTCATTATAACTTTTAAAACCGGAATTAGGATTACCGACCTTTATATATTATTTGGCCCAAGTGTATGATAACGGGCGGTGACAACTTGTCTAGCTCTTGCGTAGAGTTAGGAGGTTCTTGGCGACTAGCCCGTGTGGTTAGACGGTCGGAGGCATCCACCGTTCCATGCGGTAAGTGGGGACCGAGGCGAGTTTCGGGAGATTATTCGTGTCACAAAAGAAGTTGAATTAGAACGGGATACGACTTAATAATAAAAAGATAATAAACCGGACTTGTGTGATTTGGTGTACATTGTGTGTTATGTTGATTTACTTGTGTTTGTGCCTTTCACCTTGATTCTAATGCTTCGAATATTAGCTAACGGTTCTATACCGATTGTTGTAGATTGCCTTACAAGTTAGGATTGCGGCCGAGAGATCCGGAAGAGTGGGCAGCCGGGGTTCCGTACATTTTAGGAGTTGGTTTTGGTTGGAGTCGGGTTGTGTTTTATTCTGCGTTTATTATGTTGGTATGCCGCGTGTATGGCGTTTTGGTCTTTGGTGTTGTTTATTGGCTGAAGTCTTTTGTTGTTTTCCTTCGGGTTTCTTATCATTTGCATTAAAAGGAATTTCGGTTTTGCCTTTATTTGTGCCATGTTGAAAGATCCGGTGAAATTGTTGTCAAGCTAAGGGTCGGGACCCATTGTGAGGTCTCGCCCGTAGCATCCCGATATCCCGCGGATTCGGGGTGTTACAAAAGTGGTATCAGAGCCCTAGGTTGACAACAATGGCACTCGCAATCTTCTAAAGGCCGAATAAGGAATAAACAGAACCCCACGGGTTCTGAGTTTTTGTTTTCAAAATCACATGCATGAGTCGGGGTAGAATGTACGGACCACCACTCATTCCGCGGATCTCGACAGCTTAGTTTATTGGATTTTGATATAGATACGTATATTTATATATGTAGATATGTATAGTATATGTGGATTGTAGTTGCTTGATGGACGTGATCTACATGTATAGTTATATATGTGAACTATAGTACATGTTTGGACCTTCTATTGTTGTAATGGATTCTGGATGTGTTATATTAGTAGTAATGTGGACATAGGACTTATATAGTCTGATATATGGATACTTATTATATATAGTAGCACATAGATGTATGAGACCTAATAGATAAGATGATAGTATGACATCATCACCTTTAAGACAACGTCGTTTGACTCGGGATGGCGTTCATACGTGGATGAGTACGCTCAACTATCAAGTTGATCATTTCATGTTGACGAACCCATGGCGTTTCTCAGAATTCCTTTGAAAGGATGTCAAAGAGGAGTAGAGATGATGTAACGGAGGACAACCAAGTAAAAGAAAACTCGAGACAACTTAAGAGAAATCGAGATGGAGACCATACAAGAAAAAGGAGTAACATTAGGGTGCGAAAGTGGTTCCAAATGAAGCAACGAGAGACAACGAACTTAAGATTTTTCCAAGTGCGGTGTCGATGAACTAAACATGCGAATCAAGTAAAGAGGACTACATTTTCGCTCGGGAATAAAAGTGGCGTTCTAACTAAGACGAGTTTTCAATAGGCGCTCCTAAGCATTGGAATCAAGACGAGAAGAGTGATCGAACTATTTCTAAAGATTAAGATACCGTAAGTTAAGCTTACGAGGTACCTATAAGTGAAGTGTCAACATTCCTAGAGTTATGAGAAGAAGGGCATGGTGGGGATTCACGTGGAGTTGACCAGTTTCCATTATAAGGATAAGGCTAAGAAACGCCAAGAAGGAGGAAGTGTGTATAATTGATGATCCTAAGAAGATGAAAGACGAAACGAGGAGCTTTGATCGGGAGACTTAAGATACCAACCAAGGGGAGCGCGAGTGGATGCTAATTAAAGTCACAATTCTTGAGAAGATGAACTTACAAGGCACCATGGGAGAGCGGTTAAGCTTATGAAAGTGGGTCGGATGACACAACAAGGCCCAAAAAGTTATAGTTACCTTATAGAAGAAGAAGGAAGTGTGGAGCGTAGAAAGAGTTAATGGAGGGTGTGAAGGGTGATATGAGCAAGTGAAGTTTAAGGCATAGTACCCCGAGAAGGGTAGCCTTCATTAGAATGGTAACATGGGAAGTGTAAGAAGAATGGTAAAGTCATTGACATTGGAGGAGGTCAGTTACAAGTTAATTTGTGACAACCGAGAATTGCGCAGGTGCGGGTTATCCATTGATGAATGTAGATGAAAGAGTAACCAAGAATGTGGATTATAAAGGAACGGTAAAAAGAGCTTGGAGTCTGGTGGTTCAATGTCGGTAATAAGGAGGTATATCAATGGGAGCACAAATATCTTAATCATGTAGCATTGCAGGAGTTCAAATCAAGTAAATGTAATAGACCTCCTAGGGAGGGGATTGTAACGAACCGGTACGACTTTCTTAGTTCATGGGATCGGCATAAGGGGGAAACAACACACATAAAAACTGTTAAGGTTTGATAAGAGTGAAGAGAATAGATGAGCGGGAGGAAAGTGAGGCTTTTATGGTTGTTGTACGAAGAAGGGGAATACATAAAGAGGATGCATGGTATGTTGGTACTAATGATAGGGATATTATGTTTTCGCGAGCAAAAGCTTAGTCAAAGTTTCTTGACTCCTATGGAGAAGCCATGGTAGTGATGGAGTGAGACGGGGAACCTGGATTATAGTAACACCGCAAGCTTAGAGCTTATGACGTTAACACCTGAGAAGTAATGAGTTGGATATTTCAGTGATGTTGGATGGGGAATTTGTTCTAGCATTTTCCACAGGGCATACTGGTACGGTTGTGGAGTTGTTTATGAGATACCGAGAGATGCATAAGGTGACCAACCAGAGTAAGAGAAGACCAAAGTCTTGAAGTTTGATGTCAACATGAGATGTACGAGAAGTATATGGAAGATTGAGGTTAGAACCTCTGCGGTCGGATTGACGTTACATAAGGAAATGAAGTAGTTCTACACCTACTCGAAGGAATTATGCAAGCTTAGGTGGAATAAGAAGAACTCCCCCAACATGTTGGGATGACCGGGAGAGCGAAGAAGATAAGATCGATTTCTTACCAGACGTGGTTATGCCCTACAGTTAAGACGCTTATGGCAACACATAAGTATGGGTTCTTCAAAGGTTATTACGACCAGGTCTTCAAGGTGAAAAAGGATGGAACAATACAGATTCAGGAAAAAGGACCCTTGAAAGAGAACATACACGGTCATGGCTGAAGATGGAACAATACACGAGTCTTAAAGACGTCACCTCAATAGATCGAGGTAGATCAATTGTGTCATGAACACTTGTATGTTTTAAGACAAGGTTGTGTAGGTCCTACGTTATGTGATGACAGGGGAAAAGACGAAAACCGAGATATCACGGATTCCAATACGTTAGAATGTGGAATTTTCCACTAGGGTCGAGCTTGATTTATTTCCGGTGTCAAAGGCGCCGTATGGAATAACACTTGTGCAGAGACATAAGTTGTGGAAGCAAGTGAAGGAGCAATTGCAAGAACTTAGTGATAAGATTTCATTAGAATTAGTGAAATGCCATGGAGAACACCAAACGTTATCTTAAACTCTTGATTTGAAGTTGTTATGGAGAACCCCAATTTGCGAAAATTGAGACGGTTATCTCCGTTGTACATCGATTACCGTGAGTCGAACAAGATAATGGTGAAGGACAAGTATCCCTTACAACGAATTTGACGATTTACTCGATCGGTTACGAGGGTCAGTAGTCGCTCCTAAAATTGATTTAAGGTCTGATTGCCACCAATTGAGAATTCGAGATCAAGATATCGCAAATACGACATTCCGTACAAGGTATGGTCACCATGAGCCTGTCGTGATGTCATCTGGGCTTACTAATGCCCCGTATAAGATATTTTGGTCCACTCTCGAGGAAGAGAGAAGTTGTATGACAGTTGTCTCGGGATGGCAAACCCCGAAGGATGGGGAAGAAGTTACAAGTTATCTTAGAAGTGTTGAGCTTTACTAGATATGTTGAAGAGAGAAGTTGTGTAACACCTTTTAGGTAACCTACTACGGATGATAATGAAGTATGGAATGGGACGAAGAATTGTCAATAGAGTTGCTGAGAGTTAAGAAGAGATTCATTGGTGCAACTGTTTTGATTTACCTTGACGTATTATGGGTTTGAAGTGGACAAGTGATTTTTCAAGACAAGGTCTTGATCGAGTATTAAGGAACGATGTAAAAGTAATTGCATACGTGTCTCGTTAGTGAATCAGTGAGAAGTGAAGTACTTCCTCCATTATTGGAACTTACTTGAAGAATTGAAGAAACCATAACATTAAAGTTTGGTTTGACAAGAACCAAAGCCAACATTGTAAATTGGAAGTTGGATCTTCAATGTTAGAGACAAGCAAAGAAGAAACATAATGAAAATGCTGCATTGAGAAAGACCCGAGAAGGAAGTTGAGCTCCGATATATCGGACCTTTGTGAGATGTTAGCGCGAGTTGGGAAAGTGGTTTACCAGTTGACGTAGCCGCCAAGAGTAGAGAAAGTTCACCCGGTGTTCATGTGTATCAGTTGAGAGAGTATGTACACGACTTGAGACAGATTGTCAATTATGGTGATTTAGTCGCAGACGAAGAACCGAAGAGGCTAATAGGAAGACGGAGTATAGTATCTTTGGTTGAGTTTACGCCGAACTAGGAGTTTGATAGAATCGACGGGTTAAACTTAGTTCTTCCCTTAAGATGGTTGTGCCTATGTATGATGTTATATGTTGTTTGTGCCCCGTGCGGGAATGTGTTTTATGACCTGATATATATATATATATATTGCGATGGTGGTTTGGACAATTTGTGTATATAGATTAGAAGGTCTAAGTCTTCCTAGTTTGAGAGTTCATACTTCGGCCTTAAGGACCGAGAAGTTCGGCATATAGCCAGTTTCGGGACGAAACTTGTTTTAAGGGGATATAATGTAACGCCCCAAATTTTTGGCGCATTTCAATATTTATTTTATCCTACTTCTATCGATTTTTTTTTCTTAGCTTAAATATTTATTAGAAGTATTTTACAATTTAAAATATCTTTCCCGAGTATATTATTATTTTGGATACGTTTGTATATAAATATTACTTTTTTCGGAAAAGTCGGAAAGTTTTTTTTTTCGGTTCAAAATCTCGTTCCGGTATTTTTAGATCGAGTTTATTTATTCCCGATCTCTTTTTTCTTATATATTTTAGTTTGTTCTCTTTTCTTTCTTTTCTTCCACGCTAGGATGGCGTGTCCCTTGCTGCACCTACGTTCTAGCCGACCTCTGCCTTCCCTTCCTTATGATGCTCCTCTAGCTGTGACACTTGCTGCACCTATCTGCTTTACCCTCACACCTCAAACTCCCTCGCCTCTCCTCCCTATCCCCTGCTCTCTCTACACAACAAGCAGCTTTCTCCCTCTTCTTTTCTGCTCCTCTTCATTTCCGGGATCGATAAACCTCTGCCTGCCCGGAACTCCCTCAGCCTCCACAACCTCCAGGGATGCCCACGACCTCTGTCGCCGGGAAAGCCCGAGTTCCCTCTCCGGGCTCTTGCCTGGGAAGATGACAACAGAAGCAGCACCCTCTCCATCTCTCTCTTTCCTTCGATCACTCCGGAAGTAGCAGCTACTCTCCAGTCGCCTCACCTTTACTGGCAGCTAGATGAAAGTCGGAGATGTTCATCCGTCGCCTTCCCACCGGAGGGCCACCCGTCGACCTCCCTCTTTGTCAAAACAACCACCCTCGAGCCCCTTTGTTTCCCTTCATCTCGAACGGTTGCAACAGGTCGCCGGGACCGCCAACGCCTGCCCGACTCACCACCGCCAGCGGAGCCACCGTCGTCGCCCTCTAAGCTGCCGGGAGGGCCGTCGCCGCTTTGCCTGAGCCCCTGCCGCTTCCATTGTTGCCTTCCGCCGCCCTCACCTGCTAGACT
Organism: Fagopyrum homotropicum; assembly: GCA_033239125.1. NCBI lineage: Eukaryota > Viridiplantae > Streptophyta > Magnoliopsida > Caryophyllales > Polygonaceae > Fagopyrum > Fagopyrum homotropicum. Next base: position 12,479,631 of record BSWB01000001.1, read on the forward strand.
CTCCACCTGCGCCAATTGCAAAGGGAAAAGAACCCTTTTAAGGGTTAATTAAATCGGCCCCACCCATGTTTGGTATAATTACAATTTGTATCCCATATTTCAGAAATTTGCAATTTTTAACCTGCTGGATTAATTACAAGATATGGCCTATAGTTATGTGTATGGTTTATGACCCAAGTTTCTAAAAGTGTGTTATTTGCCCCGGAAAACGTGTTAGCGGCTTTTAACCTTGGATTTTAATTACGGGAATGTTCTTATATATTTATATACTATATTTTATGCCTTGGTTGGTTTAATTCGATTTATGGCTCAAAGTGTTCATTACGGTTTCATGACCAAGTTCCGTGAATTTCATATCGTGCCACGGGAGGATTATTTACGATATTTTAACGCGGCTTTTGAAAACGAGTTTTCCTTAGATTTTTATATATTATATATTCCGTTCAAATTTAGCATATGAGCTAAATTTGTATAGTTTCGGTTTTAGGTTCGGAAGCGTCCCGATAAAGGCCGAACGAGTCCAAGTCGACATCCGTTTAACGACTTCCATCTATTAGTGTCGCGTGAGTATCCTTTCCCTTGATCTAGTTATGTTTAGTACTAGTGGTAGTGTCATGCTAGGTTGGATCTAGCATAACCTAGTGAGAATGCCAAGTAGTGGTTTGAACCTTAGGTGAGTTTTGAGGACTTGATATTGTTTGATGGTTTGATGTTGATTTTAAGCTTGAGGTGGTATTGCGGTCTTGTGAGGTTGTTTATGGATTTAAGTTGTATGTTGAGCTTGCGAGAATCTACGAGTTGAGGTTGTATGATTGTTGTGATCATGGAGACTAGGCATATTATCCGAGTGGTGTTGGGAGTTATGATCTTGCGAGATCCGAGGGTTTAAAAGTCTTAGGACTTCTAGCTTCTGTTGAGTGTGATCTGAGCATGAGGGATTCTAGGATGCGGTCCTAGAATTGAGAGTCAAATGGTCTTGCGTAGATCATTTGTATAGAAGTCTAAGACTTCTATTGTGAGTGGGTTGTTGTTGATATAGTTATCTTCTTGTGAGCAGGTTATGGGCTTCCTCCCTAAGGAAGCGAGAGTGTTGTGAGTTGAGTGTGGTGACGAGGTAAGTCTCCGGACTTACTTAGCTCGTATTCTATGTATTAGATTCGATGCGTGTTTGGTGGTGTGTGTTTTATCGCTTTCATTATAACTTTTAAAACCGGAATTAGGATTACCGACCTTTATATATTATTTGGCCCAAGTGTATGATAACGGGCGGTGACAACTTGTCTAGCTCTTGCGTAGAGTTAGGAGGTTCTTGGCGACTAGCCCGTGTGGTTAGACGGTCGGAGGCATCCACCGTTCCATGCGGTAAGTGGGGACCGAGGCGAGTTTCGGGAGATTATTCGTGTCACAAAAGAAGTTGAATTAGAACGGGATACGACTTAATAATAAAAAGATAATAAACCGGACTTGTGTGATTTGGTGTACATTGTGTGTTATGTTGATTTACTTGTGTTTGTGCCTTTCACCTTGATTCTAATGCTTCGAATATTAGCTAACGGTTCTATACCGATTGTTGTAGATTGCCTTACAGGTTAGGATTGCGGCCGAGAGATCCGGAAGAGTGGGCAGCCGGGGTTCCGTACATTTTAGGAGTTGGTTTTGGTTGGAGTCGGGTTGTGTTTTATTCTGCGTTTATTATGTTGGTATGCCGCGTGTATGGCGTTTTGGTCTTTGGTGTTGTTTATCGGCTGAAGTCTTTTGTTGTTTTCCTTCAGGTTTCTTATCATTTGCATTAAAAGGAATTTCGGTTTTGCCTTTATTTGTGCCATGTTGAAAGATCCGGTGAAATTGTTGTCAAGCTAAGGGTCGGGACCCATTGTGAGGTCTCGCCCGTAGCATCCCGATATCCCGCGGATTCGGGGTGTTACACCCACAACACACACCACTATCGTTATCCAACTAACATCCAGAAACTAGCTAAGTAAGTCGCAAGGACTTACCTTGATCAAAATCGCTTTCTCAAATCTCAACTCGGTCCAAACCCGTGGTAATTCAAATGCCTGTCAAATAAGGCATGTGGATCAAAATCACATCCAGATGTCCAACCTCTTGCGAAGGAATTACGGAAAAAAAAACTCTCTTACGGTAAAAGACCATTTTACCCTTAGTGTCGAAATTTCTCAAAGTCTATCATTTAGTTCTAATATTCTATTCTAGGACGTATGTCCTAAATCTAGTTCTCATATAAAGATTTAGTGAGGATTTATAAGAGTTACACAAAATTCTAGATTTTCATAAAAAGTCGTTAAGGTCCGACTTTGGTTAACATATGAGGTTCGACTAAGAATATTAAAATTCCGAAATAAATCTCCATGTCATCTATGATATACATACTATTCATAGGAGCAAAGATCTCTCAAAGCTATCCAGCCACAACTCTTACATAAATTCTTAAACTTGGTTAAAATATCCAAGAATTCTATACTTAGCCAAATTCCGAGTTCTTTCAAAAACAGCGCGGTCAGCCTACTTTGGGCTCCTATAAATCCAGATCCGACCGTTGGATCGTTCCGATATTTTAATACATCATACTATGCATATCCCTCTATATCATACTAAAAATTGAACGGTGAATTATGTTTTTAAGGTATAGAAATAGAGGCTCAAAGTCAGCAGTTTCACACCATGAATTTTGCAAGAATTATATTTATTCTAAGTCTCCACTTCGATTCTTCTGGACAACCTTCTTTCCTCACTATAATCGACCTATTGGTCCAAGGATTCTAGGCTCACCAGTAGCAACAACACTCACTCTAATCTACTCTCACACTAAGGATCCACCTTACATATCGATAATACAAGGGACAAGGTAAGACCTTGCTTACCTAGGATGTAGAACAAGGGGTAGCATTGCAGTCCGGCGCCCAGGTTCGTTCTTCTTCTCCCGACGAGTAAGCTGTCCAAGAACTCGTTCTCAACCACTGTCACGTAAGTACCGGAAGGGGTGACTCGTGGATCTACTTACAAAGACAATATATACTAGAGAGGGAGAGACAAGATTGAGTTACCTCAATTAAGGGTCCTTGGCTGCAACTTAAGTGTGGATTTTGAGACGATGGTTAGATCACTCATCTTTAGAACTCGCTGCACTGGTAAGGGACAAAAGGGTATACTGTAGTCGACATAGTAGGGTGAGATGATGTCCATGGTGAGGTGTAGGCAGAGAAAACGGCTCCTGTGTAGCTGTATGGCTGATTAGGGAGAGAGTGAATCAAGGAAGGGGAGGGAGTAAGAGAAGAAGTGTGGCTGAGGTTTACCTATGGTGAAGGTCATACGTGCAAAACAAGGACTCTCAAGCACAACTGGTAAGGTGTGCAGCGAGGAGGAACAACAAGGCTACTCTAACATGATCTTTTGCGGAAGTTGCAACCAGTGTGGCTGTCTGGAAGGTGCCTGGTACGCAGAGAAGGGAGAAGAAACTACCCTCTCTTGATTCCTTGAATCTGGACATGGGAGGAGATACCATACTCACGAGATTGACGGCGTTCACTCAGAAAGGAAGAACAATAGCGGCGTGATGGTGGGCGAAAGATCAGTAACTGTCGTCATGGCTTCCGTTCTTCCTGGGCTGGCAAGGATCTTCCACAAGGCTGACGTTCCTGGCTGCTGGAGCACTTCCTGGGCTGGTGTGGGACGAGGAGGAGCACGCAGGCTGGCTGTCTTCTGGGCTAGTGTGGAGCGTCTCCTGGCTGCGCGTTCCTGGGCTTGAAGGAGGCTCGAGGGGTTGCAGCGTCCGTTGTTGGCGAGAGAGAGAGCAGCAACCAGCCGCGGCTTCTTCACCTCTGTATCCGTATCGCGTGAAAGCCGGTTGAAGGGTAGAGGATTAGGTTAAGGCTGGTTTAGGTTAAAAATTAATTAGGTTAATTAATTAGGAGTTAAGTAGAGATAGAGATTTGGGCCGCCGGGTAAGTATAGTGGGCCTACTCCGATGGGCCTGTTCATCTAGTTATAAGATGGACTTATAAGTGAATCATTAACTTGTACGGAAATTACTCTTAGAGTTTTAATCATACGAGATGGTTATACGGTTTACATATTTATCATTTTATGCGACTTAAGTTACATAAAATGATAGAATTTTGATAAAATTTTTATAATGTAAAACATTCTCTATATAAAAAGAAATAACCGGATTGAAATCCGGTTTGATCGGGTATTAAACGGAAATTAAATTTTCCGGGTATTACATCAGTGCCCTCTTAAAAGAAGTTTCGTCCCGAAACTTAGAAAAATATTCCTAATCACACGACTTTCTTGGTATATCTTGGTATCATTAAAATTTCGTTTTCTACCATGCAACTACTCAATCATGATACTCGGCACACATGAAAAGAAACCCAAACACTCAGTCTAAGGTAAACATGAAAGTCAAACAACACAGCATCCGAGTGTTAACTCGCCGATATAGAAGTAGCAGCTAACCCCGCAAAGAACTTGGGATAGTTACGCCTAATACTCTCCTCTGTTTCCTAAGTGGCCTCATCGATTCCTCGTCTAGACTATCGGAACTCTACAACAGCGTGAACCTGCAAAAAATTTATTTCTGATCTTCATAGCTGATGACGTGTCTCGTATTCGGTAGGTACTCTCGCAACGGTTTGTTTGTTTGTTTTTTTTTTTTTTTTTTTTTTTTTTTTTTTTAAACTTACTTCCAGCTCTTTTTATGACTCTACCAACCCATAATGATCTTCAACTTCTGTCGGCACTTTGCAAAGTGCCGAATGCTCTTTGTAATATAACCCGCTTGACCAAGTTTCCTCAATGTGACCTAATCGGATCGTTCCTTAATTAATGGGTTTCACCTACTTCTTGTCAAGCTTTCAAATTTATATAACTCAAAACAAATCACACCCAAGTGGACCTTTTTATATAGATCTCTAATTCCTTAACTTGAAAACATAGTTAGCTTAACATTCATTTTCTTCATTTGTGGGTTATGTGCCTACCACGATTCTGTTGTAACACCCATTAGACAAAATGCCGTCTTTTCGAGGGTCAACATGATTTACCCACTCCCGTATATACTCCCTTCTAATACTAGCAAGATCCTCTTCAACAGACCATTACTCTCTTACTCAACCGTAGTCTGTTCTTAACCAACCAACACTTACACATCGTCAGCTGACGTCGGTCAGTCTATATTTGACTTATCTCAATATCCCGGACTTACTCTTCTCATACTTATACTGCGTTAAATTCTTGGCGAGCATCCTCTGCTCGATTAATCCTTTCATGCTTCGCTAATTCGTTTTATCTTCCACGCCTCTGTTTCCTTAGGCTAACTCTACTTCTCGAGCCCAACTGGGTCATTCATCCTGACATAAATAGTCCTTCCAAGTCCTCAACGATGGCTGGTAAGTGTCTTTGTACTTCTGGTGACTTGAATTATCATCAGCTTGCAGTTCCCCTTGCATGGACCGTCGGTGTTGATGACTTAGGTCCCATGATAATTGGGGTTACCTTGGATTTTCGAGTCCACCAAGGCCGTTATCATATGTACATTCTTTCGCTGGTGTTACCGGCGATATTGCCTTCATGCACTCCGTTGTTTCCGCTACAAGGTTTCAACTCTTTGGTACTGGCACTGCGATTTCTTTCAAATTCATATATCTTTGAGGAGGTCAAAACCCCTTCACACTTGTATAGTCTACATCTTGCTTCTACACTCCCTTGTAGGTATCCATTCCATATACCTTAGATCCTCATATCCGGGTCGATATTTTATCTCTTTTGGTCTCTCAAGTTCGTCTTGTGAATTCTTCTACTAGGTAACTCATCTTATACGTCCTTCTTCTCTGCATTGGTCTCTAACTGTCTGTTGATCCTTACTACCCATTATGTGTTGGGACTTCAGTTACTTTGTACTCTTGCATAGATTTCCTAAGGACATCCTCATCTCAAGACTCTATTTAAATTTAGCATGACCCGCATGTTGATACATGACTTTCCTTCTTAGTGGTTAAGTTATTCTTTTGGTTTACACTTTATCCATCCTAGCGTTATCGGTCCGATATGTATGACTTTTATTACACACCTATCGGTACCATTTGCATAAGAAACCTCAGTTGTATATGATTTTCTCGAAAATCAAAGTTCTTGACTCGCATTTATTATGTTGTCCTTATGCTCGTGTCGCTTTACCTTCTTTAAATCTTTATCCTTCCAGTAGGATAGTTAAATCTCTTTACTTCTTCGTACAATCCATCATGAATGATGTTGATTAGAGTTGGTGCTTTCATAAATTCTCCTTTCATAGTCGAGAGAAAACTTCAAGGTATACCATTTGTATGCGGTTCCAAAACTACTCCTCCGTCCACCTATGACCGTTTATCCAGATTGGCTATTGGGGTGCTACCATTTCTCTGGAAACTCTTATATAAACATCTTTTGGTAATCATCTTGTTAGGGTGATATGGATCCTTATAATAGCCTTCAGTCATCCAACTTTACTCTTTCTAAGGTTTGTCCCAACAAATATGTAGATTCCAACTCCAATCTCCCCACAACTCGATAAGATATTTTACCATCACATTAAATCATACTTCCTATGTTTGTGCCGCCTCTGAATTTCCAATTATTTTGTGTCACATATTTAATCACAAGGGTTTCCCCTATCAATCTAGACAGTTTGACCCCACCTTTTCTCGAGGAGCACCATCAGCCCTACTTGTTCTTCTTACAAGGATCCCTCCCTACTAACTTTGCTAGATTTTAATCAGTAGTAAGCAACTACTCACAACAATTTCCTTTACACCATTTCTATCATCAATGGTCATTATCGACCGTCAAGAGCTGCTCTTTAATTTCTTTATTAGTGTTATCATATTGGACTCATTCAATGTTACCAGTGAAAATACATCTCTTCCATTTATACTCCTTTAACTCCTACAATTTACCCTCTTATAAGAGTACTATGCTTACGAGTCTAGTTGTTCCTTCGTCTCCCGTCAACGGACTTATCAATTCTTCTACAATAACTTGTAGGCATTTCTTCATGATTCTTTTTACCCGAGTTATTGTCCACTGGCGGTTCTCTCTTATGACCCGCTAGTGTTATTAGCTTAAATCCTTTCGTGAGTGATAAATTATTAGAGGCCCTCTTTTCCACCAAGACCATTCTCTTACACCCTCCTCCCTTGGGTGTTGCTTGTACTTCCTCCTTTATAGAAATCCGGTCTTTGTTGTATCCCGATCCTTGTTGTAATTCTTGTGTGTTCTAGGAGGTTACACCACTTCCATGTTGCTGAAATCTGTCTCCCCTTTCTAGCAACCTGTAAGCTTTCCTTTTTCGGCTCTTTAATTCTTCGTATCGGGATGAACAATGTATCTCGTCTTGACTCCTACGCTTATGTTTGTCTCGGTTTCCCATCTTGATTGCGGTGGCAAGTAGCTCGTCGAGAGTGATCATCTTCCGCTCTGCTTCTAGCCTCAATGCTTCTTGTCTGGATCGCTACTATATTTCACCTTGACTTTCATGCTCATGTGTGTTTCTGAAGGTATCCGCTTTGTTTGAAACGTTGCTTTACACCACACTTGAAAGAACCTATGGGTTGTCTCTTCCAATTTGTACATTTGTCGGTCATCAGACGCTTTTCCGGAACTACACTCATGTATTTTCTTTATTTGGTCTTATTGAGTTGACTCGGGGTTCCCTTCTTGTCATCGTCGTTGGTGTCATCTTTTAGTCTTCACTTTTTCCTTCTCGACGTTCCTCAACAAGCTCGAAGGAGTTGTCCGTCGTTTGTCTACCCTAATGCACATAAGAGGTGCATACTAATCTTCACGTTGACACCTTTCAAAATCTACTTAGATGTGTCAAAGGGGTGAGAAACTCATTATGTTATCTCTGTTAAGGACGTACATAACTATAATTTCTACTCATCTTCTGCATATATTTATCAATACTACATCACCTATCATTATAATCAAGCTAAAAGTCAAAAGAGAGTAACAACCTAAAGTCCATACTAAGCATATTGAGATCCGCGGTAGTAGTGGTGGTCAGTCGTACTTTCTATCCCCAACCAGACTATGCATGCATTTGAAAACCAAAAGTTTCCTTTTTAAAACTCAGATCCCTTTCGGGTTCTGCTTAATACTTATTCGATCTTTCCGAAGATTTCAAGTGCCATTGTTGCCAACCTAGAGCTATGATACCATGTTGTAACACCCCGAATTTTCAGAACTCGGGACGTTACTGGTTAGGACCTCACAATGGGTCCCGACCTCAGTTTGACAACAATTTTACTAGGATCTTGCAACAAGACACAAATAAGAAAACCGAAATTTATAAAAATGTATTTTTCTATGGATGAATGCAACAAGGTCTAACATCCTGTAAAACTTAAACAACGGGAAAAAGGACTAACTGTCCTTAACAAGATGAAAGAATAAAAAGATAACAACCCAACCCCCACTCTAAGGAGTACGAAGACCCGGCTGACCACTACTTCAGGATCACTCAGCTGCTGTTCTAACCTGCGGTAAAACTAAAAACACAACCAAACAACCATTAGCTAGTTATCTAAACATCAGGAGGATAATAATAGCACACACACACATAAACAAAAATAAACACTCATCATGCTTTCATACAACCCATTTATTATCTTTGTTTAAGTCATTCACTCTAATGATACTTATTTTGTGACACGAGGGATTCCCAAACCTCGCCTCCGCCCCCGTGTACCCATCAGGAGTGGATCCGATGCATCTCACCGTGTACCTGTATGGTCTGGGTATAGAGAACCTCCCAGTCTCCTGGCAGAGCTAGGCAGTGATGTCACGGCCCGTTATACATACAATTGGGCCTTAAAACATAACAAACGGTCGTCCTAACAAGTTGTTATTATAAACCCACAACACACACCACTATCGTTATCCAACTAACATCCAGAAACTAGCTAAGTAAGTCGCAAGGACTTACCTTGATCAAAATCGCTTTCTCAAATCTCAACTCGGTCCAAACCCGTGGTAATTCAAATGCCTGTCAAATAAGGCATGTGGATCAAAATCACATCCAGATGTCCAACCTCTTGCGAAGGAATTACGGAAAAAAAAACTCTCTTACGGTAAAAGACCATTTTACCCTTAGTGCCGAAATTTCTCAAAGTCTATCATTTAGTTCTAATATTCTATTCTAGGACGTATGTCCTAAATCTAGTTCTCATATAAAGATTTAGTGAGGATTTATAAGAGTTACACAAAATTCTAGATTTTCATAAAAAGTCGTTAAGGTCCGACTTTGGTTAACATATGAGGTTCGACTAAGAATATTAAAATTCCGAAATAAATCTCCATGTCATCTATGATATACATACTATTCATAGGAGCAAAGATCTCTCAAAGCTATCCAGCCACAACTCTTACATAAATTCTTAAACTTGGTTAAAATATCCAAGAATTCTATACTTAGCCAAATTCCGAGTTCTTTCAAAAACAGCGCGGTCAGCCTACTTTGGGCTCCTATAAATCCAGATCCGACCGTTGGATCGTTCCGATATTTTAATACATCATACTATGCATATCCCTCTATATCATACTAAAAATTGAACGGTGAATTATGTTTTTAAGGTATAGAAATAGAGGCTCAAAGTCAGCAGTTTCACACCATGAATTTTGCAAGAATTATATTTATTCTAAGTCTCCACTTCGATTCTTCTGGACAACCTTCTTTCCTCACTATAATCGACCTATTGGTCCAAGGATTCTAGGCTCACCAGTAGCAACAACACTCACTCTAATCTACTCTCACACTAAGGATCCACCTTACATATCGATGATACAAGGGACAAGGTAAGACCTTGCTTACCTAGGATGTAGAACAAGGGGTAGCATTGCAGTCCGGCGCCCAGGTTCGTTCTTCTTCTCCCGACGAGTAAGCTGTCCAAGAACTCGTTCTCAACCACTGTCACGTAAGTACCGGAAGGGGTGACTCGTGGATCTACTTACAAAGACAATATATACTAGAGAGGGAGAGACAAGATTGAGTTACCTCAATTAAGGGTCCTTGGCTGCAACTTAAGTGTGGATTTTGAGATGATGGTTAGATCACTCATCTTTAGAACTCGCTGCACTGGTAAGGGACAAAAGGGTATACTGTAGTCGACATAGTAGGGTGAGATGATGTCCATGGTGAGGTGTAGGCAGAGAAAACGGCTCCTGTGTAGCTGTATGGCTGATTAGGGAGAGAGTGAATCAAGGAAGGGGAGGGAGTAAGAGAAGAAGCGTGGCTGAGGTTTACCTATGGTGAAGGTCATACATGCAAAACAAGGACTCTCAAGCACAACTGGTAAGGTGTGCAGCGAGGAGGAACAACAAGGCTACTCTAACATGATCTTTTGCGGAAGTTGCAACCAGTGTGGCTGTCTGGAAGGTGCCTGGTACGCAGAGAAGGGAGAAGAAACTACCCTCTCTTGATTCCTTGAATCTGGACATGGGAGGAGATACCATACTCACGAGATTGACGGCGTTCACTCAGAAAGGAAGAACAATAGCGGCGTGATGGTGGGCGAAAGATCAGTAACTGTCGTCATGGCTTCCGTTCTTCCTGGGCTGGCAAGGATCTTCCACAAGGCTGACGTTCCTGGCTGCTGGAGCACTTCCTGGGCTGGTGTGGGACGAGGAGGAGCACGCAGGCTGGCTGTCTTCTGGGCTAGTGTGGAGCGTCTCCTGGCTGCGCGTTCCTGGGCTTGAAGGAGGCTCGAGGGGTTGCAGCGTCCGCTGTTGGCGAGAGAGAGAGCAGCAACCAGCCGCGGCTTCTTCACCTCTGTATCCGTATCGCGTGAAAGCCGGTTGAAGGGTAGAGGATTAGGTTAAGGCTGGATTAGGTTAAAAATTAATTAGGTTAATTAATTAGGAGTTAAGTAGAGATAGAGATTTGGGCCGCCGGGTAAGTATAGTGGGTCTACTCCGATGGGCCTGTTCATCTAGTTATAAGATGGACTTATAAGTGAATCATTAACTTGTACGGAAATTACTCTTCGAGTTTTAATCATACGAGATGGTTATACGGTTTACATATTTATCATTTTATGCGACTTAAGTTACATAAAATGATATAATTTTGATAAAATTTTTATAATGTAAAACATTCTCTATATAAAAAGAAATAACCGGATTGAAATCCGGTTTGATCGGGTATTAAACGGAAATTAAATTTTCCGGGTATTACACGGTCGATTTACCATAGTTGGTTGGCCGGTCTGTTTGTGTTTTCTTTCTTTGTGGTTTTTATTAATTGCTTGTAATGTTCCATCTTCTGACCTAATCGGTTGATTCATCTCTTTTGGTTCAATTTGTATTCTGTATGTTTATATTTGTTTTTACATTTATATCGAGGAAATTACCAAAATTTACCCGTTTATTAGGGTCATTTGTGTAACACCCCGAATCCGCGGGACTCGGGATGCCACATTGGGCTAGGATCTCACAATGGATCCTGATCCTAGCCTGACAACAAGTTCACTTGACCTTACAACATGGCACTGACAGATATAAAACAAATACATAAAACAGTATAATCTGTACAACCCAAAGTAAACAACAACATAGCCGAGTATATAAAACGACAACCTCACACAGGAGGTACGAAAGAACATCCTCACGAAGGAGGGGAACACAACAAACCCAAACCAACCACCTAATGTACGAGAGTCCTCGGCCTGTCACCCTGCCAGATCACCCAGTAGCGCCTAACCTGTAAACATCTACAACACGGTATGAAACCGTTAGCTAACCATATATATATGAGGTAATGCATAAGCACAAGCACAATCATGAAAGATAAACACATCAGCATGATATCACACATTTACCCATTTATTATCTTTATATAATAACCATTCACACAAAAACCGTATATATATAGATAAATGAAAGTATGTGACACGAGGACCGATACATCCCCGCCTCTGAGTACAATGTCCAGCTGTACGAGAATCGGTCACACAATCCGTGTACCCTATGGGAGTGGATTGCGCTCTTCCTGTAAACCAGTCTGGCCCGACATCAGAGAACCTCCCAGACTCCACGGCGGGATGAAAGGGAAAGGTTATCACAGCCACGCAGTGGGGCAGTCAATAGAACATAGGTCGATAAAAACGACAACTCATGCTATCATAGCAAACATATAAAGCACACACCACTCATGCAAACACCCAATATAGGGATGGTAGCTAAGTAAGTCTTACGGACTTACCTCAACCTCGTACAAACTCAACCACGATCACCTCTACACTGGAGGGACAACACGGCCTATAAACAAGGCATAAAGAGATATATCAACCTCTATTCATCAAAGGGGTCACACCTAGACCCAAAGGGATCCATAAGGATCATACTCAATCTATGAGCCTCACAACCAACTAAACCTCAATATCTCAGCATAACTCACAATTCCTCAAATCTCAAGGTAGTATCTAATCAACATTCCTCAATCTCAATTTTAATCCTAATCTAATTAATTAACCTTTAATTAATTAATTAGATTTCGCCAGAATAACGTTTTGCCCGCAGGCAATTTCTAAACCCCATGTCATCAGATTTCATCAAACAAGAACCCATAATCACCAGAATAATATAACGACCATAATGGAATTTCTAATTGTCCTATTTGACAAGCCTAAAGTCAATTTAGGCCAAATCGCAGTACGGAAAACGAATAAATTCATAACTTATTCGTTACTAACCCGATTGACGATCTGAAAGAAGATTCGGAATCACAACGACGCAAGCTACGCATGGACAGCATCAAATTCATCGGAATCTGAGCGACGGAACCATCCTGGTGACATATATGCTCGACCAGCCCTCCATATACTCGGAAATGCAGAAACTCGGTACCGTTATGAAGAGAATGAAGAAATGAATCCAGAAACTCAAACGGAATTGAAATCGGATTAGAAACGGAGAGTAGATCTGAGTTTGAAGGTTGAGAGAAATCAGAGCTTTTACGAGAAAACGTGAAAGGAAATGAATTAATAAATGATTTTTCGCTATTTATAGTGAAGACGATAATTATCCTTTAGTAAAGTCGATAATTATCCTTTAACCGATCCAAAGGCGGGTCGAACCTCTTTCTCCAAACTTCTCGAGATTGGAACATTAAATCTGGAATATTGTAGGGATAATTATTACACAACTGCCTCGGAAAACGTGTATTCCTAAGCCGTCTTTCTTAGCCGTTAAGAAACGAAATAGCGACTCTTTTGGCCGTTTTGCCTCTCCATGTTATTTCATATCTAGGACATATCCGATATCCTGATCATTTCTCTCAACTGCATTTTTATTAATTGGAGCTCCCAAATGCTCCAAATAACACCGGAGGGTAAAAATAATTACTCGGGGAAAAAGTAAAAATTTCCCCAAACGTCCAAAATTACGCCAGGAACATAACGGTGGGACTCTTACTCATCACTTGCGAAGTCTTCGCGAGTTATATGTTAATTACTATCAACGATTAAGTTAATCAACATTAATTAGAATTCGAAATCCTAGCTATTACATCACACACCCCATTCCCAAATCCTCTCGGACCCATACGCCGAGGTATAACTCTCACTCTTTCTATCAGAAAACAGGGTCATAACGCTACCCAAAGGCGTAGAGGAATCACGTCTCTCGCCATACCACATCACAAGGCATAGAGGAAGCACATCTCTAGCCCAAACATATCACAAGCATAGAGGAAATACGTCTCTAGCAAACCATAATCATGTATATCGTATGGAGGAATCACATCTCCACTAAAACTATGTCCATCAAGGTAGCATGGAGGAAAGAACCATCTCCAGCTGAATCCTAATCACACTCAAATAGCATGAAGGAAAGAACCATCTCCAGCTATAAATATAATCATACTCGGGTAGCATGGAGGAAGTAATCATCTCCAGCTATAACATACATCACGCTAGCACATCAAGATCTACTAAGATCATAAATCAAATCACAACTAGCATGGAATAACACATCAAGGCATATAAGCACATAAGCACAACATTCATCAAGATAGCACTAAGATCTACTCATGCTCCCACAAATGGGTATGTCCTAACATATACTCTGGATAGTTCCTCAGGACACTATCCTCAATCTCTCACATAGCCTCTTTAGGTCTTCATCTCGACCATCATAACCTCAATATGGGAATGTCTTTCAAATGCAAGCGTTTCATATCTCATTCCAAGAATGTAATCGAATGCTCAACAAAAGTGTGGTTGGACTCAACCATCAAATCATCGTAACTCACAAGGTGTCTCGAGTCTGGTATATACTTCCTCAGTTGAGACATATGAAACACTGGGTGGATATCCTCTAATCTCATAGGCAAAGCTAAACATCATGCTACCTTCTCCGTACTGGTCGATCTCAAATAACCATCATATTGGAAACTCAGTTCCCTTTCTATATTAACACGTCTAACGTCTTGCAGCTGAGATACTTACAGCCGGACATGAACTCTCGCTTGAACTTTAGAGGTTAACGCCTCTTGTCTACATATAATATATGGAGACTCTGTACAACCAGCATTCTTCCTTTAATCAACGTTACTTGAACTATAAAATCCTGAATCTGGTCAGGTGTTATTCCACTACTACTGCTAGATCACTTCTAGCATAAGGATATACAACATCAATGTCTGTATATATTGCCTCATAGGGCCATCCCAGAAAGATGCACGTCCTTCATTGTTATATAATAAACTCATTAATGGAAGGTAATATAACCATCCACGTTTCCCATTCAACTTACAACTTATAATAGATCTTTTAGATCTAGATGATCCTCTCTAAATGACCATCTGTCACGGGGTGAATTGTAGTCAAGAGGTACAGACTCGTCCCCATAGCAGTCTGAATCTGCTGCCCAAAATCTCAAAGTAAAAACATCCATCTCGATTAGAAATGATTGTTCTCGGTATACCATGGAGTCTCACTATCTGTCTAGTGTACTCCTCAGCCAATTCATTCACTAGCCACGTCCTTCTGATAGAAATGAAACGTGCTGGTTTCATTAATATGTTACCAACAATACAGATAACATCAATCTTCTACTGGGTCACAATCTCATAACAAAGTCCATAGAGATGTCCTCCCAAATTCTACTACTACACTGTTAGTGGGTGGAGCTTATCTCTAGATCGGAAATACTCTATCTGGACCCACTGACAGGTCATACACTATATCACAAATCTGGTTATATCGGCTTCATACAATATAATCGTCTCATCTCGTGGTACATCTTACTCGTACCTGAATGTACTGAATAAGGCGTACAGTGGGTATACCATAATATTCTATGTCTCCATCTGCATCAGCAGGTACACAAAAGTGGTCATGACTCTTCATCAGTCCATCTACTCCCATGGAGAACTATGGTGCCTCAGTATGAGACATCCTTTCTCTAAACCTTATCAAGGCCGGGCATGTCTCTTGCTTTTGTTGGACCTCATCCAACAGACCAGGTAGGACCTCTGAGGTATAACTGGGTATCCTCATCAAGGAACTGATTGTCCAACTCTAGCCAAGCTAGATCTCTCTGAAGCTGAGGTTGAACTATCAGTCTCACAATCATCTTCTCCTTTCCATTCAAGTTATCGGCGACAACATTCAACTTCTCTGAATGATATGGAATCTTCAAGTCAAAGTCTTGATCAACTTAAGCTCTTAATACTAGCGGTTATTCAACCCCTGTTGCATAAAATATACTTCAGATTTCTATGATCTATAGAAATCTGACATGAAGATCACACCGGTACGGTCTTCAAAACTTAAAGGCTTGAACTACCACTACTAACTCTAAATCATGAATCGGGTAGTTCTCATCACACGTTCTCAACTGTAAATACACATATCAATAACCCTACTCCTCTGTAGTAATACACATCTCAGACTTAGATGGGATGTATCACCGTAAATCACGGGATCCCAAAAATCTTCTAACTACAACAGAATGGAAGCAAAGGTCAAATGCCTCCTCAACTCTTCAAAACATAGACACACTGCTTTCATCATGTAGTTATGGTGGTCTTCTCAAAAGACTCGCAAATGAATACGTAATCAAATAAAATCCTTCGTCAAAGCATTGATAGCAATCGGTTGAGCCGAGAAAACTACGTATTCCTTAATGTTCATCAGTATCTCCCATGTTACAACATACTTAATTCTCGTCAGGTCAACCATGATCCCACTGGCGGAGACAACATGGCCTAAAAAGGCTACCACTGGCATCTCAACTTACACTTAGAGAGCGTAGCATACAACCCTCTATCTCTCGAAATCTGCAGAACGGTCCTCAGACGATCGGTCTACTATTCTCTGCTATGAGAGTATACCGACATGTCATCCATGAAGTCCACCACCAAATAATCAAGGAAGTAGATGAAGATACCATTCATCAACTCCATAAAAACTACCACAACAATCGTCAACCCAAATGGCATCACTACAAACTCGTAGTGTCCATAACGGTATGGGATACTATCTCATACACATGCTGCTCTCTCATCCATGACTAGGGATATCTTGAGCACAAAGGAATCCTGAAAACACGATTGCTTCTTGAAGCTAACTCATCAGGTCGTCAATACGGAACATGAAACCCACTAGGGTAAAAAAAAGCCCGTTTTAGTCAACTTTTCAAGTTATTAGTACAATATCTCAACAAGCACCATAAAGTGTGGCTTTCCCATTCAATCTTGTATCATACTTCAACTCGATAACAATGTCCACACTCCGCTGAGGTGGCAACTAGACGGTTCAGTAACACGTCTATAAACTCATAAACAACTAGAATACCTTCCAATGTTGGACTATCTCGCTCCTTCATGGTATAACACTAGAAGGCGTCACAAACATGTGCTATCAGCTCGCTGCTCGTACAGTCCTGATGACAAACCCGTCTCTTCAAAGGTCTTAACCTTAGAAGATATCACTGCATGATATCTATTCATACAATCCATACACATAATGACTTCCTCATGCACCTACAGCATGACAAAGAAGTCTACAAGCCATACACAAGTCCCGGAATAAGGGAACAAACACATATCTCGCGGGTACCTCAGACCCCTAACTGGTAATCCTGTAAAGGAAAGTCCACCTTCTACTATATATCAAAGATCAACCATTAACGCATGCATCGGAAGACAAGAAGTGCATAGCACTCATAACAAACAAAACTTCACTAGGTAAACCATTAACGAGAATGGTACCTGTAACAACTAACTCCC
Source organism: Fagopyrum homotropicum (assembly GCA_033239125.1). Taxonomy (NCBI): domain Eukaryota; kingdom Viridiplantae; phylum Streptophyta; class Magnoliopsida; order Caryophyllales; family Polygonaceae; genus Fagopyrum; species Fagopyrum homotropicum. Next base: position 12,496,918 of record BSWB01000001.1, read on the forward strand.
GTAGCTCCACTACATATCATCACTCGATGTCAAATCCATGCTCCTCAGGTATCAGTGAGGTCATCACTATAGCCTCCACTTCCACTCTTTCAACACCGGAAAGAGGAAGGTCTTGCTGGGAAGAAACACCATCGTGCTGACAGAAAGGTGGCCTAGTTCACCACATATGAAACAAGCTATCGGTGCCAAAGGGCACTCAGAACGCAAATGATCTGGATAGCCACAATTGTAACATAATTGTCTCATTCTTGCAACCTATGCAACTGAAGGGTAACTCAATCTTCGTCGTCCACCTTGAATGATCTTATTCCGAGAGGGAACTTGTAAAGGCAACGCCTTGCCCTGTCGACAAAACTTCGCTCTATACCCTGCTTTACCACACGTAAAGCATATGATGGGCGCCTTTGGGCACACAGCTCGCTAGTGTTCCAACTTCCACGCAATTAAAACACTGTAGTTCCTTGCCATTCATCTTCATGGCCAAAGGATCACTAGATTGTCCTGATATCGGACTTGGTTCCCCATTCATCATCTTTGCTTCTCCAGTAACTGATTCAGTCCATTGCTTCTTTCCGGATCCAGAAGCTTCAGTTGATCTCACAATTGTTGGTAAATCCGGTGTGGATCTACCCGCTATCACCGCTTCATATACTTGTTACATATATTCTTGAAACTCGGATCTACTCATGGAGACATGATCAGCCTCTTCAAACTCGTTCTCTGTCATAGGCGAAACAACAGCGGAAACTGGTCCCTAACTTATCACCACTGGAGGAAGAGGGGGGGTGTACCCCTAACTCATCCCACTACAAATACTACTCTAGTCTGAGTCATCTGTAGGATATACGCACCTAATCTTATAAGGCTATATATATGCCATAGGTATCGATATGTATATAATAAATCCACATAATCCATAGTACACACAAATATATATACATATCTACGCTGCAGAGATCCATGGCAGAGGTGACGACTTCTCGTACATTCTATCCCAAAACCACACTTAAAACCAAAACCTTTGAAAACATTAGATCCCATGTGGGCTCTGTTTAATTTACCTATCAAACCTCATTGCAGGTAGCAAGTGCCATTGTTGTCAACCTGGGCTCTGATACCAACTCTGTAACACCCCGAATCCGCGGGACTCGGGATGCCATATTGGGCTAGGATCTCACAATGGATCCTGACCCTAACCTGACAACAAGTTCACTGGACCTTACAACATGGCACTGACAGATATAAAACAAATACGTAAAACAGTATAATCTGTACAACCCAAAGTAAACAACAACATAGCCGAGTATATAAAACGACAACCTCACACAGGAGGTACGAAAGAACATCCTCACGAAGGAGGGGAACACAACAAACCCAAACCAACCACCTAATGTACGAGAGTCCTCGGCCTGTCACCCTGCCAGATCACCCAGTAGCGCCTAACCTGTAAACATCTACAACTCGGTATGAAACCGTTAGCTAACCATACATATATGAGGTAATGCATAAGCACAAGCACAATCATGAAAGATAAACACATCAGCATGATATCACACATTTACCCATTTATTATCTTTATATAATAACCATTCACACAAAAACCGTATATATATAGATAAATGAAAGTATGTGACACGAGGACCGATACATCCCCGCCTCTGAGTACAATGTCTAGTTGTACGAGTATCGGTCACACAATCCGTGTACCCTATGGGAGTGGATTGCGCCCTTCCTGTAAACCAGTCTGGCCCGACATCAGAGAACCTCCTAGACTCCACGGCGGGATGAAAGGGAAAGGTTATCACAGCCACGCAGTGGGGCAGTCAATAGAACATAGGTCGATAAAAACGACAACTCATGCTATCATAGCAAACATATAAAGCACACACCACTCATGCAAACACCCAATATAGGGATGGTAGCTAAGTAAGTCCTACGGACTTACCTCAACCTCTTACAAACTCAACCACGATCACCTCTACACTGGAGGGACAACACGGCCTATAAACAAGGCATAAAGAGATATATCAACCTCTATTCATCAAAGGGGTCACACCTAGACCCAAAGGGATCCATAAGGATCATACTCAATCTATGAGCCTCACAACCAACTAAACCTCAATATCTCAGCATAACTCACAATTCCTCAAATCTCAAGGTAGTATCTAATCAACATTCCTCAATCTCAATTTTAATCCTAATCTAATTAATTAACCTTTAATTAATTAATTAGATTTCGCCAGAATAACGTTTTGCCCGCAGGCAATTTCTAAACCCCATGTCATCAGATTTCATCAAACAAGAACCCATAATCACCAGAATAATATGACGACCATAATGGAATTTCTAATTGTCCTATTTGACAAGCCTAAAGTCAATTTAGGCCAAATCGCAGTACGGAAAACGAATAAATTCATAACTTATTCGTTACTAACCCGATTGACGATCTGAAAGAAGATTCGGAATCACAACGACGCAAGCTACGCATGGACAGCATCAAATTCATCGGAATCTGAGCGACGGAACCATCCTGGTGACATATATGCTCGACCAGCCCTCCATATACTCGGAAATGCAGAAACTCGGTACCGTTATGAAGAGAATGAAGAGAGGAATCCAGAAACTCAAACGGAATTGAAATCGGATTAGAAACGGAGAGTAGATCTGAGTTTGAAGGTTGAGAGAAATCAGAGCTTTTACGAGAAAACGTGAAAGGAAATGAATTAATAAAGGATTTTCCGCTATTTATAGTGAAGACAATAATTATCCTTTAGTAAAGTCGATAATTATCCTTTAACCGATCCAAAGGCGGGTCGAACCTCTTTCTCCAAACTTCTCGAGATTGGAACATTAAATCTGGAATATTGTAGGGATAATTATTACACAACTGCCTCGGAAAACGTGTATTCCTAAGCCGTCTTTCTTAGCCGTTAAGAAACGAAATAGCGACTCTTTTGGCCGTTTTGCCTCTCCATGTTATTTCATATCTAGGACATATCCGATATCCTGATCATTTCTCTCAACTGCATTTTTATTAATTGGAGCTCCCAAATGCTCCAAATAACACCGGAGGGTAAAAATAGTTACCCGGGGGAAAAAGTAAAAATTTCCCCAAACGTCCAAAATTACGCCAGGAACATAACGGTGGGACTCTTACTCATCACTTGCGAAGTCTTCGCGAGTTATATGTTAATTACTATCAACGATTAAGTTAATCAACATTAATTAGAATTCGAAATCCTAGCTATTACAATTTGCAACTAATCATCCATTAGTTAACTAATTGCCTAGAACCACCCTTAACAAGTGCTCCATCATCAAACCACCACCCTCATCCCATTTCCTTACTATACTAAATGTGGGAGTTCCCCAAATGAATAGGGAAATTCCGACATTGCCCTTACTGTTTGTTATTTTTCTTTTCTGCCCTTATTTATTTTCGTAAATTCCTTTGTTGCCCTTATTTTGATGACTCATCTTTCCTCACTTCACGTGTCTTCTTCTCAAAGTCCCGTTGTGGCTTCTTCTCGAAGCCCCATTGTATCTTCTTCACAAAGCCCCGTTGTGGCTTCTTCTCGAAGCCCTATTGTATCTTCTTCTCAAAGCCCCGTTGTGGCGTCTTCTCGAAGCCCCATTGTGATTTCTTGTGAAAGCACCGTTTTTTATATTCTGTCGGTTCCTATTTTTCATCTCCATCTCTATCAAACAATTTCTCTTCTTTTCTCTCCCCCAAATTTTCTGTAATACCCCGAAAATTTTATTCCGCATAATACCGGGTTAAACCAATTTCCGATCCCCTAACCTTTCTTCATTTTAAATAATGTAAAACAACATTAAACACTATCATTTTATGTGATCATAATTCACATAAAGTGATAAATATTGTACTTAACGTATATAGAATGATAGATTTGTAAACTGAATAATAATTTCCGTATGTTGAAAACCGAAGAATAATTCCGTACAATTTAACGACGCTTAATTTCAGCCATCTTTTAAATTGAGGAGCAGGCCCAACAGCTGGCCCAATTACCAGCCGGCCCACTATAACCTAAACCCTAATCAACTCCCTTAATCACGTTTAACCCTAATCTAATAGCCTAACCTAATCAAAACCGTAAAGAAGATCGCATCTTGCCTGCTCTCTCGCTGCACTCGATGCCAACCTGCTGCACGCCTCCAGTGGGAACCAAACACGGGCCGATCGACCGCTCATCCTGCCAACCACGCCTAGGGTAGAGATGCCGGACACTACACTCAACGCCAACCTGCTACGCGCCTCCAGTGGGAACCAAATACGGGCCGATCGAACGCTCAACCGCTGTAGAAGAGGGTCGGCCCTCCAGTAGACTCCGAATGGCGATTAAACGGGCTTATCACCTTCGACCGATCTTCCTTCTTTGGCATAGCCGCTCCATCGTCTTCCTCTTCGAACTCTCAGTAACACCTTACCTTCTGCAGTGCCGGACATGGCTCGTTCCTTTACGAGACTGCAATCACGTTCGTCCTCCTCCTACACAGCACCCGCTCTCCAGGCCGACGTAGGACACAGCAACCGTCCTCCTATGAGTCCCCTTGGCCTCGCTACTGAGTTCCTCCTCCAGGCGCTCGACTACACTGTCGTCTAGACTCCAAACGGCTGCACGTCTCATCGAAGTACTCGGCTCCTATCTGCTACGGATCTTAATTGGGGTAAGCAACCTGCCTAGTTCACGTCTCTCTCCCTATGCGTCTAACGTAACCAACGCTTCCCTAATCTGTTGCAGCCTTCCTGTGACGTACAACCCTTCTGTTGTTCCAACCGAGTCCCTCTTCGAGGAGAGTAACCGCAGGTCCTGCCTCCACGGTTGTAGGTGAGTGTTTACAACTTCCATCCTTGTACCATAGCACTGTGTAGAATGTTTGCAATTGGTTGCTGAGTAGGATAGAGCGTAGATAGGCGAGAAAACAAGAAGAGCTAAGGACGTGGAGGAAGAGAGATTTAATAGTAAATAAGTTAATAAGCAAGCAATTTTGGGCTCTGTAGGTTTCGAACTGAGGACCTCTAAGTAGAAATAAGGGAGATATATGATGACAAGAGGAATCGAAGTTTAGACCTCTTGCACACCTTAAATTTCAGCATTGGTCTGCTGACTTTAGGATCTAGTTTCGATACCTTAAATCGAGAATCCACCGTTGAATTTTTGATATGTTTTAGATAAAAATATGTAGTTTACGGTATTAAAATTTGGGAGAAAGTTAACGGTCGGATTAGATTTTATAAGATCCCAAAGTAGAGTACTTGGGCTGTTTTTTTTTACAGCAAGGGAAAATTGACTAAGTATAGAATCGTTGGATGTTGTCTCCAACTTTAGAGACTTGTGTAAGAGTTCTGGTTAAGTAGTTTTGATAAATCTTTTCTTTTATGAATATATAACATATCATAGGTGGCCTAGAAAAATTTCGGAATTTTTCATATCCTTAGTCGAGCCTCATATTTTAACCAAAGTCGAACCTTAACGACTTTGGGTAAAATTAGAATGTTGAGTAACTCTTATAAATACTTACCAAACTTTCCAATGAGAACTAGATTGTGGACTTAGGTCCTAGAGGAGAATATTAGAACTAAATGATAGACTTTTTGGATTTTCGGCACTAAGGGTAAAATGGTCTTTTACCGTAAGAGAGCTTTTTCCGTAATCCCTTCGCATGAGGTTGGACATCTGGATGTGTTTTTGATCCACATGCCTTATTTGATAGGCGCTTGAGTTACCACGAGTACGGACCGATTTGAGACATGTTAGAGTGTGATTTGACTCAGGTAAGTCCTTGCGACTTACTTAGCTGGTTTCTGGATATTAGTTGGGTGATGATGGTTGTGTGTGTGCAATGTGTGTTATAATAAAAATAACTTGTTAGGACGACCGTGGTTATTATGTGTTAAGGCCCAAGTGTATGTATAACGGGCCGTGACATCACTGCCCAGCTCTGCCAGGAGACTGGGAGGTTCTCTATACCCACACCATCAAGGTACACGGTGAGATGCATCGGATCCACTCCTGATGGGTACACGGGGGCGGAGGCGAGGTTTGGGAATCCCTCGTGTCACAAAATAAGTATCATTAAAGTGAATGACTTAAATGAAGATAATAAATGGATTGTTTGAAAGCATGATGAGTGTTTATTATTTTATGTGTGTGTGCTATTATTATTCTTCTAATGTTTAGATAACTAGCTAATGGTTGTTCTGTTGTGTTTTTAGATTTACCACAGGTTAGAGCAGCAGCTGAGTGATCCGGAAGTAGTGGTCAGCCGGGTCTCCGTACTCCTTAGAGTGGGGTTGGGTGTTTGTTTGTCGTTTCTTTCTTCGTACTATGACAGTTAGACTTTTAAGTTGTTTAAGTACTGTGGGCTGTTAGATGTTGTTGCATCCATCTCTTTAAAATAATATTTTATAAATTTCGGTTTTCCTTATTTGTGTCTTGTTGCAAGATCCTAGTAATATTGTTGTCAAACTGAGGTCGGGACCCATTGTGAGGTCCTAACCAGTAATGCTCCGAGTTTTGAGAATTCGGGGTGTTACATTTTCCCAATCCAGATCTCTGAATTGGGAATCGGAGGCTTCTTCTCCCGCCCCTTTCGATGTCGTATGCGGTGTCCCCTACCCTGCTCTACCTATCGCCACCATCGTCTCCATCAGGCGCGGCATTCCGTTGCTCATGCGCCGTAAGAAGGTCAAGACTTTTGATGTCGTGTGCAACCAAGATATGCATTTCTGTAGGTAAGCTCCTCTCTTTGTGACGCCCGGATATTTGGTTGAACAAGTAGAAGCGTCACTTTTGTTTTTTCTTCATTCTTTAATCTCTTTTTTCATCAATTCATGTGAAGCCGATGGATCTGTTGATTCTTGAGCTTGAAGGTGGTTGTTTGAGTGTGTTTGCCAAAGCCAAGAGCCCCAAATCTCAACGCTCAACACTTCTTTTAGGGGTTTCGCGATCCGCACCCACAACTTAAGGTCATTTAGGATTTTGAGTTTTTAGATTCCCTACAGATTTGTGTTCGTAGTAGATTTGGTTGTATTGATTGCAATATTCTTTTTTTGTTCCTTTACTTTTGCAAGCACTAAGTTTAGTTGGTGATGCTTGATTGATCAATACTAGAAGACATGTCCGCATCTTTTGATCGAATTGTTAGGACATGTGAGTGCTCATTTTAATTTTACCCCTTTCTCTTTGTATTGATTTGGAATTTTTTGAGGTGAGAATTTGGGGCTTGTCACATCTGTTGCTGAATTTCCTCTTCTCTATGTCGGGGGAACAGGGATTTTTACTTGAGTTTGTTAAACCAAATTATTTTCTGTTACATTGAGCAAAAAATGCATTGTGTTTTGGTTTCAGCTTCCCAAATGTCGTATACGAACTCGCACATTAGGTTTTCTTGACCAATAGGTCTTATCTTGATGGGGGAGATAAATAGTCTATGAATTGGTTGGCTCCTAGCTTTTTTTTTTCTTTTCACTTTCACCTCCCGAGGCTTTCTTTGGTGTGGTCGAGTACCTGAGTTTTCAACCAATGAAACAACTAACAAGCTGTCACTAGCAAGAACCTTGGAAGGGCATGCATAGGTAGTTGAGACCATTATTAGGTTAACTAATGCTATTTGATTGATAAATGAATTTGGAATTCACTATTCCAATGATTCTAATTGCATTCAGTGGCATATTATGCAACCTTTCGTAAGTATACCAAGTGTAATCAATGGCTTTTGCTTTTATACCTTCATTATTCCTCGATCGTTACAGCTTGTCGATGGTTCATTCTCCTCTTTTTCTTTTAATTTCATGTCATTTCCCAATTTCTGACGATTATCTTGTTAACATTTTTCAGGTTTACTTTATGCATGTCTTCAGATCATTATGGAATGCTTCGTGGTATCAGCTAGCTAATCGGTTTAATTGTAAATTTCATCTTACATATATATACAAACTTTCATGTTTTCTCCTTGAGTTGGTTATCTCCGTGTCTTGATTGCTCAAAATCGTACAAACATTTTGAAAATTCCTCCTCTTTCCCCTTCTTGGAATTTCACCATAAAGGCCCGCTTTTCTACTTTTGTTTCAGTTCTCTCTCTTAGGTTTGAGACCCAAAAATTCAAACTAGAGGAGAAATTGTGGGTTTCTCTCGATTGATTATTGATCTTTCCTTTTTACCTATAGCTTGTGTGAAGGAAGTGGTTGAGGTTGCAGAAGATCAAGCTTTCAAAATCCTTCCATGGGTTCCTTGCAAATGTAAACCTATTTTTGGCTATTTGTGGATGTGAAAGGAAGGAGTAATGGATGAGAGTAATGAAATCAATCTCAATGAATGCAAGGTTTGGAATTTTATTCAACCCCCCCCCCCCTCCCTCTCTCTCTCTCTCTCTCTCTTCCCCACAAAGGCCCCATTACTTCTTGGAAAGATGATTTTGGTTCGTTTTTTGACATTTTTGTGTCTCAATAAGAAGGTTAATGTGGAAGATGTAAAATCCGGAATTTTTATTCCGTCTATTTCCGTTATAAATTAGATCTCGATCAGTTGATCCATATCCGTCTACTTAGTTAGACACATTATTATAAAATTTATCATTTTATGTAGATTTCCTTCACATAAAATGATGGAATCCTTTAAAAGTTTATCATTTTATGTAGCTTCCCCTTCACATAAAATGATAGGATCTTCATAAAATTTATCTTTTTAGGTAGCTTACCTTCACATAAAATAATAAGTTTAGCTCTAATTTAGAATATGACAAGGTCCGGACAAGTCTGTGACGAAGCTGTGACAAGGTCCAGACAAGTCTGTGACGAAGCTGTGACAAGGCCAGACAAGGCCGTGACGAAGCTGTGACAAGGCCAGACAAGGCTGTGACGAGTCTGTGACAAGCCCAGACAAGGCTGTGACGAGTCTGTGACAAGCCCAGACAAGCTGTTGACAGCCCAGTCCGCCTGCTTCAGCCAGCCCCTGCGCAGCCCAGTCCGCCTGCTTCAGCCAGCCCCTGCTCAGCCCAGCTGCAATTGTCCGCCAGCCCTGCGCAGCCCAGCAAAGCAGAAGCTGAAAAGTGTCCGCCCAGCCCCTACGCAGCCCAACAGCCAGCTGCTTGTCCGCTCCAGCATTCGCAGCCCAGCTGCTTGTCGCAGCCCAGCGTCACAGCCCGGAACGCGCCAGCCTGCAGATGTCTACCTTCCTTGCTGAGGGTTGATACGTAACAGCCAAATCTGGCAGTTTTCCTTTCCACATAAATGCCGATTTAATAGGGGAAGGAGATCTCGTAACTGCCTAAATTAAACTACGCCAGTGCATCATCCGATCTTCTGCCATATACGCCGCTCACGTTCAGTCTGCATCCCTCCCTTCTACACGCACGTCCCAGCTTCACCCATTCTGCGTCCTTGCCTACTGCACACGTTCCGGCTGAGCAAAGTGAAGACTCGACCCATTTCCGTCCAATTCCGTCCAATTCCGTCCAATTTCGTCCATTCGGTAAGAGCTTATCTACCTCCCTGTATTCATCTTCTTCTTGTACCCTCCTCAAAGACTCACGTGATTTTCTGCTGTGCCGGACAACGCCATTTCGGCCACTCCATGACAGCAGTGGGCTGGAAGGAGTTCGTCTTGTCACTGCAGTGGTAGAACCGAGCCAAACCCGACTGTCCTCCTTCTGGATCGTCACACAAAGGAGCCAGAAGAGCATCCGGAACCACACTAACGACGCCTCAGCCAGTAGAGGTGAGTCACAGTTTCTGCATTCCAATTCCTTACCCCTAGAAGTAATATATAACCTTATGTACATACACTATTTACGTAATGCTAGAATGACGAACTGCTGTAGTCGAGTTTGAGCTTAGGCTAGGTTGACCTTAGTAGCTGCTGAGCATATAGATCTAAGGGGAGGAATAATAGACTGCTGCATTTTATGAACAAAGGAAAGTTAGTAGCTGCTGTAAATTCGTTTTACTCCCTTCAGCGTGCAGATTACGAACAGCCATCTTGTCGATCAATTATAAAACGTTTGGATAAAGATCCACCGTTGAATTTTTGATATGTTGTAGACAGATATATGTAGTTTAGCATATTAAAATTTGGGAAGAAATGAACGGTCGGATTGAAAGTTACGAGCTCCCGAAGTTAGGTAGTTGAGCAGTTTTATTTAACTTAAAAATTTGACTAAGTATAAGAAAGTAGAGTGAGGAACCGACTTTGGGAATTATTATAAAAACATCGGCTAAACAGTTTGGAGAAATTCTTTCTTCTAAGGCTAGATAGAACCTCATAGATGATCTAGATATTTAATTCGGAAATTTTGTAAGCTGTTAAGAATTTTATATTTAAAGCCGAAGTTAAACCTTTTTCGGTTCTTCCGGAAAATAGAAACATAGGAAGAATGTCAGTTTCGCACCTAATAAAATTCTAAGAGTTAGGATATATTTTAGAACTTCAAATAGGAGTTTGGACCTGAATTTTAGGGTTTTCGAGAAAATCGGAACCAAGGGGTAAAATGGTCATTTTACCCTAAAACTAATAATGTAACTAGTACGTCTTAATACTTATTTGATCTTAGAAGTTTCAGACTTCTATCTACGTGAAAGTGTGCTAATACACTTATCGCCTTTAACAGGCAACTGAGTGGGTACAGTTACAGAGCAAGTGGTTAGTAAAGAGTTGAGCGTTATAACAGGTAAGTCCTTTGGGCTTACTTAGCTGACTGCTAAATATGAGTATAAATGATGATGGTGGTGTGTGATTGACATGTTAGAGAGATAGGTTGTGATATATAAATACCGACCTGTATTTTTGGCCTAAGAGTAACGGGCGGTGGCATTCCGCTCAGTAGCTCGCAGGGCGCTGGGGGTTTCTTTCGGGACTAGTCCACACATGGTTTGTAGTGATGCTACCAAAGGAAGTCAGCTATACCTACACCAGTTGGATAAGGAACGGAGGCGAGAACTAATAATAGTTCTCGTGCCACAACTTAAATTGAATAATGTGAATCACTTAAATAACAGATAATAATTGGTTGAGTGCCAGCATGATGTTTGTTTATTTTTGTTTCTGCTTGTGTTTGTGTTGTTATCATTTTGCTTATATTTGGTTAGTTAGCTAACGGTTGATATGTTGTTTAGATTTGACACAGGTTAGAGCAGATGCCGAGTGATCCAGATGGTAGTGGTCAGCCGGGGTGTCGTACTTTAGGACGTTTTGCAGTTTTTGCATTTGTGGGTTTTTCAGTTGAACATCGTTTCCTTTCGTACTTTGATATATTACTTTTCCGGCTGTAGTTGATCTGGTCACATCCATGCATTGATAAAAACTATTTTATGATTTTTAGTTTTTCCTTATCTGTGCCTTGTTGTAAGATCATGTTAAGTTGTTGTCAAACTAAGGTCGGGACCCACTGTGCGGTCCTAACCAGTAACTCCCTAAGTTGTAAAATTTGGGGTGTTACAACATGGTATCAGAGCTCTAGGTTGGCAACAATGGCACTTGAATCTTCTAAAAAGGTCGTATAAGTAAATAAACAGAACCCGAAAGGGGTCTGAGTTTTCCAACGAAAATTTTTGGTTTTAAAATGCATACAGAGTCGGGTTGGGATAGAAAGTACGGACGACCACCACTACCTCTGCGGATCTCGGTAATCTTAGAATAATTATGGACTTGTACTGTTATGATAGATTAGCTAGTTTATAACTATAGTTATTACTATTCGTGCAGATGGCACGTACTAGGGCTGCACAAGTGACTGGCCGAGGTAGGGGTCGTCCCCCTCTTCCCCCAGTCAGACAGGATCGAGCTGATAGCACCCCTACTGTTAGAGGGCGTGGTCGTGTGGGTAGACCTCCACTAGGGAGAGGTCGAGGACGAGTCCCTCGAGATGACCCACCTGCAGCAAGCGTACCAGAGGTTGCTGTAGAGGAAGTAGCTGAGAGTGTAGGCCCCGAGGTCAGGCCTGTGACCGCCGCTAGGTCTGGAGCGCAGGGAGCTCGTTCTACTGAGTCGGGACGTGTCTCTATTGGAGCATCGGAGTATAGAGAGTTCAGAGCCTATGTTGAGCGCAGAGAGGAAGCTGCCAGAGTGGAGAGGCTTACTCAGGTACCACCAGTAGTGCCGGCTAGGTCAGCTCAGGTGACACAGGGAGTGTCTCAGGTGCCGGCTGTATCTGAGAGGAGGGCTGATGTTGATAGAGCACCTACTGGGGTCAGAGCACCGAGACCGGATGAGTGGTTGAAGGCTTTCAACTCTCAGAAGGTCCCCTCATTCAGCGGGGAGATAGGGTTAGAGGTGGAGCACTGGATAGGGAAGATTGAGACTGCTTTGGAGGCAATACGTTGCCCCGTGGACCGACAGGTGGATTTGATACAGACCTGCTTCACAGATGATGCTCATTCATGGTGGCGTACTATTCGTGGCCGAGTCACCAGCTGGGAGCAGATGAAGACCATTGTTAGAGACAGGTACTGCCCAGTTTCGCTGAGGAGGGAGAGATTCCAGGATTTCATTGAGGCGGGATTCGAGGATATCCCGATTGCTGCAGCCATAAAGAAGTTTCAGAAGGAGTTGACTTTGCTTGGACCGTCTGCACCTCCAGAAGAGCAGCATGTTTATCTTTTCTCCAGGAGGTTGAGAGAGAGTACCCGATCCTACCTGGCTGGATTCCGCTGTGAGACCTTGTCTGATTATCAGGATAGGGCCTCTGCTTATGAGAGAGATAGACCAGCTTCTAGGAAAGCAGCACAGTCTAGTGGGCCGGATAAGCGGCAGAGGACAGGACATGCGGGTAGCAGTGGGGCAGTAGCAGGCTATAGTAGAGGACAAACTCAGGGGAGGTCTAGTTACCACTCTACAGTTCGGACACCCAGTGGAGATCGACAGTGCTTTAACTGTGGTGGCCGTGATCACATTAAGCCGGACTGCCCGAAACCACTGGTCACTTGCTTTACTTGTGGGAAGCCGGGACACAGGGCTACTTTCTGCCGTCAGGGCAAGGCTTCTTCTCAGCAGGGATCTTCTCCTGCAGGTGCTGAGAAGAGTGTACAGAGACCCCCTCAGTACCGAGCTCCGAGTCAGCAGCAGCAGCAGTACCGGGCTCCAGGACATCCTGCTTCATACAGTACTGCACAGGGATCAGGTCGTGGCAGAGGACGTAGTAGTACCACTGACACCAGAGGAGGACCATCGAGAGTGTTTGAGCTGAGGAACACTGAGCAGCCTGCAGCACCTGCGACCACAGGTACTATTTGGACCCATGACTTACCTGTGCGCGTTTTATTTGATACGGGTGCCACGCACTCCTTTATATCAGATGCATGTGTAGATAGGCTGTCCTTAGCTACAGTAGAGGGTGTACCTTTTGTGGTTGGGTTACCAGATGGGGGTAAGGTGAGAGGATCTCGAGAGATTTTTGACTGCCCTATCCACTTGGGAGGCCGGATTTGGTTAGTAAATTTTCTAGTCATGCCCCTAGCACATGAGGACGTGATATTAGGGATAGATTGGATGACTAGACATGGAGCCGTCTTGGATATTGGTAGGAGGACTGTGACTGTTGCCACAGAGGAGGGCCACAGAGTTATATTCCGAGGTTGGGACCTCGGAAAGTCCGGCTCAGTCATCAGTGCAGTGAGGGCAGCCAGATTGATAGCACAGGGTTGCGAGGCCTTCTGGTGTTATGCCATGAAGGAGCGCAAGAGCCTGACAGTAGAGGAGATACCAGTCGCATGCGAGTTTGCAGAGGTCTTCAGGGACGACTTACCAGGGCTACCCCCACAGAGGAGTGTGGATTTTAGCATCGAGTTAGAGCCGGGCACGAGACCGATCTCGAAGGCCCCGTACCGCATGGCCCCGATAGAGCTGCTTGAGCTGAAGAAGCAGTTAGAGGAGTTAGCAGAGAAGGGCTTCATACGCCCTAGTGTTTCTCCCTGGGGCACACCAGTGCTGTTTGTGAGGAAGAAGGATGGATCGATGAGACTGTGTATCGACTACAGAGAGTTGAACAAGGTCACCATCAAGAATAAGTATCCATTGCCTCGCATAGATGATCTGCTGGACCAGCTGCATGGAGCGTCAGTGTTCTCGAGGATAGATTTGAGATCGGGTTATCACCAGCTGAGGGTGAGAGATCAGGACATACCTAAGACGGCATTCCGGACTAGGTATGGTCATTATGAGTTTGTAGTGATGCCATTCGGGCTCACTAATGCGCCAGCAGTATTTATGGAGTTGATGAATGGGATTTTCATCGACTTCTTAGACCAGTTTGTAGTGGTCTTCATCGACGACATTCTAGTTTACTCTAGAAGTCGAGAGGAGCATGCTGGACACTTGAGGACCGTGCTGCAGATTCTACAGGATAGTCAGCTATATGCTAAGCTATCCAAGTGTGAGTTCTGGATGTCCGAGGTGGCATTCCTTGGCCATGTAGTGACTGCTGAGGGGATTAAGGTCGACCCGGCGAAGATTGAGTCAGTGTCTTCTTGGCAACCTCCGAAGAACGTGAAGGAGGTTCGCAGTTTCCTTGGATTGGCAGGGTATTACCGTCGGTTTGTGGAAGGGTTCTCCCTGATCGCCCGACCCCTTACTTCCCTCCTAAGGAAGACTACTCGATTCGTCTGGTCTGAGCCGTGTCAGCAGAGTTTTGATGAGCTGAAGAGGAGATTGACGTCTGCTCCGATCTTAGCACAGCCTGAGGGTACAGAGGACTTCGTAGTGTACAGTGATGCATCCAAGCTGGGCTTGGGGTGTGTCTTGATGCAGAGGGGTAAGGTTATAGCATATGCGTCTCGACAGCTGAAGACGTATGAAGAGAACTACCCCACTCATGACCTGGAGTTAGCAGCAGTAGTGCACGCTCTTAAGATCTGGCGTCATTATCTCTATGGAGCGACCTGTCAGATCTTCACAGACCATAAGAGTCTGAAGTACATATTCACTCAGCGGGAGTTGAATAACCGCCAGAGGCGGTGGCTAGAGTTGATCAAGGATTTTGACCTTGAGATTCTTTACCACCCCGGAAAGGCAAATGTAGTTGCCGACGCTTTGAGTCGGAAGACGCCTCAGGAGAAGGCGATAGCTCGGTTGACAGTACAGCCACAGCTACAGAGAGACTTAGCTTGGTTAGAGATAGAGATCCAGTTCCCCGATACAGCTCATCAGTTAGCCACCATAGAGTTACTCCCTGACCTGTTGGGTGAGATCCGACAGAAGCAGGAGACCTGCCCGATGTTGACCCGGATCCGAGACCGGATGTCACGAGATGAGGCACCTCAGTTCACTATTGGTGCCGATGGAGTGATGAGACGACAGGACCGTGTTTGTGTGCCATCAGACCGTGAGCTGAGGCAGAGGATACTAGGTGAGGCTCATACTACCCCTTACTCCGTACATCCAGGAGCGAGTAAGATGTATAGGGACTTGAGACGTTCCTTCTGGTGGGGTGGGTTGAAGCCTGATGTGGCCCGATATGTAGCCCAGTGTGCGACCTGTCAGCAGGTCAAGATTGAGCATCGTAGATCCGGAGGAGAGCTACACCCACTTCCAGTACCACATTGGAAGTGGGAAGACATTTCTATGGATTTCGTCACTGGATTGAGGCTCAGCAGAGGTTTTGATGCCATTTGGGTGGTAGTAGACCGTCTGACGAAGACCGCACGTTTCATTCCGATTAAGGAAACGTGGCCGGTAAGTCGTCTAGCAGAGGAGTTCACCAGGCATATTGTGAGACTCCATGGAGTACCGAGGACTATCGTCTCCGACAGAGATGGGCGTTTTACCTCGAGGTTCTGGCAGCAGGTACATACGGCTCTGGGTACGAGTCTTCACTTTACCACTGCCTACCACCCACAGACAGACGGTCAGTCAGAGAGGACCATCCAGACCCTAGAGGACATGTTGCGGGCATGTGTGCTAGATTGGGGACAGGTATGGCCAGATCACCTCCCACTAGTAGAGTTTTCCTATAATAACAGCTGGCATGCGTCTATTGGGATGGCACCTTATGAGGCTTTGTACGGGCGGAGATGCCGTACACCGCTATGTTGGGATGAGCCTAGCAAGGCTGATGGAGTTGTACCAGATCAGATACAGGACGACATCGCCCGGATTGCCTTAGTCCGGGAAAGGATGTTAGCAGCTCAGAGTCGTCAGAAGTCCTACGCCGACAAAAGGCGTCGACCTTTAGAGTTTAGAGTAGGTGCACAGGTGTGGTTGAGAGTGTCACCTACGAGAGGAGTTAGACGTTTTGGCATTAAGGGGAAGCTGAGTCCCCGGTATGTCGGCCCATTTGAGATCGTAGAGAGAGTCGGAGAGGTTGCCTACCGACTAGCACTGCCACCGAGACTAGAGGGAGTACACCCAGTTTTTCATGTATCTCAGCTGCGAGAGTACATACCGGACCCTAAACACATCATCAGTCATGAGGATTTGATAGTTGAGCCAGACCACACTTTTGTGGAGTATCCAGTAGTCGTCCTAGAGCGTAGCGTTAGGCGCCTGCGTTCTAAGGAGATACCGATGCTGAGGATTCAGTGGTCTAGACGAGGAGTTGATGAGGCTACCTGGGAGACAGAGGAGAGCATTAGACGTAATTACCCTGAGTTCTGTGCGGAGCTAGCCGCTACCTCAGTACCGACGGGTTAGTACTAAGACGAGACTTTATATGATTTCTGTGATTATATGTTTAAATGATTGTTTATGTCTATGTGCTTGATGACGTGAGTAGTTGCTTGCTAGAATATATTTCTCGAGGGGAAATGTATGGGGTAGATACCTTATCCTAAGTTTCGGGACGAAACTTATTTTAAGGGGGTACTGATGTAAAATCCGGAATTTTTATTCCGTCTATTTCCGTTATAAATTAGATCTCGATCAGTTGATCCATATCCGTCTACTTAGTTAGACACATTATTATAAAATTTATCATTTTATGTAGATTTCCTTCACATAAAATGATGGAATCCTTTAAAAGTTTATCATTTTATGTAGCTTCCCCTTCACATAAAATGATAGGATCTTCATAAAATTTATCTTTTTAGGTAGCTTACCTTCACATAAAATAATAAGTTTAGCTCTAATTTAGAATATGACAAGGTCCGGACAAGTCTGTGACGAAGCTGTGACAAGGTCCAGACAAGTCTGTGACGAAGCTGTGACAAGGCCAGACAAGGCCGTGACGAAGCTGTGACAAGGCCAGACAAGGCTGTGACGAGTCTGTGACAAGCCCAGACAAGGCTGTGACGAGTCTGTGACAAGCCCAGACAAGCTGTTGACAGCCCAGTCCGCCTGCTTCAGCCAGCCCCTGCCACTACGCCAGATTGCAACTCGGGTGACGGGTCTTTTTAGTTCCGTCACCTTAAGCATTTCGGGCGGTAGATATTTAGTTCCGTCACCTAAACATATTCAGGTGGCGGAAACTTTTGCATTCCGTCACCTAAACATATAGGTGACGGAAATAATCTCGTCACCACAAACGTCCGTCGCCAGAAATTCGGGAGGTTGCAAGAGTTGTTATCTTAGGCGAGGGAGGTAGTATTTCCGTCACCTTAATGAAATAAGGTGACGGAATAACCTTCCATCACCTGAATGTAAATCTGTCACATTTGAATAAGCCGTGGTAAGAGTTGTTATCTTAGGCGAGGGAGGTAGTATTTCCGTCACCTGAATGAAATAAGGCGACGGAAATGTGAATTCCGTCGCCTAAATGTAAAGTTGTCACATCTCATTCGTTAGTTGAGCACGTACCGGATGTGTTTAATTGGCCGGGTTTATACACCCTTCTTCAACCTTCATTCGTTCATTTCTTCTTGACTTTCTTCCTTTCTTCCACCCTTAATTTTTTTTTTCAAATTGGAAGATTCTAATACAAGTTAATTGGTTGTCAAACCTCCTATACTCCATTGTTTTAGGTAGGTAATTATTTAAATTTTCGTTTTATGTTTTTTTTCCTCTTCATGTTGGAATTTTTTGTTTGTGATTTGTTATTAGTTTGATGAGTGTTTGAATTTTGAGCTATGTTTGTTGGTGATTTGTGTTATGTGTGTTAATTGGTGATTTATTATTTGTTTGAATAGTGTTGGAATTTTTGTATTGTTAGGATATGAAATGGTCTTTAATAGAAAATGGATTTTTTTTTGTTAGAATATGAACTAAAGTAGAAATCGAGTTGTTTTTTGTGTCATGGAATTAGCTAGAAAATTGGATTGGTTTATTTGGATATGAAATGAAATAGAAAATGTGTTGTGTGTTAGAAAATGTGTTTAATGGTTTGACTCATTTGCTATTTATGATAATGGATAAGAGTTGGATGCAATGTGGTCTTACTGATCGAAGATACCTTCAAGGGACTTTTGACTTTGTGAATTGGGTTAGAGAAACGTCGCTTGAGAAGACACATTTTTGTGTCCTTGTAAGAAATGTCGAAATAGTGGACTTCCGGTTGACATCCATACCATGTATTCTCACTTGTCTACTAAAGGCATTTGACCTCTATATGACTATATACGGTGTGAGACAAACATGGTGAAGTTTCACATGAATCGAGAATTGATGAACTAAGAAATCAGC
This sequence comes from Fagopyrum homotropicum, assembly GCA_033239125.1. NCBI lineage: Eukaryota > Viridiplantae > Streptophyta > Magnoliopsida > Caryophyllales > Polygonaceae > Fagopyrum > Fagopyrum homotropicum. Next base: position 12,515,487 of record BSWB01000001.1, read on the forward strand.
TTCTCGATAAAATGGCATCAACAGTGGTGTCGGTTCTTCTATGGATCTTGTTATGAACATTGTGCATAATCGTTTTCCTTATCATGATGGATATGATGCTGGTTTAGGTCAAGACAATAGTGATAGTGATGATGCTACTTTTGATGATGTTGTTGATGAAGATTATCATAAGTATGACAAACTTTTATTAAATGCTCAAACCCCGTTATATCTTGGGAGCACAGAAACTGTTTTGGGTGTTGTGTTGAAAACTTCAAGGTCCCGTATAATCCAAGGAACAGAGTATGTTGGAGTAACAAGTGCATCTTCTGGAGATTGCCTTATTGGAATTTTCTAAAAGTGAGACATGCTTTTGATGTCATGCACATTGAAAAGAACGTATTTGATAACATCATTGGAATCATTCTTAGTATTGAAGGAAAGTTTAAAGACGGTCCAAAAGCTCGTGCCGCTTTAAGAAAAAGGGGGGTGCGACAAAGTCAGTGGGAGATCATTAAAGCTCATTGGAACCATGCTTGAGTGTCCAGATCGTTGTAGGTCTCGTGTTAGGTTACAAGAACACGAGATCTTTAAGGCTCACTGGCAAATTTTGCTTGAATGTGAAGAAGTGAGATACTATATGTCAGAACATCAAAGACTTTATATGAACAATATCCATACTTTGACGAGAATTCACGTATGCTTGATTTTCATCTTTACTTCCTAGATTGGGTACGTACACATAAACTGTTTTTCCATTGTACAATCTCTATTACCATCCAACCTACACTAATATTGTGAATCTTACAGGTTGAAGCACTTAATAGCTCTAGAGATCCTTACTTAAAGTCAGGGGTGCTCAATTTGGCTAGAAGACCACAAAACCACTCTGTCTATTGTTCTTGTTATGTGAATGGGTCAAGTTCATATCATGGGATAAAGATCGATACTTGCAAACACAAAATTATGGAGTGATGGTAGAGACACATGGTACCAACTACTATGGGATCCTTGAATATGGGATTGAATTGCTATACACAGATCGGATGCCAGTTGTATTGTTCAAGTGCAGGTGGTATGATACCGATCCTTATAACAATGATAGTACAAAGGTAGATCATGGCATGATATCTGTTGATACTAGTAGTAGTTGGTATGAAGATTCTCCCTTTTGTCTTGCAACCAAGGCAAAACAAGTATTTTATGTGGATGATCCAAAAGCGGGTGAGAATTGGAAAGTAATTAATGTGAGCTCTTATAGGAATGTGTATGATCCTAGAACACTTGCAACACATGAAGATGAGAGACCTCTTATTGGAAATCACGTTGAAGAACCCTATCAAGAGCACAACATGATATATAACGGAGTCTTTGATGTTACTATTGACCTTGAAGTGGAAGAAGAGGAAGACAAAGAGGAAGACGAAGACGGGAGACAATTTGGTGAAGAAGAAGATCATGCACAATTTGGATAAGAAGAAGATGATGATTGATTACATGAAAGAAAATTGTGTATTTGCATTTTTTGAAAACTCAAAACGGTTTGTAAAACAAATTTATATTTCATTAAATTGATAAGTACATTTGTTTTTTACATTTTTAGGATATAATTTTTTTCTATTCAAAGATTGAAAATCAGGCAACAGTCTTAATCACATAAATGAAATTGTTTTTTTGGAAATAAGGTTACCAGGCGACGAACTTAGAAAATTCCGCCGCCTAATTCAATTCAAGCAGCGGACTTAAGCATTTCCGTCGCCTAAATGTTACAATAAAAAAAACAATTCAATATTCTAAAACAAAGCGGGATAAATAGAGCCAAAAAAAATTCGCCTAAATTTTTAAATAAAATGTAGCAGCGGAATAGGATAATTCCGTCACCTAGATGTTACAATAAAAAAAATCAATTCAATATTCTAAAATAAAAGCGGGATAAATTAGAGCCAAAAAAATTCGCCTAAATTTTTAAATAAGTTGTAGCGGCGGAATAAGATCATTCCGTCGCCTAGATGCTACAATAAAAAAAAATCAATTCAATATTCTAAAATAAAAGCGGGATAAATAGAGCCAAAAAAAAATTCCTAAATTTTTAAATAAATTGTAGCGGCGGAATTGAATAATTCCGTCACCTAAGTAAGTATGCAATTATTTTTTTTCAATCGGTAATCGGGAACGGTTCATACCAGCAGACTTATGAATAGGTATCCTCCTAACCCGATATCATTTTAGGGTTTTCTATATCCAACAAGAGGACGAAGCTCCGGACGACGGCTCCTCCACCGCCTCCTCCTCCTTCTCGAATAGTCGACGCCTCCGAGCAGCCTGCTTCGCCTCCTCCTCCTCCTCGAGTAGCCGACGCCTCCGAGTTGCCTGGTAACAACCCCTGGTACGAACCTCTGGTACGAACCTCTGGTACGGCTGGCGGACTAGTGTTCGGCGACCACGACGCCTCCTGTAGCCGACGCCTCCGAGTAGCCTCGAGCAGCCTCTGGTACGTTTCTCCTTTCCCCAATTTGTTTCTCCATTCCCCTCTTTGTACTCTACGGTTCCTCCGAGTAGCCTCGCTGGCGGACTAGTGTTTGTCTTCCTCTCCTTTCCCTTCTTTGTTTCTCCATTCCCCTCTTTGTACTCTAGCCTCGAGCAGCCTCTGGTACGCCTCCGAGTAGCCTGGTAACAACCCCTCTTTGTTTCTCCATTCCCCTCTTCCAACCACACCAATTGATTTTCCATTGCCGGTTCAACTAGCAGGGTTGATTTTTTTGGTTGGGTTATTCAGTTTAGCTTGTTTGATAATGATCATTTGTTTGTCTTCTAGGTCTATGGTTTCTACGTTGAGTGTCTGTGTAAATACGGCTCTGTTAATGTTTGGAGATACTGCACTGATATATTTGATTACTTAAGGTATGACTTATTTTCTAATTTTTGGCTTCATCAGAGTCCATTTGTTTATTGAACAACTGCATTGTCATGTTCTTGTTTGTAACAGCTTAGCTCGAGCCCTGAAAGTCAGAGATAGATACATTCAACTCCTCCATTGCTAAGCTGATTTCATCTGGTAAGGCAATCTGTTGAAAACTTACATATCCAGTATCCTATTTTCAATTGGTTTCATGATATATTTAGTAATATTTGAACTTAGTAGCATTTGAACTTAGTAGCAATATGATTATTGGTTCTCTGAATATGATTATTGGTTCTCTAAATTATCCTTACCATGCAATGATTACTTGCTTGCTTGATATGTTCTTATATTACTTTTGATTGTTTAAAAATTCATTGAGCAAGTTGCTGAGACTCATCCTTGATTGAAAAAATTATACCTATTGTACCTAAATCAATACCTTTTCATCAAAATTCATAGAAAGTGTGGACTAAATCAATACCTTTTCATTAATATCTTTTGGCATTCTGGCCTCTTCTTTTCAAAAATTTGTTTAATTACTTTAAGAAGGAAGAGTTTAATATTGAATTTACTTTACTATAATATTCTAATATTCTTAAAATAACATTTTTTCTGTTACGTTGGTTCTTTATACTCCACAGCACCTCAGTCTAAGTTGTTACTAGCTATATTATATTATTTACACTTCATTCATATTATATGCCTTATTACCATATATGTCCATAGATTTATTTGATTATAATCAACTTCCAAATAACTTAATAGAAGATGAAGAGTGAAAGAATGAAAGCTAATTACACATACCTGGAAGTGGAATGATACCCTTTTGAACGAGGCATTTATACTGAGCATACCCCAAATTCAGTCTCTTTTGCATTGTATTTCTGTTTGGAGATGAGTTGTGAAAGTGGAGTTAGGAAGCCATTATTTTTGTACTAAATAATTTTGCAACTCTCAGTTTTCTCTTCCGTTCATGGCTGTTTACTTTGTTGGCTGTTTATTTCTGTACTAAATTTGATTTTGCTGGCTGTTTATTTTTGTTGGGTTTCTTGATTCAGATTGATTTGTTTTTGGGGTTTTTGTGTATGTGAACTTGGTAGTCTGAACTATTGTTTACCTTTCTCCTTGACAGATGATTTTTGTTGGGTTTTTTTTTTATTCAGATTGATTCAGACTGATTTTCTGGCTGTTTATTTTTGTTGAGTTTCTTGAATACCATCATATTCAAGTTTGGTAGATGGATGAGAGTAGACTTCTCCTTGACAGATCCTCTTCCTAGATTTGATGTATAAGCCCTCTTGGTGTTGCACTAGCCTCCTTTTTTTATAATAATATTGTTATTCATATTTGTATAATAAAATCCCTACATGTAGGCTGCTGGGACAATATAAACTATATACTAATAAGAAGTAATTGTTATTAGCCCAAGCAAAGATAATTAAACTATATCATAAAATAAATCAAAGATATAAATTATCCTAAATCTAATGTATAATGTCTTCATTTTTAGGTAAACTGAAAATAGAACTCTCTGTTTGCTTGGTTTTTGGCATATAGCTGAATCGTCAAGATAGTTAGATGGACATAACCTTAGTTGTATGTGGTCTATACAATATTATATAGCTATTTATTAATGATTTCTTAACTCGCGTCAACAAACTGCTCATGGAGTATTCTTTACTATAACATACTGACTATTTTCCTTTCTACAATTTCAGGATTCAGATATTGCAAGATTAAGCAGGGACGATGCCTTTGTTTGCTTGGTTTTGGCTAGTATTGGGTCACTCCAAAGTTGCTACAAAATTGTCTTCAAAAGAAGTGTAGGTGTTTTATGACTTCTAGTTTTCCTTTCAAATACTTGATAGATGTAGTGGATGCCAAACAACAAGTATGTAGTTTTGCGGGTTTTGAATTATTTTGTTGGTTGTATGGAATTTTGTGGATGTCAAGCAAGTATGTGTAGTTTTGCGGGTTTTGACAGATTTGTTGGTTGTGTAGTTTTGACAGGTTGTATATTTTGTAACAGGTTTAGTGTACTTTTGAATTATTTTTTTTTCATGCACAATCAAAATAAGGCGACGGAATGATTAAAAAGCTTCCGTCGCGTAATTATTGGGGCGACGAAACAATAGCTGTCAAAGGGACACGAAAGCTTCCGTCGCCTAAACAAATTCCGTCGCCTAAATAAATTCCGTCGCCTAATTATTAGGCGACAAAACTAGAAAATCGCCGCCTAAACAAAGTCCGTCGCCTAATAATTAGGCGACAAAACTAGAAAACCGCCGCCTAATTGACTTCCGACACTCCAATTCTTAGGCGACGACTCAATTTTTTCGTCGGCACAGAATGTATTAGGCGACGGAAGTTTGTACTTCCGTCACTGAATACTAGAGGGACGGTTGTGTTGCGACGGAATTCAGGTGACGGAAAGTCCGTCGCGAGAAACATTAGGCGACGGATGTTGTATTGTGGCGACGATTATTTTCCGTCGCCCGAGTTGCAATGTGGCGTAGTGTGCGCAGCCCAGTCCGCCTGCTTCAGCCAGCCCCTGCTCAGCCAAGCTGCAATTGTCCGCCAGCCCTGCGCAGCCCAGCAAAGCAGAAGCTGAAAAGTGTCCGCCCAGCCCCTACGCAGCCCAACAGCCAGCTGCTTGTCCGCTCCAGCATTCGCAGCCCAGCTGCTTGTCGCAGCCCAGCGTCACAGCCCGGAACGCGCCAGCCTGCAGATGTCTACCTTCCTTGCTGAGGGTTGATACGTAACAGCCAAATCTGGCAGTTTTCCTTTCCACATAAATGCCGATTTAATAGGGGAAGGAGATCTCGTAACTGCCTAAATTAAACTACGCCAGTGCATCATCCGATCTTCTGCCATATACGCCGCTCACGTTCAGTCTGCATCCCTCCCTTCTACACGCACGTCCCAGCTTCACCCATTCTGCGTCCTTGCCTACTGCACACGTTCCGGCTGAGCAAAGTGAAGACTCGACCCATTTCCGTCCAATTCCGTCCAATTCCGTCCAATTTCGTCCATTCGGTAAGAGCTTATCTACCTCCCTGTATTCATCTTCTTCTTGTACCCTCCTCAAAGACTCACGTGATTTTCTGCTGTGCCGGACAACGCCATTTCGGCCACTCCATGACAGCAGTGGGCTGGAAGGAGTTCGTCCTGTCACTGCAGTGGTAGAACCGAGCCAAACCCGACTGTCCTCCTTCTGGATCGTCACACAAAGGAGCCAGAAGAGCATCCGGAACCACACTAACGACGCCTCAGCCAGTAGAGGTGAGTCACAGTTTCTGCATTCCAATTCCTTACCCCTAGAAGTAATATATAACCTTATGTACATACACTATTTACGTAATGCTAGAATGACGAACTGCTGTAGTCGAGTTTGAGCTTAGGCTAGGTTGACCTTAGTAGCTGCTGAGCATATAGATCTAAGGGGAGGAATAATAGACTGCTGCATTTTATGAACAAAGGAAAGTTAGTAGCTGCTGTAAATTCGTTTTACTCCCTTCAGCGTGCAGATTACGAACAGCCATCTTGTCGATCAATTATAAAACGTTTGGATAAAGATCCACCGTTGAATTTTTGATATGTTGTAGACAGATATATGTAGTTTAGCATATTAAAATTTGGGAAGAAATGAACGGTCGGATTGAAAGTTACGAGCTCCCGAAGTTAGGTAGTTGAGCAGTTTTATTTAACTTAAAAATTTGACTAAGTATAAGAAAGTAGAGTGAGGAACCGACTTTGGGAATTATTATAAAAACATCGGCTAAACAGTTTGGAGAAATTCTTTCTTCTAAGGCTAGATAGAACCTCATAGATGATCTAGATATTTAATTCGGAAATTTTGTAAGCTGTTAAGAATTTTATATTTAAAGCCGAAGTTAAACCTTTTTCGGTTCTTCCGGAAAATAGAAACATAGGAAGAATGTCAGTTTCGCACCTAATAAAATTCTAAGAGTTAGGATATATTTTAGAACTTCAAATAGGAGTTTGGACCTGAATTTTAGGGTTTTCGAGAAAATCGGAACCAAGGGGTAAAATGGTCATTTTACCCTAAAACTAATAATGTAACTAGTACGTCTTAATACTTATTTGATCTTAGAAGTTTCAGACTTCTATCTACGTGAAAGTGTGCTAATACACTTATCGCCTTTAACAGGCAACTGAGTGGGTACAGTTACAGAGCAAGTGGTTAGTAAAGAGTTGAGCGTTATAACAGGTAAGTCCTTTGGGCTTACTTAGCTGACTGCTAAATATGAGTATAAATGATGATGGTGGTGTGTGATTGACATGTTAGAGAGATAGGTTGTGATATATAAATACCGACCTGTATTTTTGGCCTAAGAGTAACGGGCGGTGGCATTCCGCTCAGTAGCTCGCAGGGCGCTGGGGGTTTCTTTCGGGACTAGTCCACACATGGTTTGTAGTGATGCTACCAAAGGAAGTCAGCTATACCTACACCAGTTGGATAAGGAACGGAGGCGAGAACTAATAATAGTTCTCGTGCCACAACTTAAATTGAATAATGTGAATCACTTAAATAACAGATAATAATTGGTTGAGTGCCAGCATGATGTTTGTTTATTTTTGTTTCTGCTTGTGTTTGTGCTGTTATCATTTTGCTTATATTTGGTTAGTTAGCTAACGGTTGATATGTTGTTTAGATTTGACACAGGTTAGAGCAGATGCCGAGTGATCCAGATGGTAGTGGTCAGCCGGGGTGTCGTACTTTAGGACGTTTTGCAGTTTTTGCATTTGTGGGTTTTTCAGTTGAACATCGTTTCCTTTCGTACTTTGATATATTACTTTTCCGGCTGTAGTTGATCTGGTCACATCCATGCATTGATAAAAACTATTTTATGATTTTTAGTTTTTCCTTATCTGTGCCTTGTTGTAAGATCATGTTAAGTTGTTGTCAAACTAAGGTCGGGACCCACTGTGCGGTCCTAACCAGTAACTCCCTAAGTTGTAAAATTTGGGGTGTTACAAAAGATTAGTGCTTGCATTTTTTGTTCCAATTTAAAAGTAATAGTATCAATAAAAAATTCTTGGAAACACAAACCTTGTTAATAGCGTTTACTCTTTCGACATAATCGACACATCCTCCAATCTTCTAAACCGGATCTACCGACCCACCCCCGATAACGAATCCCAGTTAGGTATAATAGAGCTCGATTTTTTCTCATCCAAACTGCTTGTTCTGATCTGATTCATTATATTTTTGCTTTGGTTAAGGGTTCATCTTACATATCCTACTTTTTAGCTATATGTTCCTTGTAAGTTGACATAAATCTATGCTTCATCCTGTGAACTCTGGTGAAGGTAGGAGTTGGTCCTCCCAAGGGAGTTATTCGATATGGTTGCATGCTTTAGTTGCCCTCTCAAGAGTGAGTTTGTTGCATTATTAGGATTCATGCAGGATGGACTTTTTTTATAGTCTAGACATCATGTTTGTGATTCTTTTTTCCCACATTTTTCTTTGTTACTTGAGATCACTTCCTTGATGAAGGATTTTTAAATATCTGATCCGGGCAGTTTGTGTTGGGAAATCCGACCGCCTAGATTCAGAAAGTGATTTTTATGTCATTTGTTATCTTTGTTGCTAAAAAATCATTGTTGTTGATCTTGATCATCCATTTATGCGATATATAAACATTAGTACTAATTAAAGATGAGCATTCTTTGAACTTGGATGATAGATAGTCGGCTAACTTATCCGACCCAATCCAGGTAATTTGTGTCAGATGTTTGTGTCTACTATGTTTGGATTTAAATTGTGATTTGTAGGAATATTTCAATTATTTATCAGATATATGTGATTGCTTACCCTTAATCGCTCATTTGTTGTTGTTCCTTGATCCTTGATCTTCCTTCTTGGTTTGAGCAACCAAGAAATCCTTCAATTGCTTCACGTCATTCTTCAAAGACGTGAGTTGATTGTTGTTGGGCGGAGCCTCTTGAAAGTTAAATCTTTTAACTCCACCTTCAGCTCCTTGGTGGGAGTATTTCTCCATATACAAAGCTTGCTTCTCTATAAAGTCCCAAGCTTCGTCAATCGCCATGTCCATAAATGTACCGGCGGATAGTAGTTGGAGGTTAAACTGGGTGCTTCCGTCCAGTCCCTTGAAGTATATCTCCAACAACTCTATCTTTGGAATCCCATGATGTGGGCAATCCAAAAGAATGTCTTTAAACCTCTCCCATGACTTGGACAAGCTCTCCTTGTCCTTCATAATGAATGCATAAATCTTCCCTCTCATTTCAGCGGTCTTAGAGGGGGGAAAGAATTTAGTAAAGAATTCCGTAGTCATCTTCTCCCAAGTACTGATTTTTCCTGGAGGAAGAGATTGATACCAAGTAAGAGCTCTATCTTTTAAAGAAAAGTAAAAAGGTCTTAGCTTGTAGTTGTTGTTTTCTATTCTTGAGGGTCTCAAGGTCTCCATCAAGATCTCATAGTTTTGTAGATGTTGATGCGGAGATTCCTTCTCTATCCCTCTAAACTGGCATTGGCGAATCATGGAAAGAACTTGCGGTCGAAGTTCGTAGTCATGGTCCGCCGGATCTCCTAGGTTAACTCCAGGACGCCTCAGTTGTTGATTGGGGTCCATCCTTTGCCCTAGGGCTTGCGGGTTTCCTGCAAAAAGAGCGCCTCGGACTGGCATCCGAGGTGGAAGTACATCGGCCGGGGCAACAGGTGCTGGGACCTGCCTCGGTCGAGGGTCTAGAACTGGATCCTGCATCGATCGAGGATCTGGGACTGGATCTTGCATCGGTCGAGGTAGATACAGGTCTCGTAAGGCTGTCATATCTGCTTCGATCGCTTCAGTCCTGGTGCGAGTTTCTTCTTTCTCCTGCCTCAGTTCTTCCCTGCTGAGGCGTAGTTGTTCTAACGCCTCCTTCAATTCGGCCTCAAGATCACGATCGTCTTGGTTGGCCATCTTCGGTTCTCTTAAGCGTCGTTTATATGTCTTTTCTGGTTCGGGATCGTAAGGAACGATTTCCTTCCCAACGCGGGTTCTTCGCATAAACCTAAGAAAAAGAACCTGCGAAAGTCACTCAAGTATAGTGGTTATTAGACACGGGGTCAAGTGCCCCAAAAGCAAACCGTAACCGGCTCGGTCTAGACCAAGTCCCCGGCAACGACGCCAAAAACTTGTTCGCTCCAAACGGTGTGTGCAAGCTTTAAATTTATAACCCTAGATGAAAGCTTAAAACAAGGATGCGAACCCGCAGTGTACGGGTCAATCGTAGTAAAAAGCAAGGAATTCCAAGGGTCGATCACAGGGACTTAGTGAAACAAAGTCGGAATAGGTAAGCTTCGTAATTACTAACCACAAAAGTAATTAAAACAATCAAGGATGATAAAAAGTCAATAAAGGAAATATGCAATTCCAGGGATTAAAGCATCTAGTTGTGGTTCCAACTCAAGATCTAAAGATAAGCGGACAAAGCTGCGATTTTGCATAGGGAAGGTGTTACTAAAGAGGATTAGATCACCGGGTAAGTCTCACTAATCACTAATCCCAAACCGTAACTCCTATTACCGGGTAAGTCTCAAGGAATTAAGATAAAGAACTATAACCTCAAACTAACACACCACCTAAGGGAATAGAATCAACCTTTACCGGGTAAGTCTCAGGCTACCTCACGAAGATGGGATGAAAGCACACTCAAACCCCAATAAAGGATAAACCTTTATTACCTACACTTATGATCTTAGGTAAACAAACAAATGAATTACCGGGTAAGTCTCATCCTAGGCTTGCATTGAACCAGGAAAGGTGTAATAAGAATAGGATTTGGCAAACTCTAACACTTAACTCTCAGTTTCGGATCAGATAAGTCACCTCGGTCAGCCAAATTCCACCCCGGCCGAGATGTTCATCGACTGAGCGAGATGCTTAGGGTTAAGGATAAAGACTCGAACTTTCAGGGTCCTACTGTGATTTAATATTATTCTATCATTGTTTTTCCCACAACCTTCAGCCAATCACCCTAGAATCACACAAAGAGATTAGCCACTCATCATCATGAAAGTATTAATCAAATATATGGGAAGAAAGAGAATAATTGAACAAGAAAACCTTAAGAGAAAGGCTTTAATAACTGAATCAATTATCAAAAAAACCAGCGTTCCTTGGATTAAAATCCAACAAGACAATCGACAAAGAAGGGAATCTAAAGGAATCTTACAAAACCCTTCACAAAGCTATAAAAGCTATAGACTTTCTTCCTTCAACTTCAAAAAGGTTCTTCAAATCTCCCAACTGGAGTATGGCTGCAGCGGTGTATTCGGATGTATGCGGGATGTTCCGGGTGATAGCGGATGTCTAAGCACGATCGGATTTGTGGAAAATCCGACCCTTTTTATAGGAAAATTACCCTCCAAAGATAAGATATCTTAGAAAGATCTTTTCCCATAAAAATAGGTAAAATATATGGGCAAACTTATCTTCTTCCTTCCAAGAACCCAACCCAAAAATATAAGATCCTCTTTCCAAAGATAAAAGATCTCAGCCAAGAATAAAATATTCTCGCCGTATCCCATGTGTTCGCCTCGGTCGAGTCGGCTCCTCTGGATCACCTCGGTCGAGGTGACTTTGTAGTCAACCGAGGTGAATCACAATTGAATGTGAAATTTCTCAAATCTGGTCTAAAGTGAATCTTTAATCCAATTCCATGATTCCTGGATTATTCCTTAAGCTCCTGAATGTAGCTCCAATGACTCCTTAGCTCCTTTTGCTCCTTTTTGATGCAAAACGTGCCATTTTACCTACGATTACAACAAAACTAGGTGTAGACCTCGATTCCCGCAAAGGTAGATGAAACGACATTGTAATCACATAATATATATACAAACATGCAGATTATTAAAGATAAAACGTCTAAACAGGCCCCAAAATATAGACAATAATTCATGCTATCAAGGGGCGGCTGTGACAGAGGCGCAGGGGCGGCTCTGTGCAGGTGCAGGGGCAGATCTTCGTCAAAAGCTATTGTCGGGCTTCTCTTTGACAGATCTCACAGCAGGGGCAATCAAAGCTCGAACCTTTGGTTCCAACACGTCAAGACTCAACTCCAGAGAGCCTGAGAACAACGAAGGGTCAACAACGGAACACTCCACAAGAATCAAGGCTCATGCTTGATCTTGGGAGAAGAAGGAAATAAAGGAACGAAAGGAAGAAACCAAAACAGAAGGGAAGGTATGCAACGCTTAAAGGAACGTGAGGAAGAACTAGAAAAGATGCACTTACATGTTCAGCGGGATTGCAGAAAGCAAGGACGGCTGCAGCTCTCTAGGGTTTGAAGACGCATCTTTTGTCGCAAAATCGCCCCCGCGCCTGGACCTTCCTGCCCCCGCGGCTACAAGCCTTTGTCGCCCCCACAACTTTGTCTGCCGCCCCTGCAGTTTCCTCTGCAGTGACTCCCGTCTTTGGTGAGTTGCTTCCTTCCTTGTTTTCTCGTTCTTTTTCCTTGAGTTGAGTGTTGATATTGTTCCTTGGGATACCTGTAAGACTAGGGATCGTGTCCCTAGCTTTTTGAAGATCTCTTAGAGATCGTTGAGACTAGAAGTTGTAGACTTCTATCTTTCGGTTCGTTTCTGATTCGCTATGTCTTGTATGAGCAGACATTCATTTCTTCCTTCGGGAAACTGAGTTGTAGCTGACAATTGTGTTTACCTTCGAGTGAGGTAAGTCCTTTGGACTTACTTAGTTGCATTCCGTATATTGGTTTGACCGTATTGATTGTGTTTGTTGTTTATTGTTATAACGGAAAACCGGATTCGGACGACCTCATACCTTAATTTTCCCAAGTGTATTATAATCGAGCGGTGACCACTTGTCCAGTTCAAAATGGGGAAACCAAACTAGAACCACCCTTAAAAAGTGCTCCGTCATCAAACCACCACCTTCATCCCATTTACGTTCAAAAAACATGAATGGGTCCCTACCTTTGAAATTTTTAATAACTTTATGTCTAAATCATGAACCAATTAAATAAATTAATATAAAATGGACAGAATCAGTTTTTTTTAAAAAAAAACGGAATATTTTCAATGAGATAAAATTCAGTAATTTTTTTTATTTTTTGAAATATTTTTTTCCATAATTTTGTAAATGAATTTTTTTTGAGAAATGATATTTTTTGGATTTTTTTTGAATTACTTTTTCTTGTTATTTATATAAAAAAAATTTAAAAATAGTTGAAAAGGAAAACAATTTTCTGTAATAGAAATGTTTATGAAATTTTTATTTTTTTAAAAATATTGAAATAAATCACTTGGGCCGTTTGGAATCTTTTTTTAAAAATCGATTCAAAAAAATGAAATAAAAAAATTCGAATTTATTTATATAAAAAAAAGTTTAGGAAATATATCTACATATCTTAACTAAAGAAAGCAACACTAAAGTTGACGTAGTGCGATTTAGATTTTTCTCAAAATCTGTTTTCTACTAAATCACTAATTTAAGCCTTAAATTATTTTTACTAAATCTAATTTTAAAAAGATTTTAGTCCAATTATTTTTAACGTGATCTTGTACTTCAAGTAGAAATTTCAAAATTTTATAGTTAGAAGATGTATAGATTTTTTCAACTAGATCGTATTTTTTTAATGTGATCTTATTTTATTGTTAGAAGATAAGTAGTGGTAGATTTTATTTAGATCTTATTGGATCCTAAGATATATCTTTATATAATTTTAGCAATATCTTATCTTATCCAAGGATAGATCTTATAGTTAGAAGATAATTATTTCCAACCCAATATAAGGAGGATTTCAGCACCTATGTTTACCCACCTCCATACACAAATTTCATTATTTTTCTTCATACAAAACGTTTTTTCTGACGCTGGGAGAGAGAGAGCTTGAATTGTTTTTAGTAGTTCCACTTTCTTTTACAAGTTGATGTCTTCTCATCTGCATTCCGTCATCAAATCAATCCTTATACTAAGAATTGATAAGTGTCATCATTGTTGGTGTTGAAAGATCGGAACTCATCATTGGTTTCTCCCGTATCAACTTGAAAATCTCACAAACCCAAAACCCTTAGTTATACCATTATCGTCGCGTATTACTTTAACTGATACTATCTTTCCACGAAGACTATAGTGCTTAAATAAGATTTTGTCATAATAATAGGGGGAGTTAGGTTCTTCATATACACATTTGAAGCTTTATATCTCTTCAAAGATTTTTATCAACTCCCTTTTGCTTTTTAATATCTCTTTTCTTTGACTCAAGGTTTGAAGAGATATAAAGCTTCGAATATGTATGTGTAGCACCTTCACCCTTATGTTGATGACAAAATCTTAGGTGAGCACTTCAACCTATATGGAAAGATAAAATCAATGAAGGTGATACGTGATGTAATAACCGGAATTTTTAAACTCCGTTAAACCGGAATTTAACCGATTTCCGAAACGTCAATCTTTAATAAATGAGTACATAAATAAATAAAATAAAACGAGTTTAAATGTTATCATTTTATGTGACTTTAAGTCACATAAAATGATGAAACTTTGTAACCGGAAATAATTTCCGTACCTTTAAAATAAAATAATAATTTACGTATCTCTAAAATAAAATAAGGAATTACCTAATACGGAATTTAATTCCTTAATTATTTCCGCAAATGCCCTACCGATCCGTACGAGTAACGGGCTTCGTTTCAGCTCGTTTTAATGAAGCAAAAATGGGCCCAATGCTTTGAGTACTGCAGCCCAGCCCAGCCCATCCTTAACCTCTAATTAACCTAATTAACCTAACCTAATTCTACCCTAATCTAACCAGTAAGCTGTTACTTACCTTCATCCGCCCCACGCTCAACTGGGAGAAGAGACGCACGCCTCGCCTGGGAAGAAAGACGCCACGCTGCCGCCGGATCCTGGCCCTACAACCGCCCGCCGCTGCGACCACCAGGGCGCCACCAGGTGAGCCACCGGCTCGGTCTATCTCTCCCGTCCCCCTTTCTGTTTCGAAGCATAGCACGGCCTAACCTTGGCGTCACGCAGCCGCTGCGAGGCACGCCAGTGAGCCTCCGTTGCCGCTGCTGCCAACCACCGTCCAACGCCGCCGAGCCTGCGCCGCTTCCCGTCGAGTCCGGTAAGTGTACTGGCCTTCCCTCCTTCCGTTTCTCCTCTGTCCGAGACTCACTGTTCCGCTTCTTCAGACAACGAGGACGCCGCTGCTCCTCCTCGTCTTCCACCGGAACGCTAGCGCAGCCTCCTGCCGTCCGCCTCAGTGAACCGGTAAGACCTGGCCCTTCTTTCCGCCTTCCTTCTTTCGTATCGTGAATAGCCGTCTCACTGCAGCCCCTACGACCTACAGCAGCGCCGCGAACCAGCCGGACCTTCCGCTAGTGAACCGCCGCCTCCCTGTTGGTTCCGTACCCAGGACGTTGCCACCGCCGTGGACAGCCGACACCAGGAGGACGCCGTACTGCAGCCGGTAAGAGCCCCTTCGACCTCCTCTTGCTGTCCTGCGTGTTTAAGTGTGGTTGAACCGGCATAAACTGTGGATGAACCTGCATAAAACCATGAACAAACATGAATAAAACCGAGTTATAATATATGTGTGTATGTGAATAGATTACGTATATACTAGAGAGTGTATAGGAATATACATTTTCGAGATGGGAAACATATAAGATTGAATTGGATACATAAAATAAATCATAGATTGAAAGTAGTACGAGATGAAATACGGTAGGCTAGTAAGAGCGGTTGTGGGAACTTATATAGGAGAATGTATGCCGAGTGTATAAAATATACGTATATATATATATATTATATGAAATAAAAGTATACATATGAGTGTGAGTTAGTGAAAATAATAAGTATGTGGCTATATATATATATATATATATATATATATATATATATGTATAAATACCTAGGAGTGACGGATTTATAGAATTAGAAGGAAGTTAGTATGCACATAAGTATGTATATACATAGATATATATATAAGATTAGATAATACCGAGAATGAAGGAATGTGGTTCTAGATGACGAGTGGATGAGAATAATATTTTGACCTTTAGTAAACCGTTCTGGAGTAGTCAGATATTGAAAAGCGTTCTAAAAGAAATATTAGAAGTCAAGAAGTGACTCAGAGAATTATCGGCACTAAGGGTAAAACGGTCTTTCACCGTATGAGAATCTTTCTTTCCGTAATTCCTTCGCATGAGGTTGGACATCGAGATGTGATTTTGTTACACATGCCTTAATTGACAGGCGCTTGAGTTACCACGAGTACGGACTATTTGAGGAGTGTTAGAGTGTTTTGACTCAGGTAAGTCCATGCGACTTACTTAGCCGGTTTCTGGATGTTAGTTGAATGATAATGGTGGTGTGTGCGATATGTGTTTATAATAACAACTTGTTAGGACGACCGTTGTTATTATGTGTTAAGGCCCAAGTGTATGTATAACGGGCCGTGACATCACTGCCCAGCTCTGCCAGGAGACTGGGAGGTTCTCTATACCCAGACCATACAGGTACACGGTGAGATGCATCGGATCCACTCCTGATGGGTACATGGGGGCGGAGGCGAGGTTTGGGAATCCCTCGTGTCATAAAATAAGTATCATTAGAGTGAATGACTTAAATGAAGATAATAAATGGATTGTTTGAAAGCATGATGAGTGTTTATTGTTTTATGTGTGTGTGTGCTATTATTATTCTGCTAATGTTTAGATAACTAGCTAATGGTTGTTTTGTTGTGGTTTTAGTTTTATAGCAGGTTAGAACAGCAGCTGAGTGATCCGGAAGTAGTGGTCAGCCGGGTCTCCGTACTCCTTAGCGTGGGGGTTGGGGGTTGTGTTTGTCTTTCCTTTCGTTTGGTTAAGACAGTTGTTCTTTTCTTTTGTTTAAGTACTTTAGGCTGCTAGACAGTGTTGCATTCATTACCCTAAAAATATTATTTTTATGAATTTCGGTTTCTTTATTTGTGTCTTGTTGCAAGATCCTAGTAATGTTGTTGTCAAACTGAGGTCGGGACCCATTGTGAGGTCCTAACGAGTAATACTCCGAGTTCTGAGAATTCGGGGTGTTACAACATGGTATCAGAGCTCTAGGTTGGCAACAATGGCACTTGAAATCTTCTGAAAGACCGAATAAGTTTTAAGCAGAACCCGAAAAGGGGTCTGAGTTTTAAAAAGAGAATTTTTGGTTTTCAAATGCATGCATAGTCTGGATTGGGGATAGAAAAGTACGGCTTACCACCACTACTACCGCGGATCTCAGTTTGCTTAGTATGGACTTTAGGTTTTATTGTAGTTGGACTTTTAGCTTGTTTATAAAGATATGTTATATAGATAGGTATATGCCGAAGAGTAGTAGAATTTATAGTTACATTACGGCCTTAATGGTCATAACAGTTTGAGATCCTCATTCAATTGACACACCTAAGTTTTTGAAGAGTGTCAACGTGAGGATTAGTATGTACATCTTATGTGCATTAGGGTAGACGAACGTCGGACAACTCCTTCGAGCTTGTTGAGGAACGTCGAGACGGAAAAGTGAAGACTCAAAGACAATACCAATTACGATGACAAGAAGAGAATTCCGAATCAACTCAACGGGATCAAATGAAGGATATACAAGAGAGTAGTTTCGGAGAAACAAGAGATGATCGCCCACTAGGGAATTGAGAAAGACAACGGAGAGGCTATTTCAAGTTGTGTAAAGTGACTTTACAAACAAAGAGGATGACGTCAAAAATTTGCCATAGACATGAAAGTCAAAAGAGAGATATAGTAGCGATCAAGAAAAGGGACATAAAATTTAAGCTCACTGACAGACTAGGAAGTGAAAGTTGATGCCAAAAGCAAGGCGAAATATGATCACTCTCAACAACTTGGAAGTCAACACGAGATACATTATCCATCCAAATAGAAAGAATTAAAGAGCTGCAACTTGGAAGCTTACGCATTGCTAGAAAGGGAAAGGTGGATTTCACCAACGTGGAAGGGGATTGATCTCATAGAACAGAGGAGAATTGTAACATAGACCGTGATACAACAATAACCAGCTTCTGTAAAGGCAGCATTACAAGCAACAACCAAGGAAGAAGAGTGTGTGAGAAGAGTATTGGGAACCCGAGGGACCCCAATAACTTTCCATTCAAAAGGAATTTAAGCTAACAACACTACAAGTTCATAATAGAGAACCGCAAATAGACGATAACTCAGGTAAAAGAATCACGGAGATGTACCTACAAGCTACCCTAGAAGGATTGAAGAGTTTGTTGATGGAAGAAGAATGATACAACTGGACTCGTAAGAGTATAACAATCTTACAAAAGTGTAGATTGTAGGAGGAGCTAAAGAAGAATAAACAGAGAGACTGGAGGAAATATATTTCACCAAGTATATCAAGCCTCAAAAAAAAAGATGGAAGAAAAGTAAGTCTATGATGTTGTAGAAGGTCAACTACATCCTACTTGGACAACTTAAAAGTTACTTGTGCGGGTTAACTAGTGATGGTTAGTTAACCGATAAGAAGAATAACCACAAGGTTATAAAAGAATTTTATCGACATCTAATGAATTTCTTTCGGAGATCCACGACGAAAATGGTGAAGTTAAATCAATACAAGTACTAGTAGCCTGGATGGTAACGTTGAATGAGTCCAATATGATACCTCTAATAAAGAAACTTAAGAGCAGCTCTTGACGGTCGGTAATGACCCTTGATGATAGTAATGGTGAAAAGGGAACTGTTGGGAGTAGTTACTTACTACCGACTACGAAAGATACATATCAGAGTTAGAAGGAAGGGATCCCTATAAGAAGAACTAGAAGACTAAGAGGAAGTAGATGATTGGAAACATGTCCTATGTCTTAGCATTCCACACAAGTAAGACTGATGGTGCTCCTTCGAGAAAAAGTAGGGTCAGACTGTCTAGATTGACAGGGAAAACCCTTGTGACTAAAGATGTGACACATAATAATTGGAAATTCCGAGGCGGCACAAACATAAAGAGTACGATGTAAAGCCTTGGTGAAATGTGTGGTCGAGTTGTGAGGTGATTGCAGATAGAATCTACAGGTTGACTAAAACAGACATGAGAAGGAGTAAAAGTGAAAGACTAAAGGTTGTTATATGGATCTGGTATCACACCAATAAGATGGTTACCGAAAGGACTAAAGACTGTTATTTAAGGAGAAATGGAAGTACTGCATTGAAAATTCAGCTGGACTGATGGCCTAAGAGTTGATGAATGTAATATGACCAACCAACGCAGTTGTAAAGCGTGTACGAGAAAACTCAAAGGGATTTAGCTATCTTACGGGGTGTAAATATCAAAGAAGGTAAAGCGACATGAGTATAAGGAAGACATAATAAATGCGATGCGAGAAATTTGAGGGGTGGGAAAATCATATGCACCTATGGTGTTGTATACAAATGGGACCATTGTATGTTTAATAAAAATCATACCAACGGAATGATGACACTATGATGGATTTAGTGTAAACCAAGTGTATAACTTGTCCAGTGAGAAGGAAAGTCATGTATCAAAATTGCGGGTTGTGATGAATTTTAAATAAAGTTTTGAGATGAGAATGTTCTTAGGAAATCTATGCAAGAGTACAAAGCAACTGAAGTTCAAACACAGAATGGATAGTAATGATCAACAAACAGTTAGAGACCGATGCAGAGAATAAAAATGTATAAGACGAGTCACCTAGTAGAAGAGTTCACAAGACAAGCTTGTGAGGCCAAAAAAGATAAAATGTCGACCCGGATATGAGGGTCTAAGGTGCTTGGAAGGGATACCTACAATGGAGTGTAGATGCAAAATGTAGACTTTACAAGTGTGGAGAGGTTTTAGCCTCCTCAAAAATATAAGAAATTGAAAGAAATCGCAATGTCGGTATCAAAGAGTTGAAGCCCTGTAGCGGAAACAACGGAGTATCATGAAAGCAATGTTGCCCGTAACACTAGCGAAGGAATGTATATATGAGAACGGCCTTGGTGGACTCGAAAGTCCAAGGTAACCCCAATTATCACGGGACCTAAGTCATTGACACCGACGGTCCATGCAAGGGGAACTACAAGGGAATGATAACTAAAATCATCAGAACTACAAGGACACTTACCAGCTATCGTTGAAGACTTGGAATGACTATTTAGGTCAAGATGAATGACCCAGTTGAGCTCGAGAAGTAGAGTTAGCCTAAGGAAACAGAAGTGTGGAATAGAATACGAATTAGTGAAGCATGAAAGGATTAATCGAGCAAATGATGCTCACCAAGAATTTAACGCCAGTATAGGTATGAGAAGAGCAGGTCCGGAATATTGAGATAAGTCAATTATAAGGTGACCGACATCAACTGAGGACGTATAAGTGTTGATTGGTATTGACGAGCAGGTACCGTTAAGAAGAAATATTCGTGACTGCGAAGTTAAGAGATAACTTTACCGATGACTTGGAGGAATCCCCAAGTAGGCAACGACAACTTTCTGGGGTGATCTAAGGATATGGAGAGAATCGGGTTAGAAGTTGCTTGTTGGTTGGTTAAAAACAGACTACGGTTGAATAAGAGAATAAGGGTCTGTTTGAAGAGGATCTTGCTAGTATTAGAAGGGAAATATAGGCGGGAGTTGAGTAAATCATGTTGACCCCTTAGAAAGATGCCATCGTGACTAATGGGTGTTACACCAGAAGCGTGGTAGGCCCATAACCACAGATGAAGAAAATCAATGTTAGGTTAACTCTGATTTCAATAAGGAATTAGCGATCTATATGAAAAAGTTCACTTGAGTGTGGGGTTCGTTTGGAGTTATATAAATTTTAAATCTTGACAAGAAGTAGGTGGAAACAATTAAATGAGGGACGATCCGATAAGGTCACATTGAGAAATTGGGTCAAGCGGTTTGTATTACAAAGAGCATTAGGCGACAGAAGTTTAAGATCATTATTTCATAATCGATAGTCGGGAACCTTCGATCAGAAAATTTAGCCAGTTGATGCTTTT
Source organism: Fagopyrum homotropicum (assembly GCA_033239125.1). Taxonomy (NCBI): domain Eukaryota; kingdom Viridiplantae; phylum Streptophyta; class Magnoliopsida; order Caryophyllales; family Polygonaceae; genus Fagopyrum; species Fagopyrum homotropicum. The sequence goes on from BSWB01000001.1 coordinate 12,536,365, forward strand.
GTAGAGTCCAGTGGTCTAGACGAGGAGCTGATGAGGCTACCTGGGAGATAGAGGAGAGTATTAGACGTAGTTATCTAGAGTTCTTAGCGGGGTTAGAGGTTACTCCTGTTTTGATGAGTTAGTACTCGGATGTTGTGTTGTTTGACCTTTCAAGTTTTTATATTGATTTGAGTGATTACGTTTTATGTGACGCATGTCTACTTTTGGTGATTGAGTAGTTGCGTGTAGCCAACGAAAATGTAACACCCCAAATTTTACAACTTAGGGAGTTACTGGTTAGGACCTCACAGTGGGTCCCGACCTTAGTTTGACAACAACTTAACATGATCTTACAACAAGGCACAGATAAGGAAAACCAGAAATCATAAAAATAGTTTTTAACAATGCATGAATGTGACCAGATCAACTACAGCCGGAAAACGTAATATAACAACGTACGAAAGGAAACAAAGTTCAACTGTAAAACCCACAAATGCAGAAACTGTAAAACGTCCTAAAGTACGACACCCCGGCTGACCACTACCATCTGGATCACTCGGCATCTGCTCTAACCTGTGGAAAATCTAAACAACATATCAACAGTTAGCTAACTATCCAAATATAAGCAAAATGATAACAGCACAAGCACACGCAGAAACAAAAATAAACAAACATCATGCTGGCACTCAACCGTTTATTATCTATTATTTAAGTGATTCACATTATTCAATTTAAGTTGTGGCACGAGAACTATTATTAGTTCTCGCCTCTGTTCCTTATCCAACTGGTGTAGGTCTAGCTGACTTTCACTGGTAGCATCACTACAAACCATGTATGGACTAGTCCCGAAAGAAACCCCCAGCGCCCCGCGAGCTACTGAGCAGAATGCCACCGCCCGTTACTCTTAGGCCAAAAATATAGGTCGGTAATTATATATCGCAACCTATCTCTCTAACATTTCAATCACACACCACCATCATCATTTATACTCGTATTTAGAAGTCAGCTAAGTAAGCCCAAAGGACTTACCTGATATACAGCTCGACTCTTTGTAAACCACTCGTTCTGTAAACTGTAGCAACTCAGTTGCCTGTCAAAGGCGATAAGTGTATTAGCACACTCTCACGTAGTTAGAAGTCTAAAACTTCTAAGATCGAATGATGTATTAAGACATAACTAGTTACAGTGTTAATTTAGGGTAAAATGACCATTTTACCCTTGGTCCCAAAATTCTCGAAAAAAACTAGAATTCATGTCTAATCTCCTATTTGAGGTTCTAAATTTATTTTCTAACTCCTAAAATTTTATTTGGTTCCAAACTGACATTTTTCCTATGTTTTTATTTTCCGGAAGAATTGTAAAGGTCTAACTTCGGTTCTAAATATAAAATTCTTAACGGCTTATAATAATTCCGAATTAAATCTCTAGATCATCTATGAGGTTCTATCTAACCTTAGGAGGAAAAATTTCTCTAAACTGTTCAGCCATAAATTTTATAATAATTCACAAAGTTGACTACTTCACTTACAAATCTTATACTTAGCCAAAACTTTAAGTTTTCTAAAACTGCTCAACTACCTAACTTCGGGGGCTCATAACTTCTAATCCGACCGTTCACTTCTTCCCAAATTTTAATATGCTAAACTACATATATCCATCTACAACATATCCAAAATTCAACGGTGGATCTTTATCCAAACACTCAAACATTAATCCTCAACATTGACCACTACTCATGTACTAAGCTGAGTTCAAAACGAGTATTTCACTTCTATTCCTAGTGCAGTCTACTCTATTCTCATTAATACTCAGTTATCAACAAATGAAGCCACAGGAGACTTCAACAGAATTCGTGTACTGTTCCTCTTTTTCCTTGGATTGATTTCTATTTATAACAAAACCGAACCATATACAATCTATACACTTATAATATCCAGCGGCTAAGAAATGGACTGCAGGAGAAGGGATGGCTTACTCTTCAGCCGTTACTGGACTGAGATCCCTCGGTGTGACAGATCAGGAGAGTGGAATTGGTGGTTCGGCTTGGCTTCCTGCAGTGAGCGGTCCGTGTCCTGCGGTTTCCAATGTCGGATACGAGTAGATTCAGTAAGGAGGACACACACACAGACAGAATGTACGAAGTGGTCCAGACTCACCTTGTTCTGTTGTAGAAGCAGTGTCGCCGTCCCCGGATGCAGTCGAGGATGTCTTGGTCCGGTTACGTGCTGAGCGAGAGAGGTGCGTTGGTTTGAAGAGGTCGTCGGTGAGAGATCTGTACAGCCTGCAAGGTAGGCGTTCGGAGGACTGCAGAAGAAAAGGGACGCAGAAAGGGAGGAGAATAACGCAGAAGGGAGGAGGTGTATACGTGAATCTGAACGGATGTGTGCAGCGTATAAGGAAGGGATCAGAAGGTGCAACTGGCGTGGGGTTAATTAGGCAGTTACGGATTCCCTTTCCCTTATTAATGCAGCAGTTATGTGGAAGGAATCTGCAAGATCTTGGCTGTTACGTGTCTAGCAACGTTCAGCAAGGAATGTGTGTATCTACTGGCTGGCGTGTTCCTGATTGGGCTGGGTTTGTGCTGCTGCTGGGCTGGAGCGGGAGAAGGCGGAACTCTTCTGGGCTGGCGAGGCAACGCTGCTGCTGGGCTAGAGTGCTACTGCTGAAGGCTGCAGAAGGGCTGGGCTGCGCATAGGACTGGGGCGGACAAGGCAGCGGGCTGGACAAGCAACTGGAGTAGCTCACGGACTGGGCTGGCAAATGCTGGGCTGTTAGAATGAAGGGAATCGTAGCCCGGTACTAATTGTTGTCCGGAATCGAGAACCCGAAATTAATGTACGGAATAACCGGATACGGATTATTTTACAGTTTAGGATTGGTTACAAAACTCTATCATTTTATGTGAAGGTAAGTCACATAAAATGATAAACTTATAAAAGGTTCTATCATTTTATGTGAAGGAGGTCTACATAAAATGATAATTTTTATCTTAATATGTCTAACTAAGTAGACGGATATGAATTGATGGATCGAGATCTAATTTATAACGGAAATAGACGGAATAAAAATTCCGGATTTTACATCAGTACCCCCTTAAAATAAGTTTCGTCCCGAAACTTAGGATAAGGTATCTACCCCATACATTTCCCCTCGAGAAATATATTCTAGCAAGCAACTACTCACGTCATCAAGCACATAGACATAAATAATTATGTAAACATATAATCACAGAAGTCATATAAGGTCTCGTTTTAGTACTAACCCGTCGGTACTGAGGTAGCGGCTAACTCCGCAAAGAACTCAGGGTAGTTACGTCTAATACTCTCATCTGTCTCCCAGGTAGCCTCATCAACTCCTCGTCTAGACCACTGAATCCTCAGCATCGGTATCTCCTTAGAACGCAAGCGCCTAATGCTACGCTCTAGGACGGCTACTGGATACTCCACAAAAGTGTGGTCTGGCTCAACTATCAGATCCTCGTGACTGATGACGTGTCTAGGATCCGGTATGTACTCTCGTAGTTGAGATACATGAAAAACCGGGTGTACTCCCTCCAATCTCGGTGGCAGTGCTAGTCGGTAGGCAACCTCTCCGACTCTCTCTACGATCTCAAATGGACCGACATACCGGGGACTCAGCTTCCCCTTAATGCCGAAACGTCTAACTCCTCTCGTAGGTGACACTCTCAACCACACCTGTGCACCTACTCTGAACTTCAAAGGTCGACGCCTTTTGTCGGCGTAGGACTTCTGACGACTCTGAGCTGCTAACATCCTCTCCCGGACTAAGGCAATCCGGGCGATATCGTCCTGTATCTGATCTGGTACTACTCCATCAGCCTTGCTAGGCTCATCCCAGCACAACGGTGTACGACATCTCCGTCCGTACAAAGCCTCATAAGGTGCCATCCCAATAGACGCATGCCAGCTGTTATTATATGAAAACTCTACTAGTGGGAGGTGATCTGGCCATACCTGTCCCCAATCTAGCACACATGCCCGCAACATGTCCTCTAATGTCTAGATGGTCCTCTCGGACTGACCGTCCGTCTGTGGGTGGTAGGCAGTGGTAAAGTGGAGGCTCGTCCCCAGAGCAGTATGTACCTGCTGCCAAAACCTCGAGGCAAAACGTCCATCCCTGTCGGAGACGATAGTCCTCGGTACTCCATGGAGTCTCACTATGTGCCTGGTGAACTCCTCTGCTAGACGACTTACCGGCCACGTTTCTTTAATCGGAATGAAACGTGCGGTCTTCGTCAAACGGTCTACCACTACCCAAATGGCATCAAAACCTCTGCTGAGACTCAATCCAGTAACAAAATCCATAGAAATATCTTCCCACTTCCAATGTGGTACTGGGAGTGGGTGGAGCTCTCCTCCGGATCTACGATGCTCAATCTTGACCTGCTGACAGGTCGCACACTGGGCTACATATCGGGCCACATCAGGCTTCAAACCACCCCACCAGAAGGAACGTCTTACGTCCTTATACATCTTACTCGCTCCTGGATGTACGGAGTAAGGGGTAGCATGAGCCTCACCTAGTATCCTCTGTCTCAGCTCACTGTCTGATGGCACACAGACACGGTCCTGTCGTCTCATCACTCCATCGGCACCGATAGTGAACTGAGGTGCCTCATCTCGTGACATCCGGTCTCGGATCCGGGTCAAAGTTGTCCTGCTTCTGTCGGATCTCACCCAACAGGTCAGGAAGTAACTCTAAGGTGGCTAACTGATGAGTTGTATCGGGGAACTGGATCTCTACCTCCAACCAAGCTAAGTCTCTCTGTAACTGTGGCTGTACTGTCAACCGAGCTATCGCCTTATCCTGAGGCGTCTTCCGACTCAAAGCGTCAGCAACTACATTCGCCTTTCCGGGGTGGTAAAGAATCTCAAGGTCAAAATCCTTGATCAACTCTAGCCACCGCCTCTGGCGGTTATTCAACTCCCGCTGGGTGAATATGTACTTCAGACTTTTATGGTCTGTGAAGATCTGACAGGTCGCTCCATAGAGATAATGACGCCAGATCTTAAGAGCATGTACTACAGCAGCTAACTCTAGGTCGTGAGTGGGGTAGTTCTCCTCATACGTCTTCAGCTGTCGAGACGCATACGCTATGACCTTACCCCTCTGCATCAAGACACACCCCAAGCCCAGCTTGGATGCGTCACTGTACACCACAAAGTCCTCTGTACCCTCAGGCTGTGCTAAGATCGGAGTAGACATCAATCTCCTCTTCAGCTCCTCAAAACCCTGCTGACACGGCTCAGACCAGACGAACCGAGTAGTCTTCCTTAGGAGAGAAGTAAGTGGTCGGGCGATCAGAGAAAACCCTTCCACAAACCGACGGTAATAACCTGCCAATCCAAGGAAGCTGCGAACCTCCTTAACATTCTTCGGAGGTTGCCAAGATGACACTGACTCAATCTTCGCTGGGTCGACCTTAATCCCCTCAGCAGTCACTACATGGCCAAGGAACGCCACCTCTGACATCCAGAACTCACACTTGGATAGTTTAGCATATAGCTGACTATCCTGTAGAATCTGCAACACTGTCCTCAAGTGTCCGGCATGCTCCTCTCGACTTCTAGAGTAAACTAGAATGTCGTCAATGAAGACCACTACAAACTGGTCTAAGAAGTCGATGAAAATCCCATTCATCAACTCCATAAATACTGCTGGCGCATTAGTGAGCCCGAATGGCATCACTACAAACTCGTAATGACCATACCTAGTCCGGAATACCGTCTTAGGTATGTCCTGATCTCTCACCCTCAGCTGGTGATAACCCGATCTCAAATCTATCCTCGAGAACACTGACGCCCCTTGTAGCTGGTCCAGCAGATCATATATGCGAGGCAGTGGATACTTATTCTTGATGGTGACCTTGTTCAACTCCCTGTAGTCGATACACAGTCTCATCGATCCATCCTTCTTCCTCACAAACAATACTGGTGCGCCCCAGGGAGAAACACTAGGGCGTATGAAGCCCTTCTCTGCTAACTCCTCTAACTGCTTCTTCAGCTCAAGCAGCTCTATCGGGGCCATGCGGTACGGGGCCTTCGAGATCGGTCTCGTGCCCAGCTCTAACTCGATGCTAAAGTCCACACTCCTCTGTGGAGGTAGCCCTGGTAAGTCGTCGCTGAATACCTCTGCAAACTCGCAGGCAACTGGTATCTCCTCTACTGTCAAGCTCTTACGCTCCTTCATGGCATAACACCAGAAGGCCTCGCAACCCTGTGCTATCAATCTGGCTGCTCTCACTGCGCTGATAATTGTGCCGGACTTTCCGAGGTCCCAACCTCGGAATATCACGCTGTGGCCTTCCTCCGTGGCGACAGTCACAGTCCTCCTACCAATATCCAAGACGGCTCCATGTCTAGTCATCCAATCTATCCCTAATATCACGTCCTCATGTGCTAAGGGCATGACTAGAAAATTTACTAACCAGATCCGGCCTCCCAGATGAATAGGGCAGTCATAAATCTCTCGAGATCCTCTAACCTTACCCCCATCTGGTAACCCAACCACAAAAGGTACACCTTCTACTGTAGCTAAGGACAACCTATCTACACATGCATCTGATATAAAGGAGTGTGTGGCACCCGTATCAAATAAAACGCGCACAGGTAAGTCATGGATCCAAATAGTACCTGTGGTCGCAGGTGCTGCAGGCTGCTCAGTGTTCCTCAGCTCGAACACTCTCGATGGTCCTCCTCTGGTGTCAGTGGTACTACTACGTCCTCTGCCACGACCTGATCCCTGTGCCGTACTGTATGAAGCAGGATGCCCTGGGGCCCGGTACTGTGGCTGCTGCTGACTCGGAGCTCGGTACTGAGGAGGTCTCTGTACACTCCTCTCAGCACCTGCAAGAGAAGATCCCTGTTGAGAAGGAGCCTTGCCCTGACGGCAGAAAGTAGCTTTGTGTCCCGGCTTCCCACAAGTGAAGCAAGCGATAGGTGGTTTCGGGCAATCAGTCTTAATGTGATCACGGCCACCGCAGTTAAAGCACTGTCGATCTCCACCGGGAGTCCGAACTGTAGAGTGGTAGCTGGACCTCCCCTGAGACTGTCCTCGACCATAACCTGCTACTGCTGCACTGCTACCAGCATGTCCTGTCCTCTGCCGCTTATCCGGCCCACTAGACTGAGCTACTTTCCTAGAAGCTGGCCTATCTCTCTCATAAGCAGAGGCCCTATCCTGATAATCAGACAAGGTCTCACAGCGGAATCCAGCCAGGTAGGATCAGGTACTCTCTCTCAACCTCCTGGAGAAAAGATAAACATGCTGCTCTTCTAGAGGTGCAGATGGTCCAAGCAAAGTCAACTCTTTCTGAAACTTCTTTATAGCTGCAGCAATCGGGATATCCTCAAATCCCGCCTCAATGAAATCCTGGAATCTCTCCCTCCTCAGCGAAACTGGGCAGTACCTGTCTCTAACAATGTTCCTCATCTGCTCCCAGCTGGTGACTCGGCCACGAATGGTACGCCACCATGAATGAGCATCATTTGTGAAGCAGGTCTGTATCAAATCTACCTGTCAATCCACGGGGCAACGTATTGCCTCCAAAGCAGTCTCAATCTTCCCTATCCAGTGCTCCACCTCTAGCCCTATCTCTCCGCTGAATGAGGGGACCTTCTGAGAGTTGAAAGCCTTCAACCACTCATCCGGTCTCGGTGCTTTGGACCCAGTAGGTGCTCTATCAGCATCAGCCCTCCTCTCAGATACAGCCGGCACCTGAGACACTCCCTGTGTCACCTGAGCTGACATGGCCGGTACCACCGGTGGTATCTGAGTAAGCCTCTCAACTCTGGCAGCTTCCTCCTTGCGCTCAACATAGGCTCTGAACTCCCTGTACTCAGATGTTCCAATAGAAACACGCCCTGACTCAGTAGAACGTGCTCCTTGCGCTCCAGACCTAGCGGCGGTCTCAGGCCTGACCTCGGGGCCTACGCTCTCAGCTACTTCTTCTACAGCAACCTCTAGTATGCTTGCTACAGGTGGGTCATCTCGAGGAACTCGTCCTCGACCTCTCCCTAGTGGAGGTATACCCCCACGACCACGCCCTATAACAGTAGCGGTGCTATCAGCTCGATCCTGTCTGACTGGGGGAAGGGGGGACGACCCCTACCTCGGCTAGTCACTTGGGCAGCCCTAGTACGTGCCATCTGCACGAATAGTAATAACTACAGTTATAAACTAGCTAATCTATCATAATAGTACAAGTCTATAATTATTCTAAGAATACCGAGATCCGCAGAGGTAGTGGTGGTCATCCGTACTTTCTATCCCAACCCGACTCTGTATGCATTTTAAAACCAAAAATTCTCTTTGGAAAACTCAGACCCTTTTCGGGTTCTGTTTATTTACTTATATGACCTTTTTAGAAGATTCAAGTGCCATTGTTGCCAACCTAGAGCTCTGATACCATGTTGTAACACCCCAAATTTTACAACTTAGGGAGTTACTGGTTAGGACCGCACAGTGGGTCCCGACCTTAGTTTGACAACAACTTAACATGATCTTACAACAAGGCACAGATAAGGAAAACCAGAAATCATAAAAATAGTTTTTAACAATGCATGAATGTGACCAGATCAACTACAGCTGAAAAACGTAATATAACAACGTACGAAAGGAAACAAAGTTCAACTGTAAAACCCACAAATGCAGAAACTGTAAAACGTCCTAAAGTACGACACCCCGGCTGACCACTACCATCTGCATCACTCGGCATCTGCTCTAACCTGTGGCAAATCTAAATAACATATCAACAGTTAGCTAACTATCCAAATATAAGTAAAATGATAACAACACAAGCACACGCAGAAACAAAAATAAACAAACATCATGCTGACACTCAACCGTTTATTATCTATTATTTAAGTGATTCACATTATTCAATTTAAGTTGTGGCACGAGAACTATTATTAGTTCTCGCCTCCATTCCTTATCCAACTGGTGTAGGTCTAGCTGACTTTCACTGGTAGCATCACTACAAACCATGTATGGACTAGTCCCGAAAGAAACCCCCAGCGCCCCGCGAGCTACTGAGCAGAATGCCACCGCCCGTTACTCTTAGGCCAAAAATATAGGTCGGTAATTATATATCGCAACCTATCTCTCTAACATTTCAATCACACACCACCATCATCATTTATACTCATATTTAGAAGTCAGCTAAGTAAGCCCAAAGGACTTACCTGATATACAACTCGACTCTTTGTAAACCACTCGTTCTGTAAACTGTAGCAACTCAGTTGCCTGTCAAAGGCGATAAGTGTATTAGCACACTCTCACGTAGTTAGAAGTCTAAAACTTCTAAGATCGAATGATGTATTAAGACATAACTAGTTACAGTGTTAATTTAGGGTAAAATGACCATTTTACCCTTGGTCCCAAAATTCTCGAAAAAAACTAGAATTCATGTCTAATCTCCTATTTGAGGTTCTAAATTTATTTTCTAACTCCTAAAATTTTATTTGGTTCCAAACTGACATTTTTCCTATGTTTTTATTTTCCGGAAGAATTGTAAAGGTCTAACTTCGGTTCTAAATATAAAATTCTTAACGGCTTATAATAATTCCGAATTAAATCTCTAGATCATCTATGAGGTTCTATCTAACCTTAGGAGGAAAAATTTCTCTAAACTGTTCAGCCATAAATTTTATAATAATTCACAAAGTTGACTACTTCACTTACAAATCTTATACTTAGCCAAAACTTTAAGTTTTCTAAAACTGCTCAACTACCTAACTTCGGGGGCTCATAACTTCTAATCCGACCGTTCACTTCTTCTCAAATTTTAATATGCTAAACTACATATATCCATCTACAACATATCCAAAATTCAACGGTGGATCTTTATCCAAACACTCAAACATTAATCCTCAACATTGACCACTACTCATGTACTAAGCTGAGTTCAAAACGAGTATTTCACTTCTATTCCTAGTGCAGTCTACTCTATTCTCATTAATACTCAGTTATCAACAAATGAAGCCACAGGAGACTTCAACAGAATTCGTGTACTGTTCCTCTTTTTCCTTGGATTGATTTCTATTTATAACAAAACCGAACCATATACAATCTATACACTTATAATATCCAGCGGCTAAGAAATGGACTGCAGGAGAAGGGATGGCTTACTCTTCAGCCGTTACTGGACTGAGATCCCTCGGTGTGACAGATCAGGAGAGTGGAATTGGTGGTTCGGCTTGGCTGAGCGGTCCGTGTCCTGCGGTTTCCAATGTCGGATACGAGTAGATTCAGTAAGGAGGACACACACACAGACAGAATGTACGAAGTGGTCCGGACTCACCTTGTTCTGTTGTAGAAGCAGTGTCGCCGTCCCCGGATGCAGTCGAGGATGTCTTGGTCCGGTTACGTGCTGAGCGAGAGAGGTGCGTTGGTTTGAAGACGTCGTCGGTGAGAGATCTGTACAGCCTGCAAGGTAGGCGTTCGGAGGACTGCAGAAGAAAAGGGACGCAGAAAGGGAGGAGAATAACGCAGAAGGGAGGAGGTGTATACGTGAATCTGAACGGATGTGTGCAGCGTATAAGGAAGGGATCAGAAGGTGCAACTAGCGTGGGGTTAATTAGGCAGTTACGGATTCCCTTTCCCCTATTAATGCAGCAGTTATGTGGAAGGAATCTGCAAGATCTTGGCTGTTACGTGTCTAGCAACGTTCAGCAAGGAATGTGTGTATCTACTGGCTGGCGTGTTCCTGATTGGTCTGGGTTTGTGCTGCTGCTGGGCTGGAGCGGGAGAAGGCGGAACTCTTCTGGGCTGGCGAGGCAACGCTGCTACTGGGCTGGAGTGCTACTGCTGAAGGCTGCAGAAGGGCTGGGCTGCGCATAGGACTGGGGCGGACAAGGCAGCGGGCTGGACAAGCAACTGGAGCAGCTCAGGGACTGGGCTGGCAAATGCTGGGCTGTTAGAATGAAGGGAATCGTAGCCCGGTACTAATTGTAGTCCGGAATCGAGAACCCGAAATTAATGTACGGAATAACCGGATACGGATTATTTTACAGTTTAGAATTGGTTACAAAACTCTATCATTTTATGTGAAGGTAAGTCACATAAAATGATAAACTTATAAAAGGTTCTATCATTTTATGTGAAGGAGGTCTACATAAAATGATAATTTTTATCTTAATATGTCTAACTAAGTAGACGGATATGAATTGATGGATCGAGATCTAATTTATAACGGAAATAGACGGAATAAAAATTCCGGATTTTACAGAAAAGGTCGAGAAAATTAAAACATACCAAAGGAAATGCGCGATTAAGAGAATTATTCTAAGTTTCGGGACGAAACTTCTTTTAAGAGGGCACTGATGTAATAACCGGAATTTTTAAACTCCGTTAAACCGGAATTTAACCGATTTCCGAAACGTCAATCTTTAATAAATGAGTACATAAATAAATAAATAAAATAAAACGAGTTTAAATGTTATCATTTTATGTGACTTTAAGTCACATAAAATGATGAAACTTTGTAACCGGAAATAATTTCCGTACCTTTAAAATAAAATAATAATTTACGTATCTCTAAAATAAAATAAGGAATTACCTAATACGGAATTTAATTCCGTAATTATTTCCGCAAATGCCCTACCGATCCGTACGAGTAACGGGCTTCGTTTCAGCTCGTTTTAATGAAGCAAAAATGGGCCCAATGCTTTGAGTACTGCAGCCCAGCCCAGCCCATCCTTAACCTCTAATTAACCTAATTAACCAAACCTAATTCTACCGTAATCTAACCAGTAAGCTGTTACTTACCTTCATCCGCCGCACGCTCAACTGGGAGAAGAGACGCACGCCTCGCCTGGGAAGAAAGACGCCACGCTGCCGCCGGATCCTGGCCCTACAACCGCCCGCCGCTGCGACCACCAGGGCGCCACCAGGTGAGCCACCGACTAGGTCTATCTCTCCCGTCCCCCTTTCTGTTTCGAAGCATAGCACGGCCTAACCTTGGCGTCACGCAGCCGCTGCGAGGCACGCCAGTGAGCCTCCGTCGCCGCTGCTGCCAACCACCGTCCAACGCCGCCGAGCCTGCGCCGCTTCCCGTCGAGTCCGGTAAGTGTACTGGCCTTCCCTCCTTCCGTTTCTCCTCTGTCCGAGACTCACTGTTCCGCTTCTTCAGACAACGAGGACGCCACTGCTCCTCCTCGTCTTCCACCGGAACGCTAGCGCAGCCTCCTGCCGTCCGCCTCAGTGAACCGGTAAGACCTGGCCCTTCTTTCCGCCTTCCTTCTTTCGTATCGTGAATAGCCGTCTCACTGCAGCCCCTACGACCTACAGCAGCGCCGCGAACCAGCCGGACCTTCCGCCAGTGAACCGCCGCCTCCCTGTTGGTTCCGTACCCAGGACGTTGCCACCGCCGTGGACAGCCGACACCAGGAGGACGCCGTACTGCAGCCGGTAAGAGCCCCTTCGACCTCCTCTTGCTATCCTGCGTGTTTAAGTGTGGTTGAACCGGCATAAACTGTGGATGAACCTGCATAAAACCATGAACAAACATGAATAAAACCGAGTTATAATATATGTGTGTATGTGAATAGATTACGTATATACTAGAGAGTGTATAGGAATATACATTTTCGAGATGGGAAACATATAAGATTGAATTGGATACATATAATAAATCATAGATTGAAAGTAGTACGAGATGAAATACGGTAGGCTAGTAAGAGCGGTTGTGGGAACTTATATAGGAGAATGTATGCCGAGTGTATAAAATATACGTATATATATATATATTATATGAAATAAAAGTATACATATGAGTGTGAGTTAGTGAAAATAATAAGTATGTGGCTATATATATATATATATATATATATATATATATATATATATATATATATCTGTATAAATACCTAGGAGTGACGGATTTATAGAATTGGAAGGAAGTTAGTATGCACATAAGTATGTATATACATAGATATATATATAAGATTAGATAATACCGAGAATGAAGGAATGTGGTTCTAGATGACGAGTGGATGAGAATAATATTTTGACCTTTAGTAAACCGTTCTGGAGTAGTCAGATATTGAAAAGCGTTCTAAAAGAAATATTAGAAGTCAAGAAGTGACTCAGAGAATTATCGACACTAAGGGTAAAACGGTCTTTCACCGTATGAGAATCTTTCTTTCCGTGATTCCTTTGCATGAGGTTGGACATCGAGATGTGATTTTGTTACACATGCCTTAATTGACAGGCGCTTGAGTTACCACGAGTACGGACTATTTGAGGAGTGTTAGAGTGTTTTGACTCAGGTAAGTCCATGCGACTTACTTAGCCGGTTTCTGGATGTTAGTTGAATGATAATGGTGGTGTGTGCGATATGTGTTTATAATAACAACTTGTTAGGACGACCGTTGTTATTATGTGTTAAGGCCCAAGTGTATGTATAACGGGCCGTGACATCACTGCCCAGCTCTGCCAGGAGACTGGGAGGTTCTCTATACCCAGACCATACAGGTACACGGTGATATGCATCGGATCCACTCCTGATGGGTACACGGGGGCGGAGGCGAGGTTTGGGAATCCCTCGTGTCACAAAATAAGTATCATTAGAGTGAATGACTTAAATGAAGATAATAAAATGGATTGTTTGAAAGCATGATGAGTGTTTATTGTTTTATGTGTGTGTGTGCTATTATTATTCTGCTAATGTTTAGATAACTAGCTAATGGTTGTTTTGTTGTGGTTTCAGTTTTATAGCAGGTTAGAACAGCAGCTGAGTGATCCGGAAGTAGTGGTCAGTCGGGTCTCCGTACTCCTTAGCGTGGGGGTTGGGGGTTGTGTTTGTCTTTCCTTTCGTTTGGTTAAGACAGTTGTTCTTTTCTTTTGTTTAAGTACTTTAGGCTGCTAGACAGTGTTGCATTCATTACCCTAAAAATATTATTTTTATAATTTCAGTTTCTTTATTTGTGTCTTGTTGCAAGATCCTAGTAATGTTGTTGTCAAACTGAGGTCGGGACCCATTGTGAGGTCCTAACCAGTAATACTCCGAGTTCTGAGAATTCGGGGTGTTACACGTGACGATAATGGCTTAAGTAAGAATTTTGGTTCTATGAGATTCTCAAGTCCTTCTGAGGCAAGAGTAGCCTTACTTTCACTACAAGGTGAGTGAGTCAATCATGATTAACATCAATGTTAAAGAATGATACAAGAAGCACAAAAACACAATAAAATTAAACATTAATCATGTCAAAAATCATAATGGAACTACATTTTATAAATATACATAAATATTAATAGATTAGCTAATATAAAAAGTGTGGGAACGAAATTAAAAAAAATGATGTCAATAATTGATTAGTAGATATAAAAAGTGCATGAACGAAAGAAATAATGATGCACGGGACATGAACCAAAATTGAAGATGGAACAAAATGAAATGAATGAGATACGAACCAAAAAAATTGTTACCTATCTCAAAATTAAAGATGAATAAGATTTGATCTTGTATAAACAATAAGGCAACATTTTTTTGATTTTATGGTTAAGAATATATATAAATGTTGAAAATCAGTAGTATAAATGGAGCTTACTTGAGAAGAATCATCGTTTCTTTTTAATTCTCGGAATTGGAAATGAAAGTAAATGATGTGGCATAAATCTAAGTTGTGTAGATATTATCCATTTTAAGATTTACTATCAAACAAATTGGCACACACATACATAACTAAAGTAAGCGACACCAAAGCTCACGTGCGTTCTCGATTTTTCTCAAAATTTAATTTTTACTAAATCACTAACTAAGACTTCAAATCCTTTTTACGAAAGCTATTTTTAAAAATATTTTAGTCCAATTAATATTTAAAGTGATCTTCTAGGTTTTAGTTAAAAAAATTAGTTTTTACTAAATCACTAACTAAGCCTTACAATCCTTGTTAATAATGATTTTTTATCTTTATGACTATATGTCTTAATTCATATTTTATTGTATGAAAGATGCGAGAGCTGCATATATAATTGGTTTTACCCTATTTGTTGTTCCAATTGTTAATCGCAAGATGCGAGAGCTACATGATTTGATATCTTTAATATTCTATAAGATCCGGGAGTTGTGCAAAATCTTTTCTTCATAACAAGAAGTATATGATATTTTGATTGGATTATTATCAATTGATATTTGATATTTTTTTGTGGTAATTTAGATTCTTGAATATTTTATTATCTTTGGAATCATAACTTGATATATTCAATATCCTTGATATGGATCAAGTAGTGAAATTCCTTTATTTCTCTCTTATTGCTACGATTTATATTTGTTACCTTCCTCTAACTAATCGGTCGATTTACCATAGTTGGTTGGCCGGTCTGTTTGTGTTTTCTTTCTTTGTGGTTTTTATTAATTGCTTGTAATGTTCCATCTTCTGACCTAATCGGTTGATTCATCTCTTTTGGTTCAATTTGTATTATGTATGTTTATATTTGTTTTTACATTTATATCGAGAAAATTACCAAAATTTACCCGTTTATTAGGGTCATTTGCAACTAATCATCCATTAGTTAACTAATTGCCTAGAACCACCCTTAACAAGTGCTCCGTCATCAAACCACCACCCTCATCCCATTTCCTTACTATACTAAATGTGAGAGTTCCCCAAATGAATAGGGAAATTCCCACATTGCCCTTACCGTTTGTTATTTTTCTTTTCTTGCCCTTATTTTGATGACTCATCTTTCCTCACTTCACGTGTCTTCTTCTCAAAGTCCCGTTGTGGCTTCTTCTCGAAGCCCCATTGTATCTTCTTCACAAAGCCCCGTTGTGGCTTCTTCTCGAAGCCCTATTGTATCTTCTTCTCAAAGCCCCGTTGTGGCGTCTTCTCGAAGCCCCATTGTGATTTCTTGTGAAAACACCATTTTTTATATTCTGTCGGTTCCTATTTTTCATCTCCATCTCTATCAAACAATTTCTCTTCTTTTCTCTCCCCCAAATTTTCTGTAATACCCCGAAAATTTTATTCCGCATAATACCGGGTTAAACCGATTTCCGATCCCCTAACCTTTCTTCATTTTAAATAATGTAAAACAACATTAAACACTATCATTTTATGTGATCATAATTCACATAAAGTGATAAATATTGTACTTAACGTATATAGAATGATAGATTTGTAAACTGAATAATAATTTCCGTATGTTGAAAACCGAAGAATAATTCCGTACAATTTAACGACGCTTAATTTCAGCCATCTTTTAAATTGAGGAGCAGGCCCAACAGCTGGCCCAATTACCAGCCGGCCCTCTATAACCTAAACCCTAATCAACTCCCTTAATCACGTTTAACCCTAATCTAATAGCCTAACCTAATCAAAACCGTAAAGAAGATCGCATCTTGCCTGCTCTCTCGCTGCACTCGACGCCAACCTGATGCACGCCTCCAGTGGGAACCAAACACGGGTCGATCGACCGCTCATCCTGCCAACCACGCCTAGGGTAGAGATGTCGGACACTGCACTCGACGCCAACCTGCTGCACGCCTCCAGTGGGAACCAAATACGGGCCGATCGAACGCTCAGCCGCTGTAGAAGAGGGTCGGCCCTCCAGTAGACTCCGAATGGCGATTAAACGGGCTTATCACCTTCGACCGATCTTCCTTCTTTGGCATAGCCACTCCATCGTCTTCCTCTTCGAACTCTCAGTAACACCTTACCTTCTGCAGTGCCGGACATGGCTCGTTCCTTTACGAGACTGCAATCACGTTCGTCCTCCTCCTGCACAGCACCCGCTCTCCAGGCCGACGCAGGACACAGCAACCCTCCTCCTATGAGTCCCCTTGGCCTCGCTACTGAGTTCCTCCTCCACGCGCTCGACTGCACTGTCGTCTAGACTCCAAACGGCTGCACGTCTCATCGAAGTACTCGGCTCCTATCTGCTACGGATCTTAATTGGGGTAAGCAACCTGCCTAGTTCACGTCTCTCTCCCTATGCGTCTAACCTAACCAACGCTTCCCTAATCTGTTGCAGCCTTCCTGTGACGTACAACCCTTCTGTTGTTCCAACCGAGTCCTTCTTCGAGGAGAGTAACCGCAGGTCCTGCCTCCACGGTTGTAGGTGAGTGTTTACAACTTCCATCCTTGTACCATAGCACTGTGTAGAATGTTTGCAATTGGTTGCTGAGTAGGATAGAGCGTAGATAGGCGAGAAAACAAGAAGAGCTAAGGACGTGGAGGAAGAGAGATTTAATAGTAAATAAGTTAATAAGCAAGCAATTTTGGGCTCTGTAGGTTTCGAACTGAGGACCTCTAAGTATAAATAAGGGAGATATATGATGACAAGAGGAATCGAAGTTTAGACCTCTTGCACACCTTAAATTTCAGCCTTGGTCTGCTGACTTTAGGATCTAGTTTCGATACCTTAAATCGAGAATCCACCGTTGAATTTTTGATATGTTTTAGATAAAAATATGTAGTTTACGGTATTAAAATTTGGGAGAAAGTTAACGGTCGGATTAGATTTTATAAGATCCCAAAGTAGAGTACTTGGGCTGTTTTTTTTTACAGCAAGGGAAAATTGACTAAGTATAGAATCGTTGGATGTTGTCTCCAACTTTTGAGACTTGTGTAAGAGTTTTGGTTTGTAACACCCCGAATCCGCGGGACTCGGGATGGTACGGGTTGGGACCTCACAATGGGTCCCGACCCTTAGCCTGACAACAATTTCACCGGATCTTACAACAAGACACAAATAAAGGCAAAACCGAAATACATTTTATGCAAATGATATGATCCCCAGAAACAAATGAAAGACAACTTCAGCCGAGTTCTCAACTCCCGAAGACTCGAACATCAAATACATAACAATATACAAAAACAATACCCAAAAACGACCCAAACCAAACCCCTTCTAAAATGTACGGAACCCCGGCTGCCCACTCTTCCGGATCTCTCGACCGCATCCCTAACCTGCAAAGGCAATCTACAACAATCGGTATAAAACCGTTAGCTAATATTCGAGGCATTAGAATCAAGGTGAAAGGCACAAACACAAGTCAATCATCATAAACACTCAAAACACTCCAAAGCACACAAGTCCGGTTTATTATCTTATTATTATTAAGTCATATCCCGTTCTAATTCAACTTAGGTTGTGACACGAGAGTCACCGAAACTCGCCTCGGTCCCTACTTACCGGCATGGAATGGTACTGATGCATCCGACCGTCTACCAGCACGGGATAGTCGCCGAGAACCTCCTAGCTCTCGCGGGAGCCAGGCAAGTTGTCACCGCCCGTTATCATACACTTGGGCCAAAATAATATAATGGTCGGTAATCCTAATTCCGGTTTAGTTGTTATAAACAATAAACACACACCACCAAACACACATTAATGCTAATACAAGGAATACGAGCTAAGTAAGTCCGGAGACTTACCTTATCGCCACACTCAACTCACAACACTCTCGCTTCCCTTAGGAAGGAGTCCATAACCTGCTCACAGGAAGATAACTATATCAACAAATCGCTCAACTCAAAAAGTCTAAGACTTCTACAGAAATGATCTACGCGAGATCATTTGACTCACATTCTAGGACCGCATCCTAGAATCTCTCATGCTCACCTCTCATTCAACACAAGCTAGAAGTCCTTAAACTTCTATACCCTATGATCTCGCAGGATCATAACCCATATCACATACTAGGATAAAAAAACTCTTAATCCAAACAAACTCAACGGTAACAACACCATGTTAGGATATGCATATCCTAGCCCATAAACTCAACAACCATATACTCCAATTCTCAAACCTCAAAAGCCTCACAAAGTGACATCAACACCTCAAGTCATAAAACATTTCACAATCCTCAAACACTCACCTAAGGTCCATAACCACTACTTGGTATTCACTCTAAGTTATGTTATATCCAACCTATCATGATGCTAATACTAAACATAACTGAATCGAATAAGATCAAAATCTCGAGGGAGAGGGTACTCACGTGACGTCAAAAGACGGAAGTCGATCTATGGATGTCAATATGGATTTGTTGGCCTTTATCGGGGCGCTTCCGAACCTAACACCAAACTAAACAAATTTAGCTCATACGCTAAATTTGAACGGAATAAATAAAATATATAGGTTTACGGAAAGCTTGTTTTCCAAAAGCCAACGTTAAAATCCCGTGAAAACTCCATCCGGGGTACAATATGAAATTCTAAAGCACTTGGTCATAAACCGCAATTTAAAATTCTGGGTCAAATCTGTAATTTCTTCAAGAGAGGGTATCATAGTTAAATCTCAAAATCTGGGGCATAAATTATAAATGAAAGTCTGGGGGCATTTTTGCAATTAATCCCTAATTTAGGGAAGCCCGCTTGTATAACATGGAAGGGTTTCTTTGAACCCTTCAGCGCTTCTTCTGTTGGCGGCGGAAGAGGCAACACAGGTGCGACGGCGTTGCAAGGGAAGAAGCTGGCGGCGGAAAAGAGGACACAGGAGCGGAAGGCATGGCTCCGGCGGCTTCCTCCAGTGGCAGGCGAAGCGAGGTGACCACGCATTGGGCTCCTCCGTCATCGGCCTTTGATTTCCGGCGCGACAAAGGCTGCGAGGTAAGGGCGAGGTTGGTTATCCCGGTGACAGTGGTGGTGTAGGATGCTCCGGCAGGGAGAGGCGACGGTGGAGCAGAGACGAGCAAGGATTCGATCTCCGGCTGGGCTTCCTATGTGGCTTCGATGGTAATTAGGGCAAAGAGGGTTCTTTAATAGATAGCTCTCACGCAGGGATGGAGAAGGAGAGGGACTGACGGCGGCATAGGGGTCTGGCGAGCAAGAGCAGCGGGGCGGCGAGGTCTAGCGCCACCGGCTTCTCCGGCGCACGCTGACGGCCTCATTTCCCCGGCAGTTGTAGTGGCAGTTGAATCCTTCAGTCCAGCGATTTGCAGATGATTTCCGGTTGATGTTGCTGAGTGTGGACAAGAAAAGACGAAAAGCTTGCGAGGGAGGCCTGCGTGATGGTGAAGATGCTGGTGTCGACAGCTACATTTCCGGCGTCGCCTGGTGGGGAGCTGCCCTTGTCGGGATGGAGAGAAGAAAGAGACAGATGCATTGGCGAGCAGTGTTGAGGGAAGCAGATGGGGAGAGTCCAGTTGAGTGGTGGCTGCCAGGAGAGGTGAAACAACAGATGGGTGGGGAGAGGAGACTGGGTAGCGCAGAAGGGACGAGGAGTCGAGGGCATAAGCGAGGATCAGGTAGGTGGAGCTCAAGAGTCGGCCTAGATAGAACTGCAGGGTAGGGGCGGCAAACAGAACCCAGAAGGTCGATCTTCAGTTTGGGAAGAAAAATGAGGGAAAGAAAAAAAAAATAATAATAATAAATAAATAAATAAATAAAAGGAAAAGAGTAATAGAATAACTCGATCAAAAGCATTCGGAATGAGATTTTCGGATCGAAAATAATTATAATAATGCGTATCCAAAGTATAAATATACCCGGGGAATGATATATTACTTAATAAAAATTCCTTTTTTTAAAAAATATATATATATATATATATAAGCTAATAAAATATTGATAAAAGCCAACAACAAAAAAAAAATAAATAAATATCGCAAACGCGCCAAAAATTTGGGGCGTTACATCAGATTCCCCTAAAAGCAAGTTTCGTCCCGAAACTTGCCACACCACAAACTTCTCGGTCCTTAACGCCGAGGTATGAACTCTCACGCTAAGAAGGCTGAAACCTTCTACTCTATATACACAAACTACTCGAACTACCATCGCAAGATATATCAGGTCATACAACACACTCCCGCACACGACACAACTACACATATAATCACACATGCACATAACTCAACCAAGGGAAGAACTAGGTCTAACCCGTTGATTCTATCGAAGCTACTAGCTCAACGTAAAAATCACCCAAAGATACTATCTTCCGTCTTCCTATTAGCCTCATTGGTTCCTCGACTACCACTAGATCATCATGACTGACCACACGTCTCGAAGCATGCATGTACCCTCTTGATTGATACATATGAAACACCGGGTGAACACTCTCTACCCTTGGCGGCAACGTAACTTATAAGACACTTCTCCAACTTGCGCAAAGATCTCAAAAAG
This sequence comes from Fagopyrum homotropicum, assembly GCA_033239125.1. Taxonomy (NCBI): domain Eukaryota; kingdom Viridiplantae; phylum Streptophyta; class Magnoliopsida; order Caryophyllales; family Polygonaceae; genus Fagopyrum; species Fagopyrum homotropicum. The sequence goes on from BSWB01000001.1 coordinate 12,557,433, forward strand.
GTCAATATATCGGAACTCAACTTCCTTCTTGAGTCTTTCTCAATACATCATTTCCATTATGTTTCTCTTTGATTCCCCTAACAAAGAAGATCAAATCTTCCCATTCACACAGTTGACTTTGGTTCTTGTCAAACCAAACTTGATGTTATGTTCCCCCCTATTCTTCTTCCAAGCTCCCAGTCACGAAGGAAATACTTACTTCACACCGCTTCTACGAACGGGACATGTATGCTATTACTTATCTTGTGGATGGTAAGGGGTAGCGATCTTGTGAGTAACCCCATACTTTGCTAGAAGAGCTTCAAAGCGACGGGCTATGAAGTGAGAACCTCCATCACTAATGATCGTCCTTGGTGTCCCGAATCGCGGAAAAATGGTCTTGTTGAAGAACTTGACCACCACCATGGCATCATTTGTGGGAGAGGCAATCGCTTCGACCCATCTAGAGACATAATCTACCGCCAATAGTATGTATTGGTTTCCACAAGAAGAAGGGAATGGTCCCATGAAATCGACTCCCCAAACGTCGAAAATCTCCACCTCTTGGATGTTGTTGAGGGGCATCTCGTTCCTCCTAGAGATATTGCCTGTTCTTTGACAAGCATCGCAACAAGAAACAAAGGATTGCACATCTTTAAATAAAGTAGGCCAATAAAATCCAGATTGCAATACCTTTGCGCTAGTTTTGTTCGAACTAGCGTGTCCTCCACAAGGTAGTGAATGACAATGACGGATGACACTTTGCATCTCATCTTCCGGCACGCATCGCCGGATGATGCCATCCGGACCTCTCTTAAAGAGGAGAGGCTCGTTCCAATGGTATTCCCGGACGTCCTTGAAGAACTTCTTCCTTTGTGCGTATGATAGTCCGGGTGGTATCTCCTGGCAAACCAAATAGTTAACAAAATCAGCAAACCATGGTTCGTTACCTTTGGAGATTACCTTGATGCACTCCTCTATGATGTGTAGGTGTTCGTCCGGAAAGGAGTCATCAATGGGTAAATGATCGTCCTCTAAATGTGTTAGACGACTCAAATGATCCGCAACAGAATTTTCCGAGCCTTTCTTGTCGCGGATCTCAAGATCGAATTCTTGTAGGAGAAGAATCCATCTAATCAGCCTTGGCTTCGCATCCTTCTTTGCAAGGAGGTATCGGATCGCAGCATGATCCGTGTAGACAATCACCTTTGCACCTACAAGATAAGAGCGAAACTTGTCAATAGCATAGACAATGGCTAGAAACTCTTTTTCCGTAGTAGCGTAGTTGAGCTGGGCTTCGTCTAGCGTCTTGCTAGCGTAGTATATGGCGTGGGTTCGTCCTTCCTTTCGTTGCCCAAGAACAGCTCCAATGGCTACGTCACTAGCATCACACATAATCTCGAAGGGGAGAGTCCAATCCGGAGGTTGGATAATGGGTGCTGAAATTAGAGCTTGCCGAATAGTGTTGAACGCATCTAGACATTCCTGTGAAAACTCAAAAACCGCATCCTTCATCAATAGATTAGTGAGAGGTTTTGATATCTTAGAAAAGTCTTGAATGAAACGTCTATAAAATCCAGCATGTCCTAGGAAACTTCTTATTCCCTTCACCGAAATTGGGGGAGGAAGTTTCTCTATGGTCTCTATCTTAGCTTTGTCTACCTCTATCCCTCTACTAGAGACTAAGTGACCTAAAACGATTCCTTCCTTAACCATGAATTGACATTTCTCCCAATTAAGAACTAGGTTAGTGTCTTCACATCTTTGCAAAACAAGAGAAAGGTTAGAAAGACAATCGTCAAAAGAGGAACCGTAAACGGAGAAGTCGTCCATGAAGACTTCCATGATTTCCTCTACATACTCGGAGAATATGGCCATCATGCACCGTTGAAAGGTGGCTGGGGCGTTGCAAAGCCCGAACGGCATTCTCCTATAGGCGAACGTACCCCAAGGGCACGTGAATGTGGTCTTCTCTTGATCATCCGGATGTATCGGGATCTGAAAGAAACCACTATAACCGTCAAGGTAGCAAAAGTATGAATGTTGTGCTAACCTTTCAAGCATTTGATCGATGAATGGCAATGGAAAGTGATCCTTCCGCGTTGCATTGTTGAGCTTGCGGTAGTCTATGCACATTCGCCATCCAGTCACGGTTCGGGTAGGAATGAGTTCGTTGTTCTTATTGGTGATGACCGTCATTCCTCCCTTCTTTGGAACTACTTGAACCGGGCTCACCCACTTGCTATCGGAGATAGGATAGATGATACCTGCATCAAGAAGTTTAAGAATTTCCTTCTTGACAACCTCCTTCATGGTCGGATTCAACCGCCGTTAAGGTTGTCTTGAAGTTCTAAAGTCCTCCTCCATTAGTATTTTGTGCATGCATAGGGAAGGTTTAATTCCTACTAAGTCCTCAATAGTGTACCCTATGGCTTTTCTATGTTTCCTAAGGACAATCATGAGCTGTTCATGTTCATCTATGCTTAATTCGGAACTAACGATAACCGGGAAGGTAGAATTAGATCCAAGAAAAGCGTACCTTAGATGAGTAGGAAGTGGTTTAAGTTCCATTGCTTTCGGAACTTCTAATGGTCCTTGAGGAGCTTCCGATGTTTCCTTAGAAGTTTCTAAGGATGTTGCATGGTTTGGAGAAGAATTGGAAGAAGTTGAAGAAGTGTGCCGATCGCTCTTTTCCACGGTCAAAATCACGGTCTCCCCTGGTGTTCCACGGCCGTGGAGTGCTCTGGAATGGAGGTCGATTTTGGTCGTGGAATCCACGGTCGTGGAATACAGAGTATGACCGTGGATTCGAGTGTCTTCAGCCTCATCGTGGAGTTTCTCAAACTCCACTTCATACATCTCTTCTTGTGCTTCTAAGGCTTCAATTTCCTCTTTGCACTCTTCCTCTTCCCCTACATTGGTTAGACTCATAGTAATAACCTTTTGCAAAGGATCGTTAAAGAGAATCGCGCTTACCTCCTCCCTGGATAAACCTTCTTCGTCTTGGACATTGTAAATGTCCTCATCAAAGATTGGCTCCTTCACTAGAGTGGAAAGAACGAACTCTACTTTCTCTTCCCCAATGTCAAAGGCGAGCCTCCCATTCCTGCAATCGACCATGCAGCCGGAAGTTGCAAGAAACGGTCTTCCGAGTATGATCGGGACCGGACTATCTGCAGGAATGTCAAGCACGACAAAATCAATGGGAACAAAGAACTTGCCTAGCTTGACCGGGACGTCTTCTACAATACCGACGGGACGAGTAATAGATCGATCCGCCATGTATAACGTCATCTTTACCGGTTTAGGGTCGCCTAAACCGATCTTCCTACATAATGCAAGTGGTATGATGCTCACACTTGCTCCCAAATCACATAAAGCGTCATATGTGATCTCTCCCACTCCAATGGGAATGCAAAATGACCCCGGATCTTTCAGCTTTGGGGGCATTTTCTCCTTCATGGTCTTGATGAGATCCGAAGAATCCGAACTCATCTTGACCTCTCCAAAATCTTCTAGTTTCCTCTTGTTAGAGAGGAGCTCCTTCAAGAACTTACCATAAGCCGGCATACCTACAATAGCGTCAATGAAAGGTATATTAATATGCAGTTTGCTCATGAGTTCTATGAACTTACCGAATTGTTTATCTAGGCGCGCCCGCGCTCTAGATTGAGGGAACGGTAGGGGAGGTTTGAAAGCTGGAGGAGGAACATAGACGTCTTCCTTCTCCTTCCCCTTTTCTTTGCTCTTTTCTACGGGGACCTCAACAAACGTAGGCTGCGGATCGGTGGTAGTTACTCCGCTCCTAGTTGTAATCGCCATTACCCTTCCCTTAGGGTTGTCCTCCGTCTTTCCTGGAAGTTTCCCTTGATTTCTAGGAACTTCCTCCGCATGGTTGAACATTTGGTTTTCCAAAACCTTTTGAGCTTTGTCAACCTTAGAAATTTGATCATCAACCTTGATGATGCGGTTCTCCAACCCTTGAAGCTTTCCCAAGATCGTTTCCAACATGGGATCCGGCTTCTCCTTTCCCGTATCGTTTCCTCCATTTGATGATTGCCCCTGGCTTTTCAAAGGAGTAGAGGAAGAAGAGGGTGGAGTTAGTGAATTGGAATTGGAAGGATAGGAGTTACCGGAATTTTGTTGATTGGAGCGCCAATTGTTGTTATTCGAACCCCGATTGTTGTTCCAATTGTTGTTGTTCCGGTTGTTGTTGTTTCCATTCCAATTGTTGTTCCGGTTATTGTTCCGGTTATTGTTGTTGCGGTTGGTGTTATCACCGCCGTTGTTGTTGCCCAAATAGCCAACATCCTTCTCTTGTTGCTTTGGGAAGTTGGTCTTGATAGTCTCCTTCAACTCTTTGATCTCATTGTTGAGGGAGAAAATCTGATTTTGAGCTTCATGTGTGAGCTTTGCTCCTTGCTCCACACGATTTCCCTCCACCTTCCGGTGGGAATACTTCTCTATGACTCTTGCTTGCTTCTCAATGAAGTCCCAAGCGTCATCTTCTCTCATGTCCATGAACGTCCCACATGAGAGGGATTGAAGGTTGAATTGTGTTCCCGCATCCAGCCCTTTGTAGTAAATTTCCAGCAAGGCAAGTTTGGATATGCCATGATGAGGGCAATCCAAGAGCAAATCCTGAAACCTTTCCCAAGATTGAAACAAACTTTCGTTAGGTCTCATAGAAAAAGCATTAATCTTACCTCTAAGTTCCGCCGTTTTGGAGGGCGGAAAGAACTTGGTGAGAAACTCTGCGGAGAGGTCTTCCCACGTCTCTAGCTTTCCACTAGGAAGAGCTTGGTACCAAGATAGCGCTTTCCCTTTCAAAGAGAAAAAGAAAGGTTTGAGCTTATAGCTGTTGGTAGTGGCGCTCTTTGGCCTCATCGTCTCCATCATACACTCAAAGTTTTGCAAGTGTTGGTGTGGAGATTCGGTGCTTGTACCGCCAAACTGGCTTTGGCGAACAAGAGTGATAACTTGAGGGTTGAAGCTAAACCCTTGTACATCTTCAGCATCAAAGTTCACACCTAAACGGCGTGGTTGTTGTGTTGGATCCATCCGCTGGCCAAGAGTTCTTGGCTCATTATCCACACGTTCGACCCTCGCATTTCTAGGTGGAATGCGACGGTTAGTAGCTCCTTGTTGATTGAAAGGATTTATATTGATCGTGGGATCAATCTCTTCTAAAGGAGGCATGGAAGAATCACTATCATCGGTGGGTGAGTGGTTTCTTCTTCTAGACCTTGTCCTCCTTCTCGAGGACTTCTTGCCCACCTTGTCCTCAAGATCGCTCATCTTTATCTTCATTTGAACGATCATGTCTTGTAGACCATTAACTTGAGTTTGATGGCGATCCATCTCATCCTGGAGGAGAGTCTCATTCCATCGGAGCTGAGCTTCTTTCTCCGCCAACTTATTTTGAAGATCGTGCTCGTTTTCTTCGGCCATCTTCCTTTCCTTGCGCTTTTGCCTCAAGGTTTTCTCTAGCTCTTGATCAAGAGGTAAGAGATCTTCTGTATTCCTAGACCTGCGCATGCACTCAAAGAAAGATCAAATAACGAGAGCAAGCTCCCAAGCTTGACAACCGGCTACCGGATTCGGACGAAGCCAAATCCCCGGCAACGGCGCCAAAAACTTGTTCGCCCCTAGAGGTGTATGCAAATAAGCTTTAAATTTATAAAACTGAAATCAAGCAAGCGAACCCGCAGTGTACGGATCGATATAGTTAAGCAAGAATTCCAGAGTATCGAACACAGGGATTTGGGTGGAACGAACTCGATTGCAGGTTATCAAGCGGTGAATATGAGAGTTTTGCAGATATTGGGAAAACAACAATCCTAAAGATCCAGGTATCCAGCTGTGGCGATCGATTCAAGATATACTAATGATATAAAGACAGAGTTGAGATATGCAAAGGTATACTAATGTAAGGTAATCGTACGGTTGAGGTTCCAAAAACCTTATGTAACTCACCTAAAAGACTCCTCCTATACAGGTTGATGAGGCTCAATATAGAAAGATTCTAAAGACAAGGATTAGCATCAAATACCCAAACCTATAATCTAAAGATCAAGACTAACCTATCCGATTGAGGTTGTTGAGGCTCACAATCGAGGTAGAGGTTGTTGAGGCTTCACTACCACCTAGAAAAGACAAGTCTAAACTAAGCTAAAGCAAATCTTTAACTTTGGATCAAGGTAAAAGCAGGCTCGTAAACTTTAGGGAAATTACGGTTAGTTCTTAAGAATCACGGCCGTGGAACTCAAGAACAGGCCGTAATTTAGGGTTTTCGGCGACAATTCTCTAACTCTCAGGGCCTAATCTGTTTGCGATCGATCTATCATCATCTAAGCCACAACTATCAACCCTTCACCTTAGAATTGTTAAGGGTTTTTAGCCAATAACAGTCATATTGATATTAATTCAAGATTTAAAAGGTAAAAGATGGGAACTTTCAAGAACTATCAATAATCTTCAATTGAATCTTAGAATCACAATCAAGAGCAAGTGTTTGTCAACAGATTCAAAACGGAATGAGCAATCAAAATCTTAGGAAAGAAAAGAAACGGGATGTCAATCCGATCCTAAATCAAACCTAAGCAAGAAGAGGAATCTTCTTGCAAAATCCTCCAAGAACTTCGATCTTCCACACGAAGATCACAAACAACAACTCTCCAATACGAACTTTGGAACTTCAATGAGATCTTCAAAATCACCTCCAAGAATGAAGGTTTTTGTGTGTTGCTAAGCTTGCGTTTTTACCGCTAAACTTAGGGTTGAAAGGTCGTAAGCGACGTTCACGAGGTTAGGCGAGGTGACGGAATCTTGCTTCATCCGTCCTTTTTATAATGCAGGGCCAAAAGTCGGCCCGGCCCAATCTTCAAGAGATCATGGCTTCGAAACGTGGCGAAAGGATTCGCCAAGATCACGGTCGTGGAAGTTTCCACGACCGTAATTTTGAGGCGTGGAAATAAACACGGATATCTTCCACGGCCGTAATATCCCCTGGAATGAACATCGAATTCTGACTCACAATCCACGGCCGTAATTTAGGGTAAAACCGTGATTCTTGCCTTCATTCGTGCATTCCTCAATCTAATACTCCATTTTGCTTCCAACGAGTGTCCTCGATCTATGGACACATCAACTCAACTCTCCTTTGCTCGATTCCGTTCGGAAATAGCTCCAAATCACCTATAATCAACATAGAACTCGTGTAGACATCTATATCGACAATATAGGCAATACTAGCTCATATATGCATAAAGCTCAATCAAAGACTATCAATATGAATCAATTACGACTAGAAAACGTGCCTAAAATATCACAATATTTCATGCTAACAAATAACCCCATACTTAACACTTGCTTGTCCCTAAGCAAGGTCTTTCAAAAAGCTTTAAAACAAGAGTTAGGATGAAATATGTGTACCTTCTTTTGGATGAATGTGACTTCTAAAGAATAGATCATTCTCAACCTTTGCTTCAATCGTTTTCAAACTTTCACACACTTAATTAGAGAGTAAGAGGCAAAGAAAAATCATGAATCAATTTAGCTTCCAAACAAGCATTATAACCTTCAAACATTATCAAAATCAATCATAAGAATTTCAATTTAGATCACCAAGCCATATAACATTCTTTTGATCATAAGGACTTTCAAAGAAAAGGTCTAGAGCATGGAAGGGTAGGGAAAACTTTAAGGGAAAGTGGTGCATAAATCCGGGAAAGTGGACAACTACCTTCTTCTTCTTTTGCGGTTTCCGCAACACTTCACTTAGAGCTTCGCTCTTTTCTTTTCATTTTTCGACTTTACTTTTGGAGTTATGGATAGAGGTGCACAAAAACCGAAGCCTAGGAGATTGGCGTTTCTCATTTTTGCGAGATGCCTCAAACCCTTAGCGCACATACCATAATCCGCTAGGAATATCGCTCAATTCGACTTTGGCAAGACACAAACACCCGGCTATGTGAATGGTGCCGAGTTACTCATCGTCATGATTGACTTCCCCAAACCTATAGTTTCTTTCTATTCAATTGATTGCAAATATATGCTCTCATGGCCCTCCCACATCAAACATGCCTTTTTCTCTTTCACTTTCCAAGTTCCCGGATAGGTAAGGGAGGCTAATATTTCAATGAGGAGTTAGATGATCAAAGAAAGAAGAAAGAGAATATCGAATTGCCTTAATCATTTCAACAAGAAGTATAGGAGCTTATAATGTGATTTCAACTTCAATTTCTTATATGATTTAGGTAACATTCTCACATTATACAACTTGCAAAAGAGGTAAAATTCATTCATTCAAATCCTTTTTGATTCACAATCCTTTTAAGCATGCAATTGTCATCAAACTCGATTCACAAGTAGTGATTATCATGGAAATCATCTCAATTCATTAGAAGCTCAAATTTTCAAAATTTTTCAATTTTTATGGTTTTTTAAAGTTCTTTTTCATGCAATGCAAGAATGAAACGTGTAACATACAATGAACATGCAATGATAGTCTCGGAATAGAAGCAACATATAGAGTAGAGTTATTACAAACATTTAGTACATCCCACCCCATACTTAGGACGAACATTGTCCCTAATGTTCACAAGAAAGAACAAAAAGAAAGAAAAGAAAAAGAGAACTCACATATGGTGGCGGGAATGTCTAAAAACGAGCTGTCCGGTCATCTATCACTGCGGTGCCGGTGGAGGTGGGAACGGGGAGAAACTCGGATCATAGTACCGCCCAAACTGCTGGCGGTAGACGTCCCTCATCATGTGGTCAAGGTCGTCGAAACGTCTGTCTCTATCATCCGCCCGGATCTCTAGTGCTCCGACTCTCTCTGAAAGTCCGGTAGCCCAATCCGGCATCCTCTCATACCATCCAGGGGGGTGATCGTACCATCCGGGAGCATCGGCTGGTGCTGATGGTGGTGGTGGTGGTGCTGCTGACTGCGTAGTGGACCAAGGAGGGGGTGTCTCGTACCAGGTGGGAGGTGTAGTCATCCACGTGGGTCTCTCGCTCACGCTAGCGCGGCGAGATGACGAGCCTGAGGCTCTAGCTGGGCGTGGAGAGCGCCTAGGTACATCCTGGGTCGCATCCGGCTGATCCGGAAACGAGCCGAACTCCTGCTCTGCTCCTCCACCACTCTCGTACTGCTCTCCCATGTCCTCCTCATCATCAGCCGGTGGTGGGACGTAAGGGGGAGCTACAAGCCTGTTCGCGTGCATCGCAGCGAACGTCTCCTTCCAGTTGTGGCGTCCCGCCACAATGGAATACTCCGGCAGCCACTCAATACCCCTGCCCGTCCTACTCTCCCAAGGCATGCCCGCATAAGGCGGACCTCTATGTGTGGGGAAGATGAGTCCCCTAACCATGAACGCGTGTAATCCTAGAGGTACGGCGGGTATGCGGGTGCAGGCTGAGAAGTCAACACCAAACGTCCGAGCTATGTGGGTCACTATCCCACCATATCCAATGTTCCCTCTCGATTTGTTCTTAAGCTTGCTCATCGTCGCCGCCAAAAGGGTAGCACAATCTGCGCGGCATCCATGAAGCATAGCGTAGAGAAGGAATAACTCATCCGTCTTAATCTTTTGGGGCGTCTCCGTCCTAGGAAAGAGACACTCCGAAAGAACTCGGTGAGCTATCTTCAAGGCCAAATGGTACATCAATTTGGCCTTGGTATCAGCTGGATGCCAACGGTCCTCGTCGGCATAGATCATCGCCACATCCTCCCAAAAATCCTTAGCGGAAACGTTCCTAGGGAGGCGACCGTTGTAGGTCTCATGGAACCCAAAGATGGTCCCGAACTCAACAATGCTAAGGTGGTAGTCTCTATTCATGAGACGGAAGGAGACGGTCCTATCAACATGGCTGTGCTCGAAAGATGTCACAACCTCTCGGGTGATCTCCTCATAAGCGTCTTCACGAATGTTCGTGAAGACGGTCAAACCGGCTCTATCCAAGAGCCATGTGAGGTCATCTACTATGTTGAGAGGATGTAGATCCTCCAACAACAGATATCTAGGACCTATCACTGTCCTCTTCTCTATTCTCTCAAACGCAGCTATGTGGTTCTCGTGTATGATCGGGATGCTAGGAGGAGGGGGTGAAGATGGAGGTGAAGGTGAGGATGGTGGTGAGGGGGATGAGGGTGGTGGTGCCCTAGATGTGGAAGGGTTGCCCTTTCTCTTCTTATTCTGTTCCCCTTTCTTTTCCTTAATCCTTCCCGAAACTCTCCTCACAAAGTCCATTCTGTTGAAAATTACGGTCTGTTCTTCGTAAACCACGGCCGTGGAATCTGGGTAGACCGTGATTCGACACAGAAATTCTCAATTCTCAGCAATTCAGCAATCAAACTCCACAACAAGCAGTCCTAATCTAATTTCTTCCGATTTCAATCAGTTCTTCCTAAAAATCTCTAACAAAAACGAACAAAAACGACTAGAATCAAGAAGAGAGCAAAAACCTATTTTTCGGATTGAAAAATCCGAAATGCGGGTTTGTTGATCGTTTTCCACTCGATTTGTTGCTTGGATCCTGTTCTTGGTTGGATTTACTTCAGTTTAGGAAGAAGAATCGTTAAAAACGATTAAAGAACGAAGATTTGGGAGAATCTGCGGGTTTTCGGTATTTAGGGCGTGGAAATTGGGGGTTTTGTGGTGTTTTTGTGGTGAAGTGTGGCTTTTATACTTGCAGGCAAAATTTCAAAAATCACGGTCTGTCGGGGTGTTCCACGGCCGTGGAAATGTACGGACCCGTAATTTTTGTGGTTTTTCACAGGTCTTTGAGAATTACGGCCACTGTAGCAATGACGACCGTAATTTAGACCGTGGAACTCTCTGTAAAGCTTCAAAGTCCAAATTTCGTCACTTCTCTTCGACATTATCCCCCTTTTCTTCTTTTCCATCGATCCTACAACCAAAAACACGAACATACCGGGAGAAATCGAGGCAAAAATAAAGCAAAAATTTCTATTCTAAGCTAAACTATGAATCGAAAGCAAAAACGAAAATGCAATACCTTGGGTTGCCTCCCAAGAAGCGCTTTGTTTAAGGTCCGTAGCTAGACCATTCTCGCACTTATTCGAGTGCGGTAGGTGCAAACTCCTCAGCTTGGAGTTCCGGTGAGTACTTTTTGAGTCGTTGACCGTTCACCTTAAAACTTCCGCTAGCTTCACCCCATACTTCAACTGCACCATGGGGGAAAATACGCTTAATTAGAAAAGGTCCAGTCCAACGAGATTTTAACTTACCTGGAAAGAGGCGAAGTCTCGAATTGAAGAGGAGAACTTGATCTCCTTCTTGGAAATCCTTTGGGATGATATGCTTATCATGCCAACGCTTTGCTCTTTCCTTGTAGATCTTAGCGTTTTCATAGGCGTTCAAACGGAGTTCATCCAGCTCGTTGATGTCTAGGAGACGCTTCTCTCCCGCTTCCTTCATGCCGAAATTCAGCCATTTGATAGCCCAAAACGCTTTGTGCTCTAGCTCTACCGGCAAATGACAAGACTTCCCATACACGAGGTTGTATGGTGTGGTTCCTATGGGAGTCTTGTATGCAGTCCGGTATGCCCACAATGCATCATCTAGCTTCAAGGACCAATCCTTCCTAGTCCTTGAAACCGTCTTCTCTAGAATTCCCTTGATCTCCCTATTTGAGATCTCGACTTGTCCACTCGTTTGTGGATGGTAAGGGGTAGCGATCTTGTGAGTAACCCCATACTTTGCTAGAAGAGCTTCAAAGCGACGGGCTATGAAGTGAGAACCTCCATCACTAATGATCGTCCTTGGTGTCCCGAATCGCGGAAAAATGGTCTTGTTGAAGAACTTGACCACCACCATGGCATCATTTGTGGGAGAGGCAATCGCTTCGACCCATCTAGAGACATAATCTACCGCCAATAGTATGTATTGGTTTCCACAAGAAGAAGGGAATGGTCCCATGAAATCGACTCCCCAAACGTCGAAAATCTCCACCTCTTGGATGTTGTTGAGGGGCATCTCGTTCCTCCTAGAGATATTGCCTGTTCTTTGACAAGCATCGCAACAAGAAACAAAGGATTGCACATCTTTAAATAAAGTAGGCCAATAAAATCCAGATTGCAATACCTTTGCGCTAGTTTTGTTCGAACTAGCGTGTCCTCCACAAGGTAGTGAATGACAATGACGGATGACACTTTGCATCTCATCTTCCGGCACGCATCGCCGGATGATGCCATCCGGACCTCTCTTAAAGAGGAGAGGCTCGTTCCAATGGTATTCCCGGACGTCCTTGAAGAACTTCTTCCTTTGTGCGTATGATAGTCCGGGTGGTATCTCCTGGCAAACCAAATAGTTAACAAAATCAGCAAACCATGGTTCGTTACCTTTGGAGATTACCTTGATGCACTCCTCTATGATGTGTAGGTGTTCGTCCGGAAAGGAGTCATCAATGGGTAAATGATCGTCCTCTAAATGTGTTAGACGACTCAAATGATCCGCAACAGAATTTTCCGAGCCTTTCTTGTCGCGGATCTCAAGATCGAATTCTTGTAGGAGAAGAATCCATCTAATCAGCCTTGGCTTCGCATCCTTCTTTGCAAGGAGGTATCGGATCGCAGCATGATCCGTGTAGACAATCACCTTTGCACCTACAAGATAAGAGCGAAACTTGTCAATAGCATAGACAATGGCTAGAAACTCTTTTTCCGTAGTAGCGTAGTTGAGCTGGGCTTCGTCTAGCGTCTTGCTAGCGTAGTATATGGCGTGGGTTCGTCCTTCCTTTCGTTGCCCAAGAACAGCTCCAATGGCTACGTCACTAGCATCACACATAATCTCGAAGGGGAGAGTCCAATCCGGAGGTTGGATAATGGGTGCTGAAATTAGAGCTTGCCGAATAGTGTTGAACGCATCTAGACATTCCTGTGAAAACTCAAAAACCGCATCCTTCATCAATAGATTAGTGAGAGGTTTTGATATCTTAGAAAAGTCTTGAATGAAACGTCTATAAAATCCAGCATGTCCTAGGAAACTTCTTATTCCCTTCACCGAAATTGGGGGAGGAAGTTTCTCTATGGTCTCTATCTTAGCTTTGTCTACCTCTATCCCTCTACTAGAGACTAAGTGACCTAAAACGATTCCTTCCTTAACCATGAATTGACATTTCTCCCAATTAAGAACTAGGTTAGTGTCTTCACATCTTTGCAAAACAAGAGAAAGGTTAGAAAGACAATCGTCAAAAGAGGAACCGTAAACGGAGAAGTCGTCCATGAAGACTTCCATGATTTCCTCTACATACTCGGAGAATATGGCCATCATGCACCGTTGAAAGGTGGCTGGGGCGTTGCAAAGCCCGAACGGCATTCTCCTATAGGCGAACGTACCCCAAAGGCACGTGAATGTGGTCTTCTCTTGATCATCCGGATGTATCGGGATCTGAAAGAAACCACTATAACCGTCAAGGTAGCAAAAGTATGAATGTTGTGCTAACCTTTCAAGCATTTGATCGATGAATGGCAATGGAAAGTGATCCTTCCGCGTTGCATTGTTGAGCTTGCGGTAGTCTATGCACATTCGCCATCCAGTCACGGTTCGGGTAGGAATGAGTTCGTTGTTCTTATTGGTGATGACCGTCATTCCTCCCTTCTTTGGAACTACTTGAACCGGGCTCACCCACTTGCTATCGGAGATAGGATAGATGATACCTGCATCAAGAAGTTTAAGAATTTCCTTCTTGACAACCTCCTTCATGGTCGGATTCAACCGCCGTTAAGGTTGTCTTGAAGTTCTAAAGTCCTCCTCCATTAGTATTTTGTGCATGCATAGGGAAGGTTTAATTCCTACTAAGTCCTCAATAGTGTACCCTATGGCTTTTCTATGTTTCCTAAGGACAATCATGAGCTGTTCATGTTCATCTATGCTTAATTCGGAACTAACGATAACCGGGAAGGTAGAATTAGATCCAAGAAAAGCGTACCTTAGATGAGTAGGAAGTGGTTTAAGTTCCATTGCTTTCGGAACTTCTAATGGTCCTTGAGGAGCTTCCGATGTTTCCTTAGAAGTTTCTAAGGATGTTGCATGGTTTGGAGAAGAATTGGAAGAAGTTGAAGAAGTGTGCCGATCGCTCTTTTCCACGGTCAAAATCACGGTCTCCCCTGGTGTTCCACGGCCGTGGAGTGCTCTGGAATGGAGGTCGATTTTGGTCGTGGAATCCACGGTCGTGGAATACAGAGTATGACCGTGGATTCGAGTGTCTTCAGCCTCATCGTGGAGTTTCTCAAACTCCACTTCATACATCTCTTCTTGTGCTTCTAAGGCTTCAATTTCCTCTTTGCACTCTTCCTCTTCCCCTACATTGGTTAGACTCATAGTAATAACCTTTTGCAAAGGATCGTTAAAGAGAATCGCGCTTACCTCCTCCCTGGATAAACCTTCTTCGTCTTGGACATTGTAAATGTCCTCATCAAAGATTGGCTCCTTCACTAGAGTGGAAAGAACGAACTCTACTTTCTCTTCCCCAATGTCAAAGGCGAGCCTCCCATTCCTGCAATCGACCATGCAGCCGGAAGTTGCAAGAAACGGTCTTCCGAGTATGATCGGGACCGGACTATCTGCAGGAATGTCAAGCACGACAAAATCAATGGGAACAAAGAACTTGCCTAGCTTGACCGGGACGTCTTCTACAATACCGACGGGACGAGTAATAGATCGATCCGCCATGTATAACGTCATCTTTACCGGTTTAGGGTCGCCTAAACCGATCTTCCTACATAATGCAAGTGGTATGATGCTCACACTTGCTCCCAAATCACATAAAGCGTCATATGTGATCTCTCCCACTCCAATGGGAATGCAAAATGACCCCGGATCTTTCAGCTTTGGGGGCATTTTCTCCTTCATGGTCTTGATGAGATCCGAAGAATCCGAACTCATCTTGACCTCTCCAAAATCTTCTAGTTTCCTCTTGTTAGAGAGGAGCTCCTTCAAGAACTTACCATAAGCCGGCATACCTACAATAGCGTCAATGAAAGGTATATTAATATGCAGTTTGCTCATGAGTTCTATGAACTTACCGAATTGTTTATCTAGGCGCGCCCGCGCTCTAGATTGAGGGAACGGTAGGGGAGGTTTGAAAGCTGGAGGAGGAACATAGACGTCTTCCTTCTCCTTCCCCTTTTCTTTGCTCTTTTCTACGGGGACCTCAACAAACGTAGGCTGCGGATCGGTGGTAGTTACTCCGCTCCTAGTTGTAATCGCCATTACCCTTCCCTTAGGGTTGTCCTCCGTCTTTCCTGGAAGTTTCCCTTGATTTCTAGGAACTTCCTCCGCATGGTTGAACATTTGGTTTTCCAAAACCTTTTGAGCTTTGTCAACCTTAGAAATTTGATCATCAACCTTGATGATGCGGTTCTCCAACCCTTGAAGCTTTCCCAAGATCGTTTCCAACATGGGATCCGGCTTCTCCTTTCCCGTATCGTTTCCTCCATTTGATGATTGCCCCTGGCTTTTCAAAGGAGTAGAGGAAGAAGAGGGTGGAGTTAGTGAATTGGAATTGGAAGGATAGGAGTTACCGGAATTTTGTTGATTGGAGCGCCAATTGTTGTTATTCGAACCCCGATTGTTGTTCCAATTGTTGTTGTTCCGGTTGTTGTTGTTTCCATTCCAATTGTTGTTCCGGTTATTGTTCCGGTTATTGTTGTTGCGGTTGGTGTTATCACCGCCGTTGTTGTTGCCCAAATAGCCAACATCCTTCTCTTGTTGCTTTGGGAAGTTGGTCTTGATAGTCTCCTTCAACTCTTTGATCTCATTGTTGAGGGAGAAAATCTGATTTTGAGCTTCATGTGTGAGCTTTGCTCCTTGCTCCACACGATTTCCCTCCACCTTCCGGTGGGAATACTTCTCTATGACTCTTGCTTGCTTCTCAATGAAGTCCCAAGCGTCATCTTCTCTCATGTCCATGAACGTCCCACATGAGAGGGATTGAAGGTTGAATTGTGTTCCCGCATCCAGCCCTTTGTAGTAAATTTCCAGCAAGGCAAGTTTGGATATGCCATGATGAGGGCAATCCAAGAGCAAATCCTGAAACCTTTCCCAAGATTGAAACAAACTTTCGTTAGGTCTCATAGAAAAAGCATTAATCTTACCTCTAAGTTCCGCCGTTTTGGAGGGCGGAAAGAACTTGGTGAGAAACTCTGCGGAGAGGTCTTCCCACGTCTCTAGCTTTCCACTAGGAAGAGCTTGGTACCAAGATAGCGCTTTCCCTTTCAAAGAGAAAAAGAAAGGTTTGAGCTTATAGCTGTTGGTAGTGGCGCTCTTTGGCCTCATCGTCTCCATCATACACTCAAAGTTTTGCAAGTGTTGGTGTGGAGATTCGGTGCTTGTACCGCCAAACTGGCTTTGGCGAACAAGAGTGATAACTTGAGGGTTGAAGCTAAACCCTTGTACATCTTCAGCATCAAAGTTCACACCTAAACGGCGTGGTTGTTGTGTTGGATCCATCCGCTGGCCAAGAGTTCTTGGCTCATTATCCACACGTTCGACCCTCGCATTTCTAGGTGGAATGCGACGGTTAGTAGCTCCTTGTTGATTGAAAGGATTTATATTGATCGTGGGATCAATCTCTTCTAAAGGAGGCATGGAAGAATCACTATCATCGGTGGGTGAGTGGTTTCTTCTTCTAGACCTTGTCCTCCTTCTCGAGGACTTCTTGCCCACCTTGTCCTCAAGATCGCTCATCTTTATCTTCATTTGAACGATCATGTCTTGTAGACCATTAACTTGAGTTTGATGGCGATCCATCTCATCCTGGAGGAGAGTCTCATTCCATCGGAGCTGAGCTTCTTTCTCCGCCAACTTATTTTGAAGATCGTGCTCGTTTTCTTCGGCCATCTTCCTTTCCTTGCGCTTTTGCCTCAAGGTTTTCTCTAGCTCTTGATCAAGAGGTAAGAGATCTTCTGTATTCCTAGACCTGCGCATGCACTCAAAGAAAGATCAAATAACGAGAGCAAGCTCCCAAGCTTGACAACCGGCTACCGGATTCGGACGAAGCCAAATCCCCGGCAACGGCGCCAAAAACTTGTTCGCCCCTAGAGGTGTATGCAAATAAGCTTTAAATTTATAAAACTGAAATCAAGCAAGCGAACCCGCAGTGTACGGATCGATATAGTTAAGCAAGAATTCCAGAGTATCGAACACAGGGATTTGGGTGGAACGAACTCGATTGCAGGTTATCAAGCGGTGAATATGAGAGTTTTGCAGATATTGGGAAAACAACAATCCTAAAGATCCAGGTATCCAGCTGTGGCGATCGATTCAAGATATACTAATGATATAAAGACAGAGTTGAGATATGCAAAGGTATACTAATGTAAGGTAATCGTACGGTTGAGGTTCCAAAAACCTTATGTAACTCACCTAAAAGACTCCTCCTATACAGGTTGATGAGGCTCAATATAGAAAGATTCTAAAGACAAGGATTAGCATCAAATACCCAAACCTATAATCTAAAGATCAAGACTAACCTATCCGATTGAGGTTGTTGAGGCTCACAATCGAGGTAGAGGTTGTTGAGGCTTCACTACCACCTAGAAAAGACAAGTCTAAACTAAGCTAAAGCAAATCTTTAACTTTGGATCAAGGTAAAAGCAGGCTCGTAAACTTTAGGGAAATTACGGTTAGTTCTTAAGAATCACGGCCGTGGAACTCAAGAACAGGCCGTAATTTAGGGTTTTCGGCGACAATTCTCTAACTCTCAGGGCCTAATCTGTTTGCGATCGATCTATCATCATCTAAGCCACAACTATCAACCCTTCACCTTAGAATTGTTAAGGGTTTTTAGCCAATAACAGTCATATTGATATTAATTCAAGATTTAAAAGGTAAAAGATGGGAACTTTCAAGAACTATCAATAATCTTCAATTGAATCTTAGAATCACAATCAAGAGCAAGTGTTTGTCAACAGATTCAAAACGGAATGAGCAATCAAAATCTTAGGAAAGAAAAGAAACGGGATGTCAATCCGATCCTAAATCAAACCTAAGCAAGAAGAGGAATCTTCTTGCAAAATCCTCCAAGAACTTCGATCTTCCACACGAAGATCACAAACAGCAACTCTCCAATACGAACTTTGGAACTTCAATGAGATCTTCAAAATCACCTCCAAGAATGAAGGTTTTTGTGTGTTGCTAAGCTTGCGTTTTTACCGCTAAACTTAGGGTTGAAAGGTCGTAAGCGACGTTCACGAGGTTAGGCGAGGTGACGGAATCTTGCTTCATCCGTCCTTTTTATAATGCAGGGCCAAAAGTCGGCCCGGCCCAATCTTCAAGAGATCATGGCTTCGAAACGTGGCGAAAGGATTCGCCAAGATCACGGTCGTGGAAGTTTCCACGACCGTAATTTTGAGGCGTGGAAATAAACACGGATATCTTCCACGGCCGTAATATCCCCTGGAATGAACATCGAATTCTGACTCACAATCCACGGCCGTAATTTAGGGTAAAACCGTGATTCTTGCCTTCATTCGTGCATTCCTCAATCTAATACTCCATTTTGCTTCCAACGAGTGTCCTCGATCTATGGACACATCAACTCAACTCTCCTTTGCTCGATTCCGTTCGGAAATAGCTCCAAATCACCTATAATCAACATAGAACTCGTGTAGACATCTATATCGACAATATAGGCAATACTAGCTCATATATGCATAAAGCTCAATCAAAGACTATCAATATGAATCAATTACGACTAGAAAACGTGCCTAAAATATCACAATATTTCATGCTAACATAATAACCTTTTAAGAACCCATACTTATGTGTTGCCATAAGCGCCTTAACTGTAGGGCATAACCACGTCTTATAACAAATCGATCTTATCTTCTTCGCTCTTCCGGTCATCCCAACATGTTGGGGGAGTTCTTCATATTCCACCTAAGCTTGCATCATTCCTTCGAGTAGGTATAGAACTACTTCATTTCCTTATTTAACATCAATCCGACCGCAGAGGTTCTAACTTCACCTTTCATATACTTCTCGTACATCTCATGTCGACATCAAACTTCAAGACTTTGGTCTTCTCTTACTCTGGTTGGTCACCTTATGCATCTCTTGGTATCCCATAAACAACTCAACAACCGTACCCAGTATGCCCTATGGAAAACGCTAGAACAAATTCTCCATCCAACACCACTTGAAATATCAAGCTCATTACATCTCCAGGTACTAACATCATAACTCTAAGCTTGCAGCGTTGCCCTAATCTAGATCCTTTCTTTCACGCCATAGCCACCATGTCTCTTCCGTGTGAGTCTAAAAACTTGACTCATCTCTTGCCCGCGGTAACATATCATCCATTTCATTACCACAATCATATCATGCATCCTATTTATGTATTTTCATTTATGTACATCAACTATAGAAAAGCCTCACTTCCTCCCGTTCCTCTATCCCCTTAACTCTTATCAAACCTTAACAGTTCTTATCCGTATCGTTTCCCCCTATGCCGATCCCATGACCTAAGAAAGTTGCACCAGTTCGTTACAATCCCTCTCCACATGGTACGTTACTATCACTTGCTGGAATCGATAATTTGCTGCATGATTAAGACACTTGCACTTCCCTTGATATACCTCTTTATTGTCGACATACAACCACCACAAATATTCCACGTCCTTGTTACCCTCTTCATGATCCCATAATCTTGTTTACTCATCCCCTCTACACTCATCAATAGACAACTCGCACCTGTGCGTTCTTAGTTGTCACCGCTTAACTTGTATTTGACCTTCTCCGAAGTCAGCGACTTACATTCTACTACATTTCTCATTTTACCATTTTCATGAAGGATACCCTCCTCGGGATACTTTACCTTAAACTTCGTTAGTTCTTTCCCCGTTCCATGCTTTCTTCCTCTTCCATAAGGTAACTATACTCTTCTAGGCCTCGCACACCGGATAACTCACCTTCATAAGCTTAACCACTCTTCCTTGATGTCTTTCAAGTGCACCTTCCCAAATATTATAGCCTTGGCTAACATCCACTAGCGTTCCTATTGGTTGGTATCTTAAGTCTTTCGATTAAAGCTCCTTGTTTCCTTTTACATCTTCTTAAACCATCATTGGTATGCACTTTCTTCTTCTTGATGTTGCTTTTCCTTCTCATAATAACGAAGACCGGCCAACTCAACGTGAATTCACACCATGCCCTTTTTCTCATAACTCTAGTAATGTTGACACTCCACTTATTGGTATCTCGTAAGCTTAACTTACAATATCTTAAATCTTTCGCAAATGGTCCGATCACTTTTCTCATCTTGACTCCAAGGCTTAGGAGCGTCTAAGGAAAGCTTCACTTCTCGTAATGGAACACCACCTTTAACCTTGTTATAATGTCCCCATCTCCTCCTCAATTTACATCTTTAGTTGTCCACGCGTCTTCTTGAAGAACTTAAGTTCGTTATCTCTATTGGTCTCGTTGTCGTTCAATCATGGCTTCTTTGGAACCACTTCCACACCTTAATGTTACTCCCTTTACTTGTATTGGTTCCATCTCAATTTCCCTTGAGTTGTCGCGAGTTTTTCTTTCACTTGTTCGTTCGCACGAAAAGCTCAACTTGATACTTGAGCGTACTCCTCCATGTATGAACGCTATCTCAAGTCAACCACGTCGTCTTAAAGGTAATAATATCTTTCCGTCGTCCTAACTATAAGCCATAATATATACTACTATATATAATAAGAATCCGTATATACGACTATATAAGTCCTATGTCCATATTACTACTAGTATAACACATCCAGAAAATACATTACAATAATACAAGTTTCAAAAGCTAATCAGATCCTATCATACCACATATATAAGCATATAACTATATAAGGCCATGCCACTACTATACATAACAAGTCCAAAGCATATATTATAGTCCACATATATAATATACATATAATCACATCAATCATGCAACTACAATCCACATACAATAATAGTCCTAAAACATCCTAAGTCCACGATACATATCTACATATATACATACATATACATATATATACTAAAAATCCAATAAACTATGCTGCCGAGATCCGCGGAAGGAGTGGTGGTCCGTACATTCTATCCCGACTCATGCATGTGATTTGAAAACAAAAACTCAGAACCCACGGGGTTCTGTTTATTCCTTATTCGGCCTTTATAAGATTGCGAGTGCCATTGTTGTCAACCTAGGGCTCTGATACCACTTTTGTAACACCCCGAATCCGCGGGACTCGGGATGGTACGGGTTGGGACCTCACAATGGGTCCCGACCCTTAGCCTGACAACAATTTCACCGGATCTTACAACAAGACACAAATAAAGGCAAAACCGAAATACATTTTATGCAAATGATATGATCCCCAGAAACAAATGAAAGACAACTTCAGCCGAGTTCTCAACTCCCGAAGCTCGAACATCAAATACATAACAATATACAAAAACAATACCCAAAAACGACCCAAACCAAACCCCTTCTAAAATGTACGGAACCCCGGCTGCCCACTCTTCCGGATCTCTCGACCGCATCCCTAACCTGCAAAGGCAATCTACAACAATCGGTATAAAACCGTTAGCTAATATTCGAGGCATTAGAATCAAGGTGAAAGGCACAAACACAAGTCAATCATCATAAACACTCAAAACACTCCAAAGCACACAAGTCCGGTTTATTATCTTATTATTATTAAGTCATATCCCGTTCTAATTCAACTTAGGTTGTGACACGAGAGTCACCGAAACTCGCCTCGGTCCCTACTTACCGGCATGGAATGGTACTGATGCATCCGACCGTCTACCAGCACGGGATAGTCGCCGAGAACCTCCTAGCTCTCGCGGGAGCCAGGCAAGTTGTCACCGCCCGTTATCATACACTTGGGCCAAAATAATATAATGGTCGGTAATCCTAATTCCGGTTTAGTTGTTATAAACAATAAACAATAAACACACACCACCAAACACACATTAATGCTAATACAAGGAATACGAGCTAAGTAAGTCCGGAGACTTACCTTATCGCCACACTCAACTCACAACACTCTCGCTTCCCTTGGGAAGGAGTCCATAACCTGCTCACAGGAAGATAACTATATCAACAAATCGCTCAACTCAAAAAGTCTAAGACTTCTACAGAAATGATCTACGCGAGATCATTTGACTCACATTCTAGGACCGCATCCTAGAATCTCTCATGCTCACCTCTCATTCAACACAAGCTAGAAGTCCTTAAACTTCTATACCCTATGATCTCGCAGGATCATAACCCATATCACATACTAGGATAAAAAAACTCTTAATCCAAACAAACTCAACGGTAACAACACCATGTTAGGATATGCATATCCTAGCCCATAAACTCAACAACCATATACTCCAATTCTCAAACCTCAAAAGCCTCACAAAGTGACATCAACACCTCAAGTCATAAAACATTTCACAATCCTCAAACACTCACCTAAGGTCCATAACCACTACTTGGTATTCACTCTAAGTTATGTTATATCCAACCTATCATGATGCTAATACTAAACATAACTGAATCGAATAAGATCAAAATCTCGAGGGAGAGGGTACTCACGTGACGTCAAAAGACGGAAGTCGATCTATGGATGTCAATATGGATTTGTTGGCCTTTATCGGGGCGCTTCCGAACCTAACACCAAACTAAACAAATTTAGCTCATACGCTAAATTTGAACGGAATAAATAAAATATATAGGTTTACGGAAAGCTTGTTTTCCAAAAGCCAACGTTAAAATCCCGTGAAAACTCCATCCGGGGTACAATATGAAATTCTAAAGCACTTGGTCATAAACCGCAATTTAAAATTCTGGGTCAAATCTGTAATTTCTTCAAGAGAGGGTATCATAGTTAAATCTCAAAATCTGGGGCATAAATTATAAATGAAAGTCTGGGGGCATTTTTGCAATTAATCCCTAATTTAGGGAAGCCCGCTTGTATAACATGGAAGGGTTTCTTTGAACCCTTCAGCGCTTCTTCTGTTGGCGGCGGAAGAGGCAACACAGGTGCGACGGCGTTGCAAGGGAAGAAGCTGGCGGCGGAAAAGAGGACACAGGAGCGGAAGGCATGGCTCCGGCGGCTTCCTCCAGTGGCAGGCGAAGCGAGGTGACCACGCATTGGGCTCCTCCGTCATCGGCCTTTGATTTCCGGCGCGACAAAGGCTGCGAGGTAAGGGCGAGGTTGGTTATCCCGGTGACAGTGGTGGTGTAGGATGCTCCGGCAGGGAGAGGCGACGGTGGAGCAGGGACGAGCAAGGATTCGATCTCCGGCTGGGCTTCCTATGTGGCTTCGATGGTAATTAGGGCAAAGAGGGTTCTTTAATAGATAGCTCTCACGCAGGGATGGAGAAGGAGAGGGACTGACGGCGGCATAGGGGTCTGGCGAGCAAGAGCAGCGGGGCGGCGAGGTCTAGCGCCACCGGCTTCTCCGGCGCAGGCTGACGGCCTCATTTCCCCGGCGGTTGTAGTGGTAGTTGAATCCTTCAGTCCAGCGATTTGCAGATGATTTCCGGTTAATGTTGCTGAGTGTGGACAAGAAAAGACGAAAAGCTTGCGAGGGAGGCCTGCGTGATGGTGAAGATGCTGGTGTCGACAACTACATTTCCGGCGTCGCCTGGTGGGGAGCTGCCCTTGTCGGGATGGAGAGAAGAAAGAGACAGATGCATTGGCGAGCAGTGTTGAGGGAAGCAGATGGGGAGAGTCCAGTTGAGTGGTGGCTGCCAGGAGAGGTGAAACAACAGATGGGTGGGGAGAGGAGACTGGGTAGCGCAGAAGGGACGAGGAGTCGAGGGCATAAGCGAGGATCAGGTAGGTGGAGCTCAAGAGTCGGCCTAGATAGAACTGCAGGGTAGGGGCGGCAAACAGAACCCAGAAGGTCGATCTTCAGTTTGGGAAGAAAAATGAGGGAAAGAAAAAAAATAATAATAATAATAAATAAATAAATAAAAGGAAAAGAGTAATAGAATAACTCGATCAAAAGCATTCGGAATGAGATTTTCGGATCGAAAAATTTTCCGAATTCTTCCGTAGAAATAATTATAATAATGCGTATCCAAAGTATAAATATACCCGGGGAATGATATATTACTTAATAAAAATTCCTTTTTTTAAAAAAAATATATATATATATAAGCTAATAAAATATTGATAAAAGCCAACAACAAAAAAAAAATAAATAAATATCGCAAACGCGCCAAAAATTTGGGGCGTTACATCAGATTCCCCTAAAAGCAAGTTTCGTCCCGAAACTTGCCATACCACAAACTTCTCGGTCCTTAACGCCGAGGTATGAACTCTCACGCTAAGAAGGCTGAAACCTTCTACTCTATATACACAAACTACTCGAACTACCATCGCAAGATATATCAGGTCATACAACACACTCCCGCACACGACACAACTACACATATAATCACACATGCACATAACTCAACCAAGGGAAGAACTAGGTCTAACCCGTTGATTCTATCGAAGCTACTAGCTCAACGTAAAAATCACCCAAAGATACTATCTTCCGTCTTCCTATTAGCCTCATTGGTTCCTCGACTACCACTAGATCATCATGACTGACCACACGTCTCGAAGCATGCATGTACCCTCTTGATTGATACATATGAAACACCGGGTGAACACTCTCTACCCTTGGAGGCAACGTAACTTATAAGACACTTCTCCAACTTGCGCAAAGATCTCAAAAAGGTCAATATATCGGAACTCAACTTCCTTCTCGAGTCTTTCTCAATACATCATTTCCATTATGTTTCTCTTTGATTCCCCTAACAAAGAAGATCAAATCTTCCCATTCACACAGTTGACTTTGGTTCTTGTCAAACCAAACTTGATGTTATGTTCCCCCCTATTCTTCTTCCAAGCTCCCAGTCACGAAGGAAATACTTACTTCACACCGCTTCTACGAACGGGACATGTATGCTATTACTTATACATCGCTCCTCAATACTCAATCAAGACCTTATCTTGGGGAAACACTTGTCCACTTCAAACCCATAATACCTCGAGGCAATTTCAAAATAGTTGCACCATTAAATCTCCTCTTAACTCTTAACAACTTTATTGTCAGTTTTCGTCTCACTCAATACTTCGTTGTCATCCGGAGTAGGTTCGCCATAGGTGGTGTTACTTTGGAAAATCTCTCCACAAATCCGGTAACGAGCAACACATCTAAGCAAACTTGTAACTTATTCCCCATCCTTCGTGGTTTACCATCCCGAGACAACTGTCATACAACTTCTCTCTTCTTTGAGAGTAGACCAAAATATCTTATACGGGGCATTAGTAAGCCCATATGACATCACGACAGGTTCATAGTGACCATACCTTGTATGGAATATCGTATTTGCAATATCCGAATCTCGAATTCTCAATTGGTGGCAATCAGACCTTAAACCAGTTTTAGGAGCGAGTACTGGCCCTCGTGACCGATCGAGTAAATCGTCAATTTGTTGCAAGGGATACTTGTCCTTCACCATTATCCTATTCAACTCACGGTAATCGATGTACAACGGAGATAACCGTCTCACTTTTCGCAACTGGGGTTCTCCATAATAACTTCAAATCAAGAGTTCAATATCACGTCTGGTATTTTATATGGTAGTTTATTGGTTCTAATGAACCTTTATCCACAAGTCCTTGCGACTGGTCGTTCAAATGCTTCTTCAACTGACGTATCTTCACCATTCTATACGGCGCCTTTGACACCGGAAATAAATCAAGCTCGACCTTGGAGGAAAATTTCACATTCTAACGTATTGGAATCTGTGATATTTCAGGTTTCATCTTTTCTCTTCCCGTCACATATCATAATAACTGCCACAATCTTGTTTTATCACTTTACAAGTGGTCACGACACAATTGATCTACCTTAATCTATTAAGGTACCGTCTTTAAGACTCGTGTATTGTTCCATCTTCAGGCATGACCGTGTCTGTTCTCTTTCAAGGGTCCTTCTTTTCTTGAATCCGTAATGTTCTATCCTTTTTCACCTTGAAGGTCTGGTCGTAATAACCTTTTAAGAACCCATACTTATGTGTTGCCATAAGCGCCTTAACTGTAGGGCATAACCACGTCTTATAACAAATCGATCTTATCTTCTTCGCTCTTCCGGTCATCCCAACATGTTGGGGGAGTTCTTCATATTCCACCTAAGCTTGCATCATTCCTTCGAGTAGGTATAGAACTACTTCATTTCCTTATTTAACATCAATCCGACCGCAGAGGTTCTAACTTCACCTTTCATATACTTCTCGTACATCTCATGTCGACATCAAACTTCAAGACTTTGGTCTTCTCTTACTCTGGTTGGTCACCTTATGCATCTCTTGGTATCCCATAAACAACTCAACAACCGTACCCAGTATGCCCTATGGAAAACGCTAGAACAAATTCTCCATCCAACACCACTTGAAATATCAAGCTCATTACATCTCCAGGTACTAACATCATAACTCTAAGCTTGCAGCGTTGCCCTAATCTAGATCCTTTCTTTCACGCCATAGCCACCATGTCTCTTCCGTGTGAGTCTAAAAACTTGACTCATCTCTTGCCCGCGGTAACATATCATCCATTTCATTACCACAATCATATCATGCATCCTATTTATGTATTTTCATTTATGTACATCAACTATAGAAAAGCCTCACTTCCTCTCGTTCCTCTATCCCCTTAACTCTTATCAAACCTTAACAGTTCTTATCCGTATCGTTTCCCCCTATGCCGATCCCATGACCTAAGAAAGTTGCACCAGTTCGTTACAATCCCTCTCCACATGGTACGTTACTATCACTTGCTGGAATCGATAATTTGCTGCATGATTAAGACACTTGCACTTCCCTTGATATACCTCTTTATTGTCGACATACAACCACCACAAATATTCCACGTCCTTGTTACCCTCTTCATGATCCCATAATCTTGTTTACTCATCCCCTCTACACTCATCAATAGACAACTCGCACCTGTGCGTTCTTAGTTGTCACCGCTTAACTTGTATTTGACCTTCTCCGAAGTCAGCGACTTACATTCTACTACATTTCTCATTTTACCATTTTCATGAAGGATACCCTCCTCGGGATACTTTACCTTAAACTTCGTTAGTTCTTTCCCCGTTCCATGCTTTCTTCCTCTTCCATAAGGTAACTATACTCTTCTAGGCCTCGCACACCGGATAACTCACCTTCATAAGCTTAACCACTCTTCCTTGATGTCTTTCAAGTGCACCTTCCCAAATATTATAGCCTTGGCTAACATCCACTAGCGTTCCTATTGGTTGGTATCTTAAGTCTTTCGATTAAAGCTCCTTGTTTCCTTTTACATCTTCTTAAACCATCATTGGTATGCACTTTCTTCTTCTTGATGTTGCTTTTCCTTCTCATAATAACGAAGACCGGCCAACTCAACGTGAATTCACACCATGCCCTTTTTCTCATAACTCTAGTAATGTTGACACTCCACTTATTGGTATCTCGTAAGCTTAACTTACAATATCTTAAATCTTTCGCAAATGGTCCGATCACTTTTCTCATCTTGACTCCAAGGCTTAGGAGCGTCTAAGGAAAGCTTCACTTCTCGTAATGGAACACCACCTTTAACCTTGTTATAATGTCCCCATCTCCTCCTCAATTTACATCTTTAGTTGTCCACGCGTCTTCTTGAAGAACTTAAGTTCGTTATCTCTATTGGTCTCGTTGTCGTTCAATCATGGCTTCTTTGGAACCACTTCCACACCTTAATGTTACTCCCTTTACTTGTATTGGTTCCATCTCAATTTCCCTTGAGTTGTCGCGAGTTTTTCTTTCACTTGTTCGTTCGCACGAAAAGCTCAACTTGATACTTGAGCGTACTCCTCCATGTATGAACGCTATCTCAAGTCAACCACGTCGTCTTAAAGGTAATAATATCTTTCCGTCGTCCTAACTATAAGCCATAATATATACTACTATATATAATAAGAATCCGTATATACGACTATATAAGTCCTATGTCCATATTACTACTAGTATAACACATCCAGAAAATACATTACAATAATACAAGTTTCAAAAGCTAATCAGATCCTATCATACCACATATATAAGCATATAACTATATAAGGCCATGCCACTACTATACATAACAAGTCCAAAGCATATATTATAGTCCACATATATAATATACATATAATCACATCAATCATGCAACTACAATCCACATACAATAATAGTCCTAAAACATCCTAAGTCCACGATACATATCTACATATATACATACATATACATATATATACTAAAAATCCAATAAACTACGCTGCCGAGATCCGCGGAAGGAGTGGTGGTCCGTACATTCTATCCCGACTCATGCATGTGATTTGAAAACAAAAACTCAGAACCCACGGGGTTCTGTTTATTCCTTATTCGGCCTTTATAAGATTGCGAGTGCCATTGTTGTCAACCTAGGGCTCTGATACCACTTTTGTAACACCCCGAATCCGCGGGACTCGGGATGGTACGGGTTGGGACCTCACAATGGGTCCCGACCCTTAGCCTGACAACAATTTCACCGGATCTTACAACAAGACACAAATAAAGGCAAAACCGAAATACATTTTATGCAAATGATATGATCCCCAGAAACAAATGAAAGACAACTTCAGCCGAGTTCTCAACTCCCGAAGACTCGAACATCAAATACATAACAATATACAAAAACAATACCCAAAAACGACCCAAACCAAACCCCTTCTAAAATGTACGGAACCCCGGCTGCCCACTCTTCCGGATCTCTCGACCGCATCCCTAACCTGCAAAGGCAATCTACAACAATCGGTATAAAACCGTTAGCTAATATTCGAGGCATTAGAATCAAGGTGAAAGGCACAAACACAAGTCAATCATCATAAACACTCAAAACACTCCAAAGCACACAAGTCCGGTTTATTATCTTATTATTATTAAGTCATATCCCGTTCTAATTCAACTTAGGTTGTGACACGAGAGTCACCGAAACTCGCCTCGGTCCCTACTTACCGGCATGGAATGGTACTGATGCATCCGACCGTCTACCAGCACGGGATAGTCGCCGAGAACCTCCTAGCTCTCGCGGGAGCCAGGCAAGTTGTCACCGCCCGTTATCATACACTTGGGCCAAAATAATATAATGGTCGGTAATCCTAATTCCGGTTTAGTTGTTATAAACAATAAACAATAAACACACACCACCAAACACACATTAATGCTAATACAAGGAATACGAGCTAAGTAAGTCCGGAGACTTACCTTATCGCCACACTCAACTCACAACACTCTCGCTTCCCTTGGGAAGGAGTCCATAACCTGCTCACAGGAAGATAACTATATCAACAAATCGCTCAACTCAAAAAGTCTAAGACTTCTACAGAAATGATCTACGCGAGATCATTTGACTCACATTCTAGGACCGCATCCTAGAATCTCTCATGCTCACCTCTCATTCAACACAAGCTAGAAGTCCTTAAACTTCTATACCCTATGATCTCGCAGGATCATAACCCATATCACATACTAGGATAAAAAAACTCTTAATCCAAACAAACTCAACGGTAACAACACCATGTTAGGATATGCATATCCTAGCCCATAAACTCAACAACCATATACTCCAATTCTCAAACCTCAAAAGCCTCACAAAGTGACATCAACACCTCAAGTCATAAAACATTTCACAATCCTCAAACACTCACCTAAGGTCCATAACCACTACTTGGTATTCACTCTAAGTTATGTTATATCCAACCTATCATGATGCTAATACTAAACATAACTGAATCGAATAAGATCAAAATCTCGAGGGAGAGGGTACTCACGTGACGTCAAAAGACGGAAGTCGATCTATGGATGTCAATATGGATTTGTTGGCCTTTATCGGGGCGCTTCCGAACCTAACACCAAACTAAACAAATTTAGCTCATACGCTAAATTTGAACGGAATAAATAAAATATATAGGTTTACGGAAAGCTTGTTTTCCAAAAGCCAACGTTAAAATCCCGTGAAAACTCCATCCGGGGTACAATATGAAATTCTAAAGCACTTGGTCATAAACCGCAATTTAAAATTCTGGGTCAAATCTGTAATTTCTTCAAGAGAGGGTATCATAGTTAAATCTCAAAATCTGGGGCATAAATTATAAATGAAAGTCTGGGGGCATTTTTGCAATTAATCCCTAATTTAGGGAAGCCCGCTTGTATAACATGGAAGTGTTTCTTTGAACCCTTCAGCGCTTCTTCTGTTGGCGGCGGAAGAGGCAACACAGGTGCGACGGCGTTGCAAGGGAAGAAGCTGGCGGCGGAAAAGAGGACAGGAGCGGAAGGCATGGCTCCGGCGGCTTCCTCCAGTGGCAGGCGAAGCGAGGTGACCACGCATTGGGCTCCTCCGTCATCGGCCTTTGATTTCCGGCGCGACAAAGGCTGCGAGGTAAGGGCGAGGTTGGTTATCCCGGTGACAGTGGTGGTGTAGGATGCTCCGGCAGGGAGAGGCGACGGTGGAGCAGGGACGAGCAAGGATTCGATCTCCGGCTGGGCTTCCTATGTGGCTTCGATGGTAATTAGGGCAAAGAGGGTTCTTTAATAGATAGCTCTCACGCAGGGATGGAGAAGGAGAGGGACTGACGGCGGCATAGGGGTCTGGCGAGCAAGAGCAGCGGGGCGGCGAGGTCTAGCGCCACCGGCTTCTCCGGCGCAGGCTGACGGCCTCATTTCCCCGGCGGTTGTAGTGGCAGTTGAATCCTTCAGTCCAGCGATTTGCAGATGATTTCCGGTTAATGTTGCTGAGTGTGGACAAGAAAAGACGAAAAGCTTGCGAGGGAGGCCTGCGTGATGGTGAAGATGCTGGTGTCGACAACTACATTTCCGGCGTCGCCTGGTGGGGAGCTGCCCTTGTCGGGATGGAGAGAAGAAAGAGACAGATGCATTGGCGAGCAGTGTTGAGGGAAGCAGATGGGGAGAGTCCAGTTGAGTGGTGGCTGCCAGGAGAGGTGAAACAACAGATGGGTGGGGAGAGGAGACTGGGTAGCGCAGAAGGGACGAGGAGTCGAGGGCATAAGCGAGGATCAGGTAGGTGGAGCTCAAGAGTCGGCCTAGATAGAACTGCAGGGTAGGGGCGGCAAACAGAACCCAGAAGGTCGATCTTCAGTTTGGGAAGAAAAATGAGGGAAAGAAAAAAAATAATAATAATAATAAATAAATAAATAAAAGGAAAAGAGTAATAGAATAACTCGATCAAAAGCATTCGGAATGAGATTTTCGGATCGAAAAATTTTCCGAATTCTTCCGTAGAAATAATTATAATAATGCGTATCCAAAGTATAAATATACCCGGGGAATGATATATTACTTAATAAAAATTCCTTTTTTTAAAAAAAAAATATATATATATAAGCTAATAAAATATTGATAAAAGCCAACAACAAAAAAAAATAAATAAATATCGCAAACGCGCCAAAAATTTGGGGCGTTACATGGTTAAGTAGTTTTGATAAATCTTTTCTTTTATGAATATATAACATATCATAGGTGGCCTAGAAAAATTTCGGAATTTTTCATATCCTTAGTCGAACCTCATATTTTAACCAAAGTCGAACCTTAACGACTTTGGGTAAAATTAGAATGTTGAGTAACTATTATAAATACTTACCAAACTTTCCAATGAGAACTAGATTGTGGACTTAGGTCCTAGAGGAGAATATTAGAACTAAATGATAGACTTTTTGGATTTTCGGCACTAAGGGTAAAATGGTCTTTTACCGTAAGAGAGCTTTTTCCGTAATCCCTTCGCATGAGGTTGGACATCTGGATGTGTTTTTGACCCACATGCCTTATTTGATAGGCGTTTGAGTTACCACGAGTACGGACCGATTTGAGACCTATTAGAGTGTGATTTGACTCAGGTAAGTCCTTGCGACTTACTTAGCTGGTTTCTGGATATTAGTTGGGTGATGATGGTTGTGTGTGTGCAATGTGTGTTATAATAAAAATAACTTGTTAGGACGACCGTGGTTATTATGTGTTAAGGCCCAAGTGTATGTATAACGGGCCATGACATCACTGCCCAGCTTTGCCAGGAGACTGGGAGGTTCTCTATACCCACACCAGCAAGGTACACGGTGAGATGCATCGGATCCACTCCTGATGGGTACACGGGGGCGGAGGCGAGGTTTGGGAATCCCTCGTGTCACAAAATAAGTATCATTAGAGTGAATGACTTAAATGAAGATAATAAATGGATTGTTTGAAAGCATGATGAGTGTTTATTATTTTATGTGTGTGTGCTATTATTATTCTTCTAATGTTTAGATAACTAGCTAATGGTTGTTCTGTTGTATTTTTAGATTTACCACAGGTTAGAGCAGCAGCTGAGTGATCCGGAAGTAGTGGTCAGCCGGGTCTCCGTACTCCTTAGAGTGGGGTTGGGTGTTTGTTTGTCGTTTCTTTCTTCGTACTATGACAGTTAGACTTTTAAGTTGTTTAAGTACTGTGGGCTGTTAGATGTTGTTGCATCCATCTCTTTAAAATAATATTTTATAAATTTCGGTTTTCCTTATTTGTGTCTTGTTGCAAGATCCTAGTAATATTGTAGTCAAACTGAGGTCGGGACCCATTGTGAGGTCCTAACCAGTAATGCTCCGAGTTTTGAGAATTCGGGGTGTTACATTTTCCCAATCCAGATCTCTGAATTGGGAATCGGAGGCTTCTCCTCCCGCCCCTTTCGATGTCGTATGCGGTGTCCCCTACCCTCCTCTACCTATCGCCACCATCGTCTCCATCAGGCGCGGCATTCCGTTGCTCATGGGCCGTAAGAAGGTCAAGACTTTTGATGTCGTGTGCAACCAAGATATGCATTTCTGTAGGTAATCTCCTCTCTTTGTGACGCCCGGATATTTGGTTGAACAAGTAGAAGCGTCACTTTTGTTTTTTCTTCATTCTTTAATCTCTTTTTTCATCAATTCATGTGAAGCCGATGGATCTGTTGATTCTTGAGCTTGAAGGTGGTTGTTTGAGTGTGTTTGCCAAAGCCAAGAGCCCCAAATCTCAACGCTCAACACTTCTTTTAGGGGTTTCGCGATCCGCACCCGCAACTTAAGGTCATTTAGGATTTTGAGTTTTTAGATTCCCTGCAGATTTGTGTTCGTAGTAGATTTGGTTGTATTGATTGTAATATTCTTTTTTTGTTCCTTTACTTTTGCAAGCACTAAGTTTAGTTGGTGATGCTTGATTGATCAATACTAGAAGACATGTGTTCGCTCCAAACGGTGTGTGCAAGCTTTAAATTTATAACCCTAGACTTAAGCTTAAAACAAGGATGTGAACCCGCAGTGTACGGGTCAATCGTAGTAAAAGCAAGAAAATTCCAGGGGTCGATCACAGGGACTCGGTGAAACAAAGTCAATACGGTGTGCTTATGTCAATACTAACCACAAGAGCGATTAACACAATCAAAGATGAATAAGAAGTCAATAAAGCAATCATGCAATTCTAGGGATTAAAGCATCTAGTTGTGGTTCCAACTCAAGATCTATAGATAAGCGGACAAAGCTGAGATTTTTGCGTGGGGAAGGTGTTTCTAAAGTGGAGTAGATCACCGGGTAAGTCTCACTACACACTAATCCTAAACCGTAACTCCTATTACCGGATAAGTCTCAAGGAATCAAGATAAAGAAATATAACCTCAAACTAACATACCATCTAAGGGAATAGAATTAACCTTTACCGGGTAAGTCTCAGGCTAACTCACAAAGATGGGATGGAAGCACACTCAAACCCCAATAAAGGATAAACCTTTATTACCTACACTTATGATCGTTAATACACAAACTAAGGAATTACCGGGTAAGTCTCATCCTAAGCTTGTATTGAACCAGGAAGGTGTAATAAGAATAGGATTTAGCAAACTCTAACACTTAACTCTCAGTTATGGATCAGATAAGCCACCTCGGTCAGCCAGTTTCCACCTCGGCCGAAATGTTCATCGGCTGAACGAGATGCTTAGGGTTAAGATTAAAGACTCGAACTTTCAGGATCCTATTGGAATCTAAGATTATTCTATCATCGTTTTTCCCACAACCTTCAGCCAATCACCCTAGAATCACACAAGGAAATTAGCCACTCATCATCATAATGAAAGTATTAAAATATATGGGAAGAAGGTGAATATTTGGACAAAGAAGAATTTAATGAAAAGACTTCAATAACTGAATCAAATATCACAACAAAGCGTTCCTTGGATAACAATCCAAAAAGACAAGACAATAATTGAGGAAATTGAAGACAATCTTACAAAACCCTTCAATAAAGCTATAAAAGCTATGGACTTCTATCTTCCTTCAACCTTCAAAAAGGTTCTTCGAAACTCCCAACTAGAGTAAGCTGCTGCTGCTGCGTGATTTTTCGGTGTAAGCGGGATGTTGGAATTGTGGAAATCCAACCCTTTTTATAGGAAAATAACCCTCCAAAGATAATAAATCTTAGAAAGATATTTTCCCATAAATATAGGTAAAATATATGATTCTGCATATCTCCTTCCTTCCAGGAGCCAAGCCCAAAAATATAAGATTACTTTCCAAATTTAAAAGATCTCATCCAAGAATAAAATATTCTCGCCGCGTCCTAGGTGTTCGCCTCGGTCGAGTCGGCGTCTCTGGATCACCTCGGTCGAGGTGAATCTCTGGTCAACCGAGGTGAGTCACAGCTGAATGTGAAATCTCTCAAAACTGGTCCAAAGTAAATCTTTAATCCATGGCTATGCTTCCTGGATGTAGCTCCAAATGACTCATGACTCCTTTTGCTCCTTTTTGATGCAAAACGTACCATTTTACCTGCAATTACAACAAAACTAGGTGTAGACCTCGATTCTCGCAAAGGTAGATGAAATGGTAGTATAATCACATAATGTACATACAAACATGCAGATTATGAAAGATAAAACGTCCAAACAAACCTCAAAATATAGACTATAATTCATGCTATCAAAATACCTCATACTTAGCCCTTGCTTGTCCCCAAGCAAGTTCCTCATATAAAAGATAAGATAGAATGGATTATAAGTCAAGAAAATCAATGAAAAAGTCTTCCAAAAACATTTTATGGTGTGCAACTATCATAGATCACTCTAAGAGAGTACTTCCTGGAATTTAAAAACTCAATATGCTCAAAACATTTTATAAATATAGGAAAGTTGTTCATCTTTGCATAAAATCATAGAATGCATAATAAGTCATAATTATCAAAATTAATCATGTATAATCCGATTTAAACCACTAAGTCAATCAACAAGCTCAAGGTCTCAAGGGCTTCCCAAAAGAAAAGGTCAAGAAACGTGTGGGGTAGGGATGTATGTAAGGTAATGTGGTGCTAGAATCCGGGAAAAGGATGAACTTCACTTTCACTTTGACTTGCAACATCTTCCACCAATAAGCTTCGCTTATCTCACACTTTTTCTTTTTACTTTACTTTTTGGGATGCATGGATAGAGGTGCACAATAACCGAAGCCTAGGAAATCTGCAATCATCAATTTCTCGAGATGCATCAAACCCTTGATGCACATACCATGACCCGTTAGGAATATCGCTCAATCCGACTTTGGCAAGACACAAACACCCGGCTATGTGAATGGTGCCGAGTTACTCATCTTCATGATTGACTTCCCCAAACCTATTATTGCTTTCTAACACTTGCACTTCCAGCCACTTCTTCAACTTTAACTCCACTTGCTTTCACCACTTCGCTTGCTTCCAAATTCCCGGATAGGTAAAGGGAGGCAAAATGTATATGAGGGGCTAAGCATGATCAAGAAGAAGAAGAAGAAGAGAATGAATTGCCTTGGTCTTTCCAAGAAGAAAGTGAGAGAACTTAACCTGCGGTGTCAACCTTCAAATTCAACATAATTTGGATAAAAACAAAGTATTAAACATGCCAATAATTTCAAACAAAGCATTTAGCAACTTAAACATATTATAAAACCTTTCAAACACATAAAGAATTTAAAACCAGTCAGTAAACAAGATCTTCACTGAGGTCATATCCAGATAAGTAACACAAAAAATCGTTTTCGAAAACTCTCAGTTAACACACCTCGGTCGAGGTGTTCTTGGTTCAACCGAGGTGAAATGCCTCGTTTGGCCAGAATCTCCCCGGTCGAGGTCAAAAAAAAAAATTTTTTTTCTTTTTTTTTTTTCGGTTTCGACGTTTTTTTCAATCAAATAACCTGTAGGTATGCATGTAATATCAGATAATCATATAAAGGCAATGAAGCATAAATACGAAAATATCCGATAAATATAATACATCAAGTAGTCAAATACATCAAAAGGTAGTCAAATAATACAAACACCCCATACTTGGGACACACTGTCCCAGTGGGTAAAATAGAAGTCTAAACATGAGAGTACTCACCGGATAAAAGCCGAACTGCATAAAAGAAAATAAAGAAAATCCTGCAGCTCCTCAATAATCTCGATCCGGCGGTAGTGCATATGGGTACTGAGTCGGATCGTAAGGATGGCCCATGATACGCTCGAACTGAAGTTGGGCCATGATGTGCTGATGGTGCTGCCGCTCCTGCATCTCGCGGATATCCAGCGATAATGCAGCATATGAGTCGATAACCTGATCCGTCAGGTCATCGATCCGTCGGTGAGCAGCTCGATCCCTCACTCCGCGCCTCATGCGTCTAGCAGGTCTGACTGGAGAAGTCTCAGCTGGTGCCGGCTCAGTATCCTCCTCATCATCCAAGTCTATAATAGGTGGCGCGCTCGTCCCAGCAGTATCTGTCCCTGTATCCATCGGGACGCCACCCTCTCTCTCATCTAATGTCTCCTCATCGTCGTCGTCATCCTCCTCAGCCTCAGCAGGGGCAGCTGCTGCCTCTCTGTGATCCTCCATCAGTGTATCCCAAGCTGTCTGCCAGTAATGTGGATCAAAGACTGTGAACTGTGCAGACCAGCGGATCCCCTGAGGTGCAGTCCGCTCCCAAGGCATAGCTACGTATGGAGTGGTCAAACCACGGGGAACTAGAATCCTCCGTGTGATCATCTCCTGTAATCCCAGCGGCTTCGGAGCCGCCGCCATCGTGCAAACACTGAGGTCCATCCCGTGGTAGGTAGCGATGTGGGTGACTAGACCTCCGCAGCAAATGTCTCCCTTCGCCTTGGCCTTGATCTTGTGCAGATCCTCTGCCAAGAGCAAGCCAAAGTCTGGGAAACCTCTTGTGACCATGCAATAGAGGCTGAAGAGCTCGCCCTGTCTAATCTTCTGGGGCGTCTCAGTACGCGCCAGAAGTGTCTCGCTAAAAATCATGTGGGCTAGTCTGAAGGCTGGATGGAAGATGACCCTCTCCCTGGAATCCCCAAGACGCCATCTGTCCGCATGCTCAGTAATATGGGCTATCTGCCCCCAGAACTCCCTAGCTACGGATCGGGAGGGGAAGTCGGTGGCGGTGGGCTCAGAAAAGCCAAAAATCTCTCTCCATATCTCTAAAGGAACTATGAAGTTCCGGTTCATCAACCGGTACTTCACAGACCGGTCTGTGGGGAGGTAGGAGAAGGAGCTAACAAACTCCAAGGTGGGCTCTAAGTAAGCTGGGGCTCGGATCTCAGTAAACTGATCCAGCCCGACAGTAGCGATCATCCTCCTAAGGTCAGCGTCTAACCCTAGGCAATCAAAAGCCGACACGTCTAGAAATCGTGGTGCGATAACTGGACGGCTAGCTATCCGCTCATAGTCTACCCGGCATCTCTCGTGGATAACCGGGCGGTAGGGACGGGAAGAAGAGGAAGAAGGGGAGGGTGAGGATCTGTCTCTAAGGGCTAGACGACGATCGGAACTCATTTTCAATCTACACTGTCAGGCTACCTCGGTTGCTGACAAGACTCAAGAACACCTCGGTCGAGGTGCAGGTCGACTGGACCGAGGCGAAGACAGTCGCGATTCCAATTCTCAGAATTTCAGTTCTTTTCCCCCAAAAATCACTACAAATGCTTCCTATGGGGTACTTAAGCCTTTTCTCAACAGATTCAAGGGCAACCAAAGCCCAAATCGAAGTAAACGAACGAGTTAGGGTTTCGATCGTTTTTACCTCGTTCCGGCCGATTCACCCAAATTTCTTGCAGATCTGCAGTTGCAATAGGATCCTCTACTCTTTAATTGCAGTTTGGAAGCGGAGATCTTTGAAAACGAGCGCGAAGCGAAGGAGGCGAGGTAGATCTGTCGCCGCGGTCGAGGAAGGTAAATAAAAGTGAAAAGTAATTTTTTTTTTCCTTTTATACTGTTATTGGATCTGCTGTCACCTCGGTCGAGATGGTCTCGACTGGACCGAGGTGGTACGGACCGAGGTGGTTCTGTAGGAACCCTAGTCGCCTCGGTTGCTCAAGAATCAACTCGGTCGAGGTGGCCTCGACTGGACCGAGGTGTCTCAGTCAAACTTCGTCTTCTCGAATTCTCGAACTTCTGTCCTTCCAGTTGTGCTCCTTCCTTAGATATTCCCTGTTGTCTGTCCAAAACGCCAAAAACAAAGCAAAGCAAAGCAAAAACAAAAACTATCTAAGCTAGACTAGAAAACGGGAGAAGAAAGCAATACCTTGGGTTGCCTCCCAAGAAGCGCTTGATTTAAGGTCGCTAGCTGGACCATGCTGCGTCTCAAACGAGGTAGGAGGTTCCCTCACCCCATACTTCACCTCCATCGTGGGGTGAAGTAAGTAGATCCATCAACCGCTCCAACAAGTGTAAGTGCTCATCGGGGAATGAATCGTCTATGGGTGGGTTATCCGTCTCGCGGGAGGATTCCGGTAGCCGGTTGAGGTGATCCGCAACGGAGTTCTCGGATCCTTTCTTATCGCGGATCTCTAGGTCAAACTCTTGGAGCAAGAGAATCCATCGAATAAGGCGCGGCTTGGCATCTTTCTTAGCCAACAAGTAACGAATGGCTGCGTGGTCGGTGTAGACAATGACTTTCGCTCCTACTAGATAGGAACGAAACTTCTCGAAAGCATATACAACCGCCAATAACTCCTTCTCGGTGGTAGCGTAGTTGCGTTGTGCTTCATCTAGCGTTTTGCTAGCATAATAAATGGCGGTGGTCCGTCCATCTTTCTTCTGTCCAAGCACCGCTCCTACGGCTACATCACTAGCGTCACACATGACCTCAAAGGGCAAGGTCCAATCGGGAGGCTGGATAATGGGAGCGGAGATCAACGCTTCCTTAATCCTGTAAAAAGCATCAAGACACTCTTGCGAAAACTCGAAAATAACATCTTTAATCAAGAGGTTAGTTAGAGGTTTAGAAATCTTAGAGAAGTCCTTGATGAATCTCCTGTAGAAACCTGCATGCCCGAGAAAACTCCTCACACCTTTAACAGAACAAGGAGGAGGGAGTTTCTCAATAGTCTCGATCTTAGCTCGATCAACCTCAATACCTCGATTAGAAATGAGGTGTCCTAGCACAATGCCTTCATTAACCATAAAATGACACTTCTCCCAATTTAAAACAAGGTTAGTGTCTTCACATCTTTTAAGCACTAGGGAAAGGTTAGATAGGCAATCATCAAAAGAGGAACCATATACAGAAAAGTCATCCATGAATACCTCCATGATCTCCTCTATGTACTCGGAAAAGATAGCCATCATGCATCGCTGGAAGGTAGCGGGTGCATTGCACAATCCAAATGGCATCCTCCGATAGGCAAACGTCCCCCAAGGACAAGTGAAAGTGGTCTTCTCTTGATCATCCGGATGGATAGGAATCTGGAAGAACCCACTATAGCCGTCCAAGTAGCAAAAGTGTGAATGCTGGGCCAACCGTTCGAGCATTTGATCGATGAAGGGAAGCGGAAAATGATCCTTCCGAGTTGTCATGTTCAGCTTCCTATAATCGATGCAAACTCTCCAGCCTGTAACGGTCCTCGTTGGGATCAACTCGTTGTTCTTATTCGTCACAACGGTCATCCCTCCTTTCTTCGGAACGACATGCACTGGGCTAACCCACTTGCTGTCCGAGATAGGATAAATAATACCTGCATCCAACAACTTAAGAACTTCCTTTTTCACAACCTCTTTCATGATCGGATTTAACCGTCTTTGAGGTTCCCGTGAAGTCTTATGATTATCTTCCATTAGAATTCTATGCATGCAGAAAGAAGGTTTAATGCCAATAAGATCATCCGTGGTGTAACCTATAGCCCTTCGATGCTTTCTCAGGACATGCATTAACTTAGACAATTCAGATTCGGAAAGGGAAGCACTAACAATAACGGGATAAGTAGAATCCAGTCCAAGAAAGATATACCTCAAGTGACTGGGGAGTTGTTTAAGCTCCACGACTGGGGGTGCTTTCTGGGGGGAATCCATGCTTCCTCTTTCCAGTGGAGTGGTATCAGAAACTGGACTCGATGAAGTCTCAGTTTGAATCATCTCGCCTTCGACCTCGGTCGAGGCGCATAGGCGTTGACCGAGATGTTCTTCGGTCGCCTCGCTCAGTCCAGAAAGTGCCTCGGTCGAGGTACTGCTACTGGATCCGAGACTGGAGATCTTCGTCTCCTGGATTAGCTTCTCAGTTGTAGCTCCTGGATCCTCTTCCAGTGCTTTCAAGCTCCGTATATCTGCATCACAAGAAGCATCTATACCTTCCTCCATTAAACTGAAGCTAATAACTCTTTCGAGTGGATCGTTAATAAGGATAGAGCTCACCAATTCTCTTGATTCTTCTTCATCGTAGATGTTGAAGATATCATCAGTTAGTTGCTCCCCTTTCATGGATGCAAGTAGCGCGAACTCCACCTCATCGCCACCAACGTTGAATTTCAACTTGGCGTTCTTGCAATCCACGTTGCAACCCGAAGTTGCTAGAAATGGCCTCCCGAGAATAATAGGAACAGGATAATCTGCGGGAATGTCAAGTACGACAAAATCTATGGGTAGATAGAAGTTACCTAGCTTGACCGGAACGTCTTCCAAAATGCCCACGGGATGGGTAATGGAGCGATCCGCCATGTAAAGTCGAATCTTGACCGGCTTGGGCTCTCCAAGACCGATCTTCGTGCATAGCTCCAGCGGGATGATGCTCACGCTGGCTCCTAGATCACAAAGGGCTTCACAAGTTACATCCCCAACTTGAATGGGAATGCAAAATGAGCCGGGATCTCTCAACTTAGGTGGCATCTTTTCCTTCATGATCTTGATAAGCTCCGAAGATTTAGATGTCATCCTAACTTCACCAACATCCTCCAGCTTCCTCTTTCTTGATAAGATTTCTTTTAAGAACTTCCCATAGGCGGGCATACCTAAAATAGCATCAAGGAAAGGAATGTTAATATGTAGCTTATTCATCAAGTCAAGAAACTTACCAAAGTGCTTGTCTAGATGTGCTCTGGCTCTGGACTAAGGGAATGGAAGTGGTGGTTTATATGCAGGAGGTGGAACATAAGTTTCTGTCGTTCCTCCTGCTTTCTGTTGCTCCGCCTCGGTTGGCATCTCGGTCGAGGTGTTCTTCGACTGGATCTGGACCGAGGTGGTCTGCGTCGAGCGAGGTACTGGATCTGCAGTTTTAAGTCCACTCCTCGTCGTTATGGCCATGCATTGGCCTTTAGGGTTAGTTTCCGTCTTTGCTGGAAGCTTCCCTGGATCTCTTGGCGCTTCATTCGCCCTATTAGCAAGT
The DNA here is from genome assembly GCA_033239125.1 of Fagopyrum homotropicum. Taxonomy (NCBI): domain Eukaryota; kingdom Viridiplantae; phylum Streptophyta; class Magnoliopsida; order Caryophyllales; family Polygonaceae; genus Fagopyrum; species Fagopyrum homotropicum. Next base: position 12,599,101 of record BSWB01000001.1, read on the forward strand.
TGTTGTTCGAAGGACTTTTGGGCCCTCGAAAATGAAGTCATAGAATTCTCCATAGCGCTAAGCTTGATCAAGATTGCCTCCAGAACTGCGTCTTTCTTTTCTGGCTGAGACGAACTTGATCCTTGCCCTTGGCTTTTCAATGGAGTAGAAGAAGAAGAAGAAGAAGGGGGAGAGAGGAAAGGGTTAGAGGAATCATTAGAATTGGAGTTTGAATGATTGTTACCGTGATTTTGGTTGTTCGCCCTCCAGTTGTTGCTATTGGATCCTCTATTGTTGTTGTTGTAGTTGTTGTTTCGGGGACCGTTGTTGTTGTTACGGTACCCGTTATTGTTGTTGTTCCTTTGCCCTTGCTCTTCCTTCTTAGTTTGAGCCATCAAGAGCTCCTTCAATTGCTTCACGTCATTCTTCAACGACGTGAGTTGATTGTTGTTGGATTGAGTCTCTTGAAAGTTGACTCTTTTAACTCCACCTTCAGCTCCTTGGTGGGTATATTTCTCCATGTGCAAGGCTTGCTTCTCAATGAAGTCCCAAGCCTCATCAATCGCCATGTCCATGAAGGTACCGGCGGAGAGTAGTTGGAGATTGAACTGGGTGCTTCCATCCAGCCCTTTGAAGTAGATCTCCAACAACTCGATCTTTGGAATCCCATGATGTGGGCAATCCAAAAGGATATCCTTGAACCGCTCCCAAGATTTGGACAAGCTCTCCTTGTCCTTCATGATGAAAGCATTGATCTTCCCTCTCATTTCAGCGGTCTTTGAGGGTGGAAAGAATTTGGTCAAGAATTCCGTGGTCATCTCCTCCCATGTGCTGATTTTTCCTGGAGGAAGAGATTGATACCAAGTAAGAGCTCTTTCTTTTAAAGAAAAGTAAAAAGGTCTTAGCTTGTAGTTGTTATTCTCAATTCTGGGAGGTCGCAAGGTTTCCATCAAGATCTCGTAATTTTGAAGATGTTGATGCGGCGACTCTTTCTCTAGCCCTCCGAATTGGCATTGGCGAATCATGGCTAGAACTTGCGGTCGAAGTTCGTAGTCATGATCCGCTGGATCTCCTAGGTTCACTCCTGGACGCCTCAGTTGTTGATTAGGGTCCATCCTTTGACCTAGGGTTTGTGGGATTCCTGCAAGAAGAACATCTCGGACTGGCATCCGAGGTGGAAGTACATCGGCCGGGGCGTCAGGTATTGGAATCTGCCTCGGTCGAAGATCAGCTACTGGATCCTGCATCGGTCGAGGATCAATAGGAGGATCTTCCCTCGGTCGAAGTAGAATCTGGTCTCGTATGACTGCTATCTCAGCTTCGATTGCTGCAGTCTTGCTGCGATTCTCTTCTTTCTCTTGCCTGAGTTCTTCCTTGCTGAGGCGTAGCAGCTCTAGCGCCTCTTTCAATTGGGCCGCAAGATCGCGATCGTCTTGTTGGGCCATCTTCGCTTCTCTTAAGCGTCGCTTGTAAGTCTTTTCTGGTTCGGGATCGTAAGGAACGATTTCCTTCCCAGCGCGGGTTCTTCGCATATACCTAAGAAAGAACCTGCAAAAGTCGTCACTCAAGTAGAGTGGTTAGATGAAACGGGGCAAGCGCCCCAAGAGCAAACCGTACCGGCTTGGTCTAGACCAAGTCCCCGGCAACGGCGCTGTTCGCCCCTAGAGGTGTGTGCAAATAAGCTTTAAATTTATAAAACTAGAATCAAGCAAGCGAACCCGCAGTGTACGGATCGACGTAGATTGGCAAGAATTCCAGAGTATCGAACACAGGGATTTGGGTGGAACGAACTCGATCGCAGGTTATCAAGCAAGTGAATATGGGAGTTTGCAAATTATCGGGAAAACAACAATCCTAAAGATCCAAGTATCCAGCTGTGGCAATTGATTCAAGATATACTAATGATATAAAGACAGAGTCGAGATATGCAAGGGTATACTAATGTAAGGTAATCGTACGGTTGAGGTTCCAAAAACCTTATGTAATTCACCTAAAAGACACTCCCTATACAGGTTGTTGAGGCTCAATATAGAAAGATTCTAAAGGCAAGGATTAGTATCAAATACCCAAACTTATAATCTAAAGATCAAGACTAACTTATCCGATTGAGGTTGTTGAGGCTCACAATCGAGGTAGAGGTTGTTGAGGCTTCACTACCACCTAGAAAAGACAAGTCTAAGCTAAGCTAAAGCAAATCTTTAACTTTAGATTAAAGTAAAAGCAGGCTCGTAGACTTAAGGAAAATCACGGTTAGTTCTTGAGATTCCACGGTCGTGGAACTCAAGAACAGCCCGTGATTTAGGGTTGTCGGCGATAATTCTCTAACTCTCAGGGTCTAATCTGTTTACGATCGATCTATCATCATCTAAGCCACAACTATCAACCCTTCACCTTAGAATTGTTAAGGGTTTTTAGCCAATAACTGTCATATTGATATTGATTCAAGAATTAAGAGATAAAAGATGAAAACTTTCAAGAACTATCAATAATCTTCAAGTAAATCTCAGAATCACAATCAAGAACAAGTGTTTACCTAAAGATTCAAAACGGACCAAGCAATCACAATCTTTAGGAAAGAAGAGAAACGGGATGTCAATCCGATTCTGAATCAAACCTAAACAAGAAGAGAGATCTTCTTGCAAAATCCTCCAAGAACTTCGATCTTCCACAAACACGAAGATCACCAACAGCAACCCTTCAATATGAACTTTGATCTTCAATGAGATCTCCAAATTACCTCCAAGATGAGGGTTTTTGCGTTTTGCCGCTAAGCGAGGGTTGAAAGGTCGTAAGCGAGGTGACGGAATCTTGCCTCATCCGTCTATTTTATAATGCAGGGCAAAATGTCGGCCCGGCCCAATCTTCAAAAGATCACGGCTTCGAAACATGGCGAAAGGATTCGCCAAAATCACGGTCGTGGGATCTTTTCACGACCGTAATTTAGGGCGTGGAAACTACTACGGTTAGTTCCACGGCCGTAATTTAGGGTAAGAGCGTGGTTTTTGGCCTTCATTCGTGCATTCCTCAATCTAAGACTCCAAATTGCTTCCAAAAGGTGTCCTCGATCTATGGACATATCAACTCAACTCTCCTTTGCTCGATTCCGTTCGGAAATAGCTCCAAATCACCTATAATCAACATAGAACTCGTGTAGACATCCATATCGACAATATAGGCAATACTAGCTCACATATGCACAAAGCTCAATCAAAGACTATCAATATGAATCAAATACGATTAGAAAACGTGCCTAAAATATCACAATATTTCATGCTAACAGGCGCCAAAAACTTGTTCGCTCCAAACGGTGTGTGCAAGCTTTAAATTTATAACCCTAGACTTAAGCTTAAAACAAGGATGCGAACCCGCAGTGTACGGGTCAATCGTAGTAAAAGCAAGAAAATTACAGGGGTTGATCACAAGGACTCGGTGAAACAAAGTCAATACGGTGTGCTTATGTCAATACTAACCACAAGAGCGATTAACACAATCAAAGATGAATAAGAAGTCAATAAAGCAAACATGCAATTCTAGGTATTAAAGCATCTAGTTGTGGTTCCAACTCAAGATCTATAGACAAGCGGACAAAGCTGAGATTTTTGCGTGGGGAAGGTGTTTCTAAAGTGGAGTAGATCACCGGGTAAGTCTCACTACACACTAATCCTAAACCGTAACTCCTATTACCGGGTAAGTCTCAAGGAATCAAGATAAAGAACTATAACCTCAAACTAACATACCATCTAAGGGAATAGAATCAACCTTTACCGGGTAAGTCTCAGGCTAACTCACAAACACTAGTACAAAAACCCCCCTAGACCTCGCTTATATTGGAGCGGTTTGAAAGAACCGTGATCAAAGGTATTTTCGGACCACGGTTATATGTATAACCGAGGTTAATTGATTTTACTTTTTTTTTAAAAAAAAATTAGAGCCCGGTTATATGATATAACCGGGGTATTAAAAGTTCAGACCCCGGTTATATTACTAACCGTGGTGAAAAAGGATTTCGGACCCCGGTTATAAAAATAACCGTGGTAAACTATCCTAATTGAGCGGCGTCGTTTTAAGCCCTAATTACGCAGTTGTGCGCGCTGTTATGTTTGCTCAGCCCTTACCATCGATTTTCACTCCCCTTCGACTACGAGAGGGCGATTCTCCTTCGGTGCTTCTCCATCCCCGCTTCTCTCTTAGACATCAAACGAAACCGTTTCATTCTTCTTCTCCGGTTACTCAACAGGTGAAGGCCGCCGGCCGTACACTCTTCTCTTCTCTACTAGTTGGACTTCTCAATTCAATTTTTTTTCTCCATTCTCGCGCAGAGCAGTAGAAGACCACGGACTAGTGACGAAAGTACGAAACCTAAATATCTCGTTGGGGCTTCTTCTCAAACATACTTCGTCACAGACTCACAGGTGAGTGCCGGCCATACTCTTTTTCTCTCCTCTTCTTCATTAGTCTCGATTCTCAATAAGAAATAAAAAAAATTTGCCAATCGTGCAGAGCAGCAAAAGACCTCACCACATTTCTTACTTTTTCTCTTCATCTTCATAGCTTGATAGTTTCCAGTTTGAATTGAACTTTGCTTCTATTTTGCTTCTGTTTTTGTATATTTGCTTCTATTTTGCTTCATTTTCATATGTAATTTGGATTTGTTTTGCTTCATTTTCATATGTAATTTGGATTTGTTTTGCCTCATTTTCATATGTAGTTTGGTGTTGCTGATTGTGTTAGTTGAATCAGTTTGAAATTTGGAGTTTTTAGTTTGGTATTTAGGTTTAGTTTTTTTTTTTTTATGTAGTCAGGTTTCTCTTGGTTTCTTCTACACTTCTTTCCAGGAAAGGGCAACCATTATATCTCATGGAATACTGCAAGGCTAATTGCCAAAGAACATGGGGATTTCAAGATGGCATAGGTCCGTGGTATAATAGCAGTAGATGAAAAGCATCATGAAACTGCATACACCAAAATCAGCAACATTAATTGACAAGTATCTTTCCTGTTTACTTGTTGTGTACTGATATGTAATATTAGCTGCCAACTTCTGATATTATTTGTGTTTGCACGCATGTCTCTACTATGCTATCAAGTAGACACCTCTTTTACAATTCTGCCAATTCGTGTTGTGTTTTTCACTGGCTCATACATACCTATTTAGTTTTTTTTGTTGAGTGCTCCACCTAGTTTCCATGTCTTAATTTTGTTGTTGAGTTACGACACTGACATAGAGAGACACATAAGTCTTTTTCATTGCGCTCATTATGCTTTGTCTAAATGTTTACTATTTTCTTTTTGACAATAACAAGACTATAATTATAGTTTTGCTGAGAACTATTGGACTTCAACGAAAGAACAATGTACTGAAATGATGTTAGTGTGTTGCATGGTTGTTTCTATTTCTTAAGCAGCAAGAGTGTAATGAGTGTTCAATTGAACTGAGTTGCATTTTAGATGCATTTCCTATTGTTAGGTATTATCAGTAATCCCTATATTTCGAGACCCATTCCTTGTGGTATCACTTGTCTTTATGCTTCTCTACATCTGGAGTAGGGAAATTCCTAATGCGCAAATCAACCTATACGGCCTCGTGTCCCTAAAGGTATGTTTTGATCTCCCCTTTAGATTTTTGATATGTTGTGAAAGTTGTAAAACTATATCCCATGTTACAGGCCTTTAATCTGCCATGGGCCATGCTTGCATTGGATGTCATCTTCGGGTCTTCTCTGATTCTAGATTTTCTGGGCATTGTTGCTGGGCATTTATATTACTTCTTGACTGTGTTGCATCCTCTTTCTGGTGGAAAGGACATTTTGAAGACTCCGAGCTAGGTGTATCCTTAAGCCACTAAACCATACTATATATGTCTATCTTTATTAGTTATTGCTCAACTTATAAACCTTGAAATTTTAACTTCCTTAATGGATCTATGTTAGGAAGATTCTGGTTGCCAAATGGAGAATTGAAGCTCCTCCTCCTAGGGCAGGTAGTGGACAAGAACCAGCAGCACGCGAAGCAACTACTAATCAAGGTGAATGAGAACATACATTTACACGCGAAGCCACTACGTATTGATCAAAACTACTTCTTTTCTCACTAAAGCACTCCAAAAGCTCATTACACTTAGCCTTTAAATGCTTATTTTATTAACATATGCTTAACATATCAATAAAACAGGCATGTCGTATGTGATTTGGTGGATGATGTCATAATTGTGGAAGACAAGGAGATTATGAAAGCAATGAGGCTTTGCTACGAGATTCTCAAGGTTGCAGTGGAGCCTAGCGGAGCCATCAGATTAGTTGTTGTCTTGTCCGAGACCTTTCAGAAGAACCCAGCATGGAGGGACTGTAAAAACATAGCAATTGTTGTTTCAGGAGGTAACGTTGATTTGGGTGTGCTTTGGGAATCCTTTCAAATATGATTTTGTTCTGTATATGATAATGATATATTGTGATTCTATATTGAATAGAGAACAAGGGTCGTAATAAATGAAACACAATTTTATTTTAGGGATTTTGTATTGAATAATCTTTTTTTATATGCATATGAAGATCTCTTTTGAATAATTGGAAGTTCTGACTCACTCTTATGGTTGCCCTTTCCCAGCCAATATACGTGAAGAAATCACTGGGCTCCTTCATATGGTTGCCCATGATGCTCAAAGTTACTCTATTGACCTCACTATGTCAGGTTAGTGGTGGCCAAGTTACATCATTTTGTGATAACCATGATTATGTTGTTTTTACGAAACATGTTTATTTCCGGGGACAATTAGGGTATGTGATGATGAGATAGGAGAAATCCTTCAAACTTCAAAGGGAAAACTAGAGCTGAAAGAGTCCTATTATAGGTACTATATTTTAGCTACTATATTCTTCTACTTCCACTTTGATGTCCCTAAGTCTCCTGATTATCATATGGTTGTATATCTAGTTTCTAGTATTTCCTTAATACCTTGGTGCAATTGTTTAATTAGACAATATTTAGCTAAAGAAGTGTGATTGCTGCACTAATTCATTGATACATGCCTTGCTGCAAATTGTTTTGAAACTATAATGTGCCATTAGTGTAAAAATCATACGATAAAGCATCTGGTGGGAGCATAGACTGCTTAGTCTGCTTAGTTGCTACATAATACATTTTTTTCCGTTATTCTTGTATGTAAAAGATGGTTGTCATTTGCTTATAATACCTCTCAGCGATGAGTTTCAAATAGGCAATTGTCGTTCTGGGCCATAGCATTTCAAGAGTTACCTACTGGGGAGTGATTTTGTTTTGAGGTCCAAGTGCCTTTTTATTTTCCTAATGTTAATAGTATAGAGTAGATGCATATTGGGTAATACATATTTTGATAGAGCATGTGGAGGTATTAAGGAAATACTTCTATCAAGCGTTATAGTATTGGTTCTTTTGTCAATTAAGATATGTATGGGTTTCTGATCTTGGAAACAAAAGGCTGAAACATGTTTTAAAACCTTGTCATTGAGAGTAAGTCTTATCATTTGCTTCTACTTACTATATTTTAGCTACTATATTCTTCTACTTCCACTTTGATGTCCCTAAGTCTCCTAATTATCATATGGTTGTATATCTAGTTTCTATTATTTAATATACTCTTGCTTATATGTGCTTTGTTGTTTTATCATATGGTTGTATATCTAGTTTCTAGTATTTAATATACTCTTGCTTATATGTGCTTTGTTGTTTTGTATGGTAGTGCAGGATCACTCAGCCATGATCCTTTGTTTATGTTGTCTTCTAATTGTCAAAAATGTATTTATAAATGAGCATTTCTTTTATGGCATACATGATTTATTATATTCATTCTTAATTGTATGGAGTTAATGAGCATTCTGATATGCAGGCACAATATTAATGAATTTGTTAAACCAGTTTCAACCACAGGATGTTCCCTAGATGATATTCATCTCAACCAAGACGACTTGGAAATGTACATAGATCTTGCTCCCTTTTTGAACCCATCACCATATGTTGTCCCTAAAGATATGTCTCTAATTAAGGTGGATTCAAATTTATGTTATCCATTGTCTTGTTATAAAAGTTTCCCTAAGATATTTTATTTTATTAAGTCATGTTTGCTGCTTATCCAGGCATATAACCTTTTCCGCCAACTAGGATTGAGGCACCTACTTGTAATTCCTCGGCCTTCTCATGTTACCGGTCTAATCACCAGAAAAGATTTATTAATGGAGGTAGGTTAATGCCTTAATTGTTTCCATTGCTACATTCTGAAATTCTGATATAAATTTAGTTGGATTATTCTCAAAATCCATTATATGTTTGACAGGATGGGGAAGATTTGGAAACGGTTGAGCTTAAATTGGCTAATGTTAGGTTTCTTTACCGTTCTGATATTATTTCAGCTTCTATGAATGTGGACTTGCTGATAAACAGATTGTTTAGTAATAAGTAGATAACACGGATTTTGATTTGTGGAATGGGGTGTGTAGAGCAGGGGCTTATGTAAGGAGGATTTTGTAGGAGCTCAAATTTTATCTGTACACACCTCCATAATTAATTGAATGGGACTATGCGAGCATAACTCGGGGTTATTTTTGTCCTTCGAAAAGTACAAAAAAAGCCATCATTTCTTGTTTACTAGGTCCCCTGAGATTTATTGGTTATATTGTTGTTGGTTAGTTATGATATTAGGGCTGATATTTCAATTGTTAGCTTTCTGAGTCCTAGTCCATCCTTCATTTTTTCGAAGATCTTGTTCTTTCTATGCTGCATTTGTTGTTGTATTTTTGATTTTAGAGATCCTAAAACTTAAATCTGAAGATTTGAGATCCTAAAACTTAAAGTAAATGTCCAATATGATACATGATTACTCCATCTTGTTTATGTTGTCTTCTAACTGTCAAAAATGTATTTATAAATGGACAGTCAAAGACACTCAGCTGCCTATTCACTAATTTGTTCTATGAAATGCTATGGACTACACAGTGATCCTTTGTTTTTTGTTATCTTCTAATATTAACAACAATGTTCCTTTTCTCTCCTCCTGTTAACCAGAGCTTCAAGGTATAGACCACAAAATTCTAATCTGAGCACTCAAGCTACTAGAAAACGAGGGGAAGCTTGCGATCTACAAAGGAAGTTCTACATATGATGAACGTGTGAAATTCTCCATTTAACAAGGTGATGTAGTAGCATGCATAACTCTTGAAGATATATTAGCATGCATCACTTTTATTCTAATTGTAGAAGCCATAATATGGTATTTTCTTGTATATTCTTTGAGTTGTAGAGTAACATGGATCCAAACATTTGTAATTTACTTATTAAGGCTTTTATTGGCAACAACAAATCAATGGAGAAGTGCTTGTTGATCCTATGGGAATCTAGGAGGCTTAGTCATGGCGTATGTGCTTCACCTATAAATGAGGCATTTTGACACAACTTTCCGAGGATTATGGTGGTGATGCTTTCAAGTCTGTTAAGTACTTTTTAGTTTTGTGTACTTTTTAGTTTTGTTGGGATTGAAAGCAGAAAGAGTGAAATGTGGTGTTTTTGTTGTATTCAAACCTTCCAGCCACGGTTCTTTAAAGAACCGTGGTGTTTTTTTTTAAAAAAAAAGAACTAGGACCCCGGTTATTTTGAAATAACCGTGGTCCGAAAAATACCACAGTTTTTTTTATAATAACCGTGGTATTTTTCGGACCCCGGTTATTTCAAAATAACCGGGGTCCGAAAATTACCCCGGTTTTTTAATAACCGGGGTCCGAAAAAATTAACCCGGTGACATTTACCGGGGTGCGAACGCTCGGACCTCGCTCCCGTTAACCACGCTTCCTTAACCGGGTTCCCATGTACAAAATAACCGTGGTCTAGGGGGGTATTTGTACTAGTGAAAGATGGGATGGAAGCACACTAAAACCCCAATAAAGGATAAACCTTTATTACCTACACTTATGATCGTTAATACACAAACTAAGGAATTACCGGGTAAGTCTCATCCTAAGCTTGTATTGAACCAGGAAGGTGTAATAAGAATAGGATTTAGCAAACTCTAACACTTAACTCTCAGTTATGGATCAGATAAGCCACCTCGGTCAGCCAGTTTCCACCTCGGCCGAAATGTTCATCGGCTGAACGAGATGCTTAGGGTTAAGATTAAAGACTCGAACTTTCAAGATCCTACTGGAATCTAAGATTATTCTATCATCGTTTTTCCCACAACCTTCAGCCAATCACCCTAGAATCACACAAGGAAATTAGCCACTCATCATCATAATGAAAGTATTAAAATATATGGGAAGAAGGTGAATATTTGGACAAAGAAGAATTTAATGAAAAGACTTCAATAACTGAATCAAATATCACAACAAAGCGTTCATTGGATAACAATCCAAAAAGACAAGACAACAATTGAGGGAATTGAAGACAATCTTACAAAACTCTTCAATAAAGCTATAAAAGCTATGGACTTCTATCTTCCTTCAACCTTCAAAAAGGTTCTTCGAAACTCCCAACTGGAGTAAGCTGCTGCTGCTGCGTGATTTTTCGGTGTAAGCGGGATGTTGGAATTGTGGAAATCCAACCCTTTTTATAGGAAAATAACCCTCCAAAGATAATAAAACCCCAATAAAGGATAAACCTTTATTACCTACACTTATGATCGTTAATACACAAACTAAGGAATTACCGGGTAAGTCTCATCCTAAGCTTGTATTGAACCAGGAAGGTGTAATAAGAATAGGATTTAGCAAACTCTAACACTTAACTCTCAGTTATGGATCAGATAAGCCACCTCGGTCAGCCAGTTTCCACCTCGGCCGAAATGTTCATCGGCTGAACGAGATGCTTAGGGTTAAGATTAAAGACTCGAACTTTCAAGATCCTACTGGAATCTAAGATTATTCTATCATCGTTTTTCCCACAACCTTCAGCCAATCACCCTAGAATCACACAAGGAAATTAGCCACTCATCATCATAATGAAAGTATTAAAATATATGGGAAGAAGGTGAATATTTGGACAAAGAAGAATTTAATGAAAAGACTTCAATAACTGAATCAAATATCACAACAAAGCGTTCCTTGGATAACAATCCAAAAAGACAAGACAACAATTGAGGGAATTGAAGACAATCTTACAAAACTCTTCAATAAAGCTATAAAAGCTATGGACTTCTATCTTCCTTCAACCTTCAAAAAGGTTCTTCGAAACTCCCAACTGGAGTAAGCTGCTGCTGCTGCGTGATTTTTCGGTGTAAGCGGGATGTTGGAATTGTGGAAATCCAACCCTTTTTATAGGAAAATAACCCTCCAAAGATAATAAATCTTAGAAAGATATTTTCCCATAAATATAGGTAAAATATATGATTCTGCATATCTCCTTCCTTCCAGGAGCCAAGCCCAAAAATATAAGATTACTTTCCAAATTTAAAAGATCTCATCCAAGAATAAAATATTCTCGCCGCGTCCTAGGTGTTCGCCTCGGTCGAGTCGGCGTCTCTGGATCACCTCGGTCGAGGTGAATCTCTGGTCAACCGAGGTGAGTCACAGCTGAATGTGAAATCTCTCAAAACTGGTCCAAAGTAAATCTTTAATCCATGGCTATGCTTCCTGGATGTAGCTCCAAATGACTCATGACTCCTTTTGCTCCTTTTTGATGCAAAACGTACCATTTTACCTGCAATTACAACAAAACTAGGTGTAGACCTCGATTCTCGCAAAGGTAGATGAAATGGTAGTATAATCACATAATGTACATACAAACATGCAGATTATGAAAGATAAAACGTCCAAACAAACCTCAAAATATAGACTATAATTCATGCTATCAACATGTCCGCATCTTTTGATCGAATTGTTAGGACATGTGAGTGCTCATTTTAATTTTACCCCTTTCTCTTTGTATTGATTTGGAATTTTTTGAGGTGAGAATTTGGGGCTTGTCACATCTGTTGCTGAATTTCCTCTTCTCTATGTCGGGGGAACAGGGATTTTTACTTGAGTTTGTTAAACCAAATTATTTTCTGTTACATTGAGCAAAAAATGCATTGTGTTTTGGTTTCAGCTTCCCAAATGTCGTATACGAACTCGCACATTAGGTTTTCTTGACCAATAGGTCTTATCTTGATGGGGGAGATAAATAGTCTATGAATTGGTTGGCTCCTAGCTTTTTTTTTTCTTTTCACTTTCACCTCCCGAGGCTTTCTTTGGCGTGGTCGAGTACCTGAGTTTTCAACCAATGAAACAACTAACAAGCTGTCACTAGCAAGAACCTTGGAAGGGCATGCATAGGTAGTTGAGACCATTATTAGGTTAACTAATGCTATTTGATTGGTAAATGAATTTGGAATTCACTATTCCAATGATTCTAATTGCATTCAGTGGCATATTATGCAACCTTTCGTAAGTATACCAAGTGTAATCAATGGCTTTTGCTTTTATACCTTCATTATTCCTCGATCGTTACAGCTTGTCGATGGTTCATTCTCCTCTTTTTCTTTTAATTTCATGTCATTTCCCAATTTCTGATGATTATCTTGTTAACATTTTCAGGTTTACTTTATGCATGTCTTCAGATCATTATGGAATGTTTCGTGGTATCAGCTAGCTAATCGGTTTAATTGTAAATTTCATCTTACATATATATACAAACTTTCATGTTTTCTCCTTGAGTTGGTTATCTCCGTGTCTTGATTGCTCAAAATCGTACAAACATTTTGAAAATTCCTCCTCTTTCCCCTTCTTGGAATTTCACCATAAAGGCCCGCTTTTCTACTTTTGTTTCAGTTTTCTCTCTTAGGTTTGAGACCCAAAAATTCAAACTAGAGGAGAAATTGTGGGTTTCTCTCGATTGATTATTGATCTTTCCTTTTTACCTATAGCTTGTGTGAAGGAAGTGGTTGAGGTTGCAGAAGATCAAGCTTTCAAAATCCTTCCATGGGTTCCTTGCAAATGTAAACCTATTTTTGGCTATTTGTGGATGTGAAAGGAAGGAGTAATGGATGAGAGTAATGAAATCAATCTCAATGAATGCAAGGTTTGGAATTTTATTCAACCCCCCCCCCCCCTCCCTCTCTCTCTCTCTCTCTCTTCCCTACAAAGGCCCCATTACTTCTTGGAAAGATGATTTTGGTTCGTTTTTGACATTTTTGTGTCTCAATAAGAAGGTTAATGTGAAAGATTAGTGCTTGCATTTTTTGTTCCAATTTAAAAGTAATAGTATCAATAAAAAAATCTTGGAAACACAAACCTTGTTAATAGCGTTTACTCTTTCGACATAATCGACACATCCTCCAATCTTCTAAACCGGATCTACCGACCCACCCCCGATAACGAATCCCAGTTAGGTCTAATAGAGCTCGATTTTTTCTCATCCAAACTGCTTGTTCTGATCTGATTCATTATATTTTTGCTTTGGTTAAGGGTTCATCTTGCATATCCTACTTTTTAGCTATATGTTCCTTGTAAGTTGACATAAATCTATGCTTCATCCTGTGAACTCTGGTGAAGGTAGGAGTTGGTCCTCCCGAGGGAGTTATTCGATATGGTTGCATGCTTTAGTTGCCCTCTGAAGAGTGAGTTTGTTGCATTATTAGGATTCATGCAGGATGGACTTTTTTTATAGTCTAGACATCATGTTTGTGATTCTTTTTTCCCACATTTTTCTTTGTTACTTGAGATCACTTCCTTGATGAAGGATTTTTAAATATCTGATCCGGGCAGTTTGTGTTGGGAAATCCGACCGCCTAGATTCAGATCGTGATTTTTATGTCATTTGTTATCTTTGTTGCTAAAAAATCATTGTTGTTGATCTTGATCATCCATTTATGCGATATATAAACATTAGTACTAATTAAAGATGAGCATTCTTTGAACTTGGATGATAGATAGTCGGCTAACTTATCCGACCCGATCCAGGTAATCTTTGTCAGATGTTTGTGTCTACTATGTTTGGATTTAAATTGTGATTTGTAGGAATATTTCAATTATTTATCAGATATATGTGATTGCTTACCCTTAATCGCTCATTTTTTGTTGTTCCTTGATCCTTGATCTTCCTTCTTGGTTTGAGCAACCAAGAAATCCTTCAATTGCTTCACGTCATTCTTCAAAGACGTGAGTTGATTGTTGTTGGGCGGAGCCTCTTGAAAGTTAAATCTTTTAACTCCACCTTCAGCTCCTTGGTGGGAGTATTTCTCCATATACAAAGCTTGCTTCTCTATAAAGTCCCAAGCTTTGTCAATCGCCATGTCCATAAATGTACCGGCGGATAGTAGTTGGAGGTTAAACTGGGTGCTTCCGTCCAGTCCCTTGAAGTATATCTCCAACAACTCTATCTTTGGAATCCCATGATGTGGGCAATCCAAAAGAATGTCTTTAAACCTCTCCCATGACTTGGACAAGCTCTCCTTGTCCTTCATAATGAATGCATTAATCTTCCCTCTCATTTCAGCGGTCTTAGAGGGGGGGAAAGAATTTAGTAAAAAATTCCGTAGTCATCTTCTCCCAAGTACTGATTTTTCCTGGAGGAAGAGATTGATACCAAGTAAGAGCTCTATCTTTTAAAGAAAAGTAAAAAGGTCTTAGCTTGTAGTTGTTGTTTTCTATTCTTGAGGGTCTCAAGGTCTCCATCAAGATCTCATAGTTTTGTAGATGTTGATGCGGAGATTCCTTCTCTATCCCTCTAAACTGGCATTGGCGAATCATGGAAAGAACTTGTGGTCGAAGTTCGTAGTCATGGTCCGCCGGATCTCCTAGGTTAACTCCAGGACGCCTCAGTTGTTGATTGGGGTCCATCCTTTGCCCTAGGGTTTGCGGGTTTCCTGCAAAAAGAGCGCCTCGGACTGGCATCCGAGGTGGAAGTATATCGGCCGGGGCAACAGGTGCTGGGACCTGCCTCGGTCGAGGGTCTAGAACTGGATCCTGCATCGATCGAGGATCTGGGACTGGATCTTGCATCGGTCGAGGTAAATACAGGTCTCGTAAGGCTGTCATATCTGCTTCGATCGCTTCAGTCCTGGTGCGAGTTTCTTCTTTCTCCTGCCTCAGTTCTTCCCTGCTGAGGCGTAGTTGTTCTAACGCCTCCTTCAATTCGGCCTCAAGATCACGATCGTCTTGGTTGGCCATCTTCACTTCTCTTAAGCGTCGTTTATATGTCTTTTCTGGTTCGGGATCGTAAGGAACGATTTCCTTCCCAGCGCGGGTTCTTCGCATAAACCTAAGAAAAAGAACCTGCGAAAGTCACTCAAGTATAGTGGTTATTAGACACGGGGTCAAGTGCCCCAAAAGCAAAACGTAACCGGCTCGGTCTAGACCAAGTCCCCGGCAACGGCGCCAAAAACTTGTTCGCTCCAAACGGTGTGTGCAAGCTTTAAATTTATAACCCTAGATGAAAGCTTAAAACAAGGATGCGAACCCGCAGTGTACGGGTCAATCGTAGTAAAAAGCAAGGAATTACAAGGGTCGATCACAGGGACTTAGTGAAACAAAGTCAGAATAGGTAAGCTTCGTAATTACTAACCACAAAAGTAATTAAAACAATCAAGGATGATAAAAAGTCAATAAAGGAAATATGCAATTCCAGGGATTAAAACATCTAGTTGTGGTTCCAACTCAAGATCTAAAGATAAGCGGACAAAGCTGAGATTTTGCATAGGGAAGGTGTTACTAAAGAGGATTAGATCACCGGGTAAGTCTCACTAATCACTAATCCCAAACCGTAACTCCTATTACTGGGTAAGTCTCAAGGAATTAAGATAAAGAACTATAACCTCAAACTAACACACCACCTAAGGGAATAGAATCAACCTTTACCGGGTAAGTCTCAGGCTACCTCACGAAGATGGGATGAAAGCACACTCAAACCCCAATAAAGGATAAACCTTTATTACCTACACTTATCATCTTAGGTAAACAAACAAATGAATTACCGGGTAAGTCTCATCCTAGGCTTGTATTGAACCAGGAAAGGTGTAATAAGAATAGGATTTGGCAAACTCTAACACTTAACTCTCAGTTTCGGATCAGATAAGTCACCTCGGTCAGCCAAATTCCACCCCGGCCGAGATGTTCATCGACTGAGCGAGATGCTTAGGGTTAAGGATAAAGACTCGAACTTTCAGGGTCCTACTGTGATTTAATATTATTCTATCATTGTTTTTCCCACAACCTTCAGCCAATCACCCTAGAATCACACAAAGAGATTAGCCACTCATCATCATGAAAGTATTAATCAAATATATGGGAAGAAAGAGAATAATTGAACAAGAAAACCTTAAGAGAAAGGCTTCAATAACTGAATCAATTATCAAAACAACCAGCGTTCCTTGGATTAAAATCCAACAAGACAATCGACAAAGAAGGGAATCTAAAGGAATCTTACAAAACCCTTCACAAAGCTATAAAAGCTATAGACTTTCTTCCTTCAACTTCAAAAAGGTTCTTCAAATCTCCCAACTGGAGTATGGCTGCAGTGGTGTATTCGGATGTATGCGTGATGTTCCGGGTGATAGCGGATGTCTAAGCACGATCGGATTTGTGGAAAATCCGACCCTTTTTATAGGAAAATTACCCTCCAAAGATAAGATATCTTAGAAAGATCTTTTCCCATAAAAATAGGTAAAATATATGGGCAAACTTATCTTCTTCCTTCCAAGAACCCAGCCCAAAAATATAAGATCCTCTTTCCAAAGATAAAAGATCTCAGCCAAGAATAAAATATTCTCGCCGTGTCCCAGGTGTTTGCCTCGGTCGAGTCGACTCCTCTGGATCACCTCGGTCGAGGTGACTCTGTAGTCAACCGAGGTGAATCACAACTGAATGTGAAATCTCTCAAATCTGGTCTAAAGTGAATCTTTAATCCAATTCCATGATTCCTGGATTATTCCTTAAGCTCCTGAATGTAGCTCCAATGACTCCTTAGCTCCTTTTGCTCCTTTTTGATGCAAAACGTGCCATTTTACCTACGATTACAACAAAACTAGGTGTAGACCTCGATTCCCGCAAAGGTAGATGAAACGACATTGTAATCACATAATATATATACAAACATGCAGATTATTAAAGATAAAACGTCTAAACAGGCCCCAAAATATAGACAATAATTCATGCTATCAAGGGGCGGCTGTGACAAAGGCGCAGGGGCGGCTCTGTGCAGGCGCAGGGGCGGATCTTCGTCAAAAGCTACTGTCGAGCTTCTCTTTGACAGATCTCACAGCAGGGGCAATCAAAGCTCGAACCTTTGGTTCCAACACGTCAAGACTCAACTCCAGAGAGCCTGAGAACAACGAAGGGTCAACAACGGAACACTCCACAAGAATCAAGGCTCATGCTTGAT
This sequence comes from Fagopyrum homotropicum, assembly GCA_033239125.1. Lineage (NCBI taxonomy): Eukaryota > Viridiplantae > Streptophyta > Magnoliopsida > Caryophyllales > Polygonaceae > Fagopyrum > Fagopyrum homotropicum. The sequence goes on from BSWB01000001.1 coordinate 12,616,393, forward strand.
CTTGGGAGAAGAAGGAAATAAAGGAACGAAAGGAAGAAACCAAAACAGAAGGGAAGGTGTGCAGCGCTTAAAGGAACGTGAGGAAGAACTAGAAAAGATGCACTTACATGTTCAGCGGGATTGCAGGAAGCAAGGACGGCTGCAGCTCTCTAGGGTTTGAAGACGCATCTTTTGTCGCAAAATCGCCCCCGCGCCTGGACCTTCCTGCCCCCGCGGCTACAAGCCTTTGTCGCCCCCGCAACTTTGTCTGCCGCCCCTGCAGTTTCCTCTGCAGTGACTCCCGTCTTTGGTGAGTTGCTTCCTTCCTTGTTTTCTCATTCTTTTTCCTTGAGTTGAGTGTTGATATTGTTCCTTGGGATACCTGTAAGACTAGGGATCGTGTCCCTAGCTTTTTGGAGATCTCTTAGAGATCGTTGAGACTAGAAGTTGTAGACTTCTATCTTTCGGTTCGTTTCTGATTCGCTATGTCTTGTATGAGCAGACATTCATTTCTTCCTTCGGGAAACTGAGTTGTAGCTGACAATTGTGTTTACCTTCGAGTGAGGTAAGTCCTTTGGACTTACTTAGTTGCATTCCGTATATTGGTTTGACCGTGTTGATTGTGTTTGTTGTTTATTGTTATAACGGAAAACCGGATTCGGACGACCTCATACCTTAATTTTCCCAAGTGTATTATAATCGGGCGGTGACCACTTGTCCAGTTCAAAATGGGGAAACCAAACTAGAACCACCCTTAAAAAGTGCTCCGTCATCAAACCACCACCTTCATCCCATTTACGTTCAAAAAACATGAATGGGTCCCTACCTTTGAAATTTTTAATAACTTTATGTCTAAATCATGAACCAATTAAATAAATTAATATAAAATGGACCGAATCAGTTTTTTTTTTTAAAAAAACGGAATATTTTCAATGAGATAAAATTCAGTAATTTTTTTATTTTTTGAAATATTTTTTTCCATAATTTTGTAAATGAATTTTTTTTGAGAAATGATATTTTTTGGATTTTTTCCGAATTACTTTTTCTTGTTATTTATATAAAAAAAATTTAAAAATAGTTGAAAAGGAAAACAATTTTCTGTAATAGAAATGTTTATGAAATTTTTATTTTTTTAAAAATATTGAAATAAATCACTTGGGCCGTTTGGAATCTTTTTTGAAAAATCGATTCAAAAAAATGAAATAAAAAAATTCGAATTTATTTATATAAAAAAAAAGTTTAGGAAATATATCTACATATCTTAACTAAAGAAAGCGACACTAAAGTTGACATAGTGCGATTTAGATTTTTCTCAAAATCTGTTTTCTACTAAATCACTAATTTAAGCCTTAAATTATTTTTACTAAATCTAATTTTAAAAAGATTTTAGTCCAATTATTTTTAACGTGATCTTGTACTTCAAGTCAAAATTTCAAAATTTTATAGTTAGAAGATGTATAGATTTTTCCAACTAGATCGTATTTTTTTAACGTGATCTTATTTTATTGTTAGAAGATAAGTAGTGGTAGATTTTATTTAGATCTTATTGGATCCTAAGATATATCTTTATATAATTTTAGCAATATCTTATCTTATCCAAGGATAGATCTTATAGTTAGAAGATAATTATTTCCAACCCAATATAAGGAGGATTTCAGCACCTATGTTTACCCACCTCCATACACAAATTTCATTATTTTTCTTCATACAAAACGTTTTTTCTGACGCTGGGAGAGAGAGAGCTTGAATTGTTTTTAGTAGTTCCACTTTCTTTTACAAGTTGATATCTTCTCATCTGCATTCCGTCATCAAATCAATCCTTATACTAAGAATTGATAAGTGTCATCATTGTTGGTGTTGAAAGATCGGAACTCATCATTGGTTTATCCCGTATCAACTTGAAAATCTCACAAACCCAAAACCCTTAGTTATACCATTATCGTCGCGTATTACTTTAACTGATACTATCTTTCCACGAAGACTATAGTGCTTAAATAAGATTTTGTCATAATAATAGGGGGAGTTAGGTGTAATATCCGGAATTTTTATTCCGTCTATTTCTGTTATAAACCCGATCTCGATCAGTTGATTCATATCCGTCTACTTAGTTAGACATATTATGATAAAATTTATCATTTTATGTAGATCCCCTTCACATAAAATGATGAAATCCTTTAAAAGTTTATCATTTTATGTAGCTTCCCCTTCACATAAAATGATAGGATCTTTATAAAATTTATCATTTTAGATAGCTTACCTTCACATAAAATAATAAGTTTAGCCTAAGTTAGAATATGACAAGGCCCGGACAAGTCTGTGACGAAGCTGTGACAAGGTCCAGACAAGGCTGTGACGAAGCTGTGACAAGGCCAGACAAGGCTGTGACGAGTCTGTGACTAGGCCAGACAAGGCTGTGACAAGTCTGTGACAAGCCCAGACAGGCTGTTGACAGCCCAGCGCCAGCAACGCCAGCAGCCGTTCAGCCCAGCGCCAGCCAGTGCCTTCTCCAGCCCAGCTGCTGCAGCCCAGTATTGCCTGCTGCTTACTCCAGCCCACTGCCTTGCCCGTCTTCAGCCAGCTCCTGCCTTACCTTCTTCAACTCGTGGCCAGCAGCCCAAGATAGCAGCCCAGTTCCGTCCTGCTGAGATGCACGTTCAGCCCAACAGCAGCAACCCGCCTATTCCAGCCCAGGAAAGAGCAACCCTTTACCTTCTGCATACCCACGACAATTTAAGCCAGCTGGAAGAATGATCTGCAGCAATTAATTGGCCATAAATCCCTATGTAACAACCGTGAAATTAGGAAGGAAACTCACCTTCTGTTCAGCTACAATCACGCAGCCAGCAGTTATTCTTGGCGTCCAGATTCATCTACAGAAAACACGTTTCATTCCTTGCCCACAGCCACATCCGGTTGTTTCCGTCTCTTCTGTCTACGGTTTTCAACAGCAAACACGTTCCTTTCCTTCTGCACACACACCCAGCAGCGGCAAGAGCCATTGGAATCTGCAACGAGTCCATACCGACCTTCTGCACGTAGTCAGCCGCGTCAAGAGGTTAGTGCAGCAATCTGATTCTTCCATCTTCACCTTATTCTCTCTACCGACTCCTCTCCTGCTTGTCTCATTTTCGTCCCATCTATCCTTAGGTTAGGAAGCACATACGAGCCTTCTTCGAAAACGAGAGTAGACGTCTCAGGACCGTCAAACTGAAGAAGGTAAATTCCCTCTCTCCCACAGCTTGATCCCATGTATTCTAGGTGTAAAGAATTAAGTTGGTACAAAGAGCTGCATAGTATTCCGATTAGTCTAAGGAGAAGGTTATTGTATAAGCTTTTGTATGTATACTATTTCCGTAATGCTAGATTGGTGAACTGCTGTAGTCGACCTTGAGCATGGTTAATATAGTAATAGGTAGCTGCTGGAGTTTATAAATAAAATGATAGACATAAGGGGCTGCTGTAAAATTGAATTTTATTCCTTCAGCTTCTAGGTTATAAACAGCCTATCTTGTCGGTCAATTATTAAACGTTTGGATAAAGATCCACCGTTGAATTTTGGATATGTTGTAGATGGATATATGTAGTTTAACATATTAAAATTTGGGAAGGAATGAACGGTCGGATTGAAATTTATGAGCTCCCGAAGTTAGGTAGTTGAGCAGTTTTGGTAAACTTAAGTTTTTGGCTAAGTATAGGAAATTAGAGTGAAGGAACCGACTTTGTGAATTTTTATAGGAACATTGGCTGAACAGTTTGGAGAAATTATTTCTCCTAAGGTTAGATAGAACCTCATAGATGATCTAGAGATTTAATTCGGAATTATTATAAGCTGTTAAGAATTTTATATTTAGAACCGAAGTTAAACCTTTACGATTCTTCCGGAAAATAGAAACATAGGAAAAATGTCAGTTTGGAACCAAATAAAATTTTAGGAGTTAGAATATAACTTTAGAACCTCAAATAGGAGTTTAGACATGAATTTTAGGGTTTTCGAGAAAATCGGAACCAAGGGTAAAATGGTCATTTTACCCTAAACAAATACTGTAACTAGTTATGTCTTAATACATCATTCGATCTTAGAAGTTTTAGACTTCTAACTACGTGAGAGTGTGCTAATACACTTATCGCCTTGACAGGCAACTGAGTTGCTACAGTTTACAGAACGAGTGGTCTACAAAGAGTCGAGCTGTATATCAGGTAAGTCCTTTGGGCTTACTTAGCTGACTTCTAAATATGAGTATAAATGATGATGGTGGTGTGTGATTGAAATGTTAGAGAGATAGGTTGTGATATATAATTACCGACCTATATTTTGGCCTAAGAGTAACGGGCGGTGGCATTCTGCTCAGTAGCTCGCGGGGCGCTGGGGGTTTCTTCCGGGACTAGTCCATACATGGTTTGTAGTGATGCTACCAGTGAAAGTCAGCAAGACCTACACCAGTTGGATAAGGAACGGAGGCGAGAACTAATAATAGTTCTCGTGCCACAACTTAAATTGAATAATGTGAATCACTTAAATAATAGATAATAAACGGTTGAGTGCCAGCATGATGTTTGTTTATTTTCGTTTCTGCGTGTGCTTGTGCTGTTATCATTTTGCTTATATTTGGATAGTTAGCTAACTGTTGATATGTTGTTTAGATTTGACACAGGTTAGAGCAGATGCCGAGTGATCCAGACGGTAGTGGTCAGCCGGGGTGTCGTACTTTAGGACGTTTTACCGTTTTTGCATTTGTGGGTTTTACAGTTGAACATTGTTTCCTTTCGTACTTTGTTATATTCCGTTTTCCGGCTGTAGTCGATCTGGTCACATTCATGCATTATCAAGAACTATTTTATGATTTCTGATTTTCCTTATCTGTGCCTTGTTGTAAGATCTCGTTAAGTTGTTGTCAAACTATGGTCGGGACCCACTGTGCGGTCCTAACCAGTAACTCCCTAAGTTGTAAAATTTGGGGTGTTACAACATGGTATCAGAGCTCTAGGTTGGCAACAATGGCACTTGAAATCTTCTAAAAAGGTTGTTAGCATGAAATATTGTGATATTTTAGGCACGTTTTCTAGTCGTAATTGATTCATATTGATAGTCTTTGATTGAGCTTTATGCATATATGAGCTAGTATTGCCTATATTGTCGATATAGATGTCTACACGAGTTCTATGTTGATTATAGGTGATTTGGAGCTATTTCCGAACGGAATCGAGCAAAGGAGAGTTGAGTCGATGTGTCTCTAGATCAAGGACACCTTTTGGATGGAGTATTAGATTGAGGAATGCACGAATGAAGGCAAGAATCACGGTTTTACCCTAAATTACGGCCGTGGATTGTGAAGCAGAATTCGATGTTCATTCCAGGGGATATTACGGCCGTGGAAGATATCCGTGTTTATTTCCACGCCTCAAAATTACGGTCGTGGAAACTTCCACGACCGTGATCTTGGCGAATCCTTTCGCCACGTTTCGAAGCCATGATCTCTTGAAGATCGGGCCGGGCCGACGTTTTGCCCTGCGTTATAAAAAGGACGGATGAAGCAAGATTTCGCCACCTCGCCTCGCTACCTCGCTACCTCGCTTACGACCTTTCAACCCTAAAGTTTAGCGGCAAAAACGCACGCTTAGCAACACAAACCCTCATTCTTGGAGGTGATTTTGAAGATCTCATTGAAGTTCCAAAGTTCGTATTGGAGAGTTGCTGTTTGTGATCTTCGTGTGGAAGATCGAAGTTCTTGGAGGGTTTTTGCAAGAAGATTCCTCTTCTTGTTTAGGTTTGCTTTAGGATCGGATTGACATCCCGTTTCTTTTCTTTCCTAAGATTGTGATTGTTTATCCCGTTTTGAATCTTTTGACAAACACTTATTCTTGATTGTGATTCTAAGATTCAATTGAAGATTATTGATAGTTCTTGAAAGTTCCCATCTTTTACCTTTTTAATCTTGAATTAATATCAATATGACTGTTATTGGCTAAAAACCCTTAACAATTCTAAGGTGAAGGGTTGATAGTTGTGGCTTAGATAATGATAGATCGATTGTAAATTGATTAGACCCTGAGAGTTAGAGCATTGTCGCCGAAAACCCTAAATTACGGGTTGTTCTTGAGTTCCACGACCGTGGAATCTCAAGATCCAACCGTAATTCTCTTAAAGTTTACGAGCCTGCTTTTATCTTGATCCAAAGTTAAAGATTTGCTTTAGCTTAGTTTAGACTTGTCTTTTCTAGGTGGTAGTGAAGCCTCAACAACCTCTACCTCGATTGTGAGCCTCAACAACCTCAATCGGATAAGTTAGTCTTGATCTTTAGATCATAGGTTTGGGTATTTGATGTTAATCCTTGTCCTTAGAACCTTTCTATATTGAGCCTCATCAACCTGTATAGGAAGAGTCTTTTGGGTGAGTTATATAAGGTTTTTGGAACCTCAACCGTACGATTACCTTACATTAGTATACCTTTGCATATCTTAACTCTGTCTTTACATCATTAGTATATCTTGAATCGATTGCCACAGCTGGATACCTGGATCTTTAGGATTGTTGTTTTCCCAATATCTGCAAAACTCTCATATTAACCGCTTGATAACCTGCAATCGAGTTTGTTCCACCCAAATCCCTGTGTTCGATACTCTGGAATTCTTGCTTAACTATATCGATCCGTACACTGCGGGTTCGCTTGCTTGATTCTAGTTTTATAAATATAAAGCTTATTTGCACACACCTCTAGGGGCGAACAAGTTTTTGGCGCCGTTGCCGGGGATTTGGCTTCGATCGAACCCGGGTGCCGGTTGTCAAGCTTGGGAGCTTGCTCTCGTTATTTGATTTTTCTTTGAGTGTATGCGCAGGTCTAGGAACACAGAAGATCTCTTACCTCTTGATCAAGAGCTAGAGAAAACCTTGAGGCAAAAGCGCAAGGAAAGGAAGATGGCTGAAGAAAACGAGCACGATCTTCAAAATAAGTTGGCGGAGAAAGAAGCTCAGCTCCGATGGAATGAGACTCTCCTCCAGGATGAGATGGATCGCCATCAAACTCAAGTTAATGGTCTACAAGACATGATCGTTCAAATGAAGATAAAGATGAGCGATCTTGAGGACAAGGTGGGCAAGAAGTCCTCGAGAAGGAGGACAAGGTCTAGAAGAAGAAACCACTCACCCACCGATGATAGTGATTCTTCCATGCCTCCTTTAGAAGAGATTGATCCCACGATCAATATAAATCCTTTCAATCAACAAGGAGCTACTAACCGTCGCATTCCACCTAGAAATGCGAGGGTCGAACGTGTGGATAATGAGCCAAGAACTCTTGGCCAGCGGATGGATCCAACACAACAACCACGCCGTTTAGGTGTGAACTTTGATGCTGAAGATGTACAAGGGTTTAGCTTCAACCCTCAAGTTATCACTCTTGTTCGCCAAAGCCAGTTTGGCGGTACAAGCACCGAATCTCCACACCAACACTTGCAAAACTTTGAGTGTATGATGGAGACGATGAGGCCAAAGAGCGCCACTACCAACAGCTATAAGCTCAAACCTTTCTTTTTCTCTTTGAAAGGGAAAGCGCTATCTTGGTACCAAGCTCTTCCTAGTGGAAAGCTAGAGACGTGGGAAGACCTCTCCGCAGAGTTTCTCACCAAGTTCTTTCCGCCCTCCAAAACGGCGGAACTTAGAGGTAAGATTAATGCTTTTTCTATGAGACCTAACGAAAGTTTGTTTCAATCTTGGGAAAGGTTTCAGGATTTGCTCTTGGATTGCCCTCATCATGGCATATCCAAACTTGCCTTGCTGGAAATTTACTACAAGGGGCTGGATGCGGGAACGCAATTCAACCTTCAATCCCTCTCATGTGGAACGTTCATGGACATGAGAGAAGATGACGCTTGGGACTTCATTGAGAAGCAAGCAAGAGTCATAGAGAAGTATTCCCACCGGAAAGTGGAGGGAAATCGTGTGGAGCAAGGAGCAAAGCTCACACATGAAGCTCAAAATCAGATTTTCTCCCTCAACAATGAGATCAAAGAGTTGAAGGAGACTATCAAGACCAACTTCCCAAAGCAACAAGAGAAGGATGTTGGCTATTTGGGCAACAACAACGGCGGTGATAACACCAACCGCAACAACAATAACCGGAACAATAACCGGAACAACAATTGGAATGGGAACAATAACAACCGGAACAACAACAATTGGAACAACAATCGGGGTTCGAACAACAACAATTGGCGCTCCAATCAACAAAATTCCGGTAACTCCTATCCTTCCAATTCCAATTCACTAACTCCACCCTCCTCTTCCTCTACTCCTTTGAAAAGCCAGGGGCAATCATCAAATGGAGGAAACAATACGGGAAAGGAGAAGCCGGATCCCATGCTGGAAACGATCTTGGGAAAGCTTCAAGGGTTGGAGAACCGCATCATCAAGGTTGATGATCAAATTTCTAAGGTTGACAAAGCTCAAAAGGTTTTGGAAAATCAAATGTTCAACCATGCGGAGGAAGTTCCTAGAAATCAAGGGAAACTTCCAGGAAAGACGGAGGACAACCCTAATGGAAGGGTAATGGCGATTACAACTAGGAGCGGAGTGACTACCACCGATCCGCAGCCTACGTTTGTTGAAGTCCCCGTAGAGAAAAGCAAAGAAAAGGGGAAGGAGAAGGAAGATGTCTATGTTCCTCCTCCAGCTTTCAAACCTCCCCTACCATTCCCTCAATCCAGAGCGCGAGCACGCCTAGACAAGCAATTCGGTAAGTTCATAGAACTCATGAGCAAACTACATATTAATATACCTTTCATTGATGCCATTGTAGGTATGCCGGCCTATGGCAAGTTCTTGAAGGAGCTCCTCTCTAACAAGAGGAAGCTAGAAGATTTTGGAGAAGTCAAGATGAGTTCGGATTCTTCGGACCTCATCAAGACTATGAAGGAGAAAATGCCCCCAAAGCTGAAAGATCCGGGGTCATTTTGCATTCCCATTGGAGTGGGAGAGGTCACATATGACGCTTTATGTGACTTGGGAGCAAGTGTGAGCATCATACCACTTGCATTGTGCAGGAAGATCGGTTTAGGCGACCCTAAACCAGTGAAGATGACGTTATACATGGCGGATCGATCCATTACTCGTCCCGTCGGCATTGTAGAAGACGTCCCGGTCAAGCTAGGCAAGTTCTTTGTCCCCATTGATTTTGTCGTGCTTGACATTCCTGCGGATAGTCCGGTCCCGATCATACTCGGAAGACCGTTTCTTGCAACTTCCGGCTGCATGGTCGATTGCAAGAATGGGAGACTCGCCTTTGACGTTGGGGAAGAGAAAGTAGAGTTCGTTCTTTCCACTCTAGTGAAGGAGCCAATCTTTGATGAGGATATTTACAATGTCCAAGACGAAGAAGGTTTAACTAGGGAGGAGGTAAGTGCGATTCTCTTTAACGATCCTTTGCAAAAGGTTATTACTATGAGTCTAACCGATGTAGGAGGAGAAGAAGAGTGCAAAGAGGAAATTGAAGCCTTAGAGGCACAAGAAGAGATACATGAAGTGGAGTTTGAGAAACTCCACGATGAGGCAGAAAATACTCGAATCCACGGTCATACTCTGTATTCCACGGCCGTGGATTCCATGACCAAATTCGACCTCCATTCCAGAGGATATTACGGCCGTGGAAAACCAGAGGAAACCGTGATTTTGACCGTGGAAAAGGACGATCGACACACTTCTTCAACTTCCTCAAATCCTTCTCCAAACCATTCAACATCCTTGGAAGCTTCTAAGGAAACATCGGAAGCTCCGAAAGCAATGGAACTCAAACCACTTCCTACTCATCTAAGAACTTCAAGACAACCTCAACGGCGGTTGAATCCGACCATGAAGGAGGTTGTCAAGAAGGAAATTCTTAAACTTCTTGATGCAGGTATCATCTATCCTATCTCCGATAGCAAGTGGGTGAGCCCGGTTCAAGTAGTTCCAAAGAAGGGAGGAATGACGGTCATCACCAATAAGAACAACGAACTCATTCCTACCCGAACCGTGACTGGATGGCGAATGTGCATAGACTACCGCAAGCTCAACAATGCAACGCGGAAGGATCACTTTCCATTGCCATTCATCGATCAAATGCTTGAAAGGTTAGCACAACATTCATACTTTTGCTACCTTGACGGTTATAGTGGTTTCTTTCAGATCCCGATACATCCGGATGATCAAGAGAAGACCACATTCACGTGCCCTTGGGGTACGTTCGCCTATAGGAGAATGCCGTTCGGGCTTTGCAATGCCCCAGCCACCTTTCAACGGTGCATGATGGCCATCTTCTCCGAATATGTAGAGGAAATCATGGAAGTCTTCATGGACGACTTCTCCGTTTACGGTTCCTCTTTTAACGATTGTCTTTCTAACCTTTCTCTTGTTTTGCAAAGATGTGAAGACACTAACCTAGTTCTTAATTGGGAGAAATGTCAATTCATGGTTAAGGAAGGAATCGTTTTAGGTCACTTAGTCTCTAGTAGAGGGATAGAGGTAGACAAAGCTAAGATAGAGACCATAGAGAAACTTCCTCCCCCAATTTCGGTGAAGGGAATAAGAAGTTTCCTAGGACATGCCGGATTTTACAGACGTTTCATTCAAGACTTTTCTAAGATATCAAAACCTCTCACTAATCTATTGATGAAGGATGCGGTTTTTGAGTTTTCACAGGAATGTCTAGATGCGTTCAACACTATTCGGCAAGCTCTAATTTCAGCACCCATTATCCAACCTCCGGATTGGAATCTCCCCTTCGAGATTATGTGTGATGCTAGTGACGTAGCCATTGGAGCTGTTCTTGGGCAACGAAAGGAAGGACGAACCCACGCCATATACTACGCTAGCAAGACGCTAGACGAAGCCCAGCTCAACTACGCCACTACGGAAAAGGAGTTTCTAGCCATTGTCTATGCTATTGACAAGTTTCGCTCTTATCTTGTAGGTGCAAAGGTGATTGTCTACACGGATCATGCTGCGATCCGATACCTCCTTGCAAAGAAGGATGCGAAGCCAAGGCTGATTAGATGGATTCTTCTCCTACAAGAATTCGATCTTGAGATCCGCGACAAGAAAGGCTCGGAAAATTCTGTTGCGGATCATTTGAGTCGTCTAACACATCTAGAGGACGATCATTTACCTATTGATGACTCCTTTCCGGACGAACACCTACACATCATAGAGGAGTGCATCAAGGTAATCTCCAAAGGTAACGAACCATGGTTTGCTGATTTTGTTAACTATTTGGTTTGCCAGGAGATACCACCCGGACTATCATACGCACAAAGGAAGAAGTTCTTCAAGGACGTCCGGGAATACCATTGGAACGAGCCTCTCCTCTTTAAGAGAGGTCCGGATGGCATCATCCGGCGATGCGTGCCGGAAGATGAGATGCAAAGTGTCATCCGTCATTGTCATTCACTACCTTGTGGAGGACACGCTAGTTCGAACAAAACTAGCGCAAAGGTATTGCAATCTGGATTTTATTGGCCTACTTTATTTAAAGATGTGCAATCCTTTGTTTCTTGTTGCGATGCTTGTCAAAGAACAGGCAATATCTCTAGGAGAAACGAGATGCCCCTCAACAACATCCAAGAGGTGGAGATTTTCGACGTTTGGGGAGTCGACTTCATGGGACCATTCCCTTCTTCTTGTGGAAACCAATACATACTATTGGCGGTAGATTATGTCTCTAGATGGGTCGAAGCGATTGCCTCTCCCACAAATGATGCCATGGTGGTGGTCAAGTTCTTCAACAAGACCATTTTTCCGCGATTCGGGACACCAAGGACGATCATTAGTGATGGAGGTTCTCACTTCATAGCCCGTCGCTTTGAAGCTCTTCTAGCAAAGTATGGGGTTACTCACAAGATCGCTACCCCTTACCATCCACAAACGAGTGGACAAGTCGAGATCTCAAATAGAGAGATCAAGGGAATTCTAGAGAAGACGGTTTCAAGGACTAGGAAGGATTGGTCCTTGAAACTAGATGATGCATTGTGGGCATACCGGACTGCATACAAGACTCCCATAGGAACCACACCATACAACCTCGTGTATGGGAAGTCTTGTCATTTGCCGGTAGAGCTAGAACACAAAGCGTTTTGGGCTATCAAATGGCTGAATTTCGGCATGAAGGAAGCGGGAGAGAAGCGTCTCCTAGACATCAACGAGCTGGATGAACTCCGTTTGAACGCCTATGAAAACGCTAAGATCTACAAGGAAAGAGCAAAGCGTTGGCATGATAAGCATATCATCCCAAAGGATTTCCAAGAAGGAGATCAAGTTCTCCTCTTCAATTCGAGACTTCGCCTCTTTCCAGGTAAGTTAAAATCTCGTTGGACTGGACCTTTTCTAATTAAGCGTATTTTCCCCCATGGTGCAGTTGAAGTATGGGGTGAAGCTAGCGGAAGTTTTAAGGTGAACGGTCAACGACTCAAAAAGTACTCACCGGAACTCCAAGCTGAGGAGTTTGCACCTACCGCACTCGAATAAGTGCGAGAATGGTCTAGCTACGGACCTTAAACAAAGCGCTTCTTGGGAGGCAACCCAAGGATCGATGGAAAAGAAGAAAAAGGGGATAATGTCGAAGAGAAGTGACGAAATTTGGACTTTGAAGCTTTACAGAGAGTTCCACGGTCTAAATTACGGTCGCCATAGCTACAGTGGCCGTAATTCTCAAAGGCCTGTGAAAAATCACAAAAATTACGGGTCCGTACATTTCCACGGCCGTGGAATGCCCCGATAGACCGTGATTTTTGAAATTTTGCCTGCAAGTATAAAAGCCACACTTCACCACAAAAACACCACAAAACCCCCAATTTCCACGCCCTAAATACCGAAAACCCGCAGCTCCTCCCAAATCTTCGTTCTCTAATCGTTTTTAACGATTCTTCTTCCTAAACTGAAGCAAATCCAACCAAGAACAAGATCCAAGCAACAAATCGCGTGGAAAACGATCAACAAACCCGCATTTTGGATTTCTCAATCCGAAAAAGAGATTAGGACTGCTTGTTGTGGAGTTTGATTGCTGATTTGCTGAGAATTGAGAATTACTGTGTCGAATCACGGTCTACAGACGTTCCACGGCCGTGGTTTTGGGAAGAACAGACCGTAATTTTCAACAGAATGGAATTTGTGAGGAGAGTTTCGGGAAGGATTAAGGAAAAGAGAGGGGAACAGAACAAGAAGAGAAAGGGCAACCCTTCCACATCTAGGGCACCACCACCCTCATCCCCCTCACCTTCACCTCCATCTTCACCTCCATCCTCACCACCTCACCCTAGCATCCCGATCATACACGAAAACCACCAAGCTGCATTTGAGAGGATAGAGAAGAGGGCAGTGATTGGCCCTAGGTACTTGTTGTTGGAGGATCTACATCCTCTCAACATAGTAGATGACCTTACATGGCTCTTGGATAGAGCCGGTTTGCTTGTCTTCACGAACATTCGTGAGGACGCTTATGAGGAGATCACCCGAGAGGTTGTGACGTCTTTTGAGCACAGCCATGTTGATAGGACTGTCTCCTTCCGTCTCATGAATAGAGACTACCACCTTAGCATTGTTGAGTTCGGGACCATCTTTGGGTTCCATGAGACCTACAACGGTCGCCTCCCTAGGAACGTTTCCGCTAAGGATTTTTGGGAGGATGTGGCGATGATCTATGCCGACGAGGACCGTTGGCATCCAGCTGATACCAAGGCCAAATTGATGTACCATTTGGCCTTGAAGATAGCTCACCGTGTTCTCTCGGAGTATCTCTTTCCTAGGACGGAGACGCCCCAAAAGATCAAGACGGACGAGCTATTCCTCCTCTACGCTATGCTTCAGGGATGCCGCGCCGATTGTGCTACCCTTTTGGCGGCGACGATGAGTAAGCTAAAGAACAAATCGAGAGGGAACATTGGATATGGTGGGATAGTGACCCACATAGCTAGGACTTTTGGAGTGGACTTCTCGGCTTGCACACGTATACCGGCAGTTCCATTAGGGCTACACGCTTTCATGGTTAGGGGACTCATCTTCCCCACACATAGAGGTCTGCCTTATGCGGGCATGCCCTGGGAGAGTAGGACCGGCAGGGGTATTGAGTGGCTGCCGGAGTATTCCATTGTGGCGGGACGCCACAACTGGAAGGAGACGTTCGCTGCGATGCATGCGAACAGGCTTGTAGCTCCCCCTTACGTTCCACCGCCGGTAGTAGATGAGGAGGATATGGGAGAGCAGTATGAGAGTGGGGGAGGAGCAGAGCAGGAGTTCGGCACGTTTCCGGATCAGCCGGATGCGGCCCAGGATGTACCTAGACGCTCTCCGCGTCCGGCTAGAGCCTCAGGCTCGTCATCTCGCCGCGCTAGCGTGAGCGAGAGGCCCACGTGGATGACTACACCTCCCACCTGGTACGAGACACCCCCTCCTTGGTCCACTACGCAGTCAGCAGCACCAGCAGCACCACCACCACCACCATCAGCACCAGCCGATGCTCCCGGATGGTATGATCACCCCCCTGGGTGGTATGAGAGGATGCCGGATTGGGCTACCGGACTTTCAGAGAGAGTCGGAGCACTAGAGATCCGGGCGGATGATAGAGACAGACGTTTCGACGACCTTGACCACATGATGAGGGACGTCTACCGCCAGCAGTTTGGGCGGTACTATGATCCGAGTTTCTCTCCATTCCCACCTCCACCGGCACCGCAGTGATAGATGACCGGACAGCTCGTTTCTAGACATCCCAACCACCATTTGTGAGTTTTCTTTTTCTTTTCTTTCTTTTGTTCTTTCTTGTGAACATTAGGGACAATGTTCGTCCTAAGTATGGGGTGGGATGTACTAAATGTTTGTAATAACTCTACTCTATATGTTGCTTCTATTCCGAGACTATCATTGCATGTTCATTGTATGTTACACGTTTCATTCTTGCATTGCATGAAAAAGAACTTTAAAAACCCATAAAAATTGAAAAATTTTGAAAAATTTGATGCTTCTAACGAATCGATATGATTTCCATGATAATCATTACTTGCGAATTGAGTTGATAACAATTGCATGCTTGAAAGGATGGTAATTCGAAAAGGATTTGAATGAATGAATTTTACCTCTTTTGCAAGTTGTATAATGTGAGAATGTTACCTAAATCATATAAGAAATTGAAGTTGAAATCACATTATAAGCTCCTATACTTCTTGTTGAAATGATTAAGGCAATTCGATATTCTCTTTCTTCTTTCTTTGATCATCTAACTCCTCATTGAAATATTAGCCTCCCTTACCTATCCGGGAATTTGGAAAGTGAATGAGAAAAAGGCATGTTTGATGTGGGAGGGCCATGAGAGCAAATATTTGCAATCAATTGAATAGAAAGAAATTGTAGGTTTGGGGAAGTCAATCATGACGATGAGTAACTCGGCACCATTCACATAGCCGGGTGTTTGTGTCTTGCCAAAGTCGAATTGAGCGATATTCCTAACGGATTATGGTATGTGCGCTAAGGGTTTGAGGCATCTCGCAAAAATGAGAAACGCCAATCTCCTAGGCTTCGGTTTTTGTGCACCTCTATCCATAACTCCAAAAGTAAAGTCGGAAAATAAAAAGGAAAGAGCGAAGCTCTAAGTGAAGTGTTGCGGAAACCGCAAAAGAAGAAGAAGGTAGTTGTCCACTTTCCCGGATTTATGCACCACTTTCCCTTAAAGTTTTCCCTACCCTTCCATGCTCTAGACCTTTTCTTTGAAAGTCCTTATGATCAAAAGAATGTTATATGGCTTGGTGATCTAAATTGAAATTCTTATGATTGATTTTGATAATGTTTGAAGGTTATAATGCTTGTTTGGAAGCTAAATTGATTCATGATTTTTCTTTGCCTCTTACTCTCTAATTAAGTGTGTGAAAGTTTGAAAACGATTGAAGCAAGGGTTGAGAATGATCTATTCTTTAGAAGTCACATTCATCCAAAAGAAGGTACACATATTTCATCCTAACTCTTGTTTTAAAGCTTTTTGAAAGACCTTGCTTAGGGACAAGCAAGTGTTAAGTATGGGGTTATTTGTTAGCATGAAATATTGTGATATTTTAGGCACGTTTTCTAGTCGTAATTGATTCATATTGATAGTCTTTGATTGAGCTTTATGCATATATGAGCTAGTATTGCCTATATTGTCGATATAGATGTCTACACGAGTTCTATGTTGATTATAGGTGATTTGGAGCTATTTCCGAACGGAATCGAGCAAAGGAGAGTTGAGTCGATGTGTCTCTAGATCAAGGACACCTTTTGGAAGCAATTTGGAGTATTAGATTGAGGAATGCACGAATGAAGGCAAGAATCACGGTTTTACCCTAAATTACGGCCGTGGATTGTGAAGCAGAATTCGATGTTCATTCCAGGGGATATTACGGCCGTGGAAGATATCCGTGTTTATTTCCACGCCTCAAAATTACGGTCGTGGAAACTTCCACGACCGTGATCTTGGCGAATCCTTTCGCCACGTTTCGAAGCCATGATCTCTTGAAGATCGGGCCGGGCCGACGTTTTGCCCTGCGTTATAAAAAGGACGGATGAAGCAAGATTCCGCCACCTCGCCTCGCTACCTCGCTACCTCGCTTACGACCTTTCAACCCTAAAGTTTAGCGGCAAAAACGCACGCTTAGCAACACAAACCCTCATTCTTGGAGGTGATTTTGAAGATCTCATTGAAGTTCCAAAGTTCGTATTGGAGAGTTGCTGTTTGTGATCTTCGTGTGGAAGATCGAAGTTCTTGGAGGGTTTTTGCAAGAAGATTCCTCTTCTTGCTTAGGTTTGCTTTAGGATCGGATTGACATCCCGTTTCTTTTCTTTCCTAAGATTGTGATTGTTTATCCCGTTTTGAATCTTTTGACAAACACTTATTCTTGATTGTGATTCTAAGATTCAATTGAAGATTATTGATAGTTCTTGAAAGTTCCCATCTTTTACCTTTTTAATCTTGAATTAATATCAATATGACTGTTATTGGCTAAAAACCCTTAACAATTCTAAGGTGAAGGGTTGATAGTTGTGGCTTAGATAATGATAGATCGATTGTAAATTGATTAGACCCTGAGAGTTAGAGCATTGTCGCCGAAAACCCTAAATTACGGGTTGTTCTTGAGTTCCACGACCGTGGAATCTCAAGATCCAACCGTAATTCTCTTAAAGTTTACGAGCCTGCTTTTATCTTGATCCAAAGTTAAAGATTTGCTTTAGCTTAGTTTAGACTTGTCTTTTCTAGGTGGTAGTGAAGCCTCAACAACCTCTACCTCGATTGTGAGCCTCAACAACCTCAATCGGATAAGTTAGTCTTGATCTTTAGATCATAGGTTTGGGTATTTGATGTTAATCCTTGTCCTTAGAACCTTTCTATATTGAGCCTCATCAACCTGTATAGGAAGAGTCTTTTGGGTGAGTTATATAAGGTTTTTGGAACCTCAACCGTACGATTACCTTACATTAGTATACCTTTGCATATCTTAACTCTGTCTTTACATCATTAGTATATCTTGAATCGATTGCCACAGCTGGATACCTGGATCTTTAGGATTGTTGTTTTCCCAATATCTGCAAAACTCTCATATTAACCGCTTGATAACCTGCAATCGAGTTTGTTCCACCCAAATCCCTGTGTTCGATACTCTGGAATTCTTGCTTAACTATATCGATCCGTACACTGCGGGTTCGCTTGCTTGATTCTAGTTTTATAAATATAAAGCTTATTTGCACACACCTCTAGGGGCGAACAAAGGTCATATAAGTAAATAAACAGAACCCGAAAGGAGTCTGAGTTTTCCAAAGAAGATTTTGGTTTTTAAATGCATACATAGTCGGGTTGGGATAGAAAGTACGGACGACCACCACTACCTCCGCGGATCTCGGCAGCTTAGTACATTTAGAAATGTTATATTGATGTAGTAGCTGCTTATAAAGATATGTACAATAGATAACTTATGTCGAAGGTTAGTAGCATAATAATATATTATGTCCTTAATAGAGATTAATGAGTTTCTCACTCCGTTGGCACATCTAAGTAGATTTTGAAGGGTGTCAACGTGAGGATTAGTATGCACCTCTTATGTGCATTAGGGTAGACGAATGGCAGACAACTCCTCCGATTGGTTGAGGAACGTCGAGATAGAAAAGTGAAGGCTGAAGGACAACACCAACGACCATCGCATGAAGGGGATCCCGAGTTAACTTAATAGGATCAAATGAAGATTATACATGAGAGTAGTTCCGGAAAAGCATTCGATGGTCGACAATGATGGAGATTTGGAGCGACATCACAGAGGTTCTTTCAAGTGTGGTGTAAAATGACGATACGAACCACGTAGATACCGTCAAAAACAGTCATAGTAATGAAAGTCAAAGTAAGGTTTAGAACCAATCCAAACAAGAAATATTAAATTTAAGCTTACCGACAGACCAAAATATGAAGGTTGTTGTTAGAAGCAGGGCGGAATATGACCACTATTGGCAAGGTAAGTCGGCATCCTAATCAAGAGGGTCCCACCTACACACTGATAACCTAAGAGTTAAGAAGAGAGATGTCGTCAAACCAACCATGAGGACTTAAAGAGCCGCCCAACTGAAGCTTATGGAATTGCCAGAAAGTGGAGGGTAGAATTCATAAGTATGGAGGCAGAGTGACTTTCTATATGACAAGTGAGTTACAAGAAAGATGGTGTTACAAATATCCAAATGATAGAATCTTGAAAGCGGAGTCAAAGGATCACTATAAAGGCAACATTATAATCTAACACCAACTTAGGAACAAGAGTGTGTGAAAATGATCGTGGCATACCCAAGGGCCGTAATAACTTCCCTCTCACAAGGGGACTTAAGTTACCAACACCAACGATTCACACAGGAGCACCGCAAGCAGTTGATGACTGAGGTAAAAGAAGTCATGAAGATGTATTTACGAGCTATCGTGGGAAATCTGATGAGTCCATTGACGGCAGATGAATGATGCAGCTAAAATAGGAAAGAGTATCGTGGGCTTATAGTGAGAAAGAGAAGTGTGAATTATAGAAGAAGCGAAAGGAGTATAAACAGAGAAGCTGGAGGAGATAGATTTCCACCAAGTAAATCAAACTTCAAAGTGATAGAAGAAAGGTTAGTCTATGATCTTGTAGAAGGTCAACAATAGACTAAATGGTAACTATCGGAGCCTTTACATGTGAGGGTTAACTAGTAGTGACTGGTTGACATATAAGAAGAATAAACACACGGTTACAAATGAATTCTATCGACATGTGGAGAAGTCCTTAAAGAGATCAAATAAGACAATTGTAAAGTCAAATCGATACGAGTGCAAGTAATACCGAATAATTCAAGTCAGTAAATCTAATTAAAATTGTAAAGGAAGAGTTGACGGTCAGAAAGGACCCCTTATATAATTAATGATATAAAGAGAATGGTTGTGAGAAGTTGTTTACTTGCGGGCTAAGAAAAAGGTACAAATCATAGTAAGTACAAATGAAGTCGTATTAGAAGAACTAGAGGAGTAAGAAGAATTGATTAGAGGTTACTTAGCATTCCCCACAAATGAGACGGATGGTGCTCTTTCGAGCAAAAGTTGTGGTCAATTTCTAGATTTACAAAGGAGAGTTGACTTTAGCTTTAAGTTAAAGCCGGGTACGAGACTGATCTCGAAGGCCCCGTGACACATGGCACCGATAGAGCTGCTTGAAGTGAAGAAGTAGTTATCGGAGTTAGCAGAGAAGGACTTCATATACCCTAGTGTTTCTCCATGGGGGGGGGCTCCGATATTGTTTGTGAGGAAGAAGGATGGATCGATGAGTTTATACAATGATTACAGAGATTTGAATAAGGTCACCATCAAGAACAATATTCACTGCCTAGCGTAGATGACCTGTTGGACCAGTTGCAGGGAGCGTCTGTGTTTTCGATGATGGACTTGAGATCAGGTTATCACCAGCTGAGGGTGAGAGATTAGGACATACCTAAGACGGTATTTCGGACTAGGTATGACCACTATGAGTTGTAGTGATGCCATTCGGGCTCACTAATGCGCCTGCAGTATTTATGGAGTTGATGAACGGAATTTTCATCGACTTCTTAGACCAGTTTGTAGTGGTCTTCATTGACGACATTCTAGTTTACTCCAGGAGTCGAGAGGAGCATGCCGGACACTTGAGGACAGTGCTACAGATTCTACAAGATAGCCAGCTATATGCTAAGCTATCCAAATGTGAGTCTGGATGTCAGAAGTGGCTTTCCTAGGCCATGTAGTGACTGTTGAGGGGATTAAGGTCGACCCGGCGAAGATTGAGTCAGTGTCCTCTTGGCAACCTCCGAAGAATGTTAAGAAGGTTCGCAGCTTCCTTGGATTGGCAGGGTATTACCGTCGGTTTGTGGAAGGGTTTTCCCTGATCGCCCGACCACTTACTTCCCTCCTAAGGAAGACTACTCGGTTCGTCTAGTCTGAGCCGTGTCAGCAGAGTTTTGAGAAGCTGAAGAGGAGATTGACGTCTGCTCCGATCTTAGCACAGCCTGAGGGTACAGAGGACTTTGTAGTGTACAGTGACACATCCAAGCTGGGCTTGGGGTGTGTCTTGATGCAGAGGGGTAAGGTCATAGCGTATGCGTCTCGACAGCTGAAGACGTATGAGGAGAACTACCCCACTCACGACCTAGAGTTAGCTGCTGTAGTACATGCTCTGAAGATCTGGCGTCATTATCTCTATGGAGCGACCTGTCAGATCTTCACAGACCATAAGAGTCTGAAGTACATATTCACTCAGCGGGAGTTGAATAACTGCCGGAGACGGTGGCTAGAGTTGATCAAGGATTTTGACCTTGAGATTCTCTACCACCCCGGAAAGGCGAATGTAGTTGCTGACGCTTTGAGTCGGAAGACGCCTCGGGAGAAGGCGATAGCTCAGTTGACAATACAGCCACAGTTACAGAGAGACTTAACTTGGTTGGAGGTAGAGATCCAGTTCCCCGATACAACTCATCAATTAGCCACCTTAGAGTTACTTCCTGACCTGTTGGGTGAGATCCGACAGAAGCAGGAGACCTGTCCGACTTTGACCCGGATCCGAGACCAGATGTCACGAGATGAGGCACCTCAGTTCACTATCGGTGCCGACGGAGTGATGAGGCGACAAGACCGTGTCTGTGTACCATCAGACAGTGAGCTGAGACAGAGGATACTAGGTGAGGCTCATGCTACCCCTTACTCCGTACATCCAGGAGCGAGTAAGATGTATAAGGACGTGAGACGTTCCTTCTGGTGGGGCGGGTTGAAGCCCGATGTGGCCCGTTATGTAGCCCAGTGTGCGACCTGTTAGTAGGTCAAGATTGAGCATCGTAGATCCGGAAGAGAACTCCACCCACTTCCAGTACCACATTGGAAGTGGGAAGATATTTCTATGGATTTCGTTACCGGATTGAGGCTCAACAGAGGTTTTGATGCCATTTGGGTAGTGGTAGACCGTCTGACGAAGACCGCACGTTTTATTCCGATTAAGGAAACGTGGCCGGTAAGTCGTCTAGCAGAGGAGTTCACCAGACACATTGTGAGACTCCATGGAGTACCGAGGACTATCGTCTCCGACAGGGATGGACGTTTTACCTCGAGGTTTTGGCAGCAGGTACATACTGCTCTGGGGACGAGTCTTCACTTTACCCCTGCCTACCACCCACAGACGGACGGTCAGTCCGAGAGGACCATTCAGACCTTAGAGGACATGTTGCGGGCATGTGTGCTAGATTGGGGACAGGTATGGCCAGATCATCTCCCATTAGTAGAGTTTTCATATAATAACAGTTGGCACGCGTCTATTGGGATGGCACCTTATGAGGCTTTGTACGGACGGAGATGTCGTACACCGTTGTGTTGGGATGAGCCTAGCAAGGCTGATGGAGTAGTACCAGACCAGATACAAGATGACATCACCCGGATTGCCTTAGTCCGGGAGAGGATGTTAGCAGCTCAGAGTCGTCAGAAGTCCTACGCCGACAAAAGGCGTCGACCTTTGGAGTTTAGAGTAGGTGCACAGGTGTGGTTGAGGGTGTCACCTACGAGAGGAGTTAGACGTTTCGGCATTAAGGGGAAGTTGAGTCCCCGATACGTTGGCCCATTTGAGATCGTAGAGAGAGTCGGAGAGGTTGCTTACCGACTAGCACTGCCACCGAGATTAGAGGGAGTACACCCAGTTTTTCATGTATCCTAACTGTGAGAGTACATACCGGATCCTAGACACATCATCAGTCATGAGGATCTGATAGTTGAGCCAGACCACACTTTTGTGGAGTACCCAGTAGCCGTCCTAGAACGTAGCATTAGGCGCCTGCGTTCTAAGGAGATACCGATGCTGAGGATTCAGTGGTCTAGACGACGAGCTGATGAGGCTACCTGGGAGACAGAGGAGAGTATTAGACGTAATTACCCTGAGTTCTTGGCGGAGTTAGCCGCTACCTCAGTACCGACGGGTTAGTACTGAGACGATACCTTATATGATTTCTGTGATTATATGTTTAAAAGATTGTTTATGTTTATGTGCTTGATGACGTGATTAGTTTGCATGCTAGAATATAACTCTTGAAGGGAAAGGTTGGGGTAGATACCTTATTCTATGTTTCGGGACGAAACTTATTTTAAGGGGGTACTGATGTAATATCCGGAATTTTTATTCCGTCTATTTCTGTTATAAACCCGATCTCGATCAGTTGATTCATATCCGTCTACTTAGTTAGACATATTATGATAAAATTTATCATTTTATGTAGATCCCCTTCACATAAAATGATGAAATCCTTTAAAAGTTTATCATTTTATGTAGCTTCCCCTTCACATAAAATGATAGGATCTTTATAAAGTTTATCATTTTAGGTAGCTTACCTTCACATAAAATAATAAGTTTAGCCTAAGTTAGAATATGACAAGGCCCGGACAAGTCTGTGACGAAGCTGTGACAAGGTCCAGACAAGGCTGTGACGAAGCTGTGACAAGGCCAGACAAGGCTGTGACGAGTCTGTGACAAGGCCAGACAAGGCTGTGACAAGTCTGTGACAAGCCCAGACAGGCTGTTGACAGCCCAGCGCCAGCAACGCCAGCAGCCGTTCAGCCCAGCGCCAGCCAGTGCCTTCTCCAGCCCAGCTGCTGCAGCCCAGTATTGCCTGCTGCTTACTCCAGCCCACTGCCTTGCCCGTCTTCAGCCAGCTCCTGCCTTACCTTCTTCAACTCGTGGCCAGCAGCCCAAGATAGCAGCCCAGTTCCATCCTGCTGAGATGCACGTTCAACCCAACAGCAGCAACCCGCCTATTCCAGCCCAGGAAAGAGCAGCCCTTTACCTTCTGCATACCCACGACAATTTAAGCCATCTGGAAGAATGATCTGCAGCAATTAATTGGCCATAAATCCCTATGTAACAACCGTGAAATTAGGAAGGAAACTCACCTTCTGTTCAGCTACAATCACGCAGCCAGCAGTTATTCTTGGCGTCCAGATTCATCTACAGAAAACACGTTTCATTCCTTGCCCACAGCCACATCCGGTTGTTTCCGTCTCTTCTGTCTACGGTTTTCAACAGCAAACACGTTCCTTTCCTTCTGCACACACACCCAGCAGCGGCAAGAGCCATTGGAATCTGCAACGAGTCCAATCCGACCTTCTGCACGTAGTCAGCCGCGTCAAGAGGTTAGTGCAGCAATCTGATTCTTCCATCTTCACCTTATTCTCTCTACCGACTCCTCTCCTGCTTGTCTCATTTTCGTCCCATCTATCCTTAGGTTAGGAAGCACATACGAGCCTTCTTCGAAAACGAGAGTAGACGTCTCAAGACCGTCAAACTGAAGAAGGTAAATTCCCTCTCTCCCACAGCTTGATCCCATGTATTCTAGGTGTAAAGAATTAAGTTGGTACAAAGAGCTGCATAGTATTCCGATTAGTCTAAGGAGAAGGTTATTGTATAAGCTTTTGTATGTATACTATTTCCGTAATGCTAGATTGGTGAACTGCTGTAGTCGACCTTGAGCATGGTTAATATAGTAATAGGTAGCTGCTGGAGTTTATAAATAAAATGATAGACATAAGGGGCTGCTGTAAAATTGAATTTTATTCCTTCAGCTTCTAGGTTATAAACAGCCTATCTTGTCGGTCAATTATTAAACGTTTGGATAAAGATCCACCGTTGAATTTTGGATATGTTGTAGATGGATATATGTAGTTTAACATATTAAAATTTGGGAAGGAATGAACGGTCGGATTGAAATTTATGAGCTCCCGAAGTTAGGTAGTTGAGCAGTTTTGGTAAACTTAAGTTTTTGGCTAAGTATAGGAAATTAGAGTGAAGGAACCGACTTTGTGAATTTTTATAGGAACATTGGCTGAACAGTTTGGAGAAATTCTTTCTCCTAAGGTTAGATAGAACCTCATAGATGATCTAGAGATTTAATTCGGAATTATTATAAGCTGTTAAGAATTTTATATTTAGAACCGAAGTTAAACCTTTACGATTCTTCCGGAAAATAGAAACATAGGAAAAATGTCAGTTTGGAACCAAATAAAATTTTAGGAGTTAGAATATAACTTTAGAACCTCAAATAGGAGTTTAGACATGAATTTTAGGGTTTTCGAGAAAATCGGAACCAAGGGTAAAATGGTCATTTTACCCTAAACAAATACTGTAACTAGTTATGTCTTAATACATCATTCGATCTTAGAAGTTTTAGACTTCTAACTACGTGAGAGTGTGCTAATACACTTATCGCCTTGACAGGCAACTGAGTTGCTACAGTTTACAGAACGAGTGGTCTACAAAGAGTCGAGCTGTATATCAGGTAAGTCCTTTGGGCTTACTTAGCTGACTTCTAAATATGAGTATAAATGATGATGGTGGTGTGTGATTGAAATGTTAGAGAGATAGGTTGTGATATATAATTACCGACCTATATTTTGGCCTAAGAGTAACGGGCGGTGGCATTCTGCTCAGTAGCTCGCGGGGCGCTGGGGGTTTCTTCCGGGACTAGTCCATACATGGTTTGTAGTGATGCTACCAGTGAAAGTCAGCTAGACCTACACCAGTTGGATAAGGAACGGAGGCGAGAACTAATAATAGTTCTCGTGCCACAACTTAAATTGAATAATGTGAATCACTTAAATAATAGATAATAAACGGTTGAGTGCCAGCATGATGTTTGTTTATTTTCGTTTCTGCGTGTGCTTGTGCTGTTATCATTTTGCTTATATTTGGATAGTTAGCTAACTGTTGATATGTTGTTTAGATTTGACACAGGTTAGAGCAGATGCCGAGTGATCCAGACGGTAGTGGTCAGCCGGGGTGTCGTACTTTAGGACGTTTTACCGTTTTTGCATTTGTGGGTTTTACAGTTGAACATTGTTTCCTTTCGTACTTTGTTATATTCCGTTTTCCGGCTGTAGTCGATCTGGTCACATTCATGCATTATCAAGAACTATTTTATGATTTCTGATTTTCCTTATCTGTGCCTTGTTGTAAGATCTCGTTAAGTTGTTGTCAAACTATGGTCGGGACCCACTGTGCGGTCCTAACCAGTAACTCCCTAAGTTGTAAAATTTGGGGTGTTACAACATGGTATCAGAGCTCTAGGTTGGCAATAATGGCACTTGAAATCTTCTAAAAAGGTCATATAAGTAAATAAACAGAACCCGAAAGGAGTCTGAGTTTTCCAAAGAAGATTTTGGTTTTTAAATGCATACATAGTCGGGTTGGGATAGAAAGTACGGACGACCACCACTACCTCCGCGGATCTCGGCAGCTTAGTACATTTAGAAATGTTATATTGATGTAGTAGCTGCTTATAAAGATATGTACAATAGATAACTTATGTCGAAGGTTAGTAGCATAATAATATATTATGTCCTTAATAGAGATTAATGAGTTTCTCACTCCGTTGGCACATCTAAGTAGATTTTGAAGGGTGTCAACGTGAGGATTAGTATGCACCTCTTATGTGCATTAGGGTAGATGAATGGCAGACAACTCCTCCGATTGGTTGAGGAACGTCGAGATAGAAAAGTGAAGGCTGAAGGACAACACCAACGACCATGGCATGAAGGGGATCCCGAGTTAACTTAATAGGATCAAATGAAGATTATACATGAGAGTAGTTCCGGAAAAGCATTCGATGGTCGACAATGATGGAGATTTGGAGCGACATCACAGAGGTTCTTTCAAGTGTGGTGTAAAATGACGATACGAACCACGTAGATACCGTCAAAAACAGTCATAGTAATGAAAGTCAAAGTAAGGTTTAGAACCAATCCAAACAAGAAATATTAAATTTAAGCTTACCGACAGACCAAAATATGAAGGTTGTTGTTAGAAGCAGGGCGGAATATGACCACTATTGGCAAGGTAAGTCGGCATCCTAATCAAGAGGGTCCCACCTACACACTGATAACCTAAGAGTTAAGAAGAGAGATGTCGTCAAACCAACCATGAGGACTTAAAGAGCCGCCCAACTGAAGCTTATGGAATTGCCAGAAAGTGGAGGGTAGAATTCATAAGTATGGAGGCAGAGTGACTTTCTATATGACAAGTGAGTTACAAGAAAGATGGTGTTACAAATATCCAAATGATAGAATCTTGAAAGCGGAGTCAAAGGATCACTATAAAGGCAACATTATAATCTAACACCAACTTAGGAACAAGAGTGTGTGAAAATGATCGTGGCATACCCAAGGGCCGTAATAACTTCCCTCTCACAAGGGGACTTAAGTTACCAACACCAACGATTCACACAGGAGCACCGCAAGCAGTTGATGACTGAGGTAAAAGAAGTCATGAAGATGTATTTACGAGCTATCGTGGGAAATCTGATGAGTCCATTGACGGCAGATGAATGATGCAGCTAAAATAGGAAAGAGTATCGTGGGCTTATAGTGAGAAAGAGAAGTGTGAATTATAGAAGAAGCGAAAGGAGTATAAACAGAGAAGCTGGAGGAGATAGATTTCCACCAAGTAAATCAAACTTCAAAGTGATAGAAGAAAGGTTAGTCTATGATCTTGTAGAAGGTCAACAATAGACTAAATGGTAACTATCGGAGCCTTTACATGTGAGGGTTAACTAGTAGTGACTGGTTGACATATAAGAAGAATAAACACACGGTTACAAATGAATTCTATCGACATGTGGAGAAGTCCTTAAAGAGATCAAATAAGACAATTGTAAAGTCAAATCGATACGAGTGCAAGTAATACCGAATAATTCAAGTCAGTAAATCTAATTAAAATTGTAAAGGAAGAGTTGACGGTCAGAAAGGACCCCTTATATAATTAATGATATAAAGAGAATGGTTGTGAGAAGTTGTTTACTTGCGGGCTAAGAAAAAGGTACAAATCATAGTAAGTACAAATGAAGTCGTATTAGAAGAACTAGAGGAGTAAGAAGAATTGATTAGAGGTTACTTAGCATTCCCCACAAATGAGACGGATGGTGCTCTTTCGAGCAAAAGTTGTGGTCAATTTCTAGATTTACAAAGGAGAGTTGACTTTAGCTTTAAGTTAAAGCCGGGTACGAGACTGATCTCGAAGGCCCCGTGACACATGGCACCGATAGAGCTGCTTGAAGTGAAGAAGTAGTTATCGGAGTTAGCAGAGAAGGACTTCATATACCCTAGTGTTTCTCCATGGGGGGGGGGCTCCGATATTGTTTGTGAGGAAGAAGGATGGATCGATGAGTTTATACAATGATTACAGAGATTTGAATAAGGTCACCATCAAGAACAATATTCACTGCCTAGCGTAGATGACCTGTTGGACCAGTTGCAGGGAGCGTCTGTGTTTTCGATGATGGACTTGAGATCAGGTTATCACCAGCTGAGGGTGAGAGATTAGGACATACCTAAGACGGTATTTCGGACTAGGTATGACCACTATGAGTTGTAGTGATGCCATTCGGGCTCACTAATGCGCCTGCAGTATTTATGGAGTTGATGAACGGAATTTTCATCGACTTCTTAGACCAGTTTGTAGTGGTCTTCATTGACGACATTCTAGTTTACTCCAGGAGTCGAGAGGAGCATGCCGGACACTTGAGGATAGTGCTACAGATTCTACAAGATAGCCAGCTATATGCTAAGCTATCCAAATGTGAGTCTGGATGTCAGAAGTGGCTTTCCTAGGCCATGTAGTGACTGTTGAGGGGATTAAGGTCGACCCGGCGAAGATTGAGTCAGTGTCCTCTTGGCAACCTCCGAAGAATGTTAAGAAGGTTCGCAACTTCCTTGGATTGGCAGGGTATTACCGTCGGTTTGTGGAAGGGTTTTCCCTGATCGCCCGACCACTTACTTCCCTCCTAAGGAAGACTACTCGGTTCGTCTGGTCTGAGCCGTGTCAGCAGAGTTTTGAGAAGCTGAAGAGGAGATTGACGTCTGCTCCGATCTTAGCACAGCCTGAGGGTACAGAGGACTTTGTAGTGTACAGTGACACATCCAAGCTGGGCTTGGGGTGTGTCTTGATGCAGAGGGGTAAGGTCATAGCGTATGCGTCTCGACAGCTGAAGACGTATGAGGAGAACTACCCCACTCACGACCTAGAGTTAGCTGCTGTAGTACATGCTCTGAAGATCTGGCGTCATTATCTCTATGGAGCGACCTGTCAGATCTTCACAGACCATAAGAGTCTGAAGTACATATTCACTCAGCGGGAGTTGAATAACTGCCGGAGACGGTGGCTAGAGTTGATCAAGGATTTTGACCTTGAGATTCTCTACCACCCCGGAAAGGCGAATGTAGTTGCTGACGCTTTGAGTCGGAAGACGCCTCGGGAGAAGGCGATAGCTCAGTTGACAATACAGCCACAGTTACAGAGAGACTTAACTTGGTTGGAGGTAGAGATCCAGTTCCCCGATACAACTCATCAATTAGCCACCTTAGAGTTACTTCCTGACCTGTTGGGTGAGATCCGACAGAAGCAGGAGACCTGTCCGACTTTGACCCGGATCCGAGACCAGATGTCACGAGATGAGGCACCTCAGTTCACTATCGGTGCCGACGGAGTGATGAGGCGACAGGACCGTGTCAGTGTACCATCAGACAGTGAGCTGAGACTGAGGATACTAGGTGATAACAAGATTTATCACTTAGGATTAGGTAATCATTTAGATATATTTCTCACTCATTCATGCACGTTTTGGCATTGGTTCATGACGTCTTCGCTCAATTCATGCACATTTCTAGAAAAGACGTCTACACTACCTTTTATCGGTTTTGTAGGTAATTCGGGGATCTATTGGACGTTAATCGATACATTTGAGGGCCAAGCCTCATGATGGTACACATCCAAAGCTTTGGAGGAGCATAATTGGAGCAACAAAGGACACAAAGACCACTATTGGTGCAAGCAATGGAGCAACTCATGGCTAGACGATCATAGCATGCTTCTGTTGAAGAAAATCGACCTACACCCAGGAAAATCGGCCGATTTTTTCCTCTGGGTCGATTTTTAGGCCTTTGACAGCTTAAGCCACGTGTCCCACGATATCTTGTCCGTCCTTGCTCTTGGTGGAGAATATAAGTGGTCCTTCAGGTGGTTGCTGAGCATCTCTCCTCTCCCATACTCTCATTTGACAGCTCATTGATTTTGGAGAAAGATTGGAGGAGAAGAAAAGCTCTCAAAGATTGAAGGAAGAAGAAGAACACCATCCTAAGAGTTTAGAGTGATTTTGAGTGATTTTGTAGTCTTGGATTGAAGAACTAATTGCAAGGATTGTTAAGGACGTTTTGAATCTTTATTTTAGAGTTTGTAAGTCTTGCTACAACTTGGATTTGGCTGAGATTTATTGATTTTGCTTACTCATCTTTCATTACTCATCTATGAACACCATGTATGCTTGTTTGATGATTTCGGATCTTGATATGCATATTATTGGCTAGTTTCTTATGATTTTAGAGTGATGGATTGATGGTTATGGCTAGGGTGATGATAGGATGGACTTATATGTTAGTTTAGGATGATTTATATGCACGAAACTCACGACAGAAAAATAAATCGACCTGTTCATCAGATAAATCGGCCGATTTATCTGTAGAACAGCCCGATTTATTCTTCTGTTGGTCTTTAAATGATAAATCTGCATGCTAGGGTGTTTGGTTGTTTAAATCCTAGTGTTTATTAAGCCTAATTTAGCTTAGTATCACCTAATGCTACCAATCTAAGTGAGGGAAGAGATCTACCCGATGATTTCCGACCTTAGACACCTAAGATGATGAATGCTAGGTAGTAGTGAGCCTCATAAGCCGCTATTGGATCGAGTGTGCTAGGATTACTGCTTGAGATTTCCCTATTCCGAGACTTACCCGGTAAGGAGAGGGTTACCCTTAAGTAGCATCTAGTTTGTGCGGAATTCCTTACTCTAACCCCTTGAGACCTACCCGGTAATAGGAGTTTGATGCGGGATTAGTGAAGTGAGAGACTTACCCGGTAATCGCTTCCATTAGTGAACATTCTTTCCCAAACACCGCAGCTTGTCCATAGAATCCTTAGAACCTTGAGTCCAATGCCATAACCGGAAATCTTGACCTCTAGAATCTACTTTTCTCTCTTGATCATATACTTGTGCTTTGTGTTACTTACTCGTTTGCTAGCTAAATTTGTTAGTTGTTTTATTTCCTTGCTTGACTTGTGTTCTTTATTTGATCACCATAAAACCAACAAAAACATTGCGTTTTCCATTTTCTTTGTTCCTCATCTTATTTTAGTTTAGATTCACACTATCTTTGATCATTGCTTGACTCGATTTCACCTTAGTCTTTGTGTTCGACCTCGGAATACTTACCTTTCTACAAACGTCCCGTACACTGCGGGTTCGCTAGGAGTTAGGATAAATATAACGAGTATAAATTTAAGACTTATTGCGTGCACATCACATCTATTCCTAGACGTAACAAGTTTTTGGCGCCGTTGCCGGGGACTAGGTCTAGATTGAGTCATTTCGTGATTGTTTATAGTGTAGATCTTTCTTGTTGCTTTTGATCTCTCTTTGGTGTGTGTCTTTGCTTTTCAGGACATCATCTCTCTCTTTAGGTGTATGCGAAGATCTCGTGGCAAGGATTTAGCTCCATTCGATCCCGAACCGGAGAAAACCCTTCGATCTAGATCCAAGAACATCCGAAAAGAGAAAGAGATGGCCGGAAGAAACCTCCAAGCTGAGTTGGATGAAGCCTTAGAGCAAATAAGGCTAAGAGATGAGCTTTTGGAGGAAGAAAGGAGACTTGCCAATGAGAGGCAAGAGGAAACTAGGAGGGAGATTGAGGAGATTAGGCAAGCCCTTGTTCAAGGAGAGCTTAATCGCCGACAACCTCCACCTCCTCCACCACCGGTGGAACAACCGCAGCCGGCGGTTAATGTTAGGGTTGTGCCCATTGCCATTGAAGAGCCACAAACCCTAGGGAGACGTATGGATCCGGCACAAAGAGCACACCGTCCGGGTGTGAACTTAGGAGATCCCGCAGCCCACAACTATGAGCTCCGCCCTCAAGTTCTACAAATGATCCGGCATAATTGATTTGGAGGGATGGAAGGAGAGTCTCCTCATCAACACTTGATGAACTATGAGATTTTGATGGAGACACTTAGACCGCCAAGATTGGAGAGCAACAACCATAAGCTTAGGGCTTTCTCCTTCTCTCTTAAGGACAAAGCCTTGGCTTGGTATCAATCTATTCCACAAGGGCGAGTTGGTACTTGGGAGGAGATGACAACCGAGTTTTTGACTAAGTTCTTCCCACCTTCCAAGACTACCGAATTAAGAGGGAAGATCAATGCCTTCGTGATGAAGGATAGAGAGAGTTTGTTCAAGTCTTGGGAGAGATTCAAAGACCTTCTCCTAGATTGTCCACACCATGGCATACCGAAAATTGAGCTATTGGAGATCTACTTCAAGGGACTTGATGAAGATAGTCAATTCAAGCTTCAATCCCTTTCCGGTGGGACCTTCATGGAGAAGCATGTGGATGATGCTTGGGAGTTTGTGGAGAAGCAAGCTCTAGTGATTGAGAAGTACTCCCATAGAAAGAGTGAAGGGAGAAAGGCGGGAGCATATGAGGTGAGTGAGGTCACCATGAGCAACTTCAAGCTCGACGCCATCAACAACGAGCTAAAGTCCTTGAGGGAGTTGTGTGCTACAACTTTGAAGAGTCAAGCAACCCCTCAAGTGCTTCCACAAGCTAACTTATCTTCCAAGGAGGAGGATGTAAACTATATGGGAAGGGGCAATTACAACAATTATCAAGGCCCAAGGAACTTCAACAACAACCGGCAATTCAACAATTACCGGCCCAACCATAACCATCCCGGGTTTTCTTACTCTAACCCGGATGGAGCCTTGAACCCTCCCGCTTCTACAAGCACAACTCCACCACCAAGAGCTTCACAAGAACCTCCACCCGGATTCACTCAACCTCCAAAGGATAGAACCGAAATGATGTTTGAGCAATTGCTTGGAAGGTTGAGCGGTCTTGAGAGCACGGTGACTTCTATCTCAAAGGCTCAAAAGGTGTTGGAAGCACAAGTATTCCAAAAGGCGGGTGAAGCACATAGAGATCCGGGAAAGCTTCCCGGAAGAACCGAAGAAAACCCAAGAGGCCAAGTGTTGGCTATTACAACAAGAAGTGGGTTAAACATGAAGGATCCTTTGCCCAAGGAGAATGCTAAAGGGAAGCAAGTGGTGAATGAAGAAGAAACTTTGCAAGGAGATGGAGGCAAGAGCAAGGATGTAGAGCCAACCTATTTGGCACCGCCTCCATACAAGCCACCACTACCGTTCCCTCAATCACGAGCAAGAGCTCGCTTGGACAATCACTTTGGTAAGTTCCTTGAACTAATGTCTAAATTGCATATTAACATTCCGTTCATGGATGCTATTTTAGGGATGCCGGCATATGGCAAATTCTTGAAGGAAATACTCTCCAACAAAAGGAAGTTGGAGGAGTATGGTGAGATAAGGATGACTAAGAGATCCTCGGAGTTGATTCAAACGATGAAGGAGGAGATGCCTCCCAAGCTAAGGGATCCGGGATCCTTTTGTGTGCCAATCGGAGTAGGAGAAGTGAAGTATGATGCCCTATGTGATCTTGGGGCAAGTGTAAGCATCATCCCGCTTGCACTTTGCAACAAGGTTGGGCTAGGAGAGCCAAAGCCGGTCAAGATGACCCTTTACATGGCGGACCGCTCAATCACTCATCCGGTTGGGATCTTGGAAGACATCCCGGTGCAATTAGGGAAGTTCTATGTGCCCATAGACTTCGTTGTTTTGGATATCCCGGCGGACTATCCGGTTCCTATCATCTTGGGGAGACCTTTCCTAGCTACTTCCGGATGTCTAGTGGATTGCAAGAATGGGACTCTCTCCTTCAACATTGGAGAAGAGAACATCAAGTTCAAGCTATCAACAATGATGAAAGGGCCAACCCTTGATGAGGATATATTCAACATAGTTGAAGAAGAGGAGTCTAGAGAGGTTGTGAGCTCAATCTTGCTCAAGGATCCACTTGAGAGAGTTCTTAGCTCAAGCTTGATGGAGGAAGGAGTTGAGGAGAGTAACAATGAAGTGATCAAGGCCTTGAATGCATTGGACGAGCTACCAAGTGTTGGGTTTGAAGTGCTAGAAGAAGAGGAAAACTGCCAGAAAAATCGGACTGGGGGCCAAAAATCGGCCGATTTTTGTACTTGTGCTGAAATTTCAGCCAGTTTTGCCAAAACAGAAACTCAGATCGACCCCCCTTCAGAAAAATCGACTGATTTTTCTTCCTGGGTCGATTTTCCTGAGTCTTTTCAGCATCAACCACTTGAGTGTGAGCAATCATCAAGGGACTTCAAGGAGGCTTCCATGGCTTTGCAATCATCTCAACCTACATTGCATGGATCGTCTCCAACCGAAAAAGGTCCTCCTCAACTTGATCTTAAACCTCTTCCTTCTCATTTAAAGTATGCTTTCCTTGGTTCAAATTCTACTTATCCGGTGATTGTGAATGCATCTTTGAATGATGATGAGCTTAATAGGTTGTTGAATGAATTGAAACTGCATAGAAAGGCAATAGGATACACCATTGATGATCTTGTTGGCATCAAGCCCTCTTTGTGCATGCATAGGATAATGATGGAAGATAATCATAAACCCTCTATTGAACATCAAAGAAGATTGAATCCCATAATGAAAGAGGTAGTTAAGAAGGAGATCATAAAGTTGCTAGATGCGGGAATTATCTACCCTATCTCGGATAGTAAGTGGGTTAGTCCCGTTCATGTAGTACCTAAGAAGGGTGGGATGACCGTAGTGACTAATGAGAACAATGAACTAATCCCCACTAGAACGGTTACGGGATGGAGAATGTGTATTGATTATAGAAAGCTTAACATGGCCTCTAGGAAAGATCACTTCCCTCTCCCCTTCATTGACCAAATGCTAGAAAGGTTAGCTCAACATTCCCATTTTTGCTACCTAGATGGCTATAGTGGATTCTTCCAAATCCCTATCCACCCCGATGACCAAGAGAAAACCACCTTTACATGTCCATGGGGAACTTTTGCATATAGGAGGATGCCATTTGGGTTGTGTAATGCACCCGCCACCTTCCAAAGGTGTATGATGGCTATCTTTTCGGAATACATAGAAAATATCATGGAAGTGTTCATGGATGATTTCTCTGTTTATGGTTCTTCTTTCGATGATTGCTTGGCTAACTTGTCACTAGTATTGCAAAGATGTGAGGAGACAAATCTTGTCTTGAATTGAGAAAAATGCCACTTCATGGTAAGTGAAGGTATCGTGTTAGGACACTTGGTGTCTAACCGTGGCATTGAGGTTGATAGGGCCAAGATTGAAACGATAGAGAAGTTGCCACCACCTACCTCGGTGAAAGGGGTAAGGAGTTTCTTAGGGCATGCCGGTTTTTACCGGAGGTTCATTCAAGATTTCTCTAAAATTTCTAAGCCCCTTACTAACCTACTAATGAAGGATGTTGAATTTGTTTTCTCCAAAGATTGCCTTGAGGCTTTTTGTAGGTTGAAGAACGCTTTGATCTCCTTACCCATCATGCAACCCCCGGATTGGAGCCTACCGTTTGAGATCATGTGTGATGCAAGCGATGTAGCCGTTGGGGCTGTCTTGGGGCAAAGGAAAGATGGGCGCACTCATGCCATTTATTATGCTAGCAAGACGCTAGATGATGCCCAACTTAACTATGCCACAACCGAGAAAGAGTTGCTAGCGGTAGTGTATGCCTTTGAGAAGTTTCGGTCATACCTTGTTGGAGCGAAGGTCATTGTTTATACGGATCATGCTGCGATCCGTTATCTCCTTACCAAGAAGGATGCCAAGCCTAGGTTGATTCGGTGGATCCTTCTTCTTCAAGAATTTGACTTGGAAATCCGGGACAAGAAGGGGTCCGAGAACTCCGTGGCGGATCACCTTAGTAGACTCCCACCATTGGAGATTGAGAGAGATGACATCCCGATTGATGACTCATTCCGGGATGAGCAATTGCAAATGGTGGAGGAATGCTTATTCCAAGTGTCTAGAGGAAGTGAGCCATGGTATGCCGACATTGTGAACTACTTGGTGTGTGAGGAAGTGCCTCCCGGTTTGACATATGCCCAAAGGAAGAAGTTCTTCAAGGACGTGAGACATTACTATTGGAGTGAACCACTTTTGTTCAAAAGAGGGCCGGATGGGATGTTTAGAAGATGCATACCGGAGGATGAGGTGGAGAGTGTGATCCGCCATTGTCATTCCTTGCCATGTGGAGGGCATGCTAGTGCACACAAGACATGTGCGAAAGTACTACAATCGGGCTTCTTTTGGCCAAGTTTGTTCAAGGACGTGCAAGGCTTTGTGGTAGCTTGTGATGCTTGCCAAAGGACGGGCAACATCTCAAGGAGGAATGAGATGCCCTTGAACAACATCCAAGAGGTAGAGATATTTGATGTGTGGGGTGTGGACTTCATGGGACCCTTCCCTTCTTCATGTGGCAACCTCTACATCCTATTGGCGGTTGACTATGTTTCGAGATGGGTGGAGGCAATCGCCTCTCCTACAAATGACGCCAAGGTCGTGGTGCGGTTCTTCAACCGAGTGATCTTTCCTAGGTTTGGAACACCTAGGGTGATCATAAGCGATGGAGGGAAGCACTTCACCAATAGGAATTTTGGAGCACTTTTGGCCAAGTATGGGGTGACTCATAAGGTGGCAACACCTTACCATCCCCAAACTAGTGGCCAAGTGGAGATCTCCAACCGGGAGATCAAGGCCATTCTTGAGAAGACGGTATCAAGGACGAAAAAAGATTGGGCTATGAAGCTCGATGATGCCTTGTGGGCATATAGGACCGCCTTCAAAACACCAATTGGCACCACTCCTTACAAGTTGGTCTATGGAAAGTCTTGCCACCTTCCGGTAGAGATGGAGCATCGAGCATATTGGGCTATAAGGTGGCTAAATTTTGATCTAAAGGAGGCCGGAGAAAAGCGGTTGCTAGACATAAACGCCCTTGAGGAGATCCGGTTGGATGCATATGAGAATGCTCGGATCTACAAGGAGAGAACCAAGCGATGGCATGATAAGAGGATCATCCCAAAGGAGTTGAGTGAAGGCGACCTTGTCCTTCTCTTCAACTCGAGGCTGCGGCTCTTTCCCGGAAAGCTCAAATCAAGATGGACCGGGCCATATGTGGTGAAGAAAGTTTTTCCTCATGGAGCGGTGGAGATAGGAGGAGATCATTGTGGTAACTTCAAGGTGAATGGGCATCGATTGAAGAAGTACATCCCGGAAGCCCCGGTGGAAGTGATTGCCCCACTTGACCTTGATTGAAACGCTCCTGAATTTGGTCAAGCTAATGACCTTAAAGAAGCGCTTAATGGGAGGCAACCCATTGGTACATATTTTTCCCTTTCTTTTTCTTACTTTTGCTTGATCTTACTCTTGGTGTGCTTTGTTTTTCCTTTGTGTTTTTGGGTGCTAGATCTTGTTGATTGTCATGAGTTATGAGATGTTGGAGGTCATGTGAAGGCCTCATGGAATGGTTGAAGAAGCAAGATCCGAGCACATGGACAAGG
This sequence comes from Fagopyrum homotropicum, assembly GCA_033239125.1. Classification (NCBI taxonomy): domain Eukaryota; kingdom Viridiplantae; phylum Streptophyta; class Magnoliopsida; order Caryophyllales; family Polygonaceae; genus Fagopyrum; species Fagopyrum homotropicum. Next base: position 12,653,443 of record BSWB01000001.1, read on the forward strand.
AAGAAAGCACCCAGGAAATCGGACTGTTCATGCGCAAAATCGGCCGATTTTCCTGGGTTGCTTGGCCGATTTTTCCTCTGTAAAGAAAAGTGATGATCTCCAATCAAGCATGGGTGGAGCGGACGTGGAACTTGGACGGCTTGCGGTGCCAAGCGCGGGTTCCGACACCATAATGAACATCAAGAGCTCTCTACCATCCTTGATCGATCATCCACCATCATCATCCAATGAGAACCGAAATACCAAAGCATCACCAATTTTACATTGTGAGGACTCTCTTTCACTTCTTTATTTAGTCTACACATTAGGGACAATGTGTTTCTAAGTATGGGGTGGGGTTTTCATGATCACTTGCATGATTAGCATCTATGATAGTTTAAAATATTGTCACATGTTTCATTATGTCTTGCATTGTACATACATATTTCGAAAAATCAAAAAAAAAAAATTCAGAAAATTTTAAAAAATTTTTAGTGCTTCTAGGCTTGGATATGACCCTAATGATGAACCTTGTCTTGTGGATTGGCTATGGATGGCCTTATGTGTTAAATTGATGAATGTATATGTGGACTTGAAGTACTTCTCTTGAAACCATGAATGATTTGTGATCATGAATGTTTGCCTTGATTGAATTGAGTATTGAAAGTCGAAATTGCATGCTAGTTCTTGCACATCATTTAGGAATGAATAAGGCAATTCATCTTTCTCTACTTCTCATCTTGATCATGTTGCTTAAGCACCTCAATTGAGATAAATTTGACCTCTTTTGACCCATCCGGGAATAGGAGCATGCTAGTGTGTTGATGTGTGTGAAAAGCAAGTGTGGGGTGAAGTTGTTGATGAAAGAATGATGTGAATGAAATGCTGAAATTGTTGTGAAAGTGTAGACAAAAATATAGGTTTGGGGACGTTGGTTTAAATGACAAGTAACTCGGTACACTTCACATAATCGGGTGTTGGTGCCTTGCCAAAGTCAAATAAACCGATAGTTCTAACGAGCTTTGGTATGTGTGCCCGGTGTGGATGCATCTCGAAAAATAGAAAAAGCCCGAGAATGGCCAATCACCAAGGTTTCGGCTTTTGTACACCAATGTCATTGTCTCAAAAATAAAAGAAAGAAAAGAAAATGAAGAAAAATATACACTTTAGGGAAGTTGATAAGAAAATTTGAAGTTGTGGTTGTTTAGTTCCTTTCCCGGATTAGCATCACATAGCCTAGAAAATTCCCACCTAATCACAACGTTTCTTGGCCTTCTATTTTACAAGTCCTTTTGACCTACTTGCATGTGTGCAAGACTAAGTGATTTAGATTGGACATGCTCATGATCATCTTGACTTCTTCATCTTTACATTTCATCGCATGCTATCAAGTTAAGTGTAATTGTCTCTCCATGCTTTCATTTATTTGATGCATAATTGCTTGTCCATTGCCATGAAACATGACTATGAAGGTGATCCAATATTAGAAGCACAACTCCAAAAGATTTTGCCATTTTTCTGCATGCATAAATCATGTCATCTCTTAGTCTATAGTTGGGAATTTGCTCGGGGACGAGCAAACCTTAAGTATGGGGTATTTTTGATAACAAGATTTATCACTTAGGATTAGGTAATCATTTAGATATATTTCTCACTCATTCATGCACGTTTTGGCATTGGTTCATGACGTCTTCGCTCAATTCATGCACATTTCTAGAAAAGACGTCTACACTACCTTTTATCGGTTTTGTAGGTAATTCGGGGATCTATTGGACGTTAATCGATACATTTGAGGGCCAAGCCTCATGATGGTACACATCCAAAGCCTTGGAGGAGCATAATTGGAGCAACAAAGGACACAAAGACCACTATTGGTGCAAGCAATGGAGCAACTCATGGCTAGACGATCATAGCATGCTTCTGTTGAAGAAAATCGACCTACACCCAGGAAAATCGGCCGATTTTTTCCTCTGGGTCGATTTTTAGGCCTTTGACAGCTTAAGCCACGTGTCCCACGATCTCTTGTCCGTCCTTGCTCTTGGTGGAGAATATAAGTGGTCCTTTAGGTGGTTGCTGAGCATCTCTCCTCTCCCACACTCTCATTTGACAGCTCATTGATTTTGGAGAAAGATTGGAGGAGAAGAAAAGCTCTCAAAGATTGAAGGAAGAAGAAGAACACCATCCTAAGAGTTTAGAGTGATTTTGAGTGATTTTGTAGTCTTGGATTGAAGAACTAATTGCAAGGATTATTAAGGACGTTTTGAATCTTCATTTTAGAGTTTGTAAGTCTTGCTACAACTTGGATTTGGCTGAGATTTATTGATTTTGCTTACTCATCTTTCATTACTCATCTATGAACACCATGTATGTTTGTTTGATGATTTCGGATCTTGATATGCATATTATTGGCTAGTTTCTTATGATTTTAGAGTGATGGATTGATGGTTATGGCTAGGGTGATGATAGGATGGACTTATATGTTAGTTTAGGATGATTTATATGCACGAAACTCACGACAGAAAAATAAATCGACCTGTTCATCAGATAAATCGGCCGATTTATCTGTAGAACAGCCCGATTTATTCTTCTGTTGCTCTTTAAATGATAAATCTGCATGCTAGGGTGTTTGGTTGTTTAAATCCTAGTGTTTATTAAGCCTAATTTAGCTTAGTATCACCTAATGCTACCAATCTAAGTGAGGGAAGAGATCTACCCGATGATTTCCGACCTTAGACACCTAAGATGATGAATGCTAGGTAGTAGTGAGCCTCATAAGCCGCTATTGGATCGAGTGTGCTAGGATTACTGCTTGAGATTTCCCTATTCTGAGACTTACCCGGTAAGGAGAGGGTTACCCTTAAGTAGCATCTAGTTTGTGCGGAATTCCTTACTCTAACCCCTTGAGACCTACCCGGTAATAGGAGTTTGATGCGGGATTAGTGAAGTGAGAGACTTACCCGGTAATCACTTCCATTAGTGAACATTCTTTCCCAAACACCGCAGCTTGTCCTTAGAATCCTTAGAACCTTGAGTCCAATGCCATAACCGGAAATCTTGACCTCTAGAATCTACTTTTCTCTCTTGATCATATACTTGTGCTTTGTGTTACTTACTCGTTTGCTAGCTAAATTTGTTAGTTGTTTTATTTCCTTGCTTGACTTGTGTTCTTTATTTGATCACCATAAAACCAACAAAAACATTGCGTTTTCCATTTTCTTTGTTCCTCATCTTATTTTAGTTTAGATTCACACTATCTTTGATCATTGCTTGACTCGATTTCACCTTAGTCTTTGTGTTCGACCTCGGAATACTTACCTTTCTACAAACTGCGGGTTCGCTAGGAGTTAGGATAAATATAACGAGTATAAATTTAAGACTTATTGCGTGCACATCACATCTATTCCTAGACGTAACACTAGGTGAGGCTCATGCTTTACTCCGTACATCCAGGAGCGAGTAAGATGTATAAGGACGTGAGACGTTCCTTCTGGTGGGGCGGGTTGAATCCCGATGTGGCCCGTCATGTAGCCCAGTGTGCGACCTGTCAGTAGGTCAAGATTGAGCATCGTAGATCCGGAAGAGAACTCCACCCACTTCCAGTACCACATTGGAAGTGGGAAGATATTTCTATGGATTTCGTTACCGGATTGAGGCTCAACAGAGGTTTTGATGCCATTTGGGTAGTGGTAGACCGTCTGACGAAGACCACACGTTTTATTCCGATTAAGGAAACGTGGCCGGTAAGTCGTCTAGCAGAGGAGTTCACCAGACACATTGTGAGACTCCATGGAGTACCGAGGACTATCGTCTCCGACAGGGATGGACGTTTTACCTCGAGGTTTTGGCAGCAGGTACATACTGCTCTGGGGACGAGTCTTCACTTTACCCCTGCCTACCACCCACAGACGGACGGTCAGTCCGAGAGGAGCATTCAGACCTTAGAGGACATGTTGCGGGCATGTGTGCTAGATTGGGGACAGGTATGGCCAGATCATCTCCCACTAGTAGAGTTTTCATATAATAACAGTTGGCACGCGTCTATTGGGATGGCACCTTATGAGGCTTTGTACGGACGGAGATGTCGTACACCGTTGTGTTGGGATGAGCCTAGCAAGGCTGATGGAGTAGTACCAGACCAGATACAAGATGACATCACCCGGATTGCCTTAGTCCGGGAGAGGATGTTAGCAGCTCAGAGTCGTCAGAAGTCCTACGCCGACAAAAGGCGTCGACCTTTGGAGTTTAGAGTAGGTGCACAGGTGTGGTTGAGGGTGTTACCTACGAGAGGAGTTAGACGTTTCGGCATTAAGGGGAAGTTGAGTCCCCGATACGTCGGCCCATTTGAGATCGTAGAGAGAGTCGGAGAGGTTGCTTACCGACTAGCACTACCACCGAGATTAGAGGGAGTACACCCAGTTTTTCATATATCCCAGCTGCGAGAGTACATACCGGATCCTAGACACATCATCAGTCATGAGGATCTGATAGTTGAGCCAGACCACACTTTTGTGGAGTACCCAGTAGCCGTCCTAGAACGTAGCATTAGGCGCCTGCGTTCTAAGGAGATACCGATGCTGAGGATTCAGTGGTCTAGACGAGGAGCTGATGAGGCTACCTGGGAGACAGACGAGAGTATTAGACGTAATTACCCTGAGTTCTTGGCGGAGTTAGCCGCTACCTCAGTACCGACGGGTTAGTACTGAGACGATACCTTATATGATTTCTGTGATTATATGTTTAAAAGATTGTTTATGTTTATGTGCTTGATGACGTGATTAGTTTGCATGCTAGAATATAACTCTTGAAGGGAAAGGTTGGGGTAGATACCTTATTCTAAGTTTCGGGACGAAACTTATTTTAAGGGGGTACTGATGTAATATCCGGAATTTTTATTCCGTCTATTTCTGTTATAAACCCGATCTCGATCAGTTGATTCATATCCGTCTACTTAGTTAGACATATTATGATAAAATTTATCATTTTATGTATATCCCCTTCACATAAAATGATGAAATCCTTTAAAAGTTTATCATTTTATGTAGCTTCCCCTTCACATAAAATGATAGGATCTTTATAAAATTTATCATTTTAGGTAGCTTACCTTCACATAAAATAATAAGTTTAGCCTAAGTTAGAATATGACAAGGCCCGGACAAGTCTGTGACGAAGCTGTGACAAGGTCCAGACAAGGCTGTGACGAAGCTGTGACAAGGCCAGACAAGGCTGTGACGAGTCTGTGACAAGGCCAGACAAGGCTGTGACAAGTCTGTGACAAGCCCAGACAGGCTGTTGACAGCCAGCGCCAGCAACGCCAACAGCCGTTCAGCCCAGCGCCAGCCAGTGCCTTCTCCAGCCCAGCTGCTGCAGCCCAGTATTGCATGCTGCTTACTCCAGCCCACTGCCTTGCCCGTCTTCAGCCAGCTCCTGCCTTACTGTTCGCTCCAAACGGTGTGTGCAAGCTTTAAATTTATAACCCTAGACTTAAGCTTAAAACAAGGATGCGAACCCGCAGTGTACGGGTCAATCGTAGTAAAAGCAAGAAAATTCCAGGGGTCGATCACAGGGACTCGGTGAAACAAAGTCAACACGGTATGCTAATGTCAATACTAACCACAAGAGCGATTAACACAATCAAAGATGAATAAGGAGTCAATAAAGCAAACATGCAATTCTAGGGATTAAAGCATCTAGTTGTGGTTCCAACTCAAGATCTATAGATAAGCGGACAAAGCTGAGATTTTTGCGTGGGGAAGGTGTTACTAAATGGAGTAGATCACCGGGTAAGTCTCACTACACACTAATCCTAAACCGCAACTCCTATTACCGGGTAAGTCTCAAGGAATTAAGATAAAGAACTATAACCTCAAACTAACACACCATCTAAGGGGATAGAATCAACCTTTACCGGGTAAGTCTCAGGCTAACTCACGAAAATGGGGTGGAAGCACACTCAAACCCCCAATAAAGGATAAACCTTTATTACCTACACTTATGATCGTTGATACACAAACTAAGGAATTACCGGGTAAGTCTCATCCTAAGCTTGCTTTGAACCAGGAAGGTGTAATAAGAATAGGATTTGGCAAACTCTAACACTTAACTCTCAGTTACGGATCAAATAAGTCACCTCGGTCAGAAGAATTCCACCCCGGCCGAGATGTTCATCAACCGAACGAGATGCTTAGGGTTAAGATTAAAGACTCGAACTTTCAGGATCCTATTGGAATCTAAGATTATTCTATCATTGTTTTTCCCACAACCTTCAGCCAATCACCCTAGAATTACACAAGGAAATTAGCCACTCATCATCATAATAAAAGTATTAAAATATATAGGAAGAAGGTGAATATTTGAACAAAGAAGAATTTAATGAAAAGACTTCAATAACTGAATCAAATATCACAACAAAGCGTTCTTTGGATAATAATCCAACAAGACAAGACAACAATTGAGGGAATTGAAGACAATCTTACAAAACCCTTCAATAAAGCTATAAAAGCTATGAACTTCAATCTTCCTTCAACCTTCAAAAAGGTTCTTCAAATCTCCCAACTTGGAGTAGGCTGCTGCTGCGTATTTTTCGGTGTAAGCGGGGTCTAAGCACTCTTTGATTTGTGGAAAATCCAACCCTTTTTATAGGAAAATAACCCTCCAAAGATAATAAATCTTATAAAGATATTCTCCCATAAATATAGGTAAAATATATGATTCTGCATATCTCCTTCCTTCCAAGAGCTCAACCCAAAAATATAAGATTACTTTCCAAGTTTAAAAGATCTCAGCCAAGAATAAAATATTCTTGCCGCGTCCTAGGTTTTCGCCTCGGTCGAGTCGGCGTCTCTGGATCACCTCGGTCGAGATGAATCTCTGGTCAACCGAGGTGAGTCACAACTGAATGTGAAATCTCTCAAAACTGGCCCAAAGTAAATCCTTAATCCATGGCTATGCTTCCTGGATGTAGCTCCAAATGACTCTTGACTTCTTTTGCTCCTTTTTGATGCAAAACGTACCATATTACCTGCAATTACAACGAAACTAGGTGTAGACCTCGATTCTCGCAAAGGTAGATGAAATGGCAGTAAAATCACATAATGTACATACAAACATGCAGATTATTGAAGATAAAACGTTCAAACAAACCCCAAAATATAGACTATAATTCATGCTATCAAAATACCCCATACTTAGCCCTTACTTGTCCCCAAGCAAGTTCCACATATAGAAGACAAGATAGAATGGATTATAAGTCAAGAAAATCAATGAAAAAGCTTTTCAAAAACATTTTATGGTGTGCAACTACCATAGATCATTCTAAGAGAGTACTTCCTGGAATTTAAAAACTCAATATGCTCAAAACATTTTATAAATATAGGAAAGTTGTTCATCTTTGCACAAAATCATAGAATGCATAATAAATCACAATTATCAAAATTAATCATGTATAATCCAGTTTAAACCGCTAAGTCAATCAACAAGCTCAAGGTCTCAAGGGCTTCCCAAAAGAAAAGGTCAAGAAACGTGTAGGGTAGGGATGTATGTAAGGTAATGTGGTGCTGGAATCCGGGAAAAGGATGAACTTCACTTTCACTTTGACTTGCAACACCTTCCACCAATAAGCTTTGCTTATTTCACACTTTTCTTTTACTTTACTTTTTGGGATGCATGGACAGAGGTGCACAATAACCGAAGCCTAGGAAATCCGCAATCATCAATTTCTCGAGATGCATCAAACCCTTGATGCACATACCATGACCCGATAGGAATATCGCTCAATCCGACTTTGGCAAGACACAAACACCCGGCTATGTGAATGGTGCCGAGTTACTCATCTTCATGATTGACTTCCCCAAACCTATTATTACTTTCTAGCACTTTCACTTCCAGCTCACTTCTCAACTTTAACTTGCTTTCACCACTTTGCTTGCTTCTAAATTCCCGGATAGGTAAAGGGAGGCAAAATGTATATGAGGGGCTAAGCATGATCAAGGAGAAGAAGAAGAAGAGAATGAATTGCCTTGGTCTTTCCAAGAAGAAAGTGAGAGAACTTAACCTGCGGTGTCAACCTTCAAATTCAACATAATTTGGATAAAAACAAAGTATTAAACATGCCAATAATTTTAAACAAAGCATTTAGCAACTTAAACATATCATAAAACCTTTCAAACACATAAAGAATCTAAAACCAGTCAGTAAACAAGATCTTCACTGAGATCACATCCAGATAAAAAGCACAAAAATCGTTTTCGAAACTCTCAGATAACCCACCTCGGCCGAGGTGTTCTTGGTTCAACCGAGGTGAATCACCTCGTTTGGCCAGAATCTCCCCGGTCGAGGTGTTTTTTTTTTTTTTTTTTTTTTTTCGGTTTCGACGTTTTTCTCAATCAAATAACCTGTAGGTATGCATGTAATATCAGATAATCATATAAAGGCAAATGAAGCATAAATATGAAAATATCCGATAAATATAATACATCAAAAGTAGTCGAATACATCACGTAGTCAAGTAGTCAAATAACAAACACCCCATACTTGAGACACACTGTCCCAGTGGGTATAATAAAAGTCTAAACAAGAGAACTCACCGAATAGAAGCCGAACTGCATAAAAAAGATATAATAATAAAGTCTGCAGCTCCTCAGTAGTCTCGATCCGGTGGTGGTGGTGGTATGTAGGGGTACTGAGTCGGGTCATAGGGATGGCCCATGATACGCTCAAACTGTAGCTGAGCCATCATGTGCTGATGATGCTGCCGCTTCTGCATCTCGCGGATATCCAACGAAAGTGCAGCATATGAGTCGATAACCTGATCTGTCAAGTCATCGATCCGTCGGTGTGCAGCTCTGTCCCTAACTCCACGCCTCCTGCGTCTAGCAGGTCTGACTGGAGATGCCTCAGCTGGCGCCGGCTCAGTGTCCTCCTCGTCGTCATCCAAATCAATAATAGGTGGCGCGCTCGTCCCAGCTGTATCTGTACCTGTGTCCATCGGGACGCCACCTCCTCTCTCATCTACTGTATCATCATCATCGTCGTCCTCGTCCTCAACCTCCTCCTCAGCCTCAGCAGGGGTAGCTGCTCCCTCTCTGTAATCCTCCATAAGTGGACCCCATGCTGTCTGCCAGTAGTGTGGATCAAAGACAGAGAACTGTGCAGACCATCTGATGCCCTGAGGTGCAGTCAGCTCCCATGGCATAGCAACGTAAGGTGTAGTCAAACCACGGGGAACTAGAATCCTCCGTGTAATCATCTCTTGAAGTCCGAGCGGCTTGGCAGCCGCCACCATGGTACACCTACTCAGATCCATATCCTGATACCTAGCGATATGGGTCACTATCCCTCCGCAGCATATATCTCCCTTCCCTTTGGCCTTGATCCTGTGCAGATCCTCTGCCAGCATCAATCCAAAGTCAGGGTATCCACCTGTGACCATGCAGTATAAAGAGAAGAGCTCCCCCTGTCGGACCTTCTGGGGCGTCTCAGTACGCGCCAGAAGCGTCTCGCTGAAGATCCTGTGTACCAACCGAAAAGCTAGATGATAGATAAGCTTCGCCCTGGAATCACCAGGGCGCCACCTGTCTGCATCCCTCGTAATGTGGGCGATCTGACCCCAGAACTCTCTAGCTACAGCTCGGGTCGGGAAGTCTACAGCAGTGGGGGCAGGGAAGCCAAAAATGTCTCTCCAGTGGTCAAGAGGTACTAAGTAGTTCCGGTTCATCAACCGGTACTTCACAGCCCTCTCTGTGGGGAGGTAAGTGAAGGAACTGACAAACTCGAGGGTCGGCTCAAGGTAGGCTGGGGCTCGGATCTCAGTAAACTGATCCAGCCCGACGGTGGTGATCATCCTCCTAAGCTCTCCATCTACGTGGAGACAATCAAAGGCAGAAACGTCCAGAAATCTAGGAGCGATAACTGGACGACTAGCAATACGATCATAATCTACCCGGTGTCTCTCGTGAATCACCGGGATAGAAGGTCGGGATGAGGAAGAAGAAGGGGAAGGAGAGGATCTGTCTCTAAGGGCTAACTATCTGTCAGAACTCATCTTAAAACTGTACTGTCAGACCACCTCGGTCGACTGACAAACTCCAAGAATCGCCTCGACCGAGGTGCAGGTCGACTGGACCGAGGCGAAGGCAGTGCGATTTCCAACTCTCTGAATTTCAGTTCTTTTCCCCCAAAAATCACTACCGATGCTTCCTAAGGGGTACTTAAAGGTTTCCTCAACAGAATCAAGGGCAACCAAAGCCCAAATTTCAGTAAACGAACGAGTTTAGGTTTTTGAACGTTTTTACCTCGTTCCGGTCGAAATGCTCAAATTTCTTGCAGATCTGTAGTTGCAATCGACTCCTCTATCCTTCAATCTCGGTTTGGAAGCAGAAAACGTCGAAAACGAGCAAGAAACGAGGTGAGCGAGGTGCGTCTGTTCACCGCGGTCGAGGAGGGTAAAAAATGAAAATGTAATTTTTCCCCCTTTTATACTTTTACTGGATCTGCTGTCACCTCGGTCGAGATGGTCTCGACTGATCCGAGGTGGTATGGACCGAGGCGGTTCTGTAGAAACCCTAGTCGCCTCGGTTGCTCAAGAATCAACTCGGTCGAGGTGCTTTGACAGTGACCGAGGTCTTTCTGTCTTCTCAGATTCTCGAACTTCTGTCCTTCCAGTTGTGCTCCTCCTTAGATATTCCCTGTTGTCTGTCCAGAACGCCAAAAACAAAGCAAAGCAAAGCAAAAACAAAAACTATCTAAGCTAGACTAGAAAACGGGAAAGAAGAGCAATACCTTGGGTTGCCTCCCAAGAAGCGCTTGATTTAAGGTCGCTAGCTGGACCATTCTCCATAGAATTACTCAATGTACCTTGAACACCATGGAGTGCTCATCACATCCATCAAAAAATTCTTCCAAAAAGGTTCTGGTTCCTAATTTCACCGGCAAATGGTAAGATCTCCCACGTACAAGCTTGTACGGTTTGATTCTCACCGGAATCCTTCTAGCTTTCCTGCACTTCAATGGGACATAATCTAGCCTTGCGTCCCATCCTTTCCTGGATCGAGAAAATAGTTTCTCGAGAATCATAGCAGCTTCCCCATCTATAGCTTGGGGATGGTACAGGGTCCTGAGCATGCGAGGGACCCCATACTTGAACAAATAACACTTCGTTGCCTTAGCGGTGAAGCGCTTGTTAACTTCACTCCTTATAATCCAAGGAGCATCTTCCTCCAACAATTTCAAGAGAGGTTTCATCTTGATCTTAGGAGGTTCTTTCGGAAGAGACCTCCAACTCTCCGGTGCCTTCCTGAAAAATCTAGAAATATTAATAGGGAATTCAAATGAAGTAGGAGAATGTACCTTGCAAAGTTCTCCAAAGCTTGAGACAAGTTTCGTGTTGGGTTGATAATCCACCCACGAAATCTCTCTCAGTTCTGCTGGTCTTTCTTCCACCTTGACCACAATCTCAGTAATTTGGCCAAGGTTCTCTGCATCTTCCACTTCTGGTTTTGCAGATTCTTCTTCCATCTCGGTCGAGATCTCTTCCACCTCGGCCGAGGTCTCAACAGTCGGATCGAGATCTTCCAAATCTTCTTCTCCCTCAAAAGCTTCAGGAGAAACTTCTGGTTTGATTGGAGGGGTGCTTGGAACTTGCAGCACTTCCTTATGCTCCTCTTCCGGCTTAGCATAGGATAGGGTGCTTTCCTTGAGCTCCTCCACCTTCTTCATCAACCTCTCCCATCTTGATTCAAGAGAATCTTCAAGGGGTTGCTCACAAATCTTTTTAGGGACATTCAGTTCATCCCACATTGCAAGTTCATGCTTAATGGCCTCTTCTCTTTCCCATTCATTGTTGAACCAATAGAAGGAGTACTTCTCCTCCAAGTATTCATAATGGTCCGCCCTAGCACTTTGCCTTGCTATCCAGGCTGGATCAAATGTAGTCATCGGAAATCCTGAAAACTACAAAACTCATAGAAAGAGTAGTTAGTAGCAACAGGGGCAAATGCCCCGAAAGCAAACCGTAACCGGCTCGGTCTAGACCAAGTCCCCGGCAACGGCGCCAAAAACTTGTTCGCTCCAAACGGTGTGTGCAAGCTTTAAATTTATAACCCTAGACTTAAGCTTAAAACAAGGATGCGAACCCGCAGTGTACGGGTCAATCGTAGTAAAAGCAAGAAAATTCCAGGGGTCGATCACAGGGATTCGGTGAAACAAAGTCAACACGGTATGCTAATGTCAATACTAACCACAAGAGCGATTAACACAATCAAAGATGAATAAGGAGTCAATAAAGCAAACATGCAATTCTAGGGATTAAAGCATCTAGTTGTGGTTCCAACTCAAGATCTATAGATAAGCGGACAAAGCTGAGATTTTTGCGTGGGGAAGGTGTTACTAAATGGAGTAGATCACCGGGTAAGTCTCACTACACACTAATCCTAAACCGCAACTCCTATTACCGGGTAAGTCTCAAGGAATTAAGATAAAGAACTATAACCTCAAACTAACACACCATCTAAGGGGATAGAATCAACCTTTACCGGGTAAGTCTCAGGCTAACTCACGAAAATGGGGTGGAAGCACACTCAAACCCCCAATAAAGGATAAACCTTTATTACCTACACTTATGATCGTTGATACACAAACTAAGGAATTACCGGGTAAGTCTCATCCTAAGCTTGCTTTGAACCAGGAAGGTGTAATAAGAATAGGATTTGGCAAACTCTAACACTTAACTCTCAGTTACGGATCAAATAAGTCACCTCGGTCAGAAGAATTCCACCCCGGCCGAGATGTTCATCAACCGAACGAGATGCTTAGGGTTAAGATTAAAGACTCGAACTTTCAGGATCCTATTGGAATCTAAGATTATTCTATAATTATTTTTCCCACAACCTTCAGCCAATCACCCTAGAATTACACAAGGAAATTAGCCACTCATCATCATAATGAAAGTATTAAAATATATAGGAAGAAGGTGAATATTTGAACAAAGAAGAATTTAATGAAAAGACTTCAATAACTGAATCAAATATCACAACAAAGCGTTCTTTGGATAATAATCCAACAAGACAAGACAACAATTGAGGGAATTGAAGACAATCTTACAAAACCCTTCAATAAAGCTATAAAAGCTATGAACTTCAATCTTCCTTCAACCTTCAAAAAGGTTCTTCAAATCTCCCAACTTGGAGTAGGCTGCTGCTGCGTATTTTTCGGTGTAAGCGGGGTCTAAGCACTCTTTGATTTGGGGAAAATCCAACCCTTTTTATAGGAAAATAACCCTCCAAAGATAATAAATCTTAGAAAGATATTCTCCCATAAATATAGGTAAAATATATGATTCTGCATATCTCCTTCCTTCCAAGAGCTCAGCCCAAAAATATAAGATTACTTTCCAAGTTTAAAAGATCTCAGCCAAGAATAAAATATTCTTGCCGCGTCCTAGGTTTTCGCCTCGGTCGAGTCGGCGTCTCTGGATCACCTCGGTCGAGATGAATCTCTGGTCAACCGAGGTGAGTCACAACTGAATGTGAAATCTCTCAAAACTGGCCCAAAGTAAATCCTTAATCCATGGCTATGCTTCCTGGATGTAGCTCCAAATGACTCTTGACTTCTTTTGCTCCTTTTTGATGCAAAACGTACCATATTACCTGCAATTACAACGAAACTAGGTGTAGACCTCGATTCTCGCAAAGGTAGATGAAATGGCAGTAAAATCACATAATGTACATACAAACATGCAGATTATTGAAGATAAAACGTTCAAACAAACCCCAAAATATAGACTATAATTCATGCTATCACTTACCTTCTTCAACTCGTGGCCAGCAGCCCAAGATAGCCGCCCAGTTCCGTCCTGCTGAGATGCACGTTCAGCCCAACAGCAGCAACCCGCCTATTCCAGCCCAGGAAAGAGCAGCCCTTTACCTTCTGCATACCCACGACAATTTAAGCCAGCTGGAAGAATGATCTGCAGCAATTAATTGGCCATAAATCCCTATGTAACAGCCGTGAAATTAGGAAGGAAACTCACTTTCTGTTCAGCTACAATCACGCAGCCAGTAGTTATTCTTGGCGTCCAGATTCATCTACAGAAAACACGTTTCATTCCTTGCCCACAACCACATCTGGTTGTTTCCGTCTCTTCTGTCTACGGTTTTCAACAGCAAACACGTTCCTTTCCTTCTGCACACACACCCAGCAGCGGCAAGAGCCATTGGAATCTGCAACGAGTCCATACCGACCTTCTGCACGTAGTCAGCCGCGTCAAGAGGTTAGTGCAGCAATCTGATTCTTCCATCTTCACCTTATTCTCTCTACCGACTCCTCTCCTGCTTGTCTCATTTTCGTCCCATCTATCCTTAGGTTAGGAAGCACATACGAGCCTTCTTCGAAAACGAGAGTAGACGTCTCAGGACCGTCAAACTGAAGAAGGTAAATTCCCTCTCTCCCACAGCTTGATCCCATGTATTCTAGGTGTAAAGAATTAAGTTGGTACAAAGAGCTGCATAGTATTCCGATTAGTCTAAGGAGAAGGTTATTGTATAAGCTTTTGTATGTATACTATTTCCGTAATGCTAGATTGGTGAACTGCTGTAGTCGACCTTGAGCATGGTTAATATAGTAATAGGTAGCTGCTGGAGTTTATAAATAAAATGATAGACATAAGGGGCTGCTGTAAAATTGAATTTTATTCCTTCAGCTTCTAGGTTATAAACAGCATATCTTGTCGGTCAATTATTAAACGTTTGGATAAAGATCCACCGTTGAATTTTGGATATGTTGTAGATGGATATATGTAGTTTAACATATTAAAATTTGGGAAGGAATGAACGGTCGGATTGAAATTTATGAGCTCCCGAATTTAGGTAGTTGAGCAGTTTTGGTAAACTTAAGTTTTTGGCTAAGTATAGGAAATTAGAGTGAAGGAACCGACTTTGTGAATTTTTATAGGAACATTGGCTGAACAGTTTGGAGAAATTCTTTCTCCTAAGGTTAGATAGAACCTCATAGATGATCTAGAGATTTAATTCGGAATTATTATAAGCTGTTAAGAATTTTATATTTAGAACCGAAGTTAAACCTTTACGATTCTTCCGGAAAATAGAAACATATGAAAAATGTCAGTTTGGAACCAAATAAAATTTTAGGAGTTAGAATATAACTTTAGAACCTCAAATAGGAGTTTAGACATGAATTTTAGGGTTTTCGAGAAAATCGGAACCAAGGGTAAAATGGTCATTTTACCCTAAACTAATACTGTAACTAGTTATGTCTTAATACATCATTCGATCTTAGAAGTTTTAGACTTCTAACTACGTGAGAGTGTGCTAATACACTTATCGCCTTGACAGGCAACTGAGTTGCTACAGTTTACAGAACGAGTGGTCTACAAAGAGTCGAGCTGTATATCAGGTAAGTCCTTTGGGCTTACTTAGCTGACTTCTAAATATGAGTATAAATGATGATGGTGGTGTGTGATTGAAATGTTAGAGAGATAGGTTGTGATATATAATTACCGACCTATATTTTGGCCTAAGAGTAACGGGCGGTGGCATTCTGCTTAGTAGCTCGCGGGGCGCTGGGGGTTTCTTCCGGGACTAGTCCATACATGGTTTGTAGTGATGCTACCAGTGAAAGTCAGCTAGACCTACACCAGTTGGATAAGGAACGGAGGCGAGAACTAATAATAGTTCTCGTGCCACAACTTAAATTGAATAATGTGAATCACTTAAATAATAGATAATAAACGGTTGAGTGCCAGCATGATGTTTGTTTATTTTCGTTTCTGCGTGTGCTTGTGTTGTTATCATTTTGCTTATATTTGGATAGTTAGCTAACTGTTGATATGTTGTTTAGATTTGACACAGGTTAGAGCAGATGCCGAGTGATCCAGACGGTAGTGGTCCGCCGGGGTGTCGTACTTTAGGACGTTTTACCGTTTTTGCTTTTGTGGGTTTTACAGTTGAACATTGTTTCCTTTCGTACTTTGTTATATTCCGTTTTCCGGCTGTAGTCGATCTGGTCACATTCATGCATTATCAAGAACTATTTTATGATTTCTGATTTTCCTTATCTGTGCCTTTTTGTAAGATCTCGTTAAGTTGTTGTCAAACTAAGGTCGGGACCCACTGTGCGGTCCTAACCAGTAACTCCCTAAGTTGTAAAATTTGGGGTGTTACAACATGGTATCAGAGCTCTAGGTTGGCAACAATGGCACTTGAAATCTTCTAAAAAGGTCATATAAGTAAATAAACAGAACCCGAAAGGAGTCTGAGTTTTCCAAAGAAGATTTTGGTTTTTAAATGCATACATAGTCGGGTTGGGATAGAAAGTACGGACGACCACCACTACCTCCGCGGATCTCGGCAGCTTAGTACATTTAGAAATGTTATATTGATGTAGTAGCTGCTTATAAAGATATGTACAATAGATAACTTATGTCGAAGGTTAGTAGCATAATAATATATTATGTCCTTAATAGAGAGTAATGAGTTTCTCACTCCGTTGGCACATCTAAGTACATTTTGAAGGGTGTCAACGTGAGGATTAGTATGCACCTCTTATGTGCATTAGGGTAGACGAATAGCAGACAACTCCTCCGATTGGTTGAGGAACGTCGAGATAGAAAAGTGAAGGCTGAAGGACAACACCAACGACCATGGCATGAAGGGGATCCCGAGTTAACTTAATAGGATCAAATGAAGATTATACATGAGAGTAGTTCCGGAAAAGCATTGGATGGTCGACAATGATGCAGATTTGGAGCGACATCACAGAGGTTCTTTCAAGTGTGGTGTAAAATGACGATACGAACCACGTAGATACCGTCAAAAACAGTCATAGTAATGAAAGTCAAAGTAAGGTTTAGAACCAATCCAAACAAGAAATATTAAATTTAAGCTTACCGACAGACCAAAATATGAAGGTTGTTGTTAGAAGCAGGGCGGAATATGACCACTATTGGCAAGGTAAGTCGGCATCCTAATCAAGAGGGTCCCACCTAGACACTGATAACCTAAGAGTTAAGAAGAGAGATGTCGTCAAACCAACCATGAGGACTTAAAGAGCCGCCCAACTGAAGCTTATGGAATTGCCAGAAAGTGGAGGGTAGAATTCATAAGTATGGAGGCAGAGTGACTTTCTATATGACAAGTGAGTTACAAGAAAGATGGTGTTACAAATATCCAAATGATAGAATCTTGAAAGCGGAGTCAAAGGATCACTATAAAGGCAACATTATAATCTAACACCAACTTAGGAACAAGAGTGTGTGAAAATGATCGTGGCATACCCAAGGGCCGTAATAACTTCCCTCTCACAAGGGGACTTAAGTTACCAACACCAATGATTCACACAGGAGCACCGCAAGCAGTTGATGACTGAGGTAAAAGAAGTCATGAAGATGTATTTACGAGCTATCGTGGGAAATCTGATGAGTCCATTGACGGCAGATGAATGATGCAGCTAAAATAGGAAAGAGTATCGTGGGCTTATAGTGAGAAAGAGAAGTGTGAGTTATAGAAGAAGCGAAAGGAGTATAAACAGAGAAGCTGGAGGAGATAGATTTCCACCAAGTAAATCAAACTTCAAAGAGATAGAAGAAAGGTTAGTCTATGATCTTGTAGAAGGTCAACAATAGACTAAATGGTAACTATCGGAGCCTTTACATGTGAGGGTTAAATAGTAGTGACTGGTTGACATATAAGAAGAATAAACACACGGTTACAAATGAATTCTATCGACATGTGGAGAAGTCCTTAAAGAGATCAAATACGACAATTGTAAAGTCAAATCGATACGAGTGCAAGTAATACCGAATAATTCAAGTCAGTAAATCTAATTAAAATTGTAAAGGAAGAGTTGACGGTCAGAAAGGACCCCTTATATAATTAGTGATATAAAGAGAATGGTTGTGAGAAGTTGTTTACTTGCGGGCGAAGAAAAAGGTACAAATCATAGTAAGTACAAATGAAGTCGTATTAGAAGAACTAGAGGAGTAAGAAGAATTGATTAGATCCTACGTCAGTCCAGATAGAGGTTACTTAGCATTCCCCACAAATGAGACGGATGGTGCTCTTTCGAGCAAAAGTTGTGGTCAATTTCTAGATTTACAAAGGAGAGTTGACTTTAGCTTTAAGTTAAAGCTGGGCACGAGACTGATCTCGAAGGCCCCGTGACGCATGGCACCGATAGAGCTGCTTGAAGTGAAGAAGTAGTTATCGGAGTTACCAGAGAAGGACTTCATATACCCTAGTGTTTCTCCATGGGGGGGCTCCGATATTGTTTGTGAGGAAGAAGGATGGATCGATGAGGTTATACATCGATTACAGAGATTTGAATAAGGTCACCATCAAGAACAATATTCACTGCATAGCGTAGATGACCTGTTGGACCAGTTGCAGGGAGCGTCTGTGTTTTCGATGATGGACTTGAGATCAGGTTATCACCAGCTGAGGGTGAGAGATCAGGACATACCTAAGACGGTATTTCGGACTAGGTATGACCACTATGAGTTGTAGTGATGCCATTCGGGCTCACTAATGCGCCTGCAGTATTTATGGAGTTGATGAACAGAATTTTCATCGACTTCTTAGACCAGTTTGTAGTGGTCTTCATTGACGACATTCTAGTTTACTCCAGGAGTCGAGAGGAGCATGCCGGACACTTGAGGACAGTGCTACTGATTCTACAAGATAGCCAGCTATATGCTAAGCTATCCAAATGTGAGTCTGGATGTCAGAAGTGGCTTTCCTAGGCCATGTAGTGACTGTTGAGGGGATTAAGGTCGACCCGGCGAAGATTGAGTCAGTGTCCTCTTGGCAACCTCCGAAGAATGTTAAGAAGGTTCGCAACTTCCTTGGATTGGCAGGGTATTACCGTCGGTTTGTGGAAGGGTTTTCCCTGATCGCCCGACCACTTACTTCCCTCCTAAGGAAGACTACTCGGTTCGTCTGGTCTGAGCCGTGTCAGCAGAGTTTTGAGGAGCTGAAGAGGAGATTGACGTCTGCTCCGATCTTAGCACAGCCTGAGGGTACAAAGGACTTTGTAGTGTACAGTGACACATCCAAGCTGGGCTTGGGGTGTGTCTTGATGCAGAGGGGTAAGGTCATAGCGTATGCGTCTCGACAGCTGAAGACGTATGAGGAGAACTACCCCACTCACGACCTAGAGTTAGCTGGTGTAGTACATGCTCTGAAGATCTGGCGTCATTATCTCTATGGAGCGACCTGTCAGATCTTCACAGACCATAAGAGTCTGAAGTACATATTCACTCAGCGGGAGTTGAATAACTGCCGGAGACGGTGGCTAGAGTTGATCAAGGATTTTGACCTTGAGATTCTCTACCACCCCGGAAAGGCGAATGTAGTTGCTGACGCTTTGAGTCGGAAGACGCCTCGGGAGAAGGCGATAGCTCAGTTGACAATACAGCCACAGTTACAGAGAGACTTAACTTGGTTGGAGGTAGAGATCCAGTTCCCCGATACAACTCATCAATTAGCCACCTTAGAGTTACTTCCTGACCTGTTGGGTGAGATCCGACAGAAGCAGGAGACCTGTCCGACTTTGACCCGGATCCGAGACCAGATGTCACGAGATGAGGCACCTCAGTTCACTATCGGTGCCGACGGAGTGATGAGGCGACAGGACCGTGTCTGTGTACCATCAGACAGTGAGCTGAGACAGAGGATACTAGGTGAGGCTCATGCTTTACTCCGTACATCCAGGAGCGAGTAAGATGTATAAGGACGTGAGACGTTCCTTCTGGTGGGGCGGGTTGAATCCCGATGTGGCCCGTCATGTAGCCCAGTGTGCGACCTGTCAGTAGGTCAAGATTGAGCATCGTAGATCCGGAAGAGAACTCCACCCACTTCCAGTACCACATTGGAAGTGGGAAGATATTTCTATGGATTTCGTTACCGGATTGAGGCTCAGCAGAGGTTTTGATGCCATTTGGGTAGTGGTAGACCGTCTGACGAAGACCGCACGTTTTATTCCGATTAAGGAAACGTGGCCGGTAAGTCGTCTAGCAGAGGAGTTCACCAGACACATTGTGAGACTCCATGGAGTACCGAGGACTATCGTCTCCGACAGGGATGGACGTTTTACCTCGAGGTTTTGGCAGCAGGTACATACTGCTCTGGGGACGAGTCTTCACTTTACCCCTGCCTACCACCCACAGACGGACGGTCAGTCCGAGAGGACCATTCAGACCTTAGAGGACATGTTGCGGGCATGTGTGCTAGATTGGGGACAGGTATGGCCAGATCATCTCCCACTAGTAGAGTTTTCATATAATAACAGTTGGCACGCGTCTATTGGGATGGCACCTTATGAGGCTTTGTACGGACGGAGATGTCGTACACCATTGTGTTGGGATGAGCCTAGCAAGGCTGATGGAGTAGTACCAGACCAGATACAAGATGACATCACCCGGATTGCCTTAGTCCGGGAGAGGATGTTAGCAGCTCAGAGTCGTCAGAAGTCCTACGCCGACAAAAGGCGTCGACCTTTGGAGTTTAGAGTAGGTGCACAGGTGTGGTTGAGGGTGTCACCTACGAGAGGAGTTAGACGTTTCGGCATTAAGGGGAAGTTGAGTCCCCGATACGTCGGCCCATTTGAGATCGTAGAGAGAGTCGGAGAGGTTGCTTACCGACTAGCACTGCCACCGAGATTAGAGGGAGTACACTCAGTTTTTCATGTATCCCAGCTGCGAGAGTACATACCGGATCCTAGACACATCATCAGTCATGAGGATCTGATAGTTGAGCCAGACCACACCTTTGTGGAGTACCCAGTAGCCGTCCTAGAACGTAGCATTAGGCGCCTGCGTTCTAAGGAGATAACGATGCTGAGGATTCAGTGGTCTAGACGACGAGCTGATGAGGCTACCTGGGAGACAGAGGAGAGTATTAGACGTAATTACCCTGAGTTCTTGGCGGAGTTAGCCGCTACCTCAGTACCGACGGGTTAGTACTGAGACGATACCTTATATGATTTCTGTGATTATATGTTTAAAAGATTGTTTATGTTTATGTGCTTGATGACGTGATTAGTTTGCATGCTAGAATATAACTCTTGAAGGGAAAGGTTGGGGTAGATACCTTATTCTAAGTTTCGGGACGAAACTTATTTTAAGGGGGTACTGATGTAATATCCGGAATTTTTATTCCGTCTATTTCTGTTATAAACCCGATCTCGATCAGTTGATTCATATCCGTCTACTTAGTTAGACATATTATGATAAAATTTATCATTTTATGTAGATCCCCTTCACATAAAATGATGAAATCCTTTAAAAGTTTATCATTTTATGTAGCTTCCCCTTCACATAAAATGATAGGATCTTTATAAAATTTATCATTTTAGGTAGCTTACCTTCACATAAAATAATAAGTTTAGCCTAAGTTAGAATATGACAAGGCCCGAACAAGTCTGTGACGAAGCTGTGACAAGGTCCAGACAAGGCTGTGACGAAGCTGTGACAAGGCCAGACAAGGCTGTGACGAGTCTGTGACAAGGCCAGACAAGGTTGTGACAAGTCTGTGACAAGCCCAGACAGGCTGTTGACAGCCCAGCGCCAGCAACGCCAGCAGCCGTTCAGCCCAGCGCCAGCCAGTGCCTTCTCCAGCCCAGCTGCTGCAGCCCAGTATTGCCTGCTGCTTACTCCAGCCCACTGCCTTGCCCGTCTTCAGCCAGCTCCTGCCTTACCTTCTTCAACTCGTGGCCAGCAGCCCAAGATAGCAGCCCAGTTCCGTCCTGCTGAGATGCACGTTCAGCCCAACAGCAGCAACCCGCCTATTCCAGCCCAGGAAAGAGCAGCCCTTTACCTTCTGCATACCCACGACAATTTAAGCCAGCTGGAAGAATGATCTGCAGCAATTAATTGGCCATAAATCCCTATGTAACAGCCGTGAAATTAGGAAGGAAACTCACCTTCTGTTCAGCTACAATCACGCAGCCAGCAGTTATTCTTGGCGTCCAGATTCATCTACAGAAAACACGTTTCATTCCTTGCCCACAGCCACATCCGGTTGTTTCCGTCTCTTCTGTCTACGGTTTTCAACAGCAAACACGTTCCTTTCCTTCTGCACACACACCCAGCAGCGGCAAGAGCCATTGGAATCTGCAACGAGTCCATACCGACCTTCTGCACATAGTCAGCCGCGTCAAGAGGTTAGTGCAGCAATCTGATTCTTCCATCTTCACCTTATTCTCTCTACCGACTCCTCTCCTGCTTGTCTCATTTTCGTCCCATCTATCCTTAGGTTAGGAAGCACATACGAGCCTTCTTCGAAAACGAGAGTAGACGTCTCAGGACCGTCAAACTGAAGAAGGTAAATTCCCTCTCTCCCACAGCTTGATCCCATGTATTCTAGGTGTAAAGAATTAAGTTGGTACAAAGAGCTGCATAGTATTCCGATTAGTCTAAGGAGAAGGTTATTGTATAAGCTTTTGTATGTATACTATTTCCGTAATGCTAGATTGGTGAACTGCTGTAGTCGACCTTGAGCATGGTTAATATAGTAATAGGTAGCTGCTGGAGTTTATAAATAAAATGATAGACATAAGGGGCTGCTGTAAAATTGAATTTTATTCCTTCAGCTTCTAGGTTATAAACAGCCTATCTTGTCGGTCAATTATTAAACGTTTGGATAAAGATCCACCGTTGAATTTTGGATATGTTGTAGATTGATATATGTAGTTTAACATATTAAAATTTGGGAAGGAATGAACGGTCGGATTGAAAGTTAAGAGCTCCCGAAGTTAGGTAGTTGAGCAGTTTTGGTAAACTTAAGTTATTGGCTAAGTATAGGAAATTAGAGTGAAGGAACCGACTTTGTGAATTTTTATAGGAACATTGGCTGAACAGTTTGGAGAAATTCTTTCTCCTAAGGTTAGATAGAACCTTATAGATGATCTAGAGATTTAATTCGGAATTATTATAAGCTGTTAAGAATTTTATATTTAGAACCGAAGTTAAACCTTTACGATTCTTCCGGAATATAGAAACATAGGAAAAATGTCAGTTTGGAACCAAATAAAATTTTAGGAGTTAGAATATAACTTTAGAACCTCAAATAGGAGTTTAGACATGAATTTTAGGGTTTTCGAGAAAATCGGAACCAAGGGTAAAATGGTCATTTTACCCTAAACTAATACTGTAACTAGTTATGTCTTAATACATCATTCGATCTTAGAAGTTTTAGACTTCTAACTACGTGAGAGTGTGCTAATACACTTATCGCCTTGACAGGCAACTGAGTTGCTACAGTTTACAGAACGAGTGGTCTACAAAGAGTCGAGCTGTATATCAGGTAAGTCCTTTGGGCTTACTTAGCTGACTTCTAAATATGAGTATAAATGATGATGGTGATGTGTGATTGAAATGTTAGAGAGATAGGTTGTGATATATAATTACCGACCTATATTTTGGCCTAAGAGTAACGGGCGGTGGCATTCTGCTCAGTAGCTCGCGGGGCGCTGGGGGTTTCTTCCAGGACTAGTCCATACATGGTTTGTAGTGATGCTACCAGTGAAAGTCAGCTAGACCTACACCAGTTGGATAAGGAACGGAGGCGAGAACTAATAATAGTTCTCGTGCCACAACTTAAATTGAATAATGTGAATCACTTAAATAATAGATAATAAACGGTTGAGTGCCAGCATGATGTTTGTTTATTTTCGTTTCTGCGTGTGCTTGTGCTGTTATCATTTTGCTTATATTTGGATAGTTAGCTAACTGTTGATATGTTGTTTAGATTTGACACAGGTTAGAGCAGATGCCGAGTGATCCAGACGGTAGTGGTCAGCCGGGGTGTCGTACTTTAGGACGTTTTACCGTTTTTGCATTTGTGGGTTTTACAGTTGAACATTGTTTCCTTTCGTACTTTGTTATATTCTGTTTTCCGGCTGTAGTCGATCTGGTCACATTCATGCATTATCAAGAACTATTTTATGATTTCTGATTTTCCTTATCTGTGCCTTGTTGTAAGATCTCGTTAAGTTGTTGTCAAACTAAGGTCGGGACCCACTGTGCGGTCCTAACCAGTAACTCCCTAAGTTGTAAAATTTGGGGTGTTACATTAGGTTCTTCATATACACATTTGAAGCTTTATATCTCTTCAAAGATTTTTATCAACTCCCTTTTGCTTTTTAATATCTCTTTTCTTTGACTCAAGGTTTGAAGAGATATAAAGCTTCGAATATGTATGTGTAGCACCTTCACCCTTATGTTGATGACAAAATCTTAGGTGAGCACTTCAACCTATATGGAAAGATAAAATCAATGAAGGTGATACGTGACGATAATGGCTTAAGTAAGAATTTTGGTTCTATGAGATTCTCAAGTCCTTCTGAGGCAAGAGTAGCCTTACTTTCACTACAAGGTGAGTGAGTCAATCATGATTAACATCAATGTTAAAGAATGATACAAGAAGCACAAAAACACAATAAAATTAAACATTAATCATGTCAAAAATCATAATGGAACTACATTTTATAAATATACATAAATATTAATAGATTAGCTAATATAAAAAGTGTGGGAACGAAATTAAAAAAAATGATGTCAATAATTGATTAGTAGATATAAAAAGTGCATGAACGAAAGAAATAATGATGCACGGGACATGAACCAAAATTGAAGATGGAACAAAATGAAATGAATGAGATACGAACCAAAAAAATTGTTACCTATCTCAAAATTAAAGATGAATAAGATTTGATCTTGTATAAACAATAAGGCAACATTTTTTTGATTTTATGGTTAAGAATATATATAAATGTTGAAAATCAGTAGTATAAATGGAGCTTACTTGAGAAGAATCATCGTTTCTTTTTAATTCTCGGAATTGGAATTGAAAGTAAATGATGTGGCATAAATCTAAGTTGTGTAGATATTATCCATTTTAAGATCTACTATCAAACAAATTGGCACACACATACATAACTAAAGTAAGCGACACCAAAGCTCACGTGCGTTCTCGATTTTTCTCAAAATTTAATTTTTACTAAATCACTAACTAAGACTTCAAATCCTTTTTACGAAAGCTATTTTTAAAAAGATTTTAGTCCAATTAATATTTAAAGTGATCTTCTAGGTTTTAGTTAAAAAAATTAGTTTTTACTAAATCACTAACTAAGCCTTACAATCCTTGTTAATAATGATTTTTTATCTTTATGACTATATGTCTTAATTCATATTTTATTGTATGAAAGATGCGAGAGCTGCATATATAATTCGTTTTACCCTATTTGTTGTTCCAATTGTTAATCGCAAGATGCGAGAGCTACATGATTTGATATCTTTAATATTCTATAAGATCCGGGAGTTGTGCAAAATCTTTTCTTCATAACAAGAAGTATATGATATTTTGATTGGATTATTATCAATTGATATTTGATATTTTTTAGTGGTAATTTAGATTCTTGAATAATTTATTATCTTTGGAATCATAACTTGATATATTCAATATCCTTGATATGGATCAAGTAGTGAAATTCCTTTATTTCTCTCTTATTGCTACGATTTATATTTGTTACCTTCCTCTAACTAATCGGTCGATTTACCATAGTTGGTTGGCCGGTCTGTTTGTGTTTTCTTCCTTTGTGGTTTTTATTAATTGCTTGTAATGTTCCATCTTCTGACCTAATCGGTTGATTCATCTCTTTTGGTTCAATTTGTATTCTGTATGTTTATATTTGATTTTACATTTATATCGAGGAAATTACCAAAATTTACCCGTTTATTAGGGTCATTTGCAACTAATCATCCATTAGTTAACTAATTGCCTAGAACCACCCTTAACAAGTGCTCCGTCATCAAACCACCACCCTCATCCCATTTCCTTACTATACTAAATGTAGGAGTTCCCCAAATGAATAGGGAAATTCCCACATTGCCCTTACCGTTTGTTATTTTTCTTTTCTGCCCTTATTTATTTTCGTAAATTCCTTTGTTGCCCTTATTTTGATGACTCATCTTTCCTCACTTCACGTGTCTTCTTCTCAAAGTCCCGTTGTGGCTTCTTCTCGAAGCCCCATTGTATCTTCTTCACAAAGCCCCGTTGTGGCTTCTTCTCGAAGCCCTATTGTATCTTCTTCTCAAAGCCCCGTTGTGGCGTCTTCTCGAAGCCCCATTGTGATTTCTTGTGAAAGCACCGTTTTTTATATTCTGTCGGTTCCTATTTTTCATCTCCATCTCTATCAAACAATTTCTCTTCTTTTCTCTCCCCCAAATTTTCTGTAATACCCCGAAAATTTTATTCCGCATAATACCGGGTTAAACCGATTTCCGATCCCCTAACCTTTCTTCATTTTAAATAATATAAAACAACATTAAACACTATCATTTTATGTGATCATAATTCACATAAAGTGATAAATATTGTACGTAACGTATATAAAATGATAGATTTGTAAACTGAATAATAATTTTCGTATGTTGAAAACCGAAGAATAATTCCGTACAATTTAACGACGCTTAATTTCAGCCATCTTTTAAATTGAGGAGCAGGCCCAACAGCTGGCCCAATTACCAGCCGGCCCACTATAACCTAAACCCTAATCAACTCCCTTAATCACGTTTAACCCTAATATAATAGCCTAACCTAATCAAAACCGTAAAGAAGATCGCATCTTGCCTGCTCTCTCGCTGCACTCGACGCCAACCTGCTGCACGCCTCCAGTGGGAACCAAACACGGGCCGATCGACCGCTCATCCTGCCAACCACGCCTAGGGTAGAGATGCCGGACACTACACTCGACGCCAACCTGCTGCACGCCTCCAGTGGGAACCAAATACGGGCCGATCGAACGCTCAGCCGCTGTAGAAGAGGGTCGGCCCTCCAGTAGACTCCGAATGGCGATTAAACGGGCTTATCACCTTCGACCGATCTTCCTTCTTTCGCATAGCCGCTCCATCGTCTTCCTCTTCGAACTCTCAGTAACACCTTACCTTCTGCAGTGCCGGACATGGCTCGTTCCTTTACGAGACTGCAATCACATTCGTCCTCCTCCTGCACAGCACCCGCTCTCCAGGCCGACGCAGGACACAGCAACCCTCCTCCTATGAGTCCCCTTGGCCTCGCTACTGAGTTCCTCCTCCAGGCGCTCGACTGCACTGTCGTCTAGACTCCAAACGGCTGCACGTCTCATCGAAGTACTCGGCTCCTATCTGCTACGGATCTTAATTGGGGTAAGCAACCTGCCTAGTTCACGTCTCTCTCCCTATGCGTCTAACCTAACCAACGCTTCCCTAATCTGTTGCAGCCTTCCTGTGACGTACAACCCTTCTGTTGTTCCAACCGAGTCCCTCTTCGAGGAGAGTAACCGCAGGTCCTGCCTCCACGGTTGTAGGTGAGTGTTTACAACTTCCATCCTTGTACCATAGCACTGTGTAGAATGTTTGCAATTGGTTGCTGAGTAGGATAGAGCGTAGATAGGCGAGAAAACAAGAAGAGCTAAGGACGTGGAGGAAGAGAGATTTAATAGTAAATAAGTTAATAAGCAAGCAATTTTGGGCTCTGTAGGTTTCGAACTGAGGACCTCTAAGTAGAAATAAGGGAGATATATGATGACAAGAAGAATCGAAGTTTAGACCTCTTGCACACCTTAAATTTCAGCCTTGGTCTGCTGACTTTAATATCTAGTTTTGATACCTTAAATCGAGAATCCACCGTTGAATTTTTGATATGTTTTAGATAAAAATATGTAGTTTACGGTATTAAAATTTGGGAGAAAGTTAACGGTCGGATTAGATTTTATAAGATCCCAAAGTAGAGTACTTGGGCTGTTTTCTTTTACAGCAAGGGAAAATTGACTAAGTATAGAATCGTTGGATGTTGTCTCCAACTTTAGAGACTTGTGTAAGAGTTCTGGTTAAGTAGTTTTGATAAATCTTTTCTTTTATGAATATACAACATATCATAGGTGGCCTAGAAAAATTTCGGAATTTTTCATATCCTTAGTCGAACCTCATATTTTAACCAAAGTCGAACCTTAACGACTTTGGGTAAAATTAGAATGTTGAGTAACTCTTATAAATACTTACCAAACTTTCCAATGAGAACTAGATTGTGGACTTAGGTCCTAGAGGAGAATATTAGAACTAAATGATAGACTTTTTGGATTTTCGGCACTAAGGGTAAAATGGTCTTTTACCGTAAGAGAGCTTTTTCCGTAATCCCTTCGCATGAGGTTGGACATCTGGATGTGTTTTTTATCCACATGCCTTATTTGATAGGCGTTTGAGTTACCACGAGTACGGACCGATTTGAGACCTGTTAGAGTGTGATTTGACTCAGGTAAGTCCTTGCGACTTACTTAGCTGGTTTCTGGATATTAGTTGGGTGATGATGGTTGTGTGTGTGGAATGTGTGTTATAATAAAAATAACTTGTTAGGACGACCGTGGTTATTATGTGTTAAGGCCCAAGTGTATGTATAACGGGCCGTGACATCACTGCCCAGCTCTGCCAGGAGACTGGGAGGTTCTCTATACCCACACCATTAAGGTACATGGTGAGATGCATCGGATCCACTCCTGATGGGTACACGGGGGCGGAGGCGAGGTTTGGGAATCCCTCGTGTCACAAAATAAGTATCATTAGAGTGAATGACTTAAATGAAGATAATAAATGGATTGTTTGAAAGCATGATGAGTGTTTATTATTTTATGTGTGTGTGCTATTATTATTCTTCTAATGTTTAGATAACTAGCTAATGGTTGTTCTGTTGTGTTTTTAGATTTACCACAGGTTAGAGCAGCAGCTGAGTGATCCGGAAGTAGTGGTCAGCCGGGTCTCCGTACTCCTTAGAGTGGGGTTGGGTGTTTGTTTGTCGTTTCTTTCTTCGTACTATGACAGTTAGACTTTTAAGTTGTTTAAGTACTGTGGGCTGTTAGATGTTGTTGCATCCATCTCTTTAAAATAATATTTTATAAATTTCGGTTTTCCTTATTTGTGTCTTGTTGCAAGATCCTAGTAATATTGTTGTCAAACTGAGGTCGGGACCCATTGTGAGGTCCTAACCAGTAATGCTCCGAGTTTTGAGAATTCGGGGTGTTACATTTTCCCAATCCAGATCTCTGAATTGGGAATCGGAGGCTTCTCCTCCCGCCCCTTTCGATGTCGTATGCGGTGTCCCCTACCCTGCTCTACCTATCGCCACCATCGTCTCCATCAGGCGCGGCATTCCGTTGCTCATGCGCCGTAAGAAGGTCAAGACTTTTGATGTCGTGTGCAACCAAGATATGCATTTATGTAGGTAAGCTCCTCTCTTTGTGACGCCCGGATATTTGGTTGAACAAGTAGAAGTGTCACTTTTGTTTTTTCTTCATTCTTTAATCTCTTTTTTCATCAATTCATGTGAAGCCGATGGATCTGTTGATTCTTGAGCTTGAAGGTGGTTGTTTGAGTGTGTTTGCCAAAGCCAAGAGCCCCAAATCTCAACGCTCAACACTTCTTTTAGGGGTTTCCCGATCCGCACCCGCAACTTAAGGTCATTTAGGATTTTGAGTTTTTAGATTCCCTGCAGATTTGTGTTCGTAGTAGATTTGGTTGTATTGATTGTAATATTCTTTTTTTGTTCCTTTACTTTTGCAAGCACTAAGTTTAGTTGGTGATGCTTGATTGATCAATACTAGAAGACATGTCCGCATCTTTTGATCGAATTGTTAGGACATGTGAGTGCTCATTTTAATTTTACCCCTTTCTCTTTGTATTGATTTGGAATTTTTTGAGTTTAGAATTTGGGGCTTGTCACATCTGTTGCTGAATTTCCTCTTCTCTATGTCGGGGGAACAGGGATTTTTACTTGAGTTTGTTAAACCAAATTATTTTCTGTTACATTGAGCAAAAAATGCATTGTGTTTTGGTTTCAGCTTCCCAAATGTCGTATACGAACTCGCACATTAGGTTTTCTTGACCAATAGGTCTTATCTTGATGGGGGAGATAAATAGTCTATGAATTGGTTGGCTCCTAGCTTTTTTTTTTCTTTTCACTTTCACCTCCCGAGGCTTTCTTTGGTGTGGTCGAGTACCCGAGTTTTCAACCAATGAAACAACTAACAAGCTGTCACTAGCAAGAACCTTGGAAGGGCATGCATAGGTAGTTGAGACCATTATTAGGTTAACTAATGCTATTTGATTGATAATTGAATTTGGAATTCACTATTCCAATGATTCTAATTGCATTCAATGGCATATTATGCAACCTTTCGTAAGTATACCAAGTGTAATCAATGGCTTTTGCTTTTATACCTTCATTATTCCTCGATCGTTACAGCTTGTCGATGGTTCATTCTCCTCTTTTTCTTTTAATTTCATGTCATTTCCCAATTTCTGATGATTATCTTGTTAACATTTTCAGGTTTACTTTATGCATGTCTTCAGATCATTATGGAATGCTTCGTGGTATCAGCTAGCTAATCGGTTTAATTGTAAATTTCATCTTACATATATATACAAACTTTCATGTTTTCTCCTTGAGTTGGTTATTTCCGTGTCTTGATTGCTCAAAATCGTACAAACATTTTGAAAATTCTTCCTCCCTTCTTGGAATTTCACCATAAAGGCCCGCTTTTCTACTTTTATTTCAGTTCTCTCTCTTAGGTTTGAGACCCAAAAATTCAAACTAGAGGAGAAATTGTGGGTTTCTCTCGATTGATTATTGATCTTTCCTTTTTACCTATAGCTTGTGTGAAGGAAGTGGTTGAGGTTGCAGAAGATCAAGCTTTCAAAATCCTTCCATGGGTTCCTTGCAAATGTAAACCTATTTTTGGCTATTTGTGGATGTGAAAGGAAGGAGTAATGGATGAGAGTAATGAAATCAATCTCAATGAATGCAAGGTTTGGAATTTTATTCACCCCCCCCCCTCCCTCTCTCTCTCTCTCTCTCTCTTCCCCACAAAGGCCCCATTACTTCTTGGAAAGATGATTTTGGTTCGTTTTTTGACATTTTTGTGTCTCAATAAGAAGGTTAATGTGAAAGATTAGTGCTTGCATTTTTTGTTCCAATTTAAAAGTAATAGTATCAATAAAAAAATCTTGGAAACACAAACCTTGTTAATAGCGTTTACTCTTTCGACATAATCGACACATCCTCCAATCTTCTAAACCGGATCTACCGACCCACCCCCGATGACGAATCCAAGTTAGGTCTAATAGAGCTCGATTTTTTCTCATCCAAACTGCTTGTTCTGATCTGATTCATTATATTTTTGCTTTGGTTAAGGGTTCATCTTGCATATCCTACTTTTTAGCTATATGTTCCTTGTAAGTTGACATAAATCTATGCTTCATCCTGTGAACTCTGGTGAAGGTAGGAGTTGGTCCTCCCGAGGGAGTTATTCGATATGGTTGCATGCTTTAGTTGCCCTCTGAAGAGTGAGTTTGTTGCATTATTAGGATTCATGCAGGATGGACATTTTTTATAGTCTAGACATCATGTTTGTGATTCTTTTTTCCCACATTTTTCTTTGTTACTTGAGATCACTTCCTTGATGAAGGATTTTTAAATATCTGATCCGGGCAGTTTGTGTTGGGAAATCCGACCGCCTAGATTCAGATCGTGATTTTTATGTCATTTGTTATCTTTGTTGCTAACAAATCATTGTTGTTGATCTTGATCATCCATTTATGCGATATATAAACATTAGTACTAATTAAAGATGAGCATTCTTTGAACTTGGATGATAGATAGTCGGCTAACTTATCCGACCCGATCCAGGTAATTTGTGTCAGATGTTTGTGTCTACTATGTTTGGATTTAAATTGTGATTTGTAGGAATATTTCAATTATTTATCAGATATATGTGATTGCTTACCCTTAATCGCTCATTTGTTGTTGTTCCTTGATCCTTGATCTTCCTTCTTGGTTTGAGCAACCAAGAAATCCTTCAATTGCTTCACGTCATTCTTCAAAGACGTGAGTTGATTGTTGTTGGGCGGAGCCTCTTGAAAGTTAAATCTTTTAACTCCACCTTCAGCTCCTTGGTGGGAGTATTTCTCCATATACAAAGCTTGCTTCTCTATAAAGTCCCAAGCTTCGTCAATCGCCATGTCCATAAATGTACCGGCGGATAGTAGTTGGAGGTTAAACTGGGTGCTTCCGTCCAGTCCCTTGAAGTATATCTCCAACAACTCTATCTTTGGAATCCCATGATGTGGGCAATCCAAAAGAATGTCTTTAAACCTCTCCCATGACTTGGACAAGCTCTCCTTGTCCTTCATAATGAATGCATTAATCTTCCCTCTCATTTCAGCGGTCTTAGAGGGGGGAAAGAATTTAGTAAAGAATTCCGTAGTCATCTTCTCCCAAGTACAGATTTTTCCTGGAGGAAGAGATTGATACCAAGTAAGAGCTCTATCTTTTAAAGAAAAGTAAAAAGGTCTTAGCTTGTAGTTGTTGTTTTCTATTCTTGAGGGTCTCAAGGTCTCCATCAAGATCTCATAGTTTTGTAGATGTTGATGCGGAGATTCCTTCTCTATCCCTCTAAACTGGCATTGGCGAATCATGGAAAGAACTTGCGGTCGAAGTTCGTAGTCATGGTCCGCCGGATCTCCTAGGTTAACTCCAGGACGCCTCAGTTGTTGATTGGGGTCCATCCTTTGCCCTAGGGTTTGCGGGTTTCCTGCAAAAAGAGCGCCTCGGACTGGCATCCGAGGTGGAAGTACATCGGCCGGGGCAACAGGTGTTGGGACCTGCCTCGGTCGAGGGTCTAGAACTGGATCCTGCATCGATCGAGGATCTGGGACTGGATCTTGCATCGGTCGAGGTAGATACAGGTCTCGTAAGGCTGTCATATCTGCTTCGATCGCTTCAGTCCTGGTGCGAGTTTCTTCTTTCTCCTGCCTCAGTTCTTCCCTGCTGAGGCGTAGTTGTTCTAACGCCTCCTTCAATTCGGCCTCAAGATCACGATCGTCTTAGTTGGCCATCTTCGCTTCTCTTAAGCGTCATTTATATGTCTTTTCTGGTTCGGGATCGTAAGGAACGATTTCCTTCCCAGCGCGGGTTCTTCGCATAAACCTAAGAAAAAGAACATGCGAAAGTCACTCAAGTATAGTGGTTATTAGACACGGGGTCAAGTGCCCCAAAAGCAAACCGTAACCGGCTCGGTCTAGACCAAGTCCCCGGCAACGGCGCCAAAAACTTGTTCGCTCGAAACGGTGTGTGCAAGCTTTAAATTTATAACCCTAGATGAAAGCTTAAAACAAGGATGCGAACCCGCAGTGTACGGGTCAATCGTAGTAAAAAGCAAGGAATTCCAAGGGTCGATCACAGGGACTTAGTGAAACAAATTCGGAATAGGTAAGCTTCGTAATTAATAACCACAAAAGTAATTAAAACAATCAAGGATGATAAAAAGTCAATAAAGGAAATATGCAATTCCAGGGATTAAAGCATCTAATTGTGGTTCCAACTCAAGATCTAAAGATAAGCGGACAAAGCTGAGATTTTGCATAGGGAAGGTGTTACTAAAGAGGATTAGATCACCGGGTAAGTCTCACTAATCACTAATCCCAAACCGTAACTCCTATTACCGGGTAAGTCTCAAGGAATTAAGATAAAGAACTATAACCTCAAACTAACACACCACCTAAGGGAATAGAATCAACCTTTACCGGGTAAGTCTCAGGCTATCTCACGAAGATGGGATGAAAGCACACTCAAACCCCAATAAAGGATAAACCTTTATTACCTACACTTATGATCTTAGGTAAACAAACAAATGAATTACCGGGTAAGTCTCATCCTAGGCTTGCATTGAACCAGGAAAGGTGTAATAAGAATAGGATTTGGCAAACTCTAACACTTAACTCTCAGTTTCGGATCAGATAAGTCACCTCGGTCAGCCAAATTCCACCCCGGCCGAGATGTTCATCGACTGAGCGAGATGCTTAGGGTTAAGGATAAAGACTCGAACTTTCAGGGTCTTACTGTGATTTAATATTATTCTATCATTGTTTTTCCCACAACCTTCAGCCAATCACCCTAGAATCACACAAAGAGATTAGCCACTCATCATCATGAAAGTATTAATCAAATATATGGGAAGAAAGAGAATAATTGAACAAGAAAACCTTAAGAGAAAGGCTTCAATAACTGAATCAATTATCAAAACAACCAGCGTTCCTTGGATTAAAATCCAACAAGACAATCGACAAAGAAGGGAATCTAAAGGAATCTTACAAAACCCTTCACAAAGCTATAAAAGCTATAGACTTTCTTCCTTCAACTTCAAAAAGGTTCTTCAAATCTCCCAACTGGAGTATGGCTGCAGCGGTGTATTCGGATGTATGCGGGATGTTCCGGGTGATAGCGGATGTCTAAGCACGATCGGATTTGTGGAAAATCCGACCCTTTTTATAGGAAAATTACCCTCCAAAGATAAGATATCTTAGAAAGATCTTTTCCCATAAAAATAGGTAAAATATATGGGCAAACTTATCTTCTTTCTTCCAAGAACCCAACCCAAAAATATAAGATCCTCTTTCCAAAGATAAAAGATCTCAGCCAAGAATAAAATATTCTCGCCGTGTCCCAGGTGTTCGCCTCGGTCGAGTCGGCTCCTCTGGATCACCTCGGTCGAGGTGACTCTGTAGTCAACCGAGGTGAATCACAACTGAATGTGAAATCTCTCAAATCTGGTCTAAAGTAAATCTTTAATCTAATTCCATGATTCCTGGATTATTCCTTAAGCTCCTGAATGTAGCTCCAATGACTCCTTAGCTCCTTTTGCTCCTTTTTGATGCAAAACGTGCCATTTTACCTACGATTACAACAAAACTAGGTGTAGACCTCGATTCCCGCAAAGGTAGATGAAACGACATTGTAATCACATAATATATATATACAAACATGCAGATTATTTAAGATAAAACGTCTAAACAGGCCCCAAAATATAGACAATAATTCATGCTATCAAGGGGCGGCTGTGACAAAGGCGCAGGGGCGGCTCTGTGCAGGCGCAAGGGGCGGATCTTCGTCAAAAGCTACTGTCGGGCTTCTCTTTGACAGATCTCACAGCAGGGGCAACCAAAGCTCGAACCTTTGGTTCCAACACGTCAAAAATCAACTCCAGAGAGCCTGAGAACAACGAAGGGTCAACAACGGAACACTCCACAAGAATCAAGGCTCATGCTTGATCTTGGGAGAAGAAGGAAATAAAGGAACGAAAGGAAGAAACCAAAACAGAAGGGAAGGTATGCAGCGCTTAAAGGAACGTGAGGAAGAACTAGAAAAGATGCACTTACATGTTCAGCGGGATTGCAGGAAGCAAGGACGGCTGCAGCTCTCTAGGGTTTGAAGACGCATCTTTTGTCGCAAAATCGCCCCCGCGCCTGGACATTCCTGCACCCGCGGCTACAAGCCTTTGTCGCCCCCGCAACTTTGTCTGCCGCCCCTGCAGTTTCCTCTGCAGTGACTCCCGTCTTTGGTGAGTTGCTTCCTTCCTTG
This sequence comes from Fagopyrum homotropicum, assembly GCA_033239125.1. Lineage (NCBI taxonomy): Eukaryota > Viridiplantae > Streptophyta > Magnoliopsida > Caryophyllales > Polygonaceae > Fagopyrum > Fagopyrum homotropicum. The sequence continues at coordinate 12,688,872 of BSWB01000001.1, forward strand.
TTTTCTCGTTCTTTTTCCTTGAGTTGAGTGTTGAAATTGTTCCTTGGGATACCTGTAAGACTAGGGATCGTGTCCCTAGCTTTTTGGTGATCTCTTAGAGATCGTTGAGACTAGAAGTTGTAGACTTCTATCTTTCGGTTCGTTTCTGATTCGCTATGTCTTGTATGAGCAGACATTCATTTCTTCCTTCGGGAAACTGAGTTGTAGCTGACAATTGTGTTTACCTTCGAGTGAGGTAACTCCTTTGGACTTACTTAGTTGCATTCCGTATATTGGTTTGACCGTGTTGATTGTGTTTGTTGTTTATTGTTATAACGGAAAACCGGATTCGGACGACCTCATACCTTAATTTTCCCAAGTGTATTATAATCGGGCGGTGACCACTTGTCCAGTTCAAAATGGGGAAACCAAACTAGAACCACGCTTAAACAGTGCTCCTTCATCAAACCACCACCTTCATCCCATTTACGTTCAAAAAACATGAATGGGTCCCTACCTTTGAAATTTTTAATAACTTTATGTCTAAATCATGAACCAATTAAATAAATTAATATAAAATGGACCGAATCAGTTTTTTTTTTAAAAAAACAGAATATTTTCAATGAGATAAAATTCAGTAATTTTTTTTATTTTTTGAAATATTTTTTTCCATAATTTTGTAAATGAATTTTTTTTGAGAAATGATATTTTTTGGATTTTTTCCGAATTACTTTTTCTTGTTATTTATATAAAAAAAATTTAAAAATAGTTGAAAAGGAAAACAATTTTCTGTAATAGAAATGTTTATGAAATTTTTATTTTTTTAAAAATATTGAAATAAATCACTTGGGCTGTTTGGAATCTTTTTTTAAAAATCGATTCAAAAAAATGAAATAAAAAAATTCGAATTTATTTATATAAAAAAAAAGTTTAGGAAATATATCTACATATCTTAACTAAAGAAAGCGACACTAAAGTTGACGTAGTGCGATTTAGATTTTTCTCAAAATCTGTTTTCTACTAAATCACTAATTTAAGCCTTAAATTATTTTTACTAAATCTAATTTTAAAAAGATTTTAGTCCAATTATTTTTAACGTGATCTTGTACTTCAAGTCGAAATTTCAAAATTTTATAGTTAGAAGATGTATAGATTTTTCCAACTAGATCGTATTTTTTTAACATGATCTTATTTTATTGTTAGAAGATAAGTAGTGGTAGATTTTATTTAGATCTTATTGGATCCTAAGATATATCTTTATATAATTTTAGCAATATCTTATCTTATCCAAGGATAGATCTTATAGTTAGAAGATAATTATTTCCAACCCAATATAAGGAGGATTTCAGCACCTATATTTACCCACCTCCATACACAAATTTCATTATTTTTGTTCATACAAAACGTTTTTTCTGACGCTGGGAGAGAGAGAGCTTGAATTGTTTTTAGTAGTTCCACTTTCTTTTACAAGTTGATATCTTCTCATTTGCATTCCGTCATCAAATCAATCCTTATACTAAGAATTGATAAGTGTCATCATTGTTGGTGTTGAAAGATCGGAACTCATCATTGGTTTATCCCGTATCAACTTGAAAATCTCACAAACCCAAAACCCTTAGTTATACCATTATCGTCGCGTATTACTTTAACTGATACTATCTTTCCACGAAGACTATAGTGCTTAAATAAGATTTTGTCATAATAATAGGGGGAGTTAGGTTCTTCATATACACATTTGAAGCTTTATATCTCTTCAAAGATTTTTATCAACTCCCTTTTGCTTTTTAATATCTCTTTTCTTTGACTCAAGGTTTGAAGAGATATAAAGCTTCGAATATGTATGTGTAGCACCTTCACCCTTATGTTGATGACAAAATCTTAGGTGAGCACTTCAACCTATATGGAAAGATAAAATCAATGAAGGTGATACGTGACGATAATGGCTTAAGTAAGAATTTTGGTTCTATGAGATTCTCAAGTCCTTCTGAGGCAAGAGTAGCCTTACTTTCACTACAAGGTGAGTGAGTCAATCATGATTAACAGCAATGTTAAAGAATGATACAAGAAGCACAAAAACACAATAAAATTAAACATTAATCATGTCAAAAATCATAATGGAACTACATTTTATAAATATACATAAATATTAATAGATTAGCTAATATAAAAAGTGTGGGAACGAAATTAAAAAAAATGATGTCAATAATTGATTAGTAGATATAAAAAGTTCATGAACGAAAGAAATAATGATGCACGGGACATGAACCAAAATTGAAGATGGAACAAAATGAAATGAATGAGATACGAACCAAAAAAATTGTTACCTATCTCAGAATTAAAGATGAATAAGATTTGATCTTGTATAAACAATAAGACAACATTTTTTTGTTTTTATGGTTAAGAATATATATAAATGTTGAAAATCAGTAGTATAAATGGAGCTTACTTGAGAAGAATCATCGTTTCTTTTTAATTCTCGGAATTGGAATTGAAAGTAAATGATGTGGCATAAATCTAAGTTGTGTAGATATTATCCATTTTAAGATTTACTATCAAACAAATTGGCACACACATACATAACTAAAGTAAGCGACACCAAAGCTCACGTGCGTTCTCGATTTTTCTCAAAATTTAATTTTTACTAAATCACTAACTAAGACTTCAAATCCTTTTTACGAAAGCTATTTTTAAAAAGATTTTAGTCCAATTAATATTTAAAGTGATCTTCTAGGTTTTAGTTAAAAAAATTAGTTTTTACTAAATCACTAACTAAGCCTTACAATCCTTGTTAATAATGATTTTTTATCTTTATGACTATATGTCTTAATTCATATTTTATTGTATGAAAGATGCGAGAGCTGCATATATAATTGGTTTTACCCTATTTGTTGTTCCAATTGTTAATCGCAAGATGCGAGAGCTACATGATTTGATATCTTTAATATTCTATAAGATCCGGGAGTTGTGCAAAATCTTTTCTTCATAACAAGAAGTATATGATATTTTGATTGGATTATTATCAATTGATATTTGATATTTTTTTGTGGTAATTTAGATTCTTGAATATTTTATTATCTTTGGAATCATAACTTGATATATTCAATATCCTTGATATGGATCAAGTAGTGAAATTCCTTTATTTCTCTCTTATTGCTACGATTTATATTTGTTACCTTCCTCTAACTAATCGGTCGATTTACCATAGTTGGTTGGCCGGTCTGTTTGTGTTTTCTTCCTTTGTGGTTTTTATTAATTGCTTGTAATGTTCCATCTTCTGACCTAATCGGTTGATTCATCTCTTTTGGTTCAATTTGTATTCTGTATGTTTATATTTGTTTTTACATTTATATCGAGGAAATTACCAAAATTTACCCGTTTATTAGGGTCATTTGCAACTAATCATCCATTAGTTAACTAATTGCCTAGAACCACCCTTAACAAGTGCTCCGTCATCAAACCACCACCCTCATCCCATTTCCTTACTATACTAAATGTGGGAGTTCCCCAAATGAATAGGGAAATTCCCACATTGGCCTTACCGTTTGTTATTTTTCTTTTCTGCCCTTATTTATTTTTGTAAATTCCTTTGTTGCCCTTATTTTGATGACTCATCTTTCCTCACTTCATGTGTCTTCTTCTCAAAGTCCCGTTGTGGCTTCTTCTCGAAGCCCCATTGTATCTTCTTCACAAAGCCCCGTTGTGGCTTCTTCTCGAAGCCCTATTGTATCTTCTTCTCAAAGCCCCGTTGTGGCGTCTTCTCGAAGCCCCATTGTGATTTCTTGTGAAAGCACCGTTTTTTATATTCTGTCGGTTCCTATTTTTCATCTCCATCTCTATCAAACAATTTCTCTTCTTTTCTCTCCCCCAAATTTTCTGTAATACCCCGAAAATTTTATTCCGCATAATACCGGGTTAAACCGATTTCCGATCCCCTAACCTTTCTTCATTTTAAATAATGTAAAACAACATTAAACACTATCATTTTATGTGATCATAATTCACATAAAGTGATAAATATTGTACTTAACGTATATAGAATGATAGATTTGTAAACTGAATAATAATTTCCGTATGTTGAAAACCGAAGAATAATTCCGTACAATTTAACGACGCTTAATTTCAGCCATCTTTTAAATTGAGGAGCAGGCCCAACAGCTGGCCCAATTACCAGCCGGCCCACTGCACTCGACGCCAACCTGCTGCACGCCTCCAGTGGGAACCAAATACGGGCCGATCGAACGCTCAGCCGCTGTAGAAGAGGGTCGGCCCTCCAGTAGACTCCGAATGGCGATTAAACGGGCTTATCACCTTCGACCGATCTTCCTTCTTTGGCATAGCCGCTCCATCGTCTTCCTCTTCGAACTCTCAGTAACACCTTACCTTCTGCAGTGCCGGACATGGCTCGTTCCTTTACGAGACTGCAATCACGTTCGTCCTCCTCTTGCACAGCACCCGCTCTCCAGGCCGACGCAGGACACAGCAACCCTCCTCCTATGAGTCCCCTTGGCCTCACTACTGAGTTCCTCCTCCAGGCGCTCGACTGCACTGTCGTCTAGACTCCAAACGGCTGCACGTCTCATCGAAGTACTCGGCTCCTATCTGCTACGGATCTTAATTGGGGTAAGCAACCTGCTTAGTTCACGTCTCTCTCCCTATGCGTCTAACCTAACCAACGCTTCCCTAATCTGTTGCAGCCTTCCTGTGACGTACAACCCTTCTGTTGTTCCAACCGAGTCCCTCTTCGAGGAGAGTAACCGCAGGTCCTGCCTCCACGGTTGTAGGTGAGTGTTTACAACTTCCATCCTTGTACCATAGCACTGTGTAGAATGTTTGCAATTGGTTGCTGAGTAGGATAGAGCGTAGATAGGCGAGAAAACAAGAAGAGCTAAGGACGTGGAGGAAGAGAGATTTAATAGTAAATAAGTTAATAAGCAAGCAATTTTGGGCTCTGTAGGTTTCGAACTGAGGACCTCTAAGTAGAAATAAGGGAGATATATGATGACAAGAGGAATCGAAGTTTAGACCTCTTGCACACCTTAAATTTCAGCCTTGGTCTGCTGACTTTAGGATCTAGTTTCGATACCTTAAATCGAGAATCCACCGTTGAATTTTTGATATGTTTTAGATAAAAATATGTAGTTTACGGTATTAAAATTTGGGAGAAAGTTAACGGTCGGATTAGATTTTATAAGATCCCAAAGTAGAGTACTTGGGCTGTTTTTTTTTACAACAAGGGAAAATTGACTAAGTATAGAATCGTTGGATGTTGTCTCCAACTTTAGAGACTTGTGTAAGAGTTCTGGTTAAGTAGTTTTGATAAATCTTTTCTTTTATGAATATATAACATATCATAGGTGGCCTAGAAAAATTTCGGAATTTTTCATATCCTTAGTCGAACCTCATATTTTAACCAAAGTCGAACCTTAACGACTTTGGGTAAAATTAGAATGTTGAGTAACTCTTATAAATACTTACCAAACTTTCCAATGAGAACTAGATTGTGGACTTAGGTCCTAGAGGAGAATATTAGAACTAAATGATAGACTTTTTGGATTTTCGGCATTAAGGGTAAAATGGTCTTTTACCGTAAAAGAGCTTTTTCCGTAATCCCTTCGCATGAGGTTGGACATCTGGATGTGTTTTTGATCCACATGCCTTATTTGATAGGCGTTTGAGTTACCACGAGTACGGACCGATTTGAGACCTGTTAGAGTGTGATTTGACTCAGGTAAGTCCTTGCGACTTACTTAGCTGGTTTCTGGATATTAGTTGGGTGATGATGGTTGTGTGTGTGCAATGTGTGTTATAATAAAAATAACTTGTTAGGACGACCGTGGTTATTATGTGTTAAGGCCCAAGTGTATGTATAACGGGCCGTGACATCACTGCCCAGCTCTGCCAGGAGACTGGGAGGTTCTCTATACCCACACCATCAAGGTACACGGTGAGATGCATCGGATCCACTCCTGATGGGTACACGGGGGCGGAGGCGAGGTTTGGGAATCCCTCGTGTCACAAAATAAGTATCATTAGAGTGAATGACTTAAATGAAGATAATAAATGGATTGTTTGAAAGCATGATGAGTGTTTATTATTTTATGTGTGTGTGCTATTATTATTCTTCTAATGTTTAGATAACTAGCTAATGGTTGTTCTGTTGTGTTTTTAGATTTACCACAGGTTAGAGCAGCAGCTGAGTGATCCGGAAGTAGTGGTCAGCCGGGTCTCCGTACTCCTTAGAGTGGGGTTGGGTGTTTGTTTGTCGTTTCTTTCTTCGTACTGTGACAGTTAGACTTTTAAGTAGTTTAAGTACTGTGGGCTGTTAGATGTTGTTGCATCCATCTCTTTAAAATAATATTTTATAAATTTCGGTTTTCCTTATTTGTGTCTTGTTGCAAGATCCTAGTAATATTGTTGTCAAACTGAGGTCGGGACCCATTGTGAGGTCCTAACCAGTAATGCTCCGAGTTTTGAGAATTCGGGGTGTTACATTTTCCCAATCCAGATCTCTGAATTGGGAATCGGAGGCTTCTCCTCCCACCCCTTTCGATGTCGTATGCGGTGTCCCCTACCCTACTCTACCTATCGCCACCATCGTCTCCATCAGGCGCGGCATTCCGTTGCTCATGCGCCGTAAGAAGGTCAAGACTTTTGATGTCGTGTGCAACCAAGATATCCATTTCTGTAGGTAAGTTCCTCTCTTTGTGACGCCCGGATATTTGGTTGAACAAGTAGAAGCGTCACTTTTGTTTTTTCTTCATTCTTTAATCTCTTTTTTCATCAATTCATGTGAAGCCGATGGATCTGTTGATTCTTGAGCTTGAAGGTGGTTGTTTGAGTGTGTTTGCCAAAGCCAAGAGCCCCAAATCTCAACGCTCAACACTTCTTTTAGGGGTTTCGCGATCCGCACCCGCAACTTAAGGTCATTTAGGATTTTGAGTTTTTAGATTCCCTGCAGATTTGTGTTCGTAGTAGATTTGGTTGTATTGATTGTAATATTATTTTTTTGTTCCTTTACTTTTGCAAGCACTAAGTTTAGTTGGTGATGCTTGATTGATCAATACTAGAAGACATGTCCGCATCTTTTGATCGAATTGTTAGGACATGTGAGTGCTCATTTTAATTTTACCCCTTTCTCCTTGTATTGATTTGGAATTTTTTGAGGTGAGAATTTGGGGCTTGTCACATCTGTTGCTGAATTTCCTCTTCTCTATGTCGGGGGAACAGGGATTTTTACTTGAGTTTGTTAAACCAAATTATTTTCTGTTACATTGAGCAAAATATGCATTGTGTTTTGGTTTCAACTTCCCAAATGTCGTATACGAACTCGCACATTAGGTTTTCTTGACCAATAGGTCTTATCTTGATGGGGGAGATAAATAGTCTATGAATTGGTTGGCTCCTAGCTTTTTTTTTTCTTGACCAAATTATTTTTCACGTCATTCTTCAAAGACGTGAGTTGATTGTTGTTGGGCGGAGCCTCTTGAAAGTTAAATCTTTTAACTCCACCTTCAGCTCCTTGGTGGGAGTATTTCTCCATATACAAAGCTTGCTTCTCTATAAAGTCCCAAGCTTCGTCAATCGCCATGTCCATAAATGTACCGGCGGATAATAGTTGGAGGTTAAACTGGGTGCTTCCGTCCAGTCCCTTGAAGTATATCTCCAACAACTCTATCTTTGGAATCCCATGATATGGACAATCCAAAAGAATGTCTTTAAACCTCTCCCATGACTTGGACAAGCTCTCCTTGTCCTTCATAATGAATGCATTAATCTTCCCTCTCATTTCAGCGGTCTTAGAGGGGGGAAAGAATTTAGTAAAGAATTCCGTAGTCATCTTCTCCCAAGTACTGATTTTTCCTGGAGGAAGAGATTGATACCAAGTAAGAGCTCTATCTTTTAAAGAAAAGTAAAAAGGTCTTAGCTTGTAGTTGTTGTTTTCTATTCTTGAGGGTCTCAAGGTCTCCATCAAGATCTCATAGTTTTGTAGATGTTGATGCGGAGATTCCTTCTCTATCCCTCTAAACTGGCATTGGCGAATCATGGAAAGAACTTGAAGTCGAAGTTCGTAGTCATGGTCCGCCGGATCTCCTAGGTTAACTCCAGGACGCCTCAGTTGTTGATTGGGGTCCTTCCTTTGCCCTAGGGTTTGCGGGTTTCCTGCAAAAAGAGCGCCTCGGACTAGCATCCGAGGTGGAAGTACATCGGCCGGGGCAACAGGTGTTGGGACCTGCCTCGGTCGAGGGTCTAGAACTGGATCCTGCATCGATCGAGGATCTGGGACTGGATCTTGCATCAGTCGAGGTAGATACAGGTCTCGTAAGGCTGCCATATCTGCTTCGATCGCTTCAGTCCTGGTGCGAGTTTCTTCTTTCTCCTGCCTCAGTTCTTCCCTGCTGAGGCGTAGTTGTTCTAACGCCTCCTTCAATTCGGCCTCAAGATCGCGATCGTCTTGGTTGGCCATCTTCGCTTCTCTTAAGCGTCGTTTATATGTCTTTTCTGGTTCGGGATCGTAAGGAACGATTTCCTTCCCAGCGCGGGTTCTTCGCATAAACCTAAGAAAAAGAACCTGCGAAAGTCACTCAAGTATAGTGGTTAGTAGACACGGGGTCAAGTGCCCCAAAAGCAAACCTTAACCGGCTCGGTCTAGACCAAGTCCCCGGCAACGGCGCCAAAAACTTGTTCGCCTCCAAACGGTGTGTGCAAGTCTTAAATTTATAACCCTAGATGAAAGCTTAAAACAAGGATGCGAACCCGCAGTGTACGGGTCAATCGTAGTAAAAAGCAAGGAATTCCAGGGGTCGATCACAGGGACTTAGTGAAACAAAGTCGGAATAGGTAAGCTTCGTAATTACTAACCACAAAAGTAATTAAAACAATCAAGGATGATAAAAAGTCAATAAAGGAAATATGCAATTCCAGGGATTAAAGCATCTAGTTGTGGTTTCAACTCAAGATCTAAAGATAAGCGGACAAAGCTGAGATTTTGCATAGGGAAGGTGTTACTAAAGCGGATTAGATCACCGGGTAAGTCTCACTAATCACTAATCCCAAACCGTAACTCCTATTACCGGGTAATTCTCAAGGAATTAAGATAAAGAACTATAACCTCAAACTAACACACCACCTAAGGGAATATAATCAACCTTTACCGTGTAAGTCTCAGGCTACCTCACGAAGATGGGATGAAAGCACACTCAAACCCCAATAAAGGATAAACCTTTATTACCTACACTTATCATCTTAGGTAAACAAATAAAGGAATTACCGGGTAAGTCTCATCCTAGGCTTGCATTGAACCAAGAAAGGTGTAATAAGAATAGGATTTGGCAAACTCTAACACTTAACTCTCAGTTTCGGATCAGATAAGTCACCTCGGTCAGCCAAATTCCACCCCGGCCGAGATGTTCATCGACTGAGCGAGATGCTTAGGGTTAAGGATAAAGACTCGAACTTTCAGGGTCCTACTGTGATTTAATATTATTCTATCATTGTTTTTCCCACATCCTTCAGCCAATCACCCTAGAATCACACAAAGAGATTAGCCACTCATCATCATGAAAGTATTAATCAAATATATGGGAAGAAAGAGAATAATTGAACAAGAAAACCTTAAGAGAAAGGCTTCAATAACTGAATCAATTATCAAAACAACCAGCGTTCCTTGGATTAAAATCCAACAAGACAATCGACAAAGAAGGGAAACTAAGGGAATCTTACAAAACCCTTCACAAAGCTATAAAAGCTATAGACTTTCTTCCTTCAACCTTCAAAAAGGTTCTTCAAATCTCCCAACTGGAGTATGGCTGCAGCTGTGTATTCGGATGTATGCGGGATGTTCCGGGTGATAGCGGATGTCTAAGCACGATCGGATTTGTGGAAAATCCGACCCTTTTTATAGGAAAATTACCCTCCAAAGATAAGATATCTTAGAAAGATCTTTTCCCATAAAAATAGGTAAAATATATGGGCAAACTTATCTTCTTTCTTCCAAGAACCCAACCCAAAAATATAAGATCCTCTTTCCAAAGATAAAAGATCTCAGCCAAGAATAAAATATTCTCGCCGTGTCCCAGGTGTTCGCCTCGGTCGAGTCGGCTCCTCTGGATCACCTTGGTCGAGGTGACTCTGTAGTCAACCGAGGTGAATCACAACTGAATGTGAAATCTCTCAAATCTGGTCTAAAGTAAATCTTTAATCCAATTCCATGATTCCTGGATTATTCCTTAAGCTCCTGAATGTAGCTCCAATGACTCCTTAGCTCCTTTTGCTCCTTTTTGATGCAAAACGTGCCATTTTACCTACGATTACAACAAAACTAGGTGTAGACCTCGATTCCCGCAAAGGTAGATGAAACGACATTGTAATCACATAATATATATATACAAACATGCAGATTATTGAAGATAAAACGTCTAAACAGGCCCCAAAATATAGACAATAATTCATGCTATCAAGGGGCGGGTGTGACAAAGGCGCAGGGGCGGCTCTGTGCAGGCGCAAGGGGCGGATCTTCGTCAAAAGCTACTGTCGGGCTTCTCTTTGACAGATCTCACAGCAGGGGCAACCAAAGCTCGAACCTTTGGTTCAACACGTCAAGAATCAACTCCAGAGAGCCTGAGAACAACGAAGGGTCAACAACGGAACACTCCACAAGAATCAAGGCTCATGCTTGATCTTGGGAGAAGAAGGAAATAAAGGAACGAAAGGAAGAAACCAAAACAGAAGGGAAGGTATGCAGCGCTTAAAGGAACGTGAGGAAGAACTAGAAAAGATGCACTTACATGTTCAGCGGGATTGCAGGAAGCAAGGACGGCTGCAGCTCTCTAGGGTTTGAAGACGCATCTTTTGTCGCAAAATCGCCCCCGCGCCTGGACCTTCCTGCCCCCGCGGCTACAAGCCTTTGTCGCCCCCGCAACTTTGTCTGCCGCCCCTGCAGTTTCCTCTGCAAGGACTCCCGTCTTTGGTGAGTTGCTTCCTTCCTTATTTTCTCGTTCTTTTTCCTTGAGTTGAGTGTTGATATTGTTCCTTGGGATACCTGTAAGACTAGGGATCGTGTCCCTAGCTTTTTGGAGATCTCTTAGAGATCGTTGAGACTAGAAGTTGTAGACTTCTATCTTTCGGTTCGTTTCTGATTCGCTATGTCTTGTATGAGCAGACATTCATTTCTTCCTTCGGGAAACTGAGTTGTAGCTGACAATTGTGTTTACCTTCGAGTGAGGTAAGTCCTTTGGACTTACTTAGTTGCATTCCGTATGTAACACCCCAAATCCGCGGGACTCGGGGCGCTACGGGTTGGGACCTCACAATGGGTCCCGACCATTAGCTTGACAACAATTTCACCGGATCTTGCAACAAGGCACAAATATAGGCCAAAACCGAAATACATTTTATGCAATGTAAGAAAACCCAAAAGAAAACAAACAACGAACTTCAGCCGAAAACAACTACAAAGACCAAACGCCATACATGCGGCATACAATAATACAATATAAAAAAACTCCAAACGTGACTCCAAACAAAACCCTTCCTAAAATGTACGGGCCCCGGCTGCCCACCCTTCTGGATCTCTCGGAGCATGCCTAACCTGCAAGGCAAACTACAACATTCGGTATAAAACCGTTAGCTCACATTCGAAGCATTAGAATTAAAGGGAAAGGCATAAACACAATTAATTCAACATAGTCACACAACATACTCAAAGCACACAAATCCGGTTTATTATCTTTATTTATTAAGTCATATCCCGTTCTAGTTCAACTTCTTTTGTGACACGAGAATCCTCCGAAACTCGCCTTGGTCCCTTCTTCCGGCAATGGAACGGTCGAATGCCTCCGACCGTCTAACCAGCACGGGCCAGTCGCCGAGATCCCCCTAGCTCTCACGGGGAGCCAGGCAGTGATGTCACTGCCCGTTATCATACACTTGGGCCAAATAATATAAAGGTCGGTAATCCTATTTCCGGTTTAGTTGTTATAAACAGTAAAATAATAACACACACCACCCAACACACAATAATGCTAATACAAAGAATATGAGCTAAGTAAGTCCGGAGACTTACCTCGTCCCAAAGATAATCCCGCTATATCCCGCTCTCAGCTTCCCGCAGGAAGACACTCAATGCCTGTCAAAAGGCACACGATCAATAACTCTCTCATATGCTAGAAGTCCTTAGACTTCTAGTCCCAATGATCTCGCGAGATCATAAACCATAACCATGCTAGGATAACAACCTCCTAGTCCTCACGATCTCACAAGTTCATACAACCCCAACTTCGAGCGTAAAGATTCTCACAAGATCAAACCATATACTCGAATCCTTATTACAACCTCACTAGATCGCTATACCACCTCAAGCTTATAATCAACACCAAACCATCAAACAATATTAAATCCTCAAAACTCACCTAAGGTTCAAACCACTACTTGGTATTCACTCTAAGTTAAACTAGATCCAACCTAGCATGATACTAATACTAAACATAACTAAATCGAGTAAGATCATAAGCTCGGGGGAGAGGGTACTCACGTGACGTCAAAAGACAGAAGACGAACTTAGACTCGTTAGGCCTTTATCGGGGCGCTTCCGGACCTAAAATCAAAGCTACACAAATTTAGCTAATACGCTAAATTTGATCGTAATATATAAGATATATTATTTTAAGGTAAACTCATTTTCAAAAAGCAAATGCTAAAACCCGCAATTAAACCCTTGAGTCATAATCTCGATATTAACCAACGAGGGTATAAAATATAAGGAAAGTACCGCTTTTAAAATAAGGATAAAACTCGCAAAAACGCTTTCCGGGACAAATAATACCATTCCAAAAATATGGGTCATAATACATAATTAAATATTGGGCCAATAAACCAACAAGGACACAATACATAATATACATAAATATAAGATCCAACTCGTATATAAAATCCAAGGTTAAAACTCGTAAAAACATTTTATGGGCAACTCATGAAGTTCGATAAACTTTGGGATATATTCTGAAAATAAAATCTGGCCCAAATCTATAATTAATTCAAATTAGTAGGGCACAATCTACAAATTCCAAAAGAGTGGGTCAAATCTGCAATAAACACAAATCATGGGTACATTATGCAATTATACCAAAAATAGGGGGTCCCGAATGTAATATCCAAAGGGTTTCATTTGAGACCTTCCTCAGTTGGCGGCAGCCCTGGAAAGCTCGATCCGGCGGCGGCTGTTAGGGTACCGGCGAGCGAAGTGAGGAGGAGGCAGGTCACCCATTTCTCCGGCGTCGACGAGGGCTGCTGTTCCGACTTGGTGGAGGTAGAGAAGGAAGTTCCAGTGGCAAGCATAGGGGATCCGGCATGGAGGCGGCTGCAAAGCTCCGACAAGGCTCGAGCAGATAGGGCACGCGAGGGCCTCTCTGGTGGCTGCAAAGGTTCTCCGGTGGAGGCAGGGGAGCACCGGCGTGGCTAGAGGGGGAGCCGACGACGTGAAGGTGACGGAAGACGGATAGGGAAGATGAGGAAGGAGAGGCGGCGTGAGTTCAATCCGCTGGTGGCTCCGGTAGCTCGAGGCGGCTTCTCCTCCTCCTGGCGGTCCAGACGACAAGCTTCCGGATGCATCGAGGGGAGGGAGGTCGACGGTGGCAGCGGTTGGCTTCCATCTCCGGCGAGGACGATGAGTCGAGAGAGAGAATAGCTTGAGAGTTTGAGTGAGCCAGGGTAAAGTGCCAAAGAGAGATAGGTGATGTGAATGAATGAAAGGGTGAGGGGTCCGGTTTGTGGCTAACGAAGGGTCACTGCAGTAAGGGCTGCAGGCAATCATCACATCTGGGGAAGAGGTGAGCAGCTCACCAACCGAAGGATAGAGGGAAAAATAAGAACGAAAAAGAGAAAGAAAAGAAATAAACTCGATTGAAACCCGATCCGAACGGAAGTTTCGGGTCGGAAACTTTCCGAACTTTTCCGTTAATTAATATATGGAAAAATAAATATGAAAATATAAAATATATAAATTTATAAACATATACATTGCGATGCTAAAACCATTCTCATAAATTTATTTTACGATATTATATATGAATATAAGTCCGGGTAACAAAATACATCGATGTATATAGATATATATATATATATATACACATATATATACTTGTAGAATTTAATTTTCGACGTCAACATACTCGTAAAACTATTTAAGTTATTTTAAAATATCGATAAAATCCGAGAAAAATACCAAACGCAAATGCGCCAAAATTTGGGGCATTACATCAGACACCCCTAAAAACAAGTTTCGTCTCGAAACTTGCCACATGCCGAACTTCTCGGTCCCTAAGGCCGAGGTATAAATTCCCAAACAAAGAAGGCTAGACCTTCTAATCTATATACACAAAATGCTCATACCATCACCAACACGGTATACATAGTTGGTCATAAAACACATTCACACACAAGGCACAAACTATACATAACTCAACCAAGGGTAGAACTAGGTCTAACTCGTCGATTCTATCGAAGCTACTAACTCGGCATAAAAACTCAACCAAAGACACTATACTTCGTCCTATTAGCCTCTTCAGTTCTTCGTCTGCGACTAAATCACCATAACTGACCACACGTCTCAAATCATTTATGTACCCTCTCGACTGATACATATGAAACACCGGGTGAACCCTCTCTACTCTTGGCGGCAACGCCAACTTATAAAACACTTCTCCCACTCGCTCTAAGATCTACCAAAAGGTCAATATATCATAACTTAACTTCCTTCTCGGTTTCGATGCAGCATCTCCATTATTTTCCTTTTGATTTCTCTATCAAAGAAGATCGAACTTCCAATTTTACACTGTTGGTTTTGGTTCTTGTCAAACCAAACTTTAATGTTCCATTTCATCAATTCTTGTTGCAAGCTCTAAGGAATGAAGGAATTACTTAACTTGACATTGCTTCGACTAACAAGACACGTATGCTATTACTTTACATCGTTCCTCAATACCCAATCAAGACCATGTCTTCGAGACTCACTTGTACACTTCAAACCCATCATACCTCAAGGCAATTTCAAAACGGTTGCACAAAAGAATCTTCTCTTAACTCTCAACAACTCTATTGTCAATCTCGTCCTACTCACTACTTCATTGTCATCCGGAGTAGGTTAGCCATAGGTGGTGTTACTTTGGAAAATCTCTCCACAAATCCGGTAATGACCAACACATCTAAGCAAACTTGTAACTTCTTCCCCATCCTTCGGGGTTTTCCATCCTGAGACAACTGTCATACAACTTCCCTCTTCTTCGAGAGTAGACCAAAATATCTTATACGGGGCATTAGTAAGCTCATATGGAATCACTACAACTCGTAGTGACCATGGTTTGTCCGAAATGCCATGATTGCAATATCCAGTCTCGAATTCTCAATTGGTAACATTCAGACCTTAAATCAATTTTAGAAGAGACTACTGACCCTTGTAACCAATCGAGTAGATCATCTATCTGTGGTGAGGGATACTCGTTCTTCATTGTTATCTTGTTCGGCTAACGGTAATTGATGTACAAGCGGAGATAATCGTCTCTTTTCGCAAACTGGTTTTCTCCATAACCACTTCAAATCAAGAATTTAAGATATATTCTAATATGAACTTCAAATCAAGAGTTCAAAATAGCATTCGGAGTTCTCCATAGTATTTCACTAAATCTAATGAACTCTTTTCAATAAGTTCTTACAATTGCTCCTTCTCTCGCTTCCACACTCATGTCTCTTCACAAGTGTCATTCTATACAGCGTCTTGGATATCTGAGGTGCGTCAAACTCAATCTTAGTGGCAAAATTCACGTTCCGATGTATTAAAATCTGTGATATCTCGATTTTTGTCCTTCCTTATTTCGTCTCATAACATAAGACCGACACAACCTTGTCTTAACACTTGACAGGTAGTCATGATATTAATGATCCACCCCGATCTGTTGGGGTGACGTCCTTTAAACACGTATATTGTTCCTTCTGTAGCTACCATGTTGACCGTCCTCTTTCAAAGATCATTCATATCCTACACTCGAGGGACTTGCTCGAGTCTCCTGACTCTTGAAGCCTTGGTTAAGCAATATTTCAACTTAATCCCCCCTCTCACTTCGAAGGAATGGATAATAATATTTCTTGATCTTGCACATATCTTCAGTCACTAAGGTCCTAACCACAAGACTTAATCATGCCTTATAACAAATTGATCTTATCTTCTTCGCTTCCTCTGGCATCTAAACATATTGAAGGAGTTCTTCGTATTCTACATAAGCTTGCATAATTCCTTCGAGTAGGTAAACGCTTACTTCATTACCTTATGTAACGTCAATCCGACCGTAGGGTTCTAACCTCAATCTTTCATGTACTTCTGATACATCTCGTGTATACTTTATAGCTTCAAAACTCCGGTCTTCTCTTACTCTTGTTGGTCACCTTATGCATCTCTTGGTATATTCATGAATAAATTCACAACCACACCAATATGCCCCGTGAAAAAGCTAAAAGAAAATTCCCCCTCCAAAATCACTGAAATATCCTACTAATTACTTCTCCAGTGCTAACATCATTAACTCTAATCTTGCGGCATTGACCTTATCTACGTCCTCCCTTTCATGCCATAACTACCGTGGTTCTTCCGTGCGAGTTTGAAACATCTGGCTCGGCTTTTGCTCACGAAAACATACCATCCATTTCATTAGAACGAACATACTATGCATCCTCTTATTATACTCCCGTCTACGCACCACAATAATGAAAACTTCACATTCCTCTTGATCTACTAGTTCTCTTTATCCTGGTCAAATCTTAAAACTTCTATTCCGGGTCGATTTCCCATATGCCGTTCTCATGACCTAAGAAGGTCGCAAAGGGTCATCTCCACCCTCCCCTAGGAGGTTGGTGACAGCTACTTGCTTGAACTCATTCAACATTATTTGGTTTATGAAAAATGCGCTTCCCTTGACGTACTTCCTTACCATTGACATTGATCCACCGCAAATTTTTGTCGTCCCTCTGAATGCCCATAATCTTGTTTACTCATCCCCTCTACACTCACCAATAGATAACTCACACCTGTGCGTTCTTAGTTGTCACCGCTTAACTTGTATTTGGCCTTCTCCGGAGTCAACGACTTATCATTCTACTACACTTTCATGTTACCTTCTCATGAAGGCTACCCTCCTCGGGGTACTTTACCTTAAACTCCGTTAGTTCTTTCCTCATTCCATACTTCCTCTTCTTTATAAGGTAACTATATATTCTTGGCCTTGTCGTTTCATATAACTCTCTTTCATAGACTTGACCATTCTTCCTTGATTTCTTCCAAGATCACCTTCCCAAATATAATAGCCTTAGATAGCGTCCGTTCGTGTTTCACTTGGTTGGTATCTTAAGTCTTTCGGTCAAAACTCCTTGTTTCGTCTTTCATCTTATTGGGATCATCATTTATGCACAATTCCTCATTTTCAGCGTTTGGTATCCTTATCGTCCTAACGGAAACCGGTCAACTCCACGTGAATCCCCACCATGCCCTTCTCCTCATAACTCTCGTAATGTTGAAACTTTACTTTTTGGTACCTCGTAAGCTTACAGTATCTTAAATCTTTAGCAAATGGTTCGATCACTCTTCTCGTCTTGACTCGAATGCTTTGGAGCGCTTAAAGAAATCTTCACATCCTTAGTTGTCCATGCATCTCATTGAAGACTTAATTTCGTTATCTCTATTGGTCTCGTCGTCGTACAATCGTGGTTTCTTTATAACCACTTATACACCTTAATGTTGCTCCCCTTTACTTGTATGCTCTCCATCTCGATTTCTCTTAAGTTTTCTTGAGTTTTCTTTTACTTGATTGTCCTTCGTTACGTTATCTCTACTCTTCCTCTTCGACATCCTTTTATAGGAATCCAAGACATGCCATGGTGTTCGCCAACGGGAAACACTCAACTCGATACTTGAGCGTACTCCTCTACATATGAATGCTATCTCAAGCCAATTACGTCGCCTTAAAGGTAATGATATCTTACTATCATATTTTATATTAGGTCTTGTACTATCTACTACTATATATAATAAGAATCCGCATAAACGACTATATAGGTCCTATGCCCATATCACTACTAATATAACACATCTAGAAATCCATTACAACAATACAAGGTCCAAAAGCTAATCAAATCCTATCATACAACATATATAAGCATATATCTATATAAGGTCATGCCACTAATATACATAACAAGTCCAAAGCATATTTTATAGTCCACATATATACTATGCATATAATCACGTCCATCATGCAACTACAATCCACATATACTACTATATATACATATATATACATATCAAAATCCAATAAACTAAGCTGCCGAGATCTGCGGAAGGAGTGGTGGTCCGTACATTCTACCCCGACTCATGCATGTGATTTTGAAAACGAAATCTCAGAACCCGTGGGGTTCTGTTTATTCCTTATTCGGCTTTGAGAAGATTGCGAGTGCCATTGTTGTCAACCTAGGGCTCTGATACCACTTTTGTAACACCCCAAATCCGCGGGACTCGGGGCGCTACGGGTTGGGACCTCACAATGGGTCCCGACCATTAGCTTGACAACAATTTCACCGGATCTTGCAACAAGGCACAAATATAGGCCAAAACCGAAATACATTTTATGCAATGTAAGAAAACCCAAAAGAAAACAAACAACGGACTTCAGCCGAAAACAACTACAAAGACCAAACGCCATACATGCGGCATACAATAATACAATATAAAAAAACTCCAAACGTGACTCCAAACAAAACCCTTCCTAAAATGTACGGGCCCCGGCTGCCCACCCTTCTGGATCTCTCGGAGCATGCCTATGTAACACCCCGAATCCGCGGGACTCGGGATGCCACATTGGGCTAGGATCTCACAATGGATCCTGACCCTAGCCTGACAACAAGTTCACTGGACCTTACAACATGGCACTGACAGATATAAAACAAATACATAAAACAGTATAAACTGTACGACCCAAAGTAAACAACAACATAGCCGAGTATATAAAACGACATCCTTACATAGGAGGTACAAAAGATCATCCT
The DNA here is from genome assembly GCA_033239125.1 of Fagopyrum homotropicum. Lineage (NCBI taxonomy): Eukaryota > Viridiplantae > Streptophyta > Magnoliopsida > Caryophyllales > Polygonaceae > Fagopyrum > Fagopyrum homotropicum. The sequence continues at coordinate 12,707,931 of BSWB01000001.1, forward strand.
CACGTAGGAGGGAAACACAACAACCCCAAACCAACCACCTAATGTACGACAGTCCTCGGCCTGTCACCCTGCCAGATCACTCAGCAGTGCCTAACCTGTAAACATCTACAACACGGTATGAAACCGTTAGCTAACCATACATATATGAGGTAATGCATAAGCACAATCACACATAGGGAAATATAAACATATCAGCATGCTTTCACTCATTTACCCATTTATTCATCTCAATATAATGGTCATTCACTCAAATCATATCAATATAATATATATGAAACTAGGTGACACGAGGACCGATACATCCTCGCCTCTGAGCCTGCTAGCCAGCCGTACTAGTATCGGTCACACAATCCGTGTACCCTATGGGAGTGGATTGCGCCCTTCCTGTAAACCGGTCTGGCCTGACATCAGAGAACCTCCCAGACTCCACGGCGGGATGAAAGGGAAAGGTTATCACAGCCATGCAGTGGGGCAATCAATAAAACATAGGTCGGTACATACGACATCACTTGCGAAATCTTCGCGAGTTATATGTCAATTACTATGAACGATTAAGTTAATCAACATTAATTAGAATTTGGAAATTCTAGCTATTACATCACACACCCCTTAAAAAAAAGTTTCGTCCCGAAACTTGAACAATTCCCAAATCCTCTCGGACCCATACGCCGAGGTATAACTCTCACTCTTTCTATCGGAGGTATCACATCTCCGTTCAAAAGATCACAACCTATAACAATCTATAACCTCAAGTATAAACATGGAGGAATCATCACTCCAGGAAACATGGCCATAACGCTACCCAAAGGCGTAGAGGAATCACGTCTCTCGCCATACCACATCACAAGGCATAGAGGAAGCACATCTCTAGCCAAAACATATCACATGCATAGAGGAAATACGTCTCTAGCCAACCCATAAACATATATATCGCATGGAGGAATCACATCTCCACTAAAACTATGTCCATCAAGGTAGCATGGAGGAAAGAACCATCTCCAGCTGAATCCTAATCACACTCAAATAGCATGAAGGAAAGAACCATCTCCAGCTATAAATATAATCATACTCGGGTAGCGTGGAGGAAGTAATCTTCTCCAACTATAACATACATCACGCTAGCACATCAAGATCTACTAAGATCATAAATTACATCACAACTAGCATGGAATAACACATCAAGGCATATAAGCACATAAGCACAACATTCATCAAGATAACACTAAGATCTACTCGTGCTCCCACAAATGGGTCTGTCCCAACATATACTCTAGATAGTTCCTCAGGACACTATCCTCAGTCTCTTACATAGCCTCTTCAGGTCTTCATCTCGACCATAATATCCTCAATATGGGAATGTCTTTCAAATGCAAGCGTTTCATATCTTATTCCAAGAATGTAATCAAATGCTCAACAACGACGTGGTTCAACTTAACCACTAGATCATTATAACTCACAAAGTGTTTCCAACCTGGTATATACTTCCTCAGTTGAGACACATGAACACTGGGTGAACATCCACCAACTTCAGAGTGAAAGCTAAACATCATGTTGCCTTCACAAAACTGATCAAGATCTCAAGTAACCGACATATTGGAAACTCAGTTCCCCTTTTCATAATACACAACAAACGTCTCACAACTGAGATACCTCCAGCCGACATGAACTCTCACTTGAACTTTAAAGGTTAACACCTCTTGTCTACACACACAATCTGGCGACTATGTAGAGCCAACACTCTTCCTTTAACCATCGTTACTTGAACTATAAAATCCTGAGTCTGGTCATGTGTTATTTCTACTACTATTGCTAGATCACTTCTAGCATAAGGATATACGACATCTATGTCTATATATATTGCCTCATAGGGCCATCCCAGAAAGATGCACGTCCTTCATTGTTATATAATAAACTCATTAATGGAAGGTAATATAACCATCCACGTTTCCCATTCGACTTACAACTTATAATAGATCTTTAAGATCTAGATGATCCTCTCTAACTGACGATCTGTCAGGGGGTAAAGTGTAGTCATGAGGTACAGACTCGTCCCCAAAGCAGTCTGAATCTGCTGACTAAAATCTTAAAGTAAAAACATCCATCTCGATCAAAAATGATCGTTCTCAGTATACCATGGAGTCTCACTATCTGTCTAGTGTACTCCTCAGCCAATTCATTCACTTGCCACGTCCTTCTGATAGAAATGAAACGTGCCGGTTTCATTAATCTGTTACCAACAATCCTGATAATATCAATCTTCTACTGGGTCACAATCCCATAACAAAGTCCATAGATCTGTCCTCCCAAATTCTACTACTGCACTGGTAGTGGGTGGGGCTTATCTCTAGATCGGAAATACTCTATCTGGACCTGCTGACAGGTCACACACTATATCACAAATCTGGTAATATCGGCTTCATACAATATAATCGTCTCATCTCGTGGTACATCTTACTCGTACCTGAATGTACTGAATAAGGCGTACAATGGGTATACCATAATATTCTCTGTCTCCATCTGCATCAGCAGGTATATAAAAGTGGTCATGACTCTTCATCAGTCCATCTACTCCCATGGAGAACTATGGTGCCTCAGTACGAGACATCATTTCTCTAAACCTTTTCAAGGCCGGGCAGGTCTCCTGCTTCTGTTGGACCTCATCCAACAGACCAGGTAGAACCTCTGAGGTATAACTGGGTATCCTCATCAAGGAACTGATTGTCTAACTCTAGCCAAGCTAGATCTCTCTGAAGCTGAGGCTGAACTATCAGTCTCACAATCATCTTCTCTTGGAGCATTTTTCTGTTCAAGTTGTTGGCGATAACGTTCAACTTCTCTAAATAGTATCGAATCTCTGGGTTAAAGTCTTGATCAACTCGAGTCCTTAACGCCGGTGGTTATTCAACTCCGTTGCTAACTCTAAATCAGGCGTCAGATAGTTCTCCTCACACGTCTTCAACTGTAGACCCACATATCCATAACTTCACTCCTCTGTATTAATATGCGTCTTAACTTACTTGGGATGTATCACCGTAAATCACGGGATCCCAAAAATCTTCTGACTATAACAGAATGGAAGCAGAGGTCAAATGCCTCCTCAACTCTTCAAAACTTAGACACACTGCTTTCATCACGTAGTTATGGTGGTCTTCTCAAAAGACTCGCAAATGAATACGTAATCATATAAAATCCTTCCTCAAAGCATTGGTAGCAGTCGGATGAGCCGAGAAAACTACGTATTCCTTAATGTTCATCAGTATCTCCCATGGTACAACATACTAAATTATCGCCTGGTCAACCATGATCCCACTGGCGGAGACAACATGGCCTAAAAAGGCTACCACTGACATCTCAACTTACACTTAGAGAGCGTAGCATCAACTCTCTATCTCTCGAAATCTACAGAACGGTCCTCAGACGATCGGTCTACTATTCTCTGCTATGAGAGTATACCGACATGTCATCAATGAAGTCCACCACCGACTAATCAAGGAAGTCGATGAAGATATTGTTCATCAACTCCATAAAAACTACTAAAACATTCGTCAACCCAAATGACATCACTACAAACTCGTAGTGTCCATAGCGGGTATGGGATGTTATCTCATACACATGCTTCTCTCTCATCCATGACTAGGGATATCTTGAGCACATAGGAATCCTGAAAACACAATTGCTTCTTGAAGCTAACTCATCAGGTCGTTAATACGGAACATGGAACCTACTAGAGTAAAAGAAGCCCGTTTCAGTCAAATTTTCAAGTTATCAGTACAATATCTCAACAAGCACCATATAGTGTGGCTTTCCCATTCAATCTTGTATCATACTTCAACTCGATAACAATGTCCACACTCCGCTGAGGTGGCAGCTAGACGGTTCAGTAACACGTCTATAAACTCATAAACAGCTGGAATACCTTCCAATGTTGGACTATCTCGCTCCTTCATGGTATAACACTAGAAGGCGTCACATCCCTGTGCTATCAGCTCGTTGCTCGTACAATCTTGATGACAAACCCGTCTCCTAAAAGGTCTTAACCTCAAAAGACCTCTATTTAACTCAACTCAGTAAAGACTATAATAGTCTTACTATTAAAAGCTAACACCACATGATATCTATTCATCCAAACCATACACATAGTGACTTCCTCGTGCACCTAAGGCATGACAAAAAAAAAATCTATAAACCATACACAAGCCCCTGAATGAATGGGACAATCACAATCTCGTGGGTACCTCAGACCCCTAACTGGTAATCATATAAAGGAAAGTCTATATTCTACTGTTTACACAATCAACTATTAACGCATGCATCGAAAGACATGAAGTGCATAGCACTCACAACAAACAAAACTCCACCAGGTAAACCATTAACGAGAATGGTACCTATAACAGCTAACACTCGTAGCTCCACTACATATCATCACTCAATGTCAAATCTATGCTCCTCAGGTATCACTGAGGTCATTACTATAGCCTCCACTTCCACTCTTTCTGCACCGGAAAGAGGAAGGTCTTGCTGAAAAGAAACACCACCGTGCTGACAGAAAGAGTCAGATGGCCTAGGTCACCACAAGTGAAACAAGCTATCAGTGCCAAAGGGCACACATAACGCTAATGATCTGGATAGCCACAACTGAAACATAATCATCCCATCCTTGCAACCTGTGCAACTGAAGGGTAACTCGACCTTCGTCGTCCACCTGGAATGATCTCACTCTTGAAGGGAACCTGTAAAGGCAATGCCTTGCCCTGTCGACAAAACTTCGCTCTATGCCCTACTTTACCACACGTAAAGCATATGGGCACCTTTGGGTACACAGCTCGCTAGTGTCCCAACTTCCATGCAATTAAAACACTGTAGTTCCTTGCCAGTCATCTTCATGGCCAAAGAATCACTAGATTGTCCTGATATCGGACTTGGTTCCCCATTCATCATCTTTGCTTCTTTCCGGATCCATAAGCTTCAGTTGATCTCACAATTGTTGGTAAATCCGGTGTGGATCTACCCGCTATCACCGCTTCATATACTTGTTACATATATTCTTGAAACTCGGATCTACTCATGGAGACACGATCAGCCTCTTCAAACTCGTTCTTTGCCATAGGCGAAACAACAGCGGAAACTGGTCCCTAACTTATCACCACTAGAGGAAGAGGGGGTGTACCCCTACCTCATCCCACTACAGATACTACTCTAGTTTGAGTCATCTGTAGGATATACGCACCTAATCTTAAAAGGCTATATATATGCCATAGGTATCGATATGTATATAATACATCCACATAATCCATAGTACACACAGATATATATACATATCTACGCTGCAGAGATCCATGGCAGAGGTGACGACTTCACGTACATTCTATCCCAAAACCACACTTAAAACCAAAACCTTTGAAAACGTCAGATCCCATGTGGGCTCTGTTTATTTTACCTATCAAACCCCATTGCAGGTAGCAAGTGCCATTGTTGTCAACCTGGGCTCTGATACCAACTCTGTAACACCCCGAATCCGCGGGACTCGGGATGCCACATTGGGCTAGGATCTCACAATGGATCCTGACCCTAGCCTGACAACAAGTTCACTGGACCTTACAACATGGCACTGACAGATATAAAACAAATACATAAAACAGTATAAACTGTACGACCCAAAGTAAACAACAACATAGCCGAGTATATAAAACGACATCCTCACATAGGAGGTACAAAAGATCATCCTCACGTAGGAGGGAAACACAACAACCCCAAACCAACCACCTAATGTACGACAGTCCTCGGCCTGTCACCCTGCCAGATCACTCAGCAGTGCCTAACCTGTAAACATCTACAACACGGTATGAAACCGTTAGCTAACCATACATATATGAGGTAATGCATAAGCACAATCACACATAGGGAAATATAAACATATCAGCATGCTTTCACTCATTTACCCATTTATTCATCTCAATATAATGGTCATTCACTCAAATCGTATCAATATAATATATATGAAACTAGGTGACACGAGGACCGATACATCCTCGCCTCTGAGCCTGCTAGCCAGCCGTACTAGTATCGGTCACACAATCCGTGTACCCTATGGGAGTGGATTGCGCCCTTCCTGTAAACCGGTCTGGCCTGACATCAGAGAACCTCCCAGACTCCACGGCGGGATGAAAGGGAAAGGTTATCACAGCCACGCAGTGGGGCAATCAATAAAACATAGGTCGGTACATACGACATCACTTGCGAAATCTTCGCGAGTTATATGTCAATTACTATGAACGATTAAGTTAATCAACATTAATTAGAATTCGGAAATTCTAGCTATTACAGCCTAACCTGCAAGGCAAACTACAACATTCGGTATAAAACCGTTAGCTCACATTCGAAGCATTAGAATTAAAGGGAAAGGCATAAACACAATTAATTCAACATAGTCACACAACATACTCAAAGCACACAAATCCGGTTTATTATCTTTATTTATTAAGTCATATCCCGTTCTAGTTCAACTTCTTTTGTGACACGAGAATCCTCCGAAACTCGCCTCGGTCCCTTCTTCCGGCAATGGAACGGTCGAATGCCTCCGACCGTCTAACCAGCACGGGCCAGTCGCCGAGATCCCCCTAGCTCTCACGGGGAGCCAGGTAGTGATGTCACTGCCCGTTATCATACACTTGGGCCAAATAATATAAAGGTCGGTAATCCTATTTCCGGTTTAGTTGTTATAAACAGTAAAATAATAACACACACCACCCAACACACAATAATGCTAATACAAAGAATATGAGCTAAGTAAGTCCGGAGACTTACCTCGTCCCAAAGATAATCCCGCTATATCCCGCTCTCAGCTTCCCGCAGGAAGACACTCAATGCCTGTCAAAAGGCACACGATCAATAACTCTCTCATATGCTAGAAGTCCTTAGACTTCTAGTCCCAATGATCTCGCGAGATCATAAACCATAACCATGCTAGGATAACAACCTCCTAGTCCTCACGATCTCACAAGTTCATACAACCCCAACTTCGAGCGTAAAGATTCTCACAAGATCAAACCATATACTCGAATCCTTATTACAACCTCACTAGATCGCTATACCACCTCAAGCTTATAATCAACACCAAACCATCAAACAATATTAAATCCTCAAAACTCACCTAAGGTTCAAACCACTACTTGGTATTCACTCTAAGTTAAACTAGATCCAACCTAGCATGATACTAATACTAAACATAACTAAATCGAGTAAGATCATAAGCTCGGGGGAGAGGGTACTCACGTGACGTCAAAAGACAGAAGACGAACTTAGACTCGTTAGGCCTTTATCGGGGCGCTTCCGGACCTAAAATCAAAGCTACACAAATTTAGCTAATACGCTAAATTTGATCGTAGTATATAAGATATATTATTTTAAGGTAAACTCATTTTCAAAAAGCAAATGCTAAAACCCGCAATTAAACCCTTGAGTCATAATCTCGATATTAACCAACGAGGGTATAAAATATAAGGAAAGTACCGCTTTTAAAATAAGGATAAAACTCGCAAAAACGCTTTCCGGGACAAATAATACCATTCCAAAAATATGGGTCATAATACATAATTAAATATTGGGCCAAGTTCCATAAATAAACCAACAAGGACACAATACATAATATACATAAATATAAGATCCAACTCGTATATAAAATCCAAGGTTAAAACTCGTAAAAACATTTTATGGGCAACTCATGAAGTTCGATAAACTTTGGGATATATTCTGAAAATAAAATCTGGCCCAAATCTATAATTAATTCAAATTAGTAGGGCACAATCTACAAATTCCAAAAGAGTGGGTCAAATCTGCAATAAACACAAATCATGGGTACATTATGCAATTATACCAAAAATAGGGGGTCCCGAATGTAATATCCAAAGGGTTTCATTTGAGACCTTCCTCAGTTGGCGGCAGCCCTGGAAAGCTCGATCCGGCGGCGGCTGTTAGGGTACCGGCGAGCGAAGTGAGGAGGAGGCAGGTCACCCATTTCTCCGGCGTCGACGAGGGCTGCTGTTCCGACTTGGTGGAGGTAGAGAAGGAAGTTCCAGTGGCAAGCATAGGGGATCCGGCATGGAGGCGGCTGCAAAGCTCCGACAAGGCTCGAGCAGATAGGGCACGCGAGGGCCTCTCTGGTGGCTGCAAAGGTTCTCCGGTGGAGGCAGGGGAGCACCGGCGTGGCTAGAGGGGGAGCCGACGACGTGAAGGTGATGGAAGACGGATAGGGAAGATGAGGAAGGAGAGGCGGCGTGAGTTCAATCCGCTGGTGGCTCCGGTAGCTCGAGGCGGCTTCTCCTCCTCCTAGCGGTCCAGACGACAAGCTTCCGGATGCATCGAGGGGAGGGAGGTCGACGGTGGCAGCGGTTGGCTTCCATATCCGGCGAGGACGATGAGTCGAGAGAGAGAATAGCTTGAGAGTTTGAGTGAGCCAGGGTAAAGTGCCAAAGAGAGATAGGTGATGTGAATGAATGAAAGGGTGAGGGGTCCGGTTTGTGGCTAACGAAGGGTCACTGCAGTAAGGGCTGCAGGCAATCATCACATCTGGGGAAGAGGTGAGCAGCTCACCAACCGAAGGATAGAGGGAAAAATAAGAACGAAAAAGAGAAAGAAAAGAAATAAACTCGATTGAAACCCGATCCGAACGGAAGTTTCGGGTCGGAAACTTTCCGAACTTTTCCGTTAATTAATATATGGAAAAATAAATATGAAAATATAAAATATATAAATTTATAAACATATACATTGCGATGCTAAAACCATTCTCATAAATTTATTTTACGATATTATATATGAATATAAGTCCGGGTAACAAAATACATCGATGTATATAGATATATATATATATACACATATATATACTTGTAGAATTTAATTTTCGACGTCAACATACTCGTAAAACTATTTAAGTTATTTTAAAATATCGATAAAATCCGAGAAAAATACCAAACGCAAATGCGCCAAAATTTGGGGCATTACACCGTATATTGGTTTGACCGTGTTGATTGTGTTTGTTGTTTATTGTTATAACGGAAAACCGGATTCGGACGACCTCATACCTTAATTTTCCCAAGTGTATTATAATCGGGCGGTGACCACTTGTCCAGTTCAAAATGGGGAAACCAAACTAGAACCACCCTTAAAAAGTGCTCCGTCATCAAACCACCACCTTCATCCTATTTACGTTCAAAAAACATGAATGGGTCCCTACCTTTGAAATTTTTAATAACTTTATGTCTAAATCATGAACCAATTAAATAAATTAATATAAAATGGACCGAATCAGTTTTTTTTTTAAAAAAAACGGAATATTTTCAATGAGATAAAATTCAGTAATTTTTTTTATTTTTTGAAATATTTTTTTCCATAATTTTGTAAATGAATTTTTTTTGAGAAATGATATTTTTTGGATTTTTTCCGAATTAATTTTTCTTGTTATTTATATAAAAAAAATTTACAAATAGTTGAAAAGGAAAACAATTTTCTGTAATAGAAATGTTTATGAAATTTTTATTTTTTTAAAAATATTGAAATAAATCACTTGGACCGTTTGGAATCTTTTTTTAAAAATCGATTCAAAAAAATGAAATAAAAAAATTCGAATTTATTTATATAAAAAAAAAGTTTAGGAAATATATCTACATATCTTAACTAAAGAAAGCGACACTAAAGTTGTAACACCCCGAATTCTCAGAATTCGGAGCATTACTGGTTAGGACCTCACAATGGGTCCTGACCTCAGTTTGGCAACAATATTACTAGGATCTTGCAACAACACACAATAAGAAAAACCGAAATTCATAAAATAGTATTTTATAGGGATGAATGCAACAACATCTAACAGCCTATATTACCTAAACAACGAAACATACTAACTGTTTTAACAAGATGAAGGAACAACAAAGGAAACATCCCAACCCCATTCTAAGAAGTACGGAGACCCGGCTGACCACTACTTCCGGATCACTCAGCTGTTGTTCCAACCTGCGGTAAATCTAAAAACACAGCAAAACAACCATTAGCTAGTTTTCTAAACATTAGGAGAGTAATAATAGCACACACACACGTAGCAAGAATAAACACCCATCATGCTTTCAAACAAGTCCATTTATTATCTTCATTTAAGTCATTCACTCTAATGATACTTATTTTGTGACACGAGGGATTCCCAAACCTCGCCTCCGCCCCCGTGTACCCATCAGGAGTGGATCCGATGCATCTCACCGTGTACCTGTATGGTGTAACACCCCAAATTCTCGGAACTCGGGGAGCTACTGGTTAGGACCTCACAATGGGTCCCGACCTTGGTTTAACAACAACATTACTTGGATCTTACAACAAGGCACAAATGTATTTAAAACAATTTCTAAAACATAATATTTTTAATGGTATAAACGTACACATGTGACAGCCTTACAAACATATATAAAGATACATAACATGCATGACGTATGGAAGACTCCCCCGTCCCCATCTAATGAGTACGTGGACCCGGCTGACCATCCGTTCCGGATCTCTCTGCAACTGTCTATCTCTACAGATCTACAACACGGATAAACCGTTAGCTAACTATCCAAATATAAGCAAAAATGATAACAGCACAAACACAAGCAGAAACAAAATAAACAAACATCATGCTGGCACTCAACCGTTTATTATCTATTATTTAAGTGATTCACATTATTCAATTTAAGTTGTGGCACGAGAATTATTATTAGTTCTCGCCTCCGTTCCTTATCCAACTGGTGTAGGTCTAGCTGACTTCCACTGGTAGCATCACTACAAACCACGTATGGACTAGTCCCGAAAGAAACCCCCAGCGCCCGCAAGCTACTGAGCAGAATGCCACCGCCCGTTACTCTTAGGCCAAAATATAGGTCGGTAATTATATATCACAACCTATCTCCATAAACATTTCAATCACACACCACCATCATCATTTATACTCATATTTAGAAGTCAGCTAAGTAAGCCCATAGGACTTACCTGATATAAAGCTCGACTCTCTGTAAACCAACTCGCTCTGTAAACTGTAGCAACTCAGTTGCCTGTCAAAGGAGATAAGTGCATTAGCACACTCCTACGTAGTTAGAAGTCTAAGACTTCTAAAATAGAATAATGTATTAAGACATAACTAGTTGGAGTATTAATTTAGGGTAAAATGACCATTTTACCCTTGGTCCCGAAATTCCCGAAAATTCTAAAATTTATGTCTAAACTCCTATTTGAGATTCTAAAATCATATTCTAACTCCCAAAGCTTCGTTTGGTTCCAAGCTAACATTTTTCCTATGTTTCTATTTTCCGGGAAATCGTAAAGGTCTAACTTCGATTCCAAAATATAAAATTCGTAACCGCTTATAAAAATTCCGACTTAAATCCCTAGATTATCTATGATGTCCTATCTAACCTTAGGAGAAAGAATTTCTCCAAACTGTTCATTCAACAGCTTTATAAAAATTCCTAAATTTGACTACTCCCTTTGCAAATTCTATACTTAGCCAAAATCTGAGTACACTTTGAAAAAATTCATAACTCCTAAACCACTCACTGGATTTATCCCAAATTTTGATATGTTCTACTATAAAATCTTACCTATAATATATCCAAAATTCAGCCGGAAAGGATATCAAGAGCTTATTAAAAATCATCTCACAAAACAGCATCACTTGCTGTTTTCCCCCAACACTCAGCACATATATAAAAATGTCAACTTTGAAACACAATAACTCTCGAATCGTAACTCCGATTCTTCCCAAATTTTAATATGATCTACAACAAGATGTCAACTATATCATATCAAAAATTCAAGCCTAACAGAGATCAAAAGCCTATTCAAAACTATCTCACAAAACAGCATCCCATGCTGTTTTTCTCAACTCAGCACATTTATAAAACTGACTTTGAAACCTCATATCTCTCAAACCATAACATGGATTCCTCTGAAATTTTAGTATGATCTACTATACTATATCAACTATAACTTGTCCGAAATTCAAGTCTAACAGAAGTCAATAACCCCTCCAAATTTATTCCACAAAACTGCATCTCAAGCAAATTTCCTCAAACTCAGCACCCTAAAGAAAAAACTGCATGAAGAGCCAACTTTGGACAACCATAACTCCTAAACCATAATTCGGAATACTCTAAAATTTCAGTATGTTATACTATATAATATCAACTGTAACATATCCGAAAATCAGCAACAAAAGAGAAGTCTAACTTACCCAAATCTGGACCTGAAGTTGGCTACTCGTCAACTCAGAAAATTCAGCAATGTGACAGCACTTCCAGTCATCTTCCATGGCTGTTTTGGAGGGTCTAAAGACATCAATTGGTCCTCTAATCAGCATATACACAAGGAGGGTAACACATAGAAGAGGGTTGCGATTCTTACTCAACTAGCCGGACAAGGCATGCTTGCGTGAATGAAGGCAAAGAAGGGTCATGACTTGCTGCTGCTAGGGTTCCTTGGTTGGAGATCTGGCATCAGAAGGTAAGGGTGTCGGCTGTTGCAAGCGGCTGTCCATGATCTGCTGCCCCAGGGAAGTGCGTACGAGGGAGAAGGTGTAGACGCCCTTGCTAGCGCCGGTGTGCAAGGTCTATGTGTCAGCGGACCAAGAAGCGTCTCTTCTCAGCCGTTGTTGCTTGGAGACGAGAACAAAGATGATGGACATGCTTACGCAGGATGAAGGCGTGACAGAAGGAAGGGATGATCGTGGCCTTCTCTGCAGCATGTATCTGGACGCGAAGACGGAGGGATGGGAAGAGTTGCAGCGTTAATTCAGGGGCGGTTAAGGCAAGAAAATCTCTCTACCCATTCAGCATACACACGCACATCGTCAAGGCTTATCCTCGCTGTTGGGCTGGCAAGGAACGGGCTCCACGAGCTGAAGAGGTAAAGCAGCAGATGGGCTGAAGCTAGGCTGCGGACAAACTGTTGAAGCTGGCGCTGCTGGGCTGCTTCACGGACTGGGCTGATCGAAGCTGAGCATTGGCATACGGGCTGGAGTTGCTGTAAGGCTGGGCTGCTGCACTTGCAAGCTGCTGGGCAAGCTGCGCTGGACTGGGCTGGCACAACGGAGCAGCAGCCCGGTGCTAGCTGCAGTCCGGAAACAAGATCCCGACAAATGAATGCACGGAATAGACGGATACGGATTATGTTATAGTTTAGGATTGGTTATAAGAATCCTATCATTTTATGTGAAGGTAAGCTACATAAAATGATAACTAGTTCCCAAAATTTATCATTTTATGTAAAGGGAATCTACATAAAATGATAAATTTTCATAATAATATGTCTAACTAAGTAGACGGATATGGATCAACTGATCGAGATCGAGTTTGTTACAGAAATAAACGGAATAAAAATTCCGGATATTACATCAGTACCCCCTTAAAATAAGTTTCGTCCCGAAACTTAAAGATAACGACATATAGTCGGAGTTATTACAAAAGAAATAAAGGGCCGGAAAGGGTCACAATCGATCTTGTTCTGATTTGTTCCTAAGATAGCCGGAAATAAAATTTCCAGGTATTACATCAGTACCCCCTTAAAATAAGTTTCGCCCCGAAACTTAATATACGTCAATCGTAAGGTCGGTCTTCAAGGAACAAATAAAGGTACAACTTAGTGTACCTAATTAATACATCATAAGTCTTGTCGTTTCTATATTTAAGTATCCCGCACATCAAAGGTTACCAAAAGAATACATCACTTACTACATACTCAATCATGAAATAAACAAGCAGTCAAAAATATCACACATACAAGGTCAAGCCCTAACTCGTCACTCCCGAGGTTACAACCCTCGCTACATAGGTCTTTGAAATGTTACGTCTCTTGCTATCCCCAATATCTAGGTAGCCCTATCGGGTTTTTCATAAACCACTAAATCTTAAATCTTTTCAGGTACTTAGATTCCAAGCGTCTGCTACCCGTTCTAGAATGGTTACCGGATATCTCACCGGTATCATCCGGTTCAACTGTCTGATCCTCTAATTTGATGACCTAACTCGTGTCTGATAGGTATCTCTCCAACTGAAATCCTCAAACTCAGTTCCCAAACTTAGTCTCCGTGGAAAACTGAAGCTACATTCTCCAATAGGGTGAGGAATACTAGTCCTTCACTCACTTATAAACCACTTTATAGCCTCAAGTAGTCGCATTTTGCAACTCACCCCCAGGTCCTTTGATGACCGTTCAGAAAATAACCTAGTCAACTTCTTCCCTTCTTTATGATTACTTGACTACACACTCAGGCCAAAGGTCTTAGACCTCCGCCATCACTTTACCAAGTGCCTAATGCTCTTCGTATCACGACCTACTTGATCTTGTCTTTTAATATGACTCAATCATCTTATTCCTCAGGTAAGGAATTGTGACCTTTACCCTTTTCTGGTCTAGCACTTGAGACACAAATCCAGTGGTCATCGTCTGCATTCACTTAGTATTATTATACTATTTATGGATTTCTAATATATTGTTAGCTCAACCTTAGGCTTCTCACGTATTTTCCAAGGTCTTGAGTGACATAAAATATATCCGGGATGACGATATTAGATACCCGGTGGTCTCACGTCGCCGTTATTTGCTCACTCTACTCAATAGTTGTTAGCACTGCACTGTGTCCTATAGTATTCCCCTGACTCAAAACGCAACTCGACTCCGTTCCGAGATAAAATTCTTCTTATACTCCATTCTTGAGATTATGTTTTCTATATGTACGAGTACTGGTCTGTAAGTACACTCCCGTAGCTTCCTTTTCTTATCTGTCTTTCGATTCAACTTGATAGTTACTCACCTTGAGCTTGTTAGTGCAGGCCCTACACAACACCTTTATTACTTCGTTACTTCCTTTCTCATTTTATCAAGAACCTCGTTCTAAAGTACCATGCTAGGTATTAAATTCCAAATTTACTGGTCTTCCAACATGTGACTAGGTCGGCATGCTTCACTTGGATCTATAATGGGGTACCACTCTCTTTCTATACTTCTACGTGCACATACTTTCTCGTCTATCTAGTTGGTGATACAGTTCCTCGACAAAATTCTTGTCACTCCACGTAGCCTATTTCACGTTCCTTCTAAACGAAACGCATTTCACCAATTATCACCGTCTTAAACTCGACACGTCATTTGTTGTACTCTCGAGTTTCCGGTTCTGTGGGTTAGGACTCATCACGCTTTCGCTGCGCTACTTTGATAATTATGTTGTCACCCGCTAATCGTAAGGACATTTTCCGTGAGTCCAAATTGATGGACCCAAAATTCTCCCTCTCAATTACCCCATAAGTCTTATCCGGATGAAATACCAAGTACCTTCCTTACTTGCCTTCAGGGACTAGGATAACGGTTGGAAGACGACCTCTTCCGTTTACTTTTGGAATTCTTCTAACACGGATCCAAACTTCCTGACTCGATTGAAGTTTGATCTTAACCAACCGAGAAGTAACCTCTAACACGATTCTCTCTATACCTTTAGTTGTCTAAGTAGATTTTCGTTGTCTACTGGAGGAACTCCTCCAAAGCATCGGTATAGTTAATTCAATAATCCTCAATCACAGATATCTCTTCTTAACTGTATATAGCTCGTCAATCCCCAAACAACTCTTGCACGTCCTCAGTTGATGTCGGTCAGTCAATAGTTGACTTATCTCCATTTCCGGGACTTACTTTTCTCATACCTCTTTTGCCGTTGAATTTCCTGGCGAGCACTACTTACTTGAGTTCATCCATTTATACTCCTTTAGCTCCTTCTACATTACAAACTTCCAGTTCCCCCGTGAACTAACTCCATTTCTCGAGTCCAACTGTGTCATCCATCTGATATCAATGGTCCTTTCTAGATCTTCTACTATAGCTTGTAAGCACGTCTACGCGACTCTCATGACCTTAACTTCCCTCCACTTGCAGTTTATCTCGTATGGAATGCTATCACACTATGTCTTCATTGGCATAGAACCTTATCAGAATCATATGCTTCTTATTCCTCTAGTTCTTCTTTTACAATCCATATGTTCTAGCTGTGATGTGTACCCTTTTCTTAGCCAGTAGATAGTAATTCACTCACACAATTTCCTTGGTCTCAAATGACATAAGGGGTTATCCCTGGCCATCTAGTCTTTCTTCTTAAGTTCTTAATTAGAGTTACTAGTTCGAACTCACTTCATGTTACTATTAAGGGTATTAGCACTGGTATCTATTTAACTTCACATTTGTCGCCATTGATCTCTTGAAGGGTCCTCCAGATGTCTATAAAATTATTTCATAGGTCTATGGTTATTCTCCTTATATGCCAACCAGTTACCACTAGTTGACCCGCACGTTTATGTCCCAGTTACTACCAACTAGTCTGTAGTTGACCTTCTATAAGATCACGAACTTATTGTTCTTCAATCTCTTTTGAAGTTTGAAACACTTGGTGAGAATCTATCTTCTCCAGTTTCTTTGTCAATACCCCTTTAGTTCCTTGCACAGTCTGTACTTCTCTTGTTCTCTTATGAGATGTCCTAGCATTCATCTGTCGTCAATGAGTTTATCAAGGTTTCCACAATAACTTGTAAGCGTGTCTTCACAATTATTCTTACTTGGTTCATCATCTGTTTGCGGTTATCTAATATGACTGTAACTGTTGGTAACTCAGATCTTTAGGTGAATGAGAAGTTATTGTGGACTCCTTAGTCCACCAGAATCCCTTACTAACATTCCTCCCTTTATCTGGTGTTGTGTTGTAATGCCACTTTTATAGAATTCTTCTGTCTAAATTTCAGACCTCTATTGTATTTGATACTTACGTCATGATTTCTTACAAATTCTTGCATCTCTAAGTAAGTCAAATCGTCTCTATGATGATGAAATTTATTTCATGTCTTTAAACTCATTTGTCAATGGTTGTCTTTGTACTCTTTTAATTCTTCGCCTCGGGTCAGCACCTTATCTTCTTTGTACTCTCATGCCCATGCTTGCATGTGGCGGCGTTTGCCTTGATTATAACATCTTTTATTCTGCAAATCTTGGTTGTACTCCGTTCTGTATGATTCCTCTTCCCTTATCGTTATCTCTAATCCGATCTCTCGTCGTCTCTTACCTGATTCTTCTAATTCATCTCTCAGCCTCATACGACCAAGTCCCTTGTATGACTTCATGTTCCTTCTGCCTGTGTTGACTCGGGGATTCCTTTCCCCTCGGACGGTACTTGTGGTGAAAATTGTCTCCACATCTGTACTTCTTTGCCCACTCGTTCTTCGGATGATTTATATGGTCACAAGGACGCCCACCATAGTATAACACTTAATCCTCGGTCTGAATCCATTATCTTGTGTTGAAAGCTCTTCAAGTCCGTTACCGATTTATCATGAGGCGATAAGCGATTCATGATATCATAACTAAAGGATATAGGGTATCATTTAGGATACTAACATGCTAAACCTACACATTTATATAATCATACATTAAAACATATCAATATAACTCTATATACTAACATCTATCATTCCAAGTTGCAGAGATCCACGGAGAACGATGGTGGTCCGACGTACTACTAACCCAACAACCCGACTATGCACGTGTGTAAAAACAGAAATCCGTTTTGAAAATCTTAGACCCCTTTCGGGTTCTAGTGATTTTATACATTCGGTCTTTTAGAAGATTTCAAGTGCCATTGTTGCCAACCCAGAGCTCTGATACCATGTTGTAACACCCCAAATTCTCAGAACTCGGGGAGCTACTGGTTAGGACCTCACAATGGGTCCCGACCTTGGTTTAACAACAACATTACTTGGATCTTACAACAAGGCACAAATGTATTTAAAACAATTTCTAAAACATAATATTTTTAATGGTATAAACGTACACATGTGACAGCCTTACAAACATATATAAAGATACATAACATGCATGACGTATGGAAGACTCCCCCGTCCCCATCTAATGAGTACGTGGACCCGGCTGACCATCCGTTCCGGATCTCTCTGCAACTGTCTATCTCTACAGATCTACAACACGGATAAACCATTAGCTAACTATCCAAATATAAGCAAAAATGATAACAGCACAAACACAAGCAGAAACAAAATAAACAAACATCATGCTGGCACTCAACCGTTTATTATCTATTATTTAAGTGATTCACATTATTCAATTTAAGTTGTGGCACGAGAATTATTATTAGTTCTCGCCTCCGTTCCTTATCCAACTGGTGTAGGTCTAGCTGACTTCCACTAGTAGCATCACTACAAACCACGTATGGACTAGTCCCGAAAGAAACCCCCAGCGCCCGCAAGCTACTGAGCAGAATGCCACCGCCCGTTACTCTTAGGCTAAAATATAGGTCGGTAATTATATATCACAACCTATCTCCATAAACATTTCAATCACACACCACCATCATCATTTATACTCATATTTAGAAGTCAGCTAAGTAAGCCCATAGGACTTACCTGATATAAAGCTCGACTCTCTGTAAACCAACTCGCTCTGTAAACTGTAGCAACTCGGTTGCCTGTCAAAGGAGATAAGTGCATTAGCACACTCCTACGTAGTTAGAAGTCTAAGACTTCTAAAATAGAATAATGTATTAAGACATAACTAGTTGGAGTATTAATTTAGGGTAAAATGACCATTTTACCCTTGGTCCCGAAATTCCCGAAAATTCTAAAATTTATGTCTAAACTCCTATTTGAGATTCTAAAATCATATTCTAACTCCCAAAGCTTCGTTTGGTTCCAAGCTAACATTTTTCCTATGTTTCTATTTTCCGGGAAATCGTAAAGGTCTAACTTCGATTCCAAAATATAAAATTCGTAACCGCTTATAAAAATTCCGACTTAAATCCCTAGATTATCTATGATGTCCTATCTAACCTTAGGAGAAAGAATTTCTCCAAACTGTTCATTCAACAGCTTTATAAAAATTTCTAAAGTTGACTACTCCCTTTGCAAATTCTATACTTAGCCAAAATCTGAGTACACTTTGAAAAAATTCATAACTCCTAAACCACTCACTGGATTTATCCCAAATTTTGATATGTTCTACTATAAAATCTTACCTATAATATATCCAAAATTCAGCCGGAAAGGATATCAAGAGCTTATTAAAAATCATCTCACAAAACAGCATCACTTGCTGTTTTCCCCCAACACTCAGCACATATATAAAAACGTCAACTTTGAAACACAATAACTCTCGAATCGTAACTCCGATTCTTCCCAAATTTTAATATGATCTACAACAAGATGTCAACTATATCATATCAAAAATTCAAGCCTAACAGAGATCAAAAGCCTATTGAAAACTATCTCACAAAACAGCATCCCATGCTGTTTTTCTCAACTCAGCACATTTATAAAACTGACTTTGAAACCTCATATCTCTCAAACCATAACATGGATTCCTCTGAAATTTTAGTATGATCTACTATACTATATCAACTATAACTTGTCCGAAATTCAAGTCTAACAGAAGTCAATAACCCCTCCAAATTTATTCCACAAAACTGCATCTCAAGCAAATTTCCTCAAACTCAGCACCCTAAAGAAAAAACTGCATGAAGAGCCAACTTTGGACAACCATAACTCCTAAACCATAATTCGGAATACTCTAAAATTTCAGTATGTTATACTATATAATACCAACTGTAACATATCCGAAAATCAGCAACAAAGAAGAAGTCTAACTTACCCAAATCTGGACCTGAAGTTGGCTACTCGTCAACTCAGAAAATTCAGCAATGTGACAGCACTTCCAGTCATCTTCCATGGCTGTTTTGGAGGGTCTAAAGACATCAATTGGTCCTCTAATCAGCATATACACAAGGAGGGTAACACATAGAAGAGGGTTGCGATTCTTACTCAACTAGCCGGACAAGGCATGCTTGCGTGAATGAAGGCAAAGAAGGGTCATGACTTGCTGCTGCTAGGGTTCCTTGGTTGGAGATCTGGCATCAGAAGGTAAGGGTGTCGGCTGTTGCAAGCGGCTGTCCATGATCTGCTGCCCCAGGGAAGTGCGTACGAGGGAGAAGGTGTAGACGCCCTTGCTAGCGCCGGTGTGCAAGGTCTATGTGTCAGCGGACCAAGAAGCGTCTCTTCTCAGCCGTTGTTGCTTGGAGACGAGAACAAAGATGATGGACATGCTTACGCAGGATGAAGGCGTGACAGAAGGAAGGGATGATCGTGGCCTTCTCTGCAGCATGTATCTGGACGCGAAGACGGAGGGATGGGAAGAGTTGCAGCGTTAATTCAGGGGCGGTTAAGGCAAGAAAATCTCTCTACCCATTCAGCATACACACGCACATCGTCAAGGCTTATCCTCGCTGTTGGGCTGGCAAGGAACGGGCTCCACGAGCTGAAGAGGTAAAGCAGCAGATGGGCTGAAGCTAGGTTGCGGACAAACTGTTGAAGCTGGCGCTGCTGGGCTGCTTCACGGACTGGGCTGATCGAAGCTGAGCATTGGCATACGGGCTGGAGTTGCTGTAAGGCTGGGCTGCTGCACTTGCAAGCTGCTGGGCAAGCTGCGCTGGACTAGGCTGGCACAAGGGAGCAGTAGCCCGGTGCTAGCTGCAGTCCGGAAACAAGATCCCGACAAATGAATGCACGGAATAGACGGATACGGATTATGTTATAGTTTAGGATTGGTTATAAGAATCCTATCATTTTATGTGAAGGTAAGCTACATAAAATGATAACTAGTTCCCAAAATTTATCATTTTATGTAAAGGGAATCTACATAAAAGGATAAATTTTCATAATAATATGTCTAACTAAGTAGACGGATATGGATCAACTGATCGAGATCGGGTTTGTTACAGAAATAAACGGAATAAAAATTCCGGATATTACATATGGTCTGGGTATAGAGAACCTCCTAGTCTCCTGGCAGAGCTGGGCGGTGATGTCACGGCCCGTTATACATACACTTGGGCCTTAACACATAATAACCACGGTCGTCCTAACAAGTTGTTATATTTTTATTATAACACACATTGCACACACACAACCATTATCACCCAACTAATATCCAGAAACCAGCTAAGTAAGTCGCAAGGACTTACCTGAATCAAATCACACTTTATCAAATCTCAACTCGGTCCGTACTCGTGATAACTCAAACGCCTGTCAAACAAGGCATGTGGATCAAAGTCACATCCCATACTCTTAGAAGTTATAAACTTCTAAGAGGTACAATCTCATGAGGAGAATTTATGAAAATACAATTTTCTTAAGGTAAAAGATTATTTTACCCCTGATTCCGGGAATTCTCAAAAGTCTAATATTTTCTTTTAGAACTTGTTTCCATAATCTGGTTTCTCAAGGATAGTTTACTAGAGGTTATAAGGTTAACAAAGTTCTAGAATTTCAAAAGGGTTGCTAGGGTCAAAAACATAATCTTACTCATCAACGAGAACAACATCATACCACTCCCATAACACTCCCGAGTTTAGATAACTTCCTCACAATTATTCTAGGTAGAAACCGAGAACCTATACGAGCTTAGCTTATGCCAGCATAAAGAGTCCTTAGGATATTCTAACAAGTAGAACTCGTCATCATAACGATAGTATTTGAACACCCATAGAACCCACCGCAACTTTCATATCTAGTGCACACTATTCCGGCCGTACTAACTAACTATAAACTCTAGCCCTTCTCGGTTACTATTATACCACACGTTCCTACTCGCGTACTTACCTTCTCAGGGGCTCCTACTTTCACCGCTCTTTACTTATATATATACGTATACTTATATATACCTACCCACGTACTAACAAGGTTCTAGTTAAGGACACCTCTATATATATATATATATATATATGGAAAAAAAAACCTGATTCAAGACTTGATGTACTCACTTTGATGTATTTTCTAATATAAATTATAACTAGCTTAAGGCTTGCTATAACTCGTAACACAGCTTATAAAGAATACAAGATAAGATCTCAAGTAAGAGTATATATATATATATATATATATATATATATAATACTACACTTCTACATATATTTATACACCTATATATATATATACATTACACTGAGGAAGCAACTCACCCGTCCAGCACTACGTCACGCACCTGGAGAGAAAGCGGCGGCCTGGTTCGGTCGGGACTACTTCGAATGGAACTCACACGTCCTACATAGCACCAGCCAACCAAAGGATCCATAAATATACCCCGATCTGAGTGAAAGACTTGACGAAGAGGTATTGTGTACACTTACCTACTGCTATGACGAGTCGAAGATGGTAGCAGGCTGGCGGTACTCCGGATGACGAGAAGAGACCCCGATCGATGCGGTGCTGCCTGAGTCGCGAAGAGGGATACGCCACAGAGGTTGTTGGATGGGTTTGCTGGTCCGGGAGTCGATCGACAAGAAGGCGGCGAGAAGGTGAGGGTACGTTCTTGCCTTCAGTTTCATTACCGCTCGTAGGCACCCCGATGGCGTTGGCGGCCTCCTCTCACTGGTAGACGCAGTCGCAGCAGTCCGACGCAGAAGGGTCGTGTGAGAGGATCGTAGGCGGACGTATTCGGCTCTATGTGCGGTGGTCTGTAACTGCCGGGGTTGCTGAGTTGCGGTTACGATCGATCTCACAGAGGGGGCAGGATATAGGAACGTATGTGTTGCCGCTTAGATTAGGTTAAAGCTGATTAGATTAGGTTTTAGGCTAATGTTGATTAGATTAGGTTTTGGGTTAATTAGAGGGCTTTGAAGTTACAGTTGGCTGAAGAGAATCATCCCAGCAGGCTCTCTTTTCCTTCTCTTTGGGCCGGTCCGGTAGAAACAAGAGAAGTGTTGGGTTGGCTGTAAGAAGAGTGAATGGGCTAGCCTATATTTTATGTAAAACAAGTTTCATTTTATCATTTTATGTAATTCAAGTTACATAAAATTATAGCCTCCTTGCTTGTGTGTAAAAAAAATAAAAAAATAAAAAGTCTAGTGGAACAAGATGAAAGGATTAAAAATCCGGTTAGATTCGGGACTAAACGGAATAAAAATTTTCCGGGTATTACATCAGTGCCCCCTTAAAATAAGTTTCGTCCCGAAACTTAGAATAAAGTATCTAATTCAACAACTTTCTTGGTATAACTTGGTTTTATTAAGTCCCATTTTCTAACATACACTACTCAATCATCATAATTAAACACACATCAAAGAAAACACAAACACACAATCCAAGGTAAATCATGAAAAATCAAACAACACAGCATCCGAGTACTAAATCGTCGGTACAGAAGTAACAGCTAACCCTGCAAAGAACTCGGGGTAATTATGTCTAACACTCTCCTCTGTCTCCCAAGTAACCTCATCAGCTCCTCATCTAGACCACTGGATCCTCAACATCGGTATCTCCTTGGACCGCACACGTTTGGTACTGCGCTCCAAAACAACTACTAGGTACTCCACAAATGTATGGTCGGGCTCAACTATCAGATCCTCATGGCTGATGACGTGTCTCGGGTCCTGGATGTACTCTCTCAACTGAGATACATGGAAGACCGGACGGACGCCCTCTAGTCTCGGTGGTAGTGCTAATCGGTTGGCGACCTCTCCAACCCTCTCCAAAATCTCAAAAGGTCCGACACATCGGGGACTCAACTTCCCCTTAATGCCGAAACGCCGGACTCCTCTCTTCGGTGACACTCTCAACCACATCTGGGCACCAACTATAAACTCCAGGGTCGACGCCTTTTATCGGCGTAGGATTTCTAACGACTCTGAGCTGTCAACATCCGCTCTCGGACGAGGGAAATCTGGGCGATGTCATCCTGTATTTGGTCTGGAGTTGCTTCATCAGCTCTGCAAAGCTCATCCCAACACAATGGCGTGCAAAATCTCCTCCCGTACAAGCCTCATAAGGGTCATGCCAATAGACACGTGCTAGTTGTTATTATACGAAAACTCTACCAGTGGAAGATGATCTGGCCATACCTGTCCTCAATCTAGTACACAAGCCCGCAGCATGTCTTCTAAAGTCTGGATGGTCCTCTCAGACTGACTGTCAGTCTATGGGTGGTAAGCAGTAGTAAAGTGGAGAATCGTCTCCAACGCAGTATGTACCTGCTGCCAAAATCTCGAGGTAAAACGTCCATCTCTGTCGGAAATGATAGTCCTCGGTACTCCATGGAGTCTCACAATGTGTCTGGTGAACTCCTCCGCTAGACGACTTACCGGTCACGTTTCCCTAATTGGAATGAAACGTGCGTTCTTCTTTAGACGGTCTACCACTACCCAAATAACGTCAAAACCTCTGCTGAGTCTCAATCCTGTGACAAAATCCATCGATATATCCTCCCACTTCCACTGTGGTACTGGAAGTGGGTGGAGCTCTCCTCCAGACCTACGATGCTCAATCTTAACCTACGGGTAGGTCGCACACTGAGCTACATACCGAGCCACGTCGGGCTTCAAACCACCTCACCAGAAGGACCGTCTCACATCCTTGTACATCTTACTCGCTCCAAGATGTACTGAGTATGGGGCAACATGAGCCTCACCTAGTATCTTGTCTCCACTCACTATCTGATGGTACACACACGCGGTCCTGACGTCTCATCACTCCATCAGCACCAATAGTGAACTGTGGTGCCTCATCTCGAGACATCCTGTCTCGGATTCGGGTCAAAGTTGGGCAAGTCTACTGCTTCTGTCGGATCTCATCCAACAATTCAGGAAGAAACTCCTAAGTAGCCAACTGATGGACTGTATTGTCAACCGGCTATCACCTTCTCCCGAGGTGTCTTCCGACTCAAGCGTCAGCAACTACATTCGCCTTTCTGGGGTGGTAGAGAATCTCAAGGTCAAAATCCATGATCAACTCTAGCCACCGCCTCTGGCGTTTATTCAACTCCCGTTGAGTGAATATGTATTTCAGACTCTTATGGTCTGTGAAGATCTGACGTGTCGTCCCATAGAGATACTGACGCCAGATCTTAAGAGCACGGACTACGGCAGCTAACTCTAGATCGTGTGTGGGCTAGTTCTCATACGTCTTCAGCGGTCGAGACGCATATGCTATGACCTTACCCCTCTGCATCAAAACACACCCTAAGCCTAGCTTGGATGGGTCACTGTATACCACAAAGTCATTTGTACCCTTTGTATACAAAATATCATATGCATATGGTTTTCTCAAAAATCAAATTCCTTCGCATCGCGTTTAGTATGTTTTCCTCATACCCATGTCGTTTTACCTTCTTTAAATCTTTACCACCAGTAGGATAGTTAAATCCCTTTGGATTTTCCTCGTATACACCTTACGGACCACGTTGGTTGGTCTTATTACTTTTATCCACTCTTATGTCATTAGTCGAGCTTGAATTTTCACTGGAGTACCACCATTTCTCATTAAACTCTTATATAGACACTTTTTTGGTAATTATCTTATTGGGGTAATACCGGATCCATATAACAACCTTTAGTCATTCAACTTTACTCCTTCTCATGTCTGTTCTAGCCAACATGTAGATTCCATCTACAATCCTCACAACTCGAACACACATTTCACCAAGTCTTTAAATCATACTCTCTATGTTTGTGCTGCCTCTGAAATTCCAATTATTCTGTGTCACATCTTTAATCATAAGGGTTTCTCCTGTCAGTTTAGACAATTTGACCCCACCTTTTCTCGGAGGAGCACCATCAGTCCTACTTGTGTAGAATGCTAAGACATAGGACATGCTCACAATCATCTATTTCTTTTTACTCTTCTAGTTCTTCTTACAGAGATTCCTTCATATTAACTTTGATATGTATCTTTCCATAGTCAGTAATAAGTAACTACTCACAAAAATTCCTTTTACACCATTACTATCATCAATGGTCATTACCGACCGTCAAGAGCTTCTTTTAATTTCTTTATGAGAGTTATTATATTGGACTCATTCAATGTTACCATCAAGGCTACTAGTACTTGTATTGATTTAACTTCACCTTTTCGTCATTGATCTCTGGAAGAAATTCACCAGATATCGTTAAATTTCCTTTATAACCTTGTAGTTATTCTTCTTATCTGTCAACCAACCATCACTAGTTAGCCAGCACGTGTAAATTCTTTGTTGTTACCAATTAGTCTGTAGTTGACCTTCTATAAGATCGTAGACTTACTTTTCTTCTATCTCTTTTGAGATTTGATATACGAGGTGAAAATAATTATCTTCCTTTTATACTCCTTTAGCTCCTTCTACGAATCACTCTTATAAGAGCACTATACTCTTACGAGTCTAGTTGTATTTTCGTATTCCGTCGACGGCTTATCAATTCTTCTACGGTAACTTGCAGGCACTTCTCTATGATTCTTTTTACCTGAGTTAGTGTCCACTTGCGGTTCTCTGTTATGACCCGCTCGTGTTATTAACTTAAATCCCTTCGTGAGTGGGAAGTTATTTGAGACCCTCTTTTTCACCAAGACCATTCTCCTACAGCTTTCTTCTTTGGGGTGCTGCTTGTACTTCCGCTTTTATAGAAATCCGGTCTTTGTTGTATCCCGATCCTTGTTGTAATGCTTGTGTATTCTAGAAGGTCACACCACTTCCATGTTGGTGTAATCTGCCTTCCACTTTCTAGCAACCTGTAAGCTTCCTTTTTTTTCCGGCTCTTTTATTCTTCGTGTTTGGGTGGACAATGTATCT
This sequence comes from Fagopyrum homotropicum, assembly GCA_033239125.1. NCBI lineage: Eukaryota > Viridiplantae > Streptophyta > Magnoliopsida > Caryophyllales > Polygonaceae > Fagopyrum > Fagopyrum homotropicum. Next base: position 12,734,574 of record BSWB01000001.1, read on the forward strand.
CATCTTAACTCCTACGCTTATGATTGTCTCGGTTTCCCATATTGATTGTGGAGGCAAATAATTTGTCAAGAGTGATCATATTTCGTTCTGCTTTTAGCCTCAAACTTTCACCTTCTGGTCCGTCAGTACGCTTAGATTCAATGTCTCTTGTCTTGATCGCTACTATATTTCACCTTAACCTTCATGGCTATGTGTGTTTCTGAAGGCATCCCCTTTGTTTGCAACGTTGCTTTACATCATCTTTGAAAGAAACTATGGGTTGTCTCTCCCAATTTGTATACTTGCCGGTCATCCAACGCGTTGCTAGAACTACTCTCATGTATATTCCTCATATGATCCTATTGAGTTGACTCGGGATTCCTTTCTTGTCGTCGTGGTTGGTGTTGTCTTTTAGTCTTCACTTTTCTGTCTCGACGTTCCTCCACAAGCTCGAAGGAGTTGTCCGCCGTTCGTCTACCCTACTGCACATTAGGTGTGCATACTAATCCTCACGTTGACACCCTTCAAAATCTACTTAGATGTGTCAAAGGGGTGAGAAACTCATTATGTTATCTCCGTTAAGGACATAACATAACTACAAGTTCTACTAATCTTCAGCATATATTTATCTATACTACATATCTTTATAATCAACCTAATAAGTCCAACTAAAGTAAAACCTAAAGTTCATACTAAGCATACTGAGATCCGCGGTAGTAGTGGTGGTCAGCCGTACTTTTCTATCCCCAACCAGTCTATGCATGCATTTGAAAATCAAAAGTTCTTTTTAAAACTCAGATCCCTTTTCGGGTTCTGCTTAAGTACTTATTCGGTCTTTCAGAAGATTTCAAGTGTCATTGTTGCCAACCTAGAGCTCTGATACCATGTTGTAACACCCCGAATTCTCAGAATTCGGAGCATTACTGGTTAGGACCTCACAATGGGTCCCGACCTCAGTTTAACAACAATATTACTAGGATCTTGCAACAAGACACAATAAGAAAAACCGAAATTCATAAAATAGTATTTTATAGGGATGAATGCAATAACATCTAACAGCCTATATTACCTAAACAACGAAACATACTAACTGTTTTAACAAGATGAAGGAACAACAAAGGAAACATCCCAACCCCATTCTAAGAAGTACGGAGACCCGGCTGACCACTACTTCCGGATCACTCAGCTGCTGTTCCAACCTGCGGTAAATCTAAAAACAGAGCAAAACAACCATTAGCTAGTTTTCTAAACATTAGGAGAGTAATAATAGCACACACACACGTAGCAAGAATAAACACCCATCACGCTTTCAAACAAGTCCATTTATTATCTTCATTTAAGTCATTCACTCTAATGATACTTATTTTGTGACACGAGGGATTCCCAAACCTCGCCTCCGCCCCCGTGTACCCATCAGGAGTGGATCCGATGCATCTCACCGTGTACCTGTATGGTCTGGGTATAGAGAACCTCCCAGTCTCCTGGCAGAGCTGGGCAGTGATGTCACGGCCCGTTATACATACACTTGGGCCTTAACACATAATAACCACGGTCGTCCTAACAAGTTGTTATATTTTTATTATAACACACGTTGCACACACACAACCATTATCACCCAACTAATATCCAGAAACCACCTAAGTAAGTCGCAAGGACGTACCTGAATCAAATCACACTTTATCAAATCTCAACTCGGTCCGTACTCGTGATAACTCAAACGCCTGTCAAACAAGGCATGTGGATCAAAGTCACATCCCATACTCTTAGAAGTTATAAACTTCTAAGAGGTACAATCTCATGAGGAGAATTTATGAAAATACAATTTTCTTAAGGTAAAAGATTATTTTACCCTGATTCCGGGAATTCTCAAAAGTCTAATATTTTCTTTTAGAACTTGTTTCCATAATCTGGTTTCTCAAGGATAGTTTACTAGAGGTTATAAGGTTAACAAAGTTCTAGAATTTCAAAAGGGTTGCTAGGGTCAAAAACATAATCTTACTCGTCAACGAGAACAACATCATTCCACTCCCATAACACTCCCGAGTTTAGATAACTTCCTCACAATTATTCTAGGTAGAAACCGAGAACCTATACGAGCTTAGCTTATGCCAGCATAAAGAGTCCTTAGGATATTCTAACAAGTAGAACTCGTCATCATAACGATAGTATTTGAACACCCATAGAACCCACCGCAACTTTCATATCTAGTGCACACTATTCCGGCCGTACTAACTAACTATAAACTCTAGCCCTTCTCGGTTACTATTATACCACACGTTCCTACTCGCGTACTTACCTTCTCAGGGGCTCCTACTTTCACCGCTCTTTACTTATATATATACGTATACTTATATATACCTACCCACGTACTAACAAGGTTCTAGTTAAGGACACCTCTATATATATATATATATATATATATATATATATATATATATATATATATATATATATATATGGAAAAAAAAACCTGATTCAAGACTTGATGTACTCACTTTGATGTATTTTCTAATATAAATTATAACTAGCTTAAGGCTTGCTATAACTCGTAACACAGCTTATAAAGAATACAAGATAAGATCTCAAGTAAGAGTATATATATATATATATATATATATATATATATATATATATATATATATATATATATAAATATATATATATATATTTATATATATATATATATATAAAATACTACACTTCTACATATATTTATACACCTATATATATATACATTACACTGAGGAAGCAACTCACCCGTCCAGCACTACGTCACGCACCTGGAGAGAAAGCGGCGGCCTGGTTCGGTCGGGACTACTTCGAATGGAACCCACACGTCCTACATAGCACCAGCCAACCAAATGATCCATAAATATACCCCGATCTGAGTGAAAGACTTGACGAAGAGGTATTGTGTACACTTACCTACTGCTATGACGAGTCGAAGATGGTAGCAGGCTGGCGGTACTCCGGATGACGAGAAGAGACCCCGATCGATGCGGTGCTGCCTGAGTGGCGAAGAGGGATACGCCACAGAGGTTGTTGGATGGGTTTGCTGGTCCGGGAGTCGATCGACAAGAAGGCGGCGAGAAGGTGAGGGTACGTTCTTGCCTTCAGTTTCATTACCGCTCGTAGGCACCCCGATGGCGTTGGCGGCCTCCTCTCACTGGTAGACGCAGTCGCAGTAGTCCGACGCAGAAGGGTCGTGTGAGAGGATCGTAGGCGGACGTCTTCGGCTCAATGTGCGGTGGTCTGTAACTGCCGGGGTTGCTGAGTTGCGGTTACGATCGATCTCACAGAGGGGGCAGGATATAGGAACGTATGTGTTGCCGCTTATATTAGGTTAAAGCTGATTAGATTAGGTTTTAGGCTAATGCTGATTAGATTAGGTTTTAGGTTAATTAGAGGGCTTTGAAGTTACAGTTGGCTGAAGAGAATCATCCCAGCAGGCTCTCTTTTCCTTCTCTTTGGGCCGGTCCGGTAGAAACAAGAGAAGTGTTGGGTTGGCTGTAAGAAGAGTGAATGGGCTAGCCTATATTTTATGTAAAACAAGTTTCATTTTATCATTTTATGTAATTCAAGTTACATAAAATTATAGCCTCCTTGCTTGTGTGTAAAAAAAAATAAAAAAATAAAAAGTCTAGTGGAACAAGATGAAAGGATTAAAAATCCGGTTAGATTCGGGACTAAACGGAATAAAAATTTTCCGGGTATTACAAAAGTTGACGTAGTGCGATTTAGATTTTTCTCAAAATCTGTTTTCTACTAAATCACTAATTTAAGCCTTAAATTATTTTTACTAAATCTAATTTTAAAAAGATTTTAGTCCAATTATTTTTAACGTGATCTTGTACTTCAAGTCGAAATTTCAAAATTTTATAGTTAGAAGATGTATAGATTTTTCCAACTAGATCGTATTTTTTTAACGTGATCTTATTTTATTGTTAGAAGATAAGTAGTTGTAGATTTTATTTAGATCTTATTGGATCCTAAGATATATCTTTATATAATTTTAGCAATATCTTATCTTATCCAAGGATAGATCTTATAGTTAGAAGATAATTATTTCCAACCCAATATAAGGAGGATTTCAGCACCTATGTTTACCCACCTCCATACACAAATTTCATTATTTTTGTTCATACAAAACGTTTTTTCTGACGCTGGGAGAGAGAGAGCTTGAATTTTTTTTAGTAGTTCCACTTTCTTTTACAAGTTGATATCTTCTCATCTGCATTCCGTCATCAAATCAATCCTTATACTAAGAATTGATAAGTGTCATCATTGTTGGTGTTGAAAGATTGGAACTCATCATTGGTTTATCCCGTATCAACTTGAAAATCTCACAAACCCAAAACCCTTAGTTATACCATTATCGTCGCGTATTACTTTAACTGGTACTATCTTTCCACGAAGACTATAGTGCTTAAATAAGATTTTGTCATAATAATAGGGGGAGTTAGGTTCTTCATATACACATTTGAAGCTTTATATCTCTTCAAAGATTTTTATCAACTCCCTTTTGCTTTTTAATATCTCTTTTCTTTGACTCAAGGTTTGAAGAGATATAAAGCTTCGAATATGTATGTGTAGCACCTTCACCCTTATGTTGATGACAAAATCTTAGGTGAGCACTTCAACCTATATGGAAAGATAAAATCAATGAAGGTGATACGTGACGATAATGGCTTAAGTAAGAATTTTGGTTCTATGAGATTCTCAAGTCCTTTTGAGGCAAGAGTAGCCTTACTTTCACTACAAGGTGAGTGAGTCAATCATGATTAACATCAATGTTAAAGAATGATACAAGAAGCACAGAAACACAATAAAATTAAACATTAATCATGTCAAAAATCATAATGGAACTACATTTTACAAATATACATAAATATTAATAGATTAGCTAATATAAAAAGTGTGGGAACGAAATTAAAAAAAATGATGTCAATAATTGATTAGTAGATATAAAAAGTGCATGAACGAAAGAAATAATGATGCACGGGACATGAACCAAAATTGAAGATGGAACAAAATGAAATGAATGAGATACGAACCAAAAAAATTGTTACCTATCTCAAAATTAAAGATGAATAAGATTTGATCTTGTATAAACAATAAGGCAACATTTTTTTGATTTTATGGTTAAGAATATATATAAATGTTGAAAATCAGTAGTATAAATGGAGCTTACTTGAGAAGAATCATCGTTTCTTTTTAATTCTCGGAATTGGAATTGAAAGTAAATGACGTGGCATAAATCTAAGTTGTGTAGATATTATCCATTTTAAGATTTACTATCAAACAAATTGGCACACACATACATAACTAAAGTAAGCGACACCAAAGCTCACGTGCGTTCTCGATTTTTCTCAAAATTTAATTTTTACTAAATCACTAACTAAGACTTCAAATCCTTTTTACGAAAGCTATTTTTAAAAAGATTTTAGTCCAATTAATATTTAAAGTGATCTTCTAGGTTTTAGTTAAAAAAATTAGTTTTTACTAAATCACTAACTAAGCCTTACAATCCTTGTTAATAATGATTTTTTATCTTTATGACTATATGTCTTAATTCATATTTTATTGTATGAAAGATGCGAGAGCTGCATATATAATTGGTTTTACCCTATTTGTTGTTCCAATTGTTAATCGCAAGATGCGAGAGCTACATGATTTGATATCTTTAATATTCTATAAGATTCGGGAGTTGTGCAAAATCTTTTCTTCATAACAAGAAGTATATGATATTTTGATTGGATTATTCTCAATTGATATTTGATATTTTTTTGTGGTAATTTAGATTCTTGAATATTTTATTATCTTTGGAATCATAACTTGATATATTCAATATCCTTGATATGGATCAAGTAGTGAAATTCCTTTATTTCTCTCTTATTGCTACGATTTATATTTGTTACCTTCCTCTAACTAATCGGTCGATTTACCATAGTTGGTTGGCCGGTCTGTTTGTGTTTTCTTCCTCTGTGGTTTTTATTAATTGCTTGTAATGTTCCATCTTCTGACCTAATCGGTTGATTCATCTCTTTTGGTTCAATTTGTATTCTGTATGTTTATATTTGTTTTTACATTTATATCGAGGAAATTACCAAAATTTACCCGTTTATTAGGGTCATTTGCAATTAATCATCCATTAGTTAACTAATTGCCTAGAACCACCCTTAACAAGTGCTCCGTCATCAAACCACCACCCTCATCCCATTTCCTTACTATACTAAATGTGGGAGTTCCCCAAATGAATAAGGAAATTCCCACATTGCCCTTACCGTTTGTTATTTTTCTTTTCTGCCCTTATTTATTTTCGTAAATTCCTTTGTTGCCCTTATTTTGATGACTCATCTTTCCTCACTTCACGTGTCTTCTTCTCAAAGTCCCGTTGTGGCTTCTTCTCGAAGCCCCATTGTATCTTCTTCACAAAGCCATGTTGTGGCTTCTTCTCGAAGCCCTATTGTATCTTCTTCTCAAAGCCCCGTTGTGGCGTCTTCTCGAAGCCCCATTGTGATTTCTTGTGAAAGCACCGTTTTTTATATTCTGTCGGTTCCTATTTTTCATCTCCATCTCTATCAAACAATTTCTCTTCTTTTCTCTCCCCCAAATTTTCTGTAATACCCCGAAAATTTTATTCCGCATAATACCGGGTTAAACCGATTTCCGATCCCCTAACCTTTCTTCATTTTAAATAATGTAAAACTACATTAAACACTATCATTTTATGTGATCATAATTCACATAAAGTGATAAATATTGTACTTAACGTATATAGAATGATAGATTTGTAAACTGAATAATAATTTCCGTATGTTGAAAACCGAAGAATAATTTCGTACAATTTAACGACGCTTAATTTCAGCCATCTTTTAAATTGAGGAGCAGGCCCAACAGCTGGCCCAATTACCAGCCGGCCCACTATAACCTAAACCCTAATCAACTCTCTTAATCACATTTAACCCTAATCTAATAGCCTAACCTAATCAAAACCGTAAAGAAGATCGCATCTTGCCTGCTCTCTCGCTGCACTCGACGCCAACCTGCTGCACGCCTCCAGTGGGAACCAAACACGGGTCGATCGACCGCTCATCCTGCCAACCACGCCTAGGGTAGAGATGCCGGACACTGCACTCGACGCCAACCTGCTGCACGCCTCCAGTGGGAACCAAATACGGGCCGATCGAACGCTCAGCCGCTGTAGAAGAGGGTCGGCCCTCCAGTAGACTCCGAATGGCGATTAAACGGGCTTATCACCTTCGACCGATCTTCCTTCTTTGGCATAGCCGCTCCATCGTCTTCCTCTTCGAACTCTCAGTAACACCTTACCTTCTGTAGTGCCGGACATGGCTCGTTCCTTTACGAGACTGCAATCACGTTCGTCCTCCTCCTGCACAGCACCCGCTCTCCAGGCCGACGCAGGACACAGCAACCCTCCTCCTATGAGTCCCCTTGGCCTCGCTACTGAGTTCCTCCTCCAGGCGCTCGACTGCACTGTCGTCTAGACTCCAAACGGCTGCACGTCTCATCGAAGTACTCGGCTCCTATCTGCTACGGATCTTAATTGGGGTAAGCAACCTGCCTAGTTCACGTCTCTCTCCCTATGCGTCTAACCTAACCAACGCTTCCCTAATCTGTTGCAGCCTTCCTGTGACGTACAACCCTTCTGTTGTTCCAACCGAGTCCCTCTTCGAGGAGAGTAACCGCAGGTCCTGCCTCCACGGTTGTAGGTGAGTGTTTACAACTTCCATCCTTGTACCATAGCACTGTGTAGAATGTTTGCAATTGGTTGCTGAGTAGGATAGAGCGTAGATAGGCGAGAAAACAAGAAGAGCTAAGGACGTGGAGGAAGAGAGATTTAATAGTAAATAAGTTAATAAGCAAGCAATTTTGGGCTCTGTAGGTTTCGAACTGAGGACCTCTAAGTAGAAATAAGGGAGATATATGATGACAAGAGGAATCGAAGTTTAGACCTCTTGCACACCTTAAATTTCAGCCTTGGTCTGCTGACTTTAGGATCTAGTTTTGATACCTTAAATCGAGAATCCATCGTTGAATTTTTTATATGTTTTAGATAAAAATATGTAGTTTACGGTATTAAAATTTGGGAGAAAGTTAACGGACGGATTAGATTTTAGGTCGGGATACCACCAGCTGAGGGTGAGAGAGGAGGACGTGCCGAAGACGGCATTCAGGACGAGATACGGCCACTATGAGTTTGTCGTGATGCCATTCGGGCTCACGAATGCACCTGCCGTCTTCATGGAGTTGATGAACGGAATATTCATCGATTTCTTGGACCAGTTTGTGGTGGTGTTTATAGATGACATCTTAGTCTACTCCCGGAGTAGGGAGGAGCATGAGGGACACCTGAGGACGGTTCTTCGAGTCCTTCAGGATAGAGAGCTTTATGCAAAGCTCTCTAAGTGCGAGTTTTGGATGCCCGAGGTGGCATTTCTGGGTCACATAGTTTCCGCCGAGGGTGTCATGGTTGACCCGGCGAAGATAGAGTCCGTTTCTTCATGGCCGCCTCCTCGGACGGTCAAGGAGGTGCGCAGTTTCTTGGGCTTAGCGGGATATTACCGCCGTTTTGTTGAGGGTTTCTCCGTGATTGCACGACCCCTTACTTCCTTGCTAAGGAAGTCTACCAGGTTCGTCTGGTCTGAGCCTTGTCAGCGCAGCTTTGAGGAGCTGAAGAGGAGGTTGACCTCCGCTCCTGTGTTAGCCCAGCCTGAGGGCGTAGAGGACTTTGTTGTATACAGTGACGCCTCCAAGCTAGGCTTGGGGTGTGTTTTGATGCAGAGGGGTAGGGTTATTGCGTACGCTTCACGGCAGCTGAAGCCGTACGAGGAGAATTATCCCACCCATGATCTTGAGCTAGCAGCGGTGATTCATGCCCTGAAGATCTGGCGACACTATTTGTACGGAGTCACGTGTCAGATCTTCACAGACCATAAGAGTCTGAAGTATATATTCACTCAGCGGGAGTTGAATAACCGCCAGAGGAGATGGTTAGAGCTGATTAAGGACTTCGATTTGGAGATTTTATACCACCCGGGGAAGGCGAACGTGGTCGCCGATGCCCTGAGTAGGAGGACACCTCGAGAGGAGGCTATAGCTCGACTCACGATTCAGCCACAGTTGCAGAGGGATTTGGCGGAGTTAGAGCTAGATATTCAGTTTCCAGACATGGTCGGCCGTCTGTCCGAGTTGGAGGTGTTACCTGATCTGTCTGGAAAGATCCGGCAGAAACAGGAGGGTTGTCCCGTGTTGGCGAGGATTCGGGACAGGATGGCCAGAGGTGAGGCACCGCAGTTTATCACAGGGGCAGATGGGTTGTTGAGACGCCATGGACGTATTTGTGTGCCGTCAGACCCAGAGTTGAGAGAGCGGATCTTGCAGGAGGCACATTCTACTCCTTACTCGGTGCATCCAGGAACGAGTAAGATGTACCAGGATATCAGGAGATCTTATTGGTGGCGCGGGCTTAAGCCCGATGTAGCTAGATATGTGGCCAGATGCGCGACCTGCCAACAGGTCAAGATCGAGCACCAGAGACCGGGGGGAGAGCTCCACCCACTGCCTGTGCCGCAGTGGAAGTGGGAGGACATATCCATGGATTTTGTCACCGGTTTGAGACAGAGTAGGAGCTTTGATGCGATTTGGGTGGTAGTGGATCGGCTGACGAAGACCGCACGCTTCATTCCTATTCGAGAGACGTGGCCGGTGAGTCGTCTAGCTGAGGAGTTTACTCGTCAGATTGTGAGATTGCATGGAGTCCCGAGGACTATCATCTCGGATAGGGATGGACGTTTTACTTCGAGGTTCTGGCAGCAGGTACACGCCGCCCTAGGCTCGAGTCTGCATTTCACCACCGCATATCATCCACAGACCGACGGTCAGTCCGAGCGGACTATTCAGACCTTAGAGGACATGTTACGGGCATGTGTGTTGGACTGGGGGCATGTATGGCCAGATCACCTTCCATTGGTGGAGTTCTCGTATAATAACAGTTGGCACGCATCGATTGGGATGTCACCGTATGAGGCCTTGTATGGACGGAGATGTCGTACTCCCTTGTGTTGGGATGAGCCGGGCAGTTCTAGTGTTGTAGCTCCAGCCCAGATACAGGATGACATGGCTAGGGTTGCTTTGATTCGGGAGAGGATGTTGGCTGCGCAGAGCCGTCAGAGATCATATGCAGATAGGAGGCGTAGGCCCCTAGAGTTCAGAGTAGGAGCTCAGGTCTGGTTGAGGGTATCACCGACACGGGGTGTCAGGCGATTTGGCATTAAGGGGAAGTTAAGCCCCCGATATGTCGGCCCCTTTGAGATTTTAGAGAGAGTCGGAGAGGTGGCATATAGGTTAGCGTTACCACCGAGGTTGGAGGGTATTCACCCGGTGTTCCATGTATCTCAGTTGAGAGAGTACATACATGACCCGAGGCATGTCATTAGCCACGAGGACCTGGTGGTCGAGCCAGACCATACTTTCGCGGAGCATCCGATTGCGGTTTTGGAGCGTAGTACGAGACGACTTCGGTCGAAGGAGATACCGATGTTGAGAGTGCAGTGGTCGAGGCGAGGAGCCGATGAGGCCACTTGGGAGACGGAGGATAGTATCCGTAGGAACTATCCTGAGTTTTACGCAGGATTAGCCGCATCTACAGGACCGTCGGGTTAGTCCCGAGATCTTTTTTTGGTTATTCTTATGTGATTTGTGACGTGATGTGTTTCATATGTGTATACCTTGCGTGTCTCGTTGTGTCTAGGCTGATAGACTTTGGATTTGCGGGTAGTGGTTGCCACGTTATAGGGTTCCGAGCGGTAAGCGAGGCGAGGTCGTTTGAGAGTAGCACGTTTAGCAAGTTTCGGGACGAAACTTGTTTTTAGGAGGACCTAATGTAACGCCCGGATTCGATTCCTCCCATCTTGAGTACTTCTACCGATTATTCTAAGCTATAATTATATTCTTTTCCCTCTAAATGTTTTAAAACGTAAATAATTTTAATTATTGATTTATTTATTCCCGAGTATTAATTTTAGAGTTGGTTATTATGGTGAAACAATGGGACAGAAAATTTTCGTTTCGAAGATTCTGTTCCGATTGCGGGATTGAGTTAACCGTTTTAAACCTCCCTCTTTATTTCTTTTCTTTTTTTTTCTTTTCCCTTGTGGCTTTACCTTCTCCTGCGCGTGCTGTCTTCCTGGGGAGAGTGAAGAGTCGCTTCCTCGTTATCCCATCCCTGCAATTACAGCCTAGGCCGGCCTTTCCCCTACCTAGCCTGCGCCGACTCCTCGAAAACCCACCTCCTTGTGATGACTACCCCAGCATCCCACCCCTTCTCTCAATCTCTCCCACACTCATTCTCTCAATCCCTCTCTTACGCTGCTCCTTCTCCTCTCGTTGGGAACCGCCGCACAGCATTGCAGTCCGCCGGGTTGTGCAAGGGCTGCTCGAAGCCGCCAAGGGGCTCGCCGGAAGGAGCCGCAGCCGCGCCACCGTCCTCCGCTGAGCCACCGCATCTCCGGCGCTGTAAGGGCCGCTGAATTCTCCCTCTTCTCTTCCTCTCCTTTCTTCTGTATAACAGTCCGCCCTATCCCGTGTAGCAATCGCCGGAGTGGGCCACCGAAGCCGGAGTCTGGGCCGCAGCTCGCCGCCGGAGTCGCACCAGGAGCGCCGGCCCTCTCCTCCCTCCACCTAGCCGCCGCCGCCAGCCTTGCCCTCTTCTCCGTTTTGTTTCCTGTCGAATAAACAATACAGAAGAGGGGATTTGTTACTTTGTGATTATTACAGTATTGGCCCTCTCTTTGCACCTAATTACTGTTGTGACCCCTTTTGATGTGGAATTGCAGTTTTACCCTATAACTTTGGAAAATGACATTTTATACCCTGCACTACATTATTAATATTCTTAAACCCTAATTTGGCTAAGCTTTTTGACCCAACTCCTTGACAAATAAATTGGTGTCTTAAATGGTTTAAAAACCCGATTGTTGGATAATTTGAAAGTCGGTTTTCAATCAACGGACCAGTTTTGTATGTCTTGCCCGGAATTAGTATTAACAAGTTTGACCCCGGTTTTGGAAACGGAGTTGTTATTGGAAAATCTTTTGCGCTAAATCCTCCTTTCAAAATTAGCATTTGAGCTAATTTCGCTTAGTTTTGTCCTTAGGTCCGGAAGCGGTCATTAGAAGCAATCGAACTCGTTCTTGACTCCGTGGACCGTGCTTTACTTCGGATCTCGTGTGAGTACTTCTCCTTCGTTAGTTTACTCGTGGTAGTTTAACTGATTAGAAGAACTTAGCATAACGTAGAGCAAATGCCATGTAGTGGCCATGAATCATAGGTTTTAGGGTTTGGATTTTGAACTTATGGAATTACCTTATCTACGATCTTAGGATGACCTTTGGGATTACACATGGACCTAGCACGCTAGAGTAGATATCATATTTTACATGTATATAACTAGAAGCCCAAGAACTTCTAGCTTTTAGTTAGTTATTGATGAAGTGCCTCGCTTGGTCAGGCTTAGAGCGTTTTCCTGCGGGAAGTTGAGAGTGGTTTCGAGTTACCTTGAGAGAGGTAAGTCTCCGGACTTACTTAGCCATATTCGCTGTATTAGATTCGTTGCGTGCTTGGTGGTGTGTGTTTTATCGCTTTTGTCATAACTTATAAACCGGATAATAGGACTACCGACCTTTTATGTTATATTAGCCCAAGTGTATGATAACGGGCTGTGACATCACTGCCTGGCTCCCCGTGAGAGCTAGGGGGATCTCGGCGACTGGCCCGTGCTGGTTAGACGGTTGGAGGCATCCGACCGTTCCATTGCCGGAAGAAGGGACCGAGGCGAGTTTTGGAGGATTCTCGTGTCACAAACGAAGTTGAACTAGAACGGGATACGACTTAATAAATAAAGATAATAACCGGATTGTTTGTCGAGCATGATTATGTGATGTGTTTATATATGTTTGTGTTTGTGCCTTCACCATGTCTTTAATACTTTGAATATAGCTAACGGTTTAGACCGTTTGTTTAGATGCCCCGCAGGTTAGGGACGTCGCCGAGTGAGGTGGAGGAGTGGACAGCCGATGGTCGCCGCACATTGTAGGACGGGGGCGTTTTTGGGGTTGTTGTGTCGTTATGTTACTTTATGATAGGATTATGGTTGTATACTTTTCGGTTATGTTTTGTGGAGTTTATGTTGTTTTGAGGACTCGGCTGAGTTTCCAAGTTGTACTCTTTACCTTTTTCATCTTGCATACATTAAAACGTTTTCAAGTTTTAAGCCTTTATTTGTGCCATGTTGAAAAGGTCCGGTGAGATTGTTGTCAGGCTAAGGGTCGGGACCCATTGTGTGGTCTCGCCCGTGGCATCCCGATATCCCGCGGATTCGGGGTGTTACACTCTTCTCTATGTCGGGGGAACAGGGATTTTTACTTGAGTTTGTTAAACCAAATTATTTTCTGTTACATTGAGCAAAAAATGCATTGTGTTTTGGTTTTAGCTTCCCAAATGTCGTATACGAACTCGCACATTAGGTTTTCTTGACCAATAGGTCTTATCTTGATGGGGGAGATAAATAGTCTATGAATTGGTTGGCTCCTAGCTTTTTTTTTTCTTTTCACTTTCACCCCCCGAGGCTTTCTTTGGTGTGGTCGAGTACCTGAGTTTTCAACCAATGAAACAACTAACAAGCTGTCACTAGCAAGAACCTTGGAAGGGCATGCATAGGTAGTTGAGACCATTATTAGGTTAACTAATGCTATTTGATTGATAAATGAATTTGGAATTCACTATTCCAATGATTCTAATTGCATTCAGTGGCATATTATGCAACCTTTCGTAAGTATACCAAGTGTAATCAATGGCTTTTGCTTTTATACCTTCATTATTCCTCGATCGTTACAGCTTGTCGATGGTTCATTCTCCTCTTTTTCTTTTAATTTCATGTCATTTCCCAATTTCTGATGATTATCTTGTTAACATTTTCAGGTTTACTTTATGCATGTCTTCAGATCATTATGGAATGCTTTGTGGTATCAGCTAGCTAATCGGTTTAATTGTAAATTTCATCTTACATATATATACAAACTTTCATGTTTTCTCCTTGAGTTGGTTATCTCCGTGTCTTGATTGCTCAAAATCGTACAAACATTTTGAAAATTCCTCCTCTTTCCCCTTCTTGGAATTTCACCATAAAGGTCCGCTTTTCTACTTTTGTTTCAGTTCTCTCTCTTAGGTTTGAGACCCAAAAATTCAAACTAGAGGAAAAATTGTGGGTTTCTCTTGATTGATTATTGATCTTTCCTTTTTACCTATAGCTTGTGTGAAGGAAGTGGTTGATGTTGCAGAAGATCAAGCTTTCAAAATCCTTCCATGGGTTCCTTGCAAACGTAAACCTATTTTTGGCTATTTGTGGATGTGAAAGGAAGGAGTAATGGATGAGAGTAATGAAATCAATCTCAATGAATGCAAGGTTTGGAATTTTATTCAACCCCCCCCCCCTCCCTCTCTCTCTCTCTTCCCCACAAAGGCCCCATTACTTCTTGGAAAGATGATTTTGGTTCGTTTTTTGACATTTTTGTGTCTCAATAAGAAGGTTAATGTGAAAGATTAGTGCTTGCATTTTTTGTTCCAATTTAAAAGTAATAGTATCAATAAAAAAATCTTGGAAACACAAACCTTGTTAATAGCGTTTACTCTTTCGACATAATCGACAATCCTCCAATCTTCTAAACCGGATCTACCGACCCACCCCCGATAACGAATCCCAGTTAGGTCTAATAGAGCTCGATTTTTTCTCATCCAAACTGCTTGTTCTGATCTGATTCATTATATTTTTGCTTTGGTTAAGGGTTCATCTTGCATATCCTACTTTTTAGCTATATGTTCCTTGTAAGTTGACATAAATCTATGCTTCATCCTGTGAACTCTGGTGAAGGTAGGAGTTGGTCCTCCCGAGGGAGTTATTCGATATGGTTGCATGCTTTAGTTGCTCTCTGTAGAGTGAGTTTGTTGCATTATTAGGATTCGTGCAGGATGGACTTTTTTTTATAGTCTAGACATCATGTTTGTGATTCTTTTTTCCCACATTTTTCTTTGTTACTTGAGATCACTTCCTTGATGAAGGATTTTTAAATATCTGATCCGGGCAGTTTGTGTTGGGAAATCCCACCGCCTAGATTCAGATCGTGATTTTTATGTCATTTGTTATCTTTGTTGCTAAAAAATCATTGTTGTTGATCTTGATCATCCATTTATGCGATATATAAACATTAGTACTAATTAAAGATGAGCATTCTTTGAACTTGGATGATAGATAGTCGGCTAGCTTATCCGACCCGATCCAGGTAATTTGTGTCAGATGTTTGTGTCTACTATGTTTGGATTTAAATTGTGATTTGTAGGAATATTTCAATTATTTATCAGATATATGTGATTGCTTACCCTTAATCGCTCATTTGTTGTTGTTCCTTGATCCTTGATCTTCCTTCTTGGTTTGAGCAATCAAGAAATCCTTCAATTGCTTCACGTCATTCTTCAAAGACGTGAGTTGATTGTTGTTGGGCGGAGCCTCTTGAAAGTTAAATCTTTTAACTCCACCTTCAGCTCCTTGGTGGGAGTATTTCTCCATATACAAAGCTTGCTTCTCTATAAAGTCCCAAGCTTCGTCAATCGCCATGTCCATAAAAGTACCGGCGGATAGTAGTTGGAGGTTAAACTGGGTGCTTCCGTCCAGTCCCTTGAAGTATATCTCCAACAACTCTATCTTTGGAATCTCATGATGTGGGCAATGCAAAATAATGTCTTTAAACCTCTCCCATGACTTGGACAAGCTCTCCTTGTCCTTCATAATGAATGCATTAATCTTCCCTCTCATTTCAGCGGTCTTAGAGGGGGGAAATAATTTAGTAAAGAATTCCGTAGTCATCTTCTCCCAAGTACTGATTTTTCCTGGAGGAAGAGATTGATACCAAGTAAGAGCTCTATCTTTTAAAGAAAAGTAAAAAGGTCTTAGCTTGTAGTTGTTGTTTTCTATTCTTGAGGGTCTCAAGGTCTGCATCAAGATCTCATAGTTTTGTAGATGTTGATGCGGAGATTCCTTCTCTATCCCTCTAAACTTGCATTGGCGAATCATGGAAAGAACTTGCGGTCGAAGTTCGTAGTCATGGTCCGCCGGATCTCCTAGGTTAACTCCAGGACGCCTCAGTTGTTGATTGGGGTCCATCCTTTGCCCTAGGGTTTGCGGGTTTCCTGCAAAAAGAGCGCCTCGGACTGGCATCCGAGGTGGAAGTACATCGGCCGGGGCAACAGGTGTTGGGACCTGCCTCGGTCGAGGGTCTAGAACTGGATTCTGCATCGATCGAGGATATGGGACTGGATCTTGCATCGGTCGAGGTAGATACAGGTCTCGTAAGGCTGTCATATCTGCTTCGATCGCTTCAGTCCTGGTGCGAGTTTCTTCTTTCTCCTGCCTCAGTTCTTCCCTGCTGAGGCGTAGTTGTTCTAACGCCTCCTTCAATTCGGCCTCAAGATCACGATCGTCTTGGTTGGCCATCTTCGCTTCTCTTAAGCGTCGTTTATATGTCTTTTCTGGTTCGGGATCGTAAGGAACGATTTCCTTCCCAGCGCGGGTTCTTCGCATAAACCTAAGAAAAAGAACCTGCAAAAGTCACTCAAGTATAGTGGTTATTAGACACGGGGTCAAGTGCCCCAAAAGCAAACCGTAACCGGCTCGGTCTAGACCAAGTCCCCGGCAACGACGCCAAAAACTTGTTCGCTCCAAACGGTGTGTGCAAGCTTTAAATTTATAACCCTAGATGAAAGCTTAAAACAAGGATGCGAACCCGCAGTGTACGGGTCAATCGTAGTAAAAAGCAAGGAATTCCAAGGGTCGATCACAGGGACTTAGTGAAACAAAGTCGGAATAGGTAAGCTTCGTAATTACTAACCACAAAAGTAATTAAAACAATCAAGGATGATAAAAAGTCAATAAAGGAAATATGCAATTCCAGGGATTAAAGCATCTAGTTGTGGTTCCAACTCAAGATCTAAAGATAAGCGGACAAAGCTGAGATTTTGCATAGGGAAGGTGTTACTAAAGAGGATTAGATCACCGGGTAAGTCTCACTAATCACTAATCCCAAACCGTAACTCCTATTACCGGGTAAGTCTCAAGGAATTAAGATAAAGAACTATAACCTCAAACTAACACACCACCTAAGGGAATAGAATCAACCTTTACCGGGTAAGTCTCAGGCTACCTCACGAAGATGGGATGAAAGCACACTCAAACCCCAATAAAGGATAAACCTTTATTACCTACACTTATGATCTTAGGTAAACAAACAAATGAATTACCGGGTAAGTCTCATCCTAGGCTTGCATTGAACCAGGAAAGTTGTAATAAGAATAGGATTTGGCAAACTCTAACACTTAACTCTCAGTTTCGGATCAGATAAGTCACCTCGGTCAGCCAAATTCCACCCCGGCCGAGATGTTCATCGACTGAGCGAGATGCTTAGGGTTAAGGATAAAGACTCGAACTTTCAGGGTCCTACTGTGATTTAATATTATTCTATCATTGTTTTTCCCACAACCTTCAGCTAATCACCCTAGAATCACACAAAGAGATTAGCCACTCATCATCATGAAAGTATTAATCAAATATATGGGAAGAAAGAGAATAATTGAACAAGAAAACCTTAAGAGAAAGGCTTCAATAACTGAATCAATTATCAAAACAACCAGCGTTCCTTGGATTAAAATCCAACAAGACAATCGACAAAGAAGGGAATCTAAAGGAATCTTACAAAACCCTTCTCAAAGCTATAAAAGCTATAGACTTTCTTCCTTCAACTTCAAAAAGGTTCTTCAAATCTCCCAACTGGAGTATGGCTGCAGCGGTGTATTCGGATGTATGCGGGATGTTCCGGGTGATAGCGGATGTCTAAGCACGATCGGATTTGTGGAAAATCCGACCCTTTTAATAGGAAAATTACCCTCCAAAGATAAGATATCTTAGAAAGATCTTTTCCCATAAAAATAGGTAAAATATATGGGCAAACTTATCTTCTTCCTTCTAGGAACCCAACCCAAAAATATAAGATCCTCTTTCCAAAGATAAAAGATCTCAGCCAAGAATAAAATATTCTCGTCGTATCCCAGGTGTTCGCCTCGGTCGAGTCGGCTCCTCTGGATCACCTCGGTCGAGGTGACTCTGTAGTCAACCGAGGTGAATCACAACTGAATGTGAAATCTCTCAAATCTGGTCTAAAGTGAATCTTTAATCCAATTCCATGATTCCTGGATTATTCCTTAAGCTCCTGAATGTAGCTCCAATGACTCCTTAGCTCCTTTTGCTCCTTTTTGATGCAAAACGTGCCATTTTACCTACGATTACAACAAAACTAGGTGTAGACCTCGATTCCCGCAAAGGTAGATGAAACGACATTGTAATCACATAATATATATACAAACATGCAGATTATTAAAGATAAAACGTCTAAACAGGCCCCAAAATATAGACAATAATTCATGCTATCATGGGGCGGCTGTGACAGATATCACAGCAGGGGTAATCAAAGCTCGAACCTTTGGTTCCAACACGTCAAGACTCAACTCCAGAGAGCCTGAGAACAACGAAGGGTCAACAACGGAACACTCCACAAGAATCAAGGCTCATGCTTGATCTTGGGAGAAGAAGGAAATAAAGGAACGAAAGGAAGAAACCAAAACAGAAGGGAAGGTATGCAGCGCTTAAAGGAACGTGAGGAAGAACTAGAAAAGATGCACTTACATGTTCAGCGGGATTGCAGGAAGCAAGGACGGCTGCAGCTCTCTAGGGTTTGAAGACGCATCTTTTGTCGCAAAATCGCCCCCGGGCCTGGACCTTCCTGCCCCCGCGGCTACAAGCCTTTGTCGCCCCCGCAACTTTGTCTGCCGCCCATGCAGTTTCCTCTGCAGTGACTCCCGTCTTTGGTGAGTTGCTTCCTTCCTTATTTTCTCGTTCTTTTTCCTTGAGTTGAGTGTTGATATTGTTCCTTGGGATACCTGTAATACTAGGGATCGTGTCCCTAGCTTTTTGGAGATCTCTTAGAGATCGTTGAGACAAGAAGTTGTAGACTTCTATCTTTCGGTTCGTTTCTGATTCGCTATGTCTTGTATGAGCAGACATTCATTTCTTCCTTCGGGAAACTGAGTTGTAGCTGACAATTGTGTTTACCTTCGAGTGAGGTAAGTCCTTTGGACTTACTTAGTTGCATTCCATATATTGGTTTGACCGTGTTGATTGTGTTTGTTGTTTATTGTTATAACGGAAAACCGGATTCGGACGACCTCATACCTTAATTTTCCCAAGTGTATTATAATCGGGTGGTGACCACTTGTCCAGTTCAAAATGGGGAAACCAAACTAGAACCACCCTTAAAAAGTGCTCCGTCATCAAACCACCACCTTCATCCCATTTACGTTCAAAAAACATGAATGGGTCCCTACCTTTGAAATTTTTAATAACTTTATGTCTAAATCATGAACCAATTAAATAAATTAATATAAAATGGACCGAATCAGTTTTTTTTTAAAAAAAAACGGAATATTTTCAATGAGATAAAATTCAGTAATTTTTTTTATTTTTTGAAATATTTTTTTCCATAATTTTGTAAATGAATTTTTTTTGAGAAATGATATTTTTTGGATTTTTTCCGAATTACTTTTTCTTGTTATTTATATAAAAAAAATTTAAAAATAGTTGAAAAGGAAAACAATTTTCTGTAATAGAAATGTTTATGAAATTTTTATTTTTTTAAAAATATTGAAATAAATCACTTGGGCCGTTTGGAATCTTTTTTTTTAAAATCGATTCAAAAAAATGAAATAAAAAAATTCGAATTTATTTATATAAAAAAAAAGTTTAGGAAATATATCTACATATCTTAACTAAAGAAAGCGACACTAAAGTTGACGTAGTGCGATTTAGATTTTTCTCAAAATCTGTTTTCTACTAAATCACTAATTTAAGCCTTAAATTATTTTTACTAAATCTAATTTTAAAAAGATTTTAGTCCAATTATTTTTAACGTGATCTTGTACTTCAAGTCGAAATTTCAAAATTTTATAGTTAGAAGATGTATAGATTTTTTCAACTAGATCGTACTTTTTTAACGTGATCTTATTTTATTGTTAGAAGATAAGTAGTGGTAGATTTTATTTAGATCTTATTGGATCCTAAGATATATCTTTATATAATTTTAGCAATATCTTATCTTATCCAAGGATAGATCTTATAGTTAGAAGATAATTATTTCCAACCCAATATAAGGAGGATTTCAGCACCTATGTTTACCCACCTCCATACACAAATTTCATTATTTTTGTTCATACAAAACGTTTTTTCTAACGCTGGGAGAGAGAGAGCTTGAATTGTTTTTAGTAGTTCCACTTTCTTTTACAAGTTGATATCTTCTCATCTGCATTCCGTCATACAATAAAAACAATCTACAACCCCAAAGACTAAACGCCATCCAACATACAATAAAAACAATACTCAAACTCGACTCCAACCAACCCATCCTAAAATGTACGGAACCCCGGCTGCCCACTCTTCCGGATCTTTCGGCCGCATTCCTAACCTGCAAGACAATCTACAACAATCGGTATAAAACCGTTAGCTAATATTCGAAGCATTAGAATCAAGGTGAAAGGCACAAACACAAGTAATCTCATCACAAACATACAACGTACATAAAAGCACATCAATCCGGTTTATTATCTTTGTTATTATTAGGTCGTATCCCGTTCTAATTCAACTTAGGTTTGTGACACGAGACCACCGTGGTCCCGCCTCGGTCCCTACTTACCGGCGTGGAACGGTACGGATGCCTCCGACCGTCTAACCAGCACGGGCTAGTCGCCAAGAACCTCCTAGACTCTCGCAAGAGCTAGGCAGATGATGTCACCGCCCGTTGTCATACACTTGGGCCAAAATAATATAAAGTTCGGTGGTCCTATTTCCGGTTTAGTTGTTATAAACAATAAAGAATAAACACACACCACCAAACACACATCAATGCTAATACAAGGAATACGAGCTAAGTAAGTCCGGAGACTTACCTCGTCACCACACTCAACTCACAACACTCTCGCTTCCTTAGGGAGGAGTCCACAACCTGCTCACAAGAAGATAACTATATCAACAACTCGCTCAACTCCAGAAGTCTAAGACTTCTACACAAATGATCTACTCGAGATCATTTGACTCTCATTCTAGGACCGCATCCTAAAATCTTTCATGCTCACATCTCACTCAACACAAGCTAGAAGTCCTTAGACTTCTAGACCCTATGATCTCGCAGGATCATAACCCATAGCACATACTAGGATAACAAACTCCTAATCCCAACAAACTCAACGGTAACAATAACATGTTAGGCTACGCATATCCTAGCTCATAAACTCAACAATCATATACTCCAAGTCTCCAATTCTCAAACCTCACAAGATAACATCAACACCTCAAGTCTTACAATAATCATAAATCCTCAAAACTCACCTAAGGTCCAACCACTACTTGGTATTCACTCTAAGTTATGCTAGATTATCCAACCTAGCATGATACTAATACTAGACATAACAAGATCAAGGAAGGAGATACTCACACGAGGTCAAAGGCGGAAGATGATCTACGAATGTCGAGAAAGGATTTGTTGGCCTTTATCGGGGCGCTTCCGAACCTAACACCAAACTAAACAAATTTAGCGTAACGCTAAATTTGAACGGAATACTTATCATATATAAATATAAGGAAAAACTCCACTTTTAAAACCCAAGTTAAAACCGTAAATATATATTCCGGGCAAATTGTATAACATCACAAACCCAAGGTAAAACTCGTTTTCGAAACCAACGTTAAAAACTCGTTAAAACGTTTTCCGGGACAAACTATGCAAAGTAAAGGAGTTGGTCATAAACCACCATAAAAATCAGCAAGGGCATAATATGTATAGCACCAATCTGGGTCAAATTGTGTAAATAATTTCCTGCAAAGGGCATACTTGTAACTTCTAAAACTGTGGCCCAAAATCTGTAATAACACAAAACATATGGAACAATTGTAATAAAACATAAAGAAAGGGGGCCAATTGAAATTGTAAAAAGGGCTTCCTTTAATCCTCAAGACGCCACCACGCTGGGAGAGCAGGAGACAGGGGCGGCGGCCCTCAATGGGCTTCGGCTAGACGAAGCAAGCAGGGACGGCGGCATCCGGCAGAGGCGAAGACGAACGCACAGGCGGGAGGCGAAGGCTTCGGCAGCAGGGCAACCTCATCTCCGACGGCGGTGGTCCTTGCTACGGAAGCAACAGAGAAGGGAGAAAAGAAGGGGGAAGAGGGCTGCACGGGCTTCCCTGGTGGTTCCAGAAGGATTGCCGCCAACCTCCTGCTCCGGCGAGGGCCGGGTAGAGGGGAGGAGGGCAAAGCAAGGTTCGACAGAGGATCCGGAAAGGGCGAGGCGAAGGCGGCCATCCGGCGAGGCTTGCAAGAGGAGGCTAGAGATGTGTGTTCCAATTCCAGGAGGAGGGAGAGAACGATCAGGCTGTTGCTGCGTGAGGGTGAAGATGAGAACAGAGGCTGAGAAGGGAAGAGTTGTGATGGAGAGGGCTTGCTCTAATCCAAAGGTAAGAGGGAGAGGATGTCGGGTGGTGGTTCTAGCTCGACCAAGGAGAAGATGGTTGAAAGAGAGGGGGAGGCTTTGAGGGTCGGTAGGCTGCTGGACGGGGCTAGCTAACCAGGAGGCAATCATACGGTCTACAACTAGGATGCCTAGACTGGTGCAGAATTGGGGGAGAGAGACACGCAATCAAGAAGGAGAGAAGGGATAAATAAAAAAAAGAAATAGAAAGAATAAAAATAAATAAATAAATAAATCCTATCGAGGCATTCGTAACGGAACTCTCTCGGATTCGGAAAAATTTTTTTGAACCTTCCCAAAATAAAGGTGCAGGGAGTATATGTGGATCGAAATTATATATATATATACTCCCCAAGATATACTTTGAAATACAAAACCATCCGCGCAATTTATTTTACGATATTTTATAATAGTTTAAATACGGGTAATAAAATGTATCGATAAAAGCTGGATAAATAAATATCGCAAACGCGCCAAAAATTGGGGCGTTACATTGTTGTCACACCTGAGCACAGCCCCTGCGTTACTCTCCTGGAGCAAGCTCCCACGCTACAACCAAACCATCTCTCCAGCCTCTCCTTCTCTAACCTCTATCTCTTCTCCAACTCTGTCCACGCTGCAATAAACAACAGCAAGCAGTACTTACCCTCAAATCTTCCTCCTGTGCAACCACTAGGGAGACGACGCTCCCCCTTAGCCTCGCTCAAGACCACCAAGGAACCTGCGAGTGCCGCCTTCTTCTCCGTCCGCCACCGCAGCCCCTCTCAACCCACCTTTCTCTTACCTCGCCGGAGCGAATTCGGAGCAACGAGCCCTCCCTCACTGCTACCGGTGCCACTAGTCGTTGAAATTGTACAACCACCTTCGATCTCGCTTCTCTCTGTCAACTGCACATTTGGGAACCGGCCGGGATCGCCTGGAGAAGCCCTGCCACTGCTGGCATCGTTTCGCCGGACCACCAGTGCAGCCCTTCCCGTTGCCTGCATCGATTCGCCGGAACCACTACAGCCCCGAATGCGATCTCCCTCCGCTTGTGCCCACTGTGTCTTTGTGCCGCCTTCAATCTGCCAGAAATGAAGCTGGAGAAGGCCGCCAGAACCGCCAGCATCTCCTTCTGCCTCGCCTCGCCCCGCCGGAATCACCGTCTTCTCTCCCGTTGTCAACAACCAGGCCGGCGCCCCCGAACCAGAACCGCCGCTTCCAGATCTCCTTCCCCTGCTGTGTTTCTGAGGTTGAAGAATAGGGTTATATTTAAATCGGTCCCCCCTCTATTTATGTATAATTGCAGTTTATACCCCATACTTTGAATTTACATATTTTACCCACATTTTTGGAACTTGCGTTTATATCCTTGCTGGAAAATTACAGATTGTGGCCCTTATTGACATTTTCAGAATATGACCCAAGTTTATGAATTTGTTCATCTTTGCCCTAAAAATGTATTTGTTGATTTTAAACTCGGGTTTCAATTAGTGAGATATTCTTATATTTGTATATACTACATATTATGCCTTTGTTTGATTAATTTCGGATTATGACCCAAGGGTTTAATTGCGGTTTATGACCAAGTTTCTAAAATTGTATAAATTGGCCGGAAAGTGTTTTTTTAAGATTTTAAGCTTGGATTTGAATTACGGGGGTTACTCTTATAGTTTTTATATTCTATGTTGTATGTCCAAATTTAGCGTTATGCTAAATTTGTTTAGTTTGGTGTTAGGTTCGGAAGCGTCCCGATAAAGACCTGACAAGTCCAAGTCGACATCCGTTGATCGATTTCCATCTTTTGACGTCGTGTGAGTATCATTTCCCTCGATCTAGTTATATTTAGTAGTATCATGCTAAGTTGGATATATCATAACTTAGAGCGAATGTCAAGTAGTGGTTATGGACCTTAGGTGAGTGTTTTGAGGATTGTGAAATGTTTTATGACTTAAGGTGTTGATGTCACTTTGTGAGGCTTGTGAGGTTTGGAGAATTGGAGGATATGGTTGTTGAGTTTATGGGCTAGAATATGCGTATCCTAGCATAGGGTTGATACCGTTGAGATTGTTGACACTAGGCATGTATATCCTAGTATGTGTTATGAGTTATGATCTTGCGAGATCCGAGGGTTTAGAAGTCTCAGGACTTCTAGCTTGTGTTGAGTGTGATGTGAGCATGAGAGATTCTAGGATGCGGTCCTAGAATGTGAGTCAAATGATCTCGCGTAGATCATTTGTGTAGAAGTCTTAGACTTCTTGAGTTGAGCGAGTTGTTGATATAGTTATCTTCTTGTGAGCAGGTTGTGGACTTCTTCCCAAGGGAAGCGAGAGTGTTGTGAGTTGAGTGTGGCGATAAGGTAAGTCTCCGGACTTACTTAGCTCGTATTCTTTGTATTAGCATTATTGTGTGTTGGGTGGTGTGTGTTTATCATTTTATTGTTTATAACAACTAAACCGGAAATAGGATTACCGACCTTTATATTATTTGGCCCAAGTGTATGATAACGGGCGGTGACATCACTGCCTGGCTCCCCGTGAGAGCTAGGGGGATCTCGGCGACTGGCCCGTGCTGGTTAGACGGTCGGAGGCATCCGACCGTTCCATTGCCGGAAGAAGGGACCGAGGCGAGTTTCGGAGGATTCTCGTGTCACAAAAGAAGTTGAACTAGAACGGGATATGACTTAATAAATAAAGATAATAAACCGGATTTGTGTGCTTTGAGTATGTTGAATTAATTGTGTTTGTGCCTTTCCCTTTAATTCTAATGCTTCGAATGTGAGCTAACGGTTTTATACCGAATGTTGTAGTTTGCCTTGCAGGTTAGGCATGCTCCGAGAGATCCGGAAGGGTGGGCAGCCGGGGTCCGTACATTTTAGGAAGGGTTTTGAGTTAGGGTTGTGTTGTGTTTTGGTCTTTCGGTTATTACGTTTCGTGTGCCGTTTGTTTGGCGTTTGGTTTAAGTTGTACCTCGGCTGAAGTTGTTGTTGCATTCTTTCGGGTTTTTTTTTTATCATTTGCATTAAAATTGATTTATGATTTTTCCTTTATTTGTGCCATTTTGGAAAGGTCCGGTGAAATTGTTGTCAAGCTAAGGGTCGGGACCCATTGTGAGGTCCCAACCCGTAGCATCCCGATATCCCGCGGATTCGGGGTGTTACAAAAGTGGTATCAGAGCCCTAGGTTGACAACAATGGCACTCGCAATCTTCTAAAGGCCGAATAAGGAATAAACAGAACCCCACGGGTTCTGAGTTTTCGTTTTCAAAATCACATGCATGAGTCGGGGTAGAATGTACGGACCACCACTCCTTCCGCGGATCTCGGCAGCTTACTTTATTGGATTTTGATATGTATATATATATATATGTATATATAGATATGGATATGAGGTTTGTTATGCATGATGGAATTGATGTGTATCTTTGTGGATTTTGGTTCCATGATGGACATGATTTATGTGTATATTTGTATATGTGGATGATTATATGTTTTGGACCTTGTATTGTTATAATGAAGTGTCGGATGCGTGATATTAGTAGTATTATGGACTTAGGAATTATATATAGTTATATATACGTATTCTTATTATATATAGTAGCACATGAAGTAATGAGACATTTTAGCTAAGATGATAGTATGATATAATTACCTTGGATGATGCCGTTTAGCTCGGGATAGTTTTCATATGAGGATGAATATGCTCAAGTACCGAGTTGAGTATCACGTTAAACAGCTTGGTGTTTCTTGGGCTCCTTTAGAGGACGTCAAAGCAAACCTATGAACACTAAAGAGGACATTAACGGCAAGGACGAACAAGTAGAAGGAAACTCGAAACAACTAAAGAGAAAGCAAGATGGAGACACTAAAAATAAAGGGAGCAACATTAATGTGCGGAAGTGGGTCCGAAGAAGCCATGATAGAAAGACGACGGGACCAAGGGAGATAGTGAACTTAAGTTCTTCTAGAAGACGCGTGGACAACTAAAGATACAAATCGAGGAGGAGATGGACACACTTTAGCAAGGTTAAAGGTGGTATTCCTTCAAGAGGTGAGGTTTTCTATAGGCGCTCCTAAGCAATTGAGTCAAGACGAGAAGAGTGATCGAACCATTTGCTAAAGACTTAAGATACCGTAAGTTAAGCTTACGAGGTACCAAAAAGTAAAGTTTCAATAATACTAGAGTTATGAGAAGAAGGGCATGGTGCGGATTCGCGGGAAGTTGACCGATTTCCATTATGATGATAAGACTAAGAAACACCAAGAAGGAAGAAGTGTGTATAATTGACGACCCCATGAAGATGAAAGACGAAACGAAGAGCTTTGGTCGAGAGACTTAAGATACCGACCAAGAGGAACACGAGCGGATGCTAGCTAGGGTTATAATATTTGGGAAGGTGCACTTGAAAGACATCAAGGAAGAATGGTTAAGCCTATGAAAGGGAGTTATATGAACCAACAAGGCAATGAAGATATAGTTACCTTATAAACAAGAGGAAGCATGGAATGAAGAAGGAACTAACGAAGTTTAAGGTAGAGTACCTCGAGGAGGGTAGCTTTCAGGAGAATGGTAACATGGAAAAATAGAAGAATGGTAAGTTATTGACATTGGAGAAGGTCAGTTATAAGCTAATTGGTGACAACTGAGAACGCATAAGTGCGGGTTGTCTATTGGTGAGTGTACAAAGGGATGAGTAAACAAGAGTATGGGCATATAGAGGATTGACAACAAGAGCGTAAAGTATTTGCAGTGGATCAATGTCTATGGTAAGGAAGGACGGTAACGGAAGGGCATTTGTCTTAAATCAAATAATGTGGAATGAGTTCAAACAAGTAGCTGTTACAGACCTCCTAGGGGGAGGATGAAGATGACCCTTTGCGACCTTCGTAGGTCATGAGAACGACATATGGGAGAACGACCCGGGGTAGAAGTTTTAAGGTTTGACAATGGTAAAGGGAACTAGTGGATTAAGAGGAAGGTGAGAGTTTCATTGATTGTGGTGCGTAGACGGGAGTATAATAAGAGGATGCATATTACGTTTGTTCTAATGAAATGAATAGTATGTTTTTGCAAGCAAAAGTTGAGTCAGATGATTCGGACACACACGAAAGAGACATGGGGGCTATGGCGTGAAAGGGAGGACCTAGATTAGGGCAACGTTGCAAGCTTAGAGTTATGATGTTAGTGTTGGGTGGAGTTATGAGCTAGATATTTTAGTGATGTTGGTAGGGAGGACCTAGATTAGCGTTCTTCACAAGGCATACCGGTACGGTTGTGAAGTTGTTTTTGGAATACCCAGAGATGTATAAGGTGACCAACAAGAATAGGAGAAGATTGAAGTTTTGAAGTTTGTTGTCGATATGAGGCGTACCAGAAGTACATGAAAGATTGAGGTTAGAGCCTTTACGGTCGGCTTGACGTTACATAAGAAAATGAAGTATAAATTTCAACGCCTACTTGAAGAAAGGATGTCTATGGCGAAAGCTTATGTACAATACGTAGAGCTCCTCCCATATGTTGGGATGTCATGGAAAGCGAAGAAGATAAGGTTAATTGTTTTGAAGCACGGTTAAGTCCTGCAATTTGGACCCTTATGGCTGCACATAAGTGAGAAACCTTAGAAGATTTTTACAATCATGTCATCAAAGAGGAAGAATGGGATTAAGTTAAAGGAATACTTAAATAAGGCTACAAGAGTCAAAAGACTCAAGCAAGTCTCTCGAGTTCGAGAGATGAAGGATCTTTGAAAGAGGGTGGTAAACATTGTAGCTAAAGATGGGGCAATATAGTTGTTTAAAGGACGTCACCTCAATAGATCGTGGTAGATCAATTGTGTCATGACCACTTGTAAAGTGATAAGACAAGATTGTGTCGGTGATTACGATATGTGACGGGGAGAGAAAAGATGTAACCGAGATATTACAGATTCCAATATGTCAGAATGTGGAATTTTCCACTAAGGTCGATCTTGATTTAATTCCGATATCTAAGACGCCGCATGGAGTCACATTTGTGTAGAGACATGAGTTGTGGAAGCAAGTTAAGGAGAAATGGCAAGAACGTGAAATGCCATAGAAAACACAAAACATTATCTTGAACTCTTGATTTGAAGTTGTTATGGAGAATACCAGTTTGCAAAAAGTGAGATAGTTATCTCCGTCTGTACATCGATTACCATGAGATGGACAAGATAACAATGAAGAACAAGTATCCCTCCATATGGATGATCTACTCGACAGTTGCAAGGGCTGATAGTCTCTTATAAGATTAAGTTAAGAACTTGATTGTCACCGTTTGAGAATTAGAGATTGAGATATTACAAGTACGGCATTTTGGACCAATCAGAGTCACTAAGAGTTGTAGTTATTCCCTATGGGCTTAATGATGCCGGATGAGATATTTTGGGTCTACTCTTGAAAAAGAGAGAAGATGTATGACAGGGTGTCTCGGGATGGCAAACCTTGAAAGATGTGAAAGAAGTTACAAGTTATCTTAGAAGTGCTGAGCTTTACCAAATATGTGAAGGGAGAAGTTGTGTAACACCTTTTATGGTAACCTACTACGGATGATAATGAAGTATTGAATGGGACGAAGAATTGACAATAGAGTTGCTGAGAGTTAAGAGGGGATTTATTGGCACAAATGTTTCGATTTACCTTGAGGTATTATGAGTTTGAAGTGTACAAGTGATTTTTCAGGACAAAGTCGTGATCGATATTGCGGATCGATATAAAAGTAATAGCGTACATGTTTGGTTAATAGAAGTAGTATGGAGTAAATTGCTTCCTTCGTTACTTGGAATTGCAACATGAATTGAGGAAACATAACATCGAAGTTTGTTTGACAAGAACTAAAGCCAACGGTGTAAATTGGAAATTCGATCTCCTTTGTTTGAGGCAAGCAAAGAAGAAACCTAATGGAAATGTTGTATTTAGAAAGACCCGAGAAGGAAGTTAAGTTTTCGATATATCGGAACCATTGTGAGATCTTAGCTCGAGTTAGAAAAGTGGTTTGCCGGTTGGCATGGCCGCCGAGAGTAGAGGGTGTTCACTCGGTGTTTCATGTGTTTCCAATTTATGAGGATCTATTGGCAGACGAGGAACCGATGAGGCTAACTGGAAGACAGACGATTATATCTTTTGTTGAGTTTACGCTGAGTTAGAAGCTTCGATAGAATCAACGGGTTAGACCTAGTTCTTCCCTTGGTTGAGATATGTGCATGTGTGGTGTTATGTGTAGTCGTGTCTTGTGCGGGAATGTGTTATATGATCGAATATATCTTGCGGTTGTAGTATGGAGTAGACTGTGTGTGTAGATTAGAAGGTTTAAGCCTTCTTAGTTGAGAGTTCATACCTCGGCCTTAGGGACCGAGAAGTTCGACGTATAGCAAGTTTCGGGACGAAACTTGTTTTAAGGGGGATCTGATGTAACGCCCCAATTTTAGGCGCGTTTGCGATTTTTATTTTTGCGGTTGTTATCGATATTTTAATAGCTTATGTTTTTTATTTTAAAGTATTTTTAAGGCGTAAAATGTTTTTCCTGAGTATAATTATGTTTTTGGTATATTTTCGAAAAAAAAAGGACGGAAAGTTTCCGATCCAAAAATCCCGTTCCGGTTGTTTTGATCGGGTTTATGTTAAATCTAGATCTCCTTTTCTTTTTATTTGTTTTCCCCTCTTCCCTATCCTGATGGCGTGTAGTTGTTGCTTGGCTGCCTAGATATCAATGCAGCCTAGACCCCTACCCCGACCCTTTGGCTGCTTGGCTCTTCCTCACGCAACATCGCCCTCATTCATCCCTTGTTGTCACACCTGAGCACAGCCCCTGCGTTACTCTCCTGGAGCAAGCTCCCACGCTACAACCAAACCATCTCTCCAGCCTCTCCTTCTCTAACCTCTATCTCTTCTCCAGCTCTGTCCACGCTGCAATAAACAACA
Organism: Fagopyrum homotropicum; assembly: GCA_033239125.1. NCBI lineage: Eukaryota > Viridiplantae > Streptophyta > Magnoliopsida > Caryophyllales > Polygonaceae > Fagopyrum > Fagopyrum homotropicum. Next base: position 12,765,163 of record BSWB01000001.1, read on the forward strand.
GCAAGCAGTACGTACCCTCAAATCTTCCTCCTGTGCAACCACTAGGGAGACGACGCTCCCCCTTAGCCTCGCTCAAGACCACCAAGGAACCTGCGAGTGCCGCCTTCTTCTCCGTCCGCCACCGCAGCCCCTCTCAACCCACCTTTCTCTTACCTCGCCGGAGCGAATTCGGAGCAACGAGCCCTCCCTCACTGCTACCGGTGCCACTAGTCGCTGAAATTGTACAACCACCTTCGATCTCGCTTCTATCTGTCAACTGCACATTTGGGAACCGGCCGGGATCGCCTGGAGAAGCCCTGCCGCTGCTGGCATCGTTTCGCCGGACCACCAGTGCAACCCTTCCCGTTGCCTGCATCGATTCGCCGGAACCACTACAGCCCCGAATGCGATCTCCCTCCGCTTGTGCCCACTGTGTCTTTGTGCCGCCTTCAATCTGCCAGAAATGAAGCTGGAGAAGGCCGCCAGAACCGCCAGCATCTCCTTCTGCCTCGCCTCGCCCCGCCGGAATCACCGTCTTCTCTCCCGTTGTCAACAACCAGGCCGGCGCCCCCGAACCAGAACCGCCGCTTCCAGATCTCCTTCCCCTGCTGTGTTTCTGAGGTTGAAGAATAGGGTTATATTTAAATCGGTCCCCCCTCTATTTATGTATAATTGCAGTTTATACCCCATACTTTGAATTTACATATTTTACCCACATTTTTGGAACTTGCGTTTATATCCTTGCTGGAAAATTACAGATTGTGGCCCTTATTGACATTTTCAGAATATGACCCAAGTTTATGAATTTGTTCATCTTTGCCCTAAAAATGTATTTGTTGATTTTAAACTCGGGTTTCAATTAGTGAGATATTCTTATATTTGTATATACTACATATTATGCCTTTGTTTGATTAATTTCGGATTATGACCCAAGGGTTTAATTGCGGTTTATGACCAAGTTTCTAAAATTGTATAAATTGGCCGGAAAGTGTTTTTTTAAGATTTTAAGCTTGGATTTGAATTACGGGGGTTACTCTTATAGTTTTTATATTCTATGTTGTATGTCCAAATTTAGCGTTATGCTAAATTTGTTTAGTTTGGTGTTAGGTTCGGAAGCGTCCCGATAAAGACCTGACAAGTCCAAGTCGACATCCGTTGATCGATTTCCATCTTTTGACGTCGTGTGAGTATCATTTCCCTCGATCTAGTTATATTTAGTAGTATCATGCTAAGTTGGATATATCATAACTTAGAGCGAATGCCAAGTAGTGGTTATGGACCTTAGGTGAGTGTTTTGAGGATTGTGAAATGTTTTATGACTTAAGGTGTTGATGTCACTTTGTGAGGCTTGTGAGTTTTGGAGAATTGGAGGATATGGTTGTTGAGTTTATGGGCTAGAATATGCGTATCCTAGCATAGGGTTGATACCGTTGAGATTGTTGACACTAGGCATGTATATCCTAGTATGTGTTATGAGTTATGATCTTGCGAGATCCGAGGGTTTAGAAGTCTCAGGACTTCTAGCTTGTGTTGAGTGTGATGTGAGCATGAGAGATTCTAGGATGCGGTCCTAGAATGTGAGTCAAATGATCTCGCGTAGATCATTTGTGTAGAAGTCTTAGACTACTTGAGTTGAGCGAGTTGTTGATATAGTTATCTTCTTGTGAGCAGGTTGTGGACTTCTTCCCAAGGGAAGCGAGAGTGTTGTGAGTTGAGTGTGGCGATAAGGTAAGTCTCCGGACTTACTTAGCTCGTATTCTTTGTATTAGCATTATTGTGTGTTGGGTGGTGTGTGTTTATTATTTTATTGTTTATAACAACTAAACCGGAAATAGGATTACCGACCTTTATATTATTTGGCCCAAGTGTATGATAACGGGCGGTGACATCACTGCCTGGCTCCCCGTGAGAGCTAGGGGGATCTCGGCGACTGGCCCGTGCTGGTTAGACGGTTGGAGGCATCCGACCGTTCCATTGCCGGAAGAAGGGACCGAGGCGAGTTTCGGAGGATTCTCGTGTCACAAAAGAAGTTGAACTAGAACGGGATATGACTTAATAAATAAAGATAATAAACCGGATTTGTGTGCTTTGAGTATGTTGAATTAATTGTGTTTGTGCCTTTCCCTTTAATTCTAATGCTTCGAATGTGAGCTAACGGTTTTATACCGAATGTTGTAGTTTGCCTTGCAGGTTAGGCATGCTCCGAGAGATCCGGAAGGGTGGGCAGCCGGGGTCCGTACATTTTAGGAAGGGTTTTGAGTTAGGGTTGTGTTGTGTTTTGGTCTTTCGGTTATTACGTTTCGTGTGCCGTTTGTTTGGCGTTTAGTTTAAGTTGTACCTCGGCTGAAGTTGTTGTTGCATTCTTTCGGGTTTTTTTTTATCATTTGCATTAAAATTGATTTATGATTTTGCCTTTATTTGTGCCATTTTGGAAAGGTCCGGTGAAATTGTTGTCAAGCTAAGGGTCGGGACCCATTGTGAGGTCCCAACCCGTAGCATCCCGATATCCCGCGGATTCGGGGTGTTACAAAAATTTACCCGTTTATTAGGGTCATTTGCAACTAATCATCCATTAGTTAACTAATTGCCTAGAACCACCCTTAACAAGTGCTCTGTCATCAAACCACCACCCTCATCCCATTTCCTTACTATACTAAATGTGGGAGTTCCCCAAATGAATAGGGAAATTCCCACATTGCCCTTACCGTTTGTTATTTTTCTTTTCTGCCCTTATTTATTTTCGTAAATTCCTTTGTTGCCCTTATTTTGATGACTCATCTTTCCTCACTTCACGTGTCTTCTTCTCAAAGTCCCGTTGTGGCTTCTTCTCGAAGCCCCATTGTATCTTCTTCACAAAGCCCCGTTGTGGCTTCTTCTCGAAGCCCTATTGTATCTTCTTCTCAAAGCCCCGTTGTGGCGTCTTCTCGAAGCCCCATTGTGATTTCTTGTGAAAGCACCGTTTTTTATATTCTGTCGGTTCCTATTTTTCATCTCCATCTCTATCAAACAATTTCTCTTCTTTTCTCTCCCCCAAATTTTCTGTAATACCCCGAAAATTTTATTCCGCATAATACCGGGTTAAACCGATTTCCGATCCCCTAACCTTTCTTCATTTTAAATAATGTAAAACAACATTAAACACTATCATTTTATGTGATCATAATTCACATAAAGTGATAAATATTGTACTTAACGTATATAGAATGATAGATTTGTAAACTGAATAATAATTTCCGTATGTTGAAAACCGAAGAATAATTCCGTACAATTTAACGACGCTTAATTTCAGCCATCTTTTAAATTGAGGAGCAGACCCAACAGCTGGCCCAATTACCAGCCGGCCCACTTGTAATATCCGGGATTTTTATTTCCGTTTAATTCCGAATCAAATCGGACTTTGAGCCGTTGACGGTTTTCCATTCTATCTAGCAATTTTTTTTCACAAATTTTATCATTTTATGTAGAAGCTATTTCACATAAAATGATAAAATTATATCAACCTCTAATTCCTATAATTACTTATCATTTTATGTAGAATTTAATTCACATAAAATAATAGAATTATATCCAATCCTAATTCTTATAATTATTTATCATTTTATGTAGAATTTATTTCACATAAAATGATAGATTTTTATATTAAACCCTAATCTATCAAACCCTAGTTTATAACATGACTTGTCCTTGACAAAGTCATGACGTCCTTTTGACAAGATCAAGACGAGACCATGACGAGGTTTGACGAGACCATGACGAGATCATGACAAGGTCATGCATGGGCTTGACGAAGCCATGACACGTTTTGACAAGGTTGTGACAAGTTGACAAAACTACACCACTCTTTTGCCTACCTTAGTTTCAGCTCACCTCTTCATGTCCAGTTGCTCCAGCCCAAGAACCAGCTCATCCTTACAGCAACTCCAGCAGCCCACTGCTTGCCTTTCCAGCGCCAGCAGCCCACGGTCTTGATTGTCCAGCGCCAGCTCCAGCCTAGTTGCTTGTCCGCAGCTTTGTTACAGCCCATACCTCACAACACCCTTACCTTGTTTTGGGCCGCCTGGCCTCCTTTCTCCTCCTGATGCCGCCTACTGCAGAAGCCCAACGAGAGTGCACCAGCCCAGGAAGACAGCAAGCACCAGCCCAGCTGTGTAGGGAGCTACCCACGTAATGAATTGCTGAAGTGAAGAGGAGCCGAATCTGCAGCTGTAACCGCTCCTAAGATCACGCAGCAATCAATCCTACTTGCCTTGTGTAGCCACAACCGTGTTTCCATCCAGATTCATGCGAGATCTTTTCCCCTTTCCCTTCTGCGTTGACGTACAAAGCCTCAGCAGATGACTCCATCGAAAGATCCCTCACACAGATCAATCAGGCGGCCGCCTTATGCATCTCACACAAAGCACGCCTGTCGCCGCCTTCTGCATCTCGCCCAGCAAGCCATCCCTTGTTCTCTCACAGCAGACGAAGGACGCACCACAAGCAGCAGAATGGCAAGCCTTCTGCACGTCCAGGCTGGCGCAGGTCTAGCAAGCAACAACAACTTTCGGGCCTTCGTCTTTCATACCTTCGAGTCTCCGAATCGGGTAAGCTTATACCGCTCTCTCCAGTGCACTTCTGTCCAGGTAATACATGCCTAACGAGTGCCCTTTGATGTGTCCTAAGCCTACCAGATCAGCCATAGATGAGCAGTAAGGATTCATGCAGTTTTCTGAATTTTCATGAAGTGACGAACAGTCATCTTTGGGTCCAGATTTGGGTATGTTAGACACCTCCTTTCTTGCTGATTTTTGGATATGTTGTTGTCGGTATTGCAGTGTAGAACATACTGAAATTTGAGCCAATTCTGAGTTATAGTTTAGGAGATATGAGTTTATCAAGTTGGCTTCTCATGCAGTTTTCTAAGTGTGCTGAGTTTAAAGAAATTTGCTTGAGATGCAGTTTTGTAGAATAAATTTGGAGGGGTTATTGACTTCTGTTAGACTTGAATTTCGGACAAGTTATAGTTGATATAGTATAGTAGATCATACTAAAATTTCAGAGGAATTCATGTTATGGTTTGAGAGATATGAGGTTGCAAAGTTCAGTTTTATAAATGTGCTGAGTTGAGAAAAACTGCATGGGATGCTGTTTTGTGAGATAGTTTAGAATAGGCTTTTGATCTCTGTTAGACTTGAATTTTTGATATGATATAGTTGACATCTTGTTGTAGATCATATTAAAATTTGGGAAGAATCGGAGTTACGGTTCGAGAGTTATTGTGTTTCAAAGTTGACGTTTTTATATATGTGCTGAGTGTTGGAGGAAAACAGCAAGTGATGCTGTTTTGTGAGATGATTTTGAATAAGCTCTTGATATCCTTTCCGGCTGAATTTTGTATATATTATAGGTAAGATTTTATAGTAGAACATATCAAAATTTGGGATAATTCCAGTGAGTGGTTTAGGAGTTATGATTTTTCAAAGTGTACTCAGATTTTGGCTAAGTATAGAATTTGTAAAGGGAGTAGTCAACTTTAGGAATTTTTATAAAACTGTTGAATGAACAGTTTGGAGAAATTCTTTCTCCTAAAGTTAGATAGGACATCATAGATAATCTAGGGTTTTAAGTCGGAATTTTTATAAGCAGTTACAAATTTTATATTTGGAATCGAAGTTAGACCTTTACGTTTTCCCGGAAAATAGTAACATAGGAAAAATGTTAGCTTGGAACCAAACGAAGCGTTGGGAGTTAGAAATGATTTTAGAATCTCAAATAGGAGTTTAGACATGAATTTTAGAATTTTCGGGAATTTCGGGACCAAGGGTAAAATGGTCATTTTACCCTAAATTAATACTGCAACTAGTTATGTCTTAATATATTATTCTATTTTAGAAGTCTTAGACTTCTAACTACGTAGGAGTGTGCTAATGCACTTATCTCCTTTGACAGGCAACTGAGTTGCTACAGTTTACAGAGCGAGTTGGTTTACAAAGAGTCGAGCTTTATATCAGGTAAGTCCTTTGGGCTTACTTAGCTGACTGCTAAATATGAGTACAAATGATGATGGTGGTGTGTGATTGAAATGGTAGAGAGATAGGTTGTGATATATAATTACCGACCTATATTTTGGCCTAAGAGTAACGGGCGGTGGCATTCTGCTCAGTAGCTCGCGGGGCGCTGGGGGTTTCTTTCGGGACTAGTCCATACGTGGTTTGTAGTGATGCTACCAGTGGAAGTCAGCTAGACCTACACCAGTTGGATAAGGAACGGAGGCGAGAACTAATAATAATTCTCGTGCCACAACTTAAATTGAATAATGTGAATCACTTAAATAATAGATAATAAACGGTTGAGTGCCAGCATGATGTTTGTTTATTTCGTTTCTGCTTGTGTTTGTGCTGTTATCATTTTTGCTTATATTTGGATAGTTAGCTAACGGTTTATCCGTGTTGTAGATCTGTAGAGATAGACAGTTGCAGAGAGATCCGGAACGGATGGTCAGCCGGGTCCACGTACTCATTAGATGGGGACGGGGGAGTCTTCCATACGTCATGCATGATATGTATCTTTATATATGTTTGTAAGGCTGTCACATGTGTACGTTTATACCATGAAAAATATTATGTTTTAGAAATTGTTTTAAATACATTTGTGCCTTGTTGTAAGATCCAAGTAATGTTGTTGTTAAACCAAGGTCGGGACCCATTGTGAGGTCCTAACCAGTAGCTCCCCGAGTTCCGAGAATTTGGGGTGTTACAACATGGTATCAGAGCTTTGGGTTTCCAACAATGGCACTTGAAATCTTCTAAAAGACGGAGTGTATAAAATAACTAGAACCCGAAAGGGGTCTAAGATTTTCAAAACGGATTTCTGTTTTTACACACGTGCATAGTCGGGTTGTTGGGTTAATAGTATGTCGGACCACCATCGTTCTCCGTGGATCTCTGCAACTTGGAATGATAGATGTTAGTATATAGAGTTATATTGATATGTTTTAATGTATGATTATATAAATGTGTATGTTTAGCATGTTAGTATCCTAAAGGATACCCTATATCCTTTAGTTATGATATCATGAATCGCTTATCGCTTCATGATAAATCGGTAACGGACTTGAAGAGCTTTCAATACAAGATAATGGATTCAGACCAAGGATTAAGTGTTATACTCTGGTGGGCGTCCTTGTGACCACATAAATCATCCGAAGAACGAGTGGGCAAGGGAGTACAGATGTGGAGACAATTTTCACCACAAGTACCGTCCGATGGGAAAGGAATCCCCGAGTCAAATCAGGCAGAAGGAACAGGAAGTCATACAAGGGACTTGGTCGTATGAGGCTGAGAGATGAATTAGAGGAATCATGTAAGAGACGACGAGAGATCGGATTAGAGATAACGATAAGGGAACAAGAATCATACAGAACGGAGTACAACCAAGATTTGCAGAATAAAAGATGTTATAATCAAGGCAAACGCCGCCACATGCAAGCATGGGCATGAGAGTACAAAGAAGATAAGGTGCTGACCCGAGGCGAAGAATTAAAAGAGTACAAAGACAACCATTGACAAATGAGTTTAAAGACATGAAATAAATTTCATCATCATAGAGACGATTTGACTTACTTAGAGATGCAAGAATTTGTAAGAAATCATGATTTAAGTATCAAATACAATAGAGGTCTGAAATTAAGACAAAAGAATTCTATAAAAGTGGCATTACAACACAACACCAGATAAAGGGAGGAATGGTAGAAAGGGATTTTGGTGGACTAAGGAGTCCACAATAACTTCTCATTCACCTAAAGATCTGAGTTACCAACAGTTGCAGTCATATTAGATAACCGCAAGCAGATGATGAACCAAGTAAGAATAATTGTGAAGACACGCTTACAAGTTATTGTGGAAACCTTGATAAACTCATTGACGACAGATGAATGCTAGGACTAGACTCAGAAGAGTATAGTGATCTCATAAGAGAGCAAGAGAAGTGCAGACTGTGGAAGAAACTAAAAGAGTATTAACAAAGAAACTAGAGGAGATAGATTTTCACCAAGTCTATCAAACTTCAAAAGAGACAGAAGAACAATAAGTCTGTGATCTTATGGAAGGTCAACTACATACCAGTCAGTAATAATTGAGACATAACACGTGCGGGTCAACCAGTGGTAACTGGTTATCAGATAAGGAGGATAACCATATAATGATGAAAGAATTTTATAGACGTCTAGAGGACCCTTCAAGAGATCAACAACGACAAATGTGAAGCTAAATCGATCCGCGTGCTAGTACCTTAATAATAACATGGAGTGAGTTCGAGCAAGGAACCCTAATTAAGAACTTAAGAAGAAAGACTAGACGGCCAGAAAGGACCCCCTTTATGTCATTGAAGACCAAGGGAAGCGTGTGAGGGATTTACTACCTACTGGCTAGGAAAAGGGTGCATATCACAGTTAGTACAGATGGATTATAAAAGAAGAACTAGAGGAGTAAGGAGTATATGATTTTGATAAAGTTCTATGTCAATCAAGACAGAGTGTGTGTAGCATTCCCTACTAGATAAACCGCCAGTAGAGGGAAGTTAAGGTCATGAGAGTCGCGTAGACGTGCTTACAAACTATAGTAGAAGATCTAGAAAGGACCATTGATATCAGATGGATGACACAGTTGGACTCGAGAAATGGAGTTAGTTCACGGGGGAACTGGAAGTTTGTAATGTAGAATGAGCTAAAGGAGTATAAATTGATGAACTCGAGTAAGTAGTGCCCGCCAGGAAATTCAACGGCAAAAGAGGTATGAGAAAAGTAAGTCCCGGAAATGGAGATAAGTCAACTATTGACTGACCGACATCAACTGAAGACGTGCAAGATTTGTTTGGGGATTGACGAGCTATGTACAGTTAAGAAGAGATATCTGTGATTGAGGATTATTGAATTAACTATACCGATACTTTGGAGGATTTCCTCAAGTAGGTAACGAAAATCTTCTTAGATAACTAAAGGTATAGAGAGGATCGTGTTTGAGGTTACTTCTTGGCTGGTTAAGATCAAACTCCGGTTGAGTCAGAGAGTCTGGATCCATGTTAGAAGAATTCCAAAAGTAAACGGAAGAGGTCGTCTTCCAACCGTTATCTTAGTCCCTTAAGGCAAGTAAGGAAGGCACTTGGTATTTCACCCGGATAGGACTTATGGTGTAATAGAGAGGGAGAGTTCTAGAGTCAATCATTGTGGACACATAGAAAATGTTCTTATAATTATCAAAGTAGCGCAGCAAAAGCGTGATGAGTCCTAACCCACAGAACAAGAAACTCTGGAGTACTGAAAATGACGTGTCGAGTTTAAGACGATGATAATTTGTGAAATGCGTTTCGTTTAGAAGGAACGTGAAATAGGCTACGTGGAGTGACAAGAATTTTGTCGAGGAACTGTATCACCAACTAGATAGACGAGAAAGTATGTGCACGTAGAAGTATAGAAAGAGAGTGATACCCCATTATAGATCCAAGTGAAGCATGCCGACCTAGTCACATGTTGGAAGACCAGTAAATTTGGAATTTAATACCTAGCATGGTACTTTAGAACGAGGTTCTTGATAAAATGAGAAAGGAAGTAACGAAGTAATAAAGGTGTTGTGTAGGGCCTGCACTAACAAGCTCAAGGTGAGTAACTATCAAGTTGAATCGAAAGACAGATATGAAAAGGAAGCTACGGGAGTGTACTTACAGACCAGTACTCGTACATATGGAAAACATAATCTCAAGAATGGAGTATAAGAAGAATTTTATCTCGGAACGGAGTCGAGTTGCGTTTTGAGTAAGAGGAATATTATAGGACACAGTGCAATGTTAACAACTATTGAGTAGAGTGAGCAAATAACGGCGACGTGAGATCACCGGGTATCTAATATCGTCATCCCGGATATATTTTATGTCACTCAAGACCTTGGAAAATACGTGAGAAGCCTAAGGTTGAGCTAACAATATATTAGAGATCCATAAATAGTATAATAATACTAAGTGAAAATAGATGATGACCACTAGATTGTGTCTCCACTACTAGACCGGAAAAGGGTAAAGGGAGGATTCCTTACCTGAGGAATAAGATGACTGAGTCATATTAAAAGACGAGTGAGTCGTGATACAAAGAGCATTAGGCACTTGGTGAAGTGCTGGCGGAGGTCCAAGACCTTTGGCCTGAGTGTGTAGTCAAGTAAACATAACGAAGGGAAGAAAGTTGACTAGGTTATTTTCTGTACGGTCATCAAAGGACCTGGAGGAGAGTTGTAAAATGTGACCACTCGAGGCTATAAAGTGCTTTATAAGTGATTGATGGATTAGTAAACCTCACCTATTGGAGAGTGTAACCCTAGTTTTCTACGGTTTCAGTTAGAGGTATACTTACCAGACAAAAGTTAGGACATCGGCTTAGAGAATCGGGCAATGAAGCCCGATGATACCGGGAGATATCTAGTTACCACACTAGAACGTGGTAGTAGGCACTTATGAACTCTGTACATGAAAAGATTTCAGAGTTAGTGGTTTTATAAAAGCCGACGAGGCCACCTTGGATACTATGGGTAGTATGAGACATAACCATTCAGAGACCTTTGTGGAGGTAGTGTAATCTAGAGAGCGACGAGTTAGGGCTCGGCTCTATATATGTGTTGTATTGTTTGACTACTTGCTTATTTCATGCGTGAGTGCTTAGTCGGGATACTTATATGTGGAAACGATGAGTCGTGTGCGGTAACAAGTAGATACACTAGATTCGTACTTTGAGGGTTGACCTTTTGACCGGCGAATTTTAAGTTTCGGGGCAAACTTATTCTAAGGCGGGATTGATGTAATACCTGGAAATATTTCTTCTGGCTATTTCGGAAACAAATCATAACTCGACCGTTGTGACCTCTTTCCGGCGCTTTAGTTCTTTTGTAGGGACTCCGACTTTACGAGTCTTCTTTTAAGTTTCGGGACGAAACTTATTTTAAGGGCGTACTGATGTAATATCCGGGATTTTTATTTCCGTTTAATTCCGAATCAAATCGGACTTTGAGCCGTTGACGGTTTTCCATTCTATCTAGCAATTTTTTTTCACAAATTTTATCATTTTATGTAGAAGCTATTTCACATAAAATGATAAAATTATATCAACCTCTAATTCCTATAATTACTTATCATTTTATGTAGAATTTAATTCACATAAAATGATAGAATTATATCCAATCCTAATTCTTATAATTATTTATCATTTTATGTAGAATTTATTTCACATAAAATGATAGATTTTTATATTAAACCCTAATCTATCAAACCCTAGTTTATAACATGACTTGTCCTTGACAAAGCCATGACGTCCTTTTGACAAGATCAAGACGAGACCATGACGAGGTTTGACGAGACCATGACGAGATCATGACAAGGTCATGCATGGACTTGACGAAGCCATGACACGTTTTGACAAGGTTGTGACAAGTTGACAAAACTACACCACTCTTTTGCCTACCTTAATTAGTTTCAGCTCACCTCTTCATGTCCAGTTGCTCCAGCCCAAGAACCAGCTCATCCTTACAGCAACTCCAGCAGCCCACTGCTTGCCTTTCCAGCGCCAGCAGCCCACGGTCTTGATTGTCCAGCGCCAGCTCCAGCCTAGTTGCTTGTCCGCAGCTTTGTTACAGCCCATACCTCACAACACCCTTACCTTGTTTTGGGCCGCCTGGCCTCCTTTCTCCTCCTGATGCCGCCTACTGCAGAAGCCCAACGAGAGTGCACCAGCCCAGGAAGACAGCAAGCACCAGCCAAGCTGTGTAGGGAGCTGCCCACGTAATGAATCGCTGAAGTGAAGAGGAGCCGAATATGCAGCTGTAACCGCTCTTAAGATCACGCAGCAATCAATCCTACTTGCCTTGTGTAGCCACAGCCGTGTTTCCATCCAGATTCATGCGAGATCTTTTCCCCTTTCCCTTCTGCGTTGACGTACAGAGCCTCAGCAGATGACTCCATCGAAAGATCCCTCACACAGATCAATCAGGCGGCCGCCTTATGCATCTCACACAAAGCACGCCTGTCGCCGCCTTCTGCATCTCGCCCAGCAAGCCCTCCCTTGTTCTCTCACAGCAGACGAAGGACGCACCACAAGCAGCAGAATGGCAAGCCCTCTGCACGTCCAGGCTGGCGCAGGTCTAGCAAGCAACAGCAACTTTCGGGCCTTCGTCTTTCATACCTTCGACTCTCCGAATCGGGTAAGCTTATACCGCTCTCTCCAGTGCACTTCTGTCCAGGTAATACATGCCTAACGAGTGCCCTTTGATGTGTCCTAAGCCTACCAGATGAGCCATAGATGACCAGTAAGGATTCATGCAGTTTTCTGAATTTTCATGAAGTGACGAACAGTCATCTTTGGGTCCAGATTTGGGTATGTTAGACACCTCCTTTCTTGCTGATTTTTGGATATGTTGTTGTCGGTATTGCAGTGTAGAACATACTGAAATTTGAGCCAATTCTGAGTTATAGTTTAGGAGATATGAGTTTATCAAGTTGGCTTCTCATGCAGTTTTCTAAGTGTGCTGAGTTTAAAGAAATTTGCTTGAGATGCAGTTTTGTAGAATAAATTTGGAGGGGTTATTGACTTCTGTTAGACTTGAATTTCGGACAAGTTATAGTTGATATAGTATAGTAGATCATACTAAAATTTCAGAGGAATTCATGTTATGGTTTGAGAGATATGAGGTTGCAAAGTTCAGTTTTATAAATGTGCTGAGTTGAGAAAAACTGCATGGGATGCTGTTTTGTGAGATAGTTTAGAATAGGCTTTTGATCTCTGTTAGGCTTGAATTTTTGATATGATATAGTTGACATCTTGTTGTTGATCATATTAAAATTTGGGAAGAATCGGAGTTACGGTTCGAGAGTTATTGTGTTTCAAAGTTGACGTTTTTATATATGTGCTGAGTGTTGGGGGAAAACAGCAAGTGATGCTGTTTTGTGAGATGATTTTGAATAAGCTCTTGATATCCTTTCCGGCTGAATTTTGGATATTTTATAGGTAAGATTTTATAGTAGAACATATCAAAATTTGGGATAATTCCAGTGAGTGGTTTAGGAGTTATGATTTTTCAAAGTGTACTCAGATTTTGGCTAAGTATAGAATTTGTAAAGGGAGTAGTCAACTTTAGGAATTTTTATAAAACTGTTGAATGAACAGTTTGGAGAAATTCTTTCTCCTAAAGTTAGATAGGACATCATAGATAATCTAGGGTTTTAAGTCGGAATTTTTATAAGCAGTTACGAATTTTATATTTGGAATCGAAGTTAGACCTTTACGTTTTCCCGGAAAATAGTAACATAGGAAAAATGTTAGCTTGGAACCAAACAAAGCGTTGGGAGTTAGAAATGATTTTAGAATCTCAAATAGGAGTTTAGACATGAATTTTAGAATTTTCGGAAATTTCGGGACCAAGGGTAAAATGGTCATTTAACCCTAAATTAATACTGCAACTAGTTATGTCTTAATATATTATTCTATTTTAGAAGTCTTAGACTTCTAACTACGTAGGAGTGTGCTAATGCACTTATCTCCTTTGACAAGCAACTGAGTTGCTACAGTTTACAGAGCGAGTTGGTTTACAGAGAGTCGAGCTTTATATCAGGTAAGTCCTTTGGGCTTACTTAGCTGACTGCTAAATATGAGTACAAATGATGATGGTGGTGTGTGATTGAAATGTTAGAGAGATAGGTTGTGATATATAATTACCGACCTATATTTTGGCCTAAGATTAACGGGCGGTGGCATTCTGCTCAGTAGCTCGCGGGGCGCTGGGGGTTTCTTTCGGGACTAGTCCATACGTGGTTTGTAGTGATGCTACCAGTGGAAGTCAGTTAGACCTACACCAGTTGGATAAGGAACGGAGGCGAGAACTAATAATAATTCTCGTGCCACAACTTAAATTGAATAATGTGAATCACTTAAATAATAGATAATAAACGGTTGAGTGCCAGCATGATGTTTGTTTATTTCGTTTCTGCTTGTGTTTGTGCTGTTATCATTTTTGCTTATATTTGGATAGTTAGCTAACGGTTTATCCGTGTTGTAGATCTGTAGAGATAGACAGTTGCAGAGAGATCCGGAACGGATGGTCAGCCGGGTCCACGTACTCATTAGATGGGGACGGGGGAGTCTTCCATACGTCATGCATGATATGTATGTTTATATATGTTTGTAAGGCTGTCACATGTGTACGTTTATACCATGAAAAATATTATGTTTTAGAAATTGTTTTAAATACATTTGTGCCTTGTTGTACGATCCAAGTAATGTTGTTGTTAAACCAAGGTCGGGACCCATTGTGAGGTCCTAACAAGTAGCTCCCCGAGTTCCGAGAATTTGGGGTGTTACACCACTATAACCTAAACCCTAATCAACTCCCTTAATCACGTTTAACCCTAATCTAATAGTCTAACCTAATCAAAACCGTAAAGAAGATCGCATCTTGCCTGCTCTCTCGCTGCACTCGACGCCAACCTGCTGCACGCCTCCAGTGGGAACCAAACACGGGCCGATCGACCGCTCATCCTGCCAACCACGCCTAGGGTAGAGATGCCGGACACTGCACTCGACGCCAACCTGCTGCACGCCTCCAGTGGGAACCAAATACGGGCCGATCGAACGCTCAGCCGCTGTAGAAGAGGGTCGGCCCTCCAGTAGACTCCGAATGGCGATTAAACGGGCTTATCACCTTCGACCGATCTTCCTTCTTTGGCATAGCCGCTCCATCGTCTTCCTCTTCGAACTCTCAGTAACACCTTACCTTCTGCAGTGCCGGACATGGCTCGTTCCTTTACGAGACTGCAATCACGTTCGTCCTCCTCCTGCACAGCACCCGCTCTCCAGGCCGACGCAGGACACAGCAACCCTCCTCCTATGAGTCCCCTTGGCCTCGCTACTGAGTTCCTCTTCCAGGCGCTCGACTGCACTGTCGTCTAGACTCCAAACGGCTGCACGTCTCATCGAAGTACTCGGCTCCTATCTGCTACGGATCTTAATTGGGGTAAGCAACCTGCCTAGTTCACGTCTCTCTCCCTATGCGTCTAACCTAACCAACGCTTCCCTAATCTGTTGCAGCCTTCCTGTGACGTACAACCCTTCTGTTGTTCCAACCGAGTCCCTCTTCGAGGAGAGTAACCGCAGGTCCTGCCTCCACGGTTGTAGGTGAGTGTTTACAACTTCCATCCTTGTACCATAGCACTGTGTAGAATGTTTGCAATTGGTTGCTGAGTAGGATAGAGCATAGATAGGCGAGAAAACAAGAAGAGCTAAGGACGTGGAGGAAGAGAGATTTAATAGTAAATAAGTTAATAAGCAAGCAATTTTGGGCTCTGTAGGTTTCGAACTGAGGACCTCTAAGTAGAAATAAGGGAGATATATGATGACAAGAGGAATCGAAGTTTAGACCTCTTGCACACCTTAAATTTCAGCCTTGGTCTGCTGACTTTAGGATCTAGTTTCGATACCTTAAATCGAGAATCCACCGTTGAATTTTTGATATGTTTTAGATAAAAATATGTAGTTTACGGTATTAAAATTTGGGAGAAAGTTAACGGTCGGATTAGATTTTATAAGATCCCAAAGTAGAGTACTTGGGCTGTTTTTCTTTACAACAAGGGAAAATTGACTAAGTATAGAATCGTTGGATGTTGTCTCCAACTTTAGAGACTTGTGTAAGAGTTCTGGTTAAGTAGTTTTGATAAATCTTTTCTTTTATGAATATATAACATATCATAGGTGGCCTAGAAAAATTTCGGAATTTTTCATATCCTTAGTCGAACCTCAAATTTTAACCAAAGTCGAACCTTACCGACTTTGGGTAAAATTAGAATGTTGAGTAACTCTTATAAATACTTACCAAACTTTCCAATGAGAACTAGATTGTGGACTTAGGTCCTAGAGGAGAATATTAGAACTAAATGATAGACTTTTTGGATTTTCGGCACTAAGGGTAAAATGGTCTTTTACCGTAAGAGAGCTTTTTCCGTAATCCCTTCGCATGAGGTTGGACATCTGGATGTGTTTTTGATCCACATGCCTTATTTGATAGGCGTTTGAGTTACCACGAGTACGGACCGATTTGAGACCTGTTAGAGTGTGATTTGACTCAGGTAAGTCCTTGCGACTTACTTAGCTGGTTTCTGGATATTAGTTGGGTGATGATGGTTGTGTGTGTGCAATGTGTGTTATAATAAAAATAACTTGTTAGGACGACCGTGGTTATTATGTGTTAAGGCCCAAGTGTATGTATAACGGGCCGTGACATCACTGCCCAGCTCTGCCAGGAGACTGGGAGGTTCTCTATACCCACACCATCAAGGTACACGGTGAGATGCATCGGATCCACTCCTGATGGGTACACGGGGGCGGAGGCAAAGTTTGGGAATCCCTCGTGTCACAAAATAAGTATCATTAGAGTGAATGACTTAAATGAAGATAATAAATGGATTGTTTGAAAGCATGATGAGTGTTTATTATTTTATGTGTGTGTGCTATTATTATTCTTCTAATGTTTAGATAACTAGCTAATGGTTGTTCTGTTGTGTTTTTAGATTTACCACAGGTTAGAGCAGCAGCTGAGTGATCCGGAAGTAGTGGTCAGCCGGGTCTCCGTACTCCTTAGAGTGGGGTTGGGTGTTTGTTTGTCGTTTCTTTCTTCGTACTATGACAGTTAGACTTTTAAGTTGTTTAAGTATTGTGGGCTGTTAGATGTTGTTGCATCCATCTCTTTAAAATAATATTTTATAAATTTCGGTTTTCCTTATTTGTGTCTTGTTGCAAGATCCTAGTAATATTGTTGTCAAACTGAGGTCGGGACCCATTGTGAGGTCCTAACCAGTAATGCTCCGAGTTTTGAGAATTCGGGGTGTTACATTTTCCCAATCCAGATCTCTGAATTGGGAATCGGAGGCTTCTCCTCCCGCCCCTTTCGATGTCGTATGCGGTGTCCCCTACCCTGCTCTACCTATCGCCACCATCGTCTCCATCAGGCGCGGCATTCCGTTGCTCATGCGCCGTAAGAAGGTCAAGACTTTTGATGTCGTGTGCAACCAAGATATGCATTTCTGTAGGTAAGCTCCTCTCTTTGTGACGCCCAGATATTTGGTTGAACAAGTAGAAGCGTCACTTTTATTTTTTCTTCATTCTTTAATCTCTTTTTTCATCAATTCATGTGAAGCCGATGGATCTGTTGATTCTTGAGCTTGAAGGTGGTTGTTTGAGTGTGTTTGCCAAAGCCAAGAGCCCCAAATCTCAACGCTCAACACTTCTTTTAGGGGTTTCGCGATCCGCACCCGCAACTTAAGGTCATTTAGGATTTTGAGTTTTTAGATTCCCTGCAGATTTGTGTTCGTAGTAGATTTGGTTGTATTGATTGTAATATTCTTTTTTTGTTCCTTTACTTTTGCAAGCACTAAGTTTAGTTGGTGATGCTTGATTGATCAATACTAGAAGACATGTCCGCATCTTTTGATCGAATTGTTAGGACATGTGAGTGCTCATTTTAATTTTACCCCTTTCTCTTTGTATTGATTTGGAATTTTTTGAGGTGAGAATTTGGGGCTTGTCACATCTGTTGCTGAATTTCCTCTTCTCTATGTCGGGGGAACAGGGATTTTTACTTGAGTTTGTTAAACCAAATTATTTTCTGTTACATTGAGCAAAAAATGCGTTGTGTTTTGGTTTCAGCTTCCCAAATGTCGTATACGAACTCGCACATTAGGTTTTCTTGACCAATAGGTCTTATCTTGATGGGGGAGAAAATAGTCTATGAATTGGTTGGCTCCTAGCTTTTTTTTTTCTTTTCACTTTCACCTCCCGAGGCTTTCTTTGGTGTGGTCGAGTACCTGAGTTTTCAACCAATGAAACAACTAACAAGCTGTCACTAGCAAGAACATTGAAAGGGCATGCATAGGTAGTTGAGACCATTATTAGGTTAACTAATGCTATTTGATTGATAAATGAATTTGGAATTCACTATTCCAATGATTCTAATTGCATTCAGTGGCATATTATGCAACCTTTCGTAAGTATACCGAGTGTAATCAATGGCTTTTGCTTTTATACCTTCATTATTTCTCGATCGTTACAGCTTGTCGATGGTTCATTCTCCTCTTTTTCTTTTAATTTCATGTCATTTCCCAATTTCTGATGATTATCTTGTTAACATTTTCAGGTTTACCTTATGCATGTCTTCAGATCATTATGGAATGCTTCGTGGTATCAGCTAGCTAATCGGTTTAATTGTAAATTTCATCTTACATATATATACAAACTTTCATGTTTTCTCCTTGAGTTGGTTATCTCCGTGTCTTGATTGCTCAAAATCGTACAAACATTTTTTAAAATTCCTCCTCTTTCCCCTTCTTGAAATTTCACCATAAAGGCCCGCTTTTCTACTTTTGTTTCAGTTCTCTCTCTTAGGTTTGAGACCCAAAAATTCAAACTAGAGGAGAAATTGTGGGTTTCTCTCGATTGATTATTGATCTTTCCTTTTTACCTATAGCTTGTGTGAAGGAAGTGGTTGAGGTTGCAGAAGATCAAGCTTTCAAAATCCTTCCATGGGTTCCTTGCAAATGTTAACCTATTTTTGGCTATTTGTGGATGTGAAAGGAAGGAGTAATGGATGAGAGTAATGAAATCAATCTCAATGAATGCAAGGTTTGGAATTTTATTCAACCCCCCCCCCCTCCCTCTCTCTCTCTCTCTTCCCCACAAAGGCCCCATTACTTCTTGAGGTTGCAGAAGATCAAGCTTTCAAAATCCTTTCATGGGTTCCTTGCAAATGTAAACCTATTTTTGGTTCGTTAATGTGAAAGATTAGTGCTTGCATTTTTTGTTCCAATTTAAAAGTAATAGTATCAATAAAAAAATCTTAGAAACACAAACCTTGTTAATAGCGTTTACTCTTTCGACATAATCGACACATCCTCCAATCTTCTAAACCGGATCTACCGACCCACCCCCGATAACGAATCCCAGTTAGGTCTAATAGAGCTCGATTTTTTCTCATCCAAACTGCTTGTTCTGATCTGATTCATTATATTTTTGCTTTGGTTAAGGGTTCATCTTGCATATCCTACTTTTTAGCTATATGTTCCTTGTAAGTTGATATAAATCTATGCTTCATCCTGTGAACTCTGGTGAAGGTAGGAGTTGGTCCTCCCGAGGGAGTTATTCGATATGGTTGCATGCTTTAGTTGCCCTCTGAAGAGTGAGTTTGTTGCATTATTAGGATTCATGCAGGATGGACTTTTTTTATAGTCTAGACATCATGTTTGTGATTCTTTTTTCCCACATTTTTTTTGTTACTTGAGATCACTTCCTTGATGAAGGATTTTAAAATATCTGATCCGGGCAGTTTGTGTTGGGAAATCCGACCGCCTAGATTCAGATCGTGATTTTTATGTCATTTGTTATCTTTGTTGCTAAAAATTCATTGTTGTTGATCTTGATCATCCATTTATGCGATATATAAACATTAGTACTAATTAAAGATGAGCATTCTTTGAACTTGGATGATAGATAGTCGGCTAACTTATCCGACCCGATCCAGGTAATTTGTGTCAGATGTTTGTGTCTACTATGTTTGGATTTAAATTGTGATTTGTAGGAATATTTCAATTATTTATCAGATATATGTGATTGCTTACCCTTAATCGCTCATTTGTTGTTGTTCCTTGATCCTTGATCTTCCTTCTTGGTTTGAGCAACCAAGAAATCCTTCAATTGCTTCACGTCATTCTTCAAAGACGTGGGTTGATTGTTGTTGGGCGGAGCCTCTTGAAAGTTAAATCTTTTAACTCCACCTTCAGCTCCTTGGTGGGAGTATTTCTCCATATACAAAGCTTGCTTCTCTATAAAGTCCCAAGCTTCGTCAATCGCCATGTCCATAAATGTACCGGCGGATAGTAGTTGGAGGTTAAACTGGGTGCTTCCGTCCAGTCCCTTGAAGTATATCTCCAACAACTCTATCTTTGGAATCCCATGATGTGGGCAATGCAAAAGAATGTCTTTAAACCTCTCCCATGATTTGGACAAGCTCTCCTTGTCCTTCATAATGAATGCATTAATCTTCCCTCTTATTTCAGCGGTCTTAGAGGGGGGAAAGAATTTAGTAAAGAATTCCGTAGTCATCTTCTCCCAAGTACTGATTTTTCCTGGAGGAAGAGATTGATACCAAGTAAGAGCTCTATCTTTTAAAGAAAAGTAAAAAGGTCTTATCTTGTAGTTGTCGTTTTCTATTCTTGAGGGTCTCAAGGTCTCCATCAAGATCTCATAGTTTTGCAGATGTTGATGCGGAGATTCCTTCTCTATCCCTCTAAACTGGCATTGGCGAATCATGGAAAGAACTTGCGGTCGAAGTTCGTAGTCATGGTCCGCCGGATCTCCTAGGTTAACTCCAAGACGCCTCAGTTGTTGATTGGGGTCCATCCTTTGCCCTAGGGTTTGCGGGTTTCCTGCAAAAAGAGCGCCTCGGACTGGCATCCGAGGTGGAAGTACATCGGCCGGGGCAACAGGTGCTGGGACCTGCCTCGGTCGAGGGTCTAGAACTGGATCCTGCATCGATCGAGGATCTAGGACTGGATCTTGCATCGGTCGAGGTAGATACAGGTCTCGTAAGGCTGCCATATCTGCTTCGATCGCTTCAGTCCTGGTGCGAGTTTCTTCTTTCTCCTGCCTCAGTTCTTCCCTGCTGAGGCGTAGTTGTTCTAACGCCTCCTTCAATTCAGCCTCAAGATCGCGATCGTCTTGGTTGGCCATCTTCGCTTCTCTTAAGCGTCGTTTATATGTCTTTTCTGGTTCGGGATCGTAAGGAACGATTTCCTTCCCAGCGCGGGTTCTTCGCATAAACCTAAGAAAAAGAACCTGCGAAAGTCACTCAAGTATAGTGGTTAGTAGACACGGGGTCAAGTGCCCCAAAAGCAAACCGTAACCGGCTCGGTCTAGACCAAGTCCCCGGCAACAGCGCCAAAAACTTGTTCGCTCCAAACGGTGTGTGCAAGCTTTAAATTTATAACCCTAGATGAAAGCTTAAAACAAGGATGCGAACCCGCAGTGTACGGGTCAATCGTAGTAAAAAGCAAGGAATTCCAGGGGTCGATCACAGGGACTTAGTGAAACAAAGTCGGAATAGGTAAGCTTCGTAATTACTAACCACAAAAGTAATTAAAACAATCAAGGATGATAAAAAGTCAATAAAGGAAATATGCAATTCCAGGGATTAAAGCATCTAGTTGTGGTTCCAACTTAAGATCTAAAGATAAGCGGACAAAGCTGAGATTTTGCATAGGGAAGGTGTTACTAAAGAGGATTAGATCACCGGGTAAGTCTCACTAATCACTAATCCCAAACCGTAACTCCTATTACCGGGTAAGTCTCAAGGAATTAAGATAAAGAACTATAACCTCAAACTAACACACCACCTAAGGGAATAGAATCAACCTTTACCGGGTAAGTCTCAGGCTACCTCACGAAGATGGGATGAAAGCACACTCAAACCCCAATAAAGGATAAACCTTTATTACCTACACTTATGATCTTAGGTAAACAAACAAATGAATTACCGGGTAAGTCTCATCCTAGGCTTGCATTGAACCAGGAAAGGTGTAATAAGAATAGGATTTTGCAAACTCTAACACTTAACTCTCAGTTTCGGATCAGATAAGTCACCTCGGTCAGCCAAATTCCACCCCGGCCGAGATGTTCATCGACTGAGCGAGATGCTTAGGGTTAAGGATAAAGACTCGAACTTTCAGGGTCCTACTGTGATTTAATATTATTCTATCATTGTTTTTCCCACAACCTTCAGTCAATCACCCTAGAATCACACAAAGAGATTAGCCACTCATCATCATGAAAGTATTAATCAAATATATGGGAAGAAAGAGAATAATTGAACAAGAAAACCTTAAGAGAAAGGCTTCAATAACTGAATCAATTATCAAAACAACCAGCGTTCCTTGGATTAAAATCCAACAAGACAATCGACAAAGAAGGGAATCTAAAGGAATCTTACAAAACCCTTCACAAAGCTATAAAAGCTATAGACTTTCTTCCTTCAACTTCAAAAAGGTTCTTCAAATCTCCCAACTGGAGTATGGCTGCAGCGGTGTATTCGGATGTATGCGGGATGTTCCGGGTGATAGCGGATGTCTAAGCACGATCGGATTTGTGGAAAATCCGACCCTTTTTATAGGAAAATTACCCTCCAAAGATAAGATATCTTAGAAAGATCTTTTCCCATAAAAATAGGTAAAATATATGGGCAAACTTATCTTCTTCCTTCCAGGAACCCAGCCCAAAAATATAAGATCCTCTTTCCAAAGATAAAAGATCTCAGCCAAGAATAAAATATTCTCGCCGTGTCCCAAGTGTTCGCCTCGGTCGAGTCGGCTCCTCTGGATCACCTCGGTCGAGGTGACTCTGTAGTCAACCGAGGTGAATCACAACTGAATGTGAAATCTCTCAAATCTGGTCTAAAGTGAATCTTTAATCCAATTTCATGATTCCTGGATTATTCCTTAAGCTCCTGAATGTAGCTCCAATGACTCCTTAGCTCCTTTTGCTCCTTTTTGATGCAAAACGTGCCATTTTACCTACGATTACAACAAAACTAGGTGTAGACCTCGATTCCCGCAAAGGTAGATGAAACGACATTGTAATCACATAATATATATACAAACATGCAGATTATTAAAAATAAAACGTCTAAACAGGCCCCAAAATATAGACAATAATTCATGCTATCAAGGGGCGGCTGTGACAGAGGCGCAGGGGCGGCTCTGTGCAGGCGCAGGGGCGGATCTTCGTCAAAAGCTACTGTCGGGCTTCTCTTTGACAGATCTCACAGCAGGGGCAATCAAAGCTCGAACCTTTGGTTCCAACACGTGAAGACTCAACTCTAAAGAGCCTGAGAACAACGAAGGGTCAACAACGGAACACTCCACAAGAATCAAGGCTCATGCTTGATCTTGGGAGAAGAAGGAAATAAAGGAACGAAAGGAAGAAACCAAAACAGAAGGGAAGGTATGCAGCGCTTAAAGGAACGTGAGGAAGAACTAGAAAAGATGCACTTACATGTTCAGCGGGATTGCAGGAAGCAAGGACGGCTGCAGCTCTCTAGGGTTTGAAGACGCATCTTTTGTCGCAAAATCGCCCCCGCGCCTGGACCTTCCTGCCCCCGCGGCTACAAGCCTTTGTCGCCCCCCGCAACTTTGTCTGCCGCCCCTGCAGTTTCCTCTGCAGTGACTCCCGTCTTTGGTGAGTTGCTTCCTTCCTTGTTTTTTCGTTCTTTTTCCTTGAGTTGAGTGTTGATATTGTTCCTTGGGATACCTGTAAGACTAGGGATCGTGTCCCTAGCTTTTTGGAGATCTCTTAGAGATCGTTGAGACTAGAAGTTGTAGACTTCTATCTTTCGGTTCGTTTCTGATTCGCTATGTCTTGTATGAGCAGACATTCATTTCTTCCTTCGGGAAACTGAGTTGTAGCTGACAATTGTGTTTACCTTCGAGTGAGGTAAGTCCTTTGGACTTACTTAGTTGCATTCCGTATATTGGTTGACCGTGTTGATTGTGTTTGTTGTTTATTGTTATAACGGAAAACCGGATTCGGACGACCTCATACCTTAACTTTCCCAAGTGTATTATAATCGGGCGGTGACCACTTGTCCAGTTCAAAATGGGGAAACCAAACTAGAACCACCCTTAAAAAGTGCT
This sequence comes from Fagopyrum homotropicum, assembly GCA_033239125.1. Taxonomy (NCBI): domain Eukaryota; kingdom Viridiplantae; phylum Streptophyta; class Magnoliopsida; order Caryophyllales; family Polygonaceae; genus Fagopyrum; species Fagopyrum homotropicum. Next base: position 12,788,872 of record BSWB01000001.1, read on the forward strand.
CCGTCATCAAACCACCACCTTCATCCCATTTACGTTCAAAAAATATGAATGGGTCCCTACCTTTGAAATTTTTAATAACTTTATGTCTAAATCATGAACCAATTAAATAAATTAATATAAAATGGACCGAATTAGTTTTTTTTTAAAAAAAACGGAATATTTTCAATGAGATAAAATTCAGTAATTTTTTTATTTGTTGAAATATTTTTTTCCATAATTTTGTAAATGAATTTTGTTGAGAAATGATATTTTTTGGATTTTTTCCGAATTACTTTTTCTTGTTATTTATATAAAAAAATTTAAAAATAGTTGAAAAGGAAAACAATTTTCTGTAATAGAAATGTTTATGAAATTTTTATTTTTTAAAAAATATTGAAATAAATCACTTGGGCCGTTTGGAATCTTTTTTTAAAAATCGATTCAAAAAAATGAAATAAAAAAAGGGCTAATTAGGTAACTAGGCTATTTTTTTTTATTGTACACTAAGTAGGCTTTTTTCAGTTTTCTAATTAGTAAATATACCCCACTAATATTTTTACTGTTAGGGTTATATTTCAACTCATATAACGGTTCTATATCACAAGTTTGTCAATTTCCCTTCAATATTCCTTACTGTGATTTATACATAAGTTTGATAGTGGCTTTTTTTCTCAATTGTTATTTGTAGATATATAGATTTCATCAGAGCATTGCCGTACGTTATAAGTAAGAGATGGGTCAAAATAACCTACTGGTGTACTTACGTGGATACTAAGCAAGATGATGAACGCCATGCTTAAGTGCTTGATCGCGATCCTTTCCATTGGACCAATTCCGAACCACATTGGACGGAAACCGGAGATTCGCCATGAAACACAAATTGAAGGATGTAAGTATGGGTCACAGGCTAGGGTCTCAATCTCTCACGTCCATACTCACATTATGTTGCAAACTCGGCGTCAAGCAACTCACTGCATACACATTTAGCATCGACAACTTCAGAAGACGTCGGGAAGAAGTCGATTCTCTCATGGATCTTATGCAAGAGAAGATGGATTGGTTGCTTGAAGAAGATAGTATTGTGTTCCAGCATGGTATTAGAGTACATTTTATGGTATGTAATTTTATGGTATGAAAATCCGGTGTAACAAAATTCTGGTATGACAAAATGTAATTTTATGGTATGTAACTTTATGGTATGTAGTTTTATGGTATGTAATTTTATGGTATGAAATTCTAGTGTAAAAAATTCTAGTATGATAAAATGTAATTTTATGGTATGTAATTTTATGGTATGAAACTTCTGGTATGAAATCTCTGGTATGAAATTTCTGGTATTTAAATTATGGTATGACAATTTCTGGTATGACAAGTTCTACTATGACAAAATTCTGGTATGAAAATAATTTCTGGTATGAGAAATTCTGGTATGAAATTTCTGGTATGAAAATTTCTGGTAAGAAAATTCTGGTATGAGAAACTCCGGTATGAGAAATTCAGTCCAGAAAATAAAAAAGAAATAAAAAATAAAAAAAAAAAAGCAAGAAAAATAATAAAAGAAAACAAATTCAGTAATTAAATTTTAAAACTTATACTTATATAACAAATAACAAACATCATTTATTCTTTCTTTCATTATTTTTGTTCATACAAAACGTTTTTTCTGACGCTGGGAGAGAGAGAGCTTGAATTGTTTTTAGTAGTTCCACTTTCTTTTACAAGTTGATATCTTCTCATCTACATTCCGTCATCAAATCAATCCTTATACTAAGAATTGATAAGTGTCATCATTGTTGGTGTTGAAAGATCGGAACTCATCATTGGTTTATCCCGTATCAACTTGAAAATCTCACAAACCCAAAACCCTTAGTTATACCATTATCGTCGCGTATTACTTTAACTGATACTATCTTTCCACGAAGACTATAGTGCTTAAATAAGATTTTGTCATAATAATAGGGGGAGATAGGTTCTTCATATACACATTTGAAGCTTTATATCTGTTCAAAGATTTTTATCAACTCCGTTTTGCTTTTTAATATCTCTTTTCTTTGACTCAAGGTTTGAAGAGATATAAAGCTTCGAATATGTATGTGTAGCACCTTCACCCTTATGTTGATGACAAAATCTTAGGTGAGCACTTCAACCTATATGGAAAGATAAAATCAATGAAGGTGATACGTGACGATAATGGCTTAAGTAAGAATTTTGGTTCTATGAGATTCTCAAGTCCTTCTGAGGCAAGAGTAGCCTTACTTTCACTACAAGGTGAGTGAGTCAATCATGATTAACATCAATGTTAAAGAATGATACAAGAAGCACAAAAACACAATAAAATTAAACATTAATCATGTCAAAAATCATAATGGAACTACATTTTATAAATATACATAAATATTAATAGATTAGCTAATATAAAAAGTGTGGGAACGAAATTAAAAAAAATGATGTCAATAATTGATTAGTAGATATAAAAAGTGCATGAACGAAAGAAATAATGATGCACGGGACATGAACCAAAATTGAAGATGGAACAAAATGAAATGAATGAGATACGAACCAAAAAAATTGTAACCTATCTCAAAATTAAAGATGAATAAGATTTGATCTTGTATAAACAATAAGGCAACATTTTTTTGATTTTATGGTTAAGAATATATATAAATGTTGAAAATCAGTAGTATAAATGGAGCTTACTTGAGAAGAATCATCGTTTCTTTTTAATTCTCGGAATTGGAATTGAAAGTAAATGATGTGGTATAAATCTAAGTTGTGTAGATATTATCCATTTTAAGATTTACTATCAAACAAATTGGCACACACATACATAACTAAAGTAAGCAACACCAAAGCTCACGTGCGTTCTCGATTTTTCTCAAAATTTAATTTTTACTAAATCACTAACTAAGACTTCAAATCCTTTTTACGAAAGCTATTTTTAAAAAGATTTTAGTCCAATTAATATTTATAGTGATCTTCTAGGTTTTAGTTAAAAAAATTAGTTTTTACTAAATCACTAACTAAGCCTTACAATCCTTGTTAATAATGATTTTTTATCTTTATGACTATATGTCTTAATTCATATTTTATTGTATGAAAGATGCGAGAGCTGCATATATAATTGGTTTTTGTAACGCCCCGGATCTGTGAAACCCGAAACGTCACTAGGATATGAACCACACAGTGGGTTCATTAGATTTAGCCTGACAACAACTTCACTATCGGACCTTCCAACAAGAGCACAACAAAACAATAAAACATAACCGACCTTTAATTGTTAAATAGTCGTAATAATTTACACTTTTAAAACATGCCAAGAGATAAAAGAAGAAGAAGAAAAAAAAAAAAGACCGGTACAGCCTTACAGACTTAGACTTAAGACCAAGAGTACAACCACCTTCCCAAATCCTAAGGCACACATGGGTCCGGCTGATCACCAACTCCAAGAAGTTCCTCCGAAACATACATAAAAACTGAAGTTATCCTAAAATACAACAACATATAAAACCATTAGCTAGCGTCCCAAAGTCAGAGCCGAAGCTCAAGAATCAGATCAAATATGTACGCATCTTAAGAGGAACGTCAAAACAAAATACTATAAATGTACACTCAAGTTCACCTCCTAAATCTATCACAATAAAACGAAACCAACGAGGAATGTAAAGGTCACGGCTCATCAAATCAAACTATATAAGTTCCTAACATTAGCATACTGTATAGAACCACCAAAATTACCAACAAACAATCTAAGCACAACAAACGATAAACAAGAATATATACGATAATCCGTTGAACTTGTAAACAAATTAGTTACATATAAGTAGCAATGAATCACATTTCATAAATAAATAATCTAGTGTGCAAAAGTCATGATAAGGCCCAAAATGATAATGATTATGATGTCGTGCAGATAATGCAATGCAATGAATGTGTCATCTCTCAAGTCTCAACTCACAACTCTCAACAACGCAGGGTAACGCTACGCTCTCTCAAGTCCACATGTGCCCCTCCGGCGTACTAATGGTTACGAGATCTATAATCACGTCTCCCATTTTATATATCCACCTTCTTTCCCCGGCTCGGTCTCTACTAGAGCACCGTCCAAAACATGTATGCAGGTTTTATATATGGAAGGGGTTCCCACCACGTCGCACGGTCATACCCGGGACATCACTCCCTCATCAAAGTCACCGTGCCTATGACCGTGCCGGTGGTTACCATTTGTAAAATACTTTAAGATCATAACTATATATATATTTTTTGTAAATAGGTACAAAAGCCTATTAAATCTTTAAAAAGAGAAAGATCAACTATACTCACATACAACACACTCCCACTTATAGCACGGATTCTTAACATCATTCATTATATCCAAACTCAACACATTCTCATGTCATCTTTAGAGTCAACCAATCAAACATCTTATACCCGTCGTACAACACATTCATCTACTCAACTACTCGTCACCAAACTCATAACACCAATACACTCTCACCCCAAAGCATCTACCTACTATACACAAATTTCATGAGCATAATTACAAAAAACTTAACTCAAACCAAAAGTAAACTCTTAGTCACCTCACCTTAGAAGACCCTTTACATCACTTCCTACCTAGGATACCCCAACTAACAACAATCTATAACAATGGAGGATATATCGTAAACATACAAAAATTCCTTCAATTCTCACCACTATCAAGATAACTATTTAACCACGAAACTTATCCCAATCTTCAACATATTATGTATCCCTCATTCACGTGCACCCTCAACTAATATCATTCTCTAAAACCGTCATCGTATCCTATCCCCCATACAAAATCCTTAGGTATCATCGCCTATACTATCACCTATGTCAAAATATGTAGATACTCGTATAAAACAACCTCACACTCTCATGATATCTGTAACACTTTTCAATTCACTTTCCATACATCCTCAACACTTTTCCTAGACAACAACGCCATAATACCCACTTACTCTAAACACTCAAGATACAACGACTAAAACAATTTAGTGAAAACCCTTTATAACATAAATCATATAAGTATAATTTTTTAAAATATGTTCTACTCACAATCAGCAACAAATCTAATCTGAAATAGGACGGCAACTAAGTAAGTCAGTACGACTTACCTCAAATAGACGAGTCTTATAATCACCATAGTAACTATCCAATTTAGTCACCAATTCAAGTACCTAATAGCAATATATCATCAATCAACTTCATCCAATACAATCAATCAACAAATAAATTAGATTGAGGTTTAGGATCACTCACCTATCGGAGGTTAGAATAAAGGTCAATATTGCGTATCAATGTCAAATCGAGTCTCACTTCATATCCCGGTGTTTATACAAGGTGCGGAAGACCTAAATAAACCAATTATACAAGTTTTAGTTCCATTTACTAAAACTCGGGCCATAAAATATACTCATCAAAATATAGGCCATTTTTCCGTAATTAAAAATCTGGGTCATTCCTGTAATTATTCAATACCGGGGCAGATTGTACAAATTCCAAAAGTTGGGTCATAAAATATAAACCATAAATATGGGGTCGATTATGTAATTATACCAAAATTGCTTCTTCCCCAAATTAGGGTTGCTGAGAGAGGGAGTGGTGGCGGCAGAAGGCTCGTCTCAGCGGCGGCTTGGTGCAGATCGACGACGGCGCGTATGCAGAGCAACCCTCCGGTGGTAGCGGTGAGGCAAACGATGACCTGGGCGGCGGCAACCGGCTCGACAGCGCAGTAAGGTTCCAGTTCCAAACTCGCGAGGAGGTTGACTAGGTGTCGGTGCAGATCTGGAAGCGAGTTAGCTGAGATGGCAACGACGGTGGTCTGGGCTCACCTTCTCGACTCCTACCAGCGCGAAGGATGACAGTGACGAAGGGATCTGTTGCGAGTGCTTCACTCAAGCTCTTAATGGCGAGGGCTCCCGGAAACAGTGGCACAAGCTGAAGCGACGGCGGAGACGACGACTTCTTTGGTGGCGGCGTGGCTCCTGGTGCAATTGACGGTGTTGGTTAGGGATGGAGTTGGGCTTCCGGTTGTTGGCGTGAGTGGATTGAGGTGGCTGTTCGGTTCAGCGCACCGACAAAAACGAGGAAGGCGAGGAACACACAAAGGGTCGATTGTGGGTTCGAGTATAGGTATGGCTCCGGCGAGTTCAAGGGCTGAGTTGTTGGTTGAATCGAAGATGGTTGGATCCGGAAAGTGAATAGAAATTCCGGGAAGGAAGATGACGAACAAGGGAATAGAGGCTAGGGTTAGAGGACAAGGATGGAGCATGGTTTTGCAATTAACATAAATCATCTTCGTAATTTTTTTTTTTTTTTTTTCTCCCCGAAATCCCAAATTAAAGTATAATTAACTTATCAACAACTTATCTCACTAGATTTAATCCAATTTGAATCGATTGTGAAAATTCTAAAAATCCGGCTATTACAGTTTTACCCTATTTGTTGTTCCAATTGTTAATCGCAAGATGCGAGAGCTACATGATTTGATATCTTTAATATTCTATAAGATCCGGGAGTTGTGCAAAATCTTTTCTTCATAACAAGAAGTATATGATATTTTGATTGGATTATTATCAATTGATATTTGATATTTTTTTGTGGTAATTTAGATTCTTGAATATTTTATTATCTTTGAAATCATAACTTGATATATTCAATATCCTTGATATGGATCAAGTAGTGAAATTCCTTTATTTCTCTCTTATTGTTACGATTTATATTTGTTACCTTCCTCTACTAATCGGTCGATTTACCATAGTTGGTTGGCCGGTCTGTTTGTGTTTTCTTCCTTTGTGGTTTTTATTAATTGCTTGTAATGTTCCATCTTCTGACCTAATCGGTTGATTCATCTCTTTTGGTTCAATTTGTATTCTGTATGTTTATATTTGTTTTTACATTTATATCGAGGAAATTACCAAAATTTACCCGTTTATTAGGGTCATTTGCAACTAATCATCCATTAGTTAACTAATTGCCTAGAACCACCCTTAACAAGTGCTCCGTCATCAAACCACCACCCTCATCCCATTTCCTTACTATACTAAATGTGGGAGTTCCCCAAATGAATAGGGAAATTCCCACATTGCCCTTACCGTTTGTTATTTTTCTTTTCTGCCCTTATTTATTTTCGTAAATTCCTTTGTTGCCCTTATTTTGATGACTCATCTTTCCTCACTTCACGTGTCTTCTTCTCAAAGTCCCGTTGTGGCTTCTTCTCGAAGCCCCATTGTATCTTCTTCACAAAGCCCCGTTGTGGCTTCTTCTCGAAGCCCTATTGTATCTTCTTCTCAAAGCCCCGTTGTGGCGTCTTCTCGAAGCCCCATTGTGATTTCTTGTGAAAGCACCTTTTTTTATATTCTGTCGGTTCCTATTTTTCATCTCCATCTCTATCAAACAATTTCTCTTCTTTTCTCTCCCCCATATTTTCTGTAATACGCCGAAAATTTTATTCCGCATAATACCGGGTTAAACCGATTTCCGATCCCCTAACCTTTCTTCATTTTAAATAATGTAAAACAACATTAAACACTATCATTTTATGTGATCATAATTCACATAAAGTGATAAATATTGTACTTAACGTATATAGAATGATAGATTTGTAAACTGAATAATAATTTCCGTATGTTGAAAACCGAAGAATAATTCCGTACAATTTAACGACGCTTAATTTCAGCCATGTTTTAAATTGAGGAGCAGGCCCAACAGCTGGCCCAATTACCAGCCGGCCCACTATAACCTAAACCCTAATCAACTCCCTTAATCACGTTTAACCCTAATCTAATAGCCTAACCTAATCAAAACCGTAAAGAAGATCGCATCTTGCCTGCTCTCTCGCTGCACTCGACGCCAACCTGTTGCACGCCTCCAGTGGGAACCAAACACGGGCCGATCGACCGCTCATCCTGCCAACCACGCCTAGGGTAGAGATGCCGGACACTGTACTCGACGCCAACCTGCTGCACGCCTCCAGTGGGAACCAAATACGGGCCGATCGAACGCTCAGCCGCTGTAGAAGAGGGTCGGCCCTCCAGTAGACTCCTAATGGCGATTAAACGGGCTTATCACCTTCGACCGATCTTCCTTCTTTGGCATAGCCGCTCCATCGTCTTCCTCTTCGAACTCTCAGTAACACCTTACCTTCTGCAGTGCCGGACATGGCTCGTTCCTTTACGAGACTGCAATCACGTTCGTCCTCCTCCTGCACAGCACCCGCTCTCCAGGCCGACGCAGGACACAGCAACCCTCCTCCTATGAGTCCCCTTGGCCTCGCTACTGAGTTCCTCCTCCAGGCGCTCGACTGCACTGTCGTCTAGACTCCAAACGGCTGCACGTCTCATCGAAGTACTCGGCTCCTATCTGCTACGGATCTTAATTGGGGTAAGCAACCTGCCTAGTTCACGTCTCTCTCCCTATGCGTCTAACCTAACCAACGCTTCCCTAACCTGTTTACCGTAAGAGAGCTTTTTCCGTAATCCCTTCGCATGAGGTTGGACATCTGGATGTGTTTTTGATCCACATGCCTTATTTGATAGGCGTTTGAGTTACCACGAGTACGGACCGATTTGAGACCTGTTAGAGTGTGATTTGACTCAGGTAAGTCCTTGCGACTTACTTAGCTGGTTTCTGGATATTAGTTGGGTGATGATGGTTGTGTGTGTGCAATGTGTGTTATAATAAAAATAACTTGTTAGGACGACCGTGGTTATTATGTGTTAAGGCCCAAGTGTATGTATAACGGGCCGTGACATCACTGCCCAGCTCTGCCAAGAGACTGGGAGGTTATCTATACCCACACCATCAAGGTACACGGTGAGATGTATCGGATCCACTCCTGATGGGTACACGGGGGCGGAGGCGAGGTTTGGGAATCCCTCGTGTCACAAAATAAGTATCATTAGAGTGAATGACTTAAATGAAGATAATAAATGGATTGTTTGAAAGCATGATGAGTGTTTATTATTTTATGTGTGTGTGCTATTATTATTCTTCTATGTTTAGATAACTAGCTAATGGTTTTTCTGTTGTGTTTTTAGATTTACCACAGGTTAGAGCAGCAGCTGAGTGATCCGGAAGTAGTGGTCAGCCGGGTCTCCGTACTCCTTTGAGTGGGGTTGGGTGTTTGTTTGTCGTTTCTTTCTTCGTACTATGACAGTTAGACTTTTAAGTTGTTTAAGTACTGTGGGCTGATAGATGTTGTTACATCCATCTCTTTAAAATAATATTTTATAAATTTCGGTTTTCCTTATTTGTGTCTTGTTGCAAGATCCTAGTAATATTGTTGTCAAACTGAGGTCGGGACCCATTGTGAGGTCCTAACCAGTAATGCTCCGAGTTTTGAGAATTCGGGGTGTTACATTTTCCCAATCCAGATCTCTGAATTGGGAATCGGAGGCTTCTCCTCCCGCCCCTTTCGATGTCGTATGCGGTGTCCCCTACCCTGCTCTACCTATCGCCACCATCGTCTCCATCAGGCGCGGCATTCCGTTGCTCATGCGCCGTAAGAAGGTCAAGACTTTTGATGTCGTGTGCAACCAAGATATGCATTTCTGTAGGTAAGCTCCTCTCTTTGTGACGCCCGGATATTTGGTTTAACAAGTAGAAGCGTCACTTTTGTTTTTTCTTCATTCTTTAATCTATTTTTTCATCAATTCATGTGAAGCCGATGGATCTGTTGATTCTTGAGCTTGAAGGTGGTTGTTTGAGTGTGTTTGCCAAAGCCAAGAGCCCCAAATCTCAACGCTCAACACTTCTTTTAGGGGTTTCGCGATCCGCACCCGCAACTTAAGGTCAATTAGGATTTTGAGTTTTTAGATTCCCTGCAGATTTGTGTTCGTAGTAGATTTGGTTGTATTGATTGTAATATTCTTTTTTTGTTCCTTTACTTTTGCAAGCACTAAGTTTAGTTGGTGATGCTTGATTGATCAATACTAGAAGACATGTCCGCATATTTTGATCGAATTGTTAGGACATGTGAGTGCTCATTTTAATTTTACCCCTTTCTCTTTGTATTGATTTGGAATTTTTTGAGGTGAGAATTTGGGGCTTGTCACATCTGTTGCTGAATTTCCTCTTCTCTATGTCGGGGGAACAAGGATTTTTACTTGAGTTTGTTAAACCAAATTATTTTCTGTTACATTGAGCAAAAAATGCATTGTGTTTTGGTTTCAGCTTCCCAAATGTCGTATACGAACTCGCACATTAGGTTTTCTTGACCAATAGGTCTTATCTTGATGGGGGAGATAAATAGTCTATGAATTGGTTGGCTCCTAGCTTTTTTTTTTCTTTTCACTTTCACCTCCCGAGGCTTTCTTTGGTGTGGTCGAGTACCTGAGTTTTCAACCAATGAAACAACTAACAAGCTGTCACTAGCAAGAACCTTGGAAGGGCATGCATAGGTAGTTGAGACCATTATTAGGTTAACTAATGCTATTTGATTGATAAATGAATTTGGAATTCACTATTCCAATGATTCTAATTGCATTCAGTGGCATATTATGCAACCTTTCGTAAGTATACCAAGTGTAATCAATGGCTTTTGCTTTTATACCTTCATTATTCCTCGATCGTTACAGCTTGTCGATGGTTCATTTGTAACACCCCGAATCCGCGGGATATCGGGATGCTACGGGCGAGACCTCACGATGGGTCCCGACCCTCAGCTTGACAACAATTTCACCGGACCTTTCCAACATGGCACAAATAAAGGCAAAAACTCAAATTTGTTTATAATGTATGCGAGAACTAAAGTAAAAGTACAAAGTGGAAACTCAGCCGAGTCCTCAAAACGACACAATCTCAAAGTATAAATCAGAAATCCATAATCCAAATCATAACAAAATAAACCCAAAAACGCCCCTGTCCTATAGTGTACGGCGACCCTCGGCTGTCCACTCCTCCACCTCACTCGGCGGCGTCCCTAACCTGCAAGGCGTCTACACAAGCGGTTTAAAACCGTTAGCTCATATTCTAGACATTAGAATCAATGGGCGAGGCACATACACACGTAATCTCATCACAAGCATACAACATACATAAAAGCAAAACAATCCAGTTTATTATCTTTATTATTATAAAGTCGTATCCCGTTCTAATTCAACTTAAGTTTGTGACACGAGACCACTGTGTTCCCGCCCCGGTCCCTAATTACCGGCATGGAACGGTACGGATGCCTCCGCCCGTCTAACCAGCACGGGCTAGTCGTCGAGAACCTCCTAGACTCTCGCAAGAGCTAGGCAGATGATGTCACCGCCCGTTATCATACACTTGGGCCAGAATAATATAAAGTCGGTGATCCTATTACCGGTTTAGTTGTTTATAACATAAACAATAACATATACATACACCACCACACACACATCAATGCTAATATGTAAAATACGAGCTAAGTAAGTCCGAACACTTACCTCTCTCAAGGGAACTCGAATAACCACTCTCAACGTCCCGTAGGAAAACGCTCTAAGCCTGACCAAGCGAGACATTCTATCAATAACCAACTAAAAGCTAGAAGTTCTCGGACTTCTAGTCTCCAACTTATATATAAGATATCTAACTCTAGCATGTTAGGTCCAAACCATAATCTCGAAGGTCATCCTAAGATCGTAGATAAGATAATTCAACAAGTTCAAAATCTAAACACTAATACCTATGGTTCAAGGCCACTACATGGCATTTGCTCTACGTTATGCTAAGTTCACCTAACATGTTATACTACCATTACCGAAATAACGAAGGGAAATACTCACACGAGATCCAAGGTGAAGCACGGTCTACGGAGTCAAGAACGAGTTTGATTGCTTCTATTAGGCGCTTCCGGACCTAAGGACAAAACTAAGCAAAATTAGCTTAACCGCTAATTTTGAAAGGAAGGTTTAGCGCATCAAGATTTCCAATGAAAACTCCATTTTCTAAAGCCGAGGTTAAACTCTTTAAAACGAATTCCGGGCAAGATATCCAAAATGGAAAGTTGATTAAAAAAAAAAAACGAATTTCAAATTATCCAACAATCGAATTAGACCAACAAGGACACCAAATTAGTTTGTAAGGGAGTTGGGTCAAAATCTCCACAAAAACAAGGGTTTAATAATTTTAATAATTACTGTAGGGTATAAATGTTTCTTTCCAAAGTTATTGGGTCAAAACTGCAATTACACACAAACTGGACCCAAACTGTAATCATTTAAAAGAATAGGGTCGTAAATGTAAATATACAAAAACTGGGGCAATTATTGTAATTACACAAAAATCCCCATTTGCCCTAGCCGTGTTCTGCAGAGAAGGAGAGAAGTGAGGGAAGGCGGTCGGCGGCCGACGGCGGCTCCCTGGGCGAGGCAACGACTCCGACGGCAGGCAGAAGGCGGCGTTCCTGGCTGGCGTCTTCCGGCGGCTGTCACAGAAACACAGCCACCCGGTTACGTTGAGAGAGAAGAAACAGAAAAAGAAAAAAAACAGGAAAAGAGAGAGAGAGGCTCGGCTGCTCGATCACTGTCCGGCGGCACAGGTGGCTTGGGGCGGAGGGACAGGCGGCTACAGATCCGGTCTCCGGTTGGTGTGGCCTCACCGTCGATCCCGATCTGCAAAGGAGATGAAGACCCTGCTGCTTGCTTGATCTGTTGACCAGGGACGAAGGGAGGGAAAGGGTGAGGTGTGAATGAGAGAGGAGAGGAGTGAATGAAAGAGAAGAGGGAAGGCAGCCTAGGAGGTGGTCATCACAGGAGGCGAGGGGTCGGCCAGCAGCTAGGCGGGTAGGCTGCAGGTGGCGTGCACAGCAGCACAAGGAGCAAGAAGGCGCGGCTTGCCCTAGGCGGCCTTTCAACGCCCAGACACGACAGGAGAAAAAAAAGAAGAAAAGAAAAAAAAAGAAAGGAAAGACAAGGAAAAAGAATAGAGAAAAAGGGAATTAGGGCAACTCGATTAAATGATCGGAACGAGATTTTCCGGATCGATAAATCCCGACTCTCCGACTCAAATAGATTAATAAAATACGGAAAAGGTATTTTTAATATATATATAAAAATACTGTTATTAAAAATTCAAGCTAATAACGAAACACTAGAAGGGAAAGAAAACGAAGTCGGAACGCACCCGAATAAACGGGGCGTTACATCATTCTCCTCTTTTTCTTTTAATTTCATGTCATTTCCCAATTTCTGATGATTATCTTGTTAACATTTTCAGGTCTACTTTATGCATGTCTTCAGATCATTATGGAATGCTTCGTGGTATCAGCTAGCTAATCGGTTTAATTGTAAATTTCATCTTACATATATATACAAACTTTCATGTTTTCTCCTTGAGTTGGTTATCTCCGTGTCTTGATTGCTCAAAATCGTACAAACATGTTGAAAATTCCTCCTCTTTCCCCTTCTTGGAATTTCACCATAAAGGCCCGCTTTTCTACTTTTGTTTCAGTTCTCTCTCTTAGGTTTGAGACCCAAAAATTCAAACTAGAGGAGAAATTGTGGGTTTCTCTCGATTGATTATTGATCTTTCCTTTTTACCTATAGCTTGTGTGAAGGAAGTGGTTGAGGTTGCAGAAGATCAAGCTTTCAAAATCCTTCCATGGGTTCCTTGCAAATGTAAACCTATTTTTGGCTATTTGTGGATGTGAAAGGAAGGAGTAATGGATGAGAGTAATGAAATCAATCTCAATGAATGCAAGGTTTGGAATTTTATTCAACCCCCCCCCCTCCCTCTCTCTCTCTCTCTTCCCCACAAAGGCCCCGTTACTTCTTGAAAAAAGATGATTTTGGTTCGTTTTTTGACATTTTTGTGTCTCAATAAGAAGGTTAATGTGAAAGATTAGTGCTTGCATTTTTTGTTCCAATTTAAAAGTAATAGTATCAATAAAAAAATCTTGGAAACACAAACCTTGTTAATAGCGTTTACTCTTTCGACATAATCGACATGTAACACCCCGAATCCGCGGGACTCAGGATGTCACATTGGGCTAGGATCTCACAATGGATCCTGACCCTAGCCTGACAACAAGTTCACTGGACCTTACAACATGGCACTGACAAATATAAAACAAATACATAAAACAGTATAAACTGTACGACCCAAAGTAAACAACAACATAGCCGAGTATATAAAACGACATCCTCACATAGGAGGTACAAAAGATCATCCTCACGTAGGAGGGGAAACACAACAACCCCAAACCAACCACCTATTGTACGAGAGTCCTCGGCCTGTCACCCTGCCAGATCACCCAGTAGCGCCTAACCTGTAAACATCTACAACACGGTATGAAACCGTTAGCTAACCATACATATATGAGGTAATGCATAAGCACAACCACAATCATGAAAGATAAACACATCAGCATGCTATCACACATTTACCCATTTATTATCTTTATATAAGAACCATTCACTCAAAAACCGTATATATATAGATAGATGAAAGTATGTGACACGAGGACCGATACATCCCCGCCTCTGAGTACAATGTCCAGCTGTACGAGTATCGGTCACACAATCCGTGTACCCTATGGGAGTGGATTGCGCCCTTCCTGTAAACCAGTCTGGTCTGACATCAGAGAACCTCCCAGACTCCACGGCGGGATGAAAGGGAAAAGTTATCACAGCCACGCAGTGGGGCAGTCAATAGAACATAGGTCGATAAAAACGACAACTCATGATATCATAGCAAACATATAAAGCACATACCACTCATGCAAACACCCAATATAGGGATGATAGCTAAGTAAGTCCTACGGACTTACCTCAACCTCGTACAAAATCAACCACGATCACCTCTACACTGGAGGGACAACGCGGCCTATAAAAAGGCATAAAGAGATATATCAACCTCTATTCATCAAAGGGGTCACACCTAGACCCAAAGGGATCCATAAGGATCATACTCAATCTATGAGCCTCACAACCAACTAAACCTCAATATCTCAACATAGCTCATAATTCCTCAAATCTCAAGGTAGTATCTAATCAACATTCCTCAATTTCAATTTTAATCCTAATTTAATTAATTAACCTTTAATTAATTAATTAAATTTCGCCAGAATAACATTTTGCCCGCAGGCAATTTCTAAACCCCCTGTCATCAGATTTCATCAAACAAGAACCCATAATCACCAGAATAATATAACGACCATAATGGAATTTCTAATTGTCCTATTTGACAAGCCTAAAGTCAATTTAGGCCAAATCGAAGTACGGAAAACGAATAAATTCATAACTTATTCGTTACTAACCCGATTGACGATCTGAAAGAAGATTCGGAATCACAACGACGCAGGCTACGCATGGACAACATCAAATTCATCGGAATCTGAGCGACGGAACCGTCCTGGTGACATATATGCTCGACCAGCCCTCCATATACTCGGAAATGCAGAAACTCGGTACCGATATGAAGAGAATGAAGAGAGGAATCCAGAAACTCAAACGGAATTGAAATCGGATTAGAAACGGAGAGTAGATCTGAGTTTGAAGGTTGAGAGAAATCAGAGCTTTTACGAGAAAACGTGAAAGGAAATGAATTAATAAATGATTTTCCGCTATTTATAGTGAAGTCGATAATTATCCTTTAGTAAAGTCGATAATTATCCTTTAACCGATCCAAAGGCGGGTCGAACCTCTTTCTCCAAACTTCTCGAGATTGGAACATTAAATCTGCAATATTGTAGGGATAATTATTCAACAACTGCCTCGGAAAACATGTATTCCTAAGCCGTCTTTCTTAGCCGTTAAGTAACGAAATAGCGACTCTTTTGGCCGTTTTGCCTCTCCATGTTATTTCATATCTAGGACATATCCGATGTCCTGATCATTTCTCTCAACTGCATTTTTATTAATTGGAGCTCCCAAATGCTCCAAATAACACCGGAGGGTAAAAATAATTACCCGGAGGAAAAAGTAAAAATTTCCCCAAACGTCCAAAATTACGCCAGGAACATAACGGTGGGACTCTTACTCATCACTTGCGAAATCTTCGCCAGTTATATGTCAATTACTATAAACGATTAAGTTAATCAACATTAATTAAAATTCGAAAATCCTAGCTATTACACGACACATCCTCCAATCTTCTAAACCGGATCTACCGACCCACCCCCGATAACGAATCCCAGTTAGGTCTAATAGAGCTCAATTTTTTCTCATCCAAACTGCTTGTTCTGATCTGATTCATTATATTTTTGCTTTGGTTAAGGGTTCATCTTGCATATCCTACTTTTTAGCTATATGTTCCTTGTAAGTTGATATAAATCTATGCTTCATCCTGTGAACTCTGGTGAAGGTAGGAGTTGGTCCTCCCGAGGGAGTTATTCGATATGGTTGCATGCTTTAGTTGCCCTCTGAAGAGTGAGTTTGTTGCATTATTAGGATTCATGTAGGATGGACTTTTTTTATAGTCTAGACATCATGTTTGTGATTCTTTTTTCCCACATTTTTCTTTGTTACTTGAGATCACTTCCTTGATGAAGGATTTTTAAATATCTGATCCGGGCAGTTTGTGTTGGGAAATCCGACCGCCTATCGTGATTTTTATGTCATTTGTTATCTTTGTTGCTAAAAATTCATTGTTGTTGATCTTGATCATCCATTTATGCGATATATAAACATTAGTACTAATTAAAGATGAGCATTCTTTGAACTTGGATGATAGATAGTCGGCTAACTTATCCGACCCGATCCACGTAATTTGTGTCAGATGTTTGTGTCTACTATGTTTGGATTTAAATTGTGATTTGTAGGAATATTTCAATTATTTATCAGATATATGTGATTGCTTACCCTTAATCGCTCATTTGTTGTTGTTTCTTGATCCTTGATCTTCCTTCTTGGTTTGAGCAACCAAGAAATCCTTCAATTACTTCACGTCATTCTTCAAAGACGTGGGTTGATTGTTGTTGGGCGGAGCCTCTCGAAAGTTAAATCTTTTAACTCCACCTTCAGCTCCTTGGTGGGAGTATTTATCCATATACAAAGCTTGCTTCTCTATAAAGTCCCAAGCTTCGTCAATCGCCATGTCCATAAATGTACCGGCGGATAGTAGTTGGAGGTTAAACTGGGTGCTTCCGTCCAGTCCCTTGAAGTATATCTCCAACAACTCTATCTTTGGAATCCCATGATGTGGGCAATGCAAAAGAATGTCTTTAAACCTCTCCCATGACTTGGACAAGCTCTCCTTGTCCTTCATAATGAATGCATTAATCTTCCCTCTCATTTCAGTGGTCTTAGAGGGGGGAAAGAATTTAGTAAAGAATTCCGTAGTCATCTTCTCCCAAGTACTGATTTTTCCTGGAGGAAGAGATTGATACCAAGTAAGAGCTCTATCTTTTAAAGAAAAGTAAAAAGGTCTTAGCTTGTAGTTGTTGTTTTCTATTCTTGAGGGTCTCAAGGTCTCCATCAAGATCTCATAGTTTTGCAGATGTTAATGCGGAGATTCCTTCTCTATCACTCTAAACTGGCATTGGCGAATCATGGAAAGAACTTGCGGTCGAAGTTCGTAGTCATGGTCCGCCGGATCTCCTAGGTTAACTCCAGGACGCCTCAGTTGTTGATTGGGGTCCATCCTTTGCCCTAGGGTTTGCGGGTTTCCTGCAAAAAGAGCGCCTCGGACTAGCATCCGAGGTGGAAGTACATCGGCCGGGGCAACAGGTGCTGGGACCTGCCTCGGTTGTAACACCCCGAATCCGCGGGACTCGGGGCGCTACGGGTTGGGACCTCACAATGGGTCCCGACCCTTAGCTTGACAACAATTTCACCGGATCTTGCAACAAGGCACAAATAAAAGCCAAAACCGAAATACATTTTTATGCAATGAAAGGAAACCGAAAGAAACAACAAAAGACTTCAGCCGATAAGAAACAACAAGGGTCAAATGCCACCACGGGATATACAATATACATGAATAATATACAACTCGACTCTAACAAAACCCACTCCTAAAATGTACGGAACCCCGGCTGCCCACTCTTCCGGATCTCTCGGCCGCAATCCTAACCTGCAAGGCAATCTACAACAATCGGTATAAAACCGTTAGCTAATATTCGAAGCATTAGAATCAAGGTGAAAGGCACAAACACAAGTAAAACAACATAACACACAATGTACACCAAATCACACAAGTCCGGTTTATTATCTTTTTATTATTAAGTCGTATCCCGTTCTAATTCAACTTCTTTTGTGACACGAGAATCTCCCGAAACTCGCCTCGGTCCCCACTTACCGCATGGAACGGTGGATGCCTCCGACCGTCTAACCACACGGGCTAGTCGCCAAGAACCTCCTAACTCTACGCAAGAGCTAGACAAGTTGTCACCGCACGTTATCATACACTTGGGCCAAATAATATATAAAGGTCGGTAATCCTAATTCCGGTTTTATAAGTTATAATGAAAGCGATAAAACACACACCACCAAACACGCATCGAATCTAATACATAGAATACGAGCTAAGTAAGTCCGGAGACTTACCTCGTCACCACACTCAACTCACAACACTCTCGCTTCCTTAGGGAAGAAGCCCATAACCTGCTCACAAGAAGATAACTATATCAACAACAACCCACTCACAATAGAAGTCTTAGACTTCTATGCAAATGATCTACGCAAGATCATTAGGCTCTCAATTCTAGGACCGCATCCTAGAATCCCTCGTGCTCACATCACACTCAATAGAAGCTAGAAGTCCTAAGACTTCTAAACCCTATGATCTCGTAGGATCATAACCCCTAACACATTCTAGAATAAACATGCCTAGTGTCAACAATCTCAACGGTATCAACACTATGCTAGGATACGCATATTCTAGCCCATAATCTTAACAATCATATACTCCAATTCACAAACCTCACAAGCCTCACAAGATACATCAACACCTCAAGACATAAAACATTTCACAATCCCCAAACACTCACCTAAGGTCCATAACCACTACTTGGCATTCACTCTAAGTTATGCTAGATCCAACCTAACATGATACTACTACTATACATAACTAAGTGGAGAAAAAGAATACTCACACGACGTCAAAAGACGGAAGTCGATCTATAGATGTCGACTTGGACTCGTTAGGCCTTCATCGGGACGCTTCCAAACCTAATACCAAAACTAAGCAAGTTTAGCTCATACGCTAAACTTGAACGGAATATGTAACATAAATAAATCTAAGGAAAAATCCGTTTTCAAAAGCGAACATTAAAACTCGTTAAACCTTTTCGGAGCGAAAATATGAAATCAAACCACTTGGTCGTAAACCCGAAATTACAACTTGAACCATAAACTGAAGTTAAAATCCGTAGTTTATATTTTCCGGGCAATCTAAACAACATCATAAACCCGATGGTAAAATTCGTTCTCAAAGCCAAAGGTAAACAAAACCGTTCAACCATTTTCTGGGCAAAATATACAATCTTATACACATGGGTCATAATCCGCAATAAATCCAACAAAGGGCATAAGTGATAATTGTAAAACCCGGGTCACAAACTACAATATAAAATATTGGTCATTTTATGTAAATAAGAAATCTGGCCAAAAAAATGTAATTAAATTCAGTTAGGGCATAATTGTATAGATTCTAAAACTGGGCCAGAAACGTAAATATAAAACATGGGGCATATTTTGAAATTACGTACAAAAAGAGGGGTCCCGATTTAATAATTTATAAGGGTTTCTTAACCTTTTTCACTGGTGGGAGGAACGCAACAGCACAGGGGCGGCGCTGCTAGTCTACGGCGGAAGAGGTGAGGGCTCAGAGGAGAGGTAAGGGTGAGGCAGCAGGGCGGCTCTTCTCCACTGTGAAAAGCCCCTCCGATGGTTCCTGGGGTGGCTCCGGCGAGGCTAAATCCAAGAATCTGCACAGACGGCGAGTTACAGAGGAGTGCTCGAGGGGGGTGTGCAGGCTGTCCGATTCACAAAGGGGGCAGGAGTTGGTGATTGTGGCCGGCTACTCTTCTTCACAGTGGTGACAGGGTTCCGGCACGGCAAAGTGAAGGCAGGACAGCTGGGCTCCGGTGGTGTGGCGGGGCGAGGGCACTTCAGTCTCCGGCGCGGAAGAAAGTGATGTGGAGAGTCCCTGGCCTGCTTGCAATTGCTGCTTGCAATTAAGATAATGAAGAAGATGCAGAAGGTGCCTGCAGTTCCAATCCATGGGTGAAGAGAGAGAAACAAATCAGGGCCTGCTCAGCAGCTACTGTGCATTCGAATGTCACAAGGGAGGGGAAGAGAGTTGCGAGATGGGGCAGAGGGTGAGGGCTTGCGTGAGGAGAAGAGAGATATGCACGGCAGAGGGTCCTTGTGCAGAGCTATCCAACAGCTCAGCAGTAGCGAGGTGACGGGTGAGAGAGGTGAGGAGAGTCACAGGTCGGGGAGAGAGAGGAAACAAAGAGAAGTAATAAAAATAATAATAAAATAAAAGAATAAGAAAGTAATAGAATGAACTCGTTCAAAATCATACGGAACCGGATTTCTGAATCGAAAAACTTCCCCGACTATTTCGAAAATAGTAATACGAATATACGCGAACGTATCAGTAATAAAAATATACTCGGAAATAAATACTTCACGTCGTAAAAATACTTTTAACAAAAATATTTATGCTAGTAGATATCGATGAAAGTCGGAAGGAATAAAAATCGCAAACGCGCCAAAATTTGGGTGTTACATTAGATCCCGCTAAAAACAAGTTTCGTCCCGAAACTTGCAATACGCCAAACTTCTCGGTTCCTAAGGCCGAGGTAAGAACTCTCGAACTAGGAAGGCTTAGTCCTTCTAATCTATATACACTAAAACTGCTCCAAATACCATCGCAATATAACTATAACCGGTCATAAAACCCATTCCCGCACGGGGCGCAAACAACATATAGTATCACACATATACACAACTAAGGGAAGAACTAGGTCCAACCCTTCGATCTATTAACGCTACTAGCTCAGCGTAAAACTCGACTAAAGATACTACCCTCCGTCTTCCAGTTAGCCTCATCGGTTCCTCGTCTGTCTCTAGACCATCATGACTGACAACATGTCTCGAGTCATGTATATACTCTATCGACTGATACTCCAAAAACACCGGTGAACACCTTCTACACTGGGGGGCCCCCACCAACCGGTAACCCACTATCTCAACTCACTCTAAGATCTCAAAAAGGTCCGTTATATCGGAAATTCAACTTCCCTCTCGGGTCTTTCTCGAGGCAATATTTTCGTTATGTATATCTTTTATTGCCTCTAACAAAGGAGATCGGATTTCCAATTTACACCGTGGGTTGTGGTTCTTGTCAAACAGAACTTTGATGTTATGTTTTCTTAATACTTGTTGCGAGTTCCAAGTATTCGAGGAAGTACTTTACTTCACCCCGCTTCTACAACGAGACACGTATGCTATTGCCTTTACCTCGTTCCTCAATACTCAATCAGAACTTGTCTTGGAGACTCACTTGTCCTCTTCAAACCCATCATACCCCGAGGCAATTTCAAAATAATTGCCCAAAAACTCTCCTCTTAATTCTTACAACTCTTCTAAGACTTGTCTTGTTCAAAACCTTTTTGTCTTCCGGCGTAGGTTAGCCGTGGTTTGTCCGGAATGCCGTATTTGCAATATCCCAGACTCAAATTTTCAATTGGTGACAATCAGACCTTAAATCATTCTCATAAGAGACTACCGACCCTGGTAACCGATCGAGTAGATCATCCATTCGTTATAAGGACTACTTGTCCTTCACCATTATCTTGTTCAACTCACGTTTATCGATGTTCAAATGGAGAGAATTGTCGGTCTTTTTCACAAAAATTTTGGTGTTCTCATAACAACTTCAAATCAAGAGTTCGAGAAATAAATAAATATGAGATTCAAATCAAAAGTTCCAAGTAACATTTGGAGTTCCCCATAGCATTTCACTAATTCTAATGAAATATTATCAATAAGTTCTTGCATTTGCTCCTTCACTTGCTTTCACAACTCATGTCTCTGCACAAGTGTCATTCCATACGGCGCCTTAGATATCGGAATCGAGTCAAGTTTGACCTTAGTTGAAAAATCCTCATTCTGACGTGTTGGAATCTGTGATATCCCGGTTTTTGTCTTTCCTTCTTTCGTCCCATAGCATAAGACCGACATAACCTATTCTGAAAACTTGACAGGTGGTCATGACACTAATGATCTACCCCGATTTATTGGGGTGACGTTCTTTAAACATGTATATTGTTCCATCTGTAGCTACAATGTCGACCGTCCTCTTTCAAAGATCCATCATCTCCTGAACTCGAGGGACTTGCTCGAGTGTTATGACTCTTGAAGCCTTAGTTAAGCAATATTTCAGTTTAATCCCCTTTTCACTTCGAAGGAATGTGATAATAGCATCTCTTGACCTCACGCATGTGTTCAGTTACAAAGGCCCTCACTACAAGAATTAATCATACCTTAAAACAAATCGACATAACTTCTTTGCTTTTTCTGACATCCATAAATATGGGAGGAGCTCTTCGTCTTCTACATAAGCTTTCACCATAGACATACTTTCTTCAAGTAGGTGTAGAAATTTATACTTCGTTTTCTTATGTAACGTCAAACCGATCGTAGAGGCTCTAACCTCAACCTTTCATGTACTCCTTATGCATCTCATATTGATATCAAACTTCAAAACCTCAGTCTTCTCTTACTCTCGTTGGCCACCTTATGTACCTCTTGATATCCATGAACAGCTTCACAACCGTACTTGTATGCCTTCAGGAAAAATTTCTAACCATAATCACAAAAAGATCCACTCATTACTCCACCAATCACTAATATCGTGATTTCAAGCTTGTTGCGTTGCCATAATCTAGATTCCTCATTTCACGTCATAGCCACTATGGCTTCGCCATGCGAATCACAAAAACCTAGATTGAGCTTTTGCTCGCGAAAACATGACATCCATAACCTTAGAAAAACCATGTCATATCTCCCCTTATATTTCCCCCCCTTTACGCACTATAACCATAGAAGACTAACCTTTCTCTTTGTTCTTCTAGATCCCTTCACCCTGATCCGTGTTGTTCCTCCATATGACAACCCCATGACCTAAGAAGGTCGCACCAGATCGTTACAATCCCTTTACATGATACGTTATCATCACTTGTTAGAATCGATAAGATGTTGCTCGATTAAAACGTTTATGCTTCCGTTAATAAACCTCCTAGTACTGACATTCAACCACCACGAACCAGTTCTTGTTTCCCTTTCTTCATGATCTCACATCCTGGGTTCTTCTCTCCTACAATCACTAGTATACAACCCGCACCTGTGCACCCTTGGTGGTCACCGATTAACTCTTTGATGACCCTTTCCAAGATAAACGGCTTACCCTCCTACCGCACTTCCATGTTACCATATTCTTGAAGGATACCCTCTCGGGGTACTTTGTCTTAAACTTCACTAGCTCATTTTACACTACTTCTAACTTCGTTAGCTCTTATTAAGCTCCCTCTCCCTTCTACTTCCGTAAGATAACTATACCTCCCTAACTCTTTCGTGTCATAAGACCTAACTTCATAGGTTTGACTGTTCTTCATAATATCTTGTAAGTGCATCTTCCCCACACCTCTATCTTTAATAACCAATCTCTCTTCTCTTGGTTGGTAACTTGAGTCTTTCAATCCAAACTCCTTGTTTTATCTTTCATCTTCTGAAGATCATCATCCTCACACCCTTCCTCCTTCTTAGCGTTGCTCAGTCTCATCTCAATGACTGAAAATGATTGACTTCACTAGGTAATTCTACTATGTGAACTTTCACCATGTGATTCTCATCGTAACCCTCGTATTTTTGACTCTTCACTTCTTGGTACCTCGCAAGTTTAACTTACGGTATTTTAACTCCTTCCCACATGTTTCGTTCACTTCACTCGTCTTAACTCCGATGCTTAGAAACGTCTAAGAAAAGCTTTGCATCTTAATGGAACACCACCTTAAGCTTGCTAGAACGTACTCATCTCCTCCTCGATTTACATCTTTAGTTGTCCATGCTTCTTCTCGAAGAATTTAAGTTCGTTCCCTCCCTTGGTCTCGTCGTCGTTCGATCATGACCTCTTTAGAACCGCTTCTACACTTTCATGTTGCTCCCCTTTCTTGTATGGCTTCCATCTTGATTCCTCTTAAGTTTTCTCGAGTTTTCTTTTACTTGGTTGTCCTTCGTTACATCATCTCTACTCCTCTTTTTCGACATCCTCTTAAAGGAGTAAAAGAACTCCAAGGTGTTCGCCCGAATGTTGCTCTCAACTTGATACTCGAGCATATTCGTCCTCGTATGTACACTATCCTATGTCAAACAACGTCGTCCAAGGGCGATGATATCATACAATCATCTTTTCTATCAGGTCCCAATACTCCCTATGCTACTACTATATATATAATAAGAATACGTATCCATAACTATATAAGTCCTAAGTCCATATTACTACTAATATCACGCATTCGGCATTCCATTACAACAATACAAGGTCCAAAACATATAATCATTCACATATACAACTATACACATAGATCATGTTCATCATGCAACTACAATCCACATACAATAATAGTCCAAAAACATCCTAAGCCCACGATAGATATCTACATATATACATACATATACTAAAAATCCAATAAACTATGCTGCCGAGATCCGCGGAAGGAGTGGTGGTCCGTACATTCTACCCCGACTCATGCATGTGATTTTGAAAACGAAAACTCAGAACCCGCGGGGTTCTGTTTATTCCTTATTCGGCCTTTAGAAGATTACGAGTGCCATTGTTGTCAACCTAGGGCTCTGATACCACTTTTGTAACACCCCGAATCCGCGGGACTCGGGGCGCTACGGGTTGGGACCTCACAATGGGTCCCGACCCTTAGCTTGACAACAATTTCACCGGATCTTGCAACAAGGCACAAATAAAAGCCAAAACCGAAATACATTTTTATGCAATGAAAGGAAACCCGAAAGAAACAACAAAAGACTTCAGCCGATAAGAAACAACAAGGGTCAAATGCCACCACGGGATATACAATATACATGAATAATATACAACTCGACTCTAACAAAACCCACTCCTAAAATGTACGGAACCCCGGCTGCCCACTCTTCCGGATCTCTCGGCCGCAATCCTAACCTGCAAGGCAATCTACAACAATCGGTATAAAACCGTTAGCTAATATTCGAAGCATTAGAATCAAGGTGAAAGGCACAAACACAAGTAAAACAACATAACACACAATGTACACCAAATCACACAAGTCCGGTTTATTATCTTTTTATTATTAAGTCGTATCCCGTTCTAATTCAACTTCTTTTGTGACACGAGAATCTCCCGAAACTCGCCTCGGTCCCCACTTACCGCATGGAACGGTGGATGCCTCCGACCGTCTAACCACACGGGCTAGTCGCCAAGAACCTCCTAACTCTACGCAAGAGCTAGACAAGTTGTCACCGCCCGTTATCATACACTTGGGCCAAATAATATATAAAGGTCGGTAATCCTAATTCCGGTTTTATAAGTTATAATGAAAGCGATAAAACACACACCACCAAACACGCATCGAATCTAATACATAGAATACGAGCTAAGTAAGTCCGGAGACTTACCTCGTCACCACACTCAACTCACAACACT
The DNA here is from genome assembly GCA_033239125.1 of Fagopyrum homotropicum. Classification (NCBI taxonomy): domain Eukaryota; kingdom Viridiplantae; phylum Streptophyta; class Magnoliopsida; order Caryophyllales; family Polygonaceae; genus Fagopyrum; species Fagopyrum homotropicum. The sequence continues at coordinate 12,814,483 of BSWB01000001.1, forward strand.
CTCGCTTCCTTAGGGAAGAAGCCCATAACCTGCTCACAAGAAGATAACTATATCAACAACAACCCACTCACAATAGAAGTCTTAGACTTCTATGCAAATGATCTACGCAAGATCATTAGGCTCTCAATTCTAGGACCGCATCCTAGAATCCCTCGTGCTCACATCACACTCAATAGAAGCTAGAAGTCCTAAGACTTCTAAACCCTATGATCTCGTAGGATCATAACCCCTAACACATTCTAGAATAAACATGCCTAGTGTCAACAATCTCAACGGTATCAACACTATGCTAGGATACGCATATTCTAGCCCATAATCTTAACAATCATATACTCCAATTCACAAACCTCACAAGCCTCACAAGATACATCAACACCTCAAGACATAAAACATTTCACAATCCCCAAACACTCACCTAAGGTCCATAACCACTACTTGGCATTCACTCTAAGTTATGCTAGATCCAACCTAACATGATACTACTACTATACATAACTAAGTGGAGAAAAAGAATACTCACACGACGTCAAAAGACGGAAGTCGATCTATAGATGTCGACTTGGACTCGTTAGGCCTTCATCGGGACGCTTCCAAACCTAATACCAAAACTAAGCAAGTTTAGCTCATACGCTAAACTTGAACGGAATATGTAACATAAATAAATCTAAGGAAAAATCCGTTTTCAAAAGCGAACATTAAAACTCGTTAAACCTTTTCGGAGCGAAAATATGAAATCAAACCACTTGGTCGTAAACCCGAAATTACAACTTGAACCATAAACTGAAGTTAAAATCCGTAGTTTATATTTTCCGGGCAATCTAAACAACATCATAAACCCGATGGTAAAATTCGTTCTCAAAGCCAAAGGTAAACAAAACCGTTCAACCATTTTCTGGGCAAAATATACAATCTTATACACATGGGTCATAATCCGCAATAAATCCAACAAAGGGCATAAGTGATAATTGTAAAACCCGGGTCACAAACTACAATATAAAATATTGGTCATTTTATGTAAATAAGAAATCTGGCCAAAAAAATGTAATTAAATTCAGTTAGGGCATAATTGTATAGATTCTAAAACTGGGCCAGAAACGTAAATATAAAACATGGGGCATATTTTGAAATTACGTACAAAAAGAGGGGTCCCGATTTAATAATTTATAAGGGTTTCTTAACCTTTTTCACTGGTGGGAGGAACGCAACAGCACAGGGGCGGCGCTGCTAGTCTACGGCGGAAGAGGTGAGGGCTCAGAGGAGAGGTAAGGGTGAGGCAGCAGGGCGGCTCTTCTCCACTGTGAAAAGCCCCTCCGATGGTTCCTGGGGTGGCTCCGGCGAGGCTAAATCCAAGAATCTGCACAGACGGCGAGTTACAGAGGAGTGCTCGAGGGGGGTGTGCAGGCTGTCCGATTCACAAAGGGGGCAGGAGTTGGTGATTGTGGCCGGCTACTCTTCTTCACAGTGGTGACAGGGTTCCGGCACGGCAAAGTGAAGGCAGGACAGCTGGGCTCCGGTGGTGTGGCGGGGCGAGGGCACTTCAGTCTCCGGCGCGGAAGAAAGTGATGTGGAGAGTCCCTGGCCTGCTTGCAATTGCTGCTTGCAATTAAGATAATGAAGAAGATGCAGAAGGTGCCTGCAGTTCCAATCCATGGGTGAAGAGAGAGAAACAAATCAGGGCCTGCTCAGCAGCTACTGTGCATTCGAATGTCACAAGGGAGGGGAAGAGAGTTGCGAGATGGGGCAGAGGGTGAGGGCTTGCGTGAGGAGAAGAGAGATATGCACGGCAGAGGGTCCTTGTGCAGAGCTATCCAACAGCTCAGCAGTAGCGAGGTGACGGGTGAGAGAGGTGAGGAGAGTCACAGGTCGGGGAGAGAGAGGAAACAAAGAGAAGTAATAAAAATAATAATAAAATAAAAGAATAAGAAAGTAATAGAATGAACTCGTTCAAAATCATACGGAACCGGATTTCTGAATCGAAAAACTTCCCCGACTATTTCGAAAATAGTAATACGAATATACGCGAACGTATCAGTAATAAAAATATACTCGGAAGTAAATACTTCACGTCGTAAAAATACTTTTAACAAAAATATTTATGCTAGTAGATATCGATGAAAGTCGGAAGGAATAAAAATCGCAAACGCGCCAAAATTTGGGTGTTACATTAGATCCCGCTAAAAACAAGTTTCGTCCCGAAACTTGCAATACGCCAAACTTCTCGGTTCCTAAGGCCGAGGTAAGAACTCTCGAACTAGGAAGGCTTAGTCCTTCTAATCTATATACACTAAAACTGCTCCAAATACCATCGCAATATAACTATAACCGGTCATAAAACCCATTCCCGCACGGGGCGCAAACAACATATAGTATCACACATATACACAACTAAGGGAAGAACTAGGTCCAACCCTTCGATCTATTAACGCTACTAGCTCAGCGTAAAACTCAACTAAAGATACTACCCTCCGTCTTCCAGTTAGCCTCATCGGTTCCTCGTCTGTCTCTAGACCATCATGACTGACAACATGTCTCGAGTCATGTATATACTCTATCGACTGATACTCCAAAAACACCGGTGAACACCTTCTACACTGGGGGGCCCCCACCAACCGGTAACCCACTATCTCAACTCACTCTAAGATCTCAAAAAGGTCCGTTATATCGGAAATTCAACTTCCCTCTCGGGTCTTTCTCGAGGCAATATTTTCGTTATGTATATCTTTTATTGCCTCTAACAAAGGAGATCGGATTTCCAATTTACACCGTGGGTTGTGGTTCTTGTCAAACAGAACTTTGATGTTATGTTTTCTTAATACTTGTTGCGAGTTCCAAGTATTCGAGGAAGTACTTTACTTCACCCCGCTTCTACAACGAGACACGTATGCTATTGCCTTTACCTCGTTCCTCAATACTCAATCAGAACTTGTCTTGGAGACTCACTTGTCCTCTTCAAACCCATCATACCCCGAGGCAATTTCAAAATAATTGCCCAAAAACTCTCCTCTTAATTCTTACAACTCTTCTAAGACTTGTCTTGTTCAAAACCTTTTTGTCTTCCGGCGTAGGTTAGCCGTGGTTTGTCCGGAATGCCGTATTTGCAATATCCCAGACTCAAATTTTCAATTGGTGACAATCAGACCTTAAATCATTCTCATAAGAGACTACCGACCCTGGTAACCGATCGAGTAGATCATCCATTCGTTATAAGGACTACTTGTCCTTCACCATTATCTTGTTCAACTCACGTTTATCGATGTTCAAATGGAGAGAATTGTCGGTCTTTTTCACAAAAATTTTGGTGTTCTCATAACAACTTCAAATCAAGAGTTCGAGAAATAAATAAATATGAGATTCAAATCAAAAGTTCCAAGTAACATTTGGAGTTCCCCATAGCATTTCACTAATTCTAATGAAATATTATCAATAAGTTCTTGCATTTGCTCCTTCACTTGCTTTCACAACTCATGTCTCTGCACAAGTGTCATTCCATACGGCGCCTTAGATATCGGAATCGAGTCAAGTTTGACCTTAGTTGAAAAATCCTCATTCTGACGTGTTGGAATCTGTGATATCCCGGTTTTTGTCTTTCCTTCTTTCGTCCCATAGCATAAGACCGACATAACCTATTCTGAAAACTTGACAGGTGGTCATGACACTAATGATCTACCCCGATTTATTGGGGTGACGTTCTTTAAACATGTATATTGTTCCATCTGTAGCTACAATGTCGACCGTCCTCTTTCAAAGATCCATCATCTCCTGAACTCGAGGGACTTGCTCGAGTGTTATGACTCTTGAAGCCTTAGTTAAGCAATATTTCAGTTTAATCCCCTTTTCACTTCGAAGGAATGTGATAATAGCATCTCTTGACCTCACGCATGTGTTCAGTTACAAAGGCCCTCACTACAAGAATTAATCATACCTTAAAACAAATCGACATAACTTCTTTGCTTTTTCTGACATCCATAAATATGGGAGGAGCTCTTCGTCTTCTACATAAGCTTTCACCATAGACATACTTTCTTCAAGTAGGTGTAGAAATTTATACTTCGTTTTCTTATGTAACGTCAAACCGATCGTAGAGGCTCTAACCTCAACCTTTCATGTACTCCTTATGCATCTCATATTGATATCAAACTTCAAAACCTCAGTCTTCTCTTACTCTCGTTGGCCACCTTATGTACCTCTTGATATCCATGAACAGCTTCACAACCGTACTTGTATGCCTTCAGGAAAAATTTCTAACCATAATCACAAAAAGATCCACTCATTACTCCACCAATCACTAATATCATGATTTCAAGCTTGTTGCGTTGCCATAATCTAGATTCCTCATTTCACGTCATAGCCACTATGGCTTCGCCATGCGAATCACAAAAACCTAGATTGAGCTTTTGCTCGCGAAAACATGACATCCATAACCTTAGAAAAACCATGTCATATCTCCCCTTATATTTCCCCCCCTTTACGCACTATAACCATAGAAGACTAACCTTTCTCTTTGTTCTTCTAGATCCCTTCACCCTGATCCGTGTTGTTCCTCCATATGACAACCCCATGACCTAAGAAGGTCGCACCAGATCGTTACAATCCCTTTACATGATACGTTATCATCACTTGTTAGAATCGATAAGATGTTGCTCGATTAAAACGTTTATGCTTCCGTTAATAAACCTCCTAGTACTGACATTCAACCACCACGAACCAGTTCTTGTTTCCCTTTCTTCATGATCTCACATCCTGGGTTCTTCTCTCCTACAATCACTAGTATACAACCCGCACCTGTGCACCCTTGGTGGTCACCGATTAACTCTTTGATGACCCTTTCCAAGATAAACGGCTTACCCTCCTACCGCACTTCCATGTTACCATATTCTTGAAGGATACCCTCTCGGGGTACTTTGTCTTAAACTTCACTAGCTCATTTTACACTACTTCTAACTTCGTTAGCTCTTATTAAGCTCCCTCTCCCTTCTACTTCCGTAAGATAACTATACCTCCCTAACTCTTTCGTGTCATAAGACCTAACTTCATAGGTTTGACTGTTCTTCATAATATCTTGTAAGTGCATCTTCCCCACACCTCTATCTTTAATAACCAATCTCTCTTCTCTTGGTTGGTAACTTGAGTCTTTCAATCCAAACTCCTTGTTTTATCTTTCATCTTCTGAAGATCATCATCCTCACACCCTTCCTCCTTCTTAGCGTTGCTCAGTCTCATCTCAATGACTGAAAATGATTGACTTCACTAGGTAATTCTACTATGTGAACTTTCACCATGTGATTCTCATCGTAACCCTCGTATTTTTGACTCTTCACTTCTTGGTACCTCGCAAGTTTAACTTACGGTATTTTAACTCCTTCCCACATGTTTCGTTCACTTCACTCGTCTTAACTCCGATGCTTAGAAACGTCTAAGAAAAGCTTTGCATCTTAATGGAACACCACCTTAAGCTTGCTAGAACGTACTCATCTCCTCCTCGATTTACATCTTTAGTTGTCCATGCTTCTTCTCGAAGAATTTAAGTTCGTTCCCTCCCTTGGTCTCGTCGTCGTTCGATCATGACCTCTTTAGAACCGCTTCTACACTTTCATGTTGCTCCCCTTTCTTGTATGGCTTCCATCTTGATTCCTCTTAAGTTTTCTCGAGTTTTCTTTTACTTGGTTGTCCTTCGTTACATCATCTCTACTCCTCTTTTTCGACATCCTCTTAAAGGAGTAAAAGAACTCCAAGGTGTTCGCCCGAATGTTGCTCTCAACTTGATACTCGAGCATATTCGTCCTCGTATGTACACTATCCTATGTCAAACAACGTCGTCCAAGGGCGATGATATCATACAATCATCTTTTCTATCAGGTCCCAATACTCCCTATGCTACTACTATATATATAATAAGAATACGTATTCATAACTATATAAGTCCTAAGTCCATATTACTACTAATATCACGCATTCGGCATTCCATTACAACAATACAAGGTCCAAAACATATAATCATTCACATATACAACTATACACATAGATCATGTTCATCATGCAACTACAATCCACATACAATAATAGTCCAAAAACATCCTAAGCCCACGATAGATATCTACATATATACATACATATACTAAAAATCCAATAAACTATGCTGCCGAGATCCGCGGAAGGAGTGGTGGTCCGTACATTCTACCCCGACTCATGCATGTGATTTTGAAAACGAAAACTCAGAACCCGCGGGGTTCTGTTTATTCCTTATTCGGCCTTTAGAAGATTACGAGTGCCATTGTTGTCAACCTAGGGCTCTGATACCACTTTTGTAACACCCCGAATCCGCGGGACTCGGGGCGCTACGGGTTGGGACCTCACAATGGGTGCCGACCCTTAGCTTGACAACAATTTCACCGGATCTTGCAACAAGGCACAAATAAAAGCCAAAACCGAAATACATTTTTATGCAATGAAAGGAAACCCGAAAGAAACAACAAAAGACTTCAGCCGATAAGAAACAACAAGGGTCAAATGCCACCACGGGATATACAATATACATGAATAATATACAACTCGACTCTAACAAAACCCACTCCTAAAATGTACGGAACCCCGGCTGCCCACTCTTCCGGATCTCTCGGCCGCAATCCTAACCTGCAAGGCAATCTACAACAATCGGTATAAAACCGTTAGCTAATATTCGAAGCATTAGAATCAAGGTGAAAGGCACAAACACAAGTAAAACAACATAACACACAATGTACACCAAATCACACAAGTCCGGTTTATTATCTTTTTATTATTAAGTCGTATCCCGTCCTAATTCAACTTCTTTTGTGACACGAGAATCTCCCGAAACTCGCCTCGGTCCCCACTTACCGCATGGAACGGTGGATGCCTCCGACCGTCTAACCACACGGGCTAGTCGCCAAGAACCTCCTAACTCTACGCAAGAGCTAGACAAGTTGTCACCGCCCGTTATCATACACTTGGGCCAAATAATATATAAAGGTCGGTAATCCTAATTCCGGTTTTATAAGTTATAATGAAAGCGATAAAACACACACCACCAAACACGCATCGAATCTAATACATAGAATACGAGCTAAGTAAGTCCGGAGACTTACCTCGTCACCACACTCAACTCACAACACTCTCGCTTCCTTAGGGAAGAAGCCCATAACCTGCTCACAAGAAGATAACTATATCAACAACAACCCACTCACAATAGAAGTCTTAGACTTCTATGCAAATGATCTACGCAAGATCATTAGGCTCTCAATTCTAGGACCGCATCCTAGAATCCCTCGTGCTCACATCACACTCAATAGAAGCTAGAAGTCCTAAGACTTCTAAACCCTATGATCTCGTAGGATCATAACCCCTAACACATTCTAGAATAAACATGCCTAGTGTCAACAATCTCAACGGTATCAACACTATGCTAGGATACGCATATTCTAGCCCATAATCTTAACAATCATATACTCCAATTCACAAACCTCACAAGCCTCACAAGATACATCAACACCTCAAGACATAAAACATTTCACAATCCCCAAACACTCACCTAAGGTCCATAACCACTACTTGGCATTCACTCTAAGTTATGCTAGATCCAACCTAACATGATACTACTACTATACATAACTAAGTGGAGAAAAAGAATACTCACACGACGTCAAAAGACGGAAGTCGATCTATAGATGTCGACTTGGACTCGTTAGGCCTTCATCGGGACGCTTCCAAACCTAATACCAAAACTAAGCAAGTTTAGCTCATACGCTAAACTTGAACGGAATATGTAACATAAATAAATCTAAGGAAAAATCCGTTTTCAAAAGCGAACATTAAAACTCGTTAAACCTTTTCGGAGCGAAAATATGAAATCAAACCACTTGGTCGTAAACCCGAAATTACAACTTGAACCATAAACTGAAGTTAAAATCCGTAGTTTATATTTTCCGGGCAATCTAAACAACATCATAAACCCGATGGTAAAATTCGTTCTCAAAGCCAAAGGTAAACAAAACCGTTCAACCATTTTCTGGGCAAAATATACAATCTTATACACATGGGTCATAATCCGCAATAAATCCAACAAAGGGCATAAGTGATAATTGTAAAACCCGGGTCACAAACTACAATATAAAATATTGGTCATTTTATGTAAATAAGAAATCTGGCCAAAAAAATGTAATTAAATTCAGTTAGGGCATAATTGCATAGATTCTAAAACTGGGCCAGAAACGTAAATATAAAACATGGGGCATATTTTGAAATTACGTACAAAAAGAGGGGTCCCGATTTAATAATTTATAAGGGTTTCTTAACCTTTTTCACTGGTGGGAGGAACGCAACAGCACAGGGGCGGCGCTGCTAGTCTACGGCGGAAGAGGTGAGGGCTCAGAGGAGAGGTAAGGGTGAGGCAGCAGGGCGGCTCTTCTCCACTGTGAAAAGCCCCTCCGATGGTTCCTGGGGTGGCTCCGGCGAGGCTAAATCCAAGAATCTGCACAGACGGCGAGTTACAGAGGAGTGCTCGAGGGGGGTGTGCAGGCTGTCCGATCACAAAGGGGGCAGGAGTTGGTGATTGTGGCCGGCTACTCTTCTTCACAGTGGTGACAGGGTTCCGGCACGGCAAAGTGAAGGCAGGACAGCTGGGCTCCGGTGGTGTGGCGGGGCGAGGGCACTTCAGTCTCCGGCGCGGAAGAAAGTGATGTGGAGAGTCCCTGGCCTGCTTGCAATTGCTGCTTGCAATTAAGATAATGAAGAAGATGCAGAAGGTGCCTGCAGTTCCAATCCATGGGTGAAGAGAGAGAAACAAATCAGGGCCTGCTCAGCAGCTACTGTGCATTCGAATGTCACAAGGGAGGGGAAGAGAGTTGCGAGATGGGGCAGAGGGTGAGGGCTTGCGTGAGGAGAAGAGAGATATGCACGGCAGAGGGTCCTTGTGCAGAGCTATCCAACAGCTCAGCAGTAGCGAGGTGACGGGTGAGAGAGGTGAGGAGAGTCACAGGTCGGGGAGAGAGAGGAAACAAAGAGAAGTAATAAAAATAATAATAAAATAAAAGAATAAGAAAGTAATAGAATGAACTCGTTCAAAATCATACGGAACCGGATTTCTGAATCGAAAAACTTCCCCGACTATTTCGAAAATAGTAATACGAATATACGCGAACGTATCAGTAATAAAAATATACTCGGAAATAAATACTTCACGTCGTAAAAATACTTTTAACAAAAATATTTATGCTAGTAGATATCGATGAAAGTCGGAAGGAATAAAAATCGCAAACGCGCCAAAATTTGGGTGTTACATCGGTCGAGGGTCTAGAACTGGATCCTGCATCAATCGAGGATCTGGGACTGGATCTTGCATCGGTCGAGGTAGATACAGGTCTCGTAAGGCTGCCATATCTGCTTCGATCGCTTCAGTCCTGGTGCGAGTTTCTTCATTCTCCTGCCTCAGTTCTTCCCTGCTGAGGCGTAGTTGTTCTAACGCCTCCTTCAATTCAGCCTCAAGATCGCGATCGTCTTGGTTGGCCATCTTCGCTTCTCTTAAGCGTCGTTTATATGTCTTTTCTGGTTCGGGATGTAAGGAACGATTTCCTTCCCAGCGCGGGTTCTTCGCATAAACCTAAGAAAAAGAACCTGCGAAAGTCACTCAAGTATAGTGGTTAGTAGACACGGGGTCAAGTGCCCCAAAAGCAAACCGTAACCGGCTCGGTCTAGACCAAGTCCCCGGCAACAGCGCCAAAAACTTGTTCGCTCCAAACGGTGTGTGCAAGCTTTAAATTTATAACCCTAGATGAAAGCTTAAAACAAGGATGCGAACCCGCAGTGTACGGGTCAATCGTAGTAAAAAGCAAGGAATTCCAGGGGTCGATCACAGGGACTTAGTGAAACAAAGTCGGAATAGGTAAGCTTCGTAATTACTAACCACAAAAGTAATTAAAACAATCAAGGATGATAAAAAGTCAATAAAGGAAATATGCAATTCCAGGGATTAAAGCATCTAGTTGTGGTTCCAACTCAAGATCTAAAGATAAGCGGACAAAGCTGAGATTTTGCATAGGGAAGGTGTTACTAAAGAGGATTAGATCACCGGGTAAGTCTCACTAATCACTAATCCCAAACCGTAACTCTTATTACCGGGTAAGTCTCAAGGAATTAAGATAAAGAACTATAACCTCAAACTAACACACCACCTAAGGGAATAGAATCAACCTTTACCGGGTAAGTCTCAGGCTACCTCACGAAGATGGGATGAAAGCACACTCAAACCCCAATAAAGGATAAACCTTTATTACCTACACTTATGATCTTAGGTAAACAAACAAATGAATTACCGGGTAAGTCTCATCCTAGGCTTGCATTGAACCAGGAAAGGTGTAATAAGAATAGGATTTGGCAAACTCTAACACTTAACTCTCAGTTTCGGATCAGATAAGTCACCTCGGTCAGCCAAATTCCACCCCGGCCGAGATGTTCATCGACTGAGCGAGATGCTTAGGGTTAAGGATAAAGACTCGAACTTTCAGGGTCCTACTGTGATTTAATATTATTCTATCATTGTTTTTCCCACAACCTTCAGCCAATCACCCTAGAATCACACAAAGAGATTAGCCACTCATCATCATGAAAGTATTAATCAAATATATGGGAAGAAAGAGAATAATTGAACAAGAAAACCTTAAGAGAAAGGCTTCAATAACTGAATCAATTATCAAAACAACCAGCGTTCCTTGGATTAAAATCCAACAAGACAATCGACAAAGAAGGGAATCTAAAGGAATCTTACAAAACCCTTCACAAAGCTATAAAAGCTATAGACTTTCTTCCTTCAACTTCAAAAAGGTTCTTCAAATCTCCCAACTGGAGTATGGCTGCAGCGATGTATTCGGATGTATGCGGGATGTTCCGGGTGATAGCGGATGTCTAAGCACGATCGGATTTGTGGAAAATCCGACCCTTTTTATAGGAAAATTACCCTCCAAAGATAAGATATCTTAGAAAGATCTTTTCCCATAAAAATAGGTAAAATATATGGGCAAACTTATCTTCTTCCTTCCAGGAACCCAGCCCAAAAATATAAGATCCTCTTTCCAAAGATAAAAGATCTCAGCCAAGAATAAAATATTCTCGCCGTGTCCCAGGTGTTCGCCTCGGTCGAGTCGGCTCCTCTGGATCACCTCGGTCGAGGTGACTCTGTAGTCAACCGAGGTGAATCACAACTGAATGTGAAATCTCTCAAATCTGGTCTAAAGTGAATCTTTAATCCAATTTCATGATTCCTGGATTATTCCTTAAGCTCCTGAATGTAGCTCCAATGACTCCTTAGCTCCTTTTGCTCCTTTTTGATGCAAAACGTGCCATTTTACCTACGATTACAACAAAACTAGGTGTAGACCTCGATTCCCGCAAAGGTAGATGAAACGACATTGTAATCACATAATATATATACAAACATGCAGATTATTAAAAATAAAACGTCTAAACAGGCCCCAAAATATAGACAATAATTCATGCTATCAAGGGGCGGCTGTGACAGAGGCGCAGGGGCGGCTCTGTGCAGGCGCAGGGGCGGATCTTCGTCAAAAGCTACTGTCGGGCTTCTCTTTGACAGATCTCACAACAGGGGCAATCAAAGCTCGAACCTTTGGTTCCAACACGTCAAGACTCAACTCCAAAGAGCCTGAGAACAACGAAGGGTCAACAACGGAACACTCCACAAGAATCAAGGCTCATGCTTGATCTTGGGAGAAGAAGGAAATAAAGGAACGAAAGGAAGAAACCAAAACAGAAGGGAAGGTATGCAGCGCTTAAAGGAACGTGAGGAAGAACTAGAAAAGATGCACTTACATGTTCAGCGGGATTGCAGGAAGCAAGGACGGCTGCAGCTCTCTAGGGTTTGAAGACGCATCTTTTGTCGCAAAATCGCCCCCGCGCCTGGACCTTCCTGCCCCCGCGGCTACAAGCCTTTGTCGCCCCCGCAACTTTGTCTGCCGCCCCTGCAGTTTCCTCTGTAGTGACTCCCGTCTTTGGTGAGTTGCTTCCTTCCTTGTTTTTTCGTTCTTTTTCCTTGAGTTGAGTGTTGATATTGTTCCTTGGGATACCTGTAAGACTAGGGATCGTGTCTCTAGCTTTTTGGAGATCTCTTAGAGATCGTTGAGACTAGAAGTTGTAGACTTCTATCTTTCGGTTCGTTTCTGATTCGCTATGTCTTGTATGAGCAGACATTCATTTCTTCCTTCGGGAAACTGAGTTGTAGCTGACAATTGTGTTTACCTTCGAATGAGGTAAGTCCTTTGGACTTACTTAGTTGCATTCCGTATATTGGTTTGACCGTGTTGATTGTGTTTGTTGTTTATTGTTATAACGGAAAACCGGATTCGGACGACCTCATACCTTAATTTTTCCAAGTGTATTATAATCGGGCGGTGACCACTTGTCCAGTTCAAAATGGGGAAACCAAACTAGAACCACCCTTAAAAAGTGCTCCGTCATCAAACCACCACCTTCATCCCATTTACGTTCAAAAAACATGAATGGGTCCCTACCTTTGAAATTTTTAATAACTTTATGTCTAAATCATGAACCAATTAAATAATTAATATAAAATGGACCGAATCAGTTTTTTTTTTTAAACAAAACGGAATATTTTCAATGAGATAAAATTCAGTAATTTTTTTATTTTTTGAAATATTTTTTTCCATAATTTTGTAAATGAATTTTTTTTGAGAAATGATATTTTTTGGATTTTTTCCGAATTACTTTTTCTTGTTATTTATATAAAAAAATTTAAAAATAGTCGAAAATGAAAACAATTTTCTGTAATAGAAATTTTTATGAAATTTTTATTTTTTTAAAAATATTGAAATAAATCACTTGGGCCGTTTGGAATCTTTTTTTAAAAATCGATTAAAAAAAATGAAATAAAAAAATTCGAATTTATTTATATAAAAAAAAAAGTTTAGGAAATATATCTACATATCTTAACTAAAGAAAGCGACACTAAAGTTGACGTAGTGCGATTTAGATTTTTCTCAAAATCTGTTTTCTACTAAATCACTAATTTAAGCCTTAAATTATTTTTACTAAATCTAATTTTAAAAAGATTTTAGTCCAATTATTTTTAACGTGATCTTGTACTTCAAGTCGAAATTTCAAAATTTTATAGTTAGAAGATGTATAGATTTTTCCAACTAGATCGTATTTTTTTAACGTGATCTTATTTTATTGTTAGAAGATAAGTAGTGGTAGATTTTATTTAGATCTTATTGGATCCTAAGATATATCTTTATATAATTTTAGCAATATCTTATCTTATCCAAGGATAGATCTTATAGTTAGAAGATAATTATTTCCAACCCAATATAAGGAGGATTTCAGCACCTATGTTTACCCACCTCCATACACAAATTTCATTATTTTTGTTCATACAAAACGTTTTTTCTGATGTTGGGAGAGAGAGAGCTTGAATTGTTTTTATTAGTTCCACTTTCTTTTACAAGTTGATATCTTCTCATCTGCATTCCGTCATCAAATCAATCCTTATACTAAGAAATGATAAGTGTCATCATTGTTGGTGTTGAAAGATCGGAACTCATCATTGGTTTATCCCGTATCAACTTGAAAATCTCACAAACCCAAAACCCTTAGTTATACCATTATCGTCGCGTATTACTTTAACTGATACTATCTTTCCACGAAGACTATAGTGCTTAAATAAGATTTTGTCATAATAATAGGGGGAGTTAGGTTCTTCATATACACATTTGAAGCTTTATATCTCTTCAAAGATTTTTATCAACTCCCTTTTGCTTTTTAATATCTCTTTTCTTTGACTCAAGGTTTGAAGAGATATAAAGCTTCGAATATGTATGTGTAGCACCTTCACCCTTATGTTGATGACAAAATCTTAGGTGAGCACTTCAACCTATATGGAAAGATAAAATCAATGAAGGTGATACGTGACGATAATGGCTTAAGTAAGAATTTTGGTTCTATGAGATTCTCAAGTCCTTCTGAGGCAAGAGTAGCCTTACTTTCACTACAAGGTGAGTGAGTCAATCATGATTAACATCAATGTTAAAGAATGATACAAGAAGCACAAAAACACAATAAAATTAAACATTAATCATGTCAAAATTCATAATGGAACTACATTTTATAAATATACATAAATATTAATAGATTAGCTAATATAAAAAGTGTGGGAACGAAATTAAAAAAAATGATGTCAATAATTGATTAGTAGATATAAAAAGTGCATGAACGAAAGAAATAATGATGCACGGGACATGAACCAAAATTGAAGATGGAACAAAATGAAATGAATGAGATACGAACCAAAAAAATTGTTACCTATCTCAAAATTAAAGATGAATAAGATTTGATCTTGTATAAACAATAAGGCAACATTTTTTTGATTTTATGGTTAAGAATATATATAAATGTTGAAAATCAGTAGTATAAATGGAGCTTACTTGAGAAGAATCATCGTTTCTTTTTAATTCTCGGAATTGGAATTGAAAGTAAATGATGTGGCATAAATCTAAGTTGTGTAGATATTATCCATTTTAAGATTTACTATCAAACAAATTGGCACACACATACATAACTAAAGTAAGCGACACCAAAGCTCACGTGCGTTCTCGATTTTTCTCAAAATTTAATTTTTACTAAATCACTAACTAAGACTTCAAATCCTTTTTACGAAAGCTATTTTTAAAAAGATTTTAGTCCAATTAATATTTAAAGTGATCTTCTAGGTTTTTGTTAAAAAAATTAGTTTTTACTAAATCACTAACTAAGCCTTACAATCCTTGTTAATAATGATTTTTTATCTTTATGACTATATGTCTTAATTCATATTTTATTGTATGAAAGATGCGAGAGCTGCATATATAATTGGTTTTACCCTATTTGTTGTTCCAATTGTTAATCGCAAGATGCGAAAGCTACATGATTTGATATCTTTAATATTCTATAAGATCCGGGAGTTGTGCAAAATCTTTTCTTCATAACAAGAAGTATATGATATTTTGATTGGATTATTATCAATTGATATTTGATATTTTTTTGTGGTAATTTAGATTCTTGAATATTTTATTATCTTTGGAATCATAACTTGATATATTCAATATCCTTGATATGGATCAAGTAGTGAAATTCCTTTATTTCTCTCTTATTGCTACAATTTATATTTGTTACCTTCCTCTAACTAATCGGTCGATTTACCATAGTTGGTTGGCCGGTCTGTTTGTGTTTTCTTCCTTTGTGGTTTTTATTAATTGCTTGTAATGTTCCATCTTCTGACCTAATCGGTTGATTCATCTCTTTTGGTTCAATTTGTATTCTGTATGTTTATATTTGTTTTTACATTTATATCGAGGAAATTACCAAAGTTTACCCGTTTATTAGGGTCATTTGCAACTAATCATCCATTAGTTAACTAATTGCCTAGAACCACCCTTAACAAGTGCTCCGTCATCAAACCACCACCCTCATCCCATTTCCTTACTATACTAAATGTGGGAGTTCCCCAAATGAATATGGAAATTCCCACATTGCCCTTACCGTTTGTTATTTTTCTTTTCTGCCCTTATTTATTTTTGTAAATTCCTTTGTTGCCCTTATTTTGATGACTCATCTTTCCTCACTTCATGTGTCTTCTTCTCAAAGTCCCGTTGTGGCTTCTTCTCGAAGCCCCATTGTATCTTCTTCACAAAGCCCCGTTGTGGCTTCTTCTCGAAGCCCTATTGTATCTTCTTCTCAAAGCCCCGTTGTGGCGTCTTCTCGAAGCCCCATTGTGATTTCTTTTGAAAGCACCGTTTTTTATATTCTGTCGGTTCCTATTTTTCATCTCCATCTCTATCAAACAATTTCTCTTCTTTTCTCTCCCCCATATTTTCTGTAATACCCCGAAAATTTTATTCCGCATAATACCGGGTTAAACCGATTTCCGATCCCCTAACCTTTCTTCATTTTAAATAATGTAAAACAACATTAAACACTATCATTTTATGTGATCATAATTCACATAAAGTGATAAATATTGTACTTAACGTATATAGAATGATAGATTTGTAAACTGAATAATAATTTCCGTATGTTGAAAACCGAAGAATAATTCCGTACAATTTAACGACGCTTAATTTCAGCCATCTTTTAAATTGAGGAGCAGGCCCAACAGCTGGCCCAATTACCAGCCGGCCCACTATAACCTAAACCCTAATCAACTCCCTTAATCACGTTTAACCCTAATCTAATAGCCTAACCTAATCAAAACCGTAAAGAAGATCGCATCTTGCCTGCTCTCTCGCTGCACTCGACGCCAACCTGCTGCACGCCTCCAGTGGGAACCAAACATGGTCCGATCGACCGCTCATCCTGCCAACCACGCCTAGGGTAGAGATGCCGGACACTGCACTCGACGCCAACCTGCTGCACGCCTCCAGTGGGAACCAAATACGGGCCGATCGAATGCTCAGCCGCTGTAGAAGAGGGTCGGCCCTCCAGTAGACTCCGAATGGCGATTAAACGGGCTTATCACCTTCGACCGATCTTCCTTCTTTGGCATAGCCGCTCCATCGTCTTCCTCTTCGAACTCTCAGTAACACCTTACCTTCTGTAGTGCCGGACATGGCTCGTTCCTTTACGAGACTGCAATCACGTTCGTCCTCCTCCTGCACAGCACCCGCTCTCCAGGCCGACGCAGGACACAACAACCCTCCTCCTATGAGTCCCCTTGGCCTCGCTACTGAGTTCCTCCTCCAGGCGCACGACTGCACTGTCGTCTAGACTCCAAACGGCTGCACGTCTCATCGAAGTACTCGGCTCCTATCTGCTACGGATCTTAATTGGGGTAAGCAACCTGCCTAGTTCACGTCTCTCTCCCTATGCGTCTAACCTAACCAACGCTTCCCTAATCTGTTGCAGCCTTCCTGTGACGTACAACCCTTCTGTTGTTCCAACCGAGTCCCTCTTCGAGGAGAGTAACCGCAGGTCCTGCCTCCACGGTTGTAGGTGAGTGTTTACAACTTCCATCCTTGTACCATAGCACTGTGTAGAATGTTTGCAATTGGTTGCTGAGTAGGATAGAGCGTAGATAGGCGAGAAAACAAGAAGAGCTAAGGACGTGGAGGAAGAGAGATTTAATAGTAAATAAGTTAATAAGCAAGCAATTTTGGGCTCTGTAGGTTTCGAACTGAGGACCTCTAAGTAGAAATAAGGGAGATATATGATGACAAGAGGAATCGAAGTTTAGACCTCTTGCACACCTTAAATTTCAGCCTTGGTCTGCTGACTTTAGGATCTAGTTTCGATACCTTAAATCGAGAATCCACCATTGAATTTTTGATATGTTTTAGATAAAAATATGTAGTTTACGGTATTAAAATTTGGGAGAAAGTTAACGGTCGGATTAGATTTTATAAGATCCCAAAGTAGAGTACTTGGGCTGTTTTTTTTTACAGCAAGGGAAAATTGAATAAGTATAGAATCGTTGGATGTTGTCTCCAACTTTAGAGACTTGTGTAAGAGTTCTGGTTAAGTAGTTTTGATAAATCTTTTCTTTTATGAATATATAACATATCATAGGTGGCCTAGAAAAATTTCGGAATTTTTCATATCCTTAGTCGAACCTCATATTTTAACCAAAGTCGAACCTTAACGACTTTGGGTAAAATTAGAATGTTGAGTAACTCTTATAAATACTTACCAAACTTTCCAATGAGAACTAGATTGTGGACTTAGGTCCTAGAGGAGAATATTAGAACTAAATGATAGACTTTTTGGATTTTTGGCACTAAGGGTAAAATGGTCTTTTACCGTAAGAGAGCTTTTTCCGTAATCCCTTCGCATGAGGTTGGACATCTTGATGTGTTTTTGATCCACATGTCTTATTTGTTTGAGTTACCACGAGTACGGACCGATTTGAGACCTGTTAGAGTGTGATTTGACTCAGGTAAGTCCTTGCGACTTACTTAGCTGTGTAACACCCCAAATCCGCGGGATATCGGGATGCTACGGGCGAGACCTCACAATGGGTCCCGACCCTTAGCTTGACAATAATTTCACCGGACCTTTCCAACATGGCACAAATAAAGGCAAAAACTCAAATCGTTTATAGTGTATGCGAGAAACTGGAAGTAAAAGTACAAAGTGGAAACTCAGCCGAGTCCTCAAAACGACACAATCTCAAAGGATAAATCCGAAACCACAAGTCCGAACATAACAAAAGAAACCTAAAACGCCCCCGTCCTATAATGTACGGCGACCCTCGGCTGTCCACTCCTCCACCTCACTCGGCGGCGTCCCTAACCTGTGGGGCATCTACACAAGCGGTTTAAAACCGTTAGCTCTATTCCAAGCATTAGAAACATGGTGAAGGCACAAACACACTCATACATCATAACATCACATAATCATGCTCAACATACAAGTCCGGTTTATTATCTTTATTTATTAGGTCGTATCCCGTTCTAATTCAACTTCTTTTGTGACACGAGAATCTCCCGAAACTCGCCTCGGTCCCCACTTACCGCATGGAACGGTGGATGCCTCCGACCGTCTAACCACACGGGCTAGTCGCCAAGAACCTCCTAACTCTACGCAAGAGCTAGACAAGTTGTCACCGCCCGTTATCATACACTTGGGCCAAAATATATAAAGGTCGGTAATCCTAATTCCGGTTTTATAAGTTATAATGAAAGCGATAAACACACACCACCAAACACGCATCGAATCTAATACATAGAATACGAGCTAAGTAAGTCCGGAGACTTACCTCTCTCAAGGTAACTCGAAACCACTCTCAACTTCCCGCAGGAAAACGCTCTAAGCCTGACCAAGTGAAGCACTCTATCAATAACCAACTAAAAAGCTAGAAGTTCTCGGACTTCTAGTCTCCAACATATATATATGATATCTAACTCTAGCATGCTAGGTCCAACCTATTATCTCGAGGATCATCATAAGATCGTAAAGAAGGTAAAGCAACAAGTTCCATATCCAATAACCAATACCTAGGGTTCATGGCCACTACATGGCATTTGCTCTACGTTATGCTAAGTTCCTCTAACAAGTTATACTATCATAACCGAACTAACGAAGGAGAAGTACTCACACGCGATCCAAAGTGAAGCACGGTCTACGGAGTCAAGAACGAGTTCGGTGGCGTTTATTGGCTGCTTCCGGACCTAAGAACAAACTAAGAAAAATTAGCTTAAACGCTAATTTTGAAATGAAGGTTTAGCGCATAAAGATTTTCCAAAGAAAACTCCGTTTTCCAAAGCCGAGGTTAAACTCGTTCACCAATTCCGGGCAAAACATTAAAAATGGAAAGTTGATTGGAAAAACCGAATTTCAAATTATCCAACACTCGGATTTAAATCATCAAAGACACCAAAATAATTTGTAAAGGAGTTGGGTCACAAATCTTAACAAAATTAAGGGTTTAATAATATTAATAATTTACTGTAGGGTATAAAAGTTCCTTTTCCAAATTTATTGGGTCAAAACTGCAATTACACACAAAATGTGTACAAACTGTAATTATCCATAATTAATGGGGTCACAACAGGAATTAGGTGCAATAAGAGGGGCACATTTACAATTAATTTCCAAAGCCCCGTTTTACCCTACTGTAAACGACAGAAGGAGGAGAAGAAGGCAGGGAGGCATGCGGCGGTTACTAGGCGGAGGGAGAAGACGGCCGGCGTCTCCGGTGGCTGTTCTACCGGCGTGGACTCGGTGGCTGGCGGTGGTTCCGGCTCTTCCTGCCGGCAATTTCTACACCAGAATAAAGGTTCAGCCATAGCCACCATTAAAAGAGAGAAAGAGCAAGGAGTGAAGAAGAGAAATGAGGGAAGATAGAGCGGCCACTCACCAATCCGGCAGTCCAGGCGGCTCGAGGTGGGGCGAGGCTATGTCGGCTCTTCCCGGCGGGATCTTAGCGGCACTGAGGCGGTTGTTGCCTTCAGTTCGTGATTAGAAGAGAGGAGGAGAGTGAGATGGGAGTAGGGAGAGAGGGAATGACAGAATAGGGAAAGAGTGTGGTTGCTGGGTGGTATCATCGCAGGGAGGCAGGGGCGAGGGGTCGGACGCAGCTAGGGTTGCAGGCTAGGGCCAAGGGGGTCGAAGGGTCGGCTGCGGAGAGGTCGGTCTCTGGCCCTCCTCTGCTGCAACGCCACACGCAAGAAGCAGCGCAAGGAAAAGAAGAAAGAGGGAGAGAAAAAGAAAAAGAGAAGGGAAGGAATAAAAAGAAAAAAAAAATAAATAAAAGACTAAAGAGTTGTTTTACAACAACCCACTCGATTAACATTCGGAACTGGAGTTTTCGGATCGGTAAATCCTAATTTCCGACAAAATTAAATTAATAATATATGGGAATACATACATGTATCCCAAAAATAATAAAATACCCAGTAAAATCATTTTATTTTTAAAACTATATATATAAAAAAAATATATACTTTAAATAAGAACTCGAGCTATAGTGAATCGAGGGAAAGGAGAAAGGCAAAGTCGGAACGCACCCGAATAAACGGGGCGTTACAAGCTGGTTTCTGGATATTAGTTGGGTGATGATGGTTGTGTCATGTGTGTGTGCAATGTGTGTTATAATAAAAATAACTTGTTAGGACGACCGTGGTTATTATGTGTTAAGGCCCAAGTGTATGTATAACGGGCCGTGACATCACTGCCCAGCTCTGCCAGGAGACTGGGAGGTTCTCTATACCCACACCATCAAGGTACACGGTGAGATGCATCGGATCCACTCCTGATGGGTACACGGGGGCGGAGGCGAGGTTTGGGAATCCCTCGTGTCACAAAATAAGTATCATTAGAGTGAATGACTTAAATGAAGATAATAAATGGATTGTTTGAAAGCATGATGAGTGTTTATTATTTTATATGTGTGTGCTATTATTATTCTTCTAATATTTAGATAACTAGCTAATGGTTGTTCTGTTGTGTTTTTAGATTTACCACAGGTTAGAGCAGCAGCTGAGTGATCCGGAAGTAGTGGTCAGCCGGGTCTCCGTACTCCTTAGAGTGGGGTTGGGTGTTTGTTTGTCGTTTCTTTCTTCGTACTATGACAGTTAGACTTTTAAGTTGTTTAAGTACTGTGGGCTGTTAGATGTTGTTGCATCCATCTCTTTAAAATAATATTTTATAAATTTCGGTTTTCCTTATTTGTGTCTTGTTGCAAGATCCTAGTAATATTGTTGTCAAACTGAGGTCGGGACCCATTGTGAGGTCCTAACCAGTAATGCTCCGAGTTTTGAGAATTCGGGGTGTTACATTTTCCCAATCCAGATCTCTGAATTGGGAATCGGAGACTTCTCCTCCCGCCCCTTTCGATGTCGTATGCGGTGTCCCCTACCCTGCTCTACCTATCGCCACCATCGTCTCCATCAGGCGCGGCATTCCGTTGCTCATGCGCCGTAAGAAGGTCAAGACTTTTGATGTCGTGTGCAACCAAGATATGCATTTCTGTAGGTAAGCTCCTCTCTTTGTGACGCCCGGATATTTGGTTGAACAAGTAGAAGCGTCACTTTTGTTTTTTCTTCATTCTTTAATCTCTTTTTTCATCAATTCATGTGAAGCCGATGGATCTGTTGATTCTTGAGCTTGAAGGTGGTTGTTTGAGTGTGTTTGCCAAATCCAAGAGCCCCAAATCTCAATGCTCAACACTTCTTTTAGGGGTTTCGCGATCCGCACCCGCAACTTAAGGTCATTTAGGATTTTGAGTTTTTAGATTCCCTGCAGATTTGTGTTCGTAGTAGATTTGGCTGTATTGATTGTAATATTCTTTTTTTGTTCCTTTACTTTTGCAAGCACTAAGTTTAGTTGGTGATGCTTGATTGATCAATACTAGAAGACATGTCCGCATCTTTTGATCGAATTGTTAGGACATGTGAGTGCTCATTTTAATTTTACCCCTTTCTCTTTGTATTGATTTGAAAATTTTTGAGGTGAGAATTTGGGGCTTGTCACATCTGTTGCTGAATTTCCTCTTCTCTATGTCGGGGGAACAAGGATTTTTACTTGAGTTTGTTAAACCAAATTATTTTCTGTTACATTGAGCAAAAAATGCATTGTGTTTTGGTTTCAGCTTCCCAAATGTCGTATACGAACTCGCACATTAGGTTTTCTTGACCAATAGGTCTTATCTTGATGGGGGAGATAAATAGTCTATGAATTGGTTGGCTCCTAGCTTTTTCTTTTCTTTTCACTTTCACCTCCCGAGGCTTTCTTTGGTGTGGTCGAGTACCTGAGTTTTCAACCAATGAAACAACTAACAAGCTGTCACTAGCAAGAACCTTGGAAGGGCATGCATAGGTAGTTGAGACCATTATTAGGTTAACTAATGCTATTTGATTGATAAATGAATTTGGAATTCACTATTCCAATGATTCTAATTGCATTTAGTGGCATATTATGCAACCTTTCGTAAGTATACCAAGTGTAATCAATGGCTTTTGCTTTTATACCTTCATTATTCCTCGATCGTTACAGCTTGTCGATGGTTCATTCTCCTCTTTTTCTTTTAATTTCATGTCATTTCCCAATTTCTGATGATTATCTTGTTAACATTTTCAGGTTTACTTTATGCATGTCTTCAGATCATTATGGAATGCTTCGTGGTATCAGCTAGCTAATCGGTTTAATTGTAAATTTCATCTTACATATATATACAAACTTTCATGTTTTCTCCTTGAGTTGGTTATCTCCGTGTCTTGATTGCTCAAAATCGTACCAACATTTTGAAAATTCCTCCTCTTTCCCCTTCTTGGAATTTCACCATAAAGGCCCGCTTTTCTACTTTTGTTTCAGTTCTCTCTCTTAGGTTTGAGACCCAAAAATTCAAACTAGAGGAGAAATTGTGGGTTTCTCTCGATTGATTATTGATCTTTCCTTTTTACCTATAGCTTGTGTGAAGGAAGTGGTTGAGGATGCTGTAATAACCGAAAATTTTAAGTTCCGGTAAATTAAAATTTTCCAAAGTCCGATACGACAATCGTAAATAAATAAATAAGTAGAATAAAACGAGTTTAGTTCTATCATTTATGTGACCTAGATTCACATAAAATGATAAATTAATTGACCGGAAATAAATTACGTACGTTAAAAATAAGAAAAATAATAAGTTATAAAATACGGAATTTAATTCCGTATTTTTATAATTTTCCGTACGCAAATAACGAGTTGCGTATCCGTATTTATAATCACATAGCGGACCGGGCGTGGGCCACTACAAGCCCATTTAACAGCCCACTTAATTAATCCCTAACCCTAATTTAACATTAACCTAATCCTACTCTAATTACCTACCTTCCGCCGTCTCTCTTCTGGACCAAAAAAAAAGGAACAGCAGCGCTACTGCCTTCGTCCCTCTCGTACGTACCGCAGCAGCAATCGACGGAACTCTCCTCCGCTCTCACCGGAGACGCCGCCACCTTGCCTGCGCCGCCCTCGCCTAGCTTCTTCGTCCGCCGGCGACTGCAGCAGCCA
This sequence comes from Fagopyrum homotropicum, assembly GCA_033239125.1. Taxonomy (NCBI): domain Eukaryota; kingdom Viridiplantae; phylum Streptophyta; class Magnoliopsida; order Caryophyllales; family Polygonaceae; genus Fagopyrum; species Fagopyrum homotropicum. Next base: position 12,837,985 of record BSWB01000001.1, read on the forward strand.
GGTGAGCCATTTTGTTTCCCTCCTTCCTTCCGCCTTCTCTCTCTCGTTTTTGTTTCGAGTCCGAAGGTTATAACTCCGCCTCCCTGCTGTCAGTAGCCGCGCCACCAGCCCAGACCGCCGCCAGTGCATCGCCGCCTTCCGCCGGACCATTCCCGTGCCGACGCGTGACGAGGTAACCCTCCTCCTTTTTCCCTCCTTCTGTTTCGCTGGGCGCAGCAGCGGTGCTAACCGCCCCTCTGTTCGCCGGTAACGCGAGCCAGGCACGAGCCCATTCCCTTGCAGCCGAAGAGGACCCAGTACTGCGCAGTAGTGAGGCCTTCGAACCAGTCTACAGGCTAGTCCAGGACGCTGCTACACCCTGCTGTGCGGTCAAGTGTCCGGATCGGCGCCGCCCTCTCAAGTGACAAGATATCCGGTACAAACGGACCGCAACACAAGGACCCGAGCCTGCAGCCAATCGATCGAGTCACACCGGTAAGTCCTCAGCCTTGACATTCCGATGCACTTGTACCCCGTTACCCTACCGACTTCAAGTTCTTCTAAAATAAGAAATACAGTAGTGTAAATGTGAATATGTATATAGATACTTTTGGTTTTACTACAGCACATAAGAGAGCGGATGTAGATACATGGGTAGGCTGCAGAATGTGTAGAAAGCAAGAATGTAAAGGACTGTATAAGTACGTATATAATTACATATATATAGAGATTTGTAGATGTGTATATATATATAAGTACCACATAGCTGCTGACCTTGTGAGTGGATGGGCAGAGGGTTAAAAGAGCAAGTTAGATGCTGAGCATATATATATATAGGTACATATAGGATATATATATATATATACTTTTATATACGAAAGAGTACATATATCCGTACGAAACGAGGAAGGAATTTATGTAACTATATATATATATATATATAGATACCGAGTAGTTACGGAAGTATACGAGTTAGAGGAAGTTAGAGTTTGTTCATACCCATATATATATTTATATATATTTAGATAAGAATAAAGCGGTACGAGCCATAACTTATAAATTATAAGGAAACTATCAGAGAGAGAATAATCATAGAGAACAAATCCTAAAGGGAATTTAGTAGGACGCAAGGGTGAACTTTGAGCACTTCAGGTACCCGGGTAAAATGGTCTTTTACCATAAGAGGATTGTTTTTTTTCCGTAATTCCTTTGCAAGAGGTTGGATAGCGAGATGTGATTTTGATACACATGCCTTCATTGACAGGCACTTGAGTTACCACGAGTACGGACTTTTGAGGAGTGTAGAGTGTTTTGATTCAGGTAAGTCCTTGCGACTTACTTAGCCAGTTTCTGAGTGTTAGTTGAGTGATAGTAGTGGTGTGTGCTATTGCTTGATTTAATAATAATAACTTGCTAGGACGACTGTTATTATTTACGTTTAAGGCCCAAGTGTATGTATAACGGGTCGTGACATCACTGCCCAGCTTTGACAGGAGACTGGGAGGTTCTCTATACCCAGACCATGCAGGTACAAGGTGAGATGCATCGGATCCATTCCTGATGGTTACACGGGGGCGGAGGCGAGGTTTGGGAATCCCTCGTGTCACAAAATAAGTATCACTAGAGTGAACGAGTAAATTAAAGCAAGATAATAAAACGGACTTGTTTGAAGCATGCTGAGTGTTTATGTTTATCTGAGTGTGTTTGTGCTGCTATTATTCTGCTAATATTTAGATAACTAGCTAACGGTTGTTCTTGTTGTTGTTTTAGGCTTACCGCAGGTTAGATCCGCAGTTGAGTGATCCGGAAGTAGTGGTCAGCCGGGTCTCCGTACTCCTTAGAGCGGGGTTGGGGTTGTTTTGTCTTTCCTTTCTTTTGGTTAAGACAGTTGTTCTTTTCTTTTGTTTAAGTACTGTAGGCTGCTAGACAGTGTTGCATTCATTACTCTAAAAAAATGGCTTTTATGAATTTCGGTTTCTTTATTTGTGTCTTGTTGCAAGATCCTAGTAATGTTGTTGTCAAACTGAGGTCGGGACCCATTGTGAGGTCCTAACCAGTAATACTCCGAGTTCTGAGAATTCAGGGTGTTACAACATGGTATCAAAGGTCTAGGTTGGCAACAATGGCACTTGAAATCTTCTGAAAGACCGAATAAGTTTTAAGCAGAACCCGAAAAGGGATCTGAGTTTTAAAAAGAAAATTTTTGGTTTTAAATGCATGCATAGTCTGGTTGGGAATAGAAAAGTACGGCTGACCACCACTACTACCGCGGATCTCAGTATGCTTAGTTGGACTTTAGGTTACTGTAGTTGGACTTTTGGACTTTCAGCTAGTAGTAATTATAGTTATTATTCTTGCGCAAATGGCACGTACTAGAGCTACGCTAGCTACTGGTCGAGGCAGAGGTCGTCCACCTCTCCCTCCAGCTGGACCAGGTAGGGGAGATAGGACCCCTACAGTTAAAGGACGCGGCCGTGGAGGTAGACCCCCACTAGCCCGAGGTCGAGGTCGAGCTCCACGAGAGGATCCCCTAGCAGTGATCATGCCAGAGGCTGGAGTGGAGGAAGTAGCTGAGAGTGTTGGTCCTGAGGTCAGGAACGAGACCGTTGCTAGGTCTGGAGCACAGAGAGCACGTTCGACAGAGTCAGGACGTGTTTCCATTGGAGCGATTGAGTACAGAGAGTACCGAGCCTACGTTGAGCGTAGGGAGGAGGCTGCTAGGACAGAGAGACTTACCCAGGTACCACCAGTACCGGTTAGATTTGTCCAGGTGACACAGGAAGCGCCTCAGGTGCCAGTTGTACCTGAGAGGAGAGTTGTGGCTGATAGAGCGCCTACTAGGACTAGAGAACCGAGGCCAGATGAGTGGTTGAAGGCTTTCAACTCTCAGAAGGTCCCCTCATATAATGGAGAGATAGGATTGGAGGTGGAGCACTGGATTGGGCAGGTAGAGACTACGTTAGAGGCAATACGCTGTCCAGAGGATCGGCATGTAGACTTGGTGCAGACCTGCTTCACTGGAGATGCTCATTCCTGGTGGCGGACCATGCGTAGTCGAGTCACCAGTTGGGAGCAGATGAGGAGCATTGTTAGAGACAGATACTGCCCTGTTTCGTTGAGGAGAGAGAGATTCCAGGACTTCATTGAGGCTGGATTTGAGGACATTCCGATCGCTGCTGCCATTAAGAAGTTCCAGAAGGAACTGACACTGCTTGGACCAGCTGCACCTCCTGAGGAGCAGCATGTCTATCTCTTTTCACGGAGATTGAGAGAGAGTATCCGTTCCTATCTGGCAGGATTTCGCTGTGAGACTCTGTCAGACTATCAGGATAGAGCATCTGCTTATGAGAGAGACATACCAGTGTCGAGGAGAGCTGCTCAGTCAGACAGGCCGGATAAGTGGCAGAGGACAGGTTATGCTAGTGGTAGTTCAGGAGTAGCTGCTTTTGGACGGGGACAGACTCAGGGGCGACAGAGTCATACAGCTACTGGTCAGACTTCAGTTGGTGGCTTGCAGTGCCACAACTGCAATAGCTATGGGCATATCCGATCAAACTGCACGAAGCCAGCAGTGACTTGCTTCCAGTGCGGTAAGATTGGACATAGAGCTGCCTTCTGCCGTCAGGGCAAGGCTCTATCTCAGCAGGGTTCTTCTCCTGCAGGCTTATCAGGGAGTATACAGAGACCGCCACAGTACCGGACTCCTAGTCAGCAGCAGCAGTACAGAGCTCCTAGTCAGCAGCAGTCTTACCGGGCTCCAGGACACACACCACCACAAAGTTCTATGCAGGGAGCAGGTCGGGGCAGAGGACGTGGTAGTGTGGCTGATACTAGAGGAGCTCAGGTACGAGTGTTTGAGTTGAGGGATGCTGATCAGCCAGATGCACCGACTGCCACAGGTACGATCCAGATTCATGACTTACCTGTACGAGTTTTATTTGATAAGGGTGCTACACACTCCTTCATATCTGATGCATGCGTAGATAGGTTGTCCTTAGCTACTGTAGAGGGGATACCTTTTATGATAGGCTTACCTGATGGGAGTAAGGTAAGAGGGACTAGAGAGATCTTTGGATGTCCTGTTCGCATGGGAGATCGAGACTGGCTAGTCAATTTTCTAGTCATGCCCTTAGCTCATGAGGACGTCATTTTAGGGATAGACTGGATGAGGAAACACGGAGCAGTCTTAGACATTGGTAGGAGGACAGTGACCGTTGCCACGGAGGAGGGCCATAGGGTAATATTCCGAGGTTGGGACCTCGGAAAGTCAGGTACAGTTATCAGTGCAGTGAGAGTAGCGAGACTGATAGCCCAAGGTTGCGAAGCCTTCTGGTGTTATGCCATGAAGGAAAGCAAGAGCCTGACTATAGAGGAGATACCTGTTGCATGCGAGTTTGCAGAGGTATTCAGTGACGACCTGCCAGGGCTACCCCCACAGAAGAGCGTTGATTTCAGCATTGACTTGGAGCCGGGCACGAGACCTATCTCGAAGGCCCCGTACCGTATGGCACCTATAGAGCTGCTTAAGCTGAAGAAGCAGTTAGAGAAGCTAGCAGAGAAGGGTTTTATACGCCCCAGTGTGTCTCCTTGGGGTGCGCCAGTGTTGTTTGTGAAGAAGAAGGACGGATCGATGAGGCTGTGCATAGACTACAGAGAACTGAACAAAGTAACCATCAAGAACAAGTATCCACTGCCACGCATAGATGATCTGTTGGACCAGTTGCATGGAGCGTCCGTGTTCTCGAGGATAGACTTGAGGTCAGGTTACCACCAGTTGAGGGTGAGAGATCAGGACATACCTAAGACGGCATTCCGGACTAGGTATGGTCATTATCAGTTCGTAGTGATGCCATTCGGGCTCACTAATGCACCAGCGGTGTTCATGGAGTTGATGAATGGGATATTCATTGACTTCTTAGACCAGTTTGTAGTGGTCTTCATTGACGACATCCTAGTCTACTCTAGGAGTCGAGAGGAGCATGCCCGACACTTGAGGACAGTACTGCAGATTCTACAGGATAGCCAGTTGTATGCTAAGCTATCCAAGTGTGAGTTTTGGATGTCAGAGGTGGCTTTCTTAGGTCACGTGGTGACTGCTGAGGGTATTAAGGTCGATCCGGCGAAGATCGAGTCAGTATCTTCTTGGCAACCTCCTAAGAATGTTAAGGAGGTTCGCAGCTTTTTAGGTTTAGCAGGTTACTACCGCCGGTTTGTGGAAGGGTTCTCTTTGATTGCCCGACCACTTACTTGTCTTCTGAGGAAGACCACTCGGTTTGTCTGGTCGGAGCCGTGTCAGCAGAGTTTTGAGGAGCTGAAGAGGAGATTGACGTCCGCTCCGATTTTAGCACAGCCTGAGGGTATTGATGACTTTGTGGTATACAGTGATGCATCCAAGCTGGGCTTGGGGTGTGTTTTGATGCAGATGGGTAAGGTCATAGCCTATGCGTCTCGACAGTTGAAGACGTATGAGGAGAACTACCCCACACATGATCTGGAGTTGGCTGCAGTAGTCCATGCTCTAAAGATCTGGCGTCACTATCTCTATGGGGCGACATGTCAGATCTTTACAGACCACAAGAGTCTGAAGTACATATTCACTCAGAGAGAGTTGAATAACCGCTAGAGGCGGTGGTTAGAGTTGATCAAGGACTTCGACCTTGAGATCCTTTACCACCCCGGAAAGGCGAATGTGGTAGCTGATGCTTTGAGCCGGAAGACGCCTAGAGAGAGGGTGATAGCCCGGTTGACAGTACAGCCACAGTTGCAGAGGGACTTGGCTTGGTTGGAGATAGAGGTTCAGTTTCCCGATACGGATGGTCAGTTTTCTACCATGGAGTTACTTCCCGATCTGTTGGATGAGATCCGACAGAAGCAAGAGACTTGCCCTACTTTGATCAGGATCCGAGACAGGATGTCTCGAGATGAGGCCCCACAGTTTACTATTGGTGCAGATGGAGTGATGAGACGTCAGGACCGCGTTTGTGTACCGTCAGACAGTGAGTTGAGACAGAGGATACTAGGTGAGGCTCATGCTACCCCATACTCAGTACATCTTGGAGCGAATAAGATGTACAAGGATGTGAGACAGTCCTTCTGGTGGGGTGGTCTAAAGCCCGATGTGACTCGGTATGTAGCCCAGTGCGCGACCTGCCAACAGGTCAAGATTGAGCACCGTAGGTCTGGAGGAGAGCTCCACCCACTTCCAGTACCACAATGGAAGTGGGAGGATATATCTATGGATTTTGTCACTGGTTTGAGACTCAGCAGAGGATTTGATGCTATTTGGGTAGTGGTAGACCGCCTGACGAAGACCGCACGTTTCATTCCGATTAAGGAAACGTGGCCGGTGAGTCGTTTGGCTGAGGAGTTCACCAGACATATTGTGAGACTCCATGGGGTACCGAGGACTATCGTCTCTGACAGAGATGGACGTTTTACCTCGAGATTTTGGCAGCAGGTACATACTGCTTTGGGGACGAGTCTCCACTTCACTACCGCCTATCATCCACAGACAAACGGACAGTCCGAGAGGATCATTCAGAACTTAGAGGACATGCTTCGGGCGTGTGTACTAGATTGGGGACAGGTATGGCCAGATCATCTTCCACTAGTAGAGTTTTCGTATAATAATAGCTGGCACGCGTCGATTGGGATGGCTCCTTATGAGGCTTTGTACGGGCGGAGATGTCGTACACCATTATGTTGGGATGAGCCCAGCAAAGTTGATGGAGTAGCTCCAGATCAGGTACAGGATGACATCACTCGGATTGCCCTAGTCCGAGAGCGGATGTTAGCAGCCCAGAGTCATCAGAAGTCCTATGCCGACAAAAGGCGTCGACCTTTAGAGTTTAGAGTGGGTGCTCAGGTGTGGTTGAGAGTGTCGCCCACGAGAGGAGTCAGACGTTTCGGCATTAAGGGGAAGTTGAGTCCCCGATATGTTTTCTCTTTGAGTTGGTTATCTCCGTGTCTTGATTGCTCAAAATCGTACAAACATTTTGAAAATTCCTCCTCTTTCCCCTTTTTGGAATTTCACCATAAAGGCCCGCTTTTCTACTTTTGTTTCAGTTCTCTCTCTTAGGTTTGAGACCCAAAAATTCAAACTAGAGGAGAAATTGTGGGTTTCTCTCGATTGATTATTGATCTTTCCTTTTTACCTATAGCTTGTGTGAAGGAAGTGGTTGAGGTTGCTGTAATAACCGAAAATTTTAAGTTCCGGTAAATTAAAATTTTCCAAAGTCCGATACGACAATCGTAAATAAATAAATAAGTAGAATAAAACGAGTTTAGTTCTATCATTTATGTGACCTAGATTCACATAAAATGATAAATTAATTGACCGGAAATAAATTACGTACGTTAAAAATAAGAAAAATAATAAGTTATAAAATACAGAATTTAATTCTGTATTTTTATAATTTTCCGTACGCAAATAACGAGTTGCGTATCCGTATTTATAATCACATAGCGGACCGGGCGTGGGCCACTACAAGCCCATTTAACAGCCCACTTAATTAATCCCTAACCCTAATTTAACATTAACCTAATCCTACTCTAATTACCTACCTTCCGCCGTCTCTCTTCTGGACCAAAAAAAAAGGAACAGCAGCGCTACTGCCTTCGTCCCTCTCGTACGTACCGCAGCAGCAATCGACGGAAACTCTCCTCCGCTCTCACCGGAGACGCCGCCACCTTGCCTGCGCCGCCCTCGCCTAGCTTCTTCGTCCGCCGGCGACTGCAGCAGCCAGGTGAGCCATTTTGTTTCCCTCCTTCCTTCCGTCTTCTCTCTCTCGTTTCTGTTTCGAGTCCGAAGGTTATAACTCCGCCTCCCTGTTGTCAGTAGCCGCGCCATCAGCCCAGACCGCCGCCAGTGCATCGCCGCCTTCCGCCGAACCATTCCCGTGCCGACGCGTGACGAGGTAAGCCTCCTCCTTTTTCCCTCCTTCTGTTTCGCTGGGCGCAGCAGCGGTGCTAACCGCCCCTCTGTTCGCCGGTAACGCGAGCCAGGCACGAGCCCATTCCCTTGCAGCCGAAGAGGACCCAGTACTGCGCAGTAGTGAGGCCTTCGAACCAGTCTACAGGCTAGTCCAGGACGCTGCTACACCCTGCTGTGCGGTCAAGTTTCCGGATCGGCGCCGCCCTCTCAAGTGACAAGATATCCGGTACAAACGGACCGCAACACAAGGACCCGAGCCTGCAGCCAATCGATCGAGTCACACCGGTAAGTCTTCAGCCTTGACATTCCGATGCACTTGTGCCCCGTTACCCTACCGACTTCAAGTTCTTCTAAAATAAGAAATACAGTAGTGTAAATGTGAATATGTATATAGATACTTTTGGTTTTACTACAGCACATAAGAGAGCGGATGTAGATACATGGGTAGGCTGCAGAATGTGTAGAAAGCAAGAATGTAAATGACTGTATAAGTACGTATATAATTACATATATATAGAGATTTGTAGATGTGTATATATATATATATAAGTACCACATAGCTGCTGACCTTGTGAGTGGATGGGAAGAGGGTTAAAAGAGCAAGTTAGATGCTGAGCATATATATATATAGGTACATATAGGATATATATATATATATACTTTTATATACGAAAGAGTACATATATCCGTACGAAACGAGGAAGGAATTTATGTAACTATATATATATATATAGATACCGAGTAGTTACGGAAGTATACGAGTTAGAGGAAGTTAGAGTTTGTTCATACCCATATATATATTTATATATATTTAGATAAGAATAAAGCGGTACGAGCCATAACTTATAAATTATAAGGAAACTATCAGAGAGAGAATAATCATAGAGAACAAATCCTAAAGGGAATTTAGTAGGACGCAAGGGTGAACTTTGAGCACTTCAGGTACCCGGGTAAAATGGTCTTTTACCATAAGAGGATTGTTTTTTTTCCGTAATTCCTTTGCAAGAGGTTGGATAGCGAGATGTGATTTTGATACACATGCCTTCATTGATAGGCACTTGAGTTACCACGAGTACGGACTTTTGAGGAGTGTAGAGTGTTTTGATTCAGGTAAGTCCTTGCGACTTACTTAGCCAGTTTCTGAGTGTTAGTTGAGTGATAGTAGTGGTGTGTGCTATTGCTTGATTTAATAATAATAACTTGCTAGGACGACTGTTATTATTTACGTTTAAGGCCCAAGTGTATGTATAACGGGCCGTGACATCACTGCCCAGCTCTGACAGGAGACTGGGAGGTTCTCTATACCCAGACCATGCAGGTACAAGGTGAGATGCATCGGATCCATTCCTGATGGTTACACGGGGGCGGAGGCGAGGTTTGGGAATCCCTCGTGTCACAAAATAAGTATCACTAGAGTGAACGAGTAAATTAAAGCAAGATAATAAAACGGACTTGTTTGAAGCATGCTGAGTGTTTATGTTTATCTGAGTGTGTTTGTGCTGCTATTATTCTGCTAATATTTAGATAACTAGCTAACTGTTCTTCTTGTTGTTGTTTTAGGCTTACCGTAGGTTAGATCCGCAGCTGAGTGATCCGGAAGTAGTGGTCAGCCGGATCTCCGTACTCCTTAGAGCGGGGTTGGGGTTGTTTTGTCTTTCCTTTCTTTTGGTTAAGACAGTTGTTCTTTTCTTTTGTTTAAGTACTGTAGGCTGCTAGACAGTGTTGCATTCATTACTCTAAAAACATGGCTTTTATGAATTTCGGTTTCTTTATTTGTGTCTTGTTCCAAGATCCTAGTAATGTTGTTGTCAAACTGAGGTCGGGACCCATTGTGAGGTCCTAACCAGTAATACTCCGAGTTTTGAGAATTTGGGGTGTTACAGTTGCAGAAGATCAAGCTTTCAAAATCCTTCCATGGGTTCCTTACAAATGTAAACCTATTTTTGGCTATTTGTGGATGTGAAAGGAAGGAGTAATGGATGAGAGTAATGAAATCAATCTCAATGAATGCAAGGTTTGGAATTTTATTCAACCCCCCCCCCTCCCTCTCTCTTCCCCACAAAGGCCCCATTACTTCTTCGAAAGATGATTTTGGTTCGTTTTTTGACATTTTTGTGTCTCAATAAGAAGGTTAATGTGAAAGATTAGTGCTTGCATTTTTTGTTCCAATTTAAAAGTAATAGTATCAATAAAAAAATCTTGGAAACACAAACCTTGTTAATAGCGTTTACTCTTTCGACATAATCGACACATCCTCCAATCTTCTAAACCGGATCTACCGACCCACCCCCGATAACGAATCCCAGTTAGGTCTAATAGAGCTCGATTTTTTCTCATCCAAACTGCTTGTTCCGATCTGATTCATTATATTTTTGCTTTGGTTAAGGGTTCATCTTGCATATCCTACTTTTTAGCTATATGTTCCTTGTAAGTTGATATAAATCTATGCTTCATCCTGTGAACTCTGGTGAAGGTAGGAGTTGGTCCTCCCGAGGGAGTTATTCGATATGGTTGCATGCTTTAGTTGCCCTCTGAAGAGTGAGTTTGTTGCATTATTAGGATTCATGCAGGATGGACTTTTTTTATAGTCTAGACATCATGTTTGTGATTCTTTTTTCCCACATTTTTCTTTGTTACTTGAGATCACTTCCTTGATGAAGGATTTTTAAATATCTGATCCGGGCAGTTTGTGTTGGGAAATCCGACCGCCTAGATTCAGATCGTGATTTTTATGTCATTTGTTATCTTTGTTGCTAAAAAATCATTGTTGTTGATCTTGATCATCTATTTATGCGATATATAAACATTAGTACTAATTAAAGATGAGCATTCTTTGAACTTGGATGATAGATAGTCGGCTAACTTATCCGACCCGATCCAGGTAATTTGTGTCAGATGTTTGTGTCTACTATGTTTGGATTTAAATTGTGATTTGTAGGAATATTTCAATTATTTATCACATATATGTGATTGCTTACCCTTAATCGCTCATTTGTTGTTGTTCCTTGATCCTTGATCTTCCTTCTTGGTTTGAGCAACCAAGAAATCCTTCAATTCCTTCACGTCATTCTTCAAAGACGTGAGTTGATTGTTGTTGGGCGGAGCCTCTTGAAAGTTAAATCTTTTAACTCCACCTTCAGCTCCTTGGTGGGAGTATTTCTCCATATACAAAGCTTGCTTCTCTATAAAGTCCCAAGCTTCGTCAATCGCCATGTCCATCAATGTACCGGCGGATAGTAGTTGGAGGTTAAACTGGGTGCTTCCGTCCAGTCCCTTGAAGTATATCTCCAACAACTCTATCTTTGGAATCCCATGATGTGGGCAATCCAAAAGAATGTCTTTAAACCTCTCCCATGACTTGGACAAGCTCTCCTTGTCCTTCATAATGAATGCATTAATCTTCCCTCTCATTTCAGCGGTCTTAGAGGGGGGAAAGAATTTAGTAAAGAATTCCGTAGTCATCTTCTCCCAAGTACTGATTTTTCCTGGAGGAAGAGATTGATACCAAGTAAGAGCTCTATCTTTTAAAGAAAAGTAAAAAGGTCTTAGCTTGTAGTTGTTGTTTTCTATTCTTGAGGGTCTCAAGGTCTCCATCAAGATCTCATAGTTTTGCAGATGTTGATGCGGAGATTCCTTCTCTATCCCTCTAAACTGGCATTGGCGAATCATGGAAAGAACTTGCGGTCGAAGTTCGTAGTCATGGTCCGCCGGATCTCCTAGGTTAACTCCAGGACGCCTCAGTTGTTGATTGGGGTCCATCCTTTGCCCTAGGGTTTGCGGGTTTCCTGCAAAAAGAGCGCCTCGGACTGGCATCCGAGGTGGAAGTACATCGGCCGGGGCAACAGGTGCTGGGACCTGCCTCGGTCGAGGGTCTAGAACTGGATCCTGCATCGGTCGAGGATCTGGGACTGGATCTTGCATCGGTCGAGGTAGATACAGGTCTCGTAAGGCTTCCATATCTGCTTCGATCGCTTCAATCCTGGTGCGAGTTTCTTCTTTCTCCTGCCTCAGTTCTTCCCTGCTGAGGCGTAGTTGTTCTAACGCCTCCTTCAATTCGGCCTCAAGATCGCGATCGTCTTGGTTGACCATCTTCGCTTCTCTTAAGCGTCGTTTATATGTCTTTTCTGGTTTGGGATCGTAAGGAACGATTTCCTTCCCAGCGCGGGTTCTTCGCATAAACCTAAGAAAAAGAACCTGCGAAAGTCATTCAAGTATAGTGGTTAGTAGACACGGGGTCAAGTGCCCCAAAAGCAAACTGTAACCGGCTCGGTCTAGACCAAGTCCCCGGCAACGGCGCCAAAAACTTGTTCGCTCCAAACGGTGTGTGCAAGCTTTAAATTTATAACCCTAGATGAAAGCTTAAAACAAGGATGCGAACCCGCAGTGTACGGGTCAATCGTAGTAAAAAGCAAGGAATTCCAGGGGTCGATCACAGGGACTTAGTGAAACAAAGTCGGAATAGGTAAGCTTCGTAATTACTAACCACAAAAGTAATTAAAACAATCAAGGATGATAAAAAGTCAATAAAGGAAATATGCAATTCCAGGGATTAAAGCATCTAGTTGAGGTTCCAACTCAAGATCTAAAGATAAGCGGACAAAGCTGAGATTTTGCATAGGGAAGGTGTTACTAAAGCGGATTAGATCACCGGGTAAGTCTCACTAATCCCAAACCGTAACTCCTATTACCGGGTAAGTCTCAAGGAATTAAGATAAAGAACTATAACCTCAAACTAACACACCACCTAAGGGAATAGAATCAACCTTTACCGGGTAAGTCCCAGGCTACCTCTCGAAGATGGGATGAAAGCACACTCAAACCCCAATAAAGGATAAACCTTTATTACCTACACTTATGATCTTAGGTAAACAAACAAAGGAATTACCGGGTAAGTCTCATCCTAGGCTTGCATTGAACCAGGAAAGGTGTAATAAGAATAGGATTTGGCAAACTCTAACACTTAACTCTCAGTTTCGGATCAAATAAGTCACCTCGGTCAGCCAAATTCCACCCCGGCCGAGATGTTCATCGACTGAGCGAGATGCTTAGGGTTAAGGATAAAGACTCGAACTTTCAGGGTCCTACTGTGATTTAATATTATTCTATCATTGTTTTTCCCACAACCTTCAGCCAATCACCCTAGAATCACACAAAGAGATTAGCCACTCATCATCATGAAAGTATTAATCAAATATATGGGAAGAAAGAGAATAATTGAACAAGAAAACCTTAAGAGAAAGGCTTCAATAACTGAATCAATTATCAAAAAAACCAGCGTTCTTTGGATTAAAATCCAACAAGACAATCTGTAACACCCCAAATTCTCAGAACTCGGGACGTTACTAGTTAGGACCTCACAATGGGTCCCGACCTCAGTTTAACAACAATATTACTAGGATCTTGCAACAAGACACAAATAAGAAAAACCGAAATTCATAAAAATGTATTTGAAAAAGGATGAATGCAACAAAGTCTAACAGCCTATCGTACTTAAACAACGGAAAAGACTAACTGTCTTAACAAAAGGGAAAGACAACAAGCGATAACCCAAACCCCCACTCTAAAGAGTACGGAGACCCGGCTGACCACTACTTTCGGATCACTCAGCTGCTGTTCTAACCTGCTGTAAAACTAAAACCACAACAAAACAACCATTAGCTAGTTATCTAAACATTAGAAGAATAACAATAGCACACACACACATAGAATAAGAAACACTCATCATGCTTTCAAACAATCCATTTATTATCTTCATTTAAGTCATTCACTCTAATGATACTTATTTTGTGACACGAGGGATTCCCAAACCTCGCCTCCGCCCCCGTGTACCCATCAGGAGTGGATCCGATGCATCTCACCGTGTACCTGGATGGTCTGGGTATAGAGAACCTCCCAGTCTCCTGGCAGAGCTGGGCAGTGATGTCACGGCCCGTTATACATACACTTGGGCCTTAACACATAACAACAACGGTCGTCCTAACAAGTTGTTATTATAAACACACATCGCACACACCACCATTATCATTCAACTAACATCCAAAAACCGGCTAAGTAAGTCGCATGGACTTACCTGAATCAAATCACACTCTCTCAAATCCCAACTTGGTCTGTACTCGCGGTAACTCAAATGCCTGTCAACAAGGCATGTGGATCAAAACACATATGATACCCTTAGAAGCTATAAACTTCTAAGATGTACAATTTCATGAAGAGAATTTACGGAAAAGACTCTCTTAAGGTAAAAAGATTATTTTACCCCTGGTCCCGAAAATTCCAAAATAATCTATAACTTAGTTCCAAAACCTCCCTTGAAACCTAATTTCATAAACTAGTTCTCACAAGATGGTTTGTTAAAGATTTACAACAGTTAACCAAACTTCTAAATTTTCTTAAGAGTCGCAAGGTCCGACTTTGGCTTAAGATATGAGGAAACTTGGATCAATAAGAATACTACTCATCCACTATACCCAGAACTTATATAACTTCTTCATCAATTCTAGGTAAAGAGCACGAACGGGTACTAGCGTAGCTTGCGCTAGAACGCTAATCTTAGGGTCATCTAAAAGTAAAACACAACATCACCGATATAAATTCTATACCCGTAGGATTCAAAAACTCGACTATGCTTAGCCGACCTAAACTCGCACGGAACACAACCCCAGCTGTATATATATATACACACAAAAAAAATTGTATATATATATATATAGTATATATGTATATACACATACCCAACAACTTAAGTGTGTGTATATAATATATATATATATATATATATAGCAACTTACGTGTAATATATAGAATATGTATATATATAACACTACCATCAGCAACCTACATAAAATATACCTCTCATGCGCCTATCTTTGTCTTACAACCCACCATGAAGCTTGTACCCTTCTTCTCCCTCCAATCCACCCTCCTACTGTTATCAAACCCATTCAACACCGAACACACTCACCAATATAAGCAACTCTCAGTACCCACACGAACCCTTTGCACTACGTACCAACCCCAACCCCTGCTAGACTCGAAACCCTTCCGACGACCATCATACACGCCCCTACTCAACCCTATAAAAAAAATGCAAAGACGAGAGACTTACGGTTCAACTCGGAGGATGTCACGATTAAGATAGGGAGGCTTGGCTCAATATCGGCGGTCGAGATTTGTCTTCTCTTACTGGTTAAGCGTCTCCCGTGCCTCGTACTTGCCGGAGTGCTGAATTCGGTGGGGTCGTAACTGTTCGTCGGCGAGTGCGGAGCGAAGACGGGGCGTTGCTGCCACCGATCAAGAGAAGTGTGGTGAGGGACGTTGGAAGTTGCACGCCGGAGAGTAAAACCGAAGAGAAACGCTACTGCAGAAGAGTCGACGATCACCGATGGCGGTTGCGAAGTCGTGCGTGATATGGGGATATAGGAGAGAGAAAAATCAAAAGGTTAGGGGAGAGTGGTAGGCGTGTGTGAGGGTTAGAGGCTGAAAAGCTGAAGACTTGTAGCTCTTGGGCCCAGTTGACAACAAGGACGTGCTCATCCAAGTTTGGGCCGGCCATGATGTGGAGCCCTTGATAGCACCAAGCTAGTTGGAAAAGAACAAGGGAATGGGCCTGGCCCGTTGGTTATTTTATGAAGGGAGTATTTGATAGCCAGGCGCACTACGGAAATAAGAAAGCACAGACCCATGGTCCGGTACGGTCGAATAACTCTAATATTTGTAGTTCGGATATTCAAAATTCCGAACTAAAATATTTCGGTTCAAAATCCGAAATAAATAAATTTTTTTTTTTTTGGGTATTACAATAATTCCCCCTTCAAATAAGTTTCGTCCCGAAACTTAGGATAAGGAAGGTCGCCATGGTAGCCTACTAATTATAACCGAAACATCCGTCTTTCCTTCTCGAGGAACATGGTTCTATCTTTCTAACAAAAAAAAAACACTCAAAAGCCATGACAAAGTAAGGCATAGAAGACTAATCATTCTAGCATGCAACACATAAAAGACTAAACAATCAAACATGCAACACAAATACAAACCAAATCACTCCACCATGATAGCAAACACAACGTCAAAAATCACACAAGTGTGGGTCCAAGTACTAACCCGCCGATCCCACAGCTGCAACTAGCTCAGCATAAAACTCGGGATAACTCTTCATGACGCTATCCTCCGTCTCCCATGTAGCCTTGTCGGCTCTACGTCTAGACCACTGAATTCGTAGCATGGGTATGTCCTTAGACCGTAAGCGTCTAATACTCCTCTCTAACACAACTATTGGGTGCTCTACAAATGCATGGTCGGGCTCAACTATCAAATCCTCATGATTGATGACGTGTCTCGGGTCCGGGATGTACTCTCTCAACTGAGATACATGGAAGACCGGTTGGACACCCTCTAGTCTCGGTTGTAGTAATAATCGGTAAGCGACCTCTCCAACTCTCTCCAAGATCTCAAAAGGTCCGACATACCGGGGACTCAGCTTCCCCTTAATGCCGAAACACCGGACTCCTCTCGTCGGTAACACTCTCAACCACACCTGGGCACCCACCTTAAACTCCAAGGGTCGACGCCTTTTGTCGACGTAGGATTACTGACGACTCTGAGCTGCTAACATCCGCTCTTGGACCAGGGCAATCCGAGCGATGTCATCCTGTATCTGATCTGGAGCTACTCCATCAACTCTGCTGGGCTCATCCCAGAACAATGGCTTGCGACATCTCCGCCCATACAAAGCCTCATAAGGGGTCATCCCAATAGACACGTGCCAACTGTTATCATACGAAAACTCTACAAGTGGAAGATGATCTGGCCATACCTGTCCCCAATCCAGTACACAGGCCCGCAGCATATCCTCTAACGTGTGGATAGTCCTCTCAGGCTGACCGTTGGTCTGTGGGTGATAAGTAGTGGTAAAGTGGAGACTCGTCCCCAAAGCAATATGTACCTGTTGCCAAAATCTCGAGGTGAAACATTCATCCTTGTCAGAGACGATAGTCATCGGTACTCCATGGAGTCTCACGATATCTCTAGTAAACTCCTCAGCTAGACGACTTACCGGCCACGTTTCCTTAATCGGAATGAAACGTGCGGTCTTCGTTAGACGGTCTACTACTACTCAAATAACATCAAAACCTCTGCTGAGCCTCAACCCTGTGACAAAATCCATAGATATATCCTCCCACTTCCATTGTGGTACTGGAAGTGGGTGGAGCTCTCCTCCGGACCTGCGATTATCAATCTTGACCTGCTGGCAGATCGCACACTGAGCTACATACCGAGCCACGTCGGGTTTTAAACCACCCCACCAGAAGGACTGTCTCACATCCTTGTACATCTTACTCGCTCCAGGATGTACTGAGTATGGGGTAGCATGAGCCTCACCTAGTATCCTCTGTCTCAACTCACTGTCTGATGGCACACAAACGCGGTCCTGATGTCTCATCACTCCATCAGCACCAATAGTGAATTGAGGTGCCTCATCTCGAGACATCCTGTCTCGGATCCTAGTCAAAGTCGGGCAGGTATCCTGCTTCTGTCGGATCTCACCTAACAGATCAGGAAGGGACTCCAAGGTAGCCAACTGATGGACTGTATCTAGAAGGTGAATCTCTACCTCCAACCAAGCCAAATCTCTCTGCAACTGCGGTTGTACCGTCGACCGGCTATCGCCTCCCCCATAGGCGTCTTCCGACTCAAAGCGTGAGAAACTACATTCGCTTTTTCGGATGGTAGAGAATCTCAAGGTCGAAATCCTTGATCAACTCTAACCACCGCCTTTGGCGATTATTCAACTCCCGCTGAGTGAATATGTATTTCAGACTCTTATGGTCTATGAAGATCTGACATGTCGCCCCATAGAGATAGTGACGCCAGATCTTAAGAGCATGAATTACTGCAGCTAAGTCTAGATCATGTGTGGGGTAGTTCTCCTCCTACGTATTCAACTACCGAGACGCATAGGCTATGACCTTACCCCTCTGCATCAAAACACACCCAAGCCCAGCTTGGATATGTCATTGTATACCACAAAGTCATTTGTACCCTTTGTGTACAATATCATATGCATATGATTCTCTCAAAAGTCCAATTCCTCGCATCACATTTATTACGTTTTCCTTATACTCATGTCGTTTTACCTTCTTTTAAATCTTTACCCCAAAGTCATTGTATACAAAGGGTACAACCTGAATTTTCATTGGAGTACCTTCATTTCTTATTAAACTTTTATATATACACTTTTCGGAAATCATCTTATTGGGGTAATACCGGATCCATATAACAGCCTTTAGTCATTCAACTTTACTCCTTCTCATGTCTGTTCTAGCCAACATGTAGATTTCATCTGCAATCACCTTACAACTCGACCACACATTTCACCAAGGCTTTAAATCATACTCTCTATGTTTGTGCCGCTTCTAAAATCCCAATTATTCTGTGTCACATCTTTAAAACACAAGGGTTTCCCCTGTCAATGTAGACAGTTTGACCCCACCTTTTCTCAGAGGAGCACCATCAGTCCTACTTGTTTGGAATGCTAAGACATAGGACATGTTCATAATCATCTATTTCTTCTTACTCTTCTAGTTCTTCTTATAGGGATCCCTTCATACTAACTTTGATATGTATCTTTCCTTAGTCGGTAGTAAGTAACTACCCACAACAATTCCCTTTACACCATTACTATCATCAATGGTCGTTACCGACCGTCAAGAGCTTCTCTTTAATTTCTTTATTAGAGTTATCATATTGGACTCATTCAATGTTACCATCAAGGCTACTAGTACTTGTATTGATTTAACTTCACCATTGCTGTCGTTGATCTCTGGAAGAAATTCACCTGATGTCGGTAAAATTCCTTTATAACCTTGTGGTTATTCTTCTTATCTGTCAACCAATCATCGCTAGTTAGCTAGTACGTGTAAATTCTCTATTGTTACCAATTAGTATGTAGTTGACCTTCTATAAGATCATAGAGTTACTTTTCTTCTATCTCTATTGAGGTTTGATATACAAGATGAAAATATATCTCTTTCATTTATACTCCTTTAGCTCCTTCTACGAATTACACTCCTATAAGAGTACTATACTCTTACGAGTCTAGTTGTATATTCGTCTTCCGTCAACGGACTTATAAATTCTTCTACGATAACTTGTAGGCATTTCTCCATGATTCTTTTACCCGAGTTATTGTCCACCTGCGGTTCCCTGTTATGACGTGCTAGTGTTATTAACTTAAATCCCTTTGTGAGTGAGAAGTGATTAGGGACCCTCTTTTTCCCCAAGACCGTTCTCCTACACCCTCCTTCCTTGGGGTGTTGCTTGTACTTCCGCCTTTATAGAAATCCGGTCTTTGTTGTATCCCGATCCTTGTTGTAATTCTTGTGTGTTCTAGAAGGTCACACCACTTCCATGTTGGTGAAATCGGCCTTCCCCTTTCTAGCAACCTGTAAGCTTTCATTTTGCGGCTCTTTAATTCTTCGTATTGGGATGGACAATGTATCGTATCTTGAATCCTACGCTTATGCTTGTCTCAGTTTCCCATCTTGATTGTGGTGGCAAGTAGCTTGTCGAGAGTGATCATATTCCGGTCTGCTTCTAGCTTCAAACTTTCACCTTCTGGTCCGTCAGTAAGCTTAGATTCAATGACTTTTGTCTGGATTGCTACTATCTTCCACCTTGACCTTCATGCCTATTTGTTTTTCTAAAGGCATCCCATTTGTTTGTAACGTTGCTTTACACCATCTTGAAAGAACCTATGGGTTGTCTCTTCCAATTGATATACTTGTCGGTCATCCAACTCGTTGCCGGAACTACCCTCATGTATATTCTTTATTTGATTCTATTGAGTTGACTCGAGATTCCCTTCTTGTCATCGTCGGTGGTGTTGTCTTTTAGTCTTCACTTTTCCGTCTCGACGTCCCTCAACAAGCTCGAAGGAGTTGTCCGCCGTTTGTCTACCCTAATGCACATAAGAGGTGCATACTAATCCTCACATTGACACCCTTCAAAATCTACTTGAATGTGTCAAAGGGGTGAGAAACTCATTATGTTATCACCGTTAAGGACATAACATAACTGCAATTTCTACTAATCTTCGGCATATACCTATCTATATCACAAATCTTTATAATCAAACTAATAAGTCCAACGAGAGTAAAAATCTAAAGTCCATACTAAGCATACTGAGATCCGCGGTAGTAGTGGTGGTCAGCCGTACTTTCTATCCCCAACCAGACTTTGCATGCATTTGAAAACCAAAAGTCCTTTTCAAAATCCAGATCCCTTTTCGGGTTCTGCTTAAGTACTTATTCGGTCTTTCAAAAGATTTCAAGTGCCATTGTTGCCAACCTGGCTCTGATACCATGCTGTAACACCCCAAATTCTCAGAACTCGGGACGTTACTGGTTAGGACCTCACAATGGGTCACGACCTCAGTTTAACAACAATATTACTAGGATCTTGCAACAAGACACAAATAAGAAAAACCGAAATTCATAAAAATGTATTTGAAAAAGGATGAATGCAACAAAGTCTAACAGCCTATCGTACTTAAACAACGGAAAAGACTAACTGTCTTAACAAAAGGGAAAGACAACAAGCGATAACCCAAACCCCCACTCTAAAGAGTAC
Organism: Fagopyrum homotropicum; assembly: GCA_033239125.1. Lineage (NCBI taxonomy): Eukaryota > Viridiplantae > Streptophyta > Magnoliopsida > Caryophyllales > Polygonaceae > Fagopyrum > Fagopyrum homotropicum. The sequence continues at coordinate 12,858,524 of BSWB01000001.1, forward strand.
GGAGACCCGGCTGACCACTACTTCCGGATCACTCAGCTGCTGTTCTAACCTACTGTAAAACTAAAACCACAACAAAACAACCATTAGCTAGTTATCTAAACATTAGAAGAATAACAATAGCACACACACACACATAGAATAAGAAACACTCATCATGCTTTCAAACAATCCATTTATTATCTTCATTTAAGTCATTCACTCTAATGATACTTATTTTGTGACACGAGGGATTCCCAAACCTCGCCTCCGCCCCCGTGTACCCATCAGGAGTGGATCCGATGCATCTCACCGTGTACCTGGATGGTCTGGGTATAGAGAACCTCCCAGTCTCCTGGCAGAGTTGGGCAGTGATGTCACGGCCCGTTATACATACACTTGGGCCTTAACACATAACAACAACGGTCGTCCTAACAAGTTGTTATTATAAACACACATCGCACACACCACCATTATCATTCAACTAACATCCAAAAACCGGCTAAGTAAGTCGCATGGACTTACCTGAATCAAATCACACTCTCTCAAATCCCAACTCGGTCTGTACTCGCGGTAACTCAAACGCTTGTCAACAAGGCATGTGGATCAAAACACATATGATACCCTTAGAAGCTATAAACTTCTAAGATGTACAATTTCATGAAGAGAATTTACGGAAAAGACTCTCTTAAGGTAAAAAGATTATTTTACCCCTGGTCCCGAAAATTCCAAAATAATCTATAACTTAGTTCCAAAACCTCCCTTGAAACCTAATTTCATAAACTAGTTCTCACAAGATGGTTTGCTAAAGATTTACAACAGTTAACCAAACTTCTAAATTTTCTTAAGAGTCGCAAGGTCCGACTTTGGCTTAAGATATGAGGAAACTTGGATCAATAAGAATACTACTCATCCACTATACCCAGAACTTATATAACTTCTTCATCAATTCTAGGTAAAGAGCACGAACGGGTACTAGCGTAGCTTGCGCTAGAACGCTAATCTTAGGGTCATCTAAAAGTAAAACACAACATCACCGATATAAATTCTATACCCGTAGGATTCAAAAACTCGACTATGCTTAGCCGACCTAAACTCGCACGGAACACAACCCCAGCTATATATATATATATATATACACAAAAAAAAAATTGTATATATATATATATATAGTATATATATGTATATACACATACCCAACAACTTAAGTGTGTGTATATAATATATATATATATATATATATAGCAACTTACGTGTAATATATAGAATATGTATATATATAACACTACCATCAGCAACCTACATAAAATATACCTCTCATGCGCCTATCTTTGTCTTACAACCCACCATGAAGCTTGTACCCTTCTTCTCCCTCCAATCCACCCTCCTACTGTTATCAAACCCATTCAACACCGAACACACTCACCAATATAAGCAACTCTCAGTACCCACACGAACCCTTTGCACTACGTACCAACCCCAACCCCTGCTAGACTCGAAACCCTTCCGACGACCATCATACACGCCCCTACTCAACCCTATAAAAAAAATGCAAAGACGAGAGACTTACGGTTCAACTCGGAGGATGTCACGATTAAGATAGGGAGGCTTGGCTCGATATCGGCGGTCGAGATTTGTCTTCTCTTACTGGTTAAGCGTCTGCCGTGCCTCGTACTTGCCGGAGTGCTGAATTCGGTGGGGTCGTAACTGTTCGTCGGCGAGTGCGGAGCGAAGACGGGGCGTTGCTGCCACCGATCGAGAGAAGTGTGGTGAGGGACGTTGGAAGTTGCACGCCGGAGAGTAAAACCGAAGAGAAACGCTACTGCAGAAGAGTCGACGATCACCGATGGCGGTTGCGAAGTCGTGCGTGATATGGGGATATAGGAGAGAGAAAAATCAAAAGGTTAGGGGAGAGTGGTAGGCGTGTGTGAGGGTTAGAGGCTGAAAACCTGAAGACTTGTAGCTCTTGGGCCCAGTTGACAACAAGGACGTGCTCATCCAAGTTTGGGCCGGCCATGATGTGGAGCCCTTGATGTAATATCCGAAATTTTTATTCCGTCTATTTATGTTATAAACTTGATCTCGCTCAGTTGAGTCATATCCGTCTACTTATTTAGACTTATTATGATAAATTTATCATTTTATGTAGAGTTTCTTCACATAAAATGATAGAATCTCTTAATAGTTTATCAAATTATGTAGCTTACTTCCGTATAAAATGATAGAATTCTTATAATCAATCCTAAACTGTAACATAATCCATATCCGTTTATTCCGCGCATTCATTGTCGGGATCTCGATTCCGGACTGCAGCTAGCACCGGGCTGCTGCTCCCTTCACCCTTGTGCCAACTCTAGCCCAGCTTCGGCCAGCAGCGTGCCCAACAGCTTGTCCAGCAGCCCAGTTTCAGCCCAGCCTGCTGCTCTACCTCTCCAGCCCAGTTTGGTCTCGCTGTTGTGCTGGCCCAGTGGCACGCTCAGCCCGGCAAGAAGAAGAGGAGCAGTCGGCCCTTATCTCCTCTCCAGCCCAGTTTTGCTTCGCTTGTGCGCTGGCCCAGCGGCAGTTCGAATCCAGCAGGAAGGAGAAGAGCAGCGACAATCACTCCTCTCTTAACTCCCTTGTAACGGCTGCTGAGTATGCTGAAAATCCTCCGCTGTAACCGCCCGCTGATCACGCCTTTCTTTGCTCCCCGTCTGATACTTTCCATGCCCATCAGATTCCTTCTGCACACGCACAACAGTTTCATCGGATGAAGAAGCGCACCAGGGGGCAGCCTCGTAGCTTTGGATCTGTACCCGAACGCCTTCCTTCTCAGCCGCTACCCCTCTCGCTCCTTCGTGGCTGCTTCCTTCGACCGTCTCCTCTGCGACCTTCCAAGTGTTGCTGTCGTCGATCTTTAGCGTCCACAATGAAGGCCGTAGGTAAGTCCCTGCATGCTTGACCCCAACAGCAGACGAAGGAAGGCTGCACACCCACCGCCACGCTGAGGACCTGTACCGCCTCATTCAGTCCTCGAGCAGCCAACAAGGACCCTTCTGCATCGATCTAAAGTCACCAAATGCGCAGGTAACGCCTCCACAGAACCTTGTATGGTACGACCTTTGCCTCGACTCTGAACGTCTCTCTCTCAGATCCACTGCCTGCACTTCCCCTTCATGAATCCAGTTGGAGGGAGACACATGTGATCACACAATTAGACGATCCTTGCCTTGTCGGATCTGCTGCAAATGTATGTGGTAACAGAAGGCAAGGAAGGCACAGTTGGACACTCTACTCATACGGATGAGGAGACTGAATGTTGGCAACGGATCTGCAGCTGCTGTTTTTACCCGGGACTAACAAACCAGCAAGACCCACTCGGTAACAATCTTTATACACCTTTCTGTTCAGGCTGTCCTTCTCCTTTGAGTTCCCTCCTTCTTCCTTACTTTAATTGAGTCATATATGTGCTTATAGCTGATGCCAAACCATCTAGGAGTCCATATAATTCAGCCAAAGGAAACAGCTGCAAGGAGCTGTTACATCTCTCAGTTTTCCGACATTGACGAACAGTCAACTTCGAGTATAGATCTGGGTAAGCTAGACTCTTCCTTTGCTCCTGGTTTTTGGATATGTTGTTGTCGGTATCGCAGTGTAGAACATACTGAAATTTGAGCCTATTCTGAGTTATAGTTTAGGAGATATGATTTTATCAAGTTGGCTTCTCATGCAAATTTCTAAGTGTGCTGAGTTTGAGGAAAGTTGCTTGAGAGGCAGTTTTGTGGAATAAATTTGGAGGGGTTATTGACTTCTGTTAGACTTGAAATTTTGATATGATATAGTTGACATCTTGTTGTAGATCATATTAAAATTTGGGAAGAATCGAAGTTACGGTTCGAGAGTTATTGTGTTTCAAAGTTGACGTTTTTATATATATGTGCTGAGTGTTGGGGGAAAACAGCAAGTGATGCTGTTTTGTGAGATGATTTTGGATAAGCTCTTGATATCCTTTCCGGCTGAATTTTGGATATATTATAGGTAAGATTTTATAGTAGAACATATCAAATTTTGGGATAAATCCAGTGAGTGGTTTAGGAGTTATGATTTTTTTCAAAGTGTACTCAGATTTTGGCTAAGTATAGAATGTGTAAAGGGAGTAGTCAACTTTAGGAATTTTTATACAACTGTTGAATGAACAGTTTGGGGAAATTCTTTCTCCTAAAGTTAGATAGGACATCATAGATAATCTAGGGATTTAAGTCGGAATTTTTATAAGCGGTTACGAATTTTATATTTGGAATCGAAGTTAGACCTGTACGATTTCCCGGAAAATAGTAACATAGGAAAAATGTCAGCTTGGAACCCAACGAAACTTTGGGAGTTGGAATATGATTTTAGAATATCAAATAGGAGTTTAGACATGAATTTTAGAATTTTCGGGAATTTCGGGACCAAGGGTAAAATGGTCATTTTACCCTAAGTTAACATTGTAACTAGTTATGTTGTAATAGCTAGGATTTCCGAATTCTAATTAATGTTGATTAACTTAATCGTTGATAGTAATTGACATATAACTTGCGAAGATTTTGCAAGTGATGAGTAAGAGTCTCACCGTTATGTTCCTGGCGCAATTTTGGACATTTGGGGAAATTTTTACTTTTTCCCCCGGGTAATTATTTTTACCCTCCGGTGTTATTTGGAGCATTTGGGAGCTCCAATTAATAAAAATGCAGTTGAGAGAAATGATCAGGACATCGGATATGTCCTAGATATGAAATAACATGGAGAGGCAAAACGGCCAAAAGAGTCGCTATTTCGTTTCTTAATGGCTAAGAAAGACGGCTTAGGAATACACGTTTTCCGAGGCAGTTGTGGAATAATTATCCCTACAATATTCCAGATTTAATGTTCCAATCTCGAGAAGTTTGGAGAAAGAGGTTCGACCCGCCTTTGGATCGGTTAAAGGATAATTATCGACTTTACTAAAGGATAATTATCGTCTTCACTATAAATAGCGGAAAATCCTTTATTAATTCATTTCCTTTCACGTTTTCTCGTAAAAGCTCTAATTTCTCTCAACCTTCAAACTCAGATCTACTCTCTGTTTCTAATCCGATTTCAATTCCGTTTGAGTTTCCGGATTCCTCTCTTCATTCTCTTCATAACGGTACCGAGTTTCTGCATTTCCGAGTATATGGAGGGCTGGTCGAGCATATATGTCACCAGGCAGGTTCCGCCGCTCAGATTCCGGTGAATTTGATGTTGTCCATGCGTAGCCTGCATCGCTGTGATTCCGAATCTTCTTTCAGATCGTCAATCGGGTTAGTAACGAATAAGTTATGAATTTATTCGTTTTCCATACTGCGATTTGGCCTAAATTGACTTTAGGCTTGTCAAATAGGACAATTAGAAATTCCATTATGGTCGTTATATTATTCTGGTGATTATGGGTTCTTGTTTGATGAAATTTGATGACAGGGGGTTTAGAAATTGCCTGCGGGCAAAACGTTATTCTGGCGAAATCTAATTAATTAATTAAAGGTTAATTAATTAAATTAGGATTATAATTGAGATTGAGGAATGTTGATTAGATAATACCTTGAGATTTGAGGAAGTGTGAGTTATGTTGAGATATTGAGGTTTAGTTGGTTGTGAGGCTTATAGATTGATTATGATCCTCATGGATCCCTTTGGGTCTAGGTGTGACCCCTTTGATGAATAGAGGTTGATATATCTCTTTATGCCTTGTTTATAGGCCGTGTTGTCCCTCCAGTGTAGAGGTGATCGTGGTTGAGTTTGTACGAGGTTGAGGTAAGTCCGTAGGACTTACTTAGCTACCATCCCTATATTGGGTGTTTGCATGAGTGGTGTATGCTTTATATGTTTGCTATGATAGCATGAGTTGTCGTTTTTATCGACCTATGTTCTATTGACTGCCCCACTGCGTGGCTGTGATAACCTTTCCCTTTCATCCCGCCGTGGAGTCTGGGAGGTTCTCTGATGTCGGGCCAGACTGGTTTACAGGAAGGGCGCAATCCACTCCCATAGGGTACACGGATTGTGTGACCGATACTCGTACAGCTGGACATTGTACTCAGAGGCGGGGATGTATCGGTCCTCGTGTCACATACTTTCATCTATCTATATATATATATACGGTTTTTGAGTGAATGGTTATTATATAAAGATAATAAATGGGTAAATGTGTGATAGCATGCTGATGTGTTTATCTTTCATCATTGTGCTTGTGCTTATGCATTACCTCATATATGTATGGTTAGCTAACGGTTTCATACCGTGTTGTAGATGTTTACAGGTTAGGCGCTGCTGAGTGATCTGACAGGGTGACAGGCCGATGACTCTCGTACATTAGGTGGTTGGTTTCGGGTTGTTGTGTCTCCCCTCCTGCGTGAGGATGATCTTTTGTACCTCCTATGTGAGGATGTCGTTTTATATACTCGGCTATGTTGTTGTTTACTTTGGGTCGTACAATTTATACTGTTTTATGTATTTGTTTTATATCTGTCAGTGCCATGTTGTAAGGTCCAGTGAACTTGTTGTCAGGCTAGGGTCAGGATCCATTGTGAGATCCTAGCCCAATGTGACATCCCGAGTCCCGCGGATTCGGGGTGTTACATATGTCTTAATACATTATTCGATCTTAGAAGTTTTAGACTTCTAACTACGTGAGAGTGTGCTAATACACTTATCGCCTTTGACAGGCAACCGAGTTGCTACAGTTTACAGAGTGAGTGGTTTACAAAGAGTCGAGCGTGATAACAGGTAAGTCCTTTGGGCTTACTTAGCTGACTTCTAAATATGAGTATAAATGATGATGGTGGTGTGTTATTGAAATGTTTAGAGAGATAGGTTGTGATATATAATTACCGACCTATATTTTGGCCTAAGAGTAACGGGCGGTGGCATTCTGCTCAGTAGCTCGCGGGGCGCTGGGGGTTTCTTCCGGGACTAGTCCATACATGGTTTGTAGTGATGCTACTAGTGAAAGTCAGCTAGACCTACACCAGTTGGATAAGGAACGGAGGCGAGAACTAATAATAGTTCTCGTGCCACAACTTAAATTGAATAACGTGAATCACTTAAATAATAGATAATAAACGGTTGAGTGCCAGCATGATGTTTGTTTATTTTTATTTCTGCGTGTGCTTGTGCTGTTATCATTTTGCTTATATTTGGATAGTTAGCTAACGGTTTATCCGTGCTGTAGATCTGTAGAGATAGACAGTTGCAGAGAGATCTGGAACGGATGGTCAGCCGGGTCCACGTACTCATTAGATGGGGACGGGGGAGTCTTCCATACGTCATGCATGTTATGTATCTTTATATATGTTTGTAAGGTTGTCACATGTGTACGTTTATACCATCAAAAATATTATGTTTTAAAAATTGTTTTAAATACATTTGTGCCTTGTTGTAAGATCCAAGTAATGTTGTTGTTAAACCAAGGTCGGGACCCATTGTGAGGTCCTAACCAGTAGCTCCCCGAGTTCCGAGAATTTGGGGTGTTACACTTGATAGCACCAAGCTAGCTGGAAAAGAACAAGGGAATGGGCCTGGCCCGTTGGTTATTTTATGAAGGGAGTATTTGATAGCCAGGCGCACTACGGAAATAAGAAAGCACAGACCCATGGTCCGGTACGGTCGAATAACTCTAATATTTGTAGTTCGGATATTCAAAATTCCGAACTAAAATATTTCGGTTCAAAATCCGAAATAAATAAATTTTTTTTTTTTGGGTATTACACAATCGACAAAGAAGGGAATCTAAGGGAATCTTACAAAACCCTTCACAAAGCTATAAAAGCTATAGACTTTCTTCCTTCAACCTTCAAAAAGGTTCTTCAAATCTCCCAACTGGAGTATGGCTGCAGCGGTGTATTCGGATGTATGCGGGATGTTCCGGGTGATAGCGGATGTCTAAGCACGATCGGATTTGTGGAAAATCCGACCCTTTTTATAGGAAAATTATCCTCCAAAGATAAGATATCTTAGAAAGATCTTTTCCCATAAAAATAGGTAAAATATATGGGCAAACTTATCTTCTTCCTTCCAGGAACCCAGCCCAAAAATATAAGATCCTCTTTCCAAAGATAAAAGATCTCAGCCAAGAATAAAATATTCTCGCCGCGTCCAGGGTGTTCGCCTCGGTCGAGTCGGCTCCTCTAGATCACCTCGGTCGAGGTGACTTTGTAGTCAACCGAGGTGAATCACAACTGAATGTGAAATCTCTCAAATCTGGTCTAAAGTGAATCTTTAATCCAATTCCATGATTCCTGAATTATTCCTTAAGCTCCTGAATGTAGCTCCAATGACTCCTTAGCTCCTTTTGCTCCTTTTTGATGCAAAACGTGCCATTTTACCTACGATTACAACAAAACTAAGTGTAGACCTCGATTCCCGCAAAGTTAGATGAAACGACATTGTAATCACATAATATATATACAAACATGCAGATTATTGAAGATAAAACGTCTAAACAGGCCCCAAAATATAGACAATAATTCATGCTATCAAGGGGCGGCTGTGACAGAGGCTCAGGGGCGGCTCTGTGCAGGCGCAGGGGCGGATCTTCGTCAAAAGCTACTGTCGGGCTTCTCTTTGACAGATCTCACAGCAGGGGCAACCAAAGCTCGAACCTTTGGTTCCAACACGTCAAGACTCAACTCCAGAGAGCCTGAGAACAACGAAGGGTCGACAACGGAACACTCCACAAGAATCAAGGCTCATGCTTGATCTGTGGAGAAGAAGGAAATAAAGGAACGAAAGGAAGAAACCAAAACAAAAGGGAAGGTATGCAGCGCTTAAAGGAACGTGAGGAAGAACTAGAAAAGATGCACTTACATGTTCAGCGGGATTGCAGGAAGCAAGGACGGCTGCAGCTCTCTAGGGTTTGAAGACGCATCTTTTGTCGCAAAATCGCCCCCGCGCCTGGACCTTCCTGCCCCCGCGGCTACAAGCCTTTGTCGCCCCCGCAACTTTGTCTGCCGCCCCTGCAGTTTCCTCTGCAGTGACTCCCGTCTTTGGTGAGTTGCTTCCTTCCTTGTTTTCTCGTTCTTTTTCCTTGAGTTGTGTGTTGATATTGTTCCTTGGGATACCTGTAAGACTAGGGATCGTGTCCCTAGCTTTTTGGAGATCCTTAGAGATCGTTGAGACTAGAAGTTGTAGACTTCTATCTTTCGGTTCGTTTCTGATTCGCTATGTCTTGTATGAGCAGACATTCATTTCTTCCTTCGGGAAACTGAGTTGTAGCTGACAATTGTGTTTACCTTCGAGTGAGGTAAGTCCTTTGGACTTACTTAGTTGCATTCCGTATATTGGTTTGACCGTGTTGATTGTGTTTGTTGTTTATTGTTATAACGGAAAACCGGATTCGGACGACCTCATACCTTAATTTTCCCAAGTGTATTATAATCGGGCGGTGACCACTTGTCCACTTCAAAATGGGGAAACCAAACTAGAACCACCCTTAAAAAGTGCTCCGTCATCAAACCACCACCTTCATCCCATTTACGTTCAAAAAACATGAATGGGTCCCTACCTTTGAAATTTTTAATAACTTTATGTCTAAATCATGAACCAATTAAATAAATTAATATAAAATGGACCGAATCAGTTTTTTTTTAAAAAAAACGGAATATTTTCAATGAGATAAAATTCAGTAATTTTTTTTATTTTTTGAAATATTTTTTTCCATAATTTTGTAAATGAATTTTTTTTGAGAAATGATATTTTTTGGATTTTTTCTGAATTACTTTTTCTTGTTATTTATATAAAAAAAATTTAAAAATAGTTGAAAAGGAAAACAATTTTCTGTAATAGAAATGTTTATGAAATTTTTATTTTTTTCAAAATATTGAAATAAATCACTTGGGCCGTTTGGAATCTTTTTTTAAAAATCGATTCAAAAAAATGAAATAAAAAAATTCGAATTTATTTATATAAAAAAAAAGTTTAGGAAATATATCTACATATCTTAACTAAAGAAAGCGACACTAAAGTTGACGTAGTGCGATTTAGATTTTTCTCAAAATCTGTTTTCTACTAAATCACTAATTTAAGCCTTAAATTATTTTTACTAAATCTAATTTTAAAAAGATTTTAGTCCAATTATTTTTAACGTGATCTTGTACTTCAAGTCGAAATTTCAAAATTTTATAGTTAGAAGATGTATAGATTTTTCCAACTAGATCGTATTTTTTTAACGTGATCTTATTTTATTGTTAGAAGATAAGTAGTGGTAGATTTTATTTAGATCTTATTGGATCCTAAGATATATCTTTATATAGTTTTAGCAATATCATATCTTATCCAAGGATAGATCTTATAGTTAGAAGATAATTATTTCCAACACAATATAAGGAGGATTTCAGCACCTATGTTTACCCACCTCCATACACAAATTTCATTATTTTTGTTCATACAAAACGTTTTTTCTGACGCTGGGAGAGAGAGAGAGCTTGAATTGTTTTTAGTAGTTCCACTTTCTTTTACAAGTTGATATCTTCTCATCTGCATTCCGTCATCAAATCAATCCTTATACTAAGAATTGATAAGTGTCATCATTGTTGGTGTTGAAAGATCGGAACTCATCATTGGTTTATCCCGTATCAACTTGAAAATCTCACAAACCCAAAACCCTTAGTTATACCATTATCGTCGCGTATTACTTTAACTGATACTATCTTTCCACGAAGACTATAGTGCTTAAATAAGATTTTGTCATAATAATAGGGGGAGTTAGGTTCTTCATATACACATTTGAAGCTTTATATCTCTTCAAAGATTTTTATCAACTCCCTTTTGCTTTTTAATATCTCTTTTCTTTGACTCAAGGTTTGAAGAGATATAAAGCTTCGAATATGTATGAGTAGCACCTTCACCCTTATGTTGATGACAAAATCTTAGGTGAGCACTTCAACCTATATGGAAAGATAAAATCAATGAAGGTGATACGTGACGATAATGGCTTAAGTAAGAATTTTGGTTCTATGAGATTCTCAAGTCCTTCTGAGGCAATAGTAGCCTTACTTTCACTACAAGGTGAGTGAGTCAATCATGATTAACATCAATGTTAAAGAATGATACAAGAAGCACAAAAACACAATAAAATTAAACATTAATCATGTCAAAAATTATAATGGAACTACATTTTATAAATATACATAAATATTAATAGATTAGCTAATATAAAAAGTGTGGGAACGAAATTAAAAAAAATGATGTCAATAATTGATTAGTAGATATAAAAAGTGCATGAACGAAAGAAATAATGATGCACGGGACATGAACCAAAATTGAAGATGGAACAAAATGAAATGAATGAAATACGAACCAAAAAAATTGTTACCTATCTCAAAATTAAAGATGAATAAGATTTGATCTTGTATAAACAATAAGGCAACATTTTTTTGATTTTATGGTTAAGAATATATATAAATGTTGAAAATCAGTAGTATAATTAATGGAGCTTACTTGAGAAGAATCATCGTTTCTTTTTAATTCTCGGAATTGGAATTGAAAGTAAATGATGTGGCATAAATCTAAGTTGTGTAGATATTATCCATTTTAAGATTTACTATCAAACAAATTGGCACACACATACATAACTAAAGTAAGCGACACCAAAACTCACGTGCGTTCTCGATTTTTCTCAAAATTTGATTTTTACTAAATCACTAACTAAGACTTCAAATCCTTTTTACGAAAGCTATTTTTAAAAAGATTTTAGTCCAATTAATATTTAAAGTGATCTTCTAGGTTTTAGTTAAAAAAATTAGTTTTTACTAAATCACTAACTAAGCCTTACAATCCTTGTTAATAATGATTTTTTATCTTTATGACTATATGTCTTATTTCATATTTTATTGTATGAAAGATGCGAGAGCTGCATATATAATTGGTTTTACCCTATTTGTTATTCCAATTGTTAATCGCAAGATGCGAGAGCTACATGATTTGATATCTTTAATATTCTATAAGATCCGGGAGTTGTGCAAAATCTTTTCTTCATAACAAGAAGTATATGATATTTTGATTGGATTATTATCATTTGATATTTTTTTTATGGTAATTTAGATTCTTGAATATTTTATTATCTTTGGAATCATAACTTGATATATTCAATATCCTTGATATGGATCAAGTAGTGAAATTCCTTTATTTCTCTCTTATTGCTACGATTTATATTTGTTACCTTCCTCTAACTAATCGGTCGATTTACCATAGTTGGTTGGCCGGTCTGTTTGTGTTTTCTTCCTTTGTGGTTTTTATTAATTGCTTGTAATGTTCCATCTTCTGACCTAATCGGTTGATTCATCTCTTTTGGTTCAATTTGTATTCTGTATGTTTATATTTGTTTGTACATTTATATCGAGGAAATTACCAAAATTTACCCGTTTATTAGGGTCATTTGCAACTAATCATCCATTAGTTAACTAATTGCCTAGAACCACCCTTAACAAGTGCTCCGTCATCAAACCACCACCCTCATCCCATTTCCTTACTATACTAAATGTGGGAGTTCCCCAAATGAATAGGGAAATTCCCACATTGCCCTTACCGTTTGTTATTTTTCTTTTCTGCCCTTATTTATTTTCGTAAATTCCTTTGTTGCCCTTATTTTGATGACTCATCTTTCCTCACTTCACGTGTCTTCTTCTCAAAGTCCCGTTGTGGCTTCTTCTCGAAGCCCCATTGTATCTTCTTCACAAAGCCCCGTTGTGGCTTCTTCTCGAAGCCCTATTGTATCTTCTTCTCAAAGCCCCGTTGTGGCGTCTTCTCGAAGCCCCATTGTGATTTCTTGTGAAAGCACCGTTTTTTATATTCTGTCGGTTCCTATTTTTCATCTCCATCTCTATCAAACAATTTCTCTTCTTTTCTCTCCCCCAAATTTTCTGTAATACCCCGAAAATTTTATTCCGCATAATACCGGGTTAAACCGATTTCCGATCCCCTAACCTTTCTTCATTTTAAATAATATAAAACAACATTAAACACTATCATTTTATGTGATCATAATTCACATAAAGTGATAAATATTGTACTTAACGTATATAAAATGATAGATTTGTAAACTGAATAATAATTTCCGTATGTTGAAAACCGAAGAATAATTCCGTACAATTTAACGACGCTTAATTTCAGCCATCTTTTAAATTGAGGAGCAGGCCCAACAGCTGGCCCAATTACCAGCCGGCCCACTATAACCTAAACCCTAATCAACTCCCTTAATCACGTTTAACCCTAATCTAATAGCCTAACCTAATCAAAACCGTAAAGAAGATCGCATATTGCCTGCTCTCTCGCTGCACTCGACGCCAACCTGCTGCACGCCTCTAGTGGGAACCAAACACGGGCCGATCGACCGCTCATCCTGCCAACCACGCCTAGGGTAGAGATGCCGGACATTACACTCGACGCCAACCTGCTGCACGCCTCCAGTGGGAACCAAATACGGGCCGATCGAACGCTCAGCCGCTGTAGAAGAGGGTCGGCCCTCCAGTAGACTCCGAATGGCGATTAAACGGGCTTATCACCTTCGACCGATCTTCCTTCTTTGGCATAGCCGCTTCATCGTCTTCCTCTTCGAACTCTCAGTAACACCTTACCTTCTGCAGTGCCGGACATGGCTCGTTCCTTTACGAGACTGCAATCACGTTCGTCCTCCTCCTGCACAGCACCCGCTCTCCAGGCCGACACAGGACACAGCAACCCTCCTCCTATGAGTCCCCTTGGCCTCGCTACTGAGTTCCTCCTCCAGGCGCTCGACTGCACTGTCGTCTAGACTCCAAACGGCTGAACGTCTCATCGAAGTACTCGGCTCCTATCTGCTACGGATCTTAATTGGGGTAAGCAACCTGCCTAGTTCACGTCTCTCTCCCTATGCGTCTAACCTAACCAACGCTTCCCTAATCTGTTGCAGCCTTCCTGTGACATACAACCCTTCTGTTGTTCCAACCGAGTCCCTCTTCGAGGAGAGTAACCGCAGGTCCTGCCTCCACGGTTGTAGGTGAGTGTTTACAACTTCCATCCTTGTACCATAGCACTGTGTAGAATGTTTGCAATTTGTTGCTGAGTAGGATAGAGCGTAGATAGGCGAGAAAACAAGAAGAGCTAAGGACGTGGAGGAAGAGAGATTTAATAGTAAATAAGTTAATAAGCAAGCAATTTTGGGCTCTGTAGGTTTCGAACTGAAGACCTCTAAGTAGAAATAAGGGAGATATATGATGACAAGAGGAATCGAAGTTTAGACCTCTTGCACACCTTAAATTTCAGCCTTGGTCTGCTGACTTTAGGATCTAGTTTTGATACCTTAAATCGAGAATCCACCGTTGAATTTTTGATATGTTTTAGATAAAAATATGTAGTTTACGGTATTAAAATTTGGGAGAAAGTTAACGGTCGGATTAGACTTTATCAGATCCCAAAGTAGAGTACTTGGGCTGTTTTTTTTTACAGCAAGGGAAAATTGACTAAGTATAGAATCGTTGGATGTTGTCTCCAACTTTAGAGACTTGTGTAAGAGTTCTGGTTAAGTAGTTTTGATAAATCTTTTCTTTTATGAATATATAACATATCATAGGTGGCCTAGAAAAATTTCGGAATTTTTCATATCCTTAGTCGAACCTCATATTTTAACCAAAGTCGAACCTTAACGACTTTGGGTAAAATTAGAATGTTGAGTAACTCTTATAAATACTTACCAAACTTTCCAATGAGAACTAGATTGTGGACTTAGGTCCTAGAGGAGAATATTAGAACTAAATGATAGACTTTTTGGATTTTCGGCACTAAGGGTAAAATGGTCTTTTACCGTAAGAGAGCTTTTTCCGTAATCCCTTCGCATGAGGTTGGACATCTGGATGTGTTTTTGATCCACATGCCTTATTTGATAGGCGTTTGAGTTACCACGAGTACGGACCGATTTGAGACCTGTTAGAGTGTGATTTGACTCAGGTATGTCCTTGCGACTTACTTAGCTGGTTTCTGGATATTAGTTGGGTGATGATGGTTGTGTGTGTGCAATGTGTGTTATAATAAAAAAAATTTGTTAGGACGACCGTGGTTATTATGTGTTAAGGCCCAAGTGTATGTATAACGGGCCGTGACATCACTGCCCAGCTTTGCCAGGAGACTGGGAGGTTCTCTATACCCACACCATCAAGGTACACAGTGAGATGCATCGGATCCACTCCTGATGGGTACACGGGGGCGGAGGCGAGGTTTGGGAATCCCTCGTGTCACAAAATAAGTATCATTAGAGTGAATGACTTAAATGAAGATAATAAATGGATTGTTTGAAAGCATGATGAGTGTTTATTATTTTATGTGTGTGTGCTATTATTATTCTTCTAATGTTTAGATAACTAGCTAATGGTTGTTCTGTTGTGTTTTTAGATTTACCACAGGTTAGAGCAGCAGCTGAGTGATCCGGAAGTAGTGGTCAGCCGGGTCTCCGTACTCCTTAGAGTGGGGTTGGGTGTTTGTTTGTCGTTTCTTTCTTCGTACTATGACAGTTAGACTTTTAAGTTGTTTAAGTACTGTGGGCTGTTAGATGTTGTTGCATCCATCTCTTTAAAATAATATTTTATAAATTTCGGTTTTCCTTATTTGTGTCTTGTTGCAAGATCCTAGTAATATTGTTGTCAAACTGAGGTCGGGACCCATTGTGAGGTCCTAACCAGTAATGCTCCGAGTTTTGAGAATTCGGGGTGTTACATTTTCCCAATCCAGATCTCTGAATTGGGAATCGGAGGCTTCTCCTCCCGCCCCTTTCAATGTCGTATGCGGTGTCCCCTACCCTGCTCTACCTATCGCCACCATCGTCTCCATCAGGCGCGGCATTCCGTTGCTCATGCGCCGTAAGAAGGTCAAGACTTTTGATGTCGTGTGCAACCAAGATATGCATTTCTGTAGGTAAGCTCCTCTCTTTGTGACGCCCGGATATTTGGTTGAACAAGTAGAAGCGTCACTTTTGTTTTTTCTTCATTCTTTAATCTCTTTTTTCATCAATTCATGTGAAGCCGATGGATCTGTTGATTCTTGAGCTTGAAGGTGGTTGTTTGAGTGTGTTTGCCAAAGCCAAGAGCCCCAAATCTCAACGCTCAACACTTCTTTTAGGGGTTTCGCGATCCGCACCCGCAACTTAAGGTCATTTAGGATTTTGAGTTTTTAGATTCCCTGCAGATTTGTGTTCTTAGTAGATTTGGTTGTATTGGTTGTAATATTCTTTTTTTGTTCCTTTACTTTTGCAAGCACTAAGTTTAGTTGGTGATGCTTGATTGATCAATACTAGAAGACATGTCCGCATCTTTTGATCGAATTGTTAGGACATGTGAGTGCTCATTTTAATTTTACCCCTTTCTCTTTGTATTGATTTGGAATTTTTTGAGGTGAGAATTTGGGGCTTGTCACATCTGTTGCTGAATTTCCTCTTCTCTATGTCGGGGGAACAGGGATTTTTACTTGAGTTTGTTAAACCAAATTATTTTCTGTTACATTGAGCAAAAAATGCATTGTGTTTTGGTTTCAGCTTCCCAAATGTCGTATACGAACACGCACATTAGGTTTTCTTGACCAATAGGTCTTATCTTGATGGGGGAGATAAATAGTCTATGAATTGGTTGGCTCCTAGCTTTTTTTTTTCTTTTCACTTTCACCTCCCGAGGCTTTCTTTGGTGTGGTCGAGTACCTGAGTTTTCAACCAATGAAACAACTAACAAGCTGTCACTAGCAAGAACCTTGGAAGGGCATGCATAGGTAGTTGAGACCATTATTAGGTTAACTAATGCTATTTGATTGATAAATGAATTTGGAATTCACTATTCCAATGATTCTAATTGCATTCAGTGGCATATTATGCAACCTTTCGTAAGTATACCAAGTGTAATCAATGGCTTTTGCTTTTATACCTTCATTATTCCTCGATCGTTACAGCTTGTCGATGGTTCATTCTCCTCTTTTTCTTTTAATTTCATGTCATTTCCCAATTTCTGATGATTATCTTGTTAACATTTTCAGGTTTACTTTATGCATGTCTTCAGATCATTATGGAATGCTTCGTGGTATCAGCTAGCTAATCGGTTTAATTGTAAATTTCATCTTACATATATATACAAACTTTCATGTTTTCTCCTTGAGTTGGTTATCTCCGTGTCTTGATTGCTCAAAATCGTACAAACATTTTGAAAATTCCTCCTCTTTCCCCTTCTTGGAATTTCACCATAAAGGCCCGCTTTTCTACTTTTGTTTCAGTTCTCTCTCTTAGGTTTGAGACCCAAAAATTCAAACTAGAGGAGAAATTGTGGGTTTCTCTCGATTGATTATTGATCTTTCCTTTTTACCTATAGCTTGTGTGAAGGAAGTGGTTGAGGTTGCAGAAGATCAAGCTTTCAAAATCCTTCCATGGGTTCCTTGCAAATGTAAACCTATTTTTGGCTATTTGTGGATGTGAAAGGAAGGAGTAATGGATGAGAGTAATGAAATCAATCTCAATGAATGCAAGGTTTGGAATTTTATTCAACCTCCCCCCCCTCCCTCTCTCTCTCTCTCTCTCTCTCTCTCTCTCTTCCCCACAAAGGCCCCATTACTTCTTGGAAAGATGATTTTGGTTCGTTTTTTGACATTTTTGTGTCTCAATAAGAAGGTTAATGTGAAAGATTAGTGCTTGCATTTTTTGTTCCAATTTAAAAGTAATAGTATCAATAAAAAAATCTTGGAAACACAAACCTTGTTAATAGCGTTTACTCTTTCGACATAATCGACACATCCTCCAATCTTCTAAACCGGATCTACCGACCCACCCCCGATAACGAATCCCAGTTAGGTCTAATAGAGCTCGATTTTTTCTCATCCAAACTGCTTGTTCTGATCTGATTCATTATATTTTTGCTTTGGTTAAGGGTTCATCTTGCATATCCTACTTTTTAGCTATATGTTCCTTGTAAGTTGACATAAATCTATGCTTCATCCTGTGAACTCTGGTGAAGGTAGGAGTTGGTCCTCCCGAGGGAGTTATTCGATATGGTTGCATGCTTTAGTTGCCCTCTGAAGAGTGAGTTTGTTGCATTATTAGGATTCATGCAGGATGGACTTTTTTTATAGTCTAGACATCATGTTTGTGATTCTTTTTTCCCACATTTTTCTTTGTTACTTGAGATCACTTCCTTGATGAAGGATTTTTAAATATCTGATCCGGGCAGTTTGTGTTGGGAAATCCGACCGCCTAGATTCAGATCGTGATTTTTATGTCATTTGTTATCTTTGTTGCTAAAAAATCATTGTTGTTGATCTTGATCATCCATTTATGCGATATATAAACATTAGTACTAATTAAAGATGAGCATTCTTTGAACTTGGATGATAGATAGTCGGCTAACTTATCCGACCCGATCAAGGTAATTTGTGCCAGATGTTTGTGTCTACTATGTTTGGATTTAAATTGTGATTTGTAGGAATATTTCAATTATTTATCAGATATATGTGATTGCTTACCCTTAATCGCTTATTTGTTGTTGTTCCTTGATCCTTGATCTTCCTTCTTGGTTTGAGCAACCAAGAAATCCTTCAATTGCTTCACGTCATTCTTCAAAGACGTGAGTTGATTGTTGTTGGGCGGAGCCTCTTGAAAGTTAAACCTTTTAACTCCACCTTCAGCTCCTTGGTGGGAGTATTTCTCCATATACAAAGCTTGCTTCTCTATAAAGTCCCAAGCTTCGTCAATCGCCATGTCCATAAATGTACCGGCGGATAGTAGTTGGAGGTTAAACTGGGTGCTTCTGTCCAGTCCCTTGAAGTATATCTCCAACAACTCTATCTTTGGAATCCCATGATGTGGGCAATCCAAAAGAATGTCTTTAAACCTCTCCCATGACTTGGACAAGCTCTCCTTGTCCTTCATAATGAATGCATTAATCTTCCCTCTCATTTCAGCGGTCTTAGAGGGGGGGAAAGAATTTAGTAAAGAATTCCGTAGTCATCTTCTCCCAAGTACTGATTTTTCCTAGAGGAAGAGATTGATACCAAGTAAGAGCTCTATCTTTTAAAGAAAAGTAAAAAGGTCTTAGCTTGTAGTTGTTGTTTTCTATTCTTGAGGGTCTCAAGGTCTCCATCAAGATCTCATAGTTTTGTAGATGTTGATGCGGAGATTCCTTCTCTATCCCTCTAAACTGGCATTGGCGAATCATGGAAAGAACTTGCGGTCGAAGTTCGTAGTCATGGTCCGCCGGATCTCCTAGGTTAACTCCAGGAAGCCTCAGTTGTTGATTGGGGTCCATCCTTTGCCCTAGGGTTTGCGGGTTTCCTGCAAAAAGAGCGCCTCGGACTAGCATCCGAGGTGGAAGTACATCGGCCGGGGCAACAGGTGCTGGGACCTGCCTCGGTCGAGGGTCTAGAACTGGATCCTACATCGATCGAGGATCTGGGACTGGATCTTGCATCGGTCGAGGTAGATACAGGTCTCGTAAGGCTGTCATATCTGCTTCGATCGCTTCAGTCCTGGTGCGAGTTTCTTCTTTCTCCTGCCTCAGTTCTTCCCTGCTGAGGCGTAGTTGTTCTAACGCCTCCTTCAATTCGGCCTCAAGATCACGATCGTCTTGGTTGGCCATCTTCGCTTCTCTTAAGCGTCGTTTATATGTCTTTTCTGGTTCGGGATCGTAAGGAACGATTTCCTTCCCAGCGCGGGTTCTTCGCATAAACCTAAGAAAAAGAACCTGCGAAAGTCACTCAAGTATAGTGGTTATTAGACACGGGGTCAAGTGCCCCAAAAGCAAACCGTAACCGGCTCGGTCTAGACCAAGTCCCCGGCAACGGTGCCAAAAACTTGTTCGCTCCAAACGGTGTGTGCAAGCTTTAAATTTATAACCCTAGATGAAAGCTTAAAACAAGGATGCGAACCCGCAGTGTACAGGTCAATCGTAGTAAAAAGCAAGGAATTCCAAGGGTCGATCACAAGGACTTAGTGAAACAAAGTCGGAATAGGTAAGCTTCGTAATTACTAACCACAAAAGTAATTAAAACAATCAAGGATGATAAAAAGTCAATAAAGGAAATATGCAATTCCAGGGATTAAAGCATCTAGTTGTGGTTCCAACTCAAGATCTAAAGATAAGCGGACAAAGCTGAGATTTTGCATAGGGAAGGTGTTACTAAAGAGGATTAGATCACCGGGTAAGTCTCACTAATCACTAATCCCAAACCGTAACTCCTATTACCGGGTAAGTCTCAAGGAATTAAGATAAAGAACTATAACCTCAAACTAACACACCACCTAAGGGAATAGAATCAACCTTTACCGGGTAAGTCTCAGGCTACCTCACGAAGATGGGATGAAAGCACACTCAAACCCCAATAAAGGATAAACCTTTATTACCTACACTTATGATCTTAGGTAAACAAACAAATGAATTACCGGGTAAGTCTCATCCTAGGCTTGCATTGAACCAGGAAAGGTGTAATAAGAATAGGATTTGGCAAACTCTAACACTTAACTCTCAGTTTCGGATCAGATAAGTCACCTCGGTCAGCCAAATTCCACCCCGGCCGAGATGTTCATCGACTGAGCGAGATGCTTAGGGTTAAGGATAAAGACTCGAACTTTCAGGGTCTTACTGTGATTTAATATTATTCTATCATTGTTTTTCCCACAACCTTCAGCCAATCACCCTAGAATCACACAAAGAGATTAGCCACTCATCATCATGAAAGTATTAATCAAATATATGGGAAGAAAGAGAATAATTGAACAAGAAAACCTTAAGAGAAAGGCTTCAATAACTGAATCAATTATCAAAACAACCAGCGTTCCTTGGATTAAAATCCAACAAGACAATCGACAAAGAAGGGAATCTAAAGGAATCTTACAAAACCCTTCACAAAGCTATAAAAGCTATAGACTTTCTTCCTTCAACTTCAAAAAGGTTCTTCAAATCTCCCAACTGGAGTATGGCTGCAGTGGTGTATTCGGATGTATGCGGGATGTTCCGGGTGATAGCGGATGTCTAAGCACGATCGGATTTGTGGAAAATCCGACCCTTTTTATAGGAAAATTACCCTCCAAAGATAAGATATCTTAGAAAGATCTTTTCCCATAAAAATAGGTAAAATATATGGGCAAACTTATTTTCTTCCTTCCAGGAACCCAGCCCAAAAATATAAGATCCTCTTTCCAAAGATAAAAGATCTCAGCCAAGAATAAAATATTCTCGCCGTGTCCCAGGTGTCCGCCTCGGTCGAGTCGGCTCCTCTGGATCACCTCGGTCGAGGTGACTCTGTAGTCAACCGAGGTGAATCACAACTGAATGTGAAATCTGTAAGATCCGGAACGTTTATTTCAGTAGCAAACCGGATTTCGATCCGTTGATCCCTATCTGTCTACTAAGTTAGACACAATATTTCAAAATTTTATCTTTTTTTTTTTTGTAACTTCACTTCACATAAAATGATAAGATTCTTATAGCAAACCCTAATCCAAACCCTAAATTATAACATGACTTGTCTTTGACAAAGTCATGATGTCCTAGTGACGTAATCGAGATGAGCCCAAGACAAGGTCAAGACGAGACCATGACGAGTTTTGAAAAACTCGTGACAAGGGCTTGACAAAGACATGACGAGTTTTTGACAAGCTGTGACAACTTCAGTGACAAACCCACATATTTTTCTTAGTCAGCCCAATCTTCAGCCCAGTGCCTCTCTTAGTCAGCCCAATCTTTACATTAACCCAACCCACATATTTTTCTTTCCCTCCTACTTCAGCCCATGACGAGTTTCTGCTGCAGCCCATCGTGACCTTTGCCACAGCCTTGGACTGTCGTCGGCCCAAATACATGAAGAGAGCAGCAAGCAGCGGTACGGTTTCCTTCCTTCACTCTTAACTACCCCCTCCCCTATCTTGATGACTCCTCAATCAGCGCCTAGAATCTCGCCTCTCCTTTTCTGCGTATCTCCTTCCCTCTTACCCGGTTATCTGTCTAGGTTCTGCTTCAGACACCTTTGCAAATCCACACAAACCCCCTCCTTCTCACGCTGCTGTACCGAGACAGCTTCGAAGTTGATCACTGCACAACAGACATCTCGCATCTGTGACCGGGAGCAGGTGGTGACTGCAATCAGGGACGGATGACACACTCCTACATCAAAACAAGGTGAGTGCGGTCCACTCGTTACTTCCCGTCTGATTGTGTGCCCTCCCTAATTATCCACTCGTTAACCAGTTGTTGGAAGTCGTTGGACGCTGGCTGCTCACTGCAAGACCCTTGCCGACAGATAGAGGATAGGTGAGTCCCTGCCCTCTTTCTTCTAGCTTCCGAGTAGAACCGTGTAGTGATCATCCCCTCTTTACAACACCTATATAGTAACCAACGATCGACCAGGACCCTATTGGCCATCACGAGCCATCTACCAAAGAACCGCTGGCAACCGGACGGCTGCTAAGACAAGGTTAGAGTTACCTTCGGCATGTATATGAGTAAGGGATAAGGGTTAGCTGAGAATGTTAGTCAAGTGAGGGAAATGCATAGCCGGGCTGTTGTAGGTGTGGAGCTGTTGCACTTTTCTTTGTCCAATCCAGTTTTTACAGCTTGTTTAGAGGGGTGTTTTGATATGATAATTTGAGAATCCACCGTTGAGTTTGTAACATGTTATAGGTGGGTATACAAGGTGCGTAGTGTTAAATTTTGGGAGCATTCCAACGGTCAGATCGGATGTTACATCTAGTCAAAGAAGGGTAGTTGCCCAGTTTTGTGTGAAAAAGGCTTAGATTTGTTTAAGTATAAAAATCACTAAGGTTTGGAACCAACTTTGAAAATGTACATAGGAATTTTGGATGAATAATTGTGAGAGATATTATACCTTATGATTAGTATACGTATCATAGAAAAACTTTATGTTTTTCTTAAAAATTTTATAAGTTTTACTCGAGCCTCGTATTATAGGCTAAAGTTGGACCTTTTTAACCTTTTTAAAAGTTAAGTAAAGTGTGTAATTTATAAGTTCTACCTAAACTAACTCTTAAGAGTTAGATTATGAAAATAGGTCTCAAAGAAAGGTTTAGGCATACATTATAGGATTTTTGGGAGTTTTTGGGATCAGGGGTAAAATAGTCATTTTACCATAAGAGAGCTTTTTTAGTAAATTCTCTTCGCGAGATTGTACATTTTAGAAGTTTATAACTTCTAAGACTATGGGATGTAATTTTGACCCACGTGCCTTGTATAACAGGCGGTTGCGTTTCTACGGTTACAGACCGAGTCGAGATAACGGGAATCGAGTTTCGATTCAGGTAAGTCCTTTGGGCTTACTTAGCTGACTTCTAAATATGAGTATAAATGATGATGGTGGTGTGTGATTGAAATGTTTATGGAGATAGGTTGTGATATATAATTACCGACCTATATTTTGGCCTAAGAGTAACGGGCGGTGGCATTCTGCTCAGTAGCTTGCGGGAGCTGGGGGTTTCTTTCGGGACTAGTCCATACGTGGTTTGTAGTGATGCTACCAGTGGAAGTCAGCTAGACCTACACCAGTTGGATAAGGAACGGAGGCGAGAACTAATAATAATTCTCGTGCCACAACTTAAATTGAATAATGTGAATCACTTAAATAATAGATAATAAACGGTTGAGTGCCAGCATGATGTTTGTTTATTTTGTTTCTGCTTGTGTTTGTGCTGTTATTTTTTTGCTTATATTTGGATAGTTAGCTAACGGTTTATCCGTGCTGTAGATCTGTAGAGATAGACAGTTGCAGAGAGATCCGGAACGGATGTCAGCCGGGTCCACGTACTCATTAGATGGGGACGGGGGAGTCTTCCATACGTCATGCATGTTATGTATCTTTATATATGTTTGTAAGGCTGTCACATGTGTATGTTTATACCATTAAAAATATTATGTTTTAGAAATTGTTTTAAATACATTTGTGCCTTGTTGTAAGATCCAAGTAATGTTGTTGTTAAACCAAGGTCGGGACCCATTGTGAGGTCCTAACCAGTAGCTCCCCGAGTTCCGAGAATTTGGGGGTGTTACAACATGGTATCAGAGCCAGGTTGACAACAATGGCACTTGAAATCTTCTTAAAGACCGAATGTAGAAAATAACTAGAACCCGAAAGGGGTCTTAAGTTTCAAAATGAATTTCTACTTCAAACTCATATCCATAGTCGGGTTGTTGGGATAGTAGTACGTCGGACCACCATCACCTTTCGTGGATCTCTGCAACTTGATAGGGTTAGTAAAATAGCATATGGATTTATAAGATGGTATACTTATGTATGTTATATGGATATGTATATATATACATGTAGCATGTTAGCACCCTAAAGGATAATTCCTATTAACCTTTAGTTGAGATCGCCCCGTGATAAAATGGTAGGTTATAGGAGTATCTATAAAAGATAGTGGAATCAGACCTCGGAGTAGAGTACTAGATCTAGCAAACACCCTAGTGACTCTTACAAGTATTCCAAAGGACGGGTGGACAAGAAGGTGAAGATTTCAAGACGATTCTTAACCACGATAATAATTAGATGAGAAATAATAGCATATCAAAAAAAAAAAAAAAAAAAAAAAAAAAGTAATATGAAGCCGTTCAAGGGACTTAACGGATTGAAGACAAGAGATGAAACTCCAAGATGCATGTAAGGACTTATAAGAAGCGCACATTGAAGAGGACAATATCGGAATACAAATCAAGCGGGTAGAGTACAACTACACTTGGCGGGTAAAATGACAGTGCAACCAAGGTGGACGACGTCATAGGCAAATATAGGCTTGAGAGTACAAAGAAGATATGGTGTTGACCCCAAGACGAAGAATCAAAGGTGTACAAAGACAAACATGGACAAATGAGTTTAAAGACGTGAAATAAATTTCATCATCATAGAGACGGTTTGACTTACTCAGAGATGCAAGAAATCAGGACGTAAGTATCAAATACAGTAAAAGTCTGAAATTAAGACAACGAAATTCTATAAAGGTGGCATTACAACACAACACCAGACAAGGGGAAGAATGTGAAAAAGTGATTTTTAGTGGACTAAAAAGTCCACAATAACTTCTCATTCACATAAAGATCTAAGTTACCAACATCAATGGTCATATCAGAGAACTACAAACGGACGATAAACAAAGTAAGAAGAATTGAAGACACGCTTACAAGTTATCGTGGAAGACTTAATAAACTCTTTGAAGACAGATGAATGTTAGGACTAGACTCAGAAGAGTATAGTGATTTCATAAGAGAACAAGAGAAGTGCAGACTTGGAAGGAGCTGGAGGAGTGTTAACCAAGAAATTGGAGGAGATAGATTTCACCAAGTGTATCAAACTTCAAAGAGATAGAAGAACAGTAAGTCTGGGATCTTATAGAAGGTCAACTACAGACTAGTTGGTAATATCAGAGACATAACACGTGCGGGTCAACTAGTTGTAACTGGTTGGCAGATAAGGAGGATAACCAAGGACTTATGAAAGAATTTTATAGACATCTGGAGGATCCTTCAAGAGATCAACGGCGACAAATGTGAAGTTAAATTGGTACACGTACTAGTTACCTAATAAATAACACAGAGTGAGTCGCGTCAGTCACTTTAATTAAGAACTTAAGGAGAAAGATTAGATGGCCAGGAATGACCCTCTTATGTCATTTGAGACCAAGGGTATTGTGTGAGTGATTTACTACCTACTGGCTAGGAAAAGAATACATATCACAACCAGTAGAGATGGATTGTAAAAGAAGAACTAGAGGAGTAAGGAGTATATAATTTGATAAGGTTCTATGTGTAACACCCCGAATCCGCGGGACTCGGGATGCTACGGGTTGGGACCTCACAATGGGTCCCGACCCTTAGCCTGACAACAATCTCACCGGACCTTTCCAACATGGCACAAATAAAGGCTCAAAAACTCGAAAACGTTTATAATGCAAATGATAAGAAACCCGAAAGAACGCAACAACAAACTTCAGCCGAGATACAACTCGAAACCACAATGCCAAACACGCGACATACAAAATGCAAACCAAAGGACAAACATAACTCGACTCCAACTGATAAACCCTTCCTAAAATGTACGGACCCCGGCTGTCCACCCTTCCGGATCTCTCGGCCGCATTCCTAACCTGCAAGGCAATCTACAACATTCGGTATAAAACCGTTAGCTTATATTCGAAGCATTAGAATTAATGGGAAAGGCACAAACACAAGCAAAACATCATAAACACACAACATAATCAAAGGCACACCAATCCGGTTTATTATCTTTATTATGATTAAGTCATATCCCGTTCTAATTCAACTTAGATTTGTGACACGAGACCACTGTGGTCCCGCCTCGGTCCCTATTTCCGGCATGGAACGGTACGGATGCCTCCGACCGTCTAACCAGCACGGCTAGTCGCCGAGAACCTCCTAGACTCTCGCAAGAGCTAGGCAGATGATGTCACCGCCCGTTATCATACACTTGGGCCAAAATAATATATATAAAGGTCGGTGGTCCTATTACCGGTTTAGTTGTTATAACATAAACAATAAACACACACCACCAAACACACATCAACGCTAATACAAGGAATACGAGCTAAGTAAGTCCGGAGACTTACCTCGTCCCAAAGATAATCCCGCTAACCACCGCTCTCAACTTTCCGTAGGAAGGCACTCAACGCCTGATCAAAACAAGGCACACAATCAACATCTCTCTCATATGCTAGAAGTCCTTAGACTTCTAGTCCCAATGATCTCGCAAGATCATAAACCATAGTCATGCTAGGATACTCTCGTCCTACTCTCCACAATCTCAACAAGATCATACAATCATAATATCAATCCTCATAAGCTCACAAGATCAACCCAAACACTCAACGCCCTACAATCCTCACAAGATAACATCAACACCTCAAGCCTTATAACGATCATAAATCATCAAACTCACCTAAGGTCCAAAGCCACTACTTGGCATTCACTCTAAGTTACGCTAGATTATCCAACCTAGCATGATACTAATACTAAACATAACTAAATCGAGGAACAGAATACTCACACGAGGTCAAAGGCGGAAGATGATCTATGGATGTCGAGATTGGACTCGTTATGCCTTTATCGGGGTCATTTCCGGACCTAAAGTCAAAGCTAACCAAATTTAGCTCATATGCTAAATTGAACGGAAGATTTAACATATAGAAATCTAAGGTAAAACTTGTTTTCTAAACCAAGGTTAAAAATCCCGTAATTTAATCTTTGAGTCATAACCCGGAATTAATCGAACAAAGGCATAAGATATAGTATATATAGATATAAGAATATCCCCGTAATTAAATCCAAGGTTTTAAACCGCTAAAACATTTTCCGGGCACATTATATACTTATATAAACATGGGTTAAAATTCCACAATTAAATTTTCTGGGCCAATTACATAAATAAAACTGCAGGGGTATATATTCAAATTTCTAGAAGTTGGGTCAATTCTGCAAATACAAAATTTGGGTCACAATATGTAATTATACCAAACTAGAGGGGCCCGATTAGAATAATGTAAAAGACCTTTCTTCAACCTTTGAATCACGCGCTTAAGGAGAGGGGTTTTGAGAGGGGCGGCGGCTAGGGCTGATCCCAGGGAGCTCCGGTAGGCGAGGCTCAGGCGGCTCCTCTGGTGGCTGGAGTGCACCTGCGCGAGACTAGGGGCGAGAGTAGACGCGAAACAAAGGTGCGGGTGAGAAGGGCTGTTGCGGGGCGGCATCCAGGCTAGGCGACAGAGGCAGAGGGGTTGGTTGTGCAGAGGTCCGGGGGCGAGGGTGAAGGCGCTGGGCGAGGCTCCTCCGACGTCCGGTGGTCTGGCGGTCCTTCGACCCCGGCGACAGCTGGCCGCACAGAGGAGGCGACTCTCTCTTAGTCCTGCGGGACTCGTTGCAACTGGGCGGTCGCGCAGAAGGCTAAGAGGGGAAGGCCGGAAGGGACTCGGGTTTCCAAGGCTCGACAGAGGAGGGAGAGGCGGAGGAAGCTGTAATGGGCCCTTCACTGGCGTCGATGGGTCAAGGCGAGGTGGGTTCTCCAGTCCGGCGGTTACAGCTCAAGGCGACAACGATGACGAGGGGCGGAGAGGAGATAAGGGCAAAACAGACAACGCTCTTCCCTGTTGGGGTAAGAAAGGGATCGGAGAGGCTGGCGGCTCTTCTTGCTCGGGGAGAACGAAGGAGTACAGAGGTGGAGAAGGGATTGCAGTGGCTTGGGAGGTGCCACTCACTGTCCAGCAATTTTGAGCGTGTAGGGGAGGGATGGGGGAGACTAGCTGTGGGCCTGTGGCGTGCAATGCAGAGTAAACAGATAATAGGGCTGCTGTGAGGTGAAGGTATCGAGAGGTCGACTCGAGGAGCAGGTATAGGCAACAGGTCAGAGAAAAGAAAGAATAAAAAGAAAAGAGAAATAATAAATATATATATATATATATATATATATATATATATATATATATATTTATATATATATATATATATATAATAAAACGTAAATAAGCGACAACTCGATCAAAGTATTCGGAACGAGATTTCCGAATTTTAAAAATACGGGTATACGAACGTGTCCAAAATATAGATATACTCGAGAATAAACACTTTACGGCATAAAAATACCTTTTTTTTTTTTTAAGAAAAAGTATTTAAGCTCAAAAAAAAGAAAAAAAAAATATCGTTAAAAGCCGTAAAAATAAATATCAAAAACGCGCCAAAATTTTGGGCGTTACAACAGATCCCCCTAAAAACAAGTTTCGTCCCGAAACTTGCTATACGCCGAACTTATCGGTCCTTCAAGGCCGAGGTGTGAACTCTCAAACTAGGACGTCTTAGAACTTCTAATATATATACTCTAACTGTTCAATCCGTCATCACAAAAGAATATCAGGTCATATAACGCATTCCCGCACTGGACACAAATAACATATAACATCACACATATACACAACTCAACTAAGGAAAGAATTAAGTCTAACCCGTCAATTCTATCAACGCTACTAGCTCTAGGTAAAACTCAATCAAAGATACTATCCTCCGTCATCCTATTAGCCTCATTGATTCCTCGTCTGCCGCTAGATCATGAGGATCGGAAATACAT
Organism: Fagopyrum homotropicum; assembly: GCA_033239125.1. Lineage (NCBI taxonomy): Eukaryota > Viridiplantae > Streptophyta > Magnoliopsida > Caryophyllales > Polygonaceae > Fagopyrum > Fagopyrum homotropicum. Next base: position 12,887,594 of record BSWB01000001.1, read on the forward strand.
CTCAAGTCATGCATGTACTTCCTAGACTGATACACATGAAACACCAGGTGAACACCCTCTACCTTCGGCGGCAACGCCAACCGGTAAACCAATTTCCCAACTTGCGCTAATATCTCAAAAGATCCGATATATCGGAACTCAACTTCCTTCTCGGATATTCATCTCAATGCAACATTTCCATTACGTTTCTCTTTACTGGTCTCTGACAAAGAAGATCGAACTTCCCATTTACACTGTTGGCTTCGGTTCTTGTCAAACCAGACTTTGATGTTACGTTTTCCTCAATTCTTGTTGCAAGTTCTAAGTAATGAAGGAAGTATTATACTTCACACCGCTTGACAAGGCACATAAGTTATTACTTCTCCCTTTACATCCATACTTAACCAAGACCTTGTCTTGGAGAATTGGTTGTAAACTCCAAATTCATCACACTACGAAGCAGTGTAAAAACAGTTGCACCAATGAATCTCCTCTTATCTCTCAACAACTCTATTGTCATTTTTCGTACCATTTAGTACTTCATTGTCATCCGGAGGTCACTATAAATGGTGTTATACAACTTTTCTCTTCACAGATTTGGTAAAGCTCAGCACACCTAAGAAAACTTGTAACTTCTTTCACGCCTTTAGGGGTTTGTCATTCCGAGACCACTTGTCATACAACTTCTCTCTTCTTTAAGAGTAGACCGCAATATCTTATCCGTGACATTAGTAAGTCTATACAACTCGTAGTCACCATGGTTTGTCCGAAATGCCGTATTTATCAATATCCTAGTCTCTGATTCTCAATTGGTGACAATCAAACCATAAATCATTCCGAAAGACTACCGACCCTTGCAACTAATCGAGTAGGTCGTCTAACAGTGGTGAGGGATACTTGTTCTTCATTGTTATCTTGTTCGGCTCATTGTAATCGATGTACAAACGGAGATAACCGTCTCTCTATTCGCAAACTGGAGTTCTCCATAGCATTTCCCTAAATCTAATGAACTCTTTTCAATAAGTTCTTACAATTTCTCCTTCTCTCGCTTCCACAACTCATGTCTCTTCACAAGTGTCATTCTATACAGCGCCTTGGATATCGGAGGTGCTTCAAACTCTACCTTAGTGGTAAAATCCACGTTCTGATGTATTGTAATTCGTGATACCTTGGTTTTTGTCTTCCCTTATTTTGTCTCATAACATAAGACCGAAACAACCTTGTCTTAACACTTGACATGTAGTCATGGTATTAATGATCTCCCCCGATCTGTTGGGGTGACGTCCATCAAACACGTGTATTTCTCCATCTTTAGCTACAATGTTGACCGTCCTCTTTCAAATATTCGTCTTTTCTTGAATTGGAAAGATTTGCTTGCGTCTTCTAACTCTTGTGTTCTTATATAAGTATTCTTTTAACTTAATCCCCCATTTTCCCTCCTAAATGGCACGATTGAAAAAAATCTTCTAAGATTTCTCACTTATGTGCAACCATAAGGGTCCAATCGGTAGGATTTAACCAGGTTTCAAAACAATTGACCTTATCTTCTTCACTTTCCGCGACATCCCAACATATGGGAGGAACTCTTCGTATTCTACATAAGCTTTCACCATAGACATCATTTCTTCAAGTAGAAATTATACTTCACTTTCCTTTTGTAAATTCAACCCGACGGTAGAGGTTCTAACCTCAATCTTCCACATACTTTTTGTACGTTTCTTGTCGACATCAAACTTTAAAACTTCGATCTTCTCTTACTCTTGTTGGTCACCTTTTGCATCTCTCGGTATTCCATGAAAAACTTCACAACTGTACCGGTATGCTCTGTGGAAAATGCTAGAAGAAACTCCCCATCCAAACCACTAAAATATCAAACTCATTACATCTCCATGTACTAACATCATAACTCTAAGCTTGCAGCGTTGCCCTAATCTAGGTCCTCTCTTTCACGTCATAGCCATCATGTCTCCTCCGTGTGAGTCTAGAAACTTGACTTATCTCTTGCCCGCGGTAACATATCATCCATTGCATACCATGCATCCTCTATATACTCCCGTTTATGTACCATCTCCATGACACCTTACCTTCTTCTTGATTCACTACTTCCCCTTTTTCCATAGTCAAACTTTAAAACCTCTAATTCATGTCGTTCTCTCATATTCCAATTTCATGACCTACAAAGATTGCATAAGGTCATCCAAATCCCTTTCTATGCCCATAATCTTGTTTACTCATCCCCTCTACACTCACCAATAGACAACCCGCACATCTGCGTCCTCAGTTGACACCGATTAACTTGTATCTGACCTTCTCCGAAGTCAACGACTTATTATTCTACTACACTTCTTATATTACCATTCTCATGAAGGCTACCCTCCTTGGGGTACTTTACCTTAAACTCCGTTAGTTCTTTCATCATCCCATGCTTCCTCTTCTTTATAAGGTAACTATATCTTCTTTGTCTTGTTGTTTCATGTAACTCCCTTTCATAGGCTTAACTATTCTTCTTTGATGTCTTTCAAGAGCACCCTCCCAAATATTATCGCCCTAGCTCGCATCCACTCGCGTTCTTCTTGGTTGGTGTCTTAAGGCTCTCGATCAAAGCTCTTCGTTTCGTCTTTCATCTTCTTGGGGTCATCATTTATACACACTTCCTCCTTCTTGACGTTTCTTAGTCTTATCATCATTATGGAAATTGGTCAACTCTTCTAGGGGAATTTTCCCTTGTGAAACTCCACCACGCCTTGTTCTCATAAGTCTCGTAATGTTGACGCTTCTTATTGGTACCTTGTAAGCTTAACTTACGGTGTCTTAAATATTTAGCAAATGGTTCGATCACTCTTCTCGCCTTGACTCGAATGCTTAGGAGCGTCTAAAGAAAGCTTCACATCTTAATGGAATGTCACCTTTAACCTTCTTAGAATGTATTCCTCTCCTCCTCGATTTGCATCTTTAGATGTCCACGCGTCTTCTAGAAGAACTTATGTTTATTATCCCCATTGGTCTCGTTGTCTTTCTAATCGTGACTTCTTTGTAATCACTTCCACGCCTTTGTGTTACTCCTTTTTCTTGTATGTTCCCCATCTCAATTTCTCTTAAGTTGTCTCGAGTTTTCTTTTACTTGGTTGTCCTTCGTTTACGTCATCTCCAATCCTCCTCTTCGATATCCTTTAAATGAATTCGAGAACGCTACGGTGTTCGTTAGCACGAAATGCCCAACTCGATACTTGAGCGTCTTCTTCTACTTATGAACGTCATCATAAGCTACATCATCGTCTTAAAGGTGATGATATCGTATCATCATCTTAGCTCCAAGGTCCTATAGCTCTACATACTACTATACGTATAAGTCTACATATACATAACTATATAAATCCTATGTCCATAACTCTACTAACATACATATCCAACATGCCATCATATTTGGGTGATGGTAGACCATCGGACGAAAACTGCACGTTTCATTCCGATTATGGAAACGTGGCCAGTAAGTCGTCTAGTTGAAGAGTTTACCAGACATATTGTGAGACTCCATGGAGTACCGAGGACTATCGTCTCCGACAGGGATGGACGTTTCACCTCGAGATTTTGGCAACAAGTACATACTGCTTTGGGGACGAGTCTCCACTTTACCACTACTTATCACCCACAGACCGACGGTCAGTCTGAGAGGACCATCCACACTATAGAGGACATGCTGCGAGCTTGTGTACTGGATGGGGGACAGGTATAGGCTGATCACCTCCCCCTTGTAGAGTTTTCATACAATAACAGTTGGTACACGTTTATTAGGATGGCCCCTTATGAGGCTTTGTACGGGCAGAGATGTCGTACACCATGGTGTTGGGATGAGCCCAGGAAAGCTGATGGAGTAGCTCCAGATCAGATACAGGATGACATCGCTCGGATTGCCTTGGTCCGGGAGCGGATGTTAGCAGCTCAGATCGTCAGAAATCCTACGCCGACAAGAGGCGTCGACCTCTGGAGTTTAGAGTAGGCGCACATTGTGGTTGAGTATCACCGACGAGAGGCGTCCGGCGTTTCTGCATTAATGGGAAGCTGAGTCCCCGATATGTCGGACCATTTGAGATCTTGGAGAGAGTCGGAGAGGTGGCCTACAAACTAGCTCTACCACCGAGATTGGAGGGGTCCATCCGGTATTTCATGCATCTCATTTGAGAGAGTACATCCCGGACCCCAAAAACGTCATCAACCATGAGGACCTAAAAATTGACCCAGGCCACACTTTTGTGGAATATCCAGTAGCCGTCCTAGAGCGCAGTAGTAGACGTCTGCGTTGTAAGGAGATACCGATGTGGAGGATCCAGTGGTCTAGACGAGGAGCCGAAGAGGCTACTTGGGAGACAGAGGAGAGTATTAGACGTAGCTATCCTGAGTTCTTTGTGGAGTTAGCCGCTACCTCGGTACCGACGGGTTAGTACTTAGACGTTATTTGTACGACTTCTGTGATTATATGTTAAAATGAGTGTTTATGTTTATGTGATGTCTGAATAAGTTGCGTGAGTAGTTTTGCATGCTAGAAAACGAGATTAAAATTGGAGTGAGGCCAGAGTAAACAATTTGAGGGTGAGAATGTTTTGGGTAGATACCTTATTCTAAGTTTCGGGACGAAACTTATTTTAAGGGGGTACTGTAAAATCCGGAATTTTTATTCCGTCTATTTACGTTATAAAATAGATCTCGAACTATCAATTCATATCCGTCTACTTAGTTAGACATATTAAGATAAGAATTATCATTTTATGTAGACCTCCTTCACATAAAATTATAGAACTTTTTATAAGTTTATCATTTTATGTGACTTACCTTCACATAAAATGATAGAGTTTGTAACCAAACCTAAACTGTAAAATATTTTGTATCCGGTTATTCCATACATTAATTTCGGGTTCTCGATTCCGAACTACAATTAGTACCGGGCTACGATTCCCTTCGTCCAACAGCCCAGTCCGGGAGCTGCTTGTCCAGCCGCCCAACTGCCTTGTCCGCCCAATTCTATGCGCATCCCAACCTTCTGCAGCCTCAGCAGCGTTGCGTCCAGCCCAGAAGCCCAGCCGCCCAGCTGCCTTGTCCGCCCAGCCCTATGCGCAGCCCATCTCTTCAGCAGCACAGCCCCAGCGCAGTCCATTCCAGCCCAGAAGAACTGCTGCCTTGCGCATCTCAGCCCAGCGGATCCGGCTTGCTCAGCCCAGCAAAGCAGCAACCGCAGTCTTCAGCCCAGCGTCACACTAACTCGCCACCTCCTCCTGCTGAACAGCCTTACAGCTCTTCCCCTTCTGTAACCGTTCTCTTTCCTATCATATCCCCCGAATCTCGCTCTTCCCTTCTGCGTTTTGTTTCCTTCCGTTTCTGCGTTTCCTTTGCTTCTGCATCGCTCGAACCTTCACCTTGCAGACGGTACAGATCTTTCAAACCAACGCACATCTCGCTCAGCAAGGGACTGAACCAAGACGTCCTCTTCTGCACACGTCCGGTCCGCCCTCTTCTGCACACGTCCAGCCCGTTCCAGCGTAAGAAGCACTCTGGGAGAAGCAACGTACCTCCCGCAGATTCTGTGTATTTCGGTAAGGATTAATCTACCATTCATCTTCACCTCTTTAATTAGTCGTTCATGAATACCTGCGATGACAACTCCATCTCGACCACTCCGTGACAGTAGCAAGGCTGGAAGGAGTTGGCCAATCCGTGTAGTAGTAGAAGACGCCTCAGCCAGTAGAGGTTGAAGAGGTGAGTCATCGCTTCTGCAGTCCCAATCCTTGCCTCTAGAAGTTAGTGTATAATCTTATGTATGTATACTATTTCCGTAATGCTAGAATGATGAACTGCGGTAGTCGGACTTGAACATAGGTTAGGTTGACCTTGTGTAGCTGCTGAGTATATAGACCGAAGGATAGGAACAAAGGACTGTTGTAAGTATAAAAAAAATAGAAATAAGGGGGCTGCTGTAAATTCATTTTATTTCCTTCAGCTTTTAGGTTACAAACAGCCCATCTTGTCGATCAGTTATTAAACGTTTGGAAAAAGATCCACCGTTGAATTTTGGATATGTTGTAGATGGATATATGTAGTTTAGCATACTAAAATTTGAGAAGAAATGAACGGTCGGATTGAAAGTTATGATCTCCCGAAGTTAGGTAGTTGAGCAGTTTTGGTAAACTTGAATTTTGGCTAAATATAGGAAATTAGAGTGAAGGAACCGACTTTGTGAATTATTATAAAAATATCGGCTGAACAGTTTGGAGAAATTCTTTCTTCTAAGGTTAGATAGAACCTCATAGATGATCTAGAGATTTAATTCGGAAATTTTATAAGCTGTTAAGAATTTTATATCTAGAGCCGAAGTTAAACCTTTTCGATTCTTCCGGAAAATAGAAACATAGGAAAAACGTCAGTTTGGAACCAAATAAAATTTTAGGAGTTAGAATATATTTTTTCAGAACCTCAAATAGGAGTTTAGACATGAAATTTAAGGTTTTCGAGAAAATTGGGACCAAGGGTAAAATGGTCATTTTACCCTAAAACTAATACTGTAACTAGTACGTCTTAATACCTTATTTGATCTTAGAAGTTTTAGACTTCTATCTACGTGAAAGTGTGCTAATACACTTATCGCCTTTGACAGGCAACTGAGTGGTTACAGTTTACAGAGCGTGTGGTTTATAAAGAGTCGAGCGTTATAACAGGTAAGTCCTTTGGGCTTACTTAGCTGACTGCTAAATATGAGTATAAATGATGATGGTGGTGTGTGATTGACATGTTAGAGAGATAGGTTGTGATATATAATTACCGACCTATATTTTGGGCCTAAGAGTAACGGGCGGTGGCATTCTGCTCAGTAGCTCGCGGGGCGCTGGGGGTTTCTTTCGGGACTAGTCCACACATGGTTTATAGTGATGCTACCAATGGAAGTCAGCTAGACCTACACCAGTTGGATAAGGAACGGAGGCGAGAACTAATAATAATTCTCATGCCACAACTTAAATTGAATAATGTGAATCACTTAAATAATAGATAATAATTGGTTGAGTGCCAGCATGATGTTTGTTTATTTTTGTTTCTGCTTGTGTTTGTGCCGTTATCATTTTGCTTATATTTGGACAGTTAGCTAACTATTGATATGTTGTTTAGACTTGACACAGGTTAGAGCAGATGCCGAGTGATCCAGATGGTAGTGGTCAGCCGGGGTGTCGTACTTTAGGACGTTTTGCCGTTTTTGCATTTGTGGGTTTTATAGTTGAACATTGTTTCCTTTCGTACTTTGTTATATTCCGTTTTCCGGCTGTAGTCGATCTAGTCACATTCATGCATTATTAAGAACTATTTTTATGATTTCTGATTTCCCTTATCTGTGCCTTGTTGTAAGATCTCGTTAAGTTGTTGTCAAACTAAGGTCGGGACCCACTGTGCGGTCCTAACCAGTAACTCCCTAAGTTGTAAAACTTGGGGTGTTACAACATGGTATCAAAGCTCTAGGTTGGCAACAATGGCACTTGAATCTTCTAAAAAGGTCATATAAGTAAATAAACAGAACCCGAAAAGGGTCTGAGTTTTTCCAAAGAGAATTTTGGTTTTAAAATGCATACAGAGTCGGGTTGGGATAGAAAGTACGGATGACCACCACTACCTCTGCGGATCTCGGTAATCTTAGAATAATTATAGACTTGTACTGTTATGATAGATTAGCTAGTTTATAACTGTAGTTATTACTATTCGTGCAGATGGCACGTACTAGGGCTGCACAAGTGACTGGCCGAGGTAGGGGTCGTCCCCCCCTTCCCCCAGTCAGACAGGATCGAGCTGATAGCACCCCTACTGTTAGAGGGCGTGGTCGTGGGGGTAGACCTCCACTAGGGAGAGGTCGAGGACGAGTTCCTCGAGATGACCCACCTGCAGCAAGCGTACCAAAGGTTGCTGTAGAAGAAGTAGCTGAGAGAGTGTAGGCCCCGAGGTCAGGCCTGAGACCGCCGCTAGGTCTGGAGCGCAAGGAGCTCGTTCTACTGAGTCGGGACGTGTCTCTATTGGAGCATCGGAGTATAGGGAGTTCAGAGCCTATGTTGAACGCAGGGAGGAAGCTGCCAGAGTTGAGAGGCTTACTCAGGCACCACCAGTGGTACCGGCTAGGTCAGCTCAGGTGACACAGGGAGTGTCTCAGGTGCCGGTTGTATCTGAGAGGAGGGCTGATGTTGATAGAGCACCTACTGGGGCCAGAGCACCGAGACCGGATGAGTGGTTGAAGGCTTTCAACTCTCAGAAGGTCCCCTCATTCAGCGGAGAGATAGGGCTAGAGGTAGAGCACTGGATAGGGAAGATTGAGACTGCTTTGGAGGCAATACGTTGCCCCGTGGATCGACAAGTAGATCTGATACAGACCTGTTTCACAGATGATGCTCATTGATGGTGGCGTACCATTCGTGGCCGAGTCACCAGCTGGGAGCAGATGAGGAACATTGTTAGAGACAGGTATTGTCCAGTTTCGCTGAGGAGGGAGAGATTCCAGGATTTCATTGAGGCGGGATTTGAGGATATCCCGATTGCTGCAGCCATAAAGAAGTTTCAGAAAGAGTTGACTTTGCTTGGACCATCTGCACCTCCAGAAGAGCAGCATGTTTATCTTTTCTCCAGGAGGTTGAGAGAGAGTACCCGATCCTACCTGGCTGGATTCCGCTGTGAGACCTTGTCTGATTATCAAGATAGGGCCTCTGCTTATGAGAGAGATAGGCCAGCTTCTAGGAAAGCAGCTCAGTCTAGTGGGCCGGATAAGCGGCAGAGGACAGGACATGCTGGTAGCAGTGCAGCAGTAGCAGGTTATGGTAGAGGACAGACTCAGGGGAGGTCCAGCTACCACTCTACAGTTCGGACTCCCAGTGGAGATCGACAGTGCTTTAACTGTGGTGGCCGTGATCACATTAAGACGGACTGCCCGAAACCACCGGTCACTTGCTTCACTTGTGGGAAGCCGGGACACAGGGCTACTTTCTGCCGTCAAGGCAAGGCTCCTTCTCAGCAGGGATCTTCTCCTGCAGGTGCTGAGAAGAGTGTACAGAGACCCCCTCAGTACCGAGCTCCGAGTCAGCAGCAGCAGCAGTACCGGGCTCCAGGACATCCTGCTTCATACAGTACCGCACAGGGATCAGGTCGTGGCAGAGGACGTGGTAGTACCACTGACACCAGAGGAGGACCATCGAGAGTGTTTGAGCTGAGGAACACTGAGCAGCCTGCAGCACCTGCGACCACAAGTACTATTTGGATCCATGACTTACCTGTGCGCGTTTTATTTGATACGGGTGCCACGCACTCCTTTATATAATATGCATGTGTAGATAGGCTGTCCTTAGCTACAGTAGAGGGTGTACCTTTTGTGGTTGGGTTACCAGATGGGGGTAAGGTTAGAGGATCTCGAGAGATTTATGATTGCCCTATTCACCTGGGAGGCCGGATTTGGTTAGTAGATTTTCTAGTCATGCCCTTAGCACATGAGGACGTGATATTAGGGATAGATTGGATGACTAGACATGGAGCCGTTCTGGATATTGGTAGGAGGACTGTGACGGTTGCCACGGAGGAGGGCCACAGAGTTATATTCCGAGGTTGGGACCTCGGAAAGTCCGGCACAGTTATCAGTGCAGTGAGGGCAGCCAGATTGATAGCACAGGGTTGCGAGGCCTTCTGGTGTTATGCCATGAAGGAGCGCAAGAGCCTGACAGTAGAGGAGATACCAGTCGCATGCGAGTTTGCAGAGGTCTTCAGGGACGACTTACCAGGGCTACCTCCACAGAGGAGTGTGGACTTTAGCATCGAGTTAGAGCCGGGCACGAGACCGATCTCGAAGGCCCCGTACCGCATGGCCCCGATAGAGCTGCTTGAGCTGAAGAAGCAGTTAGAGGAGTTAGCAGAGAAGGGCTTCATACGCCCTAGTGTTTCTCCCTGGGGCGCACCAGTATTGTTTGTGAGGAAGAAGGATGGATCGATGAGACTGTGTATCGACTACAAGGAGTTGAACAAGGTCACCATCAAGAATAAGTATCCACTGCCTCGCATAGATGATCTGCTGGACCAGCTACATGGGGCATCAGTGTTCTCGAGGATAGATTTGAGATCGGGTTATCACCAGCTGAGGGTGAGAGATCAGGACATACCTAAGACGGCATTCCGGACTAGGTATGGTCACTATGAGTTTGTAGTGATGCCATTCGGGCTCACTAATGCGCCAGCAGTATTTATGGAGTTGATGAATGGAATTTTCATCGACTTCCTAGACCAGTTTGTAGTGGTCTTTATTGACGACATTCTAGTTTACTCTAGAAGTCGAGAGGAGCATGCCGGACACTTGAGGACAGTGTTGCAGATTCTACAGGATAGTCAGCTATATGCTAAACTATCCAAGTGTGAGTTCTGGATGTCAGAGGTGGCGTTCCTAGGCCATGTAGTGACTGCTGAGGGGATTAAGGTCGACCCGGCGAAGATTGAGTCAGTGTCTTCTTGGCAGCCTCCGAAGAATGTGAAGGAGGTTCGCAGCTTCCTTGGATTGGCAGGGTATTACCGTCGGTTTGTGGAAGGGTTTTCTCTGATCGCCCGACCACTTACTTCCCTCCTAAGGAAGACTACTCGGTTCGTATGGTCTGAGCCGTGTCAGCAGAGTTTTGAGGAGCTGAAGAGGAGATTGACGTCTGCTCCGATCTTAGCACAGCCTAAGGGTACAGAGGACTTTGTAGTGTACAGTGACGCATCCAAGCTGGGCTTGGGGTGTGTCTTGATGCAGAGGGGTAAGGTTATAGCATATGCGTCTCGACAGCTGAAGACGTATGAAGAGAACTACCCCACTCATGATCTGGAGTTAGCAGCAGTAGTGCACGCTCTTAAGATCTGGCGTCATTATCTCTATGGAGCGACCTGTCAGATCTTTACAGACCATAAGAGTCTGAAGTACATATTCACTCAGCGGGAGTTGAATAACCGCCAGAGACGGTGGCTAGAGTTGATCAAGGATTTCGACCTTGAGATACTTTACCACCCCGGAAAGGCGAATGTAGTTGCTGACGCTTTGAGTCGAAAGACGCCTCAGGAGAAGGCGATAGCTCGGTTGACAGTACAGCCACAGTTACAGAGAGACTTAGCTTGGTTGGAGGTAGAGATCCAGTTCCCCGATACAGCTCATCAGTTAGCCACCTTAGAGTTACTTCTTGACCTGTTGGGTGAGATCCGACAGAAGCAGGAGACCTGTCCGATGTTGACCCGGATCCGAGACCGGATGTCACGAGATGAGGCACCTCAGTTCACTATTGGTGCCGATGGAGTAATGAGACGACAGGACCGTGTCTGTGTGCCATCAGACAGTGAGCTGAGACAGAGGATACTAGGTGAGGCTCATGCTACCCCTTACTCCGTACATCCAGGAGCGAGTAAGATGTATAAGGACGTGAGACATTCCTTCTGGTGGGGTGGTTTGAAGCCTGATGTGGCCCGATATGTAGCCCAGTGTGCGACCTGTCAGCAGGTCAAAATTGAGCATCGTAGATCCGGAGGAGAGCTACACCCACTTCCAGTACCACATTGGAAGTGGGAAGACATTTCTATGGATTTCGTTACCGGATTGAGGCTCAGCAGAGGTTTTGATGCCATTTGGGTAGTGGTAGACCGCCTGACGAAGACCGCACGTTTCATTCCGATTAAGGAAACGTGGCCGGTAAACCGTCTAGCAGAGGAGTTCACCAGACACATTGTGAGACTCCATGGAGTACCGAGGACTATCGTCTCCGACAGGGATGGACGTTTTACCTCGAGGTTCTGGCAGCAGGTACATACTGCTCTGGGTACGAGTCTTCATTTTACCACTGCCTACCACCCACAGACAGACAGTCAGTCAGAAAGGACCATCCAGACCCTAGAGGACATGTTGAGGGCATGTGTGCTAGATTGGGGACAGGTATGGCCGGATCACCTTCCACTAGTAGAGTTTTCATATAATAACAGCTGGCATGCGTCTATTGGGATGGCACCTTATGAGGCTTTGTACGGGCGGAGATGTCGTACACCGCTATGTTGGGATGAGCCTAGCAAGACTGATGGAGTAGTACCAGATCAGATACAGGACGACATCGCCCGGATTGCCTTAGTCCGGGAGAGGATGTTAGCAGCTCAGAGTCGTCAAGTGTCCTACGCCGACAAAAGGCGTCGACCTTTGGAGTTTAGAGTAGGTACACAGGTGTGGTTGAGAGTGTCACCTACGAGAGGAGTGAGACGTTTCGGCATTAAGGGGAAGCTGAGTCCCCGGTATGTCGATCCATTTGAGATCGTAGAGAGAGTCGGAGAGGTTGCCTACCGACTAGCACTGCCACCGAGATTAGAGGGAGTACACCCAGTTTTTCATGTATCTCAGCTGCGAGAGTACATACCGGATCCTAGACACGTCATCAGTCACGAGGATCTGATAGTCGAGCCAGACCACACTTTTGTGGAGTATCCAGTAGCCGTCCTAGAGCGTAGCGTTAGGCGCCTGCGTTCTAAGGAGATACCGATGCTAAGGATTCAGTGGTCTAGACGAGGAGTTGATGAGGCTACCTGGGAGACAGAGGAGAGCATTAGACGTGATTACCCTGAGTTCTTTGCGGAGTTAGCCGCTACCTCAGTACCGACGGGTTAGTACTAAGACGAGACCTTATATGACTTCTGTGATTATATGTTTACATAATTGTTTATGTCTATGTGCTTGATGACGTGAGTAGTTGCTTGCTAGAATATATTTCTCGAGGGGAAAGGTATGGGGTAGGTATCTTATTCCAAGTTTCGGGACGAAACTTATTTTAAGGGGGTACTGATGTAAAATCCGGAATTTTTATTCCGTCTATTTACGTTAGAAAATAGATCTCGAACTATCAATTCATATCCGTCTACTTAGTTAGACATATTAAGATAAGAATTATCATTTTATGTAGACCTCCTTCACATAAAATGATAGAACTTTTTATAAGTTTATTATTTTATGTGACTTACCTTCACATAAAATGATAGAGTTTGTAACCAAACCTAAACTGTAAAATATTCTGTATCCGGTTATTCCGTACATTAATTTCGGGTTCTCGATTCCGAACTACAATTAGTACCGGGCTACGATTCCCTTCGTCCAACAGCCCAGTCCGGGAGCTGCTTGTCCAGCCGCCCAGCTGCCTTGTCCGCCCAATTCTATGCGCAGCCCAACCTTCTGCAGCCTCAGCAGCGTTGCCTCCAGCCCAGAAGCCCAGCCGCCCAGCTGCCTTGTCCGCCCAGCCCTATGCGCAGCCCATCTCTTCAGCAGCACAGCCCCAGCACAGTCCATTCCAGCCTAGAAGAACTGCTGCCTTGCGCATCTCAGCCCAGCGGATCCGGCTTGCTCAGCCCAGCAAAGCAGCAACCGCAGTCTTCAGCCCAGCGTCACACTAACTCGCCACCTCCTCCTGCTGAACAGCCGTTACAGCTCTTCCCCTTCTGTAACCGTTCTCTTTCTTATCATATCCCCCGAATCTCGCTCTTCCCTTCTGCGTTTTGTTTCCTTCCGTTTCTGCGTTTCCTTTGCTTCTGCATCGCTCGAACCTTCACCTTGCAGACGGTACAGATCTTTCAAACCAACGCACATCTCGCTCAGCAAGGGACTGAACCAAGACGTCCTCTTCTGCACACGTCCGGTCCGCCCTCTTCTGCACACGTCCAGCCCGTTCCAGCGTAAGAAGCACTCTGGGAGAAGCAACGTACCTCCCGCAGATTCTGTGTATTTCGGTAAGGATTAATCTACCATTCATCTTCACCTCTTTAATTAGTCGTTCATGAATACCTGCGATGACAACTCCATCTCGACCACTCCGTGACAGTAGCAAGGCTGGAAGGAGTTGGCCAATCCGTGTAGTAGTAGAAGACGCCTCAGCCAGTAGAGGTTGAAGAGGTGAGTCATCGCTTCTGCAGTCCCAATCCTTGCCTCTAGAAGTTAGTGTATAATCTTATGTATGTATACTATTTCCGTAATGCTAGAATGATGAACTGCGGTAGTCGGACTTGAACATAGGTTAGGTTGACCTTGTGTAGCTGCTGAGTATATAGACCGAAGGATAGGAACAAAGGACTGCTGTAAGTATAAAAAAAATAGAAATAAGGGGGCTGCTGTAAATTCATTTTATTTCCTTCAGCTTTTAGGTTACAAACAGCCCATCTTGTCGATCAATTATTAAACGTTTGGATAAAGATCCACCGTTGAATTTTGGATATGTTGTAGATGGATATATGTAGTTTAGCATATTAAAATTTGAGAAGAAATGAACGGTCGGATTGAAAGTTATGAGCTCCCGAAGTTAGGTAGTTGAGTAGTTTTGGTAAACTTGAATTTTGGCTAAGTATAGGAAATTAGAGTGAAGGAACCGACTTTGTGAATTATTATAAAAATATCGGCTGAACAGTTTGGAGAAATTCTTTCTTCTAAGGTTAGATAGAACCTCATAGATGATCTAGAGATTTAATTCGGAAATTTTATAAGCTGTTAAGAATTTTATATCTAGAGCCGAAGTTAAACCTTTTCGATTCTTCCGGAAAATAGAAACATAGGAAAAACGTCAGTTTGGAACCAAATAAAATTTTAGGAGTTAGAATATATTTTTTCAGAACCTCAAATAGGAGTTTAGACATGAAATTTAAGGTTTTCGAGAAAATCGGGACCAAGGGTAAAATGGTCATTTTACCCTAAAACTAATACTGTAACTAGTACGTCTTAATACCTTATTTGATCTTAGAAGTTTTAGACTTCTATCTATGTGAAAGTGTGCTAATACACTTATCGCCTTTGACAGGCAACTGAGTGGTTACAGTTTACAGAGCGTGTGGTTTATAAAGAGTCGAGCGTTATAACAGGTAAGTCCTTTGGGCTTACTTAGCTGACTGCTAAATATGAGTATAAATGATGATGGTGGTGTGTGATTGACATGTTAGAGAGATAGGTTGTGATATATAATTACCGACCTATATTTTTGGCCTAAGAGTAACGGGCGGTGGCATTCTGCTCAGTAGCTCGCGGGGCGCTGGGGGTTTCTTTCGGGACTAGTCCACACATGGTTTGTAGTGATGCTACCAATGGAAGTCAGCTAGACCTACACCAGTTGGATAAGGAACGGAGGCGAGAACTAATAATAATTCTCGTGCCACAACTTAAATTGAATAATGTGAATCACTTAAATAATAGATAATAATTGGTTGAGTGCCAGCATGATGTTTGTTTATTTTTGTTTCTGCTTGTGTTTGTGCCGTTATCATTTTGCTTATATTTGGACAGTTAGTTAACTGTTGATATGTTGTTTAGACTTGACACAGGTTAGAGCAGATGCCGAGTGATCCAGATGGTAGTGGTCAGTCGGGGTGTCGTACTTTAGGACGTTTTGCAGTTTTTGCATTTGTGGGTTTTACAGTTGAACATTGTTTTCTTTCGTACTTTGTTATATTCCGTTTTCCGGCTGTAGTCGATCTGGTCACATTCATGCATTATTAAGAACTATTTTTATGATTTCTTATTTCCCTTATATGTGCCTTGTTGTAAGATCTCGTTAAGTTGTTGTCATACTAAGGTCGGGACCCACTGTGCGGTCCTAACCAGTAACTCCCTAAGTTGTAAAACTTGGGGTGTTACAGGTACTGATGTAAGATCCGGAATTTTTATTCCGTTTATTTCTGTAGCAAACCGGATTTCGATCCGTTGATCCCTATCTGTCTACTAAGTTAGACACAATATTTCAAAATTTTATCTTTTTTTTTTGTAACTTCACTTCACATAAAATGATAAGATTCTTATAGCAAACCCTAATCCAAATCCTAAATTATAACATGACTTGTCTTTGACAAAGTCATGATGTCCTAGTGACGTAATCGAGATGAGCCCAAGACAAGGTCAAGACGAGACCATGACGAGTTTTGACAAACTCGTGACAAGGGCTTGACAAAGCCATGACGAGTTTTTGACAAGCTGTGACAACTTCAGTGACAAACCCACATATTTTTCTTAGTCAGCCCAATCTTCAGCCCAATGCCTCTCTTAGTCAGCCCAATCTTTACATTAACCCAACCCACATATTTTTCTTTCCCTCCTACTTCAGCCCATGACGAGTTTCTGCTGCAGCCCATCGTGACCTTTGCCACAACCTTGGACTGTCGTCGGCCCAAATACATGAAGAGAGCAGCAAGCAGCGGTACGGTTTCCTTCCTTCACTCTTAACTACCCCCTCCCCTATCTTGATGACTCCTCAATCAGCGCCCAGAATCTCGCCTCTCCTTTTCTGCGTATCTCCTTCCCTCTTACCCGGTTATCTGTCTAGGTTCTGCTTCAGACACCTTTGCAAATCCACACAAACCCCCTCCTTCTCACGCTACTGTACCGAGACAGCTTCGAAGTTGATCACTGCACAACGGACATCTCGCATCTGTTACCGGGAGCAGGTGGTGACTACAATCAGGGACGGATGACACACTCCTACATCAAAACAAGGTGAGTGCGGTCCACTCGTTACTTCCCGTCTGATTGTGTGCCCTCCCTAATGATCCACTCGTTAACCAGTTGTTGGAAGTCGTTGGACGCTGGCTGCTCACTGCAAGACCCTTGCCGACAGATAGAGGATAGGTGAGTCCCTGCCCTCTTTCTTCTAGCTTCCGAGTAGAACCGTGTAGTGATCATCCCCTTTTTACAACACCTATATAGTAACCAACGATCGACCAGGACCCTATTGGCCATCACGAGCCATCTACCAAAGAACCGCTGCCAACCGGACGGCTGCTAAGACAAGGTTAGAGTTACCTTCGGCATGTATATGAGTAAGGGATAAGGGTTAGCTGAGAATGTTAGTCAAGTGAGGGAAATGCATAGCCGGGCTGCTGTAGGTGTGGAGTTGTTGCACTTTTCTTTGTCCAATCCAGTTTTTACAGCTTGTTTAGAGGGGTGTTTTGATATGATAATTTGAGAATCCACCGTTGAGTTTGTAACATGTTATAGGTGGGTATACAAGGTGCGTAGTGTTAAATTTTGGGAGCATTCCAACGGTCAGATCGGATGTTACATCTAGTCAAAGAAGGGTAGTTGCCCAGTTTTGTGTGAAAAAGGCTTAGATTTGTTTAAGTATAAAAATCACTAAGGTTTGGAACCAACTTTGAAAATGTACATAGGAATTTTGGATGAATAATTGTGAGAGATATTATACCTTATGATTAGTATACGTATCATAGAAAAACTTTAAGTTTTTCTTAAAACTTTTATAAGTTTTACTCGAGCCTCGTATTATAGGCTAAAGTTGGACCTTTTTAAAAGTTAAGTAAAGTGTGTAATTTATAAGTTCTACCTAAACTAACTCTTAAGAGTTAGATTATGAAAATAGGTCTCAAAGAAAGGTTTAGGCATACATTATAGGATTTTTGGGAGTTTTTGGGATCAGGGGTAAAATAGTCATTTTACCATAAGAGAGCTTTTTTAGTAAATTCTCTTCGCGAGATTGTACATTTTAGAAGTTTATAACTTCTAAGACTATGGGATGTAATTTTGACCCACGTGCCTTGTATAACAGGCGGTTGCGTTTCTACGGTTACAGACCGAGTCGAGATAACGGGAATCGAGTTTCGATTCAGGTAAGTCCTTTGGGCTTACTTAGCTGACTTCTAAATATGAGTATAAATGATGATGGTGGTGTGTGATTGAAATGTTTATGGAGATAGGTTGTGATATATAATTACCGACCTATATTTTGGCCTAAGAGTAACGGGCTGTGGCATTCTGCTCAGTAGCTTGCGGGCGCTGGGGGTTTCTTTCGGGACTAGTACATACGTGGTTTGTAGTGATGCTACCAGTGGAAGTCAGCTAGACCTACACCAGTTGGATAAGGAACGGAGGCGAGAACTAATAATAATTCTCGTGCCACAACTTAAATTGAATAATGTGAATCACTTAAATAATAGATAATAAACGGTTGAGTGCCAGCATGATGTTTGTTTATTTTGTTTCTGCTTGTGTTTGTGCTGTTATTTTTTTGCTTATATTTGGATAGTTAGCTAACGGTTTATCCGTGTTGTAGATCTGTAGAGATAGACAGTTGCAGAGAGATCCGGAACGGATGGTCAGCCGGGTCCACGTACTCATTAGATGGGGACGGGGGAGTCTTCCATACGTCATGCATGTTATGTATCTTTATATATGTTTGTAAGGCTGTCACATGTGTATGTTTATACCATTAAAAATATTATGTTTTAGAAATTGTTTTAAATACATTTGTGCCTTGTTGTAAGATCCAAGTAATGTTGTTGTTAAACCAAGGTCGGGACCCATTGTGAGGTCCTAACCAGTAGCTCCCCGAGTTCCGAGAATTTGGGGGTGTTACAACATGGTATCAGAGCCAGGTTGACAACAATGGCACTTGAAATCTTCTTAAAGACCGAATGTAGAAAATAACTAGAACCCGAAAGGGGTCTTAAGTTTCAAAATGAATTTCTACTTCAAACTCATATCCATAGTCGGGTTGTTGGGATAGTAGTACGTCGGACCACCATCTCCTTTCGTGGATCTCTGCAACTTGATAGGGTTAGTAAAATAGCATATGGATTTATAAGATGGTATACTTATGTATGTTATATGGATATGTATATATATACATGTAGCATGTTAGCACCCTAAAGGATAATTCCTATTAACCTTTAGTTGAGATCGCCCCGTGATAAAATGGTAGGTTATAGGAGTATCTATAAAAGATAGTGGAATCAGACCTCGGAGTAGAGTACTAGATCTAGCAAACACCCTAGTGACTCTTACAAGTATTCCAAAGGACGGGTGGACAAGAAGGTGAAGATTTCAAGACGATTCTTAACCACGATAATAATTAGATGAGAAATAATAGCATATCAAAAAAAAAAAAAAAAAAAGGTAATATGAAGCCGTTCAAGGGACTTAACGGATTGAAGACAAGAGATGAAACTCCAAGATGCATGTAAGGACTTATAAGAAGCGCACATTGAAGAGGACAATATCGGAATACAAATCAAGCGGGTAGAGTACAACTACACTTGGCGGGTAAAATGACAGTGCAACCAAGGTGGACGACGTCATAGGCAAATATAGGCTTGAGAGTACAAAGAAGATATGGTGTTGACCCCAAGACGAAGAATCAAAGGAGTACAAAGACAAACATGGACAAATGAGTTTAAAGACGTGAAATAAATTTCATCATCATAGAGACGGTTTGACTTACTCAGAGATGCAAGAAATCAGGACGTAAGTATCAAATACAGTAAAAGTCTGAAATTAAGACAACGAAATTCTATAAAGGTGGCATTACAATACAACACCAGACAAGGGGAAGAATGTGAAAAAGTAATTTTTAGTGGACTAAAAAGTCCACAATAACTTCTCATTCACATAAAGATCTAAGTTACCAACATCAATGGTCATATCAGAGAACTACAAACGGACGATAAACAAAGTAAGAAGAATTGAAGACACGCTTACAAGTTATCGTGGAAGACTTAATAAACTCTTTGAAGACAGATGAATGTTAGGACTAGACTCAGAAGAGTATAGTGATTTCATAAGAGAACAAGAGAAGTGCAGACTTGGAAGGAGCTGGAGGAGTGTTAACCAAGAAATTGGAGGAGATAGATTTCACCAAGTGTATCAAACTTCAAAGAGATAGAAGAACAGTAAGTCCGGGATCTTATAGAAGGTCAACTACAGACTAGTTGGTAATATCAGAGACATAACACGTGCGGGTCAACTAGTTGTAACTGGTTGGCAGATAAGGAGGATAACCAAGGACTTATGAAAGAATTTTATAGACATCTGGAGGATCCTTCAAGAGATCAACGGCGACAAATGTGAAGTTAAATTGGTACACGTACTAGTTACCTAATAAATAACATAGAGTGAGTCGCGTCAGTCACTTTAATTAAGAACTTAAGGAGAAAGATTAGATGGCCAGGAATGACCCTCTTATGTCATTTGAGACCAAGGGTATTGTATGAGTGATTTACTACCTACTGGCTAGGAAAAGAATACATATCACAACCAGTAGAGATGGATTGTAAAAGAAGAACTAGAGGAGTAAGGAGTATATAATTTGATAAGGTTCTATGTCAATCAAGAAAGAGGATGCGTAGCATTCCATACTAGATAAACCGCAAGTGGATGAAAGTTAAGGTCATGAGAGTCGTGTAGACTTGCTTACAAGCTATAGTGGAAGACCTAGAAAGGACCATTGATGTCAGATGGACGACACAGTTGGACTCGAGAAATGGAGTTAGCTCACGGAGGAACTGAAAGTTTGTAATGTAGAACGATATAAAGGAGTATAAAGGGATGAACTCGAATAAGTAGTGCTCACCAGGAAATTCAACGGCAAAAGAGGTATGAGAAAAGTAAATCCGGGAAATTGAGATAAGTCCATTATAGACTGACAACGTCATCCGAGGACGTGCAAGTGTTGTTTGGTATTGATGAGTTATGTGTAGTCCAGAAGAGATAATTGTGATTGTGGATCTATTGAGTAGCTTTACCAACGCCTTAGAGGATTTCCTCAAATAGGTAACATCAACCTTCTTGGGTGAACTAAAGGCATAAGAGAATCGTGTTAGAGATTTCTTATTGGCTGGTTAAGATCAAACTCCGGGCGAGTCAGGGAGTTTGGATCTGTGTTAAAAGAATTAGGAAAATAAACAGAAGAGTCGTCTTCCAACCGTTATATTATCTCCTTAAGCCAAGTAAGGAAGGTATTTGGTACTTCACCCAGTTAGGACTTATGGTGTAAGTGTCGAGTTTAAGATGATAGTAGTGTGGAAATACATTTAGTTGGAAGGAACCCGAACTAGGCTATATTTGCAACCGGTAACCACACTTAAGGAAAGAATAGTCTCGGACTGGAGTACGTGGAATTTTGTATCGGAATGGAGCCGAGTTGCGTTTGACGTCAGAGGAATATTCTTGGTCCGGTTAACGTGGGGGTATAGGAGTGCAATGCTGATAGTGTGTTAGCATTTCTCGAGTAATTACAATCAAATGATGTTGATGTGAGATCACCTTGTGTCTAGGGTTGTCACTGCGGACACATTCTATGTCACTTAAGATCTTGGATACTGCTTAAGAAGTTTGAGTTGAGCTAGAGATCTATTAAATAATATGATGACGTTGATAGAACACAAAGATTGACCACCGGATTTTGATTGTTAAGTTATATCAAGTTTAAAACCAAAAGTGAGCAGATGATGATTCTTTAATGGAGGAACAACATGACTGAGTCACACTAAGAGACAAGACCAAGTGAGTTGTGATACAACTAGCCTTAAGCACTTAGTAAAGTGCCGGGAGATGTATAAGGGTGATATCCTAGATCGGATACTCGGAACTTGGAGGTGAATTGTGTAGGACAACCATGTGAGGCTTTAAAGCGGTTTAGAAGTGTAACCCATTCTTACACAGATTTGGTGGAGAGATACCTACCATACACAATTTAGGTCATCAAATTGGAAGATCAGACTGTTGAGCCGGATGATACTGGTGAGAGCATGGTAGCAGACGCTTGTGACCTAAGTACATGAAAAGATTTGAGAGTCGATGATTTATGAAAAGCGAACAAGGCTACATGGGATATGACGTATAGTATGAGACGTAACCTTTTAAAGATCTATGCCAAGATAATTGCAACCTCAAGAACGAGTTAGGGCTGGGCCCTGTATTTGGGTGATGGTAGACCATCGGACGAAAACTGCACGTTTCATTCCGATTATGGAAATGTGGCCAGTAAGTCGTCTAGTTGAGGAGTTTACCAGACATATTGTGAGACTCCATGGAGTACCGAGGACTATCGTCTCCGACAGGGATGGACGTTTCACCTCGAGATTTTGGCAACAAGTACATACTGCTTTGGGGACGAGTCTCCACTTTACCACTACTTATCACCCACAGACCGACGGTCAGTCTGAGAGGACCATCCACACTATAGAGGACATGCTGCGAGCTTGTATACTGGATGGGGGACAGGTATAGGCTGATCACCTCCCCCTTGTAGAGTTTTCATACAATAACAGTTGGTACACGTTTATTAGGATGGCCCCTTATGAGGCTTTGTACGGGCAGAGATGTCGTACACCATGGTGTTGGGATGAGCCCAGGAAAGCTGATGGAGTAGCTCCAGATCAGATACAGGATGACATCGCTCGGATTGCCTTGGTCCGGGAGCGGATGTTAGCAGCTCAGATCGTCAGAAATCCTACGCCGACAAGAGGCGTCGACCTCTGGAGTTTAGAGTAGGCGCACATTGTGGTTGAGTATCACCGACGAGAGGCGTCCGGCGTTTCAGCATTAATGGGAAGCTGAGTCCCCGATATGTCGGACCATTTGAGATCTTGGAGAGAGTCGGAGAGGTGGCCTACAAACTAGCTCTACCACCGAGATTGGAGGGGTCCATCCGGTATTTCATGCATCTCAGTTGAGAGAGTACATCCCGGACCCCAAAAACGTCATCAACCATGAGGACCTAAAAATTGACCCAGGCCACACTTTTGTGGAATATCCAGTAGCCGTCCTAGAGCGCAGTAGTAGACGTCTGCGTTCTAAGGAGATACCGATGTGGAGGATCCAGTGGTCTAGACGAGGAGCCGAAGAGGCTACTTGGGAGACAGAGGAGAGTATTAGACGTAGCTATCCTGAGTTCTTTGTGGAGTTAGCCGCTACCTCGGTACCGACGGGTTAGTACTTAGACGTTATTTGTACGACTTCTGTGATTATATGTTAAAATGAGTGTTTATGTTTATGTGATGTCTGAATAAGTTGCGTGAGTAGTTTTGCAAGCTAGAAAACGAGATTAAAATTGGAGTGAGGCCAGAGTAAACAATTTGAGGGTGAGAATGTTTTGGGTAGATACCTTATTCTAAGTTTCGGGACGAAACTTATTTTAAGGGGGTACTGATGTAAGATCCGGAATTTTTATTCCGTTTATTTCTGTAGCAAACCGGATTTCGATCCGTTGATCCCTATCTGTCTACTAAGTTAGACACAATATTTCAAAATTTTATCTTTTTTTTTTTGTAACTTCACTTCACATAAAATGATAAGATTCTTATAGCAAACCCTAATCCAAACCCTAAATTATAACATGACTTGTCTTTGACAAAGTCATGATGTCCTAGTGACTTAATCGAGATGAGCCCAAGACAAGGTCAAGACGAGACCATGACGAGTTTTGACAAACTCGTGACAAGGGCTTGACAAAGCCATGACGAGTTTTTGACAAGCTGTGACAACTTCAGTGACAAACCCACATATTTTTCTTAGTCAGCCCAATCTTCAGCCCAGTGCCTCTCTTAGTCAGCCCAATCTTTACATTAACCCAACCCACATATTTTTCTTTCCCTCCTACTTCAGCCCATGACGAGTTTCTGCTGCAGCCCATCGTGACCTTTGCCACAGCCTTGGACTGTCGTCGGCCCAAATACATGAAGAGAGCAGCAAGCAGCGGTACGGTTTCCTTCCTTCACTCTTAACTACCCCCTCCCCTATCTTGATGACTCCTCAATCAGCGCCCAGAATCTCGCCTCTCCTTTTCTGCGTATCTCCTTCCCTCTTACCCGGTTATCTGTCTAGGTTCTACTTCAGACACCTTTGCAAATCCACACAAACCCCCTCCTTCTCACGCTGCTGTACCGAGACAGCTTCGAAGTTGATCACTGCACAACAGACATCTCGCATCTGTGACCGGGAGCAGGTGGTGACTGCAATCAGGGACGGATGACACACTCCTACATCAAAACAAGGTGAGTGCGGTCCACTCGTTACTTCCCGTCTGATTGTGTGCCCTCCCTAATGACCCACTCGTTAACCAGTTGTTGGAAGTCGTTGGACGCTGGCTGCTCACTGCAAGACCCTTGCCGACAGATAGAGGATAGGTGAGTCCCTGCCCTCTTTCTTCTAGCTTCCGAGTAGAACCGTGTAGTGATCATCCCCTCTTTACAACACCTATATAGTAACCAACGATCGACCAGGACCCTATTGGCCATCACGAGCCATCTACCAAAGAACCGCTGCCAACCGGACGGCTGCTAAGACAAGGTTAGAGTTACCTTCGGCATGTATATGAGTAAGGGATAAGGGTTAGCTGAGAATGTTAGTCAAGTGAGGGAAATGCATAGCCGGGCTGCTGTAGGTGTGGAGCTGTTGCACTTTTCTTTGTCCAATCCAGTTTTTACAGCTTGTTTAGAGGGGTGTTTTGATATGATAATTTGAGAATCCACCGTTGAGTTTGTAACATGTTATAGGTGGGTATACAAGGTGCGTAGTGTTAAATTTTGGGAGCATTCCAACGGTCAGATCGGATGTTACATCTAGTCAAAGAAGGGTAGTTGCCCAGTTTTGTGTGAAAAAGGCTTAGATTTGTTTAAGTATAAAAATCACTAAGGTTTGGAACCAACTTTGAAAATGTACATAGGAATTTTGGATGAATAATTGTGAGAGATATTATACCTTATGATTAGTATACGTATCATAGAAAAACTTTAAGTTTTTCTTAAAACTTTTATAAGTTTTACTCGAGCCTCGTATTATAGGCTAAAGTTGGACCTTTTTAACCTTTTTAAAAGTTAAGTAAAGTGTGTAATTTATAAGTTCTACCTAAACTAACTCTTAAGAGTTAGATTATGAAAATAGGTCTCAAAGAAAGGTTTAGGCATACATTATAGGATTTTTGGGAGTTTTTGGGATCAGTGGTAAAATAGTCATTTTACCATAAGAGAGCTTTTTTAGTAAATTCTCTTCGCGAGATTGTACATTTTAGAAGTTTATAACTTCTAAGACTATGGGATGTAATTTTGACCCACGTGCCTTGTATAACAGGCGGTTGCGTTTCTACGGTTACAGACCGAGTCGAGATAACGGGAATCGAGTTTCGATTCAGGTAAGTCCTTTGGGCTTACTTAGCTGACTTCTAAATATGAGTATAAATGATGATGGTGGTGTGTGATTGAAATGTTTATGGAGATAGGTTGTGATATATAATTACCGACCTATATTTTGGCCTAAGAGTAACGGGCGGTGGCATTCTGCTCAGTAGCTTGCGGGCGCTGGGGGTTTCTTTCGGGACTAGTACATACGTGGTTTGTAGTGATGCTACCAGTGGAAGTCAGCTAGACCTACACCAGTTGGATAAGGAACGGAGGCGAGAACTAATAATAATTCTCGTGCCACAACTTAAATTGAATAATGTGAATCACTTAAATAATAGATAATAAACGGTTGAGTGCCAGCATGATGTTTGTTTATTTTGTTTCTGCTTGTGTTTGTGCTGTTATTTTTTTGCTTATATTTGGATAGTTAGCTAACGGTTTATCCGTGTTGTAGATCTGTAGAGATAGACAGTTGCAGAGAGATCCGGAACGGATGGTCAGCCGGGTCCACGTACTCATTAGATGGGGACGGGGGAGTCTTCCATACGTCATGCATGTTATGTATCTTTATATATGTTTGTAAGGCTGTCACATGTGTATGTTTATACCATTAAAAATATTATGTTTTAGAAATTGTTTTAAATACATTTGTGCCTTGTTGTAAGATCCAAGTAATGTTGTTGTTAAACCAAGGTCGGGACCCATTGTGAGGTCCTAACCAGTAGCTCCCCGAGTTCTGAGAATTTGGGGGTGTTACAAAATCTCTCAAATCTGGTCTAAAGTGAATCTTTAATCCAATTCCATGATTCCTGGATTATTCCTTAAGCTCCTGAATGTAGCTCCAATGACTCCTTAGCTCCTTTTGCTCCTTTTTGATGCAAAACGTGCCATTTTACCTACGATTACAACAAAACTAGGTGTAGACCTCGATTCCCGCAAAGGTAGATGAAACGACATTGTAATCACATAATATATATACAAACATGCAGATTATTAAAGATAAAACGTCTAAACAGGCCCCAAAATATAGACAATAATTCATGCTATCAAGGGGCGGCTGTGACAGAGGCGCAGGGGCGGCTCTGTGCAGGCGCAGGGGCGGATCTTCGTCAAAAGCTACTGTCGGGCTTCTCTTTGACAGATCTCACAGCAGGGGCAATCAAAGCTCGAACCTTTGGTTCCAACACGTCAAGAGTCAACTCCAGAGAGCCTGAGAACAACGAAGGGTCAACAACGGAACACTCCACAAGAATCAAGGCTCATGCTTGATCTTGGGAGAAGAAGGAAATAAAGGAACGAAAGGAAGAAACCAAAACAGAAGGGAAGGTATGCAGCGCTTAAAGGAACGTGAGGAAGAACTAGAAAAGATGCACTTACATGTTCAGCGGGATTGCAGGAAGCAAGGACGGCTGCAGCTCTCTAGGGTTTGAAGACGCATCTTTTGTCGCAAAATCGCCCCCGCGCCTGGACCTTACTGCCCCCGCGGCTACAAGCCTTTGTCGCCCCCGCAACTTTGTCTGCCGCCCCTGCAGTTTCCTCTGCAGTGACTCCCGTCTTTGGTGAGTTGCTTCCTTCCTTGTTTTCTCGTTCTTTTTCCTTGAGTTGAGTGTTGATATTGTTCCTTGGGATACTTGTAAGACTAGGGATCGTGTCCCTAGCTTTTTGGAGATCTCTTAGAGATCGTTGAGACTAGAAGTTGTAGACTTCTATCTTTCGGTTCGTTTCTGATTCGCTATGTCTTGTATGAGCAGACATTCATTTCTTCCTTCGGGAAACTGAGTTGTAGCTGACAATTGAGTTTACCTTCGAGTGAGGTAAGTCCTTTGGACTTACTTAGTTGCATTCCGTATATTGGTTTGACCGTGTTGATTGTGTTTGTTGTTTATTGTTATAACGGAAAACCGGATTCGGACGACCTCATACCTTAATTTTCCCAAGTGTATTATAATCGGGCGGTGACCACTTGTCCACTTCAAAATGGGGAAACCAAACTAGAACCACCCTTAAAAAGTGCTCCGTCATCAAACCACCACCTTCATCCCATTTACGTTCAAAAAACATGAATGGGTCCCTACCTTTGAAATTTTTAATAACTTTATGTCTAAATCATGAACCAATTAAATAAATTAATATAAAATGGACCGAATCAGTTTTTTTTTTTAAAAAACGGAATATTTTCAATGAGATAAAATTCAGTAATTTTTTTTATTTTTTGAAATATTTTTTTCCATAATTTTGTAAATGAATTTTTTTTGAGAAATGATATTTCTGTAATAGAAATGTTTATGAAATTTTTATTTTTTTAAAAATATTGAAATAAATCACTTGGGCCGTTTGGAATCTTTTTTTAAAAATCGATTCAAAAAAATGAAATAAAAAAATTCGAATTTATTTATATAAAAAAAAAGTTTAGGAAATATATCTACATATCTTAACTAAAGAAAGCGACACTAAAGTTGACGTAGTGCGATTTAGATTTTTCTCAAAATCTGTTTTCTACTAAATCACTAATTTAAGCCTTAAATTATTTTTACTAAATCTAATTTTAAAAAGATTTTAGTCCAATTATTTTTAACGTGATCTTGTACTTCAAGTCGAAATTTCAAAATTTTATAGTTAGAAGATGTATAGATTTTTCCAACTAGATCGTATTTTTTTAACGTGATCTTATTTTATTGTTAGAAGATAAGTAGTGGTAGATTTTATTTAGATCTTATTGGATCCTAAGATATATCTTTATATAATTTTAGCAATATCTTATCTTATCCAAGGATAGATCTTATAGTTAGAAGATAATTATTTCCAACCCAATATAAGGAGGATTTCAGCACCTATGTTTACCCACCTCTATACACAAATTTCATTATTTTTGTTCATACAAAACGTTTTTTCTGACGCTGGGAGAGAGAGACCTTGAATTGTTTTTAGTAGTTCCACTTTCTTTTACAAGTTGATATCTTCTCATCTGCATTCCGTCATCAAATCAATCCTTATACTAAGAATTAATAAGTGTCATCATTGTTGGTGTTGAAAGATCGGAACTCATCATTGGTTTATCCCGTATCAACTTGAAAATCTCACAAACCCAAAACCCTTAGTTATACCATTATCGTCGCATATTACTTTAACTGATACTATCTTTCCACGAAGACTATAGTGCTTAAATAAGATTTTGTCATAATAATAGGGGGAGTTAGGTTCTTCATATACACATTTGAAGCTTTATATCTCTTCAAAGATTTTTATCAACTCCCTTTTGCTTTTTAATATCTCTTTTCTTTGACTCAAGGTTTGAAGAGATATAAAGCTTCGAATATGTATGAGTAGCACCTTCACCCTTATGTTGATGACAAAATCTTAGGTGAGCACTTCAACCTATATGGAAAGATAAAATCAATGAAGGTGATACGTGACGATAATGGCTTAAGTAAGAATTTTGGTTCTATGAGATTCTCAAGTCCTTCTGAGGCAAGAATAGCCTTACTTTCACTACAAGGTGAGTGAGTCAATCATGATTAACATCAATGTTAAAGAATGATACAAGAAGCACAAAAACACAATAAAATTAAACATTAATCATGTCAAAAATCATAATGGAACTACATTTTATAAATATACATAAATATTAATAGATTAGCTAATATAAAAAGTGTGGGAACGAAATTAAAAAAAATGATGTCAATAATTGATTAGTAGATATAAAAAGTGCATGAACGAAAGAAATAATGATGCACGGGACATGAACCAAAATTTAAGATGGAACAAAATGAAATGAATGAGATACGAACCAAAAAAATTGTTACCTATCTCAAAATTAAAGATGAATAAGATTTGATCTTGTATAAACAATAAGGCAACATTTTTTTGATTTTATGGTTAAGAATATATATAAATGTTGAAAATCAGTAGTATAAATGGAGCTTACTTGAGAAGAATCATCGTTTCTTTTTAATTCTCGGAATTGGAATTGAAAGTAAATGATGTGGCATAAATCTAAGTTGTGTAGATATTATCCATTTTAAGATTTACTATCAAACAAATTGGCACACACATACATAACTAAAGTAAGCGACACCAAAGCTCACGTGCGTTCTCGATTTTTCTCAAAATTTAATTTTTACTAAATCACTAACTAAGACTTCAAATCCTTTTTACGAAAGCTATTTTTAAAAAGATTTTAGTCCAATTAATATTTAAAGTGATCTTCTAGGTTTTAGTTAAAAAAATTAGTTTTTACTAAATCACTAACTAAGCCTTACAATCCTTGTTAATAATGATTTTTTATCTTTATGACTATATGTCTTAATTCATATTTTATTGTATGAAAGATGCGAGAGCTGCATATATAATTGGTTTTACCCTATTTGTTGTTCCAATTGTTAATCGCAAGATGCGAGAGCTACATGATTTGATATCTTTAATATTCTATAAGATCCGGGAGTTGTGCAAAATCTTTTCTTCATAACAAGAAGTATATGATATTTTGATTGGATTATTATCAATTGATATTTGATATTTTTTTATGGTAATTTAGATTCTTGAATATTTTATTATCTTTGGAATCATAACTTGATATATTCAATATCCTTGATATGGATCAAGTAGTGAAATTCCTTTATTTCTCTCTTATTGCTACGATTTATATTTGTTACCTTCCTCTAACTAATCGGTCGATTTACCATAGTTGGTTGGCCGGTCTGTTTGTGTTTTCTTCCTTTGTGGTTTTTATTAATTGCTTGTAATGTTCCATCTTCTGACCTAATCGGTTGATTCATCTCTTTTGGTTCAATTTGTATTCTGTATGTTTATATTTGTTTTTACATTTATATCGAGGAAATTACCAAAATTTACCCGTTTATTAGTGTCATTTGCAACTAATCATCCATTAGTTAACTAATTGCCTAGAACCACCCTTAACAAGTGCTGCGTCATCAAACCACCACCCTCATCCCATTTCCTTACTATACTAAATGTGGGAGTTCCCCAAATGAATAGGGAAATTCCCACATTGCCCTTACCGTTTGTTATTTTTCTTTTGTGCCCTTATTTATTTTCGTAAATTCCTTTGTTGCCCTTATTTTGATGACTCATCTTTCCTCACTTCACGTGTCGTCTTCTCAAAGTCCCGTTGTGGCTTCTTCTCGAAGCCCCATTGTATCTTGTTCACAAAGCCCCGTTGTGGCTTCTTCTCGAAGCCCTATTGTATCTTCTTCTCAAAGCCCCGTTGTGGCGTCTTCTCGAAGCCCCATTGTGATTTCTTGTGAAAGCACCGTTTTTTATATTCTGTCGGTTCCTATTTTTCATCTCCATCTCTATCAAATAATTTCTCTTCTTTTCTCTCCCCCAAATTTTCTGTAATACCCCGAAAATTTTATTCCGCATAATACCGGGTTAAACCGATTTCCGATCCCCTAACCTTTCTTCATTTTAAATAATATAAAACAACATTAAACACTATCATTTTATGTGATCATAATTCACATTAAGTGATAAATATTGTACGTAACGTATATAAAATGATAGATTTGTAAACTGAATAATAATTTCCGTATGTTGAAAACCGAAGAATAATTCCGTACAATTTAACGACGCTTAATTTCAGCCATCTTTTAAATTGAGGAGCAGGCCTAACAGCTGGCCCAATTACCAGCCGGCCCACTATAACCTAAACCCTAATCAACTCCCTTAATCACGTTTAACCCTAATATAATAGCCTAACCTAATCAAAACCGTAAAGAAGATCGCATCTTGCCTGCTCTCTCGCTGCACTCGACGCCAACCTGCTGCACGCCTCTAGTGGGAACCAAACACGGGCCGATCGACCGCTCATCCTGCCAACCACGCCTAGGGTAGAGATGCCGGACACTGCACTCGACGCCAACCTGCTGCACGCCTCCAGTGGGAACCAAATACGGGCCGATCGAACGCTCAGCCGCTGTAGAAGAGGGTCGGCCTTCCAGTAGACTCCGAATGGCGATTAAACGGGCTTATCACCTTCGACCGATCTTCCTTCTTTGGCATAGCCGCTCCATCGTCTTCCTCTTCGAACTCTCAGTAACACCTTACCTTTTGTAGTGCCGGACATGGCTCGTTCCTTTACGAGACTGCAATCATGTTCGTCCTCCTCCTGCACAGCACCCGCTCTCCAGGCCGACGCAGGACACAACAACCCTCCTCCTATGAGTCCCCTTGGCCTCGCTACTGAGTTCCTCCTCCAGGCCCTCGACTGCACTGTCGTCTAGACTCCAAACGGCTGCACGTCTCATCGAAGTACTCGGATCCTATCTGCTACGGATCTTAATTGGGGTAAGCAACCTGCCTAGTTCACGTCTCTCTCCCTATGCGTCTAACCTAACCAACGCTTCCCTAATCTGTTGCAGCCTTCCTGTGACGTACAACTCTTCTGTTGTTCCAACCGAGTCCCTCTTCGAGGAGAGTAACCGCAGGTCCTGCCTCCACGGTTGTAGGTGAGTGTTTACAACTTCCATCCTTGTACCATAACACTGTGTAGAATGTTTGCATTTGGTTGCTGAGTAGGATAGAGCGTAGATAGGCGAGAAAACAAGAAGAGCTAAGGATGTGGAGGAAGAGAGATTTAATAGTAAATAAGTTAATAAGCAAGCAATTTTGGGCTTTGTAGGTTTCGAACTGAGGACCTCTAAGTAGAAATAAGGGAGATATATGATGACAAGAGGAATCGAAGTTTAGACCTCTTGCACACCTTAAATTTCAGCCTTGGTCTGCTGACTTTAGGATCTAGTTTCGATACCTTAAATCGAGAATCCACCGTTGAATTTTTGATATGTTTTAGATAAAAATATGTAGTTTACGGTATTAAAATTTGGGAGAAAGTTAACGGTCGGATTAGATTTTATAAGATCCCAAAGTAGAGTACTTGGGCTGTTTTTTTTTACAGCAAGGGAAAATTGACTAAGTATAGAATCGTTGGATGTTGTCTCCAACTTTAGAGACTTGTGTAAGAGTTCTGGTTAAGTAGTTTTGATAAATCTTTTCTTTTATGAATATATAACATATCATAGGTGGCCTAGAAAATTTTCGGAATTTTTCATATCCTTAGTCGAACCTCATATTTTAACCAAAGTCGAACCTTAACGACTTTGGGTAAAATTAGAATGTTGAGTAACTCTTATAAATACTTACCAAACTTTCCAATGAGAACTAGATTGTGGACTTAGGTCCTAGAGGAGAATATTAGAACTAAATGATAGACTTTTTGGATTTTCGGCACTAAGGGTAAAATGGTCTTTTACCGTAAGAGAGCTTTTTCCGTAATCCCTTCGCATGAGGTTGGACATCTGGATGTGTTTTTGATCCACATGCCTTATTTGATAGGCGTTTGAGTTACCACGAGTACGGACCGATTTGAGACCTGTTAGAGTGTGATTTGACTCAGGTAAGTCCTTGCGACTTACTTAGCTGGTTTCTGGATATTAGTTGGGTGATGATGGTTGTGTGTGTGCAATGTGTGTTATAATAAAAATAACTTGTTAGGACGACCGTGGTTATTATGTGTTAAGGCCTAAATGTATGTATAACGGGCCGTGACATCACTGCCCAGCTCTGCCAGGAGACTGGGAGGTTCTCTATACCCACACCATCAAGGTACACGGTGAGATGCATCGGATCCACTCCTGATGGGTACACGGGGGCGGAGGCGAGGTTTGGGAATCCCTCGTGTCACAAAATAAGTATCATTAGAGTGAATGACTTAAATGAAGATAATAAATGGATTGTTTGAAAGCATGATGAGTGTTTATTATTTTATGTGTGTGTGATATTATTATTCTTCTAATGTTTAGATAACTAGCTAATGGTTGTTCTGTTGTGTTTTTAGATTTACCACAGGTTAGAGCAGCAGCTGAGTGATCCGGAAGTAGTGGTCAGCCGGGTCTCCGTACTCCTTAGAGTGGGGTTGGGTGTTTGTTTGTCGTTTCTTTCTTCGTACTATGACATTTAGACTTTTAAGTTGTTTAAGTACTGTGGGCTGTTAGATGTTGTTGCATCCATCTCTTTAAAATAATATTTTATAAATTTCGGTTTTCCTTATTTGTGTCTTGTTGTAAGATCCTAGTAATATTGTTGTCAAACTGAGGTCGGGACCCATTGTGAGGTCCTAACCAGTAATGCTCCGAGTTTTGAGAATTCGGGGTGTTACATTTTCCCAATCCAGATCTCTGAATTGGGAATCGGAGGCTTCTCCTCCCGCTCCTTTCAATGTCGTATGCGGTGTCCCCTACCCTGCTCTACCTATCGCCACCATCGTCTCCATCAGGCGCGGCATTCCGTTGCTCATGCGCCGTAAGAAGGTCAAGACTTTTGATGTCGTGTGCAACCAAGATATGCATTTCTGTAGGTAAGCTCCTCTCTTTGTGACGCCCGGATATTTGGTTGAACAAGTAGAAGTGTCACTTTTGTTTTTTCTTCATTCTTTAATCTCTTTTTTCATCAATTCATGTGAAGCCGATGGATCTGTTGATTCTTGAGCTTGAAGGTGGTTGTTTGAGTGTGTTTGCCAAAGCCAAGAGCCCCAAATCTCAACGCTCAACACTTCTTTTAGGGGTTTCGCGATCCGCACCCGCAACTTAAGGTCATTTAGGATTTTGAGTTTTTAGATTCCCTGCAGATTTGTGTTCGTAGTAGATTTGGTTGTATTGATTGTAATATTCTTTTTTTGTTCCTTTACTTTTGCAAGCACTAAGTTTAGTTGGTGATGCTTGATTGATCAATACTAGAAGACATGTCCGCATCTTTTGATCGAATTGTTAGGACATGTGAGTGCTCATTTTAATTTTACCCCTTTCTCTTTGTATTGATTTGGAATTTTTTGAGGTGAGAATTTGGGGCTTGTCACATCTGTTGCTGAATTTCCTCTTCTCTATGTCGGGGGAACAGGGATTTTTACTTGAGTTTGTTAAACCAAATTATTTTCTGTTACATTGAGCAAAAAATGCATTGTGTTTTGGTTTCAGCTTCCCAAATGTCGTATACGAACTCGCACATTAGGTTTTCTTGACCAATAGGTCTTATCTTGATGGGGGAGATAAATAGTCTATGAATTGGTTGGCTCCTAGCTTTTTTTTTTCTTTTCACTTTCACCTCCCGAGGCTTTCTTTGGTGTGGTCGAGTACCTGAGTTTTCAACCAATGAAACAACTAACAAGCTGTCACTAGCAAGAACCTTGGAAGGGCATGCATAGGTAGTTGAGACCATTATTAGGTTAACTAATGCTATTTGATTGATAAATGAATTTGGAATTCACTATTCCAATGATTCTAATTGCATTCAGTGGCATATTATGCAACCTTTCGTAAGTATACCAAGTGTAATCAATGGCTTTTGCTTTTATACCTTCATTATTCCTCGATCGTTACAGCTTGTCGATGGTTCATTCTCCTCTTTTTCTTTTAATTTCATGTCATTTCCCAATTTCTGATGATTATCTTGTTAACATTTCCAGGTATACTTTATGCATGTCTTCAGATCATTATGGAATGCTTCGTGGTATCAGCTAGCTAATCGGTTTAATTGTAAATTTCATCTTACATATATATACAAACTTTCATGTTTTCTCCTTGAGTTAGTTATCTCCGTGTCTTGATTGCTCAAAATCGTACAAACATTTTGAAAATTCCTCCTCTTTCCCCTTCTTGGAATTTCACCATAAAGGCCCGCTTTTCTACTTTTGTTTCAGTTCTCTCTCTTAGGTTTGAGACCCA
This sequence comes from Fagopyrum homotropicum, assembly GCA_033239125.1. Taxonomy (NCBI): domain Eukaryota; kingdom Viridiplantae; phylum Streptophyta; class Magnoliopsida; order Caryophyllales; family Polygonaceae; genus Fagopyrum; species Fagopyrum homotropicum. The sequence goes on from BSWB01000001.1 coordinate 12,922,234, forward strand.
AAAATTCAAACTAGAGGAGAAATTGTGGGTTTCTCTCGATTGAGTATTGATCTTTCCTTTTTACCTATAGCTTGTGTGAAGGAAGTGGTTGAGGTTGCAGAAGATCAAGCTTTCAAAATCCTTCCATGGGTTCCTTGCAAATGTAAACCTATTTTTGGCTATTTGTGGATGTGAAAGGAAGGAGTAATGGATGAGAGTAATGAAATCAATCTCAATGAATGCAAGGTTTGGAATTTTATTCAACCCCCCCCCCTCCCTCTCTCTCTCTCTCTCTTCCCCACAAAGGCCCCATTACTTCTTGGAAAGATGATTTTGGTTCGTTTTTTGAAATTTTTGTGTCTCAATAAGAAGGTTAATGTGAAAGATTAGTGCTTGCAATATTTGTTCCAATTTAAAAGTAATAGTATCAATAAAAAAATCTTGGAAACACAAACCTTGTTAATAGCGTTTACTCTTTCGACATAATCGACACATCCTCCAATCTTCTAAACCGGATCTACCGACCAACCCCCGATAACGAATCCCAGTTAGGTCTAATAGAGCTCAATTTTTTCTCATCCAAACTGCTTGTTCTGATCTGATTCATTATATTTTTGTTTTGGTTAAGGGTTCATCTTGCATATCCTACTTTTTAGCTATATGTTCCTTGTAAGTTGACATAAATCTATGCTTCATCCTGTGAACTCTGGTGAAGGTAGGAGTTGGTTCTCCCGAGGGAGTTATTCGATATGGTTGCATGCTTTAGTTGCCCTCTGAAGAGTGAGTTTGTTGCATTATTAGGATTCATGCAGGATGGACTTTTTTTATAGTCTAGACATCATGTTTGTGATTCTTTTTTCCCACATTTTTCTTTGTTACTTGAGATCACTTCCTTGATGAAGGATTTTTAAATATCTGATCCGGGCACTTTGTGTTGGGAAATCCGACCGCCTAGATTCAGATCGTGATTTTTATGTCATTTGTTATCTTTGTTGCTAAAAAATCATTGTTGTTGATCTTGATCATCCATTTATGCGATATATAAACATTAGTACTAATTAAAGATGAGCATTCTTTGAACTTGGATGATAGATAGTCGGCTAACTTATCCGACCCGATCCAGGTAATTTGTGTCAGATGTTTGTGTCTACTATGTTTGGATTTAAATTGTGATTTGTAGGAATATTTCAATTATTTATCAGATATATGTGATTGCTTACCCTTAATCACTCATTTATTGTTGTTCCTTGATCCTTGATCTTCCTTCTTGGTTTGAGCAACCAAGAAATCCTTCAATTGCTTCACGTCATTCTTCAAAGACGTGAGTTGATTGTTGTTGGGCGGAGCCTCTTGAAAGTTAAATCTTTTAACTCCACCTTCAGCTCCTTGGTGGGAGTATTTCTCCATATACAAAGCTTGCTTCTCTATAAAGTCCCAAGCTTCGTCAATCGCCATGTCCATAAATGTACCGGCGGATAGTAGTTGGAGGTTAAACTGGGTGCTTCCGTCCAGTCCCTTGAAGTATATCTCCAACAACTCTATCTTTGGAATCCCATGATGTGGGCAATCCAAAAGAATGTCTTTAAACCTCTCCCATGACTTGGACAAGCTCTCCTTGTCCTTCATAATGAATGTATTAATCTTCCCTCTCATTTCAGCGGTCTTAGAGGGGGGAAAGAATTTAGTAAAGAATTCCGTAGTCATCTTCTCCCAAGTACTGATTTTTCCTGGAGGAAGAGATTGATACCAAGTAAGAGCTCTATCTTTTAAAGAAAAGTAAAAAGGTCTTAGCTTGTAGTTGTTGTTTTCTATTCTTGAGGGTCTCAAGGTCTCCATCAAGATCTCATAGTTTTGTAGATGTTGATGCGGAGATTCCTTCTCTATCCCTCTAAACTGGCATTGGCGAATCATGGAAAGAACTTGCGGTCGAAGTTCGTAGTCATGGTCCGCCGGATCTCCTAGGTTAACTCCAGGACGCCTCAGTTGTTGATTGGGGTCCATCCTTTGCCCTAGGGTTTGCGGGTTTCCTGCAAAAAGAGCGCCTCGGACTGGCATCCAAGGTGGAAGTACATCGGCCGGGGCAACAGGTGCTGGGACCTGCCTCGGTCGAGGGTCTAGAACTGGATCCTGCATCGATCGAGGATCTGGGACTGGATCTTGCATCGGTCGAGGTAGATACAGGTCTAGTAAGGCTGTCATATCTGCTTCGATCGCTTCAGTCCTGGTGCGAGTTTCTTCTTTCTCCTGCCTCAGTTCTTCCCTGCTGAGGCGTAGTTGTTCTAACGCCTCCTTCAATTCGGCCTCAAGATCACGATCGTCCTGGTTGGCCATCTTCGCTTCTCTTAAGCGTCGTTTATATGTCTTTTCTGGTTCGGGATCGTAAGGAACGATTTCCTTCCCAGCGCGGGTTCTTCGCATAAACCTAAGAAAAAGAACCTGCGAAAGTCACTCAAGTATAGTGGTTAATAGACACGGGGTCAAGTGCCCCAAAAGCAAACCGTAACCGGCTCGGTCTAGACCAAGTCCCCGGCAACGGCGCCAAAAACTTGTTCGCTCCAAACGGTGTGTGCAAGCTTTAAATTTATAACCCTAGATGAAAGCTTAAAACAAGCATGCGAACCCGCAGTGTACGGGTCAATCGTAGTAACAAGCAAGGAATTCCAAGGGTCGATCACAGGGACTTAGTGAAACAAAGCCGGAATAGGTAAGCTTCGTAATTACTAACCACAAAAGTAATTAAAACAATCAAGGATGATAAAAAGTCAATAAAGGAAATATGCAATTTCAGGGATTAAAGCATCTAGTTGTGGTTCCAACTCAAGATCTAAAGATAAGCGGACAAAGCTGAGATTTTGCATAGGGAAGGTGTTACTAAAGAGGATTAGATCACCGGGTAAGTCTCACTAATCACTAATCCCAAACCATAACTCCTATTACCGGGTAAGTCTCAAGGAATTAAGATAAAGAACTATAACCTCAAACTAACACACCACCTAAGGGAATAGAATCAACCTTTACCGGGTAAGTCTCAGGCTACCTCACGAAGATGGGATGAAAGCACACTCAAACCCCAATAAAGGATAAACCTTTATTACCTACTTTTATGATCTTAGGTAAACAAACAAATGAATTACCGGGTAAGTCTCATCCTAGGCTTGCATTGAACCAGGAAAGGTGTAATAAGAATAGGATTTGGCAAACTCTAACACTTAACTCTCAGTTTCGGATCAGATAAGTCACCTCGGTCAGCCAAATTCCACCCCGGCCGAGATGTTCATCGACTGAGCGAGATGCTTAGGGTTAAGGATAAAGACTCGAACTTTCAGGGTCCTACTGTGATTTAATATTATTCTATCATTGTTTTTCCCACAACCTTCAGCCAATCACCCTAGAATCACACAAAGAGATTAGCCACTCATCATCATGAAAGTATTAATCAAATATATGGGAAGAAAGAGAATAATTGAACAAGAAAACCTTAAGAGAAAGGCTTCAATAACTGAATCAATTATCAAAACAACCAGCGTTCCTTGGATTAAAATCCAACAAGACAATCGACAAAGAAGGGAATCTAAAGGAATCTTACAAAACCCTTCACAAAGCTATAAAAGCTATAGACTTTCTTCCTTCAACTTCAAAAAGGTTCTTCAAATCTCCCAACTGGAGTATGGCTGCAGCGGTGTATTCGGATGTATGCGGGATGTTCCGGGTGATAGCGGATGTCTAAGCACGATCGGATTTGTGGAAAATCCGACCCTTTTTATAGGAAAATTACCCTCCAAAGATAAGATATCTTAGAAAGATCTTTTCCCATAAAAATAAGTAAAATATATGGGCAAACTTATCTTCTTCCTTCCAGGAACCCAGCCCAAAAATATAAGATCCTCTTTCCAAAGATAAAAGATCTCAGCCAAGAATAAAATATTCTCGCCGTGTCCCAGGTGTTCGCCTCGGTCGAGTCGGCTCCTTTGGATCACCTCGGTCGAGGTGACTCTGTAGTCAACCGAGGTGAATCACAACTGAATGTGAAATCTCTCAAATCTGGTCTAAAGTGAATCTTTAATCCAATTCCATGAGTCCTGGATTATTCCTTAAGCTCCTGAATGTAGCTCCAATGACTCCTTAGCTCCTTTTGCTCCTTTTTGATGCAAAACGTGCCATTTTACCTACGATTATAACAAAACTAGGTGTAGACCTTGATTCCCGCAAAGGTAGATGAAACGACATTGTAATCACATAATATATATATAAACATGCAGATTATTAAAGATAAAACGTCTAAACAGGCCCCAAAATATAGACAATAATTCATGCTATCAAGGGGCGGCTGTGACAGAGGCGCAGGGGCGGCTCTGTGCAGGCGCAGGGGCGGATCTTCGTCAAAAGCTATTGTCGGGCTTCTCTTTGACAGATCTCACAGCAGGGGCAATCAAAGCTCGAACCTTTGGTTCCAACACGTCAAGACTCAATGTAACACCCCGAATTCTCAGAACTCGGGACATTACTGGTTAGGACCTCACAATGGGTCCCGACCTCAGTTTGACAACAATATTACTATGATCTTGCAACAAGACACAAATAAGAAAAACCGAAATTCATAAAATGTATTTGTAAAAGAATGAATGCAACAAAGTCTAACAGCCTATCGTACTTAAACAACGAAAAAGACTAATTGTCTTAACAAAAGGGAAAGACAACAAAGCAATAACCCAAACCCCCACTCTAAAGAGTACGGAGACCCGGCTGACCACTACTTCCGGATCACTCAGCTGCTGTTCTAACCTGCAGTGAAACTAAAAACACAACAAGACAACCATTAGCTAGTTATCTAAACATTAGGAGAATAATAATAGCACACACACACATAAAATAATAAACACTCATCATGCTTTCAAACAATTCATTTATTATCTTTAATTAAGTCATTCACTCTAATGATACTTATTTTGTGACACGAGGGATTCCCAAACCTCGCCTTCGCCCCCGTGTACCCATCAGGAGTGGATCCGATGCATCTCACCGTGTACCTAGATGGTCTGGGTATAGAGAACCTCCCAGTCTCCTGGCAGAGCTGGGCAGTGATGTCACGGCCCGTTATACATACACTTGGGCCTTAAACGTAATAATAACGGTCGTCCTAGTAAGTTATTATTATTAAAACACGCACATAGCACGCACAACCACTATCACTCAACTAATATCCAGAAACTGGCTAAGTAAGTCACAAGGACTTACCTGAGTCAAAATACACTCTAACACGTCTCAAACAGTCCGTACTCGTGGTAACTCAAACGCCTGTCAAATAAGGCATATGTATCAAAATCACATCTCGACGTCCAACCTCAAGCGAAGGAATTACGGAAAAACTCTCTCACGGTAAAAGACCATTTTACCCTTAGTCTCGACTTTCTCAAAGTTTATTCTTGAAATTTATTAATTCCCTTTTGACTAATTTCCCATATATTGTTTCTTCCGGGTAGCTACTTATAATTATAAGTTCACAACTCGAGTTAACCCGAAAAGGACAACACTCTTCCTTCCCGGATACTATCTAATCTTATATATATCTATATCTATATATATATATATATATATATATATATATATATATATATATATATATATATATATATATATATATATATAGATATATATACTTACGTGCATACTTTAACTTTCCTTCAATTCTATAAAATCCGTACCTATTAGGTATATATATATATATAGCTACATACTTTATATTTTCTCCAACTCACACTCATATGAGTAGATCTATACATCTATCTACATGTATAAACTTTAAATTCACTTATATGTATACTTTTATTTCATATAATATATCTATACGTATATTTATATACTCGGCATACCCAACTCTTATATAAGCTCACACCTGCCCTTACTAACCTACCGTACTGCATACCCGTACCACCTCCAATCTACTGTTTATATACGTATTCAAATCCCAAATATATATGTATTCCAACTCAATATATATATATACGTATAAAAATCACACATATATACGTATGCTACCTCAAATATGTACATAAACAAACTCGCTATTATACTTGCAGGGGACAGGAGGGAGAAGGACTTGCGTTGCAGTCCAGCGGCTGAGGTACGGCGTTCTGGCGGCGATGGGCTGGCATTCCGGCGGCCCCCCTTGGTGGTCGATTGCTACTGCTGCGGGAAAGCCGAAGGCTGCGGTGAGTCTCGATCAACAGAGGTGAGGAGGGAATAACAACGAGGGAAGAAGAGCAGCGCTTACCGGAGTCAACGGTAGGCGCTGGCTCGTGCGGTTGCTGCAGGACGACGACCGGCTCGGCAGTAGCATTGCGGTTAGCGATGAAGGAAGGCGGCGGCGTCTTCGGACCAGAGTCGACGGTAGGCAGCGCAGAGATCGGTGGCGGCTCGGCGGCGGTTCCGAAATGGATGGTGGTGCCTCGGAGGTCGCAGCGGCGGCGGTTGCAGGATTAGGTCCGGCGGCAGCGTGGTTTGCTTTTTGTTTGATCGTGTTGCGAGAGGGAAGAGGCAGGAGCGGCAATCAGACGTGATTAGAGGGATAATTAGGTAGAATTAGGGTTAAGAGGGAATTAGGGTTAGATTATGAGGTGGGCTGATGGGCTGATAATTGGGCCTCGTAGTGGGCCACATCCGGCCTGCTTTCTCATTAACACGGATACGTCACTCGTTACTCGTTTTATCTAATACGGAACTAAATTACATAATATATAAATTATTATTTTTTTTTTTTAAAGGTGCGTAACAATTATTTCCGGTTATATAATGTCATCATTTTATGTGACTTAAAATCACATAAAATGATAACATTTAAACTCGTTTTATTTTATTTATTTATTTATTTATTTAAGATTGACGTATCGGGATTTGGGTTAATTTCGGTTTATCGGAAATTTAAAATTTTCGGTTATTACATCAGTACCCCCTTAAAAGAAGTTTCGTCCCGAAACTTAGAATGTTCTTCTTACTCACACGTTTCCTTTGATATATTTTAGTTTTCTCGACATTTTCATTTGCTACCAAGCAACTACTTAACCATCAAAACAGACAAGCATCACATAAAACAGAAACATCCAATCCCATATAGAAACCTGAAAGGTCAACTAACACAACATCCGAGTGCTAACTCGTCGGTACAAGAGTAACCTCTAACCCCGCAAAGAACCCGGGATAGTTACGTATAATGCTCTCCTCAGTCTCCCAAGTGGCCTCATCAGCTCCTCTCCTAGACCACTGGATCCGCAGCATAGGTATCTCCTTGGACCGCAGACGTCTAGTGCTGCGTTCCAAGACAGCTACGGGGTACTCTACAAATGTATGATCAGGCTCAACTGTCAAATCCTCATGGCTGATGACGTGTCTCGGATCCGGAATGTACTCTCTCAACTGAGATACATGAAAGACCGGATGGACACCCTCTAGTCTCGGCGGTAGTGCTAATCTGTAGGCCACGTCCCCAACTCTCTCCAAGGTCTTAAAAGGTCTGACATATCGGGGACTCAGCTTCCCCTTAATGCCGAAACGCCTGACTCCTCTCGTAGGTGACACTCTCAGCCACACCTGAGCACCCACTCTAAACTCCAAAGGTCGACGCCTTTTATCGGCGTAGGACTTCTGACGGCTCTGAGCTGCTAACATCCGCTCTCGGACTAGAGCAATCCGAGCGATGTCATCCTGTATCTGATCTGGAGCTACTCCATCAACTCTGCTGGCTCATCCCAACATAATGGTGTACGACATCTCCACCCGTACAAAGCCTCATAAGGAGCCATCCCAATAGACGTGTGTCAGCTATTATTATACGAAAACTCTACCAGTGGAAAATGATCTGGCCATACCTGTCCCCAATCTAGGACACACGCCCGAAGCATGTCCTCTAAGGTCTGAATGGTCCTCTCAGACTGTTCGTCTGTCTGTGAGTGATAGGCAGTGGTAAAGTGGAGACTCGTCCCCAAAGCAGTATGTACCTGCTGCCAGAATCTCGAGGTAAAACGTCCATCTCTGTCAAAGACGATAGTCCTCGGTACTCCATGAAGTCTCACAATGTGTCTGGTGAACTACTCAGCCAGACGACTCACCGGCCACTTTTCCTTGATCGGAATGAAACGTGCGGTCTTCGTCAGGCGGTCTACCACTACCCAAATAGCATCAAATCCTCTGCTGAGTCTCAAACCTGTGACCAAATCCATAGATATATCCTCCCAGTTCCACTGAGGTACTGGAAGTGGATGGAGCTCTCCTCCAGACCTACGATGCTCAATCTTGACCTACTGGCAGGTCGCGCACTGAGCTACATACCGAGTCACATCGGGCTTCAAACCACCCCACCAGAAGGACCGTCTCACATCCTTGTACATCTTACTCGCTCCAAGATGTACTGAGTATGGGGTAGCATGAGCCTCACCTAGTATCCTCTGTCTCAGCTCACTGTCCGACGGCACACAAACACGATCCTGACGTCTCATCACTCCATCTGCACCAATAGTAAACTATGGGGCCTCATCTCGAGACATCCTGTCTCGGATCCTGATCAAAATCGGGCAAGTCTCCTGCTCCTGTCGGATCTCCTCCAACAGATCAGGAAGTAACTCCATAGTAGCCAACTGACCATCAGTATCGGGAAACTGAGTCTCTATCTCAAACCAAGCCAAGTCTCTCTGCAACTGTGGCTGTACCGTCAACCGGGTTATCGCCCTCTCCCTAGGCGTCTTCCGGCTCAAAGCATCAGCTAACACATTCGCCTTCCCGGGGTGGTAAAGAATCTCAAGGTCGAAGTCCTTGATCAACTCTAACCACCGCCTCTGGCGGTTATTCAACTCCCGCTGAGTGAATATATACTTCAGACTCTTATGGTCTGTGAAGATCTGACATGTCGCCCCCATAGAGATAGTGACGCCAGATCTTAAGAGCATGGACTACTGCAGCCAGCTCTAGATCATGTGTGGGATAGTTCTCCTCATACGTCTTCAACTGTCGAGACGCATAGGCTATGACCTTACCCCTCTGCATCAAAACACACCCCAAGTCCAGCTTGGATACATCACTGTATACCACAAAGTCATCAGTACCCTCAGGCTGTGCCAAAATCAGAGTGGATGTCAATCTCCTCTTCAGCTCCTCAAAACTCTGCTGACACGGCTCAGACCAGACAAACCGAGTGGTCTTCCTCAGGAGACCAGTAAGTGGTCAGGCAATCAAAGAGAACCCTTCCACAAACCGGCGGTAGTAACCTGCTAAACCTAGAAAGCTGCGAACCTCCTTAACATTCTTAGGAGGTTGCCAAGAAGATACTGGCTCGATCTTCGCCGGATCAACCTTAATACCCTCAGCAGTCACCACGTGATCTAAGAAAGCCACCTCTGACATCCAAAACTCACACTTGGATAGCTTAGCATACAGCTGGCTATCCTGTAGAATCTGCAATATTGTCCTCAAGTGTCCGGCATGCTCCTCTCGACTCCTAGAGTAGACTAGGATGTCGTCAATGAAGACCACTACAAACTGGTCTAAGAAGTCAATGAATATCCTATTCATCAACTCCATGAACACCGCGGTGCATTAGTGAGCCCAAATGGCATCACTACGAACTCCTAATGACCATACCTAGTCCGGAATGCAGTCTTAGGTATGTCCTGATCTCTCACCCTCAACTGGTGGTAACCTGATCTCAAGTCTATCCTCGAGAACACATACGCTCCATGCAACTGGTCCAACAGATCATCTATGTGTGGTAGTGGGTACTTGTTCTTGATAGTTACTTTATTCAACTCTCTGTAGTCTATGCAAAGCCTCATCGACCCGTCCTTCTTCTTCACAAATAGTACTGGCCCGCCCCAAGGAGACACACTAGGGCGTACGAAACCCTTCTCTGCTAGTTCCTCTCCCTGCTTCTTCAGCTCAAGCAGCTCTATAGGTGTCATACGGTACGGATCCTTCGAGATCGGTCTCGTGCCCGGCTCCAAGTCAATGCTGAAATCAACGCTCCTCTGTGGGGGTAATCCTGGCAGGTCGTCACTGAATACCTCTGCAAACTCACATGCAACAGGTATCTTCTCTATGGTCAGGCTCATGCTTTCCTTCATGGCATAACACCAGAAGGCCTCACAACAATTCTTTTTATATCATTACTGATATAAGGGGTCATTTCGGACCGTAAATTCTCTTTAGAGTTACTGACTTGAACTTATTCAATGTTACTAGCACTCGTATTCATTGGCTTCACAGTTGCCGCAATTGGTCGCTTTAAGGATTCCTCCTCATATCAATAAGGTTCTTTTGTAACTCTGTGGTTATTCTTATTATTTGGCAACCAGTCACCACTAGTTAACCCGCACGTGTAAAGTCCCAGTTCTTTCCAAGTATTCTATAGTTAACCTTCTACAAGATCATAGGCTTATGTTTCTTCTTTCTCTTTGAAATTGGATAAACCTGGTAAAAATCTATCTTCTCTAGTTTCTCCGCTTGTACTTCTTTAACTCTTCTATAATCTACACTTCTCTTTCGCACTATAAGGGCGTTATACTCTTCCCGAGTTTAGAATTATCATTCATCTACCGTCAACGGACTCGTCAATTCTCCCATGATAGCTCGTATATGCATCTTCGCGATTACTTTAACCTCAGCCATCAGCTGCTCGTGGTTCCCCGGGGTAAATCGTTGGTGTTGAAAATTTTAAGTCCACTTGTGAGAGGGAGATTATTGTGGGCATTCGGGTACGCCAAGATCCTTCTTACAAACTTCCTTCTTTGATTGGTATTATAATGCTGCATTTATAGAGATCCCTTTGACTCAACTTTCAGGATTCTATGATTTTGATATTTGTATCACGGCCCTTGCTATCAATTACTTGTCTTCTAGAAAGTCACTCCGCTTCCATGTTGGTGAAATTTGTCTTTCACTTGTTGGTAACGCGTAAGCTTCCATTTTACAGTTCTTTAATTCTTCATATTTGGATGGACAATGTATTTCATGTAGACTTCTATGCTTTTGACTGTCTTGGCTATCCATTTTGATTGTGGTGTCAAGTAGACTGTCGAGGTGATCATATTCTGTTCTGTTTCTGGCATCAACTTTTACCTTCTAGTCCGTCAGTGAGCTTGAATTCTATATCCTTTGTCTGAGTCCTACCACCTCTCCTTGACTTCCACACCTATACTTGTTTCTGCTGCCATCTTCTTTGTCTGTAACGTTGCTTTCCACCACACCTGAAAGAATTTATGGTTTATCTCTCCTAACTTGTATACTTGCCGGTCAGCCAACGCTTCCCCGGAACTTCTCTCATGGATTTTCTTCATTTGATCCTGTGGAGTTGACTGTATCTTCTTCTTGCTTATTGTCGTTGGCGTTGTCTTTTGGTCTTTGCTTTTCCGTCTCAACGTTCCTCAATAAGTCCGCAGGAGTTGCCGGACGTTCTCCTACCCTAATGCTCATAAGCTGAGCATACTTATCCATATGTTGAAACCCTTCAAATATACTTAGGTGTGTCAACGGAGTGAGGATCTCATTTACTTATCTCCGTTAAAGGTATAATATAACTGTAATTTCCAATAATCTTCTACAAGTACTTATCTATATCACATCTGTTTAATCACGCTAATAAGTCCAACTAAAGTACACTTAAAGTTCATACTAAGCACACTGAGATCCGCGGTAGTAGTGGTGGTCAGCCGTACTTTTCTATTCCCAACCAGACTATGCATGCATTTAAAACAATTTTAAAACTCAGACCCCTTTTCGGGTTCTGCTTAAAACTTATTCGGTCTTTCAGAAGATTTCAAGTATCATTGTTGCCAACCTCGCTCTGATACCATGTTGTAACACCCCGAATTCTCAAAACTCGAGACATTACTGGTTAGGACCTCACAATGGGTCCCGACCTCAGTTTGACAACAATATTACTAGGATCTTGCAACAAGACACAAATAAGAAAAACCGAAATTCATAAAATGTATTTGTAAAAGAATGAATGCAACAAAGTCTAACAGCCTATCGTACTTAAACAACAAAAAAGACTAATTGTCTTAACAAAAGGGAAAGACAACAAAGCAATAACCCAAACCCCCACTCTAAAGAGTACGGAGACCCGGCTGACCACTACTTCCGGATCACTCAGCTGCTGTTCTAACCTGCAGTGAAACTAAAAACACAACAAGACAACCATTAGCTAGTTATCTAAACATTAGGAGAATAATAATAGCACACACACACATAAAATAATAAACACTCATCATGCTTTCAAACAATTCATTTATTATCTTTAATTAAGTCATTCACTCTAATGATACTTATTTTGTGACACGAGGGATTCCCAAACCTCGCCTCCGCCCCCGTGTACCCATCAGGAGTGGATCCGATGCATCTCACCGTGTACCTAGATGGTCTGGGTATAGAGAACCTCCCAGTCTCCTGGCAGAGCTGGGCAGTGATGTCACGGCCCGTTATACATACACTTGGGCCTTAAACGTAATAATAACGGTCGTCCTAGTAAGTTATTATTATTAAAACACGCACATAGCACGCACAACCACTATCACTCAACTAATATCCAGAAACTGGCTAAGTAAGTCGCAAGGACTTACCTGAGTCAAAATACACTCTAACACGTCTCAAACAGTCCGTACTCGTGGTAACTCAAACGCCTGTCAAATAAGGCATATGTATCAAAATCACATCTCGACGTCCAACCTCAAGCGAAGGAATTACGGAAAAACTCTCTCACGGTAAAAGACCATTTTACCCTTAGTCTCGACTTTCTCAAAGTTTATTCTTGAAATTTATTAATTCCCTTTTGACTAACTTCCCATATATTGTTTCTTCCGGGTAGCTACTTATAATTATAAGTTCACAACTCGAGTTAACCCGAAAAGGACAACACTCTTCCTTCCCGGATACTATCTAATCTTATATATATCTATATATATATATATATATATACTTACGTGCATACTTTAACTTTCCTTCAATTCTATAAAATCCGTACCTATTAGGTATATATATATATATAGCTACATACTTTATATTTTCTCCAACTCACACTCATATGAGTAGATCTATACATCTATCTACATCTATAACTTTAAATTCACTTATATGTATACTTTTATTTCATATAATATATATATACGTATATTTATATACTCGGCATACCCAACTCTTATATAAGCTCACACCTGCCCTTACTAACCTACCGTACTGCATACCCGTACCACCTCCAATCTACTGTTTATATACGTATTCAAATCCCAAATATATATGTATTCCAACTCAATATATATACGTATAAAAATCACATATATATACGTATGCTACCTCAAATATGTACATAAACAAACTCGCTATTATACTTGCAGGGGACAGGAGGGAGAAGGACTTGCGTTGCAGTCCAGCGGCTGAGGTACGGCGTTCTGGCGGCGATGGGCTGGCATTCCGGCGGCCCCCCTTGGTGGTCGATTGCTACTGCTGCGGGAAAGCCGAAGGCTGCGGTGAGTCTCGATCAACAGAGGTGAGGAGGGAATAACGACGAGGGAAGAAGAGCAGCGCTTACCGGAGTCGACGGAAGGCGCTGGCTCGTGCGGTTGCTGCAGGACGACGACCGGCTCGGCAGTAGCATTGCGGTCAGCGATGAAGGAAGGCGGCGTCGTCTTCGGACCAGAGTCGACGGTAGGCAGCGCAGAGATCGGTGGCGGCTCGGCGGCGGTTCCGAAATGGATGGTGGTGCCTCGGAGGTCGCAGCGGCGGCGGTTGCAGGATTAGGTCCGGCGGCAGCGTGGTTTGCTTTTTGTTCGATCATGTTGCGAGAGGGAAGAGGCAGGAGCGGCAATCAGACGTGATTAGAGGGATAATTAGGTAGAATTAGGGTTAAGAGGGAATTAGGGTTAGATTATGAGGTGGGCTGATGGGCTGATAATTGGGCCTCGTAGTGGGCCACATCCGGCCTGCTTTCTCATTAACACGGATACGTCACTCGTTACTCGTTTTATCTAATACGGAACTAAATTACATAATATTTAAATTATTATTTTTTTTTAAAGGTGCGTAATATTTATTTCCGGTTATATAATGTCATCATTTTATGTGACTTAAAATCACATAAAATGATAACATTTAAACTCGTTTTATTTTATTTATTTATTTATTTAAGATTGACGTATTGGGATTTGGGTTAATTTCGGTTTATCGGAAAATAAAAATTTTCGGTTATTACACTCAACTCCAGAGAGTCTGAGAACAACGAAGGGTCAACAACAGAACACTCCACAAGAATCAAGGCTCATGCTTGATCTTGGGAGAAGAAGGAAATAAAGGAACGAAAGGAAGAAACCAAAACAGAAGGAAAGGTATGCAGCGCTTAAAGGAACGTGAGGAAGAACTAGAAAAGATGCACTTACATGTTCAGCGGGATTGCAGGAAGCAAGGACGGCTGCAGCTCTCTAGGGTTTGAAGACGCATCTTTTGTCGCAAAATCGCCCCCGCGCCTGGACCTTCCTGCCCCCGCGGCTACAAGCCTTTGTCGCCCCCGCAACTTTGTCTGCCGCCCCTGTAGTTTCCTCTGCAGTGACTCCCGTCTTCGGTGAGTTGCTTCCTTCCTTGTTTTCTCGTTCTTTTTCCTTGAGTTGAGTGTTGATATTGTTCCTTGGGATACCTGTAAGACTAGGGATCGTGTCCCTAGCTTTTTGGAGATCTCTTAAAGATCGTTGAGACTAGAAGTTGTAGACTTCTATCTTTCGGTTCGTTTCTGATTCGTTATGTCTTGTATGAGCAGACATTCATTTCTTCCTTCGGGAAACTGAGTTGTAGCTGACAATTGTGTTTACCTTCGAGTGAGGTAAGTCCTTTGGACTTACTTAGTTGCATTCCGTATATTGGTTTGACCGTGTTGATTGTGTTTGTTGTTTATTGTTATAACGGAAAACCGGATTCGGACGACCTCATACCTTAATTTTCCCAAGTGTATTATAATCGGGCGGTGACCACTTGTCCAGTTCAAAATGGGGAAACCAAACTAGAACCAACCTTAAAAAGTGTAATATCCGGAATTTTTATTCCGTTTATTTCTGTAACAAACCCGATCTCGATCAGTTGATCCATATCCGTCACTTAGTTAGACATATTATTATGAAAATTTATCATTTTATGTAGATCCCCTTTACATAAAATGATAAATTTTGGGAACTAGTTATCATTTTATGTAGCTTACCTTCGCATAAAATGATAGGATTATTATAACCAATCCTAAACTATAACATGATCCGTATCCGTCTATTCCGTAGCCTACCAGTTCCGATTCCTTGACTTCACATAAGATAATAAGTTTAGCCCAAACCCTAATTTAGAGTATGACTCGTCGTTGACAAGTCTGTGACGAAGCTGTGACAAGGTCTGGACAAGTCTGTGACGAAGCTGTGACAAGGTCTGGACAAGTCTGTGACGAAGCTGTGACAAGGCCAGACAAGTCTGTGACGAGTCTGTGACGAGTCTGTGACAAGGCCAGACAAGTCTGTGACGAGTCTGTGACAAGCCCAGCCGGCCACTGCTTGCCTTGTACAGCCCAGTCCGTGATCTCCTTTCAGCTTGCCAGCTTCAGCCCTCTGCGGCCCAGCTTGCCAACCTTCAGCCAGCAGCCCAGCATTACAGCAACTCCAGCCCGTATGCCAATGCTCAGCTTCGATCAGCCCAGTCCGTGAAGCAGCCCAGCAGTGCCAGCTTCAACAGTTTGTCCGCAGCCCAGCTTCAGCCCATCTGCTGCTTTGCCTCTTCAGCTCGTGGAGCCCGTTCCTTGCCAGCCCAACAGCGAGGATAAGCCTTGACGATGTGCGTGTGTATGCTGAATGGGTAGAGAGATTTTCTTGCCTTAACCGCCCCTGAATTAACGCTGCAACTCTTCCCATCCCTTCCGTCTCCCCATCCAGTCTCCTCAGCCTCCTGGTGCTTCATTCTCTCGTTACATACGCAAAGAACACTTCAGTAACAAGTCTAAATCAGAGCAGTGCCTCGTCACGTGATGACCCTCTACATCAGGCCGGTGCACACAATCGGTGAGTCCTATTCCTCTCCTGCTCTTCTGTTATATCTTTCGATCTGAACAAGCCTCTTTGCAGTGGGCGAGACCTCTTTATACACGAGTACAAGTGAAGATAGGTGAGATGCCCCAGTGCTGCAGTAGATCCGAGTGAGAGTCTTGCAACGCAGAACCACCTGCTTTCTCTCATGTAAGCCTTGATCTATCCCCTCCATATATACAAATGTTGATAGTCATCCCAATCTGTTTTGAATCAATATATATAACAGCCTAGGAACAATCTCAAGAAGCTGTTTCATTTTCTGAGTTTTCAAAACTATGTTGAGGATCCAACTTCGGGGCCAGATTTGGGTATGCAAGACTCCTCCTTTTTGGCTGAAATTTTTATAGGTTATAGGTGAGATATTGTAGTAGAACATACTAAAATTTCAGAGGAATCCATGTTACGGTTTGAGAGATATGAGGTTTCAAAGTTCAGTTTTATAAATGTGCTGAGTTGAGAAAAACAGCATGGGATGCTGTTTTGTGAGATAGTTTAGAATAGGCTTTTGATCTCTGTTAGGCTTGAATTTTTTATATGATATAGTTGACATCTTGTTGTAGATCATATTAAAATTTGGGAAGAATCGGAGTTTCGGTTTGAGAGTTATTGTGTTTCAAAGTTGACGTTTTCATATGTGCTGAGTGTTGGGGAAAACAGCAAGTGATGCTGTTTTGTGAGATGATTTTGAATAAGCTCTTGATATCCGTTGGACTTGAATTTTGGATATGATATAGTTTACATATTGTTGTAGAACATATTAAAATTTGAGAGGCATCCAGCGAGTGGTTTGGGATTTACGATTTTTCCAAGATTGAGTCGTAAGCAGTTTTTCTGTTGTGCTGAAATTCGGTTTGGGAGATAGTTTTAATATAGGATTTTGACCTCCTTTGCAGCTAAATTTTGAATATATTATAGATAAGATTTTATAGTAGAACATATCAAAATTTGGGATAAATCCAGTGAGTGGTTTAGGAGTTATGATTTTTCAAAGTCTACTCAGATTTGGGCTAAGTATAGAATTTGTAAAGGGAGTAGTCAACTTTAGGAATTTTTATAAAACTGTTGAATGAACAGTTTGGAGAAATTCTTTCTCCTAAAGTTAGATAGGACATCATAGATAATTTAGGGATTTAAGTCGGAATTTTTATAAGCGGTTATGAATTTTATATTTGGAATCGAAGTTAGACTTTTACGATTCCCGGAAAATAGAAACATAGGAAAAATGTTAGCTTGGAACCAAACGAAGCTTTGGGAGTTAGAATATGATTTTAGAATCTCAAATAGGAGTTTAGCCATGAATTTTAGAATTTTCGGGAATTTCGGAACCAAGGGTAAAATGGTCATTTTACCCTAAATTTAATACTGTAACTAGTTATGTCTTCATACATTATTCGATCTTAGAAGTCTTAGACTTCTACCTACGTGAGAATGTGCTAATGCACTTATCGCCTTTGGCAGGCAACTGAGTTGCTACAGTTACAGAACGAGTGGTGTACAAAGAGTCGAGCTTTATATCAGGTAAGTCCTTTGGGCTTACTTAGCTGACTGCTAAATATGAGTATAAATGATGATGGTGGTGTGTGATTGAAATGTTAGAGAGATAGGTTGTGATATATAATTACCGACCTATATTTTGGCCTAAGAGTAACGGGCGGTGGCATTCTGCTCAGTAGCTCGCGGGGCGCTGGGGGTTTCTTTCGGGACTAGTCCATACGTGGTTTGTAGTGATGCTACCAATGGAAGTCAGCTAGACCTACACCAGTTGGATAAGGAACGGAGGCGAGAACTAATAATAATTCTCGTGCCACAACTTAAATTGAATAATGTGAATCACTTAAATAATAGATAATAAACGGTTGAGTGCCAGCATGATGTTTGTTTATTTTGTTTCTGCTTGTGTTTGTGCTGTTATCATTTTTGCTTATATTTGGATAGTTAACTAACGGTTTATCCGTGTTGTAGACCTGTAGAGATAGACAGTTGCAGAGAGATCCGGAACAGATGGTCAGCCGGGTCCACGTACTCATTAGATGGGGACGGGGGAGTCTTCCATACGTCATGCATGTTATGTATCTTTATATATGTTTGTAAGGCTGTCACATGTGTACGTTTATATCATTAAAAATATTATGTTTTAGAAATTGTTTTAAATACATTTGTGCCTTGTTGTAAGATCCAAGTAATGTTGTTGTTAAACCAAGGTCGGGACCCATTGTGAGGTCCTAACCAGTAGCTCCCCGAGTTCCGAGAATTTGGGGTGTTACAAAAAGTGCTCCGTCATCAAACCACCACCTTCATCCCATTTACGTTCAAAAAACATGAATGGGTCCCTACCTTTGAAATTTTTAATAACTTTATGTCTAAATCATGAACCAATTAAATAAATTAATATAAAATGGACCGAATCAGTTTTTTTTTAAAAAAAACGGAATATTTTCAATGAGATAAAATTCAGTAATTTTTTTATTTTTTGAAATATTTTTTTCCATAATTTTGTAAATGAATTTTTTTTGAGAAATGATATTTTTTGGATTTTTTCCGAATTACTTTTTCTTGTTATTTATATAAAAAAAATTTAAAAATAGTTGAAAAGGAAAACAATTTTTTGTAATAGAAATGTTTATGAAATTTTTATTTTTTTAAAAATATTGAAATAAATCACTTGGGCCGTTTGGAATCTTTTTTTAAAAATCGATTCAAAAAAATGAAATAAAAAAATTCGAATTTATTTATATAAAAAAAAGTTTAGGAAATATATCTACATATCTTAACTAAAGAAAGCGACACTAAAGTTGACGTAGTGCGATTTAGATTTTTCTCAAAATCTGTTTTCTACTAAATCACTAATTTAAGCCTTAAATTATTTTTACTAAATCTAATTTTAAAAAGATTTTAGTCCAATTATTTTTAACGTGATCTTGTACTTCAAGTCGAAATTTCAAAATTTTATAGTTAGAAGATGTATAGATTTTTCCAACTAGATCGTATTTTTTTAACGTGATCTTATTTTATTGTTAGAAGATAAGTAGTGGTAGATTTTATTTAGATCTTATTGGATCCTAAGATATATCTTTATATAATTTTAGCAATATCTTATCTTATCCAAGGATAGATCTTATAGTTAGAAGATAATTATTTCCAACCCAATATAAGGAGGATTTCAGCACCTATGTTTACCCACCTCCATACACAAATTTCATTATTTTTGTTCATACAAAACGTTTTTTCTGACGCTGGGAGAGAGAGAGCTTGAATTGTTTTTAGTAGTTCCACTTTCTTTTACAAGTTGATATCTTCTCATCTGCATTCCGTCATCAAATCAATCCTTATACTAAGAATTGATAAGTGTCATCATTGTTGGTGTTGAAAGATCGGAACTCATCATTGGTTTATCCCGTATCAACTTGAAAATCTCACAAACCCAAAACCCTTAGTTATACCATTATCGTCGCGTATTACTTTAACTGATACTATCTTTCCACGAAGACTATAGTGCTTAAATAAGATTTTGTCATAATAATAGGGGGAGTTAGGTTCTTCATATACACATTTGAAGCTTTATATCTCTTCAAAGATTTTTATCAACTCCCTTTTGCTTTTTAATATCTCTTTTCTTTGACTCAAGGTTTGAAGAGATATAAAGCTTCGAATATGTATGTGTAGCACCTTCACCCTTATGTTGATGACAAAATCTTAGGTGAGCACTTCAACCTATATGGAAAGATAAAATCAATGAACTAGTTATGTCTTAATATATTATTCTATTTTAGAAGTGGTTGAAATATGGTTGAAATATTGTTGTAGAACTCCGTTGGGCTTGAATTTTGGATATGATGTGGTTGAAATATTTTTGTAGAACATATTAAAATTTGAGAGGAATCCAGCAAGTGGTTTGGGATTTACGATTTTTCCAAGATTGAGTCGTAAGCAGTTTTTCTGTTGTGCTGAAATTCGGTTTTGGGAGATAGTTTTAAATAGGATTTTGATCTCCTTTGCAGATAAATTTTGGATATATTATAGATAAGATTTAATAGTAGAACATATCAAAATTTGGGATAAATCCAGTGAGTGGTTTAGGAGTTATGATTTTTCAAAGTCTACTCGGATTTGGGCTAAGTATAGAATTTGTAAAGGGAGTAGTCAACTTTAGGAATTTTTATAAAACTGTTGAATGAACAGTTTGGAGAAATTCTTTCTCCTAAAGTTAGATAGGACATCATAGATAATTTAGGGATTTAATTCGGAATTTTTATAAGCGGTTACGAATTTTATATTTGGAATCGAAGTTAGACCTTTACGATTTCCCGGAAAATAGAAACATAGGAAAAATGTTAGCTTGGAACCAAACGAAGCTTTGGGAGTTAGAATATGATTTTAGAATCTCAAATAGGAGTTTAGACATGAATTTTAGAATTTTCGGGAATTTCGGGACCAAGGGTAAAATGGTCATTTTACCCTAAATTAATACTGCAACTAGTTATGTCTTAATATATTATTCTATTTTAGAAGTCCTAGACTTCTAACTACGTAGGAGTGTGCTAATGCACTTATCTCCTTTGACAGGCAACTGAGTTGCTACAGTTTACAGAGCGAGTTGGTTTACAGAGAGTCGAGCGTTATATCAGGTAAGTCCTTTGGGCTTACTTAGCTGACTTCTAAATATGAGTATAAATGATGATGGTGGTGTGTGATTGAAATGTTTATGGAGATAGGTTGTGATATATAATTACCGACCTATATTTTGGCCTAAGAGTAACGGGCGGTGGCATTCTGCTCAGTAGCTTGCGGGCACTGGGGGTTTCTTTCGGGACTAGTCCATACGTGGTTTGTAGTGATGCTACCAGTGGAAGTCAGCTAGACCTACACCAGTTGGATAAGGAACGGAGGCGAGAACTAATAATAATTCTCGTGCCACAACTTAAATTGAATAATGTGAATCACTTAAATAATGTGAATCACTTAAATAATAGATAATAAACATTTGAAGCTTTATATCTCTTCAAAGATTTTTATCAACTCCCTTTTGCTTTTTAATATCTCTTTTCTTTGACTCAAGGTTTGAAGAGATATAAAGCTTCGAATATGTATGAGTAGCACCTTCACCCTTATGTTTGTAACACCCCGAATCCGCGGGACTCGGGATGCTACGGGTTGGGACCTCACAATGGGTCCCGACCCTTAGCCTGACAACAATTTCACCGGATCTTACAACAAGACACAAATAAAGGCAAAACCGAAATTCATTTTAATGCAATGTTATGAACCCCAAAAGAAAAATAACGAAGGACTCCAGCCGAGATACAACTCCAAAGGCAAACGTCATACAAGCGACATACATAACCATAAACAATTAATAAATACAACCCCCAAAACCCATCCTAAAATGTACGGACCCCGGCTGCCCACTCTTCCGGATCTCTCGGCCGCGCCCCTAACCTGCAAGGCAACTACGACAATATCGGTATAAAACCGTTAGCTAGCATTCAAGGCATTAGAATCATGGTATTGGCACACACACACATAAGGCATCATAAACACACATCATGTTCCAAAACACACAATCCGGTTTATTATCTTTTTATTATTAGGTCATATCCCGTTCTAATTCAACTTCTTTTGTGACACGAGAATCTTAAAGATCTCGCCCTTGTCCCCTTTTACCATACGAGTTTGTACTTGATGCGGATCAGCATCACCCGATGGGCTGGTCGCAAGGCACCTCCCAGTCATCCCCATTTTGGACTGGACAAGCGGTCACCGCCCGTTATAATACACTTGGGCCAAATATAAACATATAAAGTCGGTGGTCCTATTACCGGTTTAGATGTTATAACATAAACAATAAACACACACATAAACAATAAACACACACCACCAAACACGCATCGAAACTAATACAGAGAATACGAGCTAAGTAAGTCCGAAGACTTACCTCGTCCCAAAGATAATCCCGCTAACCACCGCTCTAAACTTCCCGTAGGAAGACACTCAACGCCTGGTCAAAACAAGGCACACAATCAACATCTCTCTCACATGCTAGAAGTCCTTAGACTTCTAGTCTCAATGATCTCGCAAGATCATAAACCATAACCATGCTAGGATACTCTCGTCCTAGTCTCCACAATCTCAACAAAATCATACAATCATAAAATCAATCCTCATAAGCTCACAAGATCAAACCAAACACTCAACGCCCTACAATCCTCACAAGATAACATCAACACCTCAAGCTTTATAACGATCATAAATCCTCAAAACTCACCTAAAGTCCAAAGCCACTACTTGGCATTCACTCTAAGTTATGCTAGATTATCCAACCTAGCATGATACTAATACTAAACATAACTAAATCGAGGGGAAAGAATACTCACACGACGTCAAAAGACGGAAGTCGTTCAACGGATGTCGAGTTGGACTTGTTAGGCCTTTATCGGGACGCTTCCGAACCTAACACCAAAACTATACAAATTTAGCTTATACGCTAAATTTGATTGTAATATAAAAGGTATAATATTCTAAGGGAAACTCATTTTCAAAAGCAAACGCTAAAACCCGCAATTAAACCCTTGAGTCATAATCTCGAGATTAATCCAACGAGGGTATAAAATATAAGGAAAGACCCGCTTTTAAAACAAGGATAAAACTCGCAAAAACGCTTTCCGGGACAAATAATACCATTCCAAAAATATGGGTCATAATACGTAAGTAAATATTGGCCAAGTTCCATAAATAAACCAACAAGGACACAATACGTAATATACATAAATATAAGATCAAACTCGTATATAAAATCCAAGGTTAAAACTCGTAAAACATTTTCTGGGCAACTCATGAAGTTCCATAAACTTTGGGATATATTCTGAAAATGTAAATAAGGGCCATAATCTGTAATTTTCCAGCAAAGGATATAAATGCAAGATTCCAAAATGTGGGTAAAATATGTAAATATATAAAGCTGGGTACATTCTGTAATTAAACATAAAAAGAGGGGGCCCGCTGGAAATATTAAAAAGGGTTTCTTTTCACCCTTTGATGCAGCCGTCAGACTAAGGAGAAGAAGATTGGTGGCGGCGCTTCAGCGTGGTCCAGCAGGCGGCGGGAGAGAGGGAACAGGGGGCGGGCGGCCATGGCTCCGGCGTCACTGGCGTGGACCCGACGAGGCAAGGCGCAGATGGTGGAGCTTGTCCCGATGGGGTCTCCGGCTTCGACAGAGCGGCAGGGGAAGAAGAACGCAGGGCTGGAGGCGAAGCTGTCGGCCAGTGGTTGCAGGCAAGAACATCATCCGGCGGTCTCGGCAGAAGGAGAAGAGGAAGGGAGGAGGCGGTTGCAGGAGATGGAGATCGAGATCGAAGGCGGCTGCAGACACGCGAGGACGCTGAGGAGAGGCGCTCCTGGTTGCTCATCTCGACATGGAAACGGCGCAGCACACCGGTGGTAGCGAGTCTGAGGGAAGGAGGTGGTGGAGTGACTAAGGGGAGTGAGAACAGAGGTGGGTAAGCTTGCTTTTGATAACCAGCCATGGCTTCTCTGTTTGCATCGAGAACGAGTGAGAGAGGGAGGGCAGAGGACTGCACAACGGTTCCAGCGGTGGATAGATGCGTCACCTGGTGGGGCACGAGGTTGACGGAGGTTGAGAGCAGTAGACAGTGGGGGGGCGAGTGTGGCTCGAGAGGGGGAAAATGGAGAGCTTCAGGAGGTGGTGAGACTTGCTTGTTTTTGCAGGTGAGAGGGAGTTTCAAAGGGAAGGGATGGGCGATTGCAGATGACGAAAGTTCAGACGGGTTCAGGTAACGTGAGGGAGGTGTGCAAATGTTGAAGTCGAGGGGTCGGTGATGTGTAGCAGGCAAGAACATCATCACGCTGGGAAGGAACGAAATAAGAAGAAGGAAAAGATTAAAATAAAAGTAAATAAATAAAAACAAAAGGAAAGGGGGGTAATTGAATAAATTCGATCAAAAGCATTCGAAGCGAGATTTTCGAATCGGAAAACTTCCCGACGTTTTCCGAAAAAAATTACGGAATATATATCAATGTAAAATATATAAACTCACAAAAATTTACTTTACAAAGTGAAAATACTCGTAAAAATTATTTAAGTGATTAAAATATCGATAAAAGTAAGAAAATTAATAACGAAAACGCGCCTAATAATATAGGGCGTTACAATGTTGATGACAAAATCTTAGGTGAGCACTTCAACCTATATGGAAAGATAAAATCAATGAAGGTGATACGTGACGATAATGGCTTAAGTAAGAATTTTGGTTCTATGAGATTCTCAAGTCCTTCTGAGGCAAGAGTAGCCTTACTTTCACTACAAGGTGAGTGAGTCAATCATGATTAACATCAATGTTAAAGAATGATACAAGAAGCACAAAAACACAATAAAATTAAACATTAATCATGTCAAAAATCATAATGGAACTACATTTTATAAATATACATAAATATTAATAGATTAGCTAATATAAAAAGTGTGGGAACGAAATTAAAAAAAATGATGTCAATAATTGATTAGTAGATATAAAAAGTGCATGAACGAAAGAAATAATGATGCACGGGACATGAACCAAAATTGAAGATGGACCAAAATGAAATGAATGAGATACGAACCAAAAAAATTGTTACCTATCTCAAAATTAAAGATGAATAAGATTTGATCTTGTATAAACAATAAGGCAACATTTTTTTGATTTTATGGTTAAGAATATATATAAATGTTGAAAATCAGTAGTATAAATGGAGCTTACTTGAGAAGAATCATCGTTTCTTTTTAATTCTCGGAATTGGAATTGAAAGTAAATGATGTGGCATAAATCTAAGTTGTGTAGATATTATCCATTTTAAGATTTACTATCACACAAATTGGCACACACATACATAACTAAAGTAAGCGACACCAAAGCTCACGTGCGTTCTCGATTTTTCTCAAAATTTAATTTTTACTAAATCACTAACTAAGACTTCAAATCCTTTTTACGAAAGCTATTTTTAAAAAGATTTTAGTCCAATTAATATTTAAAGTGATCTTCTAGGTTTTAGTTAAAAAAATTAGTTTTTACTAAATCACTAACTAAGCCTTACAATCCTTGTTAATAATGATTTTTTTATCTTTATGACTATATGTCTTAATTCATATTTTATTGTATGAAAGATGCGAGAGCTGCATATATAATTGGTTTTACCCTATTTGTTGTTCCAATTGTTAATCGCAAGATGCGAGAGCTACATGATTTGATATCTTTAATATTCTATAAGATCCGGGAGTTGTGCAAAATCTTTTCTTCATAACAAGAAGTATATGATATTTTGATTGGATTATTATCAATTGATATTTGATATTTTTTTGTGGTAATTTAGATTCTTGAATATTTTATTATCTTTGGAATCATAACTTGATATATTCAATATCCTTGATATGGATCAAGTAGTGAAATTCCTTTATTTCTCTCTTATTGCTACGATTTATATTTGTTACCTTCCTCTAACTAATCGGTCGATTTACCATAGTTGGTTGGCCGGTCTGTTTGTGTTTTCTTCCTTTGTGGTTTTTATTAATTGCTTGTAATGTTCCATCTTCTGACCTAATCGGTTGATTCATCTCTTTTGGTTCAATTTGTATTCTGTATGTTTATATTTGTTTTTACATTTATATCGAGGAAATTACCAAAATTTACCCGTTTATTAGGGTCATTTGCAACTAATTATCCATTAGTTAACTAATTGCCTAGAACCACCCTTAACAAGTGCTCCGTCATCAAACCACCACCCTCATCCCATTTCCTTACTATACTAAATGTGGGAGTTCCCCAAATGAATAGGGAAATTCCCACATTGCCCTTACCGTTTGTTATTTCTCTTTTCTGCCCTTATTTATTTTCGTAAATTCCTTTGTTGCCCTTATTTTGATGACTCATCTTTCCTTACTTCATGTGTCTTCTTCTCAAAGTCCCGTTGTGGCTTCTTCTCGAAGCCCCATTGTATCTTCTTCACAAAGCCCCGTTGTGGCTTCTTCTCAAAGCCCTATTGTATCTTCTTCTCAAAGCCCCGTTGTGGCGTCTTCTCGAAGCCCCATTGTGATTTCTTGTGAAAGCACCGTTTTTTATATTCTGTCGGTTCCTATTTTTCATCTCCATCTCTATCAAACAATTTCTCTTCTTTTCTCTCCCCCAAATTTTCTGTAACACCCCGAAAATTTTATTCCGCATAATACCGGGTTAAACCGATTTCCGATCCCCTAACCTTTCTTCATTTTAAATAATGTAAAACAACATTAAACACTATCATTTTATGTGATCATAATTCACATAAAGTGATAATTATTGTACTTAACGTATATAGAATGATAGCTTTGTAAACTGAATAATAATTTCCGTATGTTGAAAACCGAAGAATAATTCCGTACAATTTAACGACGCTTAATTTCAGCCATCTTTTAAATTGAGGAGCAGGCCCAACAACTGGCCCAATTACCAGCCGGCCCACTATAACCTAAACCCTAATCAACTCCCTTAATCACGTTTAACCTTAATCTAATAGCCTAACCTAATCAAAACCGTAAAGAAGATCGCATCTTGCCTGATCTCTCGCTGCACTCGACGCCAACCTGCTGCACGCCTCCAGTGGGAACCAAACACGGGCCGATCGACCGCTCATCCTGCCAACCACGCCTAGGGTAGAGATGCCGGACACTGCACTCGACGCCAACCTGCTGCACGCCTCCAGTGGGAACCAAATACGGGCCGATCGAACGCTCAGCCGCTGTAGAAGAGGGTCGGCCCTCCAGTAGACTCCGAATGGCGATTAAACGGGCTTATCACCTTCGACCGATCTTCCTTCTTTGGCATAGCCGGTCCATCGTCTTCCTCTTCGAACTCTCAGTAACACCTTACCTTCTGCAGTGCCGGACATGGCTCGTTCCTTTACGAGACTGCAATCACGTTCGTCCTCCTCCTGCACAGCACCCGCTCTCCAGGCCGACGCAGGACACAACAACCCTCCTCCTATGAGTCCCCTTGGCCTCGCTACTGAGTTCCTCCTCCAGGCGCTCGACTGCACTGTCGTCTAGACTCCAAACGGCTGCACGTCTCATCGAAGTACTCGGCTCCTATCTGCTACGGATCTTAATTGGGGTAAGCATCCTGCCTAGTTCACGTCTCTCTCCCTATGCGTCTAACCTAACCAACGCTTCCCTAATCTGTTGCAGCCTTCCTGTGACGTACAACCCTTCTGTTGTTCCAACCGAGTCCCTCTTCGAGGAGAGTAACCGCAGGTCCTGCCTCCACGGTTGTAGGTGAGTTTTTACAACTTCCATCCTTGTACCATAGCATTGTGTAGAATGTTTGCAATTGGTTGCTGAGTAGGATAGAGCGTAGATAGGCGAGAAAACAAGAAGAGCTAAGGACGTGGAGGAAGAGAGATTTAATAGTAAATAAGTTAATAAGCAAGCAATTTTGGGCTCTGTAGGTTTCGAACTGAGGACCTCTAAGTAGAAATAAGGGAGATATATGATGACAAGAGGAATCGAAGTTTAGACCTCTTGCACACCTTAAATTTCAGCCTTGGTCTGCTGACTTTAGGATCTAGTTTCGATACCTTAAATCGAGAATCCACCGTTGAATTTTTGATATGTTTTAGATAAAAATATGTAGTTTACGGTATTAAAATTTGGGAGAAAGTTAACGGTCGGATTAGATTTTATAAGATCCCAAAGTAGAGTACTTGGGCTGTTTTTTTTTACAGCAAGGGAAAATTGACTAAGTATAGAATCGTTGGATGTTGTCTCCAACTTTAGAGACTTGTGTAAGAGTTCTGGTTAAGTAGTTTTGATAAATCTTTTCTTTTATGAATATATAACATATCATAGGTGGCCTAGAAAAATTTCGGAATTTTTCATATCCTTAGTCGAACCTCATATTTTAACCAAAGTCGAACCTTAACGACTTTGGGTAAAATTAGAATGTTGAGTAACTCTTATAAATACTTACCAAACTTTCCAATGAGAACTAGATTGTGGACTTAGGTCCTAGAGGAGAATATTAGAACTAAATGATAGACTTTTTGGATTTTCGGCACTAAGGGTAAAATGGTCTTTTACCGTAAGAGAGCTTTTTCCGTAATCCCTTCGCATGAGGTTGGACATCTGGATGTGTTTTTGATCCACATGCCTTATTTGATAGGCGTTTGAGTTACCACGAGTACGGACCGATTTGAGACCTGTTAGAGTGTGATTTGACTCAGGTAAGTCCTTGCGACTTACTTAGCTGGTTTCTGGATATTAGTTGGGTGATGATGGTTGTGTGTGTGCAATGTGTGTTATAATAAAAATAACTTGTTAGGACGACCGTGGTTATTATGTGTTAAGGCCCAAAGTGTATGTATAACGGGCCGTGACATCACTGCCCAGCTCTGCCAGGAGACTGGGAGGTTCTCTATACCCATACCATCAAGGTACACGGTGAGATGCATCAGATCCACTCCTGATGGGTACACGGGGGCGGAGGCGAGGTTTGGGAATCCCTCGTGTCACAAAATAAGTATCATTAGAGTGAATGACTTAAATGAAGATAATAAATGGATTGTTTGAAAGCATGATGAGTGTTTATTATTTTATGTGTGTGTGCTATTATTATTCTTCTAATGTTTAGATAACTAGCTAATGGTTGTTCTGTTGTGTTTTTAGATTTACCACAGGTTAGAGCAGCAGCTGAGTGATCCGGAAGTAGTGGTCAGCCGGGTCTCCGTACTCCTTAGAGTGGGGTTGGGTGTTTGTTTGTCGTTTCTTTCTTCGTACTATGACAGTTAGACTTTTAAGTTGTTTAAGTACTGTGGGTTGTTAGATGTTGTTGCATCCATCTCTTTAAAATAATATTTTATAAATTTCGGTTTTCCTTATTTGTGTCTTGTTGCAAGATCCTAGTAATATTGTTGTCAAACTGAGGTCGGGACCCATTGTGAGGTCCTAACCAGTAATGCTCCGAGTTTTGAGAATTCGGGGTGTTACATTTTCCCAATCCAGATCTCTGAATTGGGAATCGGAGGCTTCTCCTCCCGCCCCTTTCGATGTCGTATGCGGTGTCCCCTACCCTGCTCTACCTATCGCCACCATCGTCTCCATCAGGCGCGGCATTCCGTTGCTCATGCGCCGTAAGAAGGTCAAGACTTTTGATGTCGTGTGCAACCAAGATATGCATTTCTGTAGGTAAGCTCCTCTCTTTGTGACGCCCGGATATTTGGTTGAACAAGTAGAAGCGTCACTTTTGTTTTTTCTTCATTCTTTAATCTCTTTTTTCATCAATTCATGTGAAGCCGATGGATCTGTTGATTCTTGAGCTTGAAGGTGGTTGTTTGAGTGTGTTTGCCAAAGCCAAGAGCCCCAAATCTCAACGCTCAACACTTCTTTTAGGGGTTTCGCGATCCGCACCCGCAACTTAAGGTCATTTAGGATTTTGAGTTTTTAGATTCCCTGCAGATTTGTGTTCGTAGTAGATTTGGTTGTATTGATTGTAATATTCTTTTTTTGTTCCTTTACTTTTGCAAGCACTAAGTTTAGTTGGTGATGCTTGATTGATCAATACTAGAAGACATGTCCGCATCTTTTGATCGAATTGTTAGGACATGTGAGTGCTCATTTTAATTTTACCCCTTTCTCTTTGTATTGATTTGGAATTTTTTGAGGTGAGAATTTGGGGCTTGTCACATCTGTTGCTGAATTTCCTCTTCTCTATGTCGGGGGAACATGGATTTTTACTTGAGTTTGTTAAACCAAATTATTTTCTGTTACATTGAGCAAAAAATGCATTGTATTTTGGTTTCAGCTTCCCAAATGTCGTATACGAACTCGCACATTAGGTTTTCTTGACCAATAGGTCTTATCTTGATGGGGGAGATAAATAGTCTATGAATTGGTTAGCTCCTAGCTTTTTTTTTTCTTTTCACTTTCACCTCCCGAGGCTTTCTTTGGTGTGGTCGAGTACGTGAGTTTTCAACCAATGAAACAACTAACAAGCTGTCACTAGCAAGAACCTTGGAAGGGCATGCATAGGTAGTTGAGACCATTATTAGGTTAACTAATGCTATTTGATTGATAAATGAATTTGGAATTCACTATTCCAATGATTCTAATTGCATTCAGTGGCATATTATGCAACCTTTCGTAAGTATACCAAGTGTAATCAATGGCTTTTGCTTTTATACCTTCATTATTCCTCGATCGTTACAGCTTGTCGATGGTTCATTCTCCTTTTTTTCTTTTAATTTCATGTCATTTCCCAATTTCTGATGATTATCTTGTTAACATTTTCAGGTTTACTTTATGCATGTCTTCAGATCATTATGGAATGCTTCGTGGTATCAGCTAGCTAATCGGTTTAATTGTAAATTTCATCTTACATATATATACAAACTTTCATGTTTTCTCCTTGAGTTAGTTATCTCCGTGTCTTGATTGCTCAAAATCGTACAAACATTTTGAAAATTCCTCCTCTTTCCCCTTCTTGGAATTTCACCATAAAGACCCGCTTTTCTACTTTTGTTTCAGTTCTCTCTCTTAGGTTTGAGACCCAAAAATTCAAACTAGAGGAGAAATTGTGGGTTTCTCTCGATTGATTATTGATCTTTCCTTTTTACCTATAGCTTGTGTGAAGGAAGTGGTTGAGGTTGCAGAAGATCAAGCTTTCAAAATCCGTCCATGGGTTCCTTGCAAATGTAAACCTATTTTTGGCTATTTGTGGATGTGAAAGGAAGGAGTAATGGATGAGAATAATGAAATCAATCTCAATGAATGCAAGGTTTGGAATTTTATTCAACCCCCCCCCCCCCCCCTCCCTCTCTCTCTCTCTCTCTCTTCCCCACAAAGGCCCCATTACTTCTTGGAAAGATGATTTTGGTTCGTTTTTTGACATTTTTGTGTCTCAATAAGAAGGTTAATGTGAAAGATTAGTGCTTGCATTTTTTGTTCCAATTTAAAAGTAATAGTATCAATAAAAAAATCTTGGAAACACAAACCTTGTTAGTAGCGTTTACTCTTTCGACATAATCGACACATCCTCCAATCTTCTAAACCGGATCTACCGACCTACCCCCGATAACGAATCCCAGTTAGGTCTAATAGAGCTCGATTTTTTCTCATCCAAACTGCTTGTTCTGACCTGATTCATTATATTTTTGCTTTGGTTAAGGGTTCATCTTGCATATCCTACTTTTTAGCTATATGTTCCTTGTAAGTTGACATAAATCTATGCTTCATCCTGTGAACTCTGGTGAAGGTAGGAGTTGGTCCTCCCGAGGGAGTTATTCGATATGGTTGCATGCTTTAGTTGCCCTCTGAAGAGTGAGTTTGTTGCATTATTAGGATTCATGCAGGATGGACTTTTTTTATAGTCTAGACATCATGTTTGTGATTCTTTTTTCCCACATTTTTCTTTGTTACTTGAGATCACTTCCTTGATGAAGGATTTTTAAATATCTGATCCGGGCAGTTTGTGTTGGGAAATCCGACCGCCTAGATTCAGATCGTGATTTTTATGTCATTTGTTATCTTTGTTGCTAAAAAATCATTGTTGTTGATCTTGATCATCCATTTATGCGATATATAAACATTAGTACTAATTAAAGATGAGCATTCTTTGAACTTGGATGATAGATAGTCGGCTAACTTATCCGACCCGATCCAGGTAATTTGTGTCAGATGTTTGTGTCTACTATGTTTGGATTTAAATTGTGATTTGTAGGAATATTTCAATTATTTATCAGATATATGTGATTGCTTACCCTTAATCGCTCATTTGTTGTTGTTCCTTGATCCTTGATCTTCCTTCTTGGTTTGAGCAACCAAGAAATCCTTTAATTGCTTCACGTCATTCTTCAAAGACGTGAGTTGATTGTTGTTGGGCGGAGCCTCTTGAAAGTTAAATCTTTTAACTCCACCTTCAGCTCCTTGGTGGGAGTATTTCTCCATATACAAAGCTTGCTTCTCTATAAAGTCCCAAGCTTCGTCAATCGCCATGTCCATAAATGTACCGGCGTATAGTAGTTGGAGGTTAAACTGGGTGCTTCCGTCCAGTCCCTTGAAGTATATCTCCAACAACTCTATCTTTGGAATCCCATGATGTGGGCAATGCAAAAGAATGTCTTTAAACCTCTCCCATGACTTGGACAAGCTCTCCTTGTCCTTCATAATGAATGCATTAATCTTCCCTCTCATTTCAGCGGTCTTAGAGGGGGGAAAGAATTTAGTAAAGAATTCCGTAGTCATCTTCTCCCAAGTACTGATTTTTCCTGGAGGAAGAGATTGATACCAAGTAAGAGCTCTATCTTTTAAAGAAAAGTAAAAAGGTCTTAGCTTGTAGTTGTTGTTTTCTATTCTTGAGGGTCTCAAGGTCTCCATCAAGATCTCATAGTTTTGCAGATGTTGATGCGGAGATTCCTTCTCTATCCCTCTAAACTGGCATTGGCGAATCATGGAAAGAACTTGCGGTCGAAGTTCGTAGTCATGGTCCGCCGGATCTCCTAGGTTAACTCCAGGACGCCTCAGTTGTGTATTGGGGTCCATCCTTTGCCCTAGGGTTTGCGGGTTTCCTGCAAAAAGAGCACCTCGGACTGGCATCCGAGGTGGAAGTACATCGGCCGGGGCAACAGGTGCTGGGACCTGCCTCGGTCGAGGGTCTAGAACTGGATCCTGCATCGATCGAGGATCTGGGACTGGATCTTGCATCGGTCGAGGTAGATACAGGTCTCGTAAGGCTGTCATATCTGCTTCGATCGCTTCAGTCCTGGTGCGAGTTTCTTCTTTCTCCTGCCTCAGTTCTTCCCTACTGAGGCGTAGTTGTTCTAACGCCTCCTTCAATTCGGCCTCAAGATCGCGATCGTCTTGGTTGGCCATCTTCGCTTCTCTTAAGCGTCGTTTATATGTCTTTTCTGGTTCGGGATCGTAAGGAACGATTTCCTTCCCAGCGCGGGTTCTTCGCATAAACCTAAGAAAAAGAACCTGCGAAAGTCACTCAAGTATAGTGGTTAGTAGACACGGGGTCAAGTGCCCCAAAAGCAAACCGTAACCGGCTCGGTCTAGACCAAGTCCCCGGCAACGGCGCCAAAAATTTGTTCGCTCCAAACGGTGTGTGCAAGCTTTAAATTTATAACCCTAGATGAAAGCTTAAAACAAGGATGCGAACCCGCAGTGTACGGGTCAATCGTAGTAAAAAGCAAGGAATTCCAGGGGGTCGATCACAGGGATTTAGTGAAACAAAGTCGGAATAGGTAAGCTTCGTAATTACTAACCACAAAAGTAATTAAAACAATCAAGGATGATAAAAAGTCAATAAAGGAAATATGCAATTTCAGGGATTAAAGCATCTAGTTGTGGTTCCAACTCAAGATCTAAAGATAAGCGGACAAAGCTGAGATTTTGCATAGGGAAGGTGTTACTAAAGAGGATTAGATCACCGGGTAAGTCTCACTAATCACTAATCCCAAACCGTAACTCCTATTACCGGGTAAGTCTCAAGGAATTAAGATAAAGAACTATAACCTCAAACTAACACACCACCTAAGGGAATAGAATCAACCTTTACCGGGTAAGTCTCAGGCTACCTCACGAAGATGGGATGAAAGCACACTCAAACCCCAATAAAGGATAAACCTTTATTACCTACACTTATGATCTTAGGTAAACAAACAAATGAATTACCGGGTAAGTCTCATCCTAGGCTTGCATTGAACCAGGAAAGGTGTAATAAGAATAGGATTTGGCAAATTCTAACACTTAACTCTCAGTTTCGGATCAGATAAGTCACCTCGGTCAGCCAAATTCCACCCCGGCCGAGATGTTCATCGACTGAGCGAGATGCTTAGGGTTAAGGATAAAGACTCGAACTTTCAGGGTCCTACTGTGATTTAATATTATTCTATCATTGTTTTTCCCACAACCTTCAGCCAATCACCCAAGAATCACACAAAGAGATTAGCCACTCATCATCATGAAAGTATTAATCAAATATATGGGAAGAAAGAGAATAATTGAATAAGAAAACCTTAAGAGAAAGGCTTCAATAACTGAATCAATTATCAAAACAACCAGCGTTCCTTGGATTAAAATCCAACAAGACAATCGATAAAGAAGGGAATCTAAAGGAATCTTACAAAACCCTTCACAAAGCTATAAAAGCTATAGACTTTCTTCCTTCAACTTCAAAAAGGTTCTTCAAATCTCCCAACTGGAGTATGGCTGCAGCGGTGTATTCGGATGTATGCGGGATGTTCCGGGTGATAGCGGATGTCTAAGCACGATCGGATTTGTGGAAAATCCGACCCTTTTTATAGGAAAATTACCCTCCAAAGATAAGATATCTTAGAAAGATCTTTTCCCATAAAAATAGGTAAAATATATGGGCAAACTTATCTTCTTCCTTCCAGGAACTCAGCCCAAAAATATAAGATCCTCTTTCCAAAGATAAAAGATCTCAGCCAAGAATAAAATATTCTCGCCGTATCCCAGGTGTTCGCCTCGGTCGAGTCGGCTCCTCTGGATCACCTCGGTCGAGGTGACTTTGTAGTCAACCGAGGTGAATCACAACTGAATGTGAAATCTCTCAAATCTGGTCTAAAGTGAATCTTTAATCCAAATCCATGATTCCTGGATTATTCCTTAAGCTCCTGAATGTAGCTCCAATGACTCCTTAGCTCCTTTTGCTCCTTTTTGATGCAAAACGTGCCATTTTACCTACGATTACAACCAAACTAGGTGTAGACCTCGATTCCCGCAAAGGTAGATGAAACGACATTGTAATCACATAATATATATACAAACATGCAGATTATTAAATATAAAACGTCTAAACAGGCCCCAAAATATAGACAATAATTCATGCTATCAAAGGGCGGCTGTGACAGAGGCGCAGGGGCGGCTCTGTGCAGGCGCAGGGGCGGATCTTTGTCAAAAGCTACTGTCGGGCTTCTCTTTGACAGATCTCACAGCAGGGGCAATCAAAGCTCGAACCTTTGGTTCCAACACGTCAAGACTCAACTCCAGAGAGCCTGAGAACAACGAAGGGTCAACAACGGAACACTCCACAAGAATCAAGGCTCATGCTTGATCTTGGGAGAAGAAGGAAATAAAGGAACGAAAGGAAGAAACCAAAACAGAAGGGAAGGTATGCAGCGCTTAAAGGAACGTGAGGAAGAACTAGAAAAGATGCACTTACATGTTCAGCGGGATTGCAGGAAGCAAGGACGGCTGCAACTCTCTAGGGTTTGAAGACGCATCTTTTGTCGCAAAATCGCCCCCGGGCCTGGACCTTCCTGCCCCCGCGGCTACAAGCCTTTGTCGCCCCCGCAACTTTGTCTGCCGCCCCTGTAGTTTCCTCTGCAGTGACTCCCGTCTTTGGTGAGTTGCTTCCTTCCTTGTTTTCTCGTTCTTTTTCCTTGAGTTGAGTGTTGATATTGTTCCTTGGGATACCTGTAAGACTAGGGATCGTGTCCCTAGCTTTTTGGAGATCTCTTAGAGATTGTTGAGACTAGAAGTTGTAGACTTCTATCTTTCGGTTCGTTTCTGATTCGCTATGTCTTGTATGAGTAGACATTCATTTCTTCCTTCGGGAAACTGAGTTGTAGCTGACAATTGTGTTTACCTTCGAGTGAGGTAAGTCCTTTGGACTTACTTAGTTGCATTCCGTATATTGGTTTGACCGTGTTGATTGTGTTTGTTGTTTATTGTTATAACAAAAAACCGGATTCGGACGACCTCATACCTTAATTTTCCCAAGTGTATTATAATCGGACGGTGACCACTTGTCCAGTTCAAAATGGGGAAACCAAACTAGAACCACCCTTAAAAAGTGCTCCGTCATCAAACCACCACCTTCATCCCATTTACGTTCAAAAAACATGAATGGGTCCCTACCTTTGAAATTTTTAATAACTTTATGTCTAAATCATGAACCAATTAAATAAATTAATATAAAATGGACCGAATCAGTTTTTTTTTAAAAAAAACGGAATATTTTCAATGAGATAAAATTCAGTAATTTTTTTTATTTTTTGAAATATTTTTTTCCATAATTTTGTAAATGAATTTTTTTTGAGAAATGATATTTTTTGGATTTTTTCCGAATTACTTTTTCTTGTTATTTATATAAAAAAAATTTAAAAATAGTTGAAAAGGAAAACAATTTTCTGTAATAGAAATGTTTATGAAATTTTTATTTTTTTAAAAATATTGAAATAAATCACTTGGGCCGTTTGGAATCTTTTTTTAAAAATCGATTCAAAAAAATGAAATAAAAAAATTCGAATTTATTTATATAAAAAAAAAGTTTAGGAAATATATCTACATATCTTAACTAAAGAAAGCGACACTAAAGTTGACGTAGTGCGATTTAGATTTTTCTCAAAATCTGTTTTCTACTAAATCACTAATTTAAGCCTTAAATTATTTTTACTAAATCTAATTTTAAAAAGATTTTAGTCCAATTATTTTTAACGTGATCTTGTACTTCAAGTCGAAATTTCAAAATTTTATAATTAGAAGATGTATAGATTTTTCCAACTAGATCGTATTTTTTTAACGTGATCTTATTTTATTGTTAGAAGATAAGTAGTTGTAGATTTTATTTAGATCTTATTGGATCCTAAGATATATCTTTATATAATTTTAGCAATATCTTATCTTATCCAAGGATAGATCTTATAGTTAGAAGATAATTATTTCCAACCCAATATAAGGAGGATTTCAGCACCTATGTGTAATAACCGAAAATTTTAAACTCCGTTTAATACGGAATTTAACCGGATTCCGATCCGCTAACGTCTAACCTTTAAATAAAGTTAAAATGAATTTAAAATTTATCATTTTATGCGACCTTAGTTCACATAAAATAATAAAATATGAAACCGGAGATATTTCCGTACTAATAAAGTAAAATAATAATTTACCTACTACGGAATATAATTCCGTAAATTTTTTCCGCAATTGCCCTACCGATCCGTACGAGTAACGGGTTTCGTTTCAGCTCGTTTTAATGAAGCAAAAGTGGGCCCAATTGCAATGAGCACAGCCGGCCCAGCCCAGCCCATGCTTAACCCTCTAATTAAAACCTAATTAATTATAACCTAAAATTTAACCTAATCTAATTCTCCCATTTTCTGCCGCTACGCTTCTCCCTCTTCCCCTCTGTACGGATGACTGCCGCAGCAAACTCAGCGCCGGACCGAGCCGCCATTGCGCGGCTCTTGTCGACCGCCCAACCGCCACCGAGCCCCGCCGCCTCTGTCGATCCCGGTAAGCATCGTCTTCTTCTTCCTCTCCCGCTTATCTCCTCCTCGCCCTCCTTTGTTTCGGAACTCACTAGCGAACTTCCGGCTTCACGCAGCAGATCCGACCACCAGTGAGAGCCGTCCGGAACGCCAGCGCCGCCTTGTTTCCTTCTGCACCGGCCGCCGCGCCGCCTCTCTTCGGCCAGCAGTGACCAGCGTCGCGCCGCCCTCTTCGGCCCTGCAGTAGCTGCAGCCACCACCGAATCCTGCAGTAGCCACCGCCGAGTCCTGTAGTAGCCACCGCCTTCGACGCCGGACCCTTGCCGCCTAACCTCCCCGCCAGACTGCAATTCCGGTAAGGCTACTTCCCGGTTCTTCTCCTCTTCCGCACTAGAGCCGGTGCGAGTCAAGGCCGAACCCTCATATGTCCTGTACTGTAGAATGTATATAAGTATATGCTTATGAATGTGCTGAATTACGTATAACTGTATCGGAGTATGGATATATATATATATATATATATATATATGTAGTAAGAAGTTTTGAAATATGATAGTGTATGTATATATACAGTGACTTGGATGTGGAAAGAGAGAGTTCGTATACAGATGTATATATATACATATATATTAGACATTAAAGTGAGGTACCGTAGTGTATATATCCTTATATATAGATACGTAAATGCATAGTGATACGAGCATATATATATATATATATATAGACGTATAAGTTAATGGTGTAAACTATATAGAACCATAGAATTAGTAGATATGTATTTTGTTTATAAGGACATAATTATAATGTAACACCCCGAATCCGCGGGACTCGGGATGTCACATTGGGCTAGGATCTCACAATGGATCCTGACCCTAGCCTGACAACAAGTTCACTGGACCTTACAACATGGCACTGACAGATATGAAAACATATACACAAAACTGTATAAAACTGTACATCCCAAAAGGTAAGACCATATAGCCGAGTACAAACATCACACCTCACGCAGGAGGTAACAAAAGACCATCCTCACACAGGAGGGAAAAGATAAACAACCCAAAAACCCACAACAACCTATGTACGAGACGTCCTCGGCCTGCCACCCTGCTAGATCACCCAGCAGCATGCCTATCCTGAAGGGCATCTACAACATGGTAATAACCATTAGCTATCCATACACATATATAGAGTAATGCATAAGCACAATCACACATAGGGAAAGATAAACATATCAGCATGCTTTCACTCATTTACCCATTTATTCATTTCAATATAATGGTCATTCACTCAAATCATATAGATATAATATATATGAAACTAGGTGACACGAGGACCGATACATCCTCGCCTCTGAGCCTGCTAGCCAGCCGTACTAGTATCGGTCACACAATCCGTGTACCCTATGGGAGTGGATTGCGCCCTTCTTGTAAACCGGTCTGGCCTGACATCAGAGAACCTCCCAGACTCCACGGCGGGATGAAAGGGAAAGGTTATCACAGCCACGCAGTGGGGCAATCAATAAAACATAGGTCGGTGAATACGACATCACATGCTATCATAGCTGATAGCATGAATTATAGTCTATATTTTGGGGTTTGTTTGAACGTTTTATCTTCAATAATCTGCATGTTTGTATATACATTATGTGATTTTACTGCCATTTCATCTACCTTTGCGAGAATCGAGGTCTACACCTAGTTTCGTTGTAATTGCAGGTAATATGGTACGTTTTGCATCAAAAAGGAGCAAAAGAAGTCAAGAGTCATTTGGAGCTACATCCAGGAAGCATAGCCATGGATTAAGGATTTACTTTGGGCCAGTTTTGAGAGATTTCACATTCAGTTGTGACTCACCTCGGTTGACCAGAGATTCATCTCGACCGAGGTAATCCAGAGACGCCGACTCGACCGAGGCGAAAACCTAGGACGCGGCGAGAATATTTTATTCTTGAAGGAGATCTTTTAAACTTGGAAAGTAATCTTATATTTTTGGGCTGAGCTCTTGGAAGGAATGAGATATGCAGAATCATATATTTTACCTATATTTATGGGAGAATATCTTTCTAAGATTTATTATCTTTGGAGGGTTATTTTCCTATAAAAAGGGTTGGATTTTCCACAAATCCAAGGAGTGCTTAGAGTCCGCTTACACCGAAAAATACGCAGCAGCAGCCTACTCCAAGTTGGGAGATTTGAAGAACCTTTTTGAAGGTTGAAGGAAGATTGAAGTTCATAGCTTTTATAGCTTTATTGAAGGGTTTTGTAAGATTGTCTTCAATTCCCTCAATTGTTGTCTTGTCTTGTTGGATTATTATCCAAAGAACGTTTTGTTGTGATATTTGATTCAGTTATTGAAGTCTTTTCATTAAATTCTTCTTTGTTCAAATATTCACCTTCTTCCTATATATTTTAATACTTTCATTATGATGATGAGTGGCTAATTTCCTTGTGTGATTCTAGGGTGATTGGCTGAAGGTTGTGGGAAAAACAATGATAGAAAAATCTTAGATTCCAGTAGGATCCTGAAAGTTCGAGTCTTTAATCTTAACCCTAAGCATCTCGTTCGGTTGATGAACATCTCGGCCGGGGTGGAATTCTTCTGACCGAGGTGACTTATTTGATCCGTAACTGAGAGTTAAGTGTTAGAGTTTGCCAAATCCTATCCTTATTACACCTTCCTGGTTCAAAGCAAGCTTAGGATGAGACTTACCCGGTAATTCCTTAGTTTGTGTATCAACGATCATAAGTGTAGGTAATAAAGGTTTATCCTTTATTGGGGTTTGAGTGTGCTTCCATCCCATCTTCGAGAGTTAGCCTGAGACTTACCCGGTAAAGGTTGATTCTATCCCCTTAGATGGTGTGTTAGTTTGAGGTTATAGTTCTTTATCTTAATTCCTTGAGACTTACCCGGTAATAGGAGTTGCGGTTTAGGATTAGTGTGTAGTGAGACTTACCCGGTGATCTACTCCACTTAGTAACACCTTCCCCACGCGAAAATCTCAGCTTTGTCCGCTTATCTATAGATCTTGAGTTGGAACCACAACTAGATGCTTTAATCCCTAGAATTACATGCTTGCTTTATTTGATATCTTATTCATCTTTGATTGTGTTAATCGCTCTTGTGGTTAGAACTAACGTAGCATACTGTGGTGACTTTGTTTCACCGAGTCCCTGTGATCGACCCTTGGAATTTTCTTGCTTTTACTACGATTGACCCGTACACTGCGGGTTCGCATCCTTGTTTTAAGCTTAAGTCTAGGGTTATAAATTTAAAGCTTGCACACACCGTTTGGAGCGAACAATAGCACACATATAAAGCACACACCACTCATGCAAACACCCAATATAAGGATGGTAGCTAAGTAAGTCCTACGGACTTACCTCAACCTCGTATAAAGCTCAACCACAACTGGATCACCTCAACACTGGAGGGACAACACAGCCTATAGACAAGGCATAAAGAGATGTCACATCTCTTATCAAACAAAGGGTCACACCTAGATCCAAAGGGATCCATAGGGATCATATACATCCTATAACCTCGAATAACATGCTAAACCTAAAAGCCACATCAGGACATAAATCCAACTCATGATATCATCACCAAATAAAATCCCATAATTACCAGAATAATGTAACGAGCATAAATGGAAATTCCAATTATCCATTTTAACCAACTCAAGTTCAATTTATACTAACCCGCAATACGGAAAACGAATAAATTCATAACTTATTCGTTACTAACCCGATATACGATCCGGAAGAAGATCCAGACTCCTAGCGATACGGAGAGTAAGAGCGCGGTATAAAACCTTACATTTGATGACTTGTGGTGGTCGTCGGTGCTCCGATAGCGGTAAACGGAAGCTTTACCAGAAAGCTAACAAACGGGAAATAACTTGGTACCACGTTGAAGAGAACAAGATAAGGGGCTCGATGGTATGATCGGATTTGAAAAAGGATGAACGATGAGGAATTTGTGAAGGATTGAATGAAGGTATTACGTATTACGATCGCTCTCGACTTCTTTGCTCTGTAACTTGTAATTGAAAGTAAAGTGAAAGTGAGGGATGAAGTTATCTGCAACCACCTTTTCCTCCTTAGTACACGTGTACATATATATATATATGAAAAGTGTTCACTTCAATTTCAATTGAAACGTACATACGTCTTAGCCGCCTTTCTACCTCTCTTTAACTTTTATATATATATATAATATTATATATAATATATGATATGAATTGAAAGAATACATCCTCCTTATCTGATATATATATATATATATATATATATATATATATATATATATATATATATATATATATATATATATATATATATATATATATATATATATATATATATATGTGTGATATTGATCCGAACTATTTAATTAACACGCGTTTATAATTTTCGGTCTCCAAAGTTTACCAAATTGGAGTATCAAATTCGGAATATTATCGGGATAATTTATCCATAACTATCTCGTAAAATGGGCATTCCTAAGCCACATTTCTTAACTGCTAAGAATCGGAATAGCGGCTCTTTTATCCGTTTCGTCTTTTATATAATTTCACATCTAGGACATATTCGATGTTCCGATCATTTCTCTCAACTGCAACTTTATTTATTGGAGCTCTCAAATTTTCTAAATAACACCGATTGTTACATCATATCCCCCTAAAAACAAGTTTCGTCCCGAAACTTGAACAAAACCCAAAACCTCTCAGGCCCATATGCCGAGGTATAACTCTATCTATCGGAGGTATCACATCTCCGCTCAAAAAGGTTAAAACCTATAACAAATCTATAACCTCAAACATCAACATGGAGGAATCATCCACTCTAGAAAGCAGGGCCATAACGCTACCCAAGGCAGAGAGGAATCACATCTCTCGCTATATCACATCACAGGGCATAGAGGAAGCACATCTCTAGCCAACCATAAATATATACATCATATGGAGGAATCACATCTCCACTGAACTATGTCCATCAAAGTAGCATGGAGGAAAGAACCATCTCCAGCTGAATCCTAATCACACTCAAATAGCATGGAGGAAAGAACATCTCCAACTATAAATACACATCATACTAGCACAACAAGATCTAACAAGATCATAAAGCATATCACAGCTAGCATGGAATAAACATATCAAGGCATGTAAGCATATAAGCACATAATCACATACTCACCAAGATAGCACTAAGATCTACTCGTCGACCCTAGATGCATCTATCTCAGCATAAAACTCTGGATAGTTCCTCTGGATACTATCCTCAGTCTCCCATGTAGCCTCCTCAGGTCCACGTCTAGACCACTGTATCCTCATCATAGGAATGTCCTTAGAACGCAGGCGTCTCACACCTCGCTCTAAGACTGCAATAGGATGCTCAACAAAGGTGTGGTCTGGCTCCACCACCAAATCATCATAACTCACAATGTGCCGCGGATCTGGTATGTACTCTCTCAGTTGAGACACATGGAACACAGGGTGAACACCCTCTAATCTCGGAGGCAAAGCTAATCTGTAGGCTGCTCTCCCAACTCTGTCCAGAATCTCAAAAGGACCGACATATCGGGGGCTCAACTTCCCCTTTATGCCAAAACGTCTGACGCCACGCGTCGGGGATACTCTCAACCAGACATGAGCTCCTACTCTGAACTCTAGAGGCCGACGCCTCTTGTCTGCATATGACTTCTGGCGACTCTGTGCAGCCAGCATCCTCTCTCTAATCAGTGCTACCCGAGTCATATCATCATGAATCTGCTCTGGCGCTATCCCGCTAATACTGCTAGGCTCATCCCACCATAAAGGTGTACGGCACCTACGTCCATACAGTGCCTCATAGGGGGCCATCCCAATAGATGCATGCCAGCTGTTGTTGTATGAGAACTCAACAAGCGGGAGGTAGTCAGACCATCCCTGTCCCCAATCCAACACACAAGCTCGCAGCATATCCTCCAAAGTCTGGATAGTCCTCTCTGACTGT
Organism: Fagopyrum homotropicum; assembly: GCA_033239125.1. NCBI lineage: Eukaryota > Viridiplantae > Streptophyta > Magnoliopsida > Caryophyllales > Polygonaceae > Fagopyrum > Fagopyrum homotropicum. Next base: position 12,965,540 of record BSWB01000001.1, read on the forward strand.
CCATCATTCTGGGGGTGAAACGCAGTCGTGAAGTGCAGACTCGTCCCTAAAGCAGTCTGAATCTGCTGCCAGAACCTCGAGGTGAATCGCCCATCTCGATCAGAGACGATTGTCCTCGGTACACCATGGAGTCTCACTATCTGTCTAGTGTACTCCTCAGCTAATCTACTCACAGGCCACGTCTCTCTAATAGGAACGAAACTTGCCGTCTTCGTCAATCTATCAACAACAACCCAAATGGCATCAAAACTCCTACTAGGTCTCAGTCCCGTCACAAAGTCCATGGAGACGTCCTCCCACTTCCACTGCAGTACTGGCAGTGGATGGAGCTCACCTCCAGGTCTGCAATGCTCTATCTTGACCTGCTGACAGGTCGCACACTGAGCCACGAATCTGGCTACATCGGGCTTCAGTCCTCCCCACCAATATGAACGTCTCACATCATGGTACATCTTACTCGTACCTGGATGTACAGAGTAAGGTGTACTGTGAGCCTCCTGTAAGATCCTCTGTCTCAACTCTGCATCAGCAGGAACACAAATGCGATCATGTCGCCTCATCACTCCATCAGCTCCAATGGAAAACTGTGGTGCCTCTCCACGAGACATCCTCTCTCTAATCCTCATCAAGGTCGGGCAGGTCCCCTGCTTCTGTTGGATCTCATCCAACAAACCAGGTAAAACCTCTAAGGCATACAATTGGGCATCCTCATCAGGAAACTGGATGTCCATCTCTAGCCAAACTAGATCCCTCTGAAGCTGAGGCTGTACAGTCAATCTCGCAATCGCCTTCTCTCGAGGCGTCTTCCTGCTCAAGGCGTCAGCAACCACGTTCGCCTTTCCAGGATGATACAAAATCTCAAGGTCAAAGTCCTTGATCAACTCAAGCCATCGACGCTGGCGGTTGTTCAACTCCCGCTGCGTGAAAATATACTTCAGACTCTTATGGTCTGTGAAGATCTGACATGTAGCACCATACAAGTAATGTCTCCAGATCTTCAAAGCATGCACTACCGCCGCTAACTCCAAATCATGAGTCGGGTAGTTCTCCTCATACGTCTTCAACTGTCGAGACGCATATGCAATCACTCTACCTCTCTGCATCAACACACATCCCAAGCCTAGCTTGGATGCATCACTGTAGACCACAAAATCATCAGATCCCTCTGGCTGTGCCAGGACAGGAGCAGAAGTCAAACGCCTCTTCAACTCCTCAAAGCTCTGAGCACACTGGTCGGTCCATGCAAACCTGGTAGTCTTCCTTAGAAGACTCGTCAGTGGACGGGCAATTACAGAAAAACCCTCCACAAAGCGTCTATAGTAACCGGCTAGGCCAAGAAAGCTACGTACTTCCTTGACGTTCGTCGGTGTCGTCCATGCAGCAACAGACTCGATCTTCGCCGGGTCAACCATAACCCCATCGGCGGAGACGATGTGTCCAAGGAAAGCAACCTCAGACATCCAGAACTCACACTTAGAGAGCTTAGCATACAACTCTCTATCCCTCAAAACCTGCAAGACCGTCCTCAGATGACCGGTATGCTCCTCTCTACTACGAGAGTACACTAAAATATCATCAATAAAGACCACCACAAACTGATCAAGGAAGTCGATGAATATACTGTTCATCAACTCCATAAAGACTGCTGGGGCATTCGTCAGCCCAAATGGCATCACTACAAACTCGTAGTGTCCATAACGGGTACGAAATGCCGTCTTGTGTACGTCCTGCTCTCTCACCCTCAACTGGTGATACCCTGAGCGCAAATCAATCCGGGAGAAAACTGTAGCTCCCTGAAGCTGATCAAGTAGATCGTCAATACGAGGCAATGGATACCTGTTCTTGACGGTCACCTTGTTCAACTCTCTGTAATCTATGCATAACCTCAGAGATCCGTCCTTCTTCCGCACGAAGAGGACAGGTGCACCCCATGGTGAAACACTAGGGCGTATGAAGCCCTTCTCAGCCAACTCTTCGAGTTGCTTCTTCAGCTCCAACATCTCGACAGGTGCCATACGGTATGGGGCCTTCGAGATGGGTCGCGTGCCAGGCTCTAACTCTATGCTGAAGTCCACACTCCGCTGAGGCGGCAAACTCGACGGCTCAGCAAACACATCTGTAAACTCGCAGACTACTGGAATATCCTCCAGAGCTGGACTCTCTCCATCCTTCATGGCGTAGCACCAGAAGGCATCACATCCCTGTGCAATCAACCTAGCTGCTCGTACGGCACTAATAACCGAACCTGTCTTCCCAAGGTCCCAACCCCGGAAGACCTCAATCTGACCAACCTCAGTAAAGACTGTAACAGTCCGCCTACCCACATCCAAAACTGCATGGTGTCTACGCATCCAGTCCATACCTAATATGACTTCTTCATGCATCAATGGCATGACTAAGAAGTCAACAAGTAAAACACGAGTCCCTAATCGAAGGGGACAACTACGTATCTCACGGGTACCTCTGACCCGACTACCATCAGGTAACCCTATAGTAAAGGGTATCCCCTCTATGGTAGCTAAACTCAGACGCTCAACACAAGTATCAGAAATAAAGGAATGCGTAGCACCAGTATCAAACAAAACTCTAACAAGTAAACCATGAAGTAAAATGGTACCTGTAGCAGCCGGTGCAGGTGGATCCTCTGCACTCCTCAACTCAAAAGCTCGCCCTCGGGCTCCTCTGGCATCACTGGTGCCAACGTCTCTACCTCTACCTCTACTCGGTCCTGGAGCAGAACCCTGAGTAGATGGACGCTCTGGGACCCTCTGCTGTCCCTGTATCTGCTGCTGAGGTGTCCTCTGACCACCTCCTGCTACACTGGTAGGGGAAGAACCCTGCTGGGATGCTACTCCTCCCTGCCTACAAAAGGCAGCTCGATGTCCCTGTCGGCCACAGGTAAAACAAGTCACAACTGGTCTGGGACAAGCTGGCTTCAGATGGCCAGGGTCTCCACAGTTGTAACACTGACGTCCCTTGTCTGCAGTCTGTGCAGATGAGGGGTAACTCTGACGTCTCTGGTCTCGTCTAGAACCAGAAGCTCCTCCAACTCCACTGGTCTGCCCAGTGCGCTGCCTCTTCTCAGACCGTCCAGTCTGAGAAGCCCTCCTCTGACTAGCTCGCTCCCTCTCATAAGTAGAAGCCCGGTCCTAGTAGTCAGCAAGGGACTCGCAATGGAATCCCGCCATATATGAACGTGTGCTCTCCCTCAGACGACGGGAGAACAAGTACACATGTTGGTCCTCAGATGGTGCAGCTGGACCCAGCAAAGCTAACTCGGTCTGAAAACGGCGGATGGCATCAGTAATAGGCACATCCTCAAAGCCGGCCTCCACAAAATCCTGCAGCTTCTCCCTCCTCAGTGAGGCAGGGCAGAACTGCTCTCTAATCATGCGTCTCATGTGGTCATAACTGGTAACTCTAGTCCGGACAGTCCTCCACCACTGGTGTGCCAGGTCACGGAATAGAGACTGAACTAGCTCTATCCGTCTGTCCTCAGGACATCTAATAGACTCCAAGGCTGAGTCTACATGCCCAATCCACACCTCAGTCTCTAACCCTATCGCTCCTGAGAAGTGTGGCACTCCCTGCTGGTGAAATGCCTTCAACCAGGCATCTGGTTGAGGCCCTCTGGTCTCCACTGGGACTCGAACTGGATCCACCATAAGTACAGCTGGTACCCGGGTCGCTCCCTGGGATCTCTCAGAAGATCCCTCAGGTACTGGTAAATCCGGGGCTCGCCTGCCAGCCCTAATATCCTCCTCAAAACGTCGGAGGTACTCTCTGAACTCCGGTCCTCCCATGGAGACACGGTCAGCGTCATCAGACTGAGCTCGATGTGAATGATGTCTCACAGATACACTGCTCCTCGTCTCTGGGACGACGCTCTCTGCAACCTCCTCATGTATCTCCTCCACCACTGGTGGGTCAGCAGCGGGAACTGGTCCCTCACCTACCACACCCGGAGGACGGGGTGGCCTACCTCTACCTCTGCGTACAACGGCAGGAGCTCTAGTCCGAGCCATCTGCGGGGTATGCACACCTAACTTATAAGGCTCTATGTAGGCCATAGGTATATATATATATACTCAACACAACACATACATAATCCATCATACATATATACATATCTATACTGCAAAGATCCATAGCAGGAGTGGCGACTTCTCGTACATCTAACCCAAAACCATATTTAAAACCAAAACCTTTTGAAAAAGTCAGACCCTGTCGGGTTCTGTTTATTTTACCTATCAGACCTCATTGCAGGTAGCAAGTGCCATTGTTGTCAACCTGGGCTCTGATACCAACTCTGTAACACCCCGAATCCGCGGGACTCGGGATGTCACATTGGGCTAGGATCTCACAATGGATCCTGACCCTAGCCTGACAACAAGTTCACTGGACCTTACAACATGGCACTGACAGATATGAAAACAAATACATAAAACTGTATAAAACTGTACATCCCAAAAGGTAAGACCATATAGCCGAGTACAAACATCACACCTCACGCAGGAGGTAACAAAAGACCATCCTCACACAGGAGGGAAAAGATAAACAACCCAAAAACCCACAACAACCTATGTACGAGACGTCCTCGGCCTGCCACCCTGCTAGATCACCCAGCAGCATGCCTATCCTGAAGGGCATCTACAACATGGTAATAACCATTAGCTATCCATACACATATATAGAGTAATGCATAAGCACAATCACACATAGAGAAAGATAAACATATCAGCATGCTTTCACTCATTTACCCATTTATTCATTTCAATATAATGGTCATTCACTCAAATCATATAGATATAATATATATGAAACTAGGTGACACGAGGACCGATACATCCTCGCCTCTGAGCCTGCTAGCCAGCCGTACTAGTATCGGTCACACAATCCGTGTACCCTATGGGAGTGGATTGCGCCCTTCCTGTAAACCGGTCTGGCCTGACATCAGAGAACCTCCCAGACTCCACGGCGGGATGAAAGGGAAAGGTTATCACAGCCACGCAGTGGGGCAATCAATACAACATAGGTCGGTGAATACGACATCACATGCTATCATAGCACACATATAAAGCACACACCACTCATGCAAACACCCAATATAAGGATGGTAGCTAAGTAAGTCCTACGGACTTACCTCAACCTCGTATAAAGCTCAACCACAACTGGATCACCTCAACACTGGAGGGACAACACAGCCTATAGACAAGGCATAAAGAGATGTCACATCTCTTATCAAACAAAGGGTCACACCTAGCCCCAAAGGGATCCATAGGGATCATATACATCCTATAACCTCGAATAACATGCTAAACCTAAAAGCCACATCAGGGCATAAATCCAACTCATGATATCATCACCAAATAAAATCCCATAATTACCAGAATAATGTAACGAGCATAAATGGAAATTCCAATTATCCATTTTAACCAACTCAAGGTCAATTTATACTAACCCGCAATACGGAAAACGAATAAATTCATAACTTATTCGTTACTAACCCGATATACGATCCGGAAGAAGATCCAGACTCCTAGCGATACGGGGAGTAAGAGCGCGGTATAAAACCTTACATTTGATGACTTGTGGTGGTCGTCGGTGCTCCGATAGCGGTAAACGGAAGCTTTACCAGAAAGCTAACAAACGGGAAATAACTTGGTACCACGTTGAAGAGAACAAGATAAGGGGCTCGATGGTATGATCGGATTTGAAAAAGGATGAACGATGAGGAATTTGTGAAGGATTGAATGAAGGTATTACGTATTACGATCGCTCTCGACTTCTTTGCTCTGTAACTTGTAATTGAAAGTAAAGTGAAAGTGAGGGATGAAGTTATCTGCAACCACCTTTTCCTCCTTAGTACACGTGTACATATATATATATATGAAAAGTGTTCACTTCAATTTCAATTGAAACGTACATACGTCTTAGCCGCCTTTCTACCTCTCTTTAACTTTTATATATATATATAATATTATATATAATATATGATATGAATTGAAAGAATACATCCTCCTTATCTGATATATATATATATATATATATATGATATTGATCCGAACTATTTAATTAACACGCGTTTATAATTTTCGGTCTCCAAAGTTTACCAAATTGGAGTATCAAATTCGGAATATTATCGGGATAATTTATCCATAACTATCTCGTAAAATGGGCATTCCTAAGCCACATTTCTTAACCGCTAAGAATCGGAATAGCGGCTCTTTTATCCGTTTCGTCTTTTATATAATTTCACATCTAGGACATATTCGATGTTCCGATCATTTCTCTCAACTGCAACTTTATTTATTGGAGCTCTCAAATTTTCTAAATAACACCGATTGTTACATATAATCATAAAAATAATGTATATAAATATACGAGTTAATATATAAGTACGAGTTGGGAGTTATGAAATTATGTAAAAATAAATGAGTTGAGGAGAAAGGTTAAAAACATGTTTGACGGTATAATAAATGTAGTAGCGTAATTAGTAACCGTAGAGAAGGAGTGTTGTCCTTCTTCGAGTTGTCTCGAGTTTTGACCTTATAACCTATAAGTAGTTATCCGAGAGACTTATTTTATGGAAAACAAGATAAGAAAGAAATTAGTAGAATTTAAGTATAAACTTTGAGAACTGTCGGCACTAAGGGTAAAATGGTCTTTTGCCGTAAGAGAACTTTTTCCGTAATTCCTTCGCATGAGTTTGGACATCTGGATGTGATTTTGATCCACATGCCTTATTTGACAGGCGTTTGAGTTACCACGAGTACGGACCGATTTGAGACTTGTTAGAGTGTGATTTGACTCAGGTAAGTCCTTGCGACTTACTTAGCTGGTTTCTGGATATTGGTTGGGTGATGATGGTTGTGTGTGTACAATGTGTGTTATAATTAATAACAACTTGTTAGGACGACCGTGGTTATTATGTTTTAAGGCCCAAGTGTATGTATAACGGGCCGTGACATCACTGCCCAGCTCTGCCAGGAGACTGGGAGGTTCTCTATACCCAGACCATACAGGTACACGGTGAGATGCATCGGATCCACTCCTGATGGGTACACGGGGGCGGAGGCGAGGTTTGGGAATCCCTCGTGTCACAAAATAAGTATCATTAGAGTGAATGACTTAAATGAAGATAATAAATGGATTGTTTGAAAGCATGATGAGTGTTTATTATTTTATGTGTGTGTGTGCTATTATTATTCTTCTAATGTTTAGATAACTAGCTAATGGTTGTTTTATTGTGGTTTTAGATTTACAGCAGGTTAGAACAGCAGCTGAGTGATCCGAAAGTAGTGGTCAGCCGGGTCTCCGTACTCCTTAGAGTGGGGGTTTGGGTTGTTGCTTTGTTGTCTTTTCCTTTGTTAAGACAGTTAGTCTTTTTCCGTTGTTTAAGTACGATAGGCTGTTAGACTTCGTTGCATTCATCCTTTTACAAATATATTTTCATGAATTTCGGTTTTTCCTTATTTGTGTCTTGTTGCAAGATCCTAGTAATATTGTTGTCAAACTGAGGTCGGGACCCATTGTGAGGTCCTAACCAGTAATGCTCCGAGTTTTGAGAATTCGGGGTGTTACACTATGTTTACCCACCTCCATACACAAATTTCATTATTTTTGTTCATACAAAACGTTTTTTCTGACGCTGGGAGAGAGAGAGCTTGAATTGTTTTTAGTAGTTCCACTTTCTTTTACAAGTTGATATCTTCTCATATGCATTCCGTCATCAAATCAATCCTTATACTAAGAATTGATAAGTGTCATCATTGTTGGTGTTGAAAGATTGGAACTCATCATTGGTTTATCCCGTATCAACTTGAAAATCTCACAAACCCAAAACCCTTAGTTATACCATTATCGTCGCGTATTACTTTAACTGATACTATCTTTCCACGAAGACTATAGCGCTTAAATAAGATTTTGTCATAATAATAGGGGGAGTTAGGTTCTTCATATACACATTTGAAGCTTTATATCTCTTCAAAGATTTTTATCAACTCCCTTTTGCTTTTTAATATCTCTTTTCTTTGACTCAAGGTTTGAAGAGATATAAAGCTTCGAATATGTATGTGTAGCACCTTCACCCTTATGTTGATGACAAAATCTTAGGTGAGCACTTCAACCTATATGGAAAGATAAAATCAATGAAGGTGATACGTGACGATAATGGCTTAAGTAAGAATTTTGGTTCTATGAGATTCTCAAGTCCTTCTGAGGCAAGAGTAGCCTTACTTTCACTACAAGGTGAGTGAGTCAATCATGATTAACATCAATGTTAAAGAATGATACAAGAAGCACAAAAACACAATAAAATTAAACATTAATCATGTCAAAAATCATAATGGAACTACATTTTATAAATATACATAAATATTAATAGATTAGCTAATATAAAAAGTGTGGGAACGAAATTAAAAAAAATGATGTCAATAATTGATTAGTAGATATAAAAAGTGCATGAACGAAAGAAATAATAATGCACGGGACATGAACCAAAATTGAAGATGGAACAAAATGAAATGAATGAGATACGAACCAAAAAAATTGTTACCTATCTCAAAATTAAAGATGAATAAGATTTGATCTTGTATAAACAATAAGGCAACATTTTTTTGATTTTATGGTTAAGAATATATATAAATGTTGAAAATCAGTAGTATAAATGGAGCTTACTTGAGAAGAATCATCGTTTCTTTTTAATTCTCGGAATTGGAATTGAAAGTAAATGATGTGGCATAAATCTAAGTTGTGTAGATATTATCCATTTTAAGATTTACTATCAAACAAATTGGCACACACATACATAACTAAAGTAAGCGACACCAAAGCTCACGTGCGTTCTCGATTTTTCTCAAAATTTAATTTTTACTAAATCACTAACTAAGACTTCAAATCCTTTTTACGAAAGCTATTTTTAAAAATATTTTAGTCCAATTAATATTTAAAGTGATCTTCTAGGTTTTAGTTAAAAAAAATTAGTTTTTACTAAATCACTAACTAAGCCTTACAATCCTTGTTAATAATGATTTTTTATCTTTATGACTATATGTCTTAATTCATACTTTATTGTATGAAAGATGCGAGAGCTGCATATATAATTGGTTTTACCCTATTTGTTGTTCCAATTGTTAATCGCAAGATGCGAGAGCTACATGATTTGATATCTTTAATATTCTATAAGATTCGGGAGTTGTGCAAAATCTTTTCTTCATAACAAGAAGTATATGATATTTTGATTGGATTATTATCAATTGATATTTGATATTTTTTTGTGGTAATTTAGATTCTTGAATATTTTATTATCTTTGGAATCATAACTTGATATATTCAATATCCTTGATATGGATCAAGTAGTGAAATTCCTTTATTTCTCTCTTATTGCTACGATTTATATTTGTTACCTTCCTCTAACTAATCGGTCGATTTACCATAGTTGGTTGGCCGGTCTGTTTGTGTTTTCTTCCTTTGTAGTTTTTATTAATTGCTTGTAATGTTCCATCTTCTGACCTAATCGGTTGATTCATCTCTTTTGGTTCAATTTGTATTCTGTATGTTTATATTTGTTTTTACATTTATATCGAGGAAATTACCAAAATTTACCCGTTTATTAGGGTCATTTGCAACTAATCATCCATTAGTTAACTAATTGCCTAGAACCACCCTTAACAAGTGCTCCGTCATCAAACCACCACCCTCATCCCATTTCCTTACTATACTAAATGTGGGAGTTCCCCAAATGAATAGGGAAATTCCCACATTGCCCTTACCGTTTGTTATTTTTCTTTTCTGCCCTTATTTATTTTCGTAAATTCCTTTGCTGCCCTTATTTTGATGACTCATCTTTCCTCACTTCATGTGTCTTCTTCTCAAAGTCCCGTTGTGGCTTCTTCTCGAAGCCCCATTGTATCTTCTTCACAAAGCCCCGTTGTGGCTTCTTCTCGAAGCCCTATTGTATCTTCTTCTCAAAGCCCCGTTGTGGCGTCTTCTCGAAGCCCCATTGTGATTTCTTATGAAAGCACCGTTTTTTATATTCTGTCGGTTCCTATTTTTCATCTCCATCTCTATCAAACAATTTCTCTTCTTTTCTCTCCCCCAAATTTTCTGTAATACCCCGAAAATTTTATTCCGCATAATACCGGGTTAAACCGATTTCCGATCCCCTAACCTTTCTTCATTTTAAATAATGTAAAACAACATTAAACACTATCATTTTATGTGATCATAATTCACATAAAGTGATAAATATTGTACTTAACGTATATAGAATGATAGATTTGTAAACTGAATAATAATTTCCGTATGTTGAAAACCGAAGAATAATTCCGTACAATTTAACGACGCTTAATTTCAGCCATCTTTTAAATTGAGGAGCAGGCCCAACAGCTGGCCCAATTACCAGCCGGCCCACTATAACCTAAACCCTAATCAACTCCCTTAATCACGTTTATCCCTAATCCAATAGCCTAACCTAATCAAAACCGTAAAGAAGATCGCATCTTGCTTGCTCTCTCGCTACACTCGACGCCAACCTGTTGCACGCCTCCAGTGGGAACCAAACACGGGCCGATCGACCGCTCATCCTGCCAACCACGCCTAGGGTAGAGATGCCGGACACTGCACTCGACGCCAACCTGCTGCACGCCTCCAGTGGGAACCAAATACGGGCCGATCGAACGCTCAGCCGCTGTAGAAGAGGGTCGGCCCTCCAGTAGACTCCGAATGGCGATTAAACGGGCTGATCACCTTCGACCGATCTTCCTTCTTTGGCATAGCCGCTCCATCGTCTTCCTCTTCGAACTCTCAGTAACACCTTACCTTCTGCAGTGCCGGACATGGCTCGTTCCTTTACGAGACTGCAATCACGTTCGTCCTCCTCCTGCACAGCACCCGCTCTCCAGGCCGACGCAGGACACAGCAACCCTCCTCCTATGAGTCCCCTTGGCCTCTCTACTGAGTTCCGCCTCCAGGCGCTCGACTGCACTGTCGTCTAGACTCCAAACGGCTGCACGTCTCATCGAAGTACTCGGCTCCTATCTGCTACGGATCTTAATTGGGGTAAGCAACCTGCCTAGTTCACGTCTCTCTCCCTATGCGTCTAACCTAACCAACGCTTCCCTAATCTGTTGCAGCCTTCCTGTGACGTACAACCCTTCTGTTGTTCCAACCGAGTCCCTCTTCGAGGAGAGTAACCGCAGGTCCTGCCTCCACGGTTGTAGGTGAGTGTTTACAACTTCCATCCTTGTACCATAGCACTGTGTAGAATGTTTGCAATTGGTTGCTGAGTAGGATAGAGCGTAGATAGGCGAGAAAACAAGAAGAGCTAAGGACGTGGAGGAAGAGAGATTTAATAGTAAATAAGTTAATAAGCAAGCAATTTTGGGCTCTGTAGGTTTCGAACTGAGGACCTCTAAGTAGAAATAAGGGAGATATATGATGACAAGAGGAATCGAAGTTTAGACCTCTTGCACACCTTAAATTTCAGCCTTGGTCTGCTGACTTTAGGATCTAGTTTCGATTCCTTAAATCGAGAATCCACCGTTGAATTTTTGATATGTTTTAGATAAAAATATGTAGTTTACGGTATTAAAATTTGGGAGAAAGTTAACGGTCGGATTAGATTTTATAAGATCCCAAAGTAGAGTACTTGGGCTGTTTTTTTTTACAGCAAGGGAAAATTGACTAAGTATAGAATCGTTGGATGTTGTCTCCAACTTTAGAGACTTGTGTAAGAGTTCTAGTTAAGTAGTTTTGATAAATCTTTTCTTTTATGAATATATAACATATCATAGGTGGCCTAGAAAAATTTCGGAATTTTTCATATCCTTAGTCGAACCTTAACGACTTTGGGTAAAATTAGAATGTTGAGTAACTCTTATAAATACTTACCAAACTTTCCAATGAGAACTAGATTGTGGACTTAGGTCCTAGAGGAGAATATTAGAACTAAATGATAGACTTTTTGGATTTTCGGCACTAAGGGTAAAATGGTCTTTTACCGTAAGAGAGCTTTTTCCGTAATCCCTTCGCATGAGGTTGGACATCTGGATGTGTTTTTGATCCACATGCCTTATTTGATAGGCGTTTGAGTTACCACGAGTACGGACCGATTTGAGACCTATTAGAGTGTGATTTGACTCAAGTAAGTCCTTGCGACTTACTTAGCTGGTTTCTGGATATTAGTTGGGTGATGATGGTTGTGTGTGTGCAATGTGTGTTATAATAAAAATAATTTGTTAGGACGACCGTGGTTATTATGTGTTAAGGCCCAAGTGTATGTATAACGGGCCGTGACATCACTGCCCAGCTCTGCCAGGAGACTGGGAGGTTCTCTATACCCACACCATCAAGGTACACGGTGAGATGCATCGGATCCACTCCTGATGGGTACACGGGGGCGGAGGCGAGGTTTGGGAATCCCTCGTGTCACAAAATAAGTATCATTAGAGTGAATGACTTAAATGAAGATAATAAATGGATTGTTTGAAAGCATGATGAGTGTTTATTATTTTATGTGTGTGTGCTATTATTATTCTTCTAATGTTTAGATAACTAGCTAATGGTTGTTCTGTTGTGTTTTTAGATTTACCACAGGTTAGAGCAGCAGCTGAGTGATCCGGAAGTAGTGGTCAGCCGGGTCTCCGTACTCCTTAGAGTGGGGTTGGGTGTTTGTTTGTCGTTTCTTTCTTCGTACTATGACAGTTAGACTTTTAAGTTGTTTAAGTACTGTGGGTTGTTAGATGTTGTTGCATCCATCTCTTTAAAATAATATTTTATAAATTTCGGTTTTCCTTATTTGTGTCTTGTTGCAAGATCCTAGTAATATTGTTGTCAAACTGAGGTCGGGACCCATTGTGAGGTCCTAACCAGTAATACTCCGAGTTTTGAGAATTCGGGGTGTTACATTTTCCCAATCCAGATCTCTGAATTGGGAATCGGAGGCTTCTCCTCCCGCCCCTTTCAATGTCGTATGCGGTGTCCCCTACCCTGCTCTACCTATCGCCACCATCGTCTCCATCAGGCGCGGCATTCCGTTGCTCATGCGCCGTAAGAAGGTCAAGACTTTTGATGTCGTGTGCAACCAAGATATGCATTTCTGTAGGTAAGCTCCTCTCTTTGTGACGCCCGGATATTTGGTTGAACAAGTAGAAGCGTCACTTTTGTTTTTTCTTCATTCTTTAATCTCTTTTTTCATCAATTCATGTGAAGCCGATGGATCTGTTGATTCTTGAGCTTGAAGGTGGTTGTTTGAGTATGTTTGCCAAAGCCAAGAGCCCCAAATCTCAACGCTCAACACTTCTTTTAGGGATTTCGCGATCCGCACCCGCAACTTAAGGTCATTTAGGATTTTGAGTTTTTAGATTCCCTGCAGATTTGTGTTCGTAGTAGATTTGGTTGTATTGATTGTAATATTCTTTTTTTGTTCCTTTACTTTTGCAAGCACTAAGTTTAGTTGGTGATGCTTGATTGATCAATACTAGAAGACATGTCCGCATCTTTTGATCGAATTGTTAGGACATGTGAGTGCTCATTTTAATTTTACCCCTTTCTCTTTGTATTGATTTGGAATTTTTTGAGGTGAGAATTTGGGGCTTGTCACATCTGTTGCTGAATTTCCTCTTCTCTATGTCGGGGGAACAGGGATTTTTACTTGAGTTTGTTAAACCAAATTATTTTCTGTTACATTGAGCAAAAAATGCATTGTGTTTTGGTTTCAGCTTCCCAAATGTCGTATACGAACTCGCACATTAGGTTTTCTTGACCAATAGGTCTTATCTTGATGGGGGAGATAAATAGTCTATGAATTGGTTGGCTCCTAGCTTTTTTTTTTCTTTTTCACTTTCACCTCCCGAGGCTTTCTTTGGTGTGGTCGAGTACCTGAGTTTTCAACCAATGAAACAACTAACAAGCTGTCACTAGCAAGAACCTTGGAAGGGCATGCATAGGTAGTTGAGACCATTATTAGGTTAACTAATGCTATTTGATTGATAAATGAATTTGGAATTCACTATTCCAATGATTCTAATTGCATTCAGTGGCATATTATGCAACCTTTCGTAAGTATACCAAGTGTAATCAATGGCTTTTGCTTTTATACCTTCATTATTCCTCGATCGTTACAGCTTGTCGATGGTTCATTCTCCTTTTTTTCTTTTAATTTCATGTCATTTCCCAATTTCTGATGATTATCTTGTTAACATTTTCAGGTTTACTTTATGCATGTCTTCAGATCATTATGGAATGCTTCGTGGTATCAGCTAGCTAATCGGTTTAATTGTAAATTTCATCTTACATATATATACAAACTTTCATGTTTTCTCCTTGAGTTGGTTATCTCCGTGTCTTGATTGCTCAAAATCGTACAAACATTTTGAAAATTCCTCCTCTTTCCCCTTCTTGGAATTTCACCATAAAGGTCCGCTTTTCTACTTTTGTTTCAGTTCTCTCTTAGGTTTGAGACCCAAAAATTCAAACTAGAGGAGAAATTGTGGGTTTCTCTCGATTGATTATTGATCTTTCCTTTTTACCTATAGCTTGTGTGAAGGAAGTGGTTGAGGTTGCAGAAGATCAAGCTTTCAAAATCCTTCCATGGGTTCCTCACAAATGTAAACCTATTTTTGGCTATTTGTGGATGTGAATGTAACACCCCAAATCCGCGGGACTCGGGATGCTACGGGTTGGGACCTCACAATGGGTCCCGACCCTGAGCCTGACAACAATTTCACCGGATCTTACAACAAGACACAAATAAAGGCAAAACTGAAATATATTTTATGCAAATGGTATGATCCCCAAAAACAAAAAAAAGACAATTTCAGCCGAGTTCTCAACTCCAAAGACTCAAACATCGAAAACATAACAATATACAAGACAATACCCAAATACAACTCCAACCAAACCCCTCCTAAAATGTACGGAACCCCGGCTGCCCACTCTTCCGGATCTCTCGACCGCATTCCTAACCTGCAAGGCAATCTACAACAATCGGTATAAAACCGTTAGCTAATATTTGAGGCATTAGAATCAAGGTGAAAGGCACAAACACAAGTCAATCATCATAAACATCCAATACACTCCAAAGCACACAAGTCCGGTTTATTATCTTATTATTATTAAGTCATATCCCGTTCTAATTCAACTTAGGTTGTGACACGAGAGTCACCGAAACTCGCCTCGGTCCCTACTTACCGGCATGGAATGGTACTGATGCATCTGACCGTCTACCAGCACGGGATAGTCGCCGAGAACCTCCTAGCTCTCGCGGGAGCCAGGCAAGTTGTCACCGCCCGTTATCATACACTTGGGCCAAAATAATATAAAGGTCGGTAATCTTATTTCCGGTTAAGTTGTTATAAACAATAAACACACACCACCAAGCACACATCAACACTAATACAAGGAATACGAGCTAAGTAAGTCCGGAGACTTACCTCGTCCCAAAGCTAAACCGATCAACAATAGCTCTCAAATTCCCGCAGGAAGATACTCAACTCCTGGCCAAAACAAGGCACACGATCAATATCTATCTCTCATGCTAGAAGTCCTTAGACTTCTAGCCCAAATGACCTCTATAAGGTCATACAACTCACATGTTAGGATACCATGTTCCTAGACCTCTCCTCTATAAGGTCACAACAACATGTAATCCTAAACCTCAAGCCTAATGATTCTAACAAGATCAAAACATATACTCAAATCCTTATAACAACCTCACTAGACCGCAATACCACCTCAAGCTTAGAATCAACATCAAACCATCAAACAATATCAAAACTTTAAAACTCACCTAAGGTTCAAAGCCACAACTTGGCATTCTCTCTAAGTTATGCTAGATCCAACCTAGCATGATACTAAAACTAAACATAACTAAACCGAGATAAGATCAGAAGCTCGGGGGAGAGGGTACTCACATGACGTCAAAAGACGGAAGACGATCTAAGGATGTCGGGAATGGATTCGTTGGGCCTTTATCGGGGCGCTTCTGAACCTAACACAAAAGCTAGGCAAATTTAGCTCATATGCTAAATTTGAACGAAAGTATAATATATATATATATATATATCTAAGGAAAACTCGTTTTCAAAAGTCAACGTTAAAAACCCGGGATTAAATCTTTGAGCCATAACCGTATTAATCCAACAAAGACATAATATACAGTGTATAAAAATATAAGAATATCTCGTAATCAAAATCCAAAGTTCCAAACCGCTAATTCATTTTCCGAGGCAAAATATACCGTTCCAAAACTATAGGTCATAATCCATAATTAAAATCAGCAAGGGCGCACTCGATAATTTACAAAAAGTTGGGTCACAAACTGCAATTATAAATATGGCCCAAAATGTAATTAATTTTGCAGGAGGGTATAATTGTTACTTTCCAAAATCTGGGTACGAAGCTGCAATAGTAAAAGATGGGCACATTTTGCAATTATACCAAATAAGGGGGAGGGCCGACTGAAATTAGCCCTAAAGGGTTTCTCTTTTGCGTTTAACAGGGGAAGGCTGGAAGAGTGGAAGGCGGCAGAGGGACACAAGCGGCGGCAAGGAACTCAGTAGGCGGATCTAGGGGAGGCGAAGGCAGAGCCAAGGCAGGCGGAGGCAGAGCCAAGGCAGGCGGGGCAGAGCTTCTCTGGTGTCCCAGCGGCGGTTGCTTCCCGGCGAGGCGAAGGCTGCTCCGATGGGGCTTGACAGAGATCGATAGAAGAATGAAATAAGGAGAGGAGAAGGCGGCGGAACGCTGCACTGGTGACATCGGTGGCTCAAGGCAGAAGGCGGGATAGAGCTCTCCGGCGTCGGGCGAGGGCAGGGTCTCCGGTTCGATTGGGCAGAAGGGGAGGCCACTGCTTCCTCCGGCTTCAACAGGGCAACATCTCTCCCTTTGTTTGCTATTTACAGGTGCAAGAGAGGCAAGGCTGTTGACAGAGGTTGAGGTCGAAGCGGACGCAGCCTGCAGGCTCGTGAGGAGAAGAGCTCGGTGGTGGCGAGATCTGTTGGTGCGGAAGAAGCAGGGAAGTCCAGATGGTGATAGGTTGAGTGAAACAATGGCAGGGGTAGGAGATAAAACAAAGATATGTTGGTGTTGCAAGAAAATCCGGGGAGGGAATGAGGAGTAGGGGAGAGGGCGGTTTCGACTCAGGTAAGGAAGAGAGGTGAGGCAAGGATGGAGCTGTGCAGAAACTGAGAGGAAGAGGGAGTGTCGGGGATGAGGTCTCTCAATCCAGCGGATGAAGAGGAGCAGAACAGAGGAGGCGAGGGTTGAGGCTTGCTTCCAGAATGAGAGGGGAATCGAAGGGTTGTTGAGCAGGTCAATGAGAGTAGTTGGCTAGGAGAAGCAAACATAATCAACAGTGGAGCTATCCTGGCCAAGTAGATGGGCGGCTAAGAGCTAGAGTTCCCAGGAGAACGAGAGGTCGGCTTTCTTTTTGACGCCCTCAAGCAGCAAAAGAGAAATAAAAATAAAATAAACAAAATGTTGGGAAAGAAGGAAAGAAAAGGAGAAAATAAAACAACTAGATCGAAATAAACTGGAACGGGATTTTCGGATCGGAAAAAAAAACTTTGTCGACTTTTCGAAAATAATAATATGGATATACGCGAACGTATCAAGAAATAATAATATATTCCGGAAAGATATTTTACGTCGTAAAGTACTTTTATAAGAATATATCAACTATTAAAATATCGATAAAAACCGCAGAAAAATAAATATCTCAAACACGCCTAAAAATTGGGGCGTTACATTAGATCCTCCTAAAAACAAGTTTCGTCCCGAAACTTGCTTTACGCCGAACTTCTTGGTTCCTAAGGCCGAGGCATGAACTCTCCGCTAAGAAGGCTTAAACCTTCTAATCTAAACACATTATCTACTCAAACTACCACCGCAAGATAAATCAGGTCATAAGGCACATTCTCACACATGGCACAAACTACACATAACATCACACATATACACAACTAAGGGAAGAACCAGGTCCAACCCTTTGATTTATCAACGCTACTAGCTCGGCGTAAACTCATCTAAAGATACTATCCTACGTCTTCTAGTTAGCCTCATCGGTCCCTCGTCTACCACCAGATCATCATGACTGGCCATATGTCTCGAGTCATGTATGTACTCTCTCGATTGAATCACATGAGACACCGGGTAGTAATGCCAACTTATAAGCCACTTCTCCAACTTGCGCTAAGATCTCAAAAAGGTCCGATATATCGGAAACTCAACTTCCTTCTCGGGTCTTTCTCAATACAACATTTCCATTAGGTTTCTCTTTGATTTCTCTATCAAAGATGATCGAACTTCCAAATTACACCATTAGCTTAGGTTCTTATCAAACCAAACTTTGATGTTACGTTTCCTCAATTCTTGTTACAAGTTCCAAGTAATGAATGAAGTACTTTACTTCACACTGCTTCTACTAACGAGACACGTATGTTATTACTTTTACGTCGTTCCTCAATACTCAATCAAGACTTGACTTGGAGAATAACTTGTCCTCTTCAAACCCATCGATCTTCGAGGCAATTTCAACAGTTCACCACTAAATATCCTCTTAACTCTCAACAATTCATTGTCAAAATTTCATCCCATTCAATACTTCATGGTTATCTGGAGTAGGTTAACCATAGGTGGTGTTACTTTGAAAAATCTCTCCACAAATCTAGTATTGCCCAAGACATCCAAGAAAAATTGTAACTTCTATCACACCCTTCGGGGGTTGCCATCCCGAGACAACTCGTCATACAACTTCTCTCTTCTTGAGAGTAGACCAAAATGTCTTATTCGGGGCATTGGTAAGCCATATGGAATCATTACCACTCGTTGTGACCATGGTCTGTCCGGGGTGCCGTGTTTGCAATATCCCACTCTCGACTTCTCATTTGGTGACAATAAAACCTTAAATCATTTTTAAAAGAGACCACCGACCCTAGCAACCGGTTGAGTAGATCATCTATACTTGGTAAGGGGTACATGTTCTTCATTTTATCTTGTTCGGATCACGGTAATCGATGTACAAGCGGAGATAACCGTCTCACTTTTCGCAAACTGGTTTTCTCCATAACAACTTCAAATCAAGAGTTCAAGATAAAGCCTGGTGTTCTCTATGGCATTTCACTAATTCTAATGAAATCTTACAACTAAGTTCTTGCAATTCCTCCTTCACTTGCTTCCACAACTCATGTCTCTGCACAAGTGTTATTCCATACGGTGCCTTAGACATCGGAATTAAATCAAGCTCGACCTTAGTGGGAAATTCCACATTTTGACGTATTGGAATCCGTGATATCTCAGGTTTCATCTTTTCTCTTCCCGTCACATATCGTAATAACCAACACCATCTTGTCTTATCACTTTACAAGTGGTCATGGTACTAATGATCTGCCCCGATCTGTTGGGGTGACGTCCTTTAAACACGTGCATTGCTTCATCCTTAGCTACAATTTGACCGTCCCCTTTTCAATGACCCTTCATCTCTTGAACTCGAGAGACTTTCCCGAGTCTTCCGACTCTTGAGGCCTTGGTTAAGTAATATTTCAGCTTAATCCCCCTTTTCAATTCGAAGGAATGACGATAATAAAATTTCTTGATTTCGCACATATGTTTAGTTATGAAGGCCTAACTATAAGATTTAATCGTGCCTTATAACAAATCAATCTTATCTTCTTCGCTTTCCCTGACATCCCATCATATGGGAGAAGATCTTCGTATTCTAAATAAGTTTTCATCATAGACATCATTTCTTGAAGTAGGCGTAGAAATCTATACTTCATCTTCTTATGTAACGTCAACCCGACCGTAGAGGCTCTAACCTCAATCTTTCATATAATCCTTGTACATCTCATATCGACAACAACCTTCAAAACTTTGGTCTTCTCTTACTCTTGTTGCTCACCTTAAGCATCTCTTGATATTCCATGAACAATCTTCACAACCGTACTAGTATGCCCCATGGAAAATGCTAGAAGAAATTTCTCCTAACCACAATCACTGAAAGATCCACTCATTACTTCACCAAACGCTAACATCATAAACTCTAAGCTTGCAACGTTGCCCTTATCTAGGTTCCTCATTTCACGTCATAGCCAATATGACTTCACCATGCGGGTCATATAAACCTTGATTTAGGTGTTGCTCGTGGAAACATGACATCATCACTTTAGAACAAACATACCATGCATCCCCTTACATATCCTCCCTTTACGCACAATAACCATAGAAGACTCCCTTCCCTTTATGTCCTTGTAGTTCCCTTTACCCTGATCCATGTCATTCCTCCATATGACAATCCCATGACTTAAGAAGGTCGCACCAGATCGTTACAATCCCTCTCAACAAGGTACGTTACCATCACTTATTGGAATCGGTAAATTATTACTCGATTAAGATATTTGCACTACCCTTGATATACATCTTCATTGCCGACATTCCACCACCACGAATATTCTGAGTTCTCCTTAGTCTTTTTCATGATCCCACACCTGGATTACTCCTCCCACCTACCGTCACTAGTATACAACCCACACATGTACATACTCGATGGTCACCGATTAACTCATTAATGACCCTTTCCAAGATCAACGACTTACCCTCCTGCCATACTCTTGAAGGATACCCTCTCGGGTACCTTGCCTTAAACTTCACTAGCTCATTTTACTTTTCTTCAAACTCCGTTAGCTTTTTCAATGCTCCTCTCTTCCTTCCGCTTCTGTAAGATAGCTATACCTTACCGACTCTTTCGTTTCCTATGACCCCCCTTCATGGGCTTAACCGTTCTTCATAATGTTTTGCAAAAGTACTTCTCAAATAGCCTAACATTAATTAGCATTCACCCGCGTTCCTATTGGTTGGTATCTTAAGTCTTTCGATCAAAGCTCTTTGTTTCACCTTTCATCTTTTGGAGATCCTTATTCTTACACACTTCCTCCTCGTCAGCGTTTCTTAGCCTTATTATCATAACGAAAACCGGTCAACTCCATGTGAATCTCCATCATGCCCTTCTTCTCATAACTCTAGTAATGTTGACACTTCACTTATTGGTACTTCGTATGCTTAACTTACAGTATCTTAAATCTTTAGCAAATGGTTCGATCACTCTTCTCGTCTTGACTCCAAAGCTTAGGAGCACCTATAGAAAACTTCACGTCTTGAAGGAATACCACCTTTAACCTTGCTAGAGTGTATCCATCTCCTTCTCGATTCGTATCTTTAGTTGTCCACGCGTCTTCTAGAAGAACTTAAGTTCATTTTCACTATTAGTGTCGTTGTCGTACAATCCCGGTATCTTTATAACCACTTTTATACCTTAAAGTTGCTCCCTTTACTTGAATTACTCCATCTCGATCTCTCTTTAATCATCTCGAGTTCTTCTTTCTACTTGTTTGTCCTTCGTTTATGTCATAACTAATCCTCCTCTTTGACATCCTTTTAAAGGAATCCGAGAACGTCATGGTGTTCGTTAGCACGAAATGCTCAACTCGATATTTGAATGTACGCCTCCACGTATGAACGCTATCCCAAGCAAACCACATCGTCTTTAAAGGTGATGATACTATACTTATCATCCTTTCTATTAGGTCCCGTAACTCCATATGCTACTACTATATATAATAAGAATACGTATACATAACTATATAAATCCTAAGTCCATATCACTACCAATATAATACATCCAGCATTTCATCAACACAATAAGGTCCCAAAACATATAACCATCCACATATATAATTATACACATATATCCGATTCATCATGCAACATACAATCACAAAGATACACATCAATTCTATCAAGCATAAATACAAACCTCGTATCCACATCGATAAATACATATATATATATTCATATAAATGTCAAAGTCCAATAAACTAAGCTGCCGAGATCTGCGGAAGGAGTGGTGGTCCGTACATTCTACCCCGACTCATGCATGTGATTTTGAAAACGAAAACTCAGAACCCGTGGGGTTCTGTTTATTCCTTATACGGCCTTTATAAGATTGCGAGTGTCATTGTTGTCAACCTAGGGCTCTGATACCACTTTTGTAACACCCCGAATCCACGGGACTCGGGATGCTACGGGTTGGGACCTCACAATGGGTCCCGACCCTGAGCCTGACAACAATTTCACCGGATCTTACAACAAGACACAAATAAAGGCAAAACTGAAATATATTTTATGCAAATGGTATGATCCCCAAAAACAAAAAAAAGACAACTTCAGCCGAGTTCTCAACTCCAAAGACTCAAACATCGAAAACATAACAATATACAAGACAATACCCAAATACAACTCCAACCAAACCCCTCCTAAAATGTACGTAACCCCGGCTGCCCACTCTTCCGGATCTCTCGACCGCATTCCTAACCTGCAAGGCAATCTACAACAATCGGTATAAAACCGTTAGCTAATATTTGAGGCATTAGAATCAAGGTGAAAGGCACAAACACAAGTCAATCATCATAAACATCCAATACACTCCAAAGCACACAAGTCCGGTTTATTATCTTATTATTATTAAGTCATATCCCGTTCTAATTCAACTTAGGTTGTGACACGAGAGTCACCGAAACTCGCCTCGGTCCCTACTTACCGGCATGGAATGGTACTGATGCATCTGACCGTCTACCAGCACGGGATAGTCGCCGAGAACCTCCTAGCTCTCGCGGGAGCCAGGCAAGTTGTCACCGCCCGTTATCATACACTTGGGCCAAAATAATATAAAGGTCGGTAATCCTATTTCCGGTTAAGTTGTTATAAACAATAAACACACACCACCAAGCACACATCAACACTAATACAAGGAATACGAGCTAAGTAAGTCCGGAGACTTACCTCGTCCCAAAGCTAAACCGATCAACAATAGCTCTCAAATTCCCGCAGGAAGATACTCAACTCCTGGCCAAAACAAGGCACACGATCAATATCTATCTCTCATGCTAGAAGTCCTTAGACTTCTAGCCCAAATGACCTCTATAAGGTCATACAACTCACATGTTAGGATACCATGTTCCTAGACCTCTCCTCTATAAGGTCACAACAACATGTAATCCTAAACCTCAAGCCTAATGATTCTAACAAGATCAAAACATATACTCAAATCCTTATAACAACCTCACTAGACCGCAATACCACCTCAAGCTTAGAATCAACATCAAACCATCAAACAATATCAAAACCTTAAAACTCACCTAAGGTTCAAAGCCACAACTTGGCATTCTCTCTAAGTTATGCTAGATCCAACCTAGCATGATACTAAAACTAAACATAACTAAACCGAGATAAGATCAAAAGCTCGGGGGAGAGGGTACTCACATGACGTCAAAAGACGGAAGACAATCTAAGGATGTCGGGAATGGATTCGTTGGGCCTTTATCGGGGCGCTTCTGAACCTAACACAAAAGCTAGGCAAATTTAGCTCATATGCTAAATTTGAACGAAAGTATAATATATATATATATATATATATATATCTAAGGAAAACTCGTTTTCAAAAGTCAACGTTAAAAACCCGGGATTAAATCTTTGAGCCATAACCGTATTAATCCAACAAAGACATAATATACAGTGTATAAAAATATAAGAATATCTCGTAATCAAAATCCAAAGTTCCAAACCGCTAATTCATTTTCCGAGGCAAAATATACCGTTCCAAAACTATAGGTCATAATCCATAATTAAAATCAGCAAGGGCGCACTCGATAATTTACAAAAAGTTGGGTCACAAACTGCAATTATAAATATGGCCCAAAATGTAATTAATTTTGCAGGAGGGTATAATTGTTACTTTCCAAAATCTGGGTACGAAGCTGCAATAGTAAAAGATGGGCACATTTTGCAATTATACCAAATAAGGGGGAGGGCCGACTGAAATTAGCCCTAAAGGGTTTCTCTTTTGCGTTTAACAGAGGAAGGCTGGAAGAGTGGAAGGCGGCAGAGGGACACAAGCGGCGGCAAGGAACTCAGTAGGCGGATCTAGGGGAGGCGAAGGCAGAGCCAAGGCAGGCGGAGGCAGAGCCAAGGCAGGCGGGGCAGAGCTTCTCTGGTGTCCCAGCGGCGGTTGCTTCCCGGCGAGGCGAAGGCTGCTCCGATGGGGCTTGACAGAGATCGATAGAAGAATGAAATAAGGAGAGGAGAAGGCGGCGGAACGCTGCACTGGTGACATCGGTGGCTCAAGGCAGAAGGCGGGATAGAGCTCTCCGGCGTCGGGCGAGGGCAGGGTCTCCGGTTCGATTGGGCAGAAGGGGAGGCCACTGCTTCCTCCGGCTTCAACAGGGCAACATCTCTCCCTTTGTTTGCTATTTCCAGGTGCAAGAGAGGCAAGGCTGTTGACAGAGGTTGAGGTCGAAGCGGACGCAGCCTGCAGGCTCGTGAGGAGAAGAGCTCGGTGGTGGCGAGATCTGTTGGTGCGGAAGAAGCAGGGAAGTCCAGATGGTGATAGGTTGAGTGAAACAATGGCAGGGGTAGGAGATAAAACAAAGATATGTTGGTGTTGCAAGCAAATCCGGGGAGGGAATGAGGAGTAGGGGAGAGGGCGGTTTCGACTCAGGTGAGGAAGAGAGGTGAGGCAAGGATGGAGCTGTGCAGAAACTGAGAGGAAGAGGGAGTGTCGGGGATGAGGTCTCTCAATCCAGCGGATGAAGAGGAGCAGAACAGAGGAGGCGAGGGTTGAGGCTTGCTTCCAGAATGAGAGGGGAATCGAAGGGTTGTTGAGCAGGTCAATGAGAGTAGTTGGCTAGGAGAAGCAAACATAATTAGCAGTGGAGCTATCCTGGCCAAGTAGATGGGCAGCTAAGAGCTAGAGTTCCCAGGAGAACGAGAGGTCGGCTTTCTTTTTGACGCCCTCAAGCAGCAAAAGAGAAATAAAAATAAAATAAACAAAAGGTTGGGAAAGAAGGAAAGAAAAGGAGAAAATAAAACAACTAGATCGAAATAAACTGGAACGGGATTTTCGGATCGGAAAAAAAAACTTTGTCGACTTTTCGAAAATAATAATATGGATATACGCGAACGTATCAAGAAATAATAATATATTCCGGAAAGATATTTTACGTCGTAAAGTACTTTTATAAGAATATATCAACAATTAAAATATCGATAAAAACCGCAGAAAAATAAATATCTCAAACACGCCTAAAAATTGGGGCGTTACAGTGAAAGGAAGGAGTAATGGATGAGAGTAATGAAATCAATCTCAATGAATGCAAGGTTTGGAATTTTATTCAACCCCCCCCCTCCCTCTCTCTCTCTCTCTCTCTCTCCCCCACAAAGGCCCCATTACTTCTTGGAAAGATGATTTTGGTTTGTTTTTTGACATTTTTGTGTCTCAATAAGAAGGTTAATGTGAAAGATTAGTGCTTGCATTTTTTGTTCCAATTTAAAAGTAATAGTATCAATAAAAAAATCTTGGAAACACAAACCTTGTTAATAGCGTTTACTCTTTCGACATAATCGACACATCCTCCAATCTTCTAAACCGGATCTACCGACCCACCCCCGATAATGAATCCCAGTTAGGTCTAATAGAGCTCGATTTTTTCTCATCCAAACTGCTTGTTCTGATCTGATTCATTATATTTTTGCTTTGGTTAAGGGTTCATCTTGCATATCCTACTTTTTAGCTATATGTTCCTTGTAAGTTGACATAAATCTATGCTTCATCCTGTGAACTCTGGTGAAGGTAGGAGTTGGTCCTCCCGAGGGAGTTATTCGATATGGTTGCATGCTTTAGTTGCCCTCTGAAGAGTGAGTTTGTTGCATTATTAGGATTCATGCAGGATGGACTTTTTTTATAGTCTAGACATCATGTTTGTGATTCTTTTTTCCCACATTTTTCTTTGTTACTTGAGTTCACTTCCTTGATGAAGGATTTTTAAATATCTGATCCGGGCAGTTTGTGTTGGGAAATCCGACCGCCTAGATTCAGATCGTGATTTTTATGTCATTTGTTATCTTTGTTGCTAAAAAATCATTGTTGTTGATCTTGATCATCCATTTATGCGATATATAAACATTAGTACTAATTAAAGATGAGCATTCTTTGAACTTGGATGATAGATAGTCGGCTAACTTATCCGACCCGATCCAGGTAATTTGTGTCAGATGTTTGTGTCTACTATGTTTGGATTTAAATTGTGATTTGTAGGAATATTTCAATTATTTATCAGATATATATGATTGCTTACCCTTAATCGCTCATTTGTTGTTGTTCCTTGATCCTTGATCTTCCTTCTTGGTTTGAGCAACCAAGAAATCCTTCAATTGCTTCACGTCATTCTTCAAAGACGTGAGTTGATTGTTGTTGGGCGGAGCCTCTTGAAAGTTAAATCTTTTAACTCCACCTTCAGCTCCTTGGTGGGAGTATTTCTCCATATACAAAGCTTGCTTCACTATAAAGTCCCAAGCTTCGTCAATCGCCATGTCCATAAATGTACCGGCGGATAGTAGTTGGAGGTTAAACTGGGTGCTTCCGTCCAGTCCCTTGAAGTATATCTCCAACAACTCTATCTTTGGAATCCCATGATGTGGGCAATCCAAAAGAATGTCTTTAAACCTCTCCCATGACTTGGACAAGCTCTCCTTGTCCTTCATAATGAATGCATTAATCTTCCCTCTCATTTCAGCGGTCTTAGAGGGGGGAAAGAATTTAGTAAAGAATTCCGTAGTCATCTTCTCCCAAGTACTGATTTTTCCTAGAGGAAGAGATTGATACCAAGTAAGAGCTCTATCTTTTAAAGAAAAGTAAAAAGGTCTTAGCTTGTAGTTGTTGTTGTCTATTCTTGAGGGTCTCAAGGTCTCCATCAAGATCTCATAGTTTTGTAGATGTTGATGTGGAGATTCCTTCTCTATCCCTCTAAACTGGCATTGGCGAATCATGGAAAGAACTTGCGGTCGAAGTTCGTAGTCATGGTCCGCCGGATCTCCTAGGTTAACTCCAGGACGCCTCAGTTGTTGATTGAGGTCCATCCTTTGCCCTAGGGTTTGCGGGTTTCCTGCAAAAAGAGCGCCTCGGACTGGCATCCAAGGTGGAAGTACATCGGCCGGGGCAACAGGTGCTGGGACCTGCCTCGGTCGAGGGTCTAGAACTGGATCCTGCATCGATCGAGGATCTGGGACTGGATCTTGCATCGGTCGAGGTAGATACAGGTCTCGTAAGGCTGTCATATCTGCTTCGATCGCTTCAGTCCTGGTGCGAGTTTCTTCTTTCTCCTGCCTCAGTTCTTCCCTGCTGAGGCGTAGTTGTTCTAACGCCTCCTTCAATTCGGCCTCAAGATCGCGATCGTCTTGGTTGGCCATCTTCGCTTCTCTTAAGCGTCGTTTATATGTCTTTTCTGGTTCGGGATCGTAAGGAACGATTTCCTTCCCAGCGCGGGTTCTTCGCATAAACCTAAGAAAAAGAACCTGCAAAAGTCACTCAAGTATAGTGGTTATTAGACACGGGGTCAAGTGCCCCAAAAGCAAACCGTAACCGGCTCGGTCTAGACCAAGTCCCCGGAAACGACGCCAAAAACTTGTTCGCTCCAAACGGTGTGTGCAAGCTTTAAATTTATAACCCTAGATGAAAGCTTAAAACAAGGATGCGAACCCGCAGTGTACGGGTCAATCGTAGTAAAAAGCAAGGAATTCCAAGGGTCGATCACAGGGACTTAGTGAAACAAAGTCAGAATAGGTAAGCTTCGTAATTACTAACCACAAAAGTAATTAAAACAATCAAGGATGATAAAAAGTCAATAAAGGAAATATGCAATTCCAGGGATTAAAGCATCTAGTTGTGGTTCCAACTCAAGATCTAAAGATAAGCGGACAAAGCTGAGATTTTGCATAGGGAAGGTGTTACTAAAGAGGATTAGATCACCGGGTAAGTCTCACTAATCACTAATCCCAAACCGTAACTCCTATTACCGGGTAAGTCTCAAGGAATTAAGATAAAGAACTATAACCTCAAACTAACACACCACCTAAGGGAATAGAATCAACCTTTACCGGGTAAGTCTCAGGCTACCTCACGAAGATGGGAAGAAAGCACACTCAAACCCCAATAAAGGATAAACCTTTATTACCTACACTTATGATCTTAGGTAAACAAACAAATGAATTACCGGGTAAGTCTCATCCTAGGCTTGCATTGAACTAGGAAAGGTGTAATAAGAATAGGATTTGGAAAACTCTAACACTTAACTCTCAGTTTCGGATCAGATAAGTCACCTCGGTCAGCCAAATTCCACCCCGGCCGAGATGTTCATCGACTGAGCGAGATGCTTAGGGTTAAGGATAAAGACTCGAACTTTCAGGGTCCTACTGTGATTTAATATTATTCTATCATTGTTTTTCCCACAACCTTCAGCCAATCACCCTAGAATCACACAAAGAGATTAGCCACTCATCATCATGAAAGTATTAATCAAATATATGGGAAGAAAGAGAATAATTGAACAAGAAAACCTTAAGAGAAAGGCTTCAATAACTGAAACAATTATCAAAACAACCAGCGTTCCTTGGATTAAAATCCAACAAGACAATCGACAAAGAAGGGAATCTAAAGGAATCTTACAAAACCCTTCACAAAGCTATAAAAGCTATAGACTTTCTTCCTTCAACTTCAAAAAGGTTCTTCAAATCTCCCAACTGGAGTATGGCTGCAGCGGTGTATTCGGATGTATGCGGGATGTTCCGGGTGATAGCGGATGTCTAAGCACGATCGGATTTGTGGAAAATCCGACCCTTTTTATAGGAAAATTACCCTCCAAAGATAAGATATCTTAGAAAGATATTTTCCCATAAAAATAGGTAAAATATATGGGCAAACTTATCTTCTTCCTTCCAGGAACCCAGCCCAAAAATATAAGATCCTCTTTCCAAAGATAAAAGATCTCAGCCAAGAATAAAATATTCTCGCCGTGTCCCAAGCGTTCGCCTCGGTCGAGTCGGCTCCTCTGGATCACCTCGGTCGAGGTGACTCTGTAGTCAACCGAGGTGAATCACAACTGAATGTGAAATCTCTCAAATCTGGTCTAAAGTGAATCTTTAATCCAATTCCATGATTCCTGGATTATTCCTTAAGCTCCTGAATGTAGCTCCAATGACTCCTTAGCTCCTTTTGCTCCTTTTTGATGCAAAACGTGCCATTTTACCTACGATTACAACAAAACTAGGTGTAGACCTCGATTCCCGCAAAGGTAGATGAAACGACATTGTAATCACATAATATATATACAAACATGCAGATTATTAAAGATAAAACGTCTAAACAGGCCCCAAAATATAGTCAATAATTCATGCTATGAAGGGGCGGCTGTGACAGAGGCGCAGGGGCGGCTCTGTGCAGGCGCAGGGGCAGATCTTCGTCAAAAGCTACTGTCGGGCTTCTCTTTGACAGATCTCACAGCAGGGGCAATCAAAGCTCGAACCTTTGGTTCCAACACGTCAAGACTCAACTCCAGAGAGCCTGAGAACAACGAAGGGTCAACAACGGAACACTCCACAAGAATCAAGGCTCATGCTTGATCTTGGGAGAAGAAGGAAATAAAGGAACGAAAGGAAGAAACCAAAACAGAAGGGAAGGTATGCAGCGCTTAAAGGAACGTGAGGAAGAACTAGAAAAGATGCACTTACATGTTCAGCGGGATTGCAGGAAGCAAGGACGGCTGCAGCTCTCTAGGGTTTGAAGACGCATCTTTTGTCGCAAAATCGCCCCCGCGCCTGGACCTTCCTGCCCCCGCGGCTACAAGCCTTTGTCGCCCCCGCAACTTTGTCTACCGCCCCTGCAGTTTCCTCTGCAGTGACTCCCGTCTTTGGTGAGTTGTTTCCTTCCTTGTTTTCTCGTTCTTTTTCCTTGAGTTGAGTGTTGATATTGTTCCTTGGGATACCTGTAAGACTAGGGATCGTGTCCCTAGCTTTTTGGAGATCTCTTAGAGATCGTTGAGACTAGAAGTTGTAGACTTCTATCTTTCGGTTCGTTTCTGATTCGCTATGTCTTGTATGAGCAGACATTCATTTCTTCCTTCGGGAAACTGAGTTGTAGCTGACAATTGTGTTTACCTTCGAGTGAGGTAAGTCCTTTGGACTTACTTAGTTGCATTCCGTATATTGGTTTGACCGTGTTGATTGTGTTTGTTGTTTATTGTTATAACGGAAAACCGGATTCGGACGACCTCATACCTTAATTTTCCCAAGTGTATTATAATCGGGCGGTGACCACTTGTCCAGTTCAAAATGGGGAAACCAAACTAGAACCACCATTAAAAAGTGCTCCGTCATCAAACCACCACCTTCATCCCATTTACGTTCAAAAAACATGAATGGGTCCCTACCTTTGAAATTTTTAATAACTTTATGTCTAAATCATGAACCAATTAAATAAATTAATATAAAATGGACCGAATCAGTTTTTTTTTTAAAAAAAACGGAATATTTTCAATGAGATAAAATTCAGTAATTTTTTTTATTTTTTGAAATATTTTTTTCCATAATTTTGTAAATGAATTTTTTTTGAGAAATGATATTTTTTGGATTTTTTTCGAATTACTTTTTCTTGTTATTTATATAAAAAAAATTTAAAAATAGTTGAAAAGGAAAACAATTTTCTGTAATAGAAATGTTTATGAAATTTTATTTTTTTAAAAATATTGAAATAAATCACTTGGGCCGTTTGGAATCTTTTTTTAAAAATCGATTCAAAAAAATGAAATAAAAAAATTCGAATTTATTTATATAAAAAAAAAAGTTTAGGAAATATATCTACATATCTTAACTATAGAAAGCGACACTAAAGTTGACGTAGTGCGATTTAGATTTTTCTCAAAATCTGTTTTCTACTAAATCACTAATTTAAGCCTTAAAATATTTTTACTAAATCTAATTTTAAAAAGATTTTAGTCCAATTATTTTTAACGTGATCTTGTACTTCAAGTCGAAATTTCAAAATTTTATAGTTAGAAGATGTATAGATTTTTCCAACTAGATCGTATTTTTTTAACGTGATCTTATTTTATTGTTAGAAGATAAGTAGTGGTAGATTTTATTTAGATCTTATTGGATCCTAAGATATATCTTTATATAATTTTAGCAATATCTTATCTTATCCAAGGATAAATCTTATAGTTAGAAGATAATTATTTCCAACCCAATATAAGGAGGATTTCAGCACCAATGTTTACCCACCTCCATACACAAATTTCATTATTTTTGTTCATACAAAACGTTTTTTCTGACGCTGGGAGAGAGAGAGCTTGAATTGTTTTTAGTAGTTCCACTTTCTTTTACAAGTTTGTAACACCCCGAATTCTCAGAACTCGGAACATTACTGGTTAGGACCTCACAATGGGTCCCGACCTCAGTTCGACAACAATTTTACATGGATCTTGCAACAAGACACAAATAAGAAAAACCGAAATTTATAAAAATGTATTTTTAACAAGATGAATGCAACAAAGTCTAACAGCCTATAAAACTTAAACGACGGGAAAGACTAACTGTCTTAACAAGAGGAAAGAACAACAAAGAACAACCCAAACCCCCACTCTAAGGAGTACGGAGACCCGGCTGATCACTACTTCCGGATCACTCAACTGCTGTTCTAACCTGGGGTAAATCTAAAAACACAACAAGACAACCATTAACTAGTTATCTAAACATTAGGAGAATAATAATAGCGCACACACACATAAAAATATAAACACTCATCATGCTTTCAAACAATCCATTTATTATCTTCATTTAAGTCATTCACTCTAATGATACTTATTTTGTGACACGAGGGATTCCCAAACCTCGCCTCCGCCCCCGTGTACCCATCAGGAGTGGATCCGATGCATCTCACCGTGTACCTGTATGGTCTGGGTATAGAGAACCTCCCAGTCTCCTGGCAGAGCTGGGCAGTGATGTCACGGCCCGTTATACATACACTTGGGCCTTAACACATAAAAATAACGGTCGTCCTAACAAGTTGTTATCATTATTATCACACACATTGCACACACACCACCATTATCATTCAACTATTATCCAGAAACTGGCTAAGTAAGTCGCAAGGACTTACCTGAGTCAAATCACACTCTAACAAGTCTCAAATTGGTCCGTACTCGTGGTAACTCAAACGCCTGTCAAATACGGCATGTGGATCAAAATCACATCCAGATGTCCAACCTCATGCGAAGGAATTACGGAAAAAACTCTTTTACGGTAAAAGACTATTTTACCCTTAGTGCCGAAAATCCTCAAAGTTTATTCTTAAATCCTACTAATTTCTTTTTGAACTTGGTTTCCATAATTAGTGTCTCTCGGATAGTTACTGGGGTTATAAGATTAATCTCTAATACTCTTCACGTAGAACAACATTACTTCCTTCCCGGGTATTACTCCACTCTTACACATATGTGTATCCGCGTATAAAAACGTTACCTCTCTATGTAAATACTCATGTATATACCTTTTTTTTTATTATTCTCATATTTATAATTTATATACATTTATTTACCTTCTCATATCTATAATTACCTATATATATATATATATAATTACCTATATATATATATATATATATATACTGATGTGTTATAAATAAACACTCAGCACAATTTACTCTTACCCCACCATGATTAACCAAGCCTAACTTCTACTGCTCAAACGTAAAAGACGCAATAGTAATTAGTCAAAGTATTTGACGAGTTCCAGTTGGATTCAGAAAAGGATGCCATTAACCTTCACAATTCAAATTGAATTCATGTTTTGCTACTTGGGTTGTACTTGTACTTGTAAAGAACTGCTTACTATGATACCAGTTTTTTATCTGCAGTGGTCATTAGGTTACTGTAAGGTAATATTATATTCATTAGATTGTTTAATTTCACTTCATATGATTTAATGGGGCTTTCTAGTTGTTATCTGCGATGGTCATTAGATTCTTACTCCCTTACGTATATACTTATATATATATACTCAGTACACTTTAATTTCATCTTCTACATTCAACACCTATACTATATATATATATACCTATACTTATTTATATATATATATATACTATGATTAACATGCCTAATTTCAACTTCTACATCTATATATGCATACACAGATACACGACACTTTACTTAATTATACTTATATTTTCTAACTCCTATACTTATATATATATACATGTATAAATACACTGTAGGGATGAGGGTGAAAACGCACCGTCCAGCCTCTTGGTACGCCCTTGCAGTGAGTAAAAACGAGACTGCAGTCGATCGAAGTAACATCGAGGAGAGCCCTGTCGAGTCGGAGTCGTATGCAGGTAAGCGAGTGATTGCGGTTCCTGTGGAACGAGGACGTAACTGCTCCAGCCGGTTTGTTGGTCCGGAACAAGGCCTGCTCGGCGGCGGTCCCGGCTAGGAGGGGCGTTCTTCCCGGCCTGGCGTTCGAAGTCGCAGCAGCCCGGCGTCGCGAAGTGGACCGGCAGTGGACCATTCGCCTTGATTTTTAATGTATACGACTCAGTAGATCCGGGGTCGAGGATGGGCGGAGGGTCGGCGCTACTGAGGTCCGACTAACCTGCTGCAGTCACGTGTGGAAGTCCGGCGGGGAGGCTTGGGTTGGCTTCGGTTTTGCAGCGAGTGTTTAAGGTGCAGCGTAGTTGATTATCTTAGGTTAAAGTAAAATTAAGAGAGGTTAGTTGGAAATTGGGCCGGCTGAAGTCATATGGGCCATAATTGGGCCTGCTCTTCCCATTGAAACACTGAGCTAAAAGAATATTTATTAATTGCCCGGAACCGTTAAAAGTACGGAATTATTTATGGAATTATTTACGGATTACAAGTTATCATTTTATGTGAATCAAAGTCACATAAAATGATAGAATTTAATATCGTGTTCCTTTATTTAAAGGAATTAAAGTTGGCGGATCGAAATCCGGTTTAATCCGGTATTAAACGGAGTTTTAAAATTTTTGGTTATTACATCAGTGCCCTCTTAAAAAAAGTTTCGTCCCGAAACTTAAGATAATATACCTAATCACATGCTTTTCTTGGTATAACTTAGCCTTCGAAAATTCCGTTTTCTACCATGCAACTACTCAATTATCATACTCAAACATGCATCACATTAAAACATAACTACTCAATCCAATAAAAACTTGAAAGGTCAAACAACACAACATCCGAGTACTAACTCGTCGATACATAAGTAACCTCTAACCCCGCAAAGAACTCGGGATAGTTACGTCTAATACTCTCCTCGGTCTCCCAAGTGGCCTCATCCGCTCCTCGTCTAGACCATTGGATCCTCAACATAGGTATCTCCTTGGATCGCAAACGTCTAGTACTGTGCTCCAAGACAGCTACTGGGTACTCTACAAAAGTGTGATCGGCTCAACTATCAGATCCTCATGGTTGATGATGTGTCTCAGGTCCGGATGTACTCTCTCAACAAAGATACATGGAAGACCGGATGAACACCCTCTAGTCTCGGCGGTAGTGTTAAACGGTAGGCAACCTCTCCCACTCTCTCCAAGATCTCAAAAGGTCCGACATAACGGGGACTCAACTTCCCCTTAATGCCGAAATACCGGTCTCCTCTCGCCGGTGACACTCTCAACCACACCTGGCATCCACCCTAAACTCCAAGGATCAATGCCTTTTGTCAGTGTAGGTTTTCTGGCGACTTTGAGCTGCTAACATCCGCTCCCGGACTAGGGCAATCCGAGCGATGTCATCCTTTATCGGATCTAGAGCTACTCCCTCAGCTCTGCTAGGCTCATCTCATCATAATGGTGTGCGACATCTCCGCCCGTACAAAGCCTCATAAGGGTCATCCCAATAGACGCTTGTCAACTGTTATTATACAAAAACTCTATCAGTTGAAGGTGATCCGGCCATACCTGTCCCCAATCTAGTACACAAGCCCGCAACATGTCCTTTAGCGTCTGGATAGTCCTCTCAGACTGATCGTCGGTCTGTGGGTGGTAAGCAATAGTAAAGTGGAGACTCGTCCTTAAAATAGTATGTACCTGCTGCTAAAATCTCGAGGTGAAAACGTCCATCTCTGTCGGAGACGATAGTCCTCGGTACTCCATGGAGTATCACAATATGTCTGGTAAACTCCTCAGCTAGACAACTTACCAGCCACGTCTCCTTAATTGGAATGAACGTGCGGTCTTCGTCAGACGGTCTACTACCACCCAAATAGCATCAAAACCTCTGTTGAGTCTCAATCCCGTGACAAAATCCATCGATATATCCTCCCACTTCCATTGTGGTACTGGTAGTGGGTGGAGCTCTCCTCCGGACCTGCGATGCTCAGTCTTGACCTACTGACAAGTCGAACACTGAGCTATATACCGAGCCACGTCGGGCTTCAAACCACCCCACCCGAAGGAACGTCTCACATCCATGTACATCTTACTCGCTCCAGGGTGTACTGAGTATGGGGTAGTATGAGCCTCACCTAATATCCTTTGTCTCAACTCATTGTCTGATGGTACACAAATGCGGTCCTGACGTCTCATCCCTCCATCAACACCAATAGTGACTGGGGTGCCTCACCTCGAGACATCCTGTCTCGGATGCTGGTCCAAGTCGAGCAAGTCTCTTGCTTCTGTCGGATCTCACCCAATAGCTCAAATAGTAACTTCCAGGTAGCCAACTGGCGGACTGTATCTAGAAACTGACTTTCTACCTCTAACCACGCCAATTCTCTCTACAACTGCGGCTGTACTGCCAACCGGGCTATCGCCTTCTTCCGAGGCGTCTTCCGGCTTAATGCGTCAGCTACTAAATTCACCTTACCGGGGTGGTAGAGAATCTCAAGGTCGCAGTCCTTGATCAACTCTAACCACCGCCTCTGGCGGTTATTCAACTCCTACTGAGTGAATATGTACTTCCGACTTTTATGGTCTGTGAAGATGTGACATGTCGCCTCATAGAGATAGTGATGCCAGATCTTAAGGGCATAGTCTACCGCAGCTAACTCTAGATCGTGTGCAGGGTAGTTCTCCTCATACGTCTTCAACTGTCGAGACGCATAGGCTATGATCTTACCCCTTTGCATCAAAACACACCCCAAGCCCAGCTTGGATGTGTCAATGTATACAATAAAGTCATTTTACCCTTTGTATACAAATATCAGATGCATATGATTTTCTCAAAAATCAACTTCCTCGCATCACATTTATTATGTTTTCCTTATACTCATGTCGTTTTACCTTCTTTTAAATCTTTACCACCAGTAGGATAGTTAAATCCCTTTGAGTTCCTCGTATACTCCTTATGGACCATGTGGGTTGGTCTTATTACTTCCATCAACTCTTATGTCATCAGTCCAGCTTGAATTTTCATTGGAGTACCTCCATTAAACTTTTATATAAACACTTTTTGGTAATCATCTCATTGGGGTAATACCGGATCCATATAACAGCCTTTAGTCGTTCAACTTTACTCCTTCTTATGTTTGTTCTAACCAACATGTAGATTCCATCTGCAATCACGTCACAACTCGACCACACATTTCACCAAGGCTTTAAATCATACCCTCTATGTTTGTGCCGCCTCTGAAATGCCAATTATTCTGTGTCACGTCTTTACTCACAAGGATTTTCCCTGTCAATCTAGACAGTTTGACCCTACTTTTTTCTCGGAGGAGCACCATCAGTCCTACTTGTGTGGAATGCTAAGACATAGGACATGTCCACAATCATCTGTTTCTTCTTACTCTTCTAGTTCTTCTTACAGGGATCTCTTCATACTAACTTTGATATGTATCTTTCCTTAGTCAGTAGTAAGCAACTACTCACAACAATTCTCTTTACACCATCACTATCATCAACTGTCATTACCGACCGTCCAGAGCTTCTCTTTAAATTCTTTATTAGAGTTATCATATTTGACTCATTCAATGTTACTTTCAAGGCTACTAGTACTTGTATTGATTTAACTTCATTATAGTCGTCGTTGCTCTTTGGAAGAAATTCACCAGATGTCGATAAAATTTCCTTATAACCTTGTGGTTATTCTTCTTATCTGTCAACCAACAATCACTAGTTAGCCAGCACGTGTAAATTCCCAGTTGTTACCAATTAGTCTGTAGTTAACCTTCTATAAGATTGTGGACTTACTTGCCTTCTATCTCTTTTGAGGTTTGATATACCAGGTGAAAATATATCTCTTCCATTTATACTCCTTTAGCTCTTTCTACAAATTACACTCTTATAAGAACACTATACTCTTATGAGTCTAGTTGTATCTTCGTCTTCCGTCAACGGACTTATCAATTTTTCTACAATAACTTGCAGGCATTTCTCTATGATTCTTTTTACCTGAGTTAGTGTCCACTTGCGGTTCTCTGTTATGACCCGCTAGTGTTATTAACTTAAATCCCTTCGTGAGTGAGAAGTTATTTGAGACCCTCTTTTTCACCAAGACCATTCTCCTACACCTTCCTTCCTTGGGTGCTGCTTTTACTTTCGCCTTTATAGAAATCCGGTCTTTGTTGTATCCCTATCTTGGTTTTAATTATTTGGTGTTCTAGGAGGTCACACCACTTCCCTGCTGGTGAAATCTGCCTTCCACTTTCTAGCAACCTGTAAGCTTCCCTTTTTCGGCTCTTTTATTCTTCGTATTTGGGTGGACAATGTATCTCATCTTGACTCCTATGCTTATGATTGTCTCGGTTTCCCCTCTTGATTGTGGTGGCAAGTAACTTGTCGAGAGTGAATATCTTCCGCTCTACTTCCAGCCTCAAACTTTCACCTTCTAATCCGTAAGTAAGCTTAGATTCCATGCCTCTTGTCTGAATTGGTTCTATATCTTTACTTTGACTTTCATTACTATAAATGTTTTTGACGGCATCCACGTTGTTCATATTGTCATTTTACACCACACTTGAAAGAATCTATGTGATGTCACTCCCGATTTGTATGATTGTCGGTCATCCAATGCTTCTCCGGACTACTCTCATGTATAATCTTCATTTGATCGTGTTAAGTTGACTCGGGATCCCCTACTTTCCATACTCGTTGGTGTTGTCCTTCAGTCTACACTTTTCCGACTCGACGCTCCTCAACAAGCTCAAAGGAGTTGTCCGCCGTTTGAATACCCTAATGCACATAAGATGTGCACACTAATTCTCACGTTGACACCCTTCAAAATCTACCTAGATGTGTCAACGGAGTGAGAAACTCATTATGTTATCTCC
Organism: Fagopyrum homotropicum; assembly: GCA_033239125.1. Taxonomy (NCBI): domain Eukaryota; kingdom Viridiplantae; phylum Streptophyta; class Magnoliopsida; order Caryophyllales; family Polygonaceae; genus Fagopyrum; species Fagopyrum homotropicum. Next base: position 13,003,703 of record BSWB01000001.1, read on the forward strand.
GTTAAGGCATAATATAACTATCATGTTACTAACCTTCGGCATAAACTTATTTTTTTTTTTGAACATATCTTTATAAGCAGCTACTAAGTCAACATAACATTTCCAAAAGTACTAAGCTGCTGATGTCTGCGGAGGTAGTGGTGGTCATCCGTACTTTCTATCCCCAACCAGACTATGCATGCATTTGAAAACTAAAAGTCCTGTTTAAAACTCAGATCCCTTTTCGGGTTCTGCTTAAGTACTTATTCGGTCTTTCAAAAGATTTCAAGTGCCATTGTTGTCAACCTAGAGCTCTGATACCATGTTGTAACACCCCGAATTCTCAGAACTCGGAACATTACTGGTTAGGACCTCACAATGGGTCCCGACCTCAGTTCGACAACAATTTTACATGGATCTTGCAACAAGACACAAATAAGAAAAACCGAAATTTATAAAAATGTATTTTTAACAAGATGAATGCAACAAAGTCTAACAGCCTATAAAACTTAAACGACGGGAAAGACTAACTGTCTTAACAAGAGGAAAGAACAACAAAGAACAACCCAAACCCCCACTCTAAGGAGTACGGAGACCCGGCTGACCACTACTTCCGGATCACTCAACTGCTGTTCTAACCTGGGGTAAATCTAAAAACACAACAAGACAACCATTAGCTAGTTATCTAAACATTAGGAGAATAATAATAGCACACACACACATAAAAATATAAACACTCATCATGCTTTCAAACAATCCATTTATTATCTTCATTTAAGTCATTCACTCTAATGATACTTATTTTGTGACACGAGGGATTCCCAAACCTCGCCTCCGCCCCCGTGTACCCATCAGGAGTGGATCCGATGCATCTCACCGTGTACCTGTATGGTCTGGGTATAGAGAACCTCCCAGTCTCCTGTCAGAGCTGGGCAGTGATGTCACGGCCCGTTATACATACACTTGGGCCTTAACACATAAAAATAACGGTCGTCCTAACAAGTTGTTATCATTATTAGCACACACATTGCACACAAACCACCATTATCATTCAACTATTATCCAGAAACTGGCTAAGTAAGTCGCAAGGACTTACCTGAGTCAAATCACACTCTAACAAGTCTCAAATCGGTCCGTACTCGTGGTAACTCAAACGCCTCTCAAATACGGCATGTGGATCAAAATCACATCCAGATGTCCAACCTCATGCGAAGGAATTACGGAAAAAACTCTTTTACGGTAAAAGACTATTTTACCCTTAGTGCCGAAAATCCTCAAAGTTTATTCTTAAATCCTACTAATTTCTTTTTGAACTTGGTTTCCATAACTAGTGTCTCTCGGATAGTTACTGGGGTTATAAGATTAATCTCTAATACTCGTCACGTAGAACAACATTACTTCCTTCCCGGGTATTACTCCACTCTTACACATATTTATAATTTATATACATTTACTTACCTTCTCATATCTATAATTACCTATATATATATATATATATAATTACCTATATATATATATATATACTGATGTGTTATAAATAAACACTCAGCACAATTTACTCTTACCCCACCATGATTAACCAAGCCTAACTTCTACTGCTCAAACGTAAAAGACGCAATAGTAATTAGTCAAAGTATTTGACGATTTCCAGTTGGATTCAGAAAAGGATGCCATTAACCTTCACAATTCAAATTGAATTCATGTTTTGCTACTTGGGTTGTACTTGTACTTGTAAAGAACTGCTTACTATGATACCAGTTTCTTATCTGCAGTGGTCATTAGGTTACTGTAAGGTAATATTATATTCATTAGATTGTTTAATTTCACTTCATATGATTTAATGGGGCTTTCTAGTTGTTATCTGCGATGGTCATTAGATTCTTACTCCCTTACGTATATACTTATATATATATATACTCAGTACACTTTAATTTCATCTTCTACATTCAACACCTATACTATATATATATATACCTATACTTATTTATATATATATATATATATATACTATGATTAACATGCCTAATTTCAACTTCTACATCTATATATGCATACACAGATACACGACACTTTACTTAATTATACTTATATTTTCTAACTCCTATACTTATATATATATACATGTATAAATACACTGTAGGGATGAGGGTGAAAACGCACCGTCCAGCCTCTTGGTACGCCCTTGCAGTGAGTAAAAACGAGACTGCAGTCGATCGAAGTAACCTCGAGGAGAGCCCTGTCGAGTCGGAGTTGTATGCAGGTAAGCGAGTGATTGCGGTTCCTGTGGAACGAGGACGTAACTGCTCCAGCCGGTTTGTTGGTCCGGAACAAGGCCTGCTCGGCGGCGGTCCCGGCTAGGAGGGGCGTTCTTCCCGGCCTGGCGTTCAAAGTCGCAGCAGCCCGGCGTCGCGAAGTGGACCGGCAGTGGACCATTCGCCTTGATTTTTAATGTATACGACTCAGCAGATCCGGGGTCGAGGATGGGCGGAGGGTCGGCGCTACTGAGGTCCGACTAACCTGCTGCAGTCACGTGTGGAAGTCCGGCGGGGAGGCTTGGGTTGGCTTCGGTTTTGCAGCGAGTGTTTAAGGTGCAGCGTAGTTGATTATCTTAGGTTAAAGTAAAATTAAGAGAGGTTAGTTGGAAATTGGGCCGGCTGAAGTCATATGGGCCATAATTGGGCCTGCTCTTCCCATAGAAACACTGAGCTAAAAGAATATTTATTAATTGCCCGGAACCGTTAAAAGTACGGAATTATTTATGGAATTATTTACGGATTACAAGTTATCATTTTATGTGAATCAAAGTCACATAAAATGATAGAATTTAATATCGTGTTCCTTTATTTAAAGGAATTAAAGTTGGCGGATCGAAATCCGGTTTAATCCGGTATTAAACGGAGTTTTAAAATTTTTGGTTATTACAAAGTTGATATCTTCTCATCTGCATTCCGTCATCAAATCAATCCTTATACTAAGAATTGATAAGTGTCATCATCTGCATTCCGTCATAAAATGATAGAATTTAATATCGTGTTCAGATTAAGCAGAATTAGTGACAAACTTTAGCCACGGAAAAAAAATGTCTTTGTAATGGTCGCTAATAGTGACTAACTTTGGGACCACAATGCTATGCGTAGCTAAATTTAGCAACCTAATATTCAATAGTCTCCACACCCGTCGTTGTTAGCGTCTATGTAAACTGCGTCACTGTCATCCGTCGCTAATAGCTACGGTAAAAAAAATGGTTGCCGATGTGGTCGCTACTAGCAACTAAAGTAACGACCTATGTAGTGGCGTCGCTATATCCGCTACAAATAAACAAGGTTGACGCTAGATTAGTCGCTATTGAAACGACAAATTCCAAAGGTCATAAACACTGTCGCTAATCGGTCACCGAACGAGCGACCCTTATATAAGCATCACCAATATAACCACCAATGTTGAAGTGGTCGCTCAATTGGTCGCTATTGTCAAGACCGATATACATTGATCACTACGATTGTCGCTCATTTGTAACCGAATTGGAGACATTTTGGATGCATCACCACTAAAAATTTAACCAATGCAAAAGTGGTCACTAATTGAAAACTATTTTTTGCCCTTATGGTGTCCGAATCGCAACCACCGTAGCCACCACTCAGATGACGTCTCTGAAAAGTGGTTGATTTGTCACATGGTCGCTATGTCCGTCTCTAGGACATCCATATACAAATTTTGTGGACGCAATACTGAGGTAGATATTGTTGCCGTCACCGATGAGGTCAATGTTGTCGTCACGGCAGTAGTCACAGGATGTCGTCGCAGAAGTAGTCACAATTCCGTCACCAAGGTAGTCGCAGTTGCCGTCGCTGAGGTAGTCACAAACTCCGCTTTATCCCTAATTTAATTACGGTGGATCAAAACACGTTTTCTCCATTAGTTCCGCCGCTCGTAAACTATGATCAAGACATACATTCAATATCAAGAAACACAACATTCTATTAGTCACACAAATTCAAAGGATTTGAAGTCATTAAGTAAGTATAAATTTAAATGTTCTTCTTTATTTTGGTTTGATATTAACATTCAAAATTTAACGATCTTTAGCACTTTGTATAAAGATCGTGTAGAAACTTCATTGATGTTCATCACCTACAACATGGTAGAAAGGCTTGTTGGTTTGATTGTCATAGACAATTCACAAAAGTTAATCATCCATTTCGCAAGAACAAGAAAGAGTTTTACAAAGATCGTGTAGAAACTTCATTGCCTCCTCCGATGTTGACAGGGGAGCAAATATGGGATCGTGTCCGTGAATATCCAACCGCCATTGATGAACCACATAACAACCCTCCCGGATATGGAACTGAACATAAGTGGACAAAGCAGAGTATTTTTTGGAGACTTCCGTATTGGAAAGATCTTCTTGTTCGACACAATCTTGATGTTATGCACATAGAAAAAAATGTGTTTGATAATGTTTTTAACACATTAATGGATATCCCCGGAAAGACGAAAGATAACTTGAATGCAAGAAAGGATCTTAAGTTGTATTGTTGTCGCCCTGAGCTTCATGTTGATGATGATTATAGTGGCACCAAACCGAAGGCAATTTACACGTTGACAAGGGATGAAAAGAGAAAGATTTGTGAATGGGTGAAATCTTTGAAGTTTCCTGATGGTTATGCTTCCAACATAGGTAGGTGTGTCCAAATTGATGATTGTAAGCTCATCGGTATGAAGAGTCACGATTGTCACGTATTTATGCAGAGACTATTTCCAATTGCATTTAAAGAGCTACTACCTTCGTCAGTTTGGGGTCCTCTAACCGAGTTAAGCTGCTTTTTTAGATCAATATGTTCATCGGCATTGTCAGTTGATCACATGGTTCAGTTGAAAACCACGGTGCCTTTGCTATTATGTAAGTTGGAGCGAATTTTTCCACCTTCTTTTTTTGATTCCATGGAGCATGTTGTACTACATTTGGCAGACGAGGCTGAAGTTTGTGGACCGGTACAGTACCGGTGGATGTACCCATTTGAGAGATATTTGTATCATCTGAAGGAAAAGTTGTCAAACCCAACACATGTAGAAGCATCGATAATTGCAGCTTACTTGAGTGAAGAGGCGTCTAATTTTGCAGAACACTACTTTCAACCTCATATTCCCTCTAAACTAAGAAGGCCAAGTAGAAACAATGATGTTTTTGAAGAAGATGATCATGCTATCTCTTGTTTTAATTATCCTGGCCGAAGTAGTGGAAAAGACAAAAAAAAGGTGGATGACAACAGAAAAGGAGTGGCATGCTGCACATACTTATGTATTACGCAATTGTCGGGAAGTGGATGAATTTGTTGAGTAAGTGTAACTTTTTTATGTTTCATATGATATATTGGTTTAACGCATCACAATATAATTTTAGACTACTTGATTTGATAATGATAGATGAGTTTATTGCAGGAAGTTTGCAATTGAAAAAGGGGGAGCTGATGATGACAAAATTGATAAAGAATTTGCAGGATGGTTCAAGAACCATGTAAGTTCTATTTATATGTATATAGATTGTTTCCGTACCTTAAAAATATTAAGAGCCTTTTTCTTGATATTGAAGGTGATGAACAACAAGTCAACAAATACAAATGATTTTTTGTGTAACTTAGCTTGGGGTCCAACTGTCGAAGCTAAAAGTTGGCCGGTATACTTTGTTAACGGGCATATTTTTCACACTATGAAGCATGGTGTTGGCAAAAAGACAATGAATAGCGGTGTTTGTGTGAAGGGGTGTGATTATGAGAATGCTCAATCCGATTTTTATGGTTTTCTTGAAGAAATCATTGAGCTAGATTATAGTGATTCACCCGATCATCCAATGAAAATTGTCTTGTTTAAGTGTGATTGGTTTAATCCAACTACGGGAATGAGAGTTCATCCAGACTACCATATTGTTGAAATCAATCACAAAAAGAAGTATAAAAAATATGATCCGTTCATATTTTCCCAACAAGCCGTACAAGTGTACTATGCAGAGTATCCTGGAGCTAGGAGAGATCGCATGGATTGGATGGCTGTATGTAAGGTTGTCCCTCGAGGTAGAATAGAAGAGAGGTGGACATCATCTATTGCCTCTGCTTATCAATCTACTGAAGGTGCCACATCTGATTCATATGTGCAAATAAATGTTGAAGATGTGTCAATAGATTTACGTGATCCGGTAGGTTCTTATGATTTTATCAATGAGGATGAAATGGCAGAAACTAGTGAGAATGGCAATGAAGATGATGACCTCTTTAATTCAGTCGAAGCTACAGGTCTTGAAGATTATGCATCAGAGGGTAACCATGATGATGATGAAGACATTGTGTAACCCTATCAAGCCTTTTATTCTATTTTTAGAATTATTTATTATATTGTATGAATTTTACATGCATACCAATTTTCAAATTATTTGAATGTTTCTTTCCTATTGTGAAATTATTTTGAAGTTTCTTATTTAATATTAGTTGATATAAGCCTACGTGGGATTTGAACCCACATCTTTGTGTCTCGACACAATGCTTACCAATTAGCTAGTAGGCTATAAAGAGTGAAGAAAGATTGAATGGGGTGAAAAAATAATCAGTGATACTTGCAAAGAGGCAACTTTGGAAGCATTGTAGATGAAAACTTCACTTGAGCATTTTATCGAACACCCTAAGTGCGTCCCTGTTTTAATAACCAAAAAATTGTATGTAGAAATGATAGATGTCTAATTTTTAGACCTAAATTCAATCGCTTTTAACATGGGCAACTCAGAGAAAACATTGAAGTAATTCAGCATAACAAGATTCAATATGGGCATCTCAAGAAGACACTGATGTAATTCAGCAGAGCAAGATTAAGGATCTCAAAGACTCAGCAACATAAGCTTTAGAAATTAGATATCAGCTTAGCAGAAACAGCTTATGAAATATGCACGATATATCTTACAGCTTAGCAAAAACAACTTAGCAGAAAAAACGTACAGAAAAAACGTACAGAGTAAAATTTTGGGATAGGATTTAGGATCAAACACATAACAGTAATAATTGGAGGCACTGGTGAAAGTTGGGCTAATGGTCACAGTCTAATTTCAATCGTTCTGGTGAAAGTTGCTCCTACGACACATTAATAATTGGAGGCACTGGTGAAAGTTGGGCTATTGGAGGCACAAACACTGTGTAATTTCATTGTACTGTATGATTGAGGTTAAAAATATATTAAGATATTATTAATGAATTAACATGTAAATTATACGAGTCAGAATTTTTTTATGGCAATTTAGATGATATTAGTCAAATAGTAGGACTGTTAGGATACTGTTAAAGAATTTATGAAGGATAAAGTTACATAATTTATTAAGGTTATTATTAAAGAATTTATTAAATTTAATAAAAGTAATAAATAGACTATTAATATTATAAAACAAATTATTTTATTTTGATAATTTTACTCTACAAATATAATTTCCCCAAATATTCAACCAACTTTCGTATTTTTACTGTTTATTTTTAAACTTTTTATATGAAAAAATTATGTAAACTAAATATATTTTTTAAATATCTTTTTACATAAATAGAAAATCCACATAGTATCTTTTATATTTGTTGATTATATCGTCAACAATATTTTAAAATTATTAAATATAGATAGTTTAATTTAAAAATAATTTTTTAATTTTTAATATATTTTAAATTAAAATTTAATATAATCATATTGGTGTACGGAACGGGTATTATACTAGTAATATAATAATATTTAAAATTTATAATTCAATAACGAGTTAACCTAGACTCCTCGTTGATGTATTTTCTAATAGAATTATTGGAAAATAAGTCAACCTATTTTGTAGTATTTGACTTGTTTTTTCAAAGATTTGTGACTTAGAAATCCGTGGAGGGAAAGCACTTTTTTGGGGCTGATTTAGAGACATTTTAAAATTTTGGGTTAATACGTAGAGGGAAAATAAGTCAGCCTAAACTCTTGTGTTATTTCAATTCTCAATCTCAACTTTGAAGAGCAGTTTCTCACTTTCTCGCACCGGCTGTTTCTCACCCCCTTCAAAACCCTAAACACCACCTAGTGTTCTACACTCAATCTTCCGCTACCAAATCAGTCGTCGACACCGGTTCTTCTCCAACCCTAGACACGACTCATCGATCTATGCGTTGTTGAACCTACCCTATATCTCGACACTGACTCTTCTCCAAACATCATCCGTCGTTGATTTTGCTTCAAGTCGGACCAACTGTCGGTGGTTTTTCAAGTAGGTTTTTCCAATTTTCAGACTCAATTACATGTTATAGTTATTAATATGCTCATGATATCTTATTGCTACTGTTAATTATTTAGAAAAAAATCATTTATAAATGTGATGAACTGAAACAAATTGAAAATAAAGGAATTTTATAGGCTTAGTAACAAAAACCTATTCATTTGTTGTATTGATTTGTACCCAATAGTACATTGAAACAATAATTGGAGCCTGTTAAAGTTGATATAGATGCAAGCTATACAGCATTGTTTATTGTTATTTTTTCCTTTAATTAGTTTATATGCTAGATTTTATTAACAAATTGACCTCTTATAGCTGTTTTGTTCATTTTTGTTTGTTCACTTAGTAGAGGTTTAACTAATTTTCTATATCTTGAACAAGCTTAGTGAATTTTCCATTAGCACCCACGACAGCTTGCTATCCACACACAACAAATGAATTTTAACTCTTTCTATGTACTGATATTGATATGTTCACAACTATATATGAATATTAATATTGATATGTTCACAACTATATATGAATATTAATAATAAATGATTACAGAATAGTTAGGTTACTTTTGAATTTGACATCTTGTCGACGCTAGTATACCTACTAAAGGAAGCATGAATAAAAAGAAAAAGGTTACTTTGAAATTAATGTTTTAATTGTCTTTTTAGATCATGTATGCAAATTAGATGATTAACATAGAAAAATTTGTTTCTTATTTCCTAGTATTTCATTCATCATTCTTGTGGATTCTCTCGTGGCTAGTTATACTTTGAGATGAATGTTCTAAATAATAAATGCAAAATATTTCATGTTCTATTCATTGTAGGTGTTTAATTATATACTTATGTTTTTCTTAAACTGTATACTGCTAATTTATTGCCTTTTTATAGGAGTTCAAAATGTCTAGAAGGATAAGGATATCTACACGTGCGCGTTCTTCATCTCTCTCACCCGAACAAAACTCTCATACTACTTTACCACAAGCTGCTTCACAAAACCCCACACCCTCGGGTTATACGCCAACACAATCTCCATCACCGGAAGATGAAAACAATGGAGTTCATTCAAGTAATTGTTCGCCCCTAGAGGTGTGTGCAAATAAGCTTTATATTTATAAAACTAGAATCAAGCAAGCGAACCCGCAGTGTACGGATCGATATAGTTAAGCAAGAATTCCAGAGTATCGAACACAGGGATTTGGGTGGAACAAACTCGATTGCAGGTTATCAAGCGGTTAATATGAGAGTTTTGCAGATATTGGGAAAACAACAATCCTAAAGATCCAGGTATCCAGCTGTGGCAATCGATTCAAGATATACTAATGATGTAAAGACAGAGTTAAGATATGCAAAGGTATACTAATGTAAGGTAATCGTACGGTTGAGGTTCCAAAAACCTTATATAACTCACCCAAAAGACTCTTCCTATACAGGTTGATGAGGCTCAATATAGAAAGGTTCTAAGGACAAGGATTAACATCAAATACCCAAACCTATGATCTAAAGATCAAGACTAACTTATCCGATTGAGGTTGTTGAGGCTCACAATCGAGGTAGAGGTTGTTGAGGCTTCACTACCACCTAGAAAAGACAAGTCTAAACTAAGCTAAAGCAAATCTTTAACTTTGGATCAAGATAAAAGCAGGCTCGTAAACTTTAAGAGAATTACGGTTGGATCTTGAGATTCCACGGTCGTGGAACTCAAGAACAACCCGTAATTTAGGGTTTTCGGCGACAATTCTCTAACTCTCAGGGTCTAATCAATTTACAATCGATCTATCATTATCTAAGCCACAACTATCAACCCTTCACCTTAGAATTGTTAAGGGTTTTTAGCCAATAACAGTCATATTGATATTAATTCAAGATTAAAAAGGTAAAAGATGGGAACTTTCAAGAACTATCAATAATCTTCAATTGAATCTTAGAATCACAATCAAGAATAAATGTTTGTCAAAAGATTCAAAACGGGATAAACAATCACAATCTTTGGAAAGAAAAGAAACGGGATGTCAATCCGATCCTAAAGCAAACCTAAGCAAGAAGAGGAATCTTCTTGCAAAAACCCTCCAAGAACTTCGATCTTCCACACGAAGATCACAAACAGCAACTCTCCAATACGAACTTTGGAACTTCAATGAGATCTTCAAAATCACCTCCAAGAATGAGGGTTTGTGTTGCTAAGCGTGCGTTTTTGCCGCTAAACTTTAGGGTTGAAAGGTCGTAAGCGAGGTAGCGAGGTAGCGAGGCGAGGTAGCGAGGCGAGGTGAGGTGACGGAATCTTGCTTCATCCGTCCTTTTTATAACGCAGGGCAAAACGTCGGCCCGGCCCGATCTTCAAGAGATCATGGCTTCGAAACGTGGCGAAAGGATTCGCCAAGATCACGGTCGTGGAAGTTTCCACGACCGTAATTTTGAGGCGTGGAAATAAACACGGATATATTCCACGGCCGTAATATCCCCTGGAATGAACATCGAATTCTGCTTCACAATCCACGGCCGTAATTTAGGGTAAAACCGTGATTCTTGCCTTCATTCGTGCATTCCTCAATCTAATACTCCAAATTGCTTCCAAAAGGTGTCCTTGATCTAGAGACACATCGACTCAACTCTCCTTTGCTCGATTCCGTTCGGAAATAGCTCCAAATCACCTATAATCAACATAGAACTCGTGTAGACATCTATATCGACAATATAGGCAATACTAGCTCATATATGCATAAAGCTCAATCAAAGACTATCAATATGAATCAATTACGACTAGAAAACGTGCCTAAAATATCACAATATTTCATGCTAACAAATAACCCCATACTTAACACTTGCTTGTCCCTAAGCAAGGTCTTTCAAAAAGCTTTAAAACAAGAGTTAGGATGAAATATGTGTACCTTCTTTTGGATGAATGTGACTTCTAAAGAATAGATCATTCTCAACCCTTGCTTCAATTGTTTTCAAACTTTCACACACTTAATTAGAGAGTAAGAGGCAAAGAAAAATCATGAATCAATTTAGCTTCCAAACAAGCATTATAACCTTCAAACATTATCAAAATCAATCATAAGAATTTCAATTTAGATCACCAAGCCATATAACATTCTTTTGATCATAAGGACTTTCAAAGAAAAGGTTTAGAGCATGGAAGGGTAGGGAAAACTTTAAGGGAAAGTGGTGCATAAATCCGGGAAAGTGGACAACTACCTTCTTCTTCTTTTGCGGTTTCCGCAACACTTCACTTAGAGCTTCGCTCTTTCCTTTTTATTTTCCGACTTTACTTTTGGAGTTATGGATAGAGGTGCACAAAAACCGAAGCCTAGGAGATTGGCGTTTCTCATTTTTGCGAGATGCCTCAAACCCTTAGCGCACATACCATAATCCGTTAGGAATATCGTTCAATTCGACTTTGGCAAGACACAAACACCCGGCTATGTGAATGGTGCCGAGTTACTCATCGTCATGATTGACTTCCCCAAACCTACAATTTCTTTCTATTCAATTGATTGCAAATATTTGCTCTCATGGCCCTCCCACATCAAACATGCCTTTTTCTCATTCACTTTCCAAATTCCCGGATAGGTAAGGGAGGCTAATATTTCAATGAGGAGTTAGATGATCAAAGAAAGAAGAAAGAGAATATCGAATTGCCTTAATCATTTCAACAAGAAGTATAGGAGCTTATAATGTGATTTCAACTTCAATTTCTTATATGATTTAGGTAACATTCTCACATTATACAACTTGCAAAAGAGGTAAAATTCATTCATTCAAATCCTTTTCGAATTACCATCCTTTCAAGCATGCAATTGTTATCAACTCAATTCGCAAGTAATGATTATCATGGAAATCATATCGATTCGTTAGAAGCATCAAATTTTTCAAAATTTTTCAATTTTTATGGGTTTTTAAAGTTCTTTTTCATGCAATGCAAGAATGAAACGTGTAACATACAATGAACATGCAATGATAGTCTCGGAATAGAAGCAACATATAGAGTAGAGTTATTACAAACATTTAGTACATCCCACCCCATACTTAGGACGAACATTGTCCCTAATGTTCACAAGAAAGAACAAAAGAAAGAAAAGAAAAAGAAAACTCACAAATGGTGGTTGGGATGTCTAGAAACGAGCTGTCCGGTCATCTATCACTGCGGTGCCGGTGGAGGTGGGAATGGAGAGAAACTCGGATCATAGTACCGCCCAAACTGCTGGCGGTAGACGTCCCTCATCATGTGGTCAAGGTCGTCGAAACGTCTGTCTCTATCATCCGCCCGGATCTCTAGTGCTCCGACTCTCTCTGAAAGTCCGGTAGCCCAATCCGGCATCCTCTCATACCACCCAGGGGGGTGATCATACCATCCGGGAGCATCGGCTGGTGCTGATGGTGGTGGTGGTGGTGCTGCTGGTGCTGCTGACTGCGTAGTGGACCAAGGAGGGGGTGTCTCGTACCAGGTGGGAGGTGTAGTCATCCACGTGGGCCTCTCGCTCACGCTAGCGCGGCGAGATGACGAGCCTGAGGCTCTAGCCGGACGCGGAGAGCGTCTAGGTACATCCTGGGCCGCATCCGGCTGATCCGGAAATGAGCCGAACTCCTGCTCTGCTCCTCCACCACTCTCGTACTGCTCTCCCATGTCCTCCTCATCATCAGCCGGTGGTGGGACGTAAGGGGGAGCTACAAGCCTGTTCGCGTGCATCGCAGCGAACGTCTCCTTCCAATTGTGGCGTCCCGCCACAATGGAATACTCCGGCAGCCACTCAATACCCCTGCCCGTCCTACTCTCCCAAGGCATGCCCGCATAAGGCGGACCTCTATGTGTGGGGAAGATGAGTCCCCTAACCATGAAAGCGTGTAGCCCTAATGGAACTGCCGGTATACGTGTGCAAGCCGAGAAGTCCACTCCAAAAGTCCTAGCTATGTGGGTCACTATCCCACCATATCCAATGTTCCCTCTCGATTTGTTCTTTAGCTTACTCATCGTCGCCGCCAAAAGGGTAGCACAATCGGCGCGGCATCCATGAAGCATAGCGTAGAGGAGGAATAGCTCGTCCGTCTTGATCTTTTGGGGCGTCTCCGTCCTAGGAAAGAGACACTCCGAGAGAACACGGTGAGCTATCTTCAAGGCCAAATGGTACATCAATTTGGCCTTGGTATCAGCTGGATGCCGACGGTCCTCGTCGGCATAGATCATCGCCACATCCTCCCAAAAATCCTTAGCGGAAACGTTCCTAGGGAGGCGACCGTTGTAGGTCTCATGGAACCCAAAGATGGTCCCGAACTCAACAATGCTAAGGTGGTAGTCTCTATTCATGAGACGGAAGGAGACAGTCCTATCAACATGGCTGTGCTCAAAAGACGTCACAACCTCTCGGGTGATCTCCTCATAAGCGTCCTCACGAATGTTCGTGAAGACAAGCAAACCGGCTCTATCCAAGAGCCATGTAAGGTCATCTACTATGTTGAGAGGATGTAGATCCTCCAACAACAAGTACCTAGGGCCAATCACTGCCCTCTTCTCTATCCTCTCAAATGCAGCTTGGTGGTTTTCGTGTATGATCGGGATGCTAGGGTGAGGTGGTGAGGATGGAGGTGAAGATGGGGGTGAAGGTGAGGGGGATGAGGGTGGCGGTGCCCTAGATGTGGAAGGGTTGCCCTTTCTCTTCTTGTTCTGTTCCCCTCTCTTTTCCTTAATCCTTCCCGAAACTCTCCTCACAAATTCCATTCTGTTGAAAATTACGGTCTGTTCTTCCCAAAACCACGGCCGTGGAACGTCTGTAGACCGTGATTCGACACAGTAATTCTCAATTCTCAGCAAATCAGCAATCAAACTCCACAACAAGCAGTCCTAATCTAATTTCTTCCAATCTCAATCAGTTCTTCCTAAAAATTTCTAACAAAAACGAACAAAAACGACTAGAATCAAGAAGAGAGTAAAAACCTCTTTTTCGGATTGAGAAATCCAAAATGCGGGTTTGTTGATCGTTTTCCACGCGATTTGTTGCTTGGATCTTGGTTGGATTTGCTTCAGTTTAGGAAGAAGAATCGTTAAAAACGATTAGAGAACGAAGATTTGGGAGGAGCTGCGGGTTTTCGGTATTTAGGGCGTGGAAATTGGGGGTTTTGTGGTGTTTTTGTGGTGAAGTGTGGCTTTTATACTTGCAGGCAAAATTTCAAAAATCACGGTCTATCGGGGCATTCCACGGCCGTGGAAATGTACGGACCCGTAATTTTTGTGATTTTTCACAGGCCTTTGAGAATTACGGCCACTGTAGCTATGGCGACCGTAATTTAGACCGTGGAACTCTCTGTAAAGCTTCAAAGTCCAAATTTCGTCACTTCTCTTCGACATTATCCCCTTTTTCTTCTTTTCCATGATCCTACAACCAAAAACACGAACATACCGGGAGAAATCGAGGCAAAAATAAAGCAAAAACTTCTATTCTAAGCTAAACTATGAATTGAAAGCAAAAACGAAAATGCAATACCTTGGGTTGCCTCCCAAGAAGCGCTTTGTTTAAGGTCCGTAGCTAGACCAATCTCGCACTTATTCGAGTGCGGTAGGTGCAAACTCCTCAGCTTGGAGTTCCGGTGAGTACTTTTTGAGTCGTTGACCGTTCACCTTAAAACTTCCGCTAGCTTCACCCCATACTTCAACTGCACCATGGGGGAAAATACGCTTAATTAGAAAAGGTCCAGTCCAACGAGATTTTAACTTACCTGGAAAGAGGCGAAGTCTCGAATTGAAGAGGAGAACTTGATCTCCTTCTTGGAAATCCTTTGGGATGATATGCTTATCATGCCAACGCTTTGCTCTTTCCTTGTAGATCTTAGCGTTTTCATAGGCGTTCAAACGGAGTTCATCCAGCTCGTTGATGTCTAGGAGACGCTTCTCTCCCGCTTCCTTCATGCCGAAATTCAGCCATTTGATAGCCCAAAACGCTTTGTGCTCTAGCTCTACCGGCAAATGACAAGACTTCCCATACACGAGGTTGTATGGTGTGGTTCCTATGGGAGTCTTGTATGCAGTCCGGTATGCCCACAATGCATCATCTAGTTTCAAGGACCAATCCTTCCTAGTCCTTGAAACCGTCTTTTCTAGAATTCCCTTGATCTCTCTATTTGAGATCTCGACTTGTCCACTCGTTTGTGGATGGTAAGGGGTAGCGATCTTGTGAGTAACCCCATACTTTGCTAGAAGAGCTTCAAAGCGACGGGCTATGAAGTGAGAACCTCCATCACTAATGATCGTCCTTGGTGTCCCGAATCGCGGAAAAATGGTCTTGTTGAAGAACTTGACCACCACCATGGCATCATTTGTGGGAGAGGCAATCGCTTCGACCCATCTAGAGACATAATCTACCGCCAATAGTATGTATTGGTTTCCACAAGAAGAAGGGAATGGTCCCATGAAGTCGACTCCCCAAACGTCGAAAATCTCCACCTCTTGGATGTTGTTGAGGGGCATCTCGTTCCTCCTAGAGATATTGCCTGTTCTTTGACAAGCATCGCAACAAGAAACAAAGGATTGCACATCTTTAAATAAAGTAGGCCAATAAAATCCAGATTGCAATACCTTTGCGCTAGTTTTGTTCGAACTAGCGTGTCCTCCACAAGGTAGTGAATGACAATGACGGATGACACTTTGCATCTCATCTTCCGGCACGCATCGCCGGATGATGCCATCCGGACCTCTCTTAAAGAGGAGAGGCTCGTTCCAATGGTATTCCCGGACGTCCTTGAAGAACTTCTTCCTTTGTGCGTATGATAGTCCGGGTGGTATCTCCTGGCAAACCAAATAGTTAACAAAATCAGCAAACCATGGTTCGTTACCTTTGGAGATTACCTTGATGCACTCCTCTATGATGTGTAGGTGTTCGTCCGGAAAGGAGTCATCAATAGGTAAATGATCGTCCTCTAGATGTGTTAGACGACTCAAATGATCCGCAACAGAATTTTCCGAGCCTTTCTTGTCGCGGAGGGAGGGCTTAATTCCTACTAAGTCCTCAATAGTATAGCCTATGGTTTTTCTATGTTTCCTTAGATGAGTAGGAAGTGGTTTGAGTTCCATTGCTTTCGGAGCTTCCGATGTTTCCTTAGAAGCTTCTAAGGATGTTGAATGGTTTGGAGAAGGATTTGAGGAAGTTGAAGAAGTGTGTCGATCGTCCTTTTCCACGGTCAAAATCACGGTTTCCTCTGGTTTTCCACGGCCGTAATATCCTCTGGAATGGAGATCGAATTTGGTCATGGAATCCACGGCCGTGGAATACAGAGTATGACCGTGGATTCGAGTATTTTCTGCCTCATCGTGGAGTTTCTCAAACTCCACTTCATGCATCTCTTCTTGTGCCTCTAAGGCTTCAATTTCCTCTTTGCACTCTTCTTCTCCTCCTACATCGGTTAGACTCATAGTAATAACCTTTTGCAAAGGATCGTTAAAGAGAATCGCACTTACCTCCTCCCTAGTTAAACCTTCTTCGTCTTGGACATTGTAAATATCCTCATCAAAGATTGGCTCCTTCACTAGAGTGGAAAGAACGAACTCTACTTTCTCTTCTCCAACGTCAAAGGCGAGTCTCCCATTCTTGCAATCGACCATGCAGCCGGAAGTTGCAAGAAACGGTCTTCCGAGTATGATCGGGACCGGACTATCCGCAGGAATGTCAAGCACGACAAAATCAATGGGGACAAAGAACTTGCCTAGCTTGACCGGGACGTCTTCTACAATGCCGACGGGACGAGTAATGGATCGATCCGCCATGTATAACGTCATCTTCACTGGTTTAGGGTCGCCTAAACCGATCTTCCTGCACAATGCAAGTGGTATGATGCTCACACTTGCTCCCAAGTCACATAAAGCGTCATATGTGACCTCTCCCACTCCAATGGGAATGCAAAATGACCCCGGATCTTTCAGCTTTGGGGGCATTTTCTCCTTCATAGTCTTGATGAGGTCCGAAGAATCCGAACTCATCTTGACTTCTCCAAAATCTTCTAGCTTCCTCTTGTTAGAGAGGAGCTCCTTCAAGAACTTGCCATAGGCCGGCATACCTACAATGGCATCAATGAAAGGTATATTAATATGTAGTTTGCTCATGAGTTCTATGAACTTACCGAATTGCTTGTCTAGGCGTGCTCGCGCTCTGGATTGAGGGAATGGTAGGGGAGGTTTGAAAGCTGGAGGAGGAACATAGACATCTTCCTTCTCCTTCCCCTTTTCTTTGCTTTTCTCTACGGGGACTTCAACAAACGTAGGCTGCGGATCGGTGGTAGTCACTCCGCTCCTAGTTGTAATCGCCATTACCCTTCCCTTAGGGTTGTCCTCCGTCTTTCCTGGAAGTTTCCCTTGATTTCTAGGAACTTCCTCCGCATGGTTGAACATTTGATTTTCCAAAACCTTTTGAGCTTTGTCAACCTTAGAAATTTGATCATCAACCTTGATGATGCGGTTCTCCAACCCTTGAAGCTTTCCCAAGATCGTTTCCAGCATGGGATCCGGCTTCTCCTTTCCCGTATTGTTTCCTCCATTTGATGATTGCCCCTGGCTTTTCAAAGGAGTAGAGGAAGAGGAGGGTGGAGTTAGTGAATTGGAATTGGAAGGATAGGAGTTACCGGAATTTTGTTGATTGGAGCGCCAATTGTTGTTGTTCGAACCCCGATTGTTGTTCCAATTGTTGTTGTTCCGGTTGTTGTTGTTCCCATTCCAATTGTTGTTCCGGTTATTGTTCCGGTTATTGTTGTTGCGGTTGGTGTTATCACCGCCGTTGTTGTTGCCCAAATAGCCAACATCCTTCTCTTGTTGCTTTGGGAAGTTGGTCTTGATAGTCTCCTTCAACTCTTTGATCTCATTGTTGAGGGAGAAAATCTGATTTTGAGCTTCATGTGTGAGCTTTGCTCCTTGCTCCACACGATTTCCCTTCACTTTCCGGTGGGAATACTTCTCTATGACTCTTGCTTGCTTCTCAATGAAGTCCCAAGCGTCATCTTCTCTCATGTCCATGAACGTTCCACATGAGAGGGATTGAAGGTTGAATTGCGTTCCCGCATCCAGCCCCTTGTAGTAAATTTCCAGCAAGGCAAGTTTGGATATGCCATGATGAGGGCAATCCAAGAGCAAATCCTGAAACCTTTCCCAAGATTGAAACAAACTTTCGTTAGGTCTCATAGAAAAAGCATTAATCTTACCTCTAAGTTCCGCCGTTTTGGAGGGCGGAAAGAACTTGGTGAGAAACTCTGCGGAGAGGTCTTCCCACGTCTCTAGCTTTCCACTAGGAAGAGCTTGGTACCAAGATAGCGCTTTCCCTTTCAAAGAGAAAAAGAAAGGTTTGAGCTTATAGCTGTTGGTAGTGGCGCTCTTTGGCCTCATCGTCTCCATCATACACTCAAAGTTTTGCAAGTGTTGGTGTGGAGATTCGGTGCTTGTACCGCCAAACTGGCTTTGGCGAACAAGAGTGATAACTTGAGGGTTGAAGCTAAACCCTTGTACATCTTCAGCATCAAAGTTCACACCTAAACGGCGTGGTTGTTGTGTTGGATCCATCCGCTGGCCAAGAGTTCTTGGCTCATTATCCACACGTTCGACCCTCGCATTTCTAGGTGGAATGCGACGGTTAGTAGCTCCTTGTTGATTGAAAGGATTTATATTGATCGTGGGATCAATCTCTTCTAAAGGAGGCATGGAAGAATCACTATCATCGGTGGGTGAGTGGTTTCTTCTTCTAGACCTTGTCCTCCTTCTCGAGGACTTCTTGCCCACCTTGTCCTCAAGATCGCTCATCTTTATCTTCATTTGAACGATCATGTCTTGTAGACCATTAACTTGAGTTTGATGGCGATCCATCTCATCCTGGAGGAGAGTCGCATTCCATCGGAGCTGAGCTTCTTTCTCCGCCAACTTATTTTGAAGATCGTGCTCGTTTTCTTCAGCCATCTTCCTTTCCTTGCGCTTTTGCCTCAAGGTCTTCTCTAGCTCTTGATCAAGAGGTAAGAGATCTTCTGTGTTCCTAGACCTGCGCATACACTCAAAGAAAAATCAAATAACGAGAGCAAGCTCCCAAGCTTGACAACCGGCACCCGGGTTCGATCGAAGCCAAATCCCCGGCAACGGCGCCAAAAACTTGTTCGCCCCTAGAGGTGTGTGCAAATAAGCTTTATATTTATAAAACTAGAATCAAGCAAGCGAACCCGCAGTGTACGGATCGATATAGTTAAGCAAGAATTCCAGAGTATCGAACACAGGGATTTGGGTGGAACAAACTCGATTGCAGGTTATCAAGCGGTTAATATGAGAGTTTTGCAGATATTGGGAAAACAACAATCCTAAAGATCCAGGTATCCAGCTGTGGCAATCGATTCAAGATATACTAATGATGTAAAGACAGAGTTAAGATATGTAAAGGTATACTAATGTAAGGTAATCGTACGGTTGAGGTTCCAAAAACCTTATATAACTCACCCAAAAGACTCTTCCTATACAGGTTGATGAGGCTCAATATAGAAAGGTTCTAAGGACAAGGATTAACATCAAATACCCAAACCTATGATCTAAAGATCAAGACTAACTTATCCGATTGAGGTTGTTGAGGCTCACAATCGAGGTAGAGGTTGTTGAGGCTTCACTACCACCTAGAAAAGACAAGTCTAAACTAAGCTAAAGCAAATCTTTAACTTTGGATCAAGATAAAAGCAGGCTCGTAAACTTTAAGAGAATTACGGTTGGATCTTGAGATTCCACGGTCGTGGAACTCAAGAACAACCCGTAATTTAGGGTTTTCGGCGACAATTCTCTAACTCTCAGGGTCTAATCAATTTACAATCGATCTATCATTATCTAAGCCACAACTATCAACCCTTCACCTTAGAATTGTTAAGGGTTTTTAGCCAATAACAGTCATATTGATATTAATTCAAGATTAAAAAGGTAAAAGATGGGAACTTTCAAGAACTATCAATAATCTTCAATTGAATCTTAGAATCACAATCAAGAATAAATGTTTGTCAAAAGATTCAAAACGGGATAAACAATCACAATCTTAGGAAAGAAAAGAAACGGGATGTCAATCCGATCCTAAAGCAAACCTAAGCAAGAAGAGGAATCTTCTTGCAAAAACCCTCCAAGAACTTCGATCTTCCACACGAAGATCACAAACAGCAACTCTCCAATACGAACTTTGGAACTTCAATGAGATCTTCAAAATCACCTCCAAGAATGAGGGTTTGTGTTGCTAAGCGTGCGTTTTTGCCGCTAAACTTTAGGGTTGAAAGGTCGTAAGCGAGGTAGCGAGGTAGCGAGGCGAGGTAGCGAGGCGAGGTAGCGAGGCGAGGTGAGGTGACGGAATCTTGCTTCATCCGTCCTTTTTATAACGCAGGGCAAAACGTCGGCCCGGCCCGATCTTCAAGAGATCATGGCTTCGAAACGTGGCGAAAGGATTCGCCAAGATCACGGTCGTGGAAGTTTCCACGACCGTAATTTTGAGGCGTGGAAATAAACACGGATATATTCCACGGCCGTAATATCCCCTGGAATGAACATCGAATTCTGCTTCACAATCCACGGCCGTAATTTAGGGTAAAACCGTGATTCTTGCCTTCATTCGTGCATTCCTCAATCTAATACTCCAAATTGCTTCCAAAAGGTGTCCTTGATCTAGAGACACATCGACTCAACTCTCCTTTGCTCGATTCCGTTCGGAAATAGCTCCAAATCACCTATAATCAACATAGAACTCGTGTAGACATCTATATCGACAATATAGGCAATACTAGCTCATATATGCATAAAGCTCAATCAAAGACTATCAATATGAATCAATTACGACTAGAAAACGTGCCTAAAATATCACAATATTTCATGCTAACAGTAATCACGAAAGGGGTGACATGGTTCCACCTATGACAGAACCAACTCCATTAATAGATCGGCGGATGATAATTAGAGTGATAAACAACAAGTAACTTTGATGCGCAATACAAATATATATTTTAATTATGCTTAATTGTTCCTTTATATTACTAATTTGGTTGTTTTTGATGATGTAGTTATGATCGAAAGGAAGCTTTTCAAATCCAAAAGTTTATTGTGCATGCCCATTTTGATGGGCCATATATGAGCTGGACTAAGGTGGATCCACATACATTGGAGCGATGGTGGAAGTTGTTCAAGGTATAAAACATGTCAATTTAAGTAAATTGTTAGATATTACTAAGTTAACGTACTTGTTTGTTCACTATGGACAGAAACAATGTAAATGGGATGAAACTATGTATTCCGATGAACTCGTACGCAAAGTGTTCAATCACAAAGGATCCATACATTTGAAGAATGTACTCCAAAAGGCTCATACTGATAAAAAGAGGCCTTCTTGGATGAAAGAAAATGTATGGGAGGCATTGATGGTATTATGGACAACCGATAAAGATTTCTTACACAAATCTGCAGTGAATAAGCAAAACCGAGCAGTAGCAACAATCAAGAATATTCCGGGTTATACGGGTGGATCAATAACTACAAGCGAACATAAGGAACTAATGGTAACATTTTATCATATTTTTCGTATTGTTTTGTTCACTGTTATATGCATTTTTGTAACTTGTAGCAACATAGCAAACAATATCATTATACACGAATAACTGTTTGGTAGAATGTTATCAATATAGTGCAAATGAAGAAACCATTAAAAGTATTGTTGTTGTAGTGTAAATTTAAAAACATAAAATATATTGGCTGTTCTACAATAATTTTTTTTTTTTTTTTCATTTTTTTATTTCATTCACTTGAGTGATTTTGTGAAGGGGTTATGACGCAGTATTAAAGCATATATATTTTTCTTATTGTTTTGTTCATTTTGAATGCATTGTTTTGTGGAGAACTAACAAATATTGTAATTAGATATTATTTTGTAATCATAGTTGTTAAGAATGAATGAGTTTATATATATATATGTATATAAATTTTCAATTTCTTTTGACAGAAAGCTCAACTTGGAAAAGACCCCACCCCAAAAGAAATATTTATTAGATGCCATAAACGAAAAGACGGTGCATGGACCGGTGCTTTAGGACAAGTTACTGTGGTAAGTTGATTAAAATGGATGCATTATATATTTTTAGAATTTATAATTGAAACCATACATTTTATTACTTAATGATGTTGATTTGTTTTAAGTTACTTTAAGTGGATTGGATTGATCTTTATGCATGTGATATGATAATCTAAGGCATAAGTGCAGGATAACTATGATAAATTGATGGAAGAAGCCACTCAAGATGCTCCCACCATTGAGGATTCTGATTTGGTTGATGTGAATCAAGTGTGGATTAAGGCAACGGGAGGTGTGAAGAGACGTCGTGTTTTTGGCATGGGATCTGAGGCTGAATCAATGCTTAAACATATGACGTACAATTTGCATGATGGACCACCTTTTTATTCTCACAAAAATGGTGATTCTTCTAGTGAGGAATTGAGGACAGAATTGATGGCTCAAATTGCAGCAATTAGGTCTGAAGTTGGGGAAAAGATGCAACAAGTGGAGATATCTTTGGGAAAGAAGGTTCAACAAGTTGAAAGTTCTCTAAAGGAAAATGTGCAACAAGTGGAGAATGTTGTGGGTGAGAAGGTGAAACAACTAGAAACTTCGGTGAAACAAGTGGAGACGTCTTTAGGGGATAAAGTGAACTATATTCATAACAGAATTGATAACCTCGTGGACCAACAAGCCTTGGAAGCGACGATGGCAAAGATGTTCGCAACCTATTTTCCTAAGTGACTCTTATCACAAAGTTATTATTTTTTAATGCAATATTAGCTTTACTTTTGTATGAATTTTTCTTTAATTTTAGTATTTAGTAAAATTGACATTGTAATTTGTTATTAATATAATGTAGGTTTTTAGATAATGATTTGGTGATTCTTCATTTTTTTAGTTTTTACATTTTATTACAAAAATAATGAATATTAATTAGAATGAGAGCAACAACGTAATTAGCGACGCTCAAAAGACGAATTACAACAAAGCTGTAAGAACGTTGGCGACCACTTTAGGGACGGACTCAGCGACTACATCTGCGACAGACTCAGCGACTACATGTGCGACGGCTCAGCGACTATTTAAGCACGACATTTGCAACGAGGTAGAGAAGTATGTGGTGACAACTTTAGGGACGGATTTGGCGACTAGTATAAGGACAACATTGGCGACGACCAAAATGACGGATTACATGACGAAAATAGGAACGCCATGTTACATATTTGTGACGGCGCAAAGGGTCACCCTAGTGACCACTTTAGCAACGAATATGGCAACCAAATCAACAACTATAACGGCGACCGATATAAACACCAAAGTTGCGATGCCATTACAAGGGAGATCCGCAACCCATTTGGTGACGGGACGTCGACTTTTAGAGCGACGGAGTCCATCCGTCACAAACAACGTGACAAATAGCCACGTCTTCTTCTAGCGACGCCATTAGAAACGACGTATGTTGCCGTCACCAACAATGGTCGGCGGTTGTTGTCACCAAATTTAGCGACGCGAATGTTAGCGACGGCGTTACCCTTTGTCGCCGGGTCCGTCGCTCAAGGAACTAGCGACGGATTGCCGTCACCAAATCCGTTGTTGATTTTGTCACTATCTTCACATTTTTCAGTAGGGCCCGTATCAACTTGAAAATCTCACAAACCCAAAACCCTTAGTTATACCATTATCGTCGCGTATTACTTTAACTGATACTATCTTTCCACGAAGACTATAGTGCTTAAATAAGATTTTGTCATAATAATAGGGGGAGTTAGGTTCTTCATATACACATTTGAAGCTTTATATCTCTTCAAAGATTTTTATCAACTCCCTTTTGCTTTTTAATATCTCTTTTCTTTGACTCAAGGTTTGAAGAGATATAAAGCTTCGAATATGTATGTGTAGCACCTTCACCCTTATGTTGATGACAAAATCTTAGGTGAGCACTTCAACCTATATGGAAAGATAAAATCAATGAAGGTGATACGTGACGATAATGGCTTAAGTAAGAATTTTGGTTCTATGAGATTCTCTAGTCCTTCTGAGGCAAGAGTAGCCTTACTTTCACTACAAGGTGAGTGAGTCAATCATGATTAACATCAATGTTAAAGAATGATACAAGAAGCACAAAAACACAATAAAATTAAACATTAATCATGTCAAAAATCATAATGGAACAACATTTTATAAATTTACATAAATATTAATAGATTAGCTAATATAAAAAGTGTGGGAACGAAATTAAAAAAAATGATGTCAATAATTGATTAGTAGATATAAAAAGTGCATGAACGAAAGAAATAATGATGCACGGGACATGAACCAAAATTGAAGATGGAACAAAATGAAATGAATGAGATACGAACCAAAAAAATTGTTACCTATCTCAAAATTAAAGATGAATAAGATTTGATCTTGTATAAACAATAAGGCAACATTTTTTTGATTTTATGGTTAAGAATATATATAAATGTTGAAAATCAGTAGTATAAATGGAGCTTACTTGAGAAGAATCATCGTTTCTTTTTAATTCTCGGAATTGGAATTGAAAGTAAATGATGTGGCATAAATCTAAGTTGTGTAGATATTATCCATTTTAAGATTTACTATCAAACAAATTGGCACACACATACATAACTAAAGTAAGCGACACCAAAGCTCACGTGCGTTCTCGATTTTTCTCAAAATTTAATTTTTACTAAATCACTAACTAAGACTTCAAATCCTTTTTACGAAAGCTATTTTTAAAAAGATTTTAGTCCAATTAATATTTAAAGTGATCTTCTAGGTTTTAGTTAAAAAAATTAGTTTTTACTAAATCAATAACTAAGCCTTACAATCCTTGTTAATAATGATTTTTTATCTTTATGACTATATGTCTTAATTCATATTTTATTGTATGAAAGATGCGAGAGCTGCATATATAATTGGTTTTACCCTATTTGTTGTTCCAATTGTTAATCGCAAGATGCGAGAGCTACATGATTTGATATCTTTAATATTCTATAAGATCCGGGAGTTGTGCAAAATTTTTTCTTCATAACAAGAAGTATATGAGATTTTAATTGGATTATTATCAATTGATATTTGATATTTTTTGTGGTAATTTAGATTCTTGAATATTTTATTATCTTTGGAATCATAACTTGATATATTCAATATCCTTGATATGGATCAAGTAGTGAAATTCCTTTATTTCTCTCTTATTGCTACGATTTATATTTGTTACCTTCCTCTAACTAATCGGTCGATTTACCATAGTTGGTTGGCCGGTCTGTTTGTGTTTTCTTCCTTTGTGGTTTTTATTAATTGCTTGTAATGTTCCATCTTCTGACCTAATCGGTTGATTCATCTCTTTTGGTTCAATTTGTATTCTGTATGTTTATATTTGTTTTTACATTTATATCGAGGAAATTACCAAAATTTACCCGTTTATTAGGGTCATTTGCAACTAATCATCCATTAGTTAACTAATTGCCTAGAACCACCCTTAACAAGTGCTCCGTCATCAAAACACCACCCTCATCCCATTTCCTTACTATACTAAATGTGGGAGTTCCCCAAATGAATAGGGAAATTCCCACATTGCCCTTACCGTTTGTTATTTTTCTTTTCTGCCCTTATTTATTTTCGTAAATTCCTTTGTTGCCCTTATTTTGATGACTCATCTTTCCTCACTTCACGTGTCTTCTTCTATAAGTCCCGTTGTGGCTTCTTCTCGAAGCCCCATTGTATCTTCTTCACAAAGCCCCGTTGTGGCTTCTTCTCGAAGCTGTAAAGCCCCGTTTATTTGGAGCGTTTTCGATATTTCCCCCTACTTTTATCGATGTTTTATTAGCTCAAGGATTTTATTTAAACGTATTTTTACGGCATAAATTATTTTTTTTTTCCCGAGTATAATTATATTTTGGATACGTATACATATATCCGTATTATTATTTTCGAAAAAGTCGGAAAGTTTTTCGATCCGAAAATCCCGTTCCGAGCATTCTTGTCAAGGTGATATTATTTTCAATGTCATTTCTTTCTAAATTCCCTTTCCTTCATATATTTCTTTTACTTTTTTTTTTTTTTTTTTTTTAACTTGCTCCTTAGATGACCCTTCAGCTGCCCGGATTTGCTATCCTAGCCCTGCAGTGTTCACCATAGCTGCCCAACCATTAAACAATCCGACCCCTCGCTCAGCTCACCACTCCGACCCCTCGCTCGCCCAACCTCCTAACCATCGTTACCCACCGCTGCATCCTCTCAGCTCTAGTCTGCTCACCTCTCTTTCCCTTTTGCCTTTGGCACGCTTACTCCTCGCCTTTGGACCCGAGTCTCAGTCTTCCTTCTATCACGCAGGAGGATGCAACTTCAACTCCTCAAACTCACAACACCTGCAGCCTCCTCTCCCATCTGCTTCCTCCTCTCGATCTCGTCTTCACTTGCCCCTGATGAGCTGCAAGGGAGTGCAAGCTACGTTTCTCCAGCCCTGCAAGGCTGCAAGCTCATTTCTCTCTCTCGTTGCTCCCCATTGAAGCTTCGTTCGAGCCCTATTGCACAGCCCTCCCTTGTCTTCTCTTAATCCCTGCAACCCTCTATCTCTTTCCCTGCTTCTCTCTTCCGCTCTTTCTGCTGAGTCTTGCTGCAGTGAAGTCACACCACCGAGAGCCTTGCCGCACTGTCTCTTCCCGTCACAGATATCAGGAGCCCCTGCCTCCCTTAATCGACACAGGAGGAAGCTCCTTGCCGCCGCCACAATGAGATCGCGCCAACACCACCGGAGACAACCGCCTGGGAGGAGCACTGCGGCCGATACCTTTGCCCTGCCTTGCTTTGCCCTAGCCGGAGCCATCGGAGACCGCCGCCGCCCTGCATCTCCCTTCCCAGCGAGCCTGTGTATCGATTGAGGATGAAGATCCTTTTTAGGGTTTTATCAAACCGGGCCCCTCTTTCTTGGTTAATTGCAAATGTAACCCATTATTTTGTAATTACAGATTTGACCCACATTTCGGAAAGTGTCAATTATACCCCTGCTGAACATAATTACATATTTTGCCCAATGTTTTATTTTCTGAAAATTGTAATATCCGGAATTTTTATTCCGTTTATTTCTGTAACAAACCCGATCTCGATCAGTTGACCCATATCCGTCTACTTAGTTAGACACATTATTATAAAATTTATCATTTTATGTAGCTTCCCTTCACATAAAATGATAGGATCTTTATAAAATTTTATCATTTTATGTAGCTTACCTTCACATAAAATGATAGGATTATTATAACCAATCCTAAACTATAACATGATCCGTATCCGTCTATTCCGTAGCCTACCAGTTCCGATCCCTTGACTTCACATAAAATAATAAGTTTAGCCCAAACCCTAATTTAGAGTATGACTCGTCTTTGATAAGTCTGTGACGAAGCTGTGACAAGGTCTGGACAAGTCTGTGACGAAGCTGTGACAAGGTCTGGACAAGTCTGTGACGAAGCTGTGACAAGGCCAGACAAGTCTGTGACGAGTCTGTGACGAGTCTGTGACAAGGCCAGACAAGTCTGTGACGAGTCTGTGACAAGCCCAGCCGGCCACTGCTTGCCTTGTACAGCCCAGTCCGTGATCTCCTTTCAGCTTGCCAGCTTCAGCCCTCTGCGGCCCAGCTTGCCAACCTTCAGCCAGTTCAGCCCAGCAGCCCAGCCCACCTCCTTGCCAGCCACTCCCTTGATCGCACCAGCCCAATGAGGAGAAGCCCTTGGAGCAGCTTCAACGGCTGGATTAACCTTCCAGCTCCTCACGTAACAGCTACGTAAATAAGGCAAGAGAATCGCTGCTGTAACAACCCTGATTTCACGCCAAAAGAAAGAAGAAGAATTGCAGTTTCACGCCCACGTTCAGCACTCTTCTGCACACCTTTCCTTCTGCAGCGGATTGCTTCTTCAATGCTACAGAACCGGCCATCTCCAGCATCTCCAGCCTCTTCAGCGCAGCAGCCAACAGCAGTAGTCTCTCAACGCAGAAACGTCTGATGCAGTCGGTCCTAGTCTGAAGGTGCAGCCCCTGTTGACAAGCCATAGAACCAGTGCAGTCATGTAAGCCATCTAACCCTTGTAACCCTTGCTACACTACACTTCAGTCCACCTTTTCCTTGCCTAACGTGTACCCGTTTCGTCTGTTAAACCTACTCAGAACAACCGTAGGAGAGCTGTACAGATTCTTGTGTTTTCCAGAATTTTCGGAAGTGTTGAGCAGTCAACTTCGGGTCCATTTTTGGGTACGTTAGACTCCTTCTCTTTGGCTGGTTTTTGGATATGTTGTTGTCGGTATTGCAGTGTAGAACATACTGAAATTTGAGCCTATTCTGAATTATAGTTTAGGAGATATGAGTTTATCAAGTTGGCTTCTCATGCAGTTTTCTAAATGTGCTGAGTTTGTGGAAGTTTGCTTGAGATGCAGTTTTGTAGAATAAATTTGGAGGGGTTATTGACTTCTGTTAGACTTGAATTTCGGACACGTTATAGTTGATATAGTATAGTAGATCATACTAAAATTTCAGAGGAATCCATGTTACGGTTTGAGAGATATGGGATTTCAAAGTTCAGTTTTATATACGTGCTGAGTGTTGGGAAAAACAGCAAGT
This sequence comes from Fagopyrum homotropicum, assembly GCA_033239125.1. NCBI lineage: Eukaryota > Viridiplantae > Streptophyta > Magnoliopsida > Caryophyllales > Polygonaceae > Fagopyrum > Fagopyrum homotropicum. Next base: position 13,032,572 of record BSWB01000001.1, read on the forward strand.
GATGCTGTTTTGTGAGATGATTTTGAATAAGCTCTTGATATCCGTTGGACTTGAATTTTGGATATGATATAGTTTAGATACTGTTGTAGAACATATTAAAATTTGAGAGGCATCCAGCGAGTGGTTTGGGATTTACGATTTTTCCAAGATTGAGTCGTAAGCAGTTTTTCTGTTGTGCTGAAATTCGGTTTTGGGAGATAGTTTTAAATAGGATTTTGATCTCCTTTGCAGCTAAATTTTGGATATATTATAGATAAGATTTTATAGTAGAACATATTAAAATTTGGGATAAATCCAGTGAGTGGTTTAGGAGTTATGATTTTTCAAAGTCTACTCAGATTTGGGCTAAGTATAGAATTTGTAAAGGGAGTAGTCAACTTTAGGAATTTTTATAAAACTGTTGAATGAACAGTTTGGAGAAATTCTTTCTCCTAAAGTTAGATAGAACCTCATAGATGATCTAGAGATTTAATTCGGAATTATTATAAGCTGTTAAGAATTTTATATTTAGAACCGAAGTTAGACCTTTACAATTCTTCCGGAAAATAGAAACATAGAAAAAAAATGTCAGTTGGAACCAAATAAAATTTTAGGAGTTAGAAAATAAATTTAGAACCTCAAATAGGAGATTAGACATGAATTCTAGATTTTTCGAGAATTTCGGGACCAAGGGTAAAATGGTCATTTTACCCTAAATTAACACTGTAACTAGTTATGTCTTAATACATCATTCGATCTTAGAAGTTTTGGACTTCTAACTACGTGAGAGTGTGCTAATACACTTATCGCCTTTGACAGGCAACTGAGTTGCTACAGTTTACAGAACGAGTGGTTTACAAAGAGTCGAGCTGTATATCAGGTAAGTCCTTTGGGCTTACTTAGCTGACTTCTAAATATGAGTATAAATGATGATGGTGGTGTGTGATTGAAATGTTAGAGAGATAGGTTGTGATATATAATTACCGACCTATATTTTGGCCTAAGAGTAACGGGCGGTGGCATTCTGCTCAGTAGCTCGCGGGGCGCTGGGGGTTTCTTTCGGGACTAGTCCATACGTGGTTTGTAGTGATGCTATCAATGGAAGTCAGCTAGACCTACACCAGTTGGATAAGGAACGGAGGCGAGAACTAATAATAATTCTCGTGCCACAACTTAAATTGAATAATCTGAATCACTTAAATAATAGATAATAAACGGTTGAGTGCCAGCATGATGTTTGTTTATTTTTTTTCTGCTTGTGTTTGTGCTGTTATCATTTTTGCTTATATTTGGATAGTTAGCTAACGGTTTATCCGTGTTGTAGACCTGTAGAGATAGACAGTTGCAGAGAGATCCGGAACGGATGGTCAGCCGGGTCCACGTACTCATTAGATGGGGACGGGGGAGTCTTCCATACGTCATGCATGTTATGTATCTTTATATATGTTTGTAAGGCTGTCACATGTGTACGTTTATACCATTAAAAATATTATGTTTTTAGAAACTGTTTTAAATACATTTGTGCCTTGTTGTAAGATCCAAGTAATGTTGTTGTTAAACCAAGGTCGGGACCCATCGTGAGGTCCTAACCAGTAGCTCCCCGAGTTCCGAGAATTTGGGGTGTTACAACATGGTATCAGAGCTCTGGGTTGGCAACAATGGCACTTGAAATCTTCTGAAAGACCGAATGTATAAAATAACTAGAACCCGAAAGGGGTCTAAGATTTTCAAAACAGATTTCTGTTTTTACACACGTGCATAGTCGGGTTGTTGGGTTAGTAGTACGTCGGACCACCATCGTTCTCCGTGGATCTCTGCAGCTTGGAACGATAGGTGAGTTAGTATATAGACTTATATCGATAGGTTTTAGTGTATATTATATATCTGTGTGTGTAGTATGCTAGTATCCTAAAGGATATCTTGTATTCTTTAGTTGTGATATCATGAAGCGATTAGCGCCTCATGATAAATCGGTAACGAGTTTGAAGAGTTTTCCACACAAGATAAGGGATTCAGACCAAGATTTAGTATGATACTCTGATGGACGTCCTGGTGACTTATAAATCATCCGAAGGACGGGTGGGCAAAGCAGTAAAGATGTTTAGAAAATTTTTACCGCCAATACAACCGGATGAGAAAGAAGTTCCCGAGTCAGCTTAGATAGAAGAAATTGAGAATCATGCAAGGGGCTTTGTCGTATGAAGTCGAGAGATGAATTAGAAGAACCATACAAGAGACGACGAGAGCGTAGAATGGAGATAAAAATGGAGAAACAAGAATCATATAGAACGGAGTACAACCAAGAATTTCGGTGTAAAGGACGTGACTATCAAGACGGACGCCGCCATAAGCAAGCATGGACATGAGAGTACAAAGAAGATAGAGTGTCGACCCAGTTGTGAGAAGTTAAAAGGTACAAAGATAAGGAGTGAGTTTGATGACGAGAAATAAATCCTGTAACCATGGAAGCATGTGGAGTCCTTCAAGGATATGAGAGTTTTGAATGAAAGTCCGACATAAGTATCCAAGAAACTAGAAGTCTAAAATTGAGACAACGAATTTTTATAAAGGCGACATGATCAAGACAAAACTAAACAAGGGGAAGAATGTGGAAAAGTGATTTGGTGGACTCAAGGGTCCGCAATAATTTCTCATTTACAAAGAGATTTAAGTTACCAACACTAACGGTTCATACCAGAGAACCGCAAACAGATGATGATTAAAGTAAGGAGAATCGCGAAGACACGCTTACAAGCTAATGTGGAAGACTTGATGAACTCATTGGCGACAGATGAATGCTAGGAGTAGACTCAGAAGAGTATAGTGACCTCATAAGAGAACAAGAGAAGTGCAGATTGTGGAAGAAACTAAAAGAGTATTAACAAAGAAACTAGAGGAGATAGATTTTGACCAAGTCTATCAAACTTCAAAAGAGATAGAAGAACAATAAGTCTGTGATCTTATGGAAGGTCAACTACATACCAGTCAGTAATAATTGAAACATAACACGTGCGGGTCAACCAGTGGTACTGGTTATCAGATAGGGAGGATAACTATAGAATGATGAAAGAATTTTATAGACGTCTAGAGGACCCTTCAAGAGATCAACAACGACAAATGTGAAGCTAAATCGATCCGCGTGCTAGCACCTTAATAATAACATGGAGTGAGTTCGAGCAAGGATCCCTAATTAAGAACTTAAGAAGAAAGACTAGACGGTCAGAAAGGACCCCCTTTATGTCATTGAAGACCAAGGGAAGCGTGTGAAGAATTTACTGCCTACTGGCTAGGAAAAGGGTGCATATCACAGTTAGTACAGATGGATTATAAAAGAAGAACTAGAGGAGTAAGGAGTATATGATTTTGATAAGGTTCTATGTCAATCAAGACAAAGTGTGTGTAGCATTCCCTACTAGATAAACAGCAAGTGGAAGGAAGTTAAGGTCATGAGAGTTTTGTAGACTTGATTACAAGCTATATTGGAAGACCTAGAAAAGACCATTGATGTCAGATGGACGACACAGTGAGACGCGAGAAATGGAGTTAGCTCACGGGGGAACTAGAAGTTTGTAATGTAGAATGAGCTAAAGGAGTATAAATTGATGAACTCGAGTAAGTAGTGCCCGCCAGGAAATTCAACGGCAAAAGAGGTATGAGAAAAGTAAGTCCCGGAAATGGAGATAAGTCAACTATTGACTGACCGACATCAACTGAGGACGTGCAAGAGTTGTTTGGAGGATTGACGAACTATGTACAGTTAAGAAGAGATATCTGTAATTGAGGATTATTGAATTAACTATACCGATGCTTTGGAGGAGTTCCTCAAGTAGACAACGAAAATCTACTTAGACAACTAAAGGTATAGAGAGAATCGTGTTAGAGGTTACTTCTCGGTTGGTTAAGATCAAACTTCAGTCGAGTCAGGAAGTTTGGATCCGTGTTAGAAGAATTCCAAAAGTAAACGGAAGAGGTCGTCTTCCAACCGTTATCTTAGTCCCTTAAGGCAAGTAAGGAAGGTACTTGGTATTTCATCCGGATAAGACTTATGGGGTAATTGAGAGGGAGAGTTTTGGGTCCATCAATTTGGACTCACGGAAAATGTCCTTACGATTAGCGGGTGATAACATAATTATCAAAGTAGCGCAGCAAAAGCGTGATGAGTCCTAACCCACAGAACCGGAAACTCGAGAGTACAACAAATGACGTGTCGAGTCTAAGACGATGATAATTGGTGAAATGCGTTTCGTTTAGAAGGAACGTGAAATAGGCTACGTGGAGTGACAAAAATTTTTGTCGAGGAACTGTATCACCAACTAGATAGACGAGAAAGTATGTGCACGTAGAAATATAGAAAGAGAGTGGTACCCCATTATAGATCCAAGTGAAGCATGCCGACCTAGCCACATGTTGGAAGACCAGTAAATTTGGAATTTAATACCTAGCATGGTACTTTAGAACGAGTTTCTTGATAAAATGAGAAAGGAAGTAACGAAGTAATAAAGGTGTTGTGTAGGGCCTGCACTAACAAGCTCAAGGTGAGTAACTATCAAGTTGAATCGAAAGACAGATAAGAAAAGGAAGCTACGGGAGTGTACTTACAGACCGGTACTCGTACATATAGAAAACATAATCTCAAGAGTGGAGTATAATTAAGAAGAATTTTATCTCAGAACGGAGTCGGGTTGCGTTTTAAGTAAGAGGGATATTATAGGACACAATGCAATGTTAACAACTATTGAGTAGTGTGAGCAAATGACGGTGATGTGAGATCACCTTGTATCTAATACCGTCATTCCGGACATATTGTATGTCACTCAAGACCTTGAAAAATACGTGAGAAGCCTAAGGTTGAGCTAACAATATATTAGATATCCATAAATATTATAAAATAATGCCAAGTGAATACAGATGATGACCACTAGATTGTGTCTCCACTACTAGACCGGAAAAGGGTAAAGGGATAATTCCTTACCTGAGGAATAAGATGACTTGATCATATTAAAAGACAAGTGAGTCGTGATACAAAGAGCATTAGGCACTTGGCGAAGTGCCGGCGGAGGTCCAAGACCTTTGGCCTGAATGTGTAGTCAAATAAACATAACGAAGGGAAGAAAGTTGACTAGGTTATTTTCTGTACAGTCATCAAAGGACCTGGAGGTGAGTTGCAAAATGTGACCACTTGAAGCTGTAAAGCGGTTTATAAGTGATTGATGGACTAGTAATCCTCACCCTATTGGAGAGTGTAACCCTAGTTTTCTACGGATTCAGTAGAGGTATATTACGAGACAAAAGTTAGGACATCGGCTTAGAGAATCGGACAATGGATCCGGATGATACCGGTAAGATATCTAGTTACCACACTAGAACGTGGTAGTAGGCACTCGTGAGATCTGTACATGAAAAGATTTCAGAGTTAGTGGTTTTATAAAAAGCCGACGAGACTACCAAGTATACTATGGATAGTATGAGACATAACCTTTCAGAGACCTTTGTGGAGATAGTTGTAATCTAGGGAACGACGAGCTAGGGCTTGACCCTATATCTGTATTATGTTGTCTGACTGCTTGTTTAATTCATGCTTGAGTGCTTAGTCACGATGTGTGTTATTGATGACCTTGATATGCGGGATACGTATATGTAGAAACGATGACTCTTGTGCGATAACAAGTTGATACATTAGATTCGTACCTTGAGAGTTGACCTTCTGACTGGCGTACTTTAAGTTTCGGGGCGAAACTTATTCTAAGGGGGGATTGATGTAATATCCGGAAATATTAATTTAGGCTATTTCGGAAACAAATTAGAACTCGACAGTTGTGACCTCTTTCCTGCGCTCTAGTTCTTTTGCATGGACTCCGACATTACGAGTCTTCTTTTAAGTTTCGGGACGAAACTTATTTTAAGGGGGTACTGATGTAATATCCGGAATTTTTATTCCGTTTATTTCTGTAACAAACCCGATCTCGATCAGTTGACCCATATCCGTCTACTTAGTTAGACACATTATTATAAAATTTATCATTTTATGTAGCTTCCCTTCACATAAAATGATAGGATCTTTATAAAATTTTATCATTTTATGTAGCTTACCTTCACATAAAATGATAGGATTATTATAACCAATCCTAAACTATAACATGATCCGTATCCGTCTATTCCGTAGCCTACCAGTTCCGATCCCTTGACTTCACATAAAATAATAAGTTTAGCCCAAACCCTAATTTAGAGTATGACTCGTCTTTGACAAGTCTGTGACGAAGCTGTGACAAGGTCTGGACAAGTCTGTGACGAAGCTGTGACAAGGTCTGGACAAGTTTGTGACGAAGCTGTGACAAGGCCAGACAAGTCTGTGACGAGTCTGTGACGAGTCTGTGACAAGGCCAGACAAGTCTGTGACGAGTGTGTGACAAGCCCAGCCGGCCACTGCTTGCCTTGTACAGCCCAGTCCGTGATCTCCTTTCAGCTTGCCAGCTTCAGCCCTCTGCGGCCCAGCTTGCCAACCTTCAGCCAGTTCAGCCCAGCAGCCCAGCCCACCTCCTTGCCAGCCACTCCCTTGATCGCACCAGCCCAATGAGGAGAAGCCCTTGGAGCAGCTTCAACGGCTGGATTAACCTTCCAGCTCCTCACGTAACAGCTACGTAAATAAGGCAAGAGAATCGCTGCTGTAACAACCCTGATTTCACGCCAAAAGAAAGAAGAAGAATTGCAGTTTCACGCCCACGTTCAGCACTCTTCTGCACACCTTTCCTTCTGCAGCGGATTGCTTCTTCAATGCTACAGAACCGGCCATCTCCAGCATCTCCAGCCTCTTCAGCGCAGCAGCCAACATCAGTAGTCTCTCAACGCAGAAACGTCTGATGCAGTCGGTCCTAGTCTGAAGGTGCAGCCCCTGTTGACAAGCCATATAACCAGTGCAGTCATGTAAGCCATCTAACCCTTGTAACCCTTGCTACACTACACTTCAGTCCACCTTTTCCTTGCCTAACGTGTACCCGTTTCGTCTGTTAAACCTACTCATAACAACTGTAGGAGAGCTGTACAGATTCTTGTGTTTTCCAGAATTTTTGGAAGTGTTGAGCAGTCAACTTCGGGTCCATTTTTGGGTACGTTAGACTCCTTCTCTTTGGCTGGTTTTTGGATATGTTGTTGTCGGTATTGCAGTGTAGAACATACTGAAATTGGAGCCTATTCTGAATTATAGTTTAGGAGATATGAGTTTATCAAGTTGGCTTCTCATGCAGTTTTCTAAATGTGCTGAGTTTGTGGAAGTTTGCTTGAGATGCAGTTTTGTAGAATAAATTTGGAGGGGTTATTGACTTCTGTTAGACTTGAATTTCGGACACGTTATATTTGATATAGTATAGTAGATCATACTAAAATTTCAGAGGAATCCATGTTACGGTTTGAGAGATATGGGATTTCAAAGTTCAGTTTTATATACGTGCTGAGTGTTGGGAAAAACAGCAAGTGATGCTGTTTTGTGAGATGATTTTGAATAACCTCTTGATATCCGTTGGACTTGAATTTTGGATATGATATAGTTTAGATACTGTTGTAGAACATATTAAAATTTGAGAGGCATCCAGCGAGTGGTTTGGGATTTACGATTTTTCCAAGATTGAGTCGTAAGCAGTTTTTCTGTTGTGCTGAAATTCGGTTTTGGGAGATAGTTTTAAATAGGATTTTGATCTCCTTTGCAGCTAAATTTTGGATATATTATAGATAAGATTTTATAGTAGAACATATTAAAATTTGGGATAAATCCAGTGAGTGGTTTAGGAGTTATGATTTTTCAAAGTCTACTCAGATTTGGGCTAAGTATAGAATTTGTAAAGGGAGTAGTCAACTTTAGGAATTTTTATAAAACTGTTGAATGAACAGTTTGGAGAAATTCTTTCTCCTAAAGTTAGATAGAACCTCATAGATGATCTAGAGATTTAATTCGGAATTATTATAAGCTGTTAAGAATTTTATATTTAGAACCGAAGTTAGACCTTTACAATTCTTCCGGAAAATAGAAACATAGAAAAAAAATGTCAGTTGGAACCAAATAAAATTTTAGGAGTTAGAAAATAAATTTAGAACCTCAAATAGGAGATTAGACATGAATTCTAGATTTTTCGAGAATTTCGGGACCAAGGGTAAAATGGTCATTTTACCCTAAATTAACACTGTAACTAGTTATGTCTTAATACATCATTCGATCTTAGAAGTTTTGGACTTCTAACTACGTGAGAGTGTGCTAATACACTTATCGCCTTTGACAGGCAACTGAGTTGCTACAGTTTACAGAACGAGTGGTTTACAAAGAGTCGAGCTGTATATCAGGTAAGTCCTTTGGGCTTACTTAGCTGACTTCTAAATATGAGTATAAATGATGATGGTGGTGTGTGATTGAAATGTTAGAGAGATAGGTTGTGATATATAATTACCGACCTATATTTTGGCCTAAGAGTAACGGGCGGTGGCATTCTGCTCAGTAGCTCGCGGGGCGCTGGGGGTTTCTTTCGGGACTAGTCCATACGTGGTTTGTAGTGATGCTATCAATGGAAGTCAGCTAGACCTACACCAGTTGGATAAGGAACGGAGGCGAGAACTAATAATAATTCTCGTGCCACAACTTAAATTGAATAATGTGAATCACTTAAATAATAGATAATAAACGGTTGAGTGCCAGCATGATGTTTGTTTATTTTGTTTCTGCTTGTGTTTGTGCTGTTATCATTTTTGCTTATATTTGGATAGTTAGCTAACGGTTTATCCGTGTTGTAGACCTGTAGAGATAGACAGTTGCAGAGAGATCCGGAACGGATGGTCAGCCGGGTCCACGTACTCATTAGATGGGGACGGGGGAGTCTTCCATACGTCATGCATGTTATGTATCTTTATATATGTTTGTAAGGCTGTCACATGTGTACGTTTATACCATTAAAAATATTATGTTTTTAGAAACTGTTTTAAATACATTTGTGCCTTGTTGTAAGATCCAAGTAATGTTGTTGTTAAACCAAGGTCGGGACCCATTGTGAGGTCCTAACCAGTAGCTCCCCGAGTTCCGAGAATTTGGGGTGTTACAAAAATGACCCAAGTTTCTTGAGTTGTATATTATTCCCAGAAAATGTATTTACGGGTTTTAAACTTGGATTTTACTTCGAGCTTATTCTTATATTTATATACTATATATTATGTCCATTGATGGATTAAATTTGGTTTATGCCTCGAAGTTTTAATTGTGGTTTTATGACCAAGTTTCTAGAATTTAATATTTTGCCATGGAAGGGTTATTACGGATTTTAACGTGGGCTTTTCAAATCGAGTTTTCCTTAGTTTTATGTATATTAAATATCCCGATCAAATTTAGCGTATTAGCTAAATTTGTGTAGCTTTGGTTTTAGGTCCGGAAGCGCCCCGATAAAGGTCTAACGAGTCCAAGTCGACATCCGTTGAACGACTTCCATCTTTTGACGTCGTGTGAGTATTCTTTCCCCTCGTTTTAGTTATGTTTAGTATTAATATCATGCTAGGATGGATCTAGTATAACTTAGAGTGAATGCCAAGTAGTGGCTCGGAACCTTAGGTGAGTGGTTGAGGTTTGTGAAATGTTGTAAGGCTTGAGGAGTTGGTATAATCTTGTGAGGTTGATTATGGCTTTAAGTGTGGGTTGAGTTGTGAGAATTTAGGGGTTTAAGTTGTATGATTGTTGAGGTTGTGGACTAGAACGAGAGTTTTCTAGTGGTGTTGTGAGTTATGATCTTGCGAGATTCGAGGGTTTAGAAGTCTTAGGACTTCTAGCTTTTGTTGAGTGTGATGTGAGCATGAGGGATTCTAGGATGCGGTCCTAGAATTGAGAGTCAAATGGTCTTGCGTAGATCATTTGTATAGAAGTCTAAGACTTCTATTGTGAGTGGGTTGTCGTTGATATAGTTATCTTCTTGTGAGCCGGTTATGGGCTTCCTCCCTAAGGAAGCGAGAGTGTTGTGAGTTGAGTGTGATGACGAGGTAAGTCTCCGGACTTACTTAGCTCGTATTCTTTGTATTAGCATTATTGTGTGTTGGGTGGTGTGTGTTTATTATTTTACTGTTTATAACAACTAAACCGGAATTAGGATTACCGAGCTTTATATTATTTGGCCCAAGTGTATGATAACGGGCGGTGACATCACTGCCTGGCTCCCCGTGAGAGCTAGGGGGATCTCGGCGACTGGCCCGTGCTGGTTAGACGGTCGGAGGCATCCGACCGTTCCATTGCCGGAAGAAGGGACCGAGGCGAGTTTCGGAGGATTCTCGTGTCACAAAAGAAGTTGAACTAGAACGGGATATGACTTAATAAATAAAGATAATAAACCGGATTTGTGTGCTTTGAGTATGTTGTGTGACTATGTTGAATTAATTGTGTTTGTGCCTTTCCCTTTAATTCTAATGCTTCGAATGTGAGCTAACGGTTTTATACCGAATGTTGTAGTTTGCCTTGCAGGTTAGGCCTGCTCCGAGAGACCCGGAAGGGTGGGCAGCCGGGGTCCGTACATTTTAGGAAGGGTTTTGAGTTGGAGTTGTCTTGTGTTTTGTCTTCCGGTTTTTATGTTTCGTGTGCCGCGTGTATGACGTTTAGTCTTTGTTTTGTATTTCGGCTGAAGTCTTTTGTTTGTTCGGTTTTGGGTTTCATTGCATTGCATAAAAATGTATTTCATTTTGGTCTTTGTTTGTGTCTTGTTGCAAGATCCGGTGAAATTGTTGTCAGGCTAAGGGTCGGGACCCATTGTGAGGTCCCAACCCGTAGCATCCCGAGTCCCGCGGATTCGGGGTGTTACAAAAGTGGTATCAGAGCCCTAGGTTGACAACAATGGCACTCGCAATCTTCTAAAGGCCGAATGAGGAATAAATAGAACCCACACGGGTTCTGACTTTTTGTTTTCAAAATCACATGCATGAGTCGGGGTAGAATGTACGGACCACCACTTCTTCCGCTGATCTCGGCAGCTTAGTTTATTGGATTTACATATATATGTAGATATGTAGGTATGTATAGTATATGTGGATTGTGGTTGCATGATGACTTGATTTATATGTATAGTGAATATATATGGACTATAGTACATGTTTGGACCTTGTATTGTTGTGTTGGATTTCCGGATGTGATATATTAGTAGTAATGTGAGCATAGTAGTTATATATATAGTTATATATACATACACATATGGTATGCTAGTATAATATTAGTAGTAGTGAACCTTATAGTTAGGATGATAGGAAACTATCATCACCCTTGGACAAACGCCTTTTTGGGATTAGGATAGTATACATACGGAAATGAGTACGCTCAAGTAATCGAGTTGAGCTTTTCGTGCTAACGAACACCACGGCGTTTCTTGGATTTCTTTAAAAGGGATGTCTAAGAGGAGGAGTAGAGATGATGTAAACAAAGGGCAACCAAGTAAAAGAAAACTCGAGACGACTTAAGGGGTGGATCAAGATGGGAGCAATAGAAGAAAAGGGAGCAACATTAAAGTGTAGAAGCGGTTCTAAAGAAGCCATGAGCGAACGACGACGAGACCAAGGGGGGAACGAACTTAAGTTCTTCGAGAAAAAGCGTGGACAACTAAAAATGTAAATCGAGAAGGAGATGAGTGCGTTCTAGAAAGGTTATGGCGGTGTTCCATTACGATGCAAAGCTTTCCTTAGATGTTTTTAAGCATTGGAGTTAAGATGAGAGAAGTGAACAAAACATGTGAGAAGGATTTAAAATACCGTAAGTTAAGCTTACGAGGTACCAAAATGTAAAGTTACAACATTACTAGAGTTATGAGAAGAAGGACATGGTGGGGATTCACGTGGAGTTGACCGATTTCCATTATAATGATAAGACTAAGAAACGCCAAGAAGGAGGAAGTGCGTATAAATGATGACTCCAAGAAGATGAAAGACGAAACGAAGAGCTTTGGTCGAGAGATTTAAGATATCAACCAAGAGGAACGCGAGGGGATGATAGCTAAGGTTATAATATTTGGGAAGGTGCCCTTGAAAGACATCAAGGAAGAATGGTTAAGTCTATGAAAGGAGTTATATGAAACAACAAGGCCAAGAAGATATAGTTACCTTATAAAGAACAGGAAACATGGAATGAAGAAAGAACTAACGGAGTTTAAGATAAAGGTACCCCGAGGAGGGTAGCCTTCATGAGAATGGTAACATGACAAGTATAGTAGAATAATAAGTCGCTGACTTCGGAGAAGGTCAGATACAAGTTAACCGGTGATAGCTGAGAACGCACAAGTGCGGGTTATCTATTGGTGAGTGTAGAAGGGGATGAGTAAACAAGATTATGGGCATACAGAAGGATTTGGATAACCTTATGCGACCTTTTTAGGTCATGGAATTAGCATATGGGAGAACGACACGAACTAGAGGTTTTAAAGTCTGACCACGGGAAAGGGGAAGCAGTGAATCAAGAAGAAGGTAAGGTTTCATGGAGGTGGTACGTAAACGGGAGTATATAGAGGATGCATGGTATGAAACGGATGATATGTTACCGCGGGTAAGAGATAAGTCAAGTTTCTAGACTCACATGAAAGAGCCATGGTGGCTATGGCGTGAAAGAGAGGACCTGGATAAGGGCAACATTGCGAGCTTAGATTTATGATGTTAGCGTTTGACAAAGTAATGAGTGGATCTTTGAGTGATTGTGGTTGGGGGAAAATCGCCTAGCGTTCTCCATGGGACATACTGGTACAGTTGTGAAGATTGTTCATGGAATACAGAGACGCTTAAGGTGACTAGTGGGAGTAAGAGAAGATTGAAGTTTTGAAGTTGTTGTCGCTATTAGATGTACGAGAAGTATATGAAAGATTGAGGCTAGAACCTCTACGGTCGGATTGGCGTTACTTAAGGAAATGACGTAAGTTCTACACCTACTCGAAGGAATGATGCAAGCTTATGTAGAATACGAAAAGCTCCTCTCATCTGTTGGGATGCCATGGAAAGCAAAAAGGTTTATGTCATTTTGTTCTGAGGTATGATTAAGTCTTGTAGTAAGTACCTTTATGATTGAACATATGTGTGGAGTCAAGAGATGTTATTATCGCCTTTCCATTGAGGTAAAAATGGGGATTAAACTGAACTACTGCTTAACCAAGGCTTCAAGAGTCGGAAGATTCGAGCAAGTCTCTCGAGTTCTGGAGATGAAGGATCTTGGAAAGGGGACGGTGAGCAGTGTAGCTACGGATGGAACGTACACGTGTTTAAGGACGTCACCCCAACAGATCTAGGTAGATCATTAGTGTCATGACCACTTGTAAAGTGATAAGACCAGATTGTGTCGGCTATTACGATATGTGACGGGAAGAGAAAAGATGAAACCTGAGATATCACGGATTCCAATATGTCAGAATGTGGAATTTTCCACTAAGGTCGAGCTTGATTTAATTCCGATGTCTAAGGTGCCATATGGAATAACACTTGTGCAGAGACATGAGTTGTGGAAGCAAGTGAAGGAGGAATTGCAAGAACTTAGCGATAAGATTTCATTAGAATTAGTGAAATACCATAGAGAACACCAAGCGTTATCTTAAACTCTTGATTTGAAGTTCATATTGGAATATATCTTAAACTCTTGATTGAAGTTGTTATGGAGAACACCAGTTTGCGAACAGAGAGACGGTTATCTCCGTTTGTACATCGATTACTTTGAGCTGAACAAGACATAAATTAAGAACGAGTATTCCTCACTACGGGTAGATGATCTACCCGACCGATTGCAAGGGTCGGTAGTCTCTTTTAAGAATGATTTAAGGATTGTTTGTCACAAACTGAGAAATTGAGACTCAGATATTGCAAATACGGCATTTTGGATCAACCAGAGTCACTACGAGTTGAAGTTTTCCTTATGGGCTTATTGATGCCCAGGATAAGATATTCTGGGCCTACTCTTGAAAAAGAGAGAAGTTGTATGACGAGTTATTTCGGGATGGCAAACCCCGATAGATATGAAGGAGTTACAAGTTTCCTTAGATGTGTTGAACATTATCAAATCTATGAAGACAGAAGTTGTATAACACCATTTATGGTAACCTCCGGATGACAATGAAGTATTGAATGAGACGAAGAATTGACAATAGAGTTGTTGAGAGATAAGAGGAGATTCATTGGTGCAACTATTTTTGCATTGCCTTGCAGTATGATGGATTTGGATTTTACAACCAATTCTCCAAGACAAGGTCTTGTTTAAGTATGGATGTAAAGGGAGAAGTAATAAGTTACGTGCCTTGTCAAGCGGTGTGAAGTATAATACTTCCTTCATTACTTGAAACTTGCAACAAGAATTAAGGAAAACGTAACATCAAAGTTTGGTATGACAAGAACCAAAGCCAATGGTGTAAATGGGAAGTTCGATCTTCTTTGTTAGAGACAAGCAAAGAGAAATATAATGGAAATGCTGCATTGAGATATATACCCGAGAAGGAAGTTGAATTTCTGATATATCAGATCTTTTTGAGATATTAGCGCGAGTTGAGAAAATGGTTTACCAGTTGGCCTGGATGTCGAGAGTAGAGGGTGTTCACCCGGTGTTTATTATGTATCAATTGAGAGAGTATGTACATGACTCGAGACATAATGGTAGTCATGAGAATTAGTGGCAGAAGAGGAACCGATGAGGCTATTGGAAGACGGAGGATTGTACATTTGGATGAGTGTTACGTTGAGCTAGTAGCGTTGAAAGATCGAAGGGTTAGAACTAGTTTTTCCTTTGGTTGAGTGATGTTATGTGTAGTTTATGTCGTGTGCGGGAATGTGCTTTATGACCTAATATATCTTGCGGTGATAGTTTGAGTAGATTGTGGGTATAGATTACAAGGTTGAAACCTTCTTAGTTTGAGAGTTCATACCTCGGTCTTAGGGACCGAGAAGTTCGACGTATAGCAAGTTTCGGGACGAAACTTGTTTTTAGGGGGATCTAATGTAAAGCCCCGTTTATTTGGAGCGTTTTCGATATTTCCCCCTACTTTTATCGATGTTTTATTAGCTCAAGGATTTTATTTAAACGTATTTTTACGGCATAAATTATTTTTTTTTCCCGAGTATAATTATATTTTGGATACGTATACATATATCCGTATTATTATTTTCGAAAAAGTCGGAAAGTTTTCCGATCCGAAAATCCCGTTCCGAGCATTCTTGTCAAGGTGATATTATTTTCAATGTCATTTCTTTCTAAATTTCCTTTCCTTCATATATTTCTTTTACTTTTTTTTTTTTTTTTTTTTTTAACTTGCTCCTTAGATGACCCTTCAGCTGCCCGGATTTGCTATCCTAGCCCTACAGTGTTCACCATAGCTGCCCAACCATTAAACAATCCGACCCCTCGCTCAGCTCACCACTCCGACCCCTCGCTCGCCCAACCTCCTAACCATCGATACCCACCGCTGCATCCTCTCAGCTCCAGTCTGCTCACCTCTCTTTCCCTTTTGCCTTTGGCACGCTTACTCCTCGCCTTTGGACCCGAGTCTCAGTCTTCCTTCTATCACGCATGAGGATGCAACTTCAACTCCTCAAACTCACAGCACCTGCAGCCTCCTCTCCCATCTGCTTCCTCCTCTCGATCTCGTCTTCACTTGCCCCTGATGAGCTGCAAGGGAGTGCAAGCTACGTTTCTCCAGCCCTGCAAGGCTGCAAGCTCATTTCTCTCTCTCGTTGCTCCCCATTGAAGCTTCGTTCGAGCCCTATTGCACAGCCCTCCCTTGTCTTCTCTTAATCCCTGCAACCCTCTATCTCTTTCCCTGATTCTCTCTTCCGCTCTTTCTGCTGAGTCTTGCTGCAGTGAAGTCACACCACCGAGAGCCTTGCCGCACTGTCTCTTCCCGTCGCAGATATCAGGAGCCCCTGCCTCCCTTAATCGACACAGGAGGAAGCTCCTTGCCGCCGCCACAATGAGATCGCGCCAACACCACCGGAGACAACCGCCTGGGAGGAGCACTGCGGCCGATACCTTTGCCCTGCCTTGCTTCGCCCTAGCCGGAGCCATCGGAGACCGCCGCCGCCCTGCATCTCCCTTCCCAGCGAGCCTGTGTATCGATTGAGGATGAAGATCCTTTTTAGGGTTTTATCAAACCGGGCCCCTCTTTCTTGGTTAATTGCAAATGTAACCCATTATTTTGTAATTACAGATTTGACCCACATTTCGGAAAGTGTCAATTATACCCCTGCTGAACATAATTACATATTTTGCCCAATGTTTTATTTTCTGAAAATGACCCAAGTTTCTTGAGTTGTATATTATTCCCAAAAATGTATTTACGGGTTTTAAACTTGGATTTTACTTCGAGCTTATTCTTATATTTATATACTATATATTATGTCCATTGATGGATTAAATTTGGTTTATGCCTCGAAGTTTTAATTGTGGTTTTATGACCAAGTTTTTAGAATTTAATATTTTGCCATGGAAGGGTTATTACGGATTTTAACGTGGGCTTTTCAAATCGAGTTTTCCTTAGTTTTATGTATATTAAATATCCCGATCAAATTTAGCGTATTAGCTAAATTTGTGTAGCTTTGGTTTTAGGTCCGGAAGCGCCCCGATAAAGGTCTAACGAGTCCAAGTCGACATCCGTTGAACGACTTCCATCTTTTGACGTCGTGTGAGTATTCTTTCCCCTCATTTTAGTTATGTTTAGTATTAATATCATGCTAGGATGGATCTAGTATAACTTAGAGTGAATGCCAAGTAGTGGCTCGGAACCTTAGGTGAGTGGTTGAGGTTTGTGAAATGTTGTAAGGCTTGAGGAGTTGGTATAATCTTGTGAGGTTGATTATGGCTTTAAGTGTGGGTTGAGTTGTGAGAATTTAGGGGTTTAAGTTGTATGATTGTTGAGGTTGTGGACTAGAAGGAGAGTTTCCTAGTGGTGTTGTGAGTTATGATCTTGCGAGATTCGAGGGTTTAGAAGTCTTAGGACTTCTAGCTTTTGTTGAGTGTGATGTGAGCATGAGGGATTCTAGGATGCGGTCCTAGAATTGAGAGTCAAATGGTCTTGCGTAGATCATTTGTATAGAAGTCTAAGACTTCTATTGTGAGTGGGTTGTCGTTGATATAGTTATCTTCTTGTGAGCCGGTTATGGGCTTCCTCCCTAAGGAAGCGAGAGTGTTGTGAGTTGAGTGTGATGACGAGGTAAGTCTCCGGACTTACTTAGCTCGTATTCTTTGTATTAGCATTATTGTGTGTTGGGTGGTGTGTGTTTATTATTTTACTGTTTATAACAACTAAACCGGAATTAGGATTACCGAGCTTTATATTATTTGGCCCAAGTGTATGATAGCGGGCGGTGACATCACTGCCTGGCTCCCCGTGAGAGCTAGGGGGATCTCGGCGACTGGCCCGTGCTGGTTAGACGGTCGGAGGCATCCGACCGTTCCATTGCCGGAAGAAGGGACCGAGGCGAGTTTCGGAGGATTCTCGTGTCACAAAAGAAGTTGAACTAGAACGGGATATGACTTAATAAATAAAGATAATAAACCGGATTTGTGTGCTTTGAGTATATTGTGTGACTATGTTGAATTAATTGTGTTTGTGCCTTTCCCTTTAATTCTAATGCTTCGAATGTGAGCTAACGGTTTTATACCGAATGTTGTAGTTTGCCTTGCAGGTTAGGCCTTCTCCGAGAGATCCGGAAGGGTGGGCAGCCGGGGTCCGTACATTTTAGGAAGGGTTTTGAGTTGGAGTTGTCTTGTGTTTTGTCTTCCGGTTTTTATGTTTCGTGTGCCGCGTGTATGACGTTTAGTCTTTGTTTTGTATTTCGGCTGAAGTCTTTTGTTTGTTCGGTTTTGGGTTTCATTGCATTGCATAAAAATGTATTTCATTTTGGTCTTTGTTTGTGTCTTGTTGCAAGATCCGGTGAAATTGTTGTCAGGCTAAGGGTCGGGACCCATTGTGAGGTCCCAACCCGTAGCATCCCGAGTCCCGCGGATTCGGGGTGTTATAGAAGCCCTATTGTATCTTCTTCTCAAAGCCCCGTTGTGGCGTCTTCTCGAAGCCCCATTGTGATTTCTTGTGAAAGCACCGTTTTTTATATTCTGTCGGTTCCTATTTTTCATCTCCATCTCTATCAAACAATTTCTCTTCTTTTCTCTCCCCCAAATTTTCTGTAATACCCCGAAAATTTTATTCCGCATAATACCGGGTTAAACCGATTTCCGATCCCATAACCTTTCTTCATTTTAAATAATGTAAAACAACATTAAACACTGTCATTTTATGTGATCATAATTCACATAAAGTGATAAATATTGTACTTAACGTATATAGAATGATAGATTTGTAAACTGAATAATAATTTCCGTATGTTGAAAACCGAAGAATAATTCCGTACAATTTAACGACGCTTAATTTCAGCCATCTTTTAAATTGAGGAGCAGACCCAACAGCTGGCCCAATTACCAGCCGGCCCACTATAACCTAAACCCTAATCAACTCCCTTAATCACGTTTAACCCTAATCTAATAGCCTAACCTAATCAAAACCGTAAAGAAGATCGCATCTTGCCTGCTCTCTCGCTGCACTCGACGCCAACCTGCTGCACGCCTCCAGTGGGAACCAAACACGGGCCGATCGACCGCTCATCTTGCCAACCACGCCTAGGGTAGAGATGCCGGACACTGCACTCGACGCCAACCTGCTGCACGCCTCCAGTGGGAACCAAATACGGGCCGATCGAACGCTCATCCGCTGTAGAAGAGGGTCGGCCCTCCAGTAGACTCCGAATGGCGATTAAACGGGCTTATCACCTTCGACCGATCTTCCTTCTTTGGCATAGCCGCTCCATCGTCTTCCTCTTCGAACTCTCAGTAACACCTTACCTTCTGCAGTGCCGGACATGGCTCGTTCCTTTACGAGACTGCAATCACGTTCGTCCTCCTCCTGCACAACACCCGCTCTCCAGGCCGACGCAGGACACAACAACCCTCCTCCTATGAGTCCCCTTGGCCTCGCTACTGAGTTCCTCCTCCAGGCGCTCGACTGCACTGTCGTCTAGACTCCAAACGGCTGCACGTCTCATCGAAGTACTCGGCTCCTATCTGCTACGGATCTTAATTGGGGTAAGCAACCTGCCTAGTTCACGTCTCTCTCCCTATGCGTCTAACCTAACCAACGCTTCCCTAATCTGTTGCAGCCTTCCTGTGACGTACAACCCTTCTGTTGTTCCAACCGAGTCCCTCTTCGAGGAGAGTAACCGCAGGTCCTGCCTCCACGGTTGTAGGTGAGTGTTTACAACTTCCATCCTTGTACCATAGCACTGTGTAGAATGTTTGCAATTGGTTGCTGAGTAGGATAGAGCGTAGATAGGCGAGAAAACAAGAAGAGCTAAGGACGTGGAGGAAGAGAGATTTAATAGTAAATAAGTTAATAAGCAAGCAATTTTGGGCTCTGTAGGTTTCGAACTGAGGACCTCTAAGTAGAAATAAGGGAGATATATGATGACAAGAGGAATCGAAGTTTAGACCTCTTGCACACCTTAAATTTCAGCCTTGGTCTGCTGACTTTAGGATCTAGTTTCGATACCTTAAATCGAGAATCCACCGTTGAATTTTTGATATATTTTAGATAAAAATATGTAGTTTACGGTATTAAAATTTGGGAGAAAGTTAACGGTCGGATTAGATTTTATAAGATCCCAAAGTAGAGTACTTGGGCTGTTTTTTTTTACAGCAAGGGAAAATTGACTAAGTATAGAATCGTTGGATGTTGTCTCCAACTTTAGAGACTTGTGTAAGAGTTCTGGTTAAGTAATTTTGATAAATCTTTTCTTTTATGAATATATAACATATCATAGGTGGCCTAGAAAAATTTCGGAATTTTTCATATCCTTAGTCGAACCTCATATTTTAACCAAAGTCGAACCTTAACGACTTTGGGTAAAATTAGAATGTTGAGTAACTCTTATAAATACTTACCAAACTTTCCAATGAGAACTATATTGTGGACTTAGGTCCTAGAGGAGAATATTAGAACTAAATGATAGACTTTTTGGATTTTCGGCACTAAGGGTAAAATGGTCTTTTACCGTAAGAGAGCTTTTTCCGTAATCCCTTCGCATGAGGTTGGACATCTGGATGTGTTTTTGATCCACATGCCTTATTTGATAGGCGTTTGAGTTACCACGAGTACGGACCGATTTGAGACCTGTTAGAGTGTGATTTGACTCAGGTAAGTCCTTGCGACTTACTTAGCTGGTTTCTGGATATTAGTTGGGTGATGATGGTTGTGTGTGTGCAATGTGTGTTATAATAAAAATAACTTGTTAGGACGACCGTGGTTATTATTTGTTAAGGCCCAAGTGTATGTATAACGGGCCGTGACATCACTGCCCAGCTTTGCCAGGAGACTGGGAGGTTCTCTATACCCACACCATCAAGGTACACGGTGAGATGCATCGGATCCACTCCTGATGGGTACACGGGGGCGGAGGCGAGGTTTGGGAATCCCTCGTGTCACAAAATAAGTATCATTAGAGTGAATGACTTAAATGAAGATAATAAATGGATTGTTTGAAAGCATGATGAGTGTTTATTATTTTATGTGTGTGTGCTATTATTATTCTTCTAATGTTTAGAATACTAGCTAATGGTTGTTCTGTTGTGTTTTTAGATTTACTACAGGTCAGAGCAGCAGCTGAGTGATCCGGAAGTAGTGGTCAGCCGGGTCTCCGTACTCCTTAGAGTGGGGTTGGGTGTTTGTTTGTCGTTTCTTTCTTCGTACTATGACAGTTAGACTTTTAAGTTGTTTAAGTACTGTGGGCTGTTAGATGTTGTTGCATCTATCTCTTTAAAATAATATTTTATAAATTTCGGTTTTCCTTATTTGTGTCTTGTTGCAAGATCCTAGTAATATTGTTGTCAAACTGAGGTCGGGAACCATTGTGAGGTCCTAACCACTAATGCTCCGAGTTTTGAGAATTCGGGGTGTTACATTTTCCCAATCCAGATCTCTGAATTGGGAATCGGAGGCTTCTCCTCCCGCCCCTTTCAATGTCGTATGCGGTGTCCCCTACCCTGCTCTACCTATCGCCACCATCGTCTCCATCAGGCGCGGCATTCCGTTGCTCATGCGCCGTAAGAAGGTCAAGACTTTTGATGTCGTGTGCAACCAAGATATGCATTTCTGTAGGTAAGCTCCTCTCTTTGTGACGCCCGGATATTTGGTTGAATAAGTAGAAGCGTCACTTTTGTTTTTTCTTCATTCTTTAATCTCTTTTTTCATCAATTCATGTGAAGCCGATGGATCTGTTGATTCTTGAGCTTGAAGGTGGTTGTTTGAGTGTGTTTGCCAAAGCCAAGAGCCCCAAATCTCAACGCTCAACACTTCTTTTAGGGGTTTCGCGATCCGCACCCGCAACTTAAGGTCATTTAGGATTTTGAGTTTTTAGATTCCCTGCAGATTTGTGTTCGTAGTAGATTTGGTTGTATTGATTGTAATATTCTTTTTTTGTTCCTTTACTTTTGCAAGCACTAAGTTTAGTTGGTGATGCTTGATTGATCAATACTAGAAGACATGTCCGCATCTTTTGATCGAATTGTTAGGACATGTGAGTGCTCATTTTAATTTTACCCCTTTCTCTTTGTATTGATTTGGAATTTTTTGAGGTGAGAATTTGGGGCTTGTCACATCTGTTGCTGAATTTCCTCTTCTCTATGTCGGGGGAACAGGGATTTTTACTTGAGTTTGTTAAACCAAATTATTTTCTGTTACATTGAGCAAAAAATGCATTGTGTTTTGGTTTCAGCTTCCCAAATGTCGTATACGAACTCGCACATTAGGTTTTCTTGAACAATAGGTCTTATCTTGATGGGGGAGATAAATAGTCTATGAATTGGTTGGCTCCTAGCTTTTTTTTTTCTTTTCACTTTCACCTCCCGAGGCTTTCTTTGGTGTGGTCGAGTACCTGAGTTTTCAACCAATGAAACAACTAACAAGCTGTCACTAGCAAGAACCTTGGAAGGGCATGCATAGGTAGTTGAGACCATTATTAGGTTAACTAATGCTATTTTATTGATAAATGAATTTGGAATTCACTATTCCAATGATTCTAATTGCATTCAGTGGCATATTATGCAACCTTTCGTAAGTATACCAAGTGTAATCAATGGCTTTTGCTTTTATACCTTCATTATTCCTCGATCGTTACAGCTTGTCGATGGTTCATTCTCCTCTTTTTCTTTTAATTTCATGTCATTTCCCAATTTCTAATGATTATCTTGTTAACATTTTCAGGTTTACTTTATGCATGTCTTCAGATCATTATGGAATGCTTCGTGGTATCAGCTAGCTAATCGGTTTAATTGTAAATTTCATCTTACATATGTTTTCTCCTTGAGTTGGTTATCTCCGTGTCTTGATTGCTCAAAATCGTACAAACATTTTGAAAATTCCTCCTCTTTCCCCTTCTTGAAATTTCACCATAAAGGCCCGCTTTTCTACTTTTGTTTCTGTTCTCTCTCTTAGGTTTGAGACCCAAAAATTCAAACTAGAGGAGAAATTGTGGGTTTCTCTCGATTGATTATTGATCTTTCCTTTTTACCTATAGCTTGTGTGAAGGAAGTGGTTGAGGTTGCAGAAGATCAAGCTTTCAAAATCCTTCCATGGGTTCCTTGCAAATGTAAACCTATTTTTGGCTATTTGTGGATGTGAAAGGAAGGAGTAATGGATGAGAGTAATGAAATCAATCTCAATGAATGCAAGGTTTGGAATTTTATTCAACCCCCCCCCTCCCTCTCTCTCTCTCTCTCTCTTCCCCACAAAGGCCCCATTACTTCTTGAAAAAAGATGATTTTGGTTCGTTTTTTGACATTTTTGTGTCTCAATAAGAAGGTTAATGTGAAAGATTAGTGCTTGCATTTTTTGTTCCAATTTAAAAGTAATAGTATCAATAAAAAAATCTTGGAAACACAAACCTTGTTAATAGCGTTTACTCTTTCGACATAATCGACACATCCTCCAATCTTCTAAACCAGATCTACCGACCCACCCCCGATAACGAATCCCAGTTAGGTCTAATAGAGCTCGATTTTTTCTCATCCAAACTGCTTGTTCTGATCTGATTCATTATATTTTTGCTTTGGTTAAGGGTTCATCTTGCATATCCTACTTTTTAGCTATATGTTCCTTGTAAGTTGATATAAATCTATGCTTCATCCTGTGAACTCTGGTGAAGGTAGGAGTTGGTCCTCCCGAGGGAGTTATTCGATATGGTTGCATGCTTTAGTTGCCCTCTGAAGAGTGAGTTTGTTGCATTATTAGGATTCATGCAGGATGGACTTTTTTTATAGTCTAGACATCATGTTTGTGATTCTTTTTTCCCACATTTTTCTTTGTTACTTGAGATCACTTCCTTGATGAAGGATTTTTAAATATCTGACCCGGGCAGTTTGTGTTGGGAAATCCGACCGCCTAGATTCAGATCGTGATTTTTATGTCATTTGTTATCTTTGTTGCTAAAAAATCATTGTTGTCGATCTTGATCATCCATCTATGCGATATATAAACATTAGTACTAATTAAAGATGAGCATTCTTTGAACTTGGATGATAGATAGTCGGATAACTTATCCGACCCGATCCAGGTAATTTGTGTCAGATGTTTGTGTCTACTATGTTTGGATTTAAATTGTGATTTGTAGGAATATTTCAATTATTTATCAGATATATGTGATTGCTTACCCTTAATCGCTCATTTGTTGTTGTTCCTTGATCCTTGATCCTCCTTCTTGGTTTGAGCAACCAAGAAATCCTTCAATTGCTTCACGTCATTCTTCAAAGACGTGAGTTGATTGTTGTTGGGCGGAGCCTCTTGAAAGTTAAATCTTTTAACTCCACCTTCAGCTCCTTGGTGGGAGTATTTCTCCATATACAAAGCTTGCTTCTCTATAAAGTCCCAAGCTTCGTCAATCGCCATGTCCATAAATGTACCGGCGGATAGTAGTTGGAGGTTAAACTGGGTGCTTCCGTCCAGTCCCTTGAAGTATATCTCCAACAACTCTATCTTTGGAATCCCATGATGTGGGCAATGCAAAAGAATGTCTTTAAACCTCTCCCATGACTTGGACAAGCTCTCCTTGTCCTTCATAATGAATGCATTAATCTTCCCTCTCATTTCAGCGGTCTTAGAGGGGGGAAAGAATTTAGTAAAGAATTCCGTATTCATCTTCTCCCAAGTACTGATTTTTCCTGGAGGAAGAGATTGATACCAAGTAAGAGCTCTATCTTTTAAAGAAAAGTAAAAAGGTCCTAGCTTGTAGTTGTTGTTTTCTATTCTTGAGGGTCTCAAGGTCTCCATCAAGATCTCATAGTTTTGCAGATGTTGATGCGGAGATTCCTTCTCTATCCCTCTAAACTGGCATTGGCGAATCATGGAAAGAACTTGCGGTCGAAGTTCGTAGTCATGGTCCGCCGGATCTCCTAGGTTAACTCCAGGACGCCTCAGTTGTTGATTGGGGTCCATCCTTTGCCCTAGGGTTTGCGGGTTTCCTGCAAAAAGAGCGCCTCGGACTGGCATCCGAGGTGGAAGTACATCGGCCGGGGCAACAGGTGCTGGGACCTGCCTCGGTCGAGGGTCTAGAACTGGATCCTGCATCGATCGAGGATCTGGGACTGGATCTTGCATCGGTCGAGGTAGATACAGGTCTCGTAAGGCTGCCATATCTGCTTCGATTGCTTCAGTCCTGGTGCGAGTTTCTTCTTTTTCCTGCCTCAGTTCTTCCCTGCTGAGGCGTAGTTGTTCTAACGCCTCCTTCAATTCGGCCTCAAGATTGCGATCGTCTTGGTTTGCCATCTTCGCTTCTCTTAAGCGTCGTTTATATGTCTTTTCTGGTTCGGGATCGTAAGGAACGATTTCCTTCCCAGCGCGGGTTCTTCGCATAAACCTAAGAAAAAGAACCTGCGAAAGTCACTCAAGTATAGTGGTTAGTAGACACGGGGTCAAGTGCCCCAAAAGCAAACCGTAACCGGCTCGGTCTAGACCAAGTCCCCGGCAACGGCGCCAAAAACTTGTTCGCTCCAAACGGTGTGTGCAAGCTTTAAATTTATAACCCTAGATGAAAGCTTAAAACAAGGATGCGAACCCGCAGTGTACGGGTCAATCGTAGTAAAAAGCAAGGAATTCCAGGGGTCGATCACAGGGACTTAGTGAAACAAAGTCGGAATAGGTAAGCTTCGTAATTACTAACCACAAAAGTAATTAAAACAATCAAGGATGATAAAAAGTCAATAAAGGAAATATGCAATTCCAGGGATTAAAGCATCTAGTTGTGGTTCCAACTCAAGATCTAAAGATAAGCGGACAAAGCTGAGATTTTGCATAGGGAAGGTGTTACTAAAGAGGATTAGATCACCGGGTAAGTCTCACTAATCACTAATCCCAAACCGTAACTCCTATTACCGGGTAAGTCTCAAGGAATTAAGATAAAGAACTATAACCTCAAACTAACACACCACCTAAGGGAATATAATCAACCTTTACCGGGTAAGTCTCAGGCTACCTCACGATGATGGGATGAGAGCACACTCAAACCCCAATAAAGGATAAACCTTTATTACTACACTTATGATCTTAGGTAAACAAACAAATGAATTACCGGGTAAGTCTCATCCTAGGCTTGCATTGAACCAGGAAAGGTGTAATAAGAATAGGATTTGGCAAACTCTAACACTTAACTCTCAGTTTCGGATCAGATAAGTCACCTCGGTCAGCCAAATTCCACCCCGGCCGAGATGTTCATCGACTGAGCGAGATGCTTAGGGTTAAGGATAAAGACTCGAACTTTCAGGGTCCTACTGTGATTTAATATTATTCTATCATTGTTTTTCCCACAACCTTCAGCCAATCACCCTAGAATCACACAAAGAGATTAGCCACTCATCATCATGAAAGTATTAATCAAATATATGGGAAGAAAGAGAATAATTGAACAAGAAAACCTTAAGAGAAAGGCTTCAATAACTGAATCAATTATCAAAACAACCAGCGTTCCTTGGATTAAAATCCAACAAGACAATCGACAAAGAAGGGAATCTAAAGGAATCTTACAAAACCCTTCACAAAGCTATAAAAGCTATAGACTTTCTTCCTTCAACTTCAAAAAGGTTCTTCAAATCTCCCAACTGGAGTATGGCTGCAGCGGTGTATTCGGATGTATGCGGGATGTTCCGGGTGATAGCGGATGTCTAAGCACGATCGGATTTGTGGAAAATCCGACCCTTTTTATAGGAAAATTACCCTCCAAAGATAAGATATCTTAGAAAGATCTTTTCCCATAAAAATAGGTAAAATATATGGGCAAACTTATCTTCTTCCTTCCAGGAACCCAGCCCAAAAATATAAGATCCTCTTTCCAAAGATAAAAGATCTCAGCCAAGAATAAAATATTCTCGCCGTGTCCCAGGTGTTCGCCTCGGTCGAGTCGGCTCCTCTGGATCACCTCGGTCGAGGTGACTTTGTAGTCAACCGAGGTGAATCACAACTGAATGTAAAATCTCTCAAATCTGGTCTAAAGTGAATCTTTAATCCAATTTCATGATTCCTGGATTATTCCTTAAGCTCCTGAATGTAGCTCCAATGACTCCTTAGCTCCTTTTGCTTCTTTTTGATGCAAAACGTGCCATTTTACCTACGATTACAACAAAACTAGGTGTAGACCTCGATTCCCGCAAAGGTAGATGAAACGACATTGTAATCACATAATATATACAAACATGCAGATTATTAAAGATAAAACGTCTAAACAGGCCCCAAAATATAGACAATAATTCATGCTATCAAGGGGCGGCCGTGACAGAGGCGCAGGGGCGGCTCTGTGCAGGCACAGGGGCGGATCTTCGTCAAAAGCTACTGTCGGGCTTCTCTTTGACAGATCTCACAGCAGGGGCAATCAAAGCTCGAACCTTTGGTTCCAATACGTCAAGACTCAACTCCAGAGAGCCTGAGAACAACGAAGGGTCAACAACGGAACACTCTACAAGAATCAAGGCTCATGCTTGATCTTGGGAGAAGAAGGAAATAAAGGAACGAAAGGAAGAAACCAAAACAGAAGGGAAGGTATGCAGCGCTTAAAGGAACGTGAGGAAGAACTAGAAAAGATGCACTTACATGTTCAGCGGGATTGCAGGAAGCAAGGACGGCTGCAGCTCTCTAGGGTTTGAAGACGCATCTTTTGTCGCAAAATCGCCCCCGCGCCTGGACCTTCCTGCCCCCCGCGGCTACAAGCCTTTGTCGCCCCCGCAACTTTGTCTGCCGCCCCTGCAGTTTCCTCTGCAGTGACTCCCGTCTTTGGTGAGTTGCTTCCTTCCTTGTTTTTTCGTTCTTTTTCTTTGAGTTGAGTGTTGATATTGTTCCTTGGGATACCTGTAAGACTAGGGATCGTGTCCCTAGCTTTTTGGAGATCTCTTAGAGATCGTTGAGACTAGAAGTTGTAGACTTCTATCTTTCGGTTCGTTTCTGATTCGCTATGTCTTGTATGAGCAGACATTCATTTCTTCCTTCGGGAAACTGAGTTGTAGCTGACAATTGTGTTTACCTTCGAGTGAGGTAAGTCCTTTGGACTTACTTAGTTGCATTCCGTATATTGGTTTGACCGTGTTGATTGTGTTTGTTGTTTATTGTTATAACGGAAAACCGGATTCGGACGACCTCATACCTTAATTTTCCCAAGTGTATTATAATCGGGCGGTGACCACTTGTCCAGTTCAAAATGGGGAAACCAAACTAGAACCACCCTTAAAAAGTGTTCCGTCATCAAACCACCACCTTCATCCCATTTACGTTCAAAAAACATGAATGGGTCCCTACCTTTGAAATTTTTAATAACTTTATGTCTAAATCATGAACCAATTAAATAAATTAATATAAAATGGACCGAATCAGTTTTTTTTTTAAAAAAACGGAATATTTTCAATGAGATAAAATTCAGTAATTTTTTTTATTTTTTGAAATATTTTTTTTCCGTAATTTTGTAAATGAATTTTTTTTGAGAAATGATATTTTTTGGATTTTTTCCGAATTACTTTTTCTTGTTATTTATATAAAAAAAATTTAAAAATAGTTGAAAGGAAAACAATTTTCTGTAATAGAAATGTTTATGAAATTTTTATTTTTTTAAAAATATTGAAATAAATCACTTGGGCCGTTTGGAATCTTTTTTTAAAAATCGATTCAAAAAAATGAAATAAAAAAATTCGAATTTATTTATATAAAAAAAAAGTTTAGGAAATATATCTACATATCTTAACTATAGAAAGCGACACTAAAGTTGACGTAGTGCAATTTAGATTTTTCTCAAAATCTGTTTTCTACTAAATCACTAATTTAAGCCTTAAATTATTTTTACTAAATCTAATTTTAAAAAGATTTTAGTCCAATTATTTTTAACGTGATCTTGTACTTCAAGTCGAAATTTCAAAATTTTATAGTTAGAAGATGTATAGATTTTTCCAACTAGATCGTATTTTTTTAACGTGATCTTATTTTATTGTTAGAAGATAAGTAGTGGTAGATTTTATTTAGATCTTATTGGATCCTAAGATATATCTTTATATAATTTTAGCAATATCTTATCTTATCCAAGGATAAATCTTATAGTTAGAAGATAATTATTTCCAACCCAATATAAGGAGGATTTCAGCACCTATGTTTACCCACCTCCATACACAAATTTCATTATTTTTGTTCATACAAAACGTTTTTTCTGACGCTGGGAGAGAGAGAGCTTGAATTGTTTTTAGTAGTTCCACTTTCTTTTACAAGTTGATATCTTCTCATCTGCATTCCGTCATCAAATCAATCCTTATACTAAGAATTGATAAGTGTCATCATTGTTGGTGTTGAAAGATCGGAACTCATCATTGGTTTATCCCGTATCAACTTGAAAATCTCGCAAACCCAAAACCCTTAGTTATACCATTATCGTCGCGTATTACTTTAACTGATACTATCTTTCCACGAAGACTATAGTGCTTAAATAAGATTTTGTCATAATAATAGGGGGAGTTAGGTTCTTCATATACACATTTGAAGCTTTATATCTCTTCAAAGATTTTTATCAACTCCCTTTTGCTTTTTAATATCTCTTTTCTTTGACTCAAGGTTTGAAGAGATATAAAGCTTCGAATATGTATGTGTAGCACCTTCACCCTTATGTTGATGACAAAATCTTAGGTGAGCACTTCAACCTATATGGAAAGATAAAATCAATGAAGGTGATACGTGACGATAATGGCTTAAGTAAGAATTTTGGTTCTATGAGATTCTCAAGTCCTTCTGAGGCAAGAGTAGCCTTACTTTCACTACAAGGTAAGTGAGTCAATCATGATTAACATCAATGTTAAAGAATGATACAAGAAGCACAAAAACACAATAAAATTAAACATTAATCATGTCAAAAATCATAATGGAACTACATTTTATAAATATACATAAATATTAATAGATTAGCTAATATAAAAAGTGTGGGAACGAAATTAAAAAAAATGATGTCAATAATTGATTAGTAGATATAAAAAGTGCATGAACGAAAGAAATAATGATGCACGGGACATGAACCAAAATTGAAGATGGAACAAAATGAAATGAATGAGATACGAACCAAAAAAATTGTTACCTATCTCAAAATTAAAGATGAATAAGATTTGATCTTGTATAAACAATAAGGCAACATTTTTTTGATTTTATGGTTAAGAATATATATAAATGTTGAAAATCAGTAGTATAAATGGAGCTTACTTGAGAAGAATCATCGTTTCTTTTTAATTCTCGGAATTGGAATTGAAAGTAAATGATGTGGCATAAATCTAAGTTGTGTAGATATTATCCATTTTAAGATTTACTATCAAACAAATTGGCACACACATACATAACTAAAGTAAGCGACACCAAAGCTCACGTGCGTTCTCGATTTTTCTCAAAATTTAATTTTTACTAAATCACTAACTAAGACTTCAAATCCTTTTTACGAAAGCTATTTTTAAAAAGATTTTAGTCCAATTAATATTTAAAGTGATCTTCTAGGTTTTAGTTAAAAAAATTAGTTTTTACTAAATCACTAACTAAGCCTTACAATCCTTGCTAATAATGATTTTTTATCTTTATGACTATATGTCTTAATTCATATTTTATTGTATGAAAGATGCGAGAGCTGCATATATAATTGGTTTTTACCCTATTTGTTGTTCCAATTGTTAATCGCAAGATGCAAGAGCTACATGATTTGATATCTTTAATATTCTATAAGATCCGGGAGTTGTGCAAAATCTTTTCTTCATAACAAGAAGTATATGATATTTTGATTGGATTATTATCAATTGATATTTGATATTTTTTTGTGGTAATTTAGATTCTTGAATATTTTATTATCTTTGGAATCATAACTTGATATATTCAATATCCTTGATATGGATCAAGTAGTGAAATTCCTTTATTTCTCTCTTATTGCTACGATTTATATTTGTTACCTTCCTCTAACTAATCGGTCGATTTACCATAGTTGGTTGGCCGGTCTGTTTGTGTTTTCTTCCTTTGTGGTTTTTATTAATTGCTTGTAATGTTCCATCTTCTGACCTAATCGGTTGATTCATCTCTTTTGGTTCAATTTGTATTCTGTATGTTTATATTTGTTTTTACATTTATATCGAGGAAATTACCAAAATTTACCCGTTTATTAGGGTCATTTGCAACTAATCATCCATTAGTTAACTAATTGCCTAGAACCACCCTTAACAAGTGCTCCGTCATCAAACCACCACCCTCATCCCATTTCCTTACTATACTAAATGTGGGAGTTCCCCAAATGAATAGGGAAATTCCCACATTGCCCTTACCGTTTGTTATTTTTCTTTTCTGCCCTTATTTATTTTCGTAAATTCCTTTGTTGCCCTTATTTTGATGACTCATCTTTCCTCACTTCACGTGTCTTCTTCTCAAAGTCCCGTTGTGGCTTCTTCTCGAAGCCCCATTGTATCTTCTTCACAAAGCCCCGTTGTGGCTTCTTCTCGAAGCCCTATTGTATCTTCTTCTCAAAGCCCCGGGTTAAACCGATTTCCGATCCCATAACCTTTCTTCATTTTAAATAATGTAAAACAACATTAAACACTATCATTTTATGTGATCATAATTCACATAAAGTGATAAATATTGTACTTAACGTATATAGAATGATAGATTTGTAAACTGAATAATAATTTCCGTATGTTGAAAACCGAAGAATAATTCCGTACAATTTAACGACGCTTAATTTCAGCCATCTTTTAAATTGAGGAGCAGACCCAACAGCTGGCCCAATTACCACCCGGCCCACTATAACCTAAACCCTAATCAACTCCCTTAATCACGTTTAACCCTAATCTAATAGCCTAACCTAATCAAAACCGTAAAGAAGATCGCATCTTGCCTGCTCTCTCGCTGCACTCGACGCCAACCTGCTGCACGCCTCCAGTGGGAACCAAACACGGGCCGATCGACCGCTCATCCTGCCAACCACGCCTAGGGTAGAGATGCCGGACCCTGGACTCGACGCCAACCTGCTGCATGCCTCCAGTGGGAACCAAATACGGGCCGATCGAACGCTCAGCCGCTGTAGAAGAGGGTCGGCCCTCCAGTAGACTCCGAATGGCGATTAAATGGGCTTATCACCTTCGACCGATCTTCCTTCTTTGGCATAGCCGCTCCATCGTCTTCCTCTTCGAACTCTCAGTAACACCTTACCTTCTGCAGTGCCGGACATGGCTCGTTCCTTTACGAGACTGCAATCACGTTCGTCCTCCTCCTGCACAACACCCGCTCTCCAGGCCGACGCAGGACACAGCAACCCTCCTCCTATGAGTCCCCTTGGCCTCGCTATTGAGTTCCTCCTCCAGGCGCTCGACTGCACTGTCGTCTAGACTCCAAACGGCTGCACGTCTCATCGAAGTACTCGGCTCCTATCTGCTACGGATCTTAATTGGGGTAAGCAACCTGCCTAGTTCACGTCTCTCTCCCTATGCGTCTAACCTAACCAACACTTCCCTAATCTGTTGCAGCCTTCCTGTGACGTACAACCCTTCTGTTGTTCCAACCGAGTCCCTCTTCGAGGAGAGTAACCGCAGGTCCTGCCTCCACGGTTGTAGGTGAGTGTTTACAACTTCCATCCTTGTACCATAGCCCTGTGTAGAATGTTTGCAATTGGTTGCTGAGTAGGATAGAGCGTAGATAGGCGAGAAAACAAGAAGAGCTAAGGACGTGGAGGAAGAGAGATTTAATAGTAAATAAGTTAATAAGCAAGCAATTTTGGGCTCTGTAGGTTTCGAACTGAGGACCTCTAAGTAGAAATAAGGGAGATGTATGATGACAAGAGGAATCGAAGTTTAGACCTCTTGCACACCTTAAATTTCAGCCTTGGTCTACTGACTTTAGGATCTAGTTTCGATACCTTAAATCGAGAATCCACCGTTGAATTTTTGATATGTTTTAGATAAAAATATATAGTTTACGGTATTAAAATTTGGGAGAAAGTTAACGGTCGGATTAGATTTTATAAGATCCCAAAGTAGAGTACTTGGGCTGTTTTTTTTTACAACAAGGGAAAATTGACTAAGTATAGAATCGTTGGATGTTGTCTCCAACTTTAGAGACTTGTGTAAGAGTTCTGGTTAAGTAGTTTTGATAAATCTTTTCTTTTATGAATATATAACATATCATAGGTGGCCTAGAAAAATTTCGGAATTTTTCATATCCTTAGTCGAACCTCATATTTTAACCAAAGTCGAACCTTAACGACTTTGGGTAAAATTAGAATGTTGAGTAACTCTTATAAATACTTACCAAACTTTCCAATGAGAACTAGATTGTGGACTTAGGTCCTAGAGGAGAATATTAGAACTAAATGATAGACTTTTTGGATTTTCGGCACTAAGGGTAAAATGGTCTTTTACCGTAAGAGAGCTTTTTCCGTAATCCCTTCGCATGAGGTTGGACATCTGGATGTGTTTTTGATCCACATGCCTTATTTGATAGGCGTTTGAGTTACCACGAGTACGGACCGATTTGAGACCTGTTAGAGTGTGATTTGACTCAGGTAAGTCCTTGCGACTTACTTAGCTGGTTTCTGGATATTAGTTGGGTGATGATGGTTGTGTGTGTGCAATGTGTGTTATAATAAAAATAACTTGTTAGAACGACCGTGGTTATTATGTGTTAAGGACCAAGTGTATGTATAACGGGCCGTGACATCACTGCCCAGCTCTGCCAGGAGACTGGGAGGTTCTCTATACCCACACCATCAAGGTACACGGTGAGATGCATCGGATCCACTCCTGATGGGTACACGGGGGCGGAGGCGAGGTTTGGGAATCCCTCGTGTCACAAAATAAGTATCATTAGAGTGAATGACTTAAATGAAGATAATAAATGGATTGTTTGAAAGCATGATGAGTGTTTATTATTTTATGTGTGTGTGCTATTATTATTCTTCTAATGTTTAGAATACTAGCTAATGGTTGTTTTGTTGTGTTTTTAGATTTACCACAGGTTAGAGCAGCAGCTGAGTGATCCGGAAGTAGTGGTCAGCCGGGTCTCCGTACTCCTTAGAGTGGGGTTGGGTGTTTGTTTGTCGTTTCTTTCTTCGTACTATGACAGTTAGACTTTTAAGTTGTTTAAGTACTGTGGGCTGTTAGATGTTGTTGCATCCATCTCTTTAAAATAATATTTTATAAATTTCGGTTTTCCTTATTTGTGTCTTGTTGCAAGATCCTAGTAATATTGTTGTCAAACTGAGGTCGGGACCCATTGTGAGGTCCTAACCACTAATGCTCCGAGTTTTGAGAATTCGGGGTGTTACATTTTCCCAATCCAGATCTCTGAATTGGGAATCGGAGGCTTCTCCTCCCGCCCCTTTCAATGTCGTATGCGGTGTCCCCTACCCTGCTCTACCTATCGCCACCATCGTCTCCATCAGGCGCGGCATTCCGTTGCTCATGCGCCGTAAGAAGGTCAAGACTTTTGATGTCGTGTGCAACCAAGATATGCATTTCTGTAGGTAAGCTCCTCTCTTTGTGACGCCCGGATATTTGGTTGAATAAGTAGAAGCGTCACTTTTGTTTTTTCTTCATTCTTTAATCTCTTTTTTCATCAATTCATGTGAAGCCGATAGATCTGTTGATTCTTGAGCTTGAAGGTGGTTGTTTGAGTGTGTTTGCCAAAGCCAAGAGCCCCAAATCTCAACGCTCAACACTTCTTTTAGGGGTTTCGCGATCCGCACCCGCAACTTAAGGTCATTTAGGATTTTGAGTTTTTAGATTCCCTGCAGATTTGTGTTCGTAGTAGATTTGGTTGTATTGATTGTAATATTCTTTTTTTGTTCCTTTACTTTTGCAAGCACTAAGTTTAGTTGGTGATGCTTGATTGATCAATACTAGAAGACATGTCCGCATCTTTTGATCGAATTGTTAGGACATGTGAGTGCTCATTTTAATTTTACCCCTTTCTCTTTGTATTGATTTGGAATTTTTTGAGGTGAGAATTTGGGGCTTGTCACATCTGTTGCTGAATTTCCTCTTCTCTATGTCGGGGGAACAGGGATTTTTACTTGAGTTTGTTAAACTAAATTATTTTCTGTTACATTGAGCAAAAAATGCATTGTGTTTTGGTTTCAGCTTCCCAAATGTCGTATATGAACTCGCACATTAGGTTTTCTTCACCAATAGGTCTTTTCTTGATGGGGGAGATAAATAGTCTATGAATTGGTTGGCTCCTAGCTTTTTTTTTTCTTTTCACTTTCACCTCCCGAGGCTTTCTTTGGTGTGGTCGAGTACCTGAGTTTTCAACCAATGAAACAACTAACAAGCTGTCACTAGCAAGAACCTTGGAAGGGCATGCATAGGTAGTTGAGACCATTATTAGGTTAACTAATGCTATTTGATTGATAAATGAATTTGGAATTCACTATTCCAATGATTCTAATTGCATTCAGTGGCATATTATGCAACCTTTCGTAAGTATACCAAGTGTAATCAATGGCTTTTGCTTTTATACCTTCATTATTCCTCGATCGTTACAGCTTGTCGATGGTTCATTCTCCTCTTTTTCTTTTAATTTCATGTCATTTCCCAATTTCTGATGATTATCTTGTTAACATTTTCAGGTTTACTTTATGCATGTCTTCAGATCATTATGGAATGCTTCGTGGTATCAGCTAGCTAATCGGTTTAATTGTAAATTTCATCTTACATATATATACAAACTTTCATGTTTTCTCCTTGAGTTGGTTATCTCCGTGTCTTGATTGCTCAAAATCGTACAAACATTTTGAAAATTCCTCCTCTTTCCCCTTCTTGGAATTTCACCATAAAGGCCCGCTTTTCTACTTTTGTTTCAGTTCTCTCTCTTAGGTTTGAGACCCAAAAATTCAAACTAGAGGAGAAATTGTGGGTTTCTCTCGATTGATTATTGATCTTTCCTTTTTACCTATAGCTTGTGTGAAGGAAGTGGTTGAGGTTGCAGAAGATCAAGCTTTCAAAATCCTTCCATGGGTTCCTTACAAATGTAAACCTATTTTTGGCTATTTGTGGATGTGAAAGGAAGGTTAATGTGAAAGATTAGTGCTTGCATTTTTTGTTCCAATTTAAAAGTAATAGTATCAATAAAAAAATCCTGGAAACACAAACCTTGTTAATAGCGTTTACTCTTTCTACATAATCGACACATCCTCCAATCTTCTAAACCGGATCTACCGACCAACCCCCGATAACGAATCCCAGTTAGGTCTAATAGAGCTCGATTTTTTCTCATCCAAACTGCTTGTTCTGATCTGATTCATTATATTTTTGCTTTGGTTAAGGGTTCATCTTGCATATCCTACTTTTTAGCTATATGTTCCTTGTAAGTTGATATAAATCTATGCTTCATCCTGTGAACTCTGGTGAAGGTAGGAGTTGGTCCTCCCGAGGGAGTTATTCGATATGGTTGCATGCTTTAGTTGCCCTCTGAAGAGTGAGTTTGTTGCATTATTAGGATTCATGCAGGATGGACTTTTTTTATAGTCTAGACATCATGTTTGTGATTCTTTTTTCCCACATTTTTCTTTGTTACTTGAGATCACTTCCTTGATGAAAGATTTTTAAATATCTGATCCGGGCAGTTTGTGTTGGGAAATCCGACCGCCTAGATTCAGATCGTGATTTTTATGTCATTTGTTATCTTTGTTGCTAAAAAATCATTGTTGTCGATCTTGATCATCCATCTATGCGATATATAAACATTAGTACTAATTAAAGATGAGCATTCTTTGAACTTGGATGATAGATAGTCGGATAACTTATCCGACCCGATCCAGGTAATTTGTGTCAGATGTTTGTGTCTACTATGTTTGGATTTAAATTGTGATTTGTAGGAATATTTCAATTATTTATCAGATATATGTGATTGCTTACCCTTAATCGCTCATTTGTTGTTGTTCCTTGATCCTTGATCTTCCTTCTTGGTTTGAGCAACCAAGAAATCCTTCAATTGCTTCACGTCATTCTTCAAAGACGTGAGTTGATTGTTGTTGGGCGGAGCCTCTTGAAAGTTAAATCTTTTAACTCCACCTTCAGCTCCTTGGTGGGAGTATTTCTCCATATACAAAGCTTGCTTCTCTATAAAGTCCCAAGCTTCGTCAATCGCCATGTCCATAAATGTACCGGCGGATAGTAGTTGGAGGTTAAACTGGGTGCTTCCGTCCAGTCCCTTGAAGTATATCTCCAACAACTCTATCTTTGGAATCCCATGATGTGGGCAATGCAAAAGAATGTCTTTAAACCTCTCCCATGACTTGGACAAGCTCTCCTTGTCCTTCATAATGAATGCATTAATCTTCCCTCTCATTTCAGCGGTCTTAGAGGGGGGAAAGAATTTAGTAAAGAATTCCGTAGTCATCTTCTCCCAAGTACTGATTTTTCCTGGAGGAAGAGATTGATACCAAGTAAGAGCTCTATCTTTTAAAGAAAAGTAAAAAGGTCTTAGCTTGTAGTTGTTGTTTTCTATTCTTGAGGGTCTCAAGGTCTCCATCAAGATCTCATAGTTTTGCAGATGTTGATGCGGAGATTCCTTCTCTATCCCTCTAAACTGGCATTGGCGAATCATGGAAAGAACTTGCGGTCGAAGTTCGTAGTCATGGTCCGCCGGATCTCCTAGGTTAACTCCAGGACGCCTCAGTTGTTGATTGGGGTCCATCCTTTGCCCTAGGGTTTGCGGGTTTCCTGCAAAAAGAGCGCCTCGGACTGGCATCCGAGGTGGAAGTACATCGGCCGGGGCAACAGGTGTTGGGACCTGCCTCGGTCGAGGGTCTAGAACTGGATCCTGCATCGATCGAGGATCTGGGACTGGATCTTGCATCGGTCGAGGTAGATACAGGTCTCGTAAGGCTGCCATATCTGCTTCGATCGCTTCAGTCCTGGTGCGAGTTTCTTCTTTCTCCTGCCTCAGTTCTTCCCTGCTGAGGCGTAGTTGTTCTAACGCCTCCTTCAATTCGGCCTCAAGATCGCGATCGTCTTGGTTGGCCATCTTCGCTTCTCTTAAGCGTCGTTTATATGTCTTTTCTGGTTCGGGATCGTAAGGAACGATTTCCTTCCCAGCGCGGGTTCTTCGCATAAACCTAAGAAAAAGAACCTGTGAAAGTCACTCAAGTATAGTGGTTAGTAGACACGGGGTCAAGTGCCCCAAAAGCAAACCGTAACCGGCTTGGTCTAGACCAAGTCCCCGGCAACGGCGCCAAAAACTTGTTCGCTCCAAACGGTGTGTGCAAGTCTTAAATTTATAACCCTAGATGAAAGCTTAAAACAAGGATGTGAACCCGCAGTGTACGGGTCAATCGTAGTAAAAAGCAAGGAATTCCAGGGGTCGATCACAGGGACTTAGTGAAACAAAGTCGGAATAGGTAAGCTTCGTAATTACTAACCACAAAAGTAATTAAAACAATCAAGGATGATAAAAAGTCAATAAAGGAAATATGCAATTCCAGGGATTAAAGCATCTAGTTGTGGTTCCAACTCAAGATCTAAAGATAAGCGGACAAAGCTGAAATTTTGCATAGGGAAGGTGTTACTAAAGCGGATTAGATCACCGGGTAAGTCTCACTAATCACTAATCCCAAACCGTAACTCCTATTACCGGGTAAGTCTCAAGGAATTAAGATAAAGAACTATAACCTCAAACTAACACACCACCTAAGGGAATAGAATCAACCTTTACCGTGTAAGTCTCAGGCTACCTCACGAAGATGGGATGAAAGCACACTCAAACCCCAATAAAGGATAAACCTTTATTACCTACACTTATCATCTTAGGTAAACAAATAAAGGAATTACCGGGTAAGTCTCATCCTAGGCTTGCATTGAACCAAGAAAGGTGTAATAAGAATAGGATTTGGCAAACTCTAACACTTAACTCTCAGTTTCGGATCAGATAAGTCACCTCGGTCAGCCAAATTCCACCCCGGCCGAGATGTTCATCGACTGAGCGAGATGCTTAGGGTTAAGGATAAAGACTCGAACTTTCAGGGTCCTACTGTGATTTAATATTATTCTATCATTGTTTTTCCCACAACCTTCAGCCAATCACCCTAGAATCACCCAAAGAGATTAGCCACTCATCATCATGAAAGTATTAATCAAATATATGGGAAGAAAGAGAATAATTGAACAAGAAAACCTTAAGAGAAAGGCTTCAATAACTGAATCAATTATCAAAACAACCAGCGTTCCTTGGATTAAAATCTAACAAGACAATCGACAAAGAAGGGAAACTAAGGGAATCTTACAAAACCCTTCACAAAGCTATAAAAGCTATAGACTTTCTTCCTTCAACCTTCAAAAAGGTTCTTCAAATCTCCCAACTGGAGTATGGCTGCAGCGGTGTATTCGTATGTATGCGGGATGTTCCGGGTGATAGCGGATGTCTAAGCACGATCGGATTTGAGGAAAATCCGACCCTTTTTATAGGAAAATTACCCTCCAAAGATAAGATATCTTAGAAAGATCTTTTCCCATAAAAATAGGTAAAATATATGGGCAAGCTTATCTTCTTCCATCCAGGAACCCAGCCCAAAAATATAAGATCCTCTTTCCAAAGATAAAAGATCTCAGCCAA
The DNA here is from genome assembly GCA_033239125.1 of Fagopyrum homotropicum. Taxonomy (NCBI): domain Eukaryota; kingdom Viridiplantae; phylum Streptophyta; class Magnoliopsida; order Caryophyllales; family Polygonaceae; genus Fagopyrum; species Fagopyrum homotropicum. The sequence continues at coordinate 13,071,676 of BSWB01000001.1, forward strand.
GAATAAAATATTCTCGCCGTGTCACAGGTGTTCGCCTCGGTCGAGTCGGCTCCTCTGGATCACCTCGGTCGAGGTGACTCTGTAGTCAACCGAGGTGAATCACAACTGAATGTGAAATCTCTCAAATCTGGTCTAAAGTAAATCTTTAATCCAATTCCATGATTCCTGGATTATTCCTTAAGCTCCTAAATGTAGCTCCAATGACTCCTTAGCTCCTTTTGCTCCTTTTTGATGCAAAACGTGCCATTTTACCTACGATTACAACAAAACTAGGTGTAGACCTCGATTCCCGCAAAGGTAGATGAAACGACATTGTAATCACATAATATATATACAAACATGCAGATTATTGAAGATAAAACGTCTAAACAGGCCCCAAAATATAGACAATAATTCATGCTATCAAGGGGCGGCTGTGACAGAGGCGCAAGGGCGGCTCTATGCAGGCGCAGGGGCGGATCTTCGTCAAAAGCTACTGTCGGGCTTCTCTTTGACAGATCTCACAGCAGGGGCAACCAAAGCTCGAACCTTTGGTTCCAACACGTCAAGACTCAACTCCAGAGAGCCTGAGAACAACGAAGGGTCAACAACGGAACACTCCACAAGAATCAAGGCTCATGCTTGATCTTGGGAGAAGAAGGAAATAAAGGAACGAAAGGAAGAAACCAAAACAGAAGGGAAGGTATGCAGCGCTTAAAGGAACGTGAGGAAGAACTAGAAAAGATGCACTTATGTAACACCCCAAATTTTACAACTTAGGGAGTTACTGGTTAGGACCGCACAGTGGGTCCCGACCTTAGTTTGACAACAACTTAACGAGATCTTACAACAAGGCACAGATAAGGAAAAATCAGAAATCATAAAATAGTTCTTAATAATGCATGAATGTGACCAGATCGACTACAGCCGGAAAACGGAATATAACAAAGTACGAAAGGAAACAATGTTCAACTGTAAAACCCACAAATGCAGAAACTGTAAAATGTCCTAAAGTACGACACCCCGGCTAACCACTACCATCTGGATCACTCGGCATCTGCTCTAACCTGTGTCAAGTCTAAACAACATATCAACAGTTAGCTAACTGTCCAAATATAAGCAAAATGATAACAGCACAAACACAAGCAGAAACAAAAATAAACAAACATCATGCTGGCACTCAACCAATTATTATCTATTATTTAAGTGATTCACATTATTCAATTTAAGTTGTGGCACGAGAACTATTATTAGTTCTCGCCTCCGTTCCTTATCCAACTGGTGTAGGTCTAGCTGACTTCCTTTGGTAGCATCACTACAAACCATGTATGGACTAGTCCCGAAAGAAACCCCCAGCGCCCCGCGAGCTACTGAGCAGAATGCCACCGCCCGTTACTCTTAGGCCAAAATATAGGTCGGTAATCATATATCACAACCTATCTCTCTAACATGTCAATCACACACCACCATCATCATTTATACTCATATTTAGCAGTCAGCTAAGTAAGCCCAAAGGACTTACCTGTTATAACGCTCGACTCTTTATAAACCACACGCTCTGTAAACTATAACCACTCAGTTGCCTGTCAAAGGCGATAAGTGTATTAGCACACTTTCACGTAGATAGAAGTCTAAAACTTCTAAGATCAAATAAGGTATTAAGACGTACTAGTTAAAATATTAGTTTTAGGGTAAAATAACCATTTTACCCTTGGTTCCGATTTTCTCGAAAACCTTAAATTTCATGTCTAAACTCCTATTTGAGGTTCTAAAAATATATTCTCACTCCTAGAATTTTATTTGGTTCCAAACTGACATTTTTCCTATGTTTCTATTTTCCGGAAGAAACGTAAAGGTCTAACTTCGGTTCTAAATATAAAATTCTTAACAGCTTATAAAAATTCCGAATTAAATCTCTAGATTATCTATGAGGTTCTGTCTAACCTTAGAAGAAAGAATTTCTCCAAACTGTTCAGCCAATATTTTTATAATAATTCACCAAGTCGGTTCCTTCACTCTAATTTCCTATACTTAGCCAAAATTTAAGTTTACCAAAACTGCTCAACTACCTAACTTCGGGAGCTCATAACTTTCAATCCGACCGTTCATTTCTTCTCAAATTTTAATATGCTAAACTACATATATCCATCTACAACATATCCAAAATTCAACGGTGGATCTTTATCCAAACGTTTAATAATTGATCGACAAGATGGGCTGTTTGTAACTTAAAAGCTGAAGGAAATAAAATGAAATTACAGCAGCCCTTTATTCCTATCCTTATGTCTATATACTCAGCAGCTACACAAGGTCAACCTAACCCAGGTTCAGGTCCGACTACAGCAGTTTATCATTCTAGCATTACGGAAATAATATACACAAAGGATTATGTAATAACCTTCTACTTCAACTAATCGGAAACCTATTTTAATCTAAGTTTAGGCTCTTACCGGTTTGCAGCTAGAATGTAAATTTGTTGTTGGTTCCGATCTGTACCAAACCGAGCCTGCTGGTTGATCCCACAGCCTCTGCACATTGGTCCCGTTCAGATCCGGAAAGAGGAAGAAGGAAAGGGAGGAGAGGGACGAAGACTCACCACTTAGAGCAGAAGCGGCGTGAGGTATGTTGGCTTCTCCCAAGGTGCTTCTTACGCTGGAATGGGCTGGACGTGTGCAGAAGAGGGCGGACCGGACGTGTGCAGAAGAGGGCGTCTTGGTTCAGTCCCTTGCTGAGCGAAATGTGCGTTGGTTTGAAGAGGACGTCGGATGAAGGATCTGTACTGTCTGCAAGGTGAAAGTTCGAGCGATTGTAGAAGAAAAGGAAACGCAGAAACGGAAGGAAACAAAACGCAGAAGGGAAGACGAGATATTTGTGCAGATCCGCTGGAGATATGCGGTTACAGAGAAGGAAATAAATTCAGCACAGCCGTTATGTCTCTTCATGTAGCTGGGCTGGAGAAGTTGCGGTTGCTGCTGTTTATTGGGCCAGAACGAGATTCAGCGAGCAGGCTGTTGGAAGCTACTGGGCTGAGCTGAAGACGGCAAGGCCGGACTGGGCTGAAGACTGGCGAGCTGGGCGCCTGGCGCTGGACTCGTGAAGCAGCTGGGCGGCTGGGCTTCTGGGCTGGAGGCAACGCTGCTGAAGGCTGCAGAAGGTTGGGCTGCGCATAGGACTGGGCGGACAAGCAACGGGCTGGAGCTGGCAGCGCTGGAGCTGGGCTAGCAGGCTGGATCCGTGGGCTGAACTATGGATTAATAGATGGGCTGAAAAAGGCTGCAGCTGGCCTCCTAAATTTAACGAGTTTCTGGCTGGGCAAGATCCCGATATGTAAATATACGGACTAGGCGGATAGGGAGTTTATTTTAATTTAAGATCGGCTCAGAACTCTATCATTTTATGCGGAAGTAACCTACATAAAATGATAAACTATATAAAAGATTCTATCATTTTATGTGAAGGAATCTACATAAAATGATAAATCCTATAATAATAGGTCTAACTAGGTAGACGGATATGGTCAACTGATCGAGATCTATTTTATAACGTAAATAGACGGAATAAAAATTCCGGATTTTACATCAGTACCCCCTTAAAATAAGTTTCGTCCCGAAACTTGGAATAAGATACCTACCCCATACATTTCCCCTCGAGAAATATATTCTAGCAAGCAACTACTCACGTCATCAAGCACATAGACATAAACAATTATGTAAAAATATAATCACAGAAGTCATATAAGGTCTCGTCTTAGTACTAACCCGTCGGTACTGAGGTAGCGGCTAACTCCGCAAAGAACTCAGGGTAATTACGTCTAATGCTCTCCTCTGTCTCCCAGGTAGCCTCATCAACTCCTCGTCTAGACCACTGAATCCTCAGCATCTGTATCTCCTTAGAACGCAGGCGCCTAATGCTACGCTCTAGGACGGCTACTGGATACTCCACAAAAGTGTGGTTTGGCTCAACTATCAGATCTTTATGACTGATGATGTGTCTGGGATCCGGTATGTACTCTCGCAGCTGAGATACGTGAAAAACTGGGTGTACTCCCTCTAATCTCGGTGGCAGTGCTAGTCGGTAGGCAACCTCTCCGACTCTCTCTACGATCTCAAATGGACCGACATACCGGGGACTCAGCTTCCCCTTAATGCCGAAACGTCTCACTCCTCTCGTAGGTGACACTCTCAACCACACCTGTGCACCTACTCTAAACTCCAAAGGTCGACGCCTTTTGTCGGCGTAGGACTTCTGACAACTTTGAGCTGCTAACATCCTCTCCCGGACTAAGGCAATCCGGGCGATGTCGTCCTGTATCTGATCTGGTACTACTCCATCAGCCTTGCTAGGCTCATCCCAACATAGCGGTGTACGATATCTCCGCCCGTACAAAGCCTCGTAAGGTGCCATCCCAATAGACGCATGCCAGCTGTTATTATATGAAAACTCTACTAGTGGGAGGTGATCTGGCCATACCTGTCCCCAATCTAGCACACATGCCCGCAACATGTCCTCTAGGGTCTGGATGGTCCTCTCTGACTGACCGTCTGTCTGTGGGTGGTAGGCAGTGGTAAAGTGAAGACTCGTACCCAGAGCAGTATGTACCTGCTGCCAGAACCTCGAGGTAAAATGTCCATCCCTGTCGGAGACGATAGTCCTCGGTACTCCATGGAATCGCACAATGTGCCTGGTGAACTCCTCTGCTAGACGACTTACCGGCCACGTTTCCTTAATCGGAATGAAACGTGCGGTCTTCGTCAGACGGTCTACTACTAACCAAATGGCATCAAAACCTCTGCTGAGCCTCAATCCGGTGACGAAATCCATAGAAATGTCTTCCCACTTCCAATGTGGTACTGGAAGTGGGTGTAGCTCTCCTCCGGATCTACGATGCTCAATCTTGACCTGCTGACAGGTCGCACACTGGGCTACATATCGGGCCACATCGGGCTTCAAACCACCCCACCAGAAGGAACGTCTCACGTCCTTGTACATCTTACTCGCTCCTGGATGTACGGAGTAAGGGGTAGCATGAGCCTCACCTAGTATTCTCTGTCTCAGCTCACTGTCTGATGGCACACAGACACGGTCCTGTCGTCTCATCACTCCATCGGCACCAATAGTGAACTGAGGTGCCTCATCTCGTGACATCCGGTCTCGGATCCGGGTCAAAGTCGGACAGGTCTCCTGCTTCTGTCGGATCTCACCCAACAGGTCAGGAAGTAACTCTAAGGTGGCTAACTGATGAGCTGTATCGGGGAACTGGATCTCTACTTCCAACCAAGCTAAGTCCCTCTGTAACTGTGGCTGTACCGTCAACCGAGCTATCGCCTTCTCCTGAGGCGTCTTCCGACTCAAAGCGTCAGCAACTACATTCGCCTTTCCGGGGTGGTAGAGAATCTCAAGGTCAAAATCCTTGATCAACTATAGCCACCGTCTCTGGCGGTTATTCAACTCCCGCTGAGTGAATATGTACTTCAGACTCTTATGGTCTGTGAAGATCTGACAGGTCGCTCCATAGAGATAATGACGCCAGATCTTAAGAGCATGTACTACAGCAGCTAACTCTAGGTCGTGAGTGGGGTAGTTCTCCTCATACGTCTTCAGCTGCCGAGACGCATACGCTATAACCTTACCCCTCTGCATCAAGACACACCCCAAGCCCAGCTTGGAGGCGTCACTGTACACTACGAAGTCCTCTGTACCCTCAGGCTGTGCTAAGATCGGAGCAGACGTCAATCTCCTCTTCAGCTCATCAAAACTCTGCTGACACGGCTCAGACCAGACGAACCGAGTAGTCTTCCTTAGGAGGGAAGTAAGTGGTCGGGCGATCAGGGAAAACCCTTCCACAAACCGACGGTAATAACCTGCCAATCCAAGGAAGCTGCGAACCTCCTTAACATTCTTCGGAGGTTGCCAAGATGACACTGACTCAATCTTTGCTGGGTCGACCTTAATCCCCTCAGCAGTCACTACATGGCCAAGGAACGCCACCTCTGACATCCAGAACTCACACTTGGATAGTTTAGCATATAGTTGACTATCCTGCAGAATCTGCAACACTGTCCTCAAGTGTCCGGCATGCTCCTCTCGACTTCTAGAGTAAACTAGAATGTCGTCAATGAAGACCACTACAAACTGGTCTAAGAAGTCGATGAAAATCCCATTCATCAACTCCATAAATACTGCTGGCGCATTAGTGAGCCCGAATGGCATCACTACAAACTCATAATGACCATACCTAGTCCGGAATGCCGTCTTAGGTATGTCCTGATCTCTCACCCTCAGCTGGTGATAACCCGACCTCAAATCTATCCTCGAGAACACTGACGCTCCATGCAGCTGGTCCAGCAGATCATCTATGCGAGGCAGTGGATACTTATTCTTGATGGTGACCTTGTTCAACTCCCTGTAGTCGATACACAGTCTCATCGATCCATCCTTCTTCCTCACAAACAATACTGGTGCGCCCCAGGGGGAAATACTAGGGCGTATGAAGCCCTTCTCTGCTAACTCCTCTAACTGCTTCTTCAGCTCAAGCAGCTCTATCGGGGGCATGCGGTACGGGGCCTTCGAGATCGGTCTCGTGCCCGGCTCTAACTCGATGCTAAAGTCCACACTCCTCTGTGGAGGTAGCCCTGGTAAGTCGTCCCTGAAGACCTCTGCAAACTCGCATGCGACTAGTATCTCCTCTACTGTCAGGCTCTTGCGCTCCTTCATGGCATAACACCAGAAGGCCTCGCAACCCTGTGCTATCAATCTGGCTGCCCTCACTGCACTGATAACTGTGCCGGACTTTCCGAGGTCCCAACCTCGGAATATAACTCTGTGGCCCTCCTCCGTGGCAACAGTCACAGTCCTCCTACCAATATCCAAGACGGCTCCATGTCTAGTCATCCAATCTATCCCTAATATCACGTCCTCATGTGCTAGGGGCATGACTAGAAAATTTACTAACCAGATCCGGCCTCCCAGGTGAATAGGGCAATCATAAATCTCTCGAGATCCTCTAACCTTACCCCCATCTGGTAACCCAACCACAAAAGGTACACCCTCTACTGTAGCTAAGGACAGTCTATCTACACATGCATCTGATATAAAGGAGTGTGTGGCACCCGTATCAAATAAAACGCGCACAGGTAAGTCATGGATCCAAATAGTACCTGTGGTCGCAGGTGCTGCAGGCTGCTCAGTGTTCCTCAGCTCAAACACTCTCGATGGTCCTCCTCTGGTGTCAGTGGTACTACCACGTCCTCTGCCACGACCTGATCCCTGTGCAGTACTGTATGAAGCAGGATGTCCTGGAACCCGGTACTGCTGCTGCTGCTGACTCGGAGCTCGGTACTGAGGGGGTCTCTGTACACTCTTCTCAGCACCTGCAGGAGAAGATCCCTGCTGAGAAGAAGCCTTGCCCTGACGGCAGAAAGTAGCCTTGTTTCCCGGCTTCCCACAAGTGAAGCAAGTGACCGGTGGTTTCGGGCAGTCCGTCTTAATGTGATCACGGCCACCACAGTTAAAGCACTGTCGATCTCCACTGGGAGTCCGAACTGTAGAGTGGTAGCTGGACCTCCCCTGAGTCTGTCCTCTACCATAACCTGCTACTGCTGCACTGCTACCAGCATGTCCTGTCCTCTGCCGCTTATCCGGCCCACTAGACTGTGCTGCTTTCCTAGAAGCTGGCCTATCTCTCTCATAAGCAGAGGCCCTATCCTGATAATCAGACAAGGTCTCACAGCGGAATCCAGCCAGGTAGGATCGGGTACTCTCTCTCAACCTCCTGGAGAAAAGATAAACATGCTGCTCTTCTGGAGGTGCAGATGGTCCAAGCAAAGTCAACTCTTTCTGAAACTTCTTTATGGCTGCAGCAATCGGGATATCCTCAAATCCCGCCTCAATGAAATCCTGGAATCTCTCCTTCTCAGCGAAACTGGGCAGTACCTGTCTCTAACAATGTTCTTCATCTGCTCCCAGCTGGTGACTCGGCCACGAATGGTACGCCACCATGAATGAGCATCATCTGTGAAGCAGGTCTGTATCAAATCTACCTGTCGATCCACGGGGCAACGTATTGCCTCCAAAGCAGTCTCAATCTTCCCTATCCAGTGCTCCACCTCTAGCCCTATCTCTCCGCTGAATGAGGGGACCTTCTGAGAGTTGAAAGCCTTCAACCACTCATCCGGTCTCGGTGCTCTGGCCCCAGTAGGTGCTCTATCAACATCAGCCCTCCTCTCAGATACAGCCGGCACCTGCGACACTCCTTGTGTCACCTGAGTTGACCTAGCCGGTACCACTGGTGGTACCTGAGTAAGCCTCTCCACTTTGGCAGCTTCTTCCCTGCGCTCGACATAGGCTCTGAACTCCCTATACTCAGATGCTCCAATAGAAACACGTCCAGACTCAGTAGAACGTGCTCCTTGCGCTCCAGACCTAGCGGCGGTCTCAGGCCTGACCTCGGGGCCTACACTCTCAGCTACTTCTTCTACCGCGGCCTCTGGTATGCTTGCTGCAGGTGGGTCCTCTCGAGGAACTCGTCCTCGACCTCTCCCTAGTGGAGGTCTACCCCCACGACCACGCCCTCTAACAGTAGGGGTGCTATCAGCTCGATCCTGTCTGACTGGGGGAAGGGGGGGACGACCCCTACCTCGGCCAGTCACTTGTGCAGCCCTAGTACGTGCCATCTGCACGAATAGTAATAACTACAGTTATAAACTAGCTAATCTATCATAACAGTACAAGTCTATAATTATTCTAAGATTACCGAGATCCGCAGAGGTAGTGGTGGTCATCCGTACTTTCTATCCCAACCCGACTCTGTATGCATTTTAAAACCAAAAATTTTCTTTGGAAAACTCAGACCCTTTTCGGGTTCTGTTTATTTACTTATATGACCTTTTTAGAAGATTCAAGTGCCATTGTTGCCAACCTAGAGCTCTGATACCATGTTGTAACACCCCAAATTTTACAACTTAGGGAGTTACTGGTTAGGACCGCACAGTGGGTCCCGACCTTAGTTTGACAACAACTTAACGAGATCTTACAACAAGGCACAGATAAGGAAAAATTAGAAATCATAAAATAGTTCTTAATAATGCATGAATGTGACCAGATCGACTACAGCCGGAAAACGGAATATAACAAAGTACGAAAGGAAACAATGTTCAACTGTAAAACCCACAAATGCAGAAACTGTAAAATGTCCTAAAGTACGACACCCCGGCTGACCACTACCATCTGGATCACTCGGCATCTGCTCTAACCTGTGTCAAGTCTAAACAACATATCAACAGTTAGCTAACTGTCCAAATATAAGCAAAATGATAACAGCACAAACACAAGCAGAAACAAAAATAAACAAACATCATGCTGGCACTCAACCAATTATTATCTATTATTTAAGTGATTCACATTATTCAATTTAAGTTGTGGCACGAGAACTATTATTAGTTCTCGCCTCCGTTCCTTATCCAACTGGTGTAGGTCTAGCTGACTTCCTTTGGTAGCATCACTACAAACCATGTATGGACTAGTCCCGAAAGAAACCCCCAGCGCCCCGCGAGCTACTGAGCAGAATGCCACCGCCCGTTACTCTTAGGCCAAAATATAGGTCGGTAATCATATATCACAACCTATCTCTCTAACATGTCAATCACACACCACCATCATCATTTATACTCATATTTAGCAGTCAGCTAAGTAAGCCCAAAGGACTTACCTGTTATAACGCTCGACTCTTTATAAACCACACGCTCTGTAAACTGTAACCACTCAGTTGCCTGTCAAAGGCGATAAGTGTATTAGCACACTTTCACGTAGATAGAAGTCTAAAACTTCTAAGATCAAATAAAGTATTAAGACGTACTAGTTACAGTATTAGTTTTAGGGTAAAATAACCATTTTACCCTTGGTTCCGATTTTCTCGAAAACCTTAAATTTCATGTCTAAACTCCTATTTGAGGTTCTAAAAATATATTCTCACTCCTAGAATTTTATTTGGTTCCAAACTGACATTTTTCCTATGTTTCTATTTTCCGGAAGAAACGTAAAGGTCTAACTTCGGTTCTAAATATAAAATTCTTAACAGCTTATAAAAATTCCGAATTAAATCTCTAGATCATCTATGAGGTTCTATCTAACCTTAGAAGAAAGAATTTCTCCAAACTGTTCAGCCAATATTTTTATAATAATTCACCAAGTCGGTTCCTTCACTCTAATTTCCTATACTTAGCCAAAATTTAAGTTTACCAAGACTGCTCAACTACCTAACTTCGGGAGCTCATAACTTTCAATCCGACCGTTCATTTCTTCTCAAATTTTAATATGCTAAACTACATATATCCATCTACAATATATCCAAAATTCAACGGTGGATCTTTATCCAAACGTTTAATAATTGATCGACAAGATGGGCTGTTTGTAACTTAAAAGCTGAAGGAAATAAAATGAAATTACAGCAGCCCTTTATTCCTATCCTTATGTCTATATACTCAGCAGCTACAGAAGGTCAACCTAACCCAGGTTCAGGTCCGACTACAGCAGTTTATCATTCTAGCATTACGGAAATAATATACACAAAGGATTATGTAATAACCTTCTACTTCAACTAATCGGAAACCTATTTTAATCTAAGTTTAGGCTCTTACCGGTTTGCAGCTAGAATGTAAATTTGTTGTTGGTTCCGATCTGTACCAAACCGAGCCTGCTGGTTGATCCCACAGCCTCTGCACATTGGTCCCGTTCAGATCCAGAAAGAGGAAGAAGGAAAGGGAGGAGAGGGACGAAGACTCACCACTTAGAGCAGAAGCGGCGTGAGGTATGTTGGCTTCTCCCAAGGTGCTTCTTACGCTGGAACGGGTTGGACGTGTGCAGAAGAGGGCGGACCGGACGTGTGCAGAAGAGGGCGTCTTGGTTCAGTCCCTTGCTGAGCGAAATGTGCGTTGGTTTGAAGAGGACGTCGGATGAAGGATCTGTACTGTCTGCAAGGTGAAAGTTCGAGCGATTGTAGAAGAAAAGGAAACGCAGAAACGGAAGGAAACAAAACGCAGAAGGGAAGACGAGATATTTGTGCAGATCCGTTGGAGATATGCGGTTACAGAGAAGGAAATAAATTCAGCACAGCCGTTATGTCTCTTCATGTAGCTGGGCTGGAGAAGCTGCGGTTGCTGCTGTTTATTGGGCCAGAACGAGATTCAGCGAGCAGGCTGTTGGAAGCTACTGGGCTGAGCTGAAGACTACAAGGCCGGACTGGGCTGAAGACTGGCGAGCTGGGCGCCTGGCGCTGGACTCGTGAAGCAGCTGGGCGGCTGGGCTTCTGGGCTGGAGGCAACGCTGCTGAAGGCTGCAGAAGGTTGGGCTGCGCATAGGACTGGGCGGACAAGCAACGGGCTGGAGCTGGCAGCGCTGGAGCTGGGCTACCAGGCTGGATCTGTGGGCTGAATTATGGATTAATAGATGGGCTGAAAAAGGCTGCAGCTGGCCTCCTAAATTTAACGAGTTTCTGGTTGGGCAAGATCCCGATATGTAAATATACGGACTAGGCGGATAGGGAGTTTATTTTAATTTAAGATCGGCTCAGAACTCTATCATTTTATGCGGAAGTAACCTACATAAAATGATAAACTATATAAAAGATTCTATCATTTTATGTGAAGGAATCTACATAAAATGATAAATCCTATAATAATAGGTCTAACTAGGTAGACGGATATGGTCAACTGATCGAGATCTATTTTATAACGTAAATAGACGGAATAAAAATTCCGGATTTTACAACTTACATGTTCAGCGGGATTGCAGGAAGCAAGGACGGCTGCAGCTCTCTAGGGTTTGAAGACGCATCTTTTGTCGCAAAATCGCCCCCGCGCCTGGACCTTCCTGCCCCTGCGGCTACAAGCCTTTGTCGCCCCTGCAACTTTGTCTGCCGCCCCTGCAGTTTCCTCTACAGTGACTCCCGTCTTTGGTGAGTTGCTTCCTTTCTTGTTTTCTCGTTCTTTTTCCTTGAGTTGAGTGTTGATATTGTTCCTTGGGATACCTGTAAGACTAGGGATCGTGTCCCTAGCTTTTTGGAGATCTCTTAGAGATCGTTGAGACTAGAAGTTGTAGACTTCTATCTTTCGGTTCGTTTCTGATTCGCTATGTCTTGTATGAGCAGACATTCATTTCTTCCTTCGGGAAACTGAGTTGTAGCTGACAATTGTGTTTACCTTTGAGTGAGGTAAGTCCTTTGGACTTACTTAGTTGCATTCCGTATATTGGTTTGACCGTGTTGATTGTGTTTGTTGTTTATTGTTATAACGGAAAACCGGATTCGGACGACCTCATACCTTAATTTTCCCAAGTGTATTATAATCGGGCGGTGACCACTTGTCCACTTCAAAATGGGGAAACCAAACTAGAACCACCCTTAAAAAGTGCTCCGTCATCAAACCACCACCTAAATCCCATTTACGTTCAAAAAACATGAATGGGTCCCTACCTTTGAAATTTTTAATAACTTTATGTCTAAATCATGAACCAATTAAATAAATTAATATAAAATGGACCGAATCAGTATTTTTTTAAAAAAAACGGAATATTTTCAATGAGATAAAATTCAGTAATTTTTTTTATTTTTTGAAATATTTTTTTCCATAATTTTGTAAATGAATTTTTTTTGAGAAATGATATTTTTTGGATTTTTTCCGAATTACTTTTTCTTGTTATTTATATAAAAAAAATTTAAAAATAGTTGAAAAGGAAAACAATTTTCTGTAATAGAAATGTTTATGAAATTTTTATTTTTTTTAAAATATTGAAATAAATCACTTGGGCCGTTTGGAATCTTTTTTTAAAAATCGATTCAAAAAAATGAAATAAAAAAATTCGAATTTATTTATATAAAAAAAAGTTTAGGAAATATATCTACATATCTTAACTAAAGAAAGCGACACTAAAGTTGACGTAGTGCGATTTAGATTTTTCTCAAAATCTGTTTTCTACTAAATCACTAATTTAAGCCTTAAATTATTTTTACTAAATCTAATTTTAAAAAGATTTTAGTCCAATTATTTTTAACGTGATCTTGTACTTCAAGTCGAAATTTCAAAATTTTATAGTTAGAAGATGTATAGATTTTTCCAACTAGATCGTATTTTTTTAACGTGATCTTATTTTATTGTTAGAAGATAAGTAGTGGTAGATTTTATTTAGATCTTATTGGATCCTAAGATAAATCTTTATATAATTTTAGCAATATCTTATCTTATCCAAGGATAGATCTTATAGTTAGAAGATAATTATTTCCAACCCAATAAAAGGAGGATTTCAGCACCTATGTTTACCCACCTCCATACACAAATTTCATTATTTTTGTTCACACAAAACGTTTTTTCTGACGCTGGGAGAGAGAGAGCTTGAATTGTTTTTAGTAGTTCCACTTTCTTTTACAAGTTGATATCTTCTCATCTGCATTCCGTCATCAAATCAATCCTTATACTAAGAATTGATAAGTGTCATCATTGTTGGTGTTGAAAGATCGGAACTCATCATTGGTTTATTCCGTATCAACTTGAAAATCTCACAAACCCAAAACCCTTAGTTATACCATTATCGTCGCGTATTACTTTAACTGATACTATCTTTCCACGAAGACTATAGTGCTTAAATAAGATTTTGTCATAATAATAGGGGGAGTTAGGTTCTTCATATACACATTTGAAGCTTTATATGTCTTCAAAGATTTTTATCAACTCCCTTTTGCTTTTTAATATCTCTTTTCTTTGACTCAAGGTTTGAAGAGATATAAAGCTTCGAATATGTATGTGTAGCACCTTCACCCTTATGTTGATGACAAAATCTTAGGTGAGCACTTCAACCTATATGGAAAGATAAAATCAATGAAGGTGATACGTGACGATAATGGCTTAAGTAAGAATTTTGGTTCTATGAGATTCTCAAGTCCTTCTGAGGCAAGAGTAGCCTTACTTTCACTACAAGGTGAGTGAGTCAATCATGATTAACATCAATGTTAAAGAATGATACAAGAAGCACAAAAAACACAATAAAATTAAACATTAATCATGTCAAAAATCATAATGGAACTACATTTTATAAATATACATAAATATTAATAGATTAGCTAATATAAAAAGTGTGGGAACGAAATTAAAAAAAATGATGTCAATAATTGATTAGTAGATATAAAAAGTGCATGAACGAAAGAAATAATGATGCACGGGACATGAACCAAAATTGAAGATGAAACAAAATGAAATGAATGAGATACGAACCAAAAAAATTGTTACCTATCTCAAAATTAAAGATGAATAAGATTTGATCTTGTATAAACAATAAGGCAACATTTTTTTGATTTTATGGTTAAGAATATATATAAATGTTGAAAATCAGTAGTATAAATGGAGCTTACTTGAGAAGAATCATCGTTTCTTTTTAATTCTCGAAATTGGAATTGAAAGTAAATGATGTGGCATAAATCTAAGTTGTGTAGATATAATCCATTTTAAGATTTACTATCAAACAAATTGGCACACACATACATAACTAAAGTAAGCGACACCAAAGCTCACGTGCGTTCTCGATTTTTCTCAAAATTTAATTTTTACTAAATCACTAACTAAGACTTCAAATCCTTTTTACTAAAGCTATTTTTAAAAAGATTTTAGTCCAATTAATATTTAAAGTGATCTTCTAGGTTTTAGTTAAAAAAATTAGTTTTTACTAAATCACTAACTAAGCCTTACAATCCTTGTTAATAATGATTTTTTATCTTTATGACTATATGTCTTAATTCATATTTTATTGTATGAAAGATGCGAGAGCTGCATATATAATTGGTTTTACCCTATTTGTTGTTCCAATTGTTAATCGCAAGATGCGAGAGCTACATGATTTGATATCTTTAATATTCTATAAGATCCGGGAGTTGTGCAAAATCTGTTCTTCATAACAAGAAGTATATGATATTTTGATTGGATTATTATCAATTGATATTTGATATTTTTTTGTGGTAATTTAGATTCTTGAATATTTTATTATCTTTGGAATATAACTTGATATATTCAATATCCTTGATATGGATCAAGTAGTGAAATTCCTTTATTTCTCTCTTATTGCTACGATTTATATTTGTTACCTTCCTCTAACTAATCGGTCGATTTACCATAGTTGGTTGGCCGGTCTGTTTGTGTTTTCTTCCTTTGTGGTTTTTATTAATTGCTTGTAATGTTCCATCTTCTGACCTAATCGGTTGATTCATCTCTTTTGGTTCAATTTGTATTATGTATGTTTATATTTGTTTTTACATTTATATCGAGGAAATTACCAAAATTTACCCGTTTATTAGGGTCATTTGCAACTAATCATCCATTAGTTAACTAATTGCCTAGAACCACCCTTAACAAGTGCTCCGTCATCAAACCACCACCCTCATCCCATTTCCTTACTATACTAAATGTGGGAGTTCCCCAAATGAATAGGGAAATTCCCACATTGCCCTTACCGTTTGTTATTTTTCTTTTCTGCCCTTATTTATTTTCGTAAATTCCTTTGTTGCCATTATTTTGATGACTCATCTTTCCTCACTTCACGTGTCTTCTTCTCAAAGTCCCGTTGTGGCTTCTTCTCGAAGCCCCATTGTATCTTCTTCACAAAGCCCCATTGTGGCTTCTTCTCGAAGCCCTATTGTATCTTCTTCTCAAAGCCCCGTTGTGGCGTCTTCTCGAAGCCCCATTGTGATTTCTTGTGAAAGCACCGTTTTTTATATTCTGTCGGTTCCTATTTTTCATCTCCATCTCTATCAAACAATTTCTCTTCTTTTCTCTCCCCCAAATTTTCTGTAATACCCCGAAAATTTTATTCCGCATAATACCGGGTTAAACCGATTTCCGATCCCCTAACCTTTCTTCATTTTAAATAATATAAAACAACATTAAACACTATCATTTTATGTGATCATAATTCACATAAAGTGGTAAATATTGTACTTAACGTATATAAAATGATAGATTTGTAAACTGAATAATAATTTCCGTATGTTGAAAACCGAAGAATAAATCCGTACAATTTAACGACGCTTAATTTCAGCCATCTTTTAAATTGAGGAGCAGGCCCAACAGCTGGCCCAATTACCAGCCGGCCCACTATAACCTAAACCCTAATCAACTCCCTTAATCACGTTTAACCCTAATCTAATAGCCTAACCTAATCAAAACCGTAAAGAAGATCGCATCTTGCCTGCTCTCTCGCTGCACTCGACGCCAACCTGTTGCACGCCTCCAGTGGGAACCAAACACGGGCCGATCGACCGCTCATCCTGCCAACCACGCCTAGGGTAGAGATGCCGGACACTGCACTCGACGCCAACCTGCTGCACGCCTCCAGTGGGAACCAAATACGGGCCGATCGAACGCTCACCCGCTGTAGAAGATGGTCGGCCCTCCAGTAGACTCCGAATGGCGATTAAACGGGCTTATCACCTTCGACCGATCTTCCTTCTTTGGCATAGCCGCTCCATCGTCTTCCTCTTCGAACTCTCAGTAACACCTTACCTTCTGCAGTGCCGGACATGGCTCGTTCCTTTACGAGACTGCAATCACGTTCGTCCTCCTCCTGCACAGCACCCGCTCTCCAGGCCGACGCAGGACACAGCAACCCTCCTCCTATGAGTCCCCTTGGCCTCGCTACTGAGTTCCTCCTCCAGGCGCTCGACTGCACTG
Source organism: Fagopyrum homotropicum (assembly GCA_033239125.1). Classification (NCBI taxonomy): domain Eukaryota; kingdom Viridiplantae; phylum Streptophyta; class Magnoliopsida; order Caryophyllales; family Polygonaceae; genus Fagopyrum; species Fagopyrum homotropicum. Next base: position 13,088,358 of record BSWB01000001.1, read on the forward strand.
TCGTCTAGACTCCAAACGGCTGCACTAAGGGTAAAATGGTCTTTTACCGTAAGGGTAAAATGGTCTTTTACCGTAAGAGAGCTTTTTCCGTAATCCCTTCGCATGAGGTTGGACATCTGGATGTGTTTCTGATCCACATGCCTTATTTGATAGGCGTTTGAGTTACCACGAGTACGGACCGATTTGAGACCTGTTAGAGTGTGATTTGACTCAGGTAAGTCCTTGCGACTTACTTAGCTGGTTTCTGGATATTAGTTGGGTAATGATGGTTGTGTGTGTGCAATGTGTGTTATAATAAAAATAACTTGTTAGGACGACCGTGGTTATTATGTATTAAGGCCCAAGTGTATGTATAACGGGTCGTGACATCACTGCCCAGCTCTGCCAGGAGACTGGGAGGTTCTCTATACCCACACCATCAAGGTACACGGTGAGATGCATCGGATCCACTCCTCATGGGTACACGGGGGCGGAGGCGAGGTTTGGGAATCCCTCGTGTCACAAAATAAGTATCATTAGAGTGAATGACTTAAATGAAGATAATAAATGGATTGTTTGAAAGCATGATGAGTGTTTATTATTTTATGTGTGTGTGCTATTATTATTCTTATAATGTTTAGATAACTAGCTAATGGTTGTTCTGTTGTGTTTTTAGATTTACCACAGGTTAGAGCAGCAGCTGAGTGATCCGGAAGTAGTGGTCAGCCGGGTCTCCGTACTCCTTAGAGTGGGGTTGGGTGTTTGTTTGTCATTTCTTTCTTCGTACGATGATAGTTAGACTTTTAAGTTGTTTAAGTACTGTGGGCTGTTAGATGTTGTTGCATCCATCTCTTTAAAATAATATTTTATAAATTTCGGTTTTCCTTATTTGTGTCTTGTTGCAAGATCCTAGTAATATTGTTGTCAAACTGAGGTCGGGACCCATTGTGAGGTCCTAACCAGTAATGCTCCGAGTTTTGAGAATTCAGGTTGTTACATTTTCCCAATCCAGATCTCTGAATTGGGAATCGGAGGCTTCTCCTCCCGCCCCTTTCGATGTCGTATGCAGTGTCCCCTACCCTGCTCTACCTATCGCCACCATCGTCTCCATCAGGCGCGGCATTCCGTTGCTCATGCGCCGTAAGAAGGTCAAGACTTTTGATGTCGTGTGCAACCAAGATATGCATTTCTGTAGGTAAGCTCCTCTCTTTGTGACGCCCGGATATTTGGTTGAACAAGTAGAAGCGTCACTTTTGTTTTTTCTTCATTCTTTAATCTCTTTTTTCATCAATTCATGTGAAGCCGATGGATCTGTTGATTCTTGAGCTTGAAGGTGGTTGTTTGAGTGTGTTTGCCAAAGCCAAGAGCCCCAAATCTCAACGCTCAACACTTCTTTTAGGGGTTTCGCGATCCGCACCCGCAACTTAAGGTCATTTAGGATTTTGAGTTTTTAGATTCCCTGCAGATTTGTGTTCGTAGTAGATTTGGTTGTATTGATTGTAATATTCTTTTTTTATTCCTTTACTTTTGCAAGCACTAAGTTTAGTTGGTGATGCTTGATTGATCAATACTAGAAGACATGTCCGCATCTTTTGATCGAATTGTTAGGACATGTGAGTGCTCATTTTAATTTTACCCCTTTCTCTTTGTATTGATTTGGAATTTTTTGAGGTGAGAAATTGGGGCTTGTCACATCTGTTGCTGAATTTCCTCTTCTCTATGTCGGGGGAACAGGGATTTTTACTTGAGTTTGTTAAACCAAATTATTTTCTGTTACATTGAGCAAAAAATGCATTGTGTTTTGGTTTCAGCTTCCCAAATGTCGTATACGAACTCGCACATTAGGTTTTCTTGACCAATAGGTCTTATCTTGATGGGGGAGATAAATAGTCTATGAATTGGTTGGCTCCTAGCTTTTTTTTTCTTTTCACTTTCACCTCCCGAGGCTTTCTTTGGCGTGGTCGAGTACCTGAGTTTTCAACCAATGAAACAACTAACAAGCTGTCACTAGCAAGAACCTTGGAAGGGCATGCATAGGTAGTTGAGACCATTATTAGGTTAACTAATGCTATTTGATTGATAAATGAATTTGGAATTCACTATTCCAATGATTCTAATTGCATTCAGTGGCATATTATGCAACCTTTCGTAAGTATACCAAGTGTAATCAATGGCTTTTGCTTTTATACCTTCGTTATTCCTCGATCGTTACAGCTTGTCGATGGTTCATTCTCCTCTTTTTCTTTTAATTTCATGTCATTTCCCAATTTCTGATGATTATCTTGTTAACATTTTCAGGTTTACTTTATGCTTGTCTTCAGATCATTATGGAATGCTTCGTGGTATCAGCTAGCTAATCGGTTTAATTGTAAATTTCATCTTACATATATATACAAACTTTCATGTTTTCTCCTTGAGTTGGTTATCTCCGTGTCTTGATTGCTCAAAATCGTACAAACATTTTGAAAATTCCTCCTCTTTCCCCTTCTTGAAATTTCACCGTAAAGGCCCACTTTTCTACTTTTGTTTCAGTTCTCTCTCTTAGGTTTGAGACCCAAAAATTCAAACTAGAGGAAAAATTGTGGGTTTCTCTCGATTGATTATTGATCTTTCCTTTTTACCTATAGCTTATGTGAAGGAAGTGGTTGAGGTTGCAGAAGATCAAGCTTTCAAAATCCTTCCATGGGTTCCTTGCAAATGTAAACCTATTTTTGGCTATTTGTGGATGTGAAAGGAAGGAGTAATGGATGAGAGTAATGAAATCAATCTCAATGAATGCAAGGTTTGGAATTTTATTCAACCCCCCCCCTCCCTCTCTCTCTCTCTTCCCCACAAAGGCCCCATTACTTCTTGGAAAGATGATTTTGGTTCGTTTTTTGACATTTTTGTGTCTCAATAAGAAGGTTAATGTGAAAGATTAGTGCTTGCATTTTTTGTTCCAATTTAAAAGTAATAGTATCAATAAAAAAATCTTGGAAACACAAACCTTGTTAATAGCGTTTACTCTTTCGACATAATCGACACATCCTCCAATCTTCTAAACCGGATCTACCGACCAACCCCCGATAACGAATCCCAGTTAGGTCTAATAGAGCTCGATTTTTTCTCATCCAAACTGCTTGTTCTGATCTGATTCATTATATTTTTGCTTTGGTTAAGGGTTCATCTTGCATATCCTACTTTTTAGCTATATGTTCCTTGTAAGTTGATATAAATCTATGCTTCATCCTGTGAACTCTGGTGAAGGTAGGAGTTGGTCCTCCCGAGGGAGTTATTCGATATGGTTGCATGCTTTAGTTGCCCTCTGAAGAGTGAGTTTGTTGCATTATTAGGATTCATGCAGGATGGACTTTTTTTATAGTCTAGACATCATGTTTGTGATTCTTTTTTCCCACATTTTTCTTTGTTACTTGAGATCACTTCCTTGATGAAGGATTTTTAAATATCTGATCCGGGCAGTTTGTGTTGGGAAATCCGACCGCCTAGATTCAGATCGTGATTTTTATGTCATTTGTTATCTTTGTTGCTAAAAAATCATTGTTGTTGATCTTGATCATCCATTTATGCGATATATAAACATTAGTACTAATTAAAGATGAGCATTCTTTGAACTTGGATGATAGATAGTCGGCTAACTTATCCAACCCGATCCAGGTAATTTGTGTCAGATGTTTGTGTCTACTATGTTTGGATTTAAATTGTAATTTGTAGGAATATTTCAATTATTTATCAGATATATGTGATTGCTTACCCTTAATCGCTCATTTGTTGTTGTTCCTTGATCCTTGATCTTCCTTCTTGGTTTGAGCAACCAAGAAATCCTTCAATTGCTTCACGTCATTCTTCAAAGACGTGAGTTGATTGTTGTTGGGCGGAGCCTCTTGAAAGTTAAATCTTTTAACTCCACCTTCAGCTCCTTGGTGGGAGTATTTCTCCATATACAAAGCTTGCTTCTCTATAAAGTCCCAAGCTTCGTCAATCGTCATGTCCATAAATGTACCGGCGGATAGTAGTTGGAGGTTAAACTGGGTGCTTCCGTCCAGTCCCTTGAAGTATATCTTCAACAACTCTATCTTTGGAATCACATGATGTGGGCAATCCAAAAGAATGTCTTTAAACCTCTCCCATGACTTGGACAAGCTCTCCTTGTCCTTCATAATGAATGCATTAATCTTCCCTCTCATTTCAGCGGTCTTAGAGGGGGGAAAGAATTTAGTAAAGAATTCCGTAGTCATCTTCTCCCAAGTACTGATTTTTCCTGGAGGAAGAGATTGATACCAAGTAAGAGCTCTATCTTTTAAAGAAAAGTAAAAAGGTCTTAGCTTGTAGTTGTTATTTTCTATTCTTGAGGGTCTCAAGGTCTCCATCAAGATCTCATAGTTTTGCAGATGTTGATGCGGAGATTCCTTCTCTATCCCTCTAAACTGGCATTGGCGAATCATGGAAAGAACTTGCGGTCGAAGTTCGTAGTCATGGTCCGCCGGATCTCCTAGGTTAACTCCAGGACGCCTCAGTTGTTGATTGGGGTCCATCCTTTGCCCTAGGGTTTGCGGGTTTCCTGCAAAAAGAGCGCCTCGGACTGGCATCCGAGGTGGAAGTACATCGGCCGGGGCAACAGGTGTTGGGACCTGCCTCGGTCGAGGGTCTAGAACTGGATCCTGCATCGATCGAGGATCTGGGACTGGATCTTGCATCGGTCGAGGTAGATACAGGTCTCGTAAGGCTGCCATATCTGCTTCGATCGCTTCAGTCCTGGTGCGAGTTTCTTCTTTCTCCTGCCTCAGTTCTTCCCTGCTGAGGCGTAGTTGTTCTAACGCCTCCTTCAATTCGGCCTCAAGATCGCGATCGTCTTGGTTGGCCATCTTCGCTTCTCTTAAGCGTCGTTTATATGTCTTTTCTGGTTCGGGATCGTAAGGAACGATTTCCTTCCCAGCGCGGGTTCTTCGCATAAACCTAAGAAAAAGAACCTGCGAAAGTCACTCAAGTATAGTGGTTAGTAGACACGGGGTCAAGTGCCCCAAAAGCAAACCGTAACCGGCTCGGTCTAGACCAAGTCCCCGGCAACGGCGCCAAAGACTTGTTCGCTCCAAACGGTGTGTGCAAGCTTTAAATTTATAACCCTAGATGAAAGCTTAAAACAAGGATGCGAACCCGCAGTGTACGGGTCAATCGTAGTAAAAAGCAAGGAATTCCAGGGGTCGATCACAGGGACTTAGTGAAACAAAGTCGGAATAGGTAAGCTTCGTAATTACTAACTACAAAAGTAATTAATACAATCAAGGATGATAAAAAGTCAATAAAGGAAATATGCAATTCCAGGGATTAAAGCATCTAGTTGTGGTTCCAACTCAAGATCTAAAGATAAGCGGACAAAGCTGAGATTTTGCATAGGAAAGGTGTTACTAAAGCGGATTAGATCACCGGGTAAGTCTCACTAATCACTAATCCCAAACCGTAACTCCTATTACCGGGTAAGTCTCAAGGAATTAAGATAAAGAACTATAACCTCAAACTAACACACCACCTAAGGGAATAGAATCAACCTTTACCGGGTAAGTCTCAGGCTACCTCACGAAGATGGGATGAAAGCACACTCAAACCCCAATAAAGGATAAACCTTTATTACCTACACTTATGATCTTAGGTAAACAAACAAAGGAATTACCGGGTAAGTCTCATCCTAGGCTTGCATTGAACCAGGAAAGGTGTAATAAGAATAGGATTTGGCAAACTCTAACACTTAACTCTCAGTTTCGGATCAGATAAGTCACCTCGGTCAGCCAAATTCCTCCCCGGCCGAGATGTTCATCGACTGAGCGAGATGCTTAGGGTTAAGGATAAAGACTCGAACTTTCAGGGTCCTACTGTGATTTAATATTATTCTATCATTGTTTTTCCCACAACCTTCAGCCAATCACCCTAGAATCACACAAAGAGATTAGCCACTCATCATCATGAAAGTATTAATCAAATATATGGGAAGAAAGAGAATAATTGAACAAGAAAACCTTAAGAGAAAGGCTTCAATAACTGAATTAATTATCAAAACAACCAGCGTTCCTTGGATTAAAATCCAACAAGACAATCGACAAAGAAGGGAATCTAAGGGAAGCTTACAAAACCCTTCACAAAGCTATAAAAGCTATAGACTTTCTTCCTTCAACCTTCAAAAAGGTTCTTCAAATCTCCCAACTGGAGTATGGCTGCAGCGGTGTATTCGGATGTATGCGGGATGTTCCGGGTGATAGCGGATGTCTAAGCACGATCGGATTTGTGGAAAATCCGACCCTTTTTATAGGAAAATTACCCTCCAAAGATAAGATATCTTAGAAAGATCTTTTCCCATAAAAATAGGTAAAATATATGGGCAAACTTATCTTCTTCCTTCCAGGAACCCAGCCCAAAAATATAAGATCCTCTTTCCAAAGATAAAAGATCTCAGCCAAGAATAAAATATTCTCGCCGTGTCCCAGGTGTTCGCCTCGGTCGAGTCGGCTCCTCTGGATCACCTCGGTCGAGGTGACTCTGTAGTCAACCGAGGTGAATCACAACTGAATGTAAAATCTCTTAAATCTGGTCTAAAGTAAATCTTTAATCCAATTCCATGATTCCTGGATTATTCCTTAAGCTCCTGAATGTAGCTTCAATGACTCCTTAGCTCCTTTTGCTCCTTTTTGATGCAAAACGTGCCATTTTATCTACGATTACAACAAAACTAGGTGTAGACCTCGATTCCCGCAAAGGTAGATGAAACGACATTGTAATCACATAATATATATACAAACATGCAGATTATTGAAGCTAAAACGTCTAAACAGGCCCCAAAATATAGACAATAATTCATGCTATCAAGGGGCGGCTGTGACAGAGGCGCAGGGGCGGCTCTGTGCAGGCGCAGGGGCGGATCTTCGTCAAAAGCTACTGTCGGGCTTCTCTTTGACAGATCTCACAGCAGGGGCAACCAAAGCTCGAACCTTTGGTTCCAACACGTCAAGACTCAACTCTAGAGAGCCTGAGAACAACGAAGGGTCAACAACGGAACACTCCACAAGAATCAAGGCTCATGCTTGATCTTGGGAGAAGAAGGAAATAAAGGAACGAAAGGAAGAAACCAAAATAGAAGGGAAGGTATACAGCGCTTAAAGGAACGTGAGGAAGAACTAGAAAAGATGCACTTACATGTTCAGCGGGATTGCAGGAAGCAAGGACGGCTGCAGCTCTCTAGGGTTTGAAGACGCATCTTTTGTCGCAAAATCGCCCCCGCGCCTGGACCTTCCTGCCCCCGCGGCTACAAGCCTTTGTCGCCCCCGCAACTTTGTCTGTTGCCCCTGCAGTTTCCTCTACAGTGACTTCCGTCTTTGGTGAGTTGCTTCCTTCCTTGTTTTCTCTTTCTTTTTCCTTGAGTTGAGTGTTGATATTGTTCCTTGGGATACCTGTAAGACTAGGGATCGTGTCCCTAGCTTTTTGGAGATCTCTTAGAGATCGTTGAGACTAGAAGTTGTAGACTTCTATCTTTCGGTTCGTTTCTGATTCGCTATGTCTTGTATGAGCAGACATTCATTTCTTCCTTCGGGAAACTGAGTTGTAGCTGACAATTGTGTTTACCTTCGAGTGAGGTAAGTCCTTTGGACTTACTTAGTTGCATTCCGTATATTGGTTTGACCGTGTTGATTGGTTTGTTGTTTATTGTTATAACGGAAATCCGGATTCGGACGACCTCATACCTTAATTTTCCCAAGTGTATTATAATCGGACGGTGACCACTTGTCCAGTTCAAAATGGGGAAACCAAACTAGAACCACCCTTAAAAAGTGCTCCGTCATCAAACCACCACCTTCATCCCATTTACATTCAAAAAACATGAATGGGTCCCTACCTTTGAAATATTTAATAACTTTATGTCTAAATCATGAACCAATTAAATAAATTAATATAAAATGGACCGAATCAGTTTTTTTTTTAAAAAAAACGGAATATTTTCAATGAGATAAAATTCAGTAATTTTTTTTATTTTTTGAAATATTTTTTTCCATAATTTTGTAAATGAATTTTTTTTGAGAAATGATATTTTTTGGATTTTTTCCGAATTACTTTTTCTTGTTATTTATATAAAAAAAATTTAAAAATAGTTGAAAAGGAAACCAATTTTCTGTAATAGGAATGTTTATGAAATTTTTATTTTTTTTAAAATATTGAAATAAAATCACTTGGGCCGTTTGGAATCTTTTTTTAAAAATCGATTAAAAAAAATGAAATAAAAAAATTCGAATTTATTTTTTTTTTAAATCTACGGTTTTGAAACTTATGTTATAATATCGGAATTTTATTAAAAAATTGAAAGTTTAGGAAATATATCTACATATCTTAACTAAAGAAAGCGACACAAAAGTTGACGTAGTGCGATTTAGATTTTTCTCAAAATCTGTTTTCTACTAAATCACTAATTTAAGCCTTAAATTATTTTTACTAAATCTAATTTTAAAAAGATTTTAGTCCAATTATTTTTAACGTGATCTTGTACTTCAAGTCGAAATTTCAAAATTTTATAGTTAGAAAATGTATAGATTTTTCCAACTATATCGTATTTTTTTAACGTGATCTTATTTTATTGTTAGAAGATAAGTAGTGGTAGATTTTATTTAGATCTTATTGGATCCTAAGATATATCTTTATATAATTTTAGCAATATCTTATCTTATCCAAGGATAGATCTTATAGTTAGAAGATAATTATTTCCAACCCAATATAAGGAGGATTTCAGCCCCTATGTATACCCACCTCCATACACAAATTTCATTATTTTTGTTCATACAAAACATTTTTTCTGACGCTGGGAGAGAGAGAGCTTGAATTGTTTTGAGTAGTTCCACTTTCTTTTACAAGTTGATATCTTCTCATCTGCATTCCGTCATCAAATCAATCCTTATACTAAGAATTGATAAGTGTCATCATTGTTGGTGTTGAAAGATCGGAACTCATCATTGGTTTATCCCGTATCAACTTGAAAATCTCACAAACCCAAAACCCTTAGTTATACCATTATCGTCGCGTATTACTTTAACTGATACTATCTTTCCACGAAGACTATAGTGCTTAAATAAGATTTTGTCATAATAATAGGGGGAGTTAGGTTCTTCATATACACATTTGAAGCTTTATATCTCTTCAAAGATTTTTATCAACTCCCTTTTGCTTTTTAATATCTCTTTTCTTTGACTCAAGGTTTGAAGAGATATAAAGCTTCGAATATGTATGTGTAGCACCTTCACCCTTATTTTGATGACAAAATCTTAGGTGAGCACTTCAACCTATATGGAAAGATAAAATCAATGAAGGTGATACGTGACGATACTGGCTTAAGTAAGAATGTTAGTTCTATGAGATTCTCAAGTCCTTCTGAGGCAAGAGTAGCCTTACTTTCACTACAAGGTGAGTGAGTCAATCATGATTAACATCAATGTTAAAGAATGATACAAGAAGCACAAAAAAACAATAAAATTAAACATTAATCATGTCAAAAATCATAATGGAACTACATCTTATAAATATACATAAATATTAATAGATTAGCTAATATAAAAAGTGTGGGAACGAAATTAAAAAAAAATGATGTCAATAATTGATTAGTAGATATAAAAAGTGCATGAACGAAAGAAATAATGATGCACGGGACATGAACCAAAATTGAAGAAGGAAGGAAACAAATGAAATGAATGAGATACGAACCAAAAAATTTTCTTAATCATTACCTATCTCAAAATTTAAGATGAATAAGATTTGATCTTGTATAAACAATAATAATAGATGTCTAAATTGTTTAAATGTGAATCCTATTAGGCAACATATTTTTGATTTTATGGTTAAAAATATATATAAATGTTGAAAATCAGTAGTATAAATGGAGCTTACTTGAGAAGAATCATCGTTTGTTTTTAATTCTCGGAATTGGAATTGAAAGTAAATGATGTGGCATAAATCTAAGTTGTGTATATATTATCCATTTTAAGATCTACTATCAAACAAATTGACACACACATACATAACTAAGTAAGCGACACCAAAGCTCACGTGCGTTCTCGATTTTTCTCAAAATTTAATTTTTACTAAATCACTAACTAAGACTTCAAATCCTTTTTACTAAAGCTATTTTTAAAAATATTTTAGTCCAATTAATATTTAAAGTGATCTTCTAGGTTTTAGTTAAAAAAAGTTAGTTTTTACTAAATCACTAACTAAGCCTTACAATCCTTGTTAATAATGATTTTTTATCTTTATGACTATATGTCTTAATTCATATTTTATTGTATGAAAGATGCGAGAGCTGCATATATAATTGGTTTTACCCTATTTGTTGTTCCAATTGTTAATCGCAAGATGCGAGAGCTACATGATTTAATATCTTTAATATTCTATAAGATCCGGGAGTTGTGCAAAATCTTTTCTTCATAACAAGAAGTATATGATATTTTGATTGGATTATTATCAATTGATATTTGATATTTTTTTTGTGGTAATTTAGATTCTTGAATATTTTATTATCTTTGGAATCATAACTTGATATATTCAATATCCTTGATATGGATCAAGTAGTGAAATTCCTTTATTTCTCTCTTATTGCTACGATTTATATTTGTTACCTTCCTCTAACTAATCGGTCGATTTACCATAGTTGGTTGGCCGGTCTGTTTGTGTTTTCTTCCTTTGTGGTTTTTATTAATTGCTTGTAATGTTCCATCTTCTGACCTAATCGGTTGATTCATCTCTTTTGGTTCAATTTGTATTCTGTATGTTTATATTTGTTTTTACATTTATATCGAGGAAATTACCAAAATTTACCCGTTTATTAGGGTCATTTGCAACTAATCATCCATTAGTTAACTAATTGCCTAGAACCACCCTTAACAAGTGCTCCGTCATCAAACCACCACCCTCATCCCATTTCCTTACTATACTAAATGTGGGAGTTTCCCAACTGAAAAGGGGAATTCCCACATTGCCCTTACCGTTTGTTATTTTTCTTTTTTGCCCTTATTTATTTTCGTAAATTCCTTTGTTGCCCTTATTTTGATAACTCGTCTTTCCTCACTTCACGTGTCTTCTTCTCAAAGTCCCGTTGTGGCTTCTTCTCGAAGCCCCATTGTATCTTCTTCACAAAACCCCGTTGTGGCTTCTTCTCGAAGCCCTATTGTATCTTCTTCTCAAAGCCCCGTTGTGGCGTCTTCTCGAAGCCCCATTGTGATTTCTTGTGAAAGCACCGTTTTTTATATTCTGTCGGTTCCTATTTTTCATCTCCGTCTCTATGAAACAATTTCTCTTCTTTTCTCTCCCCCAAATTTTCCCAATCCAGATCTCTGAATTGGGAATCGGAGGCTTCTCCTCCCGCCCCTTTCGATGTCGTATGCGGTGTCCCTTACCCTGCTCTACCTATCGCCACCATCGTCTCCATCAGGCGCGGCATTCCGTTGCTCATGCGCCGTAAGAAGGTCAAGACTTTTGATGTCGTGTGCAACCAAGATATACATTTATGTAGGTAAGCTCCTCTCTTTGTGACGCCCGGATATTTGGTTGAACAAGTAGAAGCATCACTTTTGTTTTTTCTTCATTCTTTAATCTCTTTTTTCATCAATTCATGTGAAGCCGATGGATCTGTTGATTCTTGAGCTTGAAGGTGGTTGTTTGAGTGTGTTTGCCAAAGCCAGGAGCCCCAAATCTCAACGCTCAACACTTCTTTTAGGGGTTTCGCGATCCGCACCCGCAACTTAAGGTTATTTAGGATTTTGAGTTTTTAGATTCCCTGCAGATTTGTGTTCGTAGTAGATTTGGTTGTATTAATTGTAATATTTTTTTTTGTTCCTTTACTTTTGCAGGCAGTGAGTTTAGTTGTTGATGCTTGATTGAACAATACTAGAAGACATGTCCGCATCTTTTGATCGAATTGTTAGGACATGTGAGTGCTCATTTTAATATTACCCCTTTCTCTTTGTATTGATTTGGAATTTTTTGAGGTGAGAATTTGGGGCTTGTCACATCTGTTGCTGAATTTCCTCTTCTCTATGTCGGGGGAACAGGGATTTTTACTTGAGTTTGTTAAACCAAATTATTTTTTGTTACATTGAGCAAAAAATGCATTGTGTTTTGGTTTCAGCTTCCCAAATGTCGTATACGAACTCGCACATTAGGTTTTCTTGACCAATAGGTCTTATCTTGATGGGGGAGATAAATAGTCTATGAATTGGTTGGCTCCTAGCTTTTTTTTTCACTTTCACCTCCCGAGGCTTTCTTTGGTGTGGTCGAGTACCTAAGTTTTCAACCAATGAAACAACTAACAAGCTGTCACTAGCAAGAACCTTGAAAGGGTATGCATAGGTAGTTGAGACCATTATTAGGTTAACTAATGCTATTTGATTGATAAATGAATTTGAAATTCACTATTCCAATGATTCTAATTGCATTCAGTGGCATATTATGCAACCTTTCGTAAGTATACCAAGTGTAATCAATGGCTTTTGCTTTTATACCTTCGTTATTCCTCGATCGTTACAGCTTGTCGATGGTTCATTCTCCTCTTTTTCTTTTAATTTCATGTCATTTCCCAATTTCTGATGATTATCTTGTTAACATTTTCAGGTTTACTTTATGCATGTCTTCAGATCATTATGGAATGCTTCGTGGTATCAGCTAGCTAATCGGTTTAATTGTAAATTTCATCTTACATATATATACAAACTTTCATGTTTTCTCCTTGAGTTGGTTATCTCCGTGTCTTGATTGCTCAAAATCGTACAAACATTTTGAAAATTCCTCCTCTTTCCCCTTCTTGAAATTTCACCATAAAGGCCCCCTTTTCTACTTTTGTTTCAGTTCTCTCTCTTAGGTTTGAGACCCAAAAATTCAAACTAGAGGAAAAATTGTGGGTTTCTCTCGATTGATTATTGATCTTTCCTTTTTACCTATAGCTTATGTGAAGGAAGTGGTTGAGGTTGCAGAAGATCAAGCTTTCAAAATCCTTCCATGGGTTCCTTGCAAATGTAAACCTATTTTTGGCTATTTGTGGATGTGGAAGGAAGGAGTAATGGATGAGAGTAATGAAATCAATCTCAATGAATGCAAGGTTTGGAATTTTATTCAAACCCCCCCCCCCCCTCTCTCTCTCTCTCTCTCTCTCTCTCTTCCCCACAAAGGTCCCGTTACTTCTTGGAAAGATGATTTTGGTTCGTTTTTTGACATTTTTGTGTCTCAATAAGAAGGTTAATGTGAAAGATTAGTGCTTGCATTTTTTGTTCCAATTTAAAAGTAATAGTATCAATAAAAAAATCCTGGTCTCTAATGTGTAAATCTCTCAAGCTTTCTACTTTTGTGCAGAGGATTTTACCATTAAACACATTCATCCTCATCTCCAACTTCAAGCTAGCTTACAATCTTCTCCGTCGCCCGGATGGTACATTCAATAGAGACTTAGCTGAGTTTCTAGAAAGAAAGGTCCTTGCAAACACAAACCTTGTTAATAGCGTTTACTCTTTCGACATAATCGACACATCCTCCAATCTTCTAAACCGGATCTACCGACCCACCCCCGATAACGAATCCCATTTAGGTTTAATAGAGCTCGATTTTTTCTCATCCAAACTGCTTGTTCTGATCTGATTCATTATATTTTTGCTTTGGTTAAGGGTTCATCTTGCATATTCTACTTTTTAGCTATATGTTCCTTGTAAGTTGATATAAATCTATGCTTCATCCTGTGAACTCTGGTGAAGGTAGGAGTTGGTCCTCCCGAGGGAGTTATTCGATATGGTTGCATGCTTTAGTTGCCCTCTGAAGAGTGAGTTTGTTGCATTACTAGGATTCATGCAGGATGGACTTTTTTTTATAGTCTAGACATCATGTTTGTGATTCTTTTTCCCACATTTTTCTTTGTTACTTGAGATCACTTCCTTGATGAAGGATTTTTAAATATCTGATCCGGGCAGTTTGTGTTGGGAAATCCAACCGCCTAGATTCAGATCGTGATTTTTATGTCATTTGTTATCTTTGTTGCTAAAAAATCATTGTTGTTGATCTTGATCATCCATTTATGCGATATATAAACATTAGTACTAATTAAAGATGAGCATTCTTTGAACTTGGATGATAGATAGTCGGCTAACTTATCCGACCCGATCCAGGTAATTTGTGTCAGATGTTTGTGTCTACTATGTTTGGATTTAAATTGTGATTTGTAGGAATATTTCAATTATTTATCAGATATATGAGATTGCTTACCCTTAATCGCTCATTTATTTTTTCTCTTCTTTACAGGTTCATCTCTGCCTCTTATGTACTCCACCGTCCATGCGCTCCTCTACCTCCCTTTGTACGCCTCTCTCTCACCACTTCGCTTCACCGGTCTGTCATCCTCCGCCAGTCCGCCTCACTGCACCAGTCTTCCTCTCTCTCACTGCGTCTCTCGCCACAGCTCACCACCAAGACATCCACCGACTTTTCTTGCAAATCTCAGCACGTGTCAAAGAGGCTAAGAGTTGGAATGAGTACTCGGTGAAATAAGAATTTCTATTTTCTAGGGTTTATTTGTGAAAATCGAAGTTTGGTGTTATATGTTCGACTGATGGAAGTGTTGGGTTGATGGTTTCATGCACAACAAACAGAGACTGGTGATTATGATGGAACTTAATTGGTCTAATGTTAATGTGATTCAAGGTTTCAATAAGCTAATCTTGATTATAATCTGATTATGATGGAACTTAATTGGTCTAATGTTAATGTGCTTCAAGGTTTCAATAAGCTAATATAGATCATAATCTGATAAAATTCTTAGGGAGTGTTCGATCATGGATAAAAAATTTTGGGGTGTTCGGTCATGGATAATATTCACATTTTTAGATTTTCCTACACTTATTGGGTTTTCGGAAAAAAGAATAGTATAAATTTTACAAGTCATTTCAATAAAATATTTTTTCATCTTAACCATTAACCAACATAATTTACTAGTATAAGTCACGGCGCTCGTGCGTAGCACGCGCGTCCACACTAGTACGTTCAGAAAACGTGAATTGGTCCCCACCTTTGAAAATTTTAATAATTTATGTCTAAATCATGAAATAGTTGAATAAATTATTATGAAACGGACCGAATCGGTTTTTTTTAAAAAGGAATATTTTCAAGAAGATAAATTCAGTAATTTTTTTAGCCTATTTGAAATATTTTTTTCCATAATTTTGTAAATGAATTTTTTTTAGAAATGATATGTTTTTTGGATTTTTTCAGATTTTTTTTTCTTGTTTTTTTATAAACAAATTTAAAAAATAACTTAAAAGGAAAATAATTTTCTGTAATAGGAATGTTTATGAAAATTTTCCGTTTTAAAAAATATTGAAATAAAAACACTACAGCCATTTGGAATTTTATTTTGTTTAAATCGATTCAAAAAATGAAACAAAAAAATTTTGAACTTTTTTTTAAAAAAAAAATCTACTGTTTGGAAGATTTATTTTCTAAATTCTAAATTTTATTAAAAAATTGGACGTTTAGGAAATTTAAGTATATATCTTAAGTAAAGAAGCGACACTAAAGTTGTCGTCGCGCGTTCGAGATTTTTCTCAAAATTTGTTTTTAACTAAATCACTAATTTAAGCCTTGAAATCCTTTTTACTAAATTTATTTTTTTTAAAAGATTTTAGTCCAATTAATTTTTAACGTGATCTTGTACTTCCGGTAAAAATTTCAAAATTTTATAGTTAGAAGATATATAGATTTTTCAACTATATCGTTTTTTTTTTTACGTGATCATATTTTATAGTTAGAAGATAGATAGTGATAGATTTTATTAGATCTTAGTCCTAAGATATATCTTTATATAGTTTTATCAAGATCTTATATTGTCCTAGGATAGATCTTATAGTTAGAAGATAATTATTTCCAACTCCTATATAAGGAGGATTTCAGCCCCTATGTATACACAACTTCATACACGAATTTCATTGTTTTTGTTCATACAAAACGTTTCTTCCGACGCTAGGAGATAGAGGGAGAGGGAGGGAGGGGGAGGGAAGGAGAGCTTGAACTATTTTGAGTAGTTCCACCTAACATATAAATCCTAAGGTACTTCTCATCTGAAAGTCAGGATCTCATCTGCTTACACACAAGCCGGTTATTATCTTTTATTAAGCCATCCATTACAAATTCATCTTCTTTTGTGACACGAGCATCTCCCGAAACTCGCCTCTGTTTCCGTTAACGACAAGAATAGATCAAATGCATCTATTCGTTACCCGTGGGCCTGGTCGTAAGAGCTCCTCCTAGTCTCTTGGAAAAATGGACAAGTGGTCACCACCCAATTATAATACACTTGGGCCAATTACGGTATAAGTGTAACACCCCAAGTTTTAGAACTCGGAGAGTTACTGGTTAGGACCTCACAATGGGTCCCGACCTCAGTTTGACAACAATATTACTAGGATCTTGCAACAAGACACAAGAAGAAAAACCGAAATTTATAAAATAGTATTTTAAAGGGATGAATGCAACAACGTCTAACAGCCTATAGTACTTAAACAACGAAAAGACTAATTGTCTTAACAAGAAGAAAGAACAACACAGGTAACACCCAACCCC
Source organism: Fagopyrum homotropicum (assembly GCA_033239125.1). Taxonomy (NCBI): domain Eukaryota; kingdom Viridiplantae; phylum Streptophyta; class Magnoliopsida; order Caryophyllales; family Polygonaceae; genus Fagopyrum; species Fagopyrum homotropicum. Next base: position 13,104,948 of record BSWB01000001.1, read on the forward strand.
ACTCTAAGGAGAACAAAGACCCGGCTGACCACTACTTCTGGATCACTCAGCTGCTGCTCTAACCTGCGGTGAATCTAAAAACACAACAGAACCACCATTAGCTAGTTATCTAAACATTAGAATAATAATAATAGCACACACACACATAGCAAAAGTAAAACACTCATCATGCTTTCAAACAATCCATTTATTATCTTTACTTAGGTCATTCACTCTTATTAATGATACTTATTTTTGTGACACGAGGGATTCCCAAATCTCGCCTCCGCCCCCGTGTAACCATCAGGAATGGATCCGATGCATCTCACCTTGTACATGTATGGTATGGGTATAGAGAACCTCCTAGTCTCCTGGCAGAGCTGGCCAGTGATGTCACGGCCCGTTATACATACACTTGGGCCTTAACATATGATAATAACAGTCGTCCTATCAAGTTATTATTATAAACACACATCGCACACACCACTACTATCATTCAACCAACATCCAAAAACTAGCTAACTAAGTCAGAAGGACTTACCTGAGTCAAAACTCAAATCCTGTTATCTCGACTCGGCCCGTAACCGTAGAAACTCAATCACCTGTTATACAAGGCAAGTGGATCAATAATGTATCCCACTTTCTTAGAAGTCTTCAACTTCTAAGATATATAATCGATCACAAAGAAATTACCAAAATACCCTTATACGGGTAAATGACCACTTTACCCCTGGTCCCGAACTCTATAAAATTCTATAACAAGATTCCAAACTATTCTTTAGAACTCAAAAACACACTCTCACTCTAGAAGGAAGTTTGTTAAAGTTTTAGAAGAGTTAAACACATTCTTTACTTTCATAAAAAGTCGTTAAGGTCCAACTTTGGCTTAAGATATGAGGCTCGGATAAAAAGTATTAAATTCCGAAATAAATCTCTAGATCCTCTATGATATGCATACTAAACATAGGGGCAAATATCTCTCAAAAATACTCAACCATAATTCCTACATAATTCTCTAAAGTTGGAATAAAAGCTAGAATTTCTATACTTAGTCAAATTTTCTTCTGCTGTAAAAACAGCCAAACTACTCTACTTTGGAACCTTATAGATTCTAATCGGACCGTTAACTCGTTCCCAAATTTTAACACAATAAACTGCATATGTCTACCTATAACATATCAAAAATTCAACGGTGGATGTTCGTTCTAAGGTGTCGAAACTAGCTCCTAAAGTCAGTAGGTTAAGGCTGGAAAACAAGGCATGCAGCAGGTCTCAACTTCGATCCTCCCTGTCAACATAAATCACCATTTAGTCTATCTAGAGGTCCCTAGTTCGAGTCTCACTGAGCACTAAATTTGTATACCCTAATCCACACATCCTAGGTTTAGCACATGGTGACAGTCATCAAACCATACACCAACAAACCTCATCTAAAAGCTGTACAAAAAATATAATCAGAAGATCCTTACATACCGGACTACAGCAACTCAGAGGAAGCTCTCGTCGCTGGCTCAGTTCTGCTTCACCGTTGCAGGTTGGAAGGGCCAGTTTTGTTTCACTTTTGACTCTCCGATTAAGTCGAGATTGGAGATCCGTCCGGCACAGAGAAGAAGGATGTGAGGGCTATGACTTGATAGTAAGAAAAATGAAGAGATGAAAGGGGGACGTCCTTACCCGGATGGACAAAGGACGATCGAAACTCACTCGATCTATGGGCTGGAGCAGTACTCAGCGCTAGTGACGATGGTCTGGACAGGTTGACACTCTCACGGCTTCAACACCGATTGCATATGCGGAAGGCTCCTTCGTCCTGTTGTAGACATCGGATGAGGTGGTTACTGACGTTGGAAGCCATATCAAATAGGAGGGGTAGGAGAAGGCTCACCAATGCAGAGGGTTGCTTGCCGGAGGTAGAGTCGCAGAAAGTTGCAACAGGTCGGGACGTAGAGGAGGAGATCGAAGAATGCAGTCCAGAAAGGAGAGAGATAGGTGTAACGAATGGGAAGGAAAGCAGAAGATCCGGCAGACGTGAAGACTGGAAGGAAATTGTAACCTTTGTTGCGTGATTTGCGGCTTGTAACGTTGAAGATCTCTCTTGGCTCCAGTTCAGCACGCGTAAGGGGAGGAGCAGGCTGCAGCTCGTTGGGCCGGTATCTCGACGGGCCTGTTGGCTGGTATGTGCAGTAGTCCGGGTTGAAAACAAGTAAGAGAGATGGGCTGAGGTAAGGAATCACAAGTGGGTTGAAGTAAGAAAGCACAAGGTGGGCTGAAGTAAAGGGTAGGAAAGGAGTGGTGTGGTTTTGTCAAGGCTTGTCACACCAGGTTGGCTTTAACTCTCCTATATGATTCTTCACACCACACACTCAACCACGAGAGCCTGGATACACACATACATCCATCAAACCATGGCCAAATAGAATCAATACTCGATCTTGATTCTTTCCAAGAAGAAGAAGAAGTAGAAGAAGGAGAAGAGAAGAAAGAAGAAGAAGGAGCATGCAGTAGGAGTATATAGGAGGGAAAAGGGAACGTAAAGGAGAAGACTTACACAGATTCTACACGTCACACAGAACAAAGGTTGTAGCTTGGCTCGCATTTGAAGAATACAAGGAAGCAAGAAGAAGAAATCGAAGGAGAAAACGTGAATATAAAGAGGTACGGCTAGGGGAAGAAAGGAATGTATAAAGTAGGTTAAAAGATAGAGGAAAGATAGCCCAATATTAGAAGATCGGATCTTCTAAGAAAAGAAAGAAGATAAAAACATATCGTACATGATATGGGGTCTCCGCACCCGCGGCTAGACCACGTCGTGACCGCGGGCCATCGTCACCGCCCCCGCGGTGACGTGAAAAACCCGGATGTTACAAAGTAAGTGTTATAGTCCTTGTTAATAATAATTTTTATCCTTATAACTATATGCCTTAATTCATAGTTTATTGAATGAAAGATGCGAGAGCTTCATATAGAATTGGTTTTATCCTATTGTTGTTCCAAGTGTTAATCGCAAGATGCGAGAGCTGCATGATTGATATCTATAATATTCTACAAGATCCCAGAGCTGCGCAACATTATTCTCTTCATAACACGAAGTATATGATATTTGGATTGAATTATTATCAATTGATATTTAATAGGTGTAAAACCCGGAATATTTTATTCCGAAAATCCGACCTGAAATCAAAATTTATCGGACCGGGTCTAATATTATTAGATCACTGGTAAAGTGGACTACTTTGATACAAGGCCTTGACAGGCCCATTTCTTTATTTCTTCATGTGGATGGCCTGATGGGCCAAACTTCCCTTCCCCGTCTAACGGACAAGATGGCAACACCTCGCGGAACTTGAAACAGCAACAACACCGCCCTCTCCATCTTCATCCTCGCCGGCAGGAGAGCCATCGCCAATTCCGATCTTCCTCTTCTGCACACCGACGCCGGCCGAGCCCTATCTGTTGACAACAACACTGCCGGGATCTTCATCGCCGATGACAACAGCGACAACAGACTTGTCCATCTAACGACTAGGGACTCCTCGATCGATGGCACTCGGCAAGCAGTCCCGACCTCTTCACTACGTCGATAGTAACTGCCGGAGTGGGAGAACGTGACAGTCTTGTACCCGCTGCTCCGACGTCGACATCAACCGCCGCTGGAGTTAGGGTCTGTTTGGTATTAGATTCATTGAGATTCATTTAGATTCTTTTTCACTGTATTCTTCGGGTTGGCAAAAATATCACCGTTTGGTATTAGATGCAGCTTATGTATTATATTCTTTTACGAGATTCTTTTGACAAAAGAATTCCGTAAAAAGAAGTTTGCTCACCCAAGCTTCTTGGGGATTCATTGGGTTAGATTCTTTTGAATTCCATACATGCCCTTTCTTCAATCGTTCTGTTTTCTATTTTCTTCTCCCATATCCCTCTCCATCACCTCCCTCCATAGCCGTGTGAGACTGGAACAAAGAACCATATCCTCTTAATCACTTCCATTATCGAATGGATGGTCCAACCTCCTCCATTGCTTCTGTGTGAGACCATAATGAAGAACCCCATCCCTTTCTTCTCAGAAAGGTTAGGGTTTGTTGTCCCCATCCCTTTCTTCTCAGAAAGGTTAGGGTTTGCTGTCAGTATCGCTTTCATTACCGAATGGTTGGCCAAAGGGTGCACATGTCTCGCAGGATATGAGGTCAATGTAGACGGGCTTTTTGAATCAGAATTTTCTACTCTGATTGATGAATCACAAGTCTCACAGGAGATGAGCCTGAAATGGTAAATGCTGAGTACTCGTTTTTTTATCGGGCACCAAGGTCCAAGATGGCAAAATTGTGTGTCTTTGAATTTTCATACACACAATTTTGGACAGTATTTTCAAATCGGTACCACTTTAATGATCAATCTCAACACAAACTTGGGTATCTCTGGTTTTTTAGACTTGAGGATTCAAGATAAAAACTTTGAGTTGTTAGGGTTGTGAATAGTTGAAAATGTTGGACAGTATAATGCATGACAGTTTACTTCTTTTAGTTCGTTTGTTTATATTGAATGTTGATAGTGGTGTTTTGATGATCTTATGATTCCTAAAATCAGCTCAATGGCAAATGGAGAAGGCAATCAGTTCCAACATTTTACTTTGTTTGTTTATATTGAATGTTGACAGTATAATGTTGGACAGTATAATGTTGATAGTGGTGTCCAACAAACAAACTAAAAGATCCTGGACAATTTACTTCTTTTAGTTCCTGATGATCTTATGAATTTTAGGAATCGAAAGTTGAAGGAAGATGATCCATTTATCTGTTATAGTTGGATTGACGCGTCTAGGGACAAAAATCAGTTCAATGGCATATGGAGAAGGCAATATGTTCAATCGACAAAAATCAATTTAAATTTGAGGGCATTTTCGTAATCTTATCGTAAACAATCTCTACCAATAAATTGATACCAAACACATAAATTTTACGTAAATAACAATCTCTAACAATACGCATCTCCAACAATCCCCAAGAATCTCAAGAATCTCCATCCCGAAGAATCTAAAAAAAGAATACGCATACGATACCAAACAGGCCCTTACGTGTATGCTTAAGCCACCAAGAACCCATGTAGGGATCTGTTATTATGTCGAGTTTTAGAACTCTTATTTGGCTGTTGGGGAGTTTCAATCTGATGATGCTTAATTTAGGATATTATTGCGGAATTCGTTATCGGTAGGAATCGAACATAGGACCAATTGTAGGCCTAACCTGAGTACATAATTTTCTGTTAGCTTGTAGGATTCGAACTCGGATGTTCGGATGTTTGGTTAGGACATGACTTATAAGTTGTTGATATGGGGAATCGAAGTGATGACCTTTTGTACTCCTTTGAAATTTCTAGAATTTATGTTTGTAACTACAAACTTTGAGGATTGATTTCAATGCTTAAAATGATTATCTATCGTTGAAATTTGATTTAATGTAGGTGGATATATGTAGTTTGATATTTTAAAATTTGGGAGCGATCTAACGATCAGATTTAGAGTTATAAAGTATCGAAGTAGGGTTGTAGTGCAATTTTGTGGAAATAGAGTGTTTTTGGTGAAGTATGAGATTTCTATGTTTTTATTGCAACTTTGAGTTTTTGTGTAGAATTAATGGTTTGGTGTTTTTGGGTGTGTATCGTTCTAGTTAGGAGTTGACATGTCATAGTACGAGTAGGTATTTTTCTCGCGATTTTAAGGGCCTTATATAACCGTTTTAATTTAGGTCAAAGAATGACCCTAGTGAGCTTTGGTTTCAAGTTTGAAAGTTGGGAATCTTTCAAACTTAATAGATCGTTCTTGTTAGAGTGAGTTTTTATGGCTTCGAGGTTTTAGTGGAAGTTTTTGTGTCTTTACATACTTTTTAAGGTTTTTCGGACCAAGGGTAAAATGGTCACTTTACACTAATAAGGCTAGATTGGTTTATATCATGGATGATCCTTATTAACTTATGCATTGATCCTTTGAAGGCACGGATCTAGGGGTGGGCTAGGTTTGCTCTAGCCCACCCCAACAAAAACAGGATATACTATATATGAAACATAAAAGAACGTTGAATTTGAAGTGGCATATTGGCTTATTGTTAAGGCTGATATGCATTTCATTCCTTTTAGTAATGGGTTCGACTCCCACCAGCTCCAAACAACATATATTTTTTAAAACCCCTATTTAGTCCGTGTCATTTGACATTTTTTTAAATATTTTTTGCAAAAGGAATTTTTTTACCAAGCCTTATATATACTATTATACACAAAAATTGTTATTCTGGAGACTAGATTTTCAAATTTGTTAAATTTATGTTTGTTTTTCAAATTATGAAGATTTGTTTTTCATTCAACTTTAAATATATATATATATATAGGGTGTGGTTCCCATGAGAACACCTCTAACGTGTATACATGAGAACAATCGTACACCGTTGGATGGTGAGTATTAAGGGTTGAGATTTAGAGTAGATATCATAATTAATAATAACTACGAATAATAATAATTAGGAATCCAACAATAAATACGAATAATCCACTCAACCAACAATAACTACGAATAATACATTAAACGATATGACACATTCGTAACAAAACTAATAATAATTACGAATCTGTTCTCATGATTACACGATAAGCCTGTTCTCATAGGATCTATAATCTCTCTCTCTCTCTCTCTCTATATATATATATATATATATATATATTAATTTTTAAAAATAAAAATATGTAATAACCGAAAATTTTAAGTTCCGGTAAATTAAAATTTTTCAAAGTCCGATACGACAATCGTAAATAAATAAATAAGTAGAATAAAACGAGTTTAGTTCTATCATTTATGTGACCTAGATTCACATAAAATGATAAATTAATTGACCGGAAATAAATTACGTACGTTAAAAATAAGAAAAATAATAAGTTATAAAATACGGAATTTAATTCCGTATTTTTATAATTTTCCGTACGCAAATAACGAGTTGCGTATCCGTATTTATAATCACATAGCGGACCGGGCGTGGGCCACTACAAGCCCATTTGACAGCCCACTTAATTAATCCCTAACCCTAATTTAACATTAACCTAATCCTACTCTAATTACCTACCTTCCGCCGTCTCTCTTCTGGACCAAAAAAAAGGAACAGCAGCGCTACTGCCTTCGTCCCTCTCGTACGTACCGCAGCAGCAATCGACGGAAACTCTCCTCCGCTCTCACCGGAGACGCCGCCACCTTGCCTGCGCCGCCCTCGCCTAGCTTCTTCGTCCGCCGGCGACTACAGCAGCCAGGTGAGCCATTTTGTTTCCCTCCTTCCTTCCGTCTTCTCTCTCTCGTTTCTGTTTCGAGTCCGAAGGTTATAACTCCGCCTCCCTGCTGTCAGTAGCCGCGCCACCAGCCAGACCGCCGCCAGTGCATCGCCGCCTTCCGCCGGACCATTCCCGTGCCGACGCGTGACGAGGTAAGCCTCCTCCTTTTTCCCTCCTTCTGTTTCGCTGGGCGCAGCAGTGGTGCTAACCGCCCCTCTGTTCGCCGGTAACGCGAGCCAGGCACGAGCCCATTCCCTTGCAGCCGAAGAGGACCCAGTACTGCGCAGTAGTGAGGCCTTCGAACCAGTCTACAGGCCAGTCCAGGACGCTGCTACACCCTGCTGTGCGGTCAAGTTTCCGGATCGGCGCCGCCCTCTCAAGTGACAAGATATCCGGTACAAACGGACCGCAACACAAGGACCCGAGCCTGCAGCCAATCGATCGAGTCACACCGGTAAGTCCTCAGCCTTGACATTCCGATGCACTTGTGCCCCGTTACCCTACCGACTTCAAGTTCTTCTAAAATAAGAAATACAGTAGTGTAAATGTGAATATGTATATAGATACTTTTGGTTTTACTACAGCACCTAAGAGAGCGGATGTAGATACATGGGTAGGCTGCAGAATGTGTAGAAAGCAAGAATGTAAAGGACTGTATAAGTACGTATATAATTACATATATATAGAGATTTGTAGATGTGTATATATATATATAAGTACCACATAGCTGTTGACCTTGTGAGTGGATGGGCAGAGGGTTAAAAGAGCAAGTTAGATGCTGAGCATATATATAAATAGGTACATATAGGATATATATATATATATATATACTTTTATATACGAAAGAGTACATATATCCGTACGAAACGAGGAAGGAATTTATGTAACTATATATATATAGATACCGAGTAGTTACGGAAGTACACGAGTTAGAGGAAGTTAGAGTTTGTTCATACCCATATATATATTTATATATATTTAGATAAGAATAAAGCGGTACGAGCCATAACTTATAAATTATAAGGAAACTATCAGAGAGAGAATAATCATAGAGAACAAATCCTAAAGGGAATTTAGTAGGACGCAAGGGTGAACTTTGAGCACTTCAGGTACCCGGGTAAAATGGTCTTTTACCATAAGAGGATTGTTTTTTTTTCCGTAATTCCTTTGCAAGAGGTTGGATAGCGAGATGTGATTTTGATACACATGCCTTCATTGACAGGCACTTGAGTTACCACGAGTACGGACTTTTGAGGAGTGTAGAGTGTTTTGATTCAGGTAAGTCCTTGCGACTTACTTAGCCAGTTTCTGAGTGTTAGTTGAGTGATAGTAGTGGTGTGTGCTATTGCTTGATTTAATAATAATAACTTGCTAGGACGACTGTTATTATTTACGTTTAAGGCCCAAGTGTATGTATAACGGGCCGTGACATCACTGCCCAGCTCTGACATGAGACTGGGAGGTTCTCTATACCCAGACCATGCAGGTACAAGGTGAGATGCATCAGATCCATTCCTGATGGTTACACGGGGGCGGAGGCGAGGTTTGGGAATCCCTCGTGTCACAAAATAAGTATCACTAGAGTGAACGAGTAAATTAAAGCAAGATAATAAAACGGACTTGTTTGAAGCATGCTGAGTGTTTATGTTTATCTGAGTGTGTTTGTGCTGCTATTATTCTGCTAATATTTAGATAACTAGCTAACGGTTCTTCTTGTTGTTGTTTTAGGCTTACCGCAGGTTAGATCCGTAGCTGAGTGATCCGGAAGTAGTGGTCAGCCGGGTCTTCGTACTCCTTAGAGCGGGGTTGGGGTTGTTTTGTCTTTCCTTTCTTTTGGTTAAGACAGTTGTTCTTTTCTTTTGTTTAAGTACTGTAGGCTGCTAGACAGTGTTGCATTCATTACTCTAAAAACATGGCTTTTATGAATTTCGGTTTCTTTATTTGTGTCTTGTTGCAAGATCCTAGTAATGTTGTTGTCAAACTGAGGTCGGGACCCATTGTGAGGTCCTAACCAGTAATACTCCGAGTTCTGAGAATTCGGGGTGTTACAACATGGTATCAGAGCTCTAGGTTGGCAACAATGGCACTTGAAATCTTCTGAAAGACCGAATAAGTTTTAAGCAGAACCCGAAAAGGGATCTGAGTTTTAAAAAGAAAATTTTTGGTTTTAAATGCATGCATAGTCTGGTTGGGAATAGAAAAGTACGGCTGACCACCACTACTACCGCGGATCTCAGTATGCTTAGTTGGACTTTAGGTTACTGTAGTTGGACTTTTGGACTTTCAGCTAGTAGTAATTATAGTTATTATTCTTGCGCAGATGGCACGTACTAGAGCTACGCTAGCTACTGGTCGAGGCAGAGGTCGTCCACCTCTCCCTCCAGCTGGACCAGGTAGGGGAGATAGGACCCCTACAGTTAGAGGACGCGGCCGTGGAGGTAGACCCCCACTAGCCCGAGGTCGAGGTCGAGCTCCACGAGAGGATTCCCCAGCAGTGATCATGCCAGAGGTTGGAGTGGAGGAAGTAGCTGAGAGTGTTGGTCCTGAGGTCAGGAACGAGACCGTTGCTAGGTCTGGAGCACAGAGAGCACGTTCGACAGAGTCAGGACGTGTTTCCATTGGAGCGACTGAGTACAGAGAGTACCGAGCCTACGTTGAGCGTAGGGAGGAGGCTGCTAGGACAGAGAGACTTACCCAGGTACCACCAGTACCGGTTAGATCTATCCAGGTGACACAGGAAGCGCCTCAGGTGCCAGCTGTACCTGAGAGGAGAGTTGTGGCTGATAGAGCGCCTACTAGGACTAGAGCACCGAGGCCAGATGAGTGGTTGAAGGCTTTCAACTCTCAGAAGGTCCCCTCATATAATGGAGAGATAGGATTGGAGGTGGAGCACTGGATTGGGCAGGTAGAGACTGCGTTAGAGGCAATACGCTGCCTAGAGGATCGGCAGGTAGACTTGGTGCAGACCTGCTTCACTGGAGATGCTCATTCCTGGTGGCGGACCATGCGTAGTCGAGTCACCAGTTGGGAGCAGATGAGGAGCATTGTTAGAGACAGATACTGCCCTGTTTCGTTGAGGAGAGAGAGATTCCAGGACTTCATTGAGGCTGGATTTGAGGACATTCCGATCGCTGCTGCCATTAAGAAGTTCCAGAAGGAACTGACACTGCTTGGACCAGCTGTACCTCCTGAGGAGCAGCATGTCTATCTCTTTTCACGGAGATTGAGAGAGAGTACCCGTTCCTATCTGGCAGGATTTCGTTGTGAGACTTTGTCAGACTATCAGGATAGAGCATCTGCTTATGAGAGAGACAGACCAGTGTCGAGGAGAGCTGCTCAGTCAGACAGGCCGGATAAGCGGCAGAGGACAGGTTATGCTAGTGGTAGTTCAGGAGTAGCTGCTTTTAGACGGGGACAGACTCAGGGGCGATAGAGTCATACAGCTACTGGTCAGACTTCAGCTGGTGGCTTGCAGTGCCACAACTGCAATAGCTATGGGCATATCCGATCAAACTGCACGAAGCCAGCAGTGACTTGCTTCCAGTGCGGTAAGATTGGACATAGAGCTGCCTTCTGCCGTCAGGGCAAGGCTCCATCTCAGCAGGGTTCTTCTCCTGCAGGCTTATCAGGGAGTGTACAGAGACCGCCACAGTACCGGACTCCTAGTCAGCAGCAGCAGTACAGAGCTCCTAGTCAGCAGCAGTCTTACCGGGCTCCAGGACACACATCACCACAAAGTTCTATGCAGGGATCAGGTCGGGGCAGAGGACGTGGTAGTGTGGCTGATACTAGAGGAGCTCAGGCACGAGTGTTTGAGTTGAGGGATGTTGATCAGCCAGATGCACCGACTGCCACAGGTACGATCCAGATTCATGACTTACCTGTACGAGTTTTATTTGATACGGGTGCTACACACTCCTTCATATCTGATGCATGCGTAGATAGGTTGTCCTTAGCTACTGTAGAGGGGATACCTTTTATGATAGACTTACCTGATGGGAGTAAGGTAAGAGGGACTAGAGAGATCTTTGGATGTCCTGTTCGCATGGGAGATCGAGACTGGCTAGTCAATTTTCTAGTCATGCCCTTAGCTCATGAGGACGTCATTTTAGGGATAGACTGGATGAGGAAACACGGAGCAGTCTTAGACATTGGTAGGAGGACAGTGACCATTGCCACGGAGGAGGGCCATAGGGTAATATTCCGAGGTTGGGACCTCGGAAAGTCAGGTACAGTTATCAGTGCAGTGAGAGCAGCGAGACTGATAGCCCAGGGTTGCGAAGCCTTCTAGTGTTATGCCATGAAGGAAAGCAAGAGCCTGACTATAGAGGAGATACCTGTTGCATGCGAGTTTGCAGAGGTATTCAGTGACGACCTGCCAGGGCTACCCCCACAGAGGAGCGTTGATTTCAGCATTGACTTGGAGCCGGGCACGAGACCTATCTCGAAGGCCCCGTACCGTATGGCACCTATAGAGCTGCTTGAGCTGAAGAAGCAGTTAGAGGAGCTAGCAGAGAAGGGTTTTATACGCCCCAGTGTGTCTCCTTGGGGTGCGCCAGTGTTGTTTGTGAAGAAGAAGGACGGATCGATGAGGCTGTGCATAGACTACAAAGAGCTGAACAAAGTAACCATCAAGAACAAGTATCCACTGCCACGCATAGATGATCTGTTGGACCAGTTGCATGGAGCGTCCGTGTTCTCGAGGATAGACTTGAGGTCAGGTTACCACCAGTTGAGGGTGAGAGATCAGGACATACCTAAGACGGCATTCCGGACTAGGTATGGTCATTATGAGTTCGTAGTGATGCCATTCGGGCTCACTAATGCACCAGCGGTGTTCATGGAGTTGATGAATGGGATATTCATTGACTTCTTAGACCAGTTTGTAGTGGTCTTCATTGACGACATCCTAGTCTACTCTAGGAGTCGAGAGGAGCATGCCGGACACTTGAGGACAGTACTGCAGATTCTACAGGATAGCCAGCTGTATGCTAAGCTATCCAAGTGTGAGTTTTGGATGTCAGAGGTGGCTTTCTTAGGTCACGTGGTGACTGCTGAGGGTATTAAGGTCGATCCGGCGAAGATCGAGTCAGTATCTTCTTGGCAACCTCCTAAGAATGTTAAGGAGGTTCGCAGCTTTTTAGGTTTAGCAGGTTACTACCGCCGGTTTGTGGAAGGGTTCTCTTTGATTGCCCGACCACTTACTTGTCTTCTGAGGAAGACCACTCGGTTTGTCTGGTCGGAGCCGTGTCAGCAGAGTTTTGAGGAGCTGAAGAGGAGATTGACGTCCGCTCCGATTTTAGCACAGCCTGAGGGTATTGATGACTTTGTAGTATACAGTGATACATCCAAGCTGGGCTTGGGGTGTGTTTTGATGCAGAGGGGTAAGGTCATAGCCTATGCGTCTCGACAGTTGAAGACGTATGAGGAGAACTACCCCACACATGATCTGGAGTTGGCTGCAGTAGTCCATGCTCTAAAGATCTGGCATCACTATCTCTATGGGGCGACATGTCAGATCTTCACAGACCACAAGAGTCTGAAGTACATATTCACTCAAAGAGAGTTGAATAACCGCCAGAGGCGGTGGTTAGAGTTGATCAAGGACTTCGACCTTGAGATCCTTTACCACCCCGGAAAGGCGAATGTGGTAGCTGATGCTTTGAGCCGGAAGACGCCTAGAGAGAGGGCGATAGCCCGGTTGACAGTACAGCCACAGTTGCAGAGGGACTTGGCTTGGTTGGAGATAGAGGTTCAGTTTCCCGATACGGATGGTCAGTTGTCTACCATGGAGTTACTTCCCGATCTGTTGGATGAGATCCGACAGAAGCAGGAGATTTGCCCTACTTTGATCAGGATCCGAGACAGGATGTCTCGAGATGAGGCCCCACAGTTTACTATTGGTGCAGATGGAGTGATGAGACGTCAAGACCGCGTTTGTGTACCGTCAGACAGTGAGTTGAGACAGAGGATACTAGGTGAGGCTCATGCTACCCCATACTCAGTACATCCTGGAGCGAGTAAGATGTACAAGGATGTGAGACGGTCCTTCTGGTGGGGTGGTCTAAAGCCCGATGTGACTCGGTATGTAGCCCAGTGCGCGACCTGCCAACAGGTCAAGATTGAGCACCGTAGGTCTGGAGGAGAGCTCCACCCACTTCCAGTACCACATTGGAAGTGGGAGGATATATCTATGGATTTTGTCACTGGTTTGAGACTCAGTAGAGGATTTGATGCTATTTGGGTAGTGGTAGACCGCCTGACGAAGACCGCACGTTTCATTCCGATTAAGGAAACGTGGCCGGTGAGTCGTTTGGCTGAGGAGTTCACCAGACATATTGTGAGACTCCATGGGGTACCGAGGACTATCATCTCTGACAGAGATGGACGTTTTACCTCGAGATTTTGGCAGCAGGTACATACTGCTTTGGGGACGAGTCTCCACTTCACTACCGTCTATCATCCACAGATAGACGGACAGTCCGATAGGACCATTCAGACCTTAGAGGACATGCTTCGGGCGTGTGTACTAGATTGGGGACAGGTATGGCCAGATCATCTTCCACTAGTAGAGTTTTCGTATAATAATAGCTGGCACGCGTCGATTGGGATGGCTCCTTATGAGGCTTTGTACGGGCGGAGATGTCGTACACCATTATGTTGGGATGAGCCCAGCAAAGTTGATGGAGTAGCTCCAGATCAGGTACAGGATGACATCGCTCGGATTGCCCTAGTCCGAGAGCGGATGTTAGCAGCCCAGAGTCGTCAGAAGTCCTATGCCGACAAAAGGCGTCGACCTTTAGAGTTTAGAGTGGGTGCTCATGTGTGGTTGAGAGTGTCGCCCACGAGAGGAGTCAGGCGCTTCGGCATTAAGGGGAAGTAGAGTCCCCGATATGTCGGACCTTTTGAGATTTTAGAGAGAATTGGAGAGGTGGCCTACAGACTAGCACTACCGCCGAGACTAGAGAGTGTCCATCCGGTCTTTCATGTATCTCAGTTGAGAGAGTACATTCCGGATCCGAGACACGTCATCAGCCATGAGGATCTGACAGTTGAGCCTGACCATACATTTGTAGAGTACCCAGTAGCTGTCTTGGAACGCAATACCAAACGTCTGCAATCCAAGGAGATACCTATGCTAAGGATCCAGTGGTCTAGGAGAGGAGCTGATGAGGCCACTTGGGAGACTGAGGAGAGTATTAGGCGCAACTATCCCGAGTTCTTTGCGGGGTTAGAGGTTACTTCTGTTTGACGAGTTAGTACTCGGATGTTGTGTTGTTTGACCTTTCAGGTTTTCATATTGATTTGAGTGATTCTGTTTCTTTTTGTGATACTTGTTTGTTAATGCCTGAGTAGCTGCTTGGTAGAAAACGAAAATATCGAGAAAACTAAATATACCAAAGGAAATGTGTGAGGAAGGGAAACAATCTAAGTTTCGGGACGAAACTTCTTTTAAGGGGGCACTGATGTAATAACCGAAAATTTTAAGTTCCGGTAAATTAAAATTTTCCAAAGTCCGATACGACAATCGTAAATAAATAAATAAGTAGAATAAAACGAGTTTAGTTCTATCATTTATGTGACCTAGATTCACATAAAATGATAAATTAATTGACCGGAAATAAATTACGTACGTTAAAAATAAGAAAAATAATAAGTTATAAAATACGGAATTTAATTCCGTATTTTTATAATTTTCCGTACGCAAATAACGAGTTGCGTATCCGTATTTATAATCACATAGCGGACCGGACGTGGGCCACTACAAGCCCATTTAACAGCCCACTTAATTAATCCCTAACCCTAATTTAACATTAACCTAATCCTACTCTAATTACCTACCTTCCGCCGTCTCTCTTCTGGACCAAAAAAAAGGAACAGCAGCGCTACTGCCTTTGACCCTCTCGTACGTACCGCAGCAGCAATCGACCGAAATTCTCCTCCGCTCTCACCGGAGACGCCGCCACCTTGCCTGCGCCGCCCTCGCCTAGCTTCTTCATCCGCCGGCGACTGCAGCAACCAGGTGAGCCATTTTGTTTCCCTCCTTCCTTCCGTCTTCTCTCTCTCGTTTCTGTTTGGAGTCCGAAGGTTATAACTCCGCCTCCCTGCTGTCAGTAGCCGCGCCACCAGCCAGACCGCCGCCAGTGCATCGCCGCCTTCCGCCGGACCATTCCCGTGCCGACGCGTGACGAGGTAAGCCTCCTCCTTTTTCCCTCCTTCTGTTTCGCTGGGCGCAGCAGCGGTGCTAACCGCCCCTCTGTTCGCCGGTAACGCGAGCCAGGCACGAGCCCATTCCCTTGCAGCCGAAGAGGACCCAGTACTGCGCAGTAGTGAGGCCTTCGAACCAGTCTACAGGCCAGTCCAGGACGCTGCTACACCCTGCTGTGCGGTCAAGTTTCCGGATCGGCGCCGCCCTCTCAAGTGACAAGATATCCGGTACAAACGGACCGCAACACAAGGACCCGAGCCTGCAGCCAATCGATCGAGTCACACCGGTAAGTCCTCAGCCTTGACATTCCGATGCACTTGTGCCCCGTTACCCTACCGACTTCAAGTTCTTCTAAAATAAGAAATACAGTAGTGTAAATGTGAATATGTATATAGATACTTTTGGTTTTACTACAGCACCTAAGAGAGCGGATGTAGATACATGGGTAGGCTGCAGAATGTGTAGAAAGCAAGAATGTAAAGGACTGTATAAGTACGTATATAATTACATATATATAGAGATTTGTAGATGTGTATATATATATATAAGTACCACATAGCTGCTGACCTTGTGAGTGGATAGGCAGAGGGTTAAAAGAGCAAATTAGATGCTGAGCATATATATAAATAGGTACATATAGGATATATATATATATATATATATATATATATATATACTTTTATATACGAAAGAGTACATATTTTAATAGCTAGGATTTTCGAATTCTAATTAATGTTGATTAACTTAATCGTTGATAGTATTTGACATATAACTCGCGAAGATTTCGCAAGTGATGAGTATAAGTCCCACCGTTATGTTCTTCGTGTAATTTTGGACGTTTGGGGAAATTTTTACCTTTTCCCGTGGGTAATTATTTTTACCCTCCGGTGTTATTTGGAGCATTTGGGAGCTCCAATTAATAAAAATGCAGTTGAGAGAAATGATCAGGACATCGGATATGTCCTAGATATGAAATAACATGGAGAGGCAAAACGGCTAAAAGAGTCGTTATCCCGATTCTTAGCGGTTAAGAAAAGTGGCTTAGAAATGCCCATTTTACGAGATAGTTATGGATTATTATCCCGACAATATTCCGCATTTTATATTCCAATTTTATAAAGTTTGGAGAACGAAAAATATAGCCGCTTTTTAATTAAATAATATGGATTAACTTTATATATATATATATATATATATATATATATATATATATATATATATATATATATATATATGACTGTGTATATATTTACAATATGCAATTGTGAATTTCAATTGCAGAGGAATGAAAAGGCGGCTACAAGCCTTCTTCACTTACACATTATACATATTATATTATATATGTAACAAATGAAAAGGCGGCTACGGCTGATACATACCCTATCTTCTTCAATTGTAAGGCTTCATTTACAGAGCGAACAAGCGAGAACAATCGAGCCAACGTATTAACCCATCTTCAACCTTCCATAATTCGTTCATTTTCGATCCATTTTCAAATCCGCTTGTACCAACGAGTTCCTTATCTTGTCCTCTACATTGTGGTACAAATCTATTTTCCGTTTGTTAGCTTTTTGGTAAAGCTTCCGTTTACCGCTATCGGAACGCCGACGGACCACCGCAAGTCATCAAACGTAAGGTTTATTACTGTGCTCTTACTCCCCGTATCGTCAGGAGTCCGTACCTTCTTTCGGATCGTATATCGGGTTAGTAACGAATAAATTATGAATTTATTCGTTTTCCGTATTACGGGTTAGTATAAATTAACCGTAAGTTGGTTAAAATGGATAATTAGAAATTCCATTATGGTTGTTATATTATTCTGGTGATTATGGATAGTTTGTTTGATGAAATCTGATGACATGTGGGTTTAGAAATTGCCTGCGGGCAAAACGTTATTCTGGCGAAATCTAATTAATTAATTAAAGATTAATTAATTAAATTAGGATTAAAATTGAGATTGAGGAATGTTGATTAGATACTACCTTGAGATTTGAGGAATTGTGAGTTATGCTGAGATATTGAGGTTTAGTTGTTTGTGAGGCTCATAGATTAAGTATGATCCTTATGGATCCCTTTGGGTCTAGGTGTGACCCCTTTGATGAATAGAGGTTGATATATCTCTTTATGCCTTGTTTATAGGCCGTGTTGTCCCTCCAGTGTAGAGGTGATCGTGGTTGAGTTTGTACAAGGTTGAGGTAAGTCCGTAGGACTTACTTAGCTACCATCCCTATATTGGGTGTTTGCATGAGTGGTTTGTGCTTTATATGTTTGCTATGATAGCATGAGTTGTCGTTTTTATCGACCTATCTTCTATTGACTGCCCCACTGCGTGGCTGTGATAACCTTTTCCTTTCATCCCGCCGTGGAGTCTGGGAGGTTCTCTGATGTCGGGCCAGACTGGTTTACAGGAAGGGCGCAATCCACTCCCATAGGGTACACGGATTGTGTGACCGATACTCGTACAGCTGGACATTGTACTCAGAGGCGGGGATGTATCGGTCCTCGTGTCACATACTTTCATCTATCTATATATATATATACGGTTTTTGAGTGAATGGTTATTATATAAAGATAATAAATGGGTAAATGTGTGATATCATGCTGATGTGTTTATTTTTCATGATTGTGCTTGTGCTTATGCATTACCTCATATATGTATGGTTAGCTAACGGTTTCATACCGTGTTGTAGATGTTTACAGGTTAGGCGCTACTGGGTGATCTGGCAGGGTGACAGGCCGAGGACTCTCGTACATTAGGTGGTTGGTTTGGGTTTGTTGTGTTCCCCTCATGTGTGAGGATGTTCTTTTGTACCTCCTGTGTGAGGTTGTCGTTTTATATACTCGGCTATGTTGTTGTATACTTTGGGTTGTACAGTTTATATTGTTTTATGTATTTGTTTTATATTTGTCAGTGCCATGTTGTAAGGTCCAGTGAACTTGTTGTCAGGTTAGGGTCAGGATCCATTGTGAGATCCTAGCCAAATGTTACATCCCGAGTCCCGCGGATTCGGGGTGTTACAGAGTTGGTATCAGAGCCCAGGTTGACAACAATGGCACTTGCTACCTGCAATGAGGTTTGATAGGTAAAATAAACAGAGCCCACATGGGATCTGACATTTTCAAAGGTTTTGGTTTTAAGTGTGGTTTTGGGATAGAATGTACGAGAAGTCGTCACCTCTGCCATGGATCTCTGCAGCGTAGATATGTATATATATCTGTGTGTACTATGGATTATGTGGATGTATTATATATATCGATAGCTATGGTATATATATAGCCTTATAAGATTATGTGCGTATATCCTACAGATGACTCAGACTAGAGTAGTATCTGTAGTGGGATGAGGTAGGGGTACACCCCCTCTTCCTCTAGTGGTGATAGGTCAAGGACCAGTTTCCGCTGTTGTTTCACCTATGGCAGAGAACGAGTTTGAAGAGGCTGATCGTGTCTCCATGAATAGATCCAAGTTTCAAGAATATATGTAACAAGTATATGAAGCGGTGATAGGGTGTAGATCCACACCGGATTTACCAACAATTGTGAGATCAACTGAAGCTTCTGGATCCAAAAAGAAGCAATGGACTGAATCAGTTACTAGAGAAGCAAAGATGATGAATGGGGAACCAAGTCCAATATCAGGACAATCTAGTGATCCTTTGGCTATGAAGATGACTAGCAAGGAACTACAGTGTTTTAATTGCGTGGAAGTTGGGACACTAGCGAGCTGTGTGCCCAAAGGCGCCCATCATATGCTTTACGTGTGGTAAAGCAGGGCATAGAGCGAAGTTTTGTCGACAGGGCAAGGCATTGCCTTTACAGGTTCCCTTCAAGAGTGAGATCATTCCAGGTGGACGATGAAGGTCGAGTTACCCTTCAGTTGCACAGGTTGCAAGGATGAGATGATTATGTTTCAGTTGTGGCTATCCAGATCATTTGCGTTCTGTGTGCCCTTTGGCACTGATAGCTTGTTTCACTTGTGGTGAGTTAGGTCATCTGGCCCTTTCTGTCAGCACGGTGGTGTTTCTTCCCAGCAAGACCTTCCTCTTTCCGGTGCAGAAAGAGTGGAAGTGACGGCTATAGTAATGACCTCAATGATACCTGAGGAGCATGGATCTAACTTTGAGTGATGATATGTAGTGGAGCTACGAGTGTTAGCTGTTATAGGTACCATTCTCGTTAATGGTTTACCTGATGGAGTTTTGCTTGTTGTGAGTGCTATGCACGTCATGTCTTTCGATGCATGCGTTAATGGTTGAATTTTGGTATATAGTAGAAGGTGGATTTTTCTTTACAGGATTACCTTTTTGGGTTTGAGATACCCGTGAGATGCGTGTTTGTTCCCTTATTTCAGGGACCCGTGTATGGTTGCAGACTTCTTTGTCATGTCGTAATTGCATGAGGAA
Organism: Fagopyrum homotropicum; assembly: GCA_033239125.1. Lineage (NCBI taxonomy): Eukaryota > Viridiplantae > Streptophyta > Magnoliopsida > Caryophyllales > Polygonaceae > Fagopyrum > Fagopyrum homotropicum. The sequence goes on from BSWB01000001.1 coordinate 13,124,844, forward strand.
GTCATTATGTGTATGGTTTGGATGAATAGATATCATGTGGTGTTAGCTTTTAATAGTAAGACTATTATAGTCTATACCGAGTTGAGTTAAATAGAGGTCATATGAGGTTAAGACCTTTTAAGACGGGTTCGTCATCAGGACTGTACGAGCAGCGAGCTGATAGCACAGGGTTGTGACGTCCTCTAGTGTTATACCATGAAGGAGCGAGATAGTCCAACATTGGAAGGTATTCTAGCTGGTTATGAGTTTATATACGTGTTACTGAACCGTCTAGCTGCCACCTCAGCAGAGTGTGGACATTGTTATCGAGTTGAAGTATGATACAAGATTGAATGGGAAAGCCACACTATATGGTGCTTGTTGAGATATTGTACTGATAACTTGAAAAGTTGACTGAAACGGACTTCTTTTACCCTAGTAGGTTCCATGTTCCGTATTGACGACCTGATGAGTTAGCTTCAAGAAGCAATTGTGTTTTCAGGATTCCTTTGTGCTCAAGATATCCCTAGTCATGGATGAGAGAGCAGCATGTGTATGAGATAGCATCCCATACCCGTTATGGACACTACGAGTTTGTAGTGATGTCATTTGGGTTGACGAATGTTTTAGTAGTTTTTATGGAGTTGATGAACAATATCTTCATCGACTTCCTTGATTAGTTGGTGGTGGACTTCATTGATGACATGTCGGTATACTCTCATAGCAGAGAATAGTAGACCGATCGTCTGAGGACCGTTCTGCGGATTTCGAGAGAAAGAGAGTTGTATGCTACGCTCTCTAAGTGTAAGTTGAGATGTCAGTGGTAGCCTTTTTAGGTCATGTTGTCTCCGTCAGTGGGATCACGGTTGACCAGGCGATAATTTAGTATGTTGTACCATGGGAGATACTGATGAACATTAAGGAATACGTAGTTTTCTCGGCTCATCCGATTGCTATCAATGCTTTGAGGAAGGATTTTATATGATTACGTATTCATTTGCGAGTCTTTTGAGAAGACCACCATAACTACATGATGAAAGCAGTGTGTCTAAGTTCTGAAGAGTTGAGGAGGCATTTGACCTCTGCTTCCATTCTGTTTTAGTGAGAAGATTTTTGGATCTCGTGATTTACGGTGATACATCCCAGCTAAGTCTGAGATGTGTATTACTACAGAGGAGTAGGGTTATTGATATGTGTGTTTATAGCTGAGAACGTATGATGAGAACTACCCGACTCATGATTTAGAGTTGGTAGTGATAGTTCAAGCCTTTAAGTTTTGAAGACCGTACCGGTGTGATCTTCATGTCAGATTTCTATAGATCATAGAAATCTGAAGTATATTTTATGCAAAAAAGGGGTTGAATAACCGTCAGTGTTAAGAGCTTAAGTTGATCAAGACTTTGACTTGAAGATTCCATATCATTCAGAGAAGTTGAATGTTGTCGCCGATAACTTGAATGGAAAGACGCTCCAAGAGAAGATGATTGTGAGACTGATAGTTCAGCCTCAGCTTCAGAGAGATCTAGCTTGGCTAGAGTTGGACAATCAGTTCCTTGATGAGGATACCTAGTTATACCTCAGAGGTTCTACCTGGTCTGTTGGATGAGGTCCAACAAAAGCAGGAGACCTGCCCGGCCTTGACAAGGTTTAGAGAAAGGATGTCTCGTACTGAGGCACCATAGTTCTCCATGGGAGTAGATGGACTAATGAAGAGTCATGACCGCTTTTGTGTACCTGCTGATGCAGATGAAGACATAGAATATTACGGTATACCCAATGTACGCCTTATTCAGTACATTCAGGTACGAGTAAGATGTACCACGAGATGAGACGATTATATTGTATGAAGCCGATATAACCTGATTTGTGATACAGTGTGTGACCTGTTAGCAGATCTAGATAGAGTATTTCCGATCTAGAGATAAGCCCCACCCACTACCAGTGCAGTAGTAGAATTTGAGAGGACATCTCTATGGACTTTTTTTTTATGGGATTGTGACCCAGTAGAAGATTTATGTTATCTAGATTGTTGGTAACAAATTAATGAAACCGGCAGGTTTCATTTCTATCAGAAGGACGTGGCTAGTGAATGAATTGGCTGAGGAGTACACTAGACAGATAGTGAGACTCCATGGTATACTGAGAATGATCATTTCTGATCGAGATGGATGTTTTTACTTTGAGATTTTGGGCAGCAGATTCAGACTGATTTGGGGACGAGTCTGTACCCCATGACTACACTTCACCCCCTGACAGATGGTCAGTTAGAGAGGATCATCTAGATCTTAAAGATCTATTATAAGTTGTAAGTTGAATGGGAAATGTGGATGGTTATATTACCTTCCATTAATGAGTTTATTATATAATAATGAAGGACGTGCATCTTTCTGGGATGGCCCTATGAGGCAATATATAGACATAGATGTCGTATATCCTTATGCTAGAAGTGATCTAGCAATAATAGTGGAATAACACCTGACCAGATTCAGGATTTTATAGTTCAAGTAACGTTGATTGAAGGAGGAATGCTGGCTGTACAGAGTCACCAGATATTATATGTAGACAAGAGGCGTTAACCTCTAAAGTTAAAGCGAGAGTTCATGTCCGGTTGGAGGTATCTCAATTGTGAGACGTTAGTTGTGTATTATGGAAAGGGGAACTTAGTTTCCAATATGTCGGTTACTTGAGATCTTGATCAGTTTTGTGAAGACAACATGATGTTTAGCTTTCACTCTGAAGTTGGTGGATGTTCACCCAGTGTTCTTGTGTCTCAACTGTGGAAGTATATACCAGGTTGGAAACACTTTGTGAGTTATAATGATCTAGTGGTTAAGTTGAACCACATCGTTGTTGAGCATCTGATTACATTCTTGGAATAAGATATGAAACACTTGCATTCGAAAGACATTCCCATATTGAGGATATTATGGTCGAGATGAAGACCTGAAGAGGCTATGTGAGAGACTGAGGATAGTGTCCTGAGGAACTATCCAGAGTATATGTTGGGACAGACCCATTTGTGGGAGCACGAGTAGATCTTAGTGCTACCTTGATGATTGTTGTGCTTATGTGCTTATATGCCTTGATGTGTTATTCCATGCTAGATGTGATGTGATTTATGATCTTACACTAGTACAGAAATGCACATTTAATACGGTTCCATGTGCATTATTTAACACGATTTTGAACCGTTCTAAAACTGCCTGTGGTAAATGTGTTTAATACGGTTGAGCCAGAACCGTGTTAAACGGGTTTACCACGGTTCATGTTTCAACCGTGGTAAACGTGTTTACCACGGTTCTGGCCCAACCGTGTTAAACACATTTACCACATGCAGTTTTAGAACGGTTAGGCGTGAACCGTGTTAAACGTGTTTACAACGGTTTGCGTCGAACCGTGTTAACCATGTTTAACACGCTTAAGATGAACCGTGGTAAACATGTTTACCACATGCACATTTACCACGGTTCCATGCCAACTGTGTTAAAATTGTCGTGTCAATCGTGTTTACCGGTTCTCTTCGAACCGTGATAATCGTGTTTACCACGGTTCTCCTCGAACCGTGTTAATCGTGTTTTCCACTGTTCTCTTTGAAATGTGTTTAAATTGTTTAACACGGTGCTATAGAACCGTGATAATAATGTTGAATCCTGGTAATAATACTGAACCGCGGTAAATTAGTAGCGCGTGTTAAATGTAAATTTGACTGTGATAAATGTGTTTATCACGGTTTCATCTACAACCGAAGTAATACTATATATTCTTTTATAATTATGCTATATTGTTGTGTATATATATACTATACACCTGTAGTAATCCAACACAATGAACAAGCTAAATGGCAGGCTATAATATTTTAAAGGAAACTCTTTCTAACTACTCGATACCAAACTCTAGTTGTGAGGGGAAGTCTAGTAACATAAATTGTTCACATAAGTTCTTACAATAGTTTAAAGGACTTACACTCAACATTAACCAACAAGCATACATCGATTCTCTTCAACAGTTCGTATTGACAACATTCATCTACCATACCAACTCATAACATATATAGCTTTCACAAACACTTGAGATACAAACCTCTGACCTTTAACATACACCAAATTTAGTCTCTTTCTTATACAAAGTTGGGATTCCACAAATAGTCCTATTTATATAACCACATACCCACAACTACTTACAAATAAGTAATACTCATAATTCCATATGCATTCCAATTAACCTTATATAACAAGAATTCAACTAGGATAATATCAAAGTCACCCTATGACATTAGTACAACCTCATTAGCACTAATCATACACAAACCCCAACTAAAAACCGAGAGTTAAGAATAACCAATTAGACTCACACAGAAACAAATGGATTCGGGTTGAAGGCACAACCACTGGCGGCAAGGCAAGGGCGGCAGCGTGATGGCGGCAGTGCGACGGCAGTGTTTCTCCTAGCAGCGACAGAAGGCCAAACACCCACTGTTTCCGGTGCTGAACGTAGCGGATAAACCCTCTTGGTGGCGAGGCGTTTCCCTTGGCGTCGGATCTGGGGTAGAACAAGAAAGGCACGCCTGCCGGAGCAATAGAAAGGAGAGGACAGGAGTGGCGGGCATCTCTTCCCCTTGGCCTGGCGCGGAGCTAGGTGGCCGGATCTGCTCCCTCGTCTGCTATCAACACGGGATCAGAGAAGGGAGGGAGAGACGGGTCGGTGGCCGGAAAGAAGAGAAGAGCAGAGAGGGAGGAAGGTAGGCAAGGAGGCGGCAACTCTCCATCCTGGCGACGTGCAACCACTGGCGAAACCACTCGGGCTTCCCTTGCTGAGCAGAGGCGGCGGTTAAGAGGTAAAGAAGAGGGAAAGAGGACCGGCGCTCGGAGGAGAGGAAGAGAAGGTACGGACAACTGCTTGGGCTCCGGTGCTGCGAATTCAGGAGGAGGAAGCAGGGACGGTAGTTGGCCGGAGTGGAGAAGAGAGAAGAGACTAAGGCTCTGCGTTTCAAAATTGAGCGAAGAGGCGGCTGCTCACCAAATGGGAAGGAAGGGAAACATCAAGGCTGGCTAGGTTAGAGTAAAGACAAAATAAAATAAAAATAAATAAAAAAGAAAAAGAAAAAGAAGGTTAAAACTTAGAAGCTCCATGTCACCAAATGGACCCAACTAGTGACCCGGTTGAAAATTCTTAAAATTAAAGGCTCGCAACACATATTAATCGGTCCCGTCCGGTTGATTCGGAGTTTATCGAAGATAAAAAAATTGGGTATTACAGAAAAGACGAGATTTATATTCTTTGGATGAAAAACCGCTAAGATTGCGTGAAACAAGTTAGAACATATGTTACACTCATAAAATAAGAATATATATATATATATATATATATATATATATATATATATATATATATATATATATATGTCACCGGTAGTTTATTGGGTTAAGATTTAGACAATTGCTAACGAGTAACTCCGTTAGGGCCGGTTTTTGAATTTTTTTTTTGCTAGCGGGTAACATCTTTATGCCGTAGAAGAGTGTGGATTTATGAATTTTCAAGGGTTATTCTCGTTTTTTTAACATTGCGATTTCGTTATTCAATTGGAATATTTCATATTTGTTATATATTTTGCAAGGATGGATGAATAATGATTATACTTGATTTTTATTGTTCTTTTTATTTTATTATTATAATGTTTATAGCGTATTAAATTTTAGGTCCGTTTAGCTTCAAAATCGAAATTGTCTCTATTAGGTTCAATTTTCGGTCAAAATTTTTTCAATTTTTCGGCTTTTCGGTCCAAATCGAACCGATATTTATAGGTTTGGTTTTTAGTCCAAAGGTTCACAAAAAAAAAATTTGCGGTTTGATTTGGACCTATTGTAATAAATTTATATACTTGATTTGTTTTGATACCCGGTCAATCAAAGACATCTGAGTTAAATTATGAAAAGAAAATGTGTTATAGCAAAAAATAATTATATATATATATATATATATATATATATATATATATATATATATATATATATATAAATAAATAATGTGAACTCATTAGCAAAGCCCAAGTCTTCGTAAAAAATTTATAATATATACATGTAAAGTAAAATAAAGTTCAATCAAATTATCATTCAAATCATTGTGATGGCTGATTTGGTTTATATTTACCTCAATTTTATGTTAATTAGACAATTAGGGGTATATATGAAGGCTCAAAAAAAAGATTGAGATTAGCATCGATTTGGGCTTCTTCTCACCTCTGAGAGAGGCTGAGGGGTAACAAATATAAAATTAAAATTATTAATCAACTATTTTTTTTTATCAATAGGAAAATCCAGAATGGTAAGTATATATATGTAAAACTTAATTAATCAACCACGTAGAGCCCACTTGACGGTTGATCAGAGCTTTTTAACGCGGGTTTAATGAAAAAAATTTTATTTCCGGCAAATCTCGCGCTTTCTAAAAAACTTTCAAAATATTTTTTAAATAATATTTAACACGGTTAATTGAAAGACGTGATAAATTGTGTTTATATGCTAATTAAACACGGTTTGGAGGGTAACCGTGATAAATTGCAAATATTTTTACAACGGTTTCGAGGAGATCGAACCACCAAAACTCGCGCTTTCTAAATAATTTTCAAATTATATATGTTTAAATAATATTTAACACGGTTAATTGAAAGATGTGGTATATTGTTTTTATACACTAATTTAACACGGTTTGGAGGGTAACCATGGTAAATTGTAAACATTTTTACAACGGTTTCCAAGAGAGCCGGCAAAACCGCGATTTCTACAAAATTTTCAAATTATATATTTTTTAAATAATATTTATCACGGTTAATTGAAAGACGTTATAAATTGTGTTTATACGGTAATTTAACACGGTTTGGAGGGTAAATTATAAACATTTTTACTACGGTCTCGAAGAGAACCGGAAAATCTCGCGCTTTCTAAAAAAATTTCAAACTATTTTTTATATAATATTTAACACGGTAAATTGAAAGACGTGGTAAATTGTGTTTATACACTAATTTAACACGGTTTGGAGAGTAACCGTAGTAAATTGTAAACATTTTTACTACGGTTTCAATGAGAATCGTGATAAATGATACACAATTTTAACACGGTTACATGTAACCGTTATATTATAACAAATATTTTAACACGGTTCGAAGGGTAACCGTGTTAAAATGGGTGTATCTATAAATTTACCACGGTTAATCGGTGAAACGAGGTAAATTATAAGTAATTTTTAACACGGTTGTCCAGACAACCGTGGTAAAAATGTTGAATTTGCATATTTACCACGCAAAAATACGGAACCGTGTTAAATGTACCGTAACCAATGTGTTTTTTTTGTACTAGTGTTAGTAGATCTTGATGTGCTAGCGTGATGTATGCTATAGCTGGAGATGATTATTTCCTCCACGTTATGATTATATTTATAGCTGGAGATGGTTCTTTCCTCCATGCTATTTGAGTGGGATTAGGATTCAGCTGGAGATGGTTCTTTCCTCCATGCTACCTTGATGGACATAGTTCAGTGGAGATGTGATTCCTCCATGCGATATATATGTTTATGGGTTTGCTAGAGACGTATTTCCTCTATGCATGTGATATGTTTTGGCTAGAGATGTGCTTCCTCTATGCCTTGTGATGTGGTATGGCGAGAGACGTGATTCCTCTACGCCTTTGGGTAGCATTATGACCCTGTTTCCTGGAGTGATGATTCCTCCATGTTTATACTTGAGGTTATAGATTGTTATAGGTTGTGATCTTTTGAACGGAGATGTGATACCTCCGATAGAAAGAGTGAGAGTTATACCTCGGCGTATGGGTCCGAGAGGATTTGGGAATCGTTCAAGTTTCGGGACGAAACTTTTTTTAAGGGGTGTGTGATGTAATAGCTGGGATTTTCGAATTCTAATTAATGTTGATTAACTTAATCGTTGATAGTATTTGACATATAACTCGCGAAGATTTCGCAAGTGATGAGTATAAGTCCCACCGTTATGTTCTTCGTGTAATTTTGGACGTTTAGGGAAATTTTTACCTTTTCCCCCGGGTAATTATTTTTACCCTCCGGTGTTATTTGGAGCATTTGGGAGCTCCAATTAATAAAAATGCAGTTGAGAGAAATGATCAGGACATCGGATATGTCCTAGATATGAAATAACATGGAGAGGCAAAACGGCTAAAAGAGTCGTTATCCCGATTCTTAGCGGTTAAGAAAAGTGGCTTAGAAATGCCCATTTTACGAGATAGTTATGGATTATTATCCCGACAATATTCCGCATTTTATATTCCAATTTTATAAAGTTTGGAGAACGAAAAATATAGCCGCTTTTTAATTAAATAATATGGATTAACTTTATATATATATATATATATATATATATATATATATATATGACTGTGTATATATTTACAATATGCAATTGTGAATTTCAATTGCAGAGGAATGAAAAGGCGGCTACAAGCCTTCTTCACTTACACATTATACATATTATATTATATATGTAACAAATGAAAAGGCGGCTACGGCTGATACTTACCCTATCTTGTTCAATTGTAAGGCTTCATTTACAGAGCGAACAAGCGAGAACAATCGAGCGAACGTATTAACCCATCTTCAACCTTCCATAATTCGTTCATTTTCGATCCATTTTCAAATCCGCTTGTACCAACGACTTCCTTATCTTGTCCTCTACATCGTGGTACAAATCTATTTTCCGTTTGTTAGCTTTTTGGTAAAGCTTCCGTTTACCGCTATCGGAACGCCGACGGACCACCGCAAGTCATCAAACGTAAGGTTTATTACTGTGCTCTTACTCCCCGTATCGCCAGGAGTCCGTACCTTCTTTCGGATCGTATATCGGGTTAGTAACGAATAAATTATGAATTTATTCGTTTTCCGTATTACGGGTTAGTATAAATTAACCGTAAGTTGGTTAAAATGGATAATTAGAAATTCCATTATGGTTGTTATATTATTCTGGTGATTATGGATAGTTTGTTTGATGAAATCTGATGACATGTGGGTTTAGAAATTGCCTGCGGGCAAAACGTTATTCTGGCGAAATCTAATTAATTAATTAAAGATTAATTAATTAAATTAGGATTGAAATTGAGATTGAGGAATGTTGATTAGATACTACCTTGAGATTTGAGGAATTGTGAGTTATGCTGAGATATTGAGGTTTAGTTGTTTGTGAGGCTCATAGATTAAGTATGATCCTTATGGATCCCTTTGGGTCTAGGTGTGACCCCTTTGATGAATAGAGGTTGATATATCTCTTTATGCCTTGTTTATAGGCCGTGTTGTCCCTCCAGTGTAGAGGTGATCGTGGTTGAGTTTGTACAAGGTTGAGGTAAGTCCGTAGGACTTACTTAGCTACCATCCCTATATTGGGTGTTTGCATGAGTGGTGTGTGCTTTATATGTTTGCTATGATAGCATGAGTTGTCGTTTTTATCGATCTATCTTCTATTGACTGCCCCACTGCGTGGCTGTGATAACCTTTTCCTTTCATCCCGCCGTGGAGTCTGGGAGGTTCTCTGATGTCGGGCCAGACTGGTTTACAGGAAGGGCGCAATCCACTCCCATAGGGTACACGGATTGTGTGACCGATACTCGTACAGCTGGACATTGTACTCAGAGGCGGGGATGTATCGGTCCTCGTGTCACATACTTTCATCTATCTATATATATATATACGGTTTTTGAGTGAATGGTTATTATATAAAGATAATAAATGGGTAAATGTGTGATATCATGCTGATGTGTTTATTTTTCATGATTGTGCTTGTGCTTATGCATTACCTCATATATGTATGGTTAGCTAACGGTTTCATACCGTGTTGTAGATGTTTACAGGTTAGGCGCTACTGGGTGATCTGGCTTGGTGACAGGCCGAGGACTCTCGTACATTAGGTGGTTGGTTTGGGTTTGTTGTGTTCCCCTCATGCGTGAGGATGTTCTTTTGTACCTCCTGTGTGGGGTTGTCGTTTTATATACTCGGCTATGTTGTTGTTTACTTTGGGTTGTACAGTTTATATTGTTTTATGTATTTATTTTATATCTGTCAGTGCCATGTTGTAAGGTCTAGTGAACTTGTTGTCAGGCTAGGGTCAGGATCCATTGTGAGATCCTAGCCCAATGTTACATCCCGAGTCCCGCGGATTCGGGGTGTTACACATATATCCGTACGAAACGAGGAAGGAATTTATGTAACTATATATATATATATATAGATACCGAGTAGTTACGGAAGTATACGAGTTAGAGGAAGTTAGAGTTTGTTCATACCCATATATATATTTATATATATTTAGATAAGAATAAAGCGGTACGAGCCATAACTTATAAATTATAAGGAAACTATCAGAGAGAGAATAATCATAGAGAACAAATCCTAAAGGGAATTTAGTAGGACGCAAGGGTGAACTTTGAGCACTTCAGGTACCCGGGTAAAATGGTCTTTTACCATAAGAGGATTGTTTTTTTTTCCGTAATTCCTTTGCAAGAGGTTGGATAGCGAGATGTGATTTTGATACACATGCCTTCATTGACAGGCACTTGAGTTACCACGAGTACGGACTTTTGAGGAGTGTAGAGTGTTTTGATTCAGGTAAGTCCTTGCGACTTACTTAGCCAGTTTCTGAGTGTTAGTTGAGTGATAGTAGTGGTGTGTGCTATTGCTTGATTTAATAATAATAACTTGCTAGGACGACTGTTATTATTTACGTTTAAGGCCCAAGTGTATGTATAACGGGCCGTGACATCACTGCCCAGCTCTGACAGGAGACTGGGAGGTTCTCTATACTCAGACCATGCAGGTACAAGGTGAGATGCATCGGATCCATTCCTGATGGTTACACGGGGGCGGAGGCGAGGTTTGGGAATCCCTCGTGTCACAAAATAAGTATCACTAGAGTGAACGAGTAAATTAAAGCAAGATAATAAAACGGACTTGTTTGAAGCATGCTGAGTGTTTATGTTTATCTGAGTGTGTTTGTGCTGCTATTATTCTGCTAATATTTAGATAACTAGCTAACGGTTCTTCTTGTTGTTGTTTTAGGCTTACCGCAGGTTAGATCCGCAGCTGAGTGATCCGGAAGTAGTGGTCAGCCGGGTCTCCGTACTCCTTAGAGCGGGATTGGGGTTGTTTTGTCTTTCCTTTCTTTTGGTTAAGACAGTTGTTCTTTTCTTTTGTTTAAGTACTGTAGGCTGCTAGACAGTGTTGCATTCATTACTCTAAAAACATAGCTTTTATGAATTTCGGTTTCTTTATTTGTGTCTTGTTGCAAGATCCTAGTAATGTTGTTGTCAAACTGAGGTCGGGACCCATTGTGAGGTCCTAACCAGTAATACTCCGAGTTCTGAGAATTCGGGGTGTTACAAAATATATTTTAGTTTAAATATTTTTAGAATAAATTTAGCATACCCTAAGTTTTAATCCTGGATCCGTCCCTGATCCTTTGTTCCTTTTATGACAGGCGTTTGAGACTTGATTCGTACGAAATCGAGCATTAGCTTTAACGAGATTTAGGAATCAATTTGGTAAGTCATTTGGTCTTACTTAGTTGCTTTCATATATGAGTTGATCATATGAGTAGTGTTTGATATATGAATGATAGTATATATATGAGATTAAATACCGACGCATTATTGTCCAAGTATTGTAACACCCCGAATCCGCGGAACTCGGGGCGCTATGGGTTGGGACCTCACAATGGGTTCCGACCCTTAACTTGACAACAATTTCACCGGATCTTGCAACAAGGCACAAATAAAGTCCAAAACCGAAATACATTTTTATGCAATGAAAAGAAAAACCCGAAAGAATACAACAAAGGACTTCAGCCGAAAATACAACCCCAAAGACTAAACGTCTTACAACAAACAATAAATACAATACTCAAACTCGACTCCACCCAAAAAAAATCCTAAAATGTACGGAACCCCGGCTGCCCACTCTTCCGGATCTCTCGGCCGCAATCCTAAACTGCAAGGCAATCTACAACAGTCGGTATAAAACCGTTAGCTCATATTCGAAGCATTAGAATCAATGGGAAAGGCACAAACACAAGTAAATCATAAACACACAACATTCTCAAAGCACACAAAGGAGAGTTGAGTTGATTGAACTTTGTGCATATGTGAGCTAGTATTACCTATATTGTCGATATGGATGTCTACACTAGTTCTATGTTGATTTTAGGTAATTTTGAGCTATTTCCGAACGGAATCGAGCAAAGGAGAGTTGAGTTGATATGTCCATGGATTGAGGACATTCTTTGGAAGCAAATTGGAGTTCTAGCTTGAGGAATGCACGAGGTTAGGGAAGAATCACGTTCTTACCCTAAACCACGCTCTAAAATACGGCCGGAATCCAAACCACGTTCAGAATTACGGCCGTGGATTCATAGTCAGAAATTCATGTTCATTCCAGAGGATATTACGGCCGTGGAATCTATGATGCAAACCGTATTTGCTTCCACGCTCTAAATTACGGTCGTGGAACACTTCCACGACCGTGATCTTGGCAAATCTTTTCGCCACACTTTGAAGCCACGATCTTTTGAAGATTGGGCCGGGCCGATATTCTATCTTGCCCTATAAAAAGACGGACGAAGCAGGAATCCGTCATGCCCGCTTACCCCCGTTCATCCCCGCTTGCCCTCATTCATCATCGCTGAGGACCGCTTAGACACGCTTACACTTCGCTTAGCTTACTTGGAATCATTGACATCTCTTTGGGAGATCGAAGTTCGTGTTTGGCAATTCCTCTAATCTCGCACTTTTGGTGGAGATTGCTGTTGAGATCTCCGGATTGGCGGAAGATCGAAGTTCTTGGAAGATTTCGCAAGAAGATCTCTCTTCTTGTTTAGGTTTGATTTGGAAAACGGATTGACATCCCGTTTTCTCTTCTTTCCTAAGGTGGTGATTGTTTGTTTTACTTTGAATCTTTCGACATTACTTGTTCTCTTTGTGACTTTGAGATTGAATTGAAGATTATTGAAAGTTCTTGAAAGTTTTCATCTTTTTATCTTTTAATTCTTGAATTGATATCAACATGACCGTTATTGGCTAAAAACCCTTAACAATTCTAAGGTGAAGGGTTGATAGTTGTGGCTTAGATGATGATAGATCGATCGCAAACAGATTAGACCCTGAGAGTTAGAGAGACTCGCCGACAACCCTAAATTACGGTCTGTTCTTGAGTCCACGGCCGTGGAACCTCAAGAACTAACCGTGATTTCCCTTAAGTCTGCGAACCTGCTTTTACTTTAATCTAAAGTTAAAGATTTGCTTTAGCTTAGTTTAGACTTGTCTTTTCTAGGTGGTAGTGAAGCCTCAACAACCTCTACCTCGATTGTGAGTGTCACAACCTCAATCGGTTAAGTTAGTCTTGATCCTTGGGTTATAAGTTTGGGTATTTGACACTAATTCTCGTCTCTAGAATCCTTCTATATTGAGCCTCAACAACCTGTATAGAGAGTGCCTTGTAGGTGAGTTATATAAGGTTTTTGGAACTTCACCGTACGATTACCTTACATTAGTATACCTTTGCATATCTCAACTCTGTCTTTACATCATTAAGTATATCTTGAATCGATTGCCACAGCTGGATACCTGGATCTTTAGGATTGTTGTTTTCCCAATAATTCGAAAAGCTCTTACATTTACTCGCTTGATAACCTACAACTGGATTTAACCCCCCAAATCCCTGTGTTCGATACTCTGGAATTCTTGCTTAACTATATCGATCCGTACACTGCGGGTTCGCTGCTTGATTCTAGTTTTATAAATTTAAAACTTATTTGCACACACCTCTAGGGGCGAACAAGTTTTTGGCGCCGTTGCCGGGGATTTGGTTTAGGCCGAATCCGGTAGCCGGTTGTCAAGCTTGGGAGCTTGCTCTCGTTATTTGATATCTCTTTGAGTGCATGCGCAGGTCTAGGAACACTGAAGATCTCTTACCTCTTGATCAAGAGCTAGAGAAAACCTTGAGGCAAAAGCGCAAGGAAAAGAAGATGGCTGAAGAACATGAACGTGATCTTCAAACGGAGTTGGCGGAGAAGGAAGCTCAACTCCGATGGAATGAGACTCTCCGCCAAGATGAGATGGATCGTCATCAATCTCAAGTTAACAGCCTACAAGACATGATCTTCCAAATGAGGATAGAGATGAGCGACCTTAAGAATAAGGGAAGCAAGAAGTCCTCAAGAAGGAGATCAAGATCTAGAAGAAAAAGTCACTCATCCGCTGATGATAGTGACTCTTCCATGCCACCGTTAGAAGAGATTGATCCCACGATCAATATGAATCCTTTCCTTCCACAAGGAGCTGCTAATCGCCGCATTCCACCTAGGAATGCGAGGATCGAACGTGTGGATAATGAGCCAAGAACTCTTGGCCAGCGGATGGATCCAACACAACAACCACGCCGCTTGGGTGTGAATTTTGATGCTGAAGATGTGCAAGGGTTTAGCTTTAACCCTCAAGTTATCACTCTTATTCGCCAAAGCCAATTTGGCGGTACGAGCGCTGAATCTCCACACCAACACTTGCAAAACTTTGAGTGTATGATGGAGACGATGAGACCGAAGAACGCTACTACCAACAGCTATAAGCTCAAGCCTTTCTTTTTCTCCTTGAAAGGGAAAGCGTTATCTTGGTACCAAGCTCTTCCTAATGGGAAACTAGACACGTGGGAAGACCTTTCCGCGGAGTTTCTCACCAAATTCTTTCCGCCTTCTGATAGCATGAATTATAGTCTATATTTTGGTGTTTGTTTGGACGTTTTATCTTTCATAATCTGCATGTTTGTATGTACATTATGTGATTTTACTACCATTTCATCTACCTTTGCGAGAATCGAGGTCTACACCTAGTTTTGTTGTGATTGCAGGTAAAATGGTACGTTTTGCATCAAAAAGGAGCAAAAGGAGTCATGAGTCATTTGGAGCTACATCCAGGGAGCATAGCCATGGATTAAAGATTTACTTGGGACCAGTTTTGAGAGATTTCACATTCAGTTATGACTCACCTCGGTTGACCAGAGATTCATCTCGACCGAGGTGATCCAGAGACGCCGACTCGACCGAGGCGAACACCTAGGACGCGGCGAGAATATTTTATTCTTGGATGAGATCTTTTAAATTTGGAAAGTGATCTTATATTTTTGGGCTTGGCTCCTGGAAGGAAGGAGATATGCAGAATCATATATTTTACCTATATTTATGGGAAAATATCTTTCTAAGATTTATTATCTTTGGAGGGTTATTTTCCTATAAAAAGGGTTGGATTTCCACAAATCCAACATCTCGCATACATCCCGCTTACACCGAAAATCACGCAGCAGCAGCAACTTACTCCAGTTGGGAGTTTTGAAGAACCTTTTTGAAGGTTGAAGGAAGATTGAAGTCCATAGCTTTTATAGCTTTTGAAGGGTTTTGTAAGATTGTCTTCAATTCCCTCAATTGTTGTCTTGTCTTTTTGGATTGCTATCCAAGGAACGTTTTGTTGTGATATTTGATTCAGTTATTGAAGTCTTTTCATTAAATTCTTCTTTGTTCAAATATTCATCTTCTTCCCATATATTTTAATACTTTCATAATGATGATGAGTGGCTAATTTCTTTGTGTGATTCTAGGGTGATTGGCTGAAGGTTGTGGGAAAAACAATGATAGAATAATCTTAGATTCCAGTAGGATCCTGAAAGTACGAGTCTTTAACCTTAACCCTAAGCATCTCGTTCAGTCGATGAACACCTCGGCCGGGGTGGAAACTGGCTGACCGAGGTGACTTATCTGATCCATAACTGAGAGTTAAGTGTTAGAGTTTGCCAAATCCTATTCTTATTACACCTTTCCTGGTTCAAAGCAAGCTTAGGATGAGACTTACCCGGTAATTCCTTAGTTTGTGTACCAACGATCATAAGTGTAGGTAATAAAGGTTTATCCTTTATTGGGGTTTGAGTGTGCTTCCATCCCATCTTCGTGAGTTAGCCTGAGACTTACCCGGTAAAGGTTGATTCTATTCCCTTAGATGGTATGTTAGTTTGAGGTTATAGTTCTTTGTCTTGATTCCTTGAGACTTACCCGGTAATAGGAGTTACGGTTTAGGATTAGTGTGTAGTGAGACCTACCCGGTGATCTACTCCACTTTAGAAACACCTTCCCCACGCAAAAATCTCAGCTTTGTCCGCTTATCTATAGATCTTGAGTTGGAACCACAACTAGATGCTTTAATCCCTAGAATTGCATGTTTGCTTTATTGACTTCTTATTCATCTTTGATTGTGTTAATCGCTCTTGTGGTTAGAATTGACATAAGCACACCGTATTGACTTTGTTTCACCGAGTCCCTGTGATCGACCCCTGGAATTTTCTTGCTTTTACTACGATTGACCCGTACACTGCGGGTTCGCATCCTTGTTTTAAGCTTAAGTCTAGGGTTATAAATTTAAAGCTTACACACACCGTTTGGAGCGAACAAGTTTTTGGCGCCGTTGCCGGGGACTTGGTCTAGACCGAGCCGGTACGGTTGGCTCTTGGGGCGCTTGCCCCGTTTCATCTAACCACTCTACTTGAGTGACGACTTTTGCAGGTTCTTTCTTAGGTATATGCGAAGAACCCGCGCTGGGAAGGAAATCGTTCCTTACGATCCCGAACCAGAAAAGACTTACAAGCGACGCTTAAGAGAAGCGAAGATGGCCCAACAAGACGATCGCGATCTTGCGGCCCAATTGAAAGAGGCGCTAGAGCTGCTACGCCTCAGCAAGGAAGAACTCAGGCAAGAGAAAGAAGAGAATCGCACCAAGACTGCAGCAATCGAAGCTGAGATAGCAGTCATACGAGACCAGATTCTACTTCGACCGAGGGAAGATCCTCCTGTTGATCCTCGACCAATGCAGGATCTAGTAGCTGATCTTCGACCGAGGTAGATTCCAGTACCTGACGCCCCGGCCGATGTACTTCCACCTCGGATGCCAGTCCGAGATGTTCTTCTTGCAGGAATTCCACAAACCCTAGGTCAAAGGATGGACCCTAATCAACAACTGAGGCGTCCAGGAGTGAACCTAGGAGATCCAGCAGATCATGACTACGAACTTCGACCGCAAGTTCTGGCCATGATTCGCCAATGCCAATTCGGAGGGCTAGAGAAAGAGTCGCCGCATCAACATCTTCAAAACTACGAGATCTTGATGGAAACCTTGCGACCTTCCAGAATTGAGAATAACAACTACAAGCTAAGACCTTTTTACTTTTCTTTAAAAGATAGAGCTCTTACTTGGTATCAATCTCTTCCTCCAGGAAAAATCAGCACATGGGAGGAGATGACCACGGAATTCTTGACCAAATTCTTTCCATCCTCAAAGACCGCTGAAATGAGAGGGAAGATCAATGCTTTCATCATGAAGGACAAGGAGAGCTTGTCCAAATCTTGGGAGCGGTTCAAGGATATCCTTTTGGATTGCCCACATCATGGGATTCCAAAGAACGAGATGTTGGAGATCTACTTCAAAGGACTAGACGGAAGCACCCAGTTCAATCTCCAACTACTCTCCGCCGGTACCTTCATGGACATGGCGATTGATGAGGCTTGGGACTTCATTGAGAAGCAAGCCTTGCACATGGAGAAGTATACCCACCAAGGAGCTGAAGGTGGAATTAAAAGAGTCAACTTTCAAGAGACTCAATCCAACAACAATCAACTCACGTCGTTGAAGAATGACGTGAAGCAATTGAAGGAGCTCTTGATGCCTCAAACTAAGAAGGAAGAGAAAGGGCAAAGGAACAACAATAATAACGGGTACCGTAACAACAACAACGGCCCCCGAAACAACAACTACAACAACAACAATAGAGGATCCAATAGCAACAACTGGAGGGCGAACAACCAAAATCACGGTAACAATCATTCAAACTCCAATTCTAATGATTCCTCTAACCCTTTCCTCTCTCCCCCTTCTTCTTCTTCTTCTACTCCATTGAAAAGCCAAGGGCAAGGATCAAGTTCGTCTCAGCCGGAAAAGAAAGACGCAGTTCTGGAGGCAATCTTGATCAAGCTTAGCGCTATGGAGAATTCTATGACTTCATTTTCAAGGGCCCAAAAGTCCTTCGAACAACAACTTGCTAATAGGGCGAATGAAGCGCCAAGAGATCTAGGGAAGCTTCCAACAAAGACGGAAACTAACCCTAAGGGCCAGTGCATGGCCATAACGACGAGGAGTGGACTTAAAACTGCAGATCCAGTACCTCGCTCGATGTAGACCACCTCGGTCCAGATCCAGTCGAAGAACACCTCGACCGAGATGCCAACCGAGGCGGAGCAACAGAAAGTAGGAGGAACGACAGAAACTTATGTTCCACCTCCTGCATATAAGCCACCACTTCCATTCCCTCAGTCCAGAGCCAGAGCACATCTTGGCAAGCACTTTGGTAAGTTTCTTGACTTGATGAATAAGCTACATATTAATATTCCTTTCCTTGATGGTATTTTAGGTATGCCCGCCTATGGGAAGTTCTTAAAAGAAATCTTATCAAGGAAGAGGAAGATGGAGGATGTTGGTGAAGTTAGGATGACATCTAAATCTTCGGAGCTTATCAAAATCATGAAGGAAAAGATGCCACCTAAGTTGAGAGATCCCGGCTCATTTTGCATTCCCATTCAAGTTGGGGATGTAACTTGTGAAGCCCTTTGTGATCTAGGAGCCAGCGTGAGCATCATCCCGCTGGAGCTATGCACGAAGATCGGTCTTGGAGAGCCCAAGCCGGTCAAGATTCGACTTTACATGGCGGATCGCTCCATTACCCATCCCGTGGGCATTTTGGAAGACGTTCCGGTCAAGTTAGGTAACTTCTATCTACCCATAGATTTTGTCGTACTTGACATTCCCGCAGATTATCCTGTTCCTATTATTCTCGGGAGGCCATTTCTAGCAACTTCGGGTTGCAACGTGGATTGCAAGAACGCCAAGTTGAAATTCAACGTTGGTGGCGATGAGGTGGAGTTCGCACTGCTTGCAGCCATGAAAGGGGAGCAACTAACTGATGATATCTTCAACATCTACGATGAAGAAGAATCAAGAGAATTGGTGAGCTCTATCCTTATTAACGATCCACTCGAAAGAGTTATTAGCTTCAGTTTAATGGAGGAAGGTATAGATGCTTCTTGTGATGCAGATATACGGAGCTTGAAAGCACTGGAAGAGGATCCAGGAGCTAAAACTGAGAAGCTAATCCAGGAGACGAAGATCTCCAGTCTCGGATCCAGTAGCAGTACCTCGACCGAGGCACTTCCTGGACTGAGCGAGGCGACCGAAGAACATCTCGGTCAACGCTTATGCGCCTCGACCGAGGTCGATGGCGAGATGATGTCAACTGAGATTGCTAAGAATAACAAATTTCTTACTCCCTCCTCTGATATTCATCCACTGTTGGTGGAGCACTCCATCCACAAACTTTCTGATAATAAAGGTCCTTGGTACGCTGATATTGTGAATTATCTTGTTTGCCAGGAGATACCGCCCGGATTGACGTACTCTCAAAAGAAAAGATTCTTCAAGGAAGTACGACATTGCTACTGGGACGAGCCGCTGCTATTCAAGCGCGGACCGGATGGGATGCTTCGTAGGTGCATTCCGGAGGATGAAGTTAATAGCGTTATAAGGCATTGTCATTCACTTCCTTGTGGGGGGCATGCTAGCACCGATAAAACATGCGCTAAGGTATTACGTTCCGGTTTCTTTTGGCCTACATTATTTAAGGATGTGCAATCTTTTGTTGTCTCTTGTGATGCATGCCAAAGAACAGGGAACTTATCAAGGAGGAACGAGATGCCACTTAATAACATCCAAGAAGTGGAAATCTTTGATGTATGGGGGATTGACTTCATGGGACCTTTCCCATCATCCGGAGGAAACCTCTACATTCTCCTTGCAGTTGATTACGTCTCTAGATGGGTCGAAGCCATTGCTTCTCCCACTAACGACGCCAAGGTGGTTGTGAAGTTCTTGAATAGAACTATCTTTCCACGGTTTGGAACTCCACGCATCATCATTAGCGATGGAGGAACGCATTTCATCAACCGGAAGTTCAAAGCACTTCTATCGAAGTATGGGGTAACCCACAAGGTATCAACTGCTTATCACCCTCAAACTAGTGGACAGGTCGAGATCTCGAATAGAGAAATCAAGGCGATTTTGGAGAAGACCGTCTCTAGAACGAGGAAGGATTGGTCCATGAAGTTGGACGATGCTCTTTGGGCGTACAGGACCGCATTCAAGACTCCCATAGGTACCACTCCTTATAATTTGGTATATGGGAAGTCTTGCCATCTGTCCGTTGAATTGGAACACAAAGCATATTGGGCGATCAAATGGTTGAATTTCGACATCAAGGAGGCTGGTGAGAAGCGACTATTGGAACTTAACGAGCTGGAGGAGCTGCGTTTGAACGCTTATGAGAATGCCAAAATCTACAAGGAAAGGACGAAGAGATGGCATGACAAGCGTATCGTTCCAAAGGAGCTTAACGAAGGAGACTTAGTTCTACTCTTCAACTCCCGCCTCCGCCTTTTTCCAGGTAAGTTGAAATCTAGATGGACCGGGCCTTACGTTGTGAAACATGTTTTCCCTCATGGTGCAGTTGAGATATGGGGCGAAACTAGCGGAAGCTTCAAGGTCAACGGTCATAGACTTAAGAAATACCAACCGGAAACGCCGGTTGAGGAGGTTGCACCAATATACCTCATTTGAGACGCATCATGGTCCAGCTAGCGACCTTAAATCAAGCGCTTCTTGGGAGGCAACCCAAGGTATTGCTTTCTTTTCCCGTTTTCTAGTCTAGCTTAGATAGTTTTTGTTTTTGCTTTGCTTTGCTTTGTTTTTGGCGTTCTGGACAGACAATAGGGAATATCTAAGGAAGGAGCACAACTGGAAGGACAGAAGTTCGAGAATTCGAGAAGACGAAGTTTGACTGAGACACCTCGGTCCAGTCGAGGCCACCTCGACCGAGTTGATTCTTGAGCAACCGAGGCGACTAGGGTTCCTGCAGAACCACCTCGGTCCGTACCACCTCGGTCCAGTCGAGACCATCTCGACCGAGGTGACAGCAGATCCAGTAACAGTATAAAAAGGGAAAAAAATTACTTTTCACTTTTTATTTACCTTCCTCGACCGCGGCGACAGATCCACCTCGCTTCCTTCGTTTCTCGCTCGTTTTCGAAAATTTCGCTTCCAACGTGCAATTAAAGAGTAGAGGATCCTATTGCAACTGCAGATCTGCAAGAAATTCGAGTGCATCGGCCGGAACGAGGTAAAAACAATCGAAACCCTAACTCGTTCGTTTACTTCGATTTGGGCTTTGGTTGCCCTTAAATCTGTTGAGAAAAGGCTTAAGTACCCCATAGGAAGCATTTGTAGTGATTTTTGGGGGAAAAGAACTGAAATTCTGAGAATTGGAATCGCGACTGTCTTCGCCTCGGTCCAGTCGACCTGCACCTCGACCGAGGTGTTCTTGAAGTTTGTCAGTAACCGAGGTAGCCTGACAGTGTTGATTGAAGATGAGTTCTGACAGGTTATTAGCCCTTAGAGATAGATCCTCTCCTTCCCCTTCTTCTTCTGCACCCAGACCTTCTATCCCGGTGATCCACGAGAGGCACCTGGTAGATTATGAGCGTATTGCTAGCCGTCCAGTGATCGCACCTAGATTTCTGGACATTTCTGCTTTTGACTGTCTCCACGTTGATGGAGAGCTTAGGAGGATGATCACCACAGTGGGGCTGGATCAGTTTACTGAGATCCGAGCCCCAGCTTACTTAGAGCCGACCCTTGAGTTTGTTAGCTCCTTCACTTACCTCTCCACAGAGAGAGCTGTGAAGTACCGGTTGATGAACCGGAACTTCTTAGTACCCCTAGATCACTGGAGAGATATCTTTGGCTTCCCTGCCCCCACTGCTGTAGACTTCCCGACCCGAGCCGTAGCTAGAGAGTTCTGGGGTCAGATTGCTTATGTTGTGGAGCATGTAGATAGGTGGCGCCCTGGTGATTCCAGTGAAAAGCTTATCTTCCATCTAGCTTTTCGATTAGCCCACAGGATCTTCAGCGAGACACTTCTGGCGCATACTGAGACGCCCCAGAAGGTCCGACAGGGGGAGCTCTTTGCTTTATACTGCATGGTTACAGGTGGATTCCCCGACTTTGGATTGATGCTGGCAGAGGACCTGCACAAGATCAAGGCCAAAGGGAAGGGAGATATATGCTGTGGTGGGATAGTGACCCATATCGCTAGGTATCAGGATATGGATCTGAGTAGGTGTACTATGGTGGCGGCTGCGAAGCCGCTCGGACTACAGGAGATGATCACTCGGAGGATTCTGGTTCCCCGAGGACTGACTACACCCTACGTCGCTATGCCATGGGAGCTGACTGCGCCACAGGGGATCCGCTGGTCTGCACAGTTCACAGTCTTTGATCCGCATTACTGGCAGACAGCATGGGCTCCACTGATGGAGGATTACAGAGAGGCAGCAGCTGCCCCTGCTGCAGCTGAGGAGGAGGAGGAGGCTGATGACGACGACGACGATGAGGAGACATTAGATGAGAGAGAGGGTGGCGTCCCGATGGATACAGGGACAGATACTGCGGGGACGAGCGCGCCACCTATTATAGACTTAGATGATGAGGAGGATACAAAGCCGGCACCAGCTGAGGCTTCTCCAGTCAGACCTGCTAGACACAGGAGGCGTGGAGTGAGAGATCGAGCTGCTCACCGACGGATCGATGACCTGACGGATCAGGTTATCGACTCATATGCTGCACTATCGCTGGATATCCGTGAGATGCAGGAGCGGCAGCACCATCAGCACATCATGGCCCAGCTTCAGTTCGAGCGTGTCATGGGCTATCCGTACGATCCGACTCAGTATCCCTACATACCACCACCACCGGATCGAGACTATTGAGGAGCTGCTGGATTTTCTTTATTTTCTTTTATGCAGTTCGGCTTTTATCCGGTGAGTACTCTCATGTTTAGACTTCTATTTGACCCACTGGGACAGTGTGTCCCAAGTATGGGGTGTTTGTATTATTTGACTACCTTTTGATGTATTTGACTACTTGATGTATTATATTTATCGGATATTTTCATATTTATGCTTCATTGCCTTTATATGATTATCTGATATTACATGCATACCTACAGGTTATTTGATTGAGAAAAACGTCGAAACCGGAAAAAAAAAAATGGTTTTAAAAAAAAAAAAAAAAATTTTGACCTCGACCGAGTCAGTCTTGGCCAAACGAGGCATTTCACCTCGGTTGAACCAAGAACACCTCGACCGAGGTGTGTTAACTGAGAGTTTTCGAAAACGAATTTTTGTGTTACTTATCTGGATATGACCTCAGTGAAGATCTTGTTTACTGACTGGTTTTAAATTCTTTATGTGTTTGAAAGGTTTTATAATATGTTTAAGTTGCTAAATGCTTTGTTTGAAATTATTAGCATGTTTAATACTTTGTTTTTATCCAAATTATGTTGAATTTGAAGGTTGACACCGCAGGTTAAGTTCTCTCACTTTCTTCTTGGAAAGACCAAGGCAATTCATTCTCTTCTTCTTCTTCTTCTTGATCATGCTTAGCCCCTCATATACATTTTGCCTCTCTTTACCTATCCGGGAATTTGGAAGCAAGCAAAGTGGTGAAAGCAAGTGGAGTTAAAGTTGAAGAAGTGGCTGGAAGTGAAAGTGTTAGAAAGCAATAATAGGTTTGGAGAAGTCAATCATGAAGATGAGTAACTCGGCACCATTCACATAGCCGGGTGTTTGTGTCTTGCCAAAGTCGGATTGAGCGATATTCCTAACGGGTCATGGTATGTGCATCAAGGGTTTGATGCATCTCGAGAAATTGATGATTGCAGATTTCCTAGGCTTCGGTTATTGTGCACCTCTGTCCATGCATCCCAAAAGTAAAGTAAAAAGAAAAAGTGTGAGATAAGCGAAGCTTATTGGTGGAAGATGTTGCAAGTCAAAGTGAAAGTGAAGTTCATCCTTTTCCCGGATTCTAGCACCACATTACCTTACATACATCCCTACCCTACACATTTCTTAACCTTTTCTTTTGGGAAGCCCTTGAGACCTTGAGCTTGTTGATTGACTTAGTGGTTTAAACTGGATTATACATGATTAATTTTGATGATTATGATTTATTATGCATTCTATGATTTTATGCAAAGATGAACAACTTTCCTATATTTATAAAATGTTTTGAGCATATTGAGTTTTTAAATTCCAGGAAGTACTCTCTTAGAGTGATCTATGATAATTGCACACCATAAAATGTTTTTGAAAGACTTTTTCATTGATTTTCTTGACTTATAATCCATTCTATCTTGTCTTCTATATGAGGAACTTGCTTGGGGACAAGCAAGGGCTAAGTATGGGGTATTTTGATAGCATGAATTATAGTCTATATTTTGGGGTTTGTTTGGACGTTTTATCTTTCATAATCTGCATGTTTGTATGTACATTATGTGATTTTACTACCATTTCATCTACCTTTGCGAGAATCGAGGTCTACACCTAGTTTTGTTGTGATTGCAAGTAAAATGGTACGTTTTGCATCAAAAAGGAGCAAAAGGAGTCATGAGTCATTTGGAGCTACATCCAGGGAGCATAGCCATGGATTAAAGATTTACTTGGGACCAGTTTTGAGAGATTTCACATTCAGTTATGACTCACCTCGGTTGACCAGAGATTCATCTCGACCGAGGTGATCCAGAGACGCCGACTCGACCGAGGCGAACACCTAGGACGCGGCGAGAATATTTTATTCTTGGATGAGATCTTTTAAATTTGGAAAGTGATCTTATATTTTTGGGCTTGGCTCCTGGAAGGAAGGAGATATGCAGAATCATATATTTTACCTATATTTATGGGAAAATATCTTTCTAAGATTTATTATCTTTGGAGGGTTATTTTCCTATAAAAAGGGTTGGATTTCCACAAATCCAACATCTCGCATACATCCCGCTTACACCGAAAATCACGCAGCAGCAGCAACTTACTCCAGTTGGGAGTTTTGAAGAACCTTTTTGAAGGTTGAAGGAAGATTGAAGTCCATAGCTTTTATAGCTTTTGAAGGGTTTTGTAAGATTGTCTTCAATTCCCTCAATTGTTGTCTTGTCTTTTTGGATTGCTATCCAAGGAACGTTTTGTTGTGATATTTGATTCAGTTATTGAAGTCTTTTCATTAAATTCTTCTTTGTTCAAATATTCACCTTCTTCCCATATATTTTAATACTTTCATAATGATGATGAGTGGCTAATTTCTTTGTGTGATTCTAGGGTGATTGGCTGAAGGTTGTGGGAAAAACAATGATAGAATAATCTTAGATTCCAGTAGGATCCTGAAAGTACGAGTCTTTAACCTTAACCCTAAGCATCTCGTTCAGTCGATGAACACCTCGGCCGGGGTGGAAACTGGCTGACCGAGGTGACTTATCTGATCCATAACTGAGAGTTAAGTGTTAGAGTTTGCCAAATCCTATTCTTATTACACCTTTCCTGGTTCAAAGCAAGCTTAGGATGAGACTTACCCGGTAATTCCTTAGTTTGTGTACCAACGATCATAAGTGTAGGTAATAAAGGTTTATCCTTTATTGGGGTTTGAGTGTGCTTCCATCCCATCTTCGTGAGTTAGCCTGAGACTTACCCGGTAAAGGTTGATTCTATTCCCTTAGATGGTATGTTAGTTTGAGGTTATAGTTCTTTGTCTTGATTCCTTGAGACTTACCCGGTAATAGGAGTTACGGTTTAGGATTAGTGTGTAGTGAGACCTACCCGGTGATCTACTCCACTTTAGAAACACCTTCCCCACGCAAAAATCTCAGCTTTGTCCGCTTATCTATAGATCTTGAGTTGGAACCACAACTAGATGCTTTAATCCCTAGAATTGCATGTTTGCTTTATTGACTTCTTATTCATCTTTGATTGTGTTAATCGCTCTTGTGGTTAGAATTGACATAAGCACACCGTATTGACTTTGTTTCACCGAGTCCCTGTGATCGACCCCTGGAATTTTCTTGCTTTTACTACGATTTACCCGTACACTGCGGGTTCGCATCCTTGTTTTAAGCTTAAGTCTAGGGTTATAAATTTAAAGCTTGCACACACCGTTTGGAGCGAACACCTTCCAAAACGGCGGAACTTAGAGGTAAGATTAATGCTTTTTCCATGAGACCTAACGAAAGTTTGTTTCAATCTTGGGAAAGGTTTCAGGATTTGCTCTTGGATTGCCCTCATCATGGCATATCCAAACTTGCCTTGCTGGAGATTTACTACAAGGGGCTGGATGCGAGAACGCAATTCAACCTTCAATCCCTCTCATGTGGAACGTTCATGGACATGAGAGAAGATGACGCTTGGGACTTCATTGAGAAGCAAGCAAGAGTCATAGAGAAGTATTCCCACCGGAAAGCGGAGGGAAATCGCGTGGAGCAAGGAGCGAAGCTCACACATGAAGCTCAAAATCAAATTTTCTCCCTCAACAATGAGATCAAAGAGTTGAAGGAGACTATCAAGACCAACTTCCCAAAGCAACAAGAGAAGGATGTTGGCTATTTGGGCAACAACAATGGCGGTGATAACACCAACCGCAACAACAATAACCGGAACAATAACCGGAATAACAATTGGAATGGAAACAACAACAATCGGAACAACAATCGGGGTTCAAACAACAACAATTGGCGCTCCAATCAACAAAATTCCGGTAACTCTTATCCTTCCAATTCTAATTCACTAACTCCACCTTCCTCTTCCTCTACTCCTTTGAAAAGCCAGGGGCAATCATCTAATGGAGGAAACAATACGGGAAAGGAGAAGCCCGATCCCATGTTGGAAACGATCTTGGGAAAGCTTCAAGGGTTGGAGAACCGCCTCATCAAGGTTGATGATCAAGTTTCTAAGGTTGACAAAGCTCAAAAAGTTTTGGAAAACCAAATGTTCAACCATGCGGAGGAAGTTCCTAGAAATCAAGGGAAACTTCCAGGAAAGACGGAGGACAACCCTAAGGGAAGGGTGATGGCGATTACAACTAGGAGCGGAGTGACTACCACCGATCCGCAGCCTACGTTCGTTGAAGTCCCCGTAGAGAAGGACAAAGGAAAGGGAAAGGAGAAGGAAGATGTCTATGTTCCTCCTCCAGCTTACAAACCTCCCCTACCGTTCCCTCAATCTAGAGCGCGAGCACGCCTAGACAAACAATTCGGTAAGTTCATAGAACTCATGAGCAAGCTGCATATTAATATACCCTTCATTGATGCTATTGTAGGTATGCCGGCTTATGGCAAGTTCTTGAAGGAGCTTCTCTCTAACAAGAGGAAGCTAGAAGATTTCGGAGAGGTCAAGATGAGTTCGGATTCCTCGGATCTCATCAAGACTATGAAGGAGAAAATGCCCCCAAAGTTGAAGGATCCGGGGTCATTTTGCATTCCCATTGGAGTGGGAGATGTCACATATGACGCTTTATGTGACTTGGGAGCAAGTGTGAGCATCATACCACTTGCATTATGTAGGAAGATCGGTTTAGGCGACCCTAAACCGGTCAAGATGACGTTATACATGGCGGATCGATCCATCACTCGCCCCGTCGGTATTGTAGAAGACGTCCCGGTCAAGCTAGGTAAATTCTTTGTCCCCATTGATTTTGTCGTGCTTGACATTCCTGCAGATAGTCCGGTCCCGATCATACTTGGAAGACCGTTTCTTGCAACTTCCGGCTGCATGGTCGATTGCAAGAATGGAAGACTCGCTTTTGATATTGGAGAAGAGAAAGTAGAGTTCGTTCTTTCCACTCTAGTGAAGGAGCCAATCTTTGACGAGGATATTTACGATATCCAAGATGAAGAAGGTTTGTCTAGGGAGGAGGTAAGTGCGATTCTCTTTAACGATCCTTTACAAAAGGTTATCACTATGAGTCTAACCAATGTAGGGGAAGAAGAAGAGTGCAAAGAGGAAATTGAAGCCTTAGAAGCACAAGAAGAGATGCATGAAGTGGAGTTTGAGAAACTCCACGATGAGGCTGAGAATGTAAGAATCCACGGTCATACCCTGTATTCCACGACCGTGGATTTCACAACCAAAATCGACCTCCATTCCAGGGGACTACACGGCCGTGGAACACATGGAGAGGCCGTAATTCTGACCGTGGAAGAGGGTGATCGGCTTACTCTTTCAACTTCTTTTGATTCTTCTCCAAACCACTCAACAACCTTATAAACTTCTAAGGAAACGTCGGATGCCCCTCAAGGACCATTGGAAGCTCCGAAAGTGATGGAACTCAAACCACTTCCTACTCATCTAAGGTACGCCTTTCTTGGATCTAATTCTACCTTTCCAGTCATTGTTAGCTCCGAACTAAGCATAGATGAACATGAACAGCTCATGATAGTCCTTAGGAAACATAGAAAAGCCATAGGCTACACTATCGAGGACTTAGTAGGAATTAAACCCTCCCTATGTATGCATAAGATACTAATGGAGGAGGATTTTAGAACTTCAAGACAACCTCAAAGGCGGTTAAATCCGACCATGAAAGAGGTTGTCAAGAAGGAAATTCTTAAACTTCTTGATGCAGGTATCATCTATCCTATCTCCGATAGCAAATGGGTGAGTCCAGTTCAAGTAGTTCCGAAGAAGGGAGGAATGACGGTCATCACCAACAAGAACAACGAACTCATTCCCACCCGAACCGTGACTGGATGGCGAATGTGCATAGACTACCGCAAGCTCAACAACGCAACGCGGAAGGATCACTTTCCCTTACCATTCATCAATCAAATGCTTGAAAGGTTAGCACAACATTCACATTTTTGCTACCTTGACGGTTATAGTGGTTTCTTTCAGATTCCGATACATCCGGACGATCAGGAGAAAACCACATTCACTTGCCCTTGGGGTACGTTCGCCTATAGGAGAATGCCGTTCGGGCTTTGCAACGCCCCAGCCACCTTTCAACGGTGCATGATGGCCATCTTCTCCGAATACGTAGAGGAAATCATGGAAGTCTTCATGGACGACTTCTCCGTATACGGTTCCTCTTTTAACGATTGCCTTTCTAACCTTTCTCTTGTTTTACAACGTTGTGAAGACACTAACCTAGTTCTTAATTGGGAGAAGTGTCAATTCATGGTTAAGGAAGGAATCGTATTAGGTCACTTAGTCTCTAGTAGAGGGATAGAGGTAGACAAGGCTAAGATAGAGACCATAGAGAAACTTCCTCCCCCAATTTCGGTGAAAGGGATAAGAAGTTTCCTAGGACATGCTGGATTTTATAGACGTTTCATTAAAGACTTTTCTAAGATATCAAAACCTCTCACTAATCTATTGATGAAGGATGCGGTTTTTGAGTTTTCGCAGGAATGTTTGGACGCGTTTAATACCATTCGGCAAGCTCTAATTTCGGCACCTATTATCCAACCTCCGGATTGGACTCTTCCCTTCGAGATTATGTGCGATGCTAGTGACGTAGCCATTGGAGCTGTTCTTGGACAACGAAAGGAAGGGCGAACCCATGCCATATACTACGCTAGCAAGACGCTAGACGAAGCTCAGCTCAACTACGCCACTACAGTGAAAGAATTTCTAGCCATTGTCTACGCTATTGACAAGTTTCGCTCTTATCTTGTAGGTGCAAAGGTGATTGTCTACACGGATCATGCCGCGATCCGGTACCTCCTTGCGAAGAGAGACGCGAAGCCAAGGCTAATTAGATGGATTCTTCTCCTACAAGAATTCGATCTTGAGATCCGCGACAAGAAAGGTTCAGAAAATTCTGTTGCGGATCATTTGAGTCGTCTAACACATCTAGAGGACGACCACCTACCCATTGATGACTCCTTTCCGGACGAACACCTACACATCATAGAGGAGTGCATCAACGTGATCTCCAAAGGTAACGAACCATGGTTTGCTGATTTTGTTAACTATTTGGTTTGCCAGGAGATACCGCCCGGACTATCCTATGCACAAAGGAAGAAGTTCTTTAAGGACGTCCGGGAATACTATTGGAACGAGCCTCTCCTCTTCAAGAGAGGTCCGGATGGCATCATTCGGCGATGTGTGCCGGAAGATGAGATGCAAAGTGTCATCCGCTATTGTCATTCACTACCTTGTGGAGGACACGCTAGTTCGAACAAGACTAGCGCAAAGGTATTGCAATCTGGATTCTATTGGCCTACTTTATTTAGAGATGTGCAATCCTTTGTCTCTTGTTGCGATGCTTGTCAAAGAACAGGCAATATTTCTAGAAGGAACGAGATGCCCCTCAACAACATCCAAGAGGTGGAGATTTTCGACGTTTGGGGAGTCGATTTCATGGGACCATTCCCATCTTCTTGTGGAAACCAATACATACTATTGGCGGTAGACTACGTTTCTAGATGGGTGGAAGCAATTGCCTCTCCCACAAATGATGCCATGGTGGTGGTTAAGTTCTTCAACAAGACCATCTTTCCGCGATTTGGAACACCAAGGACAATCATTAGTGATGGAGGTTCTCACTTCATAGCCCGTCGCTTTGAAGCTCTTCTAGCTAAGTATGGGGTTACTCACAAGATCGCTACCCCTTACCATCCACAAACGAGTGGACAAGTTGAGATCTCAAATAGGAAGATCAAGGGAATTCTAGAGAAGACGGTTTCAAGGACTAGGAAGGATTGGTCCTTGAAACTAGATGATGCATTATGGGCGTACCAGACTGCGTACAAGACTCCCATAGGAACCACACCATACAACCTTGTGTATGGGAAGTCTTGTCATTTGCCGGTAGAGCTGGAGCACAAAGCGTTTTGGGCTATCAAGTGGCTGAATTTCGGCATGAAGGAAGCGGGAGAGAAGCGTCTCCTAGACATCAACAAGCTGGATGAACTTCGCTTGAACGCCTATGAAAACGCTAAGATCTACAAGGAAAGGGCAAAGCGTTGGCATGATAAGCATATCATTCCAAAGGACTTCAAAGAAGGAGATCAAGTTCTCCTCTTCAATTCAAGACTTCGCCTCTTTCCAGGTAAGCTTAAATCCCGTTGGACCGGACCTTTTCTAATTAAGCGTATTTTCCCCCATGGTGCAGTTGAAGTATGGGGTGAAGCTAGCGGAAGTTTTAAGGTGAACGGCCAACGACTCAAGAAGTATACGCCGGAACTCCAAGCTGAGGAGTTTGCGCCTACCGCACTCGAATAAGTGCGAGATTGGTCTAGCTACGGACCTTAAACAAAGCGCTTCTTGGGAGGCAACCCAAGGTATTGCATTTTCATTTTTTATTTTCGATTCATAGTTTAGCTTAGAATAGACGTTTTCGCTTTATTTTTGCCTCGATTTCTTCCAGTATGTTCGTGTTTTTGGTTGTAGGATCGATGGAAAAGGAGAAAGGGAGAATAATGTCGAAGAAGAGCGACGAAATTTGGACTTTGAAGCTTTACAGAAGGTTCCACGGTCTAAATTACGGTCGTCATAGCTACAGTGGCCGTAATTCTCAAAAGCCTTTGAAAAATCACCAAAACCACGGGTCCGTACACTTCCACGGCCGTGGAACACCCCGACAGACCGTGATTTCAAAATTTTGCCTGCGACTATATAAGCCACATTCTTCACAAAATTACCCAAAAACTTACCCCTTTCCACGCCCTAAACGCCGAAACCTCACGACCTCCTCCAATTCCTCGTTTTCTAATCGTTTTCAACGATTCTTCATCCTAAACTGCAGCAAATCCAACCACGAACAAGATCCAAGCGACAAACCGAGCGGAAATCCATCAACAAATGTGCATTTCGGGTTTTTCAATCCGAAAAAGAGGTTTATTCTTTCTTCTTGATTTTCGCGGATTTGGTTCGTTTTTGCTATAGATTTTTAGGAAGAACTGACAAAGACTGGAAGGAATTAGATTAGGACTGCTTGTTGTGGTGATTGTTGGTGAATTTGCTGAGATTCGCAAGATTCTGAGACGAATCACGGTCTCTGGGTAAACCACGGCCGTGGAACCTGAAGAACAGACCGTAATTTTTGGTGAAAAATGGATTTCGTAAGGAGAGTGTCAGGAAGGATAAAGGAGAAGAAGGGAGAGCAGAATAAGAAAAGAAAGGGCAATCCCTCCACCTCTAGGGCACCACCACCCTCATCTCCCTCACTACCATCCTCACCTTCACCTCCATCTTCACCTCCTCACCCTAGCATCCCAACCATACATGAGAACCACCTTGCTGCGTTTGAGAGGATCACGAAGAGGATAGTGATAGGTCCTAGGTATTTGTTGTTGGAGGATCTACATCCTCTCAACATAGTTGATGATCTTACATGGCTCTTGGATAGAGCCGGATTGCTTGTCTTCACGAACATTCGTGAAGACGCCTATGAGGAGATCACCCGGGAGGTTGTGACGTCCTTCGAGCACAGCCACGTAGATAGGACCCTCTCCTTCCGTCTCATGGAACAAGACTACCATTTGAGTATTGTTGAGTTTGGGACCATTTTCGGGTTCCATGAGACCTATAACGGTCGATTTCCTAGTGGAGTTTACCCCAAGAACTTTTGGGAGGAAGTAGCGATGATATACGCCGACGAGGACCGTTGGCAACCCGCCGATACCAAGGCTAGATTGATGTACCATCTAGCCTTGAAGATAGCACACCGCGTTCTTTCGGAGTGTCTCTTTCCTAGGACGGAGACGCCCCAAAAGATCAAGACGGATGAGCTATTCTTGCTCTATAGCATGCTATACGGTCGCCGTGCAGATTGTGCCACTCTTTTGGCGGCTACGATGAGTAAACTCAAGAATAAGAAGAAGGGGAACATTGGATATGGTGGGATAGTTACCCACATTGCTAGGACATTTGGTGTAGATTTTTCTGCTTGCACCCGTATACCGGCGGTTCCTTTAGGGCTACACGCATTCATGGTTAGGGGACTCATCTTCCCCACACATGGAGGTCCGCCTTATGCGGGCATGCCTTGGGAGACTAGGACGGGTAGGGGGATTGAGTGGCTGCCGGAGTATTCCATTGTGGCGGGACGCCACAATTGGAAGGAGACGTTCGCTGCGATGCATGCGAACAGGTTAGTAGCTCCCCCTTACGTTCCACCACCGGTTGTGGAGGAGGAGGACATGGGAGATCAGTACGAGAGTGGTGGAGGAGCGGAGCAGGAGTTTGGCACGTTTCCGGACCAGCCGGAGGCGGCCCCAGATGTACCTAGACGCTCTCCACGTCCAGCTAGAGCCTCAGGCTCGTCATCTCGCCGCGCTAGCGTGAGTGAGAGGCCCACGTGGATGACTACACCTCCCACTTGGTATGACACCCCCCCTCCTTGGTCCACGACGCAGCCAGCAGCACATCCACCACCACCAGCACCTTCCGACACCCCATCATGGTACAGTCAGGCTCCGGGATGGTACGAGCAGATGCCGGATTGGGCTACCGGACTTTCGGAGAGAGTTGGAGCACTAGAGATCCGGGCGGATGCTAGAGACGGACGCTTAGACGACCTTGACCACATGATGAGGGACGTCTACCGCCAGCAGTTTGGGCGGTTCTATGATCCGAGTTTCTCTCCATTCCCACCTCCACCGCCGCTACAGTGATTGGACGCATGATCGTTTGTTTTAGACATTCCCGCCACCATTTTGTGAGTTTCTTTTTTCTTTTCTTCTTTTCCTTATTTCTTTTTAACATTAGGGACAATGTTCGTCCTAAGTATGGGGTGGGATGTACTAAAAGTTTGTAATAACTCTACTCTCTATGTTTGTTTTCATTCAAGACTATCGTTGCATGTTCATTATGTGTTACACGTTTCATTTTCGCATTGCATGAAAAAGAACTTTAAAAACCCATAAAAATTGAAAAATTTTGAAAATTTTGTGCTTCTAATGAATTGAGATGATTTCCATGATAATCACTACTTGTGAATTGAGTTTGATGATAATTGCATGCTTAAAAGGATTGTGAATTGAAAACAATTTGAATGAATGAATTTCACCTCTTTTGCAAGTTTTATAATGTGAAAATGTTACCTAAATCATGATAGGAAATTGAAGTCGAAATCACGTTATAAGTTCCTATACTTCTTATTGAAATGATTAAGGCAATTCGATACTTTCTTTCTTCTTTCCTTGACCATCTAGCTCCTCATTGAAATATTAGCCTCCTTTACCTATCCGGGAATTTGGAGAAGTGAATGAGAAAAAGGCATGTTTGATGTGGGAGGGCCATGAGAGCAATTATTTGCGATCAAATGAATAGAAAGAAATTGTAGGTTTGGGGAAGTCAATCATGACGATGAGTAACTCGGCACCATTCACATAGCCGGGTGTTTGTGTCTTGCCAAAGTCGGATTGAGCGATATTCCTAGCGGATTATGGTATGTGCGCTAAGGGTTTGAGGCATCTCTTGAAAAATTGAGAAACGCCGATTTCCTAGGCTTCGGTTTTTGTGCACCTCTATCCATAACTCCAAAAGTAAAGACGAAAAATGAAAAGAAGAGAGCAAAGCTCTAAGTTGAAGTGTTGCGGGAACCGCGTAAGAAGAAGAAGGTAGTTGTCCACTTTCCCGGATTTATGCACCACTTTCCCTTAAAGTTTTCCCTTCCCTTCCATATTCTAGACCTTTTCTTTGAAAGTCCTTAAGATCAAAAGAATGTTATATGACTTGGTGATCTAAATTAAAGTTTTTTGTGATTAATTTTGATAATGTTTGAAGGTTATAATGCTTGTTTAGAAGTTAAGTTGGTTCATGAATTTTCCTTGCCTTTTACTCTTTGATTAAGTGTGTGTGAAAGTTTGAAAAACGATTGAAGCAAGGTTTGAGAATGATCTATCCTTTAGAAGTCACATTCATCCAAAAGAAGGTACACATATTTCATCCTAACTCTTGTTTAAAGCTTTTTGAAAGACCTTGCTTAGGGACAAGCAAGTGTTAAGTATGGGGTTATTTGTTAGCATGAAATATTGTGATATTTTAGGCACGTTTTCTAAACGTATTTGATTCATATTGATAGTCTTTGATTGAACTTTGTGCATATGTGAGCTAGTATTACCTATATTGTCGATATGGATGTCTACACTAGTTCTATGTTGATTTTAGGTAATTTGGAGCTATTTCCGAACGGAATCGAGCAAAGGAGAGTTGAGTTGATATGTCCATGGATTGAGGACATTCTTTGGAAGCAAATTGGAGTTCTATCTTGAGGAATGCACGAGGTTAGGGAAGAATCACGTTCTTGCCCTAAACCACGCTCTAAAATACGGCCGGAATCCAAACCACGTTCAGAATTATGGCCGTGGATTCATAGTCATAAATTCATGTTCATTCCAGAGGATATTACGGCCGTGGAATCTATGATGCAAACCGTATTTGCTTCCACGCTCTAAATTACGGTCGTGGAATACTTCCACGACCGTGATCTTGGCAAATCTTTTCGCCACACTTTGAAGCCACGATCTTTTGAAGATTGGGCCGGGCCGATATTCTATCTTGCCCTATAAAAAGACGGACGAAGCAGGAATCCGTCATGCCCGCTTACCCCCGTTCATCCCCGCTTGCCCTCATTCATCATCGCTGAGGACCGCTTAGACACGCTTACACTTCGCTTAGCTTACTTGGAATCATTGACATCTCTTTGGGAGATCGAAGTTCGTGTTTGGCAATTTCTCTAATCTCGCACTTTTGGTGGAGATTGTTGTTGAGATCTCCGGATTGGCGGAAGATCGAAGTTCTTGGAAGATTTCGCAAGAAGATCTCTCTTCTTGTTTAGGTTTGATTTGGAAAACGGATTGACATCCCGTTTTCTCTTCTTTCCTAAGGTGGTGATTGTTTGTTTTACTTTGAATCTTTCGACATTACTTGTTCTCTTTGTGACTTTGAGATTGAATTGAAGATTATTGAAAGTTCTTGAAAGTTTTCATCTTTTTATCTTTTAATTCTTGAATTGATATCAACATGACCGTTATTGGCTAAAAACCCTTAACAATTCTAAGGTGAAGGGTTGATAGTTGTGGCTTAGATGATGATAGATCGATCGCAAACAGATTAGACCCTGAGAGTTAGAGAGACTCGCCGACAACCCTAAATTACGGTCTGTTCTTGAGTCCACGGCCGTGGAACCTCAAGAACTAACCGTGATTTCCCTTAAGTCTACGAACCTGCTTTTACTTTAATCTAAAGTTAAAGATTTGCTTTAGCTTAGTTTAGACTTGTCTTTTCTAGGTGGTAGTGAAGCCTCAACAACCTCTACCTCGATTGTGAGTGTCACAACCTCAATCGGTTAAGTTAGTCTTGATCCTTGGGTTATAAGTTTGGGTATTTGACACTAATTCTCGTCTCTAGAATCCTTCTATATTGAGCCTCAACAACCTGTATAGAGAGTGCCTTGTAGGTGAGTTATATAAGGTTTTTGGAACTTCACCGTACGATTACCTTACATTAGTATACCTTTGTATATCTCAACTCTGTCTTTACATCATTAAGTATATCTTGAATCGATTGCCACAGCCGGATACCTGGATCTTTAGGATTGTTGTTTTCCCAATAATTTGAAAAGCTCTTACATTTACTCGCTTGATAACCTACAACTGGATTTAACCCCCCAAATCCCTGTGTTCGATACTTTGGAATTCTTGCTTAACTATATCGATCCGTACACTGCGGGTTCGCTGCTTGATTCTAGTTTTATAAATTTAAAACTTATTTGCACACACCTCTAGGGGCGAACATGGACCTCCCATCTCGTGGGTCAGTTAAGAAGGACACAGGCGCCTCCTTCTTAACCGAAACCCCCGCCCTCCTAAACACATCACACAACACATCACGGACCAAATCATGCCTATATTTGAAGCCAGG
The DNA here is from genome assembly GCA_033239125.1 of Fagopyrum homotropicum. Taxonomy (NCBI): domain Eukaryota; kingdom Viridiplantae; phylum Streptophyta; class Magnoliopsida; order Caryophyllales; family Polygonaceae; genus Fagopyrum; species Fagopyrum homotropicum. Next base: position 13,161,706 of record BSWB01000001.1, read on the forward strand.
AAGCTCTTTACAATGAACCGCATGCTCCCCAAAAGAATCTAGAATTCTCCGACAATTAGGCATAGGACAAATCTCATCGACCGGGTATAGAGGAATCATAAGGCGATACTTAAGAACCGAATGATACTCAACCGGGGACATACATTGCCCAAGTCCATCAATGGGTATGGCAAGAAGGAAATCTTGGCTATGTGTGGATTGAAGACACTTGAAAACCGCTTTTTGTCTTAGAGTCAAATCAAAAGTAACTTCCATCTCCTGCACGGTCTTACCGAAAAGAGCACTCGCCAAAGCATGTTGGGCTTTAGAGGGGACGGTGTTCTTGATAGTAAAGACAGAAAGATCGAAACCAGGAATAGAAGTCTGAAGATTGCCCAAAGCTCCATAAAACTCAGAACACATTTCTACAACTCCACTGTCCCGCAAAATATGGTCTTGGAGCTCCCAAGACTGGGCCCTAGAGGCAACAAAAGCAAAGGAAGACGTCTCAATAGCAGAGTATAGCCCAAGCCCCCCAAATCGAATAGGCAAAGAAGCAAGTCGCCACTGAAGATCTCCAAAAAAAGGACCCCCACAAACCACAATATCCTCAACTGAGCTACGGAGCCCGGCATCAAAATAAGCTGCTGCACTCTCCCAATGCTCCTGATGACAAGTCCTCAAGCCAAAATACAACTTAGCAACACCCATACAGGAACGAAGCAGGAGAAGCTCACTCTGCGGGTCCCTCAACTGTGGAAGAAGATGCATCAACTCAACCGCTTTAACAGCTCTCTTCATGACAAGCTCTCTAACAAACTCCTCATCTCTACTCACTGCCCCACCTAGCAACTTAACGCCCAACGCTGGCCTTGCAATGTCATGTGGAAATAGTCCATCTCTAAGTTTAGACCCATCACATGAAGGCCAGAAGAGCTCAGTTTTGCAAACATTCAACATGAGGCCTAAACCCGGACCAAACTCACGAATGATATCAAGAGCTCTAGCCACCTCCTCAGATCGACCAATAATGGTCCCATCGTCAAGATACCAAGCATGTAGAATAGTCTTGCAACTGTCTCTGATCTTATGCAGAAGCGGGTGCAAGACAAGAGAGAAGAGGAGGGGCCCCAAAGGGTCTCCTTGTTGCACACCAGTAGCCGACCAGATGAACCTATCCCCAATGTACAACCTGGCGGCCTGACCATACAAGAAATCAACCCATAAAGAGATAGACGGACATCTCTTTCTAACCTCCCTAAGCAAAATGGTCCTGTCAACCAAGTTGAAGGCATTGGAAAAATCCACTGTCAACATAGCTAGAGAACCATCGGTAAAACGATCACTCAGAACTCTATTAACACTATGTAGAATAGCCTCTACACCACCTGAAACACCCACTCCAAACTGGAAATCTCCCAAATATCCTCCCATATCCTTACACACACTCTTCATAGCAACTTTAGACACCAACCGTCTCCATATAGTACCAACTGCAATGGGTCGGATCCCATTGTCAGGCTTCAACAGCGGCGTAAGAGGAGCTGAAGCCACAAACTCGGCCAAACTCAAGGGGCACCTGCCTCCCAACCATAGATTAACCACTGAGGTGATCGCTCTCAAAAGACTCGTGGCAACAGAGGAACCCTCACCACACATAGCGTCTAAGATGTGTTGTACCCTCAAGCCATCTCTACCGCAAGAAGTACCTTTGGGAAAGGACTTGATGCATTTAAATACCGAATCGATGTCAACAATGAGGGGTGATTCATGAAAGGTAGTGCAAGACTTAGAAGGTGGAGGTTTGTGGGGATGTTTAGCCTCTAACACCTTCAAAGTCTCCTCACTGTAAGAAGCAACACCAGAAGAGCACAAAACCTTAACAGCAGCTGTAAAATGCCCATCCGAAACCTTGCGGAGGCATTTCTTGATATTAGGATTTCTCTCTAAACCCCCTCTATCTCCAGAGCCACCATCCACCATCCCAAAAGGCCTATGCTCCGAAGGGTCTAACAAGGCTTCCACTAGACTCGAAACACCCTCAGCCTCACCCCAAATAGACAATGCCTGCAAAATCCGCTGATGTTGTATCGACTTTCTACTTCCCGATCTTTTGTCTCGCCTGCTCATAGGCCTGAACACCTGCAAAGTGCACCGAGGAAGTAAAAATAACATAACCCAAGCAGCAACACTCCCGGGCTCAGCTACCACCTTCAAGAGAACACTCAACAACGCTTGAGAGAACCTAAGACGACAACTATGAGGGATGCTTTTCACGGTAGAAATAGGAACTCGCATAACCCTCTCCAACAGATCTGCATCAAAACACATGCTAGCATCGTCCACCCAAACTTGATCTCCAGCAACCGGCCTCGAAATAGCCACAACCGGCCTCAAGATACCCACAATGTATCCACCCTCATCACCAAAGGAAGAAATAGAGTCATCTGGGTGACGGCATTCACGACTCAGAGCATGAAGACTCATACACCGGCCACACAACCACATCCTGAGCGCAGCCAACACCTCCACAAACGCCGTAAAAACATCAAGATCACCCTCAAGTAAGCCCCGAACTTCATTCTTGCGTTCAACCGCAAAGAGATGTTGCCTTTTCAAATGACTTACTAGGCAAGAGAAACCTTTACTTCCCTCCCTTCCATCACCACACCCATGAAATGATCTAAGCGGACAATGACGGAAACCATTGCCCACCGGCGTCATAGAAAAATTCAGCTCACCAAAGGGAATTTTCTTTGGGACATAAAAACAAACACTTGGTGGGCATCATCCTTGTATCCCTAAAATTCCAAACCCCTGCTTGATTTCCAACAAAATCAACTCTTTGCTAGCTTCCAAAATGAGTGATAGGAGAAACAGTTTGTCTGTGTATTGGGTAGTGACAAATACGAGCACTTGGTCTGTATAGCAGCTTCAAGAACAGTGCATTTTTCAGCTTCAAGAACAGTGACAAATAAGATGGAATTGTCCTTTAGCGTAAGAAGAAAGCTACAGTGGCTTTGGATTTGTCGTCCTCAATTTCTCAATGAACCATTAGAAACCCTAGGTAGCGCAGAAAGGCGAATATTCCTCTTTGAAGCAGTCTCCGACGAAGGAAGAATTGATAGTTCCGTTCCCAACTGAAACTCACAGCTTGTTTCACAAAACCTCAGTTTGTCTTCTCCGGCCTTTCATATCTCATCAATCAAATTATGAAGAGCCACCCCAAATCCAGCGGCGTCCTCACCCGCTTAAGAACCGCCGTCAACAAAGTTCAATTCCTCCTCCGCAACCTCTCCTCCACCTCATGGCCGCTGATCTCCGTCCTTCGCTCCACCGGACCCCGTCTCCGCCTCAGCATCAGCGATCGGCGTTCATCAGGCTTGATCGAAGCCTCTTCAAGATAGCAACGGACCAGCGACTGGACGGATGCTACTGGATCTGAAGAAGAGGCGGCGTCGGTAGTTTTAGGAATTTGCAGGCAGACAAAGCACTCAAAGTTTTTAAGGTAAAACTCGTTTTCAAAACCAAGGTTAAAACCGCTTAAATACTTTCCAATACAATTTATACAATTTTAGAAAATTGGTCATAATCCGCCAATAAACCTTCGGGCCATAAATCCGAAATAAATCCAACAAGGGAATAATATATATGGTAGATATAAATATAAGAATATCCCGGCAATTAAAATCCAATGTTAAAACCCGCTAACACATTTTCCGGGGCAATTCATACAATTTTATAAATATGGGTCATAAACTGCAATTAAATTTTCTGGGTCAAATCTGTAATTAATTCCATAAAGGGTATATCAGTAATTTCCAAAATTCTGGGTCAAAACTGTAAATACAAAGCAGTGGGTCATATTTGTAATTATACCAAAAGTTGAGGGCCCGATTTTAATATCACGAAAAGGGTTTCATTAACCCGATATGCCAATTGATCTCGCGCAGGGCTGGGGAAGGAGATCCATAGGCGGCGGCATAGTCTGGCGGAGGAAGGAGGGTTGCACTGGCGGCGTGGCTCCGGTGGCAGCGAGGTGAGGCTCCAAGCCTCCGGTGGTGGCAGCCGGCGGAGCTCCTGATTGCCATAGAAGAGAGGGAGAGGAGAGGTTGTCTCCCTAGTTCTCCGTTCGGACAGATAGCGCAAGGGGAAGGAGTTGGAAGTGAGACCAACAATGGGTACTCTCAGGTGGCACACCGGCAGTTAGGTGGTGACAACGGCGAGGGATGTTGAGGCTTCTCTTCCCAACAGTGGTGAGGTTCAAGCGAAGGAAAACAAAGAGGGGAAGAGAAACAGGGGGGTCTTCGATCCGGCGTCGGCAATACAGAGAAGATCGAGATGGGAGAGGGCTTCTCGGTGGAGGTCGAGGCCGAGGCTGGGTGTGGACGGGGGGTGCCAGCGGCAGGATTGGACCGCGCTGCAGGGACCGGACCTTGGCTGCAGCTCCTCTGTTTCCTGGTGAGGCGTTGCAAGTGGATCGAGAGAGAGAGAGCGCTTGAGTGTTGCTGTAGGGATGGAGGCAAAGAGGGAGGTGAGACATCAGGGTTGAGATAGAATCTGAGGGAGAGGGGTAAAGGCAAGGTGAAGGGAGGTGAGTGAGGTTGAGGGCGAGGTGTCGGGTAGCCCTGTAGGTGCAGAGTGCATAGGCTGAGCGGGAGAATGCCACAAGCTAAGGGGTTGGCGAGGCTCCGCTGCTTTCATCAACAGGTCTAGGAGAAGGAAAAATAAAAATAAAAGAAAAATGGGAGGCAAGAAAAGCAAGTAAATAAAATAAAATGAAATAATATAACTCGATCAAAATAAACGGAACAAAATTTCTCAGACTTCGGAAAGTATTCCGAAGTTTTCAGTAAAATAATATGTGGAAAAATATACGTCAATATATACTTGGAAAAAAAAAATAGTTTCCGTTATATGAATCAAACTTGTAAAAATATTTAAGCTATAGAAGTATTGATAAAAGCCGCAAAAATAAATATCGCAAACGCGCCAAAATTTTGGGGTGTTACATCAGATCCCCTAAAAGCAAGTTTTGTCCCGAAACTTGTCACACGCCGAACTTCTCGGTCCTAAGGCCGAGGTAAGAACTCTCAAACTAAGAAGGCTTAAACCTTCTAATCTATACACACAAACTACTCGAACTACCGCCGCAAGATATATCATGTCACATAGCACATTTCCGCACAAGGCACAAACTACATATAACATCACACATGTACATAGCTCAACCAAAGATAAGAACTGGGCCTATCCCGTTGATTCTATCGATGCTACTAGCTTAGCGTAACACTCAACTAAAGATATTATCCTCCGTCTTCCTATTAGCCTCAAGGGTTCTTCGCCTGCCGCTAAATCATCAAGATTGGCAATACATCTCAAGTCATACATGTACTTCCTAGACTGATACACATGAAGCCCCCGGTGGCAACGCCAACTTGTAAGCCACTTCTCCAAACCGCGCTAAGATCTCAAAAAGGTCCGATATATCGGAACTCAACTACCTTCTCGAGTCTTTCTCAATGCAGCGCTTTCATTATGTTTCTCTTGATTGTCTCTAACAAAGAAGATCGACCCTCCAATTCACACGGTTGGTTTCGGTTCTTATCAAACCAAACTTTGATGTTACGTTTCCTCAATTCTTGTTGCATGTTCTAAGTGATAAGGGAGGCACTTTACTTTCACATCGCTTGGCAAGGCACGTATGTTATCACTTCTCCATTTTGCATCAATACTCAACCAAGACCTTGTCTTGGAGAATCACTTGTACACTTCAAACCCTTCATACCTCGAGGTAAATCAAAACAGTTGCACCAATGAATATCCTTTTAACTCTCAACCACTCTATTGTCAATTTCTCGTCTCATTCAATACTTCGTTGTCATCCGAAGGATACCATAATTGGTGTTATACAACTTCTCTCTTCAAGATCTGGTAATGCTCAACACATCTAAGAAACTTGTAACTTCTTTCACATCTCTCGGGGGGTGCTATCCCTAAACAACTTGTCTTACAACTTCTCTCTTCTTCGAGAGTAGACCAAAATATCTTATCTAGGCATTAGTAAGCCCATATGGAATCACTACAACTCGTAGTTACCATGGTTTGTCCCGAAGTGCCGTGTTGGCAATATCCCACTTTCGAATTCTCAAACGGTGACAATCAAATCTTACTTAATCTTAGAAGAGACTACCGACCCTTACGTCTGATCGAGTAGATCTTCCATTCATTGTAAGGGATACTTGTCCTTCATTGTCATCTTGTTCAACTTATGGTAATCAATGTACAAACGGAGATAACCGTCTCTCTTTTCGCAAGTTGGTGACTTCCATAACAACCACAAATCAAGAGCTTAAGATATATTCCAATATGAACTTTAAATCAAGAGGTCAAAATCATGTTTGGTGTTTTCTGTGACATTGCATAATTATAAATGTTACGAGAAAATCTAATTGAAATTAGGATTGACTTGAAAATGTTACGAGAAATTTTGATTAAAATTAGGATTGACTTGAATATAAAATATTTGAGGCTTTTATATTTTTTTTTCCTTTTCTACATTGTTATAGAGAATTAGTTAGTCTATTTCTTAAATTATATTTAAAATAAGATCCAAAAAAGAGCTAGATTGTGACAAAATGATTTATAGTTTTAATAATTTTATATTATCTATTATTATACTTTTAAAAAAAATTAGAATTAATACAAATTTGAACTAAATTTAGACTTGAAAATATTTTTTAAAATTATAATTATAATTGTACAACTATGGTCAACTTTGAAAATAAAATTTCATTCTCATTTTTTTACTTCTAAAATATAACAAATAATAAGTTAGTTTATTTATTAAGTAAGTTAAGAACAAAATTTCATTCTTTGTTTTTATATAATTTATAACAAAGAATTAGTTAGTCCGATTTTAACTAATTTTAAAATTTTAATATTGAAAATAAACTATATTTAAATATAATATTACCTACTATTAAATCGATTTTTTTTAAATAATCAATTTTTAATTTTTTAGTTATAGATAATAATATTTTAAAAAATAATTGAAAATTTGTTAAGTAATTTTTTTATTTAACATTTTGGCAATTATTATAAATTTAATAATTAATTTTTACTCCATGATCTAATCAAATTGGTATTAATATATATTCTTCTTAACATTTTTTTTTGTTACATTAAAGGTTGTCATCGCTTTTTTTTTTTAAAGTTTTAATTTGTTTTGCTAATAATTTTCCAATTAATAAATTTTTTTTTACAATTTATTCGAACTCAATCCCGCACAAGGTGCGGGTATTAGACTAGTTTTGTTAAAAAAATGCTAATCAATTTATTTATTTTTTAAATATAATACTGATTTTTTTTAATTTTGTAAAAATTATCTAATTTATTTATTTTTCAATTAATATAAAATACTGATTGTTTTTTAAAAAAATTATTGTTTACTTTATTTGTAAAATAAATAAATCATTCTTTCTATTTTATATTTATTTTTCAATTTTACTTAATTTTATTTTATATATTTTAATGAAATTTGAAAGTTTTTAATGAATTTGCCCGAAAAACAATGAAAACTTATTGGTATTATTCGAACTCAAAAAAATTATGGGGTAAAATCTGGAAAACCTCAAACCACAAGGGTACCATTCGAAATTTTTGAAGTTATTAACTCATGTACAAAGTTTCGCCCGATCAACTAATTTTGAAATTTGCCTCATTTTCAACCAAAATTCTGATTACATCGATGACGTGGCAATCAAAGTTATAAAAGTATGCATTTTAATGAGTTCTTTACTGAAAGTTCCCTGGGAAAATAATATAATATAACATTTTTGCCTCATCAATCACAATATTTCTGAGGCTAGAACTATAATATAACATTTTTTTTAAATGTCTTCCACAAAAATATTCTGAAAAAAAATGCTGAAAGTTCCCTGGGAAAATAAATTTCCGAGAAAACAAAATAGTGAAAGAAAATTCGTACACAAATATTTCCCCAAAAAATATTTTTACGGAAAATAATCTGTTTTCTTTTTCTAAAACTATCAATTTTTATAACTTTTGATTAATACAAAATTTCTTTTTTTCCAGCTATAGTTTTTATTTGGAAACTTTCCTGATTTTTTTTGTGGATTTTAAAAATAAGTCATTTATGTTAATAGAAATTTTAGAGTTTGAAAAATGGTGATTAAAGAGGTGATTGTTTGGTTAATGAAAATAAGTGACACCATATCCATCATAGAAATGTCGTTTTTTATACTATAGTTATCATGTCAACGATAAAACCTGTATAGTATATGAGTTTATAGTTTTAAATTTTATATTTTTTTTATTATAATTTGTATAAATTTTTATTTAATTTTTTAAGTATTTTTTTATTTAAAAACCGAACAATTCCCACTTACATTTTATTATTATTTCAAAATCAAGTATGAGTTATGTTAAAATTAATTTTGATGCTTCTAAAAAAACTATAATGACCAATGTGTTTTTGGGTTATCATTCGAGACCACAACGCTCAAACGATTGGCATAGAAATGGGTCGATGTAGAGCAAAAACTATTTTTCAAGCAAAAACTTATACTCTAAGAGAGGGTCTCCAAAAGGCCATAAGTTTAGGACTTAACACTATTGAAATCGAGGGAGATAACCTTGAACTTATTAACTCAATTAATCAGATTTGGAAACTACCATGGGAAGCGGATATGATCATTTCTGACATCTTTATTCTGATTCAAGGTGTTCACAAGTTAGAATCGGGTATGTTTTTAGGGAACTCAATGTCGTCGTAGACAAACTCGCATATCTTGGTCATTGCTTGGACATGGACGATGGGAGCCTTCCGCGAGATGTTAAAGAAATCATCCGAAATGATGCTCTAGGACGGTCAACTTCTAAATGTTAACCCTTCTTGTCTCTCTTATCTTTGTATAAAAAAAATAATAGTTCAATATATGTTGTCTTTGTACATCGTGTTCGGACAATGTGTAATGTAGCTACATTTTTATTTTGGTCCCGGTTAAGTATGGCTAGAAGGAACTTTTTTTGGTGAAATTAGTATTAGCCTTGTAAAAGTTATTAAAATTGCTCATAACAATCTATAAATACCCGTTACGGTGATGAGGTTGAGAAATTTTTCATTCAAGTTACCATATCTAGGTGATTTCACTTATATTTCCATTATAGACATTCGCAAATTTTGGTATCATTTTTCAAATTTTGAAATCATCTCCGACATTTTTTTTAACAAAAATCATTTTTAGCGTATTGGGGTCAGAACATGAGCGTCTTATGAAGTGCAACGGGATTTTTTTTAAAATAAAATAGTCACTCATACGCTACATTTAGGCATATTAGTTTTAATATTTTTATAAAATAGAAAAAGGTTAATACGCCTCATTAGGCATACATGTTAAGAAGGGTTTTACAACGCCGACCCTTCATTCGCTTCTCTCTATTCTCCATCATTCCCCCTTTGTTGACGGCGGCGAACGAACACTCGTCTCCTCTCTCTCTCACTCACTTGTGGTGGTGGTGAAACAAAATCCAAACATAATACTAGTATTGACACAAATAGATCTTCCCTTCTTCTTCCAATCCTCTTCTCTACAATTATCTTTTATCCCTAATCTACTATGGTAGTTGTATCATCAGAAGAACGATATGCAACCCCAACAACTTATGCATCGGGGATTGTGATGGTGGTTGATGCATCGGGGATTGTGATGGTGGTTGATGCATCGGCGATGGATAAGCAAGTTGGAGTGGTAAATGATGCGTCGGTGGTGGGTGAAAATGATGCATCGGCGGTAAAGAAGCAAGTGGAGGTAGATAATGCATCATCAATGAAGACACTTGATGCATCACTGATGAAAGATCAAGTGACAGTTTTTGATTCATTGATGGTGGTATCGGATGATACATTAGTGGTGGTTGATGCATCAACAACGGTTATGGATGATCCATTGACGGCGGAGGAACGAATGGTGAAGGTTGATGCATTGATGGAGGAGGTGGTTGATCCATCAACGATTGTTGTGGTTGATGCATTGAAGGTGGTCACAACTGATATTGTTGATGCATCATTGGTGGTTCTGACCAATGTTGTTGATGTATCGGCAATAGGTGAAATTGATGCATCGGAAGTAAATGAGCAAGTGGAGGAAGATGACGCATCACCGGTGGTGAAAAATGATGCATCAACAATAGAAGAGCAAGTAGTAACAGTTGATGATGCATTGGTGATGATGAAAAAAGTGATGGTGGCGGATGATGTGGTGGCGGTGATGATGAAAAATGATGAATCGGCGGTTGAGGAACAAGTGATATTGATGGCTGATTCATTAATAGTGGAGGAACAAGTGGGGGTAATGGTAGATGAGGCATCGGAAATGGTGACACTTGATGCATCGGTATTGAAGGAGCAAGTGATTGTTGCTGATGCATCGATGGTGGTATCAAATGATACATTAGTGGTGGTTGATGCATCAACAACTGTTGTGGTTGATCCATTGACAATAGAGGGACAAATGGTAGATGTTGATGAATTGATAGAGGAGGCGGTTGATCCTTCAATGATTGTTGTGTTTGATGCATTGAAGGTGATTACGACTGATGTTATTGATGCATCAGTGGTGATTTCAACCAATGTTGTTGATATTTTGGCAATAGGTAAAAATGATGCATCGAAAATAAAGGAGCAAATGGAGGCAGATGACCAAGTGATATTGATGGATGATGTGGCGGCAAGGATGGTGAAAAATGATGCATCAAAGGTGGAGGACCAAGTGATATTGATGGATGAGGGATTGATAGTGGAAGAAGAAAGAGTGGTAATAGTGGATGATGCATTAGCAATGATGACACTTGATGTATCCGTTGTGAAGGAGCAAGTGACGGTTGTTGATGAATTGATGGTGGTATCAGATGATACTTTAGTGGTGGTTAATGCATCAACAACGGTTGTTGATGTTGACCCATTGACAATGGAGAAACGAATGGTAGAAGTTGATCCATTGATGGAGGAGGCGGTTGGTCCATCAACAATTGTTGTGGTTGATGCATTAAAGGTGGTTACGACTGATCTTGCTGATGCGTCAGTTGTGGTTCCGAACGATGTTGTTGATGTATCGACGGTAGTTGTGGCAGATGCATCGGTAGTTGTTGCGGCAGCTGCATCGACGATGGAAGGAGTTGATACACCGATAGTGGATACGACAAATGCATCGGCAGTTGCGATGGATGGACATGCGGTAGTGGAGACGATTGATCCTTCAATTGTAAAGAAGATTGTGCCATTAATGGGTGATGAATCGACAATGATAACAACTATTGATGCATTGATAACGACAACAATTATCGATGCATCAACGGTGGATGAACAAACGGTGGCAATTGTGGATGATGCATTGGTGTTGAATGATAAAACAAGGGAAATAGATGAGCATGTTGTTGGGATGAAGACATATTCATCAAATGTAATGGTTAATACATTGTCGGTAGAAGACAATGTGGCATTAGTGGGTGATACATCAGCAATGACAACAAATATTGATGCATCAATAAAACCATCAATGATTGATGCATTGTCGAATGAAGAACATGTGGTGATGGATGTATCAACGGTGGTGCCGACAACTGATGCATTGACATTGGTGACCAATCTATTGATTGTAGCTGCGGTAGATAACACTTCAACGATGGAGGAGGTAACTGTTGTTGATGTGTTGAGGGTGAAAGATACGGTGATGATCGAGGAACAAATGAAAGTTATGGTTGATGCTCCAACGGTGGATAATGTGTCAGTGATTGAAGAGAAGATGTTACCAGTTATTGATGCATTGGCGATAAGAGAGCATGTGGTGTCGGATGAGCAAGTTATGGTAGTAGATGCATCAACAATGTCAACCGGTGCACCAACGATGGTGGAAACGGTTGATACGTTCACGGTGCCAACGACAACTGGTACATCAATGGAGACAATGGTGAGTGATGTATTGAAGATGGCGACAGATAATGCATCGATGACAAAAAAGGATGTGAGGATATTTGTTGATTTAGGGGCGATGGAAGGACAAGCGGCAACGTTAGGTGATACATTGACGGCGGTAGTTTTGACTAATGCATCAGTGATAAAAGAGGAGGTGGGAATGATTGTTGATTCAAGGGCAATGGAAAAGCAAGCAATGACGATGGTTGATGTACCAACGGTGGTGGTAACAATGGCTAATGCATCAATGATAAAAGAGAAAGTGATAGAAGTTGCCGATGTAGAAGCAATGAAAAAGAATGTGACGACGTCATTTAATCCACCAAAAATAGTTGTAGCACCAACTAATACATCAATAATAGAAGATGAGGTGGTAGCAAATATTGATGTAGGTTTGATGAAAGAGCAAGTGATGACGATGATTGATACATCAACGGTGGTGGTAGAAGTGGCTAATGCATCAATGATAAAAGAGGAAGTGATAGAAGTTGCCGATGTAGGAGCAACGGAAAAGCAAACGACGAAGCCGTTTAACGCATCAACAATAGTGGTAGCGCCAACTAATGCATCGATGATAGAAGATGAGGCGGTAGCAGTTGTTGATGTAGGGGCGATTGAAGAACAAGTGATAACGATGGTTGATGCATCAACGGTGGTGGTAGAAATGGCTAATGCATCAATGATAAAAGAGGAAGTATTAGAAGTTACCGATGTAGGAGCAATGCAAAAGCAAACGACGATAGCGTTTGATGAATCAACAATGTTTGTAGCGCCAACTAATGCATCCTTGATAAAAGAGGAGGTGGTAATGGATGTTGATACAGAGGAAATGGACGAGCAAGTGGCAATGGAGGTTGATGCATCGGCCATGCTAGTAACAATGATTAATCCATTGGTGATAAAAGAGGAAATGGTAGAGTTTGATGATGTAAGAGCAACGAAAGAGCAAGTGGTATCGGCAGTTGATACATCCACGACGGTAGCAACAATTAATACACCGACGATGGCTGTGGTGGATGATGCATCGTTAATATCAATAACAATGAATGCATCGACAAGGGTTGTTGATGCATCAAGGGTCACCACAACCGTTGGTACACCACGTGTTTTAAGGTTAGTATTTTCACTTTAACATATTTTCGGTATATATGTCTTAATTCATGAAATTTACTATTTTTTAAAATTTATATTTGAATTGGGTAATTTTTTTTAATTTTAGGACTATATTTTTAGGAATGAAATTGATTGAAAGAGGGCAATGATATGGACTTGTAAGGAGATGTTAGGCTTTGAAATATGAGTACTATTTTAGAAAATGACAGTTATTTTATTGATAATATATAAATTATTTTATACAATCCTTATAGATAAGTTAATATATAATGAATAATAATATAGAAAAATGTTATAGAAAAAAAACTCCCCTACACGTCACTTAGGGGGGCCTATTTTTTTTCCCGAGAAGGGGAATAAAAACTTAGATATATTATTGTTCGTTACTCATATTAATATTATTATAATAATTATATAATAAACATTTACATATTATAAGTAAAATAAATGCCATTTGGAAAATGCATTTGAAATGAGAGAAGGTAGCTTAAAAATTATCAAATAGTACAAGAGACTAACAATTAATTAGTAAATATGAAAATTATTATGAATAAAAAATTTAAAAAAAATACGTACACTTTCAAGGTAACATAATACTAAACTAGAAATGATGTCTCAATGTAAGATAGATGAGAAAAAAAAACTCAAAAAAGATTTACATTTACATTTACATCACCCGAATAATCTGAAAATAAAAAACTAATTTAGAATTATTATTTTTTACTATTGTACCAAATTTAAAAGCTATTTGTGCTTAAAAACGGACATAAAAGAATGAATAAATATTGGACCTAAAAAATCAATAAATAGGCCCTAAATTAATTAGGTTTGGAGAAAATAGTGTAGTGTAGTAGATACTTTGTAGGCTCTACAGACTACTGTAAACTATTTGTCCATACGTTGTGTTAACGTCGTGGGATGACACTTTGTAGGCTTTTATAGCCTACTGGAAATTTTGTAATGTGCTTAATGTTAGCCTTAAAAACACCAATAAATATTTCACCAAAAACAATCCACCATAATGTTTGGAAAATCTTTGCATTAAGTGAAAATAAGATTAAATGTTATCTAAAAATTAATAAATTTTAATTATTGTACTGTATAAATTAATAGTTATGTTATATATATTCTCTTTTTATATTTTTATTATATATATTAAATATATACCAAAATACTCATTTCACTTATTTTTTATACTCATCTCATTAATAAATTAATCTCCTTAGTTATTCAACTTTAACAACTTAATTTTACCTTAAAATGTATACAAGTATACAGAAGAGCAACGACGCTCCTGATTAGGGCTGAGTATAGGTCCAAAACCGAACCGAACCGACAAAACCGAACCAAACCGAAAATCGAATTTCCGAAATGCATGGACCGAAAACCGAAAAAATTAAATTATGCGAAACGAAAACCGAACCGATTATATCGATTTCGGTTCGGTTTAGATTTTGGACCGAAATGAACCTAAAAATAAAACTAACAAATCTCGATAAAATAACAATAAAATGAAAATTTTCAATTATATAAAAATTTTAGTATAAAGAGTTAAAACCTAGAAAAATAACAATCCCAATTAAACATCAAGTCCTAATTAAAATTGCCACAACTAATGAAAATTTCAATTATATCACAATTTTAATTAAATAAGTTTCGATTTTTTCTGTTTTTAATCGATTTTGTCGGTTCGGACCGAAACTGAATCGAAACCGAAATTCTAAAAAACACCGACCGAATACCGAACCTAAACTTTCGGTTTAGGTTCAGTCTGAACCAAAATTTTCGGTTCGGTTCGATTCAGGTAAACCCAACCAAACTTGCTCGGCCCTAGTCCAAATCTTTCGATGACTTTGACTCCGGCTCGTCTCATTCATATAAGCCTCAATCCTGACCGTCAAATCCAAAGACTTTCTAAAATAACAAATTAAAATCAAAATCCAAGAGTGCTCGTCACGCGAGTAAAAGATCTACCGTCAATCAGAAACCAACGGTGACGATGTACACGTATTATCCACGCGCATTGGAGAGAGCGGGAAGGATAGAAGGTAGTTTGACTTTGGAAGTAAAAAGCGTAAGATCCAATGAGAAACGGACGCGTGGGACGAGGAAGTGAAAGAGTGAACCCGAAAGTGGCGATGCGTAATCCATTGAGCGGTTTGCGTCAGAGTGTATTAATGTTGGCGCGTTTACCCCTGACGCTTCAATTTTCTACCTACTAAACAGTAAACCAAAGTAAAATATTAAATAAATTACAGTGAAAGAAATCAAAAGCGAGAGTACAACTAAAAGTGGCGAGCTGGCAATTTACCACCGGGACCTTATAGTTTGTACAAAACATTTATAAAAATGAAAATAAAATAGAAATGAAGTAGGGCAATGACATGTCAAGTAAATCTTGTCATACTAAGATGACTGGATTTTTTAGTTAAATAAAATATAAATCCTCTATTTTATTATTAATTCAAATAAAAATCCAAAACCATACAAACAATACATGACAACAAAATACAATCAATCCAAAATCAATGGACATCCCTCTTAAAAATCTCCGGTTTTGATCAGCTTTGTGCTCACCACTTTTTCTGGGATTTCAACACCGTAGCAGATTACTTGCGTTGCATGGCTTTGCGTCAGCGGCTGGTGACGAGGTGCTACCGGAAGATGTTGAAGACCTCGTCCGTTTGGATGCCTAGGGGCTAGAGACTGTCCCCTCTTTTGCTTACCCTTGTATCAAAAAAAAAAAAATCCAAAATCAATGGAGCTAGGTCTATGATTGATATATATATATAAATTTTTTTATAAGAAATAAATGAGATTTGAATTTTATGTTATGTGTTCTAGATTTATCCCATCATCTCAAATATTTTTTTTATTATCAAAATGTCTGTAAATTCCATAATATACCGAAAATTCTTTGATTTACGTGTAGAAATTGAATTAAAATTAAAAAAAAATAAGAATAGAATGTATTAGAACATAATCCAATTCTTGAAAAATACAATGATAACAATATTTTAAAAACATTTGGAACAATTTAATACATTATAGTTGAACAGTGAACTTAAAATGACTCAAACTCTTTTCTTTTTTTTTCCTCCTGAAATCAAGAAATGAAAAATAGTAGCTCAATCCCTATTTCAGTCACTGTAATAATATGTTATGATATTTTGAACAATTTTTCCATAAATTTAATTTTCCAAAATTTGTCCTAGAAAATGGGAAACTCTGAAAAGATGGAAGTCTAAAAATGTATTTTCCTAAATAAAAAATAAAAATTACGCCGAAACTTAAGGGCCCAACAACTCATGAGGTAGTGTAATTATTATATTATTATTATTATTTATGTTGGATGTTGGATGTTGGATATGGTCTTCTTCTTCTTGCTTAGAGTTAGTAGGGCAGCCTGTAAATTGTTTCTTTACTTTCCTCACAGCAATCCCTTTGCTGTTGGGTCCTCTGTAGGGCTTAATTGCATTTCAATTTGTCTCGTATGTATTGATATGTTCTTGAGGTACGGCTGTGTTAGGTGTAACCCTAATTTTGAAACCCTCTATAAATCTTCCATAGGAAATCTGATTTCGTAAACAGAATTGGGGCTATCCAACGAGAAAAAATGTACGGGGGACATGGACAAGTGTTGATGTCATCATCAACAGGACTTGCAGACGCTGTGACGTCATCTTCTGATCACCATGGTTTGCTCTATTCTTCTTCTCAACCACAGAACCCTAGTATCATGAACTTCAACTTCGCCCCCACTTTCGGCAACTCTTTTTCCTCTCTTCTACCGGTAATTGTTTTATTTTCTTTTTATTTTCTTTTTTAAGTGTTTTCTGGTGATTTTGATTCTGATTTTTTGATGCTGATTTTGATTAGAAGGAAGAAAATGGGATGATGGGTTTGATGAGATCAAATGGGAATTATTCTAAGGATCAAGATCATCATCATCATCTTCATCATCCTCTTCAGCTTGAAAGTTTGTCAGGCAGTGAACGGTTTGAGCTTGAAGCCGGAGCAATTTCGTCGGGAAATGAGCTTGACATGCAAGATCCAGACTTTCTCCAGCCGCCGGCGACTGTTCCCGGTAAGAAGAAGCGTTACCACCGCCACTCCGCCGTACAAATTCAAGAGATGGAATCGTAAGCATCTTCTCCCAAATCCTTTAATTTCTGTTTACCATAGAAATTGCAATTAGCAGGAAGTAGAAATTTTAGTAATTCAAGGGAAAGTTGGAATATGTTCTTGGCATAAATTTATCTCATAGGATTTTTTTTTATATTTTTGTATATTTTTGGTTCAAACAATATTCATGGGGACTTTATGGTATGTTAGGACAATTTCAGAGATAAAAATGGAAAAAGAAGAAATTTAGTGTAAAAAGAAAGAAAAAGATAGATGAAGAAGATCACTTATTTGGGGATTTTGTATCAATTTTTTAAAGTCAAACTCATCATACATTTAGTGCTACTTTCTTTGTTATTGTACTTTCTGAAGAGTTAATTTTCAATAATTTAACAAAAGAAAGGCTAATTTGAAAACAAATGACTAGTGAAGGTTCAAATGTCATTTATTAAGATTAATACATACATATACTTTGCCTATTTTCGTGTCATAAGTTGTTCTATTTTAGTGTATATACTGTAGTAAACATACAATTTTGTATTAAAACTAAACTTTAACAAAATTTTGAACATTGGGATGACAATACAGGCTATTCAAGGAATGCCCACATCCGGATGACAAGCAAAGGATGAGGCTAAGCCAAGAGCTTGGACTCACCCCTAGACAAATCAAGTTTTGGTTTCAAAACCGTCGGACCCAAATGAAGGTACATCTATAGTCGTCGAGTTCACACTAGATCGAGCTTTTTCCACGAAAAAGAGGGACCGTTGATATTTCTTTATCAAATGAAACCGTAATCTCATAAATATGACACGGTGTTAAGTTGACGTTTCCATCTTTTTCGGAAATATTTTCGAAAAAACATGCATCGGTTTAAAACTAGTATAATATTTGAAAATTGAAGTTATTTTTAGATAGCATTCAGATTTGAATACATGCAAAAACCAAAGTTGTTCTTCCCTTGGCATGAACCGATCGATCTCTATCTCAAGTGATATTAATTATACTTAATTTATGAAAGTGTCAGCATGCAACCACACTATATTCATGGCATTTACAGTAGATAGTACCAAAAATTGGTGACTTCTAGCTGGATATATATATATTTGAGTGTGACACAGAAGAAATATACATAGCACTGTTCCCTATAAATTATAGAGTTTTTATCAATTTGATTAAAGTCTATCATCACTCTCAACTCTCATCTGTAACGTATTTATTTAAAATTTATTATGTGATTGTCGACATGCATTTGTGAATAGAGGAAGCTAGAGAAATGAAGAAGAAGTAATTAATCTTATTAATTAACTCTACCAATATTTTCTCTCTTTTCAACTGCTAATTAATTGGTGCATTAGATAAAGAGTCCCCAGTCCACCATTAATATACTGTAATCACCACCACTCGTGCATTTAAGCCTCACTCTTAAGTTTCAACTACATCCCCAACCTCCAATTAAGTGACAAAATTGATATGCAATTACTATACTTTTCAGATTATAAATGCTACGTGTTTGATTATTTCTACTGCTTCTGTTTACATTCTTTAATGCTGTGAAAAAGTTTTGGGTTAATTGTACTACTGTTTTGTCAGACAATCTAAGATGTGTACACTGAAAATATTTAGTTTTCTTATATGATTGGGGTTTTGTATTCAGGCACAACATGATAGAACAGATAATGTCATACTTAGGGCTGAGAATGACAGTTTAAAGACTGATAATTTTCGGCTTCAATCGCTAATTAGAAGCTTAATGTGCCCTGCTTGTGGAGGAGCTTCCTTGCTAGGAGAGGTTGAGTATGATGAGCAGCAGCTTCGTCAGGACAATGCCAGACTCAAGGAGGAGGTATATATTTATATATTGTTAATTTATCTTTTATTGAACCTACACACAACACGGCAAGATTCCATCATAAAATCAATTGACAATAGAAGAAGTATCCTAGAACTTATATCTTAGGTTTACGAAGTATAATACTGCGGATGTGGGACATATTTCCACATATATATATATAGGGTTGAGCAAGTTCGGTTCGGTTTACCTGAACCGAGTAATTTCGGTCCAGACCGAATTTAAACCGACAATTTAGGTTCGGTCTTAGGTCCTTGTTTTTTACGATTTCGGTTCGGTTTCGGTCCAAAACCGATAAAACAACCGAAAACCTAATTTGTATTTGTCTTTAATAAAAAAAACGATTATATATAGTTGGAAAATGGGTAATGTATCTGTTGCTTAAATGAGATTGTTATTTTTTTTTAGTTTTAACTCTTTATACTTAGAGATTTAAACTTTATCATTTTATTGTTAGTTTGTCGAGTTTTGTAAGTTTTATTTTTTAAGTCCATTTAGGTCAAAAACCTAAACCGAACCGAAACCAAACTAATAGATTCGGTTTTAGTTTCCAATATTTCAAGTTTTCGGTTTTAGGTCCAAACCGAAACCGAACCTACTTTTATAAGTTCGGTTTTTGATCCAAGATTTTTAAAAAATCGGTTTTAGGTTCGGTTTTAAACCTATGTTCACCCCTCTCTCTCTCTATATATATATATATATCCACATCGATTGTAAATGATAAAACGCTTTAAGTATATGTTATTTTGAGTTGGGTTTATGATATTTTGAGTTAAGGTTATTTAGGGTTAATTCGATTACATTCATGGAACTTAGCTATGAAGCTAATAAAATCTTTCTAAATTTGGAAAATTTTGTTCTTTACCACAGTTGGATAGGCTTTGCAGCGTAACCGGAAGGTACAGCGGTCGGTCAGTCCAACCAATGGGACCACCACCGCCACATGGACTCCTCCAGCCATCACTCGACCTAGACATGAACGTGTACTCGCGACACATCCATGAACCAACCCCGGCCATCTCACATACAGTGTCACTCGTTCCACCTCAGCATCATCCCAAGCCAGATCATCCTGGTCAATTCGAATGTGGCATGCTCATATTGAACGAGGAGCGGTCCCTTGCTATAGATCTTGCCTTATCATCTCTTGATGAGCTGGCGAAAATGTGCCACATGGATGAACCCCTTTGGATCCGAAACAACAACAATGAATTTCCTTTGGATGTCCTAAATGTGGAAGAGTATGCAAAGATGTTTCCTTGGACAATGAATGGAAAGCTGCAGTACAATGGAGAGTGTTGTAGGATTGAAGCAACAAGACACACTGCTTTGGTTATTATGAATAGCCATAATCTTGTCCATGCTTTTCTTGATTCCGTAAGTTATACGATCGAGTGAATACGAGTATGATCATATATTTGGATACATATATACTGATTTTTGTTTCTTGATCTTTCTAATCAAGAACAAATGGATGGAGCTGTTCCCTTCAATTGTTTCTCGGGCTAAGACTATCCAAGTTTTGTCTACCGCGACCACTGGTCCTGCAAACGGTTCACTTCATCTGGTTAGTACGTCTGGAAATAAAATTATCTCACATCGATTATCAAATGACTAATGATATATTTTATGCAGATGTCTGCTGAACTGCAAGTTCTTACGCCTTTGGTGCCTACAAGAGAGGCGTATTTCCTTCGTTACTGTCACCACAACGCGGATGCTGGAATTTGGTCGATTGTCGATTTCCCAATAGATAGTTTTCACTGTATGAGTACTCTCCAAACATCACTGCCGCGGTACAGAAGACGGCCCTCTGGCTGCATCATCCAAGACATGCCTAATGGTTATTCAAGGGTAAGTAACAAATAACAACTAATATTGTGATTTTACTCGGTAAATTGGTTAAGTAGTATTTTTTTTGTCAGTAGCGTCAAATAGGTTCATTTGTTTTTTAAGGTGACAAACTAGACCCTCTTATTATTTTAATAAGATTAATTGAAAGGGTAAACAATTATGAGAAAAATAGAGGAGCTTAGTTTGCCTCAACAATACAAAAAAGACTTTAGTAACTCATTTTCACTTATTCTTCTCTTTTTACTCTTTATGGTGTACTAATTTTCGGGTTATTGAAGGTTACATGGGTAGAACACGCGGAACTAATAGAGGAGAAGCCGGTGCATGAAGTGTTCAACCAGTATGTCAATCTTGGTCAGGCATTTGGTGCACACCGCTGGCTAGCCGTGTTGCAAAGGCAATGTGAGAGGGTTGCTAGCCAAATGGCAAGACAGATTTCCGACTTAGGAGGTACTCAAAGTTTGGATCATTTCATGTTAGTTATAAAATTATGAATCTAAGAAGCTAATAAACAAAGTTTGGACTTGTTCTATGTTAAAAGCAGTTATGCAAACACCAGAATCAAGAAAGAACTTGATGAGATTAGCTCAAAGGATGATTAGGCTATTCTCCATGAACATAAGCACAGCCGGTGGACAATCATGGACCGCGTTATCTGATGCAGCTGAAAGCACGGTTAGGATCACTACTCGGAAGGTTACAGAACCCGGGCAGCCCATTGGAGTGATTCTATGCGCTGTTTCGACTACTTGGTTGCCTTATGCACATGAACAAGTCTTCAATCTCTTGAAAAATGAGAACAAAAGATCACAAGTATGTAACTAATATAATCTTCCTTTGGATTAATTTGTTCTTGATTCATGTGTTGTTATGTGTAACAGATTGAAGCTCTATCCAATGGCTACAACTTACAGGAAGTGGCTCACATTGCCAATGGATCCGATCCAGGCAACTGCATCTCTCTTCTTCGTATCAATGTAAGAGTACTCATCACATAAACTCATTTAGTAAATATAGAGAAGAGCGTATTTAACCTAATTCTTTCAATTTAATTGAATTTTGTACAAGTTCTTGATCTATCCAAGTAATTATTGATAGTATTTTATATTTTTGATTTGTGATGAAGGTGGCAACTAACTCATCCCAGAGTCTAGAACTAATGCTGCAAGAAAGCTGCACAGATTCATCAGGCAGTCTCATAGTGTACAGCACAGCGGATGTTAATTACATCCAGCAAGTGATGAGAGGCGAGGATCCATACTCGATCCCTCTCCTCCCAATCGGATTCTCCATCATCCCCGTCTCCAGCGAGTCTAAGCAAGGCGGAAACGGCTGTCTCCTTACAGTAGGACTTCAAGTCCATGCTAGTACAATCCCAAGTGCAAAGCTAAGCCTCTCCAGTGTCACGGCCATCAATAATCACTTATGCAATGCTGTCAATCAAATCAATGCTTCTCTTAACAACAACAATGTTGACGTGGCATCCTCGCCTGTTCCGAAACAGTAAACCCAACATCCTTAAATTTGGACACATGATCAAGATTCAAATACTGTTGATCTAATGATGTGTTGAAATTTGAGATGGGCGGACTTAGAAGGCGGGTAATATGATAAATGACAGTTGGTAGTTAGGTAGGTTGGTTGGTAAGAGTGGTAGTTGGAAATAAGTGATGTTATTACTGCTGTAATAATTTTTGGTCGTACTTGGGTGGAAGTCAAGAGCGAACCAGTTACTATTGGTTCGGGAATTGACTTTTGTTTTTCAAGGATTTTTTTTGTTTTTGGTTTGCTTTGTTTTTAGGGTTCAGTTGGTTTCAAGTAATTTGAACTTGTGTCCTTGTTAGCTAGACCTTGTTCACTTCATGTGATATTGTAATTGTTTTGTGGGTCAGATTTTTTCGATCTGTTTTTACCAATCTTTATATAAATGATGGATCATATAAGTTTTGGAATCAGTACTCAAGGATTAGCATGATTATTAATAAAACATCAAGAGATGAAGAGAACAAAAGATAGCGGCAAAACAAAAGATCTTTTAGTTAGTTTCGTGATGAAACCTAGGGTTGATATTTGAAGTGACTCATGTACGACTCTTTTGGAATTGGGTCGAGTCTAAAATTTCACGGAAGTTGAAAATGTTCTCACATTCAAGCTGTTAAGTGATGGACTAAAACCCTATTCGCAAGTATAACGAGATCAACTGTAGTATCGAGTGTCAAATCACGGGGATTGCATCTGAATCGGATATAAAGATATGCAATTACGCTAAGTAAAGAAGGAATAGATCGAGAGAGTAAAGGAAGAAGATATCGGTTTTGAAATATTGGTTTTGATTTGTCAAAAGGACAAAATAGCAACCAATCATAACGATGGAAAATATAATAAACCAAGCAATTTAAGGAAACAAATATCACCATTATAATAAATTTATAAATAACTAAATATATGAATATAATGAACATCAATCAATAAAAATTGTAGGTAATTGTCAAGGTAGCTTTTACCACATCTTTGTATATTAAAACCATGCTCAACCCAACCCAAAAAATACTCTCACAACTGCAAATGGTAAAAGTCAAACTCATTAAGAACATAGCAAACCCAAAAGACCACCCCAAAAAAGCCAAAAAAATAAAAATAAAAACCGGTTAAACTATGACAATTAGAAAACCTCAAGGTAAAGGCAAGCGTTTTTTCCAAAACCAAGTCCACTCTAGAAGGTCCAATAGAAGTAACAAGCTCTCATTGAAAACAAATATATCTATATTTCCAAGAAAGGGGTATGAATAAGGTCACTAAAGCAAAATAATTTCAATGTTGATTTCAGTACAATTCATATACAATAGTTATAAATCAATGCATCATAGGATCAATCAATCATTTGATGATAAGAAAAATAGTCAAACTTGAAAAATGAAACAAAGTAATAAATTGTATTAATACTGAATTGATAAACAATAATTCAAATGTAAACCTCAAGGTATTCACCAAAATATTGTTCTTGGCAAAACCGAGTAGAAAGAAAAACGTGACGGCTAACTAGTGTTGCGAATAAATAAAATCCGACCTAAAATACACACCTCTAACATCTAAAAACTATGAATAAATAGCGTCCAAAACCGGGTCCAAAAAGATATGGAAAAGCCCAACAAAAGATGAGATTGTAAGATCTTATTTCGGAAATTATAATGAGGCGACATGGACATCAACACGGTCAGCCACAAGTGCAGACATGGGCAAGATGTCGTGTCATGACATCTTCATTGTGAGTTCGAATCTCGATGTTCTAGACTTCTACAAGGTGTCCAAGGGTATGTTATTCTACTTGATTCCTCGATTTTTAGTCATATATGATGCTCCTATGTAGCTTATGCCCTCAAGGAAGATCAAACATTCGTATTCAAGCAAAAAAAACGCGCCAATAATACCCTCGAACACTTAAAACACGAAATAAGCTGAAGTAGACACCATAATTTGAAATATGAATGTTTTCTACACTATATGAAAGCAATTCATAAGAAAAGAAACGTGAAATGCATGAATATAACAACTAAAACCATGTATATAAAAATTGACATCAAAACACTCCATGCTTAAACCTTACTTGTCCCCAAGTAAGATCATGACATATGGATGTACACTATGTGCAAAATAGATGACATGCATCAGCTAAAAGGAAAACAACTTTTCAAACCATGTGATCATGACATTAATCACAATCAAAGTATGAAGGATGAATCATAACTCTCCACATTGGTCAAAGGTAATGTGTTTCACTCAATCTTACTAATGTGTTTGGACATATGGAAATAATCACTCAAGCTCAACATATGGATGTACACTATGGATGTACACTATGTGCAAAATAGATGACATGCAATGATATTATCATAAGCTTATCAAAGCGTTCTCAAACTCCATCACATGTCATAGAAATTAATAAGATGTAAAATATAAATCACAAAGTCTTTATAAGGGTGTAATTGTGGGAATATGATAAGGAAAATATAATGTAGGTGGGGCAAAAATCAGGCCAAATGGCTTATAATATCCAGGGTATCAAATCTAGCCAAAACTCGAACCACTTCAACAACTCACCAAACAAATATTGAACTCACACTTTTTTTATTTGAAACTTCTCTTCATTTTCAAGTATCCCATAACACTTTAGGCTATGTTTGGCATGTTGAGCACAAACACTAGTAGTTGTGTTCACTTGTGTTTTCTTGGATGGTTTTGAAATTCACTAGGTTTAGTGTTTTAAAACACGAATGGGTGTTTGACAATTTCATTACCCAACCACCAGTGTTTGTTCACTAGGCATTCCTGCTTTGACTACTGGTGTGAAGCTTCTGCTTAAAAGGATGACTCTTTTATTTAGAGAAATCACTGAACGTGTACACCCTTGGCTAGATTTTCAGGTAAGACTTAGAGATACCCATGACCTTTTGTGAATGACGCGATTGCGACTTGATTTACAATTGCAGGTAAGTCTAACTATGGCCAATGGAGTTGGATGAAGAGTTAACATACATAGTAGGTTGCAAGGAACAAGTCCGTCTGGATTCCATATTGACTTTGCAAAGATTTGTAAATCTTTGACATTGGTGAATGCAATCGTATCTTGTTAGCTTTAAACCTTATGCTTATTAACTTGAAGGGTAAAAAGATCATTTTGTTATGCCATATGGGTGACGGTTACAGTTTAAAATATTATGAAGTATGGAGGATATCTACAGATTTACAACTTGGAAGCATTTTCTTGAAAGATATATTAAAGGTTTCTGGGACAAGAACTAGTTCTGGTTGTTACTTGACTATTACATCGTCTTACTCTTACACATTTTGAAGATATGTAACTCTTGCACTGAGTTTTGTTACTTGCAACTGTCATAAAGCTCTCTTCATTGCCGATGAGATTGTGCTAGTAAACCGAGTCTTGAAAAAGGCAAAAGCCACACACCAAAGTTTCCAGGTTCATTCTAGGGCCGTGCTTCTCTTTTGAGGTCTTCACTTTGGAACTCGTGAGTTGTAAGACTGCTCATTTCAATATTGTTGATGTCTCCAAATTTTGAGCTAAGTGATTGATCAGTGTGTGATATGTTGTTGCTCTTGGAACAAGTCGCCTTATGATTGTTGTTGGGTGATTCGGGTGCATTTTCGGGCTTGTCTTTATGTTGTGAACGAAGTCAACCTCTTCTTTGTACATCTCTTCGGCCATAGGCTTTCATACACGTACCCTTGCATTGATTTTATCAATTGGAAACTTGAAAACATGTATACATTATGCTCATACAATACAAAAACTCTTCTTGTATCTTTAACCAAAATAAAGGACCAGTAAAGGATAAAGCATGTTTTATATGACATTATGCCCATACAATATAATTGTTGATGATCAAACAAGCACAACATCAGACAAGGTTATTTTCACCTGAATTCTAGTCAAGCTTGTTTGTCGCACAAGCGTCTTCTTCTATGAGTCCTTCGGATATCTGAATTAACAATAAAAATACTCATTGCCAAACAGAAAAAACCACTTTAAAAAGAATACACAAAATTTTAGTTAAAATTTTTGTTGTTGTCATTTTCAACTGAATTCAATGTAATAGGACACAAACAAGGATGAAAGGTATGATGCAAGACAAAGGACAAGTATACGGGTGCAAGAAATTCTTGAACAACCAAGAACAAAGAAACAAAACAGAACTCTCGGGAAGTCCTCTTTGATTCCTCCAAGCATGATGATCCATCACACTAAGTTGGTGGATAGTCTTTTGTTCCCAGATCTTCAAATCCACATGGCAAATGCGAGATATTCCAACTCTTTTTTCTTATGAAAACACATTTGAATATCCATTATTCCTCCTAGTGGCATGCATCTGGTCACTGATTGTATCACATAGACTCAAAAAATGACGAGATATTGTCTGAAGAGAAACTGTAGTATGCAGTGTATAGTGTTGAAACCCGGAATCCGCAATCGTATCAAAGGATGATACTACTATTTGCATTACATGATAGTATTGCTTGTATTTCCTATTAATTTGTAGATCTAATATTGAAGAACATTGATATACATAATTACATTTGAATAGTATCTTAACATCAATACTCAGAATTCGAAAAAGAAGGAATGAAAATGTACCAGTGATGAAGAGATAGAGATAACCCTAACATCAATACTCATAATTCGGAAAAGAAGGAATGAGGATGTACCAGTGATGAAGGGATAGACAGAACCCTAACATCAAGGGATTAGCGAGGATTAAGAAAAGAAGGAACGAAGAAGTACGAGTGATCGGTTAGTAGATGTTCTTCGTTGTCTATCTTCTTCTTCGTCTTTCTCCTTCTTCGGCTATCGTCTTTTTCTCCAATCTTCCAATGATTAGAGGTGAGAGAAAGTTTCCTATAAAACAAGTATTTGGCGTAATATGGTTAAAGTGATAAGGTTAACAGGGTCAATTCCAACGTCTGAACACTAGTGTATTATAGAAACCCTTCATTTGTAGAGTGTTTTAAAAATCAACCGAGAAACATTGAACACTAGTGTTTTATTGTGAGTCAAACATCCCTTAAAATAAACAAAACACTACCAAACACACATAAACACTAGTGTATTAAGCCTGTCAAACACAACCTTAAACTTTTAAGCTCATACACTTATATCTTTAACTTTATCTTCTCTTTCAGGGATAATCACTGTAACACTTTATTTTCAAACCAACTCTTATTTAATTGCAACAACAAGGTTGGCAGGAACTTTCTATCCTCCCCACCAACCAAGAATACATCTTCCATAAGAATAATATGATCCAAACTCGCGCATAAAACTTTCCATTCCATTACAAATCACTAGGAATACCCCACACTTATCTTCTTCAATCCTCTCAACCCTGAATATGGTCAAATGAGGCTATATACGGTTGTAAGGCTTTTTTTAAGGCACCAAAGACGGGTAAAAAAGGCATAATTGCCTAATAGAATGGAACATATATAAAGGTAGGAAATGGAACATAGGTTTATCAAAGAGGGTCTCAATCATCCTTATATCAAGCATATATAATCAAATGAACATGTAGTTTTGAAACAGAGTCAATCACAAGTTTTAGAAGAAACTAAGCATGTTGGAGATCACACAATAATAAGAAACAAATGACACATGAAATACATATACATATGTCAAGACCTCTCACAATGTCATGTTTGGTAAATATATTCATAAAATATCATCCAAAAACTCATATGCACAAACAATAGCAAAAAGAAGTGATCCAAATCATCGTTAGTAGGACAAATTTTGATGGCATAACATATCTCAATTTTGAAGACAAAATAACATCATCTGACTCAATCTACATAAAATGTGATATTTTTTTTCTTTTTTTATGCATGTAGAAATGAAAAAAAAAAGACTCAATAAAAAGAAGATATAAGAATAAACGTGTAACAATAAAAGGGAAATATGATATGAATGTGAGTATAACACCCTATACTTCAACTACACATTGTCCCTACTGTTAAAGAAATCGGCTAAAGAGAAGAAATTACTCATAAATCAATGCAATGCATGAAGGGTGGAAAGAATGAACACCACAACCATCTCCAACTATCCATAATCAAGTATCCTATATAATCACAAAATTCTCAAAGTTAGATGATAACACTCCAAATAGCGTCTTTTACCATAATCATTCTATTCCATCTCTATCCTTTTGAGCTAAATAAACATATTTATTTTAGTTTATTCCTCTCCAATTGGTTTGTATAATTGCAAGCATTTTAGGCATTTACGAAGCAAAAATGATACATCTATAATATTGAATTTTCCCATACACACTAAGGGCTTTCTTGCGGTCATCAAAGTCAAAGATCATTGGCGGAAATGACTGAAATCCAAGAGGGATAGAAGCAAATCGGGACAAGATCTAGGAGTGCTCGATTGGCCCCAGGTCGAACGACGGCCTACTCCTCACTTCTGAGTTGGACCTTGAAATGATCGCATTTAATTTGTTGCTAGAATGATCCTAGAAATGAAGCCCACACTTTTGGCCTAAGAGGCCGGACGACGGCTCTATGCTCGATCAACCTACATCAACACTTATCTTATTAGCTTTGTTTCCATCTTTATCTTTGGTCTGATCTTATCTTAATAGAAGATGAGATCGAGTAGATTTGATTCTATATTAATAGAAGATAGAATTCCAAGAGATTTAGGGTTTCTCGATTCTTTTCGGCCCATAGTGGTAAGGTTTCTTAACCATTAGGTTAGATATCTCCTTTTCCAACATTTTATGAAGCTTTCGCTCGACTTTGTCTTTATATGTCGTATGAATATCCTATCCCATCGGACGATGGTTTCCTTTGTTGATCATAAAAATACAATTTCTTCTTATTATGAGTTATATGTGAGTAATATCTCTCTGTTCTAGGGTCCAGTGAGCACAACATGCTTGATTTGTGATATTATATGGATTCTATGTATGGCTTGTATCCTATGAGTTATGGCAATATCGTTTATACTATATGATCTATAAAGGGTGACCTTGACTCAAAGTGATAGTGGAGTCCTCACACCTCGATGCTCCATTCGATGTGATGAATCGGCAACCGTCTTCGGTACGAAGTGACAATCATGGTGACAACATCGATTTACTACAAGCAATGACCTAACCACGACGTGACAATCGGCGAATTTGTCTTACATAACTCTAGGATATTTGTAATTTTGTAAAATTGCCTTTTGAGATCTATTATGTGCATGTTAGGATGATCCGGGTTCTAGAATGCTTACCTTTATTGCTGATAGCATAATTTCATGCTATGTTTATAGCTAGTTTTCTTTTCTCATTTTACCTTTTTTTTGCATGATCGAATGGACGTCTACACTTAGACTTACGCTTAAAATTCCAAAATAGATGTCTAATCCCCGTTGTTGTGTGTTTGTAGATGTTTTGGCTCAAAATTGGGCTAAGAAGGGACCATCCATGCATGATTCATAGGGAAACCAAAAGGATAGGATCATCAACCATCATCAGCAGAACAAGAGAGAAAGAAACGCAAGTGACGACTTCAAGGATCCAAAAGAAAAGCCTCAAGAAGTCCCGAGCCTCCTAAGGACGAGCACCTAAGCCTTTACGAGTGTAGTACAGAGTCCAAGAAATCCAAGGATCGAAATTGCTTTTACTCATGTAACCAAGTCCAAAGCATGCACCAAAGAGCCCGAGGATGGGAAGCAGGACAATGACTCTTCTTTTACGGTATTGGATTCTAATGAGTTTATATATGAGTAACTTGGTGCTTCTGACTCTCCTTTTTATGATGAAGCTCTCTCTTAAGAGATGAAATTCTCCCATAAATATGATAATTTTCTCATGTCATATGCATTGACAAGATGTTTATTTTCCTCGCATGTGGACTATTTGTGTTACTAGGTTCAATGACTCATTATTCAATTATAAGGAATTTCTAACAAGAATGCACATATTTTTACTTCTCTTTGCAACTTCTATTTTCCATCTTAAAAATTTATTCCATCCCTTTTTTACCTTTTCTAATATTACTAAAACTATATCTTGCAGCATGATCCCTTTTATTTCATGCCTCTAGTATAAGTAGACAACTCTTATTATGTTCTTGGAATATAAGCAAAATCAACAATAGTTGACCACTACTTGACATGGGCTTGGTCTGAATTTGAAGGCTTACTTAATATTTATCCTTTTGATTTGGTATAAACAGGATAAAATAGAATATATATATATATATATACACGATTATTACCAATTTATTCTATACTCGCCCATCTTCCCCAAGATTATGGTTGCACATTCAAATTTTAATAACAATCGATGTACCAACTCGTGCTATTTGAATATCGACCTCGTGCAATTGTTTAAATCGTGTATAATATTAATAGTGTATAATTTATAGTAGGGCAATCCAAATTGAAAGTCGTGTTTGTATTCATTAAATGAATAGAAAAATATGTGCATTTTGATAGGCACGACATGCACAACTCCTCTAGCATTCACTTTAATGATGTGCACGAGTTTGTTCATGAGCACGAATTGTTGACTATCCAACGCGCGTAGGAGTGCATCATAAGACTCATGTGCACAACTAGTTAAAAACTCTTATACAATTATAGTCAAAAGTTACTCTTCAATGACTGAAAGCATGATTGAAAACGTCGTCGATGGATGAAAGATTGCTAAAAGTTCTCACACAATAAACCGCCGGTTTAGCATCGGTATAAATAACAAGTTCGAGATTTTGGAAATTTCGGCCAAAATTGCTCTCGACATGGGAAATCTCGGGTTTGATTTTGTTTATCTCGGCCGAGATAACCAAAATCTCACCCGATTTATTCTCGACATGGAAATCTTGGGTGAGATATTGGTTATCTCGGCTGAGATAACCAATATCTCACCCGATATAACCAATATCTCACCCAAGATATTGGTACTTTAATTAAAACAAATGAAGGGTTTGAGCCGGTTTTCTGGTTGCCTACATATCCTCTCAGGGTTAAGAGGAATCAAAATTCACGTAGTTCTCTTACCTTTGTTTCGCTTTTGTTGGACTTCCGAGTTGTTTAGTTACCCCGCTTACCTTCATGCCTTGGACTCGGAAGTTGTAACACCCGGTTTTTCAAGTCACCCACGGTGACGATGGCCCGCAGTCGCGGCCAAATGTTTTTGCCACGGTCGCGGCGTGGTCTAGCCGCGGGTGCGGCTGACCCCAAATCGCGTAAGATTTGTTTTTATCTTCTTTACTTTCTTAGAAGATCCGATCTTCTAATCTTGGGTCGTCTTTCCTCTATCTTTTAACCTCGTTTTATGCCTTCCTCTTCCCCAGCCGTACCTCTTTCTTATTCACGTTTTCTCCCTTCTTCTTGCTTCCTTGCCTTCTTCAACCGTGAGCCAAGCTGCAATCTTTGTTCCGTGAGATCTGTAGAATCCTTGTAAGTTCTTTTCCTATACGTCTCCTTTCCCTCCTGTGTACTCTTGCTGCATTCTTATTTTTCTTCTTCTTTTTCTTCTTGGCAAGAATCAAGATCGAGTCTTGATTCTAGTTGGTCGTGGTTTGGTTGTTGTATGTGTATATCCAAGCCCCTGTGGTTGAGTGTGTCATGTGGAGAATCACAAAGGGAAGCTAAACCATATTGGTGTGGTTCTGCTATCGAAGGAAGTCACGACGTTCACCTCTATCGCTTTACCTCCCCCGCGGCTGCACAACCTCGCACCCGTGGCTTCACTAGTTGCCGCCCCCGCGCCTCCTTTCACCCGCGGTCGCGCCTTACCTACAGTGACTATTGTCTTCTGGTAAGTCGCTTCCCTCCTTGCTTCCTTATCCTTTCCTAGAGTTAGTTCATGCTACGTTGGACCTAGACGAACTAAGGTAAACGCCAGTTAGTAGCTTAAGGTTTCTAAGTTGGTTTTGGTCGGTGAACCCTTGTGATTGTGACGATGTTGATGATCCTTGAGGATCTTGAGACTAGGAGTAGTGCTTCCTAGCATGTGGGAGATCTCGTAGACATCACTGAGACTAGAAATACGAACCTTCTAACACATTGTTGTAGACCTTATAGAGGTCAATGAGACTAGAAGTGCGAACTTCTAGCATTTAGGATAGTTTTTGATTCGGGATGTCTTGTCTGAGCATGCATAGATCTTTTCCTGCGGGAAGCTGAGCAACTTAGTTGATTTGAGTTTACCTTGAGATAGGTAAGTCCATTAGACTTACTTAGTTGTGTTCAGTATAGTAGTTTGATTGTATTGGTGGTGTTTATTTACTTTATCGTCATAACGGAAAACTGGACTAGGACGACCCTATAACGTAATTGGCCCATGTGTGTTATAACCGGGCAGTGACCACTTGTCCAGTTCTACAGGATGCTAGGAGGTGCTCTTGCGACCAGACCCACATGTAACGATAGATGCATCTGATCTATTCTTGTCGGTTACAGGAACATGGGCAAGTTGCTGGAGATTCTCATGTCACAAACAAAGTTGAATTAGTAATGGATGACTTATTAAAAGATAATAACCTACTTATGTGCGAGCATGCTATGTGTTTATATATTACTCCCTCCGATCAATAATAAGTGTCGTTTTAGCATCAGAAATTTGATCAAAATTATCTGTCGTTTTAAGTTTTCTAGGCCAATAAATGAACAATAATTATGAGAAATGTTCTTGAAAATTGGTTTAAATGATTAATTTTAGTTCTAAAATCTTTCTTATTGGTTTAAAAGAAGGTTGAATATTAAATATGTGATAAGATTTTGAAAAACTTTAGAAAATCTATGTTATTTAATATTTTTCTTAAAAATTGTGTCAAAGCTAAAATGACAGTTATTTTTGATCGGAGGTAGTATGTGTGTTTGTGCCTTTACTGTTATTCTGATATCCAAAAGGTTAGCTAACGGTTTATACCGTCGTTGTAGACGCCTTGCAGGTTAGAGATGTTGTTGAGTAATCCGGACGGAGTGGTTAGCCGGGGTTCCCGTACATTATAGGATGGGATCTGGGTTTTATTATTATTGTTGTCGTCTTTTCATTTTGTTGTTGAACTCGGCTGAGAGTCTCTTGTTTTTGCTTTTGCTATACCTTTTATATTATTTATCTCTTTTTGGTTTTCATTTATTTATGCATTGTTGCAATATCCAGTGATATTGTTGTTACTCTGAGGGTCGAGACCCATTATAAGCTCCTATCCCGTAACGCTCTAAGTCCCGAAGATTTGGGGTGTTACAGAAGTTGTGTCCGGATCATTGGAGTTGGAATCCGATTTGAGTCATACACCGGGGCATCCCATTGTTTCTGCTTCTCCGCCTTTATCCAATCTTGAATGCATACTTGTGCCTCCAACTTTTCGGACTTCAGTTGGCTTCTCTTGTAGGTGAGCATATTCCCTCCTTAACTAAATGCTTGCTCCACGGCAACTATTTATGTGAGCATGGTCATGAGTTGTTGCACAATTTTGATCAAGGTTGGATACTTTGGGGTTAACTTCTTCCACCAATCCAAAATTTCAAAAGATTCACTATCAAAACTAAAACATAGATAATCTTGAAATTATGCACTTGCGGATGAATGCCTTGGTGTTTTTGTTCTTTTAGCTTAACTTTGTTTTGCTTTTGAAAGAAGAAGAAGAAGAAGAAGAAGAAGAAGAAGAAGGAGTCGGTTTGGCGGTAGAAGAAGCGATAGCACTTTTTTGAAAGAAAGAAAGAAAGCATCAAATTTTCAATTACAATACGAACATTAGGAATAATGGTAATAGTGTTTGTAGAATCTAAACCTAAACAATCATAAATAATGGTAATAGTGTTTATTATGATTGTTTATTATGATTTTCTTGTAAAACCGTTTTTATCAAGTATGCAATGTTTGTGGCATTATGTCTTTCATTGAAATGACGAAATGCAATAACAAATTTATGGAAAAACATATCGTTATCAATAAAATGTAAAGTAATGCTTATGTAAAAATATTTTTGTGATAATGTACTCCAAATATCACTACATATAGAAACTTGATGCGAAAAAGATGACAAATCCGAAAGAATATTTTGTTTCTTTTGTTCGTAAGATTTATAAACTAATTTGGAAACGGTTTTGTAAGAAGTTGGTTTATAAGAATGTTGGAGATATTTAGTGTTATATGCTCGAACTTATTCATATTCTTCTGCATAAGCAAATGGAAATACATGAGAACATATAACGTTGGCTAATCCTAAACTTTCTTCACTATGATTATACATAAATAAAGGAGATTAAGAGGAAGAAGATGCAAACCCGTGAGACAATTGAGATTGTCCCCATGATATCCCTAACTTCTCGGGATGGTTTTTTCGCATGTGGGTTTGTAAAGTCCCGTAGCTGCCCTTCACCATCCACTTGTATACCTTCGAACAACAGTTGCACGATACTTGACAATATTTGTTCACCGCCTCACCCTTCTTGTATACTTGACAATATTTGTTCACCGCCTCACCCTTCTTGTAATGTTTTGTAAAAATGTCGGATGTAAGCATTTTTGGGTGAAGAACTTGTCAAAATGCCCCTTCACCTTGTGACATTTTGGGAATTTGGGTTTCACTTTCTTGGGTGCTAGGGAAGAAATGGGGAGGAGTGTTGTCGCTCGGGTTTGCCATTACGAGGTTGAGAGACGAATAACGAGTTCGAAAAATCGAGAATTGAGAATATGAGATTGAGACTTGAGAGTTGAGAGTAGTAGTATGTAGTAGAGAGAGTTGAGAATATTGGTGTGAGATAAAATGGGGGTTTGGGTATTTATAGGAAATGGGTGAGATTTTTTTAACCATTTACCTTTTATTAAAAAAATTATAATAAATTAACACATCCCAATGGCTAGTAGCCATTGGGGAAGTGGGGCCCACTAACGGCTATTTGGAATAGCCATGAAACAAATAATAAAATAAGGTTAAACTGCCAACCGGCGGTTTGGTCAAACCGACAAACCTAAATCGCCGGTTTAAAAACCACCGGTTTAGCACAAACCGGACTCATGTATATATGACATATATGTGAATAATATAGTTACCGTATGCATAATCAATATAATAAATTATATATTAACACTACCTTATATAAACAATGAATCTTAGTCGTCCGTGCATTCATCCGATGATACATAAACAGGTCCGGCCCTGAGCATGTGTGAGGTGAGCACATGCTCAGACCCTCATTAAAAATAAGGGGCCTAATTTTTTTTAATTTTTAATAAGGGCCCTGAGCATGTGTATTTTGACAATAGAAGGATATAAATGAACGGTGAGAATTTGGAAAACAGGTTGGGTGTATAATATCGGTCGGTGCTAACTTTATTCGATTGGGCTTTGGCCTAGGTTGGACATTACAGCTAATTCTAGAGGTACGTTGCAGAAGGATTTTGCAAATCAAATCAAGGTCAATGCAAATTGAAAAAAGATTTCAGATACTTGCCCGATGTATAACCAAACAATCACCAAAATTGTTGACACACGGAATTTCACAATCACCTAAACGAAAAAAATGACACCAACAAACCATCAAGAGCATAAATCAACAAAGCATTCATGAAATCATCAGGAAATAGTTAATTAGAGAGACAAACTTATAATCTCAAAGCAAAAAATAGAGGAACAAGGATAGGAAAGTGTAAACCGATGTGACAATCTAATTTACAAATTGAATAATGCACAAATCATAACCATCACAAACTTTGTGGCTCATTTGTATCCATTTAATGTATAAGGGGAGAGAAGGAGGAGAGAGTGTCAAAACCTATAAATTAAGTTCAAATAAGAAATCGAGATAATATAATCATACCTACGACGGAGAAGACGGTGGATGTCAGTGTCAATGGAGTGAAGAGCAAACCTTAGAACCGAGCAGTGGAGGAGGGGAGGAGAAAGAGAAACCCTATACTCGAGAAAATACAAAAATCAGGCAACAAAAACTCGAGAGCTTGGAAAAAAGGACTTACTGTGGTGAGATCGGAATACGAATTTAGAGACCGAGCAAGAGCGATTGCGATAGAAGAGCAAGACCTCGACCCGGAGTTGGTTTCCTAAAGTGTGTGCTTCCTTTCCAACGGTTCCATCAAGTTGCAGCTTGCACAAGAGATCGATATTTTGACTCAGAAATTAAAAAACCTTCTCCCTCATACCCGAAACACATTCGCAATAGAAGAAGAGAAGAGAAGAGAAGAGAAGAGAAGAGAAGAGGAGGGAGACGATTGGGGAGAAGATGTTGGCGATATAAAAAGTGGACACGCGGATGGCAATGCGCTCAAGCAGACAGATGACAACATGTTCAAGCTGACAGCCGGCCCAGAAGAACATTTAATATCATTCTCGTAATTCATAACATTTAATATCATTCTCGTAATCCAAACAACAAAAACATAGGGGCAAAAAGTCACTGCATTGTTTAAGGAGGGCCACTCCCCTATAATTGTATAAAACTTTGATATATGGATCATGTTCTCATCTTTAATTTATATTTTTGTTCTCTATTTATTTTTCTTTCGGTCGATTGACCAGCCTTTATTAGTCATCGGCCTATTTTGTGGTGATCTTACGACGACATATTCGTTTTTGCAAAACTTATTTATTTTTACGTTTTACTAAAGCTTACTAGAAATGCAAAAAATTTCATACCTTCTTCCTAAAAAAAATTTGGAATTGATATTAAACAATTATATCTTTGTAAAGAAATATGATCCATATATCAAATTACCAATAATATCATCCATCAGACAGGAAACCCAACGAAGTTTTCCAAGATCAGACCTTTAGGAGCTGTGTGAAAGATATTTACGAGACTCCTTCGATCTTAAGCAAAAACCCTTTCGATCCAAAGCTTTACAAATCAAACATTCTTTTGATCTGTCATTCATTCTTCTCGATTCAAGCGAACGCGCTAGAGCAGCTTGCAAATTTCTCTCATTCTATCTGTTTAGGGTTTCGGATCCGTTATTCAAGCTCAATTCTGCACTCAAAAGCTACCATGTCGATGCTCGATTCCTTCTTCAACAAGGGCTTCAGAGGTTCCAAATGGTAAGGGTTTGCTTTCCAACATGTTTCTCATTCGATTGAGGCTATGACTTTGATCGATTTGTTGTCTTTTTCCCGATTTGGAGTGGTTAAAGATCTCAATGGGAAATAGATAATATTGCTGTGATTTGTGACTTGATCCTCGATTGCTCGCTTATATTAAAGTTTTTTTTTTTTTCCTGTTTATGTATCAGTAAAACTCTGCTAAAACTCACGATTCCGAGGATAAAGCTGCTGAGGAACAGGAGAGAGCTTCAAATTAAGCAAATGCGCAAAGAAATTGCTAAGCTGCTTGAGACTGGTCAGGAGGCTACTGCCCGTATTAGGGTAACTCCCTTTTTTTTTTGTCCTTGTGGATTTGTTGTGTACAGCTGATTTGAACTTTGCAAGTTTCGACTTTTGGCATTCCTGCAATTGACTGAATTATACTTTCTTACACGGGGTTCAATTTTTTCTTCAGGTGGAGCATATTGTAAGGGAAGAGAACATGATGGCTGCACAAGAAATCATTGAACTCTTTTGTGAGCTTATCTCCGTCCGTCTTCCTATCATTGAGACCCAAAGGTTCTTTTCCTTTTATGCTGTTTACTCTCTTAATGATTAGGAAGAGAATGCTAGTTGTTTGTATATGTGATATTAATGAGGGCTTGTTCATTTCCCATATCAGACATGAGTATCGGTATAGATATCAGAGATATGGATATGAGATTGATATCTCATATCTGATACTTGTGTTTGGCAAGATGGTGAGGTATATCAAAAGAGGAAGAGTAGGGAGGGAGAGCTTTGAGGGAAACTTGAGAGAAAATGAATGTGATATCTCTCAATTTCTTAAGATATCAAAAACGATAAAAAAAGTATAGTATTAATATATAGGATATCACTTTGATATCCATATACTCAATTACGAAACATGGATATCGGATATGTGATATCCATATCCATATCCCATATCAGGATATGGAAAATGAACAGACCCTGAGTGTTCATCAACTATAAATGATTATTGGGACAAGCTTGGAATTCATTAGATATATGAACCAAAAAATTTATCTTTGATCGGAAAGGTATTTCTTCCCTTAAAAAGGGTTTGTAAGAATGTCTGATTTGTGAAAGACGGGAAACTAGGAAAGATACCATCAGTGAAGAACTTTCTGAGTGCGGTAATGAGAGCTTATTATATTGAGTTGTAAAATGTTACAAGGTGGATTGCATATCCCATTTGACATTAGTTGCATCATGGTTTAAGAATATTGGGATCTTTAGAAGATGTAGCCGTTTTGCATTTTTATGGAACTAGCTTTATCCTTGTGATCCTGATGAATTGATGGTGGAAAAATTGGACATGTTGACTGAAAGTTTGATGCAGAAGAGGAATTAATTGGGAGGTGAAAGAGATGCAAGTATAACCTAAAGGCACTGAAATAAAAACAATACTCCAAAATCGCTTGGCGACTGAATGCCATGTATCATGTATGTGAATTCCAAAACCTGGTCATTAGGAATACAAGAAATCAAAATTGGATAGCTCTCTTTCAGTCTTTAGTGAGACTAGTCTTAGCCCTGTGATACTGATGAATTGATGGTGGAATGATTGGACATGTAGAATGAAAGTTTGATGAAGAAAAGGAATCAGGTGGGAGGTGAAATAGATGTAAGTACAACTACAACCTAAAGGCACTGACATAAGGAAGTAAGTAAAAAATATGATCATCCAATTTTTGTTTATTCTGAAATAATAATCTGGAATCACTTGGCAATCCAACCTTGGATTGCCTTATGTGTGAATTTTCCTAACCTGCTCATTAGTAAGACATGATACCAAGGTTGGATGGCCTTCTTCTCATATACACACCATATGCTAATCGGTATTGAATCCTTTTGATATCCCAACTGAATGTTTATCTTGTTCAGATGATTTAGGGTTGGCATCTTTTTCACTAATCATGCTGATACAGTTGTGATCTGAAAAGTGTCTAAAAATACTTGTTTCTCTAGGGAATGTCCTTTGGACTTGAAAGAAGCAATATCCAGTGTGTGTTTTGCTGCTCCTAGATGTGCTGATCTACCTGAGTTGCTGCAAGTTCAATTGGCATTTGTTTCTAAATATGGGAAAGAGTTTGTAGCAGCTGCTACTGAGCTCATGCCAGATTGTGGTGTTAATCGCCAGGTTAGATATGCTAGAATATGGCATATGGTTATAGTACGCATATAATTACTTCATTTGCTAATTTTTTTTGTTAATTCTATATTTGGTGTTGCAGCTAATAGAACTGCTTTCAGTCCGTGCGCCACCAGCTGAAAAGAAATTAAAATTACTGAAGGAAATTGCTGAAGAACATGGAGTAGACTGGGATCCAGTTGCATCTGAAACTGAGCTTTTCAAGTCACATGAAGATTTGTTGGTAAGTCTTCATTCTAGGGCTTGTTTGGTATAACTGTTTAAGTTTTCTGCTTTTCATTTTGAAGTATTTTAATATTTCTGTGATTAGTAAAGCAATGGTTTAAAATATGCTATATTGTAATTACCATTCTGATTCTCAAAATTGCCAACTAAAAAATGATAACCTGAAAAAAATGTTTCCAGAAATCTGTTTATAGTTTCTACCCATACTATCTTCCTAATGAGGTATCAATTACCAGGATGGATCAACACAATATGTTAGCGGAAATAAGGTGCCGCTTCCCAAAGAGAAGCATGAAGAAGTTTTGCAATCTGTCTCCTCAAAAGTTACGGATGAGCAGTACGAGTCTGATTCAGGTTTAGACTCATTGGATTTTCCTGAAGTTCCCACAGCAATACTGAAACCAAATGCAGGATCTGGCACTACAGATCATCTTCCATCGGCCCCCCATACTGAAACGAATCAAGGACCAGTAGCAGGCTATGAAAATTTAGCCCGTCAGCCATCAAAGGGGCCCGAGGAGGATGATTTAATTTCCAGGCCTCCCGAGGCTAGACAATTTGTGCCCTTCATTACTCCTCCTCCTTTGTCACAACAACCTTCGTCTAAAGAGGTAGAACCGTCGTTTGAATCTGCTGCAAAGGTCCAAAGTGAGATAGCTGATGACCCTTCACCACAATCTCTGCCTAAGGTCAACCCTTCAACACAATCTCTTCCAGTCAACCCTGAATTCCATATGGATCTGCAGGATGTGTTACTTGCCGCTCAAACTGCTGCAGAGAGTGCCGAACGTGCTGCTGCTGCTGCTCGTTCAGCTGCTAGTCTTGCCCAGCTGAGAATCTCTGAAATTTCTAGCAGGCAACGTAACCCATCACTTGACGTTCTTCCTGATAATCCCTTTGACATGGAATCCTCGATTCTATCAGAAGAAAAGCAACATTTAGACCATAAAGTTTCTTCAGCTGATTCGGACTACAGAAGCAACCAATTTGCCAATGAATCACCAGGGGCGTATGATTCGAATGAATCTCTATTCAAAACCTCATCTAACGATGAAACTCGTGAACAAGAAAGCCCGCATCAACTACCTCAGAGGATGACTTCAATGGAGGATGATCTACTTTCGTCATACCCCAACCTCTTTGGGTCTGGTGGTCATTCTTTCACCGGAAATTCACGCACGGACACTTGAGGAATTCAAACTCAAGCATGCCCAGAACTTGGTGAGAGTTCCTTTGGTTGGTGTATATTTTTATATGAAATCTTGCTGAAACTATTTGGCCTGTAATGGAGTCGTGTGAATGGACTAGCGCAGTGGCACTTGATGTATGTGTTTATTTGACAAATTTTGGTTTGGTGCTGGTGGTGATTTCGCTTTATATAAATATATACACATTTTCGTTAGTATTTGATGTGTTCTACTCACTGCCTAGTTAACACATTGGATGTCTTTATGACTGGTGTCATATGTGGATACTAGGTATGAGACTGAGTATCGAGAAATGATCAAATCAGTCTCTTATTCTGAAGATGGGTATAAATTTTTCTAGTGAGGTTATCTGGTCAGACAGCTTATTATGAAACAGTCAGCCCAGGCTTAGTCGCCGGACGTAATGTGGTTGCGCCTTCTTTTTTTTTAATTTCCCAGGGGACGACACAATCGCGTTGCATCCGGGACACGCAGTCCCACTGTGAATGCGACCGGAATTATACTTGCTTGAACATCAGTTATCCCGCCTCATTTTGACATATGGAAGCTCTCGGCGCACTTACAATGCGAGTGTGAGGCACAGTTGCATTGCAATACGTCCGGATGTTGTTTTCTTCCGTCTGATCGAATAGTATCTCTTCTTGTATATGTTGTATTTTTTTAAAAAAAAACTCTCGACTTATGGCCCTATTTTTCATCCACATATTAGGATCAAATCCGTACCGAAAAATTTATCAAAAGCCTGAACGGTGATCCGATCCGGTCTTAAAATGACGACCATACTTCCAACCTGTAATTTCATTGAATTTCCTTAGTCCAAGAGGCAGACATTGAACATTTTATTTTTGTTTTGCAATTTTTACATAAACCCCCCGTTTGATTGTAACTCCGGAAACGGAAACGGAATGAAAATGAATCTATTCCATATGCATGTCTTGTTCATGAAATTTTTTGGAATCATTCCATGAGTTTCATGTAAAATGCATGTTTTTTCCTCCATTTTGTTACCCTATATGGTATTAAAACTAATCAAATACTACTCCAACTAGTTCAAATCACAAGGAATCATTCCAAAAAGTTTGATGAATAAGGATATGCATATGGACTAGATTCGTTTCCATTCCGTTTCCGTTTTCGGTGATAAAACCAAACGGGCCCTAAATATGATAAATTTCTTTATGGGCCCTTTTATGCAGCCCAATGTATTAAGCGGCCCGACCCGTTAGTTCCTTATTCCCCATCATATATTTCCTTTCATTATATCGTCTTCCAAATGCATAAATCAAACAAGAAAAAAAATTATAAATTAAAAGTGGTGAATAAGTTATAGCTCTATTCGTGGTAAAAAAAACACAAAAGAAAGACAAGAAACGTATTTGGTGTATTTGCAATAAGATAATTGCATAATTTATTTATTTTTTCTTATTCAAATTTCAAATCTTTAAAACCTTTCATCAGCAAAACATATTATAAAGCCGAAGCAAGAAGCAATAAGGATGAGATGATCTGACTTGTAAGAATCTTATACGACAAATATTGGTTAAACCAAATGATTAGCACTAATATTGGTTTAATAATGTATTAAAAGTTGGAAAGTAAAGTTTGACTTTGAACAAGTCAAAGATGACAACAGGGATCTTTGGGAAATGGAAAAGTAAATCGCGG
Source organism: Fagopyrum homotropicum (assembly GCA_033239125.1). Lineage (NCBI taxonomy): Eukaryota > Viridiplantae > Streptophyta > Magnoliopsida > Caryophyllales > Polygonaceae > Fagopyrum > Fagopyrum homotropicum. The sequence continues at coordinate 13,204,470 of BSWB01000001.1, forward strand.
TTTTGTATTTGAGTGAGCCATTCAATGGAAATGAATTAGTTTTTTTTTTTTTTTTTTTTTTTTTTTTTTTTGGTAGGAAGGAGAGTCAGTGGTCTCCGCGCATCTAGTCGCGCTTATATAAATAAAAAGTGGCTAAATAGTCATCATACGGGGGATAGCCTTGCCCCTTACATCGTCAACAAGCAAACTTAAAACACCCTCAGGAGGGTCACACAATACATGAAAACCTTGTTCAAAATTAAAAGCTAAATTAGCTAAGTAATCAGCAACACAATTACCCTCGCGATAAGTGTGACGAACTTGGATAATCCAAGCTCTTTGCATGAAGCCTTGGCACACATGCACCAGGCTAGATAGGGGATGACACCGAGGTAAACTCTTACTAACAAGATTAGTAACTAGTTGGGAATCCGTCTCAATAATGACATTACGATAACCAGATTCCCAAGCTAATTTCAAACCATTAGCTACACCCCATAGTTCCGCAATAGGAACTGAGCATGTGCCAATATTGTGAATTCCACCTCGTTGCCATACTCCTTCAAAATCTCTAATAACACAAGCCGATGCAGCTGCGCCACTACTCCGAACCGCACCGTCTGTATTCACCTTCACCCATCCTTGTGCTGGTGGTATCCATGACACTTGAGTAGAGGTTTGATATTGACTTAAGGAAGATGCTGGTGGTATCCTTGTGCTGGTGGTATCCTTGTGCTGGTCAACATGTCTACCACATTTTTAAACTTATTCTTCAAACTTCTCGTCGCCTTAAATCTTTGACTCGTACCCTTTTACCCACGTGCTAATACTTCCTACAAATTTCAACTTTTCACAATTAATTTTCCTTCTTTCAAATAATTCACCCCTTTCCGCAAAAGAAGAAAAGCACCAACGAAAATAATTACTTTTTAAAAATCAATTAAATTTATTCGATTAGATTGGGAAAACATACCAAGATTATAAACATACAAACGTGTTTTTTGGATGTCTGTACTATGTTATTTTTCGTAATATATTACATGGTAAAATATTTTATTTAGACAAAATAATAAATTAATAATAATTATTTGTTTATAATTTTATACGTATTTATATAGTTACATTATCTCATTTAACTTAATTAAACATATATACATCTATAATATATACAACTTTGTACCTACTCACATATTTATAATTTTTAAAATAAATATTCATAATAATCTTTTATTGTAAGTTGTTTTCATTATAATATATATATATCAAGTAAGAACATGTTTTACGGTAAGAAATGAGAACGTATCTTAAGCGTCGAATTAAATAATCAACGTTCATGATTTAACGTTTATAAATGGTAAGTGTACATTTTATTTAAGAAGATATTTAATGAATGCTTGCATATATTTTGTTTAAGGAAATAAAATATAAAAAGTTTATGAATAAACAACACATTCGTAATATTGCACTAGTAGCTAGTCAATGAGAGAAGCGGAGCGAAAAAAGTACAAATATAATGCACAAATGTGCAACTTGAATCAACATGCATTCATGCACGAGTAGTGAATGGAGGAGCGGAACAAAAAAGCAAAGTGCACGTTTATTTGCAAATGTACGAGCACGAGTTCACATAAGCACGAGTTCGAGACACATAATTAAGCACGAGTACAAAAAAACATTTTTTTTCATAAACACGCGTACATCACGCTATTACACAAATATGCAAGAATATAAGCAATGAGCACGACTAGTACATTTATATAAACACGCTGGTAATTGTCATATGCACGAGTACATAATCGTACTAATAAGCACACACGCTTGTAAAAGTATCCGTGCATTGTGCAACTCATATGCATGAATCATAAGCACAAGTATAATTAAAGAACGACTAGATAATTTAAACCGCAATAACACGTGTATATAATGTGCGCGAGTATTTGTAATCGTGCAAGCCACCATATGTCCATGCACGACAATAAGAAGTTTTATAGATGAATACAATTTAATATGAATAGTAGTAATGCCCGATGCATGCACGAGTGAGATTAGTTTCTTCGGACGACATAATGGAATGACAATGAACTGAGTATCTTATTAATTAGGTAAACATGTATATTTAAATATGGAAATTGATTATTCATTTCTTGTTAAAAAAATATATTAATTATTATCCCATAAATATATTGTATCATAACCGTTCATTTTTTTTAATCATGTGGTTGATATGTGTTCTCATTTCTTACCGTAAAACATGTTCTTACTTGATCCTAACCCTATATATATATATATATATATATATATATATATATATATATATATATATTATAAATATGATTATAAATTGGTCTCATATAAATGAATAAATGTTCATAATGACCCTTTTCATAAGTTGGTCTCTTTGTAAGATATATAATTTTTAAGTTGACCTCATTAATAATCTTTTGATAGAAGTTAGTCTTATTTAAATGACAAATTTTCATAACAATCTTTTATCATAAGTTGATGTCTTTGTAAGATATATATCTTTATAAGTTGGTCTCAATAATAATATCTTATTAGAAGTTGGTCTCATTTAAATGAACAAATGTTCATAATAATCTTTTATCATAAGTTGATCTCTTTGTAAGATATATATTTTTATAAGTTGGTCTCAATAATAATATTTTATTAAAATTTGATCTCAATTAAATGAATAAATATTCATAATAATATTTATCATAAGTTAAATTCATTTGAAGATGTATATATATTTATAAGTTGGTCTCAATGATACTTCTTCATTACAATTTAGTCTCATTTAAATGAACAAATTAAATATTCATAATAACCTTTTTATTATAAGTTGATCTCAATGATACTTTAATATGGTCTCAATTATAATTTTTTTATTAGAATTTAATTTCATTTAAATGAGTAAATGCTCGTAAGAATATTTTATCATAGGATAGTCTCCTTTTATATATTTAAGGAGATCAACTTATCATAAAAGATTTTACAAACATTTGTTCATAAAGAAATACGTTATGTGAATACATTTTTAACTAAAGTGCCACCAAGTAAAGGGAGACGGGTTAGGTCTCATATTTATTTTTTATATCCAGTTTTTTTATAAAATTATGTATATATATTAGTATTTTAAATCAATTATGTCACATCATTTTAAAAATAATCTAAAAATAATGTGTCAAATCCATTGTTATAAAATTATTTTAACTGTTACTTTTCTTATATCCGTCCCGGATCAAATGACGTGAGGGGCACACGTCTAGTGAACCACACATACAAGCACACGAGATTCCATCATAAAATCAATTGACAATAGGAAGAGGAGTCCGGAAGCTTATATGGTAGTATCACCTTATTGTGTGTTATCGATGTGGGATATTTTTTCCTACATCCCAACACTCCCACTCAAGTGTTAACTAATTGAACTAGATAACACTTGACACTTTTTTTTTCTTTCTTAGGTCGAGCATCTCATTCTCTTTTTTTAGTTCGTCCCAAATTTATTTATTTTTTTTCTGACGGGTTTCACATCTCATTCTCTTTTAGAGAATCCCCAAAGTCAGAAAACCGGACCCGGATCAAATGACGTGGGGGCACACGTCTAGTGAACCACACATACAAGGACACAAGGTTCCATCATAAAACCAATTGGCAATAGAAGGAGTAGCCCGAATGCTTATATGGTAGTATCACTTGATTGTGTGTTATCGATGTGAGATACTTTTCCCTACATCCCAACATTAACTAATCGATTTAAACTAACTAGATCACTATTCGCATCTTGTGAGGTTTATTTTTAAAAAAAATATATTCGTTATCTAACTTTTTATGGGGAAAAAAGTATGTGGGAAGGGCTAGTTTTGATAGATTTATGGTGAACAGGACAACCCAAATGGTGGAGGTGGAACCACAATTTATTAACGTTATTGCGATCCTTTATATAGGATTATAAGAAAATCAAAAGAGAATAATAACGATATTGGATATAAAATCAAATATAAACTAACCTAAAATACATAGATAATATGCTTATTATTTTAAGCATTATCTTCAAATATCTATCTCACATATCTTTCAATACGCTCCCGCAGTCAAAGCGTGCGTACGCAAACGACGCTGGAGACTAGACCATTTCATTAACAATGAGCAAAGAAAACAATTCGATCAACAATGAGTTGTGACATGAACACCACTTGTAAAATCGATATGACCACCAATACATCGGTGACAACTTTAGATCGATATAATCACTAGTAAGTCGATGGTAAATGTAGATTTAGACGCCGGTAAGTTGGCGACAAATAGAGGATTGGTAGGTTGAGGTCCCGCTCTGATACTATGATAGATTTAGTGAAGAGGACCACAAAAATGGTACAGTGGAGGTAGAACTCCTATTTATTAACGTTATTACGATCCTTTGTATAGGATTACAAGAAAATCAAAGGAGAATAATAAAGATATTGGATATAAAATCAAATATAAATAGCTTAAAATACATAAATAGTATGCTTATAATTTTAAGCAATATATTAAAATATTTATCTCACACATCTTTCAATAAGTTTTATTGTTTAAAACAGTGTAAAAATGATCTATCATTTTTTATTAAAACTATATCATTTTTGGTTAAATTAATATAATTATATTTTCAAAAATACATATTCTAAAAATAAGTTGTGGTCTTATTTTGGATTATAATTCATTTCAAAAACATTTTCGATTATAAATCATTTTTAAATCATAAAGTTTATAAACCTTAAGATATACGTCTAAAGGATGTTTCTCACTGGTAACATTCTAATTTTATTATCATCATCTGAATATTAGAAATCACATAAAATGGTTTCTAACTTTTATTAATATTGAAAGAAATTAAAAATGTAATGGTAAAGCATATATGGTACGTACATCTCTTTGGATTGCGTGGAAAAGCAAATAGGAATGTTTAATGGGTTGATGAATATGAATCCCAAAGCAAGGCATAGATGGACCAACAAAGAATCTTGACGATCTCAATCACTCATACATACAATATTAGAATGTGAATGCAATCCCAAAAGTTCACTACTTTTCATTTCTATCTTCCTTTCTTTATTCTCCTTATTATTGTCTTTGGTTTTCTTCTTCCTTTTTTAAACATTTTTTGTTGTTTAACAAGATAAAATTAAAAGGATAAATCAAACCCAATAATATAAAGTTAAAGTTAAAAATATTAAGCCTCAGCGTCTAGAATGGCATCCGACGCACAATTTTGAAATATATCGTCGATTTAAGCGTTGTCTAACGGTCGTACTTATATTTGGTTTACTTTAAGGTTATTAATTTGATAGTGATTCCCATATTCATTCGATAATTCCGAATATAATATTCCCGGTGAATTTGTTTCTTGTCTTCGAGCAACTTTGTGATATATTTAACTATTACTTATTTCGTGAACGATTAAGGGCACGAACAATAAACCACATTGTGGTTGTTGAAAACTTAGCCGTGCAAGTGTCCTATATCCAAGTTCAAATAAAATTTTAAACGGGGTAAGATAGGTAAATTATTGAAAAAAGTAGTTTTTGCATAGTCGGCCAGGTTGTAATATGAGATAAACTACTCGGATTTGGCTCGCGTTCGACTCGTTAAAAGTTCGGCTCGAGTTCGTTCATTTTTTGAACAAGCGAATATGAACACAGTTAAAGCTCGTATATATTTTAGGACCGGCTCGTTCGGCTAAAATAACTTTATAGGAGCATTATTTTGGCCGATCTACTCGGGCTTGGCTCAGGATCAACTCGTCAAAAGCTCAGACCGAGCTCGTTCATTTTTCAAATGAGTCGAATATGAACACATTTTAAAGCTCGTATAAAATTTAGATTTGGCTCGGACTCGGCTCGTATATAAACGAGTTGAGCTTGAACATGTCAGTGCTCGGCTCATTCAGCTCGTATTATACCCCTAGTAGTCGGCATGCACTCAAACTGCATTTTTTAATCTTATTGTAGTCCTATGACACATTGTGCACTCGATAATCTGTTGTCCGGCCCTTTAACAATTTTGAATTTTATTAGTTGATGTGTTTGCAATTAGGGTCTACTAGAATATCCATGTAATTCCGGTGTATAATCTTGAACATTGTTTCAGTTTCACGGATTATTTCATGATAGAGGGAGAAAGAGGTGAAGCTTTTGCGAGAAATGTAAGTTGTAAATAGGATTAAGGGCCCGCTAAAATCAACTCTGGAATCGGAAACAAAATGGAAACGAATCTAATCCATACGTATACCATTGTTCATGAAAGTTTTTGGAATCATTCCTTGTGCTTTGAAGTAATTGGAGGAGAGTTTGATTACTTTTGATACTCTATAGGTAACAAAATTTGGAAAAACAAGTGCATTTTGATTAAACCACAAAGAATGATTCCATATGATTTCATGAATAAGATATACTCATGCATTAAATTCGTTTCTATTCCGTTTTCGTTTTCGGAGTTGAAACCAAACGGGCCTAAATTTGAAGTGTTTGTCCTTGGTGGAAATTCTAGACATTTCGAGTTAATGATATAAAGTTGTAGTCGGCCAAATAATCATACTACGGTAGTTGTTTGAAATCCCTAAAAATATAGATGATGTTTTATCCCCCAACTTCTACTCGTAAAGATAACAACACTCAAATAAACAACTATCCAACACTGACTTGTGTCAATTATAATTTTTGGTAGAAACTTGTATCAATTATAGTACAAGTATCATAATTGTCTTTTATATTCATATAAATTAAATTTATTTATTCATACTAGAGGTTCATCCACTTGGATCGTAATCTTATCTTTAGTTGACCAACTCAAATAGATTGCAAAAACCACTTTGACTTGGTAGTTGCCTGCATTCAATAGCTTTCTACTTCTTCCTCGGTTTTAGGAAAGCTTCTTCATATTTTCTTTTTCTTCGTAATGTATTCTAATGTCTAAGCATTAATATCCAGGTTTAGTATATAAGGTCGATCATTACTAATTTGTTTTAAATGTAATCGTGTTAAATTTATGTATTGAGTTTGAGTCTAATGTGCATAAATGCTCGTAAGCATATGATCTTTGCTCTATAATCTGCCTCGAACTTTGACATTATGATAATAGGTTCACTTATTCAACTAGTCCTTTTTCAAATTTATATTTAACACTAATTACATCCGGATATGTTGACTTATACTTATAATTATGAAAAGTTGGCCATTAATTTTAGAAGATAATCTCAAACTTTTGCCACCTAATAATAGATATACCATGGTAATACACATACACCATATTATTTTATTTGTGGAATAGATCATTGTCAATGATAAATATCGAGATAAACTATTATTTAGTTAATATAAGTCAATACAAAGTCTAGGCTCTAAAAGTAGACATGAGTCTCACTAAAAGGCCGTCAAGAACTAAAATAAGAGGAAAAAACCTCTCTCTAAGAGAAAACCTCTCTGCCATATCAAAATAGGGAAAAACCCTGAGATCTGTTTCTATCACAGTAACAACGCCGCACCATACATGGTTCCCCATCACTCTACTTCTGTTGTTTCTTAAACAGTTCGAAGAAACTCAACAACAAAAATCAACTGGATAAGGAAAGAGTGTCTAATGAGCAAGAATTGTTTCGCTATGCAAAACTTCCTCTTTCTCAACACATAATATCTGAACAAATGCCTCAACGGAGAAGGGATTACCTCCCGATTTTTCATCTAACAAGCAGGAAATCTCCACCTTCTGCCCTGTTTAAGGGGATCCAGTTTTACCTTTCCGACCCTCTAATCAAAACCTATATTTATATTTCCGATTGCAAGCTATTCAAGCTATATTTTGAAGAATTTTGAAGAGTTGATGTTTGGTGAGGATTAATTCGCCACCAAACTTCGCCTTATAGGCTGCACCGCCGCTCCACACCGTCGTTTGCGTCCCATCGGCGTGCGCTCCCCCTCGATCCAGATCTTCTCAGCCATCGGCTTGAACAATCTCCATGGATGAACCTCTTACTGTTCTCTTACTCTTGTGTTGAGAAAAAAAAAATGCAAAAGCACTTTGTTTTCAAAGTTGCACACTAATCACGAGTCTTCATTTCTTGATTGGCTTCTCAAAATTTTGACGATGAAGAAATGGACTCACTTAAACAAAACTAAAAACTATTACCCTTGTAGCGTCTTCTTTAATAGTTCCTTAAACTCCATTTTGAGTCATAAATCTCAATTTATAACCCATGGCAGGCGGCACATGGTGATTAGGGTTTTCTTGCTTCTTTCAAACACCTCTCTCCCACCATTTGTAATCAAATGGGCCTTTTGGCCCAACTGTCCTAACAAATTTAACAATTTCATTCAATATGAATCCAAAAAATAATTTGTTTTTACTTTGCCTAAAAATTGACCATACTTCATCCTCTCAACCCCTATAACCCCTCAAAATAAAGAAAATGATTTTCAAAAACTCATTTTCTAATCATATCAATCAAAACAAATACCAAAATTGACAAGGAATAATAAAAATCAAGAGCGATTGAGTTAAGACTCAATATCACAAAAACGGATTTTGTCGAAAAACAATTTTTTCGGTTACCAATTTGTTGTATGAACCCTCTTTTAACAATTTCCTCCTTTCAAATCGCTAATCATTTAAACGATCAAGTTCTACACGTTCATATATCATCATACCCGTTTTCAGCAATCTCGTCTTCCGAGGATTGATGTTGTCTTGTGGTGGCGGTTCGAGCGTTCGTCGAGAAGGGGGCGTGGATTTGTGATCGACTCCTGATGGCTTTATTGTAGTCCAAATCTGAGGTGTCCACAGTTGTTCCCCAGGCATCCTTCCTGTGTACTTCCTTCGAAGATGAACGTTTATGCTCGCCTGTCTCCTGGTGATGGGATCATCCTGCTTTCCCTTGAAGACCTTTTGCTTTCGGGTTCCTTTTGATGTATTTTGTGTATTTCTTTTCTCCTTTGGTTGTAAGCCATGTCATGACGGTTAGTCCGTCTGCCGATCTTTTTCGGCCTTTCGATCCAATAGACGGCGTGCCGTCTATTGGATCGAACCGCTTTCCATTTTCAAAAAAAAAAAAAAAAAAAAAAAAAAAACAAAGTCTAGGCTCTAGAGGTGGAAAAAATTGAAAAATTAAAGTTTAATTACTAAATACAAAACTAGAAAATATCCTAAATACTAGGACATTGAAAATCATATAGAAAAATTACAGACATAGTAGAGTTAGATTTCCAAATTATCTTATCAAAATTTTCATATCAAATTATACGTCTCTATTTCTCAAATTTCCCCCAAAGTAATAAGGAATCGAAAATTATAATTTGTTTTAGGAGTGTTTTAAATGAACTAAGTTCCGAATAATGCGTATTTCTCAACAATAAAGCATATTGAGTAAGTCGGGGTTTAAAAATATGGTCTCCTTTCTAATGTTAAATGTAGTATCCGTAGTTTAAAATTTTTGGTTTGTTTCCCTTTTAACACAAAATCTGAGTTTTTAAAACAAGGATTATCTTTCATTGTCCACATCAATGTTCTTTGTTGTCTTAATAATATTAACAAAGAACTGCAATTTTAAACCGTGCGTTTCTTTTTTCTACAAAAAGTTATAAAAGTCAGTGATTTCAAACCACAACTCTTACATTTTTTTAACTAGTAAGGTTGTGTGTGTTGTGCACTCCCGACGTCGATTTGATCAATGAATTTATGTTGTCGGTCGAATAAGATACTATATTGTTAAGTGTGAGGTATCTATTCAAAGATAAAAACTGGGAAAGGTAAAGAAATTATGTTCAAACTGTTTTCAAGTTTCCTGGTCAAGTTGACAAATTTTTATATTTCTTCTATATATATATAGTTGTATATATATATTTTCATAGGATCTATACTCTATCAGTATATATATTAAATATATCTACACAGAAAGATTACATAGCTTGACTATAAACAATGTCTAGAGAACTGTAATAGATTGTTGCTTACAAAATTCTTTAGTTGACGAACCAACAATTCAAAGCAATATGGGAATGAAGCAAGGTTTGGTTATGTCAATTTCTAAATTTCTTCTCCATATATAATTGTATACCAATATATGTATCAAATTTATGAATTTCTAAACTCAAGAACTCGTTTCATATGCAACATGTTTTATTCTTATTGTATAAGTCACTCAAACATGGGGAAAGACTGCTTTTAACAAATTTGTGGATGCACTTGATTGATAGCCTTGGTTATGTCAAGGGAAGCCAACTATAGAGTATAGACCGTTGCGAACGTGTAAGATCTCAGTTTTTGCCTTCATCGCCCCCGCGGTGAAGAGGGCCGCCCCTGCGGCTGATGTGATCCATCCCTGCGGATGACGACAGATCGTGCCCGATCTTTCTTCCGTTCTTTTTATCTTCCTTCCATAGATAGAATATCCGATCTTCTATCTTATGGGCCGGTTTCCTGATCTTCTTTCTAAACCCTAGACGTCTTTCCGTCTATCTTTCCAGCCCGTCCCTTTATATTCCCGTCTTTTCCTCTTTTTACCGTTTCTTGCTTACGTCTTCTACAACCCTAAGAGTTGCAGTCGTCCCCTTGCTTCCTGCAACCTTGCTGAACATGTAAGTTCATCTCTTCTGGTTTCTTCCTCACGTTCTTACTGTTGCTGCATGCCTTCTCCTTCTGCTTCGTTTTCTTCTTCGTTCTTCCCTTTTCTTCTCCAAGAGTCGAGTTTGATCCTTGATTCTTGTGGAGCGTTCCGTTGTTGATCCTTTGTTGTTCTCAAGCTCTCTGGAGTTGAGTCTTGACGTGTTGGAATCAAAAGTGCGAACTTTGGTTGCCCCTGTTGTGAGTTCTGTCGAAGAGAAGCCTAACAGTAGCTTCTGAGGAGGATCCGCCCCTGCGCCTACACAGACCGCCCCTGCGCCTCTGTCACGTGCCGCCCCTGCACCTCTGCCCAACCGCCCCTGCGGTTTTCTCTGCTGTAACTCCCGTCTTTGGCCTTTCTTGCTCCTTTCTTGAGGGAAACTAAGCTCTTCCTGAGTTGTTCCTGAGTTGTTGCTGAGCCTTTGTGTTACCTTCGAGTGAGGTAAGTCCCTTGGACTTACTTAGCTTCATTCCACGTATTAGTTGGATTGTATTGGCTTGTTTGTGTTGTTATCATGTTTATAACAGATAATTGGAAATATGATTCACCCTTTGATAACCTTAACTGGCCCAAGTGTACTATAACCGGGCGGTGACCACTTGTCTAGTTCTACAGGAGACTAGAATGTGATCTTGCAATCCAGACCCGTAGGTAACAGATAGTACTGATCTATTCCTATTGGTAGACGGAAGCGGAGGCGAGTTTCGGGAGATTCTCGTGTGACAAAAGAAGTTGAATTAGTAATGGGTGATTTTAAGAAAGATAATAACCGGTTGTGTGTGAGCATGCTAAGTGTATTCTTTACCTTATGTGTGTTTGTGCCTTTACGCACTTGTTAGTATCTAGAATGTTAGCTAACGGTTTATACCGTCGTTGTAGATGTTCCACAGGTTCAATATGTTGTTGAGTGATCCGGATGGTGTAGTCAGCCGGGATTCCCGTACATTATAGAACGGGATCGGGTTTTATTTCTTTTGTTGTTTCCCTTTTGTTTTGAACTCGGTTGCAGAGCTTTTGTGTTTTCTTTTGTTTAAACCGTTGGTTTTTATTGAGTTTTGGTTTTCATTCGTCTGTGACTTGTTGTAAGATCCGTTTTCTATTGCTACTTTGAGGGTCGGGACCCATTGTGCGGTCCTACCCCGTAGCGCTTCGAGTTCCCAGAACTTGGGGTGTTACAATATGGTATCAGAGCTTTAGGTTGGCAACAATGGCACTCGAAATCTTCTAAAGGTCGGATGAATAAATAAATAGAACCCGCAAAGGGTCTAACGTTTTCAAAAGGGGGTTTTGTTTTAAACTTGTCGGTCTGGGATAGATGTACGGGCGACCACCACTACCTCCGCGGATCTCAGCAGTGTAGTTTTCTTTCGTGTAGGCCTTTATGTGTGCTTTTCTTGGAGTTGTGCTTTAGCTGTAGCGTGGCCTTATGTATAGTTTCTTATATATCTATCCTTATAGAAGATGGCGCGTACTAGAGCTACATTTGCTATGGGGCGAGGAAGGGGTCGACCACCACTTCCACCTGCCGTCCGTGGACGAGGACGTGCAGGAAGACGTCCACTAGCTAGAGGTCGGGGCCAAGCCCCAGTTGATGATCCGCCTATCGTTGAGGCGTTCGCTGAAGAAGTTGTTGAGAGTGTTGTTCCTGAGGATGGGAACGGGACCGCTGCTAGGTCTGGAGCACAAAGAGCGCAATCAACGGAGTCCGTACGAGTGTCTATCGGAGCTTCTGCATATCATGACTATATGCAGAGAGTTGAGGAGGCTATCAGGACTGGAGGACCAGCACCAGTACCATCAGTTCCTGCGAGATTAGCTGAGGTTTCGTAGAGAGTTTCACAGGTTGTTGCCCCGCCTGCTAGAGTTGCTGAGGTTGTTAGAGCACCGGATGAGGCGAAGGAGCCGAAGCCCGAAAGTTTGTTGAAGGCTTTCGACCAGCTTAAGGTTCCCACTTTCATGGGAAAGACTGGATTGGAGGTGGAGCAATGGCTAGAACAACTAGATACTGCTATGGAGGCTATTAGTTGCCTAGAGGGACGTCATAGGGCATACGCTGTTGAAGGATCAAGCTCATTCTTGGTGGAGAACCGTTCGCAGTAAGGTCACCAGTAATGAGCAGATGAAGACGGTGATCAGAGATCGTTACTGCCCTACAATTATGAGGAGAGACCGTCCTCAGGATTTCCTTGAGGCCGGATTCGAGAATTTGTCTATTGCTGAGATTATCAGCAAGTTTCAGGATGAGTTGTCGTTGCTGGGTCCGTTTGTACCACCTGAGGATCAACATGTTTACCTTTTCTCTCGGAGGTTGAGAGAGTCGACACGCTCTTATTTTGCTGGTTTCCGTTGTGATTCTTTGATGGACTATCAGGATAAAGCTTTTGCCTATGAGAGTGACCGACCGGGTCAGAGGAGAGCTTCTCAGACAGGAGGTCTTGAGAAGAGATAAAAGACTAGATCAGCCAATGCTGGAGCTAGAGCAACTAATTTTGGGCGTAGTCAGACGCCTGGACGTTCTAGTTTCCAGTAGAGTTCTGACAGAGGACGGCAGTGTCATAACTGTGGAGTAGCTGGACACATCCGAGCCGATTGCAAGAAGCCAGCAGTGACTTGCTTTTCTTGTGGCAAGCCCGGACACAAAGCTGCGTTTTGCCGTCAGGGCAAGGCGCTATCGCAGCATGGTTCTTCACCTACCAATGTTGTTGGAGGAGGACAGAGGTCTCAGTTTCAGCAACAGCAGTAGAGAGTTTTTGGTTCTACCGCTCCTCAGGGTTCTACTCCGGGACAGGGGAGAGGTAGAGGACGTGTTGGTGGATCTGCAGACACCCGAGATGCATCAACCAGAGTGTATGAGTTGAGGAGTGTTGTAGAGCCGACAGCGCCAACAGCCACATGTACCATTCATATAAATGGTTTTCCTATCAGAGTTCTTTTCGATACTAGTGCTACACATTCTTTTATATCTGATGCATGTGTAGATAGATTGGCCTTAGTTAATGTAGAAGATAGACCCTTCTTTATAGGATTACTCGATGGGGGTAAGATTCGAGGTACTCGGGAGGTTCGCAATTGCCCTATCAGATTGGGAGGTCGCGATTGGCCAGCTAACTTCTTCGTCATGTACTTAGTACATGAAGAAGTTATTCTAGGCATGGATTGGATGGATCGACATCGAGCAGTTCTGGACATCGGCAAGAGAACAGTGACAGTAACTACAGATGTAGACCATGTTGAGATCTTCCGAGGATGGGATCTCGGAAAGACTGGTACAATCATCAGTGCAGTTCGAGCTGCGAGACTTATCAGTCACGGATGCGAGGCTTTTTGGTGCTATGCAATGAAGGATAGTACAAGTCCGGCTTTGGAGGATATTCTAGTAGCTTGCGAATTTGCTGACGTTTTTGGAGATTCATCAGGTTTACCCCCACAGAGGAGTGTAGATTTTGGCATTGATCTAGAGCCCGGTACGAGACCGATCTCTAAGGCTCCTTATCGTATGTCGCCTATCAAGATGCTTGATTTGAAGAAGCAGCTCGAGGAGTTAGCAGAGAAGGGCTTCATCCACCCTAGTGTATCTCCTTGGGGCGCATCAGTTCTCTTCGTTAGAAAGAAAGACGGGTCAATGAGGTTATGTATCGACTACAGAGAGTTGAACAAGGTGACGATCAAGAACAAGTACCCATTTCCCCGTATCGACGATCTTTTGGATCAGCTGTATGGAGCTTCAGTGTTTTCGAGGATCGATTTGAGATCTGGATATCACCAGCTGAGGGTGAGAGAGCCAACGTATCTAAGACGGCATTTCGGACAAGATATGGACACTATGAGTTTGTAGTGATGTCATTCGGGCTCACGAATGCACCCGCAGTCTTCATGGAGTTGATGAACAACATCTTCATCGACTTTCTAGACTAGTTTGTAGTTGTCTTCATCGACGACATTCTGATTTACTCTCGCAGTAGAGAGGAGCATGCTGGACACTTAAGGATCGTTCTTCAGGTCTTACAGGATAGAGAGCTCTACGCCAAGCTCTCTAAGTGCGAGTTTTGGATGTACGAGGTAGCATTCCTTGGTCACATTGTTTCAGCTGAAGGGATCAAGGTAGATCCGGAGAAGATTGAGTCAGTAGCATCTTGGCCGCCTCCTAAGAACGTCAAGAAGGTACACAACTTCTTAGGATTGGCGGGCTACTACTGGCGTTTTGTTGAGGGCTTTTCAGTTATCGTCCGACCGCTCACTTCCTTGTTGCGGAAGTCTACGAGGTTCGTATGGTCTGAGCCGTGACTGCAGAGCTTCGAGGAGCTGAAGAAGAGGTTCACCTCTACTCCTATCCTAGCTCAACCAGAGGGCATTGAAGATTTCGTAGTTTACAGCGACGCATCCAAGCTGGGCTTGGGATGTGTTCTGATGCAGAGGGGTAAGGTGATTGCTTACGCGTCGAGACAGCTGAAGACATACGAGGAGAATTACCCTACTCATGATATGGAGTTGGTTGTTGTTGTTCATGCTTTGAAGATTTGGAGACATTATCTGTACGGAGCTACGTGTCAGATTTTCACAGACCATAAGAGTCTGAAGTACATATTCACTCAGCGGGAGTTGAATAACCGTCAGTACAGATGGTTGGAGTTGATCAAGGACTTCGATCTTGAGATCTTATACCACTCGGGAAAGCCAAATGTGGTAGCAGATGTCCTTAGTATGAAGACTCCCCGAGAGATGGCGATCGCTAGCCTGACAGCTCAGCCACATTTACAACGAGATCTTACATGGTTAGAGATGGATATCCACTTTCCGGATTTTGACAGTCAGTTGTCCACCTTGGATATAGTACCTGATCTGTTGCCCGAAATCCGTCAGAAGCAGGAGAGTTGCCTAGCTTTGACACAGATCCGAGACCGGATGTCTCGAGGAGAGGCATCGTAGTTTGCAGTTGGTGCTGATGGAGTTTTGAGACGCCAGGAGCGTGTTTGCGTGTTGTCGGACCGAGAGTTGAGACAGAGGATCCTTCAAGAGGCTCACTCTTCACCTTACTCAGTGCATCCCGGTGCGACTAAGATGTATCAGGTTATCAGACGCTCTTTCTGGTGGGGAAGTCTAAAGTCAGACATCACGAGATATGTAGCTCATTGTGCGACCTGTCAACAGGTCAAGATCGAGCATCATCGACCAGGAGGCGAACTACACCCACTTCCCATTCCTCCATGGAAGTGGGAAGACATCTCTATGGATTTTGTGACCGGTTTGAGACCAAGTCGTGGTTTTGATGTTATTTGGGTCATAGTAGATCGACTGACGAAGACCGCACGTTTCATTCCGATTAAGGAAACGTGGCCGGTGAGTCGATTGGCAGAGGATTTCACTAGACAGATAGTGAGACTTCATGGGGTACCTAGGACTATTGTCTTTGATAGAGACGGAAGGTTCACTTCGAGATTCTGGCAGCAGGTTCATGCCGCCCTAGGTATGAGTCTGCAGTTTACGACAACTTATCATCCTCAGACCGATGGTCAATCTAAACGGACCATCCAGACTTTGGAGAATATGTTACGAGCCTGTGTGTTAGACTGGGGACAGGTGTGGCCAGATCACCTTCCCTTAGTGGAGTTTTCATACAACAACAGTTGGCACGCATCGATCAGGACTCCTTATGAGGCTTTATATGGACAGAGATGTCGTACACCGTGGTGTTGGGATGAGCCTAGTAGTGCTAGCGGAGTAGCACCTGAGCAGATTCAGGATGACATGGCTCGAGTAGTAGTGATCCGAGAGCGGATGCTGGCAACACAGACAAAAGTCTTATGTTGATAAGAGACGCAGACCTCTGGAGTTCAGAGTTGGAGCTCAGGTTTGGTTGAGAGTATCCCCAACACGAGGCGTCAGACGTTTCGGTGTCAAGGGGAAGCTGAGCCCCATATATGTTGGATTGTTCAAGATTCTTATGCGAGTTGGAGAGACAGCATACAGACTTGCGTTGCCACCGAGACTCGAGGGTGTTCACCCAGTCTTCCATGTGTCTCAGCTACGGGAGTACATACCAAACCCGAGGCACATTGTCAGTCATGAGGATCTAGTGATCGAGCCAGACCACACGTTCGTAGAGCACCCGGTGGCTGTCTTAGAGCGTAGTACGAGACACTTGCGTTCGAAGGACATACCGATGTTTAAGATCTAGTGGTCGATGCGAGGAGCTGATGAGGCGACTTGGGAGACAGAGGATAGTATCCAGAGGAACTATCCGGAGTTTTATGCTAAGTTGGATGCACCTTTAGCATAGTCGTTCGGTTTTGGGTTTTCTTTTTGTTGCGTTGCGTACGTTTGTTGTGACGTTTTGTGTTACGTGCCCCGAGTGAGAATATATGAGTTCAGTTCTGTTTTTGTGTGTTGTTGTGATCATTGGGCTTTTGCAATTTTCGGGACAAAACTTCTTTTTAGGGGGATCTGATGTAAGATCCTAGTTTTTGCCTTCACCACCCCCGCGGTGAAGAGGGCCGCCCTTTGCGGCTGATGTGATCCGCCCCTGCGGATGACGACAGATCGTGCCCGATCTTTCTTCCGTTCTTTTTATCTTCCTTCCATAGATAGAATATCCGATCTTCTATCTTATGAGCCGGTTTCATGATCTTCTTTCTAAACCCTAGACGTCTTTCCGTCTATCTTTACAGCCCGTCCCTTTATATTCCCATCTTTTCCTCTTTTTACCGTTTCTTGCTTATGTCTTCTTCAACCCTAAGAGTTGCAGTCGTCCCCTTGCTTCCTGCGACCTTGCTGAAAGTGTAAGTTCATCTCTTCTGGTTTCTTCCTCACGTTCTTACTGTTGCTGCATGTCTTCTCCTTTTGTTTCGTTGTCTTCTTCATTCTTCCCTTTTCTTCTTCTCCAAGAGTCGAGTTTGATCCTTGATTCTCGTGGAGTGTTCCGTTGTTGATCCTTTGTTGTTCTCAAGCTCTCTGGAGTTGAGTCTTGACGTGTTGGAATCAAAAGTGCGAACTTTGGTGGCCCCTGTTGTGAGTCTTGTCGAAGAGAAGTCCGACGGTAGCTTCTGACGAGGATCCGCCCCTGCGCCTGCACAGAGCCGCCCCTGCGCCTCTGTCACGTGCCGCCCCTACGCCTCTGCCCAACCGCCCCTGCGGTTTTCTCTACTGTAACTCCCGTCTTTGGCCTTCCTTGCTCCTTTCCTGAGGGAAACTGAGCTCTTCTTGAATTGTTCTTGAGTTGTTGCTGAGCCTTTGTGTTACCTTCGAGTGAGGTAAGTCCCTTGGACTTACTTAGCTTCATTCCGCGTATTAGTTGGATTGCATTGGCTTGTTTGTGTTGTTATCATGTTTATAACGGATAATTGGAAATAGGATTCACCCTTTGATAACCTTAACTGGCCCAAGTGTATTATAACCGGGCGGTGACCACTTGTCTAGTTCTACAGGAGACTAGAATGTGCTCTTGCAATCCAGACCCGTAGGTAACATATAGTACTGATTTATTCCTATTGGTAGACAAAAGCGGAGGCGAGTTTCGGGAGATTCTCGTGTGTCAAAAGAAGTTGAATTAGTAATGGGTGACTTTAAGAAAGATAATAACTGGTTGTGTGTGAGCATGCTAAGTGTATTCTTTACCTTATGTGTGTTTGTGCATTTACGCTCTTGCTAGTATCTAGAATGTTAGCTAACGGTTTATACCGTCGTTGTAGATGTTCCGCAGGTTCAGGATGCTGCTGAATGATCCGGATGGTGTGGTCAGCCGGGGTTCCCGTACATTATAAGACGGGATCGGGTTTTGTTTCTTTTGTTGTTTCCCTTTTGTTTTGAACTCGGTTGCGGAGCTTTTGTGTTTTCTTTTGTATAAACCTTTGGTTTTTATTGAGTTTTGGTTTTCATTCGTTTGTGTCTTGTTGTAAGATCCGTTTGCTATTGCTACTCTGAGGGTCGGGACCCATTCGAGCTCAGATTCAAGAAGTTCAAAATCCCATACGATGGAACCGTACCAAGTCAACCTAGGTGATTCCAGTCAACGTAGTAATGTTCCCAGGCTTACATTCAAGAAGTTTAGAAAAATTAAAAGGTAAATCAATCAACCAAAGCCATGACCATCAAAATCAGTTGATTATATACTCGGTAAATAAGATAAGAAGATGAACTTTCACAAATGAAAAGAGGCATAATTGATTGACCAATTAGAGTAATTCAAAAGTTCAAGTAAATTAAAGACGTTACCTTATGATCTCAATATGCTCTATTGACAATGTGAGAAAAAATGCTAACATAATTAGGATGAAGAAAAGTTGAAATTGAAGATGGTAATTAGGAGAAACAAAAGGATTATAATGAGCAAGGGTTATCAACAATAGAGAAATAAAGGAAGGTTTGTCAGGCTTAGGGATGACAATTTCATTCTAAAATCGACAGATATCCGGTCATTCGTTCGATCCATTGTGAAAGGGTGAAAACCCGATATAAAGCAGGTGAAAACGGGTGGTGGGTCATGCATGATTTGGGTTGACATTTCATCCACTCATCATCTATCCACTCACCTAACCCGCGTCCTCTTATTTAAAATATATTTAATTAATTTTTTACACTTAGATTTTTACCCAAGTATAATACAAAACAAACCTTAAAATCTTTCCCAACACTACATTGACACCCTAGGTGAATTGTTGTCTTCGGTTCTCCGCTTTGTCTGAAATGAATCCAGAGAAGGCGAGTTGTGAGCAGTTCTTTGAGTCTTCATTCTTCTCTTCTTCGTCTAAATGTTGGAGTGAATCTGTAACACCCCGAATCCGTGAGATTCGGGATGCCACGGGCTAAGGCCTCATATTGGGCTCCGACCCTTAGCTTGTCAATAATTTTACCGGATCTTACAACAAGACATAATAGTAAAAATTGAAAAAGCCTTTAATGCAATTTAACACATGATCCAAAAGATACAAATGAAGGACTCCAACCGATTTCTTACAAAACAACCACAACGTTCCCAAAAACGATAACAACAATAATAACAACTTCTAACCGTATCAAAGTGATTTTTCCCGCAAAATGTACATTGTAAAGTGAGTTTGATTTTTCATAAATAACTTATAACCGTATCAAAGTGATTTAATTATCCCGTCACCAAATTATATACATGATGAATCAAAATTTCATAAATAACTTCTAACCGTATCAAAGAGATTGGTAGGTGGCACTTGAATGTATAAGATAATTAATCATAAAATACACTCATAGGAAGAATAATTGAACCCGCTTCTGGACAGCGGTCGGATGTTTGCATCGTCCATCGAGAGTGTTTTAGAACGAAGCTTTCTAGAATCTTCATAACGCGCGAGTCGTGACACAATGGAGGAACTTTCACGCGGGTGTTAACCTCATATGATCGAAAACTAAATTAGTATAGATTAGCATTAACATGCACATAATTTGCGTATATAATATACATTTTAATTGGAATGTTATCCTCGTATTGTTCAAAATATATCTTGCGTAAGTACAAAAGTGTATATAGTTTACTACTAACATTTAATTAATGATTCCTAAATAATGTCAGTTCATATAATATTAATATACTTTTTTGATTGAAAAATTGATATAACTTAGTTGGATGTTTAACACGTCACCTTCCAATATGTCAAAGTATAGTTACATATATGGTGTATATATGTATATTAGGTTTTGTTCATTCAAATTAGAATTGTAGGATCAAGACTCGTAGTACAAAATAGTATAAACTAAAATAATTATATCCTACTAACATTTACATTATGGTCTCAATATAAAGTGTTATATTATTTTATCATTTTAACTTTATGATTCCATGATTTAAGTTGCGCAGTCAAAACACATATTTGAGAGACTAAGACACATAAAGACAACACATATGGTGTGTCATGCATATGATCATCGTGATTTGATGTTTACGACGTACGGCGTATTTAAGAATTTTGTTAGGGTGTTGTTATCCTCATATGATCAAAAACCAAATTAATATAGTTAACACTTACTTTACTTAGCATTAACATAATTTACACATATAATCATCACACAAATATTTAAACTTAAGATATATTTTTCAAAATACATTTTGTGCAAGTAGGATTGTTGGAATGAGTATGACACTCTTAATTTTTAAAGCATAAAAGTGTATATAGTTCGAAATTTTAGTAATCGGGCATTTTTGAATTTAAACACAATTTCTGAATAAAATGTCGATTAAATTAAACTTGAAATTACAATGAAAGTCTAATGTAAATACAATTTGCTTATTCAGTTTTCCCCGTCGGATTTTGGGGTTCCCCGACGGATTCAGGTTCGGATCGGGAGCGGGGCGAATACCCCTATCTTCATCCCCGTCCCCATCCCCAAGCGGGTAATTAATTATTAATTCATCCCCGTCCCCATCCCCGTTTAAAATTCCCATCCCACCCCCATGACGGGTAATACCCGCGAATTTCGGGGAATCCCCAACCCATTTACACCCCCTGATTATGAGGATGAAAATGGTCTTAATCTTGTTTGGTAAGTGAACGAGGGAGACGAAGGACATTAACTTATGGATATCAAGATAATTAGATCATGAGAATTATGTAATTCTATTAAACTTTTGTTATAAGAATTATAGAGCATAATTATCATTTTCACCCCTCTTTTTTTTTGGTGAGTTGGTTAAGTAGGTACATAACGTATTTTTGTGTATATAGTAAGTATGTTTTGTAATGTGTAGACAAAGTAGACACTTAAAATTATGTAGAAAAAAATTAATAATGTAAACGGATTTGCTGATATGTTAAAATAGGAAATAGTAATTAAAATTTTCCTAGAATCTATAATATATAGATAATAGATTGTGTAAAAGGTAGGATTTGAACTCTGGACGAGTTGCCCCTCCCGCCATTATACCAATTGGACTAATTAAACTTTGTATATTCTTTTGATGATACACAATATTAATACACAATTCAATTACACACTAGTGATACATAATTTCAACTACATAATGTTAATAAAATGAAAGACTTGTGTAACAAAAAACCTTGTGTACGATATACTTGAGCATACACAATTTCAATTACACAATAGTGATACATAATTTCAAATACATAATGTAAACAAATAAAAGACTTGTGTAACCAAAAATCTTGTGTACGAAATACTCGAGCGATATAAAATGACTCGAGTATACATAATGTACCTACATATTATTCAGGAAAGAAATTCAGTGAAATGTATTTTGTACACAAGGTTTTGGTTACACAAGTCTTTTATTTATTAATATTGTGTATTTGAAATTATGTATAAATATTGTGTAATTGAAATTGTGTATTAATATTGTGTATCATCAAAATAATACACAAAGTTTAATTAGTCCAACTGGTATATGGGTGGGAGGGAGGTGCAGCTCGTCCAGAGTTCGAATAATTAATAGGAGAAATATGAATATTTAGTTGCCCGATATAACCAATTATAAAATTTAATTTATTATTAATAGGAGAGAGAAGATTCTTCAAATCTTTCCTCTTTTAATTATCCAACTCATTTATCTTTATTTTTTATTGTTAAAAATAGGGTGCCTAATTTGTATCTAAGATACAAAAAAAAAATACCTTCTTTCACCAATCTTCTCTTCTTTTTTCGATCTCTTTTGTCTACAAAAAATTTAGCACATGCTTTTTCATAATTTTACTCACATTTATATATTCATTTTTCAAACAATCATTTCAAGTATTTTCATACTCATCTCCAACGTTATCACGTACTCTTACTTGGGTAACGTTATCGCCGTGTCCCTTGAATATAAACCATAAAGCTCGTCGTGTATTTTCCAACGATTCTAAATACATTAGTTTACATTAAAATAAATATATATAAGTGCATCAACATAAATATTCGATAATTACCTCACCCCCCCGGCTACAAGGAAAAGAAAATATATAACGGATACTATAATAATTCATACTTATATTACATGATTAATAGATTTATTTAAAATAAAATAAACTTAATACTATAGAAGTAAGCAGTGTAGTCTGACCGTCCAAGTAATAACATTGGAGTATTACTTCTACTCTTTTCAAATTCCAATCATTAGCCTCGAATTAAATAAATCCGAATTTTAATTTTATCTTTAAATCGGAATAATACTCCGTAAACGGTTGAGCTGGGTCATATTTGGAAAGAATTATATGTGACTATGGAGTATAAATAACTTTCTCTCTCTACTTTTTTCCGTTTTCTAGGTCCCCCGTCCTTCCGTTTCCCTTTTTTCTCTTATAGAATTACTGTTCTCTCTCTTTCGCTTTCTTCTTTCTCTCTCTTCCATCGGAAAACCTCTTTTTCTCGCCGGTAAACCGCTCTTTCTGTTCCTCCGGAAGGAATCATTGCCTCCGTCTAGCCTAGAAATAGATCTCCGTCTGTGTTCTATTTGTAATTCTGTCTGTTTCTTCTCCCTTGCGTGGCCGATTGTTGACACGTACCGTGGCGTTGGTTATAGAAGACGTCAGTTTCGGATCTCACTGTTTGTTGCTGATAGTAGCGGCTTTTAAAAGAGAATGTGGCTTCTGACAACGTCTTGGCTTTCGCTGGAAGTGGAGATCGTGATCTAGGGTTTGGTATTTTGGCCGTCAATTTGCTTATTCGTGACTGGACTAGATCAGAGGAAGACGGAGGCGAACGGGAACAAATTGAGGAATGAGATGGTATGTAATTCTTCTGTAAAATATTTTTGTCGGTTTTTTCTCTTGGAATTTATTCTCTTCACCTAAAACTAACTAACCAAAAGTCTGTGGTCTGTGTTTGGTTTAAGTTAGCTCGGAGGATGTTCTATAATATGCGCTCTGGCTGTTTGCATGTTGTGCATTCTAATAGTATTCGGTAATTAAGCGGTACAAGTTGTTGTGTAGACCAGTAATTTGGCGTGTGATGAATTATTTTTACAAATCAAATTTATTCTTTTGTAGGATGAACAGGAGTTTTGAGTTTTTGTTTCTATATTTATCTGTTTGATCATGATAACCTTGCTTTATTTGGATATTTACTATTAATGCATTTTATCTTTCCATGGAATTTTTTTCCCTTCGATGAAGTATAATCTCTTGATGGTCCTGCGTTTCTAATTCAAGAAAAGAAGTAAGCTACATGTTTAGAGCACTTTGGTTTCCGTTTCTGGTTGATCGGGATAGTGGAGTGCTTTCTTTACAACCCACCGCCGCTTCTCTCAATTGGTTGTTGGTGTATGATGAAATTCCTTTTTGATGGAAACAGTGCTAGAGTCTAGAGGCCCTAGAGGTTTTTACCAGCTGTTCTACATATTTTCTGATTGTCCTTTTCAGACGGATCCTAGTACTCTTTTAACTCTTCTAGCCCCTCATTAATTGATGCAAGGAGCTCATGTTAATTTATGGCACGTGTGCTTAGGAAAAAAAACTTGGTTAGTACATGTTTAAAGTGTACTAGATTTATATTAAGGGTTCTTTATGTGGATCCTTCATTTATTTTGTTGATTCTCAGTTCCTTTAAAAGATGATAGATATCCTATTTATGTATATGTAATTGCTGAAATTATAAAAGTATATAACAATGGTAGTCTGGGACTCCGGGAGCTTGCTAGAAAGAGATGGAATGTTTGGGATAAGAAAGTGTACATGGTTCATTCCTTGTGCTACCGTGAGTGTTGAGGCAACTTGGTTTTTCCTCTTGGGATCTAAAGAATTCTTTTATGTTTAAAATAATTGAGGAAAGCAACTGGGATGTATGGTCATATCTGTACCAAGTTGGACTTAATCTGATAGGACTAGTTGGAATTCTGGTGGGAAGTCATTATTTGTTAAAAACTTGGCAGGAAGTTGGTCCGTTGGTTGGTTTTAAATGAAAGGTATAAATGAAAGGTGAGATTTAGGAATTAGTTATTTTATACCGAACTAGAGGAATTTTCAACCCTGTTGCAGTAATTCGAGGCAGTAGTCATGGTTGAGGAATTGGTAGAGTACAGCTGTATTTACACAGTTAAACTTGATTAGTAATTGCAATGTCATGTTGGCTTTGGCATATATCAACACCTGTATGATTATGTTATCATTAGTTATCTTATAAGCAGATTATGCTTGCCAGTAAATGAATGAGATGGATCCTGATATGCTGGCTGTTATTACATGTATTCAGCTTAATTATATGATTGACCATACATACCTGTTTTACAATGCTGGAATGAAACATACTGCATCTCAAGGGAGCTTGCTATGGTTGCTTCCTCTTCAGTTATCTAGTATGCTTGGGAATCAAGCAAAATTTGTTTTTTTCGTGATCTTTAAATGTTGTCGTGTATGTAGAATCTAGATTATTTATTTTAAAGTTTTTCTTTTTGGAACAGACTGTACAATTTGTATATCTGTATACAGACACACACACACATATATACATATATATAAATAAAATATTGTTACAGTCCCAGAAGTAGGGTCAAAATATCAGATAAAAGACACAAGTAATTTGTGGATAAGAGTATAGATGAAAGTGGATTGATGGATAGATGAAAGTAGACTCGTCCTAGACAGAGCCTCTTCCTAGGTATAACGTGTAAACCCTCTTGGTTTAGGGTTTAACGTTAGCCTCCTTTTGATTATAATTCTGCTGATCGTTAATTTCATCCTAAAGACCAATTATAACCGTATCATATATCTATATCTATATTCCAGTTATTCCTAAGTTGTTGCTGATAACGTTATTGGTACACCATGGATAAGAAGTATCTGCTATGAATGATTGTGTGACAGTTGTCTTCCACCATGACATATTCTTGAAAATTCTACATGCCATAATCACGTTCAATTTTGTGTAGACTACATGCTTCTCACAAGTGAGCATTCCAAGTGGTCTTGCATAAAATTGCACACAGCAGGCAATTAGCTAAATGGTGGTTAGTGATCAATTTCATTTACTTTTGGCAGGTTGAAGGAAGTAATTACTTATCTAGAGATATTAAAAGTAGTTTAGAGTTTTTGAAGCAAAAAAGGCTTCAGAAATTAAAATCTGTAACTGTTCCAGAGGTTACAGGGGCCACCAACATCATGGCCAGGAGTGGAGGTGATGCTTTGAGAGGTTCAGCACCATTTAACTTCAGAGTACATGGTGACACCAACACTTTTTCTCGATCTAGTGCAGTATCAAGTGGGCGGGACTTCCCAAAACCCAAAGTAGACAAGTTTAGCTTGACTGACTTGGACTGGACTGACAGAATTCCAGAATGCCCTGTGTATTGTCCAACAAAGGATGAGTTTGAGGATCCTTTGCTTTACTTGCAGAAAATCGCTCCAGAAGCTTCAAAATATGGTATTAATTACTCTGTTTTCAGTTGCTTGATGCTTCATGGTATACTTCCAGTTCCCGTTTGCCTTAATATCTGACAATGCTTCACATCTTTTTATAAAAGAGTCGAGCTGCCTTGAGTAAGATCATACTTAAGACTCTCGCAGTGGGATTTTACATGCACACACTATCAATTATATAATCTTGTGAATTACGGTGCTGGGTTTACTATCTACAAATACATGCAAATGCTGATGTTCTCTTGTTCTATTATTAGGTATTTGCAAGATTGTATCCCCTGTAACTGCTCATGTTCCTGCTGGCATTGTGCTGATGAAAGAGAAGGCTGGATTTAAGTTTACCACTAGAGTACAACCTCTTCGCCTTGCTGAGTGGGACACTGATGACAAGGCTACATTTTTCATGAGTGGAAGGTGAGTTGTACATAATTGAAGTTCAATTTGAAGATTTTCTATTGAAATATTCTTAGTTTGGATTGCAATTTTGACTGTTCAGGAACTATATTTTTCGAGATTTTGAGAAAATAGCAAACAAGATATATGAGCGCAGATATTGTAGTGCTGGGTGTCTACCTGCTGCATACTTGGAAAAGGAATTTTGGCATGAGATAGCTTTTGGGAAGATGGAAAGTGTGGAGTATGGATGTGATGTGGATGGTAGTGCCTTTTCATCTTCTCCCAATGATCCACTTGGAAAGAGCAAATGGAACCTGAAGGTGTTGACTTCGGTTTCCTATTTCTTACATGAATTCAGCGTTATATCGATCTCTGTGAGAAATATAAATTTTTCTTGAGTATAACTTTTATTAGCAATTTGTTTTGTATGTGATGCCATGTCTTTCCCATGGTGGATTCCATTCTATTTGCGAGATTTGTCTTTAACTTCGTATCTGCTAGGTTTTATTATTCCTGATATCATCCCTTGCACGTTGTTCTGACTCCTTCAATCTCTTGAAATCATCATTCTATGATAAAATATGTTATTCCTTCCCTCTGCAAGTCTGCATTACTATGTTCACTGCTATATTGCTAACGTTTCTGACATTTAGTGATTACCTTGGTTCCTTCTATTGACAGTTTTAATTTCTTGTGATACCAGAATCTTTCACGGCTGTCCAAGTCAGTTTTGCGACTTTTGGGAAGAGCTATTCCTGTAAGAGCTGACGATGGTTTATTCAGCTTGTGTTATCTACAATTTATATGTCTTGAATAGTCAATGTTGCTTTCTACAGGGAGTTACAGATCCCATGCTTTACATCGGCATGTTGTTTAGTATGTTTGCGTGGCATGTGGAAGATCACTATCTATATAGGTAGACATTTAATACTTTCTCATTTAAGTGTTCTGTTATAAAGTAGAATTGCTGAACGGTATCAGTGTCATCTGTTTGACCTGCCTCATTATCCTTTTCTTTTTCTCTGGCAGTATTAACTATCATCACTCTGGGGCATCAAAAACATGGTATGGCATCCCTGGTGCTGCTGCCTTGCAGTTTGAAAATGTTGTTAAGGAGCATGTGTACACTAAAGACATACTAGCAACTGATGGAGAAGATGGGGCATTTAATGTGCTTTTGGGAAAAACAACCTTGTTTCCTCCAAGCATTCTGTTGAAGCATGGTGTCCCAGTCTACAAGGCTGTGCAGAATCCAGGGGAATTTGTAATTACTTTCCCTAGAGCATATCATGCTGGATTCAGTCATGGTGAGATGCTTTTCCTATTTCTTAGCATTCAGAATGTGAATGAAGAGTCATCAGCTCTCTAACTGCTGACATCTCACACCTTTTGTATTTTTCCTTTCTCAAAGTCTTCAGTAATGTCACTAAGAATACGGAAACATTAATTGCCCGTTTCTTTGCTGACATCTCATACCTTTTTAATTTTCGTTTTATCAGGTTTTAATTGTGGTGAAGCAGTGAATTTTGCCGTTGGTGATTGGTTCCCTTTAGGAGCAGTGGCAAGTCAACGTTATGCACTTCTGAACAGACTTCCTTTACTTCCTCATGAAGAGCTCCTATGTAAAGAAGCAATGCTTCTGTACCAAAGTTTAGAAATTGAAGATCCAGATTGCTCATTTGCAGATTTGGCTTGTCAGCATTCCATTAAGATTTCTTTCGTGCGATTGATGCGATTTCAACACTACTGTCGTTGGTATCTAATGAAATTGGGGCTTATTAAAACTGTCTTGACAAATTCCATCAGTACCATACTCTGTAGTCAATGCCAGCGTGACTGTTATGTGGCATATGTCAACTGCAGTTGCCTCTTACATCCAGTTTGTCTTCGTCATGGTAAATTCTAAATTAGTGTTCCAAAATATTCTGCTTATATTACTAGGTCCTGTGGATTTTATATTTTGTACAATCCTGGTTCTCCACATGCAGAAATTAGGTCAGACACATTTCCCTGTGGAGGCAGTGGTACTCTATGTGTAAGGGAGGATCTTTCAGAAATGGAAGCTGCAGCAAAGAAGTTTGAGCAAGAAAAAGGATTCATTCAGCATATGTTTGAGAATGATGATCTGTATATTCTACCAAACACTATATCCCATGATGATAAGCATGGATATATCCCATACCGTGACATAAGTTTTCAGCTATTTTCTGATAGTAACTGTGTTCCTGATCAGCATCATCCCGTAAATCAGACTGTTGTATCAAGTAATACTGAAAATATTGATCATCAGATGTCAGAGAGGGCACTTGTTTCTGCCGCCTCCACTCTCTGCTCCTTTCATGCACCAGTAATGGACGATGCTTCCCGTGACAACACTGTAAGATTGGCTATCTTTCTTCATTTGGGTGCAGGCTGTCTTAGTTTTGTGCTTTATTTTGAATTTTTGTTTGATGACTATCCGCAGGTACTAGAAAAGTTTAGCTTGAAAAAGGCAGAATATTCTGAAGTATCCCGCAACATATCTGCATCATCTTTCTCTTCGCCTTCTAGAGTGTGCATGGGTGCTGAGGGGAGTAGAGTGAACCTACCCAGTCTTCAGAAATTAGAAGTAATACCTGTAGTTGATCAGCGCAGTGATGATTCCGATTCAGAGATATTCAGGGTTAAACGCAGGTCATCTATAAAAGCTGTGAGAAGAACTTTGAATGAGAGTTCTGACATCCTCAAACATCAGGTAAAATTATTAACCTTGTTGTCTTCTCGGGTGGTGGACACCTTCTAAATCCTGTTGATTCTAAACATTTATGAATTTTAAATTTCCAATCACTTATGTAAGCCAATTATAATTTCTTGAGTGCTATTGAAAATTTGAAATTGAAGAATTATGGAATGTGGCAGCTCTCATTAGTTAACACAGTTAAAGTTATGTTGCTCTATTTATTCCAAATCCAAGAGTGATTAGTTGCAATGCTATATTATGGGAAGAACATTTGACATTCATTTTTTATTCAAACTTACTTCCTGGATCACTTGCATTGTCGTTAATGTCTAGATGGTCTTGTACACTGTTAAATTCATTAACCTCCAAATAGGATCATTAATTGCATTCCTTTCCTGCTGACCTCATTTCCCCGTGTAAATTTGTTCATGTCCAGGGATTAAAACGTCTGAAGAGATCTGTACCTGATCCAAAGTCTAGGAGTGTCCTCGTAAAAAATGGAGAGGGTATAAATTCTAGTAGTGACAAGTCTATCAGAAGAAGCACGGTTCCTCTATCGATTAAAATGAGGAAGACTGTCCAACACGAATTATTGAACAGGAGAGAACACCATCCAGTAAATGAAAAAATCCAGATTGCTACGTTGAAAGCAACAACGGCCTCGGCCTCTAGAGAGACGGGGCGAAAACGTCCTAAAGTTCGAATCCCAACATTCATGGAACAGTAGAAGATAGAAAAGAGGTCGGCTTGACAGTCTTTTGGGCTATTGACTTTGCTAACCACTACTCAAAATTCTTGTCTATGGGATTCTTCTAACAACACTGGACAAAATCTAATCAGAGAAACTCGATTCTGGGAAGCAGCCTGACAAAACTAACCAAGATTTGGTAGGAAGACAATTCTAGAGATTCTTTGTGAAGGCCCTGAGCATTGAGGGCAAAAATTTGCACAGGTATTGGGTATATTTTTGGAGGAATTGGGTTGTTTTTTCTTCTTTGGCAGGCGGAAGCTCGTCGCTCTTTCTGCGGGGGGGAGTTATCATGGTGATCTTTAATAGGAAAAGGTTAGTTTTTTCGACTCCTGTAAAAAGAATCTCTCTTTTTCATCAGTCACACAACAGGATAGTTGGTAATTAGTGTCACAGTGGTCTATTGGGTTTCGATTTTTACATTTTTAGTTCTGCTGCTTCCGATTTCATTGCCACGGAGGGGTTTGTTATTCTTTTGTGTAGCTATTGGTCAAGTTCATTCTTGTACCTTGGGACTACCGTCAATAAAATGCAGAGAAAATTACCCCTGATTATTGCGTGCCTTTTTTAGCATGTTGGCTATTCTTATCTTGTTAAACCAGGTATGATTCTTGATCCGAGTTTATGCTGAGCCAAGTGAATGTCATCTAGTCATCGTTAGGACTGTCTTTCGAGTCAAATAACCCGAGCTTTGGCATGCTCATTCAGCTTGCTTAGAATCAATCCGGGCCTATGTTTAGTTGAGATTTATCATGTTCGTACCCGATTACCGGGCTTGTTTAGTAAGTGATATAACAGGTCTGGGTGCCAGCAGTCACGGTAGAGCTTTTGGTTGTTTGGTCTCTTCCCCTAATCCTAGGGCTGCACATATTCAGACCGGACCGAAAATTACAGTACGTGCCGGTCCTGGACCGTAATTGCAATGGGTTGGACGGGACCGTATTTGCAAAAATCCGGTCCAGCCTATTACTATTTTTTAATTGAAAGCATCCGGTCTGTGTTGGACCGGACCGGATTTAATCCATACAAAAAATATATTAATTTTATTTAAAAAATTTAAAATTTCGGACTGTGGTGAACCGGACCGTTACGGTCCATGGATCGTGAAACGGTACAGTTTGGACAGCCTTACCTCATCCTATCCAATATTCCTACGATCCTGTAGTTTCTGTTAAAGGTCTTGAATCCTGGGTTTTGTAGCGGATGTTGATCAATTTGTCTTCTGGTCATTCATACTGATTATTGAGTCACATTTGATCTCATTGGGCTTGGCGATAACCTGAGAACTTACCATTACTACCATGAAGAGTTTTTTGGTGAGTCGTTCAGACTAACCCCCCGTTTGGTTAGAAGTCCGGAAACGGAATGGCAATGAATCTAGTTTATATGTTTACTTTATTCATGAATATTTTTTGCAATCATTCTTTATGGTTATATGTAAAATGTAGTTCTTTTCCATTTTGTTTTCCTATAGGGTATAACACTAATCAAATTTTACTACAATTATTTAAAACCATAAGGAATTATTCCATAAAATTTCATGAATAATGATATACATATGAACTAAATTCGTTTCTATTTCGTTTCCGAAGTTGGAACCAAACGAGCCCTAAAAGATAAACAAAAACAGGATCGCTAAACACACATTGTCGGAATTACTGATGTATAACACGGTGTCGGAATTGCTAGTGTATAACTGACGTCGTGAACAGGATTGTTGAATACACCGTAAGACCTGGGAAACATGATCAGGCTGAACTAATCGGGGTTATCTCCAAGCCCATTAAGCCCACCTCTAAAAATGTTAAAGGCCCATCATTGGCCCAAATAAAGAAAATACTACCAACCCATATTTTCCATCTCTTTTTCCATTCCGTTTCTGATTCCGGAGTTCAAACCAAACGGCCCCTCAAAGTAATCAAATTCAATTTCAATTACTTCAAACCACAAGGAATGATTCCAACAACTTTCATGAACAAAGATATACATATGGACTAGATTCGTTTCTATTCCGTTTCCGATTCCGGAGTTCAAACCAAACGGGCCCTAATAGGAAATATATATGATGGAATTGGAAGCATCCATTACGTCTGAAAAACATTTGCAACGTCGTTACATTACCTAAAGATGAATTACATGTGGCCAATAAGTTGTGGTTCAATCTTAAACGAGTTGCTTACTTATATAATACGTTAATAAGTTATCATAAAGGGCAAATAATATGGTATAATTAAGCACATGATTGCTCATGATATCCAAACAAGCAACTAAATCCTCAGAAGAGGAAACCAAACGTTGGAGATTAAGACAGCAGCACATACATTCAAAAGGTGTTACGTGTCGTCTTTTTGTCATCCACAAGGAAGATATTCTATAAGCTTCACCATTTTCCCAATTATTTATAAAAATTATCCCTAAATAATTTAATTTACTTCCTCCGAGTGACTTTCTTTCATCGATACAATTATTTATAAAAATTATTAAACAACTTTAATCTTATAAAAAAATAATTTTAATTTACCAATTACTACCAATGAGTCAACATTTTTGTTATAAAAATATTTAATAAAAATAATTTTAAAAATTATTCTCACAACATTCTTAATTAATAACCTTAAAAATATAAAAAAACACTTAAACTTAGAAAGTCACTTTTTTTTTTTTTTTAAATCGAAGGAAGCAATAAATAAATTTATTCTTCTTTTCTTTTTTTAAATTATTTGATGGGAAAGATAGACGTTGGTTTTCCATTCATTTTATATTGAACCCACATTTTTCTTTGATGGGATGGGAACCCATTAAAGGATCTTTTATTCTTGGGAGTATATGTTTTTCTTCGCCTTTTTTCATTCGTTTTGAGACAAATAAACCTGATTATGAACGTTTAACTAACGAATCCAACTAGCTTCTTATAACATATGAAATATAAATTAATTTTAGTATTAGAACTTTTGGTTTAAGTAAGTATAAACATAATTTATTATTATATAATATATTATTAAATGAAGTAAAACCATGTTATCCAATCCCTTCATTGTTTTTTATTATATAATTTATTATTTATCGAATTTATTGGG
This sequence comes from Fagopyrum homotropicum, assembly GCA_033239125.1. NCBI lineage: Eukaryota > Viridiplantae > Streptophyta > Magnoliopsida > Caryophyllales > Polygonaceae > Fagopyrum > Fagopyrum homotropicum. Next base: position 13,237,336 of record BSWB01000001.1, read on the forward strand.
CTATATAAACATTTATATTCACAAAGTGCACCCAACAATTTTATTACCTATTCTAATCAATGATTTATTTATCTCTAAAATAAGCACATTTAAAAATATATATATCTTATGAAAATTATCTGTTTGTTTTAAATTTTTATTTGTTAAATCTAATAATTTTAAAAAAATCTTAAAAATTAAAGGCACAAATAAATTCATCCAGAATTAATAAATAAAAAACAAATCATTCTATAATAAGTATTTCTAAATTTAATTATAAATATAAAAGCGTTTTCTTGAAGGATAGATTTAAAGTCTTTATTTGACGGTCATGTAAATAAGTTTGGTGTTTAAAATAAAGCAAAAAAAATTTGGTAGGGTATAAAAAACAACTTTTTTAAATGAAAAATTATCTCATTTTGAGAGTATTAAAACATTTTTTTTCCTTTTCTTTTATATTCTTTTCTCGCTCGCATGTTCTCTTCTCTGATCTTGATCTACGTAGAACTTAATTTCGTTGACTTCGATTCCTATAGTAGTTCGTTTCATTGATATTTGTTTCACCCTTTTCCGATCTCTGATCAAGCATTCTTTTGTCTTTGGTTGCTTGCTTATTTGTATGAAGATAGATCTCATTGTTGGACTCCGACACTTTTCGCATAATTCCAAATTTGTGACTTGTATGATTCATCTTCATCTTTAACTTCATCATTATTGAGTTTAATTATATAGATTTACTGATTTTTTGTTGTTTCATAGTGTATTTGTTTTAACATTTAATTTTAGTGTGTTGTATTTATAGAAATGAATCAATTAAAGATTGGGCAAATTAGCTAACTAGGCTATTTTGATAAATCAGGATACTAAATAGGCTTTTTTATTTTTTTGTTAAGTAACTAGACCCTTTTTTTATTTTTTAACCGTTCAACTCCGTAACCCTAATTCTCCTCTCCTCTTCCCTCTCCTCTTCCCTCTCCGTTAGCCGCAACTTCCCTCTTCCATGGCACCTGCGAAATGGAGAAATCTCCATCCAGACATTTTAACAATCATAGCAAAAATACTCAACTCCGACGTCGATATTCTCCGACTTCGCTCCGTCTGCTCTTCTTGGAGATCTGCCGTTCTACCTCGTATGAGGCCATCTTCCTTCCCTCTCAAAGTTCCTCCACTTTTACCCGACTGTCAATACCACCTTCTCAACTATTCTACTATCTATCGTCTTTCTCCGTCGAATTCCGGCCCCTTCGCCGGCGATCCTTCTGATGACTGGTTAATTAGGGTTAAATCGATGATGAATAAAGGGGAATGTGATATTGATTGGGTCAAGTCTTGATTTCTTAGGTTGAGTATCACATTATCCCTTCTGATGGCTGGTTAATTAGGGTCAAGTCGATCCTTCTGATGTCGGTAAGCATGTGCCCTCAATCTTGATTTCTCGCGCAGTGGATCCTTCTCCGGCGGAGATCCTTCTTCGGTCGCTAACCAGCAGGGGAATGCAGAAGGTTTGGGCTACTCTATGTTGCCTTCTGGTATGAACTTTAGTACATGGATCCCGGACCTCCTCCCCACCTCGTCCATGAACCCGCAAGCTAGATCCAGATCTGCTTTTAACATACTTGCGAGAGTTGCTTGATAACCTAAGTGCGAGTAAAATACTTGGCAACATTTCCTTCCTTCTTCTTGCCGTAGGATTGCTTCCTCATTATATTGATGATGAAGGTGCTGCTCAGTTTGGCACTTCTCCTGAAAATCAAGCCGCATCACATCCAATCCCTTATTACTTTGACGATGAAGCGGTTGCTCAATTATGGTATTAAAAATTCATACCAGAATTAAATTTCTGGTATAATATTTATGGTATTAAATTTCTAATATAAAATTTTTGGTATAAAACTATGGACTGTATTGTACAAAATTATGGACTGCAGATCTGCATTTGATGTTTACTGTGAGATCATCACTAATTCCTCCTTCATTCCTATTAACTTTCATTTAATGGTATGATAAAATTCTGGTATGTGAAATTTATGGCATGAGAAAATTTGTATGATAAATTTCTGGTATGTAATTTTTTGTTATGAAAAATCTGGTTGAATTTCTGGTATGTAATTTATGGTATGAGAAATTTCTGGTATGTAAACTTCGGGTATGTATTTTTCTGGTATGAAAAATCTGGTTGAATTTCTGGTATGTAATTTATGGTATGAGAAATTTCTGGTATGATAAACTTCGGGTATGTATTTTTCTGGTATGAAAATTCTGGTTGAATTTCTGGTATGTAATTTATGGTATGAAAAATTTCTGGTATGATAAACTTCGGGTATGTATTTTTCTGGTATGAAAATTCTGGTTGAATTTCTGGTATGTAATTTATGGTATGAGAAATTTCTGGTATGTAAAAATTCTGGTATGTAAAAATTCTGGTATGTGAAAATTCTGGTATGATAAATTTATTCCAGAAAATAAAAAAGAAAATAATAAAGAAAGTAAAAAAGTCACAAAAATAAATAAAATAAAAAATAAATTAAGTAATTAAAAATTAAAACTTAGACAACAAACGTTACTTATTGTTTCTTTGTAAATAGAAGGGGTTAATATTTTTTTACCTACTATTAAATGAAGGTGGTAAAAAATTTGGGGTACATTTTCTTTAACAAAAACTCAAAAAGGCCTAGTATATCAAATTCTCCCTTAAAGATTTGATTTGTATGCACATAATGTGTTTGATAAAATGTTCATTAAAAATATAATTTTCGTGATATCCAATTTATTGTTGACAATTCATTTTCACATAATGACAATTTATTTTATATTTGAACGGTAAAATAAATTATAAAAATTATATTTATTGACAATAATAAACATACTAAATCATCATTAAAAAAAATGGTGACCTATGAGTATATAAAAAAATGATAACTAAATTAAAATTTATAAAAATACATAAAACTCAATACATAAAGTCTTTTAATCGTGCATTTAATATTTTAAAAAGCTAAAAAATACGGTTTTACTAATTGGTATGTGTACATTGATACGATAATCTAAAGTAATGTTATTTATCATTTCATACTTACTATCCATTTATGCCAATTTGAAGTTATATTCGAATATAACTTTGGTCATATCTAAAATAATAGAGTGTTTGCATTATAATGGAGGGAAATTGGTCCCATTTGAAGACTTGCGTTACGAAGGAGAATTTAAGATAAATAGAATGATATATACATATCAATAATTAAGTTGTTAAGTGGTACTTCTATCAAGGGTGATTTATAGCTATGTGTCAAATTGTTGGAGACTGGAGATCACATCACATAATATAATGAATATAGTATGTGAATGTGATGAAGGTATAACTTTTTTCCAATTGGTCAAAGATTTGAGACCCACTTCATGTGACAACCTGAAAAATACTAAATTCTTTTTTATAGGTGCTTAATTATTGATTACTAAAATTTGGTTGGAAAGAATTTATGTCATTATCACCTAATAGTCATTCCATCAAAGTATTTTTAAAGGAGTCCATTGGTTGTTTGACAATTTTTTTAAAATTTTAATGTGAAAATCATAAATTGATATATATATAAAAGTAAGTCTTTTTGAGATTTCTTTCTAACAACTAGGTTCATCTTATAAATATACTTAGTAAATGTATCTTTAATCAAACCCTTTACCTTCTAATTTCAATTTAATGAAAGTAGTAAAAATTGAAGGGGTACACTAACTTGATAGAAATAGAAAATAATTTATTTGACCAAATTCTTTCGATATATCTATCAACTTTGAAACCAGATATTTGAATGTCTTACAATTTTGAATTGTGAAACTTGAAACCGAAGCTGATAATCTATAAATTCTATCGACAAGACTAGAAAACCTCTTTGAAATATAACCTTATTATTTATGAAAATTTCCTCCTTTGTCTAGTTTTACTCAGATATCACGTGTACATATTTTTGAGGAAGTGAATGGTATAAAGGATAAAATCGTCAAAATTGTTCACTCAAGTCTTGTAAACTGTACAAGTTTATATCGCGAAGTTGAAGTCCTCGTCTACAAGAATGCCCTAGGGTAATGCACCTCCAAAACGTGACCACAACTAACATAATTTCCAGTTTGTCAAAAAAGGAATATATATATATATAAACACGTAAGATCAAGTAAAAACTTTTTACGGTAAGGAGTGAGAATATCTAGCATATGTTCGATATAAAAATCATCAAGCATATGTTCGATATAAAAATCATCAATTTACACTCATACACCTTATATTTATAAAAGGGTGCACAACGATCAACATTCATGAATCATGATCAATAAACAAGGTGGACCATCGTGTTGTTCATACAAAAAAAAAATCATGATCGTGATACCATGTGCATGATCGTATTGTTCATTCATAAAAATAAAGTGCACTATCGTACACAAATAAAACACATGCGGCTTTGTGACCAAATCAAAATCATTGATTTATATAGATCGAACGTTTCTTACATATTCTTCTTACTGTAAGAGAAGTTCTCACTAGATCCTAACTCATTTATATAGGAAGTGGTTCGGGTGAGAACTATTCTTATGGAGAGAAATGATAACATATCTCAATCGTTGGATGAACAAAAATCAACGATTGTGATAAGAAGAAGATTTATATCTTTTACAAAGGTAACTACAATAATGTAGTTTCCTTTTAATGTTGAATGATACTCCGTGATGTTAGTTTTCTCAAATGATTTATTACTTTATTAATATCACACTCATGTACAATGAACATTAAGTTCATCATGTTCAATTAAAAACACACAAAAATCAATGCCCATAGGTTTGTTTGAGTTAAATTTAATGAACATAAGTGTCATGCACACGAACGTTCAATCACATAAGTAGTTAAAGACATGTACACGATTGATTAATCATTTACTTTCATGAATACGAGCGTTCATGCACAATGTGGATGGAAAAAAATAGAAACGAATGTAAACTAAAAAACGAGTACCTAATGTTCATGGTTGTGTGATGATCAAATTTTACAAGAAATATGTACATAAATGATTAATAATGGATGAAGATGATCAAATTCTACAATTTCATTGCGACAAAAGTCTCTTAATCTATACCATATAAGCTTAAGTTATAAAACCGATTATAAGAATTTTGGTTAGATTTTTGAAGACAAATATTTATATGGATTTCCTTAATCTATTGAATTTGGCATCTAGCATTTAACTATTAAGTGGTGCAAAATCAAAATGGCATTTTTGCATTTCATGAAATGAGGAAAAATAAAAAAATAAGAAAAAGGAGGTTGGAATAAATGAGGAGAAGGTGTTTTGGTGTATTTGTATGGTGAGAGCAACATGAGAGGATGAATGTGAATATGATGGAAGCTCAAAGGCAGCATTAAACTCTATTTGTAGTGACCTTGCATTTTGTGTTTGTTGCATCCTTTTCCTATCAATCAATGATTTTGACTATTCACTTGCATTTTCTTTATCTTGGTTTATACATGCCACATGCAATATACAAATATATAATTAGTTGTTTTATCTTCAGTCTAAATAATATAAAATTTGTTTGATATGGATATCTAGATATAGATATTAAATATAGGTATTAATTTATGAAATATAAAACTAATATCTGATATTTTTGTTGGTATGGTATAGTATGCTAGTGATTCACTATACACCATAGATTTAAAGTTTTAAAATATAATACGTCCACTTTTTAATAGCGTTTGCACAAACGCTATAAAAAGCTATAACCCTATTATAGTAGATTCTGTTATGCCGTTTATAAAAACGTTATTACTCTATATTATAGCGTTTTCCAAACGCTATAAATATTTCTAAATGTTTTAGTGTTGGCCTATATTTTTTTATTGATTTATTTAACATTAAAATATTTATATGGTCACAAAGTCAAATCTACTTTCTATATTGTTCTTTCATTTTTTTTCTATACATGCTTTATACTATTATTTTAGTTTTAATATTTATTTTTTTAAATTAAGGTTAGAACATACTCTTTTCTTTCTTTTTTTCATTCTTTCGTACATTTTTGGGCTAATTTGGTTAATAAGCCTTTTTCAGTTTATAATCCACTAACTAGGCTTATTGTATTTTATTATTAAGTAAGTGTACCCCTCTCCTATTTTTTACCGTCAAAATCCTAGCCGTCACTTATTCTTCAGCTTCTCTCAAACTCGCCAAAAACTCTCCCATATCTTCTTTCCTGACAACCCTTTCCATGCCTGCTTCTCCGACTCAACTTCAACCCAGAAGAATGGCCTCGATTTCTTCCAGAAGCTTCTTCTTACCCTTCAGTTCTTCTTCCCTATCTTCTAGTGGGCCCTCTGTACTCCTTCTCCTTAGATCCGATGTCATCTCCGGCCTCACCATTGTCAGCCTTGCCATCCCTTAGGGTATCAGTTACTCAAAACTCGCGAACTTGCCACCCATAGTTGGACTCTTTAAGTCAAAAGGCGACTAATTGCATATGTTTTGGTATCGTCGGAGCAATCTAGGGGGTAATTTGCTTTGAAGCTGCTGATTCACTCTGATCAGGTTTTGCCCCTTTTCTTAGTTTTGCCAACGATGTAGGATTTTTGATTTTGCCCCTTTTCTTTCTTGATTGTAACAGGTTGCATCACAACAACCTTTTTCTTTTCTATTGCTATCATAAACTACTCAAATGCAGGGAATAAGAGCCAAGGTCATCCAGAAAATGAAGACAGAGAGGGAGCTTTCGATTTTTTGGGATTCCCTTGGTTGGAGCCTCTCTAGAGAAACTATGGAGTTCAGGCAGATTTTTTTTCTCATTCAAACTGCGAATATTTCCTTTCTGTTAATGTATCATGAATTTTGTAATAACCGAAAATTTTGAAGTTCCGATAAACCACAATTAACCAAATTCCGAGGCGGCGAGCTCAAATAAATAAATAAAGAAAATAAAACGAGTTTAAATATTATCATTTTATGTGACTTTAAGTCACATAAAAGTTATGAAAACTTATAACCGGAATTAATTAATTTACGCGCCTTAAAATAAAAATAATAATAAAGTAGATAATACGGAATTTAAATCCCGTATTATATAAATTCCCGCACATAAATAACAAGTTCCGAATTTTCCGTTCTAATGAGAAGGGCCGGATATAAGCCCACCTATCAGCCCATTAATTATTTCCTAAACTAACCCTAACCCTAAATTAATTAAACTAACCTAATCCTAATCAGCCGCTTCCCTCTCTTCGTTACCTCTCCTCTGAACAACACGACGCTTCCTCTCTTCCGCTTCAACAGAAGACCGCCGTTGCCGCCGCCACCTTGCCTGTGCCGCCTCGCCTATCGTCTCCGTCCGCCGGCGACTGCAGCAGCAGGTGAGCCCACTGTTCCCTCCTCCCTTCTCGTCACCCTTCCTTCTCTCGATTCCGAGTTTTTGACCATCGCGCCATCCCTTGGACTGCAGTAACGCTGCCACCGGACCACCGCCTTCTTCGACGCCGCCGGGACACCAGCCACCGCCGGAACCAGGTACGGCCGCCGTCTCTCTTTTCCCCTGCTTCCCTTTCGAATTTCCGGTGCATGGGCTAAACAGTTGCGGCTGTTACGTTGAACCCGCAGGACGTCCGCCTCCCTGTTGCTCTACCCAGGACGCCGCCACCAGTGCTGCCGCCGGAAAGCCAGTGCGCCGCCCAGCTGGACTGCAACCCGGTAAGCCGGTTTCGCCGTTCTTCCTCCCCACCTGCAGTACATATATATATGTATATTTAGAGACATATCTTACCCGTATATATATATATGTGTGGAATGATAAGTATAAGAGACGTAAGTGTGTATAATATACGAGTACGATGTTAATATATGGTGAGGGACGTGTGTGGATGCAAGTTGTGTATGAATAACCGGATTCGGAATATATATATATATAGGATACATATATGTATTTAGGTACTTTCGAGTACGGAAGATTAGTAAGAGCGGTTTGGTGAACTTATATATAGGAGTTATGAATGCCGGGTATACACATATACGGATATATATATATATATATATATATATATATATATATATATATATATATATATATATATATATATTTAATATGAAATAAAAGAGTACGTATAAGTATTTTTAAAGGCTATTAACGTTTATAGAAGCATGGAATTTAATGGGTATATATTTTTATATAAAAGTATATTTATAAACATAATATATAGAATATATAAAAATGCGAGTATCTACACATAAATACGAGTTGGGATTAAGGAAAACTATATAAAAGAGATAAGTATATAGAAATAAGTTGGGATTTCAAGTTTATATACATAACATAAGAATATATATATATATATATATATATATATATATATATATATATATATATATATATATATATATATATATATATATATATATATATACTCAGGACGTAAGTGTACCCAACTCCGTACAAGATGAGAAATTAAATATGTAGATATATATATGAGTACCGAATAATTACACAATTAAATAAGTGGGTGATAAGAAAGTTTAAGAATAAATTTGAGAAGCCTTCGACTGAGGGTAAAATGGTCTTCTACCGTAAGAACTTGTTCCGTAATTCCTTAGCATGAGGTTGGACATCGGAAGGTGATTTTGATACACATGCCTTCTTTGACAGGCACTTGAGTTACCACGAGTACGGACTATCTGAGGAGTGTTAGAGTGTTTTGACTCAGGTAAGTCCTTGCGACTTACTTAGCCGGTTTCTGAGTGTTAGTTGAGTGATAGTAGTGGTGTGTGCTATTGCTTGATTTAATAATAATAACTTACTAGGAACGACTGTTATTATTTACGTAAGGCCCAAGTGTATGTATAACGGGCCGTGACATCACTGCCCAGCTCTGACAGGAGACTGGGAGGTTCTCTATACCCAGACCATACAGGTACAAGGTGAGGTGCATCGGATCCATTCCTGATGGTTACACGGGGGCGGAGGCGAGGTTTGGGAATCCCTCGTGTCACAAAATAAGTATCATTAGAGTGAATGAGTAATTTAAAGCAAGATAATAAAACGGACTTGTTTGAAAGCATGTTGAGTGTTTATGTTTACCTGAGTGTGTTTGTGCTGCTATTATTCTGCTAATATTTAGATAACTAGCTAACGGTTCTTGTTGTTGTTGTTTTAGTTTTACCACAGGTTAGATCAGCAGCTGAGTGATCCGGAAGTAGTGGTCAGCCGGGTCTCCGTACTCCTTAGAGTGGGGTTGGGATTGTTTTGTCTTTCCTTTCTTTTGGTTAAGACAGTTGTTCTTTTCTCTTGTTTAAGTATTGTAGGCTGCTAGACAGTGTTGCATTCATTACACTAAAAACAGGGTTTTTATGAATTTCGGTTTCTTTATTTGTGTCTTGTTGCAAGATCCTAGTAATGTTGTTGTCAAACTGAGGTCGGGACCCATTGTGAGGTCCTCACCAGTAATACTCCGAGTTCCGAGAATTTGGGGTGTTACAACATGGTATCAGAGCTCTAGGTTGGCAACAATGACACTTGAAATCTTCTGAAAGACCGAATAAGTTTTAAGCAGAACCCGAAAAGGGATCTGAGTTTTAAAAAGAAAACTTTTGGTTTTAAATGCATGCATAGTCTGGTTGGGAATAGAAAAGTACGGCTGACCACCACTACTACCGCGGATCTCAGTGTGCTTAGTTGGACTTTAGGTTACTGTAGTTGGACTTTTGGACTTTCAGCTAGTAGTAATTATAGTTTTTATTCTTGTACAGATGGCACGTACTAGAGCTACGCTAGCTACTGGTCGAGGTAGAGGTCGTCCACCTCTCCCTCCAGCTGGACCAGGTAGGGGAGATAGGACCCCTACAGTTAGAGGACGCGGCCGTGGAGGTAGACCCCCACTAGCCCGAGGTCGAGGTCGAGCTCCACGAGAGGATCCCCCAGCAGTGATCCTGCCAGAGGCTGGAGTGGAGGAAGTAGCTGAGAGCGTTGGTCCTGAGGTCAAGAATGAGACCGTTGCTAGGTCTGGAGCACAGAGAGCACGCTCGACAGAGTCAGGGCGTGTTTCCATTGGAGCGACTGAGTACAGAGAGTACCGAGCCTACGTTGAGCGTAGGGAGGAGGCTGCTAGGACAGAGAGACTTACCCAGGTACCACCAGTACCGGCTAGATCTGTCCAGGTGACACAGGAAGCGCCTCAGGCGCCAGCTGTACCTGAGAGGAGAGTTGTGGCTGATAGAGCGCCTACTGGGACTAGAGCACCCAGGCCAGATGAGTGGTTGAAGGCTTTCAACTCTCAGAAGGTCCCCTCATATAATGGAGAGATAGGATTGGAGGTGGAGCACTGGATTGGGCAGGTAGAGACTGCGTTAGAGGCAATACGCTGCCCAGAGGATCGACAGGTAGACTTGGTGCAGACTTGCTTCACTGGAGATGCTCATTCCTGGTGGCGGACCATGCGTAGTCGAGTCACCAGTTGGGAGCAGATGAGGAGCATTGTTAGAGATAGATACTGCCCTGTTTCGTTGAGGAGGGAGAGATTCTAGGACTTCATTGAGGCTGGATTTGAGGACGTTCCGATCGCTGCTGCCATCAAGAAGTTCCAGAAGGAACTGACACTGCTTGGACCAGCTGCACCTCTTGAAGAACAGCATGTCTATCTCTTTTCCCGGAGATTGAGAGAGAGTACTCGGTCTTATCTGGCAGGATTTCGCCGTGAGACTCTGTCAGACTATCAGGATAGAGCATCTGCGTATGAGAGAGACAGACCAGGGTCTAGGAGAGCTGCTCAGTTTGACAGGCCGGATAAGCGGCAGAGGACAGGTTATGCCAGCGGTAGTTCAGGAGTAGCTGCTTTTGGACGGGGACAGACTCAGGGGCGACAGAGCCATACAGCTACTGGTCAGACTTTAGCTGGTAGCTTGCAGTGCCACAACTGCAATAGTTATGGACATATCCGATCGAACTGCACGAAGCCAGCAGTGACTTGCTTCCAGTGTGGCAAGGTTGGACATAGAGCTGCATTCTGCCGTCAGGGCAAGGCTCCATCTCAGCAGGGTTCTTCTCCTGCAGGCTTATCAGGGAGTGTACAGAGACCGCCACAGTACCGGACTCCGAGTCAGCAGCAGCAGTACAGAGCTCCTAGTCAGCAGCAGTCTTACAGAGCTCCAGGACACGCACCACCACAGAGTTCTATGCAGGGATCAGGTCGGGGTAGAGGACGTGGTAGTGTGGCTGATACTAGAGGAGCTCAGGCACGAGTGTTTGAGTTGAGAGATGCTGATCAGCCAGATGCACCTACTGCCACAGGTACGATCCAGATTCATGACTTACCTGTACGAGTTTTATTTGATACGGGTGCTACACATTCCTTCATATCTGATGCATGCGTAGATAGGTTGTCCTTAGCTACTGTAGAGGGGATACCTTTTACGATAGGCTTACCTGATGGGAGTAAGGTAAGAGGGACTAGAGAGATCTTTGGATGTCCTGTTCGCATGGGAGATCGAGACTGGCTAGTTAATTTTCTAGTCATGCCCTTAGCTCATGAGGATGTCATTTTAGGGATAGACTGGATGAGGAAACACGGAGCAGTCTTAGACATTGGTAAGAGGACAGTGACCGTTGCCACGGAGGAGGGTCATAGGGTGATATTCCGAGGTTGGGACCTCGGAAAGTCAGGTACAGTTATCAGTGCAGTGAGAGCAGCGAGACTGATAGCCCAGGGTTGCGAAGCCTTCTGGTGTTATGCCATGAAGGAAAGCAAGAGCCTGACTATAGAGGAGATACCTGTTGCATGCGAGTTTGCAGAGGTATTCAGTGACGACCTGCCAGGACTACCCCCACAGAGGAGCGTTGATTTCAGCATTGACTTGGAGCCGGGTACGAGACCTATCTCGAAGGCCCCGTACCGTATGGCACCTATAGAGCTGCTTGAGCTGAAGAAGCAGTTAGAGGAGCTGGCAGAGAAGGGTTTTATACGCCCCAGTGTGTCTCCTTGGGGTGCGCCAGTGTTGTTTGTGAAGAAGAAGGACGGATCGATGAGGCTGTGCATAGACTACAGAGAGCTGAACAAAGTAACCATCAAGAACAAGTATCCACTGCCACGCATAGATGATCTGTTGGACCAGTTGCATGGAGCGTCCGTGTTCTCGAGGATAGACTTGAGGTCAGGTTACCACCAATTGAGGGTGAGAGATCAGGACATACCTAAGACGGCATTCCGGACTAGGTATGGTCATTATGAGTTCGTAGTGATGCCATTCGGGCTCACTAATGCACCAGCGGTGTTCATGGAGTTGATGAATGGGATATTCATTGACTTCTTAGACCAGTTTGTAGTGGTCTTCATTGACGACATCCTAGTCTACTCTAGGAGTCGGGAGGAGCATGCCGGACACTTGAGGACAGTACTGCAGATTCTACAGGATAGCCAGCTATATGCTAAGCTATCCAAGTGCGAGTTTTGGATGTCAGAGGTGGCTTTCTTAGGTCACGTGGTGACTGCTGAGGGTATTAAGGTCGATCCGGCGAAGATCGAGTCAGTGTCTTCCTGGCAACCTCCTAAGAATGTTAAGGAGGTTCGCAGCTTTTTGGGTTTAGCAGGTTACTACCGCCGGTTTGTGGAAGGGTTCTCTTTGATTGCCCGACCACTTACTTGTTTTCTGAGGAAGACCACTCGGTTTGTCTGGTCTGAGCCGTGTCAGCAGAGTTTTGAGGAGCTGAAGAGGAGATTGACGTCCGCTCCGATCTTAGCACAGCCTGAGGGTATTGATGACTTTGTGGTATACAGTGATGCTTCCAAGCTGGGCTTGGGGTGTGTTTTGATGCAGAGGGGTAAGGTCATAGCCTATGCGTCTCGACAGTTGAAGACGTATGAGGAGAACTACCCCACACATGATCTAGAGTTGGCTGCAGTAGTCCATGCTCTTAAGATCTGGCGTCACTATCTCTATGGAGCAACATGTCAGATCTTTACAGACCACAAGAGTCTGAAGTACATATTCACTCAGAGGGAGTTGAATAACCGCCAGAGGCGGTGGTTAGAGCTGATCAAGGACTTCGACCTTGAGATCCTTTACCACCCCGGAAAGGCGAATGTGGTAGCTGATGCTTTGAGCCGTAAGACGCCTAGAGAGAGGGCGATAGCCCGGTTGACAGTACAGCCTCAGTTGCAGAGGGACTTGGTTTGATTGGAGATAGAGGTTCAGTTTCCCGATACGGATGGTCAGTTGTCTACCATGGAGTTACTCCCTGATCTGTTGGATGAGATCCGACAGAAGCAGGGGACTTGCCCTACTTTGACCAGGATCCGAGACAGGATGTCTCGAGATGAGGCCCCACAGTTTACTATTGGTGCAGATGGAGTGATGAGACGTCAGGATCGCGTTTGTGTACCGTCAGACAGTGAGTTGAGACAGAGGATACTAGAGTCGTCAGAAGTCCTACGCCGACAAAAGGCGTCGACCTTTGGAGTTTAGGGTGGGTGCTCAGGTGTGGTTGAGAGTGTCACCCACGAGAGGAGTCAGGCGTTTCGGCATTAAGGGGAAGCTGAGTCCCCGATATGTCGGACCTTTTGAGATCTTAGAGAGAGTTGGAGAGGTGGCCTACAGACTAGCACTACCACCGAGACTAGAGAGTGTTCATCCGGTCTTCCATGTATCTCAGTTGAGAGAGTACATTCCGGATCCGAGACACGTCATCAGCCATGATGATCTGACAGTTGAGCCTGACCATACATTTGTAGAGTACCCAGTGGCTGTCTTGGAGCGCAGTACCAGACGTCTGCGATCCAAGGAGATACCTATGTTGAGGATCCAGTGGTCTAGGAGAGGAGCTGATGAGGCCACTTGGGAGACTGAGGAGAGTATTAGACGTAACTATCCCGAGTTCTTTGCGGGGTTAGGGGCTGCTTCTGTTTGACGAGTTAGTACTCGGATGTTGTGTTGTTTGACCTTTCAGGTTTTCATATTGTTTTGAGTGATTCTGTTTTTGTGCTACTTGCTTGTTTGATGCTTGAGTAGTTGCAGGGTAGAAAACGAAAATGTCAAGAAAACTAAAATATACCAAAGGAAATGTGCGAGTAAGAGGAACATTCTAAGTTTCGGGACGAAACTTCTTTTAAGAGGGCACTGATGTAATAACCGAAAATTTTGAAGTTCCGATAAACCACAATTAACCAAATTCCGAGGCGGCGAGCTCAAATAAATAAATAAAGAAAATAAAACGAGTTTAAATATTATCATTTTATGTGACTTTAAGTCACATAAAAGTTATGAAAACTTATAACCGGAATTAATTAATTTACGCGCCTTAAAATAAAAATAATAATAAAGTAGATAATACGGAATTTAAATCCCGTATTATATAAATTCCCGCACATAAATAACAAGTTCCGAATTTTCCGTTCTAATGAGAAGGGCCGGATATAAGCCCACCTATCAGCCCATTAATTATTTCCTAAACTAACCCTAACCCTAAATTAATTAAACTAACCTAATCCTAATCAGCCGCTTCCCTCTCTTCGTTACCTCTCCTCTGAACAACACGACGCTTCCTCTCTTCCGCTTCAACAGAAGACCGCCGTTGCCGCCGCCACCTTGCCTGCGCCGCCTCGCCTATCGTCTCCGTCCGCCGGCGACTGCAGCAGCAGGTGAGCCCACTGTTCCCTCCTCCCTTCTCGTCACCCTTCCTTCTCTCGATTCCGAGTTTTTGACCATCGCGCCATCCCTTGGACTGCAGTAACGCTGCCACCGGACCACCGCCTTCTTCGACGCCGCCGGGACACTAGCCACCGCCGGAACCAGGTACGGCCTCCGTCTCTCTTTTCCCCCTGCTTCCCTTTCGAATTTCCGGTGCGTGGGCTAAACAGTTGCGGCTGTTACGTTGAACCCGCAGGACGTCCGCCTCCCTGTTGCTCTACCCAGGACGCCGCCACCAGTGCTGCCGCCGGAAAGCCAGTGCGCCGCCCAGCTGGACTGCAGCCCGGTAAGCCGGTTTCGCCGTTCTTCCTCCCCACCTGCAGTACATATATATATGTATATTTAGAGACATATCTTACCCGTATATATATATATGTGTGGAATGATAAGTATAAGAGACGTAAGTGTGTATAATATACGAGTACGATGTTAATATATGGTGAGGGACGTGTGTGGATGCAAGTTGTGTATGAATAACCGGATTCGGAATATATATATATATATATAGGATACATATATGTATTTAGGTACTTTCGAGTACGGAAGATTAGTAAGAGCGGTTTGGTGAACTTATATATAGGAGTTATGAATGCCGGGTATACACATATACGGATACATATATATATATATATATATATATATATATATATATATATATATATATATATATATATATATATTTAATATGAAATAAAAGAGTACGTATAAGTATTTTTAAAGGCTATTAACGTTTATAGAAGCATGGAATTTAATGGGTATATATTTTTATATAAAAGTATATTTATAAACATAATATATTGAATATATAAAAATGCGAGTATCTACACATAAATACGAGTTGGGATTAAGGAAAACTATATAAAAGAGATAAGTATATAGAAATAAGTTGGGATTTCAAGTTTATATACATAACATAAGAATATATATATATATATATATATATATATATATATATATATATACTCAGGACGTAAGTGTACCCAACTCCGTACAAGATGATAAATTAAATATGTAGATATATATATGAGTACCGAATAATTACACAATTAAATAAGTGGGTGATAAGAAAGTTTAAGAATAAATTTGAGAAGCCTTCGACTGAGGGTAAAATGGTCTTCTACCGTAAGAACTTGTTCCGTAATTCCTTAGCATGAGGTTGGACATCGGAAGGTGATTTTGATACACATGCCTTCTTTGACAGGCACTTGAGTTACCACGAGTACGGACTATCTGAGGAGTGTTAGAGTGTTTTGACTCAGGTAAGTCCTTGCGACTTACTTAGCCGGTTTCTGAGTGTTAGTTGAGTGATAGTAGTGGTGTGTGCTATTGCTTGATTTAATAATAATAACTTGCTAGGAACGACTGTTATTATTTACGTAAGGCCCAAGTGTATGTATAACGGGCCGTGACATCACTGCCCAGCTCTGACAGGAGACTGGGAGGTTCTCTATACCCAGACCATACAGGTACAAGGTGAGGTGCATCGGATCCATTCCTGATGGTTACACGGGGGCGGAGGCGAGGTTTGGGAATCCCTCGTGTCACAAAATAAGTATCATTAGAGTGAATGAGTAATTTAAAGTAAGATAATAAAACGGACTTGTTTGAAAGCATGCTGAGTGTTTATGTTTACCTGAGTGTGTTTGTGCTGCTATTATTCTGCTAATATTTAGATAACTAGCTAACGGTTCTTGTTGTTGTTGTTTTAGTTTTACCGCAGGTTAGATCAGCAGCTGAGTGATCCGGAAGTAGTGGTCAGCCGGGTCTCCGTACTCCTTAGAGTGGGGTTGGGATTGTTTTGTCTTTCCTTTCTTTTGGTTAAGACAGTTGTTCTTTTCTCTTGTTTAAGTACTGTAGGCTGCTAGACAGTGTTGCATTCATTACACTAAAAACAGGGTTTTTATGAATTTCGGTTTCTTTATTTGTGTCTTGTTGCAAGATCCTAGTAATGTTGTTGTCAAACTGAGGTCGGGACCCATTGTGAGGTCCTCACCAGTAATACTCCGAGTTCCGAGAATTTGGGGTGTTACAAATTTTGCCTCCTCCTATTCTAATTTTTTAATGGTCCGCGTGGTAGCGATTTGCTTTTGATATTTTGTGTCGTTTCAAAGGAGTATACAGACAAGAAAAAGGTCGATTGATTGTGTAGAAACAGGAGAAAATTTTTCGTGTCTGTCTATAATTTGTGATGATGAAGTTTGAGAAGGACTTCAAGAAACAAATGGTGCCGGAATGGGTGGAAGCCTACATGTACTACAATGGTCTTAAAGGTATATTGCGAGAGGTTCGGAGTTTTAAGAAGCATACGAAACCAGCAACACCACTGAGATCCTTAAAGAAGTCCTTTAGTGGACTTTCGATGGGGTTATTGGATAAGTCGAGCAAGGAGACGTTGAAAACCAAGCTGTAGACGTAAGTGCAATTCCCGGAGTGAGCAACATGCCAGTCTAAAAACAAAGATTCTTGTATGAGAAATTGCATCTCATTTTGACATTTTTTCCCTCTTCGATGTAATAAATAGGTGCAAACCATTAAACTTCTTGTATGAGAAATTCTGGTGTGAAACTATTATATAAAAATTATGGCATGAAAATTTGGTACAAAAATTCTGGTATGACAATCTGGTATAGAAATTCTGGTATGAAAATTCTTGTATGAGAAATTGTGGTATGAGAAATTCAGGTATGAGAAATTTTGTTATGAGAAATTCATTCCAGAAAATAAAAAAGAAAATAAAAAATAAAATAAAAAAGGCAAAAAAAAATATAAAAGAAAATAAAAAACAAATTCAGTAATTAAAAATTAAAACTTACCCTTACATAACAAATAACAACATCAATTTTTTTTTAAAATGGAGGGGTTAATTATTTTTGCCTACCATTAAATTGAGAGTGGTAAAAAAATAATGGGGTACACCTTAGTAAAACAAAACTAAAAAGTCTTATTTGGCCAAATTCTTTCTAAATTTTTTTTATGAAAAACTTTATTCTTTTTTTCTCGTATAAAACAATTTTCTAAACCTCATCGGATGGATGTGACTTCAAACTATATGAATATTAGTTGAAAATTTTCAACAATATAACGCAAACTAAAAATAGTTTGGACCAACCGAATTTGACCATATTTAAATCTAATTAAACCAATCCGGCCCCAATCGTTAGGGTTCGTCTAGAAAAAAAAGAGAGTCGAATTCATTTTGGTTCGAATAGGGTTGCCTTTGGACCGTTGAACACTATAGATACATCATACATGTAACAAAAATCGTTATGGTATATGCTTATGAATTAAGATGGTAAATGTAGTATGAAAATGCTTTGATTATAGTTTGTAAGGGATAAAGTAAGTTGAAAATTTGAAAAAACATGTCAAGAATAGGGAGGCCATGTGCAATTAATTGAGAAAATGAAATGGCAATGCCAAATTCCATTTGGGTATAATTGTCAAATGCTACTCCATCAACTTACTAGACCCTCCCTCATATGTATTCTCCATCTCTATAGGTTTAGGTCCTTATCCATTCACTCAACTTGTTTTAGACATGTTATCTCATCTCAGTTCGATTCGTTAAAAATTTGGGCTCGTGTAACACCCCTATTTTTACTATCATGAGAATGTTAGAATTGTGTACTTTTAGTAACATACAGAAATAGAGATTGATTACCGACAACTTGGTAAATACCTCGTGTTGTAGGGTTTCTCATCCCGTCTTAGATATAAGAGGTTATGATCATTTGCATCCCTCTCCTAACAATTTTTAAGTAGGACGAAATCAATAATTATTTCGTAAGTGATCAACTTTGTTAGTGAAAGACGTCGCACAAGCGGGTTCGAGATATGTAAGACGTACGTAGGGGGTGGGGTATATATTAGGTTAATATGGATCCTCCAAATTGACGGTGAACAATGGCCCCTAATTGGGGATCACACAAAACTTGGTCAAAAATGCAGACTTGTATTGATGATCAGTTGATATGTGCTTTCAATCTTTTCACATTAATGACTGTCATGACTTATCCCTGTCTATATGCTCCATATCTGCTGGCTGATGTCTTCCATATGCTTACATTCAAATGTCTTCCAAATCTTCGTTTTATATCTTTGTATTTTTTTCTCACTCTTTTCTTTCACATTGTTAGTTATCGATCTCTTATTACCTACATGCTTATTTAGTGCTTAGGAAAAAACTAGCTTTAGTTAGTGTCTAGGGAAAAAACTAGCTTTCACGTTGCGTAAAATTTAGTAATCGTGAAGCTTGTTTCGTTTATTGACTCCATATCATTTATATAAAATAAGCGTAGATATAAAACGATAAAATGCATATAACTTTAATTTAACATAATTGTACCTCAAACACGTTGTCAACCACGACTTAAGACACTTGTGAGAAATTTCTTGCTCATATTTTTATTATATGTCTTGAATGTCACACATTATGAAGTCAATCACGTTTGTAGACGTGTATCATGCATGTTATTTCCGAATTTAACTCATAAGTTCAACGATGTTTCATCCTTAGCTAATTGACAGTATACGAAGTAGATACCAAAGATATATACCAAGTCTTAAGTTTGTTCATTATCGATGTGAGACAATTATATCGCCACACACCCTCTCCAGTGCAACCGAAAGGCTCGGCTGATAATTGACGACATGCCTTAAGACTGACTAATCGAACCGGGCAAGACATTTAGGTCCAAGTCCGTCATCAAATGTGTTAAGGCTGACAAACCCAATAAGCCAAGACCCAAGATCGAACAACTATGTTTGCATGTGAAATTCTGGAGGAAAAATTTATGAGGGAGTTTCGTCACATGTCTGAGCAGACACGCGCGATGCCCAAGCCTATCACATAAGCCTAGTATGTTCTATCCTAAACCAATGAGTAATTGCTAGAGTAACTCAATAACATTATATATATAATAGTTCCGTTATATCATTTATTATCGATGCGAAAACATTTCGTCCTTCATAGTCTCCTTGTCCGGAGTTTGAAGGGCGTCATCATTATACCCCAAAACAGACCAATCTACGTTTGACGAGTCAATGGGGGACAAAAATGGAAATCATCAATATTTGGTGGACCATCTATATCTATTTGACCTAGTTTAATATTCAGGCTCTGATTATTATATTTAGATTTCGATTATTGTTTTGTATCGTTCTTTCTACTACTGATTAAACTGTAATTGAACTCCTAATAGAATCTCTCTGACGTGAACATAAGCAACACTTGACAAATCAATAGAAATTTGATATCATGTTTTTTAGAGTTTTTCTTCTTGGTACCTTCAAGGTTTGAACTTTTTCTTTTGGTAGTTACAAAGTTTTAAATTTTCTTTCGGTACCCTTATGGTTCAATTTGTTTCCTCTTATACCCATTCTTAATATATTACACCAAAAATTCATTATAAAATAATTAAAAAATATAAAAAATAATTAAGGAGAAAAACAATTTGCTTAATTGAAAAATTAAAAAGCCTAGTTACTACTATTGTTTTTCAAAAAGGCCTAATTACCAAAATTGTCCAAATAAACATTTAAAAAAAATTTAAGAGTCCAAAAATTTAAACATATAGTATTTTTTTTTAAGTTAATTTCTATAATTTATTTTAATTTGAAAATAAAATTGTTATTTTTTATGTTTTAATTTTTTTATTTTTATAATATATTTTTTCATACTCTTAAAATTTTAAAAATATAATTTTTTAAAGTTTTTGAATTAATATAATTTATATAAAATTAAATTCAAAAAATAAATAAATTTTATTATATTTTAAAAATTCGAGGCTCTTAATAAAATTAAAAAAAATTGTTTTTAATTTAATTTTATATATATTTTTAAATTCAAAATTAAAATGTAAAAAAAATATTGATAACTCAAAAATAAAAAAAAATATCTTTATTTCAAAAAATAAAAAAAACGTATAAAAACTATTTCTATTATAAATTTATTAATTTAAATTTAATGAGGTCATAATATATTTTAAATTGATTTTTCTGATTTTTTATAATTTTATAATGAATTTTTAATGTAATATATTAAGAATGGGTATAGAGAGAAAATAAATAAAACCATGTGGGTACCAAGATGAATTTTGAAACTTAGTGGATAACAAGAGAAAAAGTTCAAACCTTGAGGGCTTCAAGAGAGAAAAACTCTTTCTTTTATTTTTGTTAAAAAAAGATTTTTTCCCCTTTAATTATGGATGAGTTCAACTTGAGAGTGTTGAGGGCTCATTTGGTACGATGCTAGGAATGAATTGAAATTAGACATCAGAATGGACTAATGGAGTAAAAAACTAAAATAAATCATTCTTGATACCTAATGTTTGGTATGATGTTAGAATGAAGGATTTATAAAACATGTTATTCGATCAACATCTAACATTGTGTTAGCCAAATTGGTTAGTGTTTATATCGATAACAACGAGCTTAACCTTTTTTTTCTTTTTTTTTTGAAAAGTTTCGTTTATAGAGGGAGAGAAGAATGTACATACATAAGGAGGCCGACTCGACCTAAAAAGTTTAAAGCAAAAAACAAGAGCAAGGAGATAGAGGGGGGAGTATGGGAACTACATTAGGTGAATACCGAGCATGCTACCGCAGGCAATGGATTCAACGGATTTGTCCTTCCAATTGATTGCAACGAAGCACTTGATGGCTTGAATGATAGAGTGAGTGCAGTTAATAGCAAATGGACGAAGGCAGTGATCGAGGAAACTGTTATGCTAGAGATGAGGCTTCTCTTAGGGGTGTGTTGGGTGGAGAGCCATACCTAGGGGTTGTGGAGGTAGGGGTAAGGGTATAGTTGTCTAGTCTAGTGAAAAATAATGTCAAGGACCAAGCTAGAGTAGTTACATTTGCTCTAGAGATGGGACTGATCGTCCTCGGGATGGTTTTGACAGAGCTTGCAAGTGTCATCAGTGATCAAGTTCCACTTGAGGAGCTTAGTAAGAGTGGGAAGTCATTGGTGGCTTTCTATCCATGTAATGAAGTTGCACTTGGGTATGTTAAGGTCATTCCAAATCATGTTCAACTTGGTGGCATTGGGAGGTAGAGAAGGGTTTCTGAAGAAGTTGTAGGCTTGCTTAATTGAGAACGAGCCATTAGAACGAGAGATCAGGCTAAAGTGATTTGAGCCAGCCCTAAAAGAGAGAATGTCGCCACGAACCTTGATAATCATGCTCTATATATGGATATGGTTGTGTTTTGGAAGATATTCCCAAATGGAGCGCCTATTGAGGATGATCTTGTTTATCCACACGCACCAGAGGTTATTCTCTTTCATCGCAAGGTCATAGATGAGACAGGAAAGACAAGCTTTATTCCAGAAAATGAGCTCCTTGAAGCGAAGGCACCCTAGGTTCCTAGGAGTACACACCGTGTTCTAGGCCACAAGAGCACGCCTGCTAAAGTCCTTGCCAAACCAAAGAAAGGAGCGTAAGAGGCTTTGGATATTCTGGAGAATGGTAGGGGAATGAGGAAGACCAAATACCAATAATAGTGCATTGACACGAGGATTGAAAAGGTAACTTGCATTCTCCTTGCGTACGAGAGGAGCTTGACGCTCCAAGAGTGGATCTTCTTAGTAATATTGTTGATGAGGGGTTGGTAGTCGGGAATATTCAGTCTCTTGTTACCAACCGGGACACCTAAGTAGTGGAAGGGAAGAGTGCAAGGGGAGAAGCCAGTGGAGTTAGCAATGTGAGTACGTTGGGAAGGAGATAGGCCGCCCAAAAAGATGGAGGACTTAGAGAGGTTCACTTTGAGTCCAGAGATATCACCAAAAGCATCAAACGTTTGCTTCAGAGTGAGGATGAATGTGATATCGCCTCTACAAGATTGCATGAGGTCATCGGCAAAACAAAGGTGAGTTATTTGTTGGTTGTGGCATTTGGGGTGAGAGTTAAAGTTAGGATTGATGGTATTTGAAGAGATCATTGAAGAAAGAACTTCCATAGAAATGACAAAGAGGGGGGGGGGGGAATCTTTCCTGAGCCCCCTAGTACCCTTTGAGAGTGTTGTTAATGTTGATTGAATAAGAGGCATGATGCATAACTTGATCAATTGAACAAAAGCCTCAAGGAAGTCAAATTTGCGGAGACTGTGGAGGATAAAGTTGCGCTCGATCGAGTCAAAAGCTTTGGAGATGTCGACTTTAATAGCACATCTGGGGGAGAAGTTCTTTTGATTGCATTTCTTAAAAAGCTAATGACAAATGAGGATATTGTGCTGGATGGATCTCCCCTTGACGAAAGCACTCTGGTAAGGGGCGATGATGTGTGGTAGGATGGTGTTGATTCTACTTGATAGGATCTTGACAATGGTTTTATATGTTGTGTTGTAGCAAGAGATGATTCGGTAGTCAGATGGTTTGGTGGGGTTCTCATGTTTTGCAATGAGGAAAATAGAAGCATGGTTAAACTGCTTGAGCATATGGCTAGATTGAAAGAAGTCAAGAATGACATTAGTGAACTCCTCCTTGATGATATTCCAAGAAGCTTTGTAGAAGAACGCGCTGAAGTCGTGTGAGAGCTTAGCCTTTTCCAATCTCATCCATGACCTTGTACCCATTACTAGTAAACTTTCTCTATTCATGTAGCTCGACTTAGATTTACTAACACATCATGAATAAGAGGCCGAGTACTACACCACATATCCGACCAGAAATTCGTTGTAGTACCATTCAATACAAACCATCTAACCCTCATTTCATCACATGTATTGTCAAAGTCCGATACAAATGGACTGTAATTAAAACGGGAAGTCGTGTTCATACGAGCGCACATGCGCGTTAGGCCCAAGCCCAACACATAAAACCAACGGGGTTTCACATTAAACCAATTGACAATAGTTGAAGTAACTCACTGACCTTATATACTAGGCTCGGAATGTCCCACTTTAGATTTGAGAACTTATTATCTCCAACATGCCCCAATAAGTGCAACTAGGGTACAAACCGAGTTGACACTTGACCACAAGTTAGGATCGCGAGCCATATAGAGGCTATCTACTCTGATATCGTGGCGAAGTCTTATGCAAACGGACCATAGAATGAGGGGCCACGTGCATATGTACGCGTTTTACCCAAACCGAACACATAATCCTAGCGGTCCTAAAACCAATTGGTAATAGGAGGAGTATTTCACCAACCTTATGTAAGCTCGAAATACCCCAATTATAAATGTGAGAACTTATTATCTTCAACATGAAGATCCAAACCTTCATAGGCTACATAATTTAATACTTAATAGAACCAAAAGCCTCGTTGGAAAAAACAAACACGAAGATCCAAATCTGGCTGACATTGTTACATGTATATTTATAGGATTTTGATCTACAAAATGCCAAAATATGGATGGAATTAGAAGCCGAATCTATTTAATTATATTTGAATTTATTATAATTAATGTGGAATGACAGTATAAGAACTAGAAATGTAGCATGAAAATCGGAGCATTAATATAATTAGCACTGTTTATAATAAATGTAAGATTCCCTCTATGTTACTTGTTATACACTAATTTCAACGAAACTAATTAAATTAATGAGCATTAAATGGTATTCTCATTTTTAAAATTCGCGTATGATTTTCATCAAAACGAATTTCTTGACAGTACGGTCTATTCATAAATATATACCTTAAACAAACGAATTTCAAAGAGTTTCGTAAAAACTCATTTTGGTTATCTTGGCGTCACCGTTAAGATCCAAATAGACATAAAGAATTGAAAGAAAAAATGAATTATATATTTGTAATGTAATAAAAATTAATATTTTGAAGTATAAACTGTAGATTATAAATAATCATTTCAAGCCATTCTTATTTTAAATGGTTAATATTTTTATGATTAAAGAGTTTTCAATTTGTTTATTGTTTGAAATTTATACCATTTATTTTATGGTTTGTGTAAAATTAATTTTTCTTATGCAAAATGTAACGTGGGGAGGGAATTTTGGGGTTGTCAGCATTTTGATCGCTGCACAAATTAAGACAAGTGTTTTTTTTCAAGAACTTCACCGTAACTAAACCCATACTTCTACACTTCTTAATTACTTCATTAATTAATTAAGAGGGATTATTTTTGGTTTTTTCTTGATGTATACGTTGTCGGGAACCCTATGGATTGTAGATATATGTATAAATAGTTGGTTTTGTTTGCATGGTCTAAGGCGCCATTTGGGTAACTTATAATATGTTTGGGATTTGACACCAAGTCTCCTGAGTTAATTGTCGAGATCAAGTGTATATCGATGTTCACATGTGTGTCATGATATATGGCTAGAGTTGCGGGATGCATGGCCAAGTAATTGATACGATAGAGCGTCGAGACAATTGAGAATGAAATGAAATTGGAAGCAAGCAAATGTAGAGCAAAGTGACTAGGCTAATCAAGTATGGCTTGGCCCGGTCTTACTTCAATGAAGCTCATTGCAACTTATGCGAGATCATCTAGGCCCGAACGTCTTGACTTAGCCCAAAAATGACAATGGTGGTGCTCAGCATAGTTAGACATGATTGTTCGTCGCAAGACAGACCTTACCCAAGTTTACCGCAACTTATGCTAAATTCGCTTGAGCTTAGAGTAGCTCATTGTAGTTGAGCCTTGAGTGTTTGAGCTTGGCATAGCTCGGCACAACTTAGGAGAAGCGTTGGCATGTCTCAACACAACTTGCGTAAGCTTCCGGTAGCTCGTCGTAGCTCATGCCTAATGCAGTTACAGTTGTAATTTGTGAACAACGAAACGAGCGGTTTCCTAATCTTGATTTTCAAAGTTCAAGCTTCCAATGAGTTTAGAATTAGCTCAAGTATATTTTGATAAAGTTTGAGAAAAATCCAAGCACAAATGTCCATTAAGCTGCATGAAGCTAACAAGTGAGCTACTTGGTAAGTTAAGCTAGTTTGAGTTAAGCTCGTGAGTATTTCCGGACGTTGGAGCTTCACCTAGTTATAATGAGTTAAGTAAAGCTTATTGGTGAAGAAAAAGTCGGGCCAAAAAAATAGCTTCTTTTTGGGCTTATAGTTGGCCCAATATTGAGTTAAGCTTGGGCAAAAAAGCAGGTAAACAAACCCTAACTTCTCTCAAACACCTGTAACCGCTTGCAACCGCTTTGGTGGCGGTTATTCTTTCAAAAAAAAATATGTCCCTTTGCTATAAAAGGGAGAGGCATTTGCACTTGTTCATCATCCCATTTCCAAGCCATTGTGTATATAGTTCCATTGTATTGACATTGGATAGGATTAAAGGGCGAGCCCTGTGAACTTGGAAGAACTTAGAAGTTTTTTCGTATTGACGAGAGAATATGTAACTTCCCTTAGAGTCTTGTTTGATCAAGATTCTTCTCAAAAGCCTTTCATCCATACGTAAGGAAGTAAGTTATAATGTTATATACTTGACTTCATTTGTAAAGTCATTGTCTTATCCCACTAAGATGTCCGTGATAACCCTATACGGGACGAATCCATTGTGAATGATTCAATCGATAATCCAAGTCAAGTTGAAACATTAAATGTATGCCTCCGTATGTTTTTCGGTTGTTGTAATTGAATTTGTTTTAATATGAGGGCAAAGGTCTACTCCATTCGGAGATTACTTTCTCTTGGTTAAATAAACTTTCGAGTAGGATTACATTAATCTTATGTTTAATAAGGCTACGTCTACTCATTGATTAAGACTACGAGCCATGACATAGAGAATAATCACGTCACCTAAATAACCAAGGTTTTGTTTACTCACCATTGTGAGATTACGAGCCATAAGTAATTGAGTCATTGTATGCATATTACTTTGTTCTCTTGCATGTTAATCCATATACCGAAACTCCACTATCATAAAAATAAGATTAGTTATATGAGCCGAACTGCTCGATCTTAGTATGTTTAAACTCAAGTTTTGTAAAAGAACCGAGATAGAGTAACATGAAGGAGTCAAATTTTAGTATATTCAAAGTCGACTCGTTTATAAAAGGTGTCATTCAATTTTAGTAATTAGTTTCTTAATAAGGCCTAAATGGATATGACCAAATTCAGTGACTAGACTTTTTATAAATATTGATCTATTAAGTAAACCCATAACATAAACACATTTAATAAATGTACCCCTAATAGAGTAATAATGGTAAGTCAATTAGAGTATAAAAATTAGAGGGGTCTACAAAACAAAGGTCCATAAAAAGGAGCCCACTTTACCAAATTCTTTCAATGGATATTGGTTGGAACAAGCATTATTTCCTTTTCTATAGAACTTTTAAAATAAAAAAGATGGATTTAGGCAATGAATATGGCTTAAAGAGCATGAATGGAAACATACAAAAACCTCAAAGGGGAATAAACAAAAATATTTTGGACACATATCAAAAAGACAAAAATTATGAGGGTATCCTTGGAAATAAACCTTATTCATATGGTGGTTGTGTGTAATTTCTTTTGTGCATTATTATAATATGAACGAGGGTGTGGCAAAGACTGTCCAAACGGTTCGGACCGGACCGAATCGTAAACTCGCGAATCGGATCAGATTATTTCACAGATCGATATAACCCTACGTCCTTAAGTGAGGAGAGTTTAGAATTTTAATAGAGGCAGCTAATTAATGTCAGGATGTTCTTTTTTTTTTGGTAAGAAATGTCAGGAAGTTCCTTGTAAGTTAAGGTGTTAAGTATGTCATTTGACCTTCAAGTTTGAACTTAATGTTGTGGATCTCTAGATTACCTGTTAGTTTTATAAACAAATGAATATATACTCATCCCGTTTAACATTTTCTTGATACATATGTATAAACAATGGATCAAATCCACACACCATTGGATGAACTATATTGTTAAATTGTGTTATTTCTCATAATTCCGTACATTACAACAAAAGACTTGATAACATTCAAAATCATATCCCTATATAAGGGTTTTTAATGTTACCATGGAACTTATTCACCACCATCAAAGAGTCGGTTTCAACGCCCATGTTTTGGAAGCCAAGTCTGAGTGTTTCTCGAACTCCCCGGTGGCATGCTTCAGCCACCATCCACCATATCGACCACTTGCCTTCTCTTCGAGCTCCAATTAGTCTCCTGTCATATCACCTAAAGACGACATTGAGACCCATAGTATTATCTTCCACAATCGCAGTGTCAACATGGCATTGATGGTTTTTCTATTAGGAGGCACCCATTTGGTAGTTTCACCCAAAGATTCCCATTCCAAAAATTTTCTCCCATCCTTCGTTCCAAGTCAAATTTAACATCCAATCCTTCAAAGAGCATCTTATTCAGGCGTAAACATGTGATCCATGCTCGAGCGATAAACTCTCCCAATACCCTCTGTTCATATTTTCGTTTCAACTCCGAGATCAGATCAACCGGGCTACAAAGTAAGAGTCTAATGACCTTATCCCAAAAATCCCTCAAAGAGCATCTTTACCATAATTTGAAAAGAAGGTTAAACAACCAAATTAAGAAATGAAAAAATAGTTTATCACGATTAAAAAAAGTGGGGCACCTTAAGAGTTATTCGTTGTGACAATGCAAGTTGAGGATAATTTAGGTGAATATTTTACATATGAAGGATCACTTTCAAAGTTTGGGCTAACGTCATTAAATTGCAATACTCATACGTTCCTTTCAACTATGTTATTTTATATCAAAGTTTTGTACTCGCTACTTGCATATATGCCTCTCCATATATGCGTCACCATTTTCTTTTTTTTTCTTAATAACAAAATACTTTCTATTACATAATGTACTATTATTCTTCTTCACTTTCTTCTGTTTCTTCCCCTCTCTCTATATATATATAGAGGGTGTGGTTCCCATGAGAACACCCCTAGAACATGAGAACAATCGTACACCGTTGGATGTGAGTATTAAGGGTTGAGATTTAGAGTAGATATCAAAAATAATAATACCTACGAATAATAATAATTAGGAATCCAACAATAACTACGAATAATTCACTCAACCAACAATAACTACGAATAATACATTAAACGATATGGCACATTCGTAACAAAACTGATAATAATTACGAATTTGTTCTCATGTTCTCACGTTAGGGGGTGTTCTCATAGGATCTTCTATATATATATATATATATATATATATATATATATATATATATATATATATATATATATATTCAAAGCTTCATAAGTAATGTCGGTTTACTTCTAACATCAATACTTGCACATTAGTTATATTACTTTCACTTAAAATATTGTTTTTTTACATCTTGATGACCATAATCTTTATCTCTCTTTCTAGCTAATTATAAATCTATTAGAATTATTTCTAATATGTCATATATTGTAATAATTTTAATCTATTTACTACTAAAAACCATAATAATAATAATAACCACTCATATCATTTTACATATTTTTTATTTTGTTTTTGTATCACATTATCTTATTAATGCTTTTTTTTTTCTTTCTAATGATGAGTAATTAATGATTTAATTTTGGTTAATAATATAGATAAATTAAAATCATTCTCTACATAAATAATTTAAATTAGTTACTATTCATCCATAAATTAATTTAGCATTACAATATACATCAATAAACTACAATACACTTCTACCTATAACAATTTAAAAATAAATTTGATACATAAATAAATATTACTTATTTGTTTATGAATATCATCTTATTTATAAATGATTTAATTATTTATTTAATAATTATATCATTAAGTTATCAAGTTAATTAAAATTTATCCAATATATATATATATATATATATATATATATATATATATATATATATATATATATGGTCTAGTTCGGGTGAGGAGGCTCCTTGTCGGAAAGATGTGAGGAGAAAATTATGTTATTTTTTTATACTACCGAATTTATTTTTTGTAATTTTTATCCTACAAAAATAACACATTTTTTGTTTATAATATGAAAAAAATTGAACAATGATACCAAAATAAAATGAACTCATAGTATAAAAAAGGAACATAATTTTCTCTCACTACTCTCTATAAGGAGCCTCCTCACCGAAACCAAAACATATGTGTGGGGATCATATAGATTGAGACCTTAGGGTCAAAAAGTGAGAAGGACTCACAACCCTTGAATCAAAATAATCAAAAGAGAACTCCAAAAGAGCCCTCATTGCCGGGAACACAATTTGCACGCCAAAGTGCTCCGGTGGTCTGGGATTCATGGACCTTGGATCGAGAAACAAGGTCTGCCTTGCCCGTCTTATTTACGACGTTGACAGGAATGAGGGAAACCTGTGGTGCATGTGGGTAACTCGTAACATTATGAAGAGACAGTCAATATGGAGCTGTCATGCAAACAACAACCACAGTTACACTTGGAGATGCCTGATTAAAACCAGAGAAGAAATACTTGCTCTTGCAAATGATAACCTACTTATCGATGCCATCACCAACCCTAATGGCACCTTCTCGCACAAGAAAGCTTACTCTATTTTCAGAGCTCCCTCCCTTCCCCTTCCGATCTCTGCCTGAACTACCATCTAGCACTCTTCCAACATTCCTAAGTGTCGTTTCATTGTCTAGATGGCTAGTCTGAGAAGGCTACCTACTCTTACTAAGCTTCGTCAATGGAGCTTAGTCACCAATGATATTTGTAAGCTCTGCAACACTATGGTCGAGGACGTCGATCACCTTTGGATAAGATGTAGCTACACCTCTCTTATTCTTGATACCATCTCTAGATGGACCAAAACACCTTATCCTGCTCCTTACCTCTACAACCTATGACACTGGCTCAGAACTTTTCCCAAACCTAAATACAACCTCCTTGAGTGCACCCGCATCTCTTCCATTACGGCGTTCATATACTTCTCCTGGAAGGCCAGGAACAACCTCATCTTCAACTAGACATTCACAAGTGTCATTGATTGTGCTATTGAGGCCATAAGTGCTACCAAGTTGCACCTCGCTCACCAATGAAAAAATAGATCCGATATCTCGAAGGCTACGGCTAGACTACTTGACATTTATCTTATCTAGCGTCTTTGTTGCTTATCCTTGTTTTTGAACCTTGTTTCCCTCTCAATGTATATTCTCCTACCCATCAATACAAGTAATTTTTTAAAAATAAAATAAAATAATAATCAAAGGTTGTCATTCGTCCAAATTGATTAACACTTGACATATACTTAAATGAAAGTTTAGTTGAACAATTGTCATAGAGTTGAACAATTTCGAATATAGTTGAACAATTACGAATATAGTTGAACAATTTTTAATTGAACAAATACATGTTATATTTCAGCAATTGCTACTTGATTTTAATGATTGTGAATCTTTTCTAATTTGACTCTGATACCCCTTTTCACTTGAACTCAATCCTATATATATATGCTAAACGAATGATTCTAATATTTAAAGCGGTAGAATATACTAGAGTTTACCTAACTTATATATAATGTGCCCTACTTGAGTAAGTAGCATATGTCAATTAGACTCTTTATGACCTATATATTGCCTTAAATTTGAAAAGTTAAATTGTTTGTTCACATAATTAACATAACACTTGAACTCCCCACATGTTTGATGTGGCCAAAATTGTAACTCTAGCTCGATGGGCACACAAATATAAAGATATACTTGATCCAACAAGTCCAAAAGTCATATATTGATGCACATGCATTTAGGTCATAGGTTATACTATAGAAAACATTAGCCCAAAAACCTAATGCATTTTAATATAATAAGTACAAATTTTGAGTTAGGTCACATATTAAAAATAGGTCTAATGTTGAGTACTTAATTGATGATAGAAAATATAATGAATAATATTTTAGGAAAGGCATCTCCAAACTTTCGTATCTCCTTTGGTGCAGGGAAATCACTATAGACCACACATTCATAAGTGAAGACACTCAAGTTAGTGTTTGACATTGACGCTCGATCAAATACAAAATACAAAATTGAGCTCTCGAAAGAGAAATATATCTCGTACATCCCTTAAAAATTGGCCATTTAGAGGTTAGTTTTAAGTATATCATCGTCACAAAGACTATTTTGTCATTTTAATTGATAACTAGTAGGTCCTATAAAAAAATTATTACATTATTAGTTTTACGTTTATGTATCGGATATTTTTTTAAAAAAATTAGTTATAAGATAAGTAAAATTAAAAACATAAAAAATAATATTTCAATATTCTCTAAAAAATATTGTGCCAAAATGTATGTATTTTAGAAAAACAAATAATTTTTGTAAGATAAAACAAATTATATTAAAAAGTTATTTTTTTATAAAAAAAAATTGAACATAGATATATAATAAAAACTAGTTTAGTGCCCGCACCTTGTGCGGCATTGTCTAAATAAATATTATATTTTCACTTTCATGCATCATATATTTGATATCAATTTATAGTAAAAATTATTTTTATTAATTAATATGACTAACATATGAGGATTAATTTTTTTTAAATAAATAAAGAACATAATTAAAATTCTATTACAAAGATTATTATTCGAGTATTATACCTTAATATATTATCCCTTTTACTTAGATTTAGATAGAGGAGCAAATTTTGATTTAGTTTTAAATTAAACAAATGTGTCAAATCTTGTTAGAAGATTTGCGTTAGATTTTCTCAACAAATCGAGTTACAATAGACCAGTTTGTTAATTTTGATTGGTAGATAGCTAGATTTATTTTTTTTTCATTATTTATTTTAATAAAATTGACGTGGCATGATGACTGTTTGCAAATTCTAATAAAAAAATTTTCTTATAAAATAATTAATGGCAAATCTGTAAATACATTGTGGCAAATCTGTAAATACATTGTGGCAAATCTGTAAATAAATTGGAAAAAAACTGACTTGGACGGCCTTAGAGGTTGACACGTGGACAAAATAGGTGTTGCTTTAGTAGTATATATAGATCTATACTTTAAATTACAGTTTAAAATTTAACATTTTCAAGACATGTCTAATAAAATTCCATAAAAAAATTTTTATTTAAAATTATGTCATTTTTTCTTTCTTTTAATTTTTTTTTTATTTCCTATTACATACAGTTTTTTTACGTGATAAATAACGTGGTAAACAAAATAATTTTTATGTAAAACTATTATACTTTTTCCCCTTCATATATTTATTCATTTTACATTTAGGATTTTTTCCCAAGTTATTTTCTTCAATAGTGTGTCAAATTTTGACTTGGTTAAGAGTTCAATTCAGATCATCTTATGTTATATTATCTTTAAAATTATGAATAGATATTTATACAATTATGATAAATCCATTTCATTCCTAATTTAAGCAAAACAGATTAAAAAAATTATATTAGTTGATCAACGACCCACAAACCATTACATCAACGAATAAATAAATATTATACTTAGTTTTACTAAAAGACCAAAAATGGATGTTTTTTAGTTTTTAAATATTCTAATCATACATGTTCCGGAATTGTCAACCTTTCTTGGTAACCAATATTACATAATCGCTCATGATAATCGCTGCTTTAGCCACTCCTGGAGCATGATCCTTAAGATCAGATATGAGATCTTGCTTTCTTCCCCGACCGGAAACCCTTCTTCCCCCCTTTCAACCACAACGTTGTCTTCAAGACCACCTTGGCCTACAATTTCTTCAGGCAACCTACCCTCCCCTCTGGTACAGCTAACATTGCTCATCTTTGGTCTGGGCTCAACATTCTCAAATGTAGCTTTATTTCCTGGATTGCCTACCACCAAAAACTTCCTACCCATGCTAAACTCTTCAATTGGAACCTTGTCCAAAATGACACATGCCTTCTTTGTGATCTTCACCCCGAAACTATTCCCCACCTTTGGAATTCCTGTAACTACACCACTCTTGTTCTTGACATCATTTCTCGATGGAATAGACTGCACCCTCCTACCCCTACTCTGTTGATATCTGGGCCTGACTCTCGAATGCAAAGCCTCAGAAAAATGATCTGCTCTCAAACATCCGCCTCGCTTAATCTACCTACCTTTACTTCATCTGGAAAGCTCGTAACAACCTTGCCTTCAACAAAAAATTCACAACCCCCCCCCCCCCCCATTGCGTGCGCCTGCAGTATCATTAATGCCGTCAAACTCCAAGCTGCTCACAAATGGTGTAACCGCTCCTCTAGCTCCGTCATGTGGGTTCGGCTCCTTGGCATTCATCACAACTAATCTTTCTCCTTGTATCTCTTTGTTCCTTGTTGTATTGTCAACTCCGTGACTATCTCATTCTGTAACTCTCTTGCTTCTCTTTCTATATATATACTTAACCTTTCATAAAAAAATTACATAATCTAGCAAAATCGATGAAACAGTGATTAAATTAAATAAGTTCGTGAATAACAAATAATTTTTAGAATAATTATGAGAAAAAAGATTAACGGGGAATCATTAACTGAAAAGATATGTATATGACTTTGTAAACTAATTGCAATAAAATGAAGTCATGGATTTGTTTTAACTAAAAAAATCCAATTTTGTTGAATGAAATTGTAGAAAAATGGAAAATATGTAAATAAGTAAAAAAAAAAAAAAAAAAAAAAAGAGAGAGCATGTGTGACATGTCTTATTATATGATGTGTTATGTTGATTGTTTATTAATTCTTGTACAGATTGTTTTGTAGAAGAAAAATGGTAAATCTGTATATCTATTACGTCATATTTGTAAATAATTAGAGAAAATTCTGATTACATGTGATCATGTGTAATATGTTTTAGTAAGTGATAATAGATTTATGATTGAATAAATAAAAACGTGTATTTTTCAATTTCTTATGAATGCATGATGCACTAAAATGTATGTTCCTCTTACTAGCCCTTTGTAGTCGTTTAACTCGATTGATATTTGATGGCATATTTTATGGATGACTAATCGAATGAGATAATCATTGTTTAAGTCCAGACACAGTGTCATAAAGTTGAGAAACTTAATAATCCAAGACAACAACAACATTTGGAGATGGCTCACTAATCTCTCCCCCCTGAAGAACGATCTAATTACTCAAGTTCGAATCTCAACCATGACGAGCTTCATATACTACATCTGGAAGACCAGAAATGACATCATCTTCAACCACACAGCCACCCACACAACCACATGTGCCCATAGTATCATCAACGCAACGAAGATCCACTCCTCAAGTCACTGGAAGGAGAGATCACATTACTCCACTGCTTGGGCCAAAATCCTTGGCATCCATCTAAGTTGGCTTCAAACATCTCTTCTTTCTTTTCTGTATTACCTTTTTTAATCCTTGGGTTAGAAACCATGTGTAATCCTTTTCAAGTTACTAATACAAATTACTTTCAAATAAAAACGATACGAGAGTAAATCACTTTGATACCATGATAAATTATGATAGACCACTATGCTAGATAAGTGTCGGCCCATGTAATTGGCTAGTATGATTATATATTTTAGGGTTTGTATCTTTGTAGATGTTATCATCATATTTAATTATGGAGAAGATTGGTCTAATAAGACCTTTTTGTGTATCGTTGATACAAACTAGGCCCCTCAATTTTTTTTGATAAATTTTTCACTCTAAAAATAATTAATGAGGTATAAGGGTAAATTGAAAACAAAAATCCTATAAAATCACCTCAATCGCCAGTTATGGTTTCCTCGCAGCCAAAATCAGTTACACGAAACCCTAGCCGATTTCGCAACCGTAGTTCGTCTTTTTCGTCTCGCCCATCCCCAAGTCATCGGGAAAGGGTGGTCGTCAGGTCGCACCTAAAGCACTTATAGGCTTGTGTTCTTCACCTTCAACCGAATCGAAGTTGAATATGAGAAGAACGTTGTACGAAAGCACATCCACCAACAACCGCCGAGTTCTTCGTCACGACCGAGCCTAGAAGCACTTTTAGCCGCCGAGTTCTTTGTCTCCGACTCTCGACCCCCCACAGTCGAGACCGGATTTGCAAACCTGTTGTCATCGCTTCTTCTCTCTTCGTCCTGGGGTGGAGTCGAATCAGATCCTCCACTGTCGTCGTCGTTTGAGCCGCATTAGTGGCTAGCTTCCTTCGTCCTCGCCATTGCTGGGAAGAATTGTGCCGCCACCACCACCCTCTTGTGCAGTCTCGTCGCCGCCAGAGTTCGAAGATGACCAGCCGCCCAAAAACCCTAATCGGGTTTAGAGAACTTTTGTGTGAACTAGGAAAGGACGCTATACTTTGTAATTACGTTGATGGTCCACATTTTTGGAATTTGCAAATACGCCTTTAAAAGTATAACTAGAGAAATTGGCTCAGATTTATATTTATGGAAATGACTCTAAACTTTTGAAAGTGCACAAAATCCTTTTTTTAATTATTACATAACATGACCTAAGTTTATAATTACAAAAATTATCCAAACATTCATAACTACAATAACATAGGGCTTGTGTAACTCGATTGAACTTGAGCTTATTTAACTCGACCTTGTGTAAACGACGGACCTTGGGCTTGTGTAGTTGAGAAATGACCGATTTTGTTAATTACATGATTTAACATTGTATATTAAGTGTTTATTGAAATTGTGTATTTAAATTTTGTATTATCATTATTTTAAGTATACCTTTACAAAAAATCAACAATTGAATACACAAGTTTAATTGGTCCGGATGATAAAGGGTGAGAGGTTCCTAGTGTTCGAAACCCACCGACTACAAAATTTTCCAAATATACTTTATATTTATCATACTCCATTGGCACATTAATTATAATTATGTTTGTATCTAATCTTGTTTGGCAGAGTGATTGATATTAGCATTTATATTATAAATTTTCCGAATAAAATAAAAAGAGGCTAGAGCTAGGGCATTGAATTTGTAAGATGAGTGAAATCAGAAATGGAAGGGTGTATAGATAGGAGGAACAGAATAATGCAAAATGGGGTATAGAGTTGGGACCAAATTAATTAATTTATGCCCTCAACACATGTTATTAATTGCCATCAATTAAAATATTTTATTTATTTACCACTCTTTGTGCTTAGCCCTCAACTAGCTTCCTTACGTTCTGTGGTTGCCTACATGTTTAATTATACCTTCGATCACCCTTAATTCACTTCTACATTCATAGCTTCCAAGCTTTTTGGTCTTCTTCTTCCCCATCTTTTATTACAAACTTAGCATTCATATCTTTGTAATTCGGTAAAGGTGTCCGTTTGGGAGACACGAGTTGATTGTGGCTAAAGTTGAAGTTGAAATTAGTAGCTGATTTAAGTAGCTGATCTTTTTTAATAAGCTTGCTTAGCGTTTGCGAAGTACGAGCTTTTTTAATAAGCTTGCTTAGCGTTTGCGAAGTACGAGCTGATCGAAACTGATAGAAACTTAAAATTAAGAAAAAGGGCTTCATTTATAATATATTACATTATTATTGTTGCATGTAAATATTTATTTAAAAGATGTTATAATTACAAATAAAATTATGAAATAACATATTTATAAAAATTATATAGTTAAAAATTTTTTTAAGATAAAGTTTGAATTTTTTTTATACAATATACATAAATAATATAAAATTTTTATTATTGTTGTATGCATTAATAATATATAGTTTTTATTATTGTTATATGTAAATATTTATTTTAAAGATGTTATAAATTCAAATAAAATTATGAATAATATATTTAAAAAAATTATACAGTTAAATTTATTTTTTTAGATAAAATACGAATTTTTATTTAGAATATAAATATGATAATTATTGGTGTAATTGATTTGTTTTTTTATTAGTATATATGTATAGAAAAATAAAACATAATATTGTAAATTAAAACATCTAAGACATTGAATACAAGTTGTACCCCGTAACCCGTCTGTTGCCTCGTACAAACGGATTTCGCCCAATTTTGCTAGAGAGAAGAAGCGTTGTTCCTGCACTCCGACGGCCGATTCAAGGTACCTTAACAACAGTTGTTCACAGTTTGTTCGAATGGAGATGAGCAACAAAGAGCTCCCATGTATGATATTTCTATTGCTTTCAGATTCATTTTTTTGGAATCTGTTACAATTAAATTAGGGTTTTTTTTGAATCTGTATTCTGAAGAAGAATCGAAGAAGAAAATAAAAACCAAGATTTACAGATAATCGAAGAAGAAAATTTGGATATCTTGAAACAGATGATCAGAGAATCGAAGAAGAAGAAGAAGAAGAAGATAGAAAATACCTTCAAAAGAGATGTACAGAGAATCGAAGAAGAAGAAGAAGAAGAAGAAGATAGAAAATACCTTCAAAAGAGATGTACAGAGAATCGAAGAAGAAGAAGAAGAATACCTTCAAAAGACAATCGAAGAAGAAGAAGATAGGAAGAAGAAGTAGAAGAAAAGAAGGAGATCGATACATGTCTTTAGCAACAAAAGAAAAATAAAATTAAGCACAAGGATATTTGGAGAAGGTAAAAATCCATCCACTACATCAGATCCCCTAAACTTGCCTTGGGGAGCTGATGGAAATGTCACTTTTTTCAACTTTCATAAGCTGTGATAAGCTTTTTCATCTTTCTTCAACTTGCACTCCCAAACACGAAGAAGATTTGTACAGTAAAAGTATCAGCTTCCATAAGCTTGGATAAGCTTCAATAAACCGCTGCCAAACGGAATCAAGATAATAATTGCTTTTGTTTATTTGTAATCTGAAACACTTCAATAAAATTTTTCTGACGTAAATATTATTTTGGTTGTTGAATTCAGTCTTTTTCATATTTAAATGATTAAATCTCGATTTCTATATCTATATTACACCTCTATTTTCATAAAAAATAATCTATAATAATTTTTTTTTATTAAACTTTGGGTTATACTTAATAAATTAACAAAACATAATAACTAAAAACAATTTAAGCCATTTTTATTATTAAAGATGACTAATTTTGATAACTTCTTAATGTTCATATATATTTACAAACTAAATGTAATATCTATGAAATGTAATATAGAATATTTTACACTTTATCTAGCTATTTGGTGTTATATTCATATTAGTGATTTGTATATATATATATATATATATATATATATATATATATATATATTGGTTTGGGATTTTTATTGTCCTCCTTATGTTACCACTTAGCATGAAATAAACTATTATAGCATAATATTTTTTCTGTTTAAATTTCGTAAAATTGATAAAATCTAACATTGATTTTATAAATTTATGTTAAAGAATAAATGAACTTTACGATATAGTTATAATTCCAACTTTATCCGAATCAAATCCGTTCATATTTTCACCCGATAAAACTCATATATTAAAAATTCATATATTAAGTGATATTCTTAAAATGTACTAAAATCATAAGAAGATGTAGCATTTACACACAAAAAATGCCTCTTTGAGGGAGAAGAAGTAAAACTTGTACTCATACAATAAAGTACGAAGCATTAAGTTATAATATTTAAACCAAGAAAGAAAAAGAAAAGAGGTTAAAAAGACAAGATAAAGTAAAAAAGAAAAAGATTGTGCAAAGTTAAAAAAAATTATAAAAGAAATGCAATCTTGAAAGTTGAAAACACATTTACTTTTTTTTTTTTACCTTACACCACCCCCACTTTTTACGTTCACCCCTCTAGTTTTACTCAGCTTGTCACCCCTACCCCCACGTCCACATAAAAAAGGGAAACACAACACAACACACCATAGCTTAGCTTAATTCATAGCCCTTCTTCTACTTCTCTCTCTAAAATCAAATAAAAAAGTAAGTGTCATTTTCTCACATATACTTCACATAAAAGAAACAAACCATTCTCTTCTCTCTCTCTCTCTCTCTTCTGCAACAACTCAAACCTTCCATCCCCCACAAACCCTTAAGCTTACTCCTTCCCAAAATCACCCATCAATTGGAATTTCAGCTTTCTCTAAGGGAAACCCAGATCTAGCTATCTTCAGATATATATATAGAGAGAGAGATAGATAGGGTTTTGGGGTCTGTAAATTGGGATTTAGGGTTCATTTGATGGAGTTATTTCCTGCACAACCAGATTTATCTTTGCAAATCAGCCCTCCAAGCAACAAAAGCAGTTCAGGAGGAGTTTGGAGAAGATCCAGCCACGGAGATGAAGAAGATTTGGGGTTTTGGAAAAGAGCTCTTGATTCAAGACACCATCTTCATAACAACTCTTCAACCTCTTCCATGGCTAAACCTAATAATAATACTAATACTAATACTTCCTTTGATCTATCTCTCTCCAACCCTACAACAAACCCTTTTCATCACCACCCACTTTTAAGCAGTGGGAGTAACAATCCTCTACAACCGCAACTACTCTACACCCAACACCGGCAAGGCGGCGGCGGAGGAGGAAGTACTGGTGGAGGCGGCGGCGGGCTTATTGGGCCTGATCAGCTGGGTTTTCTCAGGCCCATTCGAGGAATCCCAGTCTATCAAAACCCTCCTAATCACGCCACGTCATCATCTTCTTCCTCTCAGCTTCCTCATCATCTTCAATCCTTCCCATTTGCACCTAATAACCATAACAACAATGGAGGTGTCGGCGTAGTTAACTTAACCTCTGCAAACCCTTATTATGGGTCCCATCATCATCACCACCCTCAGTATAATCATCATCATCATCATGGGTTAATGAGGTCTAGGTTCTTGTCATCTTCTTCGAGGTTTCCAGGCAAGAGAAGCATGCGGGCCCCACGGATGCGTTGGACTTCAACTCTCCATGCTCGCTTTGTCCATGCCGTCGAGCTTCTCGGCGGCCATGAAAGTATGTTCTTCTTCATTTTTCTTAATTTGATTGATTTTTCTTTTTGGGTTTTTGGCCTTTATATTTATGTGTTCTAATTTTAGGAGCTACACCAAAATCAGTACTTGAGCTAATGGATGTCAAAGATCTCACTTTGGCTCATGTCAAGTCCCATTTACAGGTAAATCTTTGTTAAAATTCAATTCTCAACTTAAGTGTCTGTCCATTTATGATCTTAACAATTCACAAATTCTCAATCTTTCACTCATTTCATAAACAATACAATACAT
The DNA here is from genome assembly GCA_033239125.1 of Fagopyrum homotropicum. NCBI lineage: Eukaryota > Viridiplantae > Streptophyta > Magnoliopsida > Caryophyllales > Polygonaceae > Fagopyrum > Fagopyrum homotropicum. Next base: position 13,277,945 of record BSWB01000001.1, read on the forward strand.
AGATATTTTTTGCCCTCTTTCCTTTTTCATCCCAAGGGTTTATTTTCCTTTTTCTTTTCTTCAATCTCTGTGTACATTTCATCTTTCTTCTATTATCCATATTAGATCTGGTATGAGTTCTGTGTAAAGCTCACAGGGAAACCAACAACACAAATAAAGAGATTAAAAAAGAGTTAAGAAGAATGAATTAAGAATAACTACACAGATCATTGAAGCTACCTTTAAATAAGACAAAAGTTCTGAGCAAATTGATACAAGCTCATCAGATTATGCTCAGATCAGTCCATGGCCATAAATTATATTTTATTCTTTTTTTCATTTATTATTAATTTTATTTTAAAATATTATCTCCTTGTAGCTGTGTAAGTTATGGGAATTTGGAAGAGGTGCAAGTACAGAAACACCATCATTTCTCAATGATATGTTTTCTCCCTCATATCTTCTTCTTCTTCTCGTTCTTTGTTTCTTCTCTTATCCTACTCACCTAACCATGGTTAAAATAAGCTTTTTAATTTTCTTCTGTGTAAAAAAAAAAAAAGAAAGCTAGAATTTAAACTTCTCTTACTCCAATGCCATAGCTAGCCTGTCTGTCCGTACATTTATAGCTTATATTGCTTTTTCTTCTTCTCTTGTTTCTCTGTACACTTTATTATTTTCATTTAAATGAATTAGATTATGTTTTTTATTTTAAATTTTGTTGTTGTTGTTGCTGCAGATGTATAGAACAGTGAAGACCACAGATAGGGCTGCTGCTTCATCAGGTACCCATTTACAAAGACAAACAATATAAATATATATACATGTATTAAAGGGTAAAATTTGTGAATAATGAGAGTTTTACTCTGTATGGTATAGGACAATCTGATGCATTTGAGAATGGGTCATCAGCAGAAACCTCTTCTGAGGACATTTTTGGAATTCAAAGTGGGAGGAGTTCTGAGCTTCCAATTAGCAGTACTCAACAACAAGGCAGACCAACAAATCTTCAACAGGACAAGGATCATAATTACCATCATGCCCTTTGGAGCAATTCTTCCAGGCATGTATATATATATATATATATCTTTACACACCTTCATTATACTTAACTGCATGATCAATTTCTAGCTGTTGAATTGTCTATTCTCTTCCACCTTTGTTTTCTTCTTTGTTTCTATCTTTGTTCATCAAGTTCCTTCTGTTTCAAAGTATAAAAATATCTCTTTTCTTAGTATATCAGCTGAATGATATGTAGTGGATTCTTTTATCATTTAGGTCTTTTAACTAAGATCAAATATTTCGGAACTGAATTTTAAGTTCATAAATTAGTAATTTAAAAGATTAAAACTTCACAGTTCATATAAGCAAATATATGAAAGGATTAAAGTTTGCATCTTTTTATGAAATAGTTATTGATACAACAATAATCTTATTTAGGATTTTTTTCTAGTCAAAAGTAATAAATTGAATATCATTTTTTAATGAATCACATATTATACTTGCATAGTAGGCAGAAATTCATGCAATTTTGTATGAAGAAACAAAATATTGAAAAAGAAGAAATGAGATGATAAACAAACATGGTCTATGATCCTTTGAAGATTTAGATTGAAGACCATAATTAAGTTTGACTATGAACTGCAGTCTCCAAAACAATTTGATCACATAATAAGAATAAAAATCTCTTTCTAATAGATTTTGTGGGCTCTTTAGCTTTAGCAAAATGGAGCCCACAAAATAGAATGGTTTAACAAATATGGTAGCAAAGCTTATTATGCTCACATGATGAAGCTTCTTCTGAACATATTCTCCTTCCTCTTTGCTATGGGGAACTGGGCTTATGCTCACATGGCTGCATAAGCATAATCACAACAAAAAGTTACACATGAAACTATGTTATCATTCTATGAAAGCTTGCTTTCTCTTCTCTCACTTACATTTGCATGAATGCTTCCTTTTTCTTCTTCTTACTTTATATATATATATAATCTTCAGCTTTTCTTTATGCTAAAGAAAAAAGAAATTTGTTTGGTGTTTGTTAGCAGGGAAGCTTGGCTGCATGGGAAGACAATGGAGTCTGGAGGCAACATGCAAGCTCTTGAGGTAATCTAATCTAAATCTCTTTTGAATATAATTATTCCCAATAAGCCAACATTTGGTATCATGTTTAGAGTGATAATCATATGATATTACATGGGAATTGAATGAAAGATAAAGAAAAAGATGACTAAAACACATAAAGAAAGTGAAAAAGCACAAAGAAATTGCTACTAAATTAAAATTGGCTTTGGCTTTTTCTTTCATGCAAAAGTCTTTGCATATCTACTGTTACAAAGCAGAAAAGCTATACAAAAGGTGAGGAATAATTATAGATTTTTTACCCATGGTTTCTTCAAGGGCAAATTTTTCATTATGGAGGATTTTAGATGAAAAACTATAAACTTGATGTTTTATTTAAAAAAAAAAAGAATAAAAAGCATATTGGTGTTTAGTCAAAGAATGAAACCAGTCAACTACGTACATTTAAGGATGTTTAATAATAATGTTTTTTGTTTTGTCGATCATCTTGATGGAAAAGGATGGATTTACAATTTAGTTTTTATTCTCTTGAGTAAAATGATTAATTAGTAATATTATTATTTTGATATTGATATTCTTCAGAAGGAGTTGAATGCAAAGTGCATAAGCTATGAGAGATTATCAGAAGTGAGCTCATCAAATCATTCAGCAGAGATGAGCCCTACAAAACCCAGTTTGGAGTTTACATTAGGCAGACCACAATAGCATCAAATATTTTTAATCCAAACAAATTTGTATCTTTTTTTTTCTTTTTTATTCCTCCCTCTTTTCTTAGGCTATTAGCATATTGAAAATACTACTGATTTTGACGTGATTATAATTTTTGTTTTCTTGTTTTTTTTGGGACTAATCTGCTGCTTTAATGGTGGAGAATATATATCATAATTGTACGATCCACTTGTGAGAGGGGGAAAAGTAGTGCTAAAGAAGACAAAGCAATTAAAGATGGAGGAGGTGAAGAAGAGGGATTGAGTTTTGATTAAGGAAAATATGTTATAATTCTACATAAATAAGATTATGTACTATATAATGTTTTTTTTTTTTTGTGTTTCGTCTTAATTGAATCTTTAATCAATCATCATATGCTAAAATAGCATGTAGTATAGCCACAATATGTTATTGAAACTTAAATAGACCCGAAATACTTTTAAAAGGGTCATTTATAGATAACGTCTAATTTTTTATGGACACGGTTCAGGGAAGGAGTATACCTTGTGATAAGGCATTATGAAGTAATATGGAGCGTTGATTAACTTAATTCAATGATCTAGAGCGTTTCATCATTCTACAATCCTATAAGAGGTGCGGTGACAATTTTATAATTTTAGAAAGTTAATGTGAAAATTTTAAAATTTTAGGAAGGTACAGTGACATTTTTTTTATGGACACTTTTTTAGGTCAAAACTTTTGTATAATTCATTTAAGTTTTTTGTTCTATTAGTTAAAATTGCTTGTAATAATGATTCATACATTTTACAATAAAAAATTATAACTATAAATTTGTTTATAAACTAATAAAACACTATGTATGAACTAAGATTATAAAATTTTTAAATTGTCAAATATTATAATAATTTTTAATGAACTTTTATAATGTTAGTTTTTTTTTCTTTCCAAATTTAGATTCCGTATTGATTGGATAACTATTTACATAGAAGTAGAAGGTAAGCGAGCAACAAGTTGCGCCGCTACCCCGTTTTGGATGGCAAAACCTAACCTTTTAAAAACAACATCTATTAATCTATAGGACATAATATTACTGTGCATAACTCTTTGCACCCTCTTGTATATATCAACAACATCGGGTGCAAAAAATCCAAACGTGTCAAAAGCAAATGGAAGAAAAACGTGTTGGTTTTCAACACACGCCCTTCCATCCTTGACCACCTTAGTTGATGTCTCTCTACAAGTTGTCTGACCCACAACAAAAGGTTTGTTCCCTAATCCCACAAGCGGTGAGACCCCCGTCAAATCAATGCATGAATGCTTTCCTCCACTCCAACCAAACACCAAAACATCCGCCGACCGCAATGTCGACCTTCCATCACGCGGATCAGTCAAGAAGTTCACATATGCTTCTTTCTTTACAGAAATTTCGGCCCGTCTAAAGGTAGCACAAAGAACATCACGAACCAAATCATGCCTATACTTGAAGAAAGGAAGTTCCTTACAATGTATAGCATGCTCCCCAAAAGCATCCAACACCCACCGACAATTAGGAATGGGGCAAACCTCACCAGTTGAGAAAAGCGGAATCATAAGTCGGTACTTGAGAATGGAGCGGTACTCCATTGGGAACATGCATTGACCAAGTCCATCAATGGGAATGACAAGAAAAAAATCTTGGCTATGCGGCGCTTGCAAACATCCGAAAACTGCTTTCTGTCTATTAGTCATATCAAATCTCTCAACCATCTCTTGAACAATTTTACCATAAAGAGCATCCACCAAAATATGTTGGGACTTATGGGAGACGATATCCTTACTAGTAAAGTTGGAAAGGTCGAACTCCGGGATAGCCACATGCAGGTCATCTAAAGCTCTATAAAAATCTGAATCCATACCGAATAGCCCACTGTTACGCAAGATATGGTCTTGGAGCACCCATGACTAAGCTGTGGATGTTACAAAAGCGTAAGAAGACGCCTCTATAGTAGAGTACAAACCGAGCCCTCCACGATGAATAGACAAGGAAACCAACCCCATTGAAGATCCCAAAAAAAAGGACCCTTGCAAACCACAATATCCTCAATCGACCCATGAAGTCCTGCATCAAAAAAGATGCAGGATCCTTCACATGCTCTGGCTGACAAGTCCTCATGCAAAAAACATCTTCGCAATACCTAAACACGAATGAAGTAAGAGAAGTGTACTCTGCGGGTTCCTAAGTTGCGGGAGAAGACGCATAAGCTCCAATGCCTTATCAGCTCTCTTCATAACCAATCCTTTAATAAAACCACTATCTATAGTCGCAGTGCCTCCCAACAACTTCAAGCCCAAAGATGGTCTCGCAATGTCTCTAGGGAATAACCCGTCTCGAAGCTTCGAACCATCGCATGAAGGCCACAATAACTCTGTTTTTTTTAACATTCAACTCAAGTCCAAAGTTCGGTCAAACCTCCAAAATAATACCAAGTGCCTTAGCCACATCCTCCAATTGACCAATGATCGTCCCATCATCTAAATACCAAGCATGAAGAAGAGGCTTACAGTTGTCACGTATAGTGTGCACAAGTGGATGCAAGACAAGTGCAAAAAGGAGCGGCCCTAAGGGGTCGCCTTGCTGAACTCCTGTAGTTGACCATATAGATCTATCTCTCATATACAATCGAGCAGATTAATTGACCATACAATACTCAACCCATAAAGAAATAGATGGACATCTCTTCCTCACCTCACGAAGCAAAATTATCCTATCAACAAGATTAAAAGCATTAGAGAAATCCAATGCAAGCATAGCAAGCGAACCATCATCATGCCGCTCGCTCAAAACCCTGTTGACACTATACAAAATAGCCTCTACGACACAAGAGACGCCTACTCCAAACTGAAAATCCGCTAGATAGGTTGTCATATCTTTACTCACCCCTTTCATGGCAACCTTAGAAACCAACCGCCTCCAAATAGTATCAACTGCAATAGGTCGAATCCCATTGTCAGGCTTCAATAATGGCGTCAGAGGAGCAAAAGCCACAAACTCCGCCAAACTCGCCGGACATCTGCCTCTCAACAACAGATTAACAACAGATGGGATCACTCGCAAAAGATCGACAACAATAGCATAACCATCCCCACACATAGCATCTAACATGTGGTGTGCCCTCAGACCATCCTCGCCACAAGAAGTACCTTTAGGAAAGGACTTAATACACCTAAGAATCAAATCAACATCAACAACAAGAGGAGATTCCAGAACCTCACATACCCGAGAAGGTGGAGACTTGAAGGGGTGCTTAGCCTCCAAAGCCTTCACATTCTCATCACCAAATGAAGCCACACCAGAAGAGGACAAAACCTTAACAGCCACCGCGAAATGTCCATCAGAGACCTTGCGAAGACACTACTTGATATTAGCTCCCACTCTCGGTGCATCACCATCCGTTGATACGCCCCTAGGACACCCCAAAAACCCAGGCTCGGAATAGTCTAACAAACCCCGCACTAGCTTGTCGATACCGCCGTCCTAACCCCACAAAGCCAGAGACTGCATGATCCATTGCTGTTGAATAGACTTTCTACTCCCTGATCTACTATCTCTCCTATTCGAAGGCCTGAACTCTTGAAAAGTGCACCGAGGAAGAAGAAGCAACGCAACGGCATCCACAGAACATGGCTCAGCGACCACTATCTGAAGAGCACCCTTTAAAGCTTGAGAGAAAGCAAGACAACAACTATGCGGGATACTCTTCACATTAGTGATAGGAATGCGAAAAACTTTATCAAGCAAACCCGCATCAAAAACCAACCCATCCCCAATAACCGCTACAGGCTAATCTCCCACGACCGGCTTCGAGATACCCAAAATGTAAGGCTTCCTACCACTCCGTCCTCATAAGCAACATGAACGGAAGCATCAGAGTGATTACTTGCACGACTCAAAGCATGCATACTCATACAACGCCTACATAACCACAACCCAAGATATGCCAAGGTCTCCTCAAAAGCCACAAATACATCAAGGTTATTCTCAATAGTGAGGTTATTCTCAATAGTGTCGTGAATCACATTTTTGTTACCTTCGGAACAAAAATGTTGCCTTTTAAGATGAGAAACCGAACAAGAGAAACATTTGCTTCCCTCTACTCCATCCCGACAACCTTGAAATGCCTTAAGAGGACAATGAAGGAAACATCTACCATCCGTTGTCATATCAGAACCAACAATTCCTAGAGACATTCCATCAAACACATGGCCGACGACAATCCATAGGGTCAGTAATCAATCTTCATACCAAACTAGATCTAAAAAATCATCAAAAACATTCCATCGAACGCTTGGCGGACGTAGATATAACACTAAACAGAAATGGTGACTAGGTCAACCTCCATCTTCTTTGCTTCTCACCACGCCATTCCCACTCGCCATCTTAGCCTATTCACACTTGATTAAAGGGGTGAAAAGGGACCTAGTTTATCAACTAATTAAAAAAAAAGCATTTTTGACGCTACATTTGTAACACCCCAAATTCTGAGAACTCGGGGAGCTACTGGTTAGGACCTCACAATAGGTCCCGACCTTAGTTTGACAACAATTTAACTTGGATCTTACAATAGGCACAAAATTATTTAAAACATTTGAAAACTTTAAACAATATATACATGAAGAATATGTATCAGCCTTACAAAGCAAAGGTACCAAAACGACATATATGAAGAACATAAGACATTCTCGTCCCCAACTAAATGAGTACGTGGACCCGGCTGACCATTCCCTGCAGATCTCTCTACAATTGTCTTAACCTGCAAGGCATCTACAAGCGGTATAAAACCGTTAGCTAACATTCTATGCATAAGTATAAAGGTAAAAGCACAAACACACAATATACACAATCAACATGCAACACTCAATCCTTTTATTATCTTTAATTAGGTGATAGGTTATTACTAATGATACTTATTTTGTGACACGAGGGATTCCCAAACCTCGCCCTTGTCCCCGTTTACCAACGCGGAATGGTACTAATGCATTTGACCGTCTACCGGACTGGGCTGGTCGTAGGGAACCTCCTAGACTCTCGCAAGAGCTAGGCAGATGATGTCACGACCCGTTATCATACACTTGGGTCAATTACGTAAATAATAAAGTCAGACTAATCCGGTTTCGTTGTTTATCATAACTAACAAACACCACTCATACACATTACACTCATACAAGAAGCCAGCTAAGTAAGTCCGTGGACTTACCTGAATCAATCTTGACTCTCTTAATCACAACTCAATCTGTAACTGTATAACTCGGTTGCCTGTCAAAGGAGGCAAGTGTGTCAGCACACTTTCTTGGTAATTAGAAGTCTAAGACTTCTAAGGTAGTAGGTCCTATTAGAACAGAATTTAATACAATACCAATTTATGGTAAAATGACTATTTTACCGTTGGTCCCGGAATTTCCAAAAACTCGGAATATGTACTTAAATTATAATTTGAGGCTAACTAACCATATTCTACTATCTAGGATGATTTTAGGTAACAACTAGAAAAACTACTCATTTTCTATTTCCCGAAAAGTCACTAAAGTCCAACTACAGCTTCAAATATAAAATTCGAATAATCTTATAAAAATTCTGAAATAATTCCCTAGGTCATCTATGATATCCTATCTACTCGTAGGAGAAAGAATTTCTTAAAACTGTTAACGCATCGCTTCTACAAAAATTTCTAAAGTTGGGTACAACACTTAACAAGTAGCACATTGTCTTAACTTTGAAAAACCATAACTCTTAAACTACTCGCTGGATTTATCCCAAATTTTGATATGTTCTACCGTAAAATCTTATCTATAATATATCCAAAATTTAGCCGCAAATGAGATCAAAATCCTATTTAAACTATCTCACAAAACCGAATTTCAGCACAACAGAAAAACTGCTTACGACTCAATCTTGGAAAAATCCAAAATTTAGCCTCTCAAATTTTAATATGTTCTACAACAATATGTCAACTATATCATATCCAAAATTCAAGCCCAACGGAGATCAAGAGCTTATTCAAAACCATCTCACAAAACAGCATCACTTGCTGTTTTCTCCAACACTCAACACATATATACAAAACACAATAACTCTCAAACCGTAACTCCGATTCTTCTAAAATTTTAGTATGCTTTACTCTGCAATACCGTCTATGACATATCCGAAAACCATCCAAAAATAATGATTTAGCATACCTAAATCTGGTCATCAAGCTGGCTGTTTTTCGTGACAATGTGCTAGTTGTTGCTGTTGCTGTGGTGCAGTTCGTGACAGGAGCATAAGCAGTGAAGGCTGGGCTGCTTTGGCTCAACAGCAGTGGCTTAGGGACAGCGGGGTGTGGATCACGTGGTGCAGTCGAGTTAAGTATCCATTCGGCGTAGAGAAGAAGAAGTATGTGAGTTCCGGTGATTAGTATAAACGCAGATGGAGGGAGGGAGAGAGCGGAAAGGTATGAACGTATAGGGAAAAGAGAGAGCGAGAGAGATCCAGCAGTCAACTTACTCAGGATTCTGTGTGCCGAAAGTTGAAGGTTGTTCGTCCCTGGAGTGGTGGCTGCGAGTCTCCGGTTTGTAGCTGACAACTTGGTCCGGAAGCAGTTTGGGTCGATCTTCTGTACGCAGCAGTGAAGAAGGCAAGAGGGAGGATTCTTCAGACGTTAAATGGTAAGCGGTTTCTCCTACTCCCTTAGTTGTTACGTGAGTGAAGGCCATCAAGGGAGGGCATTGATTTCAGCCGTTACATTCAGCATTCACAAGGGCAGAAGAGTGGCTGCATCATGCGTTTGTACTCATGGGCTGCGAGAAGAGCTGTGCATACTGGGCTGGAGAGGAGCTGTGCATACTGGGCTGGAGTGCAAAGGATGTTGGGGCTGCTGTGGGCTACGCAGAAGCTGGGCTGAGAAGGAGTTGTGTGGTCCGCCTGAAGGAGCTGCTAATGGGCTCGTAACCAGCCTCTTCTGGGTTACTGCTGGCCTGGCTCGAAGTCACACTGCTGGGCTGTTGTGGGTAAGCGAACTAGGCTGCTTAAGGTAGGAAGAGTGGGTTGAAACAAGCAAGAAAGATGGGCTGAATTGCTTGTCAAAAATCTGTCAAAACTCGTCATGGCCTTGTCAGGCCCATAAATGAGTTTGTCACAGATTTGTCGGGCTTTGTCATGGCCTCGTCTCAGCTTAGTCATGGTCTCGTCACAGCTTGTCATGATCTCGTCACAGCTTGTCATCAATAAGAATGAATTATAATAACTAGGGTTTGATATAAATCTATCATTTCATGTGAATTAAATTCTACATAAAATAATAGATAATTATAAGGATTAGAGTTTGATATAATTTTATCATTTTATGTAAATTAAATTCTACATAAAATAATGGATATTTCTAAGGATTAGAGTTTGATATAATTTTATCATTTTATGTGAATTAGTTTCTACATAAAATAATGAAATTTGTGAAGGAAGAGATACTAGATAGAATGGGAAACTGTCAACGGCGGAATTAGACGGAATAAAAATTCCGGATATTACAACATTAGACAAAAATGACCTACTTAATCAATTCACTCCAAACTTTTCTCATAAAAATATAGGAACCATTAATACAAAAAATTTGAACAAATTGTAGAAAAATTTTAAACCGAAAAAGTGTTCGTTGAAAAAGGAAAAAAAAACTCACTTCACCTTCCTAAAACTACAAAATTATCACCAAGCCTTTTAAAATTTAAATAACCACCGCACCCCTTGTAAAATTGTTTAATTGGTGAAAATATCTACACATGAGATCAAGTCAATCAATAATCCAAATTAATCAATAATGTCTTACCATAACGAGTGTATTTACTTAAATGACTCCATTTTTTTATTTGCAAATATATGAGAAAATAAATGTGTTGAACAACATCAGCATTTAACAATGTCTTTTATATCCCACATTAGTTATTAGGTAAGGTTGATAGTTACAAGCTCGTATAAAAAAGCAGGTTTGAAGGTTCCACAAAACATTCATTTCTTTTGCTTTTGAGTAAAATAAAGGGTAAATAATTAAAAAATTATGTTAATAGTGAGGATCCTAGTTTGTTTTACATTAACAAACTGGGTCATATTAGATCAATACTCTCTAAATACAATGTTTAGAATAATGAATAGATGAACTTGTACATTTTTAATAATTCCGTTTCAAACACCAAATATAAGTAGATGAGATTAAAAGTTTTAAACTTGTATTGCATAGGGTGCATCAGGTTCATACAATTGTACAATACATGAATGACTCATTAAGTCATCGGACGATCTTGACTAATTTCTTAAAAAATTGATTAAATATCAGAGTGTCAATAATCTACATATCAAATATTACACTTGATTTTAGCCAAAAGAAAAAGAATGAAAATTTTGTGGGGCCTTCAACCGTGGTATTTATACGAGTTTCTTCAATCTCTAAATCTCTTCACCGTTTTCAACAAAGAGATTATGATGTCACTAATAAAACAGAGGAAGCGATAATGATGTTGAGGAAACACTTGATACGACGTTGTTCAGAGAAATTTTGAGGGGTTGTTTCATCTTCATCAGTTGATAAATTAGTGGCATCGGTGACGGAGATCCGAACAATTTTATGCATGATCGGTTGTTTCCAACGTGTGAGGAGGGCATTTTGGTTTGTGACTCAAATTTCTTCGCCATCTTCAAAGGAAGCGCTTATGGCGTCACCGGGAACATCAAAGAAACCGAGCAAGTAAAATTAATAATTTGTGTAATATAAAGAAAAATAACAAATTATGTGATTCAATTTGTCCACACATAATACTCTATATTGAAGAGACATATTAAAAATATATAACTTCGTCTACCTATATTTTAAATATTATACTAAATAAATAAATAGCTAGATTTAAATTGAATTCTTAAAAAAAATTATATTGATAATGGATATAGAAACTAAAATTATAAAAATACACAAAATGGAAAATCAAAAATTATAAGGGGTAAATGACATAACTTTACATAAAATGGGAAATGAAAAACTATAAGCATTAAGGGTTTTTCAACGATAGTTAAATCGGTCTCTAAGCTTTCCGTCGATCAACCACCTCCTAGAAACTTACGTAAAACAATAAAAATAAGGAAAAGGGAAATATGCATTTTTCGGAACCAGATTTGGAGAATTTGAGAGAGGGAGAATAAGAATAAGATAGTCAATCAATAAAACAACTCCAGAATCCGGATAAGTCCAACATACAAATAAATAGATCTCAATTGGCAATTCCACAATTGAATGTAAGTCAAGTTATTTGGGAAACAACTTCATTAAATTGTCACGTAGTTGAGAGTTTGTTTGGGATACATCAATGACATCACCGTTGTTGATTGTGATGTAAGCAAGATGACGCTTATTCTTCATTTTGGTAAAACTTCCGCAAGCTAAGGTTTTTCTTGGTCTTTTTCGAATATCTAAATGCTCAATGTATTTTCCTATGCTCGTCGAACTGTTGGATTGAGAGCTACGTGTGTTCGAAATCACTGTCTTAGTCTGTCTATGCTCAAGGCTATTTTAGATAGTTGCGTGCAATGTTTATATATCGATGTTCATGAGTTTCATATATGTAGTCTTACTTTAATTCATTATAGTGGGATTCATGTTCCCTTATATCACCTTCTTTTCTTATTCTTATTACAAACAATCATTGCTATCTTGTTTTTTCAAACCTCTTTCAAAGACATATTTTTCTCTCTCTTTCTCTTCTCCCTTTACTTAGCGTAATGTCCATCAAATATATTCAACAGATGTTGTAACTCCCGAAATTCACAGAACTCGGGGAGCTACTGGTTAGGACCTCACAATGGGTCCCGACCTGAGTTTAACAACAACAACAATGGATCTTACAACAAGGCACAAACGTAGTAAAACAATTTGAAATTACTAAGGGTTAAAATGATGAATGAAAACATGGGTCAGCCTTACAGGAATAGCAACAACATAATGTGATAGGACCTCACAATGGGTCCTAACTTAAGGGGATGAAGTATCGAATTTTACGTTACTACCCTTCTCTCCTTAACTTCCCTTCCCTCCTTCTCTCTTCTTCTTCATGTTCTCTTCCCTACTCATTTCTTCCCTTCCCTGCTACCACTCAACATCATTGTCATCCCCGTCGAGCCAACCTTCGATATATGCCGATCTCTATCTAATATTCTCCCCCTCTCGAGCCAAGAAGCCATCTTCAATCTCTCTCGAGCCAACCAACCACCGTCTTCGAAGCACAAGCACCCCAAATCTCTATTTTCGCTCATCTCCTTCGTCCTTCGGTTTCAATTGGGAATATTCGATCCGACTAATCTGATCCGCTAATCCTAAGATCAGATCCAAAAAAACTGAATCCGAAAATATCCGGCGATTGGTGATCCGAGTCCGATCCGATATGGGCATTTTTCGGATCATCGGATACGGATACAAATCGGGGTTTAGAGGAAAAGCTCGAATCGGATCCGATATATCCGACTAGTCTAAGAATAAATGCCCGGATTGGATCAGATATTCGGATCGGATATCCATCCGGATAAAACTATCAGCTATCCCGGTGCTCTCAAATAGGATTTGGATATCCGGAAATGCCCAACCCTAGTTTCAATTGCTGATTGAAGAGATTTATTTTCACAATTTACCTTGTAATCCGAAACCTAATGAGTGGCCAATGTTTTAATTGTTGCTCAAGAAGAAGTCGTGTCCCTTGAACTCCCAGCTCCTCGTGGCTGGAAGAAAATGGTTTATCTCTTATCTCCTTGTCTCACCAATTGTATTAAATTAAGAGATTTGGTTTGTTGTTTATGTTGAATTGTAGCCGAAAAAAAGAAAATTACGTTGTTAGCTTAATTTCGTGTGATTGTTGGCGTCTCTGAAGCTGTGTTTCACTGTGATTTTCTTCTATTTTCATTTGTAGTGAAACTTAATTTGAGAATGCATTGTTTAAAATTAGGGTACCTTGTCATGCGTATGTTGAAGTTCTGTTGAATTATTCATCCCCACCTTGTTACTGGTTTGATTAATTCCTTTGATTTCAGTATCAAATTGAATTGGAATTAACGGAATTGGTGAATTTCTTATTTGTTACTTTTAGTACATAATTGGGGGTTTTATACCAATAGTTGTTTAGCACTACAATTGGAATGGACGGAATTTGTAAATTTCTCTCTTTTCGCTCATCTCCTTCGTCCTTCGGTTTGAATCTCTCTTTTCGCACATCTCCTCAATAGTTCACTCATTTATCTATGCCTGAAAGGTTGTAATTTATGTGCATGTGTGAGAAGTATAATTTCATGTACATTTCGTTTGACAAATCTGCTATGAAGTTTTGTATTCAACTAAATGAAAATGATTTGCAGGAAATAAGTTCAATCAAAATTACAAACTCGCCCTTATCACATGCATTGCACATGATTAAATTAAAATTTTATCTCGTACCCTTTTTCTTAATTTTACCCATAATAGTTTCCTTCATACCCATAATGTAATACCTCAAGTTTTTGGAACTCGGAGCGTTACGGGCTAGAACTTCACAAAGGGTCCCGACCCTCACAGTAACAGAAATAACATCGGATCTTGCAACAAGTCACAAATAAACGAAAATCAAAACTTATATAAAAACCAAAGGTTTAGCAAAAAGGAAAAGCAAAAGACTCACAACCGAGAGAACAAACTAAAAGAACAAGAACAGAAATATGAACCCGATCTCGTCCTATAATGTACGGGAATCCTGGCTGACAACACCGTTTGGTTCACTCAACAACATCTCTAACATGAAGGGCATCTACAACATCGGTATAAACCGTTAGCTAACATTCTAGATATCAGAAAGACAATAAAGGCACAAACACATATAATAAAGTAAACACATAACATGCTTTCACACAAGTGGTCATTATCTTTCATTAAGCAAATTATTATACTAATTCAACTTATGTTGTCACATGAGAATCACTGTGATCTCGCCTATGTCCCCTTTCACCAACAAGAATAGAGGCGATTCATCCCTCTGTTACATGTTGAACTGTCGCAAGAGCACCTCTCAGGTTTCCCATTTTGAACTGGACAAGTGGTCACTGCCCGGTTATAATACACTTGGGCCAATTAAGGTATAAGATCATCCGAGTCCGATTTTCTGTTATAACGATAAACAACACACACAACCAATACGGTCAAACCAATAAACGGAACGCGGCTAAGTAAGTCCAAGGGACTTACCTCACTCGAAGGTAACACAAGGGTCAGCTACTGCTCAGTTTCCCGAAGGATGGAATGAATGCATGCTCAGATAAGGCATAGTGAAGCAGAAACTAACAAAAAGCTAGAAGTCTACAACTTCTAGTCTCCATGATCTAAGAGATCTCCAACAAGCTAGGGGCACGATTCCTAGTCTCATAGGTCCCTCAAAGGACGACATCAACAACACAACTCAAGGGAAGGAATGAGGAAATAAGGAAGGAAGCAACTCACCAAAGGCGGGAGTCACTGTAGGCAAACCGCGGGGGCGGAAGCCAGAGGCACAAGAGTGGCAGGCTTGCATTCGTGGGGGTGGGAAGATCCAGACGTGGGGGCGGTTTTGCGACAGTGGATGCGTCTTCTCTTTGGACAACAAAACACATCAAAGGCGACAAGGCTCAACTTCTCCAATCCACACACAAAAACAGTTCAACCAAGGAAGCCTCGAACACATACCCGTCAACAACGAAGGATAAACTGGAATCAAGACTCGATCTTGATTCATGTGAAGAAGAAGAAGAAGAAAAGAGAAAGAGGAAGTAGAAAGAAGAAGGAAGAAGCATGCAGTAGGTTCATGAACGTTAGAAGGATCAAGGGGATGAAGAACTTACACGTTCTGCAGAGAATCACAAGGAAATGCCACAACTTTGCTTGAGGTTGAAGAAAAAGTAAGCAGCAAGAGGAAAAAGGAAGAGACGACGGAAATATATAGAGAACGGTTGGGAATGAATGAAGGAAGGTTAGATTTAGGGTTAGAAGATAGAAGGAAAGTCGGCCCAAGAGATAGAAGATCGGATCTTCTAAAAAAGGAAAGAATAAAAGACGAAAAAATACAGATCATGCGATATGGGGTCAACCGTAGGGGCGGGTTGACCCGGTTACGACCGCGGATGGCCGCAGGGGCGGCCCTCTTCACCGCAGGGGTGGTGAAGGCCAAAACTGGTGTTACACGTAATATACCCTTCTTACTAAACATCACTAACTTATATTTTATTTCATCTCCTTCATCATCTTCATTTTCACATTCAACTTCAACGACATTCACTAATAAACTAGGTTTCACCAAACGGATCCACAAGTTAAAGCTTTAAGAAGTGGACGTTATATTCTTAACATGACTTTATTGAGACATATTCCATAGAAATAATGTAATGAGTCACTTGATAAGAGAAAGCATGTATATTTCAGTTTTTGTGTATTTGGTTCTAGGTGTGAGAAGACTATGGATCCTAAAGAGGAAGATGAATTAAGTTTATGGATCTACAATTAGTAATCCACCTTTAATCTAGAGGGAAGGGTGTGTTTGGCAGGGACGGATATAAGGGTGGGTTGAGGTTTACTACAACCCACCCCATTTAAAGAAAAAAAGAAAAAAAAAGAAAAAAAGAAGAAGAACTTGTACAAAAAGACCATGGTGACATAGTGGTGTTAGAGTTTGAGTGAGAAGTTGAAATTCAACTTGGTCCCGAGTTTGAACCGTCCCACTGATCACTAGGATTTTTTCCCACTTTTTCCTTCTAATTTTTTATGTTTATTTTCCCCTTTCAAAAGACGTCCCGGGTTTCAGTTTCTTTTTTTTTATAAAATATTTTGTTTTTATTTATTCCCCGACTCTTATTAATTAATATAAAAGTTATTTACTTTTTTCTTCTTTTTTATGTGATCTACTTGAAAGCAAATTCTTTCTTTATTGAATAACTCAAATACAAAATTAATATTTTTTCAAAAATATGTTATAATTTATGGAAAAAATAACATTATTTTAATTAAGATTTATTAATTAATTTTATCCTTTATATAACTCCCTAAAAATATCGTAATGATAATCAGTATATATAGTTTATATGAATTTGTTTTGATATCTAAGTAATATATTATTCTATAGATAACTTTAACATAATAACAATTTTAACATGACTTTTTTATATAAAGCAAAAAAATTAAAAGTATATACACACCTTGACCTAGCCTACACAAAAATTTGATCCTAGATCCGTCCCTGGTGCCTGGAGTGCCAAGTTCGAATCCTTGGAGGAGCAAAAAGAGTGATTTTTGTTTTATGGATGGAGAGATCAAGTGAAGTTTATTATTACATTAACACAATATAATTTTTAATATACTAACTTATCAATCATCAACTAATTATTTTTGACAATTTATTAATAAAAAGACACCTATAAATTTAATATACAAAACAAACCTTCTTGTTGTATATTTTATTTTAAGAAAATATACATATATGTTTTAAGTAGAGATTAAGTGTAGTTTATTTTAAATTAAATTTTATTAATCTAATGTAATTAATACAATATAATTTCAAATACAATAATTCATCCACCACTACATAATTTATTTGACAATTTATTTATAAAATAAACTAAATATATAAATTAATTTAACTATCCACTAATTAAAAAAATATATATAACTAAATCTCTAATTTATAGTACAAAAACTTTAATATACTTATTTTTGTTTAATTTACAAATTTTAGTTTTTAAATTTTAGCTTAATATGTAAAATGTAAAATATCGTATAAAATTTATTTTTTTGCCCCCCCCCCCCCCCCCCAAAATAAATTTCTAACTCCGCCACTATTTATAACACTTTGTGATCACCTATTTTGAGGATGGAAACAAAAGAGAAATAAAGCTCACTTAGTTGTTTTCATAAGAGTAACTAAGCACGCCATTTGATTTCACTTATAAATTCAAATTTAGTTGCTCGCTGAGTTTATTATCGGCCGCGCCATTCACTTCCCTGAAAATATGACGAACATAAATTTGGACAAAACTTGTTAGTAAAGAGGTGATATTAGAAATAGTAAGATCAATTTTTCACAAGGACTTCCAAATCTGATGACCAAGTTGATAATAATGAGATTATCACCCTCGATCGAGTTTAGTAATTTTCAGTTGGATCGCTTTCTTTACCTGCTTCCGAGTGCAAGAGCTTCGGCTAGGATAGTAGTGATAGTACCACATTGACGATTATCGTAAGATAATGTGGTACCTTCCTGATCTCCAAGAATGAAACTGAAAGAGCACGACCATTATCAAATCTTGATCTATCAAAGTTTAGTTTGGTCTTACCCTCTTAGGGTTCAATTCAATGTATGTTTTTCTTTTTGCATCGTTTGAGATTTGGTTTTGAAGCATCTTCTTTCCTGGTTGTATTCTCCCATGATTCAATTTGGACAAGAACATCATCCCTAATTACTAAATATGTATCGGCTTCTTGTCATCCATGTTATCCATGGAGGTTGGTGATTACTTGTAGCGTGTATTTGGCTCGAATGTAGCATGTGTGTGCGGATATAGGCGTGTAGGCGCCACATTTATTGAATTTATGATAATTTGAAAGCTCGTTTTTATCTAATTGGAGCTCCTAGTATAATGAAGTGGAGGCAGGAGAAACATAAGCAACAACCAACAAGGTCGCATGCATGCACTTAATTCATTGGCAGCCATTAATAACCTTACTCTTTAACATCACCAACCAACAAACATAAGCAACAACCACTAGATTATAAATTACAAATTGGGGCAAGGGGTCGGTATTCTTTATAATTAATATTATCAACAGAATTTGCAATCAATGCTCTACAGAGTGTCGCATAACTATAATCTATCACCTACGTACGATGGAGTTGTGAGACTATACTTCATCTGCTGCTTAATCCAGATAATGTACCAATAAATAAAGATCCAAACTTTAGATAGAGTCATCACTCCAGCTCATATGAGGTCTTATCTCATCGGTTGATGCATTGTATTTGTGTTGTTATGTTTTTTCTTTTTTTCTTATCTTTTGTTTTGTCAAAGCATGATGGTTGATCGGTCTTCGACTTTATGGTATCTTGATTAGCTAGTTTTGACCATTGAAATGAATTTTTTTTCTTCTTAGAAAAATACTTAGGTTTTGGTTATTGACTCTAAGCTCGTATCATCTATCTTTAATAATATCGATTGCATAATATGGATTGTTTGACGATCATGTCATTCTATGTTGAGAGAGCCCCATAAAAGCAATCCTGTTATGCGCGTTTCTTGACTGCATCTGATCAAGAAACATAGTATGAGACCGAAACTAG
Organism: Fagopyrum homotropicum; assembly: GCA_033239125.1. Classification (NCBI taxonomy): domain Eukaryota; kingdom Viridiplantae; phylum Streptophyta; class Magnoliopsida; order Caryophyllales; family Polygonaceae; genus Fagopyrum; species Fagopyrum homotropicum. Next base: position 13,297,034 of record BSWB01000001.1, read on the forward strand.
GTTTGTGACATAGGTATTAGAGAAAAGTGCAATTCACGAGTGTTGCTTGCCTGAACAAAATGGCCATAATGAGGATGGCATATTGGCATAGGATATGTATTTCATTTCCAGCGTTATTCACCTACATTTGTTTTCATAGTTATGTAGGCTAGCACCGGCGAGTGAAAGTCGGTTTGAATTCAGACCGGAGTTCGATCCTTCCATGATTTGGGATCCTTGATAATTCCAATCCGTCGGTTCATACTTGTGACATAGAGTAGAATAAATGTTAGTATACGTAGTGACATCTGTCAACACCTTGGAGTTGTTGTATATATGGGCAAATCCAGACTTGGGTAGGACAAAATTATTTTTTTATGCACTAATCTCGAATTTCGGACATATCACCTTTTTCACATCCACCCAAACGGGCTTCAGACAGAATGTTAATTAGGTCTTGGATTCTTCTACTTAGAAAAATCATATTTAATATATGTTTTGAATATTAATTTTATAATTAAAAAAACGGGTTTTGGGTTGGACAAACCCGAACACCCAACATTCCTGAACCGGGCTTTCCGGCCTAAATAGAGGTATAAGTTTGCAGTGTCGGATCGGAGCGATGAAGGTAATTCGGTGTTGTTTGGTAAAAGTAAAAGCTGGTAATGTGTTGTGCCACGTTCGACGTCTGCATGGAGAGTACGAAGTCATCTTCCTTTTTGTAAGCGCAATTATTGCTTCATGATTAAATTCTCTGCTGCATCCCATTCAATACCACGAATCATTTTTAATATCATTTCAACAATTATTATACAAATACCTCACTCATAAACCTTTAAATATTCATCAAATTTTCGCCATTTCTTCTGGGTTGAGGGAACTATTTGAGTTGATTAAGGTTGGAGGCATTGAAAGGAAGTTGAAATTTGAAGAAGAAACAAATTAACTTCTATTAGGTAGATTATGAGGATGATTGATCAACCTTCTTGAAATGTTGAACGGATCCATAGTTTTTTTAAATTCGGAAGGTAGGTTGTCAAAAAGTTAATCCATTCAAAAAACTGATTTACCCGATCTCAAATCCGATTAAACCCTAGTCAATATATATGCCTATCTACACATGGATTGGTGATTTAACCTGAGATCATAACATACCCGAACTCAAAGTAAAAAAAAAAAAAAAAAAAAACCAAAAATGAACTAAACTGGAGCAAACCCAACCTACGGCAAAAACATTTTATGATGGTAGACGGTCTTTTGTTAGACGATATCGGGACTAAAGTAGCACATGACCTTGCTTCAATCTCATCGCTTCTTTTTGTCTATAAATTTTGGTGGGTCAAATAATAAGTTCGATCAGCACATCAATCTATTATGTTTTATCCTAAAAATCAATTAATAATAAGAAGGATAACTATTCTAGTTTTATGTACTAGACTAGTTATTGTATTTTATTGATATGAGAACATTTCCTTCTTCACACGCTCACTCAAATATGTTCAAACCATTTGGCTATGTAGGTCTTGATTACATGCCTTAATTGATACTGACTAGCGCAATCAAATGGTACAATTATTATTATTCAACTCTACAATTAAAGACTTAGTGCCCGTTTGGTTGGAGCGGTGGAATGGAAACGGAATAGAATCGGATAAGGGTCAGGAAAGGAAATGGAAATGATGGGATTACTTTCAATATGTTAAAAAACCTCCAACCAAACATATATTTTGATTGATTCGGAATCATTCAGTTATCGAGAATGATTCCTAGCGCTTCCAAACGGGCCCTTAATGTTGATAACCCTAATAAGATAGGGTCCTTATTGAAACGCTCCACCATGATAGGCTAGTTATATTATAATCGATGTAGAAATAATTTATCGTTCCTGAAAGCGGTATGATTTAGCACCGTTTAATCCATAAATACTTCACAATAGCTAAGAAGATGTTCGCACCTCATGGGGTTTAAACATATAGCGTTTTGCCTATTAAAAAAAATAAAATTGAGCTTGATTGTAATTCCAAATATAATTAAGAAAGAAGAATCTTTTAACAAATAGAAAAACCTGACATAATTTTTACAGTGGTTCACCTAATATTAATTTCGTCCACTAATGACTTGTTTGATATAATTCTTATGAAATATGGAATCGGTTTTGGAATCACTTAAACCGAATATTACATTTGGGAGCAAAAAAAATTATTGAAATGAGTCACTCCAAGGAATGATCGATTTTTTTCATTTCTGGATATGTATTTTCTCATGGTTAAGCCATTAGAACTTTTTTACAAATATAGGGTTTATGTCATTGGTTGATGAGAAGATTGGTGAAAGAAGGTATTTTTTTGTATATTAGATACAAATTAGAAACCCTAATTTTAACAATAAAAAATAAAGATAAGTGAGTTGGATAATTATTAAAAGAGGAAATTAATAATCAATTAAATTTTATAATTTGTTATATCGGGTAACTAAATATTCTTATCTCTCCTATTAAATATAATAAGTAAAAGATTGTGTAGAAGTTAGGATTCGAAGGATGAGTTGCCCCTCCCACCCTTATACCAGTTGGACTAATTAAACTTTGTGTATTATTTTGATGATACACAATATTAATACACAATTTCAATTACACAATATTTATACATAATTTCAAATACACAATATTAATAAATAAAAGACTTGTGTAACCAAAACTTTGTGTACGAAATACCTTTCACTGAATTTCTTTCCTGAATAATATGTAGGTACATTATGTATACTCCAGTCATTTTATATCGCTCGAGTATTTCGTACACAAGGTTTTTGGTTACAGAAGTCTTTTATTTGTTAACATTATGTATTTGAAATTATGTATCACTATTGTGTAATTGAAATTGTGTATGCTCGAGTATTTCGTACACAAGGTTTTTTGTTACACAAGTCTTTCATTTATTAACATTATGTATTTGAAATTATGTATCACTATTGTGTAATTGAAATTGTGTATTAATATTGTGTATCATCAAAAGAATATACAAAGTTTAATTATGTATCACTATTGTGTAATTAGGAATCTTTTATTTAATATAGGAGAGAGAATATCTCCAAATTAGGTAATACATGTTATTGTTTTCTAATTAATTTTTAATAACATAATTTTAAGTGCCTACTTTGTCTACACATTACAAAACATACCTACTATATACACAAAAATACGTTATATACCTACTTAACCAACTCGGCCTTGGTTGATTATGGGCAATTTAAAACACCAAGCATTATTGTATAAGATCAACGTGTTTTCAACCCAAAATTTTAATTTACAATATTAACCAAACATCAAATTTTACAGTTAAGACGTATCTCATTTTGCTCTGATTGATTTTATTTCAACCCGAATTCTACACGCGCATCAAACAATCCCTTAAAGAGATTTCATTGAGCATTTAAATTACAAATAAAACAAATAATTCCGGATCCGGATCCGGACCCGAAGTCGACACACATACTCTCAAGATTCACAAGGGATGAGGACCGAGTCCACTCAACTCACTGAATAATATTTGGGTGAGGTATGAAATTCATATATTAACCCTAATTAAAGTATATAACTAAAAGAAACACACAAAGAAAGAACAATAATTCCTCTCCCTCGAAAAGATGAAAGAACCAAAAGGAAAAATACGAAAAAAAACCTAAAAAAGCAGTGGTAGGTCAAGCAGCTTTAACTGCAACCCACAAGAAGAGAGAAATGTGTACAAATTGGCTTTTTTAAACAAGTCAATCCCTTTGACAACTGCAAAAGACTCTGCATTCTGCTTCTGCTTCTGCGTGGGGAGGGATATACAATTCATTCGCAGATATATATATTTTATATATATATATGGCTTTGAATGAATCTCTGTGCATTATGGTCCCCTTTCACCATCGTAGCTACTGTGCAATTTACGTACATGGGTGAAACTTTGAAATTAAGTTCAAAGCCATGCAGTGAGATTTTCTTCCTTTTTTATCTTAATTTTTGTGTCAATTTATTGTCTTATATCCATCACGTGAAGTTGGGATATGCATCTGTATATACCATATAATACTCTGCAGATATACAGATATGTCAAGATATGCTTGTGTTTGTGTTGTACCTATATGCATGTGTAATATATGCCACATAACACATTATTGTAAAAACTAACTTTCTTCTTACAATATTCTGGTTTGTACCATAAGTATACATACTAGCTACTGTTAATTTATCTTATTATATCCAACGAGTCTTAAACGTGGAGGATTTGCACGTTAAAGTGATCGACTATAGGAGGAGTAATTTTGGGACTTATATGATAGGTTCACGTGTTATCATATTATCTCACACTCAATAGCTACGTCCTACATGTTGATAAAACTAATACGACCATAACAATTAACCTGACTAATCCGAAATCAGATCCGACTCGACCGATTGAATCCGAACCCGGGTCATAAATCTGATCTGTGTGACCCACTTTGATCCGTAATTCGAAATAACCTATTTGACCTGAAGTGATCCAAAATATGAATCGACCCAACACGGGTCAACTCGAACCGGACTCAAATGATCCAACTAGTTGTCACCTCTAGTCTATTGTTATGACAAAACAACCTTGAATTTAACAATGAAGTTAATAAAGGACCTAGACTATCCCCTCCTAGTATTTAATTATTTATCCCATTAATTGATGATTAAAACATTTTAAAGTTATTTATATTGTAGATTGTTATGCTTATAATTTGTAATTTTTTGGAGTGATAATCAATTTTTACTAGTTGTATTGGAGTCCATATTCTCTATTACACTTCTATATTATCTTTTATATAATATTTAATTATTTTAAATGTAAATTAGTGATTAAAAATATTTAGTGAGTAACATTGGTATTTTAATACTATTAAGAGCGCTATAATTTCATCATAAAAATCATATTTGAAAAAATGTATTTACAATATCACTTTAATAATAAAAATCTATAACAACAAAGTGTAGTACATGAGAAATTTATTTTTAAAAAATCCAGTCACTAATTTTTCCGTAAAAAATTACATATAGAATATTAAATGAAATCCAACACGAAGATAATATTTTTTTTTACTAGTAATAGCATGAAATTACTTAACTTTTTTTTTTGTTTTGAAAAATGGAAAACGGTTAGTTTGAACTATTTTAGAAGTAGTCCAACCTAAAGCATCCTTACGGATGAGAATACGAAGTTTGGGATCATCAGAAAAACAAGAGTTGGGGTTCGAAATTCCCATATGGGTTAGTTGGTCAGCAACACAGTTGATTTCTCTGAAAATATGCCCGATCAAGACTTCGTCAAATACGCGGAGATCTAACATGGAGTCGGAAATAATCATCTCGACCTCCTACGGGTAACTCCGCAATCATTGGAGTGCCTTGATAACACAAAGGTTATCACCCTCGATTTCGATCTTTTTGAGAGCATAAGCTTTAATTACCGAGTTAAGTTATTTTTTTGTCTCATGAAGGCTAACAACCTCTCCTTGTGATTGTGAATCCCAAAGCTAACGGATGTTATTTCCGAATCGAGTTTAGATCCATGAAATTACTTAACTATGATCATTGATTTGTAGTATAAATGTATAATTCTACTTTACTTATTTCAATTCTCGAATAATATTATCACAATATTTGTTGTATTTAGTACAAGGCTAGTAGAGCTTAGCCAAGGCATAGCCATCAATGTCACCACCACCAAAAAAAAAAGGAAAATAGGATGAAAAAAAAGTCGTGAGAGCTACGTTAAAGCCTATATGCTTTTGCGGGGGACCCGAAGAATGTCAAATTATTTAATAATCATTACACTATGATTTGTAGTATAATTCTATTCCGGGGTCCACCAAGTCTCAGACGTGGCGAAATATCCACGTACCGATCTAGACTGCCTTCCTGCAGCCGTCAGATCTTCCATCCCCCCCCCCCCCCCTATTTATTATTATTTAAAAAAAGAGAAAATAAAAAGCAGCACCCAGTAATAAAGGTAATAAATCAGTGCTGTCAAGGATCTGTTTGGGTTGTGGAGAAAATGACTACTGAGTCTGACCCTTTACTTTCTTTCTCCTCCGATATCATACATTTTTCAAAATGAAATATAATACAGTAAGTGGTAAATTTTAGAAAAGGATGTATTTATGGTGATTTTTTGCAATTAGGTTTAATTAAAATGCATGATTAGAGCATTGTTTTCACACAAAGGTCCATGAATGGCAGTGATTTGGGTAGCTCGAGGACGTTGCATGAAAAAAGCTGTAAAAGATAGAAGAAGAGAGGGACCCACATGATCCCCCACACATACATACTGCCCTAGTTACGTACATGATTTTTTTTTAATAAAAAAAAAAAAAAAAAAAGTGCATTAAGGAGGGTGGGTGACAGCAGGGTTTACAGAGAATTCCATGCACCATACCTTTTTTGCCCTTTTGTCTAATCACTTATAATTGAGGGTAATGGTCAAACCCCAAAAGTTGGAGTGTGTTGAACCAAGTTGAGGAATGGGATGATTTAAGCTATAGTAGCTTCTCTTGTCTTTACATGTATGTTTAATCTACTTGTGGATAACACTTTTGTCACACACATTTAGTAAAAGAGTGGTGTTAGTCTTATGGTATTTGCATCAAAAGGGTGGTGCTACTATGAACTATAGAGTTCCTTGCTTTCCATAAACCCAATAGTTGCACTGTGTTATGTCATAATCCGATACAGACGGAACGTAAAGTGAGGTCGTATGCATATCCAGTGAGGTTTTATCCTATTGCTCTGATACCATGTCATAGGTTGATGCAAACGAACCTTGGAGTGGGAGTCGTGTACATAAAAGCACACATGCGCATTTGGCTCAAGTCAAACACATAAATCTAGCGAAGTTTCATCCTTGCAATAGGAGGAATAGTCCACTGACCTTGTATCTTAGGTTCGAATTGTCCTCAACTTTCGATGCGGTAACTTATTATCTCTAACATGTTTGATTCAAAATCAACAGATAATTTTATTGAAATTTTGTCGTAAAACAAAATAATTAGCAATAGTAGAAGTAGCAAATCGAGCATATCTTTTAGGATTCGGGTTTGTCTAATATTATTCAAGTCCTTATAAACTACACAGAATTTTCTTTCTTTTTTAGTGTTCTTGTAAATTTTCATTATTTCTGTCGAAAAGGTCCTCGATCTTACACAGATTGTAAACTATACGATATTTTTACCAATTTTTATAAATAAAAATTTAGCACTTTCTATAAACATTTACTTCAATATATTTATATTTTTATTACGAAAATAAACAACTTATTACACTTGTTTGTTTTTTGAATTAATAAATGTGTTTTAACTCTTGTATAATTTTATAAACTAATCTTATAAAATAAGATTAATAGTAATTCATATAAACTAATCTTCTAAATTTACTTCACCAGAATCACCACTATATTTATATTTTTTATTCCGACTAATAGTAATTCATATAAACTAATCTTATAAAATAAGAAATTATTGATCACTTATAAGACATATATCACTTTAAAGACGGTGAATATTTTATACTGAATTTTGGGTACACAATTGTTGATACTTTTTGTTATAACACTGCTCCTCTTTGTACCCTATGCAGCTTTTCTTTCTTTATTTTTTTACTTTTCAAAATATATATATCTTTTCTCAGTCTTCTGAAAGTATTATTTGCAGATTAAATTGTTTGAAACCCTACAAACTACAATCTCCTATACATGATTTGAAAACACATTCAAATAAGCAAGCATTGACCAGTGATATTAATTTCAAAGAAAATAAAAATACTCAATCTGTAAAATTCAGAAAAAGCCCCGTAATAAACTGTTAAAAACCTCCGAATTAAACGGCGAGATTCCCGCGGGTAGGAAAGCGAAAAGACCAGTAGAGCCCACAAGAAGCGCTCCCCTCACCCTGATATATAATATCATTCAAGTCCTTGTAAGTTTCATTATTCCGTTTTCGACCCCGTAAGAAAAAGCACTTTTTGGAAAAGAGATATTTTCCTTGTTTTTTGAAAACAAAAGAGGCTTTGTGGTATAAAATGTAAAAGTGAGGGTTAGTAAGTTGGTTAATTTGATCCGTCGCACGTGTCAATGGAATTGACGTATCATGGCTTTTGTAAAAGCGGCCAAAACGACACACCGTTCCACCCTCAATTAACTTTTTCTCCATTATTTTTCATTTTTGAAATTTCAAAATAGAATATAAATATATGCTTTTTGTAAGAAAAAAGCAAGCAAGGACGATTTACGGCAACAAAAAAAGAAGAAAAAGATATTATCAACTTTGTAAAAAGGCGTAGAGGAGAGCTTTTGTTTGGTAGGAATCAATCTAGGATAAAGGTAACTAAATAAATATTTTTCTTACATATTAAAATTTTGGTAATTTATTACCATTGTAAATTAAATATATACATAGTTAATAAGTATTTTACTGAAATAAACATGTTGATGTGACTAGCGTAACTAAATAAGGGTCTGTTTTGTAAAGGAAACAAACCGGAAGCTATTCAATTCATAAAGCTAGTTGAAAGGTCAAACGTTTGACCAAAACTAATAGCTAAATGTATGTCTATGTACTTTTGTTTGGTCGATCTACGACACAAAATTTGAGACCCTAATTTAAACCATAAAAAAAAAAGATTTATTAAGTTTTTAAAATTTGGGCCTCTAGGCCCGTGTTTCATGGGCTTACCTCAAAGGTCGGCCCGGGAAAATGTAACTAGTATTTTGGTCATTGTCAGAATAATTATATTATTTTTAATATTTGAAGGTTATGAAAAAAAAATAAAAAAGTAGTTGGAGTTGTAGTTGGAGGCGCAAGAATCGAGCAATTAAATGATTTAGCAATCGAGTAGGGCATGATCGATCTCCTTCCTTCTTTTGTTGTGCAGAGTGATACAGTTAGTAGAGGAAAAGAGAGGAGATGAGTGGGGGGCTTTTTTGTCATTTCCGTATTCCGGGCAGGGCGGGCAGAATGAATAAGAGTAGGTTGCAGTGAGCGGTCACTTTCAATGGTTTCCCGGCATTCATGGCCACCTCCCGAGAATTTCTCCCTTCATCAATTTAACTACTCTCACCCTTCCTTTTTGTTTCTTCTCTTCTTCCTTATTTAATATTCTCATCCATATATGGTCCACTTTTCCTTGATAATGAGAAATGGCGTTGATGATCGATACTCAGGTAACGTAGCCTCAAGAGATTGGCTCCCATTTAACAAGCTTTTACCACGTAAAGTGAAAATAAATTGTATTCGTTAAATCGTTAAATAGATGGTTGAGATTATGCGACCTTATTATATATATATATAGAGAGATTGACTCCATGTAAACAACTCTTAACATGTAAAATGAGAACAAATTGTATCCGTTAAATCGTTAAATAGACGGCTGAGATTAAACAATATTCGCCGGACCTGACTCTAAATATTCAACGGTATAATCACATATATTCGGTATTTACATGTTAAGAGAGGTTTTTATATCTATATATATAGGTAGAGCATGCATTGACCATTTTTAACGGAAAAAAATGACTGATTAAGTTTTTTGCCACTATTATTCAGAGTTTATAAAACAAAAATTTGTTAAAAAAGTTTATTTAATTTAATTATTTTTTAAAAAAAATTTATATTGAAAAGATTAAAAAGGATAAAATGGCAATGACAAGTTAATATGTTATGTAGAGTCACTGCCATGGCCAGCAAAAGAGTGTTTCTTTGAAAGGGATTAAGGTCTCAATATTTTGGAATTGAAATGAGTGATTTGTACGCGTACAATACGAGCCGTAAATTCGCTACTCAGTACAAACTCATCTTCGACAATTTTAATTGCTTTGGTTTGTTTGCATTTTGCCATAGCATTTGGCTTTAAGAAAAGGTGTGTGTTGGTGGGGGCTTCTGTTTTCTTTAAATCATTCATTCATTATTACCATCTTTTCATGCCCATTTTGGAGTCATCTCACCTTTATGTATTCAACGTTTTACTGATTCACTCTTAACTTGCTTTCTCATTCTTTACTCCACGGGGATTAATTTATGAAAATTTCTAAATCATCAATAATTTAGTCATAATTACGAAAATATGTGAAATGCGGAATAGGCAGATAAATAGTTTAACCAATACTCTAGAAAGGGGGATGAATAGAGTATGAAAACTTTTCGCAATCTCAGATAGGTAAGACCTTATCGAAAAGGATAAGACCTTATCAAACGAGATAAAGTCTTATTAGTAACTATAAGACCTTACTCGTTTCTCTAAGATTGATATTAAACGTAAAGGTTTAGACAAACCAGGAATGTTAAGAGCAAGACGAGATCAGCAGTAAAGGACACACGATATGTTAACGAGGTTCGGTCACCAACACGACCTAGTCCCCGCCTAGGATTGATTCAACCCTAGGATTCCAAGTAGCTTTATTTTCCTTCTTGTTGATGAGCCCTAGATACAACCTTCAGAAGACCTTCCCTCTTCTAAACTCGGAAGTCTTACACTTCCTATCTAGCACTCACACACTCAAAAAGGAAAATTAAAGTACTCCAGATACAACAACAGTATCCAACGTGTCTAGGAGAAATCACTCTTTGTATGATCCTAGTTGAATAGTACTATATGCTCGAATAAGATCTCACACACTCAAAGAAGTAGAACGATAAAGCTTCGAAGGTGAGATCAACGCTTTATGAGAATAGATAAGTCGATTTTTCACTTGTGTTCCAGTCGTAGTGATGGATGTTTTCGTGTCTTCTTCCTGGTCTCTTTAAATAGGCAAGTCTATCGTCAATTTCAAACGTTGAAGAAGATCTTGATTTGTTGTGATCTTGTTTGTTGAGATTTGATGTCAATCTTGGTTTGTTGAGATTTGAAGTCAAACTTAGTTTGCTGAGATTTGAAGATCTTCAAATTTATCTCAAGAAGATTTAATTAAAACAAATCAAAGATTTGTTAAAATCAAATCCCTTAAAGAACTCAACAAAAAGGAAAATAAAGCTATTTGAATGAACGTCAGTTTTTGTTACCAAAACCTGGAAACCGAGGTTTTGGCTTTCATCAACCATTTTCATAATACCTTATTATCAAGGTGGAGTTAACGATATACATTTTAAATATGTTTTGTATAATTGGTTTTAGGGCTGATTCAAGTAAAAACATGACAAATTAAGGGTTTAGTAAAATCACGAATATTGGTAAAAGGACCCCACTTTAAATATTTTTATTGAGCCTAATGGATAAGCAATATAAAATTAAGTATATCTAATAATATATTATATTCTCCATTAGGAAATATATGATCACAACGATATAAACATGATTATATCTCAATATTCTTCCGCGATCGAAGTTTGGGTAATGTTGAATATTGAAATGGTCAAACCACATGTTGGATCTTGCTCTTCCGGCCGATCTTTTTTTTGGACGAAGCTGGTGTCGTTATCGAACAAATTTGATGTTGTTTTCGGACGCAAATGGTGTTGTTCTCGGACAATGTTGGTATTGCTCTCAAATAAACCCGGTGTTGCTCTCCGACGAAGCCAGTGTTGTACTCGGACTATCCCGATGTTGTTTCGTTCGGATGAGGCCAAAACTGGTATGGATCGGAATAATACCGATGATTTTGTGTAGACATAAATGTCATGTGTGGATCGGCACAAAACAGATCGAAAGTATGTGAATGAGTAGATAAAATCGAAAATGCTGTTAGGCAAATCGCTCTAATACCATGAAAAATTAAGGGGTTGATAGTTTATTTGAATATGATAAAACTAATTTACATCGAACTAGAAGGATGATGAACAACAAGTTGTGCCGTCAATCCTTTCTGGATAGCGAATCCGATCCTCCTAAAAACAACATCATAAGACCTAGGAGACATATCGTTGCCATGCAAAACCCGTTGCACCCTCTTGAGAATTTCAATAGCATTGGGCGCAAGGAAACCAATAAAGGTGTCAAAATCGAACGGAAGAAACACCTGTTGATTTTTAATACAAGCTTTCTCATGTTTGGCCACCTTAGCAGAAGCCGCATTAAGCGCCGCCTTACCCACCACAAAAGGCCCACTACCCAAACAAACAAGTGGGGAAACACCAGTCATATCGATGCAAGCATGCTTTCCACCCGCCCATCCAAACACCAAGACATCAGCCGGCCTCGAGATGGATAAACCCACAAATGTTTGTAAAAAAACCACACTTTGATTAATCTTACCGAGACTAATATATAGACCATATAAAAATACAATATTTTAAACCATGTGTTCTAATTTAAAATAAATAATTGTATTGTATAATATATTCTCCAGTTAGGAATTATCTCATCATAATAATATAAATATCATTATATCTTAATAAAATCCCTTCTTAGTTCTTATACAAAATTATGATAATTGTATGTTGGTAAAAAGGCAAGTGTTGGTTAAAAATGATGAAATAAGTGTCTTTTTTTTTTTTGAAAATGTTAGTGTACAAAATACAAAATGTAACGTCAATCATCGGCTATGGCCATCCTCTTGGGTATCAAGTAGATAGTAAATGCAAACACTATCCCGTTTGAAAGCACCGAGAATCATTTCCGGTAACGAAATGATTTCGAATCAATCAAAAACTACGTTTGGTTAGAGGTCTTTTAACATATAAAAGTAATATCATTCATTCCATTTCCTTTCTCTACCCTTATTCGATTTCATTCCGTTTCCATTTCACCACTCCAACCAAACTGACAATATTTGGTTTTATTAAATGATGAATGAAGAATATTTCACTCCAACTTTATACAGGTGAAAACTTGAATTATAAAATATAAAAGTAATAATACATTTTATGAACTTAATTAATCAAGTAGCCTTCTTTTCCCATCTAGGTACATCTTTTGTTATTATTAATACTCCGAATCAAATCTTGACTTTAGACCCTTTATTGTGTTTTTAAATTATTGTATTCATAAGATGATGTAAACCAAATAATATTGTCAACGTAAATAATTGGTTCGATATAAAGATATACGAAAAGAAATACCTCTTTATTTCCAATAACATAAATATCAATAAAGTTTTATATGACAAACATAAAAATACTAATCTATCACCGATACTTGATTGTGTTAAACTCTTTAGAATCGAGTGATTATGAAAACATATTAAAAAGACACAAAAATTTAAAAATTTATTTTCAAGATGAAGCGATTGCATGTTTACCTGTAATAACGAAAAAAATTATTGCTTATACAATCGTGAGAGATTGATAAATCCGCCACAATAAGGCGATCCATGTATATTTAAAAATATTTGTGGTTTTAATTTAGAATATATGTTGTCTTATTCTACCCTACTTTTGAGTTATATCAGTATTTAGTAAATCAAGCATCGTATAAATAGTTTCCCATTACATATTGGACCTATTGGTGAAGCTAAATGTTGCAAATAGTCTGGTCCTTTTTTCACACAAATCTGTATTGTGGGCTTATTGGGCCAAAAGACTAACCCAATTTTATTATGCACTGTTGTTTTAGTAGTAATGGGCTTATTCTGGCCCAGTTCAAAAATAATGGGCCGGAGGAGCGTAATTTCCATGAACCCCGATGGGTAGTATTGGTATTGCAGTAGGAGCTTCGTTCTACAAACCCTAGCTATATTCAGAAGCTCAAATCAAGCAGTTGGAGGGTTTCGTTGAGGTTGAAGATTTTTAACTCAGAGCTCATACTGATAGATCTTCCACGATGGTAAGCTCTTCTATTTCTCTTTCAGTTTCTCGGTTCTAGTTTCTCTTTGTAGTTATCGGAAGTTGAAAGATTCAGCCATGGCGTCGAAATCCTGATGTTATAAATGGATTTTGTTTCTCTAGGGTTTTCTGTCCGAGCGAAATCCATTGCATAACAACTTTAATTTGGAGAAATTATCATACGAGTAGATTGTTGAGTTTTGTTTTGAAATGCCATGGTATCTGCAGCTTATAGCTTTATTTGCCGATGGCTTTGATCTAATTATTTTGAATTTCATATCCGAATTAAGAGGTCTGTTGTGCTATAGTGGATCTGTTTTGAAAATTCATTGTTTAAGTTGGTTTCGTGTAATTTGCGTATAGTTCAGTGATTTCAGTTATTGAGACTTTGGTTTCTGTAATGAATTTCTTAGTTCATTGTTGTTATGTCCTCTAGAATGTAAGTTTGAGCTCGGTGTCTTCGTTGGAAGTTTTACCTCGTGTAAATGCTTCCCGGAAATATGCAGAACCTATCATTTTTGTGGAATTTTGCAAATCATACAATTCTTAATCATCATGTTTACTATTCTTTTTTCCTGTTTAATGATATGCTGACTTGCCACATTGCAATAAGCAACCATTGAAGTGTTTTTTATTCTTGTCCGACTACATTCTTTATTTGAGAACTATAGAGTCAATGATGTTATTTGCATTGTAGGTGAACGTTCCAAAGACAAAGAAGACCTATTGTAAGAACAAGGAGTGCAAGAAACACACCTTGCACAAGGTCACACAGTATAAGAAGGGAAAAGATAGTTTGGCTGCTCAGGGAAAGCGTCGTTATGACAGGAAGCAATCTGGTTATGGTGGTCAGACTAAGCCTGTGTTCCACAAGAAGGTTCAATTACTATCAACTAATCTAGTTTAGTCATGCCAAAATTTTCATTTTCAAACTGCAAATGACTGAGGGTTGAAATTTTTGGTAACAGGCCAAGACCACTAAAAAGATTGTGTTGAGGTTGCAATGCCAGTCATGCAAGCATGTGTCCCAGCACTCTATCAAGGTTAGTGTCTCCTAAGGCTACATTGTCTTCTGTTCTGTAGAATATATCAAAAGCAACATTACCGAGTTATTTTTCGACTTTTGTTTCGCCAGAGATGCAAGCATTTTGAAATCGGAGGAGACAAGAAGGGCAAGGGAACCTCTCTGTTTTAGAGTGTCACTGATGCTTTGTTTTGTTCTGTTTTTCATGTTCAAAGTCTAGACTTTTGCAAAAATTGTTAGCTGAAGACTAAGGAGCAAGTTTTGATTTCATTTTCTCTTGTTGGTAATATGGATTTAGAAGGAAAACTTTCCTGTCAATTTATTATCCAAAGTTCTTTTAGTACTCCTCTGGGGACATGTTTGAAAACCATGTTTAATAATATTAATACAATCATGCTATGAAGAACAGAACCAGGGAGTACCACCTGCACCTGATGGGCATCCAAATCACCAGACTAAATCACCCGCTTTTACAAGTCGGGTGAAAACTTTAAAAAATTGGGTGATGAGTGAAGATTTTTTGCCCATTACTTGACCTAATATACCCAAAATATCTTGAATTTGTATATTTAATTTTTGTAATTACTTGAACTTGAATATTTAGTCCTAAAATTTCTAAAATGTGGCAATTTTATTGCTGTTTATTCTATAGTAATGTTTAAAATATCTTTTTTACATAATTATTGGGTTTTTATATTAATTTTATACTTTACATCATAAGTTAACAATATTATGAACTTTAATTTTGTGGGTGATAGACTGATAGGTGGATGCGGAAGTGCTCACTCATCACACCATTCATTGTCAATGTAGGGACGGATTAGGTTGAACCAATTTCACCATTTAAAAGATTGAAAGAAAATATGTTATCGATATACTAATATTAAAGTAGAAGCCCTTATGTCACAATTGTTTTTTTCGCATAGTGGGTTGTTATTGTACAAATGAACATAACGGGACTCTTATGTCTTTAATGAGATAAAATAGGTCCCTGGTATTTCTTACAAAAAAAAAAAAAAAGTAGGAATGAAAAATAAAAGAAGACCTAGCTCGTAGATTATGATATCATAACGGCTTTATATCAAAGTCAATAATCATCGTTTACCTTTAATTTTAATTAAGAAAATTAAGGGGTCTAGTTTGTATCAATACTAAAAAAAAAGCTTTAGTAACTCTTTCCTCTCTTTTTTTCTTTTTATTTCTAGAAAAATTTAATTAAAAAATTATGTAAATTATATATTTCTATATATATTTCAACCTTGTTATTATCTTTATTTTCTTTTTATTATATTATCATCTAATGCACTTTACATTTACAATTTATTAAATGTTTTTATTTTATATAATATATATATACACTAATATTAAAGTTAAAACCATTAACACCACATGTCGCTTTTTTCGTGCATTTCGTCATGTGTTCCTTTTATTCATTTTCATTTTAAAGATTTTTTTAATTTAACAAAAATCATGTAAGCTATATCTTTTGGGCAATTTTGGTAACTAGGCTTGTAGTAACTAGGCTTTTCAATGTTTCAATTAAGTAAATATACCCCAATCTTTTGTATTTATTTCCAAACTCTACACACTCTTCTTTCAAGGGGTACATTTGCTAAATATAAAACTAAAAAAAGTCTAGTAAACCAAATTGTTTCATATCTTTTTATATTCATTTCAGCAAATTTTTTTCCCCGATTATATTTATCTAACACACTTTACCTTTAGAATTCATCAAATGTCGTCATTTTATTATTACTAGTTGTAGCCGTGCGCTAGGTGTGCGCGTCGTGATTTTGTTTCGTATCGTATGTGATGTGAACATAATTTATAGTGCAATTGTCCAAATGTGCTATCAAAGAAAGGTAGTACATAAATATTTGTATACAAGCGATAAAATGAAATTACACGCGATAGCTAGATGTTTCAGAAGCAAAATCAAAAGAAGTATACATACACATATTAAACATTATTCTGTATCGGTACAACAAAATAAAGCGATAATTTAAAATTACAGGGGTTGTTATATGTTACACATGAAAATGAAACAAATAACCCGTGCGGATGTTTGATTTTCCCAAAAGTTCAAAAGAGACAATATTTTTGACAGAATTATGAGCGGAGTCGTCTGTACTATTAGTTTGGCGAGTGAAAATATTGAGATTATGTTTGTGTTTGACCCTTGAGAGAGCTACATACAGTTGTTCGTGTGCAAAATACGGTTCACGTAAATAGACTCCAATTTTGTCTAATGTGTGTTCTTGTGCCTTGTTGATTGTCACTGCAAAACATAATTTAACGGGAAATTGTTTTTTTTTTTGAAATGCAAACGGGTAATTACTATTTGAAGGACACAATGTAATGTGTGGTATGAAAACATAAATG
Source organism: Fagopyrum homotropicum (assembly GCA_033239125.1). Taxonomy (NCBI): domain Eukaryota; kingdom Viridiplantae; phylum Streptophyta; class Magnoliopsida; order Caryophyllales; family Polygonaceae; genus Fagopyrum; species Fagopyrum homotropicum. Next base: position 13,314,168 of record BSWB01000001.1, read on the forward strand.
CCTTTGTAATAACCATTTGTTAAGTGGAGGGGGCAAACTACACGAGGACACAAATTGCTTCAACGACATTATTCACAATTATGGGCTTCTGGACCTCGGTTTTACTGGTCCCACCTTTACATGGGACGACAGGAAGACAAGAAACCAAGGGGTGCAAAAACGGTTGAACAAAGTTCTTATGAATCAAGATGCAAGGTTGGCTTGGCCGGATGCATCGGTGCGCCACTTGGCTAGGTTCTCTTCTGATCATTCACCGGTTTTACTCAAATTAAAACCACCGGTGACTAGGAGGCGTGATAGGAGGCCTTTCTGTTTCGAGGATGCATGGCTTACACACAACGACTTTCTCCCTATGGTTAAACGTGGTTGGAAAATAGGAGGTACGCCCCATTTTATCCTTAAAAGTTGGCTTTTATTATGGAATCCTCGTGTGTTTGGTGATTTTTTTATAGAAAACAAAGTGCCTTAAGGGAACTTGTGGATATCTAAAGTAACCCGTCGTTGAGTAATTCCATCATGGGAACAGATAGGGAATCTTACCTTCAGACAAAGTTAGAAGAGGTCTTAGAACAGGAAGAAATCTTGTGGTTCAGAAATCGAGGGAGCAATGGCTCTCCTTCGGAGATAGAAACACTTATTTTTTTTCCACATGGCTACGGTGATTAAAAGAAGACACAATAGAGTGGATGGACTTAGAAATTCAGATGGTATTTAGAAGGAAGAGAATGAGAATCTTGAGAAGATTGTTGTCGAGTTTTTTCAGGAACTATATAGTGAGCAGGAGGTTTCAAGTATTACTCGTGAGATGGGGACCACTGTAAGTAGCTTTCCATTGCTCTCGGAAGGGGAGTCAACTGATCCCCTTAAGAGTGTTACCATGACGAAGTATGGAGAGCAGTTAAGAGTATGGGTGGTTATAAATCACCGGGGATAGATGGTTTCCAACCTATTTTCTATCAAAAATATTGGTGTACCACTGGGCCCTCAGTGGTAAATGAAGTGAAGAAATTTTCGAAAACATGAAGCTTCCTAAGGGGATCAACGAAACCATCATCTATCTTATCGCCAAAGTGGGCACTCCTAAGTTGATTAGCCAGTTTAGGCCCATTGCGTTGTGCAATGTGTTGTATAAAATTATGACTAAGGTCATGGTGTAACGTATGCAGGGAGTTATTGATTCTCTTGTGGGACCTACTCAGGGAAGTTTCATCCCCGAGAGATTTATACAAGACAACATTGTCCTAATACAAGATATCATTCACTCTACAAGGAAGAAGATGTCGGGGAAGACTTGGATGATTATGAAATTGGACTTAGAAAAGGCTTATGATAGAGTACGGTAAGAGTTTTTAGAAGATACTATTGTTGCCACAGGGTTCCCTCCGGAATGGGGTGAAATGGTTAAGGAGTGCATATCAACCACTAGTCTGCATGTAAATTGGAATTGGGAACTCACAAAGAAGTTTACACCGGAAAGAGGTATCCGACAAGAGGACACATTATACCTATATTTGTTCGTTTTGTGTGTTGAGAGGCTTAGTCACATTATCCTTGATGAAGTTGAAAGGGGAAATGTGAAACCGATTAGACTCTCTAGGGAAGGACCAAATCTCTCTCATCTATTCTTCGCGAATGATCTAACTCTTTTTGCGGAGACATCCCCAAAACAGTTGAAAGTGATTCTAGGGTGTTTAGAGAAGTTCTGTAAAGTCTCGGGTCAGAAAGTTAGTATTCACAAATCCAAGATTTACGTCTCTCCTAATGTACCACAGGGTATGAGAGATATGCTTCAGAATTTGAGTGGTTTTGAAGTCACTAGAAAGTTGGGAAACTACCTTGGTATGCCTCTTCTACAACAAAGAGTATGTAGGGCTACTTTCTCTTCTCTTCTTGAAAAAATCAATAAAAAACTTAGTCGTTCGAGGGGTAGGAATTGGAGCTTTGCGGGTAGGGTGACTCTTACCAAATCAGTTTAAACTCTCTCCCTATTTACGTCATGTCTTCGATGCTGACTCCTACAGGAATTGTGAGGAAATTGATAAAATTAGCAGGCTTTCATCTGGGGGCATCATGAAGGGACTAGACGCATGCACACTGTTAATTAGAACACTATTTGCTCCACCAGGGAAAGTGGAGGCTTGGATATTAAATCCATGGAAGATCTTAATCTTGCTCTTGTAGGAAAGATTGGCTGGAGATTCTTGAAAGACGATAAGAGCCTTTGGTCCAGAATGCTCAGAAGTAAGTACATATGGGAGAATGGACATGCTCACTCAACCCCTTCTTATGTAAGGAAAATTGTTCTGAAAGGCATCAGAGAGGTTGTCTCACCTGGACATCGATGGATCATTGGGAATGGCAGGAACACGGCCTTTTGGGAGGATGTTTGGTTGTTAGACAAGCCGATATTAGAGAAGACTTCTGTCATTATCGATGGGAACCTTCAGAATATAAAAGTCTTCGATTACTAGAATGTTGGATAGGGGTGGAAATGGAATACTCTCAATGAGTTGTTGCCGATGAACGTTATTTTAACCATGGCTGCAACACCACTGTTAATTGATACGGGGGAAAGCTCGGTTAGGGATAGGTCCATGGTTAATGATTAGTTGATGTGGATTGGTAGCAAGGACGGGAATTACACAATAACTTCAACATACAGTATGTTGAGAAAGGATAACATGGTTTGCCAAATGGACGAATATATATACCGAAGAATATGGAGTCTGCAAATCCAGGAGCATGCTCATTTTTTCATCTAGAAACTTTTACAAGGTAGAGTGCTAACCAAAATGGAGAGAATGCGGCGCCATATCAACACAAATGATGTATGTGATTACTACATGAACTCCCCGGAATTTTTTGAGCATTTGTTTCGCAATTACAGTGTCAGTAAGAACGTTTGGATTAGTCTCAATGCTAGTAGACATGGTGTTGACTTCTTCCGACTTCCTTTTGCGATGTGGTTACGAGGTAATTTACTAACCCTTAGTAAGTTCAATAGTATATGCGATTGGAGTGTTATCTTTGCAGTTGCATTATGGTGGATATGAAGATGGGGGAACGAGAGAATTTTTGAGAACAACCCAACGAGGAGAGATGGTCATACTTTCATTATCGGGATTGCCTTGGAATAGTAGCGCTTGGAAGCTGAATTCAATTATCAAGCAGACTTGCACGAGGAACTTGATTCATGTGAAATGGGAACCCCCACATAAGGTGATGAAAATTAAATCGGATGGAGCGGTTAGAAGCGACAGTCACGCCACTGAAGCAGGAGTCGTTAGGAATAATGTGGGAGAGTGGTATTGTTAGCATAAAATATTACTATATTTTAGGCACTTGTTTTGATTGTTTTTCCCTCTAAGATGTGTACATGGATATGAGTTTGAAGCATTTATGAGCACTTTCACCTATTTTATCGATATAGAGATCTACACAAGCTTTGTTATGTTTATAGGTGAATAAAGGCTTGAATTGGAGCATAATGTGGAAGGATAGGAGTATTTGATCATGCTAAATGGCAAGGAGATGCTTTGGAGAAGCTAAGGAAGGAGCATGAGTGAAGAACATCACGAAACAAAGGCTTTCACGAAGGCCAGGGAGTTCCACGACCTAAACCACGACCGTGGTTGGGATCGTGGAGAGTGATTTTGGAGCACAACAGAAAGTTCCACGCCCTAAACCACGGCCGTGGAAACTTGTACTAGACCGTGATTTCCATGACGAAGTGACGTGTCATATTTGCCACGTCAGCGACGGTTATTGGGCTTTTCTCGTAACCCTATTTCGCCCTATAAGAAGGCTCGAGAAGGGAGTTTCGAGGACGGTCGCTTAGGGTTTCATTTTACCTTCACTTGCAATTCCGCGCTGAGGATTCAGACGAAGGACTGGAGATTCCGGATCGTGGCTTGAGAAAGACGCAATATTGAAGATTGTGTATTTCGAGATTTTCTTAGGGTTTGTTTTGGAGACGGATTGACATTCCGTTCTTCGTTGTTCCTTAAGATTGTTGTGAGGATTCCTATTCCATATTCTGATTTCATTAAACATTATACTTTGTTGTTCGGATTTGAGATTGACTTTGAGTATTTATTGAGTTTTCGAGGGTTTTTATCTTTCTCTCTTTTTGATTTGATATTTGATTTAATGACTATGATTATTGGCTAAAACCCTTTAGCAATTCTAAGGTGGAGGGTTGATAGTTGTGGCTTAGATAATGATAGATCGATCGTAAACATATTGGACCCTGAGAGTGTGAGAAACCTCGTCGACAGCCTAAACCACGGCCTGTTCTTGAGTTCCACGGTCGTGGTTCTTCAAGATCTAGCCGTGATTTCCTCTGTTTTACGACCGTTGCTTTTGCTTTAATCCAAAGTTAGAGATATGCTTTAACCTAGCCTTGACTTGCCTTTTCTAGGTAGTAGTGAGACTCAACATCCTCTATTTCGATTTCGAGTGTCACAACCTTAACCGTTTTAGCTTATCTTTGATTTCCTTGGGTTTGGGCATGGGTATTTGAGATTAATTCTTATCCTTAGATCGTTTCTCTACTGCAGCCTCAACAACCTTTATAGAGAGTGTCCTTGGGTGAGATGTATAGGGTTTTGGAACTTCACCGTACTCAACCTTACATTAGTTATACCTTTGCAACCTCAACTCTGTCCTTATATCTATAGAATATCTTGAGTCGATTGCCACAATTGAATACCTGGATCTTTAGGATTGCTGTTTTTCCAATATTTGTAAAGCTTTTATACTTTACTTGCTCGATAATTAGTTAACTGAATTTGATCCCCCAAATCCCTGAGTTCGATACTCTAAAATTCTTACTTTACTACGTCGATCCGTACACTGCGGGTTCACTTGCTTAATTTCAGTTTTAATAATTTAAAGCTTATTTGCACGCACACTTTCGGGCGAACAAGTATCATGGTTATGTTGTGAATCTAGGTATTGTACTATTCCCATGGCGGAACTGTGGGGTATCTATTACAGTCTTAAGATCGCTTGGGAGTGTGGATTTCGAGCGGTGATCTTGGAATCAGATTCACAGCTTGCAATCTACCTCCTAGGAAAAGCTTTGCCACGATACCACCCTCTCGCCTATCTGATCACTAAGTGTCATGACTATATTAGAAGGGACTGGAATATCCAGTCTTGACATGCCTACCGTGAGGCGAGTAATGTCGCAGATTACCTTGCTACTCCTGCTTTTGGTTTTTCTATCGATCTTAATGTATTGAGTGACCCTCTTGAGGGTATAGTTGACCTTTTACGTCATGATGTAAGGGGTCGGGCTATCCCCCGTGTGAGTACTTCTTAGTCCATTTTTTCCATATATAATAAACGCGACCAGATGCGTCGGAGACCACTAACTCTCCTTCTACCAAAAAAAAAGATTTCTATGGAAAGATTTACAAATTAATCTTGTGCCATTACATAGTCTATTGGATGGATCTAGGTTTCGTAATAAGATTACCTGACAGTTTTGTTTAAGGAGAGATTGTGGGGACTTATACCAGGCGGACACAAACAATTAAGAAATTCGATAGGATACAGATTGTCGGTTCCATCTAATACCGAATCGAAGCTTGTGTAAATTCTTTCCTCTCCCGGAAATGCCTTTATTAAAGTTGCATTTATGTGATCTACGGCTTTATTTTTTGGTAATAGAATTGCTCTAGTGGTGAAAATGTTGTAATCTATGTCTGATACGTTTATCTCTAGGAATATGGTATTTATTAAGGCATTTGTTGTGTTGTCATCAATTGAACGACAATTGACAATATATGTAGGTGTGTTTATCTGTGCTTGTTCTTGTACTTGTAGTTCTCCATTTCCCAGTTGGAGGAGCAAATTTGCCAGCTCACTATCATCTTTTGCTCATATATTTTCAGTGAGCTTGAATTTGATTAAAGATGGCCAAAGTACAGGTGTAACTAAACTGTAGTTAATGGCTTCCCTTCGTCCTTGGTTTTGAACAACTGGTAAAACCTGTCTGAAATCTCTGCCGAAAACAACTATTTTTTTGCAAAAATGTTATTTGAAGTTGCATATATCTTGTAGTAATAAATTTAGTGCTTCTATATTTTTTTTGTCCATGGATGTTTCATCCCATATTACCATGGTATATGTCGTATGAGGTGTGCAAGGTTACTTGATACGTTACAAAGTTGACGGTTAATGTCATCAATTGTTATCTTAAATCTAGAATGAGTTGTACGGCCGTTGAGTAAATTTGATGCAACAATGCCTGATGTAGCAGTAGTTATAACTATTTTTGTAAGTTTTCTTGCGTTTGCATACAAGCCACAGTAACAAAATGTTTTACTTGTTCCCCGTGGGCCGTCAATAAAAAAGTCACTAGAGCAATTTTGTTTTACATGGTTGACGCTGAATTTGTACCCGTTTTTTTATTTGTGTTTAGTAGTTTAGAAGCATTCATGTATTCCTCTAGAATGACAACGTTTACTACATCTTCGATTTCTCTAATATATGTCGAAGAACTGCATTTAGTTTGTGGTTCCGCAATTCCGTAATGTAGTAGTGACTTTCCCATATGTTCTAAATATTTGTCAACTTCATTTCATGTTAATCTATGTACAGTTTCTAGCTGCGATGGGTATTGCTTTGAGTAATCATCAGAAAAGAGTTGTGATAGCGTTCCCAAAAACTTTGCGTATTTAGTGGTGTGCATAATACAACCAGTGTAGCAAACAGCTTGCATATCGTTGTTGGCATGTCTGTTAGTGACGTCTCCTCCATACATGCATCTGTATAACCATCAGCTTCAATAAATTCATAGTTCAGTGTTGCTTTTTCAAAAACGGATAATGTATTGGCATTTACAGTGCACAAATCTTCAAATAAAGTCGGGCATTTTATTTGTTTAAGTAGTAATCGTAAATAATATCTCCCGCCCTCACACGGGCTATCATGTGTCAATCTTCCAAGTGAGGGTCTTTGTTTTCTCTTATTCCCAACCTTATGTTGTTGATGTCACGTGTAGTGTTGTGGAAAGACATCATATAAATATTTTTCTGTTGTCTCCGGTTTACTGTTTGTGTGGAAAAAGCTCATTAGAGGTGTCATGTGACAGGCATCGTCTGAAATCATTGTGTCTAAATGTTCAAATGTTGAAAATGTTACGCGTTGCAGATTAGGCAATGAACTAGTGGGAAACAACAAGGTTTATGTCATATAAGTCAAATGCAAAAATACTACATGTTGCTTCTGGCGGTGAAATCCATCTTCCGTTTTGGTAATTTTGTATTTCATCACATGTTGTCGCGTCATCCTTATTTAAAGCAAATGCTATTTTGTCATGTCCTTTGTACACATATTTGTAGAGATACTTTACTACCTCAACTGTCAAGCAAACTTGTACATTTATGTGATAGTCAAATGTTGCTAGAAGAAAAGGATTATACCGTATTACGCAACGGTTATCCAGCATTGAACCACGAACACGTACTTCGTCACCATTAACTCTGCGTCTGTATATAGGATATGAGTCTTTGGAACTTGAAGTGAATTCTGCAAATTTCTTGGGTAACTATATTTGCACATTAGCTTATTATTTTTTTTCTTCACACATGCACATCTAGGATTTCTATTACCACACGGGTCATGCATCATATGTTGGATAACCAATTTACACAAGTAACTGTTCTCATGGCCGGGAATTTCTACCCAAACATATTTGTCCAAATTGTCTGTGCAAAATATTTTTGACTCCGTTGACAAGATCAGTAATATATGTGCATGGGGTAGACCTCGTTTCTAGAATTCTACAACATCAACCCGTGCGCATACATGGCCGAGTATTTTTTTCTCAGTTAATATGGATTTTAATGCAATCAGGTTGGCTCTAAATACTCTTGTTATGAAATATGGTCTACTTTCTGATTTTTCTCCTAGATTAAGTTGAGCTTTTATTTCGGGCTAGTTTGGATTGCATGTCATATTATAAATGGATTAGGCTTGCCGTACTTCTGTACAAGAGTCATGACGTTTAAATATCTTTTTTTTTTTTCATATCTCTTGGACCGCCAATGAATGTTGCGAAGAGTATTATGCTTTTACCAATGTCTAATGCTCTTTTGGAACTGTCGTGGATGATGTCAACTAATCCCTGATATAGTTCATTACGTATTGTGATTTGATTTCTGCAAAAGTCGTCTAAACGCGTGTTTTCTATTTTCACATACATATCAACAATGTACTACTGGTATATGCAGCCCGCTCGTATAAGATGATTGTTTTCCCTTATTTGAAATTTGTAGTTGTAATACTCTCTACATGAGTTATCTTTACCATCTTCAGGAGGTAGCCTACGAGCAGCTACATAAGGTAAATGTGTAAGTGTCAGCTCACTTTGTGATCTGTTGCATATGCAACGGCCAGGAAAGGCATTTAAATACCTTGTTCCTCGTAGGTCAGTAACTGATCGACATTTTGTGTAATATTGTGAACATGAGGGAATTGGGTTTCAACGTTAAGTTCATTTCTAGTTTTTTTTTTTCCTTTTTATCATGCCTACGTGCTAGCCATATTCGCCTTTACAAAAAAGATGAGGATATTGAAGAGGGTTGTAGCGACCATAAAAATGCATAACTTTGTAAGTCTTGTTTTCATTTCCAAATACTATAATATCATGGTTGTTTATTCTGTCTGAGTTAACGTTATCTACAAGAATAACAACTTCATCAGAGGTGGGGGCATTATATACATGTTGGTCTAGTGTTGGGTTCTTGGATATAATTTTTTTTTGTATCTTCATGTACTTGTTGCTGTCTCAAGGACCGGAAAAAGACAGCGTATGAATTTGAATTCGTTAGTTCCATAAGGACATAAATTATATCGGGATTTAGATCTGAAACTGTATGTACACGTTGTTCCCTTTCCTACATGTCGTCGAAGAAATAAAGTTGCAAATATTTGAGTTTATATGTTCTTGACTAGATGTTGGGTAATAAATGATATAACTGCCCTTGGAGTCTGAATACATGTATTACTCTATCGGTCGCCGCGTCAGTATGATCGTATCTTAAGGAACTAAATGCAAAGAAGTTGTCGTAAAGACACGTGTATTGCCAAAAGTGATCGCCGAGAGGTGTCTAATCATTTAAAAACATGAGCAGTGGAGGCGAAAAAGGATGACATATGAGTTGTATCATGCCACCCTGACAGCAGAAATTTGCAATTGCGGAAGTAAATTTGAAGGTTGCATATTACGAACATCGTTGTTGTGTTGGGAGCGTCATATGAAGTGATGGTGTGTGTTCCACTCCGATTGCTAGTAGAACATGAATGGGTATTGTTCCGCGTTGATTTGTTTTTGGGAACCAGCTTGCTGGGTATAAGAGGAGCTTGTCATTATTAGTTGAAGTAGCGATAATAGCCTACAAATGAAGGAAGTCGGGGTTAGTCCATGTTGTATGTATGTTACCCGACTAATGCATGTACGAATTACACGGTTAAATGTATGTAACATAAGTTGTAGGAAACTAATAGGCGCAAGTATTTGTGTTCTGCTAAAGTTCAACAAAGTGACAAAGAAATGCAATCAACAAGAAAGAAATAAGCGCAACTATTTATATGACACTCTTATAGTGTTTCATTTTTTTGTAAAGTTATATTTTATTATGATAAGGATAATTTGGCGATGTTGGACGTATTGTAGTTGACACATATTTAAGATCTAAATATAGGCTAAATTTTTTTATGTTAAAGAAAAGTATGGAGTGCATAATTTCTTATGTATATAGGGATGTTGCAATTACTTTTGTTTGCATGATGTAAAATTTGAATGGTTAAATATTTTAGCATCGAAAATAGTTTATGTGGCAAGCGTGTAATATTATTTCCGAGTTTTTGTTCGTGTTATATATTTGATGTATAAGACTATATGTTAAGATGTCGTACTGAAGAAGATGGTGTAAGTTGAAAGTGAATAATGAGTATGAACTGTAATTACCGGTTGAAGAACGCATTTGGGTATGTCCGATTTTAAAATACGTATAAAGCGGCCCTTTGATAGTGGTCATTTCTGGTTGTAGTACATGATTATAGTTCAATGCAACGCTTTGATAGTGGTCATTTGGAAACTTGACACCCAACCAAAAATAAAAAACTTCATATGGAAAATTTCTAAAAATGGGATCCCAACTAAAGTCAAACTCAGCGAAAGAAGAATGGCGGTTACTTCCAACTGCGAATTCTGTAATCACCATCTAGAGGACATTGCACACCTCCTTTTCGAATGCCTTACAGCAAAAACATAATTTCAAAAATTGATAAGGATATCTTGTCAACCCTCAATACAATCAACACACATAATAAAAAGCCACACGAACTTATGTTAGAAACTAAAAATAAGATTGGAATATCGAACTTTTCACGGTTGGCCACGATATGGTGGAGCATATGGTTCTTTAGAAACAAAGTCATTTTCAATAATGATGATGTCGGTTCGAATCACAACATCATAAATTTCATCACTACACAGATACATAACTGGAAAAATCGTGCCAATGATGAAGACATATATGATATTAACTACAACCAAAAGAATAAGACACGTACTACTAGAAAGAAAATTAATATCAAATGGGATAAACCAAAATTTGGCTTTCACAAACTTAACTTTGACGGATCAAAACTTGACTCAGGAATAACATCCATTGGCTTTGTTATTCAAAATCACGACGGAAAAGTAATAAGCTTGGACGCCAGAAAAAACAATTTCAACTCAGTCATCAAAGCAGAAGCCTACGCGCTGAAAGCTGGCCTAAGCGAAGCAATAAGGCTCAATATAAAAAAGATTGAAATTGAAGGTGATAACTTATGTGTTATCAAGGCACTCCAAGGACTTTGGAGCTGCCCTTGGGAGGTCGAGATGATTTTATCCGATTCCCGACCGGATCTTCGCTTCTTTGAAGAAATCCAGTTCAGTCACGTGTTCAGAGAAATCAATTGTGTTGCTGACAGATTGACCCATCTGGGAATTTCGAACCCCAACACACCCTTTTCTGACGATCCCGAACTTTGTGTTCTCATCCGCAAGGATGCTTTAGGATGGACTACCTCTAGAAGATAGGTCGTCCTAACTGCTTTCCATTTTCAAAAAAAAAAAAAAAAATTAGCACGCTTGATTATAAATGAGTTTAGTTCTATACGACGGATGGAGGTGTGTGTAATCAATTAACATACTTGGGAATATGTTAGGTAAGATGCAAAGAAAGACTTATAATATATTATATGCTCCTCTATAGGGGCAACGAAGGAAACGCAAACCAGAAGTACGCATTGTTTGTAGAACATTACAACCGTTGTCATACATAGGACATATACACGCATCCAACTTACGAGCAAAACACAACGTTGGTAATGCGGCAAAATATATATACATATATCACAAATTGGGCGCCCATGAAGTAGAGGATTGCAGCGCCGCAAAAGTGGGTAACAACTGTGTAGTGTAAATCCGCCAATAACGTCCTTTAGAAACCATTTAATTAACCCTGTGAGCGACAAACAGATTCTTCACCGGAGAAATGATGACATCCGTTGTGCCTATGCGATAGCGGATCTGAGCTCTGTCCACGACGGACCTACGGTCCTGCAGACACGAAAGACATTCAACATAGTAAGGTGAATATTGTAAGAGAATGAGAAAACGTTTCAAAAACTAAGGAAAGGTATGTAACATTACTGGCAAAGTCATGACGTAGAAATGACCACTCTTCACACCGCAAGTCGTACAGAAAAATTCTCGGTAGTACAGAAAACGCACTTGGCTTCAGCAACTTAAGTACATTCTACAAAGGAGGGAAACGAAAACGTGTCAATGTAGCGGAACTATCCATGCATCGGAAGCGGAAGTAAATTCTACAAATGAGGGAATCGAAACTGTTAGGAATTATAATATGGAATCAAATTGAATGTGGAAAAAGTTCCCGGCAATACGGAAAACGCATTTGGCTTTCTTCGTAACACCACAAGTAGTACTGAAAATTTCCTGTTGGAATTGAATATTGTAAGCACTACAAGCCCTTCCGCAAACACGATCTGAGCATGTCGTAAGACAATTTTGGGATGTAAACTTTAATGCGAAACACTTCAAGGTCGTCAATATCGTCAACATGAACGAGAATACCGTTGCAAGATTGTTAGTGAGTTGATGAACATACCTAGTGGTCACCACAAAAATTTGGAAGTGAAAAATGGCCCTTTTAAATCAATTCATATTTCGCAAGAGCAATGGCAACGGATGTAATTTCAGCTGGATAGGTGGGGAGGTGATTGTTGATCGCACGAATGACCCTTGAATCAATCTCAACCATATTCTCCCGGAACCTACATAAATGTAAAAAAAGGATATTAAACATAGAAGTACACGGTGCATAATGTGTGTTAATTCCTAGTGACATGACTAAGTACCAGATCGTGCACACCATTGACGGAGTGTGTTGGCGCGAGGTGATAAAGAATTCCTGCGCACTTGTGTAGACAAGGTGGTTGCCATGGAAAAGCCTAGCAAAATGATAAATGTGAGGGAAAAAAACAAACTCAATGGAGGGCTAAAAATATGTAAGCATCGGAATAAGTAAGTATACCGCCAAAAGAGTTGATTTTAAGACCGATCAGTTCAATGACGGGACCAGATATAAGGAGTTATCCTAGTTGCTCAAACTGTGTCAATAGAGCACGTGTCCATGTAGAAACAAGCAAGACCACATCGCAGCTGAAACTCGGCACAATGATTCACAAAATTGATAAATCATCGGGCAAACAGTCATAATCCTTGTACAAAGATCAAACAAACTAAGAAAATGTAATCATACACCCAATTGTAGTAATCATTCTTATTGTGTATGAATCATAAGAACTCCAACTATTTTTAGCGTCATTTATTAACACTACTCAGGACCATTCTGGTTTGTTGACAAACATGAGGATTGTGGGCACTCTAGAATGAAAACTAAAGATAGATAACTATTATTTAATGTTGTATTAATATTTGTTGGATAAAAAAAATTATAAATTTAGAAATGTAATAATATCTGTTGGAGCAAAAAAAATCATAAATTAACGCTGAATTGTAAAAAACCATGATGCTACACAAAGTGAAATAGGCCAAGTACACAAATAAATTCACAACTTCCGCCATATACATACACATAATGATCAAAGAAACAAAAATGCACACAATTGTTTTGAATTTCAACATCATATGTAGCTAATACGTGTACAATGTAAAAGAAAGCATTGGAACAAACAATAGGGCAAACAAAGCAGCAAACTTGTCGATCGGTTATCGATATCTCCTAAAGCGGCAGAGATGTTTAACCACGGTTCACAAGTTTCTCCTGATGAACCCAGAGAAGAACTGCGACGATGTCTGATCAATTTAACGAGGGCAACGCTAGAATGTATCCTACCGTCAGGTTGTGAGATTAGTTTGAAAATTTATGATGGACAGACACAAAAAATATACTAAAGTGGTCGTCCCTCGAGGCATTTCTTGGGAGATCACATATGTTTGTATAAGGGCTGACTTCATTGCTTGAGCTTGAACCACTTGAACTTGAACCATCTGATATTGATCTAACCTTTATAGAGTTTGTGAAATACAGTTGTTGTTCACCCTCGTAGATGGCATAGCAAGGAGGAACCGACTTCACAACGAGGTTCTTTATGTCGTACAATTTTCTACGCTCAAGGATGGAGGCGTACACAATTATGTCTTTGCCAAACAGCGTAGCAGTCATACAATTTGACCGAGTAAATAAATATGCAAAAAAAAAAACAAATATTTGAGAAAGTGTTGTTATCATTTAACTTGTTTTCACTTTCATTTATTACTTTGTGCACAATTAAAAACAAATTTATAGAAAAGCGAAGCGGATACATGACATAGATGCACGTCAAAGACATACCATCTCATCGACAAATATTATTCGTTGGTATGCGCATTTATTTTGGCTCTCCTGGCGCGGCTGTTTGTCTACGATGCGTATGCGAACGGTTTCGGATAGAAAACGGCTGGTGAGCTTATCCAAGGTCCGCCATATGATTTTTCATAGTCATGCGTTTACAACATTAGCATTATAACAGTGTTGGTGAGGACATTGTATTATGGCAGATTATTGACTAGCGAAAACCTTCTTCATATTATATGTTGTGTGTGTACGATCTCAAGCTAGAGATGTGGACAAGAAAATTCATGTAAAGATTGCATGCAAATATGCAAAGGGAAACCGTGAAAACAATGAATGCAAAATGACGACGTGTAAGATGACTGTATAAAATATGGTAACATCCAATACAGGAAAACATGAAGAAATACTGTAAACAAATTGAGACGAAGAAGGGGCAGTGCGACAATAAATCTAAGCCTAAAACCGAAAACCCTAAAAAACCAATTGAAAAGAAAACTGAGCGATGAGAATTGCTATTGTATGTAAAAGAAAAATACAAGAATATACCGAAGGTTAGAGACAATTTACGCTTGAAGAAGTGTGTACTGGAATACATAAAAAACAAAAACAAATTAGGCAGTGAAGAAGCAAGATGTCTCGCACGTTAAAATCAAATGGTAAAGGTTTACCACAAAGAAAGAGAAAATGAGACTGCAAGATGCGACGAGGTAAGAAGAAAGGAAATTAGCCATTACAAGATAAGTAGGAGGTCAAAAAGGAATGTATAAGCAAATGTGGTTATCATATCATACCAAGAAGGAAACTTTTGTTGTTAGTTCTGATGAAAAACCTGAAACAAGGTAAGTGACAAAAAATAGAGTCATATCACTAAATGGTAAACAGACTTACATTAAAAGCGTTGAGTAAAAGTGACCGATGACTAAGAACATCCATGACAACCATGCATGCACACATAAACATGATCGCAAAAAACCAGTCGAAATGAAAAGTCACATTAAAAACGTTGAGTAAAAGTGATCGATGACTAAGAACATCCATAACAACCATGCATGCATAGATAAACATGATCGTTAAAAACCAACCGAAATGAAAATTCGAACTCCAACACGAACCAACGAGTTTCAGCGACAAGCAAACGGAATTCACCAAACGTCAATAAAAAAGGGAAAAACTGTGAAACACAAAGGGCGTTTTTTTTAAGAAATGATTCCTGATAGAAGATTGTGCATCCAAAGGCAGGATCAACATACTTCTGTGAAACACTATTAATGATCAGTATGATTGTCTAAAGCAAATCAAAAGAGGAAGAATGTACCAAAAAACCAATCTAAGTTCGAAGTTACAAAAAACCATAGAGGAAGATCATACCAAGTATAATCGGAGGTAGAAAACAAGAAAAAGTAAGATGAAAAGAAGAACATTGAAAGAACAAAGAGAAAGGTGATGCAACTCACCGTCTAAAAAACACATCATTTCCTGTAATCTGCAATTATGGAGTAACAACCTTCATGATGAAAAATATATAGCAAATCCGGCTTGATTAGAACGTTCCACCTCGATTAGGATATGGTTGTTATGACCCTTGGATTTTAACACGCAATACAACACGTGTAGAGCAAAGATGAAATCACCGGCAACGCTACAAGGGAGCTCAACAAACCCATCTCCAATCTGCCACACCGAAGGCATTTTCTGTTAGAAACCCTAATAAGCGGCCCATTAATTGGTAAGCAGGAACACATAATCCAAACGGCCCACAATACAGTGCAAATTATATGGCCCAACAAAGGCTAAATAAGAAGGCTTTCAGATACCAGCTTTTCAGAAGAAACGACCAAGCCCAAGTCAAACACCTAACGGACAATAAAAAAAAATAGCAGTAAATAGAAGTAAATAGAAGCTGCAATTAAAACCTTCTATTTAAAATAAAGTGAAAGGGTATAATGACTTATGCACTATTCATAAGGAAAACTCTCATTTTTAAATATAGTAAAAAAATAAATAAATAGATCGTATATAATTATTAAACCATTGATTGTTTATAAATTGTTAGTATATTTAAATAATATTTTTAAATCATTAAATATAGATATTTTTTAAAATTGTAATTTTCTGTCTATTTTAAACTTAAATTCAACTAAATAACATTCATGCATAACACGGGTGTTACACTAGTTTCCATGATTCTCTTTCCCAATTTTCATTTCTTCTATTGTCTTCCTCGATTCTTGTTCCGGCGGCAAAAAGTTACATATTTACAGGCTGCAACCACGAAACTTTACCCTATTAGAGTGAGGGGAGAAAGAGAAGTTACAAAAAAAAAAATCAATTTTTTGTCATGTAACCGGAAACCTCATCTAGAGGTGATGCCCGTCATAAAATCATGAAGATGATACTTGGTGAGTGATTTCCATCATGAAGATGATACTTTGATCTTCTTGTTCAGCAGTGAAAGTCTCAAATTGTATATTGGGGGTCATGTGCACAGGAGTACAAATTTTTTGGACCTAAGGTCAACACATAAGTCCGATGGAATTCTATTCTAGTTCCAATTGACAATAGAAGTAGCTCACCAACTCTATATACTAAGCTCACAATCTCATAACTTTAGATTTGATAACTTTATTATCTGAACACATCTCACAAGAGTAACTAGGGGGAACACATCAATAAAGGAACACATCAATAAAATTTGGACAAACGTGTTTAATGTCTCGTTCTCTTTATAGCTAACACATTTTTTAGAATTGTAAGACAGACATATGGTTAATGTCTCGTTCTCTTTATAGCTAACACATTTTTTAGAATTATAAGACAGACATGTTAACCATTGTAATACCATTTGAAAGTCTATCGGACTACAAAGTTGGATCATGTGCATATGCGCGTTAAGTCAAACCCAACATACTTGGTTGTGCTTTATATAAGAACTTAAACTTCATTTCTTCAATATAATGACAATATTGTCGATGATCAAGTATGTATACTTGGATAGAAGTGACTTCTTCTCCTGATATTCAAATATATTTTCAGACCGATGAGGTTATCCACCGGACCCACAACTTCGGAAAGACCAGTCTTGGACCCATAATATGAACACTAATCAGTCTCATCCAGGAGCAAGACAGAATTTTGCACCCTCGGATAGATTGATGTTGACCATCATCTGTAATAACAAAGATTAAGACATGTAGAAATGACATCCCATCAGAGCAGCAACATAAATGTGAATCTCGAGAGCAAAAATGGTGTGTTCCTCAAGGAAGTTCAACTTTATCAATAGCAGCATCCAACTTTAAATTCAGTTACGGTCTTTTCAGGAAAGAAACTAAATGGTACACAAAAGACGACTGCCAACCCAGCCCAAATATTAACAGTTTCATGTCGACGCATTTTTCTATCTGTTTTAGCAACAAATCAACATCTTCTGCCATGCTAAATGCTGCAACCGCCCCGGACTAAAAGCTTGTACCTTGTTTTACCCCTCATGCTCCTGCTTCACCACTTCTAATTCGCTCTTGTTTTCGGCTGGTCCCTACAGGTTAACACAACAAAGGCAAACATGCATCACTTACATCGACATAAGAAACACTCCTCAAAATGCAAATACACGAAATACAAGACATATTACCTTGGATTGAAGTGAACTGATTGTGGACCTCAAAAGAGGATCTCCTACTATCAACCTCAGTGTTCTCACAAATTCAACACGAGGAATTTTCTGTGTCTGACAGTTTAAGATGTCGTAGGAGAAAAGGAAAGATGAAGAGTCAGAAAAGGTAACAAAAATAGACAGGAACGGGAAAAGCTGACACAATAACGTACCCTATATAGTTCATAATGCGCAAAGATCTGTTTCATATCATCGGCAGAAATTTTACTTTCAATAGCAGCAAACAACATGGGGAAAGGCATCCAAGGAGATTTAGGAACCCTCATTGGGTGTGAATTCAAATTAATAGCTCTTTCCTTGCATCCTTCGGTTGCCAGATTTATTTGATAGCCACTTCTCTGAAAATAAATCCAAAAAAGCATCAGCCAGTTCCCATAACTAAAAACCTCCGGCAGAAGAAATTTGAGCACTTCAAACTGTTGGGATTTAATGGCAAGGATAATAGACAACTTAAACAACCACAAGACAATAATGTATGACTCACCCCAATTTATCTACAATTAGCTAAAAGTAAGGATCTCTAACTTTGCCAGAAGTGAAGAAATAGCACAAAAACATAATGTATGTTTCAGCCCCATTTATCTACCATTAGCTCAAGGATGTGATCTAGCTGTGCGAAAAGCCAAGAAATAGCAAAAACTACATCTAGCTATAGTTACAGAGTAACACTCTTAATCCCCCCCTCTTGGCAGTTCCTAAAACTTGACGCGTTGCAGCATATTGAAACATCATTCAATTCTAGCTAAGAAGTTCACAACCTGCACATCAACAATAAACTTGCAGGCAATAAGTTCTCACTTAACTCTATACCAAAACATAAATATGTTTCCTTCTCTCAAAAATGTAGCCCATACTTAAACTCACCTTATCTAGAGGAGATGCACATGCATCATTGCTTGATCGGAGGAGTTCACGGCTTTGTTGGTCAGTACTCATTCCTGAAATTTCTAGCTTGTCATTTTCAGCCATAAAGCCTACATAAGCAAAGAATGAGAATGCACATAAAAATGAATCATTGTTATATATATCAAGCAACCACAGATATTGACTTAAACGAATTATATAGTATTATTCCACAGTTTTTCAGATTTGAAAAACTCAAATTAATTATAAAAGAGACAAAAAAATGAAAATGCACATTAGTGTAGCATCCACATTTTCATTTTATCGATTTGATAAACATACAGTTGCGGTTTAACTGAGCCAAAACTCACCTTCTTGTCCAGGAGAGATCTTAAAGCTGACCACAAATTCCGGATAAATGTGAGTGTTAAGGTTCATGCTCCACACTACATACCGTTGCGGATGGTCAAGGTCGTCGACCCCGTTGTCAAATTTTTCGCTACTAGGACTAAACTGTTTGGATCCAGGATCAATCAACTCCATATTCCCCATAATGACACGACAGAGGATTAAGTGTCTTACTCCATTTTCGTCAATATCACAGTACTTTGCACTGGAAAGGGAGAGAAAATATTAGCCAATTTCTCTAACTGAAGTCTAAAGCTAAAAAATGTCATATCTACCGGTTCTTTCCAGTCCAATCACACAAGATCCTCCACAAAAAAGTCAAATATTGAAGGTGCCAAGTTAGGTTGTAGCTCAAAAAGCTTCCCTAAATGCAATCCATTTCAACTTAAAAGGCCACACAACAATTCAAATTACTGAAGGTGCAAAGTTGGGTTGTAGCTCAGAGAGTTCCCTAAATGCACTCCATTTCAACTTGAAAAGCCACACAACAATTCACTTTCGATATAACAATTCACTTTGACGTAACCATCGTAAAGTTTCAAGCCCACATTCACTTCACCCGTGTCATGCATAGACTTATTGTCACCAAATCTTTTTTTCAAGAAAAACAAATTAAAGATATTTTAGCAAAACTAAGCCGTTATTTTGTTTATTTATTTTGTTAATATTATCTTAAATTTTCAGATTTGATATTGGGTAAGATTTAAAGTTCCACAAAAAGCATAGTATTATACGGTCTTTTAATCATATGGCGTTATTAATAATTTATTTTGATTCCAAAGCTTCTCTTGTAATCTTTCCTAAAAATTCCCATGTAATCTTTTTCTAAAGCATTTAATGCATAATTATTGTTTTAGAAAAATATCATGCAGGCACAAAACTACATGCATCACTACAACAATATCCCAAATCAAAAGAAATTCGAAACTAGAGTCCAGACATGATAGAAAAATGAAGAAAAACAAAAAGAAACATTTAACAAAATAATGAAGGGGTGACCTTGTTCATTAGATATCAAATCCTGGAGAAAACCATATTCAACCATGAAGAACATAAGAACACAAGCAAATACCACACTTAATTCATGCACATTTTGTTAAATAGCTAATGTATAATAAAAAAAGCAGTGGGAATGAATAACAAATATTATCCAATTTAAGCTCATTGGCACATGTGTTATGTGTATGCAAATCCAAGCAGATATAAAATATAAAAAGAAGGCCACAACCTGGTGCGAGAGCAATATGCAGCTGCAAGTTGCACCCCAGTGCCATAAGAGGGCTCAAAACTTGGAAGCCCAAGAGACCCAACCCCATAGGCCATGATACTCGACAAAGCTTTCTTGGATGAAGCAAGCCAAGCATATCGAACGTTTGCATCACCACGATACTTATTTGTTACTTCAACTTGCTTTTGAAAGAGCTCCCTTCGGGCTTGGAGCATAGTACCTGAACATTGAGAAACATTGATGATATCAACACCACTTTTTATGCCCATGCCCTTCAGAAACATCTCCGTTACAACCTCTGATTCCAATGTTTCATCGATGACCTGAACTTGACTGTCCAAAATTTTCTCTAGATGTTCAGCATTTCTATTTGTTTTACTAACAGACACCCTATCACAGCTATCTTCAACTTCAGCTTCAAGGCGATGACTAGAATGATTTTGACCAATTTTCACTCTTTTGACAAGAGGATTTGACTCTCCACAATATTCCATTGTTGGAGTGTCCTTGAGCCCATTTAGCTCTATATCAATCTGCAATTTTATTTCATGCTGTCCCTGAGCCCTAGAAAGCGAATTAGAATCCTCGTTGTCATCATGCAACTCACAACTTCCATCTTGCTGATTAGCAAAAGCAAAAATCTCAGGGAAGAAACACCCCCCAGCCTCGTCCATCCACGCCAAAGGCTGTTTTAAACCAGTCTTCACATCCAAGTGAATCATGTGCAGAAAATCAAGAAGCAGATGTCGGCCACTAATATTCACTTCAGTAACTCCTTTCTTCAGCTCAAAATCCTTCTTAACCAAACCAAGAATTTCAAAAGGGAGATCAACCCATTTCTCATTCTGAAAGCACAGCAAACGAGAGGGCTTCCTACTTTTCATAAAATTTGAATAAGCCCGGTACAAAGACCTTCCAGAAACAAATCTACTACACTTGACACTGCAGTCATCGGATCTCTTCCGCTTCCCAAGCTTAACTGATGCCGCCTTCAAAGCTGAAAGCTGCGGAACCTCAGTGCGAGAACTCCGAATCAAGGAAGCTAGATTTTTAGATGCCTTACTTTTCCTTGCATCAACAACTACACTACATCCTCTATCCAATACCTTTGCAGTTTCCCCTTCCATTTCTATCTAACTAAAATATCCCTTTGCACAGATTGGAAACAGAAACTCTAGCTACTCTTTACAGATCTTCAATTCCCAAATACGGTAAAAAACTGTGCCACAGAGTATATCAGATTTTCCCTGTAGTAATAACACTTATGTCAAAGATACTGTTTAAGATGACATATGTTGACAGACAAGAAAAGGTTATCCATAATTGGACAAGTAGAATAGATTTATCATGTAAACTATAACTAAAGAACAGCACAGCCAATAACGGCAAATGGATACTGACCAAATCCAAAAGTTCAAACTTGAAAAACAACATATCCGTGTCCATCAAAATGCTGGCCAAGAATTTTTTTAGAAAGAGGATAATAAATAAAAAAGAGTGGAAACTTTTCCAACCTATGATTACTTTTATCAATGATAGTAATACAAACGATTGTAAACACCAAAAATTTATTTTTAACGCAAGCGAAAAGCAAAAAAAGATATTTTAAAATAAGAAGACCATACTTCCTTCTCAAACAGATTCCAGAAGAATGTGATGTATTTATCCCAAATTGAGTCCTTCAAACAATTGAAACAAGAATCACCATTCTACATAATTAATTTATTGCCAAACAAGAAACAAATCTTTTTCCTCGGGATTTTTAGGGTTTGCATGAAAGTGATAAGGAGTAACTTCGAGTCGGCATTTATATACATCCTACATATGGAAAATCTGTTTAGGAAATTTCACACAAGTATTCACTTAGTTTATTGATTGGAACCAAGACACGGAAATTTTTCCATTTTAGGATCGCACACCTCCGTTGTTGGAGTAGAGACACATGGTATGAATAGAAATTTGCGTGAAATCTTCTCAGTGAAATCAACTCTTCTAATATTCTGGAAAAAGGAAATGATCCATCAAGTTCGTGATCACTATCTTGTATGGATCCATTTATTCAAAAGCAAGTCTAAAACGCACATTTCAATTGTAAGATGTTAAAAAGGATGTAGTTGTTTTAAAAAACCGCCTTCAATTATTAAGGAAAGTGATACTTGCAGTTTTATGTAAGTGGAAAATCAAAACAAGGCATATATGTCACCAAAATGCAAATAGAGATCATTCAAAACCGGTTTTATCATTTTCCAAGAAGTATACCAAGCATCAAAGTGAAGGCCCAAAATTGTGTAACACGTGATCAAATATAGAAGTGTGTGATGAACTCTACAACATATAAAGGGTTCATCATTCAGACGGCAAAGGAAGTGACGGGTCTACATACCGATGGCAGTTATTGTCTCTTCTGTACTGGCTGCACATCTTCACAAGTCTTATTTTGAGTTATCAAGTATAGTATTTTACAATTCACAACCTAGTTCCTAATCATAGGCATCACATCCTGATAGTTAGTAGTTTGCATAGTAAACAATAGCCTGCAATAACCAAACCGTCAAAAGAAAATCTGTCCTCCGCTTCAGCTACAAAAGAAATTTAATCATATCACGATTAATCAAACAATATCATAAAATATAAAGAAGTAAAAACAATTGGAACACAAAGATTCCTTGCAAACTAACCAAGTGAAATTCCAACGGGATAAATCAAGGGAGCATATTCAAATTGAAATCGCTGACATGCTTTTGATATAAAAAAAAACAAAAGGCACACAAGATCAAAGAACCTGGTGGAATAACATTCTGAACAACTTTTTAGAACCAACTTCAATTTGATCGAAGAATTAAGTCAAACTACACCTCCAATGTCTCAGAGATGTCGATAAACAGGCAATTTCTTTATCACACAAATCTAAACGAAATCGGACACAACAGAAAGGAGATCTCTCGTTCCACTTCCAACAAGAACCACCTTTCTTTACACAGCACGTTTAATCGAAATATTCATTACAAACCCGAAAACATGAACCGAACATGCAAAATCAAGCCGATAATCGGACGAGAAATACAAAAGAAGACTGATAACTGATAATACCTGCCGATCGATAGGGTTTGGTGATTCGATTACCAGAAGAGAGGGGTTAGGAGACCACACGAAGGGATCGAAGAAACCCTAACTCGCAATCAAGCATTGAAAGTGATAGGGGAGGGAGGAAGGGAGGCGATAAGAGAGAGACAACGCCGTTTTAAACGAGGACTGACGGCGTGTAGTCGGTGGGTGCTTGTATTTATAATTTGGATTTTCTTTTTTTCTTATTTTTATGACGGTGTTCTGTATATTTCCTTATTCGGTTCCACTTGCCTTGCTTGGACGGAAAGAAATGACTAGATCGATAAACTCACAGCCGGATCGTAGATATTTTCTCACCGTCAAAGATCGACGGTTCTTAAATTTCCATTAATCATCATCACGTGTCAGTAATGACGTGTCCAGTAACGAGTGGTCTGTGAAATATAAGTCGGTTTATGATCGTCCAGTGCATGGTTATCGTGAGTAAGTATTAAGCGGGCCACCTATTTTTTTTTAAAAAAGGAAAGGAAACTAGGGCGGGGTTCACTCACGTAGTTCTAGTTGTTTTTCTTTGAGAGGTCTCGATCGTAGGTCGACTCTTGAAGGCTTTGTTTCGAGTCTAAGGGCCCGTTTGGAAGCTCTTGGAATCATTTCCGGTAACGGAATGATTCCGAATCAATCAAAAAATACGTTTGGTTAAAGGTCTTTTCTCACATGAAAGTAATCCCATCATTTTCATTTCCATTCCTAACCCTTATCTAATTCCATTCCGTTTCCATTCCACCGCTCTAACCAAACGGGCACTAAATGTGAGGTATCAACGGTTGTTCAGCTTCCGTTTTGGATCTTTCTTTGATGATAGACGTTTTATTTTTTGCCCTCTAGTAATTGGTTGCTCTCTTTTGCCTCGAAGATCTCGTTGTTTCCATACCTATTTGTTGCATTTTTGTGTATATATGTGATACTTCATTGTCTCTCGCTCTAAGGTCCTTATCTCTCACTCTCTCAACTTCCTGCACAAACTCATACAAGTAAACCCTCACAACTTTGGGCCACACGAACCCTTTAGTTGACAACGATTGAGGCTCAATTAAGGTCGGTTGAGTTGGCATGAGACTATATTTGTACAAGTCTACTTACAAGTAAGAACGAACACCGGTTGATTGATGTGTAATAGAATAACATAAAGCTTATGAGCTAGAGAAGCAATTTTAATACCATAATGTTGACTTTCGACCAAAACATAGTCATTTATTCGATCTAATTCCCAAATTTGGTTAATAGCATTGATAATCTCCAAATTATCATATTTAGTTTCAATTTTCTCTATCCTAATTAATTTAGTCTAACAACGCCTTCTCTTAGATTGGGCATTCTTGCCATAAAAATCTAGTTTTTTCCTATGTTTTGATAGTTCATAAACCCGTTCAGTGTGTAGTTTATGAGAATGAAGTTGAAGATAAACTTTTTTTCAATCTTATGTTTGGTGTTCGGCATTAAACAATATGATGAGGATGAAATTGAAGATGAATGAACTAAAGAGGAAGAAGTTGAAGTAAATTCGTCAACTGATACCACTAACATTAAGGAAGTGAAGCTTCACCTTTCAAAATACTACCCTTTATTATTCCAATCCAACGGTTCCATTATGTAAAGCAATTATGATTTCTTCACCTTCTCTTCTCTTATTCTATCTGAATCGATGTTAAAACAAGATATGAAATTGGGCCCAATAGAAGCAACAACACAAGATGAACTGAATCGGTAGAAGAAAATGTATAATTGTGTAGGACGAACAAGCTCAAACCCCTCCTTTGATGAAATAAACATGGGTGGACATAAAAGAGAATTCGAGGGAGGAGAAGACAAAGAAGATACAACATATGAGGACTTTGTAAGAACACACTCACCGGAACTGTTGCATCTAGAGGTTGAGAAGCACCAGAATCGACTTCAATAACATTAGCTTGTTTAATATATATATATATATATATGTATGTATGTATGTATGTATGTATGTATGTATGTATGTATGTGTGTTTTTTAACATTTTGGGGTGGGCTAGAGCAAACCTTGATCCACCCCGAAATCAGTGATTGTTTGGTATGTGTCTCACATGGGAATCACTAGGGAAAAAAATAAATTTAGTTGTTACTCTTTTTGGTAATCACACCTCTATTTTACTCGCTTCATTAGATGGTCAAACCTGTATTACGTGCGGACCTTACGATTTCGTGTCTTCATTTTTGTTTGTTAGTTGTGTTTGGCTACATTAGAATATGTTTTATAATGGCTAAATTGGCACTTAGGGCCTTTTACACTATAGAGTTGAAATTTAGGACCCTACCAATTACAAATTGAGAAATAGGGCTCCTACTTTACTAGACTAATTCATAAATAGGACAAAAAGTTGACAAAAGTGATGACTAATGAGTGATGGCTGATGTGAGTGTTGATTGTGACCTTTTGATTGATATTTGGAGTAAATTTGGGGCAAAAAAAACGCAGCCCTATACCCAGAAAAAATCCGCTTACCCAAAAATCCGCTTACCCAAAAATCGGCTTACCCAAAAATCGGCTTACCCAATTAATGTCACAATCATACCAAAAAATAAATTTCTCAAAGTACAAAAACATACTCGAAAACAACATACCCAATAAATCAAATATCAAAATAAAACAATATCCATAAATTGGATAATATTTTATATTTATACCCAATTTAAACATCACTTAATACAAAATACATACCCAAATTAAATTTGTCATACCTAAAATTTTCAAAACTCGATATTGTACACAAACATCAATATCAAATGACATTTGGTCATTACCAAAAAAATCGCTTGACATTTAATCATTATAACACATTTTGGGTAACCATAAAACATACCCACGACATCACTTTAAATATACTTAATACTAAGAAATATACTACAAAGCCAATAAACGTATAAAAGCATACCCAATTTGAATTTGTCATAACCAAAATTTACACAAATCGATATTGTACACAAATATCAATACCAAATGACATTTGGTCCTTGTAACACATTTTTGATAACCATAAAACATACCCAAAAATATCACTTTAAGCATACTCAACAATAAGAAACATACCACAAAAACAATAAACATATACCCAATAATGAGAAAAATACTATAATTCATATTTGGGTAACGAAAACAATGTCACCCAAAAAAAATTAAACATTAATGGACTTGAAAATTTCATCAAACTAGCTACATTAACCAAAAATAAAAGATAAACATGTAAAAAAGATACTTAAACCAAAAGTAAACATCTAATCACCATCATTTCAACTAAAGAAATTATTGCCCTATTTTCTAGTTTCCATACCTACTTTTTCTTTCTTTTATATAGAGGTCTAGTTTATAAAAGATAATTTTAAGGGGTCTTATTTCCCTAATTAATTCTTTTATAATTGACAAAGATTGTATTCGGTCGTGTTGGTTTTTATAAAATTTTCAAAAAAATGTATTTTTATAATTATTTAAAAAAAAATAACTCAAAATAATATAACTATCAACATTGAACTCAAAATAATATCAACTTTGAAAATTACTATGAGTGATATAAACTATCAACGTATTTTCTTGAAAAAAAATCGGTTTATTTTACTTGAATTTGTTTAAATGATAAAAGGTTTTTTAAAAGTATGTATTTTTTAAAACAAAATTTTAATCTCTTTTTAAATATTTGAGAAATTTTTTTGGAATTTTGTTCTAGCTATTTTTTATTATTTTTTATTAAAAAAATACTTTAAAATATCTAAAACAAATGGAACTTTTTTTTATAAAATTAATTTTTTATTTTAATTAGGGATTGAATTAAGATATGAACTTTAAAAAACATCATTTTTTATAAAAAAAATATTTTAACAAAATCTTTTTTGAAATATTTTTCCTATTCTTTTTAGTAACTAGGCATTTTTAAAAAACTTGAGTAGTAACTAGGCTTTTTAATGTTTCAATTAAGTAAATATACCCCAATCTTTTGTATTTATTCTAAAACTCTACACACTCTTCTCTCAAGGGGTACATTTACTAAACACAAAACTAGAAAAAGCCTAGTAAACCAAATTGTTTCTTCTTCTTTTTAATGGCTTATATTAATTGGTTGACACGTCATTGCAAAAATTAAGATCTTTGCCGAAAAAATAATTGTATTATTTTTTGGTAAATATGTTGATAGTTTGTTTTTTTGGTAAGTAATATGTTGATAGTTTATATCACTCCCATTCATTTTTAAAGTTGATATTATTTTGAGTTCACTGTTGATAGTTGGTATTATTTTAAGTTAATTTTTTTTAATGACTAATAGTAATCATTTTATTTACTTCGTCTAAAATTTGTGTTTTTTATACGTAAAGTGTCCCTGCATACTCAATTTTCTATACTCCATCATTTGAGCTATACTAGTGTGGACGCGCGTGCTACGCACGCGCGCCGTGGTCTACAATCGTATATTGTGTCGGTTGATGATTAAATGGAGAAACTTCTTTTATTGAAACGAATCAGAAAATAAATGATCGAGATAGAGAAGTGTTACATACAAACGAGATTAGTATTACAGTAAAACGAAAGGTTAACTTAATGGTTAAATTACGACATAACTAAAAAGAAAGAAAGTAACTACAATCCCATTTAATTGCCTTGCCTACTTTCAAATACAGCGCTGCCAAACAGAGAAAGCTAAAAAGAAGAAAGTAATTACAATACAATTCCATTTAATATCTTCTTTGGCCGCTCTTCGAACACCCCGCTGCCAAACAGAGAGTTTATGAGAAGGCGTTGTTGTATTTGTAGTTTATGTACAAGAAGGTCACGGTAGGTTCTTTCATCGATTTGCTCCGTTTAGTAGTTGTTTATCCTACAAAATTAAGGTTTTATCCTACAAAAATAAAAATAAAGAAACATCGTTGCTAGATTTTACAAAAGTTGATGCTAAATTTAACTAAATTTTATGAATTTCCTTATGCATAAACTGGGTTCAGCAAATGAATTTTGAATTACTTCTAAATTAGTACGCAAACTTGTTGGAAGTTGAGATAACCTCATCAGTATCAATGGCCGAATAATTGATAATCAAATGCTCTATGTTAAAACTGTAATGGACAATGCAAGTTGAGATAAATAAAATGCTTTGTGAAGCTGAATATATCAACTCATACACTGCAAACACCCTACACAAATTTGTTCTACCACTACAAGGATTTACAGCAGAAAACATTAAATGAAATAACCCTGCCACAGTTTAGAGGTAGATAACAGGGGCGGCCCCAAGGGGGGGCGGGGAGGGGCGGCCGCCCCCCCTCCGAGAGAAAAAAAAAAAAAAAAAAAAAAAAAATTGTGTGAAAAAAATCGTTTTAAAATGGGTTGTGCTTCTCTCGTTTATAAAAAATGTTTCTACAATTTATTTTTTTTAAATATCACTATTCTTGTGTTATATTTAAATGTTTTTTTTTTATTTTTCGTCGAAGTGAACGAAACTTCATAAGTATTTCCCGTTTTAGACTCTAGAGTGAAATAATTCACCAAAATGCACGAGATTTGTTGTTTGGATTAGAAGCGCGGTCTTAGACCACACTCTTATTTGTAAAAAGCGTTGTCGAGGATAACGTTTTAATATCTGAAATAAAGATAACAAAAACACAAATAGAGGTGTGGTCCTAGACCGCGGCTATAGTGTAACGTTTTTGAAAAAAAAAACTAAAGAGGCGCGGTTATATACCGCGCCTATAGGCGCGTCTATACCCGCGCATCTTTAGTTTTTTTTTTCTTTAAAAAACGTTACACTATAGCCGCGGTCTAGGACCGCACCTCTATTTGTGTTTTTATTATCTTTGTCCTAAACAACGCCTATAGGACAACTATTTTTTAAAAAAAATTTTTTTTAGGCGCGGTCCACGACCGCGCCTTTAAGTGTAATGTTTTTTTTATTTATTTTTGTTTATTGTAAGTAGATGACATATTAACTTTGTTTTTATCGCTACTTTATTTTCATAGATATATTTATCGAAAAAAAATTTTCGCCCCCCCCTCTAAAAATCCTGCGGCCGCCACTGGTAGATAAGGTGTGTTCCATAAGTCATGAAAACTTGTCTTCTCTGGCCTAAACTCACAGTTTAGAGGTAGAGTCCATATTGGTCTCAAATGTCTTCTTTCATTTCAAGCTTATGCAAAATGGATAACTCTATCACACCATAAATTCATTAACAACTTGAATTCACAAAAACATGGAATTCTTCATGTACAAAAAGAGTATCGATAACATGCAATTCACCTGGCTCGTTTTAAAGACCCAAACTTCAAACATTGGACATAATAATTTAAATATTCAAATCTCAATTATTTCATACCAGTGGTCTTACTTAAATGTGATATATGAAGGCAAACAATGGTTTAATGTAATTATATAGTAGCAAATGTACCTCATCAGTAAGAACATAACAAATTTTCTCATTGGCAATCTCATCACATCTAACAGTAGCAACAATTACCTAACAATGAAAAACAGCAAATAAGTACTCAAAAACCGGAAATTATAGGCAATTATAAGACTACACGACGATTTCCAAAGTGGTGAAGAAGTAACAAAACCCAGACGATTGCCAAAGGGGTGAAGAAGTAACAAAACCACACCTTGTGCGCAAGAAGGTCAAGATCTTTGTTATCTTTAATTATTTTCCAGATCTGTTGTGCACTGTAAGAAAATCCTGAGGATGACACAACACCTTGTCTATCACCCGCGAGTCCACCGGGAGCAATTGAATTATTAAACTGCATCATGAGTTGCGCAACCTAGAGATTCAAATGAAAAGGATGCTGAAATCCCAATATGGATGCATTAACTACAAATAAATAAAATTTAAATTAACGGCTAGTGCCTAGAATAGATTCAAGGCTCGGGGCCATGATTAATTTAATCAGTGTCTTGCATAATTTTTATAACTTTGTGATACTGTTCTATATTTTTTTCTTGAACTTTTCAACATCTTATAAAGATTGAAATAGTTCTAGATCGCATACAAGAATGAAAATCTTTCAACCCAAACTGTTAAGCTTGGACATAGCAAAAAACGATGATATGAATGGCATATCATCCTACATGGCTATCCCAAATGTATACAGTAATGAATAACCTATATTGACAGAGATCAAACATATCAATTCTCTATATTTCTCTTTTTTTTAAGAATTGCAATCCATTATGATCGAATAATTCAGTTCTTATGATCCAAATCAAACCAAGAATCTTGAACCCACCCAAAAAAAACACAATTATAATGTAAATGGTCAACACAAACTTGGCAATATGTAGAGCAACTCAAAATCTGCTAAATGTAGAAGATAACACGTGCTCTCTTACTCTTAGAGGACTTCGCCGGCAACGAAAGAAGAAAGATAGGGCGGTAAGATGGCCTCGTTTGGATGATGGACGGAAAAATCTCTCATGAAAATCCAAATTGATACGGGCTAGATTACATCTGAAGCCCTAATACTCAACAAAGTCGAGTAAGGAGCGCGTCCAAATTAAAACCTACCTAGTTGAGCTTGTGGAGACGATTGGTGGTGGAGAATGCTCCATCTAGAAGCTTGCTTGTTGTCCTATTGAATGCATTCCATTAAGCATATCAATAGTAAAAATAGTTTGTAAAATGAAAAAAAGTAATATTAGTACAAGATTTTTAATGATAAATGTGTAAATTGTTTCAAATTTGTAGTATGAAAAGAAAGGAAAAGGCATACCAAGTATGCAAAACCTCACAATCTTTGTCTAATGTTCCTACAAAAGTGAGAATAAAAATAAGCACAATGAACGATCATTACTCGTGAAGGACACACCGACCTATTACAGTGAGTTGATGAGTCCTTCTAAGCTAAAACCTCAACTCAAAGCCGAAACTGGGAGAACCAGTTCCTGGTTCTAAAAGTGATTAGTAAATTACCCAAAGTTCCACTCAGCACAAACACACGGACCAATTTTTAGGTGGACAAATAATCAAGCTTGTTGAATCCATTTGATAAACTTCACCAAATCATATCTACCTTCAAAATTATACTGCAAATTAAAACAAAATTAAGTCAAATTAACTAAAATTCAAAATAGTAATCACAAAATCAAGTTAGGAAAAAACCTTTCTAATTGAAGGCTCATGACCATTCCAAAAGACATAATTCTGAATAACATCCAACCCTCTATCGCTAGCATTTTGAATAAGGTCAGACCAAGTATGCAAATACTCACAGTCATCATAAAATGTCAAAAACAATGAACCTTCAAAATTGACGAAAACGAAACCATACCCCCATCACACATAAACTAAGGAATTAGTAGAAATTATCTCAGCGGTAATTCTAGGGTAGTGAATAGACCCAGAAATGAGGATTCTTCCTACTTGATTTTGTTAGTATAGTCACATGCTCAACCCCAAAAATTGAGGAAACAATAAAAATTTGATTTTTCAAAACTCAAAAATCCAAGATTTATCAGTTGTTCTTTCTTCCTAAGATTGCTGATAATTTGAAACCCTACTGATACAACCCTGTAACAAAAACAACAAAATAGTATGAGTAGGCGACACAAAGCAAATGGGTACACAATAAGCATATTCCTTTACGTTATAATGTTTTTTTTTTCTCTTCTTGTGTTTGGAAAATCCTAAGCATGAGAAATGAAATAAAAAAGAGATAGTAAGGTGAAAAAAGTCATATAAGACAAAATGTATCGAATACCTTTCAAATAATCTTGCAGGACCTCCAATATCATTCTCTAGACTTATCCTTGAGGCTAAAAGTTGATCTTCTTCATCATCTACTTTGGTCTGCCAACACATGAAGCATGAAACATACATTGGTCTTGTACAGTTCAAAGATCATTAATTTAGCAAAAAGACAATAAACAACTTCTCTATCAGATGATGTGTGAACTTTATTCTGATAGACATGTGTAATCTTTATTCTAAAAGGTTATTAGGTTTGCACAAATCCGATAGTTGATGGCATGAATTGATGTTCCTTCAATAAGAATGATGATGCATCTAACGATTTATGGGAGTTGGTATGCCAAAATTTACCTATAAACATCTGACATGAAAAGCAGGTTTATTAGTTGGATCTATTGCATGCTCAAGAAGCTTCATATGTACCACCAGCACATCCACGCTATCCAAATTTATGTCCAAAAGGTAACTACTACAAAAGGAACATACATACAAATGAATTAGAGGTGAAATAATGAATCATTGCTCAATCAAATAGATCAATACGGAAAAAGCAACACTAGATCCTAAGCTTGTGTTGCCAAATAACAAAGAAATACTTAAATTGGAAGGATGAGATTAAACAAAACAGCTTGAAGTAAAATCCAAAACAATTTATCATAACCCTAACCCTAGAAAACTCCAACCGGAAGAAAGAAAAAGGGAAACCTTGTGAGCATCTTTAGGAACGTCATAGCCAGTGTAATAAATATGACTAACGAGGACTTGCATATTAAGATCGCAGGCTTTGGCTTCCTTAAGAGTGTTCAAGTACCACCTCTGTGCACAATCGCCCACCACCTTTGGCAGAGGTTGTCTGGCCACAGAGACGGGAACACTGTCGTTACCTAGTTGTTCGAGAGAGGTTGTGGTCAAGTTTGTGCAAAATTAGAAAACCTTAGTCAAGAAAATTGAGAAGGAAATAGAAATAAAAAAAAAAGAGAGAGAAAGAAACCGAAATTACACTCATAATGTGAAGAGAGAGAGAGAGAGAGAGAGAGAGCAATACCTTGGCAAATTGAAAAACCTAAACAAATGTTCCTCTAAGGCTATCACTGGCGGATGAGTCACCGGAGTGGGCATCGGCGCCAGAAGCTTCCTTATCGACGGGCTTAGGGTTGCCATTTCTGTAGCGATTTTGCTTCTTCAATAATGGAGATAAGCGAGAAAGAGGGGTATTTCACTCGCATTAATTTCTCCTCTCTCCTTTTTGTATTTGTATATGACTATTTGTATTTGAGAGAGTTGTGGGGAATGAGATTCTAGGTAATTTTGAGGAGAGATGAGAGAAGTGAGGGATGAAGTGAGAAGGCAGAAGATGAAGCTACGGTGGAGGAAAACGAGAGATAGAAAGAGGCGGTTGAAGGAGGTACAACAAACACGTAAGATGAGGGAATAAGACACATATACATATTTGCGACACGTATAAACAACAGCTTGGCTATGTAATAAGGGAAAAAGTGAAGGGTAGAAAAGGTAAAAAGAGTAAAAATTGGAACGTAATATAACTAAACTAACAAGGATAAAGTTGAAAATAAAATGGTGCAAGGGCAAATCGGTAAAGGTACTATTCATTGGGATAACTCCCTCTTTTATTATAGTAAAGATTTGATATAATGATGAATGTGAAAGGTTTTGATTTAGAAAATATATGTAGATAAGAATAGGTTTTTTTCAAGAGATTGAAGACCAAGGTATTACATTATTTAATAATTAACATCCTAATTTACATGTAGATATAGAGGTGATTATAAGAATTTACATTTTATCATGTCTAACACATAATTATTCTATTTAAAACATTGATTTAGATGTAATTTTATTTGTTTCACTTTTAAAATTGTTGTTTTTTTCACTTTAGTTTAAACGCATGTTTCTTCCTAACGTTTATTTGTGTAAGAACTTAACTCTTCGACAAAACAAGGGAAGCAACTCTTCTGCAAAACAAGGGAAGCAATTTGGAGGGACTTAACTCTTCTCCAAAATATTACCACTATTGCACACACTTGGCATAGTAACAAGTATATCTCATCTCCCATTTCCAATTGTAGAAGCAACAAAATCAAAGTGCATCAATCTTATTGATTTTAACAACTAAAAATTGAAATGATGAGTAAGTAAATACCGAATACTATTTAAAATATTCAAAACATATGAAATTTCTTGCACAAAATAGATAAAATAGCTTGGGCAAAATAGATACAGTAATGAGTTTGTTTGATTTTAACAAGCAAAATAGTTTCACCAGTGTAAACTGTGCGTATGCCTTATAAAGAGAAAGAGAAGATTGGTGAAATAGGGCTCTTTTTGTTTAGTATATACTAACTAGGCCCCTAACAAAATCAAATTAAAAAATAAAGATAAAATAGAGAAATTAATGCTATAATTAAGGATTGAGGTTAGGTAGTTAATTGATTTTCGAATTAAAAAAGTTGCCAAAAATTTTTTAAACGGTTTTAAAAAAAATGGAAACCTTAAATAAAAGATTCTCGAAATCTTTTTATAGCTGCTACTTCTATAAATCACAAATACGCTCTACTCTCTTTCCAACTCCATTGAAGGCGATTGAAGGTATCTTTGTTGAACGGCGTCTTCTCCGTCTTGCAATCGTCGTTTCCTAGTGTGTATTTCATCCATTGTTGTTTAATTCGAACCAGGTAAGTATTCGAATTCGATCTCATCTTTTTGGTTTATTCGTGGTAAAATCTCCAACATTCAAAACTTCTCAACCTAGTTTTTCAATCATCCGTACGATATTGAGTTCTATGCTGAGTACATAATTTCCTGTGATTATGTACATATGTTCAGTCTTATGTACATACGTGATGAACATATGTTGGTTAGTAACTTTTTTTAGGAAATATATGTAGGAGAATCATCCGATGTAGTTGGGACATGAAATATGTACACATATCAATATATTAATGTGTTAAGTTTCGATTGTGGATCCGTGATGAATACATATTTTTCTATGACTTTCGACATAACTATTACAATATGTATGCTCAACGGCATTTTATGTACATACGTGAAGAATATATATGTTTTTATGATTTTTGACATATCTCTTACATTTTATGTAGTAAATGGTGAAGATGATTTTCGGTTCTTCAAAGCTTCGAGCTGTAACAATGGCGACAAAGGAGACGAGATGAAGATTGTTGAAAATGAGCCATCAATGAAGATTTGCAGAATCGAATCTCTAATATTTTCCTTTTTTAATTCATACAGTTGCCTTTATTTTCGGTTGGTTAATTGATTCAAAAATCAGATCTGCCTAATTGTGTAAATAAATAAAAATAGACAGGAGAGAAAGATTGTGATTTATTGAGTATCTTTATTTCTGTTTTTAATAAATCTTTTTATGAAAATATGGAAGGGCCTAGTTTGTCAACATGTAAACAAAAGGGCCTAGTTTATACACCTTGATACATAAATTGCCTACTTAGCAACTCATCCAGAGAAAATTTCCGGAACCGAAGGCTCTTCAAAAGTCGAGGTTAATTCTTTTTGTAAAATGCGCTTTACATTTTCCCTGTTTATGTTGACTCTCTTGATTTATATAGTCCTTGTCATTTTTCCTTTCTATGGGTTATATGCAAGTGATAATGTCATTGTTGGAAGCCGAGGAGAAAAAATTCCGGAACCGAAGGCTCTTCAAATGTTCTTTCTAAACATAGTGGGTTTTTGGCTAAGTAAACATATGCATTCCACCTAGTTTTGTAAGAAGTGAAACAATTTAGTTGTAAAAAATTCAAATTTACACGTAAATAAGGATTGTAAATACTAACATTATTATTACTACTATTATAGGATATATATTTTTGTCTTTCATATTTAGGATTAGGAATATTATTAATATAAAATTTAGCTTTTTTCCTTCATATTTTCTTGTACATTTTTTTCATTAAGCATCCACTCCCAACATTTTTTGACATTTATGGGATAAAAGTCATATTTTAAATGTTTTTATACAGTGATATGTAATATATATGTCAAAGTTGTAACACTCGAATATCTAAACCCGAGATGTCATGGACTAGGACCTCGCAACGAGTCCCTACCTAACTTGACAACAATCTCACTTGATCTTTCAACAAGACACATGCAAAATAAAATAAATAGAAGACATACAAAAGTAATAATGTTGCGAATATATAACATGTGACAACCTCATAAGACATAAAATATAAACTAAGATCTTGATATAATGCTAATCATACTATATGAATGCAATATCTGAAAGACAACCTAATCCTAGTGAGTACGCATACACATTTGACCACCCGCACTAGATCACTCTATAACTTCTTTAACCTATAAGAAATCTAACATAACGGTAAATCCGCCATCTAAAAATCCTATGGCACAAAACTAATTACTAAAACAGTACTATTACACATAAAATGCATAGACTTATCACGTAAGCATGTTTTCACACAAAACCTTGTCATTATCTTTATTTAGGTGATTCACTCTAAATTCAACTTATTGTGTGGCACGAGAGGTTTCACACCCTTGTCTTTGCCCCTTATTCCAACATGAGTGAATCCATGCACCCCGCCGTATACCTAGATGAACTAGTATGAGATAATCTCCTTGACCCATGTCAAGGCGGGGTAGTAATGTCACGACCCGTTATACATACACTTGGTCTTATGATAACGTAACGTCGTCCTATTCGAGTTTGTTATTAGTAATTCAAAGAGCACACACCACTACCATAACACAAGTCGGTGCAATGAATGCTAGTTAAGTGAGTCCATAAGACTAACTTGAATCAATCGCAAACTCGATACCACAACAACATGATTTGTTCACGTAATTGACCTCAAATACATGGTCAAATCGGTAAACATCTCATTAACCATTCCTATATATAAGTGGAAGTCATAACAAGAAACCTATAGTAGGATTGGACTAGTCGGAATTTACTTGCAAGACTAGCCTGAACTTTTAGGCAAATTACGAATATGGTCCCACCTTTTCACGAAATTACAAAGATAGCCCAAAAGGCTTTAGACCTCAAAATATAATCTCTTAACATGATAAAATCAATAAACAAATTATTAATTAAGCGTTTTGAAAGTCTTCCGGTCATTCAAAATATACTAAGAAACCCTTTTATTTGAAGTACAACACTAGCCAAACAAATTACTTCGGCCTTCCATTTCTACCCTTAACCGCCTCGTAAAAATTATGGAACTACAACCCGAAAATACTAGGTCCTACGATATCTTAGATAGTCGAAATGGAACAACCAAAGTCATTCTCATAAATTCTATATCTCTTCTTCGACAAATGCATAAACTCATCTTTTCTCAACGCTCATAAGCACAAAAGTGCTCCATAACTGATTCAAATTTGTCATGTTGGATCGGTGCCCACTAGATAAGAAATTGATACTAATTTTCGTCGCAAGTTTTGATAACAAATAAGTAAACAACGAAATTGATAGATAAGAGATTTATAGTAAACTATATTTAACCAATTAATTAAACGAGATTAAAATCATTGTATTTCTAACATTGATTAAACATGATTTTGAATAAGTTGTTTTTATTATTGAGCAGTTTATCTTATTTCCTCCCCATCTTCTTTGTTTGCTCAAGGTTTTTGTGTTTCAAGACGTGAACTTGTTCAAACTTAATCCGCAAGTGTGCTTTGTGCCTGGATCAACACATAACGTACATAACTCCAAAAGACTTTCGTCCAAAATCAATTAAAACAATAAAAGTAGTCAATGTATCTACTCGTACTCTCTCGATTTTGGGTGCGAATATTAGTACTCCAAAAATTGCAAAATGTTGTCGAATGAAAATTTATTTTTATGTGTATTTGCTAAAAAAACATTATTTCTTCTCTACACCAATAACAAAAAAAAAATCAAATTGACCGTTGACCGTGAGTTAACTAAAACCCTACCTTGAAGTTCGAGGACTCGAACAATTCAGGAGAATTCAGAGATTTACTCCAATGGCGAGGACAACGACCAAGGATGCGCAAGCTCTATTCCAGTCTCTTATTGCCGCCTATGGTGCTACCCCAACCAACCTCAAGGTTGGCCTCTATTTTCCCTTCGTCGTTCGGCTTTTACCCCTTTTTCCCTTTCCCCTCAATTTTGGTTTAAATTTACATTTTATACCTGGTAACTTGTTTTTCCAGATCATCGACTTGTACGTTGTTTTTGCTGTGTCTACCGCTCTGATCCAGGTAATTTTTATGGCCACTGAGTTGATCTGTGTTCAATCGCTTTATTGTCTTTTTGATCAATGAGAATTAAAAATTGGGTTGCCTTTCAATCTGATTAAGCCACCACCTGATGCCTTAAATAAGTTGGATTTGGAATTAGAGTTACGATGTAGGTAGATTTGTTGGTAATTGGTTGCATTGTGCTCATTAGTCCTCTTCAATGCTTGGTCATTGAATTACACGTTTGGTAGGTAGATTGATGGAGAAACAGACACTCCTATATGCTTATTGAGTTATAGATATGCCTGTGCTGGTGTAATCCATTTCTGTCTGAGTTTTCATTGGGAATTATGTACTTGGAGTGAGTTGAATCAGACTTGGGGGTTGAGGAACTGGACTTGTAAGGACATCTCACAAGGTAATACGATTAGCAGATCTATACCGCTCTAAAAGGCATCCCATCAGAGGATTGAAGATGGGAATCTTTTGCTACTGTCAATCTGAAAATGCGTTGACATCTCCATTGTCTGCGACAATTTTGATAGAAGGTCTGGTTTCTATAGTAGTCGATGAATTTTGATTGTGCGCAGGAAGTCTTCTAGTTTAATAAGAAATTCATTTAGCAGATAATGTAAGCAATGATGATGTCTTCAACTCCTTCCTTGGATTTGCTTTTATTGCTTTGTCCAATGATAGTTGATAAGGGGTATATACTTGAGTATGAGGATTCTTTGATCAAGTTAAAAAAAATTTCTTGTCGTATACTATATTTTACTTGTAGAACATTTCTTTTAAATTATTTTTGAAGTAAATATGTTATGATATCTTACCTTTAGGCGCGTCCGATGGGTGTAGTAATTGTAAGATGTCCTTGATTTGGTAGGAAAGCAATATAAACCTTCTCACTGGAGTACCAAAAGTGCATCATACGCCCATATATTGGTTTAGTCCTAAAGTTATCACTCAAAACGATTATATCTGTAATGTGCCTGAATTTGTTTCTAAGTTGCTTTTTGTAGGAGGTATTTTAGGAGTATTCTTACTGCCGGTAATGAGCCAAAAGTTTCAACTAGAGGATCTAGTTGATGAGTCTGTTTGTTTTGCTAAAATGTATCACCAGGAACGAATTGGAATCATATCAATCCAACAAAATGTGTTTGGTTAGTCCCTAGAATGGAATGATAGAGGTCTTTTTAAACTGGAAATATGATGATCAATTTCATTAATTTCCTTCCCTTTAACGGTTTCTTTTCCGTTTCCATTCCTCTGCTCCAACCAAACGCCCATAAGTGGTTTAACTCCATAGAATGAAGTGAGCTTGCTTAAAAATTCTTGTATGGGGATGGAATTACATGCTACCTTAGTGGTGCTTATATTTATAAACATTTGGTGCACACTCGTTATTACTTATAATTAGTAAGGATTGTGCACCTAGTGAACCTGATGTTTGATCCTGCCTACCTGGCCCTTGATTTTGGAGTTGGATAGACAAAAGTATATTTGTTCTGATTCGTGCATATGTATCTAGTAAAGACATAGTCGTAGAAGATGCTAACTTATGGGGCAAAGGTTGGGAAAGAGAAGGATGATGATAGAGTGTAAATCAGGAACCTTAGAAAGAACAGATAACCACACACAATATAAGGTAAAAGTAAAACACACAAGTAAACACAGTCTTGGGAACCCCCAAGAAAATCTACTAAGCCTCAAGGGAGCAGAACTATGCAAGAGCCAATCTGAAAGGAGACAACGCTCCTAAGAGCCCCAAGGCAAACTGGTTTCATGGTTTAACATATAAAGCCTAGTAGATTTTCATTCTGACTTGAAAAATTGTAGTACATATGTTTTACCGAATTTACATACTGTGTTAAAGATCTTCACTGTCCTTCAACAGGCTGTTTATATGGCACTGGTTGGGACATTTCCTTTCAATTCTTTTCTATCTGGTGTACTGTCTTGCGTTGGCACAGCCGTCCTTGCTGGTAAGATTGTAAATATTTCCGATCTGTTTTAATTTGTATATCCTTTCTCTATCTTTTTTCTCCTTAATTTTGAAGCTGCTTGTTGCAGTTTGTCTTCGCATTCAAGTGAACAAAGAAAACAAAGAGTTCAAGGTAATATTCCACTTTTGAGGCTATATCTCCTTTTCAAAATAAAGGAGTATACAGTCGTTGCTATTAAGAAATTAATCTTTCAGCTGCCTAAGATAACATTCTCTATTGTCTTTTACTTGTAAACCATCCAGGATTTACCTCCAGAACGTGCTTTTGCCGACTTTGTTCTCTGCAATTTGGTTCTTCACTTGGTTATAATGAATTTCCTTGGATAAGAACCACATCCCATCCCGTCTCCGGATCATTATATGTCTTCTGAGGTTATAGTTTATAAACTTCTTTCTGATTCTAAATCTTTGATAGAAAACAAGTTTATCTTTGAAACATCATTTGGCCTTTCTTTTGAGTTTAAAATTTGGTAATGTTGAGAAAACAAGTTTATCTTTGGTAGTGTAATTCTATGGGCTATTGGCATAGGTAGCCCTCAACCATATTTTAGGCTACACTTATTATGGATTGACATTTAGGCACCCACAATATAATGGAAATGATCCCACTCATAATTAATCCATCGTCCTGTAGCTGAATAATCCAACTCATAGTTAATGCAAATCCTACTGTGGTGGCGGGGTTTGGTTTGTAATTATTTTTTATCTGTTCCTTTTGGTATAATAATTTGTAACTGTCAGCAGCTAAATCAATGAGTGACCCTCGATTTTCTTGAACCCGTTTCAGACGTTAGATACATATCATTGGTCAACTACTTTGCTCTCGATTTTGTTGAACCCGTTTCAGCCGTTACATAGGTGATACAAATATGCATATCATTCATTGGTTCACTACTGTATAACGTTAGTGGTCTGGTCGAATTCGAAACCAAATCGGTTGTTGGACCGAATGGTCAACTTATTCCAGTCCGGTTTAGTATTCAAGTCTATCTATTTTATTTAAATTATTTTCTTTTAAAAAAAATTTGTTTCAAATATTTGTTAGGATTTGAATGCATATGAAAAAAAAAAATTGATTATTGGTTCTTCATGAATGTATAATTACTTATATTATTAAATTAGTTTTTCATATTTTGTGATATTGATTATAATAATGAACGTTGACTTAGAAAGGTCAATAATATCTAAATAAGATAGAAACCCCGGACCCCTACAACATTGGGACTATTGCGAGGGATAGTAATGGATTAGATGATGGATGAATGTATCACTTTACTAAGTTGACCCGTTAACTAAAATTTTCAACCGAACCCTTGGGTGTTGGATGAATTGAGTTTTTTTCTTTCTTCAGGCGGAATTAAACATGTTTTTTATATTTATTTATTAATACTCAACCAAAATTTTAATTAAAAGAGCCTCTAAAGTTTAGACTTCTTCTTCGGGTGTTCATGAACTTTTAAATTTCTCTTCGTGCCCTTATGATTTTAATTTATCTATGTATTCTCTTACGTAATATATTTCACTAAAAATTCTATTATAAAACTTCAAAAAATTTTAAATTAAATTTAAAAAAACCATTTAAAAATCCCTAGAATATATTATTATCTAAAGCGCTTTTAGAAAAACTTACTATATATATGAATAAATGTTATAAAAAATTTAAGAAAAAGATATATATATTTTTTTTCTTCTATATTTACTCGTTTCTTCATATGTTTCTTGTTTTTACTTTATTTTACTAAATAAAATGCAAGAGAAAAAATCTATATTATTTTCTCTGAATTTACGCTTATATATAAGCGTCTTTTTAAAAACACTTCAAATAATAATATAACATTTTAGGGAAGACCGGTTGATAGAGAATCAACAAGGAGAGAGTTGATTCATGAGAGCATGGATCAGGATTGAGGACATCTAGAACAAGTAGTAGATGAGGCCGTCCACTAGGTTCGGGACGTGGAAGAGGTGGCCGAGCTAGAGAGAGTTCTATTGACGGTGATCCAATTGAGTTGACTTCCACTAGCGTAAATAGGGTCGTCCCCCGGGGTTCAGAACGTGTAAGAGGGCCTATAATTTTGTTCTTGTAGGTGTGGGTTTGTGACTTGCCTTTTGAAGATCACGTCAAAGACGTTTGCTATGCCTTGCCCGCCAAGATGTTAATGGGGTTTGCCGCTGCAACATATTATCATGTTGTGCTTCTTATTCTCGGAAACAACCCACAAACATGCTTACCACTAATGAAGACCGCTCCAGATCAAGGTCTGTCTACTGAGATATGCATTATTGCATGGGTTGGAGGCGGAACACATTATGTAGCGTTTAGTTAACAATATATCATTTGCTTGTAATTTATTGTGTTTTTCACTACTCCAACTAGCCATTATACATCTACATTAATAGGTATGGCTTAAACCAGATGCACCCTTACCTCTTGTTACAACTATATGAAGGTATTGTCGAGACCCAAGTGTCGAGGATTGGATCGAGCCTTTTGGCGCGAGGATAGAATCTTTTGACAATGCATGCAAGATAGAATGTCCTCCAGTGCGTGAACCTACAATAGTTGCCCCCCTTAGTACTCTACATTAGTGTGTGCTTTACTTTGATAATTCACTCCTTTGGAACCAAGTATAATGTATTTTGATAATTTATTTCGAGTATCCAATTATATTTTTTAACCTTAACTAAAGTTCGAGTTTGACTAGAAAATGGCGGAAGAGGTTTTACCAAAAAGTAAACAATCAAATGTGGGTATTTCTCAATTTTCAGAAGGTGGTGGCGAGCGCTTCGCATGAATTAGGGTTTGAACTTCAGCGCATTTGGTATGCGTCGAAGTTCAAACATTGAGATCTCAATGTTGCGACCTGCATTGAGTTTTAAAATGTTCAATGCAGTCGCAACACGTTGAATTTTAAAATTTTCAACGCAACCGCAATGCTTTGAACATTGTGTTTTGTAAATTTAATATCGTGCCCGTAGCAACCCGGATCAGATATAACCAAAGTTTTTTTTTTTTAAGTTATGGAATTAAATTTTCACATTTTGATTTACAAATATCCAGAAATAAGTATTAAATAAGAAGACATAATATTTA
This sequence comes from Fagopyrum homotropicum, assembly GCA_033239125.1. Lineage (NCBI taxonomy): Eukaryota > Viridiplantae > Streptophyta > Magnoliopsida > Caryophyllales > Polygonaceae > Fagopyrum > Fagopyrum homotropicum. Next base: position 13,357,409 of record BSWB01000001.1, read on the forward strand.
ATTTAATGAAATTCTAATTACAATGGAAAGTAATAACTAATCCAAATGAAAGGTGTTTTATTTTTTTAAAAACGAGAGTGGTATCACGATGGAAATAAAATATAATTTAAATAAATGTTTAATTAGAATGGAAAATAATATTTAATTAAGGACAATTTTGGTAACTAGACCTTTTTTGAAAAGTTAGAGCAGTAACTAGGCTTTTTAACGTTTCAATTAGGTAAATATACCCTAACCTTTTGTATTTAATTTCAAACTCTACATATACATTTACTAACCACAAAATTAGAAAAAGCCTAGTAAACCAAATTCTTTCTTTAATTTATAATTAATGTAAAAGTTGTCTAATTTTTAAATAGAATCAATTATAATGAGACATACAAAACTTGAAAAAAGAAGTTACTATCTTTTTTTGCTTTGATTAAAATTACTTTTGATAAAAAACACATTCTATAATGCTTTTCTAAGAAAATTGCTTTTGAAATTCTTGACACATTGTGTAAAATCTATTTTGTCAAATTGACTAATAATAATAATAATAATAATAATAATAATAATAATAATAATAATAATAATAATAATAATTGGATTATTCACACACCATTCTCAATCCAACCCAACGTTTTTGTTCAACACTTTCCTTCACTCCATCTTTCTTTTTTCTATCTTGTTTCTTCCGGATCAATTTTGTGTGCTTTGATTTCTGGCCTTTCATGCTTTATTTTTGTTGTTTTGGTTGTTTGTTTTGATTTTCTTGATTGTTTTTAAATTTGTTAATTTTTATGACCTTCAATATATTAGACATGTCTAATATATCAAATCCAATTATGTATAGATAAAAAAATCTACAAAATTAGTGAAGTATCAACATAAAAAAAACTTTCCATATATTTTGAAGGTGACATACGAAAAAAAGGGTTTGTTTTTTATTTAAAGAACAAAATATTGAATGTAACTACAATGTCCCCATCATATATAAACCCATGTCCTTCTCCCAAGTGAGAAGATGAATAAATATGTGGTTGGGGGTTGTCATCTTCTACTTAAAAACCCTAAAAATCCAGCAACACATTCAACTACTTCACATGGGGCCATGACACGTCTCTAATGTCTCCATGGGAGCTAGAGAGATTATATGCAACAAAATTCAACCTGATTATGACCGAGCTCAATGAAGGTGCTAGTGTAAACATTATCTATCTCATTCATACAAAAATTATAAGTTGGAATTGCATGATTCTATTCTTGCTCATGGTCCAACTATACCACTTTTATATCATGTTCCTATGCCTTTTAATGGATACCATCAAACCTATCATGTACATATTTTTCCATGCATGTTTTACAACTTGGATATGTTTTATAGGGTAGAAAATACTTTTATGTATATTTTGTCATACTTTATAAAAATTTCTCTCGTGCTAATAAAGAATGTTCACTGTGACTTTCATGCTAAAATTAGTTGACAATAAACTAATTAATTAAGAATCTAAGATCAAATTCTCGATAAATATAATATAAGCACCTTAATAAACGTCCAACTTGCATAAAAATCTCTATTTTAGAATAACCCAATATAAATAATCTATATTTTTTGTACAAACTAACACAATATTAAGTCTTTTTACAATAGTTAGGTACTTATACGATTATTCTATATGCTTGAAACTAAATACCTCTAATCTATTTATATATTTATAGCTTCTGCTAAAGGTGGCCAAACATGAGAAAGCTTGTATTGAAAATCAACATGTGTTTCTTCCGTTCGCTTTCGACACCTTTGGTTTCCTTGCGCCCGATGCTATTGAAATTTTGAAGAGGGTGCAACGGGTTTTGCATGGCAATGTTACGTCTCCTAGGTCTTCTGATGTTGTTTTTAGGAGGATCGGTTTCGCTATCCAGAAAGGATTGGGGCACAACTTGTTGCCCGTCTTCCTTCTACCTCTTTGTAAATTTTGAAGTATCGATTTATGAAAATACAATCCCTTATTAGGAATGTGAGATAATTTAGCAACACTTATTAGTTCAACTCATAAGTTTTTTATGAGGGTTTTAAATATTTTTTTTATTAAATTGTAATTTTGTGATCATAGTTATTATCACTCTTATTCACTAGTTAAGTTAGTGTGGGTCTCTAATTTTTTTTAAAAAATAAAATTCTTTGTTATACAAACTAAATTTAATAATAAAGAAATTAAATTTACTATTGACACTTATTTTGTTGTTGAGAATTTACTATTGACTATTAGTTTGTACTAGAGAACACTTTGCTTGTTCCTCCTTATCATAGCCCAAAAGCAATATATTCTCTTCATTTGTAGAGACTTGATTTCTAGCCATACATAATGTTCGATCTCCTTTTTCTTTGTACACAAAAGAAACAACAACTATGTCACATTTTGCTTCCCTCTTCATTGTATAGTAACTTCACCTATTAAAAAAAAATCTATTGTACTATGATCATAGTAGCTATAGTACTACAAAAAATTCTTCTTTTTACCCATCACCAATGAGACACATTGATACTAGCCTAAAGATTGATTGAACCAAACCCTAAAAAGGAACCATAAAAAAAGTGAAAAAAATCTAAGTATGGAACCTAAAAAAGTTTGCTAACATTTACTCCTATTCACTTGCTCTACCATGCTCCCATCTTTTAAAAGTGCATTTCTCACACCTTAAAGTCTCACACATTGAAGAAAATTGAATCCCTAGCCAAATTAGTATACTGAATTTGTCCTTTTCTTCTTACTTACTTCCAATCTCCCTTTAAAATCTCTTAATTTGCCAAACCCACCATTTTTGTAAGAACATTTATCTTCTCTTTCACATGACCCAGACCTCAAATTGTCCTCTTTATTACCCTTCTTGGCTTCTTGCCCATCTCTTACACCAGAGAATTGAAAGCAATGAAAAAAAATCTTTGTTTTCGTTTTCTCTCTTCTTTTATGTTGAACTTATTGCTCTGCAGCTGTGCTGAATAGCCATTTGATCCTCTGTCACACTCAACAAGAGCACCTCTCTCTCTCTCTCCCAAAAAAACATCATCTTTACTAGTTTACTTCAATCTTCCCTCTTTTTTAAGACTAACCCAAATCCCAAAATCCAAGAATCTCAAATACCCAGAAATCTCAACCCAATAACCGAACACCCGTTTGAGTTTTTTTCTTCTTGGGTAATTAAATTAAGCCCTCCCTTGTTTCTTGATACATGCATTAATGAATATAGTTTCCACCAAAAATTTTGAATTTTCAGGAGGAGAAGCAAGCAATGGGGTGTACTGTTTCCAACTTAGCAGCGAAATTTGCCTTCTTTCCTCCATCTCCGGCGACCTATGAGGTTAAGAAGAGGGAGGTTGACGGCAAGTATGTGGCGGTCTCCACGGCGGCGTCCGTACCCATCCCTCAAGGAGGTGGCGGAGAAGAGAGCTTGATGAATGTTCATGTCATTGAGACTAGAAGAAAGAATAAGATTGTAGCTTTCTACTTGAAGAATCCTTATGCAAGGCTAACTGTGCTTTATTCCCATGGAAATGCAGCTGATCTTGGTCAGCTATATGATCTCTTTGCTCAGCTCAGCATCAATCTCAGGGTCAATTTGATTGGGTATGTTTCCAAATTTTGTTTGTTAATTGTAATTGGGTTTTTTTTATGGGTTTTGGTCTTATGATTGTGAAATTGACACGCCCATGCGAGGAACCTTTTTGTTTTATTTGGTGAAAATGACAGGTTCATGAACTTGGTAAAAAGTTCAGTTTAGGTTTGCAATCTTTGTTCTAGAGTTTGACGATTTAGTCAAACAAATGGAGCTTGAATGTGGAATTTGATCTTCCTCCATGAATGCCAATATGATTTTCTTCTTTCTTGAGCAGTAAAATCCCTTTTGGCTGCTCATTTGTTTCACCATGGTTTGCTGGTGAATACTTACTGGATAAATGTCACTGAAGCACAATCTTAGGGTAAATTAGGTTCACTTTTTACACTATAACCCCCCGAGAAAAATGCCCACTTTTTGATCTTTGGTAATCTGGATGATGAGTAAGGAAAAAGGGTCTTTTGGAAAAGGACTTGTTGAGTTATCCATCCATCCATCTTGGCATATCTTCTTTTTACCATAAAGAAAATTACTTTCTGTAAGAATAATATTTGATGATATATATCTAAGGCACTCTTAAAAAGAAGGTTGAATTAGGCCCACCTTTTCTGTCTGTTTCATTTTCACCATGGCTGTGTAAATTTCTGAGGTAACAGTGAATGGACTTTTCACTCTTTGGAGAATGAGTATTATGAGTGTGACAGTGGTTGTGTGCATGTATACAATCCTTCTGCTTGGTTATGCTTCCCCTTGGGATACTGTGATGATATTCTTGTCTTTTGCTTTTTGGTTCTTCTTTTCCCCTTTTCTTGTCATTGGTGAACCCCATTTTTCCTGTTTGGATCTTTTGGTTAACTTTCTAGCCATCCATGTTGTTTGTTTGCTCTCTTTGGCTTTGTTATTCATTTTGTTTGTTTGCTTGCTCTCTCTTTGGATCTTTCTGGCAAAAAAAATTGATTTAAGTGTGAGCTAAATTTTACATAGCTTGTTATTACTTATGTTTGTAATCTGCAGGTATGATTACTCTGGATACGGAGCGTCTACTGGTAAGGTAGGTTGTGATTCAATTCAGCTGAAATTTTCGAATTCATCTTAGCGTCTTCGTGGGTGTTTCGGGTAATTAGATCATGAGCACGAACAAACTAAATCGAATTTTGTAGTGTGAATAATATAAAAGTATCTGCCCAAGTACTAAGGCTTTTGTTTTGTTGTTCAGCCAAGTGAAGGCAATACATATGCAGATATAGAGGCAGTTTACGAGTGTCTTGAGACCGAGTATGGAGTTAGTCAAGAAGACTTGATATTATATGGGCAATCTGTGGGGAGTGGACCCACATTGCATTTGGCCTCTAAACTTCCAAGGCTAAGAGGTGTTGTTTTGCACAGTGCAATCCTTTCCGGACTTCGCGTGCTCTGTCATGTGAAGTTTCGTTTCTGTTATGACATATATCCGGTGAGTGATCTGCCTATATGAACAAGTCTCATCAACCTTGATAAGTTGTTGACCACTATGATCTTTCCTAATGCAGAATATAAGTAAAATTCGGAAAGTCAAATGTCCTGTGCTGGTGATTCATGTAAGTATATCTAATCTGTACTCATACGAGTCCAATGTTGCATCATGTAACATATTTTCGTACTTTTTAGGGGACCGAAGATGACGTGGTTAACTGGTTACACGGAAATGGACTATGGAAACGGGCAAGGGAGCCCTACGAGCCATTATGGATCAAAGGAGGCGGACATTGTAACTTGGAACTCTACCCGGATTACATTCGTCACCTTTGCAAATTTGTCCAAGAAATGGAAAACACCACGACAAAACAACGACTCAAGAAGATCCGAGAGAAGCTTCACCTCCATCAGAAACCCGGACCAGGATCTTCATCTGACTGTTGTTGCAGCTGTTCAAGCTGTCTCAACTGTTTCAGTTGCAGTTGCTCGAGCTGTTTTAACTGTTTCAGTTGCAGCTGCAAGGTGAAACTTCAATGCCCGAAATGCCCTTCTTTACGGTCTTGCCTCCCCCAACCCAAGTGCTCATGCTCATGCTCGAGATGCTTTCGTTTTCCGACTATAAAATGCTCGAAACCAAGCTGCCCTAGTTGTTCATGTTGGAGTGCCCCCTTCAAATGTTGCTTCTCTTCTTGCCGGGGTTCGGCTTGTTGTTGCTCTTCTTCGTGTTGTTGTGGTGGTGACTCGAGTAAGAAGAAGCGCGAAGGACAGTAATCTATAAGGTGTGGAGTGGATTTGATTCATGGATTGTGTGTGTACAGCTGAGCTAACCCAATGCTTCTCTGGTCTGTGGTAGTTTTAGTAGAAGAAAAGAGTAGGAAAGACATTAACTTTTACCATGAAGAGTATAAAATGGAAGAACCCATAAATTATACGTTCATAAGTGTTTTTGTAGTGAAGCTGCATCGTGAGTAATATTGAATTTGGGTGAGAATTATCATTCTGAATTTTGGGTAATTTATGTTACATATTTAGGCCGTTTGGTAATTTAAGATTCAGGTCCGTTTGTTAACTTAAGATCATGTACATGAACCTTAAGATGACGAGAATTATTTAGATTAAGAATTAAGAAGAAATTATTTACGGAAATAAATAAGTGAATTGAGTGTTTGGTGAATTGAATACGATCGTGGGTAAAATTAAAAAAAATATGTGATAAATTATTTTTTAGTCGAAAGAATAAAAAAAAAAGGGTAAAAATGAGATTTTAGCCTCAATAATCCTTATAATCTAACTTTAATAGAATTATATAATTTTTATAATCTAATTTTCTTAATCTTAATAATCTAATGTCCTCCATTTACTTCATTCTCTTATAAACTTAATTTTTACATGTACCCATGGCCTAAGTTGTTTTGAATTCATGTCATTTATTTCGTCTCAAACAAAAAAAGAATTCAAAATTTTGAAATTTATTGAACTTAAAATAACAAACAAAATATGAAACAAAAAACTAGAAAAAAACTAATAAAATAAATTTATGCTATTTAAAAGAAATCGACAATGATTCTTCTTTCACGTAACGCACCATGTTTTGATTCTTGAGTGGACGCAAAGTCACATAACAGACCATATCTTTGAATTATTATAATCACCTTTCACATACCAGACCATATCTAATTAAAAAAAATAAAGAATAAAGTGTTAAATAACAAACAAAATAAAATCTACAAGAAATATATAAAAAATAGAGCAATAATTCATACATAAACCACACTAAAATCAATGTTATAAGAAATAGAATGTATATTATGATTCAAAATAACTATACAAAATTACAAATAAACATAATAAATTACAAAGTATTGTCAAAAGTATTTAAAATAAGAATAATAATTAAACATAAAAGGTAAATAATATTAAAGAAATAATAATATAAAATATGTAACCTAATAAATTGAAAAGGAGGATATGATTCGTTCAAGCATATTATCCATACTAAAGATATAAATTCGGTAAAAATGAGATTGGGAGAATTTGATATACTAAGCTTTTTTGAGAATATGATTTAGTAAATGTACCCAAAATTTTTTACCACTTTCATTTAATGGTAGGTAAAAATAATTAACCCCTTTATTTAAAAAAGGATGTTTGTTATTTGTAATGTAAGTGAATGATTTAATTTTTATTCCTGAATTTGTTTTTTTATTTTCTTTTTTTTTGTCTTTTTTATTTTTTATTTTTTAATTTTCTGGATAAATTTCACATACCTGAATTTTTATTATACTAGAATTTCACATACCAGAATTTGACATACCAGAATTTCACATACCAGAAACTTAACATACTAGAAACTTAACAAACCAGAAACATTACATACCAGAAACTTTACATACCAAAAATTTTACATATCAGAAAATTCTGGTATGAGTTTTCTGGTACGAATTTCATACCAGAATTTTCTGGTATGAATTTCATACCATAAAACTCATTCCAGAATTTTCTGGTATAAAAATTCATACCAGAAAAACTCATACCAAAATTTTCTTGTATAAATTTTCATACCAGAAAATTCTGGTATGAGTTTTCTGGTATGAAATTCATACCAAAATATATCGACAAAATCCATGGGCAACAGAATTAGCTACAATATAATGACAACCCACAATACCATTATAAGCAACCACAAACTATAGGAACTATAATATACATTACACAAAATTAAACATTTACAGTGCAATAGTTAGACCATAGTTTTAGTGGACATAAGCTGCAAAAAAACCATAGTTTTAGTGGACATACCAGAAATTTTTTCACACCTGAAATTTACATACCAGAAATTAGACATTTACATACCAAAAATAAAATTCATATAAGAAATTTAAATACCAAAATTAAAACTCATACCACAAATTTAGTGGACAAAAGTAAAACTCATACTTCAAATGCGGTGGAGTCTCTCTTAGAGTTGGGATGCAGCATCATGTTGTAGATGGCTTCTCTGGTTGTGCCCAAGATTCTCCAAGCGATGGGTTAAGTGAAATGTGGGTTTAATTTTGTAGTGACTTTTAAGCTGAAGCAAACCACATTCATCAAGATTCATAAAAATGTTGAACAACAAACGGATATACGTACGATGCATTTACGAGGAGGAGAAAGGATTTTGAATGAATTGGGACGGTTGTTGAAGTTAGTCTCGGGAACACCTGGTATTCCTTCTGGGCTTGTGAAATGATCTACATCATGACCCACCTGCCATTTTTTTTTGTTTTATCAAAATTAGCCATAAACACGTACGTTTGATAAAGATCATCATACATGGTAGCACCCTTACTCTTCCTCTTCCGCCAAATTCCAAAGCATCGCTATCCAGTGCTACACGATACTTCCCGGGTAAGTCACATCCAATTTTATAACTGCATTCTCTGGTCTGCACTTCATCAACACTTGGGCTGATATGGCTCGGGGACTTGACCTGACCATCCCATCGTTCATTGACAGGACCCTACTCCGTGCTCATGATCCATCAGACATTCGATTCTCGATTCTTTATGGTGCCATCTCCCTTAAGATCCCGTTTTTATTTCATATTTCATCCTCCACAATCCCAGTTGCATTCATGGCGAGTATATGTACCTGGATAGAGTGTAAATCAGGAATCAACCGAAAACACACCCAAATCACTCTATATAAGATCTAGATCCAGATCTAGATTTAGATCTATACAACTGAATCTTCCATATCTTCAAATTGGAACTTGTTCGTATTCAACAACAAGGCTGATATTTGTAATCATGAGATTGAACAACCAATCTCGATCTTCAACATGGTGGCCGTCCAATAGGACTCTCATCTGCTTGATATCGAAGGTAAAGAGCTCCGAATCGGAGAGTTGGGGAGGCGAATAGAGATGAGAAAGTGGAAAGCGAAGGAGGCGAAAGAGAGATGGGAAAGGGAAAAGGGCCAGAATTAGGTTTTCACGGTAAAAAAATATTTGGGGTCTATTTACTTAACTAAAAAACCAAAAAAGCCTACTTAATATATGTATTCTTAAAAAGGCCTAGTTTCCAAATTAGCCCAAAATAATTTATGAAATAGCTCATTTGAATATAAAGGAGGGTATGATCAATTTCTAACCTGTTACCCTTTTTAAATACGATATTTAATTTATACTCCGTATATTTTTATCTAAATTAATTATGTATTTAACAAGATTAAAATTAATCATTTGTTCCTATAAAAATACTTATCCATCAACAGTTATGATCTTATATTCAATAATTTTTTTATTTTAATTTATTTTCTGATTTCAACCTCATTCTTATCGCCTTGAGAAACATGTTTTGGTGTTTTAAAATATACAGATCACCAAAACAATTGTTTCTATAAAAATATTTATCAATCAACTATTTTGAGTACCTTTGGTTATCTTGTAAGAGAAATATTTGTAATAACATAAATTGAATAATTAGCTACAATAAAAATATTTTGGTCAAATTAGCGTAATATATCTCCAAAAAATTGTCGAAAACAATATAATTGAATCTATTTGACAAAATTAGTTTTTATAGGTAATTATTTAAAAATGTATTATAAAAAGTCATTTTTTTTTGTCAAAAACTCGTTTATTTTTATCAATTACTGATATGATATAAATATTTATCCCATAATTTATATAAAATCACATAACATATTACAATAATATTTTATTTCAATAATATGTTTTATTCTAGTCAGTTTTCTGATTTCATCTTTATGGCCCTACTAAACATGCCTTATTGTTTAAATCTAAAATGATACAAATTAATCACGAAAACAATAGTTATTGGATAAATTAAACATATATTATGAGTCAATAATAATAATTCTGTTTGTCTTCTTTTCTTGAAGGGCTAAATTGTAGTAATTTACCCACAATTTTATGTCAGTTGTCAATTTGGAGTGGACACAAAGCTAATAAATGGTACCATTATTGATGTAAAAAAGATGATTAGAATTTGTCATTAAGGTAAACAAACAATTGCAAGTCAAATGTGATGAGTGCACATGCCAAACACTTCATTATTAAGGGTGAAAGCAACCGTTTGCGGAAAGTAATTTCCATTAACAACACTTTGCAATTTAATGTTAACGTTATAAAAGTTTAAATATTAGCAATCTTTTGAATTTATGTTTCAGGGAGGCGTCAATTATATTTGATTTGTATAATTTTTTTTAAAAATATTCAATATTCTTTATAAAGCAAGAATCTTATGAAATATATTTTGTTTTTTTGGTAATGATGAAATATATTTTCCTTCAAAGCTCAAATATACTTTTATTACTCTTCTTCTAAGGTTACTTCCTCTAACAAAATGACCTATGTAAGGTCTATTAGTCTTATTAATGTATTGTATAAAATATATGTAAATGCATTAGCAAATGGGTTGAAAAGTTGTTTATAAAAAATGACAACTACTAGTCAGACTGATTTAATCTGGGGAGATTTATCATCGGCAATGTGCTTGTTGTTTTTGAGATTTTCCACCATATAAAAACTGGTATAGAAAAGAAAAGGTTATTTAGCTCTCAAACTCGATATGGGCATATAATTGCATATGGAGATGAGTATGTGGAAGATGGGCTTTATGGAGCATTGGATATGATTGATTATCACTTGTGTTTCTACACTCTCCTTCTCATTTTTATTTCATCATATACCTTTGCCGGTCTTTTCTACGAGATGCGGACTTCGTCAAGTGATCCTCTCTCTTCCTTCCTCTTTGTGATTTGCGTGGAAAGATTGACAAGTTTGATCAGCAAGAGTGAGGTTTACGGTACACTCCAGAGCATAAAAAGTGTGCATACGACTCTATGTATTTTGCATCTATTTTTATTGATGATAGTGTTATTTTTACTAAGGCTATATGTAAACAAAGCACATAAATAGTTAATATACTCCGTCGTTATGGAGGCGTTTGAATAACAAGTCAACTTGTCAAAATCTGAGCTATCATTTAGTGCTAATGTAGATGGGAGTTTCAGATATCCCAGCAGAAAATTTGTTGGGGTGAGGGAGGTCACTAGAAACAGAGAACTTTGAGTGGGTCGGGAAGGTGATTTTGCTCAAGTTGGTGGTACAAGTTATCCCGACATACACACTGTCTTGCTTTGAACTTTTTGACTCTATCAGAAGTGCCGAGTCTAAGCGGAAAATTGATTGGATTAGATCGCAATGCCTCAGTCGTGGGAGGACTTGAGTTTGGGGATATGAAAGCATTCAATTTTGGCCCTTTTGACTAAGCCAGGGTTGAGGATTTTGACCGAGCCGGACTCATTGATAACAACAATTGGCTTGTGGCTGTGGTGCGGGAACATTTGCATACTTGTGATGTAGATAGAGTGCAAAATATACACCTCACTGCTTGGACGTGCCGGGACTCTTTTTCTTGGTATTACTCCTCTAATGCCTTGTGTCAAAGTCGAATACAAACGGACCATAGAGCGGGGTTGTGTGAATACGAGCGCACATGCGCGTTAGACTCAAACTCAACACATAAATCCGATGATTATATATTCATCCTAAAACCTATTGACAATAGGAGTATATCACACGACCTTATATACTAAACTTGAAATTTCAATGTGGGGATTTATTATCTCCAACATGCCCCACAAGTGAAACTAGATGATATATACCGAGTTACACTTGCCCACAAGCTAGGATTGTGAGCCGAATAGAGGATAACTACTCTGCTACCATATCATAGTCGGATACGTACACACCATAGACGAGGGTTCGTATGTATACAAGCGCAAATGCATGTTAGGCCCAAGCCCAATGCATAAAACTTGATGAAATTTTGTCCTAAAACCAATTGAGAGTAGCCCACCGACCTTATATACTTGACTCAAAATGTCCCAAACTTTCGACGCTAGAAGTTATTGTCTCCAACATGCCCCGTCAGTGCAACTAGAGGATATAGACTAAGTTGCACTTGCCTACAGGATAGGACTGCGAATCGAATAGAAGATAACTGCTCTAATACCATGTCAAAGTCGGATAAACGTGGACCATAGAGCGGGAGTCGGTGTTACGTTTACGAATATAGTTGAAGAAAAATGAAACAAACGAAACAACATCAGGGTAGACGTTTGAGGGCCTGTTCACCTGCGGGTTTATAAACTTCATTTAGTTTATAAACCCGAGTTTTATTTGTTGGTGGGTGTTTACATGTAGATGGGTTTATTTTCGAATGGGTTTATTCGGGTTTATAAATCTCTAGAAAATAACCTCCTCAATCCAACGTTATTTTTCTTGGATGAGTTTATTTTTTTCATATACCCGAAATTGCCCTCATTTGTATCTTTACAAATCCGACCCTAACATTCACACCCGTGAAATTTCTTTCTTTCAAAACAACCACATTATTGTCGTCCACGACTATACCTTCGAGATTTGATTTTTTGATTACCCTCCCATTCATATATATATATTGGATTATTGTTTAATCTTTTTATAGGTAAAAATGTATTTTGCACTAAAATAAACCCAAAAAAACCCTTAAGTAAACATCGTTATCGAAATAATATATATATATACACTGGTCGAGTTTATAACCCGTAAATAAACCATAAATCCAAATAAACTCATTTAATTTATAAACCCATAAAAATACAAACACCTGTTTACTTGCAGATTAGTTTATTTTCGGGTTTATAAACTAAATGAGTTTATATGGGTTTATAGTTTATTTTCAGGTTTATTTTTTGATGGGTTTATATAAATAAACTAGATAAGGTTGTTTACTTGGAGTTTATTTTTTGGGTTTATTTTTCTTCAAAAGACTCTCATGTCCCTAAAAAAACCCAAACAATAACGTTGAATACTCAAGGATGAATAAATAATATCAAGATGGAAAAGCACAAGACCAAAATCGGGTTTTAAACAAAAATAAACTCATGAAAAGTTTATTTTTGAGTGGTTTATAAACCCATATAAACCTCTATAGAAATAAACCAATCCCTAAGTAAACACCTACAAAAATTAAACTCAGGGTTTATAAACTAAATGAAACACAAATAAGCCACAAGTAAACAGGCAACACATCCAAATCAACAAGTTGAACTCAAGTTCCTTCAAAACAATTAAAAAAACTTCGCTCCATCGTCACACGCAATGACCTATAACTATGCCCAGAACTCTCACATACCTTTAACCTATTGGACGACTGATTATTTTTAGGGTTTACCCGATTGGCCGGATTATTCCCTTGATCACCGACATTTCATTGCTCGTTTGAATTTTACTGGGTCTCAAAATATCATTTCAAAACTTTGCTTGTCATCTATCGATTTGAATAAAATATTGATTCTGAAGTTACTTTCATGGTTGTATCTGTTGCGGACTTGGTCTCTTGCTCTCCTCTCCCATTTCAAACTTTTCAAATTACTAATAATACAATTCCAATGGGTCATCATCATATTTCTCTATGTCTTGAAGATTTCAAAGTTCACTTTGTAAAACTTGGCGAATCACTACTGCTTTGTTTTCAAGGTTTTGTGAGGCTTAAGTTCATTTGCAGCAGAAGGTTGATTTCTAGTGTTTCAACTTCAAACTATATAGTACAACAGGTATGTGTCCTATTGTGGTTTTCACTATTTCAGGCGTGATTGATGATAATATTGATAAGATATCTCATATCAGTGATAAAAAGATTAGGCTAGAATGAGATTGCTGTGGAAATGATCTGTGTTTAAAACACGGAACTTTATGTGTTGGACTCGAATCTAATATAGGATGCCTACGAACATGTCCAAATTCCGTGTTCTGGGTTTGTTTAGTTTACACTCGCAAATTTTAGACTGATTTGCTGAACTAAATTAAATGTGATATATGGTGTTCTATCAGTGAGGTCAATGCACCAGCCAACGGTTATCTTTGCAAGGCGGACTCCGTCTGGCCGCTATGTCACCTCCTCGAAGGATAACACGTCGTCAAGGGATGATGCATCGAGGTCTGATCTTGAAAGTGAGACTAGCAATGAGTATATGAACTATACGGTTCACATTCCTCCAACACCAGACAACCAGCCTATGGACCCTTCCGTTTCCCAGAGAGTAGAAGAGCAATATGTATCTAGTTCTCTCTTCACAGGAGGATTCAACAGCGCTACACGGGCTCACTTGATGGACAAGGTGATCGAGTCTGAAACGAGCCACCCCCAGATGGCAGGTGCAAAAGGGTCATCATGTGCTGTCCATGGGTGTGACGGGAAGGTAATGAGTGATGAGCGCGGGATTGATATACTCCCTTGTGATTGTGATTTCAAGATTTGTCGAGATTGTTATGCTGATGCTGCCAAGGGCAAGGGTGGTTTGTGCCCCGGGTGCAAGGAGCCTTATAAGTATACCGATTTGGATGAGAAAGCCGCGGGAACTAGTGGTGTGTATCCGCTTCCTTTGCCGCCGTCAAGGGGGGAAAGGAGATTGTCTTTGATGAATTCAAGATCCATGATGACAAGCCATAATGGAGGAAGAGAGTTTGATCATACTAGCTGGTTGTTTGAGACCAAGGGGACTTATGGCTATGGGAATGCCATATGGTCTGATGGTTCCCGGGGATTTGGAAATGACGGAGGTGAGCCGGATGAGATTCTTGACAAGCCGTGGCGGCCTCTTACGCGTAAACTAAAGATCTCAGCTGGTGTGATCAGCCCTTACCGGTATTGTTTCATTTTTAGCCCCCGTTTGGTTGTAAACTTCAGAAACGGAATGGAAATGAAACTAAGTACATATATGAATCTTGTTCATGAATTCATTTAAAATCGTTCCCCATGCTTTCATGCAAAATGCATTTGTTTTCTTCTATTTTGTTTCCCTTAATCAATTTCTACTTCAATTACTTCAAACCACATAAAAATTCATGAACAATGGTATACGTATGAATTAGATTCATTCTATTTCGTTTCTGTTTCTTAAGTTACAAACAAACGGGCCCTTTAACCTCTATATGTACTCACTGCTTGATCTGTTTGTTAAAAATCTTAACTAAATATAACTTGTGACTGATGTAAGCTTGTAGGCTTTTGATCCTGATCCGGTTAGTTGTTCTCTGTCTATTCTTGATGTGGAGAGTCACAAATCCTAACCAAGATGCAATATGGCTGTGGCTCATGTCAGTCATATGCGAGATTTGGTTCGCCTTCTCGTGGGTTCTTGACCAGCTCCCGAAGCTCAATCCAGTGAACCGTACAGTGGACCTGAATGTCCTCAAAGAGAAGTTCGAAACCCCAAACCCGCATAATCCTAGTGGCAAGTCTGATCTTCCCGGTGTAGACATCTTTGTTTCCACTGCTGACCCGGAAAAGGAGCCTCCCTTTGTAACAGCCAACACAATCCTTTCGATTCTAGCCACTGACTATCCGGTTGAGAAGCTTTCGTGCTACGTATCCGATGATGGTGGTGCTTTGCTTACCTTTGAGTCCATGGCTGAGGCCGCGAGCTTTGCTCGTTTATGGGTTCCGTTTTGCAGAAAGCATGACATTGAACCTAGGAATCCTGAGAGTTATTTTAATGTCAAGAAAGATCCTTATAAGAACAAGCTGAGAGCTGATTTTGTCAAGGATAGACGGAAAATAAAGCGCGAGTATGATGAGTTTAAAGTTAGAATCAATGGCTTGCCTAATTCGATTAGGAGGAGATCAGATGCATTTCATGCTAGAGAGGAGATGACGGCCATGAGGATGCAGAGGGAGCAGTCCGGAGGTGAGATGTCGTCGGAGACTGTTAAGGTAACTCCGGCAACTTGGATGAGTGATGGTAGTCATTGGCAAGGTACTTGGTTACACCCTTCATCAGAGCACACCAAGGGTGATCATGCCGGAATAATTCAGGTTAGAAATTTATGTTGGAAATAATAAGTTTTCACATCGAAAGGTAGTTTATAAGATCGGTACGCTACTCCTCTTATAGTCGATTGGTTTTCGGATGGAACCTCATCGGTTTTATGTGTTGAGTCGTAGACACTCTTACGCATTTTGTTATTGTTCATGTTGTAACTTGATTGTACCTTGTTTTGATAGGTGATGTTGAAGCCTCCGAGCGACGAGCCCCTACACGGGACCACGGACGTGGATGGCGTTTCAATTGACTTCACTGAGGTTGACATACGCCTTCCCATGCTCGTTTATGTTTCCCGTGAGAAGCGTCCGGGCTATGACCATAACAAGAAGGCGGGTGCAATGAATGCTTTGGTTCGTGCATCGGCCATCATGTCCAACGGGCCCTTCATCTTGAATCTTGATTGTGATCACTACATCTATGATTCGCAAGCCGTCCGCGAGGGAATGTGCTTCATGATGGACCGAGGAGGTGATCGGATATGTTATGTGCAGTTTCCTCAACGGTTCGAAGGCATTGATCCGTCTGATCGATATGCTAACCATAATAGTGTCTTCTTTGATGTCAATATGCGTGCACTTGATGGCCTTCAAGGTCCTTTCTATGTTGGCACTGGTTGTCTCTTTCGGCGCATGGCTCTTTATGGGTTTGATCCTCCTCGTTCTAAGCAGCATTCGGGTTGTTTCGATTGTTGCTTCCCTCGTCGTAAGAAGGTGGTTGTATCTAGCTCCGAGGAGAGACGAGCCCTTCGAATGGGTGATGATGATGATGACACGGAGGGTGTTAACCTCAATGTTCTTCCAAAACGGTTTGGTAACTCCAACTTCCTCCTCGACTCCATCCCCATTGCGGAGTTCCAAGGCCGTCCTTTGGGTGACCACTCGTCAGTCAAGCATGGTCGTCCGCCCGGTGCTCTAGTTGTTCCTCGAGAGCTCCTTGATGCGTCCATAGTTGCCGAGGCGATTGGTGTGATTAGTTGTTGGTATGAAGACAAGACAGAGTGGGGTGGTCGGATAGGTTGGATTTATGGGTCTGTCACTGAGGATGTTGTCACGGGCTACCGGATGCACAACCGTGGATGGCGGTCCATCTATTATGTCACCAACCGAGATGCATTCCGAGGCACCGCACCCATCAATCTAACCGACCGGCTCCACCAGGTTCTCCGCTGGGCCACGGGATCCGTCGAGATTTTCTTCTCGAGAAACAATGCCTTGCTCGCAAGTAGGAGAATGAAGATCCTCCAACGTGTTGCTTACCTCAACACTGGGATCTATCCCTTCACATCGATTTTCCTCCTTGTCTATTGCTTCCTCCCGGCACTCTCCCTCTTCTCGGGCGAGTTCATCGTTAAGACACTCAACGTCGCCTTCCTCGTCTACCTCCTCATCATCTCACTAACGCTTTGCCTCCTCGCACTACTCGAGATCAAGTGGTCAAAGATCACCCTCGAGGAGTGGTGGCGTAACGAGCAATTTTGGCTCATTGGCGGTGTTAGCTCCCACTTGGCAGCCGTGGTCCAAGGTATCCTTAAGGTGATAGCAGGAATCGATATCTCATTCACACTCACATCGAAATCAGCCGGAGATGACAATGACGACGAGTTTGCAGAGCTTTACCTTGTCAAATGGACATCGTTGATGATACCGCCACTCGTGATCATCATGATAAATCTAATAGCAATAGCCGTGGCGATTAGCCGGACGATATATAGCACGGTGCCACAGTGGAGCAACCTGCTTGGAGGTGTGTTCTTCAGCTTGTGGGTGTTGTTGCATCTTTACCCTTTTGCAAAGGGGTTGATGGGGAGGAGGGGAAGAACTCCGACGATCGTGTTTGTATGGGCAGGTCTCATCGCAATCACGATATCATTGCTGTGGATGGCGATCAGTCCGCCCTCTGGGAGCTCTGATATCGGTGGACGTTTCACTTTCCCTTGAAAACGAATAGTCTGCGTTGTAAAACTGCTGTTGTTTTGGGACTGCGTTCATCTCATCTTTATTTGTAGTTGTAATAAGTCTACAATAGTGTATGTATGGTCCACCATGGCAGATCACATATTAGATACAAAGTAACCATTGACAGAGACTACACCTTTCATAGATTTTGCCAAACTTGTGAAAAAAACATGGAAGTATATCTTGGGATTGGTTTTAGATATTTCCCAAATCATAGCAGGCTAGGGTATCTTGTGTTTGGTTTCAGTCGCCGGGACTGCAACTAGGTGATTATGCTTCAGCGCGTTCAGCTTGAGCACCTCAGATCAATTGGTGTACCTACAAATACACTCGATGACCAACCCAGATGGTATAAACAATCCAAACCCCTTGCTAAAAGCAATCAGGTGTCTGATCCTTGATAATATTAAAACAAAATAATGGTTTTCTAACCATTATTAGTGATGAGTAAACAGATAAAATCATCTGTCATAAAGAAATCAACACGACAAATGTACCTTTTTGAACTTCTACATCCTCTCCTATCAGAAACTACAATAATCGCTGTATATTCCGCACAATGAACAACTGAGGGGTAACACAATATACTTCCCTCAGCAACAATGGGGAGCCTGAGTGTATAACTAATTCAATGCATGTGTGCACGGCATTGCACTGCACAGCCTAAAATCGCATCACATAGCAGATTTGTGAATCATAGAGTTCAAAAAGGATAGCACGGGTCATTCTCGTACCTGATCCTGTAGTTAGGAGAGGTCAGGTTGGGCAAACTTAAGGCTGTGTTAGTGTCTTCAACTATAGTCTAATAGATACTATGTCAGTTGGGGTTACTGAAGAAGGCGGTCAAAATGGACACTTATTGATTTAGCGAGCACTCTGCCCTTGTTCTTTTTGCCCATTTGGCTGACTTGCATTAGCCAGATCTTCAGAAGGTTCTCCAAGTCTCTCCTGCAATTGCATAGCATTGTCAATCATCGGAAGGATGTAAGCAAATATTGTAAAATTTAGTGAACTGAACTTCAGGAAAGAAAAATCCAGAAATAGAAGAACACTGGGATTTTAAAACGCTGAGAAAAGATCTTACAGATTGGTAAGCATGAAATTCACGTAACAAGGAGACGAAATCAGGAGATTATAGACTATATAGCTTCAAAATAGTTTCATAGTTTCCATAATCAAATGATTTGGCAAGTTATAGCTACGAGAAGGTTGGGGTGCATTTTCAATTGTTGTTTGAACCAATTTATAAGAGGAATCTCATATTATTGGAGAATTTCTTTATTTATCAAGGAAGAAAATATGCTCAAACGCAGACTGATAAAAAACCCCAAGACAAATCATGTTTATTTCAATTGAGAAGCATATGTCTATTGGATGAGTAAACTTCTCCTGATCAAATACTAAATTGAAAGATGATGATGCAAGGCTACCTTAAGCAACTTATTATCTTCAATAAGCAGCTCATATTCCTTCCTGATGTGACTGAGTTCTGACCTAAGACTCGCATTTTCTTCCCTTAACACGTCAGCTCGCTGAGCCAGCTCATCACACTCGGCCTAATTAACAAATGCACAGAGCAGAATCATAAGAATAAGGCATAAAAAAGAAATATATTCCACAACTCAAGTAACAGCATAGGAGCAAGTCCTCACCTGCTTGCGCAATCTTGAACGGCGAGCCGACTCCCTATTTGACTGTTTCCGTCTCTCCCTCTTGACTTCTCTGTCATCCTAAAATGAATATGGTAAAAGTATAAGAGGTGTTGCAGTGATGAAAGAACAGAAACACAGATACAAACATTCAACTGAACTGTCAGGCTGCTGTTATCCGTAAATTTCTACTAGGGCATGCCTGTCAAACAAAGAGTGAATGCATTCTAGACAGATCTCATGCCTACTTAACGAGGAGAATCATCCTCTTTTCAACCACTGCCATAACAAAAAGAGAGAAATTTTCAAACATGCAAAGCTGTCAATACCCATTAATATGGAGCTCACAGCGGTACAAAGAAAATGCAGGTCAAATGGGTAAAGTTGCAGTGACATCACACAATAAGAGAGAAAGTTTAAGCCTTCATTGTATTTGTTTACATAAATTTCCCATTAAATAGGGGTATTATCAACTAGGCATAGAATTCCCAATGAGGACACACCAGAAATAATTGGTGTACACTTTATGGGAACAGCTCAGTACCAAGTACGCTGAGAAGTGCAATAGAACTGTGAATGTGCTACTTAGCAGTAAGTTAACCATACAGTCATTATATACAATTTTGACTCGTTTTAGAAGAGAATAAAACATCTGAAAATTTCCTGATGGAATTTAGAAATCTTTCTAGTTTATAAAAGTACTACTCCGTCATCCTAAAAGGTGAAGATGAAATCCTCTTTCAGACCATCCATGAGGACGGGAGGGGCACATAGAATTATATTATACAACAAACAATTAAGTTTGACATCAACTTGATCATGAATCTGACAGCATGATTCAAGTACCAAGTTTGTGACACTATGACAACTGTATGTCATCAAAATGATTACTTCATTCCACCAATGGCTCCTAATAAATGAAACTGTTAATCACACCAACAAGATTATTAGAGATAGTTCAAGAAGTTGTGATGATTTAAACCTGTAACCAAAGTTGGGGCTGCAGATTATCCCGAGATCCGGATGTAACAATTCCAGTAGGAATTGATGAAGATGGAACCTTCCCATGGATAGCAGGAATGGCGGATGGAGCAGCAGCACCCCAGTAATCCATTCCAATATTCAAATTTGTGGTCGGGCCACCCGCCACAGGTGCTGGCATAGGCACGATGCCCATCATTGGATTAACCATGGTGTGAGGTGGATGTGGTACACCATTCTGAGGTCCATGCATAGTATTCCCATTCTGAGAAGTATCAGCTGCAGAGATGCATAAAAAAAGTACTTCAATAATTTAGGAGAGACAGTGATGATAATGAGACAGTTGGCCAACACAAACCTTCTAAAGATTCTTGTCTGTCACCAGACTTGACCTGAGAGTCCTGCAACATCATTTAATCATACAAAATTTATTCAGCAGAGGAATCAGAATTCAATTTCAGGGTCCAAAATAGTTAAAAAGCACTGCAGGATCACAGACTGGGGGGACAAGGCAATGTTTGTATTGTGCCACTCTTACGAAATCCAAACAGGAAGTTGGAGATATAGCACGAAAAATACATAAGACTATAAGATAATGTTCTGTATGTATTTACCTCAATAAAAGATAACTAACAGCAATACATTTAGTTAGGATCAAAAGTTATGTGATAATAGAACAATCCACTATGAGATCTTCAATAAAAGCAAACAAAGAACAAGAATGGCATAAAGATTCATAGGCCTTCAGCTGGGGTAGTTCTTGTAAGTCCAAGCCAGTCATCAAAGTATGAGATTAAAAGAATTTTGATTAGCTTCTACGCAATAACAGAAGCCTATTATACCAAAGGCTAAGCATATCATTTGGAGATCAAAGTATGAACGAAATCATCTAAACTGAAGCAACAGTCTTTTGGAGATATTCTTGTTTTTTTTATGGCAGAAGGTGACTACAACACCAGAGACTCCATTAAAACTAAGCTAACATGATAGGGGGCCTAAAGCCATGCCAATAAAAAATGTGGCATAAACAAAAAGTAGCATAAATTTCTTACACTATGGGAATTTACATCACTTCCTTCACTTGAGCCATCGCTTGCACTTTCACCACTGCAGGCCAACATATATTTCCAAGTATTACAGTAGTGGAACACAATTGAATACTGGCAGTTCAATATGTGTTTAATCAAATAAGGAGATACTGCCAGTTCAATATATGGTATGATGTTATTCAAATCATAACTCAAGGAAATTAGTGCAACCTGCTATGGTATTAAACAAGCTCAAAAAACCCAACAGTGCCAAAACATAATTTTATTCTTAGAAGGGACAAAACAAGGACATAACTGCATAAACTAAAACAACAAAATTCGTACCTCTTACTGTAGGCACCGTTAGCCAAAGGTTCTTTTGCTTTACCCTGTTCATGCTTTTTGCCAGTAATCATATTCAAACTCCCTAAACTTCCCTTTGACCTTTTGAATGGTAATTTCTCCTTCCCCTCTGGTGGCTTTCCATCAACATCCATGCTTCCAGGTGTGTTTCCCTGCAAGACTCGACATAAAATTTACAATAAATCAAAATTTCCAATGAATATAAAAGACATTAATATCGACTTACACAACTTTTAAAAAAACTTACAGAAGCTTCAGGCATGGTACTGGCAGGAGGCACAGCATATGGACTATAAGGGTAAGATCCCTATTCGTGATTTTTAAGGTAAATGTCCGTATTAGTTAAAAATTCTTCAAAGCATGATGAAAATAAGTTGAAAGCATCAGATATATAAGTACCGGAGGCATGGAAGGATGTGCATATACGCCATGGGGATACATTGCCATGTAAGCATGTGGTGGTGTGCCGTATGGAGGCATGACAGGCTATCAAATCAAATACAAAATAAAAATAGCAAAATGGCTCAGCATTTTTTAGTGAACAAAGCCAGATCTATATAGATACTAAACATTTATCAAACTTCACGAAAATACATTCAACACATAAATCACAGACACTGATTTTTCACATCCCAAAAAAAAAAGTTTAGTCACACAAACAAGAAATGGTATCAGGATCAATAGAGGACCGAGAAACAAGACCGTAAGAACTGCATGATGAATAAAAAAACACTTATTTTATCAGGAAAAGAACGTTGCACACTTCAAATAAGTATCTTCACATTACAGATTTAGTTGTCAATAATATGCCTAGCCTTGCTATGTACCACAATAGATACACAAAAAGACAAATTTTTCAACATTTCCATGCACCAAAACACAAAAATGCAGCATGATTAAACGGATAACAGTAAAACCAGTCATCTTGAAGAATACAAAGCAAAGGGAGAGCATGGCTTCCACACCTGAACACTCCACATGTAAGGGTGAGCTTGTGGACTAGATGCCAAAAACCCATGAGGCATAGGAGAATAAGCCTACTCAAAAGAAGAGAAGATAGAAGAAAAAAAAACGTGTGTTTCAATTGAAAAATAATTCAATAGACATGACAAGAAACATCCGCATGAAAATAAGCAAGCACAAAAAAAAAAAAGAGGTATCTTTGAATGCAAACCTGAAATCCTGACCACTCGGGATTAGCAGCTCCAGTGCTGGTAGCTGAAGACTGCTCCTAAACAATTACCCACGAACCCTTTTTAAACACCTTTGCTAAACACCATTACGATCAAACAAAAAGAAAAGGAAACGAAATACACCTGAGTGGAAGCTGGAGGTGGGGTTGGAGTCTTTGGATCCTTGGTAGATTTATCAGTTTCACTACTACCCATGATTTTCCAATGAAAAGACCAAACAGAATTCAAACTACGAACAAGCTAACCTTCTCAAGAGCTCACACTACAAACACCATTAGAAGGCAAATTCGGAAAAGGAAAGAAAAAAAAAAGGTAAGAATCAAATTCCAACGAAACAAAGCGGGGAAAGAAAAAACACTCGTAATCACCGCGTGAAAAAGGCTGAACTCGCTGACAGGTGGAGCTCTTATTCACCCGGATTGAGGTGCAACAATACAATAACCGATCAATTGGGTAAAGGAAACGGATAAATTATGGTTTTGGAAGACCTATACAAAGAATGATAGGAATCCGGGGATAATTGGAGTGAGAAAGCGAAAATTGAAGATAGGAAGCTCGAATCGGAAGCAAGAGGGTGAGAAATTGAGATTTGGGGATTTGAGAGGTGGAGCAAAATTAGGGCTTGTATGTTATATTATCACCTTTTCTGTTTAGGAGCAAATAGAAGCGGGGAGTTGGTAAAGTTGTGTGTCTTCGTGGCGAGTCGTTGCGTGGCGTGGATTGTCTTTTACGACTTTTTTTTAACTAGTAAAAAGAAAAAGAATTTTTTGTATTTGTGTCTTTCAGTTTAGTTTTTTTTGAAGTATCGGTTAATTTGGTAATGTGGATGAAGATAAAGATAAAAATAATTATTTAGACGAAAAATTAAGGAGATGAACTGAAAGGGGAGGAAAATTGAATACTACACAGCCGAGCAAAGTCAACTTTTATTTCTCCATAAAGTAATTAGATAGGGGGAGGAAACAAGAGGAGAATAAAAAAGCACGGCATCCACGACCCAATCAAAGCTTTCACCATTACATATACTTCAAAACGTCCTCTTTTAAAATAAAATAATAATAAAGTAATCTTAGTTTCAAACTAAGATTATTGAATGCAAATGAAATAAAGAAATTCAAACTCAATCTAAATGAATGATCATATGAATAAATGTGGTTTGCTCTCGCATTGAACATCTCACAAGACAATAAACACTTATAGGTAACAGAACACATTAAGAGTTAATCATGTTCTCGCCTTTGACTATTCATAACTCAATCTCTAGCATCTTAACTTTGCATCTCAATTATATGTTTACCTCTCGGTTCAGACTTAGAAAATATACCTAGGAATTCCAACAACTTAATTAAGGTTTAATCCTAAGACGACAATGTTTGTCGCACAACACAATCAACGAAAAGATCCAAACTCAATCTAATGTTCAAATCCTATGTTCATCATCTCTAGATAAAGATTCAAATCAAACATATATCCATCAAGCATTCATGAACACAATCAAACTATCACACTTCAACAATCGATTGAGCTCTCATTCACAATCCTAAAAAATATAACTAATTAGACATGAGAGAAAAAGAAATGAGACGAGTCAAGTGAGAAAGGACTATAAAATAAAGAAACTAAGATTGTTGGCTAATCAACCTCATGCGTTTAGCTAGCTCATATGATCAATTCAATCATACTAGACATCAATCATGCTTCTTAAATTGGTTTCACCAAATGAATCCACACACCATTTGAGTGTGTGAAATGACTCAAGTCAATAAACATATACATTCTCATGGTTCATGCAAATCAAAATAAAACCTAGGTACTAAATGTTTGATCATGACTTTCAAAATGGTTATCACATTAGGCATAAATCATTTAAATCAAGTCATTCATGGGTGAAATTTATCACATTAGGAGATTAAATCTCGGTTTCTCCTAAAACAACTCCTAATTCATATTATAGTTCTCTAACAATGCATCTCATCTAGGTTTTTACCTCTCGGTTGAAACCTAGAAGAGGAACTTAGAAATAAGAGCACACATTCAAGCATTGAGCATTAATCAAGGAAATCTCAATACAAATTAACATACGTAAAAATTCAAGAATGTAGACTAAAACCCTGAGTTGGAAATCCTTAGAATAAGACAAAAATTTTACACTTTCATGTATAATATTCATGAAGAAATACTAATCATAGCCAAACAGCCTTGTATTGAGGTTTTCACCCTCAATCCTATAAATGGGTTTAGTGACCCATTTTGCAAATGAAGTGAAATCAAACAAACAATTAAACAACAGCATCCATGATATATAAAGAAGAGATAAAAATAAGATTCTAGCAAAAGAAACTAGAGAAATTTTTTTACCAAACTAAAAAGTTGATTATTTTCTTCAAACTTCTATAATAGAGTTATCAAGCATTCTTCAAGAAGATGATAAGTAAGTACTTTATAGATCTAAAAATTTAGGGTTTGATATGAGAAATGAGGATAGCATGCAACATTTTGAACGCTAATGTGTTTATATCAAAGTTTGGGACCATGGCCTAAAAAACTAAGCAAAGAAAGTGTCCAAAATTGTTCATCAAAATTTTGGCTTGTCTCGGTCCCTAGACCGGGGTGACCCCATGAGGAAAAACAGCGGTTTGGTGGACCAAAATCCCAACATGTACAACTATTTTGGCCATATTCGGTGTCTTCTTTGAGGATTCAATTCTCGATGTAAACTGCAAAGTTATAGCCCTTCAAAATACCATTCTAATGAGTACGGTACTTGTGGGTCTTCTAATTCATTTGGAGGCCTCCTATAAATTTTTTTGACTAAAAGTGCATTAAAGCGTCTTTTAGGCCTTCTTGTGTCCATGTCTCTTCATTGTTTGCTTGATGGCTATTCTATGGAACTTTCAATCCTTATTTGACATCTTTAAGTATCAGCTTAACCTCTCGTCCATCTTTTATCCAAGATGTGCTTGTTTTCGCTCAAAAGTGATTCAAAGTATGTACAATGCATATATCTCACCCTAGTGAATAATCTCGCCCCAATACATGAATATCTCTACCCAATGCAGATATATCGGTCCATCTATCTAGCATCCAAGGAGGAGTACATCCACGATTACACCCCTTTAGATGTCATTCTCATGAGCTTATGTAAGAGCCTGGTGACTTTGAGTGATGAGACTAAGACCACCCTATCCCAACTCATCCTAGACCTCCTATATGAGTTTAATGATGTGTTTCCGGATGAGATTCCAGCCGGCCTCCCACCTTTTAGAGGTATTGAGCACCAAATAGATTTTAATTCCAGGTGTTACACTCCCAAATCGTCCAACTTATAGGATGAACCCTAATGAGGGTCATGAGATTCAAAGTCAAGTGCAAGAGCTCTTAAATAAGGGTTATGTGAGGGAGAGTCTGAGTTCATGTGTTGTTCTTGTCCTCTTAGTACCAAAGAAGGATAATATATGGAGGATGTGTGTTGATTATAAGGCAATCAACAATATCACAATTAAGTATTGTCATCCCATCACTAGGTTAGATGATATTTTAGACAAGTTTAGTGAATCCATCTTGTTCTCTATGATCGACCTTAAGAGTGGATATCACCAAATTAGAATGCGGGAAGGAGATGAATGAAAGACGACATTTAAGATTAAGTTTGGTCTCTGTGAGTGGCTAGTAATGTCTTTTGGATTGACCAATTCTTCTAGCACATTCATGAGATTGATGAACCATGTGCTACGTCACTACATTGGCAAATTTGTAATGATTTACTTTGATGATGTTAGGAATTAGTTAAACCCGGTTCGTGTTAGCCACAGGTTAGTGGGTCTGAGTTTAAGTGTGAAGCCGGTTGGGTTTGATGATGGGTTGGACAGGGTGCTTGTGTTCTATTGAGGATGGGCTGAATACAGGGCCAGTTGGGCCTGGTTGATCGAGGCCCAATGGTAAGTGCCCCAGTCCATCTCACCAGGTTATGAAGCGGCTTGAAGCGTTGCATGGTTAAACGCTGCGTTGCTGAAGTATCACCTTGTGGCACTGAGTACTTAAGCTTTCTTCTCTGTCGTCAACCCTAAGGTGGCCGAAACACTTCTACTGAGAAACCCTAGATCTGAAAGTGAGGATAGAGAGAAACACCAATGAGAGAGAGATCCGAGCCGAGTGCTTCGTCCGAGTGTTGTCTTGAGACGTTCTCTGTTGTCTAGATCTTGCTTTGCCTCAAAGCACAGATCGGTACATGTGGTGGTTTACAAACCTCTCACCTATCTTTGTTCTTGTTATCCTTTTCTTGATCTCGTATGGTTTTTTGTGGTTTTTTGTGTGCTCATCCTGTAACCGTTCTTCACTGTAACTCTACCTAGTGGATTGGGCTGACTCTCCCCTCCTGAGATCCCGCAGAGTAGAGCTTAACTCGAAATGCGTCACCAAACTCTTTTGTGTTCTTTTGGTTTTGAAAGACTGGTTCGCTCTAGATCCAGTCGTTTTCGATATAAAAAGCGATAGTGTTTTATCAAATTGGTATCAGAGCTCTTGTTTTCTCGATTCAGAGTTGGAAATCTGGTTTTCTCAATCGATCTTTCCTTTACTCTAATAGTTTTCTCGTCCTCTGAAGTTTTTATCAGGTTTTAAAGTTGCTTCCGCTTAAACCTATCGTTCTTTTTCGTTTCATCTTCAAAACCGTCTTTGAAAATCTTCTGCTTGTTAAAAACCCCAGAAAAGAGGATCATTCCTTCAAGTATTGTTGCTTAAGGAACCCTAGGTACAAGAAAATCAATAGAACCCAAAACTTACAGTGTTTTGAGGATCTTTGATTTTTAACACAGGACGGCAGGATCTTTAATTCTAAAGACTGCCCTCATATAGACCCTAAGTACGACATCTGGGATCGTGTCTTCTTAGACACGGGACTATGTTGGAAAACACAGTGAGGATTAAGCCCTTTGATGGCACCTCTGACTTTGCCATATGGCAACTGAAGCTGAAAGCAATCCTAATCAAGGAGAAGTGCTGGACCACTGTACAAGGAAAGTTCCCTTCGGATACTTCCCCAGATAGGAAACAAGAGCTTGAGGAGCAAGCTCACTCTGAGATTTTTATTCGATTAGCTGACGACGTGGCTCGTCAGGTTGTAAGTCTCACTGACCCTTCTTTGCTCTGGAAAAAATTAGAAGATCTTTATCTAAAAAAATCTTTGCCTAGTCGTATATCTCTTTTATGTAGATTGTTCAATTTTAGAATGAATGTCAACCTGTCTTTGCATGATAATCTAGACATTTTTCTGAATTAACTCAAGACTTAGAAAGATGTAATGACAAGATCTCTGATGACCATTCTGCTATACTGTTATTGAATGCCTTGCCTAGTCAGTTTGACAATTTTAAAGATGTGATCCAGTTTAGTCAGGATGAAATATCTAAGGACAAAATACTAGAACAAATAATACAGAAAAATGAAAGTATGAAAGTCTTTAAAACTAGTCATAAAACTGATGACAAATCTGAGGCCCTTATGATGAAAGGAAATAAAAGAAACAAATCAAAATATAAGCAGAAATATGAACCAGAAAAGAATAAACATACTTACTCAAATGATTCTGATAAAAAGAATAAAAAATGCTTCTATTGCAGTAAACTAGGACACTACCAGGAAGAATGTAGGAAGAAAAAGAAAGATGAATCTAACAAAGATAAATCTACTCATTCTGCATCTTTATGTGTATATGATTATCCTAATGAATTGTTTGTATGCTCATCTAAACATGATTGCTCTAAGTATAAAATGCCTCATAATGCATGTTTATATCATCATGAATTACTGGTGTGTGCTACCTCTTCTAATACCATGAATGATTGGATTCTTGACTCTGGATGTACTATGCATGCTACTTCTAATAAATCTGTTTTTAGTAGCATCGATCTGTATAATGCTGGAGAAGTTATGCTAGGTGATAATACTAGTTTAGCTATAAAAGGAATTGGAAATGTACCTTTATGTATGCATGATGGTGTTACTAGAGTTTTGCAAAATGTTAGATGGGTTCCCAAACTTAGGAGAAACTTATTATCAGAATCTGTCTTTGATAATTTGAACTGTACCATTGTCACCAAAAATGGTGTTAGAGATGTGATTAGAGATAATGTTGTGCTAATTAGAAGCATTAATAAAGGAGGACTATACCATGTTATTACCTCACCTGAAATTAATCTGTCTAAAACAACAAACCTAATGACTCTAGCTCAAACTACTCTCCTACACAGTAGACTGGGATACATGGGAAATAAGGGAATGCTTAGTTTGTATCAACAAGGTCTGATAGATAATAAACCTGCTAACCTAGATATATGTGAAACCTGTATTTTAGGAAAGAAAACCAAACATAGTTTCACAACCTCTAGTTATGTAGCCAAACAACCTCTAGAGTACATCCATTCTGATCTTTGGGGACCTGCTCAGGTTGACACCATAGGTGGACGGAGATACTTTATCTCTTTTATAGATCACTTCTCTAGGAAAGTTTGGGTCTATCTTCTTAAAACCAAAGATGAAGCCTTTGAAATTTTTAAGAATTGGAAAAACCTTGTTGAAACAGAAACTAATAAAAAGATTAAATGTCTAAAAACTGACAATGGGCTTGAATTCTGTAACAAATTATTTGATGAATTTTGTAAAGAACAAGACATTAAAAGACATTTAACCATCCCTGGAACACCTCAGCAGAATGGAACTGCTGAAAGAATGAATAGGACCTTGCTTGAAAAGGCAAGATGCATGCTAGTTAGTGTTGGTCTCAAACCTTCCCTATGGGGAGAAGCTGTTACTACAGCTTCTTATCTTATCAATAGATCCCCTTCCTCAGCTATAGGATTCAAAACTCCTTATGAACTGTGGTCTAATAGGAAACCTAATCTCAAATACCTTAGGCCCTTTGGATGCGCGGCCTACACTCATGTGAGTGAAGGCAAGCTGCAACCAAGAGCTAAAAAGGGTATTATGTTAGGGTACCCAGAGGGTTAAAAGGTTACAAACTACTCCTCATCCAACCTGGAGGGTATAAGGTAGTTGTGTCTAGGAATGTTACCTTTAATGAAACAGACTTTCACTTTAAAAATAAACATCCCAGTGAGACTAGTGGCACTGCTGGTGAGTCTGAAGAGAATTCCAATGTTGGAACCTCTTTTTACATGCCCAGTGCAAGTCACAACAATGCTGAAATTGAATTCGACATTGGTGACTATTCTGAAGGTAGTGATCTACCTAATGATGATACTACTACTAATGAAAGTAGTAGCTTCCCTTCACAACCTGAACATAGTAATAATTCACATAATCAACAATTAAGGGGGGGAGGGGTAGATGAGCCTAATATTTCTGATAACCTTAGTGTTCCTACCTTGTCCCCTAGTGTTGGAACATGCCATGAAAGTCATAACGACCTGAGTTCCCCTGGTACAAGACAAGGTAGCACTAACTCAGGTCGTTTTGATTTTCATGGTCAATACCAGCTAACCAGGGACAGGGCTTCTAGAACTATCATCCCAAATAAGAAATATGCTAATATTGCTGAATATGCTCTTATTACTGCTTCAATTGTGAAAAATCCCTACACTCCTGATACTTATGAACAAGCTGTTAACTGTAAGGATTCAAAACTTTGGATAGCTGCTATGAAAGATGAAATTGACTCTATGCATGCTAATAATACTTGGACCTTAGTTAATAAACCTAAAGATTCTAAACTAGTTCAGTGTAGATGGATTTATAAAATAAAAGAAGGTCTATCTCCTAATGAACCTGACAAATATAAAGCTAGACTGGTAGCTAAAGGGTTTACACAGAGAGAAGGAATAGACTATAATGACATTTTTGCCCCAGTAGTTAAGTACAAAACTCTGAGACTTATGCTTGCAATGACTGTTGTTTCTGACTGGGAATTAGAACAAATGGATGTTAAGACTGCTTTCCTGCATGGTGATTTAAATGAAACAATTTACATGTCACAGCCTAAGGGTTTCATTGATTCTAAAAATACCAATGCATGCTGTTTGCTTAAAAAATCTATCTATGGATTGAAACAATCCCCTAGACAATGGAATTTAAAGTTTGATTCTTGTATGTCTAAATTGGGCTTTGTCAGAAGTGAATATGATACTTGTTTGTACTTTAAGAATATTAAGAAGCATGATCCATTGTATGTGTTACTTTATGTTGATGGCATACTTATAATATCTCCTTCTAAAGTTCTTATAGCTAGCATAAAACATGATCTTAAAAATCACTTTGACATGAAAGACCTAGGACATGCTAAGAAAATATTAGGAATTTCCATCTCTAGGGATAGATCTAAGAAATTCATGTTGTTATCTCAGACTGATTATGTGCATAAAGTTCTGCAAAAGTTTAATATGCTTAACTGTAAACCTGCAATTGTACCCTTAGGAGGGCACCTTGAGTTGTCTAAAAAGGATTCCCCTACCTCTGATGAAGGCAAAAGCAAAATGTCTAACATACCATATAATGTTGTTGTTGGTTCTGTAATGTATGCCATGTTGTGCACTAGACATGATCTTGCTTTTGGAATATCTGTCTTAAGTAGATATATGTCTAATCCTGGTATGCCTCACTGGGATGCTATGAAATATTTACTCAGATATATGTGTGGTACCAAGGATAAATGTCTTGTATATAAAGAACATATCTCTCGTACTAACCTGATTAGATTTGTAGATTCTGATTATGCTAGTAACAAGGATAACAGGAAGTCTACTACAGCTATTTACTTCACTTGGGCTGAGAATTGCATTTCCTGGAAGTCTCAACAACAATCTGTTGTAGCCCTGTCCTCAACCGAAGCTGAGTACATGGCTGCCACTGAAGCAGCCAAGGAAGCTACATGGCTCAAAGGATTGTTAGAAGAAATAGAAAATAAGACATATGTTCCTGTTATATATACTGATAGTCAAAGTGCTTTGTACTTATGTAAAGATCCCATGTATCATGAAAGAACAAAACATATTGATATCAGGTACCACTACATAAGGAAGAAGATCAAGCACAAGCAACTGGTGATACAGAAAATCAAAGGAGATGTAAATCCAGCTGATTTTGGAACCAAGATTGTCACTGCTGACAAGTTCTCATATTGCAAAGATTCTTTGCATATTGAGGATGGCTGAGAAGGACAGCAACACTGGATTGATGACGGACAGGAGTACCACTAATCCACTACTGGTAGTATGCAGTCGTAGAACCTGGTTTAGGAGGGCATTTGTTAGGAATTAGTTAAACCCGGTTCGTGTTAGCCACAGGTTAGTGGGTCTGAGTTTAAGTGTGAAGCCGGTTGGGTTTGATGATGGGTTGGACAGGGTGCTTGTGTTCTATTGAGGATGGGCTGAATGCAGGGCCAGTTGGGCCTGGTTGATCGAGGCCCAATGGTAAGTGCCCCAGTCCATCTCACCAGGTTATGAAGCGGCTTGAAGCGTTGCATGGTTAAACGCTGCGTTGCTGAAGTATCACCTTGTGGCACTGAGTACTTAAGCTTTCTTCTCTGTCGTCAACCCTAAGGTGGCCGAAACACTTCTACTGAGAAACCCTAGATCTGAAAGTGAGGATAGAGAGAAACACCAATGAGAGAGAGATCCGAGCCGAGTGCTTCGTCCGAGTGTTGTCTTGAGACGTTCTCTGTTGTCTAGATCTTGCTTTGCCTCAAAGCACAGATCAGTACCTGTGGTGGTTTACAGACCTCTCACCTATCTTTGTTCTTGTTATCCTTTTCTTGATCTCATATGGTTTTTTGTGTGCTCATCCTGTAACCGTTCTTCACTGTAACTCTACCTAGTGGATTGGGCTGGCTCTCCCCTTCTGAGATCCCGCAGAGTAGAGCTTAACTCGAACTGCGTCACCAAACTCTTTTGTGTTCTTCTGGTTTTGAAAGACTGGTTCGCTCTAGATCCAGTCATTTTCGATATAAAAAGCGATAGTGTTTTATCAGATGACATCCTCATCTATAGTAGATTACTTGAGAAGCATGAAGGACACTTAAAGGAAGTACTTGGAACTCTTATAAATGAATCTTTGTATGCCAATATCAAGAAATGTGAGTTTAGCCCTAATCAAGTTATTTTTTGTAATTTTGTAGTGAGTACAAGAGGTTTAGAGGTGGACGCAGAGAAGACCAAGGTCATCCAAGAATGGACAACACCTACCACCGTCGGACATGTACGCAGTTTCTAAGGGCTTGGTGAAGCATCACATTCAACCTCAAAGACACGGAAAAGCCCCACTTACCACATTGACAAAGAAGAAGGTGATATTTGTGTGGGGAGAAAGCGTTTTAGGATTTAAAGTGGTGGTTGTCCCATGAACCTCTTCTAGCACTTTCGGACTTCACCAAGCCCTTTCAGGTCGAATGTGATGCTTCAGGAATTGGCATTGGAGGAGTAGTTATACAAGAAGGTAAGCCACTTGCGTTTTTTAGTGAGAAATTAAAGGGTGCATGCTTAAATTACTCTACGTTTGATAAAAAGCTTTATGCAATATTTCGGGTATTTAAGACATGACAACATTATATTTGGCCTGATGAGTTTATCCTACATACTGATCATATGAGTCCTTGAAGCATTTTAGGAGTCAATATAAGTTAGATAGGAGGCATAGTAGATGGATGGAGTTTATAGAAACTTTTCCTTATATCATCAAGTATAAGAAGGGTAAGGTAATATTGTAGTTGATGCTCTTTCTATGAGACATTTTTTTATCACAACTATGGACTATAAGGTTTTAGCCTTTTATTACATTAAGGATCTATATGTTGATGATGCTGATTTTGGAGACATCTATAAGCATTGTAAATCTCGATGAGCCATAGATAAGTTCTACTTGTTTGAGGGATTTTTATTTAAGGCTGATAAGGTGTGCATTCCTAGATGTCCCCCTAGGTTATTTCTTGTTGAGGAAGCTCGCATGAGATGTTTAATGGGACATTTTGAGAGGGATAAGACGTGTCATATTTTTATGGCCTCACATGCTTAAGAATGTAGAGAACATGATTAAGAGATGTCTTGTATTTTTAAAGGCTAAGGCTAGATTGAAACCCCATGGCTTGTATACCCCTTTACCTACACCTAAGTCACATTGGGAAGACATTAGTATGGACTTTGTTGTAGGGTTACCTAGGACTAAGAAGGGGAGAGATTCGATATTTGTGGTAGTAGATCGTTTCTCTAGGATGACCCATTTTATTGCTTGTCATAAGACCGATGATGCTTATAATGTAGCTAAATTGTTCTTTAGAGAAGTAGTTAGATTACATGGAGTACCTAGGACTATAGTAAGTAATAGGGATGTTAAGTTCTTTAGTTTTTTTAGAAGACTATTTGGGGAAAACTAGGAACTAAGTTGTTATTTTCGACTTCTAGTCATTCTCAAACGGATTGTCAAACTAAGATTACTAATAGGACTTTAACTACCATTTTGCGAGTTGTTTTGAAGGATAATTTGAATGCTTGGAAAGATGTCTTGTCTCGTGTAGAATTTGCCTAGAATCGAGCATTACATTCCTTTACTAACCAAACGCCTTTTGAGTGCGTGTATGGGTTGAATCCTTTGACCCTTTTGATCTTACAATGTTACCTTTAGGAGAGCGAGTATATTTCATTGCAGGAAAACAAGTGGAATTCATCCAAGAATTGCATGCAAAGACACAGAAAAGGCTGAAGGAGAAAGAGAAGCAGGTTGCGGCCAAGGCAAGTAAAAACCACAAGGAGTTGTTGTTCGAACCAGGAGATCTCGTTTGGTTTCACTTGAGGAAAGAAATGTTTCCGGAAAAGTGAAAATCCAAGCTATCACCAAGAAGAGATGGACCATTCAAGGTGCTACGTAAGGTTGACAATAACGCTTATGTATTGGAGCTTCCCGAGGACTATGGAGTGAGCCCTACATTCAATATAGAAGACCTAAGCCCCTTTGTGCCAAGTGATGAGCATGGTGATGATTTGAGGACGAATCATTTCCAAGAAGGGGAGTATGATGAAGGACCATCTCCAACAACCCATACTACACAAGGGTCAATCACTAGATCAAGGACGAGAGTAATCAAGGAGAAGGTGTCGAAACCATCACCTACAAGTCCTACCATTGTAGAATCAATCACTAGATCCAAGGCAAGAGCCATCCAATAAGAGGTTTCTAGTCTGTTGGTATCTCTAGCTCCTAAGGAGACCATTGGTGATCTTTTTGTGTCTAAGTCTTCCTTAGTCACGTTGAATCGTTGATGACGATTTCAGACATGAAGAACGTAGAGGAGACGCCATGCATGCCATGCACACGTGAGGAAGGAAAGGAAGACAAGGACTGAAGCTTTTGGAGCTTGTAAGATATTTTATGAGACATTTATTACCTTTAAGCTCTAGACATTCTAAAGGTAGTTTTTATCTTTATTTTTTGATTATTTTTTATTCTTTTAGTTGGAGGCTTTTAGGAATATAAAAGATCTCCTATACACGTCTTCTAGGTAGATTATTTTCAGCCAAAAATTGAGAGAACTCGATTCTTCGTTTATGAAGCTTCGTTTTATTCATTCCTATTCAATCGAAAAGAGAGTCTTTGATTGAATCGTTGTAGGTCCTTGCTAGGTTGT
Source organism: Fagopyrum homotropicum (assembly GCA_033239125.1). Classification (NCBI taxonomy): domain Eukaryota; kingdom Viridiplantae; phylum Streptophyta; class Magnoliopsida; order Caryophyllales; family Polygonaceae; genus Fagopyrum; species Fagopyrum homotropicum. Next base: position 13,393,133 of record BSWB01000001.1, read on the forward strand.
TCTTGTGTGTATTAAAACTCTTTAGAGATTGGTGCTCCTAGACAATTTCAGTCCCTCCTTGTGCTTGTCTCGATTTGAAGACTTGTGTAAGGTTGAAGAAGGAAGGGTTAAGTTAATTCATTGTTTGGGTTTTGATTCATTCGATCAAGGTTCTAGTAAGTATATATTGGTTCTTCTTGACCTATATTTCATCAATTCATTCTTCCCGTCTCCTTATCTAATCTCGTCATCCATCATCATATCTTCTCGCCTTTCTTTTTCTTTGTTTTTGTAAAACTCATTACTCATCTCGTCACCTCAGTCGAGATTCTTCATCCTTGAAGGTATTAGAAGGACTTCAATCTGATCCGTCATTGCGGCTTCAACCCCGCATCATATTATAACTAATAAATTTATATATTTTAAAATAAATCTTACCCATCCCTATTACTTTCCTTGCTCCGCCCCTGTGCACTATGCCAACACCTTACGTGAGTGTAAAACACATCTTCCTACAATGTCCTTTTACAATAGACAATGTGGATATTGATTAATTCAAAACATATACTAGGAATCTTGACCTATAAAAAAAAGTGGTATGACATTTTGACCAAAACTTAATTATGCCACACAATTAGCTGCTAGTTGGTGGATCATTTGGCTCACTACAAACTAACTCATTTTCAATAATAAAAGTTCGATATGAATAAATCAAGCAACTCTCTTCTTGATAAAAAAAAAAGAATGGACAAAAACCAACACAAAAATAGCCATGAAAGAAAAACTAACAACACAAAATACAAGCAAGACTAGAAATATCTGGTAGTGTAAACCAAATCGAAGACGGGACGGTACCATCAACTCAAGATGGAACCAAGCACTTTGACGATAAGTGGGTCTTTGAATACATTCTTAGAGACCATAACACATTTACCACTTTCTTTAGATACGGACAATGTCGAATCACATGTTTTCCATGTCGAAGCATGTGCACTGAGAAAATGATTGTGTAACGCTCATGAACCAAAAATTGACACAATCATTACCAAATGGCGATAATTTAACATTTATCAATTCCATCAACAAACTGTGGAACCTTCATGATAAATTGAGCTCATCATTTATTATATTTCGGACATGCTCATTAATTTCTCTCATGTCAAGATCCCACACATTTTCAAGGAAGTTAATATGATATTGGACAAGCTCACATCGATCGGCCACAACTACCCTACAACTGACTACATAATTTCCTAATGAAGTTTATGTCCTTATCCGCAATGATGTCTTATATCCAATAACGTACATATGCCTATCACCCTAAATTTCTTAGGATGAGTTGACTAAGTAGGCACTTTTTGTCTATTGTTGTATAAAGTAGACCCTTTTTGTATCTTGTAGACAAACTAGGCCCCTCTCATTTATTAGTAAAGATTAATTGAAAGGGTTAATTAGTAATTTTAACTTAACTGAATCCAAGCCCAATTTAAATTGAAGATCAGTAGGCCCAATCCGAGTTATATAAGCCCGTGTCCAATTCGAGTTACATAAGTCGGCCCATTCTAGTTACATAAGTCGTCCATTTCGAGTTATATAGGCCCTTTTTGTATCTTGTAGACAAACTAGACCCCTCTCATTTATTAGTAAAGATTAATTGAAAGGGTTAATTAGTAATTTTAACTTAACTGAATCCAAGCCCAATTTAAATTGAAGATCAGTAGGCACAATCCGAGTTACATAAGCCCGTGTCCAATTCGAGTTACATAGGCCCTTTTTGTATCATGTAGACAAACTAGACCCCTCTCATTTATTAGTAAAGATTAATTGAAAGGGTTAATTAGTAATTTTAACTTAACTAAATCCAAGCCCAATTTAAATTGAAGATCAGTAGGCACAATCCGAGTTACATAAGCCCGTGTCCAATTCGAGTTACATAGGCCCTTTTTGTATCATGTAGACAAACTAGGCCCTTCTCATTTATTAGTAAAGATTAATTGAAAGGGTTAATTAGTAATTTTAACTTAACTGAATCCAAGCTCAATTTAAATTGAAGATCAGTAGGCCCAATCCGAGTTACATAAGCCTGTGTCCAATTCGAGTTACATAAGTCGGCCATTTCGAGTTACATAAGCCCTTACATAAGTCGGCCATTTCGAGTTACATAAGCCCTTACATAAGTCCATTACAAAATATAAACGTTGTAGCTAGTGAGTATCGAACTCTGGACGACAGCCCCTCCCTCCCACCCTTAACTGAAAGGGTTAATTAGTAATTTTAACTTAACTGAATCCAAGCTCAATTTAAATTGAAGATCAGTAGGCCCAATCCGAGTTACATAAGCCTGTGTCCAATTCGAGTTACATAAGTCGGCCATTTCGAGTTACATAAGCCCTTACATAAGTCGGCCATTTCGAGTTACATAAGCCCTTACATAAGTCCATTACAAAATATAAACGTTGTAGCTAGTGAGTATCGAACTCTGGACGACAGCCCCTCCCTCCCACCCTTATACCAGCTGGACTAATTGAACTTCGTGTATTCTCTTGTTCATACACGGTATTAGTACATAATGCTTAATACACAATTTTAATACACAAGTTCAATTACACAATGTTAATACATAATTTTCATTTACACAAGTCCGTCGTTTACATAAGTCCGTCTTTGTTTCAAGGCCATTCGAGTTACACAAGCCCAATTATAACGGTAAAATATGTAGTTAATATGCCGTATTTATAAAATATGTAGTCAATATGCCGTATATATAAAATATGTGGTCAATATTCCGTATTTATAAAATATGTAGTTAATATTCCGTATTTATAACTGCAAAAATTAAACTTTAGTTTTTTAATTTTGTAATTATCCAGCTTGGGGCAATTTTGCAAATTTAAAAAATATGGGTCGTAAATGCAATTATAAACAGGGGAGCTTTTTTGTAAATATGCCAACATTTTAAAATTGAAATTAGGGTTTCTTGGTTTCCTGGGATTGCACTGCGGCTGCAACGAGAACTGTCCAGAACCGCCTCCAGGACTGCCCAGATCCGCCTCCAGGAATGCATAACGGCGGCTCCGGTACTGCACAGTGGTGGTTGCGTTGGTCGATGCACGTGATTGGCAGGGCGGGGCTGTGCGGCGCAATGCAGGAGGACATATCGGATCTAGGTTGTGCAACAGATCGGATCTAGGCTGCCCGGTGCTAGGCGGGTTGGCGGCGGATCTGGGCTGGGCGGGGTTGTGCGGCGCGAGGCGGGCTGCGGCGGATCTAGGCTGGGTGGGGCTGTGCGGCGTGAACCGGATGAAAGTCGACATCGAGAAGCAGTCGAGAAGCAGTCGGCGCGAGGGATTGCACTACGGCGCGAACCGGATCTAGTCGGAGTTGGGCGGCGCGGGGCTGTGCGGCGGCGACATCGAGAAGCAGCGCCGACATCCTTCGTTGGAGGCAATTACTCAGTCGAGAAGCAGTCGGCGACGGTGAGACAAAGAAGATGAATGACTAAGAGAAACCCTAACTGGATGTGAAATCTGACGGTTGGATGATTTTATAGGATTATATTTTACGTTTTCCCTTTATGCCCCTTGAATTAATTTATTTTTGATTTAAAAATTTAGGCAAAAAATAAGGGGCCTAGTTAGTCTAGGTTAAACAAAAAGGGCCCTATTTCACCAATTTTCTCAATTTTTTTACCCTATTGTGTATAAAAAAATGAAAAAACTAAATACATGAGGTTCTCTTTTTACTAAGGATAAAAACACGCACACCGACGATGCTCACAAGTGTCACGCCTGCCGGAAAAATATATTAAATTTCGCGTCGTCTATTTTATTTTATTTTATTTTAAAAATTAATCTCGACGCCAAGAGCCGGCGCATGTACTTAAAAAAAACGGCATTGAGCGCCCGTAACCTAATTTTAGGTTTCAATCTCTTCGGCGCTTAACTAGTTTATTCGTTCATTGAACGCCATCGTCGTTGCCCTCTCTGCGCTGGTTATCGCTCCTCCCGCCGTCCTCTTTGCACCGGTGTATCTCTCCTCCACCGCTGCCCTCCATCCCGGAGTAACTCTCCACCGCTGCCCTCGCTTGTCCCCTAGCCTCTCTCTCTTCCCCTCCCTCTCTAGGCGACAATGCTCCCTTCTTCGTTCTCCAAGCATCTTTCTTCCCCCATTGCGAGAACGACGTTACGGTTGCGCTCCTCCATCTTCAAACCTTGACATTAACAAATATGTTTCTTCATTAGATCAAATGTAAATTAAATGTATATGTAGATCAAATGTATATATACAATTAGAATCTACGAGTTGTCAAAAGTATTGTTGTAACTCGAGAGTTACTTACTTGAGGAGGATACATAGTGGTCTGATGGAAGCCGTTCTTGGTTAAGTAGCTTTTTTGATTATCTATGTAATTGCAACACAGGCCCGACCCAATGACTTGTGGGGCCTGTTCTACTGAATATGGCCCCAAATATTTGTGGGCCTCTATTTCATAGTTATAATTTAGTAAAAAAATTAAGTAATCATGTATTGTAGTGTTGACCCAACTGGTAAATTGGTGTTATTTTTACTCTTTTGAACTTAAAAGATCACATTTTCGATTCTTGGGGGTCTCTATCACTTTATATTATTTTTATTTTTAACTAAAAATAGTTCAGAATTTATAAAAAGATTCTTTTAATTTCGTTTTTTTATTTACTTGTATTACCTTTAATGTTTAATTCTTTCTTTTTTAGTAGAAGGGAGTGTAACACTCCATGAAAGAAAATACAGCCCTATGGACGAGTCATCCGAGAAAGACTAACTCCCCGACAATCGTCCATCATAATCAACAATACACTCCCCGGGGAGTTGTTAAAAAAATGAGCCCCTATACTACATCCGAAGGCAAAGTTAGCAAGCGCATCCGCCACTCTATTTTCATCCCAAAACACATGACCGATAACTACACACTAATCCCTGGCTAAGAAGTTTTGACATCTCACAACCAGACTATAGACATAATCCTTTAGTATTTAATTCTTCTATATTATTTAAATTTTATTAAAATTAACATCTAAAAAAAATATAGTTTATGAAATACTATTAATAAAATAAATCGTATAATATCATTTTAATTTTGTATAAAAACATATAATATTGTTTTGCACAGGTTTGTGGTTGCAAAACATAACAAAGTAACTAACCCTTATTTCTCTCGTTGGATCAATAACAGCCCACGGGTTTCCGGTTTCTTATAAATTTTCGAATAGAGATAGAGACGACGGCGATAGTGGTGTTTCCCCTACTGATTACCCGCTGGAGGCAAACGCCAATTAGCCGGAATCAAGTTTTGGACGTCTGATTTCGTTTGAAGCACTCCTATTTCCGGTATATTCCTCAGCCCGTATAATTCACTAGAGCTTTCAGAATATTAGATTTTCCCTTTTAGGGTTTTACAAAATGATTTCATGTCTACTCTTTCTTCAGGTAATGTTAATGTTTTAACCGAAGTCCGCAGTTTATTTTGCATCTCAAATTACTTTCTTGTCGCGCTTCACTGTTCTAGCCCAAGTTAGGGTTCAGGCGTGGAAAGTTGTGACAGTATTGTGAATATTTTGTTTAGTCAAATAAACCTTCCTTTACCTAATCGAATGAGTTTGGAGAGGGAGTTAGTGAAGTTTTGCATCTGTTTCTTTGTCGAAATATGCGTTATGATAGGCATGCCTTCTAATATGAATATGACCATATCTTGGTTAATTTTGTTGCATGCTGAATAATGCAATAATTTCTGTATGTTTTTCATATGCTTCAGCTTATTCTCAATTTCTATATTGCAATTTCCCAAAGGAAGATTAAATAATTGCCCCAGGAATGCTAAATACAATTGGGTCGAGTTTGTTTCTCGTTGGAATGACAGGCTTCTGTCCAAGGAATAAATTTATGTTCTGTAGAGACAAATGTAATGTAGTTATTTATAAGTGTCTTCATCAAACAAAGATTACTGGACTTGATGAATTTGGATTGGGTGCAAGTATAAGATATTCTTAATCTTGAATATTAATGTGCTCTTCTTTGTTGCCCCGTGCTCAGCCATAGAAGACAAGACACGTAATGAAAATAAAAAAGAAGCTCTGTTTGTTTTATATTTTCATCTATCGGTACAATAAGAAAGTCCTTTTGAATGATAAAGGTTTTGGTCTGATCAAAATATTTGAGTGTCAAATTCGTTGGTACTTCTGGAAGCTGAATGTTATTTCGCTGAGTTAAGGTATTATGTACACAATTTGGCTCGTTGAGGTATTGGCTTATTTGCCTGATTTGAAACCACTTGTTGCTAGTTCGTTATGCCGTCAGAAGTCAAATTCTAATAAACTAGTAGCTGACCCATAACATGAAAATATTCTCTTAAGAAACATGTCTCTTATGATTGTGGGAACAGGAGAGAAGTGGTACTGCTCAGGATGATTATCCCAGTGCGCTGCTTCACCTGTGGCAAGGTAATTTCGTAGAAATTCTGTTAAGCCTTTTGGTTCATGAGCAATGGTTTGTCACATCAGTCTATTGTCATCTATTGCTTGTAGCTACCACTTAAAACAATTTACTCGCGTAATCACTTAGAATAATTTACTTGTGTGATGTCTGTGTCAAGGTTTATGAGTCGTGCATCCTTTTTTCCCTCACAATTCTATTTTGATCAGAAGGTTAATGAAGATGCTTCTTTTGTGTTGTAGGTGATTGGTAACAAGTGGGATACTTACTTGGATTTACTCCAATCCGATTACAGTGAAGGGTTAGATTCCTTGTCTCTAATTTCAGAATTATTTGTCCGTTTAATATTCTAGAAGTTATGATACTTTATACGGGAATTCAAGTGAACTATTCTCTTATTGTTTCTATGTAATCCCGTCCCCTAATTTCCTACCATATATTGTACAAAAATCAATTCTTAATATTTTTTTTCCTAGATAAATGACTAACAGTAATACAAACTATCATCTATGATCTAAAAATAATCCAAACTTTAAAAATTCCTAATTTGGATACAAACTATCACCTATTAAACAAAATTTTGATACGGATAAGATTTTTGGCAGAAATTCCGGTTGAAGTGTTAAACTGGAAGCAAAAATAAATTTTTGGACTTAAAATACAATTTAAAATAACTTTATGAAGAAAAATGTAAATTATAGAAAAATAGTTTCCTCCTCCTTGGGCTCACTGTTAACTTATCTAAAGGTATTCACAAGCCATGGAACTGGATGAAGAATCATCAAAATGGCACGGAACAAACATTGAATTTACAATGGATATGACATATCTAAATAACCTATGTGTAAATACATAATCAGCAACATCAATTATGAACCAAATTATATCAACCCTAAGCCCAAATGGAATCGTATTACAGGAGATGGAAGAAGTATGTGAAAGTCTCTCAAATCCTATAAACACCTAGTCGATGCCTCTCGAATCATCCCAAATCCAAATCGAATCTTATTCTTGGATGTGTGAAAAGCCCCAAATTAATTGTAATTCTGAAAAATCAATATAAATTTCATGAAATTGATAGTTGGGTTTCATGTTCCTATCCAGATTTTTGGCTTGTGTATGTGTATTTATCGTGAATTTTATCATATATGTATTGTTTGTTGGACATAGGAGATTCATCGTGTGAGAGAGGTAGGTAGAGGCGGTGCCCGTCGGACATTTTGCACGGACATATAGCAACGTTAATGGGCTTGCTCTTACGATGTCTCATTGTTTTTGTTATTGGCTCCATTGTTTTTATGACTTTCTACATGGATTCCAGAAATATTTCTCTTGGTTGCAAAAAAATTCATGGCTTTCTCCCTTGTGTTGTGATATTTATCAGACATATATAGTGATGTTTTACTTAAAAGGAATATTTTATTTTCAGACTTCAGAAATATTTTAATCATTGTAGATTTTCAAATGCTGAATTATTTAACAAGATATGGAAGGAGCAGGTGGAGAAGAAGGCTATATTTCTTCTTTTTGTATGTATATTTCTAAAGTTTAACTAAACTACATTTTAAGCCTATATTTTTTAGGTGCCAATTCAACACTTTTGCCTGACTTTTCCCGAAAATGTTGTTTGTATCAAAATCGGATTAATAGGTGATGGTTTGTATATGAATCAGTAATTTTTAAAGTTTGGAGTAATTTTGGTTCATAGGTGATAGACTATGGCTGGTATTATTTTTAGTCATTTATCTTCTTCTTTTTCTTTCTAATTCCTCATTACCTTGTCTTATTTCGTGTTTCTGTATTGATTTTGAAAATCAGTATATTGTTTTGAATACCTTGTTGTCATTTAGGTCTATAGGCACCATATGGATGTGCTATCTGGATAAACGTATTCGTGTATATGTTAAGTTTTAAACCAGACGTGAAATTTTGTGACATATAATTTGCGGGTGGGCGGCATATGAGATGTTGTAACTAACTGAAAGCAATCATAAAACAAGCCAAGTTCGTTTGCTGATATTTAATATCCCCTTGCAGAGATGCACTTGATGCTCTCGGGCTGGTCCGCTATTGCTGCAGGAGGATGCTTATGACACACGTTGATCTCATTGAGAAGCTCCTAAACTACAATAGTATGTCTCTTGCCCGCCTAATCGCCTTTGTATTATTCTGTATGCTTAACAAGTTTTCGTATTGCATATACTTGATATTCAGTAGCACAAAATATTCAAAGCACAATTATAGTGAGAATGAGTTGATAAGTTGATAAAGAATGATTTGATGTTTTGTTTTTCCCCTAGATTTCTTGTATCTGATGCAATGCTATAGTTTATGCCTGACAGCATCATATGTGAGATTTGGATCAATAAGATTTTCTGCGTGCTTATCAGGGAATCTAAAGGCTTATCCTTGATTGCATCTTGATTTCCTTTGCCCTAATCCTTTTTGTCTACTTCTTCTTGCACAGCTCTCGACAAATCCGACACAAGCTGAAGATGGTTAGATGAATGCTCATGGAACCAGAAATCCCATTATCATATGTACAAACAGTTTTTTTTACCTCTCATGATTATGGTTTTCCCTTTAAGCATGCATTTTGGAAGGATGATGAGATTTGTATCCCATGCTTGAGAGTTGAAACTTTTTGAAAATCATCTTTGGGGGTTTAATTTTTTCTAAATTTCAAAAGTTACCCTTTTTCTTACCACTATAATTTTGGCGCTTTTAGTAATGGTCAGGGAATATGCTCACAAGGAGAACAATGATGTGTATGTAATCCACGCGCGAACTTGGAGCGTGGGCATAGTGTTAATGTACTCTGCCTTTGGATTCCTGCACTCGTGACGCATGCCACGTTGTCATTGGATTTTGCACTGCCAAACCCACCTTGGAGTCTACGACTTCTGAAAACACGGTCAAAAAAATGAAAAAATAAAAGGTCCTTGACTCAAGCTATTGTGAATTTTAGGTAAAAAAAAATGACAAAATTTTGACACTTAAATTTGTATTACTAGGCACCAAACTAAACATTTCTTATACTATAGGACAAATTAAAGGATTTTGTTTGGGTCAGAGGACAAATTAAAGGATTGGTGTTTAAGACTTTGAGATAAAACAATCTTGCTCTTTTCAGCCATGTAAATTTCATTTATTTTGTTTCATTATATATCATTTTCAATGTATGATGACTTTTACAGAAGATTTTTTAATAAATTATGAAAAAAAATATCAAAATAGATGCTTTTCTGCAGGAAATCATATTTTTTTCATATATCAATTTTTGTAATCTATATAGTGAAGAGATAATTTTATGAATTTTATTTTTGAGAGTATCTCATTAAGATATGAATAAAGTGATAAACACGGTATTTTAAAAAAAGTTATTGTCTGTTTGACTATTTCTTTTTGTAAATTAAGGTTTTTAACAATTACATAAGTTAATGAACCACTTTTCATTATTAAAAAAATACATAATTTTTTTTATATGTCTCAAGAAAAGCATGTCCTAAGGATGTAGTAGGAGTAGATACTAGAGATGACGAGGGTGCAATTTGCAAATCCTGGTGGAGGTGCAATCGAAGATATGTTGGCCATGTAAGGTTTAAAGCGTGACTCTCCATTACTTTTTAGAGCCCACTTTATTTTATTGATAGAGTTAAAAAAAAAAAAAAAAAAGAGAGAGATTAGAGGTCCATCTAGAGAACATAATAGATTATTTGGAAGATTAAAATTTCACAATAATCTCCAATAATCTCGATAATTCACGTTGAAGTGGATGCAAAAAATGGGCAGAATAATCTCCCAAAATAATCTCCCGAGGTTATAATCTCAATAATCTCGATAATCCCTGACTCACCGAACGCACCCTAGATGTATAAGATATTTTTTTTAAGTGTTTTGGTTTTTGTAAGTTTTTTTGGATACATTTATTTTTTTTTGTAGTATTTTACTACTAAAAGGCTATGTAAATTTTAAAAACCTAAAAAAATATAGATTTATTTTAAATTTTAGAGTGAATTTGCAAAATAGGTGGATAAATTAAAAGTATATTAGAATGATTTTTCATGAGGAAATATATTTGGGTGAAAAAACATATTTTAATATAAGACTTTCATCCCCTCTCATTTTATGGGTAATACTTTTACTCATATGTGTAGAAACTTGTACTAATACCTTTATTTTTAAGTGATTGGTTTATATGTAATATTTCTTACTCATATATGTAGAAACTTGTACTAATACTAATTGTCCAAAATTTTTTTTGATTATTTAAGAAAAAATAAATATTTTCACATGTGCAACATTTTTACTCGTATGTTCAAAAATTTAATACTAATATTTATAAAATAAATACTTTCAAAATAAATATAAAATGAATATTTTTCGTATGTGCAATATTTTTACTCATAAGCGTAAAATTTTGTACTAACATTGTATTGGCCGACTTGCACTTTGTTGGTTGATCGATCATCCTGTGTTTCGTTTCTACATTGTGTTTTCACATCTACTATTATGTTTATATATTTTATATATGATTTTGCAATTAATGATTCAAATCATGACATTATCCTCTTGAGTTCATTCGTGATCCTATACTACGATTGAGTCTTGTAATTATTTGTGAGATATGAGGCTCATATTTCAACTATCATTAGATTTACAACGGACTTGTTGTGCCTTAGGAGTTTTGGGAGTTGTTATGTCTTGGTCATTAGCGTTTTTATTATTGAGTTATACCGTTGTGGTTGTAACACCCCACAAAATTATCACCATACATCATTTGAATGAAGATTTATGATTAGTTTATAATAAATTGGGATGTTACTCATGTCAACAATAATTCTTCTTTTGTAGTGGTTGAGTAAAGACAAAGAACTATGGAGTTAAGTGTGCTCGAAACATGATTGACATGGAGCCAATATCATTTGAATAGGGATTTTTGATTAACTTATAGGTATTTAAGTGTGTTTGGACCGAAGCAATTTCAAGGTGGGTGATCTCTTAGGAAGTTTCTGCGCGAGCATGATTAACGTTGGCGTCCCTAAGACCTTGACTTTTACAATAACTTTTTCGGCCTTTGTCAGACTAGTTTACACGGTTTTGAGTTCGCTTTACCTAATTTAGTTTGTTAACTAAAGGTCGGATGATTTGTCAGACTAGTTTTTTTGGAAAGTCCTATATATCATGAATTTGTTGTTACACTAACTCTAATAGATTCACTATGAGATTCATAACCTACTAACACCTCATATTTTGAAATCCGGGATCTCACAATAAGTTGAGTTATGTTATGATATATGGGATTACAGTCGGTTTTAGAATAAGGTTGATATGCACTTATATATGCTGAAAATGTGATAATTATGTTATGCACTTATGCACTTATAGTTAACCTTAGAAGGTAATTGTGTATAGTATGTGTTGGAGATAATATATGGGATTACAGCCGGGTTTATGTGTTGGGCTTGGGCCTAATGCACATGTGCGCTCGTATGTACACGACCCCCGCTCTACCGGTCCGTATGTATCGGACTTTAACAATATGCATTAGCATATGTCATGATGATTGGTGATTACGTGATAGATTGGAAATATGGTAAATGGTTAAACTATGACTACAGGTTACGACTAAGAATAATTAATTATGTTACACGTTAATAGTTATGTTACAGAAGACAAGATAATGAATATCGGTTATGTCATATATTAGAAAAGGGATAATTGATTACTTTATACATCGGTAGTAATGTCTAATTAGTTATACACTAATCGTTACGCCTAAAGATTAGAGCGGCGAATTATTCCCGTCCCGGATGTAGAGCGGCGAAGCCAATCGAACCGAGAGTTACTTACCAACCATTCCAAAAAAAAAAAAAGAGATAAATAGTGATGGTTCTGGATATAAGATGAGTTAATGGATACATATGATGAGATATAAATTGATAGATATGAATGGTGAGATGTGTTGATGTTCACGGACAAAGAATTACGATCACTAGGCTTGAGGTTTTATGATGAGATATTTTTGTTATTGACATACTTTTGCATCCATTTATGCTTGGATACTATCCAAATAATTTTAACATTATATAAAGATTATGTTTTTTATGGCCTTTGGTGCTCTTGTTGGAAGGCATGTTAATGAAGTTTCGATCGCACCGAATCTAGTGGACTCGTTGCGAGATTTATAACCTAGTGACATCTCGGATCTCAAAAACAAAGTGTTACATATTTCACATAGGATCGATTCGAGTACTAAAATAATCACATTAATCATACTCAATAATCATACTTGTCACTAAATGCGCTATATACGCCCAAACATTGCTCTATACTATGGAAGACGATCATTGACCGGTTATCTACCAAAGACAGGTTACATTTTCTTGATTTTGATCATACTTGTAGTTGGTGTATCAGTGGTAGTGAGTCGCACGACCACTTGATCTTTAGACAAAACGAGTGATCACGAGTTGGCCACGGGTGTGGGGTGTAGCCATCTTGTGAGAAAAATTCAATATCTTGATCTTTAAGCCTTTAACTTCTGCACTTAGATGTCTCTTCCTCGAGCCCATACTTATGGTTCTCCACTTTATGCTTCAATATTCAACCGTACACGATGTTTTCGTGTAGTTCCTGCCTCAATGAAGTTTGAACTACAGGAGTGTGATTCTATATCTTCACCAAAATACATTATTATTGGTCTCAAATGTCTAAAGCCCAAAATAAACTGAAATGGACACCATAATATACAAATTAAATCTTTTCCAACACAAAATATATAAAAAATACACTAAAAGGATATGAATGCATGCACCAATCATATTATCTATCATCTAATACGATGCATGAGTATATGATAACACTTTACCAAAGTCAAGATTTAGATTAATTAATTGTGTACGTATAATTTTAATAAACATGTATAAGAAAGCCTAAAAAGGCTATAACATATGTCCGTTTGGAAACCATGATCCTATATGAACCGAAGTTTATTGATAAATGAAATTAATAACTGTCTGAACGAACTTATATTTTAAAAAGTTTGATGGGTGTTTATGAGATTGTAGCTCATTGTAGTTGATGTAAGTATAAAATTCTTTAAAGTGGATATTTTTTAATTTAATATTAATATTTATGGGGTTATTTTATATCATCCCATAAGCTACCATAATCTCCCTCCATGTAGCTTATTAAATGAAAAGAATATAAGATATAATAAGCTATCATAATCTTAGTAAACTTGTTCTCCTAACGCCCACTTACTAGCTTATTCTTTTTTACCCATAAGTTTTATGAAGCCCTAATATGACTTTCCAAACGGACCCTAATACTTATCGGTTATAACTTAAAAATAATTGTAGATAATAATAATAATAATATAAATTACTATTTTTTATATAAAGGAAATATGATAAGTAGTACTATATTTATTTAATTTTACTATATAACTAATAAAATAAATTAATTAATCAAGAGGGTTCATCTAGTAAATTAGATTATCCTCACCTGAATTTACCGCAAACTTCGATATCTAAGTGAAATACAATTAGAACATTCAGCTGGATTTACGGCAAAATTACTGCTCTAACGGTAAACATATTTATAACATGATGGTAAAAGAGTAACACGCGTGGGAACGCGTGGGCAGAATGCGATTTAAAGATTTTCCCTTGCCAAGTGCCAACTCATAGAAAAACACCACGATGATAGCAAAAGACGCGTGAGTGCGCGTGGACGAGTGGGTATGGAGCTCTTCAACTGCCACCCATATAGTCTGTCCATATCATCAGGCATCATCATTCATCATCTTCTCTTCAAACCTTCCTAACTCCATTTCCAATGGGTCGTCATCGTCTTCTTCCTCTCTCCAGATGATTTCTGCAAGCCTTCTCTGGAAATACTTGATGAAAATTGTTGCCTTTTCAAACCCTAGAATTGTTTTTTTTCCCTAAAGAAATGATTTTGGAGTTTTTGATGTGTTAATGGTTATAAAAGTATAAATAAAGATAAAAGCTTGGATTTTGGAGATTCGCATGGAATATGTCTCTTTCACAAGGGTTTTGACCCTTTTCACCCTTTTTTTCTCTCTTTCTTTTTTTTGCCTCTGCTAGAAAGTTGGAAAAACGTTTAGCCCAAAAGGAAAATTTAATCTGATTCTCTTTCTACCTCTTTTCCTTCATAGCCCTTTTTGTTCATGCTGGTTTTGGGTCTCCTTAACTCCTATGCTTCTCAGCTGTTTAATTTTGCTGATAGGGTTTTTTGTTTGTTTGTTTGTTGTAAACTTCTTACCCAGTAAAAATATCTTGATCTCAAGAATCTGCCCAGAAAACCCAAAGTTTGTTGGCTTTTCCTTCAATTGGAGTTGGTGGGAAGTGTTCAAGATAGGAAAAATCAATAAATTTAATACGAGTCCTATTTAGGTAATTTAGTGGGTTGAGTGTATACTCAGGCTTGTTTTATTTAAAAGTATTTTTGCTCTTATGTTGGTTTGGGGGCTTTTTTGGGTTGAAATTTTCAGAGGATTGAAGGGTCTACTTTGACTTTTGTTTCTCAACCTTGGTGAGCTTCTACTGGTGGCTGTTATGGCGGTCTATGTCAATATATGAGGGCACCCATTACCACAAACAAATGAGGTCTTAAAAACCCGACAGATTCCTGATCTGGGTCTGATTTCGTTGGATTTTTCAGGTGAGCCATTAATTGCTGCTTCCATTTTTCTTTAATGTGTGCAGTCTTTGTTGGTTAGCGACAACAGTAATTTGGAAGTTGAAGCTGTTCGGTGAGGATATTTCACATTTTAGTCTTCTTTGGAGACACCCATTTCACAATAAGCTTGTTAAGAGGTTGGTAAACAGCTCTAGGGCTAAAATTTGTAGGTAGATTTTATAGAAGATGGAGAAAAAAGATGGGAGAAGAGGAGAAGGTTGGAGAGAAATGGCTCAGAAGATGCTCCCACCTGGGGCTTCTATTCCTGATCGGATTGATAACCCCGACTACTCTATAGCTATTGAATACAAGGGTCCCTTGATTCCTCAAGATGTTCCTAGAGTTGAGCCTCTAGATGTAGTTCCATACTCGATTCCGACTGCATCATTTGCTGCACCACTTACTGATTCACAGAGGCATTTTGTGAACTCCGGGCCTCCTGTGGTTGAGCCCATCCCATTGCCTGTGTCTTGTATTGCTGGAGTCACTAGTTCTCCTGTTCAAAGTCCTAGGATGTCAGCGAGCTCGGAATCAGAAGTATCTGTCCTACAAAATCATGAATCTTCTTCAGGTTCTCCTTCTGCTTCTCCAAGTTCGGCCTACAATGTTCAAAGTAGTCGCCGTGCTAACCGGCAGGGTAATGAGGCTAGGAGAACCCCAGTTGTTACCTTTACTGATGTTGAAAGATCTGAAAGGAAAGATCTTAGTAGGGAAATGCCGGTGTATCCTGAATACATTGGCGTTTCAAAGGAGAAAAAGAAAAATAAGAAGAAAATAAAGGTTTGTTGTAGATGCGGAAAGGGGAAGTGGGAGACGAAAGAATCCTGTTTGGTGTGTGGTTACAAGTACTGTAGTAATTGTGTACTTAGGGCAATGGGTTCAATGCCTGAAGGACGAAAATGTGTTACTTGTATCAATAAGCCTATTGATGAAGCAAACCGGCCCAAACTTGGAAAGCATTCAAGGGTGCTGTCGCGCTTGCTGTCTCCTTTGGAAGTTAAGCATATAATGAAGGCTGAGAGAGAATGCTCTGCTAATCAATTACGGCCTGAGCAGTTGCTTGTCAACAACTACCCTCTCAAGCCCGAAGAAATGGCGGAATTACTCGGTTGCCCTTTGCCTCCAAGGAAACTGAAGCCTGGTAGATATTGGTATGATAAGGAATCTGGTCTTTGGGGAAAGGTTAGTTGATACTAATATGTTGTTTCCCTCTTCTAGCAAGTGTTGTGTTTCCTACCATTTTTAGGCTTTATTCTGACTTACAAAAATGTACTTTGTTGCAGGAGGGAGGAAAACCTGATCAGATTATTAGTTCAAATTTGAATTTTACTGGGAAATTAAGTCCTAGTGCTAGCAATGGAAATACCGGAGTTTACATAAATGGACGAGAAATTACAAGGCTTGAGTTGAGAATATTGAAGGTAAATTTGGAGTTGGTATTTGTAAAACCCTTGCTCAGACTTTTGTTATTAATGCTTTCTATTTTGTAATCCTTTTTATTGTTCTGTCATGAAAAGTTTGTACTCTTGGTGGATAATTGTGGTTTGACATTTCATGTTACTTTTCTCCCCTTGCATATGAATAATGATGTTTTTTCCTTTTTGATGTTGCTGCTTCCATTATCTGAAGGTATCGATATTTAAAATTGAGCAATTGTATACTACATGAACTATGCAGTTGGCAAATGTGCAATGTCCCCGTGAAACTCATTTTTGGGTCTACGATGATGGCCGGTACGAGGAGGAAGGCCAGAATAATATCAGGGGAAACATTTGGGAAAAAGTATGTGTTTTCATTGACCAACTTTTATCCTTTTGCCAATTATATACATTCTCTTAGTCTCTTAGCAAGTTAGTTAACTTGTCTCTTTTTCTAACATAGGCCTCGACACGGTTCGTTTGTGCTTTGTTCTCTTTACCTGTTCCACATGGCCTGCCTCATGGGACAAGAGATGAGCCTAGTGACTATTCTGTGATTCCAAGTTATCTAGAGAAGCGACGAGTCCAGAAGCTGCTTCTTCTCGGACTTGATGGTTCTGGAACCAGCACCATTTTCAAGCAGGTATGGGCAAACACCCTGATTTATTTTATACTTTAACCTTATCTGGTAAATTTTATTTGAAATAGGTACTGAATCATCCAGGCAGAATCTTCGGTTTTGCTAAATAATAACCAATACACCCTTTAAATTTTACGTTCTGACACTGGAATAATTATCTCAGCCAAACAAAAAAAAGGACCGAAACCAGTACTAGAATTCTATCCTAACGAATAATATTTTGTATAGTTTTTAATTTTGAGAAGTGTTACATTTATTTGTTACATAGCTAATCTGGAAGTTTGTTGGTAGTCGTTCCGTGGTGCTGTTTCTGATCTGTATCTAATCCAATGCTGTACAGGCTAAGTTTTTGTATGGAAACAAGTTTACTTCAGAAGAACTCCAGGATATCAAATTAATGATCCAAAGCAACATGTACAAATATCTTAGCATTTTATTAGATGGAAGAGAGCGCTTTGAGGAGGATGCTTTGACAAGATTGAGGAGTTCCCACATTGGAAGTCGTGTAGAAGGTAATATTCCTTGTTGAACTATCAGTCTCAGGTTTTGACTGAAATTTTGATTATCTACTACTAACATAACCCTTCTTCCTGTTGAGAACAATAAGGAAATCAGATCAGTAGTTTATTGTCTTCATGAGATACTGACTAATTATTTTGAAACTTATTCTATCAAGTTTAGTTCTTACTTTCTCATTCTAACAAGATGAGGTTTCTATTGTTCCTTAATCTTTCCTGTACAATGTAACAACCCTAGGGGTTCTGCCACCATGCAGCAGAACGTTAGCTGGTGTGGAACTTTGATTTCTGGCTTTTTTAGATAAAGCTTTTTGGGTAGTTGGGCTGTTTATTGAAGATTTCCACAAAATCTAAGTAAATGAAAAAAATCACATGAAACTCAGGGTGAAATGGGACATAAATCCTAAATAATCTCCCGGAAATTTGCAAAATTGGCCCAAAAAGCTCTTAAATAACCTCTAAAAAGCTAATTTCCAAACAATCTCCCTTTTTCCAACCAAATACTAAATATTCCAAATTTTTGCAAACTCCAAAATCTCCTGAATAAATTATACCGAGCCACACCCTTACCTTAGTGAATGTTTAAACAAAAATTTTGAGATCTATGTTCTTGAGATGTTCACTTATTTTCCTTGATATATTGTTCTTAAGAAGTTCTTCTTGAGTATGTTTCATATTCTACTCTTGCTATAACAGGAGACGGGGCAGATGCTGAGTCTGAGAGTGCGGTTCAATGCATTTATTCAATCAACCCAAGGTTGAAGCATTTTTCTGACTGGTTACTGGATATTATTGCAACTGGAGACTTGGATGCTTTCTTTCCTGCTGCAACGCGTGAATATGCTCCTTTAGTTGAGGAAGTGTGGAGGGATCCTGCCATTCAGGCGACTTATAAGAGAAAAGAAGAGCTTCATTTCCTTCCTGATGTTGCGGAATACTTCTTAAGCAGGGTATGCTGTAACACTTTCTGCCAATTCCTTAAAAGTTGGTTGCGAATGCCAAGTTACTTTTTTACTTTGTCATACCGACCCATAAATTGCGGACTGTTGATAGTTGTCATAATGAGAATACAAAGATAAAACCAAATGTGACATGCTGTGAACTTCTGCCCTTGCAACGTGTTATCTTCTAGATCTATTTCTTCTGATGCAGTCAGTGTCTTGTTTCCTTAATAATATCAATCTGTGGTAGCTGGAATTAGTATTTCATGTTTTATTGCTGAAATGGTAGAAATAGAAACATTGGTGGAGAGTGAAAGGAATGAGTAGAATTAAAAGTGAACGACTAGATCAGAAACAAACATTTGAACGAAGCCAGTTTGATTTTGGTACCACCACTGCTATACGGAAAATGTGTCAAATCTCAATGAGAAAGAAGATTGCATATAAAGAATTCTGAGGACGCGAGGATGGTAACCCGTAACATCTTGTCTTGTATTTGTCTGGAATCATCTCAAGAAAGGTGTTTAGCTATTTATGTTGACCTGGGAGATGTTGGAATTTATCTTTTCAGGCAGTGGAGGTGTCTAGTAATGAATACGAACCATCAGAACGAGACATTCTGTTTGCAGAAGGAGTCACGCAAGGGAATGGCCTGGCTTTCCTTGAGTTCTCTCTTGACGATCACAGCCCCATGTCGGAAACCTATACAGAAAATCTGGAAGCTCAACCACCACCACTCACCAGGTAACAGAATTATTCATTGATAAGAGGTTTCTACATGTAGTGTCATACTATCCTGCTGGCTCATTCGAAAAAACGTTGTGAATTGACTGCATTTCCTGATTGTTTTTTATCCTACAAATGCAAACAAGCGTGTTCATAGTTGCTTAAAGGTTACAGACATTATTAGCACACTATCAACTTGTTATTTACCTTATTGGCTCTTTTCAACTATCTTATTGGAAGCACACACAAAATGATCTCTAGAAGTATTTCTACATAGATAGGTTATGCATTGTTAAGTAATACATCCGAAATATCCCTAAGATCTTCGCTCCGCAGGTACCAACTGATCAGGGTAAACGCACATGGAATGAGCGAAGGATGCAAGTGGGTCGAGATGTTTGAAGACGTACGAGCTGTAATCTTCTGCATTTCCTTGAGTGATTACGACCAGATGTCTTTCAACCTAGATACCACTTCCGACGCTAACGCTACTAGCAGCAGCGGGTGCATGAACCTCCACAACAAGATTATCCAAAGTAAGGAGCTATTTGAGGCCATGACACGTCACCCTTGCTTCAAAGACACGCCCTTCGTGCTCATCCTAAACAAATACGACCTCTTCGAGGATAAGCTCACTCGGGTTCCATTAACCGTGTGTGAATGGTTCAGTGACTTCAACCCGGTTAGGACATCGAGCAATAGCCAGACATTGGCGAACCAAGCGTACTTCTACGTGGCTATGAAGTTCAAGGATCTCTACGCTTCCATTACCGGGAGGAAGCTATTTGTTTGGCAAGGAAAGGCAAGGGACCGTTTGAACGTTGATGAGTCATTTAAGTACGTGAGGGAGGTTCTACGGTGGGATGATGAGAAGGAAGACAATTACTATGGAGGAGCGGAGGATTCGTTTTACAGTACGGATATGAGTTCTTCCCCGTACGTTAGGCCGGAACAAGAGGACAGTTAGATGCTGCAAAAGAGTGGCGAAAGTGTCAAGTTTTCTTCAAAAGCTGAAGGTTTTGTGTATTCAATTCTAATTTTATGTTTGATGTGTCTTGTGATTGGAAAAATATAAATGCTCTCTTTGTAAGTCCTGAAACTTTTGAGTGTTGTGATGGTAAAAATAAATGCAAGCAGCACCCGATCACTCATACCCAGAAGTCTCGGCTGCACCTGATCGATGGACCTGCATAGGGTCTTTGTATGAGCTCGAGTTCGGCTCGGGGTCAACTCAAAAAAAGGTCTCAGGCTTGTACATTTTTTAAACAAGTCGAGTATAATTGTATAAACATATCTTCATGTTCGATTAATGTTTAGGTTTGACTCAATTCTAAACGAGTTGAACGTACCAGAGCTCAACTTGTTCGGTTAAAATAACAACTCTAACGAGGACTAATATATTGTCCAGTCTGGTCAAGCTCGACTTGAGTTCGTTTCACTTAATTTCAATTGAAAACTGCAAGCCAAACAAAGGCAGCCATCATAAAAGCAAAACTGTAAATCTTGTGACAGACGATTAATCATAACTCCAACTTGGAGGCAAAATGATACCCTTGTGACTTTCATGTAAAGCAAAGTGAACCAAAAAAAGAAGTCGCCCCATAAGTTATAATTTCACTCTATATATATACAATTCTTGTCCAGAAACACTCAAACACACACACAAAGAATCATCACCTAATGGAGTCTTCCAAGTTAGGTATCATTCTCTTCACCTTCATGCTACTCCTCTCCATCTCCACCATCTCTACAGCACGCACCAATGCTCCTCACTTAGCTAACGTGGCGCACAGATTGGTTCGTGGCTCAAAGCCCCACCGGGTTTTGCCTAGGAAGTTGTGGATGAACCACGGAGGCTCTCGAGGGGCTTGGAGGAAGCAGCGTATTGTGAACCTGTCGGTTCAGCAACCATTTGACATGCAAACTTTATCTGTGTAGTCTTCTCCCCTTGTTCTTCGTCTATCTCCCAGTTTAGCGTTTTACGCGTTCATCTTCAAGTGAACTCCCTATATAACACGCATCTGCGTGTGCATATATCTTACGATTATTGTATTATTATGTAGTGTATCACTTTGAAGCTTCATCAATGGTGTGTATGATGAACATCAGAATTATATGTCTATAAGTGCTAAGAAGTGTAATACAACTCAGAATGAAAGGAAATATCAAAATTTACCAAGAAGCAGAACTAAGATAGAATCATAGATGCATGACAATGTTCTTGTCAAGAGAAATCAACAATTACATATCGTATGATCCATTTTAGCATCTATAACTATGAACTAGTGTTGAGATGGGTTACATTCTTCCAACAAGTCAAGGAGGTTATGTTCAGGTGCACTTTGTGAATGTGAAAACATCCTATTGGATGGCGGGCGATAAGCTTTCGTCCTAACACTCTCGTCGGAATCTGTAGTCCCTTCATTTGTAACAGACGAGTTGGTCCTCCTTCGAATACTAGCAGCAGATAATCGTTCCTTCCATAATCTCCCATCCTAAAATTCAACTTCTGGCTTTATCAGTTGTAATAAGAAACGGATAATTAAGATAAAGTTGGTCTTTTGCACATTATGATCAAACCAATTCGTGAAAAAGACAGATAAGACATGCATTTATAATGAGTTTACAGCAAAGATAATACATCATTATCTACATCACTTGACGGTTTTGTAGGTGTCGACGGATAGAGTCAAAAACATTTACAAAATACAGCAGTACGGTGAACCATTAAGAACATAGGCAAAAATGGATCAAGGACTTCAGTAAATAACTCAACAAAGTAAGCAAGCAAGAAAAGAAAGCCTTCTCAATGTCCCAAGAGTCGCAAACATGTAACAATAAGTTAACTCACAGACTAGCACTTGCACCACCTCAAGTGGATCATGAGGAAAAGAAAAGTAGATAGTCTTCATTCACAAAAATACAACCTAGATAAACAATAGAAATACAGAGAAAAAGAAAATTTGAGTTAGGCCTTACATTGAGAATGGATGGCTCAGGTGGAGGGCAGTGAACCGGTTCATCATTATTAAGAGGCTCAAGCGGATGCTCCACCGGTTTAAATTCTATTGCCAAATTGAACCCGACATTAGATGTATCAGGTGGAGCAACATCAGCTGCATCACTTGCATCTACATTTGGAGGAATCACCTCCTTCACTTCCTACACATAATAAAGACAAATTGACTATCACTGTAACAAGATCACAGAAAGATAAGTGAACCGGTTCATCATTATTAAGAGGAAGCAGTGAAGCACTACTGGCTTAAATAGTTTATGCAGTGTGTTTGATGGGTTAAATTTTGCGTTGTAAGGATTTTGTATTGAATCATCATTTCATCAATAACCTTCATCATTTTAATTATCTTAATTGCATATTAACAACTACCTAACCAGTTACCATCAAGCATGACTAGTAGCAGTACTCTGCTCAATTGAAAATTGCAAAATCACAAAAAGAAGTAGCAGAAGAAGTCAACAGGCAAAATGAGGATCACCACTATAACAGAAACCAAATACTTCCAACTCAAAACAGGTATACTAGGTCATAAAAACCCTAAAACCCAATTGAGATATACAAAAGAAAAGAAAAAAAAGGAAGTAATTTCAGAGAAGAAGAGGGCTTACAAGGGCGTGTTGAGCTCTTCGGTGCCCAGATCTGCTTACTGAAAACTTGGAGAAAATACCCACCATTTTCTCTCTCTCTTGAAAGCATTCAAATTCGCACAAATGGGTACCACCCCAAAGTAATCGATTTTGGTAAACTACTCCTCAAGGAGGAGGCTTATAAGTAGGTTGATCAGATTCTCTTGGTTGGCATCGCCATTGAAAATTGGGGTTCTTTAAGACGAAGGCTTTGGAATTGCGATCGACCTTTCATGGTGGGAACCAGATTCTCCACATTGGCATTCAGCACACTTTTCAGATCTTAATAATTTTATTAGCAAACTTTATTAGCCGACTCATCGAGATTAACTCATTTCGACTTTCCACTACGGTGGCGGCGGCGGCGTGGCGCCTCTGCTGCCGTGGAAATGGAGACTTCCTTCCTCACTTCTCTATTTCTCTACTCGGTTGTACAAAGTTGTCAAAAGGAAAGATAAGTACAAAAACATTAAAGCAAATCCCTTTATTTTTAAGGATAAATCTAGTTTAATTCTAATACCTTATAGTAATTTGATTTAATATAAATAGTTTTTTTTTATTTTTTAAAAGTTTTATAATTAAAATTTGTATATTTAATTTTGTAAAGACTCGAACTTCATAAAATGTTTTATAGACATAATATATGGTTCAATTATAGAAGGATGGATGTAAATCTTTTATTTAGTTAAGGGTGATAATCTGTTATTTAACAAAATTTAAATAATAATTAAATATATAAATATATAGATGACTACATAAGGTTATATATATATATATAAATTGTATAAAAAATAATAATTTAAGAAACCTTTTGTTTTTACTCAGGATGGAGATCTTTTTAAAAAAAATATCTTTATTTTAGTTTAAAAAATAAGAAATAAATTTAAAAAATATAACGAAATTTAAATATATAAACGAAAGTTGGCATATATACAGTAACTAGTTTAGTGCCCGCACCTTGTGCGGGTTTGTCTAAACAAAAAATATTATATTTTCAATTTCATGCATAATGTATTGATATTAATCTATAAAAATAATTATTTTTTATTAATTAGTATAACTAACATTTGAAGATTAATTATATTTTTTAATAAATAAAAAACATAATTAAAAATTTATTACAAAGATTATTGTTCGAGTATTATATTTACTCAATATATTATCAATTTTACTTATATAAAGTTAGAGGAGCAAATTTTGATTTAGTTTTAAATCTAACAGAAGTTTTAAATCTTACTAAAAGATTTGCGTAAGATTTTCTCAACAAAATCGAATTATAATACATTAGTTTATAAATTTTCATTGGTAAATAAGTAGATTTAGTTTTTTTTTTAAAATTTTTTTATTTAAAAAAATTGACGTGACATGATGACTTTATAAATTCTAATAAAAAAAATTTATTATAAAATAGTTAATGGTAAATCTGTAAATATATTATGACAAATCTGTAAATAAATTGAAAAAATGCTGATGTGGACGGCCTTAGAGGTTAACACGTGGACAAAATGAGTGTTGTTTTAGTAATATATATAGATTTACTAGGAATTGACGATAAATTTTCTAGATTAAAGTTTTTTTTTTAATGATTGGTGAATAATAATTAATTTATGCAAAAAGTTATATAAGAAATAAATAAGAAAGTAATTGCAGTTGTCAAATATAATAATTATAGAAAATTTTTAATGTAATGAAAGTAAAATATAATCGAAATAAAATCAAAATAGAATTGTAATGGTCAAATATAAAAGAAAGTACTCGGTATCTCTTTTTTAGTACTACTCCTAGTTTAATTATCGTATCTTGTATGGGTTGATCTAGTCTAAATAATTTGTTGAATTTTTCCTCTTGGTGTCATCAAGGTTTGAACTTTTCCTCTTGATATCTACTAAGTTTCAAAATTCCTCTTGGTACCCTCAAGGTTTCATTTTTTTCCTCTTTATACACATTCTTAATATATTACATTAAAATTCATTAAAAAATAATTAAAAAATTAGAAAAATAAATTTAAATAAATTATGAGCTTAATTAATGACATTTATATTTTTACTTTTTATTTTTGAATTAAAATATTTTTTTACTTTTTACTTTCGATTTAAAAAATATATAAAATTTATGTTAATATCATTTATTAAAAAAATTAAAAAATAATATTTTTTAAATTTTTTTTAAGAGTCCAAAAATTTAAACATATAGTATTTTTTTAAGTTAATTTTTTCATAATTTATATTAATTAGAAAATAACAATATTATTTTTTTTTGTGTTAATTTATTATTTTTATATACTTTTCCATAATCTTAAAATTAAATTTTTGTAAAATTTTTTGAATTAATATAAATTATATAAAATTTAAATTCAAGATAAAAATTTATTATATTTTAATCCTCTAGACTCTTAATAAAGTTTCAAAAAAATGTTTTATATTTAATATTATATATATATTTTTTTAAATCGAAAGTAAACAGTAAAAAAAAATATTTTAATTCAAAAATAAAAAATATGTCTATTTCAAAAAATAAAAAATATATATATAAATTATTTTTATTATAAATTTATTAATTAAATTTAATGAGGTCATAATCTATTTTAAATTTATTTTTTTAATTTTTTAATTATTTTTAATGAATTTTAATGTAATATATTAAGAATGTGTATAAAGAGGAAACAAATGAAACCTTGAGGGCACCAAGAGAAATTTTAAAACTTAGTTGATATTAAGAGGAAAAGTTTAAACTTTGATGGCATCAAGAGGAAAAATCATAATTTATTTTGTTTTTAAAAAGATTTAGAATTAAAGTTTGTGTATTTTAATTATGTAAATTCTCGAATATATATAAAATATAGGCGTAATATCTAATTTAAATAAAAGTTGCAGTTACAACGGAATTAAACAATGGGGACTCAAATACCCCTACACTCTCAACACTCTTTCTCGAATATATATAAAATATAGGCGTACTCGACCTGACTCGACCGGCTGCGCTCTTTGTGCTCCGGACCTAGCAGCGGTCTCATCCCCGACCTCAAGAACAACACTCTCAACACTCTCAACAACTTCTTCAGCGATAACCTCCGCCGCTGGTGGATCGGCAATGGGGACTCGGCTACGACCTCTAGCTACTGGAGGTCTGCTTGCACGTCCGCGTCCTCGGACAACAGGAGGAAGAGGTGGTCAACCTCTACCTTGTCCTACAGCTAATGTAGCTCTAGTGTGTGCCATTTGCGATAAGGACATAAGTATGTATAAGACTATGCTAACACTACTACAATAATACAAAGTCTAGAAAAACAACTACAGTCCAACATACAAACTGAGCTGCCGAGATCCGCGGAAGTAGTGGTGGTCCCTGTACATTCAATACCAGACCGACTATGCACAAGTTTAAAACAAAATTCATTTTAAAACTCAGACCCCTTTTGGGATCTGCTTATTTATCTATTCGACATTTTAAAAGATTGCGAGTGTTATTGTTGTCAACCTAGAGCTCTGATACCATGTTGTAAAACCCCGAATTCTCGTCGGGATGCTATGGGTTAGGACCTCACAATGGGTCCTAACCCTAGTATGACAACAAGTTCACCAGATCTTGCAACAAGACACAAATACATATAAAATCCAAATAGATAAAACGTCAAACTGTTAACATATGAAATAAGAATCTGACTCTCAGCCGAATACTAAAATAATAATGTCATGTGCAACAAAAATAAAAACCCATAAACCCGTCATATAATGTACGGGAACTCCGACTGACCACTCCGACCGGATCACTTGACAACATCCCTAACCTGCAAGGCATCTACAACTACAGATAAAACCGTTAGCTAACATTCTACATTTTACATCAACGGTAACAACACAAACACACATAAGGTAATACTAAACACATATAGCATGCTCACACTCAAGCCGGTTATTATCTTTCATTAGGTGATTCACTTTACTAATTCAACTTCTTTTGTGACACGAGGATCTCCCGAACCTCGCCTCTGTCCCCTTATACCAATAGGATTGGATCCGATGCATCTCTACGTGTACCTGTCTGGACTAGTCGCAGAGAACCTCCTAGTTCCCTGAAGAATTGGACAACTTGTCATCGCCCCTTACTAATTGGGCCAAAAACGGTAAAGGTCGTCCTAACATGTTATCATAATTAAAATACAACACACACCACTAATACAGTTAAGCTAACACACAAAATTCAGCTAAGTAAGCCCAAGAGACTTACTTGTCTCAAGGTAATCCCAGTTATAAACTACGCTGAGCTTCCCGCAGGAAAGTACTTCACGTCTGATCAAACAAGGCACACACATCAACGACTATCCGACATGCTATAAGTCCTCAACTTCTAGTCTCAATGATCTCTACAAGATCATATAACAACATGCTAGAAGGTTCCTACTTCTAGTCTCAATGATCTCTACAAGATCATATAACGATATGCTAGGATGTTCTCAATCCTAGTCTCAAGATCCTCACAAGATCAAACAACAACACACCAAAATCTACGATCTCACAATGCTTTTTCAAACCACTTATGGTGTTCAAACACTATGAACCCACAAACAACTAGCTGACATTCCCACTAGTTATGCTAGTTCCAACTTAGCATGATACTACTCTAGGATCGACTACGACAAAAGGAAGGAATCGATAAACTATAAGATGGTACTCATTGTAGGTAAGATGTGACCATGGGAGAGGAAAGACGCAAACGCGGTGACAAGGCTCCGAGACTCCGCGACCGCGGTGGTTAGAGGTGCGGGTGCGGTGACACTGGGAAGGCACGACCGCGGAAAGATGAAGGCGCGGTCACGGGAGAACTTTGGAAACGAACGTCGAAGTCGTTCTTCGATGCACAACAATGTCTTCGGGGCTTTGTTGGTTTGCTTTGTCCAATCCTTGTTATCCACTTCAATACTAACAATCCACACTACTCCCTGGATGGAGTCATCGAACCAAACACGAAATGAATAGAAATCAAGACTAAGTCTTGGTTATATGGAACTAGACAAGAAGAAGAAGAAAAAATAAGGGAGGGATGCTTATCGTTCTTCTCCAAGGTGCACCCCGAGTTTTCTAGACAGGTACTACGTACACGTTCACAGAGATACGATGAAGATGATGTTTGAAGAAATGGGAAGAGAGGAAGAAGATGAAAAGAGAAGGCGTTGAGAGGAAGGGAAAGGCTGCAAAGCTTGGAGGGGGAGACAAAAAACCCTAGGCGGCAGCGAGTCGGGATATATTCCTAAAAGGAAATATTCCCGACGGTTACAAACTAAAAGATCACTTTTTTACCCGAATCCGCGGAAAACAGCAGCCGCACCCGCAGTGGCGCGACAGCGGGCCATCTCTCGGGTAAGCAACTGGCTGCGGTCGCGGTCGTTACCACGGTGACTCTTCTCGAGCCCCAAAACCCGATTGTTACCCACCTTGTGCGGGCTTTGAATGCTATTAGGTTTGATGTGTTCTCATGTTCTTATATGTATTTTTTTGTTATTGTTATGTTTTAAATTCATAATTAAATGTTAATAGGTAGTGGTTTATTAGTTTCACAAAATAATATATTATATCAATAGTTAGAAAAAGAGAAGATATGATATTTTTTACACATATGAAAAATTTAGAGCTAATAAATAATTCAACAGTTGATAAAATATCACAAATTTAACTGTTAAGAATAAAAAATAATTGTTTAAGAGAATTTGTAAAAACAAATAATATGTTATTGGTTCGATTTTGCAATTTAATATGAGATTTAAAATATACGATATTTCAAGCTAATACAAATGTTTTATAATAAAAGATAGGAAGCTAGAATTTCCTATAAATGATCTATACACTTATCTTCTAAAATTAATATCAAAGTTTTAAAAAGATTAAAGATCTAATTTGTAAAACCGTCATTAAAGCACATTCAAATTTGAAATGAATTTAAATATATTAATTAAAATAAAAAATTATAAAAAGAAAAAATTTGTGTGGTTTTTTTAATAAATTAATATTTGTACAATCTAAACAACCGATTTAACAGTTCTGAGAATTGGATTTTGGCTGACTTTTTAAAAGAAAAGTTAATTTATTTTTAAAGTCAATTAATAAAATAAATAAATAAATTTAAAATACTTATTTAAATAATTTGGGATGATATTCAATATTTATTTATTCTAGTTTATTATTTACATCGTATAAAACGTGATTTTTTAAAATGAGAAAATTATCTAAACAATATCTCATCTTTTAGGCTGACTAAACTTTAGTACCTCATCGTTTAAACTATCAGAACGGTACCCTAACTATTGAGCCCGACCAAAGATTAGTACCTCGATCACTGTTCACACGTTAAAATATCTTAACGGTGTTAAATATCAGGGGCAAAATTGTCCCCCTACCTTAAATAATATATTATTTCATTTTTAATTAAATTTCTCTTATTTTGAGGGATTCTTTGCAAAATACCCAAATTCTTCCTCAAATCCAAATTTTCTCTCTCACGACTCCTTCTCTGCCGCCTTCTCCTACAACCACAACTCAGATCTGAGAGGTCATATCTTTCTATTGACTAAGAAGTGAGAAGAAATTGGTGTCATTTGTATCAAGAATGGGTGAAACACAGATTAGGATAGTTGCCAACTGAAAGCCCGACCAACGATTACGATTTGGTGGAAATTGCGGTGGTTGTGAATCATGATTTGGATTTTGGTTCGGAAATTTTGAGTTTTAGAGACTCGTCATAAAGTTCTGGTTTTCGGATCTACATATTAGGATATGATAAAACTCTATCGCTTTTTCAAACTAAAACCGACTGGATCTAGAGCGAACCAGTCTTTCAAAAACAGATGAACACAAAGGAGTTTGGTGACGCAGTTCGAGTTAAGCTCTACTCTGCGGGATCTCAGGAGGGGAGAGCCAGCCCAATCCACTAGGTAGAGTTACAGTGAAGAACGGTTACAGGATGAGCACACAGAAACCACAAAAACCATACAAGATCAAGAACAAGATAAGAACAAAGATAGGCAAGAGGTTTGTAAACCAACACAGGCAACGATCTGTGCTTTGAGGCAAAGCAAGATCTAGACAACAGAGAACGTCTCAAGGTAATCACTTGGACGAAGCACTCGGCTCGGATCTCTCTCTCACTCGTGTTTCTCCCTTTCCTCTCTCTCAGATATAGGGTTTCTCAGTAGAAGTGTTTCGGCTGCCTTAGGGTTAACGACAGAGAAGGAAGCTTAAGTACTCAGTGCCACGAGGTGATACTTCAGCAACGCAGCGTTTAACCATGCCACGCTTCAAGCCGCTTCACAACCTGGTGAGATGGACTGGGGCACTTACCATTGGGCCTCGATCAACCAGGCCCTGCATTCAGTCCATCCTCAATAGAACACAAGCACCCTGTCCAACCTATCATCAAACCCAATCGGCCTCACACTTAAACTCAGACCCACTAACCAGATGCTAAAACGAACCGGGTTTAACTAATTCCTAACAAATGCCCTCCTAAACCAGGTTCTACAGCTGCATACTACCAGTAGTGGATTAGGGGTACTCCTGTCCTTCATAGATCTAGTGTTGCTGTCCTTTTTCAGCCATCCTCAATATGCAAAGAATCTCTGCAATATGAGAACTTGTCAGCAGGGACAATCTTGGTTCCAAAATCAGCTGGATTTACATCTCCTTTGATTTTCTGTATCACCAGTTGCTTGTGCTTGATCTTCTTCCTTATGTAGTGGTACCTGATATCAATATGTTTTGTTCTTTCATGATACATGGGAGCTTTACATAAGTACAAAGCACTTTGACTATCAGTATATACAACAGGAACACATGTCTTGTTTTCTATTTCTTCTAACAATCCCTTAAGCCATGTAGCTTCTTTGGCTGCTTCAGTGGCTGCCATGTACTCAGCTTCGGTTGAGGACAAGGCCACAACAGATTGTTGTTGAGACTTCCAGGAAATGCAATTCCCAGCCCAAGTGAAGTAAATAGCTGTAGTAGACTTCCTGTTATCCTTGTTACTAGCATAATCAGAATCTACAAATCCAATCAGGTTAGTACGAGATACATGTTCTTTATACACAAGACACTTATCCTTGGTTTCACACAAATATCTGAGTAAATATTTCATAGCATCCCAGTGAGGTATACCAGGATTAGACATATATCTACTTAAGACAGATATTCCAAAAGCAAGATCAGGTCTAGTGCACAACATGGCATACATTACAGAACCAACAACAACATCATATGGTATATTAGACATTTTATTTTTGCCTTCATCAGAGGTAGGGCAATCCTTTTTAGACAACTCAAGGTGCCCTCCTAAGGGTACAATTGCAGGTTTACAATTAAGCATATTAAATCTCTGCAGAACTTTATGCACATAGTCAGTCTGAGATAACAACATGGATTTCTTAGATCTATCCCTAGATATGGAAATTCCTAATATCTTCTTAGCATGTCCTAGATCTTTCATGTCAAAGTGATTCTTCAGATCATGTTTTATGCTAGCTATAAGAACTTTAGAAGGAGATATTATAAGTATGTCATCAACATAAAGTAACACATACAGTGGATCATGCTTCTTAATATTCTTAAAGTACAAACACGTATCATATTCACTTCTGACAAAGCCTAATTTAGACATACAAGAATCAAACTTTAAATTCCATTGTCTAGGGGATTGTTTTAATCCATAGATAGATTTTTTAAGCAAGCAGCATGTATTGGTATTTTTAGAATCAATGAAGCCCTTAGGCTGTGACATGTAAATTGTTTCATTTAAATCACCATGCAGAAAAGCAGTCTTAACATCCATTTGTTCTAATTCCCAGTCTGAAACAGCAGTCATGGCAAGCATAAGTCTCAGAGTTTTATACTTAACTACTGGGGCAAAAATGTCATTATAGTCAATTCCTTCTCTCTGTGTAAACCCTTTAGCTACTAATCTAGCCTTATATTTGTCGGGTTCATTAGGAGATAGACCTTATTTTATTTTATAAATCCATCTACACTGAACTAACTTAGAATCTTTAGGTTTATTAACTAAGGTCCAAGTGTTATTAGCATGCATAGAGTCAATTTCATCTTTCATAGCAGCTATCCAGAGTTTTGAATCCTTACAGTTAACAGCTTGTTCATAAGTTTCAGGAGTGTAGGGATTTTTCACAATTGAAGCAGTAATTAGAGCATATTCAGCAATATTAGCATATTTCTTATTTGGGATGATAGTCCTAGGAGCCCTGTCCCTAGTAAGCTGATACTGACCATGAAAATCAAAATGACCTGAGTTAGTGCTACCTTGTCTTGTACCAGGGGAACTCAGGTCATTGAGACTTTCATGGCCTGTTCCAGCACTGGATGACAAGGTATGATCACTAAGGTTGTCAGAAATATTAGGCTCATCTACCCCCCTTAATTGTTGATTATGTGAATTATTACTATGTTCAGATTGTGAAGGGAAGCTACTACTATCATTAGTAGTAGTATCATCATTAGGTAGATCACTACCTTCAGAATAGTCACCAATGTCGAATTCAATTTCAACATTGTTGTGACTTGCACTGGGCATGTAAAAAGAGGTTCCAGCATTGGAATTCTCTTCAGACTCACCAGCAGTGCCACTAGTCTCACTGGGATGTTTATTTTTATAGTGAAAATCAGTTTCATTAAAGGTAACATTCCTAGACACAACTACCTTATACCCTCCAGGTTGAATAAGGAGTAGTTTGTAACCTTTGACACCCTCTGGGTACCCTAACATTATACCCTTTTTAGCTCTTGGTTGCAGCTTGCCTTCACTCACATGAGTGTAGGCCGTGCATCCAAAAGGCCTAAGGTATTTAAGATTAGGTTTCCTATTAGTCCATAGTTCATAAGGAGTTTGGAATCCTATAGCTGAGGAAGGGGATCTATTAATGAGATAAGAAGCTGTAGTAACAGCTTCTCCCCATAGGGAAGGTTTGAGACCAGCACTAACTAACATACATCTTGCCTTTTCAAGCAAGGTTCTATTCATTCTTTCAGCAGTTCCATTCTGCTGAGGTGTTCCAGGAATGGTTAAATGTCTTTTAATGCCTTGTTCTTTACAAAATTCACCAAATAATTTGTTACAGAACTCAAGCCCATTGTCAGTTTTTAGACATTTAATCTTTTTATTAGTTTCTGTTTCAACTAGGTTTTTCCAATTCTTAAAAGTTTCAAAGGCTTCATCTTTGGTTTTAAGAAGATAGACCCAAACTTTCCTAGAGAAGTGATCTATAATAGAGATAAAGTATCTCCTTCCACCTAGGGTATCAACCTGAGCAGGTCCCCAGAGATCAGAATGGATGTACTCTAGCGGTTGTTTGGCTACATAACTAGAGGTTGTGAAACTATGTTTAGTTTTCTTTCCTAAAATACAGGTTTCACATATATCTAGGTTAGCAGGTTTATTATCTATCAAACCTTGTTGGTACAAACTAAGCATTCCCTTATTTCCCATGTGTCCCAGTCTACTGTGTAGGAGAGTAGTTTGGGCTAGAGTCATTAGATTTGTTGTTTTAGACAAATTAATTTCAGGTGAGGTATTAACATGGTATAAGCCTCCTTTATTAATGCTTCTAATTAGCACAACATTATTTCTAATAACTTCTCTAACACCATTTTTGGTGACAATGGTACAGTTCAAATTATCAAAGACAGATTCTGATAATAAGTTTCTCCTAAGTTTGGGAACCCATCTAACATTTTGTAAAACTCTAGTAACACCATCATGCATACATAAAGGTACATTTCCAATTCCTTTAATAGCTAAACTAGTGTTATCACCTAGCATAACTTTTCCAGCATTATACAGATCGATGCTACTAAAAACAGACTTATTAGAAGTAGCATGCATAGTACATCCAGAGTCCAGAATCCAATCATTCATGGTATTAGAAGAGGTAGAACACACCAGCAATTCATGATGATATAAACATGCATCAAGTGGCATTGTATACTTAGAGTAATCATGTTTAGATGAGCATACAAGCAGTTCATTAGGATAATCAGATACACATAAAGATGCAGAATGAGTAGATTTATCTTTGTTAGATTCATCTTTCTTTTTCTTCCTACATTCTTCCTGGTAGTGTCATAGTTTACTGCAATAGAAGCATTTTTTATTCTTTTTATCAGAATCATTTGAGTAAGTATTTTTATTCTTTTCTGGTTCATTTTTCTGCTTATATTTTGATTTGTTTCTTTTATTTCCTTTCATCATAAGGGCCTCAGATTTGTCATCAGTTTTGTGACTAGTTTTAAAGACTTTCATACTTTCATTTTTCTGTATTATTTGTTCCAGTATTTTGTCCTTAGATATTTCATCATGACTAAACTGGATCACATCTTTAAAATTGTCAAACTGACTAGGCAAGGCATTCAATAAAAGTATAGCAGAATGGTCATCAGAGATCTTGTCATTACATCTTTCTAAGTCTTGAGTTAATTTTAAAAAAATGTCAAGATTATCATGCAAAGACAGGTTGACATTCATTCTAAAATTGAACAATCTACATAACAGAGATATACGACTAGGCAAAGATTTTTTCAGATAAAGATCTTCTAATTTTTTCCAGAGCAAAGAAGGGTCAGTGAGACTTACAACCTGACGAGCCACGTCGTCAGCTAATCGTATAAAAATCTCAGAGTGAGCTTGCTCCTCAAGCTCTTGTTTCCTATCTGGGGAAGTTTCCGGAGGAAACTTTCCTTGTACAGTGGTCCAGCACTTCTCCTTGATTAGGATTGCTTTCAGCTTCAGTTGCCATATGGCAAAGTCAGAGGTGCCATCAAAGGGCTTAATCCTCACTGTGTTTTCCAACATAGTCCCGTGTCTAAGAAGACACGATCCCAGATGTCGTACTTAGGGTCTATGGTGAAGACAGTCTTTAGAATTAAAGATCCTGCCGTCCTATTTTAAGAAATCAAAGAACCTCAAAACACTGTAAGTTTTGGGTTCTTTTGATTTTCTTGTATCTAGGGTTCCTTAAGCAACAGTGCTTGAAGGAAAGATCCTCTTTCTTGGAGTTTTTAACAAGCCAGAAGGTTTTCAAAACAAAGTTTTTGAAGAAGGAAAAGCAAGAAAAGAACGATAGATATAGGCGGAAGCAATTTTAAAACCAGAAGCTCCAGAGGACGGAAAAACTTGAAGAGTAAGGGAAAGATCGATTTAAGAAAATCAGATTTTCGACTCTAAAAACACGAAATAACAAGAGCTCTGATACCAATTTGATAAAACTCTATCGCTTTTTCAAACTAAAACCGACTGGATCTAGAGCGAACCAGTCTTTCAAAAACAGATGAACACAAAGGAGTTTGGTGACGCAGTTCGAGTTAAGCTCTACTCTGCGGGATCTCAGGAGGGGAGAGCCAGCCCAATCCACTAGGTAGAGTTACAGTGAAGAACGGTTACAGGATGAGCACACAGAAACCACAAAAACCATACAAGATCAAGAACAGGATAAGAACAAAGATAGGCAAGAGGTCTGTAAACCAACACAGGAAACGATCTGTGCTTTGAGGCAAAGCAAGATCTAGACAACAGAGAACGTCTCAAGGTAATCACTTGGACGAAGCACTCGGCTCGGATCTCTCTCTCACTCGTGTTTCTCCCTTTCCTCTCTCTCAGATCTAGGGTTTCTCAGTAGAAG
Organism: Fagopyrum homotropicum; assembly: GCA_033239125.1. Taxonomy (NCBI): domain Eukaryota; kingdom Viridiplantae; phylum Streptophyta; class Magnoliopsida; order Caryophyllales; family Polygonaceae; genus Fagopyrum; species Fagopyrum homotropicum. The sequence goes on from BSWB01000001.1 coordinate 13,428,844, forward strand.
TGTTTCGGCTGCCTTAGGGTTAACGACAGAGAAGGAAGCTTAAGTACTCAGTGCCACGAGGTGATACTTCAGCAACGCAGCGTTTAACCATGCCACGCTTCAAGCCGCTTCACAACCTGGTGAGATGGACTGGGGCACTTACCATTGGGCCTCGATCAACCAGGCCCTGCATTCAGTCCATCCTCAATAGAACACAAGCACCCTGTCCAACCTATCATCAAACCCAATCGGCCTCACACTTAAACTCAGACCCACTAACCAGATGCTAAAACGAACCGGGTTTAACTAATTCCTAACAGGATAGTTGCCAACGGAAAGTTAGGGTTTTTTTTATGAATATTGATTTGGAATTTTTTGTGGTTGTGACTTGCAATTGCTGATTTGATTTGAATTTTAACAATATCTTTAATTTGAGTTTTAATGGTAATGAGAGTGGTTGAGGAGCTGATGACTGTGTGCAATGCAGTGGTGAGTGAATTTGCATAGGATTTTCATGTACAGGTGTTGGTTTGCATTGGGTGGTGTTACTTTGGTTTTTGATTGCTGTGTAATGCAGAGGGCTTTTCTTCAGCAAAGTTTTTTAGAGAGGGCGATTGACAGGAATATGACCTCTCACATCTGAGCGGTTGGAGAAGGCGACGACGGTGGAGTCTAGGAGAAGAGAAAATTAGAGTTTGGGGGAAAATTTAGGGATTTGCAAAGAAAGCCCTAAAAACGACATGTAGTATACATATAAACATTAAAATTATTGTTGGATCAATCTTTAAAGGCAAATATGCTCTAAATAACCCAACCTTTGCTATTGTTGCGGAAGGTGACACGAACTTTTAAAATTGTAGAAAAAAACACGAACTATAGGGGGGTGTTGCACTTTTTAGCACCAGTAACTAATCTATTAAAAAAATGTTGGACATTTAATAATTTGTTATAGTTTGGCAATATATAAATTAAAAAAATAGTGAAAATGTGTAAAAAAAATTTAGCTTTATGTTTTACATAAGGAAAAAAAAAGTATAATAAGTAAAAAATATTATAAATTTTATAAGTTGTTAGGATAAGAATTTAAAATAGGAAAACATATAATGAAAATGTATACTTCCTTACAACAAATTACTTAAATTACATAAGCTATCAATTATAAAATGAAAAAAAATATTTTTTAAGTTTTTTTTATAGGTCATAAATATTTGTTTTTGTTTGATATTTATATTTCATATAAAAGAAAGAAAAAAAAGCAAAGCACAAAAAATCTATTTTTATTTTATAATTTATAGTTTATGTAATTTAAGTAATTTATTGTATATAAATTATAAATTTTTATTATTTGTATTCCTTTTTAAAATTTTACCCTATAAAAATAAAATGTATATATATATTTTTTCCTATTTTTTATTATTTGTTTTTTTTTACATTTATATCTTACCAAAATATAACAAATTATAAAATATCTAATAGTTTTTTAACGGATTAACTACCGGTGCTAAAAAGTGCAACATCCCCCTATAGTTCGTGTTTTTTTCCGCAATTTTAAAAGTTTGTGTCACCTTCCGCAACAGAAGGAAAGGTTGTGTTATTTAGAGCATTTTTGCCATCTTTAAATGAGAATATAACTTGATATGCATATTTCTCATATTTTATGTTATAGTAGTACATGAGCATATATAACTAATATCTTATTTATTTCAAATATATATATATATATATATATATATATTAAATTCTACTTTTAAACGTATATTTTACCTTATTAATATGAGGTAAATTAGGGTGTTGTTCAGGTAAGGCACATTATTCCGGTAGGGCCGTGCGGCTGAATGTAGAGCTAACTCGTGTCCTCCAATTTTTTTTCCCCGAAACGAGTGAAAGTAATAGTTCAAAACTTATTAAGGAATAATTCATAACTTATAAAAGGATAGTTCATGAATTATATGTAACACCCCAAGTTCTGGGAACTCGAAACGCTACGGGCTAGGACCGCACAATGGGTCCCGACCCTCAGAGTAGCAACAACAAACGGATCTTGCAACAAGGCACAAACGAATGAAAACCAAAACTCAATATAAAACCAAAGGTTTAACAAAGCAAAGCGGAAAAAACTCGCAGCCGAGTTCAAAACAAAAGGGAAATAACAACAAAAGAACATAAACCCGATCTCGTCCTATAATGTACGAGAACCCCGGCTGACCACACCCTCCTGATCACTCAGCAGCATCCTGAACCTGCGAAACATCTACGACGATGGTAAAAACCGTTAGCTAACAGTCTAAGTATAAGCAAGAGCGTAAATGTACAAACACATATAAGGTAATGTAAACATATAGCATGCTCGCACACAACCGGTTATTATCTTTGATTAAGGTTATCCAATACTAATTCAACTTCTTTCGTCACACGAGAATCCTTTCGAAACTCGCCTCCGCTTCCGTCTATCAATAAGAATAGATGAGTATTATCCGTTACCTACGGGTCTGGGTTACAAGAGCACATTCTAGTCTCCTGAAGAACTAGACAAGTGGTCACCGCCCGGTTATAATACACTTGGGCCAATTACGGTTATAAAGGGTGAATCCTATTCCGGTTATCCGTTATAACATGATAAACAACACAAACAAGCCAATACAATCCAACTAATACGCGGAATGAAGCTAAGTAAGTCCAAGGGACTTACCTCACACGAAGGTAACACAAAAGATCAACAACAACTCAAGAGGAAGCTCAGTTTCCCTCAAGAAAGGAGCAAGGAAAGCCTATACGAACAAGCAACACGGATCAGGAACGAAACAGCTGCTAGAAGTCTATAACTTCTAGTCTCAACGATCTCTAAGAGATCTCCACAAGCTAAGAGCTCAACCTTAGTCTTACAACAACTCAGGGGACAAGAAACAATCACAAGGAACCAAGGAAGGAACGAGGAAAGGAAGGAAGGAAGCAACTCATCAAAGACGGGAGTCACAACAGAGAAACCGCAGGGGCGGCTGGACAGCGGCACAAGGGCGGCTGGACAGAGGCGCAGGGGCGGCTGGACAGAGGCGCAGGGGCGGCTGCACTGACAGAAGTTCTGTCGGGATTCTTCTTCAACCGAACACACAACAAGGTAACCAAAACTTGAACCTTTGGTTCCAACGCGTCCAGACTCAACTCCAGGGAGCCTGAGAACAACGAAGGGTCAACAACGGAACACTCTGTTACGCTAAAAAGTGTGTACGCAATAAGCCTTAAATTTATACTCGTTATATTTATCCTAACTCCTAGCGCACCCGCAGTGTACGGGACGTTTGTAGTATGGATAGTATTCCGAGGTCGAACACAAAGACTAAGGTGAGATTGATTCGGTTTTGTGATTAAGTTTAGTGAAGATCTAAGATTAGAAAAGGAGGAAGTAAAGAAATGAAAATCTCAATTGTTTTTGGTTGGTTTTAGGTGATCAATCAAGGATCACAATTCATGCAAAAGTAAGCAATCAACTAAGCTATCAAATCAAAACAAAGAAACGAGCTAAACACGGGATATAAATCAAAAGAGGGAAACGGATTCTAGGGGGTTGGAAATTCCGATTATGGCATAGGACTCAAGCTATCTAATCATTCCTTGGATGATCTATGATATGTTGGGAGTAAGTGTTTCTAAATTGGGATCAATTACCGGGTAAGTCTTATGATCCACTAATCCATTCCTAAGGTCTCATTACCGGGTAAGTCTCTAAGAACCTAAGGATTGGAATTCTACACAAACCGAATTTTTTTACCTAGAGATCTAACCTATCCTTACCGGGTAAGTCTCGGAAAGGGAAGTTCTAAGCAACTATCCTAGCACACTTAGTCCAATGGCGGCTTGTGAGGCTCACCATTACCTAAGGCTTGTCATCTTAGGAATCTAAGGGTAAGAATCACCGGTTAAGTCTCTTCTAACACTTAGTAGCTAACACTAGGTTACCTTAGGCTAGATTAACTCAACAAACACCTAGGATTTCAACATCAAAGTCAATCTAAAACTAGATCATCGAACCAGGGAGAAATCACGGGCTGTTCCACACATCCACGGCCGTGGAATGGGAAGATCCGCCCGTGATTCTTAACAGAGAGTTCGTTCTTGTAAGTCACTCATCCAAAGGTAAATCTAAGGGCATCCTATCATAGTCCTAGCCACAATCATCCTTCCCTTACCCTAGAATCACATCTATTTAGCCTACAACATTCATAATGGGAATCGAAATCATCAAACATGAAATCATAACATCCATTGCAAGATAATGAAAAGGAAAGAGATGAACAAGTGAACAACCAAACTGAAAATAGAATTAGAACAACTTACAACCCTTCCAAAGAAGGTTCAAAGGTTCACAAAACTCTAGAAATTGAATCCGGAAATCTCCACTACAAAAACTAGCAAGGATGACAATTGTGTGTGTTCTTCTTCTTCTCTTCAATGGAACTCTTCTTCTTCTCTTTGACACTTTCCTTCCTAGAAAAACTCTTCTTCTTGAGAGAATATTGTTGTTAGAGAGAAATGGATAATGGATGAGCTGCTCCTCAACTTCCCAGCTGCCTCTCACATCCCATGAAGGACCACTTTTATAACAAATTCGCATGAGCTGGCCATGAGAGTCGTGGCACAACTGTCACAAGAATCTGGAAAAAACCACGGTCGATTCCACGGCCGTGATCTGTCAGAGAACCGTGATTCTGTGCAGAAACTTTGCCTTGGATCATTAAGCTGTGATTTGGTGCATGGCTAGTGTTGGCAAGGTCCCATGAGACGTCCTTAGCCTATAGCTTGTGTCCTAATGGGTCCGAGGGTGTGTTGTCTAGATGAACGATCCTCAAACGCATCGTTTTAGCTCCCAAATTTCCCGAATTACCTACAAAACACGCACAAGTCCGTGTAGACATCTATCTCGACAAAATACATGAATTGAGTGCAAAATGTCTCGAACCAATGCTAAACCATGCATGAATGAGCGAGAATTCTATCTAAATGATTACCTAAAACTAACACATAAATCGTGTTATCAAAATACCCCATACTTAAGGTTTGCTCGTCCCCGAGCAAATTCCCAACTATAGGTTAAGAGATGACATGATTTATGTATGCAGAAAAATGGCAAAAATCTTTTTGGGTTTGTGCTTCTACTATTGGATCACCTTCAAAGTCATGTTTCATGGCTAAGGACAAGCAATCATGCATCGAACAAATGAAAGTATGAAAAGACAATTGTACTTAACTCAAAAGTATGCATGAAATGTAAAGATGAAGAAGTCAAGAAGATCAAGAGTACATCCAATCTAAACTACTAAGTCTTACGAACATGCAAATAGGTCATAAGGTCTTTGTGAGATAAAAGGGCCAAGAAATGTAGTGATTGGGTGGGGATTTCTAGGTTATGTGATGCTAATCCGGGAACGGAGCTAACTTCACATCCTTGTCCTCGATCAACTTCCCCCAAGTGTATATTTTCCTCTATCTTTTCTTTCTTTTCTTTTTCTTTGAGACAATGGCATTGGTGTACAAAAGCCAAAACCTTGGTGATTAGCCGTCCTCGGGTTTTTTCTTAGTTTTCGAGGTGCATCCACACCGGACACACATACCAAAGCTCGTTAGGACTATTGGTTCATTTGACTTTGACAAGGCACCAACACCCGATTATGTGAAGTGTACCGAGTTACTTGTCATTTAAACCAATGTCCCCAAACTTATATTTTGACTACACTTTCACAACAAATTCAGCATTTTATGCATGATATTCTTTTCATCAACAACTTCACCCCACACTTGCTTTTTGCACACATCAACACACTAGCATGCTCCTATTCCCGGATGGGTTAAAAGAGGTCAATTTTATCTCAATTGAGGTGCTCAAGCAATCATGATTAAGATGAGAAGTAGATAAAGATTGAATTGCCTCATTCATTCCTAGATGGTATGCAAGAACTATCATGTAATTTCGATTTTCACTACTCAATCCCTTCTAGGCAAACATCATGGTCACAAATCATTCATAGAGTTCAAGAGAAGTAGTTCAAGTCCACATATGCATTTATCAATTCAACACATAAGGCCATTCATAGCCAATTCACAAGACAAGATTTCATCATTAGGATCATATCCAAGCCTAGAAAGCACAAAATTTTTTTAAAATTTTCTGATTTTTATGGGATTTTCGTATCCTAGATGCTCATCATGCAAAGGATCATGCAAACCCCACCCTATACTTAGAAACACATTGTCCCCAATGTGGTATTCAAGCAAAGAGAGTGAAAAAGGGTTCTCACAATGTAAAAGTGGTTTGCTATGGGAATTGGGATTTCTCAAATGAATTGATGTTGGATGATCCTATCAACCATGGTAGAGAGCTCTAAGCATCCATCAAAGCTTCGGAACCCGCTCTAGGCACCGCTAGCCGTCCAAGTCCCGCGTCCGCTCCACCCATAATTGGTGAGGGGTTCATCATCATCATTCATATGCCAAGAAAGGCTTCCAATGCTACTCTAGCACACATACAAAGTAGACAAAACACACACAAAGATAGAAAAATCTAAAAACGAAGACAAAACGAAAAAGGAAAAATGTTACCAATGGGTTGCCTCCCACCAAGCGCTTCTTTAAGGTCATTAGCTTGACCAAACATCGGGAGCGTCTATTCAAGGTGAAGTGGCGCAATCATGTCCACCGGAGCTCCCGGAATATACTTCTTCAAGTGGTGCCCATTCACTTTGAAATTCCCACAATGCTCCCCTCCTATCTCAATAGCTCCATGGGAAAAGATCTTCTTTACCACATATGGCCCGGTCCATCTTGATTTGAGCTTTCCGGGAAAGAGCCTTAGCCTTGAGTTGAAGAGAAGGACAAGATCTCCTTCATTCAACTCTTTGGGGATGATCTTCTTGTCATGCCATCTTTTGGTTCGTTCCTTGTAAATCCGGGCATTCTCATAAGCGTCCAACCGGATCTCCTCAAGGGCGTTTAGATCAAGCAACCTCTTTCCCCCCGCTTCCTTGAGGTCAAAATTTAGCCACTTAATGGCCCAATAAGCTCTATGCTCCAATTCCACCGGAAGATGGCAAGACTTGCCATAGACTAACTTGTAAGGAGTGGTGCCAATCGGTGTCTTGAAGGCGGTTCTATATGCCCACAATGCGTCATTGAGCTTCATAGCCCAATCCTTTCTAGTTCTAGACACCGTCTTCTCAAGGATGGCTTTTATCTCCCGGTTGGAGATCTCCACTTGGCCACTAGTTTGGGGATGGTAAGGTGTTGCCACCTTATGAGTCACCCCATACTTAGCCAAAAGTGCTCCAAAGTTCCTATTTGTGAAATACTTTCCTCCATCACTAATGACCACCCTTGGTGTTCCAAACCTAGGGAAGATCACCCGGTTGAAGAACCGCACCACTACCTTGGCATCATTTGTAGGAGAGGCGATTGCCTCCACCCATCTTGACACATAATCCACCGCCAATAGGATATAGAGATTGCCACATGAGGAAGGGAATGGTCCCATGAAGTCCACACCCCACACATCAAAAATCTCCACTTCTTGGATGTTGTTCAAGGGCATTTCATTCCTCCTTGAGATGTTGCCCGTCCTTTGGCAAGCATCACATCCAGCTACAAAACCTTGCACATCTCTAAACAAGTTAGGCCAATAAAAACCGGATTGCAATACCTTTGCACACGTCTTGTGTGAGCTAGTATGGCCTCCACATGGTAAGGAGTGACAATGCCGGATCACACTCTCCACTTCATCTTCCGGTATGCATCTTCTAAACATCCCATCCGGTCTTCTCTTGAACAAGAGTGGCTCACTCCAATAGTAATGCCTCACATCGTTGAAGAACTTCTTTCTTTGTGCATATGTCAATCCGGGAGGCACTTCCTCACATACTAAGTAATTCACAATGTCGGCATACCATGACTCATTTCCCCTAGAAACTTGGAACAAGCATTCCTCCACCATTTGCAATTGCTCATCTCGGAATGAGTCATCAATTGGAATGTCATCTCTTCCAAGCTCTAATGGAGGCAATATACTAAGGTGATCTGCCACGGAGTTCTCGGATCCCTTCTTATCTCGTATTTCCAAATCAAACTCTTGAAGAAGAAGGATCCACCGAATCAACCTTGGTTTGGCATCCTTCTTTGTAAGTAGATAACGGATCGCCGCATGATCCGTATAAACTATGACCTTTGCTCCAACAAGGTATGAGCGGAACTTCTCAAATGCATACACCACCGCCAACAACTCCTTCTCGGTGGTAGCATAATTGAGTTGGGCATCATCTAGCGTCTTGCTAGCATAATAAATAGCATGAGTACGCCCTTCTTTCCTTTGCCCTAAAACGGCCCCAACGGCCACATCGCTTGCATCGCACATGATCTCAAATGGTAGACTCCAATCCGGAGGTTGCATGATAGGTGCGGAGATTAATGCGTTCTTCAACCTACAAAAGGCTTCAAGACAATCCTTGGAAAAGACAAAATCAACATCCTTCATTAGTAGGTTAGTGAGGGGCTTAGAAATTTTAGAGTAATCTTGAATAAACCTCCGGTAGAAGCCGGCATGCCCTAAGAAACTCCTTACCCCCTTCACCGAGGTAGGTGGTGGCAACTTCTCTATCGTTTCAATCTTGGCCCTATCAACCTCAATGCCACGGTTAGACACCAAGTGTCCTAACACAATGCCTTCACTTACCATGAAGTGGCATTTTTCCCAATTTAAGACAAGATTTGTCTCCTCGCATCTTTGCAAAACTAAAGACAAGTTGGCTAAGCAATCATCAAAGGAAGAACCATAAACAGAGAAATCATCCATAAACACTTCCATGATATTTTCAATGTACTCAGAAAAGATAGCCATCATACACCTTTGGAAGGTGGCGGGTGCATTACACAACCCAAATGGCATTCTCCTATATGCAAAGGTTCCCCATGGACATGTAAAGGTGGTTTTCTCTTGGTCATCGGGGTGGATAGGGATTTGGAAGAATCCACTATAGCCATCTAGATAGCAAAAATGAGAATGTTGAGCTAATCTCTCTAGCATTTGGTCAATGAAAGGGAGAGGGAAGTGATCTTTCCTAGAGGCCATGTTCAATTTTCTATAATCAATGCACATCCTCCAACCCGTAACCGTCCTAGTGGGGATTAACTCATTGTTCTCATTAGTCACTACGGTCATCCCACCCTTCTTAGGTACTACATGAACGGGACTAACCCACTTACTATCCGAGATAGGGTAGATAATTCCCGCATCTAGCAACTTAATGATTTCCTTCTTGACTACCTCTTTCATTATAGGATTTAGTCTTCTTTGATGTTCAATAGAGGGCTTATGATTGTCTTCCATCATTATCTTATGCATGCACAAAGAAGGCTTAATGCCAACCAAATCATCAATGGTATAGCCAATGGCTTTCCTATGCAATCTTAGTTCATGCAACAACTTAGCAAGTTCATCATCACTCAAGCATGCATTAACAATCACCGGATATGAAGAATTTTCACCAAGAAATGCATACTTTAAATGAGAGGGAAGGGGTTTAAGTTCAAGTTGAGGAGGACCTTTATCGAGTGGAGACGATCCAAATAAAATTGGATGAGATGAATCCAAGGCAAATGAAGACTTTCCATGGCTCCTAGAAGCTTGACCATCATCGAAGGCTGATTCAGGGGAAACCACGGCCAACTCCACGGTTTGCTCACCTTCCACGGCCGTGGTTCTTGCCAAGCTTGCTTCCCGGAGTTGTCCAGAAAGTTTGACGGCCGTGGAACCTAAATCTCGACCGTGGAACTTGCAGCTGTTCAACATCTCTTCGTGGCTTTCAAATCCAACTCTTGGCTCCTCTTCCAAGGCTTCCAAGGCCTTGATCTCTCCATTGCAAGCCTCTTCAACACCTTCTTCCATCATACTCAAGGTAAGAACCTTCTCCAAGGGATCCTTGATCAAGATCGAGCTCACAACTTCTCTAGATTCCTCTTGCTCGACTATGTTGAAGACATCCTCATCAAGGGTTGGCCCTTTCATCATTGTGGACAGTTTGAACTTGATGTTCTCTTCTCCAATGTTGAAGGAGAGAGTCCCGTTCTTGCAATCCACTAGGCATCCGGAAGTGGCTAGGAAAGGTCTTCCTAAGATGATGGGAACCGGATAATCCGCCGGAATGTCCAAGACGACAAAGTCAATTGGCACATAGAATCCTCCTAGTTGCACCGGAATATCCTCTAGAATTCCAACCGGATGAGTGATAGAACGGTCCGCCATATAGAGGGTCATCTTGACCGGCTTTGGCTCTCCTAGCCCGACTTTGTTGCAAAGTGCAAGCGGTATGATGCTTACACTCGCTCCAAGATCACAAAGGGCCTCGTACTTCACATCTCCCACTCCTATTGGGACGCAAAAAGAGCCCGGATCCCTTAGCTTGGGAGGCATCTCCTCTTTCATGGTTTGGATCAATTCCGAGGATCTCTTGGTCATTCTTATCTCCCCATACTCCTCCAACTTCCTTTTGTTGGAGAGTATTTCCTTCAAAAACTTGCCATATGCCGGCATTCCTAAAATGGCATCCATGAACGGAATGTTAATATGTAATTTGGACATTAGTTCAAGGAACTTACCAAAGTGATTGTCCAAACGAGCTCTTGCTCTTGATTGTGGGAACGGTAGTGGTGGCTTGTATGGAGGCGGTGCCACATAGGTTGGCTCTACATCCTTGCTCTTGCCTCCATCTTCTTGCATTCTTCCCTCTTCTACCACTACTTGCTTTCCCTTAGCTTGGTCCTTAGGTAAAGGATCCTTCATACTCAACCCACTCCTTGTTGAGATAGCCAACACTTGGCCTCTTGGGTTGTCTTCGGTTCTTCCGGGAAGCTTTCCCGGATCTCTATGGGCTTCACCCGCCTTTTGGAACACTTGTGCTTCCAAAACTTTTTGAGCCTTAGAGATTGAAGTCACGGTGCTCTCAAGACCACTCAACCTTCCTAGAAATTGCTCAAACATTATTTCGGTTCTATCCTTGGAAGGTTGAGTAAATCCGGGTGGAGGTTCTTGTGAAGCTCTTGGTGGTGGAGTTGAGCTTGTGGAAGCGGGAGGGTTCAAGGCTCCATCCGGGTTAGAGTAAGAAAATCCGGGATGGTTGTGGTTGGGCCGGTAATTGTTGAATTGCCGGTTGTTGTTGAAACTCCTTGGGCCTTGGTAATTGTTGAAGTTGCCCCTTCCCATATAGTTCACATCCTCCTCCTTGGAAGACAAGTTAGCTTGTGGAGGCACTTGAGGGGTTGCTTGGTTCTTCAAGGTTGTAGCACACAACTCCCTCAAGGACTTTAGCTCGTTGTTGATGGCGTCAAGCTTAAAATTGCTCATGGTGACCTCACTCACCTCATATGCTCCCGCCTTTCTCCCTTCACTCTTCCTATGGGAGTACTTTTCAATTACTAGAGCTTGCTTCTCCACAAACTCCCAAGCTTCATCTACATGTTTCTCCATGAATGTCCCACCGGAAAGAGATTGGAGCTTGAATTGGCTATCTTCGTCAAGTCCCTTGAAGTAGATCTCCAATAGCTCAATTTTCGGGATGCCATGGTGTGGACAATCAAGGAGAAGATCTTTGAACCTCTCCCAAGACTTGAATAAACTTTCTCTATCCTTCATCACGAAGGCATTGATCTTCCCTCTTAACTCGGTAGTCTTGGAAGGTGGGAAGAACTTAGTCAAAAACTCGGTTGTCATCTCCTCCCAAGTACCAACTTGCCCTTGTGGAATAGATTGATACCAAGCCAAGGCTTTGTCCTTAAGAGAGAAGGAAAAAGCCCTTAGCTTATGGTTGTTGCTCTCCAATCTTGGCGGTCTAAGAGTCTCCATCAAAATCTCGTAGTTCATCAAATGTTGGTGAGGAGACTCTCCTTCCATCCCTCCAAATTGATTATGCCGGATCATTTGTAGAACTTGAGGGCGGAGCTCATAGTTGTCGGTAGCGGGATCTCCTAGGTTCACACCCGGTCGGTGTGCCCTTTGTGCCGGATCCATACGTCTCCCTAGGGTTTGTGGCTCCTCAATAGCAATGGGTACAACCCTAACATTAGTCGCCGGCTGCGGTTGTGGTGGAGGAGGTGGAGGTTGTCGGCGATTAAGCTCTCCTTGAACAAGGGGTTGCCTAATCTCCTCAATCTCCCTCCTAGTTTCCTCTTGCCTCTCATTGGCAAGTCTCCTTTCTTCCTCTAAGAGTTCATCTCTTAGCCTTATTTGCTCTAAGGCTTCATCCAACTCGGCTTGGAGGTTTCTTCCGGCCATCTCTTTCTCTTTTCGGATGTTCTTGGATCTAGATCGAAGGGTTTTCTCCGGTTCGGGATCGAATGGAGCTAAATCCTTGCCACGAGCTCTTCGCATACACCTAAAGAGTAATAGACGTCCTGAAAAGCAAAGACACAAACCAAAAAGAGATCAAAAGCAACAAGAAAGATCTACACTAGAAACAATCACAAAATAGACTCAATCTAGACCTAGTCCCCGGCAACGGCGCCAAAAACTTGTTACGCTAAAAAGTGTGTACGCAATAAGCCTTAAATTTATACTCGTTATATTTATCCTAACTCCTAGCGCACCTGCAGTGTACGGGACGTTTGTAGTATGGATAGTATTCCGAGGTCGAACACAAAGACTAAGGTGAGATTGATTCGGTTTTGTGATTAAGTTTAGTGAAGATCTAAGATTAGAAAAGGAGGAAGTAAAGAAATGAAAATCTCAATTGTTTTTGGTTGGTTTTAGGTGATCAATCAAGGATCACAATTCATGCAAAAGTAAGCAATCAACTAAGCTATCAAATCAAAACAAAGAAACGAGCTAAACACGGGATATAAATCAAAAGAGGGAAACGGATTCTAGGGGGTTGGAAATTCCGATTATGGTATAGGACTCAAGCTATCTAATCATTCCTTGGATGATCTATGATATGTTGGGAGTAAGTGTTTCTAAATTGGGATCAATTACCGGGTAAGTCTCATGATCCACTAATCCATTCCTAAGGTCTCATTACCGGGTAAGTCTCTAAGAACCTAAGGATTGGAATTCTACACAAACCGAATTTTTTTACCTAGAGATCTAACCTATCCTTACCGGGTAAGTCTCGGAAAGGGAAGTTCTAAGCAACTATCCTAGCACACTTAGTCCAATGGCGGCTTGTGAGGCTCACCATTACCTAAGGCTTGTCATCTTAGGAATCTAAGGGTAAGAATCACCGGTTAAGTCTCTTCTAACACTTAGTAGCTAACACTAGGTTACCTTAGGCTAGATTAACTCAACAAACACCTAGGATTTCAACATCAAAGTCAATCTAAAACTAGATCATCGAACCAGGGAGAAATCACGGGTTGTTCCACACATCTACGGCCGTGGAATGGGAAGATCCGCCCGTGATTCTTAACAGAGAGTTCGTTCTTGTAAGTCACTCATCCAAAGGTAAATCTAAGGGCATCCTATCATAGTCCTAGCCACAATCATCCTTCCCTTACCCTAGAATCACATCTATTTAGCCTACAACATTCATAATGGGAATCGAAATCATCAAACATGAAATCATAACATCCATTGCAAGATAATGAAAAGGAAAGAGATGAACAAGTGAACAACCAAACTGAAAATAGAATTAGAACAACTTACAACCCTTCCAAAGAAGGATCAAAGGTTCACAAAACTCTAGAAATAGAATCCGGAAATCTCCACTACAAAAACTAGCAAGGATGACAATTGTGTGTGTTCTTCTTCTTCTCTTCAATGGAACTCTTCTTCTTCTCTTTGAGACTTTCCTTCCTAGAAAAACTCTTCTTCTTGAGAGAATATTGTTGTTAGAGAGAAATGGATAATGGATGAGCTGCTCCTCAACTTCCCAGCTGCCTCTCACATCCCATGAAGGACCACTTTTATAACAAATTCGCATGAGCTGGCCATGAGAGTCGTGGCACAGCTGTCACAAGAATCTGGCAAAAACCACGGTCGATTCCACGGCCGTGATCTGTCAGAGAACCGTGATTCTGTGCAGAAACTTTGCCTTGGATCATTAAGCTGTGATTTGGTGCATGGCTAGTGTTGGCAAGGTCCCATGAGACCTCCTTAGCCTATAGCTTGTGTCCTAATGGGTCCGAGGGTGTGTTGTCTAGATGAACGATCCTCAAACGCATCGTTTTAGCTCCCAAATTTCCCGAATTACCTACAAAACACGCACAAGTCCGTGTAGACATCTATCTCGACAAAATACATGAATTGAGTGCAAAATGTCTCGAACCAATGCTAAACCATGCATGAATGAGCGAGAATTCTATCTAAATGATTACCTAAAACTAACACATAAATCGTGTTATCACACTCCACAAGAATCAAGGCTCATGCTTGATCCTTGGAGAAGAAGAAAAGAGAAGAACGAAAGTAAGAAACCAAAACAGAAGGAGAAGGCATGCAACGCTAAAGGAACATGAGGAAGAACCAGAAAAGATACACTTACACGTTCAGCGAGGTCGCAGGAAGCAAAGGACAACTGCAGCTCTCTAGGTGTAATAGATAGGATTTCCGAATTCTAATTAATGTTGATTAACTTAATCGTTGATAGTAATTGACATACAACTCGCGAAGATTTCGCAAGTGATGAGTATGAGTCCCACCGTCATGTTCCTCGCGTAATTTTGGACGTTTGGGGAAATTTTTACTTTTTCCCCCGGGTAATTATTTTTACCCTCCGGTGTTATTTGGAGCATTTGGGAGCTCCAATTAATAAAAATGCAATTGAGAGAAATGATCAGGACATCGGATATGTCCTAGATATGAAATAACATGGAGAGGCAAAACGGCCAAAACAGTCGCTATTTCGTTTCTTAACGGCTAAGAAAGACGGCTTAGGAATACACGTTTTCCGAGGCAGTTGTGTAATAATTATCCCTACAATATTCCAGATTTAATGTTCCAATCTCGAGAAGTTTGGAGAAAGAGGTTCGACCCGCATTTGGATCGGTTAAAGGATAATTATCGACTTTACTAAAGGATAATTATCGTCTTCACTATAAAATAGCGGAAAATCCTTTATTAATTCATTTCATTTCACGTTTTCTCGTAAAAACTCTGATTTCTCTCAACCTTCAAACTCAGATCTACTCTCCGTTTCTAATCCGATTTCAATTCCGTTTGAGTTTCTGGATTCCTCTCTTCATTCTCTTCATATCGGTACCGAGTTTCTGCATTTCCGAGTATATGGAGGGCTGGTCGAGCATGTATGTCACCAGGACGGTTCCGTCGCTCAGATTCCGGTGAATTTGATGTTGTCCATGCGTAGCCTGCGTCGCTGTGTTTCCGAATCTTCTTTCAGATCGTCAATCGGGTTAGTAACGAATAAGTTATGAATTTATTCGTTTTCCGTACTGCGATTTGACCTAAATTGAATTTAGGCTTGTCAAAATGGATAATTAGAAATTCCATTATGGTCGTTATATTATTCTGGTGATTATGGATAGTTTGTTTGATGAAATCTGATGACAGGTGGGTTAATAATTGTCTGCGGGCAAAACATTATTCTGGTGAAATCTAATTAATTAATTAAAGGTTAATTAATTAAATAAGGATTAGAATTGAGATTGAGGAATGTTGATTAGATACTGAGATTTGAGGAATTGTGAGTTATGCTGAGATATTGAGGTTTAGTTGGTTGTGAGGCTCATAGATTGAGTATGATCCTTATGGATCCCTTTGGGTCTAGGTGTGACCCCTTTGATGAATAGAGGTTGATATATCTTTTTATGTCTTGTTATTAGGCAGTGTCCCTCTCAGGATTGGAGGTTGATCGTGGTTGTGATTGTACGAGGTTGAGGTAAGTCCGTAGGACTTACTTAGCTACCATCCCTATATTGGGTGTTTGCATGAGTGGTGTGTGCTTTATATGTTTGCTATGATAGCATGAGTTGTCGTTTTTATCGACCTATGTTCTATTGACTGCCCCACTGCGTGGCTGTGATAACCTTTCCCTTTCATCCCGCCGTGGAGTCTGGGAGGTTCTCTGATGTCGGGCCAGACTGGTTTACAGGAAGGGTGCAATCCACTCCCATAGGGTACACGGATTGTGTGACCGATACTCGTACAGCTGGACATTGTACTCAGAGGCGGGGATGTATCGGTCCTCGTGTCACATACTTTCATCTATCTATATATATACGGTTTTTGAGTGAATGGTTATTATATAAAGATAATAAATGGGTAAATGTGTGATAACATGCTGATGTGTTTATCTTTCATGATTGTGCTTGTGCTTATACATTACCTCATATATGTATGGTTAGCTAACGGTTTCATACCGTGTTGTAGATGTTTACAGGTTAGGCGCTACTGGGTGATCTGGCAGGGTGACAGGCCGAGGACTCTCGTACATTAGGTGGTTGGTTTGGGGTTGTTGGGTTTCCCCTCCTGCGTGAGGATGATCTTTTGTACCTCCTATGTGAGGATGTCGTTTTATATACTCGGCTATGTTGTTGTTTACTTTGGGTCGTACAGTTTATACTGTTTTATGTATTTGTTTTATATCTGTCAGTGCCATGTTGTAAGGTCTAGTGAACTTGTTGTCAGGCTAGGGTCAGGATCCATTGTGAGATCCTAGCCCAATGTGACATCCCGAGTCCCGCGGATTCGGGGTGTTACAGAGTTGGTATCAGAGCCCAGGTTGACAACAATGGCACTTGCTACCTGCAATGAGGTTTGATAGGTAAAATAAACAGAGCCCACATGGGATCTGACATTTTCAAAGGTTTTGGTTTTAAGTGTGGTTTTGGGATAGAATGTACGAGAAGTCGTCACCTCTGCCATGGATCTCTGCAACGTAGATATGTATATATATGTGTGTGTACTATGGATTATGTGGATGTATTATATACATATCGATACCTATGGCATATATATAGCCTTATAAGATTAGGTGCGTATATCCTACAGATGACTCAGACTAGAGCAGTATCTGTAGTGGGATGAGGTAGGGGTACACCCCCTCTTCCTCCAGTGGTGATACGTTAGGGACCAGTTTCCGCTGTTGTTTCGCCTATGGCAGAGAACGAGTTTGAAGAGGCTGATCGTTTCTCCATGAGTAGATCCGAGTTTCAAGAATATATGTAACAAGTATATGAAGCGGTGATAGCGGGTAGATCCACACCGGATTTACCAACAATTGTGAGATCAACTGAAGCTTCAGGATCCAGAAAGAAGCAATGGACTGAATCAGTTACTGGAGAAGCAAAGATGATGAATGGGGAACCAAGTCCGATATCAAGACAATCTAGTGATCCTTTGGCCATAAAGATGACTGGCAAGGAACTACAGTGTTTTAATTGCGTGGAAGTTGGGACACTGGCGAGCTGTGTGCCCAAAGGTGCCCATCATATGTTTTACGTGTGGTAAAGCAGGGCATAGAGCGAAGTTTTGTCGATAGGGCAAGACATTGCCTTTACAGGTTCCCTTCAAGAGTGAGATCATTCCAGGTGGACGACGAAGGTCGAGTTACCCTTCAGTTGCACAGGTTGCAAGGATGGGATGATTATGTTTCAGTTGTGGCTATCCAGATAATTTGCGTTCTGTGTGCCCTTTGGCACTGATAGCTTGTTTCACTTGTGGTGAGCTAGGCCTTCTGGTCCTTTTCTATCAACACGGTGGTGTTTCTTCCCAGCAAGACCTTCCTCTTTCCGATGCAGAAAGAGTGGAAGTGGAGGCTATAGTAATGACCTCAGTGGTACCTGAGGAGCATGGATCTGACATTGAGTGATGATATGTAGTGGAGCTACGAGTGTTAGTTGTTATAGGTACCATTCTCGTTAATGGTTTACCTGGTGGAGTTTTGCTTGTTGTGAGTGTTATGCACTTCATGTCTTTCGATGCATGCGTTAATGGTTGACTTTTTGTATATAGTAGAAGGTGGATTTTCCTTTACAAGATTACCTTTTTGGGTCTGAGATACCCGTGAGATGCGTGTTTGTTCCCTTATTTCAGGGACCCGTGTATGGTTGTAGACTTCTTTGTCATGTCGTAGGTGCATGAGGAAGTCATTATGTGTATGGTTTGGATGGATAGATATCATGTGGTGTTAGCTTTTAATAGTAAGACTATTATAGTCTTTACTGAGTTGTGTTAAATAGAGGTCTTCTGAGGTTAAGACCTTTAAAGAGGCGGGTTTGTCATCAGGACTGTACGAGCAGCGAGCTGATAGCACAGGGATGTGACGCCTTCTAGTTTTATACCATAAAGGAGCGAGATAGTCCAACAATTGAAGGTATTCCAGTTGTTTATGAGTTTATAGACGTGTTACTGAACCGTCTAGTTGCCACCTCAGCGGAGTGTGGACATTGTTATCGAGTTGAAGTATGATACAAGATTGAATGGGAAAGCCACACTATATGGTGCTTGTTGAGATATTGTACTGATAACTTGAAAAGTTTACTGAAACGGGTTACCCTAGTGGGTTCCATGTTCCGTATTGACGACCTGACGAGTTAACTTCAAGAAGCAATTGTGTTTTCGGGATTCCTTTATGCTCAAGATATCCCTAGTCATGGATGAGAGAGCAACATGTGTATGAGATAGCATCCCATACCCGTTATGGACACTACGAGTTTGTAGTGATGTCATTTGGGTTGACGAATGTTTTAGTAGTTTTTATGGAGTTGATGAATAGTATCTTCATCGACTTCCTTGATTAGTTGGTGGTGGACTCCATGGATGACATGTCGGTATACTCTCATAGTAGAGAATAGTAGACCGATCGTCTGAGGACCGTTCTACAGATTTCGAGAGATAGAGGGTTGTATGCTACGCTCTCTAAGTGTAAGTTGAGATGCCAGTGGTAGCCTTTTTAGGCCATGTTGTCTCTACCAGTGGGATCATGGTTGACCTGGCGAGAATTAAGTATGTTGTAACATGGGAGATACTAATGAACATTAAGGAATACGTAGTTTTCTCGGCTCAGCCGATTGCTACCAATGCTTTGACGAAGGATTTTATATGATTACGTATTCATTTGCGAGTCTTTTGAGAAGACCACCATAACTACGTGATGAGAGCAGTGTGTCTAAGTTCTGAAGAGTTGAGGAGGCATTTGACCTCTCCTTCCATTCTGTTTTAGTGAGGAGATTTTTGGGATCCCGTGATTTACGGTGATACATCCCAGCTAAGTTTGAGATGTGTTTTACTACAAAGGAGTAGGGTTATTGATATGTGTGTTTACAGCTGAGAACGTATGATGAGAACTACCCGACTCATGATTTAGAGTTAGTAGTGGTAGTTCAAGCCTTTAAGTTTTGAAGACCTTACCGGTGTGATCTTCATGTCAGATTTCTATAGATCATAGAAATCTGAAGTATATTTTATGCAACAGGGGTTGAATAACCGCCAATTTTAAGAGCTTAAGTTGATCAAGCTTTGACTTGAAGATTCCATATCATTAAGAGAAGTTGAACGTTTTCGCCGATAACTTGAATGGAAAGACGCTCCAAGAGAAGATGATTGTGAGACTGATAGTTCAACCTCAGCTTCATAGAGATCTAGCTTGGCTAGAGTTGGACAATCAGTTCCTTGATGAGGATACCCAGTTATACCTCAGAGGTTCTAACTGGTCCGTTGGATGAGGTCCAACAGAAGCAGGAGACTTGCCCGGTCTTGACAAGGTTTAGAGCAAGGATGTCTTGTACTGAGGCACCATAGTTCTCCATGGGAGTAGATGGATTGATGAAGAGTCATGACCGCTTTTGTGTATCTGCTGATGCAGATGGAGACAGAGAATATTACGATATACCCATTGTACGCCTTATTCAGTACATTCAGGTACGAGTAAGATGTACCACAAGATGAGAAGATTATATTAT
This sequence comes from Fagopyrum homotropicum, assembly GCA_033239125.1. Classification (NCBI taxonomy): domain Eukaryota; kingdom Viridiplantae; phylum Streptophyta; class Magnoliopsida; order Caryophyllales; family Polygonaceae; genus Fagopyrum; species Fagopyrum homotropicum. The sequence continues at coordinate 13,448,707 of BSWB01000001.1, forward strand.
ATGAAGCCGATATAACCAGATTTGTGATATAGTGTGTGACATGCCAGCAGGTTCAGATAGAGTATTTCCGATCTAGAGATAAGCCCCACCCACTACTAGTGCAGTAGTAGAATTTGGGAGGACATCTTTATGGACTTTATTATGGGATTGTGACCCAGTAGAAGATTGATGTTATTTGGATTGTTGGTAACAGATTAATGAAACCGGCACGTTTCATTTCTATCAGAAGGACGTGGCAAGTGAATGAATTGGCTGAGGAGTACACTAGACAGATAGTGAGACTCCATGGTATACCGAGAACGATCATTTCTGATCGAGATGGATATTTTTACTTTGAGATTTTAGTCAGCAGATTCAGACTGCTTTGGGGACGAGTCTGTACCTCATGACTACACTTCGCCCCTTGACAGATGGTCAGTCAGAGAGGATCATCTAGATCTTAAAGATCTATTATAAGTTGTAAGTCGAATGGGAAACGTGGATGGTTATATTACCTTCCATTAATGAGTTTATTATATAACAATGAAGGACGTGCATCTTTCTGGGATGGCCCTATGAGGCAATATATATAGACATAGATGTCGTATATCCTTATGCTAGAAGTGATCTAGCAGTAGTAGTAGAAATAACACATGACCAGACTCAGGATTTTATAGTTCAAGTAACGATGATTAAAGGAAGAGTGTTGGCTCTACATAGTCGCCAGATTGTGTGTGTAGACAAGAGGTGTTAACCTCTAAAGTTCAAGTGAGAGTTCATGTCCGGCTGGAGGTATCTCAGCTGTGAGACGTTTGTTGTGTATTATGGAAAGGGGAACTGAGTTTCCAATATGTCGGTTACTTGAGATCTTGATCAGTTTTGTGAAGGTAACATGATGTTTAGCTTTCACTCTGAAGTTGGTGGATGTTCACCCAGTGTTCATGTGTCTCAATTGAGGAAGTATATACCAGGTTGGAAACACTTTGTTAGTTATAATGATCTAGTGGTTAAGTTGAACCACATCGTTGTTGAGCATCTGATTACATTCTTGGAATAAGATATGAAACGCTTACATTTGAAAGACATTCCCATATTGAGGATATTATGGTCGAGATGAAGACTTGAAGAGGCTATGTGAGAGACTGAGGATAGTGTCCTGAGGAACTATCCAGAGTATATGTTGGGACAGACCCATTTGTGGGAGCACGAGTAGATCTTAGTGCTATCTTGATGAATGTTGTGCTTATGTGCTTATATGCCTTGATGCATGTGTTATTCCATGCTAGTTGTGATGTGATTTATGATCTTAGTAGATCTTGATGTGCTAGAGTGATGTATGTTATAGTTGGAGATGATTACTTCCTCCACGCTACCCGAGTATGATTATATTTATAGCTGGAGATGGTTCTTTCCTTCATGCTATTTGAATGTGATTAGGATTCAGCTGGAGATGGTTCTTTCCTCCATGCTACCTTGATGGACATAGTTTTAGTGGAGATGTGATTCCTCCATACGATATATATGATTATGGTTTGCTAGAGACGTATTTCCTCTATGCTTGTGATATGTTTGGGCTAGAGATGTGCTTCCTCTATGCCTTATGATGTGGTATAGCGAGAGACGTGATTCCTCTACGCCTTTGGGTAGCGTTATGGCCCTATTTCCTGGAGATGATGATTCCTCCATGTTTATACTTGAGGTTATAGATTGTTATAGGTTATGATCTTTTGAACGGAGATGTGATACCTCCGATAGAAAGAGTGAGAGTTATACCTCGGCGTATGGGTCCGAGAGGATTTGGGAATTGTTCAAGTTTCGGGACGAAACTTTTTTTTAAGGGGTGTGTGATGTAATAGATAGGATTTCCGAATTCTAATTAATGTTGATTAACTTAATCGTTGATAGTAATTGACATACAACTCGCGAAGATTTCGCAAGTGATGAGTATGAGTCCCACCGTTATGTTCCTCGCGTAATTTTGGACGTTTGGGGAAATTTTTACTTTTTCCCCCGGGTAATTATTTTTACCCTCCGGTGTTATTTGGAGCATTTGGGAGCTCCAATTAATAAAAATGCAGTTGAGAGAAATGATCAGGACATCGGATATGTCCTAGATATGAAATAACATGGAGAGGCAAAACGGCCAAAACAGTCGCTATTTCGTTTCTTAACGGCTAAGAAAGACGGCTTAGGAATACACGTTTTCCGAGGCAGTTGTGTAATAATTATCCCTACAATATTCCAGATTTAATGTTCCAATCTCGAGAAGTTTGGAGAAAGAGGTTCGACCTGCATTTGGATCGGTTAAAGGATAATTATCGACTTTACTAAAGGATAATTATCGTCTTCACTATAAAATAGCGGAAAATCCTTTATTAATTCATTTCATTTCACGTTTCCTCGTAAAAACTCTGATTTCTCTCAACCTTCAAACTCAGATCTACTCTCCGTTTCTAATCCGATTTCAATTCCGTTTGAGTTTCTGGATTCCTCTCTTCATTCTCTTCATATCGGTACCGAGTTTCTGCATTTCCGAGTATATGGAGGGCTGGTCGAGCATGTATGTCACCAGGACGGTTCCGTCGCTCAGATTCCGGTGAATTTGATGTTGTCCATGCGTAGCCTGCGTCGCTGTGTTTCCGAATCTTCTTTCAGATCGTCAATCGGGTTAGTAACGAATAAGTTATGAATTTATTCGTTTTCCGTACTGCGATTTGGCCTAAATTGAATTTAGGCTTGTCAAAATGGATAATTAGAAATTCCATTATGGTCGTTATATTATTCTGGTGATTATGGATAGTTTGTTTGATGAAATCTGATGACAGGTGGGTTTAGAAATTGTCTGCGGGCAAAACATTATTCTGGTGAAATCTAATTAATTAATTAAAGGTTAATTAATTAAATAAGGATTAGAATTGAGATTGAGGAATGTTGATTAGATACTGAGATTTGAGGAATTGTGAGTTATGCTGAGATATTGAGGTTTAGTTGGTTGTGAGGCTCATAGATTGAGTATGATCCTTATGGATCCCTTTGGGTCTAGGTGTGACCCCTTTGATGAATAGAGGTTGATATATCTTTTTATGTCTTGTTATTAGGCAGTGTCCCTCTCAGGATTGGAGGTTGATCGTGGTTGTGATTGTACGAGGTTGAGGTAAGTCCGTAGGACTTACTTAGCTACCATCCCTATATTGGGTGTTTGCATGAGTGGTGTGTGCTTTATATGTTTGCTATGATAGCATGAGTTGTCGTTTTTATCGACCTATGTTCTATTGACTGCCCCACTGCGTGGCTGTGATAACCTTTCCCTTTCATCCCGCCGTGGAGTCTGGGAGGTTCTCTGATGTCGGGCCAGACTGGTTTACAGGAAGGGTGCAATCCACTCCCATAGGGTACACGGATTGTGTGACCGATACTCGTACAGCTGGACATTGTACTCAGAGGCGGGGATGTATCGGTCCTCGTGTCACATACTTTCATCTATCTATATATATACGGTTTTTGAGTGAATGGTTATTATATAAAGATAATAAATGGGTAAATGTGTGATAACATGCTGATGTGTTTATCTTTCATGATTGTGCTTGTGCTTATACATTACCTCATATATGTATGGTTAGCTAACGGTTTCATACCGTGTTGTAGATGTTTACAGGTTAGGCGCTACTGGGTGATCTGGCAGGGTGACAGGCCGAGGACTCTCGTACATTAGGTGGTTGGTTTGGGGTTGTTGGGTTTCCCCTCCTGCGTGAGGATGATCTTTTGTACCTCCTATGTGAGGATGTCGTTTTATATACTCGGCTATGTTGTTGTTTACTTTGGGTCGTACAGTTTATACTGTTTTATGTATTTGTTTTATATCTGTCAGTGCCATGTTGTAAGGTCTAGTGAACTTGTTGTCAGGCTAGGGTCAGGATCCATTGTGAGATCCTAGCCCAATGTGACATCCCGAGTCCCGCGGATTCGGGGTGTTACAGAGTTGGTATCAGAGCCCAGGTTGACAACAATGGCACTTGCTACCTGCAATGAGGTTTGATAGGTAAAATAAACAGAGCCCACATGGGATCTGACATTTTCAAAGGTTTTGGTTTTAAGTGTGGTTTTGGGATAGAATGTACGAGAAGTCGTCACCTCTGCCATGGATCTCTGCAACGTAGATATGTATATATATGTGTGTGTACTATGGATTATGTGGATGTATTATATACATATCGATACCTATGGCATATATATAGCCTTATAAGATTAGGTGCGTATATCCTACAGATGACTCAGACTAGAGCAGTATCTGTAGTGGGATGAGGTAGGGGTACACCCCCTCTTCCTCCAGTGGTGATACGTTAGGGACCAGTTTCCGCTGTTGTTTCGCCTATGGCAGAGAACGAGTTTGAAGAGGCTGATCGTTTCTCCATGAGTAGATCCGAGTTTCAAGAATATATGTAACAAGTATATGAAGCGGTGATAGCGGGTAGATCCACACCGGATTTACCAACAATTGTGAGATCAACTGAAGCTTCAGGATCCAGAAAGAAGCAATGGACTGAATCAGTTACTGGAGAAGCAAAGATGATGAATGGGGAACCAAGTCCGATATCAAGACAATCTAGTGATCCTTTGGCCATAAAGATGACTGGCAAGGAACTACAGTGTTTTAATTGCGTGGAAGTTGGGACACTGGCGAGCTGTGTGCCCAAAGGTGCCCATCATATGTTTTACGTGTGGTAAAGCAGGGCATAGAGCGAAGTTTTGTCGATAGGGCAAGACATTGCCTTTACAGGTTCCCTTCAAGAGTGAGATCATTCCAGGTGGACGACGAAGGTCGAGTTACCCTTCAGTTGCACAGGTTGCAAGGATGGGATGATTATGTTTCAGTTGTGGCTATCCAGATAATTTGCGTTCTGTGTGCCCTTTGGCACTGATAGCTTGTTTCACTTGTGGTGAGCTAGGCCTTCTGGTCCTTTTCTATCAACACGGTGGTGTTTCTTCCCAGCAAGACCTTCCTCTTTCCGATGCAGAAAGAGTGGAAGTGGAGGCTATAGTAATGACCTCAGTGGTACCTGAGGAGCATGGATCTGACATTGAGTGATGATATGTAGTGGAGCTACGAGTGTTAGTTGTTATAGGTACCATTCTCGTTAATGGTTTACCTGGTGGAGTTTTGCTTGTTGTGAGTGTTATGCACTTCATGTCTTTCGATGCATGCGTTAATGGTTGACTTTTTGTATATAGTAGAAGGTGGATTTTCCTTTACAAGATTACCTTTTTGGGTCTGAGATACCCGTGAGATGCGTGTTTGTTCCCTTATTTCAGGGACCCGTGTATGGTTGTAGACTTCTTTGTCATGTCGTAGGTGCATGAGGAAGTCATTATGTGTATGGTTTGGATGAATAGATATCATGTGGTGTTAGCTTTTAATAGTAAGACTATTATAGTCTTTACTGAGTTGTGTTAAATAGAGGTCTTCTGAGGTTAAGACCTTTAAAGAGGCGGGTTTGTCATCAGGACTGTACGAGCAGCGAGCTGATAGCACAGGGATGTGACGCCTTCTAGTTTTATACCATAAAGGAGCGAGATAGTCCAACAATTGAAGGTATTCCAGTTGTTTATGAGTTTATAGACGTGTTACTGAACCGTCTAGTTGCCACCTCAGCGGAGTGTGGACATTGTTATCGAGTTGAAGTATGATACAAGATTGAATGGGAAAGCCACACTATATGGTGCTTGTTGAGATATTGTACTGATAACTTGAAAAGTTTACTGAAACGGGTTACCCTAGTGGGTTCCATGTTCCGTATTGACGACCTGACGAGTTAACTTCAAGAAGCAATTGTGTTTTCGGGATTCCTTTATGCTCAAGATATCCCTAGTCATGGATGAGAGAGCAACATGTGTATGAGATAGCATCCCATACCCGTTATGGACACTACGAGTTTGTAGTGATGTCATTTGGGTTGACGAATGTTTTAGTAGTTTTTATGGAGTTGATGAATAGTATCTTCATCGACTTCCTTGATTAGTTGGTGGTGGACTCCATGGATGACATGTCGGTATACTCTCATAGTAGAGAATAGTAGACCGATCGTCTGAGGACCGTTCTACAGATTTCGAGAGATAGAGGGTTGTATGCTACGCTCTCTAAGTGTAAGTTGAGATGCCAGTGGTAGCCTTTTTAGGCCATGTTGTCTCTACCAGTGGGATCATGGTTGACCTGGCGAGAATTAAGTATGTTGTAACATGGGAGATACTAATGAACATTAAGGAATACGTAGTTTTCTCGGCTCAGCCGATTGCTACCAATGCTTTGACGAAGGATTTTATATGATTACGTATTCATTTGCGAGTCTTTTGAGAAGACCACCATAACTACGTGATGAGAGCAGTGTGTCTAAGTTCTGAAGAGTTGAGGAGGCATTTGACCTCTCCTTCCATTCTGTTTTAGTGAGGAGATTTTTGGGATCCCGTGATTTACGGTGATACATCCCAGCTAAGTTTGAGATGTGTTTTACTACAAAGGAGTAGGGTTATTGATATGTGTGTTTACAGCTGAGAACGTATGATGAGAACTACCCGACTCATGATTTAGAGTTAGTAGTGGTAGTTCAAGCCTTTAAGTTTTGAAGACCTTACCGGTGTGATCTTCATGTCAGATTTCTATAGATCATAGAAATCTGAAGTATATTTTATGCAACAGGGGTTGAATAACCGCCAATTTTAAGAGCTTAAGTTGATCAAGCTTTGACTTGAAGATTCCATATCATTAAGAGAAGTTGAACGTTTTCGCCGATAACTTGAATGGAAAGACGCTCCAAGAGAAGATGATTGTGAGACTGATAGTTCAACCTCAGCTTCATAGAGATCTAGCTTGGCTAGAGTTGGACAATCAGTTCCTTGATGAGGATACCCAGTTATACCTCAGAGGTTCTAACTGGTCCGTTGGATGAGGTCCAACAGAAGCAGGAGACTTGCCCGGTCTTGACAAGGTTTAGAGCAAGGATGTCTTGTACTGAGGCACCATAGTTCTCCATGGGAGTAGATGGATTGATGAAGAGTCATGACCGCTTTTGTGTATCTGCTGATGCAGATGGAGACAGAGAATATTACGATATACCCATTGTACGCCTTATTCAGTACATTCAGGTACGAGTAAGATGTACCACAAGATGAGAAGATTATATTATATGAAGCCGATATAACCAGATTTGTGATATAGTGTGTGACATGCCAGCAGGTTCAGATAGAGTATTTCCGATCTAGAGATAAGCCCCACCCACTACTAGTGCAGTAGTAGAATTTGGGAGGACATCTTTATGGACTTTATTATGGGATTGTGACCCAGTAGAAGATTGATGTTATTTGGATTGTTGGTAACAGATTAATGAAACCGGCACGTTTCATTTCTATCAGAAGGACGTGGCAAGTGAATGAATTGGCTGAGGAGTACACTAGACAGATAGTGAGACTCCATGGTATACCGAGAACGATCATTTCTGATCGAGATGGATATTTTTACTTTGAGATTTTAGTCAGCAGATTCAGACTGCTTTGGGGACGAGTCTGTACCTCATGACTACACTTCGCCCCTTGACAGATGGTCAGTCAGAGAGGATCATCTAGATCTTAAAGATCTATTATAAGTTGTAAGTCGAATGGGAAACGTGGATGGTTATATTACCTTCCATTAATGAGTTTATTATATAACAATGAAGGACGTGCATCTTTCTGGGATGGCCCTATGAGGCAATATATATAGACATAGATGTCGTATATCCTTATGCTAGAAGTGATCTAGCAGTAGTAGTAGAAATAACACATGACCAGACTCAGGATTTTATAGTTCAAGTAACGATGATTAAAGGAAGAGTGTTGGCTCTACATAGTCGCCAGATTGTGTGTGTAGACAAGAGGTGTTAACCTCTAAAGTTCAAGTGAGAGTTCATGTCCGGCTGGAGGTATCTCAGCTGTGAGACGTTTGTTGTGTATTATGGAAAGGGGAACTGAGTTTCCAATATGTCGGTTACTTGAGATCTTGATCAGTTTTGTGAAGGTAACATGATGTTTAGCTTTCACTCTGAAGTTGGTGGATGTTCACCCAGTGTTCATGTGTCTCAATTGAGGAAGTATATACCAGGTTGGAAACACTTTGTTAGTTATAATGATCTAGTGGTTAAGTTGAACCACATCGTTGTTGAGCATCTGATTACATTCTTGGAATAAGATATGAAACGCTTACATTTGAAAGACATTCCCATATTGAGGATATTATGGTCGAGATGAAGACTTGAAGAGGCTATGTGAGAGACTGAGGATAGTGTCCTGAGGAACTATCCAGAGTATATGTTGGGACAGACCCATTTGTGGGAGCACGAGTAGATCTTAGTGCTATCTTGATGAATGTTGTGCTTATGTGCTTATATGCCTTGATGCATGTGTTATTCCATGCTAGTTGTGATGTGATTTATGATCTTAGTAGATCTTGATGTGCTAGAGTGATGTATGTTATAGTTGGAGATGATTACTTCCTCCACGCTACCCGAGTATGATTATATTTATAGCTGGAGATGGTTCTTTCCTTCATGCTATTTGAATGTGATTAGGATTCAGCTGGAGATGGTTCTTTCCTCCATGCTACCTTGATGGACATAGTTTTAGTGGAGATGTGATTCCTCCATACGATATATATGATTATGGTTTGCTAGAGACGTATTTCCTCTATGCTTGTGATATGTTTGGGCTAGAGATGTGCTTCCTCTATGCCTTATGATGTGGTATAGCGAGAGACGTGATTCCTCTACGCCTTTGGGTAGCGTTATGGCCCTATTTCCTGGAGATGATGATTCCTCCATGTTTATACTTGAGGTTATAGATTGTTATAGGTTATGATCTTTTGAACGGAGATGTGATACCTCCGATAGAAAGAGTGAGAGTTATACCTCGGCGTATGGGTCCGAGAGGATTTGGGAATTGTTCAAGTTTCGGGACAAAACTTTTTTTTAAGGGGTGTGTGATGTAATAGATAGGATTTCCGAATTCTAATTAATGTTGATTAACTTAATCGTTGATAGTAATTGACATACAACTCGCGAAGATTTCGCAAGTGATGAGTATGAGTCCCACCGTTATGTTCCTCGCGTAATTTTGGACGTTTGGGGAAATTTTTACTTTTTCCCCCGGGTAATTATTTTTACCCTCCGGTGTTATTTGGAGCATTTGGGAGCTCCAATTAATAAAAATGCAGTTGAGAGAAATGATCAGGACATCGGATATGTCCTAGATATGAAATAACATGGAGAGGCAAAACGGCCAAAACAGTCGCTATTTCGTTTCTTAACGGCTAAGAAAGACGGCTTAGGAATACACGTTTTCCGAGGCAGTTGTGTAATAATTATCCCTACAATATTCCAGATTTAATGTTCCAATCTCGAGAAGTTTGGAGAAAGAGGTTCGACCTGCATTTGGATCGGTTAAAGGATAATTATCGACTTTACTAAAGGATAATTATCGTCTTCACTATAAAATAGCGGAAAATCCTTTATTAATTCATTTCATTTCACGTTTCCTCGTAAAAACTTTGATTTCTCTCAACCTTCAAACTCAGATCTACTCTCCGTTTCTAATCCGATTTCAATTCCGTTTGAGTTTCTGGATTCCTCTCTTCATTCTCTTCATATCGGTACCGAGTTTCTGCATTTCCGAGTATATGGAGGGCTGGTCGAGCATGTATGTCACCAGGACGGTTCCGTCGCTCAGATTCCGGTGAATTTGATGTTGTCCATGCGTAGCCTGCGTCGCTGTGTTTCCGAATCTTCTTTCAGATCGTCAATCGGGTTAGTAACGAATAAGTTATGAATTTATTCGTTTTCCGTACTGCGATTTGGCCTAAATTGAATTTAGGCTTGTCAAAATGGATAATTAGAAATTCCATTATGGTCGTTATATTATTCTGGTGATTATGGATAGTTTGTTTGATGAAATCTGATGACAGGTGGGTTTAGAAATTGTCTGCGGGCAAAACATTATTCTGGTGAAATCTAATTAATTAATTAAAGGTTAATTAATTAAATAAGGATTAGAATTGAGATTGAGGAATGTTGATTAGATACTGAGATTTGAGGAATTGTGAGTTATGCTGAGATATTGAGGTTTAGTTGGTTGTGAGGCTCATAGATTGAGTATGATCCTTATGGATCCCTTTGGGTCTAGGTGTGACCCCTTTGATGAATAGAGGTTGATATATCTTTTTATGTCTTGTTATTAGGCAGTGTCCCTCTCAGGATTGGAGGTTGATCGTGGTTGTGATTGTACGAGGTTGAGGTAAGTCCGTAGGACTTACTTAGCTACCATCCCTATATTGGGTGTTTGCATGAGTGGTGTGTGCTTTATATGTTTGCTATGATAGCATGAGTTGTCGTTTTTATCGACCTATGTTCTATTGACTGCCCCACTGCGTGGCTGTGATAACCTTTCCCTTTCATCCCGCCGTGGAGTCTGGGAGGTTCTCTGATGTCGGGCCAGACTGGTTTACAGGAAGGGTGCAATCCACTCCCATAGGGTACACGGATTGTGTGACCGATACTCGTACAACTGGACATTGTACTCAGAGGCGGGGATGTATCGGTCCTCGTGTCACATACTTTCATCTATCTATATATATACGGTTTTTGAGTGAATGGTTATTATATAAAGATAATAAATGGGTAAATGTGTGATAACATGCTGATGTGTTTATCTTTCATGATTGTGCTTGTGCTTATACATTACCTCATATATGTATGGTTAGCTAACGGTTTCATACCGTGTTGTAGATGTTTACAGGTTAGGCGCTACTGGGTGATCTGGCAGGGTGACAGGCCGAGGACTCTCGTACATTAGGTGGTTGGTTTGGGGTTGTTGGGTTTCCCCTCCTGCGTGAGGATGATCTTTTGTACCTCCTATGTGAGGATGTCGTTTTATATACTCGGCTATGTTGTTGTTTACTTTGGGTCGTACAGTTTATACTGTTTTATGTATTTGTTTTATATCTGTCAGTGCCATGTTGTAAGGTCTAGTGAACTTGTTGTCAGGCTAGGGTCAGGATCCATTGTGAGATCCTAGCCCAATGTGACATCCCGAGTCCCGTGGATTCGGGGTGTTACAGAGTTGGTATCAGAGCCCAGGTTGACAACAATGGCACTTGCTACCTGCAATGAGGTTTGATAGGTAAAATAAACAGAGCCCACATGGGATCTGACATTTTCAAAGGTTTTGGTTTTAAGTGTGGTTTTGGGATAGAATGTACGAGAAGTCGTCACCTCTGCCATGGATCTCTGCAACGTAGATATGTATATATATGTGTGTGTACTATGGATTATGTGGATGTATTATATACATATCGATACCTATGGCATATATATAGCCTTATAAGATTAGGTGCGTATATCCTACAGATGACTCAGACTAGAGCAGTATCTGTAGTGGGATGAGGTAGGGGTACACCCCCTCTTCCTCCAGTGGTGATACGTTAGGGACCAGTTTCCGCTGTTGTTTCGCCTATGGCAGAGAACGAGTTTGAAGAGGCTGATCGTTTCTCCATGAGTAGATCCGAGTTTCAAGAATATATGTAACAAGTATATGAAGCGGTGATAGCGGGTAGATCCACACCGGATTTACCAACAATTGTGAGATCAACTGAAGCTTCAGGATCCAGAAAGAAGCAATGGACTGAATCAGTTACTGGAGAAGCAAAGATGATGAATGGGGAACCAAGTCCGATATCAAGACAATCTAGTGATCCTTTGGCCATAAAGATGACTGGCAAGGAACTACAGTGTTTTAATTGCGTGGAAGTTGGGACACTGGCGAGCTGTGTGCCCAAAGGTGCCCATCATATGTTTTACGTGTGGTAAAGCAGGGCATAGAGCGAAGTTTTGTCGATAGGGCAAGACATTGCCTTTACAGGTTCCCTTCAAGAGTGAGATCATTCCAGGTGGACGACGAAGGTCGAGTTACCCTTCAGTTGCACAGGTTGCAAGGATGGGATGATTATGTTTCAGTTGTGGCTATCCAGATAATTTTCGTTCTGTGTGCCCTTTGGCACTGATAGCTTGTTTCACTTGTGGTGAGCTAGGCCTTCTGGTCCTTTTCTATCAACACGGTGGTGTTTCTTCCCAGCAAGACCTTCCTCTTTCCGATGCAGAAAGAGTGGAAGTGGAGGCTATAGTAATGACCTTAGTGGTACCTGAGGAGCATGGATCTGACATTAAGTGATGATATGTAGTGGAGCTACGAGTGTTAGTTGTTATAGGTACCATTCTCGTTAATGGTTTACCTGGTGGAGTTTTGCTTGTTGTGAGTGTTATGCACTTCATGTCTTTCGATGCATGCGTTAATGGTTGACTTTTTGTATATAGTAGAAGGTGGATTTTCCTTTACAAGATTACCTTTTTGGGTCTGAGATACCCGTGAGATGCGTGTTTGTTCCCTTATTTCAGGGACCCGTGTATGGTTGTAGACTTCTTTGTCATGTCGTAGGTGCATGAGGAAGTCATTATGTGTATGGTTTGGATGAATAGATATCATGTGGTGTTAGCTTTTAATAGTAAGACTATTATAGTCTTTACTGAGTTGTGTTAAATAGAGGTCTTCTGAGGTTAAGACCTTTAAAGAGGCGGGTTTGTCATCAGGACTGTACGAGCAGCGAGCTGATAGCACAGGGATGTGACGCCTTCTAGTTTTATACCATAAAGGAGCGAGATAGTCCAACAATTGAAGGTATTCCAGTTGTTTATGAGTTTATAGACGTGTTACTGAACCGTCTAGTTGCCACCTCAGCGGAGTGTGGACATTGTTATCGAGTTGAAGTATGATACAAGATTGAATGGGAAAGCCACACTATATGGTGCTTGTTGAGATATTGTACTGATAACTTGAAAAGTTTACTGAAACGGGTTACCCTAGTGGGTTCCATGTTCCGTATTGACGACCTGACGAGTTAACTTCAAGAAGCAATTGTGTTTTCGGGATTCCTTTATGCTCAAGATATCCCTAGTCATGGATGAGAGAGCAGCATGTGTATGAGATAGCATCCCATACCCGTTATGGACACTACGAGTTTGTAGTGATGTCATTTGGGTTGACGAATGTTTTAGTAGTTTTTATGGAGTTGATGAATAGTATCTTCATCGACTTCCTTGATTAGTTGGTGGTGGACTCCATGGATGACATGTCGGTATACTCTCATAGTAGAGAATAGTAGACCGATCGTCTGAGGACCGTTCTACAGATTTCGAGAGATAGAGGGTTGTATGCTACGCTCTCTAAGTGTAAGTTGAGATGCCAGTGGTAGCCTTTTTAGGCCATGTTGTCTCTACCAGTGGGATCATGGTTGACCTGGCGAGAATTAAGTATGTTGTAACATGGGAGATACTAATGAACATTAAGGAATACGTAGTTTTCTCGGCTCAGCCGATTGCTACCAATGCTTTGACGAAGGATTTTATATGATTACGTATTCATTTGCGAGTCTTTTGAGAAGACCACCATAACTACGTGATGAGAGCAGTGTGTCTAAGTTCTGAAGAGTTGAGGAGGCATTTGACCTCTCCTTCCATTCTGTTTTAGTGAGGAGATTTTTGGGATCCCGTGATTTACGGTGATACATCCCAGCTAAGTTTGAGATGTGTTTTACTACAAAGGAGTAGGGTTATTGATATGTGTGTTTACAGCTGAGAACGTATGATGAGAACTACCCGACTCATGATTTAGAGTTAGTAGTGGTAGTTCAAGCCTTTAAGTTTTGAAGACCTTACCGGTGTGATCTTCATGTCAGATTTCTATAGATCATAGAAATCTGAAGTATATTTTATGCAACAGGGGTTGAATAACCGCCAATTTTAAGAGCTTAAGTTGATCAAGCTTTGACTTGAAGATTCCATATCATTAAGAGAAGTTGAACGTTTTCGCCGATAACTTGAATGGAAAGACGCTCCAAGAGAAGATGATTGTGAGACTGATAGTTCAACCTCAGCTTCATAGAGATCTAGCTTGGCTAGAGTTGGACAATCAGTTCCTTGATGAGGATACCCAGTTATACCTCAGAGGTTCTAACTGGTCCGTTGGATGAGGTCCAACAGAAGCAGGAGACTTGCCCGGTCTTGACAAGGTTTAGAGCAAGGATGTCTTGTACTGAGGCACCATAGTTCTCCATGGGAGTAGATGGATTGATGAAGAGTCATGACCGCTTTTGTGTATCTGCTGATGCAGATGGAGACAGAGAATATTACGATATACCCATTGTACGCCTTATTCAGTACATTCAGGTACGAGTAAGATGTACCACAAGATGAGAAGATTATATTATATGAAGCCGATATAACCAGATTTGTGATATAGTGTGTGACATGCCAGCAGGTTCAGATAGAGTATTTCCGATCTAGAGATAAGCCCCACCCACTACTAGTGCAGTAGTAGAATTTGGGAGGACATCTTTATGGACTTTATTATGGGATTGTGACCCAGTAGAAGATTGATGTTATTTGGATTGTTGGTAACAGATTAATGAAACCGGCACGTTTCATTTCTATCAGAAGGACGTGGCAAGTGAATGAATTGGCTGAGGAGTACACTAGACAGATAGTGAGACTCCATGGTATACCGAGAACGATCATTTCTGATCGAGATGGATATTTTTACTTTGAGATTTTAGTCAGCAGATTCAGACTGCTTTGGGGACGAGTCTGTACCTCATGACTACACTTCGCCCCTTGACAGATGGTCAGTCAGAGAGGATCATCTAGATCTTAAAGATCTATTATAAGTTGTAAGTCGAATGGGAAACGTGGATGGTTATATTACCTTCCATTAATGAGTTTATTATATAACAATGAAGGACGTGCATCTTTCTGGGATGGCCCTATGAGGCAATATATATAGACATAGATGTCGTATATCCTTATGCTAGAAGTGATCTAGCAGTAGTAGTAGAAATAACACATGACCAGACTCAGGATTTTATAGTTCAAGTAACGATGATTAAAGGAAGAGTGTTGGCTCTACATAGTCGCCAGATTGTGTGTGTAGACAAGAGGTGTTAACCTCTAAAGTTCAAGTGAGAGTTCATGTCCGGCTGGAGGTATCTCAGCTGTGAGACGTTTGTTGTGTATTATGGAAAGGGGAACTGAGTTTCCAATATGTCGGTTACTTGAGATCTTGATCAGTTTTATGAAGGTAACATGATGTTTAGCTTTCACTCTGAAGTTGGTGGATGTTCACCCAGTGTTCATGTGTCTCAATTGAGGAAGTATATACCAGGTTGGAAACACTTTGTTAGTTATAATGATCTAGTGGTTAAGTTGAACCACATCGTTGTTGAGCATCTGATTACATTCTTGGAATAAGATATGAAACGCTTGCATTTGAAAGACATTCCCATATTGAGGATATTATGGTCGAGATGAAGACTTGAAGAGGCTATGTGAGAGACTGAGGATAGTGTCCTGAGGAACTATCCAGAGTATATGTTGGGACAGACCCATTTGTGGGAGCACGAGTAGATCTTAGTGCTATCTTGATGAATGTTGTGCTTATGTGCTTATATGCCTTGATGCATGTGTTATTCCATGCTAGTTGTGATGTGATTTATGATCTTAGTAGATCTTGATGTGCTAGAGTGATGTATGTTATAGTTGGAGATGATTACTTCCTCCACGCTACCCGAGTATGATTATATTTATAGCTGGAGATGGTTCTTTCCTTCATGCTATTTGAATGTGATTAGGATTCAGCTGGAGATGGTTCTTTCCTCCATGCTACCTTGATGGACATAGTTTTAGTGGAGATGTGATTCCTCCATACGATATATATGATTATGGTTTGCTAGAGACGTATTTCCTCTATGCTTGTGATATGTTTGGGCTAGAGATGTGCTTCCTCTATGCCTTATGATGTGGTATAGCGAGAGACGTGATTCCTCTACGCCTTTGGGTAGCGTTATGGCCCTATTTCCTGGAGATGATGATTCCTCCATGTTTATACTTGAGGTTATAGATTGTTATAGGTTATGATCTTTTGAACGGAGATGTGATACCTCCGATAGAAAGAGTGAGAGTTATACCTCGGCGTATGGGTCCGAGAGGATTTGGGAATTGTTCAAGTTTCGGGACGAAACTTTTTTTTAAGGGGTGTGTGATGTAATAGATAGGATTTCCGAATTCTAATTAATGTTGATTAACTTAATCGTTGATAGTAATTGACATACAACTCGCGAAGATTTCGCAAGTGATGAGTATGAGTCCCACCGTTATGTTCCTCGCGTAATTTTGGACGTTTGGGGAAATTTTTACTTTTTCCCCCGGGTAATTATTTTTACCCTCCGGTGTTATTTGGAGCATTTGGGAGCTCCAATTAATAAAAATGCAGTTGAGAGAAATGATCAGGACATCGGATATGTCCTAGATATGAAATAACATGGAGAGGCAAAACGGCCAAAACAGTCGCTATTTCGTTTCTTAACGGCTAAGAAAGACGGCTTAGGAATACACGTTTTCCGAGGCAGTTGTGTAATAATTATCCCTACAATATTCCAGATTTAATGTTCCAATCTCGAGAAGTTTGGAGAAAGAGGTTCGACCTGCATTTGGATCGGTTAAAGGATAATTATCGACTTTACTAAAGGATAATTATCGTCTTCACTATAAAATAGCGGAAAATCCTTTATTAATTCATTTCATTTCACGTTTCCTCGTAAAAACTTTGATTTCTCTCAACCTTCAAACTCAGATCTACTCTCCGTTTCTAATCCGATTTCAATTCCGTTTGAGTTTCTGGATTCCTCTCTTCATTCTCTTCATATCGGTACCGAGTTTCTGCATTTCCGAGTATATGGAGGGCTGGTCGAGCATGTATGTCACCAGGACGGTTCCGTCGCTCAGATTCCGGTGAATTTGATGTTGTCCATGCGTAGCCTGCGTCGCTGTGTTTCCGAATCTTCTTTCAGATCGTCAATCGGGTTAGTAACGAATAAGTTATGAATTTATTCGTTTTCCGTACTGCGATTTGGCCTAAATTGAATTTAGGCTTGTCAAAATGGATAATTAGAAATTCCATTATGGTCGTTATATTATTCTGGTGATTATGGATAGTTTGTTTGATGAAATCTGATGACAAGTGGGTTTAGACATTGTCTGCGGGCAAAACGTTATTCTGGCGAAATCTAATTAATTAATTAAAGGTTAATTAATTAAATAAGGATTAGAATTGAGATTGAGGAATGTTGATTAGATACTGAGATTTGAGGAATTGTGAGTTATGCTGAGATATTGAGGTTTAGTTGGTTGTGAGGCTCATAGATTGAGTATGATCCTTATGGATCCCTTTGGGTCTAGGTGTGACCCCTTTGATGAATAGATGTTGATATATCTTTTTATGTCTTGTTATTAGGCAGTGTCCCTCTCAGGATTGGAGGTTGATCGTGGTTGTGATTGTACGAGGTTGAGGTAAGTCCGTAGGACTTACTTAGCTACCATCCCTATATTGGGTATTTGCATGAGTGGTGTGTGCTTTATATGTTTGCTATGATAGCATGAGTTGTCGTTTTTATCGACCTATGTTCTATTGACTGCCCCACTGCGTGGTTGTGATAACCTTTCCCTTTCATCCCGCCGTGGAGTCTGGGAGGTTCTCTGATGTCGGGCCAGACTGGTTTACAGGAAGGGTGCAATCCACTCCCATAGGGTACACGGATTGTGTGACCGATACTCGTACAGCTGGACATTGTACTCAGAGGCGGGGATGTATCGGTCCTCGTGTCACATACTTTCATCTATCTATATATATACGGTTTTTGAGTGAATGGTTATTATATAAAGATAATAAATGGGTAAATGTGTGATAGCATGCTGATGTGTTTATCTTTCATGATTGTGCTTGTGCTTATGCATTACCTCATATATGTATGGTTAGCTAACGGTTTCATACCGTGTTGTAGATGTTTACAGGTTAGGCGCTACTGGGTGATGTGGCAGGGTGACAGGCCGAGGACTCTCGTACATTAGGTGGTTGGTTTGGGGTTGTTGGGTTTCTCCTCCTGCGTGAGGATGATCTTTTGTACCTCCTATGTGAGGATGTCGTTTTATATACTCGGCTATGTTGTTGTTTACTTTGGGTCGTATAGTTTATACTGTTTTATGTATTTGTTTTATATCTGTCAGTGCCATGTTGTAAGGTCCAGTGAACTTGTTGTCAGGCTAGGGTCAGGATCCATTGTGAGATCCTAGCCCAATGTGACATCCCGAGTCCCGCGGATTCGGGGTGTTACACTAGGGTTGAAGAAGACGATAACAAGGAACAGGAAAAAGGAGAGAAAGAAGAGATATATAGGGACGGGCTGGAAAGATAGACGGAAAGGCGTCTATGGTTTAGAAGAGGATAAGGTAACCGGATATTCTATCTATGGAAGAAAGATAGAACGAACGAAAACAGATCGGCGCGATCTGTCGCAAATCCGCAGGGGCGGGCGGCCGCAGGGGCGGCCCTCTTCACCGTGGGGGTGGTGAAGGCAAAAACCTGGGATATTACATTATAATGAATAGTTCATAGGGTAAAATTTATAAAGGAGTGAAAGTAATATTTCAAAACTTATTAAGGGATAATTCATAACTTACAAAAGGATAGCTCATGAATTATAATAGAATAGTTCAAAGTGCAAAAATCATAAAGGATAGTGCATAATTTATAAAATGATAGGTCATGAATTACAATTTAATAGTTCATAACATATAAACGATTAATTTATAAATAATTTGATATAATATATTAAAAAGTAATAGTTCATGAATTATATGGGAATAATTCAAAGTTTATAAGAAAATAGTGCATAAATTATAACATGGTAGTTCAAAAAAAATTTCATTCGTTTCTGGAAAAAAAAATAAAAAAAAAAATAAAATTTCGAGACACATGTTGTAACACCCCGAATTCTCAGAACTCGGGACATTACTGGTTAGGACCTCACAATGGGTCCCGACCTCAGTTTGACAACAACATTACTAGGATCTTGCAACAAGACACAAATAAAGAAACCGAAATTCATAAAAACCATGTTTTTAGAGTAATGAATGCAACACTGTCTAGCAGCCTAAAGTACTTAAACAAAAGAAAAGAACAACTGTCTTAACCAAAAGAAAGGAAAGACAAAACAACCCCAACCCTGCTCTAAGGAGTACGGAGACCCGGCTGACCACTACTTCCGGATCACTCAGCTGCTGATCTAACCTGCGGTAAATCTAAAACAACAACAAGAAGAACCGTTAGCTAGTTATCTAAATATTAGCAGAATAATAGCAGCACAAACACACTCAGATAAACATAAACACTCAGCATGCTTTCAAACAAGTCCGTTTTATTATCTTGCTTTAATTTACTCGTTCACTCTAGTGATACTTATTTTGTGACACGAGGGATTCCCAAACCTCGCCTCCGCCCCCGTGTAACCATCATGAATGGATCCGATGCATCTCACCTTGTACCTGCATGGTCTGGGTATAGAGAACCTCCCAGTCTCATGTCAGAGCTGGGCAGTGATGTCACGGCCCGTTATACATACACTTGGGCCTTAAACGTAATAATAACAGTCGTCCTAGCAAGTTATTATTATTAAATCACGCAATAGCACACACCACTACCATCATTCAACTAACACTCAGAAACTGGCTAAGTAAGTCGCAAGGACTTACCTGAATCACACCACATCTCTCAAAATCTCAACTCGGTCTGCAACCGTAGAAACTCAAACGCCTGTCAATTAAGGCATGCGGGTCAAAATCACATCTAGATGTCCAACCTCATGCGAAGGAATTACGGAAAAAGCTCTCTTACGGTAAAAGACCATTTTACCCTTAGTGCCGAAAATTCTCAAAGTCTATCATTTAGTTCTAATATTTTCTTTTAGAACCTATGTCCATAATTTAGTTCTCATTGAAAGTTTGGTAAGGATTTAGTAAAGGTTTTATAAGAGTTATCCAACATTCTTCGTTTACACAAAAGTCGTTACGGTTCGACTTTGGGTTCATATACACGGCTTGGGTAAGATATAAAATTCCGATATAAAAATCCTAGGTTCCCTATGATATACATAAAAACATAGGGTTAGAGATCTCTCCAAAATACTTAACCATAATCCTCCCATAAAATTTTAAAGTTGGGGTAGAATTAATATTTCTACACTTAGTCATTTTTCTTCCTCCTTTGCAAAAACAGCCCAACTGTCCTACTTCAAGACCTCGTAAGTCTCAATCCGACCGTTAACTTTCTCTCAAAATTTAACACCGTAAACTATGTATTTCAATCTACAACATATTAAAAATTCAACGGTGGATTCTGGATTTAAACTATAGAAACTAGATCTTAAATTCAGCATACCAAGGCTGAAAATTTTAAGGTGTGCACGAGGTCCATACTTCGATTCCTATTGTCAACATCCACAACATTAATAAACTTAATTCAGGTTCCTAAAACTTAAGACTCCAGGAACATCTCTTTATCCCACCTATCACTACTCTAATTCTACTCTTACAGTACTGCGGATATCCTTCTATTTCACATAACAGGAAAGAGGTCAAGCTTACCTCACTGCAGACGACGGACTCAACAAGGGCTCGAGTTCGCTATTGTCATCTTCCGGGGTTGACGGAAGGGTAACTTGGCTCTCCGCTGTGAAGTCCACGCAGATCGTCGAGGCGCACGTCCCTGGTGTGCAACAATTCGTCTGCACAGTCCGGGTCATCAATGTATATCCTGATCTTCTGGGTCCAAAGCTGAAGGAGGAAGGAACACTTACCTACTGCGGCGGAGGAGGACACTTGCTGCTGCGGTCGATCGGGACCACCGCAGGCACCCACCGTCGTCTCAGCGATGTTGCTGGTGGTCGACAGAGACGGATAAAGAGACCCCGGTGGCTGTTGGTGTTGCTGCAAGGCCCGCTGTCGGTTGCGCTCGGCTCAGATCAGGAACAGAAGCGGAAGTAAAGATGAGGAAGGGGATGGACTGCTGTCGGTTGCAAGGCCCGCTGTCGGTTGCAAGGCCCGCTGGTGTTGCTCCTGTCGCTCGTGCAGAAGGGAGAGGAAGAGATGGTAAGGACGGCGGCTACCTGGTGGTCGGCAGGATCGGCGGAAGGAAGGCTGGGTGGTTGCTGGGCGCAGAGGGCCGAGATCTCACTGAGTTTTCGGTGGAGGCGGAGTGGCGTACCAAGGCAACTCTCCGGCGCGGTGTGCTGGCGGGGTCCGAGAGTGCCGAAAGAGAGTAGCCGGCGTGCAGAAGGTAGCCATAGGATTAGTTGTGAGGTTAATTAGGTTTAGGTAATCTCTTTAGGTTAAAACAAGGTTAGGGCTGATTAAGTTAATGGGCCGGCAGGAGAAAGCACTGGGCCGAAAAAGAATGGGCCGGTCTGCTCATTTAACTGAAGTGGAAAGATAACTAGATCGGTATTCGTACGGGACCGCTCTTCGGTCTTATTTTAAAAGCACGGAAATATTTTCGGTTACATAGTTTAACATTTTATGTGAATCAAGGTCGCATAAGGTGAACGAAATTAAAAATCATTTTCTTTTATTAAAAGAATTTAGGTTGGCGGATCGGAATCCGATTTGAACGGTATTAAACGGAAATTAAAAATTTTTCGGGTATTACACATGTCGACTCTACGTTCAGCCGCACGGCCGTACCCTAATAAATGAACCGTACCTGAACAAAATCCAGGTAAATTAATCTTAAAAATAAGCAATAAATTAATGAAAAATTTTCCCAATATAATATTCTCTTTAACAATTTTTCTTTGTATCCGACATTTTTTGAATTATTTCGTAAAACATGTGCTCAACATGTAGATCATATCAATGACAATAATCAAAGTCAACACGAATCAAAACATCATCAATACACTACATCCCAACATGTAGAAGTAGAGCATATCAATGATGATAACCTGGCTTGAACACTCGAGGAATTGAAGATGATTAAAAGTATATCTAGAGAGATAATATACAATAGTATTGAACTAAAAAAATATAATTTAGGTATTATATATTATACATGTACTTTCATTTTTTTCAAAAAAACATAACCTGAATCTCATCCTTGCTACTGTAACTTTGATCCAATTCAAAAGATCTGCATATCAAATACAAAGCTGTAATTTAGAGTATTGTTGGAACAAATTTTAAATATTGGGGAAAATATGCAAATTCTAAAAATAAGGGTACTATCCAATCAAACTATATAAAATGATCCATTTTTTTTAGAATTTGCATATTTTTAGAATTCTAGAGTATTGTTGGAGCAATACTAAAAAAATGGATCATTTTAAATGTAGGGAAAATATGCAAATTTTAAATATAGGAAAAAATATGCATATTCTAGAGTAATGTTGGAACAAATTTTAAATAAATAAGGTTTAAAATGATCCATTTTTTTAAATAGGCAAGTGGATTATACATATTACAAACCTCATTTATTTAAAAAAATTTTGCTAATTTTTTCATTTCAAAGCTTTACTATTTCCAGATTCGATTCCATGATTTGATTTTTTTTTTAATTTTCGATTACAAAATCTTTGTTTGAATGACATATCTAATCGATTTTCTAAAGGAATTGTTGATCCTTTCTTCCCTTCTACTTTGAGTAGTCGATGTTATACCGTTAAAACAAAGATCTGGCTGATATTAACTCTCAGTTCAAATCTTTTGTCTCTCATTGTGTCCCACTCACTGTCCCTCCCCCCATCTGATTGGTTCATGTAACAAGGCTTTTTTTTTTATAATAAAACTGAAAAATATAGGTTCGGTACAGATAATCAAAATGTTTGGTTCATTTATTCCCAAACCGAACTAGGATCAAGGCGTTGAGAACCGACAACGACGAAATATTAGCTCCATTGACAATTGGATTAGGAGAAAGAACAACTTTGACGATCCGTAGAGATGACTCCTCCGATGAACAATGGTGAGAATATCGTACCACGCCCGAAGAAATTGACTTCAAACAGACCGCCAGCGAAGAGGTACGATTCTTAGCCCTCTTTTTGTGAATTATGTGCTAGGATTTCGCTCTTTCGCTTCATTCATAATTCTACTTAGTTTCATGTCACTTGTAATCAAGATAGCCATAGTACATACTATTCTTTACCCACTAATTTGATTGAAATTTGTGGTGTTATTGACCTTAATCACGAGTTTTGACGGGCTTGTGTCACAAATATTATTTCTTGGGTTTGTTGATTGATTTGGGTTCCTTATTGCTAAGTGCTAAGTAAGTTTGTTGCTTGATTAGGGTATCCAATAATTGCTTAGGAGGACATAAGGTCATGAGTTTCAAATTAGAAATAGTTGAATGTTATAAGTGAACAAATATTTAAGAAAGCCTTGAGCAAATACAAGTTGATGTAGTACTAATTAAGCTCTTGAATTGATGATCAATATATTTAGTAGTTGCTCAGGAACAATTAATTAAGGCCATGAGTTTCAAATTAGAAATAGCTGAATATTATAAGTGAATACATATTTAAGGTGGCCTTAAGCAAATACAAGTTGACGTAGTACTTATTAGACTTTTGTATCTAGGCATGCATCATCCATGTGAAGTACACTTTTTGATGTGGGATCATCCTTGATAGCGTTTACATTATTTTAATTTTGTCAAGAGCAGAAAAGACTCAAGGAAGAGTTGCTAACAAGTTGCATCCATGGGAGGATCCACGAGAATAGAGAATTGCATGGCATATGCAAAATCTCGGCCAAGATTCCACCCGATATTTTGTCTCTTGCGCATGCTAGAAGATCCGGTCAAATATCTTTTTAATCTTGGCAACTATCTTTTATTTTCTTACCTTAAAAACTCTTAAAATATTTCATTAAGGTAATTGTAATTTTGGATCCTATCTTTTAGGATTATTTTTAGATTATCATATATTTCCTATATTATATTTTAAAGATATCTTTCCTAGTTTAAAATAGGAAATTCTCTCTCATAAATAGCCTTAGAAGGGAAGATTATTAGATAGCTTAAATTTGATTTGATTATTTATATTGTGTGAACTCGCAGCTTCACTTAATAAGTTTGTGTTTTATTCATTCTAATTCAATAAAAGTGAGAGCCTTGATTGAATCGTTGTGAAATACTTGCTAGATTGTGCTTGCATGTGTAATCTTTTTGAAGTTGGTGCTCCTGGTCAATATTAGTCACTCCTTGTGCTTGTCTTACTTAGAAGACTTGTCTAAGGTTAAAGAAATGAGGGTTAAGGTAAGCTCTTCGTTAAGGTGTTTTGACACATCATTGGTCAAGGTTCTTTGTGGGAATATCTTGGTTCATATCTTCCTATATTATCATATTTCATTCCATTATTCATCTTCTTATCTTTCCATATCATTCATCATTCCGCATTCTGAGTTTTCAAAAATCTCGGTCTATTCTTGTTGAAATCGCGCCCGAGATTTCCATTATCCATCCGAGATTTTCTTCTGTCGAGGACTTTCAATCTAGATCGAAAACTGCAACCTCAACACCGCGTCACTTTCTATAATCAAAATTGTAACGGAGAAGATATGATTAGGAAATGTTGAATGTCATCAATTTTGTTAAATTGGTGAATGTGTGATATGCTACTTTCCTCTCTATAGTGATGCTTGCATGATAAAATGACAGAAGATAAAAATCTTGTTTGTGTAAGATTTGTTACGAGTAAAAATTGGTTCCATAATATCTTCCATATTTGCCATACATATGAGTTATACGTACAGGAGCAAGCAATTTTATGCTCAATGTCGAACCAATTGATGATTTTTATATTTATAGGATGGAAACTCTATCAAACAATGAGTAATGATATCATGCTTTGGAGCAAGGACCTTGACAACTTAAACCTGACCAGTTATCTAGTACTTGAATTTGGAAAACTTGAACATCACCAACATTTGGGGCGATATCTGGATGCATAGTCGATGATCCACCAACAAAGGTTCGTTGTAGTTTGTGTCATTTTAGATCAAGCATGATGGTTGTATAGAGACGTGTTTTATTCCCCTAGTTTAGTTTCTATTTTACTATTGAATGAAAATACATTTGCAACTTTGGTCTCATTCTGTAGTGATTCAATAATCAATGAGCAACTTTCTAGCAAGAGGTTATTTTCTTTGAAACGAAAATATGACAACATGTTGTTTTCTTTGAAAAAACTATATGACAACAACCTTGGTCTCGTTTTATACAAGAAAAACCCTGAGAATATGACAATATGTTGTTTCTCCACAATTGTGTACTACATTTGGTCACGAGGAATGCAAAAATCTTCTTACAAAAGGAATAGATTTTAGTGTGAAACGTACACATCTTATCATAAATCATGTACACAATGTATTCAAGTCCAATGGCATAGAAACATTCAAAGAGACTAGGAATTGTTTTGTGTCTATTTTGTACTTCGTTAGTTTGTTTACGCTCTTATCAAATGAATTACTAAATCATTGGTACTTTATTCAACAAGGGCTAAAAATAATGAAGAAACTGAAGAAGAGTAGCATATATCGAAAGCTATATGTTCATTAGTTAGCTCATTGGCTTTCTAGAAGAATCAATTATAAGTTACAAATTCTTACAGCCAGTTGAGATTGGATAAAACATATGAGAAAAAGAAGAGATCAGATCACTAGTTTCCATCATATGTCAAAAATAACATGTAAAAAACATATTTTAAACATAGAGATTTGAAACATATGGAATTGGATAAGAAACAAATAAGATTAGACTAGAAACATATCAGAAAAAGATAAGATAAAAAAGAAGCTCAAATCATGGCCACAAAATAAAAAACTTCCAAATTCTTCCAGCCAACTAAACTTTTTTTAGGCTTTCAATTTTTTTCCCGTTGCTAGGTAAGCAAGCAACTTCATCTCAGCAAAGAGGATTACGATCAAATGAGTTGTAAAACCAGCCGACCTTTTTTTTTCCTAGTTTCATGTAATATCAAAAGAAAGCTTTCAAAACTTGAAACATATTAGAAAAAGATCAGATCAGAAATATATGAGCCACATGAGATACACAGACTTGAATAAAGCTTTCAACTATATGAGAGGATCAATTATGAGTAATAGTAGACAACCAAGCTTCTCTTCTTAAGGATCAGTCATGAGTTACAAGAGATAAACAAACCCGAATAAAGCTTTCATTTCAAATTTCACAATTTTTGTTGTTTTGAAACATCCCTCTTTTGCCAAAATTCTCTTCTTAAGGATCAATTATGAGTAATAGTAGACAACCAAAATTCAATCATTTTTGTATTGTTCAATGACCATTCTATATCTTGTGCTTTTCTAATTATAATTGTTAGGGATTAGTTTTAAAGTGTCCCTGTTTGACTGAATTTATACTCCTAAGATCAACAATATCAGTTGAGTAAATTCACTCTTTTTTTTTAAAGCATCCCTCTTTTACCAAGTTTCTTGTCTTAAGGATAATTATGAGTAATAATAGACAACCAAAATTCAAGCAAACAGTCCAATGTTAATACAGACTTGAAAGGATGCATCTTTTGTAATATATTACTGTTTTATTTACAATACAAGTTCTTTTTTCGAGATGAGAAGATCGTTACCTTGCGTCGATGAGGAAAAGTGAGGGGAGAATTCCATATTACAGAGTTAAAGAGTGTTACCTTGCGTCGACGTTCCAATTCACAAAGGAGGGGAGTCTTTCGCTACGATAAAGATAGCAAGGGACAATTTTAATCAATGTTCTTGGCTAATATAAGAGGCTGACATGATTGTTATAACCCTGCACAGCTGCACTGGTTTGATTTTAGTTTTAATAAGAACCGAACCCTTATACCTAGTTTTTTGCGAGAAGAACCACACCCATATTTTCTCAGTTTTATTAAAAGAAGTCTTGCCCCATGGACCAATCAAATGGGAGAGACGAGGAGTGGGACACAATGAGGGACAAAATATTTGAATTGAGAATTAATTAGGGAAATATGACTCCTTGAAATTCTCTTTTGCAAACTAGGCTTTTATACAAAAGGAAGAAAAAGTAGGTATGAAAAGTAGAAAATATGGCAATAATTTCTCTAATTAAAATGATGGTGATTAGATGTTTACTTTTGGTTTAAGTATCTTTTTTACATGTTTACTTTTCATTTTTGGTTAATGTAGCTAGTTTAATAAAATTTTCAAGTCCATGGATGTTTAATTTTTTTGGGTGACATTGTTTTCGTTACCCAAATATGAATTGTAATATTTTTCTAATTATTGGGTATATGTTTATTGTTTTTGTGGTATGTTTCTTATTGTTGAGTATGCTTAAATTGATATTTTTGGGTATGTTTTATGGTTACCCAAACTGTGTTACAATAACCAAATGTCATTTGGTATTGATGTTTGTGTACAATATCGATTTGTGTAAAATTTAGTTATGTTAAATTCAAATTGGGTATGCATTTATACGTGTATTGACTTTGTAGTATATTTCTTATTATTAAGTATATTTAAAGTGATATCGTGAGTATGTTTTATGGTTACCCAAAAGGTGTTATAATGATCAAATGTCAAGCGAATGTTTGGGTAATGACCAAATGTCATTTGATATTGATGTTTGTGTACAATATCGAGTTTTGAAAATTTGGGTATGACAAACTTAAATTGGGTATGGTTTTTGTATTAAGTGATGTTTAAATTGGGTATAAATATAATATATTATCCAATTTATGGATATTGTTTTATTTTGATATTTGATTTTTTGGGTATGTGGTTTTCGAGTATGTTTATGTACTTTGACAAATTTATTTTTGGGTATGATTGTGACATTATTTGGGTAAGCGGATTTTTGAATAATAGGTAAAAAAGTAAGGATGTTGGAAATTCCTTTTTCTGATTGATGTGACATGCGAGATAATACAACATGTCAAATCCGATGAGTTGTCAAACTTTGTCCTCTTTTTGTACTATATTTCTTCTACTCAATTTTATAGGGGGTCAAAATACCAATCTCAAATATCAGGGGTCTTTATTCTCAATTGATTTGCTTAAAAGGGCTAGTTTGCCAATTTTACCTTGAATTGACCACACACATGTAATACCCAAAAATTTTAAACTCTGTTTAATACCGAATTCAACCGGATTCTGATCCGCCAACTTTTATTCATTTAAATAAAAGAAAACGATATTAAATTCTATCATTTTATGTGACCTTAATTCACATAAAATGATAACTTATATAATTCCGTAAATGACTCCGTACTTTAACGGTTCCGGACGAATAACGAGTATTCTTTCAGCCCTTGGGATTTTATTTAATGAGTTGGCCCAATGGATCCGGCCCAAAAACAATTACATCCCAGCCCATTAGCTACCCTAACCCTAAACCTAATTAACCTCTAACCTAATCTGCATCCTTAATCCTAAACTAATTGGCAGCAGTACCGCAACCTCCCCACGTTCTTTTGTGAGATTGGAATAACAACAACAAACCCTGCGCCGGATCTGGGTTGTAGACGCCGACCAGTGACCGCCCAACCACTCTTCCTCTGCGCCGGACCGTGCACGTCTTCGTCGGTCAGTGAAGGGAACCGGCCTCGCAAGACAATCACAGAAGGTCGCCTCTGTCGCCGCTGGAGTCGAACATCCAGGACCTTTGTTGCCGCCGCTGTAGAGGTGGTAACAGGTGATGTAACGCTCTCCTCCTCCTCTATCGGTACTGCACGTACCTAACCATCCCTTCTCGCTGCACAACAGGGACGGACCTCTACTGCAGTAGTCGAGCCGTACCTCCTTTGAGCGTGATCCCGATCGGAACTGCACCCAAGCTCTAGTGCCGGTGAGTCCCTTCTCCTTTTTACAGCCTTCTGGGTTCGAGTGAGTAACGACTGAAGCTGTTCTCTCTCTCGGTTTCTGCAGTGTTGAACCAAGGTGTGTGGTGCGCTGTAGGGAACACACTCGAGCCGGCATACGAGCCCCGGTCCAGGACGCCTTATTACAACCTGCTACACCCCAACAACCACTTTTTCGGACCATCTGTAGACTGTTATCAGTGAGTCCAGTTTCGGTACACTACTGTAGGGTTATATATGGAATTGTATGAGTATAAGTGTGCTGAGCATACACATAAGTATAAGTATATATATATATATGTATACACGTACAAGGATACTGATAATCTATAAGAATATACATGTTGAGTAATAGAAGTAGGTATGTTGCGGAAGGAGTACAATGCAGTACATATATGGAGGTATAAATAGATACCAATACATAATAGGTTTGAAACTTATAAATAAATACCAATGCAGCAGTGCGCGTAGTTGTAGAGATATAGATGTATAAGACGGGTATGTATATATAAGCCCATGTAAGTATATATATATATATATATATATATATATATATAAAAGGTTCGGTAAGTATAAGTATAAGTAGAGGTTCGGTAAGTATAAGTATAAGTATAATTAAGTATAAGTATAAGTATATATATATATATATATATATATATATATATATAAAAGTATAAGTATATATATATATGTAGCGGTGCAGAGTACACATACGCGTATAGATATGTATGAGAGTAGAGTAGTAACAGGAAAGGGAGTGATGTCATTCTCTTTGACGAGTTGTTTGGGATTTAACCTTATAACCTCTAGTAAGCTATCCGTGAGAACCAAGTTATGGAAACAAGTTCTAAAAGCGAATATTGGAATTTAATGATAGACTTTTGAGGGTTTACGGGATCAGGGGTAAAATGGTCTTTTACCTTAAAAGAGTTGTATTTTCATAGAATCTTCTCATGAGATTGAACCTATTAGAAGTTATAACTTCTAAGAGTATGGGGTGTGATTGTGATCCTCATGCCTTAATTGACAAGCGTTTGAGTTACCACGAGTACGGACCGAGTTGAGACTTGTTAGAGTATGATTTGACTCAGGTAAGTCCCTGCGACTTACTTAGCTGGTTTTTGGATATTAGTTGATTGATAATAATGGTGTGTACCGTGTGTTTCATAATAACAACTTGTTAGGATGACCGTCGTTATTATGTGTTAAGGCCCAAGTGTATGTATAACGGGCCGTGACATCACTGCCCAACTCTGCCAGGAGACTGGGAGGTTCTCTATACCCAGACCATACAGGTACACGGTGAGATGCATCAGATCCACTCCTGATGGGTACACGGGGGCGGAGGCGAGGTTTAGAAATCCCTCGTGTCACAAAATAAGTATCATTAGTAAGAGTGAATGACTTAAATGAAGATAATAAATGGATTGTTTGAAAGCATGATGCGTGTTTATTATTTTATGTGTGTTTGTGCTATTATTATTCTCCTAATGTTTAGATAACTAGCTAATGGTTGTTTTGTTGTGTTTTTAGATTTACCGCAGGTTAGAACAGCAGCTGAGTGATCCGGAAGTAGTGGTCAGCCGGGTCTCCGTACTCCTTAGAGTGGGGTTGGGTGTTGTCTTGTTGTTTCTTTCTTCTTATTAAAGATAGTTAGTCTTTTCCGTAGTTTAAGTACTATAGGCTGTTAGACATTGTTGCATTCATCTCTTGAAAATACTACTTTATGAATTTCGGTTTTTCTTATTTGTGTCTTGTTGCAAGATCCTAGTGAAAATTATTGTCAAACTAAGGTCGGGACCCATTGTGAGGTCCTAACCAGTAATGTCCCGAGTTTTGAGAATTCGGGGTGTTACAACATGGTATCAGAGCTCTAGGTTGGCAACAATGACACTTGAAATCTCCTGAATGACCGAATAAATAATTAAGCGGAACCCGAAAAGGGATCTGAGTTTTAAAAAGGACTTTTGGTTTTCAAATGCATGCATAGTCTGGTTGGGAATAGAAAGTATGGCTGACCACCACTACTACCGCGGATCTCAGTATGCTTAGTATGAACTTTAGATTGTTACTCTCTTTGGACTTATTAGCTTGATTATAATGATAGGTGATGTAGATGAGCATATGCCGAAGATTAGTAGAATTTATAGTTGTAGTACGCCCTTAATGGAGATAACAGTATGAGATCCTCATTCAGTTGACACACCTAAGTTTTTGAAGGGTGTCAACGTGAGGATTAGTATGGACATCTTATGTGCATTAGGGCAGGCAAATGTTGGGCAACTCCTTCGAGCTTGCTGAAGAGCGTCGAGACGGAAAAGTGAAGCCTAAAAGTCAACACCAATCACAATGACAAGAAGGGAATCCCGAGTCAACTCAATAGGATCAAATGAAGAATAGACATGAGAGTAGTTCCGGAAAAGCGTTGGATGACCGGCAAATTTACAGTTGGGAAGAGACAAACCATAGGTTCTTTCAAGTGTGGTGTAAAGCAACTTTACAAACAAAGCAGGTACCTTCTGAAAACACATGGGCATGAAAGTCAAAGTGAAATATAGTAGCGATCCAGACAAGAGGCATTGATCTAAGCATACTAACGGATCAGAAGGTGAAAGTTTGAGGCTAGAAGCAGAGCGGAAGATGATCACTCTCGACAAGCTACTTGCCACCACAATCAAGATGGGAAACCGAGACAATCATAAGTGTAGGAGTCAAGATGAGATACATTATTCACCCAAATACGAACAATAAAAGAGCCAAAAATAAAAAAAAAAGAAAGAAAGAAGCTTATAGGTTGCTAGAAAGTGGAAGGCCGATTTCACCAACATGGAAGTGGTGTGACCACCTAGAACACACAAGAATTACAACAAGGATCGGGATACAACAAAGACCGGATTTCCATAAAGGCGGAAGTAC
Source organism: Fagopyrum homotropicum (assembly GCA_033239125.1). Taxonomy (NCBI): domain Eukaryota; kingdom Viridiplantae; phylum Streptophyta; class Magnoliopsida; order Caryophyllales; family Polygonaceae; genus Fagopyrum; species Fagopyrum homotropicum. Next base: position 13,480,442 of record BSWB01000001.1, read on the forward strand.
AAGCAGCACCCCAAGGAAGGAGGGGGTAGGAGAACAGTCTCGGGGAAAAAGAGGATCTCTAATAACTTCTCACTCACGAAGGGATTTAAGTTAATAACACTAACGGGTCATAACAGGGAACCGCAAGTGGACAATAACTCGGGTAAATCATGGAGAAATGCCTACAAGTTATCATAACAAAATTTATAAGTCCGTTGACGGAAGACGAAGATACAATTAGACTCGTAAGAGTATAGTACTCTTATAGGAGTGTAATTTGTATAAGGAGTTAAATAAGTATAAATGGAAGAGATATATTTTCACCATGTATATCCAACCTCAAAAGAGATAGAAGAAAAGTAAGTCTACGATTTTATAGAAGGTCAACTACAAAATAATTGGTAACAATAGAGAATTTACACGTACTAGCTAACTAACGATGGTTGGTTGACAGATAAGAAGAATAACCACAAGGTTATAAAGGAATTTCACCGACATCTGGTGAACTTCTTCCAGAGATCAACGACGACAAGGGTGAAGTTAAATCAATACAAGTACTAGTAGCCTTGATGGTAACATCGAATGAGTCTACTATGATAACTCTAATTAAGAAATTTAAGAGCAACTCTTGACGGTCAGTAATGACCATTGAAGATACTAATGGTGTAAAGGGAATTGTTGGGAGTAGTTACTTACTACTGACTAAGGAAGATACATATCAAAGTTAGTATGAAGGGATCCATGTAAGAAGAAATAGAAGACTAAGAGGAAGTAGATGATTGTGAACATGTCCTATGTCTTAGCATTCCACACAAGTCGGATTGATGGTGGTCCTCCGAGAAAAAGTGGGGTCAGACTGTCTAGATTGACAGGGAAAATCCTTGTGATTAAAGATGTGACACGGAATAATTGGCATTTCAGAGGCGGCACAAACATAGAGGGTATGATTTAAAGCCTTGGTGAAATGTGTGGTCGAGTTGTGAGGTGAGTGCAGATGGAATCTACAGGTTGGCTAAAACAGACATGAGGAGTAAAATTGAAGGACTAAAGGCTTTTATTTAAGGAGAAATGGTGGTACTCCGATGAAAATTCAAGTTCGACTGATGACATAAGAGTTGATAAAAGTAATAAGACCAACCAACGTGGTCCGTAAGGCGTATACGAGAAAACACAAAGGGATTTAACTATCCTACTGGGGGGTAAAGTTTTATAGAAGGTAAAGCGACACGAGCATAAGGACAACATAATAAATGCGAGTCAAGAACTTTGATTTTTGATAAATCATATATACCTGAGGTTTCTTATGCAAATAGTACCGATAGGTGTTTAATAAAAGTCATACACATCGGACCGATAACGCTTGGATGGATAAAGTGTAAACCAAAAGAATAACTTAAACCGTAAGAAAAAAAATCATGTATCAAAAGGGAGGTTCTTGCTAGAATGGAATAAAGTGTTGAGATGAGGATGCCTTTGTAGAATCTATGCAAGAGTACAACGTAACTGAGGTTCCAAAATGAAATTAGTAATGATCAACTGAAAGTTGAGGCCGATTCAGGGGAAGAAATTGTTATAATACGAGTCACCTAGTAGAAGAGTTCACAAGACAAGCATGAGAGACCAAAAGAGATAAAATGTCGATCCGGATATGAGGGTCTAAGGTGAATGGAATGGGATACCTACTATGGAGTGTAGAAGCAATGTAAACTTTACAAGTGTGGAGGGGTTTTGACCGCCTCGAAGATAGGGGAATTTGAAAGAAATCACAATGCCGGTATCAAAGAGTTGAAAACCTGTAGCGGAAACAACGGAGTTTCATGAGGGCAATATTGTCGGTAACACCAGCGAAGGAATGTATATATGAGAACGGCCTTGGTGGACTCGAAAGTTCAAGGTAACCCCAATTATCACGGGACCCAAGTCATCAACACCGACAGTCCATTCAAGGGGAACTGCAAGGGGATGATAACTAAAGTCACCAGAACTACCAAGACACTCACCAATTATCGTTGAAGACTTGGAATGACTATTTATGTCAAGATGAATGACCTAGTTGGGCTCGAGAAGTAGAGTTAGCCTAAGGAAACAAAAGTGTGGAAGATAAAACGAATTAGCGAAGCATGAAAGGATTAAGCGAGCAGATGATGCTCACCAAGAATTTAACGCCCGTATAGGTATGAGAAGAGTAAGTCCAGGATATTGAGATAAATCAATTATAGATTGACCGAAGTCAACTGAGGACGTGTAAATGTTGGTTGGTACTGACGAGTAGATATTGTTAAGAAGAGACATTAGTGACTGCGGATTTAAGAGGTTACTTTACCGATGCCCTGGAGGATTCCCCAAGTAAGCAACGACAACCTCCTGGGATGATCTAAGGATACGGAGAGAATCGGGTTAGAAGTTGCTTGTTGGTTGGTTAAGAACAAACTACGGTTGAGTAAGAGAGTGAAGGTCTGTTTGAAGAGGATCTTGCTAGTATTAGAAGAGCAGTATAGGCGGGAGTTGGGTAAATCATGTTGACCCTCAGGAAGACGCCATTGTGCCTAATGGGTGTTACAACAGAAGCGTGGTAGGCACACACCCCATAGATGAAGAAAATCAATGTTAGGTTAACTATGATTTCAAGTTAAGGAATTAGAGATCTATATAAAAAGGTCCACTTGGGTGTGTGTGTTGTTTTGAGTTATATAAATTTGAAAGCTTGATAAGAAGTAGGTGAAAACCCATTAATTAAGGAACGATCCGATTAGGTCACATTGAGGAAACCGGGCCAAGTAGTTTGTATTACAAAGAGCATTAGGCACTTAGTAAAGTGCGGCAGAAGTTTAAGATCATTAATTCAGAATCGATAGTTGGGAATTTTCGGAAAAAAAAGTGGGCCCAATAGAAGGAAAAGTTTTATAGAGTCACCAAAAGAGTTGGAAGTAAGTTTAGAAAACCAAACCGTTGAGAGAGTACCTACCAAACCCGAGACACATCCTTAGTCTTGAGGATCTGATAGTTGAGCCGACCATACATTTGTAGAGTACCCGGTAGCTGTCTTGGAGCGTAGTACTAGACGTCTGCGGTCCAGAGGCCTACCGATGTGGAGGTACAGTGGTCTAGACGAGGAGCTGATGATGCCACTTGGGAGACAGAGGAGAGTATTAGACGTAATTATCCCGAGTTCTCTGCACGATTAAATGTTACATCTGTATCGACGAGTTAGTACTCGTATGTTGTGTTGTTTGACCATTCATGTTTTTATATCGGATTGAGTGATTATGCTTTATGTGATGTGTGTCTGAGTATGATGATTGAGTAGTTGCATGGTAGAAAACGAAAATTTTTATGAAACTAAGATTTACAAAGAAAGTCGAATGATTAATTACATTATTCCAAGTTTCGGGACGAAACTTATTTTAAGGGGGCACTGATGTAATACCCGAAAAATTTAAACTTTGTTTAATACCGAATTCAACCGTATTCCGATCCGCCAACTTTTATTCTTTTAAATAAAAGAAAACGATATTAAATTGTATCATTTTATGTGACCTTAATTCACATAAAATGATAACTTATATAATTCCGTAAATGACTCCGTACTTTAACGGTTTCGGATGAATAACGAGTATTCTTTCAGCCCTTGGGATTTTATTTAATGAGTTGGCCCAATGGATCAGGCCCAAAAACAATTACATCCCAACCCATAAGCTACCCTATCCCTAAACCTAATTAACCTCTAACCTAATCTGCATCCTTAATCCTAAACTAATTGGCAGCAGTACCGCAACCTCCCCACGTTCTTCTGTGAGATTGGAATAACAACAACAAACCCTGCGCCGGATCTGGGTTGTAGACGCCGACCAGCGACCGCCCAACCACTCTTCCTCTGCGCCGGACCGTGCACGTCTTCGTCGGTCAGTGAAGGGAACCGGCCTCGCAAGACCATCACAAAAGGTCGCCTCTGTCGCCGCTGGAGTCGAACATCCAGGACCTTTGCTGCCGCCGCTGTAGAGGTGGTAACAGGTGATGTAACGCTCTCCTCCTTCTCTATCGGTACTGCACGTACCTAACCATCCCTTCTCGCTGCACAACAGGGACGGACCTCTACTGCAGTAGTCGAGCCGTGCCTCCTCTGAGCGTGATCCCGATCGGAACTGCAGCCAAGCTCTAGTGTCGGTGAGTCCCTTCTCCTTTTTACAGCCTTCTAGGTTCGAGTGAGTAACGACTGAAGCTGCTCTCTCTCGGTTTCTGCAGTGTTGAACCAAGGTGTGTGGTGCGCTGTAGGGAACACACTCGAGCCGGCATACGAGCCCCGGTCCAGGACGCCTTATTACAACCTGCTACACCCCAACAACCACTTTTTCGGACCATCTGTAGACTGTTATCAGTGAGTCCAGTTTCGGTACACTACTGTAGGGTTATATATGGAATTGTATGAGTATAAGTGTGCTGAGCATACACATAAGTATAAGTATATATATGTATACACGTACAAGGATACTAATAATCTATAAGAATATACATGTTGAGTAATAGAAGTAGGTATGTTGCGGAAGGAGTACAATGCAGTACATATATGGAGGTATAAATAGATACCAATACATAATAGGTTTGAAACTTATAAATAAATACCAATGCAGCAGTGCACGTAGTTGTAGAGATATAGATGTATAAGACGGGTATGTATATATAAGCACATGTAAGTATATATATAAAAAAAAAGGTTCGGTAAGTATAAGTATAAGTATAAGTATATATATATATAAAAGTATAAGTATATATATATATATGTAGCGGTGCAGAGTACACATACACGCATAGATATGTATGAGAGTAGAGTAGTAACAGGGAAGGGAGTGATGTCATTCTCTTTGACGAGTTGTTTGGGATTTAACCTTATAACCTCTAGTAAGCTATCCGTGAGAACCAAGTTATGGAAACAAGTTCTAAAAGCGAATATTGGAATTTAATGATAGACTTTTGAGGGTTTACGGGATCAGGGGTAAAATGGTCTTTTACCTTAAAAGAGTTGTATTTTCATAGAATCTTCTCATGAGATTGAACCTATTAGAAGTTATAACTTCTAAGAGTACGGAGCGAGTTGAGACTTGTTAGAGTATGATTTGACTCAGGTAAGTCCCTGCGACTTACTTAGCTGGTTTCTGGATATTAGTTGATTGATAATAGTTGTGTGTGTACCGTGTGTTTCATAATAACAACTTGTTAGGACGACCGTCGTTATTATGTGTTAAGGCCCAAGTGTATGTATAACGGGCCGTGACATCACTGCCCAGCTCTGCCAGGAGACTGGGAGGTTCTCTATACCCAGACCATACAGGTACACGGTGAGATGTATCGGATCCACTCCTGATGGGTACACGGGGGCGGAGGCGAGGTTTGGGAATCTCTCGTGTCACAAAATAAGTATCATTAGTAAGAGTGAATGACTTAAATGAAGATAATAAATGGATTGTTTGAAAGCATGATGAGTTTTTATTATTTTATGTGTGTGTGTGCTATTATTATTCTCCTAATGTTTAGATAACTAGCTAATGGTTGTTTTGTTGTGTTTTTAGATTTACCGCAGGTTAGAACAGCAGCTGAGTGATCCGGAAGTAGTGGTCAGCCGGGTCTCCGTACTCCTTAGAGTGGGGTTGGGTGTTGTCTTGTTGTTTCTTTCTTCTTATTAAAGATAGTTAGTCTTTTCCGTTGTTTAAGTACTATAGGCTGTTAGACGTTGTTGCATTCATCTCTTGAAAATACTACTTTATGAATTTCGGTTTTTCTTATTTGTGCCTTGTTGCAAGATCCTAGTGAAAATTGTTGTCAAACTAAGGTCGGGACCCATTGTGAGGTCCTAACCAGTAATGTCCCGAGTTCTGAGAATTCGGGGTGTTACAACACATCTATAAATTAGGGTGGAAAAAAATAAATGAAGTAGAGGATCCGATTTAGAAGTCGGATCATTCAAATTCGCCAAAAATTGTAAATATTCTTATATATGGTAACTCGGTTAGATGGTCCTATCTTTTTTACAAAATAAGTGATCGTGAATATCCAACATTCGTATATAAAATGAATATTTTTATTTTAGGTACCGGATCAAATGAATATCCGTATAGTATACGGAATTTGAGTTTTAGCGTCCGGTCGGTTAATTAGAATATCCGAAAATAATATTCTAGACATAACTGGTAAAAATTTAATACCTGATCGAGTAAGAATTGAATAAAAATCAAGACTTTACGAAGAAACTCATATTTAGAGATCTCGGAAATTACTTATTCTGTAAAAAATATATCCGGATCAAATACAAATATAAAGGTTTTAGATATCGAATAATCGTAGCATTGCGTATAAAAAAAAATTCACTTAAAGAGTCATAATTAGAAGGGAAAAAATTTGGACCATTTCTTGATTTGTGCGTGTCATCCTTGCGCAGGGGCCATGCTAATCTTCTCTGTATTGTTCCAATTTTATCAGATGTCTCCGAAGAGACACACTATCAATGCTTCACAAGATATATAAACTCATTTAAAAAGTCTTGGTTAGGCGATGTGGGAAGTAGTAAGTGGAACCTTATATGAAAACATCATTAAAAACCGTGGGTTGGATGCAACTTGAGCGTCTGATATCAGACTACATTTTATGGGTTTTCATTCAATTATAGTTTGATTCACCATAAGGTAAGTCATACTGTTTTACCATAAATGTATTGTTAGATGACAACTAAGTTGAGTTTTTTTTTCCACACGATCCATTGTAGGAATAGAAATGAGTCAGGTGATGGGTGAATGAATGTAATAACCGAAAATTTTAAGTTCCGGTAAATTGAAATTTACCAAAGTCCGATACGACAATCGTAAATAAATAAATAAGTCGAATAAAACGAGTTTAGTTCTATCATTTTATGTGACCTAGATTCACATAAAATGATAAATTAATTGACCGGAAATAAATTACGTACGTTAAAAATAAGAAAAATAATAAGTTATAAAATACGGAATTTAATTCCGTATTTTTATAATTTTCCGTACACAAATAACGAGTTGTGTATCCGTATTTATAATCACATAGCGGACCGGGCGTGGGCCACTACAAGCCCATTTAGCAGCCCACTTAATTAATCCCTAACCCTAATTTAACATTAACCTAATCCTACTCTAATTACCTACCTTCCGCCGTCTCTCTTCTGGACCAAAAGGAACAGCAGCGCTACTGCCTTCGTCTCTCTCGTACGTATAGCAGCAGCAAGCGACGGAAACCTTCCTCCGCTCCCACCGGAGACGCCGCCACCTTGCCTGCGCCGCGCCCGCCTAGCTTCTCCGTTCGCCGGCGACTGCAGCAGCCAGGTGAGCCTTCTTCTCTCTTCCTTCCCTGTTCTGTTTAGCTGGAGTAACGAGTTCGCCCTCCGCAGCCGACTGCACGCCTTAGCCGCCACCGGAGCCACCGCGTGGCCTCCCTGTCGATCGCCAGACCCACCGGAATCTAGGTACGGCCGCCGCCTCTCCCTCTTCGCCATTTCTTCTTCCTCGCGTGAACATCGTTAACCTGCGCTGATCCTCTTCGGCCGACAGGAAACAACGCAGCCACTGTTCCGACAATCCAGGGCACCGCTAACACCGACCGGAGCACCAGCCAGACCGCCGTCCGCTTCCAGTCAGGCCGGTAAGGTCTCAGCCCCTTCTTCTTTCCGTCCCTCTTCTTTCCGGTTACTGATTCGAATCCGACGAGGTTAACTCTACCAACCTGCGCAGTTGATTTCTGGATCTCACCTCGCTGCCCACCGTACAACCAGCAGGTCGACCACCAGTGCTGCCGCCGGAACGCCAGCCCCTTTACCGCCGGACTGCAGTTCCGTAAGCTGGCTCCTCCACTTTTTATTTCCACTGCCGTAAATATATATGTGAGCTGTGATACAATTGGACTTCATATGCAGTATGTATATACGTATAGATTAATAAGTATGGGAGACGTAAGTGTACAAATATATATATACGGGTACGGTGTTGATATAGGGTACGAAAACGTGAATGGAGATGCAAGATGTGTATGGATAATTTGGTTCGGAAAATATATATATATAGGATACATATAAGTACATATGTACTTTCAGTTACGGAAGATTAATAAGAGCAGGTGTGAGTTTATATAAGACAGGGTATGCCGAGTACATAAATATACGTATATATTTTATATGAAATAAAAGTATACTTATGAGTTGAGTTGGATAATTTATAAAATATGTGAATCTATATATATATCTAAATACCTAAGAGTTACGGATGTTATATATTTGGAAGGAAGGTTAGTATGAATGGAAGTATGTATATATATATACAGATATATAGATATATATATATAAGATTAGATAATACCCGAAAATGAAGTAATGTAATTCCAGATGACGAGTGGATGAGATTAATTTTTAGAACCTTAGTAAACTGTTTTGGAAATAATCTTAGATTAGAAAAGTGTTCCAAAAGAATTATTAGAGGTCAAGAAGTGACCCGGAGAATTATCTACACTAAGGGTAAAACGGTCTTTTACCGTATGAGAATCGTTCTTTCCGTAATTCCTTCGCATGAGGTTGGACATAGAGATGTGAGTTTGATACACATGCCTTCATTGACAGGCACTTGAGTTACCACGAGTACGGACTATCTGAGGAGTGTTAGAGTGTTTTGACTCAGGTAAGTCCTTGCGACTTACTTAGCCAGTTTCTGAGTGTTAGTTGAGTGATAGTAGTGGTGTGTGCTATTGCTTAATTTAATAATAATAACTTGCTAGGACGAATATTATTATTACGTTTAAGGCCCAAGTGTATGTATAACGGGCCGTGACATCACTGCCCAGCTCTGACAGGAGACTGGGAGGTTCTCTATACCCAGACCATGCAGGTACAAAGTGAGATACATCGGATCCATTCCTGATGGTTACACGGGGGCGGAGGCGAGGTTTGGGAATCCCTCATGTCACAAAATAAGTATCACTAGAGTGAACGAGTAAATTAAAGCAAGATAATAAAACGGACTTGTTTGAAAGCATGCTGAGTGTTTATGTTTATCTGAATGTGTTTGTGCTGCTATTATTCTGCTAATATTTAGATAACTAGCTAACGGTTCTTCTTGTTGTTGTTTTAGATTTACCGCAGGTTAGATCAGCAGCTGAGTGATCCGGAAGTAGTGGTCAGTCGGGTCTCCGTACTCCTTAGAGCGGGGTTGGGGTTGTTTTGTCTTTCCTTTCTTTTGGTTAAGACAGTTGTTCTTCTCTTTTGTTTAAGTACTTTAGGCTGCTAGACAGTGTTGCATTCATTACTCTAAAAACATGGTTTTTATGAATTTCGGTTTCTTTATTTGTGTCTTGTTGCAAGATCCTAGTAATGTTGTTGTCAAACTGAGGTCGGGACCCATTGTGAAGTCCTAACCAGTAATACTCCGAGTTCTGAGAATTCGGGGTGTTACAACATGGTATCAGAGTCAGGTTGGCAACAATGGCACTTGAAATCTTCTGAAAGACCGAATAAGTTTTAAGCAGAACCCGAAAAGGGATCTGAGTTTTTAAAAAGAAAATTTTGGTTTTAAATGCATGCATAGTCTGGTTGGGAATAGAAAAGTACGGCTGACCACCACTACTACCGCGGATCTCAGTATGCTTAGTTGGACTTTAGGTTACTGTAGTTGGACTTTTGGACTTTCAGCTAGTAGTAATTATAGTTATTATTCTTACGCAGATGGCACGTACTAGAGCTACGCTAGCTACTGGTCGAGGCAGAGGTCGTCCACCTCTCCCTCCAGATGGACCAGGTAGGGGAGATAGGACCCCTACAGTTAGAGGACGCGGCCGTGGAGGTAGACCCCCACTAGCCCGAGGTCGAGGTCGAGCTCCACGAGAGGATCCCCCAGCAGTGATCATGCCAGAGGCTGGAGTGGAGGAAGTAGCTGAGAGTGTTGGTCCTGAGGTCAGGAACGAGACCGTTGCTAGGTCTGGAGCACAAAGAGCACGTTCGACAGAGTCAGGACGTGTTTCCATTGGAGCGACTGAGTACAGAGAGTACCGAGCCTACGTTGAGCGTATGGAGGAGGCTGCTAGGACAGAGAGACTTACCCAGGTACCACCCGTACCGGTTAGATCTGTCCAGGTGACACAGGGAGCGCCTCAGGTGCCAGCTGTACCTGAGAGGAGAGTTGTGGCTGATAGAGCTCCTACTGGGTTTAGAGCTCCGAGACCGGATGAGTGGTTGAAGGCTTTCAACTCTCAGAAGGTCCCCTCACATAATGGAGAGATAGGATTGGTGGTGGAGCACTGGATTGGGCAGGTAGAGACTGCGTTAGATGCAATACGCTGCCCAGAGGATCGGTAGGTAGACTTGGTGCAGACCTGCTTCACTGGAGATGCTCATTCCTGGTGGCGGACCATGCGTAGTCGAGTCACCAGTTGGGAGCAGATGAGGAGCATTGTTAGAGACAGATACTGCCCTGTCTCGTTGAGGAGAGAGAGATTCCAAGACTTCATTGAGGCTGGGTTTGAGGATATTCCGATTGCTGCTGCCATCAAGAAGTTCCAGAAGGAACTGACACTGCTTGGACCAGCTGCACCTCCTGAGGAGCAGCATGTATATCTTTTTTCGAGGAGATTGAGAGAGAGCACTCGGTCCTACCTGGCAGGATTTCGCTGTGAGACTCTGTCAGACTATCAGGATAGAGCATCTGCGTATGAGAGAGACAGACCAGTGTCGAGGAGAGCTGCGCAGTCAGATAGACCGGATAAGCGGCAGAGGACAGGTTATGCTAGTGGTAGTTCAGGAGTAGCTGCTTTTGGACGGGGACAGACTCAGGGGCGACAGAGTCATACAGCTACTGGTCAGACTTCAGCTGGTGGCTTGCAGTGCCACAACTGCAATAGCTATTGGCATATCCGATCAAACTGCACGAAGCCAGCAGTGACTTGCTTCCAGTGCGGTAAGGTTGGACATAGAGCTGCCTTCTGCCGTCAGGGCAAGACTCCATCTCAGCAGGGTTCTTCTCCTGCAGGCTTATCAGGGAGTGTACAGAGACCGCCACAGTACCGGACTCCTAGTCAGCAGCAGCAGTACAGAGCTCCTAGTCAGCAGCAGTCTTACCGGGCTCCAGGACACACACCACCACAGAGTTCTATGCAGGGATCAGGTCGGGGCAGAGGACGTGGTAGTGTGGCTGATACTAGAGGGACTCAGGCACGAGTGTTTGAGTTGAGAGATGCTGATCAGCCAGATGCACCGACTGCCACAGGTACGATCCAGATTCATGACTTACCTGTACGAGTTTTATTTGATACGGGTGCTACACACTCCTTCATATCTGATGCATGCGTAGATAGGTTGTCCTTAGCTACTGTAGAGGGGATACCTTTTACGATAGGCTTACCTGATGGGAGTAAGGTAAGAGGGACTAGAGAGATCTTTGGATGTCCTGTTCGCATGGGAGATCGAGACTGGCTAGTCAATTTTCTAGTCATGCCCTTAGCTCATGAGGATGTCATTTTAGGGATAGACTGGATGAGGAAACACGGAGCAGTCTTAGACATTGGTAGGAGGACAGTGACCGTTGCCACGGAGGAGGGCCATAGGGAAATATTCCGAGGTTGGGACCTCGGAAAGTCAGGTACAGTTATCATTGCAGTGAGAGCAGCGAGACTGATAGCACAGGGTTGCGAAGCCTTCTGGTGTTATGCCATGAAGGAAAGCAAGAACCTGACTATAGAGGAGATACCTGTTGCATGCGAGTTTGTAGAGGTATTCAGTGACGACCTGCCAGGACTACCCCCTCAGAGGAGCGTTGATTTCAGCATTGACTTGGAGCCGGGCACGAGACCTATCTCGAAGGCCCCGTACCGTATGGCACCTATAGAGCTGCTTGAGCTGAAGAAGCAGTTAGAGGAGCTAGCAGAGAAGGGTTTCATACGCCCTAGCGTGTCTCCTTGGGGTGCACCAGTGTTGTTTGTGAAGAAGAAGGACGGATCGATGAGGCTGTGCATAGACTACAGAGAGCTGAACAAGGTGACCATCAAGAACAAGTACCCATTGCCACGCATAGATGACCTGTTGGACCAGTTGCATGGAGCGTCTGTGTTCTCGAGGATAGACTTGAGGTCAGGTTACCACCAGTTGAGGGTGAGAGATCAGGACATACCTAAGACGGCATTCCGGACTAGGTATGGTCATTATGAGTTCGTAGTGATGCCATTCGGGCTCACTAATGCACCAGCGGTGTTCATGGAGTTGATGAATGGGATATTCATTGACTTCTTAGACCAGTTTGTAGTGGTCTTCATTGACGACATCCTAGTCTACTCTAGGAGTCGAGAGGAGCATGCCGGACACTTGAGGACAGTACTGCAGATTCTACAGGATAGCCAGCTGTATGCTAAGCTATCCAAGTGTGAGTTTTGGATGTCAGAGGTGGCTTTCTTAGGTCACGTGGTGACTGCTGAGGGTATTAAGGTCGATCCGGCGAAGATCGAGTCAGTATCTTCTTGGCAACCTCCTAAGAATGTTAAGGAGGTTCGCAGCTTTTTAGGTTTAGCAGGTTACTACCGCCGGTTTGTGGAAGGGTTCTCCTTGATTGCCCGGCCACTTACTTGTCTTCTGAGGAAGACCACTCGGTTTGTCTGGTCTGAGCCGTGTCAGCAGAGTTTTGAGGAGCTGAAGAGGAGACTGACGTCCGCTCCGATTTTAGCACAGCCTGAGGGTATTGATGACTTTGTGGTATACAGTGATGCATCCAAGCTGGGCTTGGGGTGTGTTTTGATGCAGAGGAGTAAGGTCATAGCCTATGCGTCTCGACAGTTGAAGACGTATGAGGAGAACTACCCCACACATGATCTAGAGTTGGCTGCAGTAGTCCAAGCTCTTAAGATCTGGCGTCACTATCTCTATGGGGCGACATGTCAGATCTTTACAGACCATAAGAGTCTGAAGTACATATTCACTCAGAGAGAGTTGAATAACCGCTAGAGACGGTGGTTGGAATTGATCAAGGACTTCGACCTTGAGATCCTCTACCACCCCGGAAAGGCGAATGTAGTAGCTGATGCTTTGAGCAGAAAGACGCCTAGAGAGAGGGCGATAGCCCGGTTGACAGTACAGCCACAGTTGCAGAGGGACTTGGCTTGGTTGGAGATAGAGGTTCAGTTTCCCGATACGGATGGTCAGTTGTCTACCATGGAGTTACTTCCTGATCTGTTGGATGAGATCCGACAGAAGCAGGAGACTTGCCCTACTTTGATCAGGATCCGAGACAGGATGTCTCGAGATGAGGCCCCACAGTTTACTATTGGTGCAGATGGAGTGATGAGACGTCAGGACCGCGTTTGTGTACCATCAGACAGTGAGTTGAGACAGAGGATACTAGGTGAGGCTCATGCTACCCCATACTCAGTACATCCTGGAGCGAGTAAGATGTACAAGGATGTGAGACGGTCCTTCTGCTGGGGTGGTTTGAAGCCCGATGTGACTCGGTATGTAGCCTAGTGCGCGACCTGCCAACAGGTCAAGATTGAGCACCGTAGGTCTGGAGGAGAGCTCCACCCACTTCCAGTACCACAGTGGAAGTGGGAGGATATATCTATGGATTTTGTCACTGGTTTGAGACTCAACAGAGGATTTGATGCTATTTGGGTAGTGGTAGACCGCCTGACGAAGACCGCACGTTTCATTCTGATTAAGGAAACGTGGCCGGTGAGTCGTCTGGCTGAGGAGTTCACCAGGCACATTGTGAGACTCCATGGGGTACCGAGGACTATCGTCTCTGACAGAGATGGACGTTTTACCTCGAGATTTTGGCAGCAGGTACATACTGCTTTGGGGACGAGTCTCCACTTCACTACCGCCTATCATCCACAGACAGACGGACAGTCCGAGAGGACCATTCAGACCTTAGAGGACATGCTTCGGGCGTGTGTACTAGATTGGGGACAGGTATGGCCAGATCATCTTCCACTGGTAGAGTTTTCGTATAATAATAGCTGGCACGCGTCGATTGGGATGGCTCCTTATGAGGCTTTGTACGGGCGGAGATGTCGTACACCATTATGTTGGGATGCGCCCAGCAGAGTTGATGGAGTAGCTCCAGATCAGGTACAGAATGACATCGCTCGGATTGCCCTAGTCCGAGAGCGGATGTTAGCAGCCCAGAGTCGTCAGAAGTCCTATGCCGACAAAAGGCGTCGACCTTTAGAGTTTAGAGTGGGTGCTCAGGTGTGGTTGAGAGTGTCGCCCACGAGAGGAGTCAGGCGTTTCGGCATTAAGGGGAAGTTGAGTCCCCGATATGTCGGACCTTTTGAGATTTTAGAGAGAGTTGGAGAGGTGGCCTACAGACTAGCACTACCGCCGAGACTAGAGAGTGTCCATCCGGTCTTTCATGTATCTCAGTTGAGAGAGTACATTCCGGATCCGAGACACGTCGTCAGCCATGAGGATTTGACAGTTGAGCCTGACCATACATTTGTAGAGTACCCAGTAGCTGTCTTGGAACGCAGTACCAGACGTCTGCGATCCAAGGAGATACCTATGCTGAGGATCCAGTGGTCTAGGAGAGGAGCTGATGAGGCCACTTGGGAGACTGAGGAGAGTATTAGACGTAACTATCCCGAGTTCTTTGCGGGGTTAGAGGTTACTTCTATTTGACGAGTTAGTACTCGGATGTTGTGTTGTTTGACCTTTCAGGTTTCCATATTGATTTGAGTGATTCTGTTTCTTTTTGTGATACTTGTTTGTTTAATGCCTGAGTAGCTGCTTGGTAGAAAACGAAAATGTCGAGAAAACTAAATATACCGAAGGAAATGTGTGAGGAAGGGAAACAATCTAAGTTTCGGGACGAAACTTCTTTTAAGGGGGCACTGATGTAATAACCGAAAATTTTAAGTTCCGGTAAATTGAAATTTACCAAAGTCCGATACGACAATCGTAAATAAATAAATAAGTCGAATAAAACGAGTTTAGTTCTATCATTTTATGTGACCTAGATTCACATAAAATGATAAATTAATTGACCGGAAATAAATTACGTACGTTAAAAATAAGAAAAATAATAAGTTATAAAATACGGAATTTAATTCCGTATTTTTATAATTTTCCGTACGCAAATAACGAGTTGCGTATCCGTATTTATAATCACATAGCGGACCGGGCGTGGGCCACTACAAGCCCATTTAGCAGCCCACTTAATTAATCCCTAACCCTAATTTAACATTAACCTAATCCTACTCTAATTACCTACCTTCCGCCGTCTCTCTTCTGGACCAAAAGGAACAGCAGCGCTACTGCCTTCGTCTCTCTCGTACGTACAGCAGCAGCAAGCGACGGAAACCTTCCTCCGCTCCCACCGGAGACGCCGCCACCTTGCCTGCGGCGCGCCCGCCTAGCTTCTCCGTTCGCCGGCGACTACAGCAGCCAGGTGAGCCTTCTTCTCTCTTCCTTCCCTGTTCTGTTTAGCTGGAGTAACGAGTTCGCCCTCCGCAGCCGACTGCACGCCTTAGCCGCCACAGGAGCCACCGCGTGGCCTCCCTTTCGATCGCCAGACCCACCGGAATCCAGGTACGGCCGCCACCTCTCCCTCCTCGCCATTTCTTCTTCCTCGCGTGAACATCGTTAACCTGCGCTGATCCTCTTCGGCCGACAGGAAACAACGC
This sequence comes from Fagopyrum homotropicum, assembly GCA_033239125.1. Lineage (NCBI taxonomy): Eukaryota > Viridiplantae > Streptophyta > Magnoliopsida > Caryophyllales > Polygonaceae > Fagopyrum > Fagopyrum homotropicum. The sequence continues at coordinate 13,496,078 of BSWB01000001.1, forward strand.
AGCCACTGTTCCGACAATCCAGGGCACCGCTAACGCCGACCGGAGCACCAGCCAGACCGCCGTCCGCTTCCAGTCGGGCCGGTAAGGTCTCAGCCCCTTCTTCTTTCCGTCCCTCTTCTTTCCGGTTACTGATTCGAATCCGACGAGGTTAACTCTACCAACCTGCGCAATTGATTTCTGGATCTCACCTCGCTGCCCACCGTACAACCAGCAGGTCGACCACCAGTGCTGCCGCCGGAACGCCAGCCCCTTTGCCGCCGGACTGCAGTTCCGTAAGCTGGCTCCTCCACTTTTCATTTCCACTGCCGTAAATATATATGTGAGCTGTGATACAATTGGACTTCATATGCAGTATGTATATACGTATAGATTAATAAGTATGGGAGACGTAAGTGTACAAATATATATATACGGGTACGGTGTTGATATAGGGTAAGAAAACGTGAATGGAGATGCAAGATGTGTATGGATAATTTGGTTCGGAAAATATATATATATATAGGATACATATAAGTACATATGTACTTTCAGTTACGGAAGATTAATAAGAGCAGGTGTGAGTTTATATAAGAGAGGGTATGCCGAGTACATAAATATACGTATATATTTTATATGAAATAAAAGTATACTTATGAGTTGAGTTGGATAATTTATAAAATATGTGAATCTATATATATATCTAAATACCTAAGAGTTACGGATGTTATATATTTGGAAGGAAGGTTAGTATGAATGGAAGTATGTATATATATATATACAGATATATAGATATATATATAAGATTAGATAATACCCGAAAATGAAGTAATGTAATTCCAGATGACGAGTGGACGAGATTAATTTTTAGAACCTTAGTAAACTGTTTTGGAAATAATCTTAGATTAGAAAAGTGTTCCAAAAGAATTATTAGAGGTGAAGAAGTGACCCGGAGAATTATCTACACTAAGGGTAAAACGGTCTTTTACCGTATGAGAATCGTTCTTTCCGTAATTCCTTCGCATGAGGTTGGACATAGAGATGTGAGTTTGATACAAATGCCTTCATTGACAGGCACTTGAGTTACCACGAGTACGGACTATCTGAGGAGTGTTAGAGTGTTTTGACTCAGGTAAGTCCTTGCGACTTACTTAGCCAGTTTCTGAGTGTTAGTTGAGTGATAGTAGTGGTGTGTGCTATTGCTTGATTTAATAATAATAACTTGCTAGGACGACTGTTATTATTACGTTTAAGGCCCAAGTGTATGTATAACGGGTCGTGACATCACTGCCCAGCTCTGACAGGAGACTGGGAGGTTCTCTATACCCAGACCATGCAGGTACAAGGTGAGATGCATCGGATCCATTCCTGATGGTTACACGGGGGCGGAGGCGAGGTTTGGGAATCCCTCGTGTCACAAAATAAGTATCACTAGAGTGAACGAGTAAATTAAAGCAAGATAATAAAACGGACTTGTTTGAAAGCATGCTGAGTGTTTATGTTTATCTGAATGTGTTTGTACTGCTATTATTCTGCTAATATTTAGATAACTAGCTAACGGTTCTTCTTGTTGTTGTTTTAGATTTACCGCAGGTTAGATCAGCAGCTGAGTGATCCGAAAGTAGTGGTCAGCCGGGTCTCCGTACTCCTTAGAGCGGGGTTGGGGTTGTTTTGTCTTTCCTTTCTTTTGGTTAAGATAGTTGTTCTTCTCTTTTGTTTAAGTACTTTAGGCTGCTAGACAGTGTTGCATTCATTACTCTAAAAACATGGTTTTTATGAATTTCGGTTTCTTTATTTGTGTCTTGTTGCAAGATCCTAGTAATGTTGTTGTCAAACTGAGGTCGGACCCATTGTGAAGTCCTAACCAGTAATACTCCGAGTTCTGAGAATTCGGGGTGTTACAATGAATCACTTCCATTACCCGACCTGTCATATATAATATTTAGACCCGTAACTTTGGCTATTTGTCTCCATTGGGTGGCATGACAAATTGGATTTTTTTCCGGTGAACTCAAGCATAACTTTTTAAACCAATGCTTAACGAAAGTGAAAACTTACTAGCAAAATCAAATACATTCTTCAACCCATTTTAACTTTATGGTTAAAATAAATATATTACTTCAAAATGACTTAAATCAAGTACGCATTATACAAAATTGTCTACAAATTCCATCAGAATTCAAAAGTTGACATTCTCTTCAACTCAACCTATTTATTAAAGAAGATGTTCCTACAATTAAAAAAAAATAACAATAAGTTATTTATTTCGATTTTAAAACTTGGTAACACAAAATTATAATTACTTTTCAAGGTTCATTGTCAAAGTGACTTTCTTCTGTCAAATCTTCATTATTAGTGCATGAACCACATGTTTAAGGATCATCCATGTGTAAGCGTGTATGCACCAAAATTTGATAATAAAGTATTAAGAGATAGATTAGTATCTAGTATTATATTAAATTGTTTAATGCTAGTTTATTATTTATTTATTAGGATGGAGTAGGTTCATATGCATTCACTTGTATTTAAATATTCAAGTCAATGGAATAATGCAAGCTTGTAAGACTACAATTTTCTACATGGTATCAAACTTATATCCTCAAAACCGCATGTTCGTTCAACATTATATTCATGCGTTCAACACTTCAACCTTCTACTAAGCGGTACCTTTGAGGGTTTTTTTCAAGCGAATTTCAATTTTAGCACAAAACTCTTTGAGCTTGTGTATCTCATACTCCACTCTATTATCAAATCTCAAACACTTCACCTTAAAACCCGCATTTATTTCAACTGGGGTCTTCCATTTTCCGAAAACATTAAAGATTTCATATTTCTATTTCATAAAGTAAATCCATACTTTTCTTGTAGAGTCCAATAAGCGACATGTAGTATGGTGCTCCATCAAGAGATGCCAAATGTGTAGGAACCCACAGATTGTTGTAAACCAACTCCAAAATTTTCTTCTTTAGATTTTTTCATCCTTCGAAAAACTCAACTTTTTGTGTGTCTCGAGAACACAATCCTCACATACTCAATTTCAATGGACTTGAGGTTTGATATCAAACTTTCGAACACAACACTTCTATTCATTTCTCGCTCATATGAACCGACCGACATTGCCATAAATCTACATTGTCATCTACAATAGCAATATCGTAATAGATGATGCCGATCATATATATAACGGTCCCTCTTTATTGCCCCAAGCCAACAACATGAATCCTTTGATTATCCTTCGGTACCCATAGCCAAAGGTTACAACATAGCCTTCATAATCTATTTGCCCGACCAAAAGTAAGTTTCTTTTCAAACTAGGAATTTGTTTTTTTTTTTCATGCAGGTGTAAATCAAATCCATTTGGTGTGTGGATCCGAACTACTTCTTTTGCCACGATTTCAAAAAGCTCATCATCAACCAGATATACCTTTCAAAAATCTTTTGGAGTATACATTTCAATTATCTCAATGTTGTTTCATGAGTGAAACGGAGCTCCAAAATCCAACACTCAATATTCTAGAGGGTTGTATAAGCTCAAGATTAATACATCTACATTCTCCTTTGTGGCCGCATGCAATACATTCATTCTCGCAATGACCGTTCTAATCACAATTATAACACTTGATCTTGTTATTGTTGTTGGGTTTGTCAATTCCATTTGGCCTTGATCTGTCACGATTCGATCTTGATTTTGAATTTTTCTTGTTTCTTGTATGCAAGATTGATCCCGAAGTAGATCTAGTGTCCTTCCTGCGAGCATATTCGTTGACAATCAAGTTCTTAACTTCATCAACTTCAGCTTTTTCTTCCATGTTGAGGCACTTACGGTTGTAAATGTTTTGCTTCAACTTTTTTTTAGAAATTGAGGACGCACAACAAGTAATTAAGGCCCTTTAATTTCATCGTCAACTTATCAACACAACACATTATGCGATTATCATATTGAACTCGTTTTGGTGGTTGGACACCGCAACATTCTCTACCATCTATAGGTTAAATAGTCTTCGCATCATTTGAACCTTATTTACCGCATTAGGTTTCTCATACATGACAGATATAGTTTTCAACATCTCCTTCGTTTTTTAATTCATCGTGTGGTGAGCAACATTTTTTAACAACGGCAAACAAATCATGCTCGTCACTTTCTTATCCACCAACTCTCACCCGTCATCCCTCATGTTCTTAAGTTTTTCCTTCATAGGTTGTTACAAATCGTTACCGTATAAGTAATCCTCGATCTGCATCCCGAAATCCATCTTATCGAATTTCTTCACCGGTGATTTTCTGCCTCCCATCACGATTGCAAGAACCAAGGTTTGATACTAGTTGTTAGAATTAGAATGCAATCAAGAGAGAAATAGAATACGAAAATTCCATTTCATCGGGAATTTGTGACTACTTATAGGAGCACTACCAAGCTAAGATTTTGCACTATATTTTGTTATAACAATTACAATAATCAGTATATGGACATATAAGAGATTAAAAATCCTTTAAGATGGAGTCACAATTCTACTAATATTAGAATAACAAAGATATCAATGTACTTTAACTTACACGGCCCATCAAGCTCCATAACACAACATGTAAACTTAGAACCACCAAATTAGATGTTCCCGCATACCTTCTATGCGACAATCTCCCCCTATATTCTAATTCTCGAATATCAATAATGAATAAGAATAACTCTCTTATTTATCTTAAGGAAAATAACTCAAAAACCTTAAACTAACAATCTCATAAGTTATGTTACGTAATTAGCACCTCCTTATATAGAGAATAGATTGACTGTAAACCAATCTTAATAGGAATATATATATATATATATATATATATATATATATATATATATATATATATATATATATATATATATATAGAGTGTGGTTCCATGAGAACAACCTCTAACGTGAGAACATGAGAACAGTCGTAGACCGTCGGATGTGTATTATTAAGGGTCGAGATTTAGGGTAATTATCGTAATTATTAAGAATATTTTAACAACACACGCGCTTCCCATATATCAGAATTTTGAATCTATAATTTCACTCAATACACGCTGCACATTAGGAAACACGATTTTTGGGTTGCGGCGGTCGAAGAGAAATTTTGAAGCCGAAGCAGGGAACTCCGGCGTTGGTGGCGTAGCATAGACGGCGAGGAGCACTCCGGCGACTCCTTTGCGGTTGTGGCGCTCCCCGTTCGGTGTGGATCTGGATCTCCCGGCGACTCTTTTGCCTCACGAAGGTGTACGGTGCAGAAGGTGTTCGACGGTCAGCTTCTGAAGCGGAAGAAGGTCAGTCGTCTAACTAGGTGGTTGTGGATATCCCGGCGACAATCCTCGGCCTATTCCGTTTGCCGCTGCCTTGGCAAACCGATTACTTAAGGTAACCGTCATCGTAAACCCTAATTTCTTCTGAAACTTTGGAGGTTTAATTATAAACCCCTGTAGTATGTTGTTGGAGACGTACCTCAGTCGGATCTTTGGTTATTCGTAATTAAAAATGTTTTTTAATTGAGATATAACAATGTATACAAGCATTAAGTTTGTAATTATAAACGTTTTTTAGTGAGACATAACAATATATAGAAGAATTAAATTCGTAATTACAAACGTTTTTTTAGAGAGACATAACAATGTATAGCAGCATTATTGTTTCGTGTCAGTATAGCTCTCTTGTGAAATTCGCTTGATTGAAAGAAGACAGTTTCAGGATTAATGGCAGATTCTTCTGTAGGTATGACTTTCTTGTCTTGCTTGGTTGAAGATTGTTGGTGGGTTTGTGATTGGTGTGTTAATATTGTTGTTTTTTATTAATTATGAATAATTTTTGTTACCTTAAAGTAATGTTGTTGGAATATGTTGAGGAAATATATTCTATAATTACGAATGATATTGATGCTGTAGTTTTTGTTATCAACATGATAGTTTGTAACTATTATTCATAGTTATTAATTTGTTTTATGGGTTTTTAGTTCATGAAAGCTTTAAGTACTAATGTTGGATACTAACAGCACACCTCTCACTGAGTACTAGTCCGCCTCTTCTCCTTTTGCATTGTGTAGTCGATTATTTCATTTATATTATACTTAGTAAGTTGGTAGCATGAATTATGAGAGCCTTCAACTTGTTCTATATTTCTGGCTTTTATCTGCACGAAAAAGAATTGTTTATGTTTGGACATGCATGTTAAACTCAGATAGGTTTCTTCGATATTAATAATTCAGATTGGTTTCCAGTTGATTGCTATACAAAAACTCATAGGCATGGAATTAGTTAGTCAACATGTTGTCATAATTATGTGTTGGAAAATTTTGGATTGACATGGAAACTAGTAGTTAATTATGAATAAATTGTGAATACATCCTTCAAATAATATGATAATGCATTATTAATTACGAATAATGACGATGCTATAATATTTTGTTTTGTTGCTATATGTAAAATCGAAGCCAGTGTAGTTCACATATAATATATATAGAGGAGTAATGAAAATGTTGTTCCTGCAGTTGTGAAGAATGTCACCAAGCCTAAGGACATTAAAGGAAAGGGAAAAGAGAAGCTGACTAGTGATGAAGAGGAACGGGAGCTTGACGTTAGTTCTGATGGGGATAAAGTTGTTACCAAAATACCAATAATATATTAGTTTTGTTATATAGTTGTCATATCGATTAATATAATAATCGTAGTTATTATAAGTGATTGTAATTTAGTCAATGGAAATTATAGCGTTTGTATAATTTTTACTATTAAGTTTCAAAACCAAAATACCAATAATATATTATGTACTTGTGTTTGACATAATAGGGATTATTCGTAATTACAAACGTTTTTTAAGTGAGATATAACAACGTATACAATCGGTTATTCGTAATTAAAAACGTTTTTTAAGTGAGATATAACAATGTATACAAGCATTAAGTTTGTAATTATAAACGTTTTTTAGTGAGACATAACAATATATAGAAGCATTAAATTCGTAATTACAAATGTTTTTTTAGAGAGACATAACGATGTATAGAAGCATTAAGTTCGTAATTACAAACGGTCAATGCTATGATCGTTTAGATATACTTCCTTTAGTTAATGTACTCTACCACTAACAACTTGAAATCTTCAATCTTAGCTGAAAGGTTTGTGATTATTTGCTTGTGTTTGATATAATAGTGATTATTCGTAATTATAAACGTTTTTAAAGTGTGATTTAACAATGCAGCAGTAAGTTCTAATTACAGATGTTTTTAAGTGAAATAATACATTGTTGATAAGCATTTGTTTTTAAAGATAAAACAATAGTTATTAATCAACTTGAAATCTTCATCGTTTCATCCGTATCCTCACGAGAAGCTCCCCTTCTAACATCAAACCCGGCTGTAGATGCATAACTCTTATAAAAAGCTTCTTCATCCTCAATTGTTTTGAACCTCTTTCCAATTGTCGGTATCAACATTTCATCGCATGTTGGTATCCAACACACTGATCCATCTGGCGTTCTTGTATTGGCAAAACCAACCGGAATATTCTCATCACATTCTAAATTTTGAAAAATGAAATTCATATATTCGTCTTCTTGAACTGCATTAGACTTATGAACCTCCCATTGTTTGGTTGTGCCTGAAAAAACAAATACACTATTAGACGTCAATTTATTTATTCGTAATTATAATGATCTATTCAACTGAAACTAAAATGATACAAATGTGTTATTCGTAGTTACTCTGTTTATTATATTTATTATCAACCTGTAATTTGTTTATTCGTAATTATAATGATCTTTTCAACTAAAACTAAAATGATACAAGTGTGTTATTCGTAATTAATCTGTTTATTATATTTATTATCAACATCGGAATTTTTTTAGTCTATCGGTTCTTCGTTCGAGTTTCAACAATGCAACTCTCAATTCTATCGGTTATTCACACGAGTTATGTCAAACCGATTTAATTTACAAAGAGTAAATTTGAATACATACACTTACTCAGATTTGCATATGGAGAAACAAACTGCTTTCTTGACGGGATATGATTTTCTTCACTGGATACGACAACTTGTTGAATTCTGTTGTTATGATCGACTTGAACAGATGTTGTAGAGAGACCGAACTGAATAAATCTGAGTTTTCCATTGTTTCATTATTTTCTTTGACAGAATTTGGGAAGAACTGTTAATGGAGTTGAACGTATAATAGAGAGGAGGAAGGAGATATCTGGTGAATCTTTTTTAACTAACGGTTTCGTATAATACAATATATTTTTTTAAACAATTAAGAGAGAGTGGGTTCACTCTCTTTTAATGAGAGTGAGTAAGTATTATACATTAAATGGTTTTTTATTTATCGTTTTCTATCATTAATCTAGATCATTGAATTTTAAAAATCGGATGGTCACGATTTGTCTCATGTTCTCACATTAGAGGTTGTTCTCATATGATCTATCCTCTCTCTCTCTCTCTCTATATATATATATATATATAGAGAGAGAGAGAGAGAGGATAGATCATATGAGAACAACCTCTAACATGAGAACATGAGAACAAATCATGACCATCCAATTTTTAAAATTCAATGATCTAGATTAATGGTAGAAAATGATAAATAGGAAACCAAATAATGTATAATAATTACTCACTCTCATTAAAAGAGAGTGAATCCACTCTCTCTTAATTGTTTTTAAAAAATATATATTGTATTATAGGAAACCGTTAGTTAAAAAAGATTCACCAGATATCTCCTTCCTCATCTTTATTATACGTAAACTCCATTAACAGTTCTCCCCAATTCCGCCAAATCAAAAAACGAAACAATGGAAAACTCAGATTGAGTGTGCATTTGCAAATTTATTCAATTCGGCCTCTCTACAACATCTGTTCAAGTCGATCATAACAACATAATTCAACAAGCTGTCATATCCTGTCAAGAAATCATATCCCGTCAAGAAAGCAGTTTGTTTCTCCATATGCAAATCTGAGTAAGTGTATGTATTCAAATTTAATCGTTGTAATTGAATCGCTTTGACATAAATCGTGTGAATAACCACATGAAGTGTAGAGTTGCATTGGTGAAACTCGTAAGAAGAACCGATAGACAAAAAAAAATTCGTTGTTGATAATAAATAGATTAACTACGAATAACACACTTGTATTATATTTAGTTTCAGTTGAAAAGAGCATTATAAGTACGAATAAACAAATTCCAGGTTGATAATAAATATAATAAACAGAGTAACTACGAATAACACATTTGTATCATTTTTGTTTCAGTTGAATAGATCATTATAATTACGAATAAAATAAATTGACGTCTAATAGAGTATTTATTTTTTCAGGCACAACCAAACAATGGGAGGTTCATAAGTCTAATAGAGTATCTGCTTCAAGAGTTTTCTAGAGACAAAGAAGTTCGTAATGGTGTTAATGAAGTTGTCCTTGATAGTATCCCAAGAAGCTTTGAATAAGAGTTGAAGCCGTCGGGATCAGGCGCCTTGTCATCGCCCATGGAGAAAATGGCCAACTTAATTTCCTCCAAAGTGACAAGGGAGGAGAGGTTCTTGAGGTTGAAGATCTTGTCAAAGCCAAGAACAAAGGTACTCGTATGAAAGGTTCCCTGGAGAATGCAACAACCAAGGTTGTAAAACCTTTAAAGAAGTGTGCTCGGTATAAGAAACTTACAGATCATGACAAACGAAACTACAAGGAAGTTATGTAGAATATAGTTAGTGTTATTTTACATTATTTGAATTCATAATTATTGAAACCTTTCAGTCCATTTAGGACTTAAGGCTTTTGATTAATAGTTGTTGTTTTATCTTTAAAAACAAATGCTTATCAACAATGTATTATTTCACTTAAAAAAACGTTTGTAATTACGAATTTTCTGCTTATATACTGTAATAGCTAGGATTTCGAATTCTAATTAATGTTGATTAACTTAATCGTTGATAGTAATTGACATATAACTCGCGAAGATTTCGCAAGTGATGAGTAAGAGTCCCACCGTTATGTTCCTCGCGTAATTTTGGACGTTTGGGGAAATTTTTACTTTTTCCCCCACGTAATTATTTTTACCCTCCGGTGTTATTTGGAGCATTTGGGAGCTCCAATTAATAAAAATGCAGTTGAGAGAAATGATCAAGACATCGGATATGTCCTAGATATGAAATAACATGGAGAGGCAAAACGGCCAAAAGAGTCGCTATTTCGTTTCTTAATGGCTAAGAAAGACGGCTTAGGAATACACGTTTTCCGAGGCATTTGTGGAATAATTATCCCTGCAATATTCCAGATTTAATGGTCCAATCTCGAGAAGTTTGGAGAAAGAGGTTCGACCCGCCTTTGGATCGGTTAAAGGATAATTATCGACTTTACTAAAGGATAATTACCGTCTTCACTATAAATAGCGGAAAATCCTTTATTAATTCATTTCATTTCACGTTTCCTCGTAAAAGCTCTGATTTCTCTCAACCTTCAAACTCAGATCTACTCTCCGTTTCTAATCCGATTTCAATTCCGTTTGAGTTTCTGGATTCCTCTCTTCATTCTCTTCATATCGGTACCGAGTTTCTGCATTTCCGAGTATATGGAGGGCTGGTCGAGCATATATGTCACCAGGATGGTTCCGTCGCTCAGATTCCGATGAATTTGATGTTGTCCATACGTAGTCTGCGTCGTTGTGATTCCAAATCTTCTTTCAGATCGTCAATCGGGTTAGTAACGAATAAGTTATGAATTTATTCGTTTTCCGTACTGCGATTTGGCCTAAATTGACTTTAGGCTTGTCAAATAGGACAATTAGAAATTCCATTATGGTCGTTATATTATTCTGGTGATTATGGGTTCTTGTTTGATGAAATCTGATGACAGGGGGTTTAGAAATTGCCTGCGGGCAAAACGTTATTCTGGCGAAATCTAATTAATTAATTAAAGGTTAATTAATTAAATTAGGATTAGAATTGAGATTGAGGAATGTTGATTAGATACTACCTTGAGATTTGAGGAATTGTGAGCTATGTTGAGATATTGAGGTTTAGTTGGTTGTGAGGCTCATAGATTGAGTATGATCCTTATGGATCCCTTTGGGTCTAGGTGTGACCCCTTTGATGAATAGAGGTTGATATATTTCTTTATACCTTGTTTATAGGCCGTGTTGTCCCTCCAGTGTAGAGGTGATCGTGGTTGAGTTTGTACGAGGTTGAGGTAAGTCCGTAGGACTTACTTAGCTACCATCCCTATATTGGGTGTTTGCATGAGTGGTGTGTGCTTTATATGTTTGCTATGATATCATGAGTTGTCGTTTTTATCGACCTATGTTCTATTGAATGCCCCACTGCGTGGCTGTGATAACCTTTCCCTTTCATCCCGCCGTGGAGTCTGGGAGGTTCTCTAATGTCGGGCCAGACTGGTTTACAGGAAGGGCGCAATCCACTCCCATAGGGTACACGGATTGTGTGACCGATACTCGTACAGCTGGACATTGTACTCAGAGGCGGGGATGTATCGGTCCTCGTGTCACATACTTTCATCTATCTATATATACGGTTTTTGAGTGAATGGTTATTATATAAAGATAATAAATGGGTAAATGTGTGATAGCATGCTGATGTGTTTATCTTTCATGATTGTGCTTGTGCTTATGCATTACCTCATATATGTATGGTTAGCTAACGGTTTCATACCGTGTTGTAGATGTTTACAGGTTAGGCGCTACTGGGTGATCTGGCAGGGTGACAGGCCGAGGACTCTCGTACATTAGGTGGTTGGTTTTGGGTTGTTGTGTTTCCCCTCCTGCGCGAGGATGATCTTTTGTACCTCCTATGTGAGGATGTCGTTTTATATACTCGGCTATGTTGTTGTTTACTTTGGGTCGTACAGTTTATACTATTTTATGTATTTGTTTTATATCTGTTAGTGCCATGCTGTAAGGTCCAGTGAACTTGTTGTCAGGCTAGGGTCAGGATCCATTGTGAGATCCTAGCCCAATGTGACATCCCGAGTCCCGCGGATTCGGGGTGTTACAGAGTTGGTATCAGAGCCCAGGTTGACAACAATGGCACTTGCTACCTGCAATGAGGTTTGATAGGTAAAATAAACAGAGCCCACATGGGATCTGACATTTTCAAAGGTTTTGGTTTTAAGTGTGGTTTTGGGATAGAATGTACGAGAAGTCGTCACCTCTGCCATGGATCTCTGCAACGTAGATATGTATATATATGTGTGTGTACTATGGATTATGTGGATGTATTATATACATATCGATACCTATGGCATATATATAGCCTTATAATATTAGGTGCGTATATCCTACAGATGACTCAGACTAGAGTAGTATCTGTAGTGGGATGAGGTAGGGGTACACCCCCTCTTCCTCCAGTGGTGATAAGTTAGGGACCAGTTTCCGCTGTTGTTTCGCCTATGGCAGAGAACGAGTTTGAAGAGACTGATCGTGTCTCCATGAGTAGATCCGAGTTTCAAGAATATATGTAACAAGTATATGAAGCGGTGATAGCGGGTAGATCCACACCAGATTTACCAACAATTGTGAGATCAACTGAAGCTTCTGGATCAGAGAAGAAGCAATGGACTGAATCAGTTACTGGAGAAGCAAAGATGATGAATGGGGAACCAAGTCCGATATCAGGACAATCTAGTGATCCTTTGGCCATGAAGATGACTGGCAAGGAACTACAGTGTTTTAATTGCGTGGAAGTTGGGACACTAGCGAACTGTGTGCCCAAAGGCTCCCATCATATGCTTTACGTGTGGTAAAGCAGGGCATAGAGCGAAGTTTTGTCGACAGGGCAAGGCATTGCCTTTACAGGTTCCCTTCAAGAGTGAGATCATTCCAGGTGGACGACGAAGATCGAGTTACCCTTCAGTTGCACAGGTTGCAAGAATGGGACAATTATGTTACAATTGTGGCTATCCAGATCATTTGCGTTCTGAGTGCCCTTTGACACCGATAGCTTGTTTCACTTGTGGTGAGCTAGGCCATCTGGCCCTTTTTGTCAGCACGGTGGTGCTTCTTCCTAGCAAGACCTTCCTCTTTCCAGTGCAGAAAGAGTGGAAGTGGAGGCTATAGTAATGACCTCAGTGATACCTGAGGAGCATGGATCTGACATTGAGTGATGATATGTAGTGGAGCTACGAGTGTTAGTTGTTATAGGTACCATTCTCGTTAATGGTTTACCTGGTGGAGTTTTGCTTGTTGTGAGTGCTATGCACTTCATGTCTTTCGATGCATGCGTTAATAGTTGACTTTTTGTATATAGTAGAAGGTGGATTTTCCTTTACAAGATTACCTTTCTGGGTCTGAGATACCCGTGAGATGCGTGTTTGTTCCCTTATTCCGGGACTTGTGTATGGCTTGTAGACTTCTTTGTCATGTCGTAGGTGCATGAGGAAGTCATTATGTGTATGGTTTGGATGAATAGATATCATGTGGTGTTAGCTTTTAATAGTAAGACTATTATAGTCTTTACTGAGTTGAGTTAAATAGAGGTCTTCTGAGGTTAAGACCTTTGAGGAGATGGGTTTGTCATCAAGAATGTACGAGCAGCGAGCTGATAGCACAGGGATGTGACGCCTTCTAGTTTTGTACCATAAAGGAGCGAGATAGTCCAACAATTGAAGGTATTCCAGTTGTTTATGAGTTTATAGACGTGTTATTGAACCGTCTAGTTGCCACCTCAGCGGAGTGTGGACATTGTTATCGAGTTGAAGTATGATACACGATTGAATGGGAAAGCCACACTATATGGTGCTTGTTGAGATATTGTACTGATAACTTCAAAAATTGACTGAAACGGGTTTACCCTAGTGGGTTCCATGTTCCGTATTGATGACCTTATGAGTTAGATTTAAGAAGCAATTGTGTTTTCAGGATTCCTTTGTGCTCAAGATATCCCTAGTCATGGATGAGCGAGCAACATGTATGACATAACATCCCATACCCGTTATGGACACTACGAGTTTGTAGTGATGTCATTTGAGTTGACGAATGTTTTAGTAGTTTTTTTTTTATGGAGTTGATGAACAGTATCTTCATCGACTTCCTTGAATATTTGGTGGTGGACTTCATGGATGACATGTCGGTATACCCTCATAGCAGAGAATAGTAGACCGATCGTCTGAGGACCGTTCTGCAGATTTCGAGAGATAGAGGGTTGTATGCTACGCTCTCTAAGTGTAAGTTGAGATGCCAGTGGTAGCCTTTTAAAGCCATGTTGTCTCCGCCAGTGGGATCATGGTTGACCAGGCGATAATTTAGTATATTGTACCATGTGAGATACTGATGAATATTAAGGAATACGTAGTTTTTCGGCTCAGCCGATTGCTACCAATGCTTTGCTTTGAGGAAGGAGTTTATATGATTACGTATTCATTTGCGAGTCTTTTGAGAAGACCACCATAACTACGTGATGAAAGCAGTGTGTCTAAGTTCTGAAGAGTTGAGGAGGCATTTGACCTCTGCTTCTATTTTGTTGTAGTCATAAGATTTTTGGGATCCCGTGATTGACGGTGATACATCCCAGCTAAGTCTGAGATGTGTATTACTACAGAGGAGTAGGGTTATTGATATGTGTGTTTACAGCTGAGAACGTATGATGAGAACTACCCGACTCATGATTTAGAGTTAGTAGTGGTAGTTCAAGCCTTTAAGTTTGGAAGACCGTACTAGTGTGATCTTCATGTCAGGTTTCTATAGATCATAGATATCTGAAGTATATTTTATGCAACAGTGGTTGAATAACCGCCAGTATTAAGAGCTTAAGTTGATCAAGACTTTGACCTGGAGGTTTCATATCATTCCGAGAAGTTGAACATTGTCACCGACAACTGGAACGGAAAGACGCTCCAAGAGAAGATGATTGTGAGACTGATAGTTCAGCTTCAGCTTCAGAGAAATCTAGCTTGGCTAGAGTTGGACAATCAGTTCCTTGATGAGGATACCCGGTTATACCTCAGAGGTTCTACCTGGTCTGTTGGATGAGGTCCAACAGAAGTAGGAGACCTACCCGGCCTTGACAAGGTTTAGAGAAAGGATGTCTCGTACTGAGGCACCATAGTTCTCCATGGGAGTAGATGGACTGATGAAGAGTCATGACCACTTTGTGTACCTGCTGATGCAGATGGAGACAGAGAATATTACGGTATACCCATTGTACGCCTTATTCAGTACATTCAGGTACGAGTAAGATGTACCACGAGATGAGACGATTATGTTGTATGAAGCCGATATAACTAGATTTGTGATACAGTGTGTGGCCTGTCAACAGGTCCAGATAGAGTATTTCCGATCAAGAGATAAGCCCCACCCACTACCAGTGTAGTAGTAGAATTTGGGACGACATCTCTATGGACGTTTTTATGGGATTGTGACCCAGTAGAAAATTTATGTTATCTGGATTGTTGGTAACAAATTAATGAAACCAGCACGTTTCATTTCTATCAAAAGGACGTGACTAGTGAATGAATTGGCTGAGGAGTACACTAGACAGAGTGAGACTCCATGGTATACCGAGAACGATCATTTCTGATCGAGATGGATGTTTTTACTTTCAGATTTTAGGCAGCAGATTCAGACTGCTTTGGGGACGAGTCTGTACCTCATGACTACACTTCACCCCCTGACAGATGGTCAGTTAGAGAGGATCATCTAGATCTTAAAGATCTATTATAAGTTGAAAGTCAAATGGGAAACGTGGATGGTTATATTACCTTCCATTAATGAGTTTATTATATAACAATGAAGGACGTGCATCTTTCTGGGATGGCCCTATGAGGCAATATATATAGACATAGATGTCGTATATCCTTATGCTAGAAGTGATCTAGCAGTAGAGTGGAATAACACCTGACCAGACTCAGGATTTTATAGTTCAAGTAACGTTGATTGAAGGAAGAATGCTGGATGTACAGAGTCACCAGATATTATATGTAGACAAGAGGCGTTAACCTCTAAAGTTCAAGCAAAAGTTCATATCCGGCTGGAGGTATCTCAGTTGTGAGACGTTAGTTGTGTATTATGGAAAGGGGAACTGAGTTTCCAATATGTCGGTTACTTGAGATCTTGATCAGTTTTGTGAAGGCAACATGATGTTTAGCTTTCACTCTGAAGTTGGTGGATGTTCACCCAGTGTTCCTGTGTCTCAACTGAGAAAGTATATACCAGGTTGGAAACACTTTGTGAGTTATAATGATCTAGTGGTTAAGTTGAACCACATCGTTGTTGAGCATCTGATTACATTCTTGGAATAAGATATGAAACGCTTGCATTTGAAAGACATGCCCATATTGAGGATATGATGGTCGAGATGAAGACCTGAAGAGGCTATGTGAGAGACTGAGGATAGTGTCTTGAGGAACTATCCAGAGTATATGTTAGGACATACCCATTTGTGGGAGCACGAGTAGATCTTAGTGCTATCTTGATGAATGTTGTGCTTATGTGCTTATATGCCTTGACGTGTTATTCCATGCTAGCTGTGATGTGATTTATGATCTTAGTAGATCTTGATGTGCTACCGTGATGTATGCTATAGCTGGAGATGATTACTTCCTCCACGCTACTCGAGTATGATCATATTTATAGCTAGAGATGGTTCTTTCCTCCACGCTATTTGAGTGGGATTAGGATTCAGTTAGAGATGGTTCTTTCCTCCATGCTACCTTGATGGACATAGTTCAGTGGAGATGTGATTCCTCCATGCAATATATATGTTTATGGGTTGGCTAGAGACGTATTTCCTCTATGCATGTGATATGTTTTGGCTAGAGATGTGCTTCCTCTATGCCTTGTGATGTGGTATAGCGAGAGACGTGATTCCTCTACGCCTTTGGGTAGCGTTATGGCCCTGTTTCTTGGAGTGATGATTCCTCCATATTTATACTTGAGGTTATAGATTGTTATAGGTTGTGATCTTTTGAACGGAGATGTGATACCTCCGATAGAAAGAGTGAGAGTTATACCTCGGCGTATGGGTCTGAGAGGATTTGGGAATTGTTCAAGTTTCGGGACGAAACTTTTTTTTAAGGGGTGTGTGATGTAATAGCTAGGATTTCGAATTCTAATTAATGTTGATTAACTTAATCGTTGATAGTAATTGACATATAACTCGCGAAGATTTCGCAAGTGATGAGTAAGAGTCCCACCGTTATGTTCCTCGCGTAATTTTGGACGTTTGGGGAAATTTTTACTTTTTCCCCCGGGTAATTATTTTTACCCTCCGGTGTTATTTGGAGCATTTGGGAGCTCCAATTAATAAAAATGCAGTTGAGAGAAATGATCAAGACATCGGATATGTCCTAGATATGAAATAACATGGAGAGGCAAAACGGCCAAAAGAGTCGCTATTTCGTTTCTTAATGGCTAAGAAAGACGGCTTAGGAATACACGTTTTCCGAGGCATTTGTGGAATAATTATCCCTGCAATATTCCAGATTTAATGGTCCAATCTCGAGAAGTTTGGAGAAAGAGGTTCGACCCGCCTTTGGATCGGTTAAAGGATAATTATCGACTTTACTAAAGGATAATTACCGTCTTCACTATAAATAGCGGAAAATCCTTTATTAATTCATTTCATTTCACGTTTCCTCGTAAAAGCTCTGATTTCTCTCAACCTTCAAACTCAGATCTACTCTCCGTTTCTAATCCGATTTCAATTCCGTTTGAGTTTCTGGATTCCTCTCTTCATTCTCTTCATATCGGTACCGAGTTTCTGCATTTCCGAGTATATGGAGGGCTGGTCGAGCATATATGTCACCAGGATGGTTCCGTCGCTCAGATTCCGATGAATTTGATGTTGTCCATACGTAGCCTGCGTCGTTGTGATTCCAAATCTTCTTTCAGATCGTCAATCGGGTTAGTAACGAATAAGTTATGAATTTATTCGTTTTCCGTACTGCGATTTGGCCTAAATTGACTTTAGGCTTGTCAAATAGGACAATTAGAAATTCCATTATGGTCGTTATATTATTCTGGTGATTATGGGTTCTTGTTTGATGAAATCTGATGACAGGGGGTTTAGAAATTGCCTGCGGGCAAAACGTTATTCTGGCAAAATCTAATTAATTAATTAAAGGTTAATTAATTAAATTAGGATTAGAATTGAGATTGAGGAATGTTGATTAAATACTACCTTGAGATTTGAGGAATTGTGAGCTATGTTGAGATATTGAGGTTTAGTTGGTTGTGAGGCTCATAGATTGAGTATGATCCTTATGGATCCCTTTGGGTCTAGGTGTGACCCCTTTGATGAATAGAGGTTGATATATTTCTTTATACCTTGTTTATAGGCCGTGTTGTCCCTCCAGTGTAGAGGTGATCGTGGTTGAGTTTGTACGAGGTTGAGGTAAGTCCGTAGGACTTACTTAGCTACCATCCCTATATTGGGTGTTTGCATGAGTGGTGTGTGCTTTATATGTTTGCTATGATATCATGAGTTGTCGTTTTTATCGACCTATGTTCTATTGAATGCCCCACTGCGTGGCTGTGATAACCTTTCCCTTTCATCCCGCCGTGGAGTCTGGGAGGTTCTCTAATGTCGGGCCAGACTGGTTTACAGGAAGGGCGCAATCCACTCCCATAGGGTACACGGATTGTGTGACCGATACTCGTACAGCTGGACATTGTACTCAGAGGCGGGGATGTATCGGTCCTCGTGTCACATACTTTCATCTATCTATATATACGGTTTTTGAGTGAATGGTTATTATATAAAGATAATAAATGGGTAAATGTGTGATAGCATGCTGATGTGTTTATCTTTCATGATTGTGCTTGTGCTTATGCATTACCTCATATATGTATGGTTAGCTAACGGTTTCATACCGTGTTGTAGATGTTTACAGGTTAGGCGCTACTGGGTGATCTGGCAGGGTGACAAGTCGAGGACTCTCGTACATTAGGTGGTTGGTTTTGGGTTGTTGTGTTTCCCCTCCTGCGCGAGGATGATCTTTTGTACCTCCTATGTGAGGATGTCGTTTTATATACTCGGCTATGTTATTGTTTACTTTGGGTCGTACAGTTTATACTATTTTATGTATTTGTTTTATATCTGTCAGTGCCATGCTGTAAGGTCCAGTGAACTTGTTGTCAGGCTAGGGTCAGGATCCATTGTGAGATCCTAGCCCAATGTGACATCCCGAGTCCCGCGGATTCGGGGTGTTACATATACATTGTTAAATCTCACTTTAAAAACATTTGTAATTACGAATAATCACTATTATGTCAAACACAAGTAAATACTATATTATTGACATTTTGGTTTAGAAACTTCATAGTGTAAATTATGCAAACATCCACGACGCATCGATTAATAACTAGTCAAATCAAAGTAGACATTCACAAAATAAGTCAAACAATAATCCTAAAAAACAAAAAAAACAGTTAAGTTTGAAGATTTCAAATTACTAGTAGTAGAGTACATTAACTAAATGAAGTATATCTAAATGATCTTAGCATTGACCGTTTGTAATTACGAACTTAATGCTTCTATACATTGTTATGTCTCACTAAAAAAACGCTTGTAATTACGAACTTAATGCTTGTATACATTCTTATAGATCACTTAAAAAACGTTTGTAATTACGAATAATTGCTTGTATACATTATAATATCCCACTTAAAAAACGGTTGTAATTACGAATAATCGCTATTATGTCAAACACATATCCTAAAAAAACACACGACACATCGATTAACAATCAGTCAAATCAAAGTAGACATAAACAAAATAAATCCAACAATAGTCTTAAAAAACAAAAAACACAGCTAAGTTTGAAGATGTCAAGTTGCAACTAGTAGATTACATTAAGTCAAGGAAGTCTATCTAAACGTCAAGCTCCCGTTCCTCTTCATCACTAGTCAACTTCTCTTTTCCCTTTTGTTCGCTCTAAACGGTGTGTGCAAGCTTTAAATTTATAACCCTAGACTTAAGCTTAAAACAACGATGCGAACCCGCAGTGTACGGGTCAATCGTAGTAAAAAGCAAGAAATTCCAGGGGTCGATCACAGGGACTCGGTGAAACAAAGTCAATAGCGGTAAGCTTCGTGAATACTAACCACAAGAGCAATTAACACAATCAAAGATGAATAAGAAGTCAATAAAGCAAACATGCAATTCTAGGAATTAAAGCGTCTAGTTGTGGTTCCAACTCAAGATCTAAAGATAAGCGGACAAAGCTGAGATTTTTGCAAGGGGAAGGCGTTACTAAAGTGGAGTAGATCACCGGGTAAGTCTCACTACTCACTAATCCTAAACCTTAACTCCTATTACCGGGTAAGTCTCAAGGAATGAAGATAAAGAACTATAACCTCAAACTAACACACCATCTAAGGGAATAGAATCAACCTTTACCGGGTAAGTCTCAGGCTAACTCACAAAGATGGGATGGAAGCACACTCAAACCCCAATAAAGGATAAACCTTTATTACCTACACTTATGATCGTTGGTACACAAACTAAGGAATTACCGGGTAAGTCTCATCCTAAGCTTGCTTTGAACCAGGAAAGGTGTAATAAGAATAGGATTTGGCAAACTCTAACACTTAACTCTCAGTTTAGGATCGGATAAGCCACCTCGGTCACCCGAATTCCACCCCGGCCGAGATGTTCATCGACTGAGCGAGATGCTTAGGGTTAAGGTTAAAGACTCGAACTTTCAGGGTCCTACTGGAATCTAAGACTATTCTATCATTGTTTTTCCCACAACCTTCAGCCAATCACCCTAGAATCACACAAGGAAATTAGCCACTCATCATCATTATGAAAGTATTAAATATATGGGAGGAAGGTGAATATTTGAACAAGAAGAATTTAATGGAAAAGACTTCAATAACTGAATCAAATATCACAACAAAAGCGTTCCTTGGATATAAATCCAACAAGACAAGACAACAAGGAAGGGAATTAAAGACAATCTTACAAAACCCTCCAAAAAGCTATAAAAGCTATGATCTTCAATCTTCCTACAACCTTCAAAAAGGTTCTTCGAAACTCCCAACTGGAGTATGGCTGTTGCGTGCTATAAACCCTGATCGGTGTAAGCGGGATGTATGTGATATGATAGCGGATCCCTGATTTGTGGGAAATCCAACCCTTTTTATAGGAAAATAACCCTCCAAAGATAATATATCTTAGAGAGATCTTTTCCCATAAAAATAGGTAAAATATAAGATCTTCTTCCTTCCAGGAGCCAAGCCCAAAAATATAAGATCACCTTCCAAAGATAAAAGATCTCAGCCAAGAATAAAATATTCTCGCCGCGTCCTAGGTGTTCGCCTCGGTCGAGTCGGCGTCTCTGGATCACCTCGGTCGAGATGAATCTCTGGTCAACCGAGGTGAGTCATAACTGAATGTGAAATCTCTCAAAACTGGTCCAAAGTGAATCTTAATCCATGGCTATGCTTCCTGGATGGTTCTTTATGTTCTTGAATGTAGCTCCAATGACTCCTTAGCTCCTTTTGCTCCTTTTTGATGCAAAACGTGCCATTTTACCTACAATTACAGCAAAACTAGGTGTAGACCTCGATTCCCGCAAAGGTAGATGAAATGGTAATATAATCACATATTATACATGCAATCATGCAGATTATGAAAGATAAAACGTCCAAACAAACCCCAAAATATAGACTATAATTCATGCTATCAAAATACCCCATACTTAGCCCTTGCTTGTCCCCAAGCAAGTCCCGCATATAGAAGACAAGATAGAATGGATTAATAGTCATAAAAATTAATGAAAAGTCTTTTCAAAAACATTTTTATGGTGTGTTTCAATCATAGATCACTCTAAGAGAATACTTCATGGAATTTAAAATCCAAACATGATCAAAACATTTTATAAATATAGGAAAGTTGTTCATCTTTGCATAAAATCATAGAATGCATAATAAGTCATAATTATCAAAATTAATCATGTATAATCCAGTTTAAACCACTAAGTCAATCAACTAGCTCAAGGTCTCAAAGGCTTCCCAAAAGAAAAGGTCAAGAAACGTGTAGGGTAGGGATGTATGTAAGGTAATGTGGTGCTAGAATCCGGGAAAAGGATGAACTTCACTTTCACTTTGACTTGCAACATCTTCCACCAATAAGCTTTGCTTATTTCACACTTTTTCTTTTTACTTTACTTTTTGGGATGCATGGACAGAGGTGCACAATAACCGAAGCCTAGGAAATCAGCAATCATCAATTTCTTGAGATGCATCAAACCCTTGATGCACATACCATGACCCGTTAGGAATATCGCTCAATCCGACTTTGGCAAGACACAAACACCCGGCTATGTGAATGGTGCCGAGTTACTCATCTTCATGATTGACTTCCCCAAACCTAAAATTACTTTCTAGCACTTTCACTTCCAGCCAACTTCTCAACTTTAACTTCACTTGCTTTCACCACTTCGCTTGCTTCCAAATTCCCGGATAGGTAAAGGGAGGCAAAATGTATATGAGGGGCTAAGCATGAATAAGAAGAAGAAGAGAGAGAAGAATGAATTGCCTTGGTCTTTCCAGGAAGAAAGTGAGAGAACTTATCTTGTGGTGTCAACCTTCAAATTCAACATAATTTAGATAAAAACAAAGTATTAAACATGCCAATAATTTCAAACAAAGCATTTAGCAACTTAAACATATTATAAAACCTTTCAAACACATAAAGAATTTAAAACCAGTCAGTAAACAAGATCTTCACTGAGATCATATCCAGATAAGTAACACAAAAATCGTTTTCGAAAACTCTCAGTTAACCCACCTCGGTCGAGGTGTTCTTGGGTCAACCGAGGTGAAACGCCTCGTTTGGCCAAGACTGACTCGGTCG
This sequence comes from Fagopyrum homotropicum, assembly GCA_033239125.1. NCBI lineage: Eukaryota > Viridiplantae > Streptophyta > Magnoliopsida > Caryophyllales > Polygonaceae > Fagopyrum > Fagopyrum homotropicum. The sequence continues at coordinate 13,518,866 of BSWB01000001.1, forward strand.
AGGTCAAAAATTTATTTAAAAAAACCATTTTTTTTTTCAGTTTCGACGTTTTTCTCAATCAAATAACCTGTAAATATGCATGCAATCTCAGATAAACATATAAATGCAGAAGTGAAGCATAAACATGAAATATCCGATAAAGTAATCATCGAAGTCATCGAATAAGTACATCAAATCCAACAATCAAATAAGTACAACAAATACCCCATACTTGGGACACACTGTCCCAGTGGGTCAATATAAGTCTAGAAATAAGAGTACTCACCCGATAAATAGCTGAATTGCATAAAAATATAATAAAGAAAAATCCTGCAGCTCATCAATAGTCGCGATCCGGTGGTGGTGGTGGTGGCACGTATGGATACTGAGTCGGGTCGAACGGATAACTCATGACGCGCTCGAACTGAAGTTGGGCCATAATATGCTGATAATGCTGCCTCTCCTGCATCTCGCGGATATCTAGCGACAATGCAGCATAGGAATCAATAACCTGATCCGTCAGGTCATCGATCCGTCTGTGGGCAGCTGGATCTCTCACTCCACGCCTCCTGCGTCTAGCAGGCCTAACTGGAGAAGTCTCAGCTGGTGCAGGCTCAGTCTCATCATCATCATCCAAGTCTATGATCGGCGGCGCGCTCGTCCCTGCAGTATTTGTCCCTGTATCCATCGGGACTCCACCATCTCTCTCATCTACTGTATCCTCGTCATCGTCAGCCTCCTCCTCCTCATCCTCAGCTGGGGCAGCTGCTGCCTCCCTATGATCCTCCATCAGTGGAGCCCAGGCGGTCTGCCAATAATGCGGATCGTAAACGGTGAACTGGGCAGACCACCTGATGCCCTGTGGCGCAGTCAGCTCCCACGGCATAGCAACATATGGAGTGGTCAGACCTCGGGAAACTAGAATCCTCCGAGTGATCATCTCCTGCAATCCAAGCGGCTTCGGAGCCGCCACCATCGTACAAGCACTGAGGTCCATCCCATGATAAGCAGCTATGTGGGTGACAAGACCTCCGCAGCAGATGTCTCCCTTCGCTTTGGCCTTGATCTTGTGCAAGTCCTCTGCCAAGATCAAGCCAAAGTCCGGGAAACCCCCTGTAACCATACAGTACAGACTGAAAAGCTCGCCCTGTCGGATCTTCTGGGGCGTCTCAGTACGCGCCAGAAGTGTCTCGCTGAATATTCTATGGGCTAACCTAAAGGCTAGGTGGAAGATGACCTTCTCCTTGGAATCTCCAGTGCGCCATCTATCTGCATGCTCAGTAATATGGGCAATCTGCCCCCAGAACTCCCTAGCTACAGATCGGGAAGGGAAGTCAGTGGCGGTGGGCTCAGAAAAGCCAAAAATCTCTCTCCAAATCTCGAGCGGCACTAAGAAGTTCCGGTTCATCAACCGGTACTTCACGTACTGCTCTGTGGGATGGTAGGAAAAGGAGCTAACGAACTCTAAGGTCGGCTCCAAGTAGGCTGGGGCTCGGATCTCAGTAAACTGATCCAGCCCAACTGTAGTGATCATCCTCCTAAGGTCTCCATCTACCCCTAGGCAATCAAAAGCTGACACATCCAGGAAACGTGGTGCAATCACTGGACGGCTAGCTATACGCTCATAATCTACCCGGCATCTCTCGTGAATCACCGGGCGGTAAGGTCGGGAAGAAGAGGAAGGAGGGGAAGGTAAGGATCTATCTCTGAGGGCAAGGCGACGTTCAGAACTCATTTTCTCAGCTACTGTCAGATCACCTCGGTCACTGACAATCCTCAAGAATCACCTCGGTCGAGATGCAGTTCGACTAGACCGAGGCGTAACAGTTTGCGATTCAAATCTTAGAAATCCAGTTCTTTTCCCCCAAAAATCACTACAATTGCTTCCTATGGGGTACTTAAGCCTTTTCTCAGCAGATTCAGGGGCAACCAAATCCCAAATCGAAACGAATGAACGAGTTAGGGTTTCGACTGTTTTTTACCTCGTTTCGGTCGATTCGTTCGATTTCTTCGCAGATCTGTACTTGCAATGGGATCCTCTACCCTTCAATCGCAGTTTGGAAGCGGAAATCTTCGAAAACGAGCAAGATTTGAGGAAGCGAGGTGAGAAGGCGCCGCGGTCGAGTCGAAGAAGGTAAAAAAGTGAAAAATAAATTTTTCCCCTTTTTATACTGTTCCTGGAACTGCTGTCACCTCGGTCGAGATGCTCTCGACTGGACCGAGGTGGTACGGACCGAGGTGGTGCTGCAGAAACCCTAGTCGCCTCGGTTGCTCAAGAATCAACTCGGTCGAGGTGGCCTCGACTGGACCGAGGTGTCTCAGTCAAACTTCGTCTTCTCGAATTCTCGAACTTTTGTACTTCCAGTTATGCTCCTTCCTTAGATGTCTCCTGTTATCTGTCTAGGACGCCAAAAACAAACAAAACAAAGCAAAAGCAAACTATCTAAGCTAGACTAGAAAATGGGAAAAAGAAAGCAATACCTTGGGTTGCCTCCCAAGAAGCGCTTGGTTTAAGGTCGCTAGCTGGACCATGATGCGTCTCTATATGTGATGGGAGGTGCCCTCACCCCATACTTCACCTCCATCGTGGGGTGAAGTAAGTAAATCCATCAAACGCTCCAACAAGTGTAAGTGCTCATCGAGGAATGAATCGTCTATGGGTGGGTCATCCGTCTCGCGGGAAGATTCCGGTAGCCGGCTGAGGTGATCCGCAACGGAGTTCTCGGATCCCTTCTTATCGCGGATCTCTAAGTCAAACTCTTGAAGCAGGAGAATCCATCGAATAAGGTGTGGCTTGGCATCTTTCTTAGCAAGCAAGTAACGGATGGCAGCATAGTCGGTGTAGACAATGACTTTCGCCCCTACTAAATAGGAACGAAACTTCTCGAAAGCATATACGACCGCCAACAACTCCTTCTCAGTGGTGGCGTAGTTGCGCTGGGCTACATCTAGCGTCTTGCTAGCATAGTAAATGGCGGTGGTCCGGCCATCCTTCTTCTGGCCAAGCACCGCTCCTACAGCTACATCACTAGCGTCACACATGACCTCAAAGGGCAAGGTCCAATCAGGAGGTTGGATAATGGGAGCGGAGATCAATGCTTCCTTAATCCTGTAAAAAGCATCAAGACACTCCTGCGAAAACTCAAAAACAACATCTTTATTCAAGAGGTTAGTTAGAGGTTTAGAAATCTTAGAAAAGTCCTTGATGAATCTCCTGTAGAAACCTGCATGCCCGAGAAAACTCCTCACATCTTTAATAGAACAAGGAGGAGGGAGTTTCTCAATAGTCTCGATCTTGGCTCGATCGACCTCAATACCTCGATTAGAAACGAGGTGTCCTAGTACAATGCCTTCATTAACCATAAAATGACACTTTTCCCAATTCAGAACAAGGTTAGTGTCTTCACATCTTTTAAGCACTAGAGAAAGGTTAGATAGGCATTCATCAAAAGAGGAACCATATACAGAAAAATCATCCATGAATACCTCCATGATCTCCTCTATGTACTCGGAAAAGATAGCCATCATGCATCGCTGGAAGGTGGCGGGTGCATTGCACAATCCAAATGGCATCCTCCGATAGGCAAATGTCCCCCATGGACAAGTGAAAGTGGTCTTCTCCTGATCATCCGGATGGATAGGAATCTGGAAGAATCCACTATAGCCGTCCAAGTAGCAAAAGTGTGAATGTTGGGCTAACCGTTCGAGCATTTGATCGATGAAGGGAAGTGGAAAATGATCCTTCCGAGTTGCCGTGTTCAGCTTCCTATAATCAATGCAAACCCTCCAGCCCGTAACGGTCCTAGTTGGGATCAACTCGTTGTTCTTATTCGTCACAACAGTCATCCCTCCTTTCTTCGGAACTACATGTACCGGGCTAACCCACTTGCTGTCCGAGATAGGATAAATAATACCTGCATCCAACAACTTAAGAACTTCCTTCTTCATAACCTCTTTCATGATCGGATTTAACCGTCTTTGAGGTTCCCGTGAAGTCTTATGATTATCTTCCATTAGAATTCTATGCATGCAGAAAGAAGGCTTAATGCCAATAAGATCATCCGTGGTATAACCTATAGCCTTTCGATGCTTTCTCAGGACATGCATTAACTTAGACAATTCAGATTCGGAAAGGGAAGCACTAACAATAACGGGATAAGTAGAATCCGGTCCAAGAAAGACATACCTCAAGTGACTAGGGAGTTGTTTAAGTTCCACGACTGGGGTGCTTTCTGAGGGGGATCCTTGCTTCCTCCTTCCTGTGGAATGATTTCAGAAATTGGACTTTCGGAAATCTCAGTTGAAGTCGTCTCGCCATCGACCTCGGTTGAGGCGCAGAGGCGTTGACCGAGATGTTCTTCAGTCGCCTCGCTCAGTCCAGGAAGTGCCTCGGTCGAGGTACTGCAACTGGAACCGAAATTGGAGATCTTCGTCTCCTGGATTAGTGTCTCAGTTTTAGCTTCTGGATCTTCTTCCAGTGCCTTCAAGCTCCGTATATCTGCATCACAAGAAGCATCTATACCTTCCTCTATTAAACTAAAACTTATAACTCTTTCGAGTGGATCGTTAATAAGGATAGAGCTCACCAATTCTCTTGATTCTTCTTCATCGTAAATGTTGAAGATATCATCAGTTAGCTGCTCCCCTTTCATGGCTGCAAGTAGTGGGAACTCCACCTCATCGCCACCAATGTTGAATTTCAACTTGGCGTTCTTGCAATCCACATTGCAACCCGAAGTTGCTAGAAATGGCCTCCCGAGAATAATAGGAACAGGATAATCTGCGGGAATGTCAAGTACAACAAAATCTATGGGTAGATAGAAGTTACCTAACTTGACCGGAACGTCCTCCAAGATGCCCACGGGATGGGTGATGGAGCGATCCGCCATATAAAGTCGAATCTTGACCGGCTTGGGCTCTCCAAGTCCGATCTTCATACTTAGCTCCAGCGGGATGAGCTCACGCTGGCTCCTAGATCACAAAGGGCTTCACAAGTGACATCCCCAACTTGAATGGGAATGCTAAATGAGCCGGGATCTCTTAATTTAGGTGGCATCTTCTCCTTCATGATCTTAATAAGTTCCGAGGATTTAGATGTCATCCTAACTTCACCAAAGTCTTCCAATTTCCTTTTCCTTGATAGGATCTCCTTTAAGAACTTCCCGTAGGCGGGCATTCCTAGAATAGCATCAAGGAAAGGAATGTTAATATGCAGCTTATTCATCAAGTCAAGGAACTTACCAAAGTGCTTGTCTAGATGTGCTCTGGCCCTTGACTGGGGGAATGGAAGCGGTGGTTTGTATGCAGGAGGTGGAATATAAGTTTCAGTTTTCCCCTCCGCTTTCTGTTGCGCCGCCTCGGATGGTATCTCGGTCGAGGTGTTCTTCGACTGGATCTGGACCGAGGTGGTCTGCGTCGAGCGAGGTACTGGATCTGCAGTTTTGAGTCCACTCCTCGTCGTTATGGCCATGCACTGGCCCTTAGGGTTGCTTTCCGTCTTTGCTGGAAGCTTCCCTGGATCTCTTGGCGCTTCATTCGCCCTACTTGCAAGTTGTTGTTCGAAGGACTTTTGGGCCCTCGAAAATGAAGTCATAGAAGTCTCCATAGCACTAAGCTTGATCAAGATAGCCTCCAGAACTGCGTCTTTCTTTTCCGGCTGAGACGAACTTGATCCTTGCCCCTGGCTCTTCAATGGAGTAGAAGAAGAAGATGGGGAAGAGAGGAAAGGGTTAGAGGAATTATTAGAGTTGGAGTTAGAATAATTGTTACCAGGATTCTGGTTGCTTTGATTGTTCGTCCTCCAATTGTTGCTATTGAACCCTCTATTGTTGTTGTTGTTGTAGTTATTGTTCCGGGAACCGTTGTTGTTGTTACGGTATCCATTGTTGTTGTTCCTTTGTCCTTGCTCTTCCTTCTTGGTTTGAGCAACCAAAAGTTCCTTCAATTGCTTTACGTCATTCTTCAAAGACGTGAGTTGATTGTTGTTGGATTGAGTCTCTTGAAAGTTGACTCTTTTAACTCCACCTTCAGCTCCTTGGTGGGTATATTTCTCCATGTGCAAGGCTTGCTTCTCAATGAAGTCCCAAGCCTCGTCAATCGCCATGTCCATGAAGGTACCGACGGAGAGTAGTTGGAGATTGAACTGGGTGCTTCCGTCCAGTCCTTTGAAGTAGATCTCCAACAACTCGATTTTTGGAATCCCATGATGTGGGCAATCCAAAAGGATGTCCTTGAACCGCTCCCATGATTTGGACAAGCTCTCCTTGTCCTTCATAATGAAAGCATTGATCTTCCCTCTCATTTCAGTTGTCTTTGAAGGGGGAAAGAATTTGGTCAAGAATTCCGTAGTCATCTCCTCCCATGTGCTGATTTTTCCAGGAGGAAGAGATTGATACCAAGTAAGAGCTCTATCTTTTAAAGAAAAGTAAAAAGGTCTTAGCTTGTAGTTGTTATTTTCAATTCTGGAAGGTCGCAAGGTTTCCATCAAGATCTCGTAGTTTTGAAGATGTTGATGTGGTGATTCCTTCTCCATCCCTCCGAATTGGCATTGGCGAATCATGGATAGAACTTGCGGTCGAAGTTCGTAGTCATGGTCCGCTGGATCTCCTAGGTTGACTCCTGGACGCCTCAGTTGTTGATTAGGGTCCATCCTTTGACCTAGGGTTTGTGGGATTCCTGCAAGAAGAACATCTCGGACTGGCATCCGAGGTGGATGTATCTCGGCCGGGGCGTCTGGTACTGGAACCTGCCTCGGTCGAGGGTCAGCAACTGGAACCTGCCTCGGTCCAGCATCGGGAACTGGGTTGTCCCTCGAAGTAGAATCTGGTCTCGTATGACGGCCATTTCTGCTTCGATTGCTTCAGTTTTGGTGCGAGTTTCTTCCTTCTCTCGCCTTAGTTCTTCCTTGTTGAGGCGTAGCAGCTCTAACGCCTCTTTCAATTCGGCCTCAAGATCGCGGTTGTCTTGTTAGGCCATCTTCGCTTCTCTTAAGCGTCGCTTGTATGTCTTTTCTGGTTCGGGATCGTAAGGAACGATTTCCTTCCCAGTGCGGGTTCTTCGCATATACCTAAGAAAGAACCTGCAAAAGTCACTCAAGTAGAGTGGTTAGATGACACGGGGGCAAGTGCCCCAAGAGCAAACCGTACCGGCTCGGTCTAGACCAAGTCCCCGACAACGGCGCCAAAAACTTGTTCGCTCCAAATGGTGTGTGCAAGCTTTAAATTTATAACCCTAGACTTAAGCTTAAAACAAGGATGCGAACCCGCAGTGTACGGGTCAATCGTAGTAAAAAGCAAGAAATTCCAGGGGTCGATCACAGGGACTCGGTGAAACAAAGTCAATAGCGGTAAGCTTCGTGAATACTAACCACAAGAGCAATTAACACAATCAAAGATGAATAAGAAGTCAATAAAGCAAACATGCAATTCTAGGAATTAAAGCGTCTAGTTGTGGTTCCAACTCAAGATCTAAAGATAAGCGGACAAAGCTGAGATTTTTGCAAGGGGAAGGCGTTACTAAAGTGGAGTAGATCACCGGGTAAGTCTCACTACTCACTAATCCTAAACCTTAACTCCTATTACCGGGTAAGTCTCAAGGAATGAAGATAAAGAACTATAACCTCAAACTAACACACCATCTAAGGGAATAGAATCAACCTTTACCGGGTAAGTCTCAGGCTAACTCACAAAGATGGGATGGAAGCACACTCAAACCCCAATAAAGGATAAACCTTTATTACCTACACTTATGATCGTTGGTACACAAACTAAGGAATTACCGGGTAAGTCTCATCCTAAGCTTGCTTTGAACCAGGAAAGGTGTAATAAGAATAGGATTTGGCAAACTCTAACACTTAACTCTCAGTTTATGATCGGATAAGCCACCTCGGTCACCCGAATTCCACCCCGGCCGAGATGTTCATCGACTGAGCGAGATGCTTAGGGTTAAGGTTAAAGACTCGAACTTTCAGGGTCCTACTAGAATCTAAGACTATTCTATCATTGTTTTTCCCACAACCTTCAGCCAATCACCCTAGAATCACACAAGGAAATTAGCCACTCATCATCATTATGAAAGTATTAAATATATGGGAGGAAGGTGAATATTTGAACAAGAAGAATTTAATGGAAAAGACTTCAATAACTGAATCAAATATCACAACAAAAGCGTTCCTTGGATATAAATCCAACAAGACAAGACAACAAGGAAGGGAATTAAAGACAATCTTACAAAACCCTCCAAAAAGCTATAAAAGCTATGATCTTCAATCTTCCTTCAACCTTCAAAAAGGTTCTTCAAAACTCCCAACTGGAGTATGGCTGTTGCGTGCTATAAACCCTGATCGGTGTAAGCGGGATGTATGTGATATGATAGCGGATCCCTGATTTGTGGGAAATCCAACCCTTTTTATAGGAAAATAACCCTCCAAAGATAATATATCTTAGAGAGATCTTTTCCCATAAAAATAGGTAAAATATAAGATCTTCTTCCTTCCAGGAGCCAAGCCCAAAAATATAAGATCACCTTCCAAAGATAAAAGATCTCAGCCAAGAATAAAATATTCTCGCCGCGTCCTAGGTGTTCGCCTCGGTCGAGTCGGCGTCTCTGGATCACCTCGGTCGAGATGAATCTCTGGTCAACCGAGGTGAGTCATAACTGAATGTGAAATCTCTCAAAACTGGTCCAAAGTGAATCTTAATCCATGGCTATGCTTCCTGGATGGTTCTTTATGTTCTTGAATGTAGCTCCAATGACTCCTTAGCTCCTTTTGCTCCTTTTTGATGCAAAACGTGCCATTTTACCTACAATTACAACAAAACTAGGTGTAGACCTCGATTCCCGCAAAGGTAGATGAAATGGTAATATAATCACATATTATACATGCAATCATGCAGATTATGAAAGATAAAACGTCCAAACAAACCCCAAAATATAGACTATAATTCATGCTATCACCTTTCCTTTAATGTCCTTAGGCTTGGTGACATTATTCACACAATCGCTCTTAATGCTGTTTACCACACAAGTATCAAACAACACTAGAAAATTCTGAAGAAACTCAAGCCCTCCATCCAAACTCTCAACTATCCGTTGCCTTACATGATCTTGCCTCAAATTAACATATTTTTGAGTATATTGAAGCCTCCATTTATCCCTAACCTTGTCGGTATCACTCTCATTCTTTCCACTTTCTTTGTTACCACCCAACGGCAACCCAAGACAAATATGAACATCTTCAGCTGTTATGTAAAGGCTTCGTCCATCCTCAAATTCTAAGCTGCACTTGTTAGGATCAAAGTGATCAACTAACCAAGAACAAAGGGACAATGGCGTATTTCTTAATTCCAATTCCAAGAAACTACCAAATCCAATGTCCCTAATTGCGTTTATCTGCGCAACATGCTTTTCTCCATCCGACAAAAGTTCTTTAATACCATTCACAAAAGATTTCGGAGAGCACCTGGTAGGCAAGTTGTTGTACCCTTCAAGCTTCCCCCTACTTTGCCTTGGACCTTTAGCAACTCTCTTCCGTTTGGTAACAACCTTATCCCCATCAGAACTATCGTCAAGATCCTGTTCCTCTTCATCACTAGTCAACTTCCCTTTACCCTTTCCTTTTGTGATAACCGAAAATTTTAAACTCCGTATGATGCTGAATTTAACCGGATTCCGATCCGTCAATCTTAAGTGAATAAATACATAAAATAGAATAAAATAAAACGAGTTTTATTTCTATCATTTTATGTGACCTTAATTCACATAAAATGATAAATGATGTAATCGAAAATAATTTACGTACCTTTTAAATAAAATATAAACTTATATAATACGGAAAATAATTCCGTGCTTTGAAAAAATAAATAAATAAATAAATAAATAAAAAACGAGGAGCGGTTCCGTACGAATAATACTTTAGCTATCATCCCATAGTAAATAAATGAACTGAACCGGCCCAATTTACGGGCCCATGACTTCAGCCGGCCCAAGACCTCCTAATCTAACCCTAAACCCTAATCACTCACTAAACACGTTTAAACCTAACCTTTTTTTTACGTTTCTTCGACTGTGCCGCTATCTGCTCTCCCTCTCTGTACGAACGGCAGCAGCAAAACGCGACACCAGCGCCGCCACCAGGCCACTGCGCCGCTCCTGTCGACCGTCCAGCCGCCGCCGGAGCCCTGGTAAGCCTCGCCTTCCTCCTCCTCGTTAACCTTCTTCCCGACTCCAACGCTTCGCTAACCCAACCGCCGCCGCTTCCTCTTCGGCCCAGCAGGGACGCAACACCGCCGCCGCCTCCTCTTCGGCCCAGCAGGGACGCAACGCCGCCGCCGCCTCCTCTTCGGCCCAGCAGGGACACAACACCGCCGCAGCCTCCCGCACTTCCAGACGGGAACACCGCAGATATCCAAACTTATCGACGAGACTGAGCCGCTTGGGCCGAAGGGCGCGATCTCGCAACCGCCACCACATAGTCCTGAACGCGAGCTTACCGTAGAGGGCAGGCGAGTCGGTGAACGAGCCGACTTGGAACTCCACTGCTGCGCCCAACCAGTGAACCGACAGCGTTGGTAAGTTCATCTTCGGACCTTCTGTCGATGTGGTATGAGTATAAATGAGTAGCTTGTTTTAGTCCCGTGGTCCGAGTATTGTTGAGGTGAGTTCGGCGACAGTTATGCTACGTAATATATGGTTGTATACTAGATAGAGAAGTGTAGTCTGATGAGTATAGGACCCCTTCAATTTGTATAAATTCTGTATACGTAAGTAGAGAGGGCTGCAAGTGCAGTGAATGTATAAATTTGTATAAGTTTGGCAATTGCAAGTGCAGTGTAATATATAGGAGTATTCATATATATATATATATATATATATATATATATATATATAAAAGTATATGTATAAGTATAAGGATAGGAGAATAGATAAGTACGTATTTGTGAATCGGTTCGATGAGTGTTGAACATAAGTAGCAATGCCGTGTATATATATATACGTACACATGTAGGTATGAGATGAGAGATACAAGTGTATAAATATGAATAAATAGAGTGTGTATACATAAGTATATACACCAATGAGTAAAGGTAACGTATATATATACTTATATACTTAGGTATATGAATAGAATAATAACCGGGAAGAATGATGTCGTTTTCTTGACGAGTGTTTGAGATTTAATCTCATAACCTTTAGTAAGCTAATCTTGAGAACCAGATTAGAGGAAACGAGCTCTAAAAGAAAAGAGTAGAACTAAATAATAGACTTTTTCGGAAATTCGAGATCAAGGGTAAAATGGTCATTACACTTAAAAGAAACATTTTTAGTAAGTTATCTTCATGAGATTGTACGTCTTAGAAGTATAAGACTTCTAAGAATATGGGATGTAATTTTTATCCACGTGCCTTGTATGACAGGCGTTTGAGTTTCTACGGTTGCAGACCGAGTTGAGATTGTGAGAGTTGTGATTTGATTCAGGTAAGTCCTTGTGACTTACTTAGCTGGTTTCTGAATATTAGTTGGGTGATGATGGTTGTGTGTGCAATGTGTGTTATAATAAAAATAACAACTTGTTAGGACGACCGTGATTATTATGTTTTAAGGCCCAAGTGTATGTATAACGGGCCGTGACATCACTGCCCAGCTCTGCCAGGAGACTGGGAGGTTCTCTATACCCAGACCATACAGGTACACGGTGAGATGCATCGGATCTACTTCTGATGGGTACACGGGGGCGGAGGCGAGGTTTGGGAATCCCTCGTGTCACAAAATAAGTATCATTAGAGTGAATGACTTAAATAAAGATAATAAATGGATTGTTTGAAAGCATGATGAGTGTTTCTTATTTTATGTGTGTGTGTGCTATTATTATTCTTCAAATGTTTAGATAACTAGCTAATGGTTGTTTTGTTGTGGTTTTAGTTTTACAGCAGGTTAGAACAGCAGCTGAGTGATCCGGAAGTAGTGGTCAGCCGGGTCTCCGTACTCCTTAGAGTGGGGGTTGGGGGTTGTGTTTGTCTTTCCTTTCGTTTGGATAAGACAGTTGTTCTTTTCTTTTGTTTAAGTACTTTAGGCTGCTAGACAGTGTTGCATTCATTACCCTAAAAATATTATTTTTATGAATTTCGTTTCTTTATTTGTGTCTTGTTGCAAGATCCTAGTAATGTTGTTGTCAAACTGAGGTCGGGACCCATTGTGAGGTCCTAACCAGTAATGTCCCGAGTTTTGAGAATTCGGGGTGTTACACCTTTAATGTCCTTAGGCTTGGTGACATTCTTCACAACTGCATAAACAACATTCTCATTACTCGTCATTATTCGTAATTAATAATGCATTATCATATTAGTAAATCGATGTAATCACAATTTATTCATAATTAACTACTATTTTACATGTCAATCGAAATTTTTTTGTATAATAAATATGAGATCATGTTGACTAATTAATTCCATGCCTACGAGTTTTTGTATAGCAAACATAAAAATAAGGTTTAAAATACAAATGCGTTCCATATAATTACAGTATTAACATACATAAATAGTCTACACAATAATTATTCATAGTTAGTTTATGTTTTGAAATCTAATATGCACTTCATATTCGCATTATTCGTAGTTAGTTGAAAACATATGCATCATATATGTTAACTTATAGTTGAGAACATAAGCTTAAAACGCGTAAAACAAATTAATAACTATGAATAATATTTACAAACTATATTGTTGATAATAAAAAGCGCATCATCAATATCATTCGTAATTATAGAATATATTTCATCAACATATTCCACCAACATTACTTTAAGGTCGGTCTAAGATTATTCATAATTAATCAAAAACAACAATGCAAGTAAATATCAACACACCAATCACAAAACCACCAACAATATTCAATCAAGCAATGCAGAGAAGTCTACAAACGAAATGGATCTAATAACAAGGAGAGAGGAGAGGATACCTTTCAGCGGCGACAAAAAAAACCTAGATCGATTGGAAGATGGAGATTTGATTTGTAAAGGGGTCGATTTAGGGTAAGCAATATACCGAACAACCAGGCGAATTACAACGAGAGAAAAATCGCTGCTTGTGCGGCCACAATCCAGTCGCTGGACGCAGTACTGGGCAAACGAGCCGCCTGGAGGTCGCCGGACGCAGAACAGGGCAAACGAGCCGCCGGTTGATCTAGATCCACGACGAACCGGTAACGCCAAACCGCAACTGAGTTACCGGACTGCTCCTCGTCGTCTTTGTTGCGCCACCAACACCAGGAGGTTCGTTGATTCGGCTTCAAAACACCCTATTCGACCGCCACAACCCTAAAACCTTCTTTCCGAATGTGCAGCCTGTATGGAGTGAAATTAGGGATTCCAAATTGTGCTATATTTGGAAGCGCGTGTGTGTTGAAATTTTATTAATAATTACGATACTAACCCTAAATCTCGATCCTTAATAATAAACAATCCTACGGTCTGTGATTGTTCTCATGTTCTCATGTTAGAGGTTGTTCTCATGGGAACCACACCCTATATATATATATATATATATATATATATATATATATATATATATATATATATATATATATATATATATATATATATATATATATATATATAGGGTCAGGATCAAGTAAGAACAGATTTTGGCGTAAGAAATAAGAACAACTAATGATCGTTGGATCAATGCACGGATGGTTTAGATGGAAGGTTTAAATAAGGCATCTTTATATTGTGATTTATTACATGATCATGCATTTGGTAATGAAAATATAACGGATATGTGTTTTATGGAAATAAAATTGTATTTCTCTAATTAATTAGTGCAAATATATTAAATTCATCGTTTGAATGTTCATTATTCACGTTAGTTTATTGGCTCAAGGGATAAGCTTGCACGTTTAATTTGATGTGATTTTAATTACGAATGAAAACGCCTGCAAAATTGTACATCATTTAACATTTAAAACTTTATGATAGAGTGCACCATATATTTTTCAATTTGCACGTTTAATATGTATAGGCACGTTTAGTCTATTTCTAGTCTTGCACTATTGTTTTAGGTTTTAACTAACTTTTAGTTTTAATTTGCACCGTACGTTTATCCTGCACTGTTTCGTGCATCGTTTTATTTTAAGTTGCACGTTTAAGTTCATCTAAAATACACTTAAAAATACACTTAAGATTATTTATGCACGTTTAAATTCATACACATTAGACATCTAATTATATATAAAACGAATTCAAAATCTAATAAATTATCTTTGGTCATGCACGTTTACTTATGCATGTACTCGTGCATGAAAAACTAGGCAAACTTTATGAAAAGATAATTGTAGGTTTAATGCACAATTAGGCAAACTTTGGTGCACAAATGGGTTAATGCACATACGTGTAAGTTTAGTGAACAATTAGGCAAACTTTGATGCACGAATAGACAAACTTTAATGAACATACTCGTGTTGATTGACAATATAACACGCATCTAATATATTAATCGAATATACACGAATAAAATTAAAATAATTGCACGACTATACACATACTTGTGTTTATTGAATATACTATGCATCTAATATTTTAATTGAATATACACGAATAAAATTAAACGAGTTGCATGACTATACTTAATTGTGTGAAGTTAATTTGGTAGTAAATATCATGTATTCGTCTATGATAACTGTATATATCTATCCAAAATTACAATGTACTGAAATAGCGTACAAAATTAATTTTGAATCATGGACGTCGATTTGGTTTAATCGTATGGACGAGGTTTGTTCTCATTTTTTACCGTAAGTTTTGTTCTTACGTGATCCTATCCCTATATATATATATATATATATATATATATATATATATATATATATATATATATATATATATATATATATATATATATATATATATATATATATATATATATATATATATATATATATATATATATATATATATATATATATATATATATATATATATATATATATATATATATTAGATAACTTCTAAGATAGGTACGTATATTTAGATATCTCCTAAATATACTCAACTTATTTCCTAAGTTATTTTAAGCTTATCACAACATTCTCTCCCTTAAGCTTGAATTTATCCCTTTTTTTTCACATCTTAAACTCTAATGAGATCTCTCATCTCCTTGAACTTGATTCTCCTAAGAGCCTTTGTTAGAATGTCACCCCCTTGCTCATTTCCTGAAACATCCTCACTTCTATTTGGCCATTCTCGACACACTCTCTTATAAAGTGGTATCGCGTGTGAATGTGTTTACTTCTACCACGAAATACCGGATTCTTTGTGAGAGCGGTTGTTGATTGGTTATCTATCCGAGTAACAATTTTCTTGCATGATGTACCAGTAATCTCACCAAGTAGATCTTGAAGCCAGATTGCTTGTCTTGCTGCTTCTGTACCTGCCAAGAATTCCGCCTCGCATGAAGACAATGCCACAGTGTCTTGTTTTTGTGAAGACCACGAGATTGGACTTTCTCCGAGATAGAAAAATGACCCGTTGTACTCTTGTCATCGTCTGGATCTATGTTGTGACTACTATCACTGTAATCCACGAGTTTTATTGTCTTTGGAGTCATGTGTTTGAATGTTAAACCAAGGGTGGTGGTTCCTTGTAGATATCTTAAGCACTGTTTCATTGTTGCTATGTGGGACTCCTTAGGGTTCTGCATATAACGATTTAGTACACCCACACAATAAGATAGATTCGGCCTTGTATGTAGCAAGTAGCGAAGGCACCCGACGTTTCTTCAGAATATAGTTGCATTGATTTCCTTGTATTTTAATTTTCCGAGATCATTCATCTCAAAATTAGACGCCATTTCTCCCTTGAATTCATTAATGATTTGAACACTTGTGCCTGTAACGAACAAATCATACACGTACACGGAAACAAGAACGGAATCCGTAATTACCTCCTTACGATAGACCGATGGTTCTTTTGAGCATTTCTTAAATCTTAGTTCCTTGAGAATCTAGTTTAGCTTATCATTCCATGCTCTTGGTGCTTGTCTAAGACCATATAAAGCTTTGTTAAGCTTATAAACCTTGTCTTCACTGCCTTTAGTCTCAAAGCCTTTTGGTTGTGTGACATAGACAACTTCCTTTTAATTCTCCAAGCTGTCTTAACATCAAGGTGATGAATCTCTCATCCGTTTGATGTTGCAAGGTTGATAAGGAGTCGAATTGTCTCTATTCGAGCTATTGGAGCAAATACTTCGTTAAACTCTATTCCGTATTGTTGTACATATCCCTTGGCAACAAGTTTGGCTTTGTACTTGTTAATGCTTCCATCAGAGTTGTGATTTAGCTTAAATACCCACTTTAGACCAATCGGCTTTGATCTAGGAGGTAAGTCTACACGATCCCAAGTATGATTTTTGGTGATCAGATTGTAACGCCCCGTTTATTGGGTGCGTTCTTTATCTTTTATTTTTTGTACTTCTATCGATATTTTAATAGCCTAAAAATTTGTACGTGTATTATTACATCGTAAAAATATTTTTTTTACGAGTATATATGTATGTATCAGTATATTTCATATTCATATATAACCGTTTTAAATTATTATTTTTAGTCTCGTACATATTTTACGAGAACGATTTCTATATCGGCAATCATACTATTACAAGTATATTTACATATATTTGATTTATATATTTTCCGCAAATTATTTTTCGGAAAAGTCGGGAAAGTTTTTCGATTCGGAAATCCCGTTCCGACTGCTTTAATCGAGTGTATTTTATTACTTTTTATTTTTTTAGTTTATTTTATTTATTTATCCTTTTTCTTCCCTACCCCAGCGTGATGATGGTTGTGGACTGTTACACATCTTCGATCCCTTGTTTCCCTCACCTTCCCTCTCTCGTTTCCTTGCCTCACACCCCCTGTTACTCTCATCTCCAACTCTTTGCATTCTCAACTCTCTCCCTCACCGGCAATACTCAACAGTGGCGGCCACCGGTAACCCCTGCATCTACACCATACCCGACCCATTGTTTGCACGCAATAGAACTGCAACCCACTCCTAGCCTAAACCCCCTTCTCCCTCCATTCTTCACCCTACCTTAACAGTGGTTATCTTCCTCCTCTTCTCATTGCCGCACCCCCGGGACATTAGCTCATCTCTCATTTCTCCCTCAGCCGCGGTCTTCTCGTCGACTGCAGCCAGACAACCGTCCCCCATCGAACCATGGAGCCCTGCCGGCTACTCGAAGCTGGAGATGCATCCCGTTGCAACCTGCCCTCGTCTTCCCTGCAACTCATTGCCTCACATCCCCACCTCCCTTCGGATCTTCCCTTGTCGACTCCAGCCTTCAACCGCCTGGTCTTCACCCTCCTCTTGCAAGCAGCGGCGAGCCCTGGATCCGCCACCTCTGGAACGAGCCTCCGCAGATATCAGACAGCCCTTCGCCGCCTCGCCGCTTCAGCCCCGAAATCTGCTTCCGCCGCGGAGGAGGAACGCCGCCGGCCGTCGGCCCTGCGACCCTTGCCCTCGCCTCTGAAGCGCCGCCGCCCCTGCCCTCTTGCTTTACGCTGCCATTAAAGGGGGTTAAGAAAAACCCTTTTCACATATTTAAATCGGGCCCCCTATATTTTGGTATAATTGCAGATTTTACCCTATGTTTTGTATCTGCAGTTTTGGCCCATGTTTTTGAGTTTATGCAATTATGCCCCTGCTGAAATTAATTACAGAAAACGGGCCAAGGAATTAATTACGAGTAATGTCCCATATTTATAAAATTATATTAATTGGCGGAAAATGTATTTATGGGTTTTAAATTTGGGATATACTTGAATTATATTCTTATTTATATATACCATGTATGTTATGCTCATGTTGGATTAATTCCGGGTGATGACTCAAAGATTTTACCGGATTTAACGTTGGCTATGAAAACGAGTTTTACCTTGGGTTTATGATGTTATACAATTTGTCCGGAATATATATTTACGGTTTTTACTTGGGTTTTAAAAGTGGGGTTTGCCTTAGATTTATATTTGTTAATTATTCCGTTCAAATTTAGCGTATAAGCTAAATTTGTATAGTTTCTGTGTTAGGTTCGGAAGCGTCCCGATAAAGACCTAACAAGTCCAAGTCAACATCCGTTGATCGATTTCCGTCTTTTGACGCCGTGTGAGTATCATTTCCCTTGATCTAGTTATGTTTAGTAGTATCATGCTAGATTGGATATAACATAACTTAGAGTGAATACCAAGTAGTGGTTATGGACCTTAGGTGAGTGTTCGAGGATTGTAAAATGTTGTAAGGCTTGAGGAGTGGATATTATCTTGTGAGGTTGTTTATGGTTTTAAGTTGTATGTTGAGCTTGTGAGAATTTAGGAGTTAAGGTTGTATGATTGTTGAGATTGTGGTGACTAGGACGAGAGTATCCTAGCATATGTAGTGATGATTATGACCTTGTGAGATCGTGAGGATTAGGAGTTGTTATCCTATCATGGTTGTGCTTTATGATCTTGCGAGATCATTGGGACTAGAAGTCTAAGGACTTCTAGCATGTGAGAGAGATGTTGATCGTGTGCCTTTTTACAGGCGTTGAGTGTCTTCCTGTGGGAAGCTGAGAGCGGGATATAGCGGGATATAGCGGGATTATCTTTGGGACGAGGTAAGTCTCCGGACTTACTTAGCTCGTATTCTATGTATTAGATTCGGCGCGTGTTTGGTGGTGTGTGTTTTATTGCTTTCATTATAACTTATAAAACCGGAAATAGGATTACCGACCTTTATATATTATTTGGCCCAAGTGTATGATAACGGGCGGTGACAACTTGTCTAGCTCTTGCGTAGAGTTAGGAGGTTCTTGGCGACTAGCCCATGTGGTTAGACGGACGGATGCATCCGTACCGTTCCATGCGGTAAGTGGGGACCGAGGCGAGTTTCGGGAGATTCTCGTGTCACAAAAGAAGTTGAATTAGAACGGGATATGACCTAATAATAAAAAGATAATAACCGGACTTGTGTGTTTTGAGCATGTTATGTGTTATGTTAATGTATGTGTGTATGTGCCTTCACCTTGCTTCTAATGCTGCGAATATTAGCTAACGGTTTTATACCGATTGTTGTAGATTGCCTTGCAGGTTAGGAATGCGGCCGAGAGATCCGGAAGAGTGGGCAGCCGGGGTTCCGTACATTTTAGGAGTGGGTTTTGTTTGGAGTCGGGTTGTGTTCATTCTTCGTTTATTGTGTTTGTATGCCGCGTGTATGGCTTTTGGTCTTTGTAGTTGTTTTTGGCTGAAGTCCGTGTTTGTTTTCTTTCGGGTTTTCTTGCATTGAATAAAAATGTATTTCGGTTTTGGCCTATATTTGTGCCTTGTTGCAAGATCCGGTGAAATTGTTGTCAAGCTAAGGGTCGGGACCCATTGTGAGGTCCCAACCAGTAGCGCTCCGAGTCCCGCGGATTCGGGGTGTTACACAGATGAATCTCCTCACTACACGCAAGCATCCATGATGTGGGGATAAGCCGCAGTTCCCGGTCTAGATTAAAAGTTCTTAACTGGAATAAAAATTGGTTTGATCTAAAGAGACAATCAATCGATTTATCTCAAGAACAGGTCAATTTTTCGATAAACTCAGAACACGGATTAGTGAATGATATGGAAAGAAAAGAAGATGAATATGGAATGATAAATGAAAGATATAGGAAGATATGAACCAAGATAGTTTCGCAAAAGAATCTTGACCAATGATGTGTCAAAACCCTTAAATGAGAAGATCACCTTAACACGCACTTCTTTAACCTTACACAAGCCTTCTAAGTAAGACAAGCACAAGGAGGGACTAGGATTGACCAGGATCCCCAACCTTCAACAAGATTAACATACACAAACACAATCTAGCAAGAACGTCACAACAATTCAACCAAAACTCTCCTTTGATTGAATGACAATGAATAAAATACGAACTCCGTAAGTGAAGCCGTAAGTTCACACAAATCTGTGGAAAATATCAAATCTAATCTACTAAACAATCTCCCCCACTAAGGCTATTTATAAGGGAGACTAAACCTGCTAAAACTAAGAAAAATCTAAAAAGATATGATCTATAAAATATATCATTTAAAAGATAATCTAGAAAAGATATCTTAAAAAGATATAAAATATAAAATCTAAAAAGATAGAATCTAAATAATTCCTTAAGATAGTCTGAGAGATTTAAAGAATTATAACAAGATTTAATTGCCAAAAGATAGAAGAACATGACCGGATCTCTTGCAAAGCTCGTTCCATTTGAAGGAAATCGGACACAAAAATCGAATGAAATTCCTACAGGAAAATCGGTCGATTTTTTGGCAAATCGGGTGATTTTCTTCTCTGGAACATCTTCTTTGCTTTTATCCTTCTTCCTTGCTTGATGGATCTTCTTGGTCGTGGGTTGGCTCTTCTATAACAGTCAACAATGTCACTAAGGAACTCCTGAGAGTGATGAGAGTTTCCTTGAGGGTAAATGCCATGAGAAGATCCGTAACTTCATCTTGGATTGCCTTAGCTCTTGACCGTGTGATCGCTCCATCCATAATCGAATCTGAAGAAGGTGAAGGTGAAGGAGTTGTTGGCTTATCTTTGAATGCTTTAGCCCTTGAGCGTGTAACTGGTCCTTGTATTTGGGATGGTCCCACATCAATCCACTTCATTGATTTTATTGCTTCAACTAAGTCTCTTGGTTCATTGTTCAAACGCATTAGCAAGCACTCTCCTTCTTCTTCGGCAAGTAACACGTAGTTCTCCAGATATTTTGGTTTTGTGCTTGGACGTTGTGTTCTTCTCAACATTGGTTGGGCCGAAGTTTCTTCAATGTTGATGTGCTCAGTTTCTTCTTCATTATTGTCGCCCTGATTTAATCCGATTGAGTCATGACTTCCATTCTCATCATTCTTTGATATATATGTTGAGTTACTATTCTCATTCATACCTCCGAGGTTTGATTATGTGTGTGCGTGTTCAATTGCTTCAATTTCATGATTACCAAATGGGCCGAACTCAATTCTGAAACTACCTTCAGCTCCACTTTGTTCTGAATCATGTGACTCCGTGTTATCGATACAGTTCCAGCTCTTTGTCTCATCAAATACAACGTCACAACTTATAATAATTTTCTTGGTTTTAGGGGTCAAGTAATCGATCGGTATGCCTTGGAGACTGATTCAATACCTAAGTGAATCAACATACAAGATCTATCATCAAGTTTCTTCAAGTGTGGTATTTTTACCTTTGCATAGCCAATGCAGCCGAAGATGCAAAGATGATTGAGGTTAGGCTTCTTTCCAAAAAAAAATTTCATATGGAGTCCTATCCTTTAATGCTCGTGTTGCAATTCTGTTCAATAAGTATGTAGAGTGTCTTGTTGCTTCTCCCCATAAGTAGTTCGGAATTCGCATATACTTCATGATGCTTCTTTTCATGTCCATTAGAGTTATATTTCGTCTTTCGACAACACCGTTTTGTTGAGGAGTGTATGAGGTTGTGAGATGGTGTTTTATACTTGTGTTCTCGCAGAAAAAATTGAACTCTTTTGACACGAATTATCCTCCTCTATCGGTTCCAAAGGTTAGTATTTTTCTTCCCGAATCTTAGCTTCTCTACCAACTCCTTGAAATTCTTGAATTTGTTAAAATCATCACTTTTTTCCTTCAATAAAATCGTCCACATATACCTTGAATGATCATCAATGAGAACAAAGATGTATTTGTTTTCTGCCGTTGTATTGGGTGTTATAGGGCCGCATAGATCACCATGTATGAGCTCGAGGCTTCTAGTTGTCCGGTATAGAGTGGCTTGTGGAAATGTTTTCCTTGTTTGTTTGCCGAGAAGACATGAACCACAAACTTGCTTTTCTACCTCAACTTGTAGAACTCCTATAATGAGCTCTCTTTGTATCATAGCCTTGATTGTATCATGATTTATGTGCCCTAGTCTCGCATGTCATCGGTTTGAATCTCTCATTGTTGTTGAATAATGAATACAGACACACAATATTGTTTATTCCCATACAGACTTTGTAGAGTCGGTTTCTTGATCTTTCTGTCTTGATAAGTAGCATTCCTTTGTGGTCATGCATTATTAGTTCTTCTCCTTTCATTCTCACATCACATCCTAACTTAGTTGCTTGTCCAAGACTAGTAATAGCTCTTTAGGTTATGAATGTAATAGACATCGGCCATCGTTCTAGGTTCTCCATTCATATCAATAAACTTGATTAAATCTTTGCCTTCAATATCTATGTGAGAGTCATCACCAAACTTAACCTTTCCGGTAACAGATTCATCGATTTTCGCGAAGTATCGACGGTCTCGGTCATGTGATTGCTGGCCCCATTGTCAAGATACCAAACATTTTCTTCTTCAGTGTTTGTCTCGACAGTTCCTGGCATGACCTTTTCTTCGTTGAGATATACTACCTCATGTAGCATCAGTTCATCCACATTTTATGTGTCATCATTGACAATTTCTTGTGCCTCTTGCAGTTTTAGGAGCCGATTTGGGCAGTTAGAGGTGTCATGGCCGAGTTTGTCGCACCTGTAGCATGTTATTCTTGATGCATCTTTGTTCTAGAGAAGCGTCCGCCTCGGCCTCTTCCTCTGTTGAAGGATCTTCCGCCACGTCCTCTTCCTTTATATTCGTCATTGGAAGAGCGGTTTGATTGGGTCTCCAGGTTTGTATACATTAGTTTGTTGTGATCTTCATGAACTTCTTCTTTTTCGCTGATATGTTCTTCATAAGTCTTCAACCGGCCTATGATATCTTTAAAGCTTGTGGTTTTAAGATCTAGAACTCGTTCAAGTGAAGCCACTATATGTATATACTTCTAACGCGATAGACCATTGAGGAATTTCTTAACTAATTTTGATTCCTCAATAATTGCTCCTAAAGAGGCTGACTTTGAAGAGATTTGAGATATTCGACCGGCGGAAGCACCGATCTTTTCGGTCTTGTTCATCTTAAGTCGATCGAATTCTCCCATTAGCGTTTGTAGTCTAGCTTTCTTATCTCTCTCAGCTCCTACATGCCTAGCTTTGATGGCTTGCATACTTTCTTTGTTTTTGTCTAGTTCTCCAACTTGAAGGATCAGTGTTTCAGAAATTGATTGAAACAGTAGAGTGATAGCCATGTTGTTTTTGTCATAATCAGCTTCTTCTTTTTTCACAAATTTCTCAGGCTTTGTGTATCTTGAATAAGATCTTCATCTGTATAGCCTACATTGTGTAGTTGGTTGCGTTTAGCATCGGGCATTTGATTGAAGAGGATCCTACCCCGTCTTTCATTATGTGTTCAAACCCTTCGTATTGCTCACGCGAGTTCTTTCACGACTTCCTTACCTCTGATATCAATTCTTGAATATCAATAATGAATAAGAATAACTCTCTTATTTATCTTAAGGAAAATAACTCAAAAACCTTAAACTCACAATCTCATAAGTTATGCCACATAATTAGCACATAATTAGCACCCCTTATGTAGAGAACAGATGACTGTTAAACCTAGTCTTAATAGGAATATATATATATATATATATATATATATATATATATATATATATATATATATTTATATATATATATATGATAACTTCTAAGATAAATACGTATATTTAGATATCTCTTCAGTATACTCAACTTATTTCCTAAGCTATTTCAAGCTTATCACAACACTAATTAGATCTTTTTTTTAGAAATGAACGTTTTTACCCGATCAACTATTTACTATTCACATAACATGGCGCATTGCGATTGTGTTGAAAAACTCGAGCTCCAACACTTAGTAAAAAGTAACACTCATACCAACTTTAGACGGAGAAAAGACAAAAACCAACACTTAAGCTTTAGCTTAGGTGCAGGTCGACTACACGTACCAACATGATTTGTTTAGCAATTCCGTTTTCTAACTCTTTTTCAATAAGAGAAATCTTATTATGTGTGACCAACTCCACTCTAACACACTCGCCGAGAAGGCTATATGACTATCTGCCTCGTGGCCAGCTTAATGTGTATCACACAAGAATCATAAATTTAATATTTCAATCCAATCAAATCTTTCACAGCAAACTCCAATGTCTCAACAATTGAATTCATGTCATTACTTTCAACCATGTTAGGCAGATAGGGAGAGAGAAAAAAAACTATTTGTTCTTATAACAGATGATCATCATGTGAAATTAACAAAAAATCAAAGATACTCGAGTCAAGTCAACCCCTCCAAATGATTTATTTCAGTAATTCACTCGAAAACAACTTGTTCTTCTGTGTTTTTGTCGTATTTTGACTTATATAATAGTAATAATTCCCCGGACCTACCAAGATAGATACCTTATTACCTCATACACAGCTTGATTCTTGTAAATTCGCTTTGATACTCCGCATCTACCTCTCAGAGTATAACTTAATAAAAAAACTATCTCAATCTTTGACTTAGAGATTCATTGATTATAAAGACAGATCAAACATAAGAGCACCACACAATTATTTTTGGAAAAGAAGCAGACATGGCAGTGTGCCCACCATTAGAGGTAGGGGCTGAGTTCTATGAAACTACAGGAGGAAGCTGTGTGAGGCAAAGCAGCTACTTCCATGGCCAACCCTTGCTTAATCAAGGTGTTGGCTATGCTATCATCTTGGGTTTTGGTGCCTTCTTTGCTGTTTTCACTTCTTTTCTGGTACCTTCTCTTCTATCTTGTTTCAATCTTGCTGTAATATATATTGGTATTGTATTTTTGAAGTTTATGTGTGTCATTTTCGATGAACTGGGTAAATCTGTGTTTTGTAACTTTTGTTCTTAGTATGTGTATGGAAACTATTCATTTTTCTTCTGAAGTCACAAATTGGATTAGAATTGGATTCTGGAAGCCTAAGCTTCCAATTGGTAAGGGTATAAATTAAAGGAAGTAAGATTATGCAAATTAAAAGGGAGTAATAATTTTGATAATATCGTTTGGTAAGGAAATAAATGAGATAAAGGGTTAGATTATGGAAGTTAAGAGAATTAGATTATGAAAATTTTGTAATCATATAAAACTTTGATTATAAGGATTATTCAACTAAAATCTCATTTTTACCCCTTTTTCTTTTTTATTTTTATCTCTGTCGTCTATAAAAAAAATTTAACACATACTTTTTCGTAATTTTATCCAAAAAAAAAAATTTAACACGTAATTTTGTAATTTTATGCACAATCATGTTCATTCTACCATACACTCATTTCATTTATTTTGATACTTTAATGTTAAACAATTTCCTTAATTCTTCATCTAAATAATGCTATTCATCCTCGTCTTCGTCTACCTAATCTTACGTTTACCAAACGGGCGCTTGCTGCACAAACCTTCAGGTTTGGCTGGAAAGGAGATACGTGGGCTCGCGGCACACATCGGAATGGTTCAACACGGCTGGCAGGAGTGTGAAAACAGGACTCATTGCAAGTGTTATAGTATCACAGGTAAGCAACCTCTCTTATTCTACATGGTTATGATTCATTTCATTAACTTTGCTGAACTTGGAAGTGTTATTGGTATTCTTCAGTGGACATGGGCTGCTACCATCTTGCAAAGCTCCAATGTAGCCTGGCAGTATGGGATCAGTGGCCCCTTTTGGTATGCTAGCGGCGCAACCATCCAAGTACTCTTGTTCGGAATCATGGCAATCGAGATCAAGAGGAAGGCTCCTCATGCACATACTGTTTGTGAAATTGTCAAAGCCAGGTACTCAAGCAACTTAACAAGAAAACCAATTTTAATCTCATCTTGCAAGCTTCAGTTTAATGATAATTTACAATTAACAGATGGGGAAAGTCTGCACATATTGTGTTTCTCATCTTCTGCTTCATGACAAATATTATTGTGACTGCCATGCTTCTTCTTGGAGGCTCAGCTGTAGTGAATGCTCTTACAGGAGTAAACATCTATGCTGCAAGCTTCCTCATCCCACTCGGCGTTGTTGTCTACACCTTAGCCGGTGGACTAAAAGCCACCTTCTTAGCTAGCTACATTCATTCCGTCTTTGGTGCGTAAAAATCCTTACAGAAAAACTACTATGATTGAAGCTGATGTGAATTTATGTTTGATGCTGAACTTGTTATTCATCTATGAACTCAGTGCACGTCGTGCTGGTTATATTCGTGTACCTAGTTTACACGGCAAGTAGCAAGCTCGGTAGCCCAAGCGTGGTTTACCATCGTCTAATTGAAGTTGCAAGTAAATCAAGAATGTGTACAGATCCAATTTCTCATTCAGGACAAGCCTGTGGCCCTGTCAGCGGGAACTATAAGGGATCTTACATGACCATGCTGAGCTCGGGTGGGCTTGTGTTCGGGATCATAAACATTATTGGAAACTTTGGTACAGTTTTTGTTGACAACGTAAGATTTCCAAATAGAGTTTATGAATACAAGTAACAGAGTTTATGTACAGGGTGTCAAGACCTGAAGTCTATATAATGTGAGAATTGTTGTGTGTTATCAGGGCTATTGGGTAAGTGCCATTGCTGCTCAGCCCTCATCTACACACAAGGGATATCTGTTGGGTGGTTTGGTTTGGTTTGCAGTTCCGTTTTCCTTGGCGACGTCGTTGGGATTGGGTGCACTTGCTCTTGATCTTCCTATAACCGCGAGTGAAGCTAGCCATGGGCTCGTACCTCCTGCCACCGCTACTGCTTTGATGGGCAAAGCAGGATCAGTTTTACTTCTAACCATGCTTTTTATGTAAGTTTGTCAAATTTTGAGTGTCCCAGATGGGTCAAACGGTTAGACGATGACAAATTAAACTCTGGTTCAGGGCTGTGACATCTGCAGGATCGGGTGAGCTTATAGCAGTGTCGTCGCTATGCACATACGACATATACAGAACCTACATAAACCCGAAAGCAAGTGGAGAGCAAATCCTGAGAGTCTCAAGAGCAGTGATCCTAGCCTTTGGATGCTTCATGGGTTTACTAGCCGTGATCCTAAACAAAATGGGTGTGTCCCTTGGATGGATGTACTTAGCCATGGGTGTCATCATAGGCTCAGCGGTCCTTCCAATCGCGTTCATGCTCCTATGGAGGAAAGCAAACGCGTTAGGCGCCATCTCAGGGACTATCATAGGCTGCATTCTAGGAATTATCTCATGGTTAGCAGTCACAAAGGTGGAGTATGGAAGAGTAAACCTTGAGACAACAGGAAGGAACGCGCCAATGTTGGCCGGAAATCTAGTTTCTATACTCACTGGTGGAGCAATTCATGCTATCTTCAGCTTCATTTGGCCTCAGAATTATGATTGGGACACGACTAAGATGATCTCGATGGTTGAGAAGGACATGACTGATCTTCCAGATGAAGAGTTTGATGAAAATAGCTTGAAAAAAGCTAAGTTTTGGATAGTGAAATGGGGCATTGGTTTTACTGCAGTTATTGTTATTCTTTGGCCAGCTCTCAGCCTCCCTGCAGGTAAAATTTACGCGATTTTACTCATGATTCGTTAACCCGGCTTCTTCATCATTGTTTTTGCTTGCAGGTGTGTTTAGTTTGGGGTATTTTACGTTTTGGGCGATCATTGCCATTGCATGGGGGACGATAGGGTCAGCCATTATCATTGTGCTGCCGATAACTGAGAGCTGGAGTACAATCAGAAGTGTTCTCGTAGGCATTTTCGCCAAAGATCAACCTCAAGCAGCCTAGTGTATCAGACTTGATGGTTCAATTTGAAAATTGTAAAGCAAAAAATGGAACTCAATTTTAGGCTTCCATTGTCACTGTGAAATGCGAATGTGTCTCTGTACTCACTGCTTGCATTTCTTCAGCCAAATTCTTCAATTGAATCTTCAGTACCACAAAAACAGATTAAGCTCTTGTTCTATATAAATAGATTTCAGATATTTGTGCATTCAGCCATCATTTTCCTTGAATCACAAGCCCAAATGCTGTAAGCTATAAAGATCAAGCCCAAAACAGCAATGCATGAACACAAGAAAAATCCTTATTAATTCAATGATCCACCTAAAAATCATTATGTATTTTCACTTAATGAAATCATTTGATCCTCAATACAAACTTTCTATAACTTCCCTCCTAGAATCTTAATCAGTTTCATTTTTGGAAGTAACACTGTCAGATTGCTTCAATCTTTCTCAAGCCCTAGTAAGTTAATTTCAACAAAACTGATACTACGTCCAATGTATATAACACACCCCTAATACTATATAGTGATATGGGATGGTTCTTGGCAAACCAAGCCCTTTTAAAGGGTAATTTTCCGTAGTTAAACTTTTATAGGGTGGTTTGGAGCAAATTACCCCTTTTAAGGGTGCTTTTTGATAATTTACTTTTTCTTTTAATATGAAAAAAAAAAAAATCTAAAATCTAACCTAATTTCATCCTTTATTCCCGTCTCTCTGTCTCAAGTTTCAACCCCTATATTCCCCGTCTGGCCGTCTCGTCTCAACTCTGAACTCCTCACACTTCACTCCTCTCAGTTGAGTTACGCTTCTCACTTGCCGGAGTTGCCGCCGCCGGCAACGAATAAGAAACAAGGTTTGTTCTCTCTCTTGTTCTTATCTTTCTGAAATTCTGGAAAGCAGAACTTTTGGATTGGAACTTTTGACTCATGACCAGTCCTAATCGTCTCCGTTGCCGTTTACGTAACACAGACTGCTACAAATTTTTAGATGTCGGGATTTTCTATCACCACTACTAGCAAGTGTTGTGCAACTGCCTCAGGCTCCAGCGCCAACCGCTGCACTGTTCAACTATTCTCGTCACAGAAAGTTGGCATCCAAAAGGTCCTGAAAGACTACCTTTTTGTACCTATTCTAATGCTTGTATTGTAACTTACAGTTTGAGTACTTCTTGTTAGCGTCTGAGACAATTCTGCATGTCTTTATTATGATTTCAGGGTGTGGTTTCGCTATCTGATATTGTATCATTGTCACTGAGATCAAATTTTAAGAAAATTAGAGTGATGGCTACGTCTGGATCTGCCCCTGCAGTACAACTGGATTCGTCATCTGCTGCAACAGGTGTACTCATCACTCTATTTGATTTACACATAGGTTTCACTCTGAAAATTAGAGTAAAGTCCTGTACTTTATTTTGTTGAGCTTTTGGGGTATGCGTGTCAATTGACGGTAAAGGACCTAAAGGTGTATAAATACTGTAAAATATTGAACAACAATTGAAATCAAAAACTGCGAGTGGAAATGCACAGGGTTAATATACGTTTGCTGTCTTTGTTGAGTAAGCTGACACCCAAGCCTGGCTACCACATTATTATTTTTCTTCTTTTTTGGGGATTTCATTTTCTGACTTTTTCATTCTCAGGAAATAAGCAAGCATTGATCTCTTTATCTGATAAAAAAGATCTGGTTTTCCTTGGAAATGGACTTCAGAGTTTGGGGTGAGTTTTTTGTTATTATTATAATCATTCATTAGTGTTTTTTTTAAAAAAGAGAACAGACTATATTATATCATTGGAAGCAAGATTAACAATGTCCTGAGGAAAATCAGAGAGATAATGGAGGGCAATTCTAGAACCAGAACAAGCCCTAGCTAGAAAATGAGCTACTTATATAGTGGTAGCTAAGAATGTCCTGAGGAAAATTATTCATTAGTTTATCTATACCTAAGAATGCCATTTTGCTCTATAGTGGCAGCTGCAGCTCTCAATGTTCATTCTTCAGCATTTGATCTTTTGAAGGAATATCTGTGTACTTATATCAGCACCACTTTGAAAGGATATTTTATATCTGTCAATTGCATTGAATAGGTTTCTAATATTGTTCCTATAGTAATTGCTGTTTATGCATTATAAGTAATGTATGCTAGCTAGAAAAAAACTATGAGTTAGAATTATATTGTTAATGAAGGTCAATCTGACACTATATTTAGTTACCTTATCTTAAAATTTATAATGATCCAAGCACCTAATGAGATGTCAATTATCCAACCTGTGACCATTTGTGCAAGCTATTTTTTATAATATATTCGAACCTGTTGGGGTTTATTTGTTAGTTTGGATGTATAGTTGTCCAATGGTACTGAATGTACTGACTTTAACGTTTGCTTGTAAAAGACAATTATAGGAATGTAGCAAGGGTTTTGATCCTGCCAAAGATTTTTTTTAAAGATTCGTTCTTACTTTTCTTTTTCATTTGGATTATAATTTCATGTTTTTTGCACTGCAGATACAAAATTGTCTCAACCGGAGGCACTGCATCTGCCTTGGAAAATTCCGGGATCACTGTAACTAAAGTAGAAGAAGTTACTCATTTTCCAGAAATGGCAAGGACTTTACAATACCTGTCCCTTAATTTTTGTTGTTACATATTTCTTGTTCCTTCTACTTATGCATGATTTTGATTACCATGAAAGAAACAGTAGAGTTCAATGATTGGTAATTCTGAGGTACAACACCATACACATGTTGATTATTAGTGGCATATCTAATGAGGTTGAATTTGTACTTGTTAGCTTGATGGTCGTGTAAAGACTCTACACCCTTCTGTTCATGGTGGTATTCTTGCTAGAAGAGATTTAAAGCATCATATGGAATCTCTGAAAGAGCACGGGGTTGGTAAGTTCCCTCTTGATGAATTATGGATCCTGTCCTAAACTTCTATTGCAATAGTTTTTTAAACAATAATGTTTCTCATTGTAGGAACATTTGATGTTGTGGTGGTAAATTTATACCCCTTTTACGATAAAGTTTCTTCATTGGGAGGAGTTGAATTTGAGGAGGGCATTGAGAATATTGACATTGGTGGCCCCACTATGATTAGAGCTGCTGCAAAGGTACTTCATGAATCGTCTATATAACATTGTAGAAATTTTACATATTCTTGAAAATGTGATCATTTTTAAGTAGAGTGCTTGCTCACATACCCTAGCTAGATGTTCCTCCTTCCTCCCCTTATGTGTATCCATAAAGAAGGATAGGACCATACCTATGTGGGGTAAAATAATAGTGAGAGGTAGATGACAATATATGGGAGAAAGTGAGATTATCACCAATGAAGAAACTGGATATAAGGTGATACCACTTACAGGGTTGACTATTTGGAGGAAGATGTGAAAGTATGATTGAGGTAACCTTGGACAGTCAGGAGGAACGGGGAAAGTGTTTGAGACCTATGTTTTTGAATTCATTTGTAACAGCTCATTGATGCAAATATTTGACCTAATCAACTTGGCATACTTGTAGAAGCCAGTTTTGCTATAAGTTGAATTATTGATTTTCATGAAAATAGACAATAGCATTATTTTATTGTAATATCTTTATGTCAGTTAATCAATAGTAGTTTCTACCTTTCAAAAGACTTGATCTTAATGTTAGTACTCTTAGTGATTGATTATAGCAAATTTCATTAATGATGCATCTAATGAGTTATTTTCTTTTTAGATGCATCCTCAATTTAATTATTTCCCAGCATTGGGTTTGGTAACTACTTGTTGGTCATTACCTTGAAATCTTTGATTGAATTGGATATGTAAAGATGTATATACACTATTTCTGCCAATCTGGACATTGTGTAAAAATCTAGCAAAAGGAAAATTCAACTACAAAAGATGAAACCCACTAAGTATATTTCTAAGTGTAAATCACGCTGGTTCTTTTGCTTTCGAGAAGTGGTCCTGTCAGTTAAAGCTATATGTTGATTGTATAACTTTTTAATATATCGAGCAGAATCACAAGGATGTCCTGGTAGTTGTGGATCCAGAAGATTACCCCCTGCTGCTAGATTTTCTTAAAGGAAATTTGGAAGGTCAAGATTTCCGTAGGAAGCTTGCATGGAAGGCTTTTCAGCATGTGGCTGCCTATGATTCGGCCGTCTCAGAGTGGTTATGGAAGCAAACTGCAGAAGGTAAATGTTTATGCTGTAAAAATTTATACTTTATTGTTTGTTGAAACACTAGTTATGCCTTGGTATCATAAGATTTTATAGGCAAACAAATATATTTGAGTTTCACCTAGACTTTCCTTTTGTTTGCTAGTGATATTCTAGTAATTCTGTACTTGCACAATAGAAGACTGACACCAGTTTGTCATTTTGGAAGATAAATTCCCTCCAGCCTTCACGGTGTCCATCTCACGGAAAACACCACTTCGTTACGGAGAAAATCCTCACCAGAAAGCTGCTTTTTATGCTGACAAGAGTCTGGCTGAGTTTAATGCTGGTGGTATTGCTACTGCAGTCCAACACCATGGAAAGGTGAGAATCTAGACTGTTTAGCTTCCATTGTTAGTTACAAACTTAATGTAGCGCAAATAGTTCAACTATTGTACCATTTGTTCCCACTTCCTAGTTCCTACTTACCTTGAGATCTATCAATGCTCTGATCTTCTAAGTTCTAATCATGAAGCCATATATAGTAATCTCTGTCGTAGAGTGTGAGGCAACTTATTTAAGTGGTTTCTTGGTGTGCCAATTGTGATAACGATTCCATCTATATGCACCCGTCTCACTTTCAATTTGGTTTGAGTTTTTATTTTGATCTAGGTTTACTAATATCCTGATTTTGTTGTGTAGGAGATGTCATATAATAACTACCTAGATGCTGATGCAGCTTGGAATTGTGTGTCCGAATTCCAAGCTCCTACATGTGTTGTTGTGAAGCATACAAATCCTTGTGGGGTGGCTTCAAGGAATGATATCCTTGACGCTTATAGACTTGCTGTCAGAGCTGACCCTGTCAGTGCTTTTGGCGGCATAGTAGCTTTCAATGTTGAAGTCGATGAGGTAGTCACTTTTAGCTTTTCTTCAAATTATATTACCATGCATTGACATAATTCTTATTTTGTCATATTACCACAGTTTTCAGTCTGTTATTTCCCCGTGAAATTAGTTACTGATAGTAGTCGAATGTTGAGAAGGGGAAAAGGGATGTCTGTGAAGTCAGGAAACTATTGTAATCCTCTCTTCTTAATCTTTTCTAACCAACTAAGTGCTTTTGTTGCCATGTTAAGGAACTTGCAAGGGAAATCAGGGAATTTAGGAGTCCAACAGACGGCAGTAGTCGAATGTTCTACGAAATTGTTGTTGCACCCAAGTATACACCAAAAGGGCTTGAGGTTCTTCGCGGAAAATCAAAGGATTTAAGAATCCTTGAAGCTCAAAAGAATGACAAAGGAAAGCTCTCTCTCCGACAAGTTGGTGGTGGTTGGTTAGCTCAAGAATCCGATGATTTAACACCACAGGATCTTGAATTCAAATCCATGTCTGACAGAAACCCAACCCAGAGTGAGCTTTCTGATGCACAATTTGCATGGTTGTGTGCCAAGCACGTGAAAAGCAATGCCATAGTGATAGCAAAGGTGAAGCTTTTCTTTGATCCTCAGAATTTGAGTTTCTAATTTACACGATGAACATGAAGAAAATAGATCTACTGGGTTTACACAACAATTACTTCTTTCAACTAAATGTCCTTTTTATCATTTCGCTGCAGGATAACCGTATGCTAGGCATGGGCAGTGGCCAACCAAATCGTTTGGAAAGTCTTAGAATTGCTTTGAAAAAAGCAGGAGAGGAGGTTAATGGAGCAGCTTTGGCTAGTGATGCTTTCTTCCCTTTCGGTACACTACTCTTGGTTCCCTTCATCTCATCAAGAAGATTCTTAATGAATATCGTGTTCTCCTCTAGTGATATCTATATTACTCACACGGTTTACGCATTTTTGATTGACAGCTTGGAATGACGCGGTAGAAGAGGCTTGTAAAAATGGTGTTAAAGTTATTGCAGAGCCAGGGGGTAGCAAGAGGGATCAAGATGCCGTCGACTGTTGTAACAAATATGGTGTCTCGTTGCTTTTCACAAGTGTACGACACTTCAGGCATTAGTTCCAGAAGGCAAACATCTGATTAAGTTACTAACTCGTCTCCTATGAATAAAGATGCCACATTTTCTTGTAACGCCCTACTCCCTTTGGTTAGTGAGACTATTTTTCCCTAGGAACCGGTCTCAAAAGAGTTGAGATGCCACATTTTCTTGTAACGCCCTACTCCCTTTGCTAATGTGGGTCTGAACCATAATCTGCAAATCTTTGCCCTAACATTAGCAACATCTCAATTCTCGTGTTTTTAGTTGATCCGTATTCAATCCACGACTCCATGAGTTTGAGTATGTGTTTGAGATGGACAAATGAACCCTTCTTTTTTTGAAAGTAGAAAACACTTACATTTCCTTGAATTTTTTTTCGCCACACATCACCAGACTCAACAACCCAACACAAGGCCTTAAGGACTTGTTCTTAGAATCGAGAATACACGTATATAGAACAGACCATGTGATAATTAGAGCACAGTTTTGATGTGTTTTTGAGCAAGAACTGAAAGTGACAAGGTTTAAAAATAAGCCTGTAACTTCACAGTTGAGTATATCCATCATTCTGTAAGGCACTAGATTTTAATACATTCGAAAATATTGGATAAGAATTTGTAATAAAAGTACAGATAACTTACAGTTCATATTATATGTACAGAGGTAGAAGCATTACTTCTGATTCTTCTCAAGTCCAATGTGAAACACACAGATTTAGGGGGGAAGGAGCTACATCAAAAAAGGAGGATGGCATCTTCTCCCCCTTTCTAGGAGACAACTCAATCTTCAGCTGAAAGATTGTATTTAAGAACATTGTCGTTAGCTCTGCGCTAAAGACTGGATACTGTAACGTGTACCTTGAAGCAGAGTTGATAAACTCAAGCCGGGTTTTTCGTTCACTTTCAAGGCTGATCAAGCTCCTGATTCACAAGTGACCATTCATTTCGTATTCTGATCCAGCTGCGGCTTCAGGGTTTTCGTTCCGAATTTTATCTTGTCCATAAAATTGGATTCTCTTTTGGTGGCAGAATTGGCTGAGTTCTTGTCTTTCAAGGCTTCCTTCTCCAGCCTTTTCCTCTCAGCTTCAGCCAGTTGTACATTCTCATCCCGGGACTTGTTGAAGAGTTTTACGAAAACGTGCAGTATCTGTGTTACTGCGAATAGACAAGACAATTTTGAGAAAGCATTTCCGTTTTTCCCCACTACAGGACGAAAACGTGCAGTATCATGTTCTCTACATATGAATTAAGATAGATCTTTGTCTTATTAACTTCGTTGCTGTAAATGACAAGTTTAACATAGACCAGTGGATATTCATCTTCCACCATCCTGCCTCCCTATACTTGAAGAACTCTAACAATTAACTAGATTATACTTTGTAATTCAAATCGGCTAATATGAAGATTCAGCACAAACCTTGCTCAAATGGGCACCTAGCTGGATCCTCACCAAAGTACTGGCAAAGGGAATCTGCATTTCTACCCTGGAAAATCAAGAGCATGCCATCAAAATTAAAGATCACATAACAACGATTTTATTGATATCAAACAAATCCTCCAAAATTATCCCCATTACTTACCACTTCTGTATACACGGAGGTGAGAGACCTGACATCAGCCTCTGCAGTATCGAGAAAATTCTTCAGAACCTGGATTATAAGAATATAAAGTAAATGATCAGAACGTAGAATTTGTCATAGGTCAATTCTTGGATAATTCTTTTGACCTACCTGATTGAAGGCTTGTCATTACAAATTAACATAAAAGTATCAAGGTATGTCAAGAAACTATAGTTCGAACATCTGCCAAAAGTTGCTTGAAAAAATCAAAACGACTTAATCAGCTGATTCTATTTTACTTTCTCAGGTTCTTACAGAGATTTCAGGGTTGAAGAGAGGATGAGAATTACGCCAGTTCAAGATAAACCTACAAAAACATATCTAATTCATCCAAACCTTTCCAATGCAATGCTAAACCAGATTTGTGCTGTTTCCAGTAAAATTTTGTCACAAATTACCAATTTGAGTTCTAGTTAAAAGGGAATCAAGTGTTTGACCGTCGGATGCAGAATGTGTACAAAATAATACAACAACAGAATTTGGATTCTGTAACATACCCCTATACAATTACGAGATGGCATGATAAATTTGCACCATAAGCAAATGACAGATATCTCATCAATATTCCGAAATAGTGTAATTTTTGAAGATATTTACAAGCAAAAAATCACTTTAAAAGATGAACATCATTTTCTGATGCAGCAAGTTCATGTTCATGTTCAACCTTTTCGAGATGGCACCATCATTTTCTGAAATTGTGTCAAGCTGTTACCTTCCGGAAGCCGACAGAGATGGCACCATCATTTTCTGATGCAGCAAGTTCATGTTCAACCTTTTCGAGACCTTTACTCACTGCTTGCATTTCTTCAGCCAAATTCTTCAATTGAATCTTCATGATTCACAGCCAAGAAAAATTGACCCATTGTAAGTACCACAAAAACAGATTAAGTTCTTGTTTATATATATATATATATATATATATATATATATATATATATATATATATATATATATATATATATATATATATATTTTATTTTTATTTTTTTTTTCCAGATATTTGTGCATTCAGCCATCATTTTCCTTGAATCTCTTACAAGTCCAAATGCTGTAAGCAATAAAGATCAAGGCCAAAACAGCAATGCATGAACACACCTTAGAGGCTTGCTCCAAGTTAGCTAAGTCCTTGTCAAAGTCCAACAGGTCTGGAATCTGATCAGCAAGAACCTAAAGGCAAAACCCAACCTATTAGTGAAAGGAAGAACTAAAATATCACGTCAGGCACAACAGTATCAGAAGCAAACCAAGCAAATACTCCAGTTGCAGAGGAGAAAAAGTGTGATTACCAATCACTACGTCAAACAATTTCATGGAGTATCTTATATTAATAACTAATAAATCCACCTAAAGGAGACCTTTTCTTTATCTTCTTTAGCTCCCAAAATCGTCTAAAAATCACAAGAAAAATCCTTATTAATTCAATGATCCACCTAAAAATCATTAGGTATTTCCACTTAATGAAATCATTTGACCCTCAATCGAAACTTTCTATAACTTTCCTCCTAGAAACTTAATCAATTTCATTTTTTGGAAGCAACATTGTCAGATTGCCTCAATCTTTCTCAAGCCCCCTACCCCTAGTAAGTTAATTTCAACTGAACTGATACTACGTACAATGAAATTGAATACCTAGGTAACTTATTTCCCAGTTAGTTATATAATTCTACTTCCTACATTCAACCAAACCAGCACTAAGACTGCCCCCACAACACTAATTTAGTGTAAAGGGAAATTATGGTGTTTTCTGGTAAAGCCAAAAATTAGACAAGTATTCTAACCAGATTATTACCTTACACAAATAGTGCATCAAGGTCGTTTTGCCGTTTTTTCCACGTGTATCAGATATCTTCAGAAGGCTATCTAATTTAAATCCAACAGCCGATCCTGCAAGATAAGAGAGGTAGATACGATAAAATTATTGACTAACAACAATAGACATAATCTGTATAATAACAGGTGAAATAACTACAGTCTACAGAAGTATGCCCAGGTTAGTACCCCTAGCAGTGCCTTGATTCAATGCATTTCCTAAGTTCAATATTGTAGTCATTATCTGTCTAAATTTCACAGATTCCCGGACCTACAAGAAAATTAAATCTATTAGTATCCAAGTAACGCAAATCATCAAGCTTTCTTGAGAAAGTGAATGAACATACCTCACGGGAGACATTGTTGATTATATTCAGGTTGCTTCTCAAGTCATTTACCTGCAGAATTCTCAAATTCAAAGCTGCAGCTCAAGACACTGGAAAAATATTAAGAAGTCGAAAAAATATGAAAAAGAGCATAAGGTTATGCAGGAAATTTTACCTGACTAATAAATGCAATTTTAAACGCGAAAACACGCAACTTTGATTCAACTCGTGGAACCTTCATCAGCTCCATGAAAAACTGAAATAACATCATAGGGAGGCTATATCAGAAAGGAAAGACAATATATATCACACTCCAACAGCACCAACTAAGAAGCCAAAAACCACCTGTTCACATTTTCCAAGTGTTGCTTTGTCCCCAGCATAATTCTGGAAAGAGAAGGGAAAGTTGTAAGAAACTTCAGGTATAAATGTAATTTTCTTAACAAATATTGCAGATATGAATAATGTCTACATGCAGAAGAAATATGCCTAACATCAGTGTAGAGGACTACTACTCTACTAGTGCATGAACCACAGAACTTAGATTTAGCATGAACATCTATGATTTCCAATTTACAAGTGAAATTGGAGAGGAGAAAACAAAGAAGAACGAAGAGTGAAACTAAGAGCATACCAAACAACATAGATATAAACTTTGCAAAACTCGCATCCTAACTCTGATTGGACCCTAGAGAGGCTAGAGTAGAATAAAATATCCGTCCCTAGTTTATCATCCAACATTGTTTGAATAAGAAAATATTAACAAATACAGAAGATAAAGCATCAAAATGCTAAAACAAAGGCAACACAGAAACAAGAAGTATATTGAGATATTAGTTTGCGTAGTAAACCAGGGTGAAAATGGAGAAACAGATATGTGATACCTTCAACATCTCCATCTCTTCTTTTGTTGGGCAGAACTTGATCAAATTCTCAACTTGATCAATGTCTAAAACAGAAGAATCCAAGGCAAGGATAGCATTCTGCAAAAACAGTTTTAGTTGATACTAATATTGAGATACACTGAAATCCAATATAAATGCTAGCAACTGTAGTTAGCACGCTGAAAGGCATGAAAAGGCACACCTATCAGTAATTGCTTACTTGTTAATTACAATCAAGGATTTAACCATTTCAAAATTCTCAAACAAAGACAAATTCAAATCAACTATCTGTATCACATATTAGAGAACACAAGAAGGTACCAGCATTTCTGGAAGAGGCATCTTTATCTTTGTGAGCATTATCTCGCAATTGTAGGCTCTCCGCAATTCAATCTACAGCAAGGGAAGGTGACTAGATGAGAAAACAATGTATAAAATAACAAGAAACAAAAGAGGAAAAAAGATCATCAAATGCTCATGAAGATCAAAAAAGTTGAAATTCTTCAAATATAAGGTACCTCAAATTACCACCCCTCAGTGGAGTTTTTACAAACATCCTCTATGGTTACCTAATCAGTTTCAAGTTTTAATGTTTTGACAAGTTTTCTCTTTTACAAAGGAATGGAAGATTGTAGGAATGTAGGCTACCGATTACTTTTTTCAATGAAAACTTAATGGTTCTTTTATGACCTAATGAAGTTCTGTCAATGAAAAGCTGTCAAATCTACTACTATCTCTCTTTGCACATTAAAGAGCACAATTTGTACAACTTCAAGAATATTGTATCACAACATAAATTGTAGGAACTATTTCAAAGTTTCCCAGTCATTTTATGTACGACATAATACAAACAAAAATACATGTCAACTTCATGCTTCTTTTTTCCTTACTGCGATCACATACATAATATAAACCAGACATATGAACTAAACTTAGTGCGTAGCATCTCATTAGGAATCATGTTTTAGGGATCAGTTGCGTCATGTATATGAGATGGATTGATTACACTACAGAAAAACTATAGACTTGGGGCTGTTATAAGTAGATTAACTATTTTGTTATTATCTGAATCCTGCAACTGACAGTTGGACGGGGACAGAGGTAGGATAATTGACAGGTGTAGCAGCTTAAGGGTTAAATACAAGTAACAAAAAAACGTATTTCCCTTCTAGAGCTTGTCTAGTAGGCCATCTAGAAGCTAGAAGGTGCCCCTTCATCCCGTATATGTCCAGCATCTTTGGAACATTGACCACAAATGAAGTACATATACCAAAGAATAAGATATAAATCAAATTAAGGAAAA
The DNA here is from genome assembly GCA_033239125.1 of Fagopyrum homotropicum. Classification (NCBI taxonomy): domain Eukaryota; kingdom Viridiplantae; phylum Streptophyta; class Magnoliopsida; order Caryophyllales; family Polygonaceae; genus Fagopyrum; species Fagopyrum homotropicum. Next base: position 13,558,596 of record BSWB01000001.1, read on the forward strand.
TGGAGTAATATAAGTTGATACTCATTGGTTACAAGCAAGGGTTGTCAGAATAAGATATAGATCAAATTAAAGATCATATTCTACTAGCAGTCTAGAATAGTAGATCACCATTCTGATTTCTGATCACTCACCAATTGCACTTTTTCAGGCTTGTGAATGTTAGATCCTCGTCGAACTCCAGGTTTACTGCCACCACTTGCTTCTGTGTTAGCTGAGAATAAACTTTCAAGTTCTGTTATATTTATCTCAGGGCCCCTACACAAAAAATCAGCATTAAGTACATGAAGTCTCTCAGCATGTGCTCACGTACACAAAAATATAGAAAAATATATAATTAAAAGCACAACCACCAAATATTCAATAAAAGGGGATCCAATGTTCTATGAACACCAAAAACTGTTTTCCTGGGTATAAAATTAAGCAACAGCTAATATATATGTCACCAAAAGGGGAACTTGTCACTGCAAAATAGATGCAAAGACGCATAGTTCCCCCTTGCCACCCGAAAGTAAAAGAGGAACATAGATTCTATTATGGCATATTGCCATTTCAAGAAACTCGACCTGAAAGAATTATTTAGACACGGGGTAGTTTGTAGGAGAGGATATTGGGAGCATACCCTGATTGAATCTCCTGCTTTTGAGCATCAGCCCACAGACTCCCTTGCACTGCCCGAGTAACTTTTACCCAGTGTAAAGGCTTGAGGGAAGCCTTCTTTTGAGCATTGGTTGTAGAACCAACTCGCCCTCTTCCACTACTAGGTGCTGATGAGGTGGTCTTCACCCTTCCAGCAGATGGAGGAGGTGGTGGTACATTAGTTACTTTTCCACCCTGAGGAGGAGGAGGAGGAGGGGCTCCTTTAGATGAAGGTGGTGGTGGAGGAGCATTAGGAGGTTTCGGTGCTGCAGGTGGTGCAGGTATTGAACCTTTCTGTGTAAGTGCTGATGGAGGTGGAGGAGGAGGGGGAGGATTAGATGGTCTTGTAATGTTACCTTGACCAAGTGGCATAGGTGGTGGAGGAGGAGGGGGCGGAAGCGGTCCTTTACCATCAACCTTTACAAAAGGGGGTGGGCATGAGGGTGGGAGTGGAGGTGGAGGTGGAGGTGGTGCTTGTACTGTAGCTTTACCAGGTGGGGGAGGAGGAACTGGTACAGTAACATTACTAGCTCTAGCTACCGGAGGTGGGGGAGGTGGGGGAGGAGGAACTGGTACAGTAGCATTACTAGCTCTAGCTACTGGAGGTGGGGGAGGAGGAGGAGGTGCATTAGCAACACTTGGTCTAGCTAGCGAAGGTGGAGGAGGAGGAGGAGATGGTATATTAGCATTACTTGCTCTAGCTAGCGTAGGTGGAGGAGGTGGAGGCGGCGGAGGAGCTGACCTTTTAGCTATACCAACTGAAGCTTGAAGAGGTGGAGGTGGGGAACCAGAAACTTGACTAGTATTCAATGAAATAGCTGGTGGGGGTTGGGGTGGTGGAGGCTGAGCTTGCGAAGGTTGATTCGCTTCCTCGGGAGGATTTGCATCATGACATGCAGTAATTGAAGGAGCATCATGGCTACTCATTATAGATCGTTGGAAAAACGGTGGAGGCAGAGGTGGGGGTGGAGGCGGGAAAGGACATTCTTGGGTCCCACTTGTAGAACTCACAGCATCTGCTGTAGAAAGTGGTAAAAGAGGTGTTAGGTCACCAGATGAAGACTGCATTGGACCATCTAATTTGGCATTCATTAAAGGTGGAGGTGGAGGCTTCAGCTTATGTGTTACAACTTGTGACACATTTGTGCAAGAACTAACAGATATTGGAAAACAATTTGAATTGTCTGTAGTAGTGACAGAAGGACATTGATCAGAAGACAACGGACCACCGTGACTTAATTCTTGTAATACACCTACTTCTTTATCTGGAGTCACTGAATCAAAATTTTCGGATGGTGTGTGTTTCGTTAGCTCCACAGAAGGATTGGATAAAATATCAGATTGATCGTCTGATGGAGAATCCTGTGATGAGGGATCATCAAGGAAAGTCATTCCATGAGAGCCAGTGCTCTCAGGATCCATGTCATCACTGATGTCAGCAATACTACAGGCACTGTATTCCTCTTCAGAATCTGCAGGTGATGTCTGTGAACTCACTCTACTTTGCAAAACTGTAAGTTGCTTGAGTAGCCACGATGCAGCATCATCTCCATTATCAGCCCATTCGGCACCACTAAAAAGTTCCTGAACCCTGGAGAAGGCTTCAATAGGAAGTCCTCCTCTCTCTTCACCGTCTAAAAGTGTAGCTGGTGTTTTCATAGGAGATATGTTATCAACCTCAGCGAAAAGAACCTGACCAAACACAAATGTAGATATAATTAATCATGATCGAGAATATATTTTCTTAAAAAATTAGTCTGTAGATTGAAACGGGAAAAACCAAACACCCACCTCAGTACGAAAACCTTTAGGATACCTCTCCTTTGAATCCCACAAGATATCCAGGTTTTCAGCATTCAACATCAAAATATTTGACCTGATGAAAGCAGTATTGAACATTATACGAAACATCATAACTTCCCTCTCGGGATCCAAATCCAGATGCAGACACTCCAATACCACATCTCCTTGCACCAGACACTGAATATCAATTTTAATAACATCACAGTCCGCCTGCAAGGAAAGCGAACTCGTATCAGCAGAAGCTCGTTGAAGAGTCTTGACAAACTATGTATGATGCAGAACAACAAACCTGCTCGTAATGTCGAAGAGTTCTCTTTTTGGACACAGAAAAGAGCATTTGGGTAGACAAGCCACCCCTTGTACGAAGATTTCTTCCAAAGATGCGGACCATGGGTCTACAACCTGTGTGGTTGTCATAACTAGGAACTCCTCTAAGAATGAGGCAATCCAAAGAAAGGGTGCGCTCACTAGGTGGCCACTCCGGTGTTATATTCCTTCTTGCCACATACTGTAGGTAACGAAGCTGAGATGGGTAAGGATTAAATGGAGAAAGAAGACGCAGAAACCCCTTTGGTGCCTCACGGTGGACCATTTCAAGCGTCTTCCTCTCTCCACTATGCAGCTTTCTAAAAATTAAAAAACTAGCCAACATAAATGCCAGAAGCGGCCAACCGCCTCTATCACAATGCAACAAAATAATATCGTTGTGATTATGACGTGATAGCCAATTGTCTGATACACGAAGGAAGTGATGTAGCAATGACATAGGTAGGACTGGACAACCTTCATATTGCCTGGGATAATCCAATACCGTGACATCATATTCACACAATATCTCCGCAAATTGGCTTTGCTTCTGGCCCTCGCGAAAGTTGAAGGCAAGAAACGAAGACGTAGGAAATGCTTCATGCAATTCATTTACAACCTCATGCAGGTACATTTGGTATGTTCCGTCAGGCAAAACCTCAGTCGATAAGCAAGAATCAAAAACTGCATATGACAGACATCGAGACTGACAATTAGCCTGACACATCAGTTTATATCTTGTATAATTTAAGCAGGATGAAGGTATTTCCTTAATCTACGCGTTTTTGAAGAACACCAAACAGTGATAACACAACTAATTTTCCCACTTTTAATTAGATACAATAATTTTTATGGTCAAATAGTTTGGTTTGGATGTTGTCCACGATAAAGTAATCATGCAGTATCGGCGTGAAAATTTAAATGATGAAACGCATGACGTATTTCAAGCCCCAAAACTTTCTTAATAAGACATTAAAAAGAGCTTTAAACCTAAACCAGTATTATAGTATTTCGATAGAACATGTTTTATGCATACAAGCAGGACAAACCAGAGACCAGGTATTGTAGCTGAAAGGTCAAACTAGATGTAATATTGCTAAATAATACAATCAGCTGAATACCAATCTAGACGAGAAATTTAAGCCTATCAATCTTTAAAACATGAAATAGAAGAGCAATGAGTAGATCATTTACCATAAACTCTATCAACAAATTCGAGCAAGCCATCAGGTGGTCTTTTGTTGTGAAAGAATCTACTGAGCAGGGACATTCCCTAATCACAGCAAACCCTTGCAAATTCTACAGAATCAGCAAACCTAAACCCAAATTCAACCCCTAAACGCCCTTGCTCGTGAATTTTGAGGGGCCAAATAGAGAGACAGAACGAAATCAACCAGAAGCGGAAATGCGCACAACAGTATTCGAAGCAGTTTACGGTGATTTCTCCTTTGTTTTCGCGAAGGAAGAAGAAGAAACAATTTCGAAATTTCAGCTAATAATCCCAATTGGAACATGCGAAGCTTAAATCGACTGTAGCAGGGGTTTCCATGAATTTCTCTCTTCGCCTCTCTCTCTCCCCTCGGTTTGAGTTTCGCTTTGATTTGATTTTTGAACTTGGGGAATTTGGAGAGGGCAAATAACGCACGATTTCGCCAAGTACTTTTGTGGGTTAATCTCGCCTTCTCGAGCCTCCAGTGAACACCAATATTATTTATTTTCTCAGGACCAAAAAAACAAAATATATTAAAAAAAACTCCAACTTTTTTTATCTCATTAATTAATTGAATTTATTGATAGTATGAAGCTTATTTCTAAGAAGTTTATGTATTTTTTGTATATTAGTTTTTATTTTTCTATTGAATAAAATTGGATTCACCGTTATAATTAATTGTTGTTTTTTAAATAAAAGGTATGAAAGTTATATACTTTTATTATTTCGGTGAATAAAGAGAAATAAAACTCAACCATAGAAAGAGTTTACGTAGCTTTTGTATATGGGTTTTTGTCTTCTATGAGACGGTTTTATTTTTTATTATTTTATTTAAGAGGTACGAAACTTACGTACTTTTTTTGGAAATTTTTATTATTTCGTGAAAATGATAAAATAAAACCCTACAAATAGAAAGTATTAATGTAGGTTTTGTATACCGATTTTTACCTTTTTAATTAAGTTTACATTTTTGTTATTTTTTATTTAGAAGGTAGGAAATTTACGTATCTTTTGTGCAACTCTTTTATTATCGGATCGATAATGAGAAATAAGATTCTTCAAATAGAAAGTTGTGTTGAAAATATACAAAGAACATTAAAACACTTTAACTTTATAATAGTCAAGTAAAATCTTGTGTAAATATCAACGATATACTTTCCCGTATGATTAACCACTTAGCCCTTGTTCGGTAAGAGGACTAAATGGGTGTGAATATTATTTTGGGATTATTTGAGTTGAGTTTCAATTTATTTTGTTTGGTATTGGAGGATTATTTAGATGAAGATTATTAGAGAAGAATAAATAAGGATTATTTTAGGAGATTTTTCATCCTTCTACCCATTGATTATTGGGATTAATGGAGAGGTTATCACAATTTAGTTCATTACTAGCCCTTGCAACTCCATGGTTTCTCATTAAAAAAAACATGCATACCCATTTTTGTATTTTTACCCGTAATAATCTTCATTCATACAAAACACATACAGGGTTTTTTCCATTTCATCCCAAAAATCATCTACTAATTTCATCTTCTTAATCTTCATGTTCATCTACGATAATCTCGTTTATCGAATTGAACCTTAGTTAAATAAAACTGAAGGAAAAAAAGAAAACCACAAATATTATCGAACGTCGAGATTGTTATTAAAAATTGAGAAAATTGAATATTTTGTATTATTTGCCTAATTACTATAAGAAAATTTCCGCTTAATACATAACAAAATTTGAAAGAATTTGGCCAAATAAACCATTTACTATTTCTATTACGTTTGTGTACACTTTCAATTTTTACCACTTCCATTAAATTGAAGTTGGAAGGTAAGGGGTTTGATTATGGTACACTTATTAAACATATTTATACCATAGACCTAGTTACTAGAGAAAAATCTCAAAAAGACTTATTTAGCTAATTTGGCCAAAAAAATATTAAATAATTCTTACAATTCTACTTACATAAAAGATTACGATTTTTGTAACAAATATAGTACATTAATACACAATTAACAAATTTACACTTCTACTTACATGGAATATTAACTTTTAACAATCCAAATATTTATATATATATATATATATATATATATATATATATATTATTTCGACGAAAATTTTTTATAACTTATATGTAAGAAGATTTTGATTTTGTCATTATTACTACAATTATTTATAAAGCATTTTTTATAAAAAAATAATTATAAAATATATTCTAAGTAAGATTAGATAATGGAACTGAAAAACATAAAATTCGCATACCTTCAACCGGTTTTGTAAATGGATCACATAAATAGGATTACGATTTTTGTAATAAATATCTTCATCATAATGCACAATTAACAATTTTAAACAATCAAATAAAGATGTTTCTCCCTCCTAATCTTCCTTCGGCTTCTGCGGTGGCTACCTCTTCCACCCAACCATCACTCCCACCAGACAAACCACCCGACATAAAATCCTATGCAGCGGCTGTCGGTGGACAGTCCCCCCCCCCCGGCTGCCCCGTTATGTTGTGATACACTCATAGAATCAATAAGAATGAGGATAACGTATCTAGAGGGCGTCAAAGGACTGGCAATAGCAGAAATCGATGACAATGTGGTCGAGGCTCTATCGGAAAAATGGAAGAAAGTTGTTATTGTCAAAGTTCTAGGGAGAAATGTGGTGTTCCGTTTGCTCGAGAAAAGACTTTATCAACTATGGAGGTCGTCTGGACTGATGACAATACTGGATTTACCAAATGGATATTATGTTGTTAGGTTTGATCAAGAAGAGGACTTTTTGAAGTCTTTGACCGAAGGACCATGGGAGATCTTTGTCCATTATATTACTGTGAGACCTTGGGTGGCAGAATTTAATCCGTATAACGATAATCTACGTACCATTTTTGCGTGGGCTAGATTATCTGACCTTCCAATGCAATTGTATGACGAAGGTGTTCTATATGGCCTCGCTTCTGCTCTTGGAACTCCGTTGAAGGTAGATCTTGATGACATGATTTATGACACTAGTTTAGGCACTCTTTTAGATAGTTATCCTTTCCATTCATGCATGTTTCCACATTAGTTCATGACGTTTACGCTTAATTCATGCATATTGTCAAAATAGACGTCTACACGAGCTCTTGTCGGTTTTGTAGGTATTTTGGGGAGCTTTTGGAACTTAATCGATACATTCGAGGATCGTTCCTCATGATGGCACACATCCGGACTCTTTAAAGAGCAAGCTAGGAGCAAAGGAGGACACAAAATACCTTATTGGTGCATGCCTTGTACCAATTCATGACTTGGTGATCCAAAGAGGGCTGAACAGAGAGAACCACGGCCCAGAGGCTAAAATCTAGACCGTGGTTTTGCCCGTGGTTTCTTCTGGACAGCTGTGACATGTGTCCCACGATTTCTTTGTCCGACCCTTGCTTTTTGGTGGAGTACTTAAGTGGTCCTGCAGGCTGATTTTGGGATCTTCTTCCTTTTGGACCCTTCTCCTCTAGCTCTTCTCCAACACTCCTCCATTGTAGCCTCTCTTCAAGGCACCCTTGTGGGTGTTCTTGGGAGAGGTTAGTGTAGATTTTAGTTTTAAGGTGAGATTTAAGTGGTTTTGAGTGAGGTTTCCTTTGTTGATACCTTGGAGCTGCATCTTGGACCCTTTTTAAGACTTGGTAACTTCTATTCTAGCTTTATAATGTCTTTTCTTTGGTTCATTCTTCATTATCTAGCTATGACTTGCAAGCATGCTCTATTTATGAAGTTTGATCTTGATTTGTATGTTGTTGGCTGAATAGATGTGATTCCAGGGTGAAGAAATGATGTTTATACTTTGGACTATGATTGTATGGACTTCCATGTTAGCTTAGGATGGATTCGTGTTCGAAACCCCAACTCAGACCCAAACCACGGCCTATTCATCCAAAATCTCGATCGTGGTTTCTCATGATCAGCCCGTGGTTTTCTCTGTTGTGCTTATATTGATAAATCTGGATGTTAGGATGTATATGTGTTGAAATCCTAGTGTTTGTTGAGCCTAATCTAGCTTATGGTGACCTTTTGTTAGCAAGCTAAGTGAGGAATGAGACTTACCCGATAATTTCCTCTCTTAGATACATAAGATGATGAACTCTAGGTAGTAGTGAGCCAAAAAAGTCGTTATTGGATTGAGTGTGCTAGGATCGTTGCCTAAGACCTACCTTTTCCGAGACTTACCCGGTAAGGAGGGGTTTGACCCTTAGGTAGTGGCCGGTTTGTGTAGAATTCCCGTCCTTAGGTTCCTTGAGACTTACCCGGTAATAGGACTTTAAGTTCGAGACTAGTGGAGCATGAGACTTACCCGGTAATTGCTCCCATTAGAGAAACACCCAACTCCGAACAACCGCAGCTTTCGTTTGATCTTTAGAAGCATGAGTCCATTGTCATAATCGGAATTCCGAATCTCTAGAATCCGCACTTCTTGCCTCTTATCTCCTATCCTTCTGTTTGTGTGTTTGTTTGCTTGTTTGTGTTGATATATTTGTGATCCTTGTTGATCACCCAAAACCAACCAAAAATATTGTGTTTTGCACTTTCTTTATTCCTCATCTCATCTTAGTTTAGATTTGCACTATCTTTGATCATTGAATGACTTGATTTCACCTCAGTCTTTGTGTTCGACCTCGGAATACTTTCCTTCCTACATAACGATCTGTACACTACGGGTTTTGCTAGGTAGTTTAGGAGATTACATCGAGTTTATAAATGTAAAGCTTTTTGTGCTACATCTCTAGCGTAATAGATCTTAACACACTATATGCCACCAGAGGAAAGTTCGCTCGTGTGTGTATTGAAATCGTACTGGATTGGCCTTTGATAGGAACAATTCTTATTGGGGACAATCGAGTTTACGTTGTGTATGAGGGTTTGAATTCGATTTGTCATAGGTACGGACTATATGGCCACGGTGTGGAGAGATGCCCACAAACTGCTACTAGTGCCCCCCCTAACAATGAAGAGGAGACTGTGCCGTCGGAAGGAAATCCGATACCACCCATCGAATGCAAGGTAATATCTCATACCAAGCAATCTGAACACACTGACGAAGAATCCTTTCTCGGGCCTTGGATGTCTGTTTCTAGGAGACCCAGGAAGCCTAGAACATTGGTGTGAGGCAAGGACGACAACCAAAGTCCGGTAGCTTCAGCCAATCAGTACCACCACCTTGCCACCGTGGAAGAAAACGCCACATCCGCCATAAATGAAAAATAAGTTACAAGGAATGTTGACGGAATACATCAAGCCATCAATGCGCCTATCATTAAGTCTATTAATTTATCGCAACCAATCGTCAATCATTCTGTAACGTCTAATCAAACAGAATACCATAGCCCTACCCAAAAGCATTCTAAGCGTGTCAAAACTGGGGGCCCAGAACCCAATACCCAGCCCAATGAAAATGCCACTTCAGCCGATCCAAATACTACACAAACCAATCATTTCGGAATTATTAGGGTTTCACAAAGTAATACCACTATTCGTCAGGCTGATAGGAGGCTCGTTTGTCAACCTGTCGTCCCTGTGAATGGTACCAGCCCAGTTTCCCCGGCTATGGATATTAATATTCAATCACCATATGCTCTCACTGAGTCCATTCCTCCAGACAGACAAGATGTTCAAATGGGAGACGCCTCAACGTCTAATGACACCACCAAGACAACTGGGCCCGTCGTCATCGATGGTTCCAAATGATAGCTCTATTTTGGAACTATAGGGGCACGGGTAACAAACGGTTTAGCAAAGCCCTGAGTTATATGGTTAACCATCATAAGGTGGATATCCTTTTTTTATTGAAACAAAGATATCGGGAGATACTACAGATACTGTCTGTCGACGTTCGAAATTACTGACTTCAAAAGAGTAGATGCTACGGGATTTGAAGGAGGGATCTGGGTGTTATGGAAATCTGGTAAGATGTCAGTGGCAGTCAAACAAAAAACTCTATTGTTTATTCAGGTTTCTGTGAGTGTGAAGAATAGCTAGATCGACATCTTTGTTGTTTATAATCCCCGACGGCTAGAAGACGTGCTTGTTTGGGAGTCGTTGAGAGAGGCCAATGTTTGTTGTTCGGGACCGGTTATTGATTGGGGAGACTTCAATTGCGTCATGAATATCAACGATGTTGGAGGGACATCGAATCATCTGTCCAGGGACTCCGGTGTTTTTCGGAAGTGGGTCGAGAACACGAATATGATAGACATGGGTTTTAGCGGCCCGTCCTTCACTTGGAATAGGGGTATTACTTCGGATTCTAGGATCTCTAAAAGACTTGATCGAGTATTTATGAAGAGTTAAGCGAGGATGCTATGGACTGAGGCTACTGTTTTCCATCTACCGGCTTTGTCCTCCGATCATAATCCTCTACTGTTGCAACTCTACCCCCACAGACTTATCAATAATTCTCGTCGTCCTTTCCGGTTTGAGGATGCATGGTCCTTACATCCTGAATTCCTCAAGGTTGTGTCGGATAGCTGGGCTGAACAGGAAATGGAATATGCCGCGCTCTTACTATTTTAAAGAATAAGTTGTTGAGATGGAACGTCACTACTTTTGGTAGAATCGAACAAAGGAAAAAGGTTTTGTTCAATAGACTTTCATCGGTCCAAGCTGAGATCGAAAAGAATTTGTCTCAAGGGTTAATTAATCTACACTGTTCGTTACAACTCGAGTTTGAGGAAGTGTTGGAACAGGAGGAGTTACTGTGGCAATAGAAATCCCGTGAAAAATTCTGAGTTGAAGGAGACAAAAATACTAAGTTCTTTCACATTATTACTATGATCAGGAGGCGTCATAACCGTGTCGAATGCATTAAAAACGATGATGGGACTTGGATCTCGAACCCACATCTACTGAAAGAAAATGCCAGGAAATACTTCCAGAAGATATTCTCGAGGGAAGACAAGAATAGTAGAGCAACTAGTATGGTTCACGCTAACTTTCCTAATCTTACACAAGAGGAGTTAATTTTTCTGTGTAGGCCTTTCTCGGAGAAGGAGATCAAGAGCTGCTTGTTCCATATGCCTCCTCTTAAAGCGCCGGGAAAAAGGACGGGTTTAGTGTGATTTTTTTTTAGAAATCCTGGGAGATTGTTGGCTCTAATGTGCTGGCCTTTGTATTTCGGTTCTTCGATTCTAGTATTCTGCCGGATGGTGCTAACGATACACTATTGTCGTTGATCCCGAAAGTTTCTAATCCGGAGCACATGTCTAGTTTCCGACCTATTGGGTTATGCAATGTAAAGTACAAGTTGATCTCTAAAGTCATCTTCTCTCGTCTTCAACCGTTCATGAATAAGCTCGTCAGTCCTCTACAAAGCAGTTTCATTCTTGGAAGGTTGATTGAGGATAATGTGATAAGAGTTGATTCATTCAATTGAGCGAAAGCGCACGGGGAAGAAGTGGATGACAATTAAAATCAATCTTGAGAAAGCTTATGACAGGCTTTCTTGGGATTTTATAGAGGAAACTTGTGATTGTATTGGGCTTCGTGCTAGTCTTAAAGGTTGGATATCTTCTTGTTTTCGATCTCAGAAATGTCGGTGCTTTGGGATGGGGAGATGACGGACAGTTTCACACCTAGTAGAGATGTGCGCCAAGGAGACCCTATTTCTCCTTATATTTCAATCTTTGCATCAAACGATTCGGACAAGCTATTCAACAGTTAGTCGACAACAGCAGCTAGTCGCCAATTAAAATTAAACGCGGAAGTGTTGGTTTCTCACATGTGTTCTTTGCGGATGATATTGTTCTTTTTGTTGAGGCTTCAGTGAATAACATCATTGTCATCAACAACCGTATCTCGGATTTTTGTGTTGCTTCCGGACTCGAGGTGAGCCTTTCAAAATTAAGATTTTGGTCTCTCCAAATGTTGAGGAGGATCTTATAAATTATATCAGTGGAGTTGTTGGCTTTCCGATTAAATCGGATTTTGGAAAGTACTTGGGATTCCCGATTATTCATTCAAGTATGAGAAGAACTGATTTCAATTAATTAATAGAAAAGACCAAGAGCAAGCTCGCCGCGTGGAAGGGACGTTTGATGAGTTTTGTGGGAAGGGTCACTCTCGTTAAAACCGTGCTGAGTTCGTTCCCGTCTTACATCTCGAGAGTTGTCAAACTCCCTAATTCAGTATGTAACGAGTTAGACAAACTATGCAGATCTTTTTTGTGGGGCGATAATGACTCTAGACAAAGGATGCACCTCGTGGTTTGGAAGGAGGTGTGTCGACCAACTGACATAGGAGGGTTAGGAATCCGATCTACTGCTAGTACTAACGCAGCGGCGTTGGGCAAACTTTTCTGGCGGTTTAGTCATTATAAGGATGCCCCATGGGCCTCTCTCATAGCTTGCAAATATGGTCTAACCAGTGACAGAAGTTTCTTGGATTGCAATATTGCTACACGGGGATCGTTTATTTTGAAAGGACTGGTATGGGTTAAATCCAATGTCCTGAAACCGGACATGCGATGGATAGTTTCAAATGGCAAAAGTGCTAGGTCTAGACTGAGTCTTGGTGCAGCGGAAGGCCTCTGATATGCGGCACACTTATGTCTCCTCCAGATGATCATCAATTGTGCACGGCCAATGAATATTGGATTGAGGGATTGGGCTGGGATAGGGGCCGGTTGGGATCTTTACTGCCGGTTGGTTTACTCGTCAATATCGTTGGATGGAAAATCAATGAGTCTCACAATGAATTGGATTGTATTCTGGAATCTGGTGATTGACGGTAGGTATTCTTCCTCTTTGGCCTATCAAACAGAATGCTGAATTGGGTTTGTTGAAGCCGTTGTTTTCATGTATATGGAATCTCCACGTCCCAAAGAGGATTAGAACTTTCTTGTGGCTTGTTGCGCATGGTCGGATCCTTACGAATGTTGAGAGGGCAAGACGTCATCTCCCTATATTGACAACCAATGTTCTGTGTGCGGGGACTGCCTTGAAAATAATCTTCATGCCCTTAGAGATTGCTCCAATGTCGCCTCTATCTGGAGTAATTAGCTCAGTAATAACATTGCAGCGGATTTCTACTCTAATGATGTAATGCAGTGGTTGTCATACAACCTGGGTAGGACCGAAGTTATTACCGAAGTTATGACATGAAATGTTTGTTTCGCAGTCACGCTTTGGAGATGTTGGAAGTGGCGTAATGAGCATATTTTCCGATCGGTATTGCACCCTCCTAATCGTGTTGCTTTGATCGCTACTAATACTAAAGCCATTACTCAGGCATGGTCTAGAATAAATCATAAGTCCACTGGAAGGGCATATAAAGATATTTTTGTCCAGTGGAATGCGCCAGATGCGGGATGGATCAAGTTGAACTCGGACGGTTCAGTTTGGAGAGATCTTTGATCAGGATTTGCAAAAGGGTTAGTTAGGGATACTCATGGGAAGTGGTTGTGCGGTTTCTTGATGAATATTGGACCATGTACGGTTTCAACGGCGGAGCTTTGGGGTCTTTGCATGGGACTCTACCAAGCATGGGGAAAAGGGTTCCGACAGATTATTGTGAAAATCGACTCTGAATTGGCTATCAAACTTGTCAATCGATCTATCCCAATCTACCACCCATTATCTAGTCTGGTATCAAGATGTCAAGGCTTCCTTCGTAGGAATTGATGTGTCCAGCTCCGACATACGTATCGAGAAGCTAATGTTGTTGCCGATCATCTAGCATCCATTGCTTCTAATTATCCCATAGGTTACTTTTAGATTCAAAATCCGTCTTCTTCTTTATTTCAGTTCTTGAAAAACGATGCTTAGAGAGTAACGACCCGCCGACATGTCATTTGTTAGCTGTTTATTTCGGTGAATAAAAGTACAGAAATGCTAGGCGTTCTCCGTAGACATTACCAAAAAAAACAAGTTTAAACAATCAACATCATAAATATATGTGGATCGTCTTCCTTTATTTTGAAAGGATGAGATGGAAAAGTCTATAACAACATATATTGTACACCATATATATGTGAATATGTGATGGTGAAGAGGGAGGAAGATGGTAACATGGTATACAATAACGCTTTATAAGCTTTTATGGTTGGCCAAAGTGTAACAGTAAAAAAATCGAAGATGACCTAATCGAGAATTTTAAGGAATTAAATCCGTTTTAACAAGAGATACCTCTCGAGGTAACTTGCTCCTAGATGATATTACTCCCCGGTGTTATTTGGAGCATTTGAGAGCTTCAATTAATAAAAATGCAGTTGAGAGAAATGATCAGGACATCGGACAAGTCCTAGATATGACAAAACATGGAAAGGCAAAACGGCCAAAAGAGTCGCTATTTTGTTTCTTAGCGGCTAAGAAAGACGGCTTAGGAATACGCGTTTTTCGAGACAATTGTAGAATAATTATCCATACAATATTCCACATTTATTATTCAAATTTTGAGAAGTTTGGAGAAGGGGGCTTAAACCGCTTTTGGATCGGTGAAGGATAATTATCGACTCCGCTCAAGGATAATTATCGTCTTCGCTATAAATAGCGGAAATAACGTTTATTAATTCATTTCCTTTCACTTTTCCTCGTAAAAGCTCTGATTTCTCTCAACCTTCAAACTCAAATCTACAAGGGGCCTCAGAGGTCGCTACCTGATCTACAGGGGGCCTCAAGATGAGAAAAACAGTCCAAGATCGCAACCTGATCTACAGGGGGTCTTAGGACAAGATGGCCGAGGTCGCAACCTGATCTACAGGGGGCCTAGGACGCTATCGGGTTGGCCAACCGAAAGAAAAAAAAAAGAAAGAAATAAAAGAAATACGAAAGCACATGAGAAAATATATCGTACGATCAGTTGGGGCTACTTAGTTAATTATCACCTATGCATTGATGCAGTCGAGTCTAGCATGTTATATGTTATGTTATGATTATTTATATGTGATGGTATGCTATGATATGTTTATATGTGGTATGATAACATGCTTGAATGCGTATATGTTATGTGTTCTGGATGGTTGTGTACGTAGTGTGAATGTGGATATGTATGTGTGCCTTGGAATGTGAGAAAGGGTATAAAGTGTCCTTTGGAGACGGGATATTAGATACTTATATATATTGGGGGAGTGCGATTTGTATACCCTTACTGAGCTTGTAGTTCATTGTTGTTATATCCATATTTTTTTAGCTACTCAGACTCGGTCTGATCAAGGCAAGGACGTTGGACTCAACACCTAGATTTGAGATCATATTAGGTGGGCTGTTATGGGATGCTACCGCCTAGGATGTTTTGTGTGGTTTTAAACAGTTGTGTTTTGTTAAACAAGGTTTTATGACGTATGTTAGTATGTATATATGTTGTGAGTATGGTTGTAAGATAAAGTTTTAAAATTTTACGGTTTCCGCTTTTCCGTTTTTTGCTTTAAACAGGGTTAATTAACTAGCAATCAACTAGAAATGAAATAGGTATCACACAAAGGGACCGAAAGAAGTGCATTCTTGGGCATTGCTCTCCCGGTTGTATGAAGACAATCACGAGGAATGGTTGTGTATTGAAGACTTCAATAAGATATTAACATCAACAAATAAAAAGGGTGATCGGGACCCGGTTATAAGATGAATTAACAATCAAAATAAGAGTTACAATATCAAGACTACCACAATATATATATATATATATATATATATATATATATATATATATAGAGTATAGATCCTATGAGAACACCCCCTAATGTGAGAACATGAGAACAGATTCGTAATTATTATTAGTTTTGTTACGAAGGTGTCATATCGTTTAATGTATTATTCGTAGTTATTGTTGGTTGAGTGGATTATTCGTAGTTATTGTTGGATTCCTAATTATTATTATTTGTATTTATTATTATTTTTGATATCTACTCTAAATATCAACCCTTAATACTCACATCCAACGGTGTACGATTGTTCTCATGTTCTCACGTTAGGGGTGTTCTCATGGGAACCACACCCTATATATATATATATATATATATATATATATATATATATATATATATAGATAGATAGATAGATAGATAGATAGATAGATAGATAGATAGATAGATAGATAGATAGATAGATAGATAGATATATATATATATATATATATATATAGATAGATAGATATAGAGAGAGAATTTAGTTAGTAAGACACTTTTTGTTTGTTAAATACTAACTAGGCCCATGTCAAATTTCTAATTAAGAATACAAATAAAATAATTAAAATAGGCTGAAATTAAGGAAATAAGTTAAGGTTATTGTATTTATTAAAAACTGTCAAATATTTAAAACCGTGCAAAAAAAAAGGAAACTGTATAAGAAAGATTCTTCAAATCCTTTAGACTTTCGATCAACTGTAAAAGTGAATCCTCAAATCTCAGAAGTAGTTCTCTCTCTTCCTCTCATCTACTCCATTGAAACTCGTCAACCTATCTTCAACATACGCCGTCGTCATCTTCACCTGTCTTCAATAATCGCCGTCTTCATCCTCTACACCTACATACAATACAATATGTACATAAACGTTTACATATGTATTAATAGTCAACGGGTAAAATATACATAAATCACTAAATGGTAAATACATACATAACTACACACAACACAATTTATACATATACGTTCACCGATCTGCAGGTACATAACTACTAATTGTCAACAAGTAAAATGTACACAAAACACAAAGTTTCAGGTACAACAAATACTTTTGAAATATATATATTCATACAATATAGTATTTACATAAACACTTACATAATTCATGTACACAAAATGTTGTATATCGGATACAAGAAATACTTTTATATGTACATAATAGACCCACACAATACAGTACAATTGTACCACTAGAAGGTAAAATAAATGCTTATGGGACATAACTGACAACAATCACCAATGTACATTTGCATAAGCATATAGTTAAGCAAAAAACACAAACGATATGTATGATTAAATATATACATATACGTACACAATATTAGAAGGATACACAAATTGAAACAACACCATTGAAGCAGTTAACATCGAAGTATGCATAGAACGATGAAAGTTTAACAAAGAACACATACCAACCGTCTGTTTGATGATGTTGACTCGAACACAAATCTCAATTGAATCGCCTTTTATAATCGATGTCTAGAGATTGGAAGATATCACCAGTCACGATTAAAGAAGAAGGTATCTGATACTTTCCTTTTTTAATGGTTATAAGGTGTTAATTAGCTTGTTTAATTAAGAAAATAAATAAATATAAATAGGAGAGAGAATATCATAAATTAGGCAAGATATATTTTTTTCCTTTCATAATAATTTTTTTTTGTGATAAATAAAGGGGTCTAGTTTGTCAACATCTACACACAAGTGTCTAGTTTATACCTAACATTACAAAAACTACCTACTTATCTATTTTACCCTATATATAATCGTAATTGATATATTCATAGAAGAATGTAAATCATGTTATGCGGAAGACAATTCCGTCCAGCTCTTGCATGTTTGCGGAATATGAAGGTATGAGTGATGATACATCCTTGGCTACCATTATCATCCGTATGTCCGTCTATCCTAACACTTACCAAGGCACACCTTGTATTTGCTCCACCTTGGGTTTGTCGATGGATATATGAGGTTTCCCGACATATGATTGAGATTTACAGACCGAAGACTTTTCCCGCATATTTATTTTCGTCATCTTTTTCAACTTTGTTTATTTATATATTTTTAATAATTAAAGGGGATGTTCTTGTGAATATCCTCTTTCCAGAAGACATTGAATGCTTGAGATAATTCTTTGAATATGTTCATCAAATCGTTTATTTAATGTCTATAATATTTTCTTCTTAATTGTGCATTTAAGTTTTAGGATCTTCCTTCATCCTTCCTATATAAACGATGTTTGGTCTCATTTGTAAGATATGTTCAAATTAAATCAAGTTTAGTAGAGAGAAATTCTCTCCTTCTTGATTTTGGACATCACAATTTTCTCACTCAAAGTTCTTCCTTGTATATTCGATCCAATCATTCATATTAGGGGTTCTTCAAATATTAACATATCCACTCCACTTCATGGATTGCTCGATCAGCCTTTATCGGATCAACCAATTGCTTATGCATCCATTTCATAGCTTCTACCACTCATTTCAATCGTTCGATCCATCCGTACATAACAAACGGAGTAGTTGAAGTTCAAGATCAATTTAGATCCGGAGTTTGTCCTATGCTCATCCAAGCACGCATGAAATAAGCTCTCTTTATTTTTCAATCAATCCTTGAAGAACATATAGTAATGGAGTGCTCCATATTCGGCTCTCGCATTTTGCATAAAACAACTAAAAAACTACCATAATCGTCATAAATAAGCATTCAAGGAATACATACATCGTTATCGATAGCATAGATCAATGTAGTTGGGCTCTCAAGACTCTAGAACGAATGAATTTAGCAAGACATATGTTAACACAAATTCAAGCTTTTATTAACAAAGGTGGAAAAGGGACTAGTTGATCGAATGGTGGGAGGGGCCCGATCGACATGGTGAATTCGAACCGTCTATTGAAACTTTCAGATAAAAATTGAATAAGTAACCTAATGGTTGAATAACCCTATTTATAGGTGGATATCTACCCTAATCCCCATAGGATTTGCAAATCAAATCTAAATCTACCAAATCCTATCTTATTATTAAAACATAAATGTGTCCGAACGGACTTATTAAAAGATAAAGACGTTCAAATAGAAAGGCTAAAAGATAGCCTAAAATAAAAAGGAATATAGGATAGAGAATATCGTCAAAGAGCTAGCATTGTGGGACTGATCATCAACCATTGAGGCCTAGTTGGTCGACCTCTTTGGAAATGATTTAGAACATATCGCTCTTGACTAGTGGTCACGTGCTCGACATGTGCACACGTGGTTGATCGATTAATGGGCCGTGACTCATCGACCGACACCATAAACTCAAAGAGGTCGACCAACTAGGTGAAATTAATTATGTATTGACCTTGACTTCATTGACCACATGGAGAATCTTAGTGTGTTGAGGTCATTTTATCATAAATAACTCCATTTTAACTCCGCAAACTCTTAGAATGCCTACAATGTCATAAACTAACTAATAGGCCTCCGAACACACAAAAGGTATGCCCAAAAAGGTTAAGAAATGGATATGAATGATGGTGGAAAATTTGTTAAAATGAACGCTATCAAATACTGCCTACTTGAACCTTACTTGTCCTATGTAAGATCCGAAGATACATCTATGTGCAAGACTCGTATTCTTGTTTTAGTTGCAAATATCAAGCTCAATAAGACTGACGAGTCCAAAACATATGTAATTTATGTCATCATTTAAATACATTGCTCATTTGGTTTGGTTTGTGTTCATATAGAGCACAAATCCTTCCTATTGCATATTGCGGACCTTGTAGTGTATACTTTGTTTTATTTTGTGTTTCAGGCGTTTGAGGCCAAATTTGAGCAAGAACGATGAAAAATGCAAAAATACGAGTTAATATCCTCCTTGTGGTCAAAGACATCATATAAGACACTTGTATTGACTGAGGATCGAAGTTCCATGGTAGATATATGTTGAAGAATGAAGAATCGAAGAACCTTGTGAAGAATCGAAGAATGAGAGATTTCAAATTTAGACCATCTTCCCTTTGGATATGAACAATTATGTCAACTCAAAAGTTGTAGATCTTCGAAAGAGTTTCGACCATGGGCAATGAGAAAAAGGTGAGAAGTTTATTTTGGATTTGTGATGCAAAAGATTTGGGGACTAAGACATCTCAAAGCTCACGGTTGACTTGATTTATGAGTCTAGTCGAGTCGATCGGTTGCCTTCAGTCTTTTTCACCGGTCCTTTTGATCGATACATCAAATCTCTCTTGCAATAGCTTGATTTATTCACACTTGAGCTTCTCCTACATCCGGTATATAATACGTTTAACCACTTTTCTGCTTTGTAAAATCAATTCCCTTATTTCTATAGTAAGATTCAAGTGGTGCACAAATGTAACTCATAGTATAACATGATGTCGTTGAACTTTATAATTTTTCGAAATATATCATTCTACCATCTTGATATTTTAAGAAAAAAAAAAGATAATTATTATTTACAATAATTATTAATAGTCAGTTTTAATATCTATATCTTTGATGAATATTTTTTTTTCTCACTCAAACTATTAACTTATGGACGATTAAATAGCATATTCTAAAAATTTTTTAAGTTTATTAACACATCATAAACAAAACTCTTGACAATAATTCAAAAAATTAAAAAATATCGGCACAACAACTGAAATTTATTGCAAGTACATTAATTTTTTTTTTTACCAAACTACATCTGTGTGCAATAAATACTTTACTATTAAAGATCAATATCATAATAATGGATAGCGCATATATTCAGTGTATAATTTTGAGTATTAAGTAACTCTTGATTCAGTAAACATAATGTTGAGATGGCCGAGTTGGTCTAAGGCGCCAGATTAAGGTTCTGGTCCGAAAGGGCGTGGGTTCAAATCCCACTCTCAACATTTATTTTTAATTTTTACTAGAAAAATGTTAAACCTTGCCACTTTGATTTATAAACGAAATGGGTTACCAATATGTAATTATAAACATTATACAAAATTTGAGGAAAAACAGAAAATTATTCATTGATATAGAAATAAGCAAGGTTATGTGTCAAATAACTAAGTTATATTATCATTTTAAATTTAGTCTTTTCTTCAAATTTTATGTAATCATATCGAATCATTTATAAATAGTTTTAACAAAGTTTCGGACAATGTCATTGTATTTGAGACGTTTTCGGATGGTGTTTGAATATTTTTAGTTTTAATATATTAAACTTGCCAATTTCATTTATAAAAGAAACATGTTATCAATATGTAATTATAAACATTATACAAATACAAAATTTGAGGAAAAAAACAGAAAATTATTTGTTAATATAGAAATAAGTAAGATTGTGTGTCAAGCAACTAAGTAAGTTATATTATCATTTAAAATTTACTTTTTCTTCTAAATTTATGTAATGATATCTAATTAATTATAAATAGTTTTCCGCAAAGTTTCTGACAATGTTGAATTTAGATGTTTTCTGATGGTGTTAGAAGTTTTTTAGTTTTTGGACAGTGTTTTAAAATTTATAAATTTTTCAAAATATACCTCTAAATATATCCATAAAAGTTTATGTTTGTTAACCGTTTGAGAAAAAAATATAGTTATTCACCTAGGAAAATCTAGAAGATCAAGATCACCAATAATAACTAGATCTGATTTAGTTTACATTGCTATAAATCTTTTAATTAAATTTCTTTGAGAGTATGGTCAGTCTGCTGCCTATGTAATGTGCTGCTAATGTTCATCCATCACAGTCAAACTAAGAAGCTATGAATTGTAACACTAAATCAACAAAAAAGAGCCTTTCCTCAAAGAAAACTGCAGGTAACGTAACCCAAATGTGACATCTATAAACACCAACCTCAAGAGCAACAAACAAAGGGCACTGCTCTGTTTTATACTAGAGTATTTACACAAGCTTTTCGTCTAAAAGCTAATTTCCGTACAAAAATGCCACAAATTGTAATACAAAGGGCATAAAATCACATAAACTGCACTCTTCTACACAGATTAGCCCCATAGCAAAGCTGAATGATGGGGATTCAGTATTCTATCATGACTACAGGGAGGCCGAGTTTTTTACAATATTGAATGGCTAGCCAACCCACAAAAGAGAAGTATGCCAAGAGAAAGAATGCTCGCGCAGGGAATAATCTATGAAGTAGAGTTGTCATTAGATGAGAACCTACTCGTTGTAACCAAGTGATGATCGGTTTAAGTACCTTTGCCAAGATGACGACTATAAAGGGTGCAAAGAGCCCGAGTACAGTTCCAAGTGCCATTCCACACCCCACGCCGGCTGGTAGTTCAGGACTTACTAGCCAGTGCTTCAACATCCTTGTGGACCTGTGGATTTAGCAATGATTCAGAATTAGCTGTGGTGTTGGGCATCGGAAACTCGGAAAGTAACCAATAGAAGTTGATCTACATAAATTCATCAAGATTTGTGATGTTGAAACCATATAAGAATTGCAATTGGTGTCATAAACGTTCCTCACAATTTCACTATGACAGGCCTAGAATAAAAATGTGAAACATCTGTGTAGCGGTGTAGCCCCATTGGTCATCACAGGTCGACTTGAAAAGAGCTCAAAAGCTCTAAAAACTTGATTATGGTCTCAGAAGTGCAATTATTCATCAGTCATGTTGTTAGGGTCCCCTCAAATTACATTACTGAGTTGGAAAAAAAACCCCACCAAAACCAAACGAAAGCAGCAAAGGAACATAGAACACATGCAAAAGGTGATACAAAAAGAAGAAATTGCAAAACTATAAATGACATACATCACGTGGAAATATTTCTATAACACTCTTATCATGGACAGGACATGTTTTCATATTTTCTTTGCATTTAGTGTTTGATTTTATTTTATAATTATTAATTTATGTTTCTGTAAAAATGCAATATGCAATTCACGGACATCGGATTGAAGAGAAATTCCTTCACTGAAAATATACTGTTTCTCAATTGGTTCAACCAACTACTGGACAATGAACTATGGAGACCGTCATATATAACATGGCAAGGAATGACCAAGAACATTTAGTTCGAAGTATCATGCACCAAGGAAAAATTTAGTTAGCAATAACTCACAGAATAAAATATCTTCGAATCATCTCAATTTCAGAAGGACCTTTGACGTGACAACCAAAATTGATGTCTTGAATTATCTCAATGTTGGACAGTCCAGACGAATACCAACAGTCGTAACTCTCATTCACCTAAGCGAGTGATGCATATATGTTATGAAGGAATAAAAAATTGGATGTCTGAGTAGGATTTGGAAATGTTTCTTTCTTACAGTGTATCAAGTATTAATGACTTAGTATTCCTAAGCAGTTACCTTGAACTTGTGTCTAGCCAACAAGGCATCACCAAAATCAGGTCTGCAATCATGAGGAAGGGCCTCTTTCGGAGCTTCAGCAAAACCATGTACCACTTGACCAGACAAATGATCGAAGTACTCTACCTATTTATTTGTCCAATTAGAATTAAGAGCGTCAATGAAAGAATTGAACAGATAAAGGCATCTTTGTTATAATATCAGAGAATTTTCCAAATTATGATATGAACCTCTTTATCAGAACTAAGATGTTTCAACAGAATAAGTAAAACATCTTTGACGTGTAACTTTTCTTGGGTTACAAGTAATGGCAAGATAAAAATCTGAAGTAATAATTCCATGGCTATCCCTAGAATAGAAAAAAAATGCAATTTTTACGTTTATTGCACAACCATTACTATTCATATCTTCCTTCCAGTCCAAACAGATGTACTAGCCTGTCATCTCTCTTTATGCAGCCTCCTTACGAATTCCCCTTTCCTGCTGCAACAGTGCAACATACCACAAACCCCCCATACCACTATGAAACTTGCTGCCAAAGATTCCTAGAAGCCACTGCCATCTTTTCTGCCACAAATCATCCTTCCCCGTCAATACAAAATGGCCTGTTTATCTGCATCCTTCTGTAGCACAATCTGTTCACCTAATACAACAATTCATCCCTCTTCTATCCCCATTTTTTAAGTGTCGTCATTAGTCCTAATAATTAAATATATACAGTTCTACACTATTAGACTTATTAGTAATGCAATTTAAAACATAGTACATTCAAAGTTTTTTATCTTTTAGAACGTTTGGTACATCAAAATTAAGGCATAACAAATACGACCAACCCACCAGCTGTAATTGAATTTTTATGTATGTGGAGTATTACC
Organism: Fagopyrum homotropicum; assembly: GCA_033239125.1. Lineage (NCBI taxonomy): Eukaryota > Viridiplantae > Streptophyta > Magnoliopsida > Caryophyllales > Polygonaceae > Fagopyrum > Fagopyrum homotropicum. Next base: position 13,582,380 of record BSWB01000001.1, read on the forward strand.
AATTTGACACTCACCTTAAAGAGCAACAAACTAAAAAATTCTTGTAATATGAATTGAAAGAGAATGGAAAATACAAAAAGAAATTATAACTAATCTGGAAAAGATAAAGGGAAATTTCCCAAGCATATAAGCATCTGACACTAACCTTAAAGACTGAAGCCCAGTAATAATCATAGTGGCATCGAAATTTCCTCCTTCCAGATGGGTAAAATACACGTTTTGCCTTAAAGTTAAGCAGTCCAAGTTCACAGACTTTGGAAGATCTCAGGTCAACACCTACAGTTTAAAAAGAGGATTTATATAGGCCTCGATTGCTACTCACAAGCTCATTGAATAGGTAATCAAGTCCTCTTCATCTAGCATTCTCATTTATCTTTTATGCAAATTCCTATTCTTACTCTCATAGCCTTCTATAAAGTTGATTTAGAATGCAAAGAATAGAATTTACAAGTTATAGTTTCCCTTGACATAAGATTATGAACCCCTTACTGAAATGATAGTTGTGTTTCCAATAACATGTGTAAAGCCAAGATGCACTTGACTCACCCGGACACAAAAATTCAAAACCTGTACAATTAGTACACAAAACCATTCCCCAATACCTAGCCTCGCTTATGCAATATTTAGCTAAGATGGTTCTCCTTGTTGTATAAAGACAACAAAATCCAAATGATAAAGAATGGATTATTCCTCCCTCTTTCCACCTAAATCCAGGTACAAGAACCAAACAGCATATGAGCAATGTACAGTTGTGAATCATTTATTAAGATGGAATGAATTCATGGATACGTTGGCAAAGCACTCTTGCTCTCATGGTTTGATACACAAGAGAAGTTGTGCTTTAGAGAAAATGAAGGCAGGAAAAAGACACCTGTTAGCTAGCTTCATGTTGTGATCTATTTGGCTTGATTACTCCAAATATGATAAGTCATGTGGATCTGGTGATGTTAGATTGGCATGCTTCTTTTTGGTGTAATAAAAAATAAAGAAGAGTGGAATTACATCTCTATGGGAGAAAATAAACAGCACACTTCTGAAGCAGTCTTCTACAATCCACTTCCCCGGTAGTCAACCTGAACCTAATATTTTCATTCCAATCCTTATCAGACCTGTTTAAACTACATTCAGCACAAGAGTGAGATGATCAATCCTACACCAAGTTCTAGAGACACCATCAGTAGTCAATTTTACACAATTCTATAGCAACCTTCAACAATGAGCATACCCTATCCAAACTGAACAACTCGTCAAAAATCCTCCAAAGGGGCAAAAGCAATACAGATTTCATATTTACTCCACTAAACCAAGCAGCTCAAGCCTTCCTAATCGAATCGATCATCTCATCGCAGAAACAGACGTCACAAATATAACAAAAGCGCAATCAATTTCACAGACCTTAACAATAGACAAATTTCAGAAGAGATGAAAAAAGAGAGCTTACTGCTGGATACAATTTTACAATGGGAGGAAACCCTAACAGGAGGAGCAATCGAGAAGCTACTATAAGATAGAGCTAAGAACCCTACAACGTAAGAGAACGAGACTATGCCGAGAAGCGAGGAACAGCATACTAAAAGTCGGAGCAACGCGCGAAGAAATCCCTTTGAATCCATCAAACGAAGATTAGGTAGGATGCGATTCCGACAGTGTGATTCCCGGGCATCGGCGATGGTTTTCCGGTGATCGGAAGAGTCAATCCCTCACCGGAATCTTTTTTCCCCTTTCTTTTTTTTAAATTTTTTTCAGTATCTATGGGTTGCTCAGAAACCTTGACGATTATTTCCAGGACATTTAATTTTATCTTGCCACGTCCTTATCCTTCCCTTGTGCGGGCTGGATTCCACACCGTTTTTTTTTTTTTTTTGGTAGGAATGAAAACTAGGGTTGGGCTTATTTTCTCTATAACAAAATTTAAATAGTTTATTATTTTGACGATCGTCATTCTCAATAACCCGACAAACTACGTAACATTAACATTAGAAGCCCATTTTATAATTATTTGGTATACTATTTGTAAATTATATATTTAGGATTAAATATTTATTTTATATTTAAAATGTTAATGTACACAGGCCAGGACGAGCCTAGCGGGATAAAGAAGGTCTTACCTTCACCTGTTCATATCCGGGCAGCCTGTCCGGTCCGGCCCGCCCGTCCAAAAAAACGGTCAGATATGAACAAATGAAGAGGCCCGACGGGCCAAAAAGTCAGACCCGTCAAACCCGTCGGGCCGGATCCGGGCATTGTCCTAGGCCCGGCTCGCCAGCCCAGCTAAAAAAATTAAAAAATATATTATATTGTATTTATCATAAATATTAAATATATATATAAAATCTTAATATAATTATAATAAATTTAATATACTTTACATAAATATAATACATATTTTTTTTAAATCATATTAAAAACATTTGTTTAAAATATTTTCTAAAAAAATTTAAAAAGGGTACCCGCCTGCCCGGCAGGCCCGGGTACAGCAGCCTTTTCAGGCCGGTAGCCAGGCCGAGCCCGGCCCTGGTCCAGATAAACGGGCTTAATATTTTGTAATGTCCGACTCGAACCCGGATATGAACAAGTCTAGTAAGACCCATATCTCGTCCAATATATTATTTAGTGGGATGGACGGTATTTATATTTTTTGGATGAAAAATCACCGGGTTCGGAACGACTGATAGGTGATGGAATCACTATCATTTAGGGTAGTTTTTAGAGTCTTTTTATTGCATTAGTGTCGGTTTATGCTACTAACTCCTTGGTCCAGAAGAAGAAGATCAAAAGAAGCTAAGGAAGGAGTTATAAGCACTTAGGAGTAAAGATCGATCAAGAAGCAAAGTTTCTTTTGCTCCACCGCCCCCGCGGGCCCTTGCAGCCGCCCCAGCGGGTGACACTTCCCACTGAAGCACTCCCAGCACCTTCACCAGCGCCGGCCAAGATGCAGATCACCGCCCCTACGCCACCCATCGGCGCCCCTGCGGTGACTTGCCCTGACGAGACGAAGACCAACTCCCCTGCGCCGTGCCTGCGCCTCGCCTTGGGAGCTGGAAGGCGAAGAGTCTGTGTCACCGCCCCTGCCTTGGCCTTGAGGCGCCCCTGTGCCTTGACATCAAAAACGTCAGGAAGGCGAAAGGTCAGACATTGAAGAGCATTAAAGATCCGCCCCAGCAGAGTTGTGTAGCCGCCCCAGCGGTTATGAAGAAGATCAACCGATTCTGCCTAAACAGCCCCTGCGGACCTTGAAGGCCGCCCCTGCGGTGTAACGCCAGAAGCTTTACTCCGGCTGTTTAAACCACCTTTATGGCATTAAAGGTTGCTGTTTTAGGCCGGCTATTTACTCCTAATTAAGTGTCTTTTGTAGTATAAATAGTTCATGGCTGATTGCTAGAATCATCCATGCTTTTCCCCAATAATTCCATTTTAGACTTGAGTTTTCCATTGTAATGAGTTGCTAACTCCCTTGCTACATTGGGTTGGTTTGAAGCTGCTTTGTTACTTTGGTTGTAAGTTCTTTTAATATAAGTCTTTTATTCAGTAATGCTTTGTGTTTCCTTGATCTCTATTGTTTAATTGCATGTTAACTATTACTTGAGATTGATCACCTTAGGTTCTAAAGTGCATGTAAACAACTAGGATTAATAGGTTCCGGGTTCGGGTCTTTAATCTAGTAGCAACTTTAAGTAATAACGGGTTGTAATTACTTAAAGAAAAGGAACACAAATATAAAGATAAGTTTAACGGTTTTAATCTTCTCTTTATATCCCTTTGTCTTTGTTTGAATGCTAACTTATTATTTGTTCTTGTAGGTTTACGGAACTTTAATAGGTTAAGTTGTGTTGATGCTGGTTGGCTCAACACATATGTACGATCGAGACGGGAGATTACTTAAAAACTTGTAAAAGGAATACACCAAAGTAGCAATTGCATGCTTAGAATCAACCTAGTGTAGATTCACCTATTATTATCTTACTTGTCGCATTAATTATTTTCATTAGTTTTTGTGAATCAAATCAACCAACCCCCCCCCCCTTTTGTGTCACTTGTTATTATTATCGATAATTGCATCTAAAACACCTCAATTTTCTTGGGTTCGACCCTTACTTAATCACTATACTTGTTCTTAGTGCTAAGTCGGGATTTACTTTTGATTGGGTATAGAGGACCATAGAAATACCTTCGGTCAAATTTTGGCGCCGTTGCCGGGGAGTTTTTGTGTTTTATTGTTATTATTGATTATTGGTTTGAACCATTTTATGGTTCAAACCCGTGCTACTAATTCCGGCTTTGCTTCTTTTGATCCAGAAATTGAGAGGACGCACATCCGGCAACGAAGACAACAACAACTACAACAAGAGATGGCTGACCGTACTTCGTCAACTTACGCAGTCCACTTTGACTCAAAACCCTCTTGCGTTTGCTATACCGGCGCTAGGGGAAGGAGTCAACTTTGAGCTCAAATCGGGCCTTATTCACTTACTTTCATCCTTCCATGGGCTAAGTGGTGAAGACCCCATCAAGCACCTTGGGAAGTTCCACACCGTTTGTATGAGCATGAAGCCGGCCAATATTACCGAAGAACATATCAAGATGAGGGCATTCGGCTTTGTTACGCTAGGAAATAGCACAAAAAGCTTTACATTTATAAACTCGAACTAAATCCTAAACTACCTAGCGAAACCCGCAGTGTACGGGTCGTTTTGTAGAAAGGAAAGTATTCCGAGGTCGAACACAAGGACTGAGGTGAAACTAAGTCATTCAATGATCGAAAATAGTGTTAATCTAGACTAAGATAAGATGAGGAATAAAGAAAATGGAAAACACAATGTTTTTGGAGGGTTTTAGGTGATCAAACAAGATCGCAAATATACGAACACAATCAAGCAACACAAACACACACTAAAACAAAAGATAGGAAAATGGAAGTAACAAAGCGGATTCTAGAGTTTGGAAGTCCGGGTATGGCTTAGACTCAAGCTATCTATTCATTTCTCGGGTTAACTATGATATGTCGGGATTTAGCGTTTCTAGATTGGGATCAATTACCGGGTAGGTCTCATGGTCCACTAGTCCATTCCTAAGGTCTCATCACCGGGTAAGTCTCTAAGAACCTAAGGAAGGAATTCTACACAAACCGGATTGTTACCTAGGAGTCTAACCTATCCTTACCGGGTAAGTCTCGGAAAGGGAAGTCCTAATCAACTATCCTAGCACACTTAGTCCAATGGCGGCTTGTGAGGCTCACCACTACCTAGGGTTTGTCATCTTAGGTATCTAAGATCGGAAATCATCGGGTAGATCTCTTCCCTCACTTAGGTTGATAGCATTAGGTGATCCTAAGCTAAATTAAACTCAACAAACACTAGGATTTCAACAACACAAGTCACCCAAGGGTAAAAATCTAAGTTCATCCTATCATGCTTCTAGCCATAGCCTTTCTTTCCTTACTCTAGAATCGCAACCTATCTAGCCAACAACATTCATTTCAAGATCAATCTCCACAAATAAATCATGCTTGCAAGTCATGGTCAAATGATGAAGAACAATCCAAAGAAAAGACATTAAAAGCATAGAATAGAAATTACCAAATCCTTACAAGGCTCCAAGAGCTAATCCAACTTGACAACAATGAAAGCTTCACACGAATCCAACCTAATCTCACTCTAAAACGAGAATCTACACTAATCTCTTCCAAGAACACCCCTAATGGGTGCTTGGAAGAGAGGCAACAATGGCCCAATGTTTTGGGGAAGAAAGGTAGGTCAAAAGAGAGGAGAAGGATCCCCAATTACAGCCTGCAAAATCCTTTAAATACCCACTAAGATGCAAGAGCAATGGAAGAGATCGTGGCCAGCTGTCAATGTGGTCCTGGCAAGAATCACGGTCATAATCACGGCCGTGGAAAGGGCTTAGACCGTGGTTTTGTCCAGAAACCTCTCCTAGGCTCGTTAAGCCATGATTCGGTGCATGGCTTGTGTTGGCAAGGTTCCATGAGTCCTCCTTAGCCCTTATCTTGCATTCCAATGAGTCCGGAAGTGTGTCATCTCGAGGAATGATCCTCGGATGTATCGATTAGGCTCTTAAATCTCCCAAAATACCTACAAAGCAAGCAAAAGTCCGAGTAGACGTCTATTTCGACAAAATACGTGATTTGAGTGCAAACGCCGTGAACTAATGCTAAACCATGCATGAATGAGCGGAAAATCTATCTAAATGAGTGTCTAAATCTAGATCATAAATCGTGTTATCAAAATACCCCATACTTAAGGTTTGCTCGTCCCCGAGCAAATTCCCAACTATAGACTAAGAGATGACATGATTTATGTATGCAGAAAAATGGCAAAATCTTTTTGGAGTTGTGCTTCTAACGTTGGATCACCTTCATAGTCATGTTTCATGGCAATGGGCAAGCAATTATGTATCAAATAAATGAAAGCATGGAAAGACAATTACACTTAACTTGATAGCATGTAATGAAATGTAAAGATGAAGAAGTCAAGATGATCATGAGTATATCCAATCTAAATCACTTAGTCTTACACACAGGCAAGTAGGTCAAAAGGACTTGTAAAAATAGAAGGCCAAGAAACGTTGTGATTAGGTGGGAATTTTCTAGGCTATGTGATGCTAATCCGGGAAAGGAACTAAACAACCACAACTTCACATTTCTTATCAACTTCCCTCAAGTGTATATTTTTCTTCATTTTCTTTTCTTTCTTTTCTTTTATTTTTGAGACAATGGCATTGGTGTACAAAAGCCGAAACCTTGGTGATTAGCCATCCTCGGGCTTTTTCTATTTTTTCGAGGTGCATCCACACCGGGCACACATACCAAAGCTCGTTAGGACTATTGGTTTATTTGACTTTGGCAAGGCACCAACACCCGATTATGTGAAGTGTACCGAGTTACTTGTCATTTAAGCCAGCGTCCCCAAACCTATATTTTTGGCTACACTTTCACAACAATTTCAGCACTTCATTCATGACATTCCTTTCATCAACAACTTCACCCCACACTTGCTTTTCACGCACATCAACACACTAACATGCTCCTATTCCCGGATGGGTCAAAAGAGGTCAAATTTATCTCAATTGAGGTGCTCAAGCAACATGATCAAGATGAGAAGTAGAGGAAGATGAATTGCCTTAATCACTCCTAATTGATGTGCAAGAACTAGCATGCAATTTCGACTTTCAATCCTCAATTAAATCAAGGCAAGCATCATAATCACAAGTCATTCATGGAATTCAAGATAAGTATTTCAAGTCCACATATGCATCATCAATTAAACACACAAGGCCATCCATAGCCAATCCACAAGACAAGGTTCATCATTAGGGTCATATCCAAGCCTAGAAAGCACAAAAATTTTTAAATTTTCTGAATTTTTAGGGGATTTTCGAATTGAATATATACAATGCAAGACATGTGAAAATATTAAACTACCCTAGATGCTCATCATGCAAAGGATCATGTGAACCCCACCCCATACTTAGAAACACATTGTCCCCAATGTGTAAATGAAGTAAAGAGAGTGAAAGAAGGTTCTCACAATGTAAAAGTGGTTTGCTATGGTAATTGGGATGAACTCGTGTGGAGTGGTGGTGATGGATGATCGATCAAGCATGGTAGAGAGCTCTTCATAATCATTCCGGCGTCGAGACCCGCGCCAAGGTATATGTGAGATGGGAGCTCTTCCATCTAACAAGACACCTCAAGCCGTCCAAGCCTCACGTCCGCTCCACCCATGTTTGAAAACGGAATCATCGTCATCAACTCGCCTTGCAAGGCTTCCTCATTACCTAAAATCTACCACAAACACAAAACACAAAAACACACAAAAGCAAAAACAAAAGCAAAAGAGAAAAGGGAAAGAGTTGTACCAATGGGTTGCCTCCCATTAAGCGCTTCTTTTAGGTCATTAGCTTGACCAAACTCCGTGGATATGTTAATCCACCTCGAATACCATGGTTTGCTTGAGGAGTCCAAGCAACCATCTTTTCCCGGAATCCATGATGACAAGCAAGGGCCACTTGATGCCCAAATAAGCCTTAAGTTCTCTCTTCACCGGTGAGTAGTAGACTCCTTCATCACCGCTTCCTTGATGATAGTATAGAGTTGCAACCATAGGTGCCACCCCATACTTAGGCAATTTATACTCCGCGGTCACTCCGGTGAAGCGCTTGTCATCCTCATCCTCTATGATCCGAGGAAAGCCGATTCTTGGAAAGAATCCTTCATTGAAGTACTTCATAACCATCATGGATCCATCATGCTTGCCTTCTTCATTCAATAATGGAGAATCCTTAGGAAAGGGGCTCCAATCTTCGTATGTACTCCGGGCAAGCAAGAAAGGGTCGGAGGGAGCTGAGATTGGCTTAGGATGGACCACTACAGAGCCTTCCACGGTCGTGGTTTGTACTCCACGGTCGTGGTTCTCCCTGTAGTCTTCCACGGTCGTGGTTTGTCCTCCACGGCCGCGGTTCCCTCTGTTGCATCCGTTCCAAGTGGGTTCTTCATGTATGGTTCCGGGGTTGATGGCAAGGATGTCCGGGGATGAGAATACTTCATTGCACTCCTCTAACGGTGAAGGAGATGGAGGTGAATCTTGAAGAATGGTAGGATCTCTTAGCATAAGAGCATTCCTAATCTCCTCGATCTCCCTCCTCACTTGTTCTTCTCTCTCGGTATTCAATGTCCTTGCTTCCTTCATGGCCAAATCCCTTAGCCACAATTGCTCCCGAGCTTCATTCAACTCTTCCTCAAGGCTCCTATTGGTTATGGTCGAATCGGGCAATCCTTGGATCTCCTCATAGTGAACCTCCTCTTGATGACACACTTCCGCTTCAAGCTCCATGTGGGAACTAGAAATGGAAGCAAGGTTGCTTTCTAGATCATCCATCTTCCTCAACATTGCTTCTAGCATTGATTCTACCTTTTCATTGTGAGGTTGTTGGTGAGGTTCCTCATGAGGCAATATAGTCATGTGAGCTTGATCATGGGACTCATGATAGGCATTAAACTCCTCCCAATACTCAAACTCATCATGTATATGTCCTAGATCTTGGCTTCCCATCCATCCCTCATACTCCATGTTGTCAAGGTCGTCTTGGAGGTACAATCCGTCCATGGCAAACATGAAAAGGCAAAGACAAAAACAACACAAGATCAAAAGTAACAAGAAAGATAAACACTAAAAACAATCAAAAGCAAATGACTTAATCTTAACCTAGTCCCCGGCAACGGCGCCAAAAACTTGTTACGCTAGGAAATAGCACAAAAAGCTTTACATTTATAAACTCGAACTAAATCCTAAACTACCTAGCGAAACCCGCAGTGTACGGGTCGTTTTGTAGAAAGGAAAGTATTCCGAGGTCGAACACAAGGACTGAGGTGAAACTAAGTCATTCAATGATCGAAAATAGTGTTAATCTAGACTAAGATAAGATGAGGAATAAAGAAAATGGAAAACACAATGTTTTTGGAGGGTTTTAGGTGATCAAACAAGATCGCAAATATACGAACACAATCAAGCAACACAAACACACACTAAAACAAAATATAGGAAAATGGAAGTAACAAAGCGGATTCTAGAGTTTGGAAGTCCGGGTATGGCATAGACTCAAGCTATCTATTCATTTCTCGGGTTAACTATGATATGTCGGGATTTAGCGTTTCTAGATTGGGATCAATTACCGGGTAGGTCTCATGGTCCACTAGTCCATTCCTAAGGTCTCATCACCGGGTAAGTCTCTAAGAACCTAAGGAAGGAATTCTACACAAACCGGATTGTTACCTAGGAGTCTAACCTATCCTTACCGGGTAAGTCTCGGAAAGGGAAGTCCTAATCAACTATCCTAGCACACTTAGTCCAATGGCGGCTTGTGAGGCTCACCACTACCTAGGGTTTGTCATCTTAGGTATCTAAGATCGGAAATCATCGGGTAGATCTCTTCCCTCACTTAGGTTGATAGCATTAGGTGATCCTAAGCTAAATTAAACTCAACAAACACTAGGATTTCAACAACACAAGTCACCCAAGGGTAAAAATCTAAGTTCATCCTATCATGCTTCTAGCCATAGCCTTTCTTTCCTTACTCTAGAATCGCAACCTATCTAGCCAACAACATTCATTTCAAGATCAATCTCCACAAATAAATCATGCTTGCAAGTCATGGTCAAATGATGAAGAACAATCCAAAGAAAAGACATTAAAAGCATAGAATAGAAATTACCAAATCCTTACAAGGCTCCAAGAGCTAATCCAACTTGACAACAATGAAAGCTTCACTCGAATCCAACCTAATCTCACTCTAAAACGAGAATCTACACTAATCTCTTCCAAGAACACCCCTAATGGGTGCTTGGAAGAGAGGCAACAATGGCCCAATGTTTTGGGGAAGAAAGGTAGGTCAAAAGAGAGGAGAAGGATCCCCAATTACAGCCTGCAAAATCCTTTAAATACCCACTAAGATGCAAGAGCAATGGAAGAGATCGTGGCCAGCTGTCAATGTGGTCCTGGCAAGAATCACGGTCATAATCACGGCCGTGGAAAGGGCTTAGACCGTGGTTTTGTCCAGAAACCTCTCCTAGGCTCGTTAAGCCATGATTCGGTGCATGGCTTGTGTTGGCAAGGTTCCATGAGTCCTCCTTAGCCCTTATCTTGCATTCCAATGAGTCCGGAAGTGTGTCATCTCGAGGAATGATCCTCGGATGTATCGATTAGGCTCTTAAATCTCCCAAAATACCTACAAAGCAAGCAAAAGTCCGAGTAGACGTCTATTTCGACAAAATACGTGATTTGAGTGCAAACGCCGTGAACTAATGCTAAACCATGCATGAATGAGCGGAAAATCTATCTAAATGAGTGTCTAAATCTAGATCATAAATCGTGTTATCAAAATACCCCATACTTAAGGTTTGCTCGTCCCCGAGCAAATTCCCAACTATAGACTAAGAGATGACATGATTTATGTATGCAGAAAAATGGCAAAATCTTTTTGGAGTTGTGCTTCTAACGTTGGATCACCTTCATAGTCATGTTTCATGGAAATGGGCAAGCAATTATGTATCAAATAAATGAAAGCATGGAAAGACAATTACACTTAACTTGATAGCATGTAATGAAATGTAAAGATGAAGAAGTCAAGATGATCATGAGTATATCCAATCTAAATCACTTAGTCTTACACACAGGCAAGTAGGTCAAAAGGACTTGTAAAAATAGAAGGCCAAGAAACGTTGTGATTAGGTGGGAATTTTCTAGGCTATGTGATGCTAATCCGGGAAAGGAACTAAACAACCACAACTTCACATTTCTTATCAACTTCCCTCAAGTGTATATTTTTCTTCATTTTCTTTTCTTTCTTTTCTTTTATTTTTGAGACAATGGCATTGGTGTACAAAAGCCGAAACCTTGGTGATTAGCCATCCTCGGGCTTTTTCTATTTTTTCGAGGTGCATCCACACCGGGCACACATACCAAAGCTCGTTAGGACTATTGATTTATTTGACTTTGGCAAGGCACCAACACCCGATTATGTGAAGTGTACCGAGTTACTTGTCATTTAAGCCAGCGTCCCCAAACCTATATTTTTGGCTACACTTTCACAACAATTTCAGCACTTCATTCATGACATTCCTTTCATCAACAACTTCACCCCACACTTGCTTTTCACACACATCAACACACTAACATGCTCCTATTCCCGGATGGGTCAAAAGAGGTCAAATTTATCTCAATTGAGGTGCTCAAGCAACATGATCAAGATGAGAAGTAGAGGAAGATGAATTGCCTTAATCACTCCTAATTGATGTGCAAGAACTAGCATGCAATTTCGACTTTCAATCCTCAATTAAATCAAGGCAAGCATCATAATCACAAGTCATTCATGGAATTCAAGATAAGTATTTCAAGTCCACATATGCATCATCAATTAAACACACAAGGCCATCCATAGCCAATCCACAAGACAAGGTTCATCATTAGGGTCATATCCAAGCCTAGAAAGCACAAAAATTTTTAAATTTTCTGAATTTTTAGGGGATTTTCGAATTGAATATATACAATGCAAGACATGTGAAAATATTAAACTACCCTAGATGCTCATCATGCAAAGGATCATGTGAACCCCACCCCATACTTAGAAACACATTGTCCCCAATGTGTAAATGAAGTAAAGAGAGTGAAAGAAGGTTCTCACAATGTAAAAGTGGTTTGCTATGGTAATTGGGATGAACTCGTGTGGAGTGGTGGTGATGGATGATCGATCAAGCATGGTAGAGAGCTCTTCATAATCATTCCGGCGTCGAGACCCGCGCCAAGGTATATGTGAGATGGGAGCTCTTCCATCTAACAAGACACCTCAAGCCGTCCAAGCCTCACGTCCGCTCCACCCATGTTTGAAAACGGAATCATCGTCATCAACTCGCCTTGCAAGGCTTCCTCATTACCTAAAATCTACCACAAACACAAAACACAAAAACACACAAAAGCAAAAACAAAAGCAAAAGAGAAAAGGGAAAGAGTTGTACCAATGGGTTGCCTCCCATTAAGCGCTTCTTTTAGGTCATTAGCTTGACCAAACTCCGTGGATATGTTAATCCACCTCGAATACCATGGTTTGCTTGAGGAGTCCAAGCAACCATCTTTTCCCGGAATCCATGATGACAAGCAAGGGCCACTTGATGCCCAAATAAGCCTTAAGTTCTCTCTTCACCGGTGAGTAGTAGACTCCTTCATCACCGCTTCCTTGATGATAGTATAGAGTTGCAACCATAGGTGCCACCCCATACTTAGGCAATTTATACTCCGCGGTCACTCCGGTGAAGCGCTTGTCATCCTCATCCTCTATGATCCGAGGAAAGCCGATTCTTGGAAAGAATCCTTCATTGAAGTACTTCATAACCATCATGGATCCATCATGCTTGCCTTCTTCATTCAATAATGGAGAATCCTTAGGAAAGGGGCTCCAATCTTCGTATGTACTCCGGGCAAGCAAGAAAGGGTCGGAGGGAGCTGAGATTGGCTTAGGATGGACCACTACAGAGCCTTCCACGGTCGTGGTTTGTACTCCACGGTCGTGGTTCTCCCTGTAGTCTTCCACGGTCGTGGTTTGTCCTCCACGGCCGCGGTTCCCTCTGTTGCATCCGTTCCAAGTGGGTTCTTCATGTATGGTTCCGGGGTTGATGGCAAGGATGTCCGGGGATGAGAATACTTCATTGCACTCCTCTAACGGTGAAGGAGATGGAGGTGAATCTTGAAGAATGGTAGGATCTCTTAGCATAAGAGCATTCCTAATCTCCTCGATCTCCCTCCTCACTTGTTCTTCTCTCTCGGTATTCAATGTCCTTGCTTCCTTCATGGCCAAATCCCTTAGCCACAATTGCTCCCGAGCTTCATTCAACTCTTCCTCAAGGCTCTATTGGTTATGGTCGAATCGGGCAATCCTTGGATCTCCTCATAGTGAACCTCCTCTTGATGACACACTTCCGCTTCAAGCTCCATGTGGGAACTAGAAATGGAAGCAAGGTTGCTTTCTAGATCATCCATCTTCCTCAACATTGCTTCTAGCATTGATTCTACCTTGTCATTGTGAGGTTGTTGGTGAGGTTCCTCATGAGGCAATATAGTCATGTGAGCTTGATCATGGGACTCATGATAGGCATTAAACTCCTCCCAATACTCAAACTCATCATGTATATGTCCTAGATCTTGGCTTCCCATCCATCCCTCATACTCCATGTTGTCAAGGTCGTCTTGGAGGTACAATCCGTCCATGGCAAACATGAAAAGGCAAAGACAAAAACAACACAAGATCAAAAGTAACAAGAAAGATAAACACTAAAAACAATCAAAAGCAAATGACTTAATCTTAACCTAGTCCCCGGCAACGGCGCCAAAAACTTGTTACGCTAGGAAATAGCACAAAAAGCTTTACATTTATAAACTCGAACTAAATCCTAAACTACCTAGCGAAACCCGCAGTGTACGGGTCGTTTTGTAGAAAGGAAAGTATTCCGAGGTCGAACACAAGGACTGAGGTGAAACTAAGTCATTCAATGATCGAAAATAGTGTTAATCTAGACTAAGATAAGATGAGGAATAAAGAAAATGGAAAACACAATGTTTTTGGAGGGTTTTAGGTGATCAAACAAGATCGCAAATATACGAACACAATCAAGCAACACAAACACACACTAAAACAAAATATAGGAAAATGGAAGTAACAAAGCGGATTCTAGAGTTTGGAAGTCCGGGTATGGCATAGACTCAAGCTATCTATTCATTTCTCGGGTTAACTATGATATGTCGGGATTTAGCGTTTCTAGATTGGGATCAATTACCGGGTAGGTCTCATGGTCCACTAGTCCATTCCTAAGGTCTCATCACCGGGTAAGTCTCTAAGAACCTAAGGAAGGAATTCTACACAAACCGGATTGTTACCTAGGAGTCTAACCTATCCTTACCGGGTAAGTCTCGGAAAGGGAAGTCCTAATCAACTATCCTAGCACACTTAGTCCAATGGCGGCTTGTGAGGCTCACCACTACCTAGGGTTTGTCATCTTAGGTATCTAAGATCGGAAATCATCGGGTAGATCTCTTCCCTCACTTAGGTTGATAGCATTAGGTGATCCTAAGCTAAATTAAACTCAACAAACACTAGGATTTCAACAACACAAGTCACCCAAGGGTAAAAATCTAAGTTCATCCTATCATGCTTCTAGCCATAGCCTTTCTTTCCTTACTCTAGAATCGCAACCTATCTAGCCAACAACATTCATTTCAAGATCAATCTCCACAAATAAATCATGCTTGCAAGTCATGGTCAAATGATGAAGAACAATCCAAAGAAAAGACATTAAAAGCATAGAATAGAAATTACCAAATCCTTACAAGGCTCCAAGAGCTAATCCAACTTGACAACAATGAAAGCTTCACTCGAATCCAACCTAATCTCACTCTAAAACGAGAATCTACACTAATCTCTTCCAAGAACACCCCTAATGGGTGCTTAGAAGAGAGGCAACAATGGCCCAATGTTTTGGGGAAGAAAGGTAGGTCAAAAGAGAGGAGAAGGATCCCCAATTACAGCCTGCAAAATCCTTTAAATACCCACTAAGATGCAAGAGCAATGGAAGAGATCGTGGCCAGCTGTCAATGTGGTCCTGGCAAGAATCACGGTCATAATCACGGCCGTGGAAAGCGCTTAGACCGTGGTTTTGTCCAGAAACCTCTCCTAGGCTCGTTAAGCCATGATTCGGTGCATGGCTTGTGTTGGCAAGGTTCCATGAGTCCTCCTTAGCCCTTATCTTGCATTCCAATGAGTCCGGAAGTGTGTCATCTCGAGGAATGATCCTCGGATGTATCGATTAGGCTCTTAAATCTCCCAAAATACCTACAAAGCAAGCAAAAGTCCGAGTAGACGTCTATTTCGACAAAATACGTGATTTGAGTGCAAACGCCGTGAACTAATGCTAAACCATGCATGAATGAGCGGAAAATCTATCTAAATGAGTGTCTAAATCTAGATCATAAATCGTGTTATCAAAATACCCCATACTTAAGGTTTGCTCGTCCCCGAGCAAATTCCCAACTATAGACTAAGAGATGACATGATTTATGTATGCAGAAAAATGGCAAAATCTTTTTGGAGTTGTGCTTCTAACGTTGGATCACCTTCATAGTCATGTTTCATGGCAATGGGCAAGCAATTATGTATCAAATAAATGAAAGCATGGAAAGACAATTACACTTAACTTGATAGCATGTAATGAAATGTAAAGATGAAGAAGTCAAGATGATCATGAGTATATCCAATCTAAATCACTTAGTCTTACACACAGGCAAGTAGGTCAAAAGGACTTGTAAAAATAGAAGGCCAAGAAACGTTGTGATTAGGTGGGAATTTTCTAGGCTATGTGATGCTAATCCGGGAAAGGAACTAAACAACCACAACTTCACATTTCTTATCAACTTCCCTCAAGTGTATATTTTTCTTCATTTTCTTTTCTTTCTTTTCTTTTATTTTTGAGACAATGGCATTGGTGTACAAAAGCCGAAACCTTGGTGATTAGCCATCCTCGGGCTTTTTCTATTTTTTCGAGGTGCATCCACACCGGGCACACATACCAAAGCTCGTTAGGACTATTGGTTTATTTGACTTTGGCAAGGCACCAACACCCGATTATGTGAAGTGTACCGAGTTACTTGTCATTTAAGCCAGCGTCCCCAAACCTATATTTTTGGCTACACTTTCACAACAATTTCAGCACTTCATTCATGACATTCCTTTCATCAACAACTTCACCCCACACTTGCTTTTCACGCACATCAACACACTAACATGCTCCTATTCCCGGATGGGTCAAAAGAGGTCAAATTTATCTCAATTGAGGTGCTCAAGCAACATGATCAAGATGAGAAGTAGAGGAAGATGAATTGCCTTAATCACTCCTAATTGATGTGCAAGAACTAGCATGCAATTTCGACTTTCAATCCTCAATTAAATCAAGGCAAGCATCATAATCACAAGTCATTCATGGAATTCAAGATAAGTATTTCAAGTCCACATATGCATCATCAATTAAACACACAAGGCCATCCATAGCCAATCCACAAGACAAGGTTCATCATTAGGGTCATATCCAAGCCTAGAAAGCACAAAAATTTTTAAATTTTCTGAATTTTTAGGGGATTTTCGAATTGAATATATACAATGCAAGACATGTGAAAATATTAAACTACCCTAGATGCTCATCATGCAAAGGATCATGTGAACCCCACCCCATACTTAGAAACACATTGTCCCCAATGTGTAAATGAAGTAAAGAGAGTGAAAGAAGGTTCTCACAATGTAAAAGTGGTTTGCTATGGTAATTGGGATGAACTCGTGTGGAGTGGTGGTGATGGATGATCGATCAAGCATGGTAGAGAGCTCTTCATAATCATTCCGGCGTCGAGACCCGCGCCAAGGTATATGTGAGATGGGAGCTCTTCCATCTAACAAGACACCTCAAGCCGTCCAAGCCTCACGTCCGCTCCACCCATGTTTGAAAACGGAATCATCGTCATCAACTCGCCTTGCAAGGCTTCCTCATTACCTAAAATCTACCACAAACACAAAACACAAAAACACACAAAAGCAAAAACAAAAGCAAAAGAGAAAAGGGAAAGAGTTGTACCAATGGGTTGCCTCCCATTAAGCGCTTCTTTTAGGTCATTAGCTTGACCAAACTCCGTGGATATGTTAATCCACCTCGAATACCATGGTTTGCTTGAGGAGTCCAAGCAACCATCTTTTCCCGGAATCCATGATGACAAGCAAGGGCCACTTGATGCCCAAATAAGCCTTAAGTTCTCTCTTCACCGGTGAGTAGTAGACTCCTTCATCACCGCTTCCTTGATGATAGTATAGAGTTGCAACCATAGGTGCCACCCCATACTTAGGCAATTTATACTCCGCGGTCACTCCGGTGAAGCGCTTGTCATCCTCATCCTCTATGATCCGAGGAAAGCCGATTCTTGGAAAGAATCCTTCATTGAAGTACTTCATAACCATCATGGATCCATCATGCTTGCCTTCTTCATTCAATAATGGAGAATCCTTAGGAAAGGGGCTCCAATCTTCGTATGTACTCCGGGCAAGCAAGAAAGGGTCGGAGGGAGCTGAGATTGGCTTAGGATGGACCACTACAGAGCCTTCCACGGTCGTGGTTTGTACTCCACGGTCGTGGTTCTCCCTGTAGTCTTCCACGGTCGTGGTTTGTCCTCCACGGCCGCGGTTCCCTCTGTTGCATCCGTTCCAAGTGGGTTCTTCATGTATGGTTCCGGGGTTAATGGCAAGGATGTCCGGGGATGAGAATACTTCATTGCACTCCTCTAACGGTGAAGGAGATGGAGGTGAATCTTGAAGAATGGTAGGATCTCTTAGCATAAGAGCATTCCTAATCTCCTCGATCTCCCTCCTCACTTGTTCTTCTCTCTCGGTATTCAATGTCCTTGCTTCCTTCATGGCCAAATCCCTTAGCCACAATTGCTCCCGAGCTTCATTCAACTCTTCCTCAAGGCTCCTATTGGTTATGGTCGAATCGGGCAATCCTTGGATCTCCTCATAGTGAACCTCCTCTTGATGACACACTTCCGCTTCAAGCTCCATGTGGGAACTAGAAATGGAAGCAAGGTTGCTTTCTAGATCATCCATCTTCCTCAACATTGCTTCTAGCATTGATTCTACCTTTTCATTGTGAGGTTGTTGGTGAGGTTCCTCATGAGGCAATATAGTCATGTGAGCTTGATCATGGGACTCATGATAGGCATTAAACTCCTCCCAATACTCAAACTCATCATGTATATGTCCTAGATCTTGGCTTCCCATCCATCCCTCATACTCCATGTTGTCAAGGTCGTCTTGGAGGTACAATCCGTCCATGGCAAACATGAAAAGGCAAAGACAAAAACAACACAAGATCAAAAGTAACAAGAAAGATAAACACTAAAAACAATCAAAAGCAAATGACTTAATCTTAACCTAGTCCCCGGCAACGGCGCCAAAAACTTGTTACGCTAGGAAATAGCACAAAAAGCTTTACATTTATAAACTCGAACTAAATCCTAAACTACCTAGCGAAACCCGCAGTGTACGGGTCGTTTTGTAGAAAGGAAAGTATTCCGAGGTCGAACACAAGGACTGAGGTGAAACTAAGTCATTCAATGATCGAAAATAGTGTTAATCTAGACTAAGATAAGATGAGGAATAAAGAAAATGGAAAACACAATGTTTTTGGAGGGTTTTAGGTGATCAAACAAGATCGCAAATATACGAACACAATCAAGCAACACAAACACACACTAAAACAAAAGATAGGAAAATGGAAGTAACAAAGCGGATTCTAGAGTTTGGAAGTCCGGGTATGGCATAGACTCAAGCTATCTATTCATTTCTCGGGTTAACTATGATATGTCGGGATTTAGCGTTTCTAGATTGGGATCAATTACCGGGTAGGTCTCATGGTCCACTAGTCCATTCCTAAGGTCTCATCACCGGGTAAGTCTCTAAGAACCTAAGGAAGGAATTCTACACAAACCGGATTGTTACCTAGGAGTCTAACCTATCCTTACCGGGTAAGTCTCGGAAAGGGAAGTCCTAATCAACTATCCTAGCACACTTAGTCCAATGGCGGCTTGTGAGGCTCACCACTACCTAGGGTTTGTCATCTTAGGTATCTAAGATCGGAAATCATCGGGTAGATCTCTCCCCTCACTTAGGTTGATAGCATTAGGTGATCCTAAGCTAAATTAAACTCAACAAACACTAGGATTTCAACAACACAAGTCACCCAAGGGTAAAAATCTAAGTTCATCCTATCATGCTTCTAGCCATAGCCTTTCTTTCCTTACTCTAGAATCGCAACCTATCTAGCCAACAACATCCATTTCAAGATCAATCTCCACAAATAAATCATGCTTGCAAGTCATGGTCAAATGATGAAGAACAATCCAAAGAAAAGACATTAAAAGCATAGAATAGAAATTACCAAATCCTTACAAGGCTCCAAGAGCTAATCCAACTTGACAACAATGAAAGCTTCACTCGAATCCAACCTAATCTCACTCTAAAACGAGAATCTACACTAATCTCTTCCAAGAACACCCCTAATGGGTGCTTGGAAGAGAGGCAACAATGGCCCAATGTTTTGGGGAAGAAAGGTAGGTCAAAAGAGAGGAGAAGGATCCCCAATTACAGCCTGCAAAATCCTTTAAATACCCACTAAGATGCAAGAGCAATGGAAGAGATCGTGGCCAGCTGTCAATGTGGTCCTGGCAAGAATCACGGTCATAATCACGGCCGTGGAAAGGGCTTAGACCGTGGTTTTGTCCAGAAACCTCTCCTAGGCTCGTTAAGCCATGATTCGGTGCATGGCTTGTGTTGGCAAGGTTCCATGAGTCCTCCTTAGCCCTTATCTTGCATTCCAATGAGTCCGGAAGTGTGTCATCTCGAGGAATGATCCTCGGATGTATCGATTAGGCTCTTAAATCTCCCAAAATACCTACAAAGCAAGCAAAAGTCCGAGTAGACGTCTATTTCGACAAAATACGTGATTTGAGTGCAAACGCCGTGAACTAATGCTAAACCATGCATGAATGAGCGGAAAATCTATCTAAATGAGTGTCTAAATCTAGATCATAAATCGTGTTATCAAAATACCCCATACTTAAGGTTTGCTCGTCCCCGAGCAAATTCCCAACTATAGACTAAGAGATGACATGATTTATGTATGCAGAAAAATGGCAAAATCTTTTTGGAGTTGTGCTTCTAACGTTGGATCACCTTCATAGTCATGTTTCATGGCAATGGGCAAGCAATTATGTATCAAATAAATGAAAGCATGGAAAGACAATTACACTTAACTTGATAGCATGTAATGAAATGTAAAGATGAAGAAGTCAAGATGATCATGAGTATATCCAATCTAAATCACTTAGTCTTACACACAGGCAAGTAGGTCAAAAGGACTTGTAAAAATAGAAGGCCAAGAAACGTTGTGATTAGGTGGGAATTTTCTAGGCTATGTGATGCTAATCCGGGAAAGGAACTAAACAACCACAACTTCACATTTCTTATCAACTTCCCTCAAGTGTATATTTTTCTTCATTTTCTTTTCTTTCTTTTCTTTTATTTTTGAGACAATGGCATTGGTGTACAAAAGCCGAAACCTTGGTGATTAGCCATCCTCGGGCTTTTTCTATTTTTTCGAGGTGCATCCACACCGGGCACACATACCAAAGCTCGTTAGGACTATTGGTTTATTTGACTTTGGCAAGGCACCAACACCCGATTATGTGAAGTGTACCGAGTTACTTGTCATTTAAGCCAGCGTCCCCAAACCTATATTTTTGGCTACACTTTCACAACAATTTCAGCACTTCATTCATGACATTCCTTTCATCAACAACTTCACCCCACACTTGCTTTTCACGCACATCAACACACTAACATGCTCCTATTCCCGGATGGGTCAAAAGAGGTCAAATTTATCTCAATTGAGGTGCTCAAGCAACATGATCAAGATGAGAAGTAGAGGAAGATGAATTGCCTTAATCACTCCTAATTGATGTGCAAGAACTAGCATGCAATTTCGACTTTCAATCCTCAATTAAATCAAGGCAAGCATCATAATCACAAGTCATTCATGGAATTCAAGATAAGTATTTCAAGTCCACATATGCATCATCAATTAAACACACAAGGCCATCCATAGCCAATCCACAAGACAAGGTTCATCATTAGGGTCATATCCAAGCCTAGAAAGCACAAAATTTTTTAAATTTTCTGAATTTTTAGGGGATTTTCGAATTGAATATATACAATGCAAGACATGTGAAAATATTAAACTACCCTAGATGCTCATCATGCAAAGGATCATGTGAACCCCACCCCATACTTAGAAACACATTGTCCCCAATGTGTAAATGAAGTAAAGAGAGTGAAAGAAGGTTCTCACAATGTAAAAGTGGTTTGCTATGGTAATTGGGATGAACTCGTGTGGAGTGGTGGTGATGGATGATCGATCAAGCATGGTAGAGAGCTCTTCATAATCATTCCGGCGTCGAGACCCGCGCCAAGGTATATGTGAGATGGGAGCTCTTCCATCTAACAAGACACCTCAAGCCGTCCAAGCCTCACGTCCGCTCCACCCATGTTTGAAAACGGAATCATCGTCATCAACTCGCCTTGCAAGGCTTCCTCATTACCTAAAATCTACCACAAACACAAAACACAAAAACACACAAAAGCAAAAACAAAAGCAAAAGAGAAAAGGGAAAGAGTTGTACCAATGGGTTGCCTCCCATTAAGCGCTTCTTTTAGGTCATTAGCTTGACCAAACTCCATGGATATGTTAATCCACCTCGAATACCATGGTTTGCTTGAGGAGTCCAAGCAACCATCTTTTCCCGGAATCCATGATGACAAGCAAGGGCCACTTGATGCCCAAATAAGCCTTAAGTTCTCTCTTCACCGGTGAGTAGTAGACTCCTTCATCACCGCTTCCTTGATGATAGTATAGAGTTGCAACCATAGGTGCCACCCCATACTTAGGCAATTTATACTCCGCGGTCACTCCGGTGAAGCGCTTGTCATCCTCATCCTCTATGATCCGAGGAAAGCCGATTCTTGGAAAGAATCCTTCATTGAAGTACTTCATAACCATCATGGATCCATCATGCTTGCCTTCTTCATTCAATAATGGAGAATCCTTAGGAAAGGGGCTCCAATCTTCGTATGTACTCCGGGCAAGCAAGAAAGGGTCGGAGGGAGCTGAGATTGGCTTAGGATGGACCACTACAGAGCCTTCCACGGTCGTGGTTTGTACTCCACGGTCGTGGTTCTCCCTGTAGTCTTCCACGGTCGTGGTTTGTCCTCCACGGCCGCGGTTCCCTCTGTTGCATCCGTTCCAAGTGGGTTCTTCATGTATGGTTCCGGGGTTGATGGCAAGGATGTCCGGGGATGAGAATACTTCATTGCACTCCTCTAACGGTGAAGGAGATGGAGGTGAATCTTGAAGAATGGTAGGATCTCTTAGCATAAGAGCATTCCTAATCTCCTCGATCTCCCTCCTCACTTGTTCTTCTCTCTCGGTATTCAATGTCCTTGCTTCCTTCATGGCCAAATCCCTTAGCCACAATTGCTCCCGAGCTTCATTCAACTCTTCCTCAAGGCTCCTATTGGTTATGGTCGAATCGGGCAATCCTTGGATCTCCTCATAGTGAACCTCCTCTTGATGACACACTTCCGCTTCAAGCTCCATGTGGGAACTAGAAATGGAAGCAAGGTTGCTTTCTAGATCATCCATCTTCCTCAACATTGCTTCTAGCATTGATTCTACCTTTTCATTGTGAGGTTGTTGGTGAGGTTCCTCATGAGGCAATATAGTCATGTGAGCTTGATCATGGGACTCATGATAGGCATTAAACTCCTCCCAATACTCAAACTCATCATGTATATGTCCTAGATCTTGGCTTCCCATCCATCCCTCATACTCCATGTTGTCAAGGTCGTCTTGGAGGTACAATCCGTCCATGGCAAACATGAAAAGGCAAAGACAAAAACAACACAAGATCAAAAGTAACAAGAAAGATAAACACTAAAAACAATCAAAAGCAAATGACTTAATCTTAACCTAGTCCCCGGCAACGGCGCCAAAAACTTGTTACGCTAGGAAATAGCACAAAAAGCTTTACATTTATAAACTCGAACTAAATCCTAAACTACCTAGCGAAACCCGCAGTGTACGGGTCGTTTTGTAGAAAGGAAAGTATTCCGAGGTCGAACACAAGGACTGAGGTGAAACTAAGTCATTCAATGATCGAAAATAGTGTTAATCTAGACTAAGATAAGATGAGGAATAAAGAAAATGGAAAACACAATGTTTTTGGAGGGTTTTAGGTGATCAAACAAGATCGCAAATATACGAACACAATCAAGCAACACAAACACACACTAAAACAAAAGATAGGAAAATGGAAGTAACAAAGCGGATTCTAGAGTTTGGAAGTCCGGGTATGGCATAGACTCAAGCTATCTATTCATTTCTCGGGTTAACTATGATATGTCGGGATTTAGCGTTTCTAGATTGGGATCAATTACCGGGTAGGTCTCATGGTCCACTAGTCCATTCCTAAGGTCTCATCACCGGGTAAGTCTCTAAGAACCTAAGGAAGGAATTCTACACAAACCGGATTGTTACCTAGGAGTCTAACCTATCCTTACCGGGTAAGTCTCGGAAAGGGAAGTCCTAATCAACTATCCTAGCATACTTAGTCCAATGGCGGCTTGTGAGGCTCACCACTACCTAGGGTTTGTCATCTTAGGTATCTAAGATCGGAAATCATCGGGTAGATCTCTCCCCTCACTTAGGTTGATAGCATTAGGTGATCCTAAGCTAAATTAAACTCAACAAACACTAGGATTTCAACAACACAAGTCACCCAAGGGTAAAAATCTAAGTTCATCCTATCATGCTTCTAGCCATAGCCTTTCTTTCCTTACTCTAGAATCGCAACCTATCTAGCCAACAACATCCATTTCAAGATCAATCTCCACAAATAAATCATGCTTGCAAGTCATGGTCAAATGATGAAGAACAATCCAAAGAAAAGACATTAAAAGCATAGAATAGAAATTACCAAATCCTTACAAGGCTCCAAGAGCTAATCCAACTTGACAACAATGAAAGCTTCACTCGAATCCAACCTAATCTCACTCTAAAACGAGAATCTACACTAATCTCTTCCAAGAACACCCCTAATGGGTGCTTGGAAGAGAGGCAACAATGGCCCAATGTTTTGGGGAAGAAAGGTAGGTCAAAAGAGAGGAGAAGGATCCCCAATTACAGCCTGCAAAATCCTTTAAATACCCACTAAGATGCAAGAGCAATGGAAGAGATCGTGGCCAGCTGTCAATGTGGTCCTGGCAAGAATCACGGTCATAATCACGGCCGTGGAAAGGGCTTAGACCGTGGTTTTGTCCAGAAACCTCTCCTAGGCTCGTTAAGCCATGATTCGGTGCATGGCTTGTGTTGGCAAGGTTCCATGAGTCCTCCTTAGCCCTTATCTTGCATTCCAATGAGTCCGGAAGTGTGTCATCTCGAGGAATGATCCTCGGATGTATCGATTAGGCTCTTAAATCTCCCAAAATACCTACAAAGCAAGCAAAAGTCCGAGTAGACGTCTATTTCGACAAAATACGTGATTTGAGTGCAAACGCCGTGAACTAATGCTAAACCATGCATGAATGAGCGAAAAATCTATCTAAATGAGTGTCTAAATCTAGATCATAAATCGTGTTATCAAAATACCCCATACTTAAGGTTTGCTCGTCCCCGAGCAAATTCCCAACTATAGACTAAGAGATGACATGATTTATGTATGCAGAAAAATGGCAAAATCTTTTTGGAGTTGTGCTTCTAACGTTGGATCACCTTCATAGTCATGTTTCATGGCAATGGGCAAGCAATTATGTATCAAATAAATGAAAGCATGGAAAGACAATTACACTTAACTTGATAGCATGTAATGAAATGTAAAGATGAAGAAGTCAAGATGATCATGAGTATATCCAATCTAAATCACTTAGTCTTACACACAGGCAAGTAGGTCAAAAGGACTTGTAAAAATAGAAGGCCAAGAAACGTTGTGATTAGGTGGGAATTTTCTAGGCTATGTGATGCTAATCCGGGAAAGGAACTAAACAACCACAACTTCACATTTCTTATCAACTTCCCTCAAGTGTATATTTTTCTTCATTTTCTTTTCTTTCTTTTCTTTTATTTTTGAGACAATGGCATTGGTGTACAAAAGCCGAAACCTTGGTGATTAGCCATCCTCGGGCTTTTTCTATTTTTTCGAGGTGCATCCACACCGGGCACACATACCAAAGCTCGTTAGGACTATTGGTTTATTTGACTTTGGCAAGGCACCAACACCCGATTATGTGAAGTGTACCGAGTTACTTGTCATTTAAGCCAGCGTCCCCAAACCTATATTTTTGGCTACACTTTCACAACAATTTCAGCACTTCATTCATGACATTCCTTTCATCAACAACTTCACCCCACACTTGCTTTTCACACACATCAACACACTAACATGCTCCTATTCCCGGATGGGTCAAAAGAGGTCAAATTTATCTCAATTGAGGTGCTCAAGCAACATGATCAAGATGAGAAGTAGAGGAAGATGAATTGCCTTAATCACTCCTAATTGATGTGCAAGAACTAGCATGCAATTTCGACTTTCAATCCTCAATTAAATCAAGGCAAGCATCATAATCACAAGTCATTCATGGAATTCAAGATAAGTATTTCAAGTCCACATATGCATCATCAATTAAACACACAAGGCCATCCATAGCCAATCCACAAGACAAGGTTCATCATTAGGGTCATATCCAAGCCTAGAAAGCACAAAAATTTTTAAATTTTCTGAATTTTTAGGGGATTTTCGAATTGAATATATACAATGCAAGACATGTGAAAATATTAAACTACCCTAGATGCTCATCATGCAAAGGATCATGTGAACCCCACCCCATACTTAGAAACACATTGTTCCCAATGTGTAAATGAAGTAAAGAGAGTGAAAGAAGGTTCTCACAATGTAAAAGTGGTTTGCTATGGTAATTGGGATGAACTCGTGTGGAGTGGTGGTGATGGATGATCGATCAAGCATGGTAGAGAGCTCTTCATAATCATTCCGGCGTCGAGACCCGCGCCAAGGTATATGTGAGATGGGAGCTCTTCCATCTAACAAGACACCTCAAGCCGTCCAAGCCTCACGTCCGCTCCACCCATGTTTGAAAACGGAATCATCGTCATCAACTCGCCTTGCAAGGCTTCCTCATTACCTAAAATCTACCACAAACACAAAACACAAAAACACACAAAAGCAAAAACAAAAGCAAAAGAGAAAAGGGAAAGAGTTGTACCAATGGGTTGCCTCCCATTAAGCGCTTCTTTTAGGTCATTAGCTTGACCAAACTCCGTGGATATGTTAATCCACCTCGAATACCATGGTTTGCTTGAGGAGTCCAAGCAACCATCTTTTCCCGGAATCCATGATGACAAGCAAGGGCCACTTGATGCCCAAATAAGCCTTAAGTTCTCTCTTCACCGGTGAGTAGTAGACTCCTTCATCACCGCTTCCTTGATGATAGTATAGAGTTGCAACCATAGGTGCCACCCCATACTTAGGCAATTTATACTCCGCGGTCACTCCGGTGAAGCGCTTGTCATCCTCATCCTCTATGATCCGAGGAAAGCCGATTCTTGGAAAGAATCCTTCATTGAAGTACTTCATAACCATCATGGATCCATCATGCTTGCCTTCTTCATTCAATAATGGAGAATCCTTAGGAAAGGGGCTCCAATCTTCGTATGTACTCCGGGCAAGCAAGAAAGGGTCGGAGGGAGCTGAGATTGGCTTAGGATGGACCACTACAGAGCCTTCCACGGTCGTGGTTTGTACTCCACGGTCGTGGTTCTCCCTGTAGTCTTCCACGGTCGTGGTTTGTCCTCCACGGCCGCGGTTCCCTCTGTTGCATCCGTTCCAAGTGGGTTCTTCATGTATGGTTCCGGGGTTGATGGCAAGGATGTCCGGGGATGAGAATACTTCATTGCACTCCTCTAACGGTGAAGGAGATGGAGGTGAATCTTGAAGAATGGTAGGATCTCTTAGCATAAGAGCATTCCTAATCTCCTCGATCTCCCTCCTCACTTGTTCTTCTCTCTCGGTATTCAATGTCCTTGCTTCCTTCATGGCCAAATCCCTTAGCCACAATTGCTCCCGAGCTTCATTCAACTCTTCCTCAAGGCTCCTATTGGTTATGGTCGAATCGGGCAATCCTTGGATCTCCTCATAGTGAACCTCCTCTTGATGACACACTTCCGCTTCAAGCTCCATGTGGGAACTAGAAATGGAAGCAAGGTTGCTTTCTAGATCATCCATCTTCCTCAACATTGCTTCTAGCATTGATTCTACCTTTTCATTGTGAGGTTGTTGGTGAGGTTCCTCATGAGGCAATATAGTCATGTGAGCTTGATCATGGGACTCATGATAGGCATTAAACTCCTCCCAATACTCAAACTCATCATGTATATGTCCTAGATCTTGGCTTCCCATCCATCCCTCATACTCCATGTTGTCAAGGTCGTCTTGGAGGTACAATCCGTCCATGGCAAACATGAAAAGGCGAAGACAAAAACAACACAAGATCAAAAGTAACAAGAAAGATAAACACTAAAAACAATCAAAAGCAAATGACTTAATCTTAACCTAGTCCCCGGCAACGGCGCCAAAAACTTGTTACGCTAGGAAATAGCACAAAAAGCTTTACATTTATAAACTCGAACTAAATCCTAAACTACCTAGCGAAACCCGCAGTGTACGGGTCGTTTTGTAGAAAGGAAAGTATTCCGAGGTCGAACACAAGGACTGAGGTGAAACTAAGTCATTCAATGATCGAAAATAGTGTTAATCTAGACTAAGATAAGATGAGGAATAAAGAAAATGGAAAACACAATGTTTTTGGAGGGTTTTAGGTGATCAAACAAGATCGCAAATATACGAACACAATCAAGCAACACAAACACACACTAAAACAAAAGATAGGAAAATGGAAGTAACAAAGCGGATTCTAGAGTTTGGAAGTCCGGGTATGGCATAGACTCAAGCTATCTATTCATTTCTCGGGTTAACTATGATATGTCGGGATTTAGCGTTTCTAGATTGGGATCAATTACCGGGTAGGTCTCATGGTCCACTAGTCCATTCCTAAGGTCTCATCACCGGGTAAGTCTCTAAGAACCTAAGGAAGGAATTCTACACAAACCGGATTGTTACCTAGGAGTCTAACCTATCCTTACCGGGTAAGTCTCGGAAAGGGAAGTCCTAATCAACTATCCTAGCACACTTAGTCCAATGGCGGCTTGTGAGGCTCACCACTACCTAGGGTTTGTCATCTTAGGTATCTAAGATCGGAAATCATCGGGTAGATCTCTCCCCTCACTTAGGTTGATAGCATTAGGTGATCCTAAGCTAAATTAAACTCAACAAACACTAGGATTTCAACAACACAAGTCACCCAAGGGTAAAAATCTAAGTTCATCCTATCATGCTTCTAGCCATAGCCTTTCTTTCCTTACTCTAGAATCGCAACCTATCTAGCCAACAACATCCATTTCAAGATCAATCTCCACAAATAAATCATGCTTGCAAGTCATGGTCAAATGATGAAGAACAATCCAAAGAAAAGACATTAAAAGCATAGAATAGAAATTACCAAATCCTTACAAGGCTCCAAGAGCTAATCCAACTTGACAACAATGAAAGCTTCACTCGAATCCAACCTAATCTCACTCTAAAACGAGAATCTACACTAATCTCTTCCAAGAACACCCCTAATGGGTGCTTGGAAGAGAGGCAACAATGGCCCAATATTTTGGGGAAGAAAGGTAGGTCAAAAGAGAGGAGAAGGATCCCCAATTACAGCCTGCAAAATCCTTTAAATACCCACTAAGATGCAAGAGCAATGGAAGAGATCGTGGCCAGCTGTCAATGTGGTCCTGGCAAGAATCACGGTCATAATCACGGCCGTGGAAAGGGCTTAGACCGTGGTTTTGTCCAGAAACCTCTCCTAGGCTCGTTAAGCCATGATTCGGTGCATGGCTTGTGTTGGCAAGGTTCCATGAGTCCTCCTTAGCCCTTATCTTGCATTCCAATGAGTCCGGAAGTGTGTCATCTCGAGGAATGATCCTCGGATGTATCGATTAGGCTCTTAAATCTCCCAAAATACCTACAAAGCAAGCAAAATTCCGAGTAGACGTCTATTTCGACAAAATACGTGATTTGAGTGCAAACGCCGTGAACTAATGCTAAACCATGCATGAATGAGCGGAAAATCTATCTAAATGAGTGTCTAAATCTAGATCATAAATCGTGTTATCAAAATACCCCATACTTAAGGTTTGCTCGTCCCCGAGCAAATTCCCAACTATAGACTAAGAGATGACATGATTTATGTATGCAGAAAAATGGCAAAATCTTTTTGGAGTTGTGCTTCTAACGTTGGATCACCTTCATAGTCATGTTTCATGGCAATGGGCAAGCAATTATGTATCAAATAAATGAAAGCATGGAAAGACAATTACACTTAACTTGATAGCATGTAATGAAATGTAAAGATGAAGAAGTCAAGATGATCATGAGTATATCCAATCTAAATCACTTAGTCTTACACACAGGCAAGTAGGTCAAAAGGACTTGTAAAAATAGAAGGCCAAGAAACGTTGTGATTAGGTGGGAATTTTCTAGGCTATGTGATGCTAATCCGGGAAAGGAACTAAACAACCACAACTTCACATTTCTTATCAACTTCCCTCAAGTGTATATTTTTCTTCATTTTCTTTTCTTTCTTTTCTTTTATTTTTGAGACAATGGCATTGGTGTACAAAAGCCGAAACCTTGGTGATTAGCCATCCTCGGGCTTTTTCTATTTTTTCGAGGTGCATCCACACCGGGCACACATACCAAAGCTCGTTAGGACTATTGGTTTATTTGACTTTGGCAAGGCACCAACACCCGATTATGTGAAGTGTACCGAGTTACTTGTCATTTAAGCCAGCGTCCCCAAACCTATATTTTTGGCTACACTTTCACAACAATTTCAGCACTTCATTCATGACATTCCTTTCATCAACAACTTCACCCCACACTTGCTTTTCACACACATCAACACACTAACATGCTCCTATTCCCGGATGGGTCAAAAGAGGTCAAATTTATCTCAATTGAGGTGCTCAAGCAACATGATCAAGATGAGAAGTAGAGGAAGATGAATTGCCTTAATCACTCCTAATTGATGTGCAAGAACTAGCATGCAATTTCGACTTTCAATCCTCAATTAAATCAAGGCAAGCATCATAATCACAAGTCATTCATGGAATTCAAGATAAGTATTTCAAGTCCACATATGCATCATCAATTAAACACACAAGGCCATCCATAGCCAATCCACAAGACAAGGTTCATCATTAGGGTCATATCCAAGCCTAGAAAGCACAAAAATTTTTAAATTTTCTGAATTTTTAGGGGATTTTCGAATTGAATATATACAATGCAAGACATGTGAAAATATTAAACTACCCTAGATGCTCATCATGCAAAGGATCATGTGAACCCCACCCCATACTTAGAAACACATTGTTCCCAATGTGTAAATGAAGTAAAGAGAGTGAAAGAAGGTTCTCACAATGTAAAAGTGGTTTGCTATGGTAATTGGGATGAACTCGTGTGGAGTGGTGGTGATGGATGATCGATCAAGCATGGTAGAGAGCTCTTCATAATCATTCCGGCGTCGAGACCCGCGCCAAGGTATATGTGAGATGGGAGCTCTTCCATCTAACAAGACACCTCAAGCCGTCCAAGCCTCACGTCCGCTCCACCCATGTTTGAAAACGGAATCATCGTCATCAACTCGCCTTGCAAGGCTTCCTCATTACCTAAAATCTACCACAAACACAAAACACAAAAACACACAAAAGCAAAAACAAAAGCAAAAGAGAAAAGGGAAAGAGTTGTACCAATGGGTTGCCTCCCATTAAGCGCTTCTTTTAGGTCATTAGCTTGACCAAACTCCGTGGATATGTTAATCCACCTCGAATACCATGGTTTGCTTGAGGAGTCCAAGCAACCATCTTTTCCCGGAATCCATGATGACAAGCAAGGGCCACTTGATGCCCAAATAAGCCTTAAGTTCTCTCTTCACCGGTGAGTAGTAGACTCCTTCATCACCGCTTCCTTGATGATAGTATAGAGTTGCAACCATAGGTGCCACCCCATACTTAGGCAATTTATACTCCGCGGTCACTCCGGTGAAGCGCTTGTCATCCTCATCCTCTATGATCCGAGGAAAGCCGATTCTTGGAAAGAATCCTTCATTGAAGTACTTCATAACCATCATGGATCCATCATGCTTGCCTTCTTCATTCAATAATGGAGAATCCTTAGGAAAGGGGCTCCAATCTTCGTATGTACTCCGGGCAAGCAAGAAAGGGTCGGAGGGAGCTGAGATTGGCTTAGGATGGACCACTACAGAGCCTTCCACGGTCGTGGTTTGTACTCCACGGTCGTGGTTCTCCCTGTAGTCTTCCACGGTCGTGGTTTGTCCTCCACGGCCGCGGTTCCCTCTGTTGCATCCGTTCCAAGTGGGTTCTTCATGTATGGTTCCGGGGTTGATGGCAAGGATGTCCGGGGATGAGAATACTTCATTGCACTCCTCTAACGGTGAAGGAGATGGAGGTGAATCTTGAAGAATGGTAGGATCTCTTAGCATAAGAGCATTCCTAATCTCCTCGATCTCCCTCCTCACTTGTTCTTCTCTCTCGGTATTCAATGTCCTTGCTTCCTTCATGGCCAAATCCCTTAGCCACAATTGCTCCCGAGCTTCATTCAACTCTTCCTCAAGGCTCCTATTGGTTATGGTCGAATCGGGCAATCCTTGGATCTCCTCATAGTGAACCTCCTCTTGATGACACACTTCCGCTTCAAGCTCCATGTGGGAACTAGAAATGGAAGCAAGGTTGCTTTCTAGATCATCCATCTTCCTCAACATTGCTTCTAGCATTGATTCTACCTTTTCATTGTGAGGTTGTTGGTGAGGTTCCTCATGAGGCAATATAGTCATGTGAGCTTGATCATGGGACTCATGATAGGCATTAAACTCCTCCCAATACTCAAACTCATCATGTATATGTCCTAGATCTTGGCTTCCCATCCATCCCTCATACTCCATGTTGTCAAGGTCGTCTTGGAGGTACAATCCGTCCATGGCAAACATGAAAAGGCAAAGACAAAAACAACACAAGATCAAAAGTAACAAGAAAGATAAACACTAAAAACAATCAAAAGCAAATGACTTAATCTTAACCTAGTCCCCGGCAACGGCGCCAAAAACTTGTTACGCTAGGAAATAGCACAAAAAGCTTTACATTTATAAACTCGAACTAAATCCTAAACTACCTAGCGAAACCCGCAGTGTACGGGTCGTTTTGTAGAAAGGAAAGTATTCCGAGGTCGAACACAAGGACTGAGGTGAAACTAAGTCATTCAATGATCGAAAATAGTGTTAATCTAGACTAAGATAAGATGAGGAATAAAGAAAATGGAAAACACAATGTTTTTGGAGGGTTTTAGGTGATCAAACAAGATCGCAAATATACGAACACAATCAAGCAACACAAACACACACTAAAACAAAAGATAGGAAAATGGAAGTAACAAAGCGGATTCTAGAGTTTGGAAGTCCGGGTATGGCATAGACTCAAGCTATCTATTCATTTCTCGGGTTAACTATGATATGTCGGGATTTAGCGTTTCTAGATTGGGATCAATTACCGGGTAGGTCTCATGGTCCACTAGTCCATTCCTAAGGTCTCATCACCGGGTAAGTCTCTAAGAACCTAAGGAAGGAATTCTACACAAACCGGATTGTTACCTAGGAGTCTAACCTATCCTTACCGGGTAAGTCTCGGAAAGGGAAGTCCTAATCAACTATCCTAGCACACTTAGTCCAATGGCGGCTTGTGAGGCTCACCACTACCTAGGGTTTGTCATCTTAGGTATCTAAGATCGGAAATCATCGGGTAGATCTCTCCCCTCACTTAGGTTGATAGCATTAGGTGATCCTAAGCTAAATTAAACTCAACAAACACTAGGATTTCAACAACACAAGTCACCCAAGGGTAAAAATCTAAGTTCATCCTATCATGCTTCTAGCCATAGCCTTTCTTTCCTTACTCTAGAATCGCAACCTATCTAGCCAACAACATCCATTTCAAGATCAATCTCCACAAATAAATCATGCTTGCAAGTCATGGTCAAATGATGAAGAACAATCCAAAGAAAAGACATTAAAAGCATAGAATAGAAATTACCAAATCCTTACAAGGCTCCAAGAGCTAATCCAACTTGACAACAATGAAAGCTTCACTCGAATCCAACCTAATCTCACTCTAAAACGAGAATCTACACTAATCTCTTCCAAGAACACCCCTAATGGGTGCTTGGAAGAGAGGCAACAATGGCCCAATGTTTTGGGGAAGAAAGGTAGGTCAAAAGAGAGGAGAAGGATCCCCAATTACAGCCTGCAAAATCCTTTAAATACCCACTAAGATGCAAGAGCAATGGAAGAGATCGTGGCCAGCTGTCAATGTGGTCCTGGCAAGAATCACGGTCATAATCACGGCCGTGGAAAGGGCTTAGACCGTGGTTTTGTCCAGAAACCTCTCCTAGGCTCGTTAAGCCATGATTCGGTGCATGGCTTGTGTTGGCAAGGTTCCATGAGTCCTCCTTAGCCCTTATCTTGCATTCCAATGAGTCCGGAAGTGTGTCATCTCGAGGAATGATCCTCGGATGTATCGATTAGGCTCTTAAATCTCCCAAAATACCTACAAAGCAAGCAAAATTCCGAGTAGACGTCTATTTCGACAAAATACGTGATTTGAGTGCAAACGCCGTGAACTAATGCTAAACCATGCATGAATGAGCGGAAAATCTATCTAAATGAGTGTCTAAATCTAGATCATAAATCGTGTTATCAAAATACCCCATACTTAAGGTTTGCTCGTCCCCGAGCAAATTCCCAACTATAGACTAAGAGATGACATGATTTATGTATGCAGAAAAATGGCAAAATCTTTTTGGAGTTGTGCTTCTAACGTTGGATCACCTTCATAGTCATGTTTCATGGCAATGGGCAAGCAATTATGTATCAAATAAATGAAAGCATGGAAAGACAATTACACTTAACTTGATAGCATGTAATGAAATGTAAAGATGAAGAAGTCAAGATGATCATGAGTATATCCAATCTAAATCACTTAGTCTTACACACAGGCAAGTAGGTCAAAAGGACTTGTAAAAATAGAAGGCCAAGAAACGTTGTGATTAGGTGGGAATTTTCTAGGCTATGTGATGCTAATCCGGGAAAGGAACTAAACAACCACAACTTCACATTTCTTATCAACTTCCCTCAAGTGTATATTTTTCTTCATTTTCTTTTCTTTCTTTTCTTTTATTTTTGAGACAATGGCATTGGTGTACAAAAGCCGAAACCTTGGTGATTAGCCATCCTCGGGCTTTTTCTATTTTTTCGAGGTGCATCCACACCGGGCACACATACCAAAGCTCGTTAGGACTATTGGTTTATTTGACTTTGGCAAGGCACCAACACCCGATTATGTGAAGTGTACCGAGTTACTTGTCATTTAAGCCAGCGTCCCCAAACCTATATTTTTGGCTACACTTTCACAACAATTTCAGCACTTCATTCATGACATTCCTTTCATCAACAACTTCACCCCACACTTGCTTTTCACACACATCAACACACTAACATGCTCCTATTCCCGGATGGGTCAAAAGAGGTCAAATTTATCTCAATTGAGGTGCTCAAGCAACATGATCAAGATGAGAAGTAGAGGAAGATGAATTGCCTTAATCACTCCTAATTGATGTGCAAGAACTAGCATGCAATTTCGACTTTCAATCCTCAATTAAATCAAGGCAAGCATCATAATCACAAGTCATTCATGGAATTCAAGATAAGTATTTCAAGTCCACATATGCATCATCAATTAAACACACAAGGCCATCCATAGCCAATCCACAAGACAAGGTTCATCATTAGGGTCATATCCAAGCCTAGAAAGCACAAAAATTTTTAAATTTTCTGAATTTTTAGGGGATTTTCGAATTGAATATATACAATGCAAGACATGTGAAAATATTAAACTACCCTAGATGCTCATCATGCAAAGGATCATGTGAACCCCACCCCATACTTAGAAACACATTGTTCCCAATGTGTAAATGAAGTAAAGAGAGTGAAAGAAGGTTCTCACAATGTAAAAGTGGTTTGCTATGGTAATTGGGATGAACTCGTGTGGAGTGGTGGTGATGGATGATCGATCAAGCATGGTAGAGAGCTCTTCATAATCATTCCGGCGTCGAGACCCGCGCCAAGGTATATGTGAGATGGGAGCTCTTCCATCTAACAAGACACCTCAAGCCGTCCAAGCCTCACGTCCGCTCCACCCATGTTTGAAAACGGAATCATCGTCATCAACTCGCCTTGCAAGGCTTCCTCATTACCTAAAATCTACCACAAACACAAAACACAAAAACACACAAAAGCAAAAACAAAAGCAAAAGAGAAAAGGGAAAGAGTTGTACCAATGGGTTGCCTCCCATTAAGCGCTTCTTTTAGGTCATTAGCTTGACCAAACTCCGTGGATATGTTAATCCACCTCGAATACCATGGTTTGCTTGAGGAGTCCAAGCAACCATCTTTTCCCGGAATCCATGATGACAAGCAAGGGCCACTTGATGCCCAAATAAGCCTTAAGTTCTCTCTTCACCGGTGAGTAGTAGACTCCTTCATCACCGCTTCCTTGATGATAGTATAGAGTTGCAACCATAGGTGCCACCCCATACTTAGGCAATTTATACTCCGCGGTCACTCCGGTGAAGCGCTTGTCATCCTCATCCTCTATGATCCGAGGAAAGCCGATTCTTGGAAAGAATCCTTCATTGAAGTACT
This sequence comes from Fagopyrum homotropicum, assembly GCA_033239125.1. Taxonomy (NCBI): domain Eukaryota; kingdom Viridiplantae; phylum Streptophyta; class Magnoliopsida; order Caryophyllales; family Polygonaceae; genus Fagopyrum; species Fagopyrum homotropicum. The sequence continues at coordinate 13,618,527 of BSWB01000001.1, forward strand.
TCATAACCATCATGGATCCATCATGCTTGCCTTCTTCATTCAATAATGGAGAATCCTTAGGAAAGGGGCTCCAATCTTCGTATGTACTCCGGGCAAGCAAGAAAGGGTCGGAGGGAGCTGAGATTGGCTTAGGATGGACCACTACAGAGCCTTCCACGGTCGTGGTTTGTACTCCACGGTCGTGGTTCTCCCTGTAGTCTTCCACGGTCGTGGTTTGTCCTCCACGGCCGCGGTTCCCTCTGTTGCATCCGTTCCAAGTGGGTTCTTCATGTATGGTTCCGGGGTTGATGGCAAGGATGTCCGGGGATGAGAATACTTCATTGCACTCCTCTAACGGTGAAGGAGATGGAGGTGAATCTTGAAGAATGGTAGGATCTCTTAGCATAAGAGCATTCCTAATCTCCTCGATCTCCCTCCTCACTTGTTCTTCTCTCTCGGTATTCAATGTCCTTGCTTCCTTCATGGCCAAATCCCTTAGCCACAATTGCTCCCGAGCTTCATTCAACTCTTCCTCAAGGCTCCTATTGGTTATGGTCGAATCGGGCAATCCTTGGATCTCCTCATAGTGAACCTCCTCTTGATGACACACTTCCGCTTCAAGCTCCATGTGGGAACTAGAAATGGAAGCAAGGTTGCTTTCTAGATCATCCATCTTCCTCAACATTGCTTCTAGCATTGATTCTACCTTTTCATTGTGAGGTTGTTGGTGAGGTTCCTCATGAGGCAATATAGTCATGTGAGCTTGATCATGGGACTCATGATAGGCATTAAACTCCTCCCAATACTCAAACTCATCATGTATATGTCCTAGATCTTGGCTTCCCATCCATCCCTCATACTCCATGTTGTCAAGGTCGTCTTGGAGGTACAATCCGTCCATGGCAAACATGAAAAGGCAAAGACAAAAACAACACAAGATCAAAAGTAACAAGAAAGATAAACACTAAAAACAATCAAAAGCAAATGACTTAATCTTAACCTAGTCCCCGGCAACGGCGCCAAAAACTTGTTACGCTAGGAAATAGCACAAAAAGCTTTACATTTATAAACTCGAACTAAATCCTAAACTACCTAGCGAAACCCGCAGTGTACGGGTCGTTTTGTAGAAAGGAAAGTATTCCGAGGTCGAACACAAGGACTGAGGTGAAACTAAGTCATTCAATGATCGAAAATAGTGTTAATCTAGACTAAGATAAGATGAGGAATAAAGAAAATGGAAAACACAATGTTTTTGGAGGGTTTTAGGTGATCAAACAAGATCGCAAATATACGAACACAATCAAGCAACACAAACACACACTAAAACAAAAGATAGGAAAATGGAAGTAACAAAGCGGATTCTAGAGTTTGGAAGTCCGGGTATGGCATAGACTCAAGCTATCTATTCATTTCTCGGGTTAACTATGATATGTCGGGATTTAGCGTTTCTAGATTGGGATCAATTACCGGGTAGGTCTCATGGTCCACTAGTCCATTCCTAAGGTCTCATCACCGGGTAAGTCTCTAAGAACCTAAGGAAGGAATTCTACACAAACCGGATTGTTACCTAGGAGTCTAACCTATCCTTACCGGGTAAGTCTCGGAAAGGGAAGTCCTAATCAACTATCCTAGCACACTTAGTCCAATGGCGGCTTGTGAGGCTCACCACTACCTAGGGTTTGTCATCTTAGGTATCTAAGATCGGAAATCATCGGGTAGATCTCTCCCCTCACTTAGGTTGATAGCATTAGGTGATCCTAAGCTAAATTAAACTCAACAAACACTAGGATTTCAACAACACAAGTCACCCAAGGGTAAAAATCTAAGTTCATCCTATCATGCTTCTAGCCATAGCCTTTCTTTCCTTACTCTAGAATCGCAACCTATCTAGCCAACAACATCCATTTCAAGATCAATCTCCACAAATAAATCATGCTTGCAAGTCATGGTCAAATGATGAAGAACAATCCAAAGAAAAGACATTAAAAGCATAGAATAGAAATTACCAAATCCTTACAAGGCTCCAAGAGCTAATCCAACTTGACAACAATGAAAGCTTCACTCGAATCCAACCTAATCTCACTCTAAAACGAGAATCTACACTAATCTCTTCCAAGAACACCCCTAATGGGTGCTTGGAAGAGAGGCAACAATGGCCCAATGTTTTGGGGAAGAAAGGTAGGTCAAAAGAGAGGAGAAGGATCCCCAATTACAGCCTGCAAAATCCTTTAAATACCCACTAAGATGCAAGAGCAATGGAAGAGATCGTGGCCAGCTGTCAATGTGGTCCTGGCAAGAATCACGGTCATAATCACGGCCGTGGAAAGGGCTTAGACCGTGGTTTTGTCCAGAAACCTCTCCTAGGCTCGTTAAGCCATGATTCGGTGCATGGCTTGTGTTGGCAAGGTTCCATGAGTCCTCCTTAGCCCTTATCTTGCATTCCAATGAGTCCGGAAGTGTGTCATCTCGAGGAATGATCCTCGGATGTATCGATTAGGCTCTTAAATCTCCCAAAATACCTACAAAGCAAGCAAAAGTCCGAGTAGACGTCTATTTCGACAAAATACGTGATTTGAGTGCAAACGCCGTGAACTAATGCTAAACCATGCATGAATGAGCGGAAAATCTATCTAAATGAGTGTCTAAATCTAGATCATAAATCGTGTTATCAAAATACCCCATACTTAAGGTTTGCTCGTCCCCGAGCAAATTCCCAACTATAGACTAAGAGATGACATGATTTATGTATGCAGAAAAATGGCAAAATCTTTTTGGAGTTGTGCTTCTAACGTTGGATCACCTTCATAGTCATGTTTCATGGCAATGGGCAAGCAATTATGTATCAAATAAATGAAAGCATGGAAAGACAACTACACTTAACTTGATAGCATGTAATGAAATGTAAAGATGAAGAAGTCAAGATGATCATGAGTATATCCAATCTAAATCACTTAGTCTTACACACAGGCAAGTAGGTCAAAAGGACTTGTAAAAATAGAAGGCCAAGAAACGTTGTGATTAGGTGGGAATTTTCTAGGCTATGTGATGCTAATCCGGGAAAGGAACTAAACAACCACAACTTCACATTTCTTATCAACTTCCCTCAAGTGTATATTTTTCTTCATTTTCTTTTCTTTCTTTTCTTTTATTTTTGAGACAATGGCATTGGTGTACAAAAGCCGAAACCTTGGTGATTAGCCATCCTCGGGCTTTTTCTATTTTTTCGAGGTGCATCCACACCGGGCACACATACCAAAGCTCGTTAGGACTATTGGTTTATTTGACTTTGGCAAGGCACCAACACCCGATTATGTGAAGTGTACCGAGTTACTTGTCATTTAAGCCAGCGTCCCCAAACCTATATTTTTGGCTACACTTTCACAACAATTTCAGCACTTCATTCATGACATTCCTTTCATCAACAACTTCACCCCACACTTGCTTTTCACACACATCAACACACTAACATGCTCCTATTCCCGGATGGGTCAAAAGAGGTCAAATTTATCTCAATTGAGGTGCTCAAGCAACATGATCAAGATGAGAAGTAGAGGAAGATGAATTGCCTTAATCACTCCTAATTGATGTGCAAGAACTAGCATGCAATTTCGACTTTCAATCCTCAATTAAATCAAGGCAAGCATCATAATCACAAGTCATTCATGGAATTCAAGATAAGTATTTCAAGTCCACATATGCATCATCAATTAAACACACAAGGCCATCCATAGCCAATCCACAAGACAAGGTTCATCATTAGGGTCATATCCAAGCCTAGAAAGCACAAAAATTTTTAAATTTTCTGAATTTTTAGGGGATTTTCGAATTGAATATATACAATGCAAGACATGTGAAAATATTAAACTACCCTAGATGCTCATCATGCAAAGGATCATGTGAACCCCACCCCATACTTAGAAACACATTGTCCCCAATGTGTAAATGAAGTAAAGAGAGTGAAAGAAGGTTCTCACAATGTAAAAGTGGTTTGCTATGGTAATTGGGATGAACTCGTGTGGAGTGGTGGTGATGGATGATCGATCAAGCATGGTAGAGAGCTCTTCATAATCATTCCGGCGTCGAGACCCGCGCCAAGGTATATGTGAGATGGGAGCTCTTCCATCTAACAAGACACCTCAAGCCGTCCAAGCCTCACGTCCGCTCCACCCATGTTTGAAAACGGAATCATCGTCATCAACTCGCCTTGCAAGGCTTCCTCATTACCTAAAATCTACCACAAACACAAAACACAAAAACACACAAAAGCAAAAACAAAAGCAAAAGAGAAAAGGGAAAGAGTTGTACCAATGGGTTGCCTCCCATTAAGCGCTTCTTTTAGGTCATTAGCTTGACCAAACTCCGTGGATATGTTAATCCACCTCGAATACCATGGTTTGCTTGAGGAGTCCAAGCAACCATCTTTTCCCGGAATCCATGATGACAAGCAAGGGCCACTTGATGCCCAAATAAGCCTTAAGTTCTCTCTTCACCGGTGAGTAGTAGACTCCTTCATCACCGCTTCCTTGATGATAGTATAGAGTTGCAACCATAAGGTCCTCTGTCGTTATTTCCACACCCACAGCCGCCCCTGCGGCTGCAGCTGCGCCGAGCCCCGAAGAAAGGACGCCCTTGCGGTGATAGCCCCTGAGCCGCCCCTGCGCCTTCAAGCTGACGCCCCTGTGGACAACACAACAGAAGGTCCTGTTGAGAAGGATACTTACGTCCGACCAAACTTTCCGCCGCTGTACTCCGAAAAGCCACCAGCCCCTTTTCTTGAAGCATTAAAGGAGAGAAGAATCATAGAGGACAAGGACCTTATTGAGACTTTCTCTAATTGCGAGGTAAACATTCCCCTCCTTATGTTGGTGAAAAGTATTTCTAAGTATGCTCGTTTTTTGAAGGAACTTTGCACTATCAAGAGAAATCAAAAGCTAAAGGGGAAACAGAAAGTGCAAGTGAGTGAGCATGTGTCGGCAGTTTTCCAAAGGAGAATGCCCAAGAAATGCAGCGATCCGGGCATGGTAAGCATTCCTTGTGTTATAGGGGAAACCCGCTTTGACAAAGCAATGCTTGATCACGGTGCTTCTATTAATATTTTGCCATATTCAATTTACAAATCACTTGGCATTGGGCCACTAATGGAAACTAGGATTGTAGTACAACTTGCTGATAGATCTAATGTGTACCCGAAAGGGATAATTGAAGATGTGTTAGTAATGGTAGACAACCTAATTTTTCCTGCTGATTTCTTTGCAATGGATATGGAAAATGACTCGCATGCTGCACCCATTCTGTTAGGTAGACCATTTCTTAAAACGGCTAGGACAAAAATTGATTATGTTAGTGGTAAATTAACCATGGAGTTTGATGGAGAAGTAGTGAAATTTGACATTTATGATGCAATGAAATTTTCTAGCGATGATCATTCTCTATGTGCTATTGACGTTGTTGAACCTTTTGTGCAAGATGTTTTCGATAACTCTGACGTGGATGAATTGAGAAAAGTGATTGAGCATGACATTAATGGTTTCAAATCAGATTATGTGTTAACATCTAACATGAAAGAGGTCCTAGCCCAATTAGATGGGCATAAAAGGCTACCTATCTCCAATTTGGCCATTGGGCCCACTTTACTAACCCCAAGCGAAAAACTTGTTCCGTCCATAGTGCAGGCACCAGAAATAGAACTGAAGGATCTTCCGTCACACCTTAAGTATGTTTTCCTTGGAGCACACAATACCTTGCCGGTGATCATCTCAAATAAGTTGACCACGGGACAAGAAGATAAGTTGGTGAACGTACTAGAGGAGCACAAGACGACCCTCGGATGGACTATTACGGACATCAAGGGGATAAGTCCTTCCACATGCATGCATAGGATTTTGCTTGAGGACGAGGCCAAGCCCTCTAGGCAACCTCAAAGGAGGTTGAACCCACCAATGATGGATGTGGTCAAAAAGGAAGTGTTGAAACTCTTCCAAGCGGACATGATCTTTCCTATCTCGGATAGCACTTGGGTTAGTCCAACCCAAGTGGTTCCAAAGAAGGGAGGCATCACCTTGGTGGAAAATCAACATGAAGAGATGGTCCCAAGCAAAACACAAACTAGATGGAGAGTTTGCATTGACTACCGCAAGCTCAATAAGGTAACACGAAAAGACCACTTTCCACTACCTTTTATTGATCAAATGTTGGAACGTCTTGCAGGTCATAAATACTACTGTTTCATGGATGGATATTCGGGATATTTCCAAATAGCCATCGCACCAGAAGAACAGGAGAAGACGACGTTCATTTGCCCATTTGGCACTTTTGCATATCGTAGAATGCCCTTTGGACTTTGCAACGCACCGGGCACTTTCCAACGGTGCATGATAAGTATTTTCTCCGAATACATAGAAAATTTCATTGAAGTCTTCATGGATGATTTTACCGTCCATGGAGACAGTTTTGACGCATGTTTAGGGCATTTAAAACTTGTTCTTCAAAAATGTGTTGAAACCAACTTAGTTCTTAATTCGGAAAAATGTCATTTCATGGTCGAACGAGGAATTGTGCTAGGACATGTAATATCCTCAAAAGGGATAGAGGTAGATAAGGCAAAGATTGATGTTATTCAAAATTTACCTTATCCTACTAATGTTCGGGAAATCCGATCTTTTCTTGGTCATGCAGTTTCTACCGAAGGTTCATCAAAGACTTCTCAAAGATCTCAGCTCCCCTGTGTGAATTGCTCAAGAAAGATGTAACCTTCATAGTGGATGAGGATTGCAAGAAGGCTTTCGACACTCTGAAGTCATGTCTCACCACCGCTCCGATCATCCGTTCTTCGGATTGGGAGAAACCTTTTGAAATCATGTGTGATGCCAGTGACTACGCCGTCAGAGCTGTCTTAGGACAAAAAGACGGAAGGGCCTCTCATGTGATCCATTATGCGTCTATGACACTAAATGGAGCACGAAGGAACTACTCCACCACCGAGAAGAAGATGTTGGTAGTAGTTTTTGCCCTTGAGAAGTTCAGGCAATACTTACTGGGGGTAAAGGTAATTATTTTCACTGACCATGCAGCCCTTAGGTACTTCATGGCAAAGAAGGAGGCAAAGCCACATTTAATCCGTTGGGTGCTCCTCCTAAGCGAATTTAACATAGAAATAAGGGACAAAAAGGGAGCTAAGAACCTGGTGGCAGATCATTTGAGCAGACTAGTGCAAGAGGAGGAAGAACCAGGGAAAGAAAGAGAGATAGCCGGAAGCTTTCTAGACGACACATTCTACACAACTCTCTGTTGTGTAACCGCCCCCGTGCCTCACACCAGCCGCCCCTGCGGCTCTGTCTAGGCGCCCCTGCGGAATTGTCGACAGAGGTTTGTCTTAAGCTTCAATCTTTTAAGCCTTGGTTTGCTGACATTGTGAATTTCATTGTCAGGAAGGAGTATCCTCCAGACTTCACCAAGGCACAACGAGAGAAAGTTAAAGTTGAGGCTCGACACTATGTTTGGGACGATCCTTACCTTTGGAAACATTGTAGTGATCAAGTGATCCGGCGTTGCATTCCGGACAATGAGGTACAATCCGTCCTAACTTTCTGTCATTCTGAAGCATGTGAGGGACACTTTGGAGCAAACAAAACTGCAAAAAAAGTTTTAGATGCAGGTTTCTTTTGGCCACACATTTTTCAAGACGCTTTTGTGTTTTGTAAAGTGTGTGATAGATGCCAAAGGGTGGGAAATCTTTCGAGGAGACACGAAATGCCCCAAACCTCTCTTATAGTTTGTGAAATATTTGACGTTTGGGGAATTGATTTCATGGGGCCATTTCCTACGTCATTCGGGAACACATATATTTTGCTTGCGGTGGACTATGTTTCCAAGTGGGTGGAAGCAAAGGCCACCAAAACTGATGATTCAAAAGTGGTTGCAGCATTTCTTAAGGAAAGTATCTTTGCTAGATTTGGAATTCCGAAAGCCTTAATCAGTGATAGGGGTACCCATTTCTGTAACAAGACGATCACGGCTCTCCTTAAGAAGTACTATGTTCACCAACGAGTATCAACAACCTATCATCCTCAAACAAACGGCCAAGTGGAGGTATCCAACCGGGAAATAAAGGCCATCCTTGAAAAGACGGTTTCTCCCGGGCGGAAGGATTGGAGTGCAAGGCTAAATGACGCCCTATGGGCATATCGGACAACCTACAAAACTCCCATCGGAATGTCTCCTTTTAGGCTCGTGTTTGGGAAAGCTTGTCACCTACCGGTGGAATTAGAGCACAAGGCTTAGTGGGCGGTAAAGAAGTGCAACATGAACATAAAAGAAGTAGGAGAATTCAGGAAGCTCCAATTGCAAGAGTTGGAGGAACTAAGGCTAGATGCATATGACCATGCTACCACATACAAAGAAAAGACCAAGGCATGGCATGACCGGAACATCCTCCGGAAGGACTTCAAGGTAGGTAATAAGGTACTTCTCTTTCAATCCCGTTTGAAACTCTTTTCAGGTAAGCTGCGTTCAAGATGGACAGGGCCGTTCATAGTAGCCGAGGTATACCCTCATGGGGCTGTGGATCTCTATGACCTGCAGACGCACAAGGTGTTTAAGGTGAACGGCCAAAGGCTAAAGCTTTACCTTGAAGGAGTCAATGACGATCCGATTGACGAGATGGTACTAGAGGAGGCACAATCAGAGAAGTAGAGATCTTACGTCGAGCCAACGACGTAAAACAAATGCGCTAATTCGGGAGGCAACCCGAAGGAATAAGAAGAGGAGCTTCTGTCAAGAAATCCGCCCCTGCGGTTGGATACACCGCCCTTGCGGCGACACTCAGGCCAGCGCGCCCCCCGGCGCTGGGCCTGCGCCTGCACCACGCCGGTCATCGCCCCGCGGTGACATCCCCACGCCCCTACGGCGGCCATCCTTGACACAAATTCCCAGCGCCGCCCCCGGCGTTGGGCCTGCGTGCTCCTCTCCCTTGTCACCGCCCCTGCGGTTTCCAACCCACGCCCCTGCGGGTTTACCCAGAAAAGAAAAAAAAAGGATCTCGAAAAAACACCTATACCTACCACGCACCACCCACCAACCCTCCTCACTAAACACAACCACCTCTCATCGCACTCTCTCTCTGTCAAAGCTGCGAACGCCCCTGCGCCCTCAGAACAACCACCCAACCACCCTCTCCGATGCCCCTGCGCCACCAACACTAAGGACGCACACCCCAACGCCCTTGCGCCACCAGCCTCGTGCCAAACGCTACCTCCCTTCGATTGCAGCTACTCTCCACTTCTGCGCCACCTTCAAAGTCACCTGCAACAACGAAACAACCACCGGAGCCACTCCAAGGCGCCACCACCTTTGAAGCACTCGTAAAATCGCCTTCTGCTGTTCTCCCGCCCCTGTGCCTGCAAGCCGCCCCTGTGCCTCACCGCCCCTACGCCTGCACAGCCGCCCCTGCGGAAAACACAACAGAAGGTCGACTTCTTTCTCTGCTTTTGGAAATTACTAATCTTTTACATTACATCACACTAGGAAAATGGAAAACAAGATGTCTAATTCAGGGAAGGAGCGTTATAGGATCGTGCAGGATCGAGTTATGTATGCAACTCGATTTCTACATGCTCCTATCTTGGAGAAACTCGGCATGCTAGAGAGCATGCAGTCCTTTTTGGCAAACGCTGGGCTCGGAGAATTTCTACACCGGAATGCCCCGACATATCCAGAGCTCAGCAGATAGTTCATCTCCACATTCACAATGGAGAAGGAGGATCATGTGTGTACCGGCCTCACCTTCAAGTTCAACAAGGTGAAATACACACTGGATTTCCTCTAGCTTCAGGAGGCCTTTGGGGTGACTTTAAACCCTTCTGAGAGCTGGTGGGAGACTATTCCTACCCCGGATCTATGTGAGTTTTGGCAGGCGGCTACACGGTCAGAATTCCATGCTGGGGGTGAGTACTCCAACAAGCTCACTCACCCTTCCTTGAGGCTCCTCTCCAAGATCCTGATGAGTGTCTTCTGTGGACACAAAGAGGAGAACAAGGTCGCCCTTAAGGACCTCCTCTACTCTACTCTTGCCTTCCTCAGAGTGAGAAGGTGATGGATTGGCCGTACCTCTTCCTTGCCGCTTTGAAGCGGATTAGGAGGAACGAGCCGAGGGACATCGTCGGAGGTGGGGTGATCTCCTTGATCGCTTCACAGGTCATGGACCTGTCCGACCTAGAGGATGGGTTGGAGGCTCCCCTTTACATAGAGGGGATGCTTAGGAGGTGCAAGCTCCTCCGACGGGACGGGGAGAACCTGTTCTGGATCTCCCTTGCTGATGGGAGCCACCTGACGTACCTCCCCCGACCTTTACCATTAGGGGAGGAGCTCTCCGAGCTCTACATACCGGCAGATCCTTTCGTGCCGAGGAGGCCACTAGTGGCCATTGTGGAGAGGCATGCCGGCAGCTCCAGCCGGGCCCATCAGGAGGAGCACCTGCCCATCCCAGATGACGAGGAGATGCCCACAGCGGCACCAGAGGAGGACCCGGCCCTTGCGAGCCTTCAGGCTCAGATGACGGTCATGACGACCCAACACCGGGTTTGGCAGTCCGACTACCAACGGACTATGCTGGAGCAGCAGCAGATCTAGCAAGACACCTTTGCCAGCTCCATGACCTCACACTTCGACCAGAGGCAGGAGGCATGGCAGACAGCCCAGCAGCAGCAGCTGGAGGCTCAACAACTGGGTTGGCAGGCCAGTTTTGAGACCTCCTTTGGTCGCCGGATGACTGCCCAGCAGGACCGCATCGATGATATCTACCAGCGGCAGGAGCACTTCTTCCGCCATTCTCCCTACCCACCGGAGGAGGGTCCTGGTGGTCCATCTGGACCACCCAGTGAGGGGTACATTTCTTTCCCTTCTCCCACATTTATCTTTGACTCATTTTCACTTTGAGGACAAAGTGCACTTCAAGTATGGGGGAGGGATATTTATCATTGCTTGTACAGTTTGTTAATTGTTTTTGGCATTTTGTTTTGCATTATTGAAATCAGTTTGAAAAAAAAAAGCCAAAGAAGTGAAAAAAAAGGCATGAAAATCCTTGGATAAACCGAAAACCCGAAAGGACGGTTTAGGTAAAAAGAAGGGTCCGACCAACCTTAGGTTGGTGCAAAAATGGACTTGAGGGATGTGAGCTTAAGAGAGAAAAGAAGAAGAGTGGCAAGGTAAAAACCCGAAAGGGCGCCTTGGCAAGATGAGCGACACCGAGTGTAGGTTTCCCTTCCGGCGTTTTGGCGACATAAGAAGGGAAGTCATAAGGAGGTTGTCCGGGTAGGCCACTCTTGGAGCAATAAGGATGGTAGTATCTTCTTTTTCTCACATTTCCTCTCTTTTCCTTTCTTTCTTTCTTGGTTTTTCTCTTGTTTTCCATTATTTCTCTTTTTTTCCCTTACTTCCTGAGACCTTGAGTCTAATTGCTGTCATTTGTTTTACTCGGGACGAGTAAAAGGTTTAAGTATGGGGGAGTTTGATAGGTGATGGAATCACTATCATTTAGGGTAGTTTTTAGAGTCTTTTTATTGCATTAGTGTCGGTTCATGCTACTAACTCCTTGGTCCAGAAGAAGAAGATCAAAAGAAGCTAAGGAAGGAGTTATAAGCACTTAGGAGTAAAGGTCGATCAAGAAGCAAAGTTTCTGTTGCTCCACCGCCCCCGCGGGCCCTTGCAGCCGCCCCAGCGGGTGACACTTCCCACTGAAGCACTCCCAGCACCTTCACCAGCGCCGGCCAAGATGCAGATCACCGCCCCTGCGCCACCCATCGGCGCCCCTGCGGTGACTTGCCCTGACGAGACGAAGGCCAGCTCCCCTGCGCCTCCCACTGCGCCGTGCCTGCGCCTCGCCTTGGGAGCTGGAAGGCGAAGAGTCTGTGTCACCGCCCCTGCCTTGGCCTTGAGGCGCCCCTGTGCCTTGACATCAGAAACGTCAGGAAGGCGAAAGGTCAGACATTGAAGAGCATTAAAGATCCGCCCCAGTAGAGTTGTGTAACCGCCCCAGCGGTTATGAAGAAGATCAACCGATTCTGCCTAAACCGCCCCTGGGGACCCTGAAGGCCGCCCCTGCGGTGTAATGCCAGAAGCTTTACTCCGGCTGTTTAAACCACCTTTATGGCATTAAAGGTTGCTGTTTTAGGCCGGCTATTTACTCCTAATTAAGTGTCTTTTGTAGTATAAATAGTTCATGGCTGATTGCTAGAATCATCCATGTAACACCCCGAATTCTCAGAACTCGGGATATTACTAGTTAGGACCTCACAATGGGTCCCGACCTCAGTTGGACAACAGTTTTACTAGGATCTTGCAACAAGACACAAATAAGAAAAACCGAAATTCATAAAAATACATTTGTAAAAGGATGAATGCAACAGAGTCTAACAGCCTATCATTCTTAACAACGGAAAAGACTAACTGTCTTAACAAAAGGAAAGACAACAAAACAACAACCCACACCCCACTCTAAGGAGTACGGAGACCCGGCTGACCACTACTTCCGGATCACTCAGCTGCTGTTCTAACCTGCTGTAAAACTAAAACCACAACAAAACAACCATTAGCTAGTTATCTAAACATTAGAAGAATAACAATAGTACACACACACATAAAATAAGAAACACTCATCATGCTTTCAAACAATCCATTTATTATCTTCATTTAAGTCATTCACTCTAATGATACTTATTTTGTGACACGAGGGATTCACAAACCTCGCCTCCGCCCCGTGTACCCATCAGGAGTGGATCCGATGCATCTCACCGTGTACCTAGATGGTCTGGCTATAGAGAACCTCCCAGTCTCCTGGCAGAGCTGGGCAGTGATGTCACGGCCCGTTATACATACACTTGGGCCTTAACACATAATAATCACGGTCGTCCTAACAAGTTGTTATTATAAACACACATCGCACACACCACCATTATCATTCAACTAACATCCAGAAACCGGCTAAGTAAGTCGCATGGACTTACCTGAGTCAAAATACACTCTAACACGTTTCAAACAGTCCGTACTCGTGGTAACTCAAACGCCTGTCAAATAAGGCATGTGTATCATAATCACATTTCGATGTCCAACCTCATGCGAAGGAATTACGGAAAGAAAGATTTTCATACGGTGAAAGACCGTTTTACCCTTAGTGCCGATAATTCTCTGAGTCACTTTTTGACTTCTAATATTTCTTTTTGAACGCTTTTCAAATATCTGACTACGCTAGAACGGTTTACTAAAGGTCATAATATTATTCTCATCCACTATTCATCTAAAACCACATTCCTTCATTCTCGGTATTATCTAATCTTATATATATCTATATATACATACTTATGTGCATACTAACTTCCTTCCAATTCTATAAATCCGTCACTCCTAGGTATTTATACATATATATATATATAGCCACATACTTATTATTTTCACTAACTCACACTCATGTGTATACTTTTATTTTATATAATATATATATATACGTATATTTTATATACTTGACATACATTCTCCTATATAAGCTCACCTAACCGCTCTTACTAACCTACCGTATCTCATCCCGTACCGCTTTCAATCTATGATTTATTATATGTATCCAATTAAATCTTATATGTTTTCCATCTCGAATATGTATATACCTATACACTCTCTAATATATACGTAATCTAACTCACATACATTCATATATTATAACTCGGTTTTATTCATATTTATTCATAGTCTTATGCAGGTTCATCCTCAGTTTTATGCAGGTTCAAACACCACTCATTAACGCAGAACAGGAAGAGGAGGTCGGCTTCGATTCTTACCGGCTGCAGTCCGGCGTCAGACTGGTGTTCCGGCGGTCCTCTCCTGGTGATCGATCGTCTTCAACAGCCCTTCACCGGCGTCCCGAGGGAGATGGGTGAATCTATTTGCAACTGGAGCGTGGGAGGCTGGTTCGGGAAGGGACAGACGAGGAAGACGGCTAGGCTGTAGGCGGGTACCTGGAGTCGGTTCCGAAGTAGACGAAGGCAAGGCGGCGACAGAGGCGGCGCGGTGGTTCGGCGGTGAAGGCGCACAGACTCGTGGCAGCAGCGGTGGCGGACGGAGCAGTGGTGGTCCGGTTGCAACGGTGCGGAGCTGCGGTGTTGCAGTCCGCTGGAAGGGTCATAGGCGCCGAACTGCAGTCGAAGGTGGGGAGACTTGGCTTGCCACCGGGGTGCTATGCTGGTCCAGGCGGCGCGGCGGCGGCACAGGGAGGGAAGGTGGAGGCGGTGCTTGTCTGCTGCTTCGATTGTTTGCGAGAGGAAAGGCAGGAGCGGCAGGAGTGTGAGATAGGTTAGAATTAGGGTTAAATTAGATTAGTTTAATTAGGTTAATTTTTAATTAGTTTAGGGTTAAATGATGGGCTTAGTAAGTGGGCTGATGGCTTGGGCCTAGGATTGGCCCAATTGAGCGGTGATCTCATGAGATCGAAAGCGGAACTCGTAACTCGTTAATTATGTGCGGAAATCATATAATACGGAAATTAAATTCCGTATTATGTAATTTATTATTATTATTAATTTAAGGTGCGTATTTAACTCCGGTTACAAGGTCTCATCATTTTATGTGACTTAAAGTCCTATAAAATAATAACGTTTAAACTCGTTTTATTTAATTTTATTTATTATTTACGATTGTCGCATCGGGATTTGGTTAGTTGCAGTTTACCGGAACTTTAAAATTTTCGGTTATTACATCAGTGCCCTCTTAAAAGAAGTTTCGTCCCGAAACTTAGAATGTTCCTCTTACTCACACATTTCTCCGGTATATTTTTGTTTCTCGACCTTTTCATTTTCTACCATGCAACTACTCAAGCATTAAACAAACAAGTAGCACAAAAACATAAACACTCAAATCAATAAAAAAAAAACTGAAAGGTTAACAACACAACATCCGAGTACTAACTCGTCAAAACGAGAGTAACCTCTAACCCCTCAAAGAACTCAGGGTAGTTACGTCTAATACTCTCATCAGTCTCCCAAGTGGCCTCATCAGCTCCTCTCCTAGACTACTGGATCCTCAACATAGGTACCTCCTTGGACCGCAGACGTCTAGTACTACGCTCCAGGACAGCTACTGGGTACCCCACAAATGTATGGTCGGGCTCAACTATCAAATTCTCATGACTGATGACGTGTCCCGGATTCGGTAGGTACTCTCTCAACGGTTTGGTTATCTAACTTACTTCCAGTTCTTTTGATAACTCTCCAAACCATAAAAAAAACTTTTTCCTTCCGAAAGTTTCCGACTATCGATTATGAAATAATGATCTTAAACTTCTGTCGCCTAATGCTCTTTGTAATACAAACAGCTTGACCCGGTTTCCTCAATGTGACCTTATCGGATCGTTCCTTAATTAATTGTTTTCGCCCACTTCTTGTCAAGCTTTAAAATTTATATAACTCCAAACAAATCACACACCCAAGTGGACTTTTTCATATAGATCGTTAATTCCTTATTGAGATCAGAGTTAACCTAACATTGATTTTCTTCATCTGTGGTTTATGGGCCTACCACGCTTTCGGTGTAACACCCATTAGTCACAATGACGTTTTTCTAAGGGTCAACATGATTTACCCAACTCCCGCCTATACTTTTCTTCTACTACCATCAAGATCCTCCTCAAACAAATCCTTACTCTCTTACTCACCCGTAGACTGTTCTTAACCAACTAGTAAGCAACCTCTAACCGATTCTCTCTATATCTTTAGATCACCCAAGAAGGTTGTCGTTGCCTACTTGGGGATTCCTCCAAGTCATCGGTAAAGTTAGCTCTTAAATTCGCAGTCACTAATATCTCTTCTTAACGGTACCTGCTCGTCAATACCAATCAACACTTATACGTCCTCAGTTGATGTCAGTCACTCTATAATTGACTTATCTCAATATTCCGGACCTGCTCTTCTCATACCTATACTGGCGTTAAATTCTTGGTGAGCATCATCTGCTCTATTAATCCTTTCATGCTCCACTAATTCGTTTTCTATTCCACACTTCTGTTTCCTTAGGCTAACTCTACTTCTCGAGCTCAACTGGGTCATTCATCTTGACCTAAATAGTCATTCCAATTCTTCAACGATAGCTGGTAAGTGTCTTTGTAGTTCTGATGATTTTAGTTATCATTCCCTTGCAGTTCCCCTTGCACGGACCGTCGGTTTTGATGACTTAGGTCCCGTGATAATTGGGGTTACCTTGGACTTTCGAGTCCACCAAGGCCGTTCTTATATATATATACATTCCTTCTCTGGTGTTACCGGCAACATTGCCTTCATGATACTCCGTTGTTTCTGCTACAGGGCTTTAATTCTTTGATACCGACATTGCGATTTCTTTCAAATTCCTATATTTTTGAGGAGGTTAAAACCTCTCCACCCTTGTAAAGTCTACATTTTGCATCTACACTCCATTGTAGGTATCCCTTCCATGCACCTTAGACCCTCATATCCGGGTCGACATTTTATCTCTTTTGGCCTTACAAGCTTGTCTTGTGAACTCTTCTACTAGGTGACTCGTCTTATACATTTTTCTTCTTTGCATCGGTCTCTAACTATCTGTTGATCATTACTACCTATTATGTGTTGGAACTTCAGTTGATTTGTACTCTTGCATAGATTTTCTAAGGACATCCTCATCTCAAAACTTTATTTAAAATTCATCATAACCCGCAATTTTGATACATGACTTTCCTTCTCGCTGGATAAGTTATACACTTGGTTTACACTAAATCCATCATAGTGTCATCAGTCTGTTGGTATGATTGTTATTAAACGTCCAATGGTACCATTTGTATACAACACATTAGGTGCATATGATTTTCCCACCAATCAAATTTCTCGCAGCGCATTTATTATGTCTTCCTTATACTCATGTCGCTTTACCTTCTTTGATATTTACACCCCGTAAGATAGTTAAATCCCCTTGAGTTTTCTCGTACACTCTGTACAACTGCGTTGGTTGGTCTTATTACTTTCATCAACTCTTAGGTCATCAGTCCAGCTGAATTTTCCATGCAGTACCTCCATTTCTCCTTAAATAGCAGTCTTTAGTCCTTTCGGTAACCATCTTATTGGTGTGATACCGGACCCATATAACCACCTTTAGTCTTTCACTTTTACTCCTTCTCATGTCTGTTTTAGTCGACATGTAGATTCTATCTGCAATCACCTCACAACTCGACCACACATTTCACCAAGGCTTTACATCATACTTCTTATGTTTGTGTCGCCTCGGAATTTCCAATTATTCTGTGTCACATCTTTAATCACAAGGGTTTTCCCTGTCAATCTAGACAGTCTGACCCTACCTTTTTCTCGAAGGAGTACCATCAGTCTTACTTGTATGGAATGCTAAGACATAGGACATGTTTCCAATCATCTACTTCCTCTTAGTCTTCTAGTTCTTCTTACAGGGATCCCTTCATTCTAACTCTGATATGTATCTTTCGTAGTCAGTAGTAAGTAACTACCCCCAACAATTCCCTTTTTACCATTACTATTATCAAGGGTCATTACCGGCCGTCAAGAGCTGTTCTTAAGTTTCTTTATTAGAGTTATCATATTGGACTCATTCAACGTTACCATCCAGACTACTAGTACTTGTATTGATTTAACTTCACCATTTTCGTCGTGGATCTCCGAAAGAAATTCACTAGATGTCGATAAAATTCTTTTATAACTTTGTGGTTATTCTTCTTATCGGTTAACTAACCATCACTAGTTAACCCGCACAAGTAACTTTTAAGTTGTCCAAGTAGGATGTAGTTGACCTTCTACAACATCATAGACTTACTTCTCTTCCATCTCTTTTGAGGCTTGATATACTTGGTGAAATATATCTCCTCCAGTCTCTCTGTTTATTCTTCTTTAGCTCCTCCTACAATCTACACTTTTGTAAGATCGTTATACTCTTACGAGTCCAGTTGTATCATTCTTCTTCCATCAACAGACTTTTCAAACCTTCTAGGGTAGCTTGTAGGTACATCTCCGTGATTCTTTTACCTGAGTTATCGTCTATTTGCGGTTCTCTATTATAAACTTGTAGTGCTGTTAGCTTAAATTCCTTTTGAATGAGAAGTTATTGGGGTCCCTCGGGTTCACCAATACTCTTCTCACACACTCTTCTTCCTTGGGTGTTGCTTGTAATGCTGCCTTTACAAAAGATGGTTATTGTTGTATCACGGTCTATGTTAAAATTCTCCTGTGTTCTATAAGATCATTCCACTTCCACGTTGGTGAAATCCACCTTTCCCTTTCTGGCAATGCGTAAGCTTCCAAGTTGCAGCTCTTTAATTCTTTCTATTTGGATGGATAATGTATCTCGTGTTGACTTCCATACTTTTGACTGCCTCGGTTATCAATCTGGATTGTGGTGGCAATTAGCTTGTTGCGAGTGATTATATTTCGCCTTACTTTTGGCATCAACTTTCACTTCCTAGTCTATCAGTGAGCTTAAATTTTATGTCTCTTTTCTTGATCGCTACTATATCTCCCTTTTGGCTTTCATGTCTATGGTAATTTTCGACGTCATCCACTTTGTTTGTGAAGTCACTTTACACAACTTGGAGGAGCCTCTCCGTTGTCGTTCTCCAATTCCCTAGTTGGCGAGCATCTCTTGCTTCTCCGGAACTAGTCTCTTTAATATCCGTCATTTGATCCCGTTGAGTTGATCCGGGATTCTCTTCTTGTCATCTTAATTGGTGTTGTCTTTGAGTCTTCACTTTTCCGTCTCGACGTTCCTCAACAAGCTCGAAGGATTTGTCCGACGTTCGTCTACCCTAATGCACATAAGATGTGCATACTAATCCTCACGTTGACACCCTTCAAAATCTACTTAGATGTGTCCAAGGGGTGAGAAACTCATTATGTTATCTCCGTTAAGGACATAACATAACTACAATTCTGCTAATCTTTGGCATGTACCTATCTATATAACATATCTTTATAAACAAGCTAAAAGTCCAACTACAGTAAACCTAAAGTCCATACTAAGCATACTGAGATCCGCGGTAGTAGTGGTGGTCAGCCGTACTTTTCTATTCCCAACCAGACTATGCATGTATTTAAAACCAAAATTCTCTTCTTTTTTTTTTAACACTCAGACCCCTTTTCGGGTTCCGCTTAAAACTTATTCGGTCTTTCAGAAGATTTCAAGTGCCATTGTTGCCAACCTAGAGCTCTGATACCATGTTGTAACACCCCGAATTCTCAGAACTCGGGATATTACTAGTTAGGACCTCACAATGGGTCCCGACCTCAGTTGGACAACAATTTTACTAGGATCTTGCAACAAGACACAATTAAGACAAACCGAAATTCATAAAAATACATTTGTAAAAGGATGAATGCAACAGAGTCTAACAGCCTATCATTCTTAACAACGGAAAAGACTAACTGTCTTAACAAGAGGAAAGACAACAAAACAACAACCCACACCCCCACTCTAAGGAGTACGGAGACCCGGCTGACCACTACTTCCGGATCACTCAGTTGCTGTTCTAACCTGTTGTAAAACTAAAACCACAACAAAACAACCATTAGCTAGTTATCTAAACATTAGAAGAATAACAATAGCACACACACACATAAAATAAGAAACACTCATCATGCTTTCAAACATTTCATTTATTATCTTCATTTAAGTCATTCACTCTAATGATACTTATTTTGTGACACGAGGGATTCCCAAACCTCGCCTCCGCCCCCGTGTACCCATCAGGAGTGGATCCGATGCATCTCACCGTGTACCTAGATGGTCTGGGTATAGAGAACCTCCCAGTCTCCTGGCAGAGCTGGGCAGTGATGTCATGGCCCGTTATACATACACTTGGGCCTTAACACATAATAATCACGGTCGTCCTAACAAGTTGTTATTATAAACACACATCGCACACACCACCATTATCATTCAACTAACATCCAGAAACCGGCTAAGTAAGTCGCATGGACTTACCTGAGTCAAAATACACTCTAACACGTTTCAAACAGTCCGTACTCGTGGTAACTCAAACGCCTGTCAAATAAGGCATGTGTATCATAATCACATTTCGATGTCCAACCTCATGCGAAGGAATTACGGAAAGAAAGATTTTCATACGGTGAAAGACCGTTTTACCCTTAGTGCCGATAATTCTCTGAGTCACTTTTTGACTTCTAATATTTCTTTTTGAACGCTTTTCAAATATCTGACTACGCTAGAACGGTTTACTAAAGGTCATAATATTATTCTCATTCACTCGTCATCTAGAACCACATTCCTTCATTCTCGGTATTATCTAATCTTATATATATCTATATATACATACTTATGTGCATACTAACTTCCTTCCAATTCTATAAATCCGTCACTCCTAGGTATTTATACATATATATATATATAGCCACATACTTATTATTTTCACTAACTCACACTCATGTGTATACTTTTATTTTATATAATATATATATATACGTATATTTTATATACTTGACATACATTCTCCTATATAAGCTCACCTAACCGCTCTTACTAACCTACCGTATCTCATCCCGTACCGCTTTCAATCTATGATTTATTATATGTATCCAATTAAATCTTATATGTTTTCCATCTCGAATATGTATATACCTATACACTCTCTAATATATACGTAATCTAACTCACATACATTCATATATTATAACTCGGTTTTATTCATATTTATTCATAGTCTTATGCAGGTTCATCCTCAGTTTTATGCAGGTTCAAACACCACTCATTAACGCAGAACAGGAAGAGGAGGTCGGCTTCGATTCTTACCGGATGCAGTCCGGCGTCAGACTGGTGTTCCGGCGGTCCTCTCCTGGTGATCGATCGTCTTCAACAGCCCTTCACCGGCGTCCCGAGGGAGATGGGTGAATCCGTTTGCAACTGGAGCGTGGGAGGCTGGTTCGGGAAGGGACAGACGAGGAAGACGGCTAGGCTGTAGGCGGGTACCTGGAGTCGGTTCCGAAGTAGACGAAGGCAAGGCGGCGACAGAGGCGGCGCGGTGGTTCGGCGGTGAAGGCGCACAGACTCGTGGCAGCAGCGGTGGCGGACGGAGCAGTGGTGGTCCGGTTGCAACGGTGCGGAGCTGCGGTGTTGCAGTCCGCTGGAAGGGTCATAGGCGCCGAACTGCAGTCGAAGGTGGGGAGACTTGGCTTGCCACCGGGGTGCTATGCTGGTCCAGGCGGCGCGGCGGCGGCACAGGGAGGGAAGGTGGAGGCGGTGCTTGTCTGCTGCTTCGATTGTTTGCGAGAGGAAAGGCAGGAGCGGCAGGAGCGTGAGATAGGTTAGAATTAGGGTTAAATTAGATTAGTTTAATTAGGTTAATTTTTAATTAGTTTAGGGTTAAATGATGGGCTTAGTAAGTGGGTTGATGGCTTGGGCCTAGGATTGGCCCAATTGAGCGGTGATCTCATGAGATCGAAAGCGGAACTCGTAACTCGTTAATTATGTGCGGAAATTATATAATACGGAAATTAAATTCCGTATTATCTAATTTATTATTATTTTTAATTTAAGGTGCGTATTTAACTCCGGTTACAAGGTCTCATCATTTTATGTGACTTAAAGTCCTATAAAATAATAACGTTTAAACTCGTTTTATTTAATTTTATTTATTATTTACGATTGTCGCATCGGGATTTGGTTAGTTGCAGTTTACCGGAACTTTAAAATTTTCGGTTATTACAATCCATGCTTTTCCCCAATAATTCCATTTTAGACTTGAGTTTTCCATTGTAATGAGTTGCTAACTCCCTTACTACATTGGGTTGGTTTGAAGCTGCTTTGTTACTTTGGTTGTAAGTTCTTTTAATATAAGTCTTTTATTCAGTAATGCTTTGTGTTTCCTTGATCTCTATTGTTTAATTGCATGTTAACTATTACTTGAGATTGATCACCTTAGGTTCTAAAGTGCATGTAAACAACTAGGATTAATAGGTTCCGGGTTCGGGTCTTTAATCTAGTAGCAACTTTAAGTAATAACGGGTTGTAATTACTTAAAGAAAAGGAGCACAAATATAAAGTTAAGTTTAACGGTTTTAATCTTCTCTTTATATCCCTTTGTCTTTGTTTGAATGCTAACTTATTATTTGTTCTTGTAGGTTTACGGAACTTTAATAGGTTAAGTTGTGTTGATGCCGGTTGGCTCAACACATATGTACGATCGAGACGGGAGATTACTTAAAAACTTGTAAAAGGAATACACCAAAGTAGCAATTGCATGCTTAGAATCAACCTAGTGTAGATTCACCTATTATTGTCTTACTTGTCGCATTAATCGTTTTCATTAGTTTTTGTGAATCAATTCAACCAAAACCCCCCCTTTTGTGTCACTTGTCATTATAATCGATAATTGCATCTAAAACACCTCAACTCTCTTGGGTTCGACCCTTACTTAATCACTATACTTGTTCTTAGTGCTAAGTCGGGATTTACTTTTGATTGGGTATAGACGACCATAGAAATACCTTCGGTCAACGACCCAGGATTTGTGCCCATCATTAGTGAAAATAAAGGATATATTAATCCTTAAGTCTAGAGTTATCCATCGAGTCTTTTTTTTGGATTTGTGTTGGCTCATTTTGGATTCCAGTTAGTTAAGTCGGGTTGCTTTTTGGGTCAACTTGCATTTGGGGTTTTGTAAGGTTGGGTCAAACAATTCGCTGTTTATGGTTGTCTCAGTTGCAAGCTAAAAGGAGTCACACCAATTTAGATTACTGAATTTCGGATTTATATGGGCCCGATTCATACAAATCGGGTATATTCAGGTTCATGTATGTTGGGTTTTTCGTTAAGTTGGTCAGGTCTTTTTGGATTTCATATAACATAGATCGGATTTGTTCAATTCTAGTAGAAATGCATGGATGATGTATAGTGAATTAATTGTTGTAAAGTATGTCACGTATGTTTGGATGTTTAACGAGTTATTTATTTTAATCATACATGTATTATGATAATCTCATATCTTATCATTTATAATAGGGTTGAACATGGGATGAGAGTACGATCATACCACGTCCCATGATGGCTAATATACAAGGGATGTGAATGAGACGAGCCTTGTAATTGATCTTTAGATTGAATCTTGGCATATCCTATCCCGGTCGGTATCATGTGAGATAGACAAGTCCAAATGCTAGCTAGTGAAATTTTAAAGAATTGATGAGGCGAAAACTGTAAAATCGCTAAAACCTTATTCGAGAAGCCTAATGGAAACTAAAAGCAATGAACAAATGAATTCACCGATGATAGAAAAATTGAGAGGATGATAAAGGATGATATAACTGTTGAACTTGTAACTAATCTTTAGATCGGACTTTGTGTTCTCATTCGTAAGGATACTTTAAGATGGATTACCTCTAGAAGATAGTTCATCCTAACCGCTTTCTATTATAAAAAAATGAAGTGAATAATCAATTAGGTGGAACTTTATGATGAAGAACGGTGAAAGTGTCCATCTATCTCTATTTTGTAAAGTCATGCAACGAACAAGACATCAAAGAATGAGTATTTGATTTCTAACATTATTCTTAGAGGTATACAAAATAATTGTTGAGATTAAACAGAATCAATGATTATGATTAGTTTAAAGATTCAATTTTTTTGGTATATACAGGATACACCTAGCGGGACAAAAAAATTAAGGCATGCATCGATCCCACCACAATATTTGTTTCAGGATTGGGACAGGCTTGCTATTTTTTAGATGAATTCCACCAGGTTCAAAACGAGCTTGCTATTCAATCTCAATTGATAACAATCGTATCCAAAATCATATATATCATGATACGAAGAAAACGACCATGTGTAACTCTCGCATCTTGAAGGGTACAAAAAGTATGGATCTTGCAACTCTAATTATAGACAACATTGAGCAAGAAGTAGACGGAACTCTATATGAGTACTATGAGCGATTTGTAAGGCTTCACTCAAGTTCATTCCATGGTTACACAAACCAAGACATGGTGTTGTATTTATACAATAGCTTGCTTGACAACGAAAGAAGAATCATCGATGCTGCATGTGGAGGTAACATTCTTAACACTACTACGGAGCTTGCCATGAAAAAGATATAAGAGATGGCGGAAGAAATCATAAACTTTAGTAAAACTTCTACCAAAAGAGGAGTCCATGTTGTAAACACCAACCCCACTCGCCTTGAAGTTTTAAGTGACATTGGTGAATTGAAAGAGATGGTGAAGAGATTGACGTTGTTAGGGACACCTCGAAAATTGAAGTTATGTGCAGTCCGTGCTGATCCATTCCGCCCTACTAACACATGCCCCCAAGTACAAGACGATCCTGCAACTGAAGTCAACACCGTGGGAGGTTATGGACATCAAAAGGCCCCAATATGATCCCTACTCGAACAATTCCAATCCAGGCTGACGAGACCATTCAAATTTCACATGGACCACCAACAATATAGATTTGGTAAGTTTGAATCAACTGATGATATGCTTGTGCAATATTTTCACTTTTATATGTTGAACAATTTATATTTGCATATACCTGTTATTTCTATAAGCACCAATTTTATGTCATATGTACGTTATTTCTTCTATTCCTATGTGCAATTTATTCTTATATCACACGTGTAATACATATTTTATATCCTGTGCAATATATTACACTCATATGACACACATGCAAAAATTTATATGTGTTATTCTAGATGTATATCATATTTGCAATATTTTACATCAATATATGAAAAAATTATATTAATGTGTGCACCATTCTTATGTGCACTCTCTAACACATATGTGCATAAATTGAATGAGATATGTGCATTGTCCGCTAACATTTAATACACATGTGTAGGTATGTAAAAAGATGTGTACTCTCTTCTAACACAATCTTCTAACACATATGTGCATGTATTAATGTATATGCAAATTTTGTTAAAAAGAAGAAAAAACACATATTAGTACAAATTTTTACACATGGTTAAAATATATTGCACATGAAATTTTTTTATTTATAAATTTGAAAACATAAAATAAAAAATACAACTTTTTGCACATATTAGTACAAGTATGTTCACGTGAGTATAAAGTGTTACACATATATATTTTCATTTACAAAAAAATTTATATAAAAAAAAATTCAACATCAAAGACAACTGTTTAACATCAAAATCTGGTAGAGATAGTCTGTCAAACACCCTCATATGCTAGACATGCATCTTCATTAATGACAAAGTGTTGAATAATGAGAAAGAATATAAGATTTGCATTCATTCTTATTTCTCAACGGAAAGTAGGTTCTCACGGGAATAACTTCTTATAATATTATATTTAATTAGTATATAACCAACTTTTAATACGATCATTGAACATAAATTTACTACCGATTAAAGTCTAATTTGAAAATCCACATTCACGAAAAATATTTAACTGTCAATATCGGGCTTGTTTTGGCATGAGTTTCTTTTTGGTCAGGTTTGCTTCGATTTCGAGTCTATTCAAGTCGGATGTTCTTTGGTCTAGATTTGTTTTATGTCTGGTTTGGTTCGAGTTTGAATGTGTTATGTTATTGATGAAATTCTATTAGCTAAAGGTCGGAAGGGTTTGAGTCTATGCTAAAAAATTATTAAAAGTGCAAAGTGCCTCAAATTCTGTCTTAGCCAAGATTCGGGTTGAACACTGAAAACAAATGAATACGACTATGCATACCGGTACAAGTCAAATATACACTTAAGCTCTTAACTACTATTGTTATTTTAGTTAAAATTTTTAGTTAATTTTAATCTAATTGAATAATAATAATTAAATTAATACGATTATGAATTAGTGGAAATTTAATTAAATAACATGATTGTTGTGAAGGAGTCATTTTTTGGAGGTGGTTGTTGTGGAGAAAAACTTATTCTTAACTTGCAAGAAACTAAGAAAATGAGGCTTATTGATAAAAAGAAAAAAGGATTGAATTTGTTGAAATTCATGGACTAGTGATGAGGATTATTAGGATCCATTTTTTCAGAAATTGAACAAAAGAAATTTTTTTTTTTACAAATTTGAAGAGACAAATAAAAAAATGAGAATTTTTTAAGTATGTCAAAATATGTCAAAGTGGATGTTTATATATAGAGGGGAAAAACATGAACGTCGGTATAATTTTTATTTTTTTAAATCTTTTTTTATAAATTATAACCATTGTAGTTTAACGGTTATATTATAGCAAAAAAAATAAAAATAAAATCCACATATGAAAAAAAACACTAACGTTGATTTCGGAAGAGGTGTGGCTTCCATCCTACAACAAAACTTGCAAAAAGTAAGGTTAGAAAAAAATTTGAATCTTAGCTTTTTTTCTTCTAACTTCTAGAATTTTTATAAAAAAATATCACTGGCATACATTTTTGCCCAAAAAAAAAAGTTGTATATGGGAAAAAAAATTGTTGTTGGTAGTGGTCTAAGGGTATTTTCATCCGTGAAATTTAGAGCAACACTACTAATATCAAAATCAAAATAGTTGTAACTTGTAACACTGGTAAGAATTTTGTTAGTAAATCAATGTTAATGATTGGAAGAAAGTCTCTTGACCATGAAGCTTCTATCCACTTATTAACATTCATTAGTTACAAATACTGAATTGCAAACTTTACAATGAAACTAGTAAGAACATCTGCAACTCATATGATTCGCAATTTCTTAACAATATAAAAATAAATGTCAAAATGGGTTAATGAATCAATGTAACGAGTGTAAGAACATCTACATTCCAAAAGTGTGAGTTTCTTTAGCAATTTATATCTACAAAATTAAAAATAATTGTCAGATTTAATGAAAGAACCAATGTAATAAGTGAAAAGAAATTTCTCAAATAAGAATTGAAATCTACCCACAAATCAAGATAAATCTAGATTTTTTATTTTTCATAAAACTAGGAGTTAAGTGATACTTTAAAATATTTATAAATGATAAACAAATTTTAAGAAATTGTGTTGAATTTTGGGACGGAGGAGAGAGGTTCTTACACTAATTATATGAATATAATACAATTTTAAAAAATCAGCTAAGAAACAAAATGAAGTTTATGGAACTTAGATGCTCTAAAGAAGAGTAAGAAATGAATCATGTCAAATTTCTGTCCGATTTACACAAATCAAGATAACGAAAGATTTTTGTTTTTGTATTTACCCAATTGTAGGGATTAAGAAGTGTTTTAGTGGAGGTACATAATTCGTAGGAATTTTAAGAAAACTATGTTAAATTCGGAATGGAGTTCTTTAGATAATACTTTCAAAAAAATAATTAAAAAACAAATAAGAAATTCGTTTAAGGTTTTGGGATGCAGCGTCTGATAGGCAGAAACTAGCTTTTTAGGGCCTGTTTGGTTTTAACTCCGGAATCGTGTTTGGTTTTAACTCCGGAATCGAAAACGGAATGAAAACGAATCTAGTTCATATGTATACCCTTGTTCATGAAAGTTTTTGGAATCATTCCTTATGATTGAAGTAATTGGAGTAGAGTTTAATTACTTTTGATACCATATAGGGTGACAAAATGTGGGGAATCAAGTGCATTTGGACTAATTTAGTCCATATCTATACGCTATAGGATATAGATATGGACTAAATTCGTTTTGATTCCGTTTCCGGAGTTGAAAACAAGCGGGCCCTTAATGTTTTTAATCTTTTTATGCAGCTCTTTGGACTAATTTCACAAACCTTTAATCAATTTTTGCTATTATTTTACTAACTTTCAATTCATTTTGCATTTGCGCATTCTGCATACATTTCACATATGGAAAAATCTACCTTTTTTAGTATTTTTTTTTAAACTGTTAATAAAACTCTGTTTCCCAAACATTCTTTAGATTTTTCATGTTTTATAAAATTCTTTAAAACAAACACCCATAAAAAAGCCTCAAAATAAGGACCTTTCCGATTATCAGCAAACGAAGATGGTTTTCATACGTGCCTTGTCTAAGCATATTGGTGGCTGAATAGAGCTTCCGATCAAACTAAGCATGTGATTACGCAATCCTGGAGACCATTTCTTGAGCATGTATAGGACTAGCCCCGTCAATCGCAAACTCGGTCCAATCTTCAAAAAACGTCAATTACAAGCCCCAAAACAACTCAAAAATGCAACTAAGAGGTCTCCTGAAGGATGATTACTTCTAATATACAGCGACTAGCCGCAGAGAGAGGCTTCACTTGGGAAGCATTCAATAAATAACCACAAACTTTATTGGTTGGAGAAGGCAGATGGAAGTGAATGTAGAAAGAGCTGGGATTCACACGACATAAAAACCATGAACCTGCAATTGTGCTTTTGTATCATTATTCTTTGATCTTCGTTTAATTGGTTGCGTCTCTGCTGTAATACTGATCGAGGGTCTTTGCTGGTATACGGTGGAGGAGCTCACGGGGGAAGATTCTCAGGAGAGTCCAGGCTAGATCAAGTGACTGGAATATGGTTCGGGTGTCATATGCTCCTTGAGTCACAAATTTCCTCTCGAATTTGTCCAAGAACTCCAGATACAACTATGTGAAAGGAGAACAAGAGTATTGCACAATCAGCGTGTTGTAATCGATTTGGTAGCATAAATCCAAGTCTTTCTTTAAGAGAACTAAGACCTTGTCTGGATGAATAATACAGGTTTCATAAAGCAAGCTTTATGACCTATAATGCATATTGGATGATACAAATATATCAACGATTAACTGAGGAGAAAAAGTGAAACATACCAAGTCCTCAGAAGAAAGTGCTTCTTCTCCAACCACAGCTTTCATAGCTTGTACATCCTTCCCAATTGCATAATTGGCATAGAGCTGTTTACAAGGAAGATAAGACTTGGTAGATGGAGTTGAGGAGAAGTGCACAAATCATTATAAACTGGATGACCATGGGATCTAACCTGGTTTGAGACGTCAGAATGGTCCCTGCGAGTCATTCCTTCACCAATGGCACTCTACCAGTAGACAGAGGTTGCATCTTAATTAATTTTCAGCAGACGATGAATAGTGGTTTTTTATCAAACTAAAGTTGAATCTACCTAAGTTGCCGAGTTCAAATCTTTACCTTCATTAGACGGGACAGTGAAGGAAGGACATTGATTGGTGGGTATATCTGTAAGTAAAAAAGTTACAGGGAAGGATCAGCTTCATAGACTTCACTTCATGTGATTTTGCATGTCCAAACTGCATCCTAAATCTCTCTACATGATAGTATTAGAATCATTTGAGGCCATCTGTTGAACAATTTTTTTGATTAATTTAATAATTCTACAGAACCTCTATCCCCGGGAATATATCATCAAAGGTACACGAAATCAGCTTCAATGCAATTACGGTTGCTGGGTGTATGCTTTACCCTCTCAAACCACACAAGATCCTTAAGTGAGGTTTTTTTTATCTTTTGGAATTTACATGTGCATTAAACTAGCAAAAACAAAATTAGGTGCCTATCAAAAAAGAACAAACCAAATAACATTATTTCTCATCATCAAGTGTCGGTGAATACTGTCCTGGTATTTGTAAGTTTTACCTGTCGATTATGGAGCTGCCTATCAATATATATTTGCCCTTCTGTGATATAACCAGTGAGATCCGGAGTTGGATGTGTAATATCTGAAATTGGGAAGCAATATGAACACAAGTATTACTGTTACTTCCAATCAGCAAACAAGACTAGATATAGGTACTAGATACCATACCATCATTAGGCATAGTCAAAATTGGAATTTGGGTAATGGATCCCTTCCTTCCTTCAATTCTTCCAGCTCGCTCGTAGATTGTTGCCAGATCAGTGTACATATAACCAGGATAACCACGCCTTCCAGGCACTTCTTCTCGAGCTGCAGAAACCTGGGACAGAAGTTGTTTTGTGTCACTGAATCCGCTTAAGTTATAAGCATCCACACCATGCAAAATTCAATGGAAATATGTGGCAGTATACTTTTGAATCTATATATCATGCAAGCCAGCAATGATGAGACTTGAAACTTGAAGGCTCAATATTGTGTTTTGATCTTTTGATTTGAGATCTAACAACCAGAATCTTTTGATTAGAGCTTTAACTATTAAAGTGCAAACTTTATTGAATGAATGATTAATTGAAAGATTCTAAACATAAGACTTGAGATTCTTATATAACCTTCTAGCTTAACAACTCCTAGTAGGACTTGACTATTAAAAGATAAGATAAACTATCATTAACCTTCTATGATAACCACTCCTGCTACAGATAGACTATCCATATTAGATGGCCTTGTAGATAGGGTCGGAATCCTATCAAATAATGGAATAGTAAATCCTGATTTCGTAAAGATATAGCAACATCAACTTCACATATCAAGAATAGCAGACAGCCTGATGAGTTAATGTGATTAAGTGACAGCTCTAACATATGACTAACAAGCCGGACACCAAGAGCATGTTCTTTTATGCTCTTGTATGTTATCTATATCTTGATGAGGAGATCTGATGGAACCAAGAATAAGTTTTTCCAAACTATCGAAGATATGATCAGGCTGTTGTATATAGAATAACAATAGTTTGTTTCAAGGAACTATTAGCTTGCTCAATGGTGGGTCTTTTGCCAGCTTTGTATCTTTACATATTGATGATGTAAACATGTTTTCATAATTAATAACAAAAAAAAGAGAGAAGGGATTTAGTACCTCACGAAGTGCATCAGCATAAGAGCTCATATCCGTCAGTATGACAAGCACATGCTTTCCGCATTCATATGCCAAATATTCGGCTGTAGTGAGCGCAATTCGTGGAGTAATGATACGCTCAATTGTCGGGTCATTAGCCTACAAGAGGACACAAACAGTAACCAAGAATAAGCAATTCCTGCCTGGAGCCTCACTTTTAGTTTGTGGGGTTGGGGGCATTAAAATTTCAACTAAGAGGTAAGCCATGCAACTAAATACCAGATTGAGGAAAAGGGTCACTCTCTCCATGGACCCATTCTCCTCAAAATCCCGTTTGAAGAACTGTGCAGTCTCCATGTTTACCCCCATAGCTGCAAACACAATGGCAAAATTGTCTTCTTCCCCACCCTGTAAATTCATTCAATAAATAAGCAAATGCTCAGAAACTGATTACAGAAAGTTAGTGAAAAAAAAGTATGAAACCACAAGCCAAACTTTACCGGAAAAAATTATTAAATGCAGTTAGTACTGCAGCAGCTAATTAAATGATCAATCAACAATAATAAAAAAAAAGAAAACAAGGATGCATGAACAACTACAAATTAATTTAGATGGAGCATCAAATAATAAGCCGACTAGAGATCAACTTATGGTTGCTCCTATCTCAAGAATGTACTTAATAACTACAATAGAAAATCACCACATTGTAGCTCCTAGAAGTTTTTGGCCAGGATAAATAGTAATCACACCTCCAAAAGGTTGTCGGATTTCTCCAAACGTTTAACCAATCCAGCTTGACGACAGATTTGAGCAGCTATTTCATTATGGGGAAGACCTGCAGCAGAGAAAAGAGGGATCTTCTGTCCCCTAGCAATAGAATTCATGACATCAATTGTAGAAATTCCTGTCTGAATCATCTCTTCTGGGTAAGTTCTCTCACTGGGGTTGATTGAACTACCTGATAGTAAGGTCAAAGAAAATATCAACAAACTACAACATATCTTAACTATTGTAGCTAGAATGCATAAATGTTCTAAGCTTAGAGCTTCTAGGGAATCCGACATACCAGAAATATCCAAATATGCCTCTGGAAGAATAGGAGGACCATTATCAATGGGTTTGCCAGATCCATTGAAAATCCGTCCAAGCATGTCCAAAGACACGGGAGTTTTCAAGACCTACAACATATACGTCAGGAAGGAAAATGAAACACAAATTAGAGGAACTTCATTGTAACTACAGAGGAATCTTTCACATTGGCTCACAGCTTGGGAAGAAAAAAAAAAGAAAAGAAAATATCAACAATAACACAACACAATCGACAGTATCAAGCTGAAGAAAATATGTAAACAATACAGTCACAGAGTAATAGCATTATACTGCAAAAGGCAAATAGTGTACATTGTACAATTTAAGGCACACTGAAGAAAATCAACTTTCCTTTCTTCACTTTTAAAATACTCTCTTCTAGTTTTCTTCTAGTTACATACAATTGATAAGTAATCTGATTAATGGAATTAGACAGCAAGTGAGGGAGTGACTGTTCAGTCATACAGATACAATCTTATAAATAATAGCTTCTTTTATTTTGCTTCTTAGGTCAAGCAGCTGAAGTTTGTTTGTTTTAGCTACCAACAAACAGATTCATGTCATGTAGAGATCAAAGGCCCTTCCATTTAATATTAGAAAAACTAGTATCGTTAATCAGAAATTATTTGCAGCAAAATCGTTCTCAATTGACATCATCTTACTGAAGTCTTCTCCCATAAATGCCCGGAGTTCCTTAAACTGTTCTTGTGATGCTGGGGGATAGAGATATGTCAGATAGACTCAAGAAATGAACTCCTGATTGCTAAACTATGCGGCAGGTTAAAATGTGTACCACTAGTAATATGTACTTAATAAGAAAGCAAGGCATTTCAGTAATTATCCTCTTGTCAAACATTGATAAATACTTTTACAAAGATCAGACAAATTAAGAAAATGCAGTCATACACCCAATTGTTGTAATCAATCTTAGTATCTTACGTATCTGATTGCTATTACCAATCACACTTCCATTTCTCTAGCAATTATGTGTATATGTTAGATGAATGCACAAACTATTACTGAACTGTACAAATGAACATTTTGCTACTTCCTGTAAATAGGGCAATTACACAAATGAATTCACAACTTCTGCCATATACATACACATACTGACCAAACAACCAAATTGCACAATTCCAACATCATATGTCATAGAGATTTGGTGAAAGAAAGCTAAAAACCATCCACATTCATCACTACTATATAAACTAGCAAATGAAAATTCAATTTAACTTTCATAGAAGAATAATATTTCTAGCTTTTTACCTCCCCTGTGAACTGGACGGTGGTATATTTGTTATCGATCCCAGATGTACCTTCAAACACCTGCCAAAAGCAAGACCCATTTCATCGTTTGAATTGATCAACATGTTTCAGAACTCCTATTCAGATAATAATAATCAAAGAAAAGAATGAATGTCAATGCTGAGAAAGGTGCCCCAGAAGATAACAAGGACACAGACATCAAGGTGGGGGCAAAAACCTTTATCATTCTCAAGCAATGTTTTTCAATCATGTATAATCTCAAGCAACGGAATAAGAATAAATGAAAGAAACCTAGCCATTGCTAGAGCAACTACAAGTGAGACTGTGAGAGTAAATACCTGCACAACAGCCTTCTCGCCATCAACTTCCAGGACTTGACCCCTACGAGTAGTTCCATCTCCTAGACGGATATTTACAATCTCTTGATATTTGGGACCCTACACAGCAAAACATAGTACACTTTTTAAACAAGAGAAGGGAAAAGCCAAAACTACTGAGAAGGAGAAGAAATAAGGAACCCAAAGCTACCTTGACTTTTTCGAGTATAACAAGTGGTCCAGCAACTCCAGAAACGGTTCTATATTCTGTGCATGTAAACTGAAGAAGGTCAGTCGTCCATTACCCAATTCCCAGCTCATATATCAACAATCAAAACATAAGAAAATAAAAGGAATGCTAAAGATGCAGGAACAAAAAGATAGTACTCCGAGCATTACCCAATTCCCAGCTCAAATATCAACAAGAGACCAGTTTCACAATCAAAACATAAGCCATTCAACAAAACTTCACTTTCAATTGGACTTTAAAATTAGAAAGGAGAATAAGAAAAGAAAACGAATGCTAAAGATGCAGGAACAAAAAGATAGTACTACAGCATCATAATCACTTTTCTAGTTAGTAGTCACCAATAAAGCACAATATCAGACATATGTAACACATTCTTAATCGAACAAAATTGTTGATGCCACATCTAATATCTGAATCCAATTTCTATGAACTGCAAACTCAGTGACAATCAAGAACTCGATAGAAATCTTATCATCTAATCAGAGCGGCTAAAACAACACAAGGACAAACTGAACTATAAACCTAAATGGCTCCTATATCTGCAAATCAAGCCAATAACTAATGCTGATAATCGACAAATATGTTTTAAATCATTTAGAATATCGAACAATCAACAATGCCGTAGAGATCAAGAGAACTTACCCATCCCAATCTCCAGATTCCCGTCATCCTCGTCGAAAACTTTGTGCGCCTCAACCATTTTCAGACTACTGAAAGAAATACAAAAATATTGGCATCAAACCATCACCTAATTCGAAAGGCATATCGAGAAAGAAAGAAGAATAAGCTCGAAATTTAGGCGCAATACATCCAGTTTCAGATTTCTAATTTGCTAAGAAACACTGTTCAGATTGTATTTTTAAGAAATTCAAAAGAAAAAAAATGATATAGCAAGTAAAATTGAGAAATCAGTACAGCATATAATCAACGGGGAGCTCGTTATCTTCAATTAAAAAATAAAAACAAAAACAAAAAAAATTAGTTATCAGTTATCACATAAGAATACTGTGAGTTCAATGATTGAAGATCTGAGAGAAGAGAGATACCTCCGATCTGATAGCTCCGGCGACCTCGTTAGGCAGAAAGAGAGCGAAGTGGATGAAGAAACGAGAAGGGCAATGTAAAGCAGAGATCTATAGAATCCTAAAACTACAGTATACTCCTTAAAAAGAAAAAAAATATAAAATGCTTAAAATACTCGATTCGTTCTAATTAAAAAAAAACATTGTATTATGCCTATAATATCTTTCCATTACTTGTATATTTAAGAATTTTTTATATTTTCTAATTTTTTCATAAAAATAATTAAAAACATAACAAATATATCGAGTGATTATAAATAGATTCAAAGAATACACTTGGGTACTTAATTGATCAATTATATATATATATATATATATATATATATATATATATATATATATATATATATATATATATATATATATATATTGTCTTTATTGCTATGTTTGTTTGTGAGTAATGAGGTATTGATGAACCCTTGAGCTGGAGGAGGGTCCCACAGGCCCAAATGGACATCCCTTCACACGGGTATTGTAAGGTGGTGAGTGATAACATGTGATGCCACAACAAAAATAGAGAAGGTACATCATTGTTGTTCCTATGATTTGGATCTATTAGGATGATTTGTTAAATTGTCTCAAATCTCAACAATATTTTTGTGTTATTTTTTTTTTTGGCAACTTTTGTGTTGAATTGGGCTGGTTAACCCGGATTAAATTTTAGATCGATTTATCATTTGATTCAAGATTGAACATTGTATGTTAGGATCGGTACTTAGACAAAAAAATCTTGAAGTTTCGGGTCGGATTCATTTAGGCCGGTTTAATCCGGATCGGCGTTATTTTTTATCATTTTATATTTTAATATTTATGAATAAATTATATTTTTGAAGAAAAAATGTGTTTAAGTTGAGTAGGATTTGAGATCGAAATCTTTTGGACCGACCCTAATGTAAAGCATAATTCATGTGTTGTGATTTTTTTGGGTGAAGTCTTGAAGAGTTGAAGTAGTGATTGTGATAATTAAAGTTGAAGTTTTGGGATTTTTTTCAAAATAATAATAAAAAAAGAAAGATAAATATTTATCATAATAAGATACGGAGGAAAACTATTTCATATAATTGAAAGGAAATTAGGGTCGGAACAGACCCGTTGTTTAAAACTACGATTTCAAGTAAATAACCCATAGTTTAAACTACGATTTTTTGTTTAAGTGTATAAGTCGTAGTTTTAAACTACAACTTATATGAGTATTCATTCATATGACCCTCCACAACCCATAAACCGTAATCCTAAATATTTAGACATAGAATTTTGATGGTAACGTAGATGATTAGAGTGGAGATGAATGGTAGTTTTCTCCAAAAACTTGCTTATCCCAGTGGTTTGGGTTGATGTTAACCGGTATTTTGATGCTTCAGTCTTGGAGACATTGATTTTGGGGGCCTCATTTTTTTTTATTTTGCAACAAGCGTGTTGGTTTTTTTTTTCTTTTCCGCAAATTATAAGAGTTTAGGTAATGAATTAGCTTTATTTATGTTGCAGGTAAGTAAAATAATATATATTTAACCATTTACTATATAAATTAAAAAATTTAATATTACTTTGTACCTAATATATTAGTTTAATATTTTTTAAACTAATATTTTGAACATAAGCTCGCAATTGATTGGCTGGTCTTGGGCAAATAGAAAATGTTCCTTCCAAATTTGTGGACTATGGGCGTTTGTAGTAAAATTGTAGTTGCGGTTGTGATTGTGGTTGTGGTTGCGGTTGTGGTTACGGTTGTTGTTTTCGTAAGGATGTTTTTAAGATTTGCAGTTTAAAAAAAATCGTATACATGTTTGGTTAAGTGGTTCGAAATTAGTTTCGATTTATATAAAGACCAAAATAACTCAATCATTTACCCTCCTCAATTAAATTTATTTCCTAATCTTCTTCCTTGTTCTTCTCAATCTGAGACGCAAAAGAAACCAAACATGCGAGAACAACTCTCTTCTTCCTTCGTTCTTCCGTTTGCTTTTGGTTCTCCTTCCCACTCTTCGTCCTTCCTTCGTTCTTCATCCCTTCGTCCGCTTTAGTTCTTCTCTGGATCACACTTTCAAAGGTTAATTCTTTCTTCCTCTTCACAGTAGCCCTTGATAAACCTTTCGAAATTCAACGTCTCACCCAAAAATGAACAACAACTGGAGTACTTCAAGCTGAAACAAAGATTCTAATTGTGCAGGGAAGTCCAATTTACAAGGAAATTGGATGGTTTGGGTAGAGAAGTGAAGAGACTCGATCCATGCTTTTTCTTGTTCAATTTCTAGATCAATTGGATGAAAAAGCCTACACCGGCCCGTCTTCTATGCAGTCTTCTATGCAGTATACCAAAAGTCAATTTTCCCCCTTTCCTACAAGCATTGTCTCAACCCTAAATTCACAGTCGAGCATGTGAATTATCCCGTTTCGTTTACATCATCAGATACTCGAATTCAATTGAATTTCTCGGTTTTGAAGGCAATAAAATGGACAGAAAACGAAGACCCACAAGCATCATCCACACATTGGAGAAATAAATCGTCAGGATCAACACACCTGTCTCAACTTGCATGTTTTTGGTGGTCATATTGGTTTCAAGAGGTGAGGAAGAAGGGTGTCAATGTCACAAATTCATCAATAATCTTCAAAAAGCTTGTATGAGGAGGTTCTCAAAATGTGGTTCTTACAACCCAAAAACCATCCCCAAAAAACTGCAGGAAACCACAAAGTTGTAACTAAACACCACATTGTAATGACCCCTTAAAACCCCGAACTAAAAAAAACTCACAAACAACGTAACTAAACACAACCTATATGTTGATTCTTGTTCAATAGTAAAACATATCCCGTCACTTCGGCACCTTCCATGCCTTAGGTTTCTCTGACTTTCGGTTTGAGCCAACTGAAATACATAGAACTGATAGAAGAGGATTATGATGAGAATGAAAGTGAAACAACTGCATGGTCAAGAAAAGTAGAGGCAATAGCAACAACAACAAACAGAGGCAAAATAACACCCGATGGTGATCATCCTCATCTCCTTTAGAGGTTGCCTTCGCTTCCCGTTTTATCAACCCTGAATATCTTTGATTGTACAAGACTCAAATGTATCCCCTATTGCTCTTTTTTCATAAACTACAATTGCATAAAATATCTAAGGAGTTGGTGTTGTAATTGTTATCACCCTCATCCTCATCTTGTTCGGAGATTGCCTTCGCTTCCCATTCTATTTGTTTTTACTCTAAGGTGCAATATATAGTAAAATATGTTGCTAGTATTATTGGGTCATACAAATCACACTCATTGGATTGATATACCAGATCGTTTAGTAAATGAAATAATACATACATATATATAAAATACAAGCTTTTTGAGAGAAACCCGAACCAAAAATTATGCAGCCCTATCGGACAGTTTTAGGTTGGCATCGTCAACGATTGAATTGCAAAAGCAATTATGCACTGCAATTGATTTTTTTTTAATAAAAAGGTAAGTGACTCAATTACCATGAAATAACGATGAAACGAGAGGCCGAAAAAACGACAAGCGAAAATAGCTGCCAGGAGAACATCTCAAAACAAACAAAACCATCACGAAAGAAAAATTAAATAAAGGAGTCGAAAGAGGACAACAATTGGTCACTTAGGGTTAGGTAGGCAATGCAATTGAATTGCATGCAAGTTAGAATTGTAGGTTGTAATTAAATTGGCTTTTGAATGCATACAATTCAAAGCCCAATTGCAGTTTACAAATAAGGTTGCAATATAAGATTGCATGTCTCATCCTCATGCCGTGTAATTATTTGGAAAAGATACAATGGTAAAATGGGTGTGTAGGTATGTTTTGAAACGATGAGTATAAATAGGATCCCAAGTAAATTGTGACAATTTTAAAATTATTCTAATTTTGTTAAGAGTAAAAGGGGTAAGTAGGCTTTTATTGTATTGCTTCTTTTTGAAAGAATCGCTTATTTGTTGGCAATAAAATTAATTACATAATTTTATGTACATAATTTGCATGCAAAATTATGTACATAATGTGCGTGCGAAATTATGTGCATAATCTGCGTGCGAAATTATGTACAAAATCTGCGTGCGAAATTATGTACATAATCTGCGTGCGAAATTATGTACATAATCTGCGTGAGAAATTATGTACATAATCTGCGTGAGAAATTATGTACATAATCTGCGTGAGAAATTATGTACATAATCTGCGTGCGAAATTATGTACATAATCTGCG
Source organism: Fagopyrum homotropicum (assembly GCA_033239125.1). NCBI lineage: Eukaryota > Viridiplantae > Streptophyta > Magnoliopsida > Caryophyllales > Polygonaceae > Fagopyrum > Fagopyrum homotropicum. The sequence goes on from BSWB01000001.1 coordinate 13,657,371, forward strand.
TGCGAAATTATGTACATAATCTGCGTGCGAAATTATGTACATAATCTGCGTGCGAAATTATGTACTTAAAATTATGTACAGAATTTGTGGGACCACTCTCATTTTTATTATTTAATTAAAAAACAACCATATTAATTAAGGGAGATAATCTTTTTAATGAGAGTGGTCCCACAATTAATATTCACTTATCTTTTTAATTTTTAATAGTTATTTATCCTCGTTAATTAAGGGAAAGAATATTTTTAATTAGAGTAATCCCCGCAATTAATAGCCTCATGGATACAAAAAGGACTTTCTACACCAATTTTCTCTTTTGTTAATTAGGATAACTAATTATCTTTCTCTCTCCTCTATTGTGTCAAATTTAAGATTCGAACTTTGGATGAGAGACCCTCCCTCCTACCCTTATACTTGTTGAACTAATTAAATTTTGTGTATTCTTTTGATGATACGCAATATTAATACACAATTTTAATTACACAATGTTAATACGTAGTTTCAATTACACAATTTCATTTGTTATGTCAATTTATGTAGTTAACACATCCGGTCATATTTCAATTACACAAGTTCCGTTTGTTTATGTCATGTACACAAGCTTGTCATTTACACAAGGTTTTGTTACACAAGTCCGTCATTTACACAAGGTTTGGTTACACAAGTCCGTCATTTACACAAGGTTTGGTTACACAAGTCCGTCATTTACACATGATTTTGTTACATAAGTCCGTCATTTACACAAGGTTTGGTTAGACAAGTCCGTCATTTACACATGGTTTGGTTACACAAGTACAAGCCCTTTGTGCAACCATTTACGTCCTTGCAGCCATTTATGCAGAAATCAACAGTTCCAAAAACTCACCCAATAACCAAAACAAATCTACATAGGGAAAGGAGAATGTCGTTTGAGGATGGCGGATGAAAACAGGCGGTGGAAATTGAACCACCTCGCGACAAACCCTAGCGGCGGATCCTTGCGACCTACACAATCGAGATTGGTGACCGACTTCCTTGGCGGTGCGACAACAATGACGGTCGGGTGTGGTGACTAAAATGACAACAACCGGAGACACCAAGTGACGAACGTCCCGAGAGCCACTACGACGGACAACGACTGCTCCTGGTGGTGTGTGGCTGGGACAAGGGACGGCGATAATAGAGGGCGATCAGAGAGAATAGAAGAAGAAAACAATCAGGCTAAGGTTACGTTTTGGAAGGCATGCGGGAGAGATAAAACGAAAGAGAAGAGAGAGAAAGTGAAGGTAGTTTTTTTTTTAAACAAGTAACTCCCGGTTCGATTGGCTTTGCCGCACTACATCCGGGACGAGAATAAGTCGTGGCCCATTGCTGGGGGATACCTTTGCAATATCAGTTTTTTCTATACATGCTGTCGGGAGGATTCAAACTCGATCTCCAGACTAACCACTTAAAGAGTTTAACACCACATCCCACTAGACCAATTGAGTATTGGTAAAGTGAAGGTAGTTTGAGGGAATGGTGGGATTAAAAAGGTGAACAAGAAAATACTAGATCGATAGAGATTAACCGGTTTCTTTTTAGCCCATTTAATATATTAATATGAATTATAGTATTATTTTGTAGAAAAACATGTTTTTGACATTTTTTTTAACTATAACACAAATATTTCGATGTAATGTGACCAAAAAATGCTCGAAAATAATATAATTGGTTCAGTTAGAAAATATATATTTGAAAGAAGAAGTTATATACTTATTTATTTGGGTTGACAATTGTTTAATGTTATTCTTTAAGTTATTATTTAGTCTTTATTTTTTAAATGTAGTTTAAAAATAGCATATAGTTATATTATAATCATTCACACATATATCATCAAATACGATACGATTTCTCGTTTCATAACTCATATAAAATAAAAACACATGTAAAAAATCTTTCATTCCAAACACCAAGTATAGGGAATGACTTATTCCAATTTCTTATTTCATTCCGATTCCTGATTTTAACCCCATTCGTACAGTCATACCAAACGAGTCCTAAGAAAAACCTGCTAGAGGCTATAATCTAGGAGAATGGGAGATGAAAATTTTCAAGACTAAGTCGAACTCTAAAGGAATTAAAAGTTTCATTATTATGTGGAATTGATTTTGGGCCCTTCCTACTTAGATGGAAGGTGAAGAAGGTCCCTTCGGGCCGTCAATAAGATGCCATTCTAATCTTGTGTTAGGACCCATGGGTCAAGAATACATAAGTCTCATTAGGGTTGGGAACAAATCACGCAAATCTCGGTCCTGTTCTAATCCTGTCCCGGTTTTGGTGATTTTTTGAGTGAGTTGATTAAGTAGGTATTTTACGTAACATTGAGCATAAAGTAGGTACCTTTTGTGTTTTTATTAACAAAGTAGGCTCCCTAAATTATGATGAAAAATATTTAATCAAAATTTATAAAAAAAATTACTATGTAAGTCAACCTTCTCTCCTATCTCATTTAATTATTTTCCTAATTAAAAATTTAAAGAAATATGTTGTTACGTCAAATAAGGAATGAGATAATAATTTATCATAAAATCTCTCCCTAATTATTTTCCTAATTAAAGATTTAAAATAAATCTGCTCCCTAATTATTTATTTATCATAATTAAAGAAATATATTGTTATTAATTTCGTGGTTATGTACATATGCTGATACATAATTTCAATGTAGTTGAGACGTGATATTTCCGTGATGAATACATAATTTTTGCGACTTTCTACATAACGATTACGTTTATGTAGTACAAGTGTCTGTCATTTTGACAATGTTTGGTTACACAAATTCGTCATTTACACAAGGTTTGGTTATACAAGTCTTTTATGTATTACATTGTGTAATTGAATATGCATGCCCAATGCATTTTATGTAGTTGATATTTGTGTTTTATGTATTAACATTGTGTAATTGAAATTGTGTACAGACATTGTGCAATTGAAATTATGTATTAAAATTGTGTATTAAATATTGTGTATCGTCAAAAGAATACACGAAGTTTGATTAGTCTAACTGGTATAAAGGCGGGGGGTGGGGCTACTCGTTCAGAGTTCGAATCCGATAAATAAGAATATTTAAAATTTTAAATATAACATAAATATTTAAGCTTAAATCTACATATAGTATATTGAAAATTATAAAATAGGCTTGTAAAATTAACTATGTAGTTTGTGGGGTTGTTGAGAATGACAGTGAACCAACAATTGTAAACACGAAATTCTAATGTCGAACAAGGTATGTTTATTGAACTATTAAATTTTGTTATAGTTTGCTATCGTTTTTTTGTTATTACTAGCAAGTATCTTGTGTTCCACCTTTTTTTTTCTTTCTATTTTTTATTTGCACAACGTGAAAACACACCTCTTTAAGCAAAAACAATTATCCACATTTATCTACAAATATCAAAGAAAAAGTGAGCTTAGTTGAGGCATTACCTACGGTGGATTGATCATCGTGTAATTTTGTTCTTAAATTTTATTTTAGATGCTTAGACTTTCGATAAGTTAATTATATTTCCTAAATTCTCTTGCGACATTCCATTTTGATGTCTTTTGTTTTAAGCATGATATCAACATATATTTGCTTGCATAAATTGATAATTTAAAAAAAAAAAACAAACTATATATATAAGTCGTGCAAGATTGGTACCGTCCCGGTCTCAACCGGGATAGTGTCCGGTGATTTTAAGTCTAAAAACACAAGACCCGTCCCGATCCCTCTCATATATAGTAGGGGGATGAGACGTGAAACGACCTCAATCCGTCCCCTCCCGTCTCATCTCATGCCCAACCCTAAGTCTCATTATATGTTCTCAGCTGTTTCAATGGTTGCCTATCGAGACCAACAGGGGCGGCCGGGCGGGTACAAGGGGATAAGGGGGCATTAAGCCCCTCCTTCCGGCGATATTATTTCTCCTTAGGTGGATGTGATTTATATGACTTTGCTAGCTTATCTTGGTAGATGGAGGGAAGGAGGCACTTATAGTGTAGGGTTCGAGTTCCGTGAGTAGAAAATAGAGTTTTATTTTGTTTTATTTTAACTATCCTCTAAATAAAAAATATATCAACGAAAGCTCTAATTTATAGTATGAAAACTTTAGTATATTTTTTTTATTTAATTAAAAAAGTTTAATTTTTAATTTTTAATTTAATATGTAAAATGTCGTGTACAAAAAAAGTTATGGATATGCCCCGGAGACGAAGATAATATTACAATGCAAAAGAGACGCAAATATATTCTAACATGAATGAACAAATATTTCAAATGGATGACTCATATTTCTAGCTCAAGAGCTTGGTATACAAAAAAGGGAGAAATTGTCTACGTATCCAAAACCAATGAGCAACTTCTCTGAGGCGTCCAAAACCTCAAGGCAATGCAAATAACTAGTTATAATTAATTATGGGCCGTATGGAAAAATGAAGCGACGATCAAATGGTCATATAAGTGAAGGGATATCATATATAGCCCTTTTTCCTCTGCTCTTCAATCTTTTTTTTCAATGTATTCTAAATTACCAACTTAAAGATACTGAGTTTGAATCCTCTCTCTGTTCTGTTCCCACCACGTCTTTGCATGAACCTCTCCGAATTTTTCTCGGCTACACAACATATGTCCACTGTTAGGTTCACATGCTCCTACATATAAAGCAAAACAAAGCAAATATGTAATGTCATTGTGTACCTGAATCTTACACGCCTAAGCTCTCTAGCACCATCTGCAAACTGTCTAATAGTGATGTACACGCCTGGCTCGTCTTCCTCGACCCACTCAGTCTCGAGATCACTAGCGTTGCTGATTGAGACCGAGGCGTCATCTCTAGATGAAGTTGTGATCCTTGATGGGTCAAGATAGGAAGCATCAGATTTATTAGGACCGGATCCATAAGCACTTGGTCCAGCACCATAATAGTGATCGGAGGATTCGTGAGGATAATAGCCTTTGACACCTGAGGGTCGGTAGTGATGCCTTGGTGTCCAGTCTTTGTTCATTGGACTATCTGTTACTGACCCTATCCTTGTATAGGTGGAGTCTCTTGGCTGAAAGAAGGTAGCATTAGACTTTGAAGTGCTCTACTATTACTAATTAGTAAGGTGAAGAAATTTTACCTCATCTTCTCTTGATGGAGTGTTGAGAGCCTGCCTATTGAACCTCTGGACATTGTAGAGCTCCATAATTCGGTCGTAATTCTCTCCCCACCATCTTTGAGCTTGCCATTTGTTGAACATTTCCCGGCTGCACATGGAATCAAGGCCATGCATTAGCTATTTGGCTTGTCTACCTTAATTCACCAGCAATAACCATAATAATATCTATGTTGTGAGTTGTAAAAGTTAGCTGTCATCAGACTTTTATACAAACTACAAGGAAAGGTCTTGAGATGGATGATCATTTTGAAGTTGGAGTGATCTAGATCATTCAACACAAAGAAGGAAAACAAAGCAATATAGTTTACAGTTTTCACAATATTTTATTGGAACATTTCATTAAGGGCCTTTTATCAACTTAAGAAGAGTAGCAGGGCCGTTTAGTAATTTCTGTTTGATCACTTCTTTTACAGATCCAGCAATTTCGCCTATGTTCTACAATAAGTGGCATTTCATAGGTTACTGAATGTTACCATAGGTACAACTAGCCAAATTATAAACCTATTAAGAAAGCTCATGGATTCAGTGTTTGCTTGTGTCTGTATTTTTACCTGAACCGAATTCTTTTGAGATCATTTCCTCCATTTGGTAGGGACACAAATGTGATGTGAACTCCAGGCTCCACCTGAGCCATCCATTCCACGGGCTCATCCTCATCCTCCAACACCACATCAGATTCAGTACAGATTGATTCTCGCGCACTTCTTTCACTCGGAGCAAACCGTGAGTATGATCTTCCACCTCGGTTGTGGTTAGTACTTGTGTAATCCCATGCGGGAGTTGAGCTTGAGCTTGAAGGTTGACCATAGGTGTATGGAATTCCTTCAGAAATAGTATCAAAGTCAGGGTAAGATTTATCTCCTCTTCTGAAGCCTCTTGGACTCGTAGGCTTGCCTTGTTTGCTGGCACCAGATATTTTCAGTGCCATATCCTTGATCTGCAGGTAATTTCCAGGTTACAGTGAGCAAAATGCTACTCTTTCCAATTACCTATCACAAATTCATATTCCGGTGTGTAATTATGGTTCAATTACTATATTAGGCATGCCAAATTTGAAATTCTGGCAGGCACCGTTCAGTGATTTCATCAATAAAGCTCAATACTGAAGGCAGAAATGTTTGCTTGTATACAAAAAATAAAATATAAATCTAACTAGAGCATCTGAAATATAAAAGGCAGATTTAACCTTTTTGTCCTACATAGTTTACAGTTGGTATTTCTTTCATTGAAATTACAAATTTGAACACCACTTAAATAAATATTGCTGAAATTTTACTTAAGCTACTAACATCTAAAACACACACATATGATATGGCGTCAAAATCTGCAGTCACCAGTATACTAAAAATTGAAATTCTAGATAAGACATCTAAATTTTAGATTAGTAGGTTCCAAGCTTAATCTCACTCGAGAATAAGCAAGTAAATACAGTAAACTTCAGTTCCTATTTTCCTCAGTTTTCAATCTAAACCCTTTTAATTACCATCAGGATGCAAATAAAGACATGAGATTTGAGAAATCGTAGATAGTTGCTCAGTCTTAAGTGCATAAAGAGAGATAGTTACTGGGCAATGAACCGACTGATTAAACTAAATACAAGATTCCTTGAACGGGTTCTTCAATGACGCGATCCATCCTAGCCAAAGTCATGGATGGTGGGCATATTAAAGTTTAAAGCACTGCAATGATGAAATCTCCTCTTGTATCTGGCTGGTACTGCTTTATGAATCAACATTGCTTTCTGAATTGGGTCTTTTATTTTACATTCTAAATAAAATGTAAAACAGACCATACCAGCCTATTTTCTTTTCTTTTTATTTTTTCTTTCTTTTTATTCATTTTTTGATATTTTGTCACAGAATTAGTAGGCAAGAATTCAACAGTGGGGTCAGGCACACAATAAAGGACACTTGCGGTCTTTTCCGATTGCGCCTTTGTCCGTTTATCCAAATTTGTTTGAGTTACCTCAGTTTCAAACCAGGTAAATGTTCTTTTTTCCCAGAGATCATCGATATTAGATTCACCCTCAGGATATTTGACCGGAACAATTTTTACTATACTCCTTTTGCGTAGTCTGAAAATGTCACTAGTTCAATGCGAACCATTGGCTCTATTTGAATACAACTACTGTGTACATAATTCACCTTTGGGTTGGAAATTTTCTATCATGAAGGCAAATGAAGATAGGGATTAGTGAATATGTTGTAAAACAGTCCAACACTCAACCAAATGACCTAGAGCAAATCCTCACTCAACCAACGACCCTATATAATAGTCACTTAGATAATTCTCTTCGTCTTCGTATATCCTTGACCCTAAATTGTTGAGATATGTGAAAATGTCCAACATCAAGAATATAATAGTATGTGAACCTAATGTATAACTCTTAAGGATACTTCTTGTCAATTGGTTTTAATATGGTATGGAGCTAAGGTTCGTGCGGGTCTGCCGGCCTTAAGGATAAAGTCGTAGAGGTGTGTAGGTTCTTGGCGTATATCCCCTCAATGATCATCTATAAGATGATGGAATGTTCCTATTATAGTTAAACTAAGGATTAATCCTTAAACAAATTATCTTTTTGTCCTTTGCTGTAGGTCAACTCTGAGTGTCGGTGGGCCTTTTACCGTGTTTGTAGTGGTGTTAGGTTGCAGATAAATGCAATAGTGATTGGTTACATTTGCTGGCCTTCATTTACAGCCCTCGTACCCGTGAGCAAGTGGAAGCATCCCCACTTCCGGCAACTGTGCTTCTGGAATTAAGTTGAGATAGGGTGGCAAACAGTGCAGTTTGTGGTGGTTTAGGGGACAGTACGTCCCACGTTCATGAAACTATTAGTGTAGCTTTCTATTCGCTCACATTTATATCATGATCACAAACTGCAGAGGCTGTGCTCAAGAACTTACAGTAATAATACAAAAATTTGAAAGGCGAACTTGATCAAATCCAATTAAGTTTTTACTAAGGCTATATAACTACTAAAGTGAGATTTATACTAAAGCCGGGCTATTTCGGTAGTTTAGAATTGGACAAACGTATCTAACATCTAATACTTTTCATAGTATCTAAGCTCGGTGACATTACTCTCATTTCCACGTTTATGTATTGGGTTCGGTTCTAACACAAATACGAACGTGTGGCTTTCACGTTATCTTGACCCACCTGACCCACCAGAACTTCACGTGGTATCAGAACGATTCATTATCGGGTCAAATAGCAGTCTTAATCTATGTAGACATACGTACTATATACATATCAAGAATAAGAGTATAACCTACACAATCCATATACATTCAAATAATAAAAGGGAGTGGAATGTACACTCATCAACTAATCCAAATCTAAAAGCGCCCATGGAACATGGGTTGTTAGAGCCAGACCATAAAGATCAAGAAAATTTCATTATTATCTCTATCAGCTGAGTTTGGGGCTAAAGGTTAGGTGGTTTAAAAAACATCTATATTCAATTCATCACAAACACATTCTTCAATTTCTATATATATGATGCCATTAATAATAAAAACAAATTGGAATGATCCAAAGGAGAAATTGCTTACTTCCTACGGCAAAATAAACAAAGAAATTTAATAGCATAGCATCCAACAAATCCACAACTTGTACTATGTGGAGTAAATAAATTATCGTAGGTGCTTAGAGAAATCTAAAAACTGTGGATGGACATAAATTAGTTTCGGGATTCTATTGAAACCAAATTGATATATTGGGTAAAAATACTAAAATATAATCAAATATGTGGTCCCATATAGAATGAACAAACTAGACCACTGAATACTGATCCTCCTTGACCGTGTTAGAAGAAATGGGCAACAAAGCAACCGGCATTGCAAGAACATACATGCAAAAAGACAGCAATAACAAGAACAATGCATACTGAATTATTGAATGGGAGAATTCAATCAAACAAGATATGAAAATATAGAATGGGGTAAAGAAAGAGAGAAGTTATAAGGAACCTGGGTAGTCAGGCTTTTGACGGAATCTTTTGTATTTGGAGTACCACGCCCTCCTTCTTCCTCCTCTCTCTCGTTCGTCTTCGCGCAGGTTATGCATGTTAACATTTTCCTTTGTTACTTTCTTCTTCCCGTTTTTGAATTTTGTCTTGTTTCTCACCTTATGTAATATCACTGTATGGTATTGGACATGCAAACACCTGTGAGGAGCAAAGAACCTTAACATGAGTGTTTTGTTACCCTTCATTAGACAGTAGTGAAAAAACAAATTCTGAGAAGAATTTGATCGTCCCATCTTACATTTCCTGCATATTTCTAAACTCGTTGCTACTATAGTAATCCAGTAATACCAATTAGCAAGCAAAGACCTTAGACTGTCCCCACACATTACAATCAGGTTTGGCCCACTTGGTGAACAATCCTTTTGTAGTTGCCTGGGTAGGCCAGATATGAAGAACCCAACAAAGCAAATGATATTTCACGTCTTAATTTTGAATTTTAGGTTGCAACCTGTACATAATAAAATGTGTATTACATTGACCCTCATCCACTTGGATCATAGGCAAAACGCCAATATCAACAAAAATCAAATATATAGAGTGCCAAGAGGCCCAACACCTGACTGATGATATCAATTATTTTACTAAACACAAAATTAGAAAAAGTTTAGTAAACCAAATTGTTTCAACTAAAATATTATACCCATGGCTCTCCTGATCCTTTTTTTTTTATCACAAACCAAGAAAGGCAAGGTAGATGGACAAAGACAAAGCACATAATCAAGTTAACAAACCCAAAACTCCAAAAGGAACGGAAATTATCTCCTCTTTGAGATTCCAAGAAAATCAGTCAGATAAGCAAAGATGGGGAGAAAAGGAAAAGGGAATAAGAGGGTTACTCGGGATCAGAGAGAGTGGGTGGGATGTTCATTGTGGGGGACATCAAAGACTAGACTGGAGTATAAAAATAAAGACCCAATAATTGGAAAAAGAAAAAAAGAAAGCAAAATAGAAAGAAATCCACTGTTTGTGTAAGGTTTGAAAGTGGTCCGAGTATTCCGATCCGAGTTCATTTATGTGTATGCTTTTTCTCGCCCACACCCAATGACAGAAGCACCAAAAAACTAATACCAAAGCTACCAAATATGTTCGTTTTAGACCTAATACACTTTACTCATAAGATTGAAAGATTGGAAAAACGGTAGTCGAATATATAAGTAAGAAAATATTTAAAAAATGTTAAAAAAGTCTAGTACATGCACAACGAGGAGAAAACGAACTCTAACATCATTTACATTTCAATATTTTAAATTCTATAATATTTTTGCCATCTCAACAAAATGGAAGACCGATTACAGTAAGATGACTAAAATTATGCTTGATTTACTCCTACTCAATAGACAGATGAATTGTTGATGGATTTGAATGAGACAAAACAAAGGAGAAAAATAAAACCGCAATTCTTTCAACTGTTCCTTCTGAAAAGTAAAATATCAATCCTCATTGTTCAAGAAATCCCCTTCCTACAAAAAGCAACCGTCATCACGAGGTGGGGAAAGATGAAGAGAACGAGATGTGTTTTCGAATCTCTTTTTGGCTTGTGTGCTGTAACCCTATCATTTTTCGCAAAACTAGAGAACGAAACCGTCTTTTTCCTTTTCTTAAAAACATTAGGGTTAATTAAGCTTGATTTTCAAGCAATCGTTGAGCAAAAACGGCAAAACTCTGATTGTGAATGAACTTTTAACAGAGAGTGAGGATGGTAAAGCTGTAAATATCGCACATAGACAGGAAGAAGCAAAGCGTGGTGTACTATGGACTTATGGAGACGGAAAGGGAGATTACAAAAACAGAGAACAGGCATTATTATCTGTGACACGAAAACGACCCCCCAGTGCAATTAAGGACGATTAGAGGATTTAGAGCTGATCGCCCCCTCCCAAATTCTCTCTCCTCTATTTGCTCTTTTCGGCTTTCTATTGAATGCTGATCAATAAAATTGAAAATTCTACGGCCAATCCCACACACATAACTTCTTTGTCCCTAGAGGAGAAAACTGGACAACGACTGGATACTGCAAATGGAGACTTCCAGGGCACAAGAACAGACTAGAGCAGTTAAACATAATGGGAAACAATCCAAATTCGATTAATTATCGTGCTCCGCGCTTCTCCTAATACCTACTGACTACGACGCCAAACCGCTTCTCTCCCTTCCCTTCTACTCCCAAACGATCAAAATCGGTTTTACGACAATCGTTTTCATCATATCGTAACCAAAGAAAACGAAAATAGACGAGATCTCGCTAATGAACTGTAGACCTTGAATCAATCATCGGAATCAACAAAAAATAAAAGTTAGAGAGATGAGAATTTGTGACAGTATACTTACAAATTCCTCTGTTTCTGAACTCTGATAAGTCAAGAGTCGTCAACAGTGGAACACCTCCATAGAAAACAATTCGTCTTTGCAAAATTCAACTTTCAAATCACCTCCAAAACGGAATGAAATCAACTCAAACAAAGAAGGAATTGGCCGGCCGACGACGATTCCGGCGGTACGAAACGTGGTGAATATGAATGTTGGAAAATGCACCTCAACTTTTGATTCTCTTTCTCTCTCTCGATTGCTGTTGAAATTGGTGAATCTGTTGTTTTTTGGAACGAAGGCAACACGCATATGAGCAGAGAGAGAGAAAGCAGAGAGGTAAAGAGTTGAAGACTAGACGACCGCGGTATTTAAATTGCGAACTTAGCTAACGCCATTAGTTGACGGCACTTTTTGTGTGCTTTTGGTTGCAACGAAGATAACGTATGGTACGACGGCGTATAGGCTTCAAGCCTGAAGCCTCCTATCATTTCTAGCTCTCTTTTTATTCGATGTTTTTTTTTTCTTTTGGCAATAATTTCAAAAACATTATCAATAAGCCCATTATTATTTCTGGTATGCTCTGTACCAATTTTGGGTCAATCTTTAATGATCTAATTAGTAATTACTCACCTTTTTTATTTTAAAAATCACTATTACGATTATTACTGTTTTATTTATGTAATTAACACACATGCTTATTTTATTCTCATGTGTGAAGCTAAATTTTTGTATTTTCTATCTCGTAAATGTTTCAATGTTTCCAAGGTACAACAATGTTGATCATCTGAAAAATTATAATTTATGCAATTATTTTTTACGGTTGTCAGGTTAGTTGGATTTATTTATTCATTCGGGATATACTTTTTGTTTGATTAGTTGCGTTTGTTTAATTATTTGGGTTTGTCAAATTTATTTGATTAGGTGTGCTTGTTGGATTTGAAACTAATAACGATCACGTTAGTGAAATTATAATTGGGTATTCGGGTCGAGAAACAGTTAACAAGTTCAACCTCAACGATCACGTTCAACATATATCAATAACATCGGTTTCAGGATCACAACTCAATATTTATTGTTACCCTAAACAAAAAATAATAATATGTATTTCGAAACCAAATTCATTTTAAAAATCATAGGGGGATATTAACTAAAGTCTATGGTATGACTAGGGTTATGTATTTCGAAACCAAATTCATCTTAGAAAACACGAGGGATATTTAGCTAAAGTGTGGTATGACTAGGGTTATGTGGAAACTCTAAACGACGAAGGTTGTCGTAAACATTTATCTAGTCGCGAAATGTGTGTCTCATCCACTAACATTGGGATCGTGATAGAATGTGCATGTGCAAGCCATTGCCCGTAGGTAGTAATGGGAAATCCTTGAGTCAAACCTGTCAAAGCAAAAGCAAACCAAGTGTTAGTGAAAATAACAACTTGAATATTGACACAAAGGTAAAACGTGAACTAACCGTTACAAATTGTGTTTTGTCTACAACCAACACTATCGTACAAATCTTAGTAGACGACCTTGGTCTAGTACGGTTTGCATCATCAATAAGAATATTGTCAGGCTCATATCAAGGCATATTAGGATAATATGATAATATGTGGTGACGGCGCATGTGACATATCCATCCAGTGATTTTGCAGGCAAGGTCTCATTCCATTCTAGTGAATGTTCTTAAGGACATCATCAATAAGAACGAATATAGTTGTCTGTGCATATTAGCAACTACCATGAAGTTATAAATATACAGTATGAAAGAACAAATAGTTAAACCCTAGAATGTTAAAAAAAAAAATTATTCGCCTTTGCATATAAGGTATTCCTCATGCTCAAGTTCATAGTCATTTCCCTTAGTATTTTATCACTTTAATAATTCTTATCAAGACGGGATTAACCGGGATGGAAAGTTTCCGTCCCGCAAATTTTTTACGGGACGGGATAGACATTTTTTTAAATACCGCCGTGATCGGGATCGAGACGAGATTAACCGGGATATATGTTCACCACTACTTTTACACAATTTGCATCACGTGGACGGCCACGAGAACGTGGAGCCGAACTTGTATCGATCAAAACGAGTCAGTTCTCTTCTTGTTGATCACTTTCTCGTAGTATTCCCTTGGTTCTGATATGCATCGGCTACTTCATCGTAGTACTCTCGGGGTTATCCATGTACTCGTATGCCAAAGTCATTCGCTCAAGCTCGCCATCACCCAACGTGTTTGAGTTCATTCTCTCTCTGAACCCGTTAAACGACACACCATTTAGGGTTTATGGAAACCACGACATCAACATCCTCAAGAGTATAAGTTAGAAGCAAAATAACTTGTACCAAAAAGGATGAATCTGATACAAGCTTATTAGTCTACGAGTAGTCAAAAAAGTCATGGATGCATGACACACTGTGTAAGACCCTGGTCTTACGGACGTTGTTCCCATGCCAACCACTAAAAACCTTAGTCAATCTTCGGCCTACCTGTCCTTGAAAGGATATAAACTCCTCCGCCAGTCCACGTCACCTCTAAACCCCAAAGCTCTCGACTCCACCAGATCCGGACATCGACTTTTGCTCAAATCTCTAATCGTCAACTGTCGTTCCTTGTCCTAACATCGCCGGAGGACTCTTAAGGTTTTTTCGTGCTTTGTCTCCTCTCTCGCCTCTTTTGCCAATTCCTTGTTGACGTTTTTGTCAAGCCACCACTAAAAGCCTTCTCTCCATCAATCTTATTTCAAGAGCTTCTACGCACTAAGTAAACACAAAAAGATCATTTATAATATTGATGCAACCCGCCACCAAGTGGAACTGCCTCTACACACCGCTAATATGAAAAGAGCAAAACGCTCTCCGCTGTTCACTAGTCAGATGAACAAGCACAAGAAACCCTTCTTCTTCTTCAAATGAACAACAAAGACAACCCCTCTTTATAATAAAAAATCAACAAAAAATACACAAGATTTATCCCCAACAAAGGGAGGCTAAACCCTAATCTTTCATCCGTAGTCTCATATTAGGTTTCATTCCTCTATTGTTTTCCTTCAAGAGAGAAATTCCTCTTCCCTTTTGACCCTGTTGTGTGAGAGACCCACTTTAGAATCCAAACTTCCCGTTTCTTTTTCTTCTAACCATGGTTTTTTCATCCTTTGTTGGTGTTGTTTCCTCTCAATCTTGCTTGTTTCCATGGTCTTTCACTCAACCCTCATCCCACTCTCCTTTCTCCATTTAACCACTAATATTTCATTTCACCTCATCAAATTTCATTGTGTTTTCAGGCTAGCAAAACAACATATTTTGTGTAGAGTTTTGTGAATTTGAAGGCTTGCTTATTCCTAATCTCAAAGTAGTGAACAAACAACCATAACACTAAGGCAAATCTATAACATACAAATCCTCCTTTTTCTAAATGATTAAGCAAATACAAGTAAACTAACCCACTTTTCACTTTGTTCTAGCGACGACAACGGGTTATGTTGACTTAGGGTTTTCTTGCATTCTCACTTTTCACCTCATATAGTTTATTGTTTTGGGAGATCGCGTCAACGTAAACAAATTCCGTAATTGTTGTCAATTACAACACGAAACAATTCATCTCCTTCCAAATCTTTAATCATTACCGTCAAAGTTATACACATTTATATATCAAGACTCTCGTGTTCTACAATGTCATCTTCTTTGTTTGATGCACGCTTTGGTGGCGTTTGAGTGTTTGTCTAGAAGGGGACGTGGATTTGTGATCGACTCCTAATGATTGTGTTGCGAGTCCAAATCTGAGGTGTCCACAATTGTTCCCTATACTTTGTACTATGTACTTCCTTTGACGACGGACTTTGTGTTTATTGCTTCTTGTTTGACTGGAACATCATCCTTTCACTTGAAGATATCTTTGCCTTCAGGACTCTTTGATGTATTTCTATGTATTTTCTATGTTCTTTGTCTTTTATTGTGTTTTCTCCATGACGGTTAGTCTGCCTGCTGACCTTTTTTGCATTTGGATCCAGTTGACGGCATGTCGTCTAGTGTTTTGAATCGCTTTCCATTATAAAATAAAACTAGATGTGGCGTTATTTTACCGAGGTCATAGAGCGTCTATAGATATTTTGCTGGAGTGTCTACGTAGGTTTGAGAGAATTTTTGGATTGGTTGTTAGTCTACCCAAGTCTTCTATATACCTAGCATATATGTTAGAGGAGGAGGCATCTAAGATGACCCATCTGTCGGGAATCGCAACAGGAAGTTTCCTTTTAGATAGTTGGGGGCCAACTCACCTACCATTATTTAACCTAGAGATTACTCTCAATTCATTGATAGGACCGGTAAACACCTTTCATTGTGGAACAACCGACAGTTGTCGTTTGCCGGACGCCTAGAGTTGATCAGAGTAGTGTTGCATGGTAGTGAGAGCTTTTGGTTATCACTTCTTGTTCCGGTTTCGGTCCTTGACATACTCACTAGCCTTTGCAGGCAATTTCTATTGGGTTGGCCACAAGTTACATGGTCTAGAGTTTGCTTGCCGAAGATGGAGGGAGGATTGGGACTACTAGACCTTAGATCTTGGCATGTAGCATTTATGTGCAAGTACTACTAGCACATTCATGCTCAGCGTGACAACCTTTGGTTCAAATGGATCCACCACATGTACCTACACACCACTAAGCCAAAACATTGGATTATCACCCCTCGGGACTCGCCCTTGGTGAAGGAACTTCTTAGCGTCAAAGATGAGATGGTTGCCTTGATTGACGAGGTGACACTGATAACAAGATTTATGACTTAGGATTAGGTAGTCACTTAGATAGATTTCTCATTCATTCGTATAAGTTTTGGCATTGATTCATGACGTCTTCGCTCAATTCACGCACATTTCTAGAAAAGACGTCTACACTACCTTTTATCGGTTTTGTAGGTAATTCGGGGATCTATTGGACGTTAATCGATACATTTGGGCCAAGCCTCATGATGGTACACATCCAAAGCTTTGGAGGAGCATAATTGGAGCAACAAAGGACACAAAGACCACTATTGGTGCGAGCAATGGATCAACTCATGGCTAAACGAGCATAACACCTTTCTGCTGAAGAAAATCGGACCAGCAAGCAGATAAATCGTCCGATTTTTGTCCACTGGGTCGATTTTTGAGGCTTTGACAGCTTAAGCCACGTGTCCCACGATCTCTTGTCCGTCCTTGCTCTTGGTGGAGAATATAAGTGGTCCCTCAGGTGGTTGCTGAGAATCTCTCCTCTCCCACACTCTCATTCACAGCTCATTCATCTTGGAGAAAGATTGGAGGAGAAGAAAAGCTCTCAAAGATTGAAGGAAGAACAAGAACACCATTTTTAGAGTTTAGAGTGATTTTGAGTGATTTTGTAGTCTTGGATTGAAGAACTAATTGCAAGGATCGTTAAGAACGTTTTGCATCTTCATTTTAGAGTTTGTAAGTCTTGCTACAACTTGGATTTGGCTGAGATTTATTGATTTTGCTTACTCATCTTTCATTACTCATCTATGAACACCATGTATGCTTGTTTGATAATTTCGGATCTTGATATGCATATTAGTGGCTAATTTCTTGTGATTTTAGAGTGATGGATTGATGGTTATGGCTAGGGTGATGATAGGATGGGCTTATATGTCAGTTTAGGATGATTTATATGCACGAAACTCACAACAGAAGGAAAAATCGACCTGTTCATCAGATAAATCGGCCGATTTATCTGTAGAACAGCCCGATTTATTCTTCTGTTGCTCTTTAAATGATAAATCTGCATGCTAGGGTGTTTGGTTGTTTAAATCCTAGTGTTTATTAAGCCTAATATAGCTTAGTATCACCTAATGCTACCAATCTAAGTGAGGGAAGAGATCTACCCGATGATTTCCGACCTTAGATACCTAAGATGATGAATGCTAGGTAGTAGTGAGCCTCATAAGCCGCTATTGGATCGAGTGTGCTAGGATTACTGCTTGAGATTTCCCTATTCCGAGACTTACCCAGTAAGGAGAGGGTTACCCTTAAGTAGTATCTAGTTTGTGCGAAATTCCTTACTCTAACCCCTTGAGACCTACCCGGTAATAGGAGTTTGATGTGGGATTAGTGGAGTGAGAGACTTACCCGGTAATCGCTTCCATTAGTGAACATTCTTTCTCAAACACCACAGCTTGTCCTTAGAATCCTTAGAACTTTGAGTCCTATGCCATAACCGAAAATCTTGACCTCTAGAATCTATTTTTTCTATCTTGATCATATTCTTGCGCTTTGTGTTGCTTGTTCGTTTGCTAGCTTGAGTTGTTAGTTGTTTATCATCTTGCTTGACTTGTGATCTTTGTTTGATCACCACAAAAACCAACAAAAACATTGTGTTTTTCCATTTTCTTTGTTTCTTATCTTATCTTAGTCTAGATTCACACTATCTTTGATCATTGTTTGACTCGATTTCACCTTAGTCTTTGTGTTCGACCTCGGAATACTTACCTTTCTACAAACGTCCCGTACACTGCGGGTTTGCTAGGAGTTAGGATAATTATAACGAGTATAAATTTAAGACTTATTGCGTGCACATCACACCTATTCCTAGACGTAACAAGTTTTTGGCGCCGTTGCCGGGGACTAGGTCTAGATTGAGTCTATTTGTGATTGTTTATAGTGTAGATCTTTCTTGTTGCTTTTGATCTCTCTTTGGTGTGTGTCTTTGCTTTTCAGGACATCATCTCTCTCTTTAGGTGTATGCGAAGATCTCGTGGCAAGGATTTAGCTCCATTCGATCCCGAACCGGAGAAAACCCTTCGATCTAGATCCAAGAACATCCGAAAAGAGAAAGAGATGGCCGGAAGAAACCTCCAAGCTGAGTTGGATGAAGCCTTAGAGCAAATAAGGCTAAGAGATGAGCTCTTGGAGGAAGAAAGGAGACTTGCCAATGAGAGGCAAGAGGAAACTAGGAGGGAGATTGAGGAGATTAGGCAAGCCCTTGTTCAAGGAGAGCTTAATCGCCGACAACCTCCACCTCCTCCACCACCGGTGGAACAACCGCAGCCGGCGGCTAATGTTAGGGTTGTGCCCATTGCCATTGAAGAGCCACAAACCCTAGGGAGACGCATGGATCCGGCACAAAGAGCACACCGTCCGGGTGTGAACTTAGGAGATCCCGCAACCCACAACTATGAGCTCCGCCCTCAAGTTCTAGATTCCTCTTCTTCAACTATGTTGAATACATCCTCATCAAGGGTTGGCCCTTTCATCATTGTGGATAGCTTGAACTTGATGTTCTCTTCTCCAATGTTGAAGGAGAGGGTTCCATTCTTGCAATCCACTAGACACCCGGAAGTAGCTAGGAATGGTCTCCCCAAAATGATAGGAACCGGATAGTCCGCCGGGATGTCTAAAACAACGAAGTCTATGGGCACAAAGAACTTCCCTAATTGCACCGGGATGTCTTCCAAGATCCCAACCGGATGAGTGATTGAGCGGTCCGCCATGTAAAGGGTCATCTTGACCGGCTTTGGCTCTCCTAGCCCAACCTTGTTGCAAAGTGCAAGCGGGATGATGCTTACACTTGCCTCCAAATTGATTATGCCGGCTTTGGCTCTCGTAGTTCATCAAATGTTGGTGAGGAGACTCTCCTTCCATCCCTCCAAATTGATTATGCCGGATCATTTGTAGAACTTGAGGGCGGAGCTCATAGTTGTGGGCTGCGGGATCTCCTAAGTTCACACCCGGACGGTGTGCTCTTTGTGCCGGATCCATGCGTCTCCCTAGGGTTTGTGGCTCTTCAATGGCAATGGGCACAACCCTAACATTAGCCGCCGGCTGCGGTTGTTCCACCGGTGGTGGAGGAGGTGGAGGTTGTCGGCGATTAAGCTCTCCTTGAACAAGGGCTTGCCTAATCTCCTCAATCTCCCTCCTAGTTTCCTCTTGCCTCTCATTGGCAAGTCTCCTTTCTTCCTCCAAGAGCTCATCTCTTAGCCTTATTTGATCTAAGGCTTCATCCAACTCAGCTTGGAGGTTTCTTCCGGCCATCTCTTTCTCTTTTCGGATGTTCTTGGATCTAGATCGAAGGGTTTTCTCCTGTTCGGGATCGAATGGAGCTAAATCCTTGCCACGAGATCTTCGCATACACCTAAAGAGAGAGATGATGTCCTGAAAAGCAAAGACACACACCAAAGAGAGATCAAAAGCAACAAGAAAGATCTACACTATAAACAATCACAAATAGACTCAATCTAGACCTAGTCCCCGGCAACGGCGCCAAAAACTTGTTACGTCTAGGAATAGGTGTGATGTGCACGCAATAAGTCTTAAATTTATACTCGTTATAATTATCCTAACTCCTAGCAAACCCGCAGTGTACGGGACGTTTGTAGAAAGGTAAGTATTCCGAGGTCGAACACAAAGACTAAGGTGAAATCGAGTCAAACAATGATCAAAGATAGTGTGAATCTAGACTAAGATAAGATAAGAAACAAAGAAAATGGAAAAACACAATGTTTTTGTTGGTTTTTGTGGTGATCAAACAAAGATCACAAGTCAAGCAAGATGATAAACAACTAACAACTCAAGCTAGCAAACGAACAAGCAACACAAAGCGCAAGAATATGATCAAGAGAGAAAAAATAGATTCTAGAGGTCAAGATTTCCGGTTATGGCATAGGACTCAAAGTTCTAAGGATTCTAAGGACAAGTTGTGGTGTTTGGGAAAGAATGTTCACTAATGGAAGCGATTACCGGGTAAGTCTCTCACTCCACTAATCCCACATCAAACTCCTATTACCGGTAGGTCTCAAGGGGTTAGAGTAAGGAATTTCGCACAAACTAGATACTACTTAAGGGTAACCCTCTCCTTACCGGGTAAGTCTCGGAATAGGGAAATCTCAAGCAGTAATCCTAGCACACTCGATCCAATAGCGGCTTATGAGGCTCACTACTACCTAGCATTCATCATCTTAGGTATCTAAGGTCGGAAATCATCGGGTAGATCTCTTCCCTCACTTAGATTGGTAGCATTAGGTGATACTAAGCTAAATTAGGCTTAATAAACACTAGGATTTAAACAACCAAACACCCTAGCATGCAGATTTATCATTTAAAGAGCAACAGAAGAATAAATCGGGTTGTTCTACAGATAAATCGGCCGATTTATCTGATGAACAGGTCGATTTTTCCTTCTGTTGTGAGTTTCGTGCATATAAATCATCCTAAACTGACATATAAGTCCATCCTATCATCACCCTAGCCATAACCATCAATCCATCACTCTAAAATCACAAGAAATTAGCCACTAATATGCATATCAAGATCCGAAATTATCAAACAAGCATACATGGTGTTCATAGATGAGTAATGAAAGATGAGTAAGCAAAATCAATAAATCTCAGCCAAATCCAAGTTGTAGCAAGACTTACAAACTCTAAAATGAAGATGCAAAACGTTCTTAACGATCCTTGCAATTAGTTCTTCAATTCAAGACTACAAAATCACTCAAAATCACTCTAAACTCTAAAAATGGTGTTCTTGTTCTTCCTTCAATCTTTGAGAGCTTTTCTTCTCCTCCAATCTTTCTCCAAGATGAATGAGCTGTGAATGAGAGTGTGGGAGAGGAGAGATTCTCAGCAACCACCTGAGGGACCACTTATATTCTCCACCAAGAGCAAGGACGGACAAGAGATCGTGGGACACGTGGCTTAAGCTGTCAAAGCCTCAAAAATCGACCCAGTGGACAAAAATCGGACGATTTATCTGCTTGCTGGTCCGATTTTCTTCAGCAGAAAGGTGTTATGCTCGTTTAGCCATGAGTTGATCCATTGCTCGCACCAATAGTGGTCTTTGTGTCCTTTGTTGCTCCAATTATGCTCCTCCAAAGCTTTGGATGTGTACCATCATGAGGCTTGGCCCTCAAATGTATCGATTAACGTCCAATAGATCCCCGAATTACCTACAAAACCGATAAAAGGTAGTGTAGACGTCTTTTCTAGAAATGTGCGTGAATTGAGCGAAGACGTCATGAATCAATGCCAAAACTTGTACGAATGAATGAGACATCTATCTAAGTGACTACCTAATCCTAAGTCATAAATCTTGTTATCAAAAATACCCTATACTTAAGGTTTGCTCGTCCCCGAGCAAATTCCCAACTATAGACTAAGAGATGACATGATTTATGTATGCAGAAAAATTGTCAAAATCTTTTGGAGTTGTGCTTCTAATATTGGATCACCTTTATAGTCATATTTCATGGCAATTGACAAGCAATTATGCATCAAATAAATGAAAGCATGGAAAGACAATTACACTTAACTTGATAGCATGCAATGAAATGTAAAGATGAAGAAGTCAAGATGATCATGAGCATATCCAATCTAAATCACTTAGTCTTACACACATGCAAGTAGGTCATAAGGACTTGTGAAATAGAAGGCCAAGAAACGTTGTGATTAGGCGGGAGTTTTCTAGGCTTTGTGATGCTAATCCGGTAAAGGAACTAAACAACCACAACTTCAAATTTTCTTATCAACTTCCCTCAAGTGTATATTTTTCTTCATTTTCTTTTCTTTCTTTTATTTTTGAGACAATGGCATTGGTGTGCAAAAGCCGAAACCTTGGTGATTAGCCATTCTCGGGCTTTTTCTATTTTTCGAGATGCATCCACACCGGGCACACATACCAAAGCTCGTTAGGACTATTGGTTTATTTGACTTTGGCAAGGCACCAACACCCGATTATGTGAAGTGTACCGAGTTACTTGTCATTTAAGCCAATGTCCCCAAGCCTATATTTTTGGCTACACTTTCACAACAAATTCAGCATTTTATTGCATGACATTCCTTTCATCAACAACTTCACCCCACACTTGCTTTTCACACACATCAACACACTAACATGCTCCTATTCCCGGATGGGTCAAAAGAGGTCAAATTTATCTCAATTGAGGTGCTCAAGCAACATGATCAAGATGAGAAGTAGAGGAAAATGAATTGCCTTAATCACTCCTAATTGATGTGCAAGAACTAGCATGCAATTTCGACTTTCAATACTCAATTCAATCAAGGCAAACATTCATGATCACAAATCATTCATGGTTTCAAGAGAAGTACTTCAAGTCCACATATGCTATCATCAATTTAACACATAAGGCCATCCATAGCCAATTCACAAGACAATTTCATCATAAGGGTCATTCCCAAGCCTTAGAAGCACTAAATTTTTTTTTAAAATTTTCTGATTTTTTTTTTTTGATTTTTCGAAATATGTATGTACAATGCAAGACATAATGAAACATGTGACAATATTAAACTATCCTAGATGCTAATCATGCAAGTGATCATGAAAACCCCACCCCATACTTAGAAACACATTGTCCCCAATGTGGAAGCTAAATAAAGAAGTGAAAGAGAGTCCTCACAATGTAAAATTGGTGATGCTTTGGTATTTCGGTTCACATTGAATGATGATGGTGGATGATCGATCAAGGATGGTAGAGAGCTCTTGATGTTCGTTATGATGTCGGAACCCGCGCTTGGCACCGCAAGCCGTCCAAGTTCCACGTCCGCTCCACCCATGCTTGATTGGAGATCATCACTTTCCCTTGTACAGAGGAAAAATCGCCCCATAGCCCAGGAAAATCGGCCGATTTATTGATGAACAGGCCGATTTTTCTGGGTGCTTTCCTCTTCATCCATGTGCTTGGATCTTGTTCCTTCAACGGGTCCATAAGGCTTTCACATGACCTCCAACATCCCATAACTCATGATAATCAACAAGATCTAGCACCCAAAAACACAAAAGAAAAACAAAGCACACCAAGAGTGAGATTAAACAAAAGCAAGAAAAACACAAGGAAAAATATATACCAATGGGTTGCCTCCCATTAAGCGCTTCTTTAAGGTCATTAGCTTGACCAAATTCGGGAGCGTTTCAATCGAGGTGAAGCGGGGCAATCACTTCCACCGGGGCTTCCGGGATGTACTTCTTCAATCGATGCCCATTCACTTTGAAGTCACCACAATGATCTCCTCCTATCTCTACCGCTCCATGAGGAAAGATCTTCTTCACCACATATGGCCCGGTCCATCTTGATTTGAGCTTTCCGGGGAAGAGCCGCAGCCTCGAGTTGAAGAGAAGGACAAGGTCGCCTTCACTCAACTCCTTTGGGATGATCCTCTTATCATGCCATCGCTTGGTTCTCTCCTTGTAAATCCGAGCATTCTCATATGCATCCAACCGGATCTCCTCAAGGGCGTTCATGTCTAGCAACCGCTTTTCTCCGGCCTCCTTGAGATCAAAATTTAGCCACCTTATAGCCCAATATGCTCGATGCTCCATCTCTACCGGAAGGTGGCAAGACTTTCCATAGACCAACTTGTAAGGAGTGGTGCCAATTGGTGTTTTGAAGGCGGTCCTATATGCCCACAAGGCATCATCGAGCTTCATAGCCCAATCTTTTCTCGTCCTTGATACCGTCTTCTCAAGAATGGCCTTGATCTCCCGGTTGGAGATCTCCACTTGGCCACTAGTTTGGGGATGGTAAGGTGTTGCCACCTTATGAGTCACCCCATACTTGGCCAAAAGTGCTCCAAAATTCCTATTGGTGAAATGCTTCCCTCCATCGCTTATGATCACCCTAGGTGTTCCAAACCTAGGAAAGATCACTCGGTTGAAGAACCGCACCACAACCTTGGCATCATTTGTAGGAGAGGCGATTGCCTCCACCCATCTTGAAACATAGTCAACCGCCAATAGGATGTAGAGGTTGCCACATGAAGAGGGGAAAGGTCCCATGAAGTCCACACCCCACACATCAAATATTTCCACCTCTTGTATGTTGTTCAAGGGCATCTCATTTCTCCTTGAGATGTTGCCCGTCCTTTGTCAAGCATCACAAGCTACCACAAAGCCTTGCACGTCCTTGAAAAAACTTGGCCAAAAGAAGCCCGATTGTAGCACTTTCGCACATGTCTTGTGTGCACTAGCATGCCCTCCACATGGCAAGGAATGACAATGGCGGATCACACTCTCCACCTCATCCTCCGGTATGCATCTTCTAAACATCCCATCCGGCCCTCTTTTGAACAAAAGTGGCTCGCTCCAATAGTAATGCCTCACATCTTTGAAGAACTTCTTCCTTTGGGCATATGTCAAACCGGGAGGCACTTCCTCACACACTAAGTAGTTAACAATGTCGGCATACCATGGTTCACTCCCTTTAGACACTTGGAACAAGCACTCCTCCACCATTTGCAGTTGCTCATCCCGGAATGAGTCATCAATCGGGATGTCCTCTCTTTCAAGCTCCGATGGTGGGAGTCTACTAAGGTGATCCGCCACGGAGTTCTCGGATCCCTTCTTGTCCCGGATTTCCAAGTCAAACTCTTGAAGAAGAAGGATCCACCGAATCAACCTAGGCTTGGCATCCTTCTTGGTAAGTAGATAACGGATCGCAGCATGATCCGTATAAACAATGACCTTCGCTCCAACAAGGTATGACCGAAACTTCTCAAAGGCATACACTACCGCTAGCAACTCTTTCTCGGTTGTGGCATAGTTAAGTTGGGCATCATCTAGCGTCTTGCTAGCATAATAAATGGCATGAGTTCGCCCATCTTTCCTTTGCCCCAAAACAGCCCCAACGACTACATCGCTTGCATCACACATGATCTCAAACGGTAAACTCCAATCCGGGGGTTGCATGATAGGTGCGGAGATCAAGGCGTTCTTCAACCTACAAAAAGCTTCAAGACAATCCTCGGAAAAGACAAAATCAACATCCTTCATTAGTAGGTTAGTGAGAGGCTTAGAAATTTTAGAGAAATCTTGGATAAACCTCCGGTAAAAACCGGCATGCCCTAAGAAACTCCTTACCCCCTTCACCGAGGTAGGTGGCGGCAACTTCTCTATCGTTTCAATTTTGGCCCTATCCTTAAATTTATACTCGTTATAATTATCCTAACTCCTAGCAAACCCGCAGTGTACGGGACGTTTGTAGAAAGGTAAGTATTCCGAGGTCGAACACAAAGACTAAGGTGAAATCGAGTCAAACAATGATCAAAGATAGTGTGAATCTAGACTAAGATAAGATAAGAAACAAAGAAAATGGAAAAACACAATGTTTTTGTTGGTTTTTGTGGTGATCAAACAAAGATCACAAGTCAAGCAAGATGATAAACAACTAACAACTCAAGCTAGCAAACGAACAAGCAACACAAAATGAGATGGTTGCCTTGATTGACGAGGTGACACCCCTGATTGACGAGATGGTTGCCTTGATTGACGAGGTGACACCCCTGAGAGAGATACTTGATCCATGTTGCCAAGGGGGGAGATTCCGTGTGGCCGAGGCCTATGAGATGATTTGACCACGGGGAAAGGAGATTGATTGCTTCAGAGTTGTCTAAGATCCGGGTAATACGCCAAAACACTACTTTATCATATGAATGATTGGTATTGGCCGATCATCTGCTGGAGATAGGTTTCATTTCCTTGATATTGATCCTAATTGTAGTTGGTGCACGAGTGACAGTGAATCACATGACCACTTGATATTCGGATGCACATATGCATGGGAGGTTTGGAGGCAGGTTGGTGCGGATTTCGGGATGCCCGAAGATATCACCACCAAATTAGAGATACTGATTGGTTGACTCGCACTGTACATGGTAGGAGTTGGGAGAGTAGATCCAAGATATATGCGTTTTCTACTACGGTGTACTACCTTTGATATTTTAGGAATCCCTTGGTATTTGACCGAAACAAAATATAGATCGGTATCCTTGTGAGGTTTATGTGGACACACATCTATACTTTGTTGCACGAGGCATTCCCTACATAAGTTAGAGAGAGGATTACATCTTAGTATTTTTTTGGTACCAAAGTTGTATTGTGCTCCATACATTGATGTTTTTGTTATTGATATGTGTATCGGGTTTGGTTTAAGTCTACTGATGGCTTTGCCGAATGTGGACTGACCATTGACCTGAAAGTTTGGCACTTGTTTGGCTTATGAGTGTCTCTATCTGCTGATGGTTTTGCCGAAGGTGGATGAGCCTCATGAGTTTTGTTGATTTTGGGTGTACTCTCATATTTATCAGCTCCAGGGTAGTAGATACGTTCAAGAGGATTACATGCCTCCCTAGAGTGTTTTGTGTGATTTGACTACAACCTCATATTGAAGACATCTACATAAACTTTGTTATCTTTGTGTGATTGGGTCTTAATGGGCCCGGTAATCTTTCTATATTTTTACGAGTTTATGTTTTCCTAAAAAAAGGTAAAATGGCTAACTAGGTCTTTTACCACTATTACTAGCATAAACTCAATTAGTATATACCCTTAATTAACTCAATTCTTTCATCTAGGAAAAATTATATCTATGGTAAAATTAGAGAGATTTACAAAACAAAAACCTATAAAAAAAAAAAAAAAAGACTATTTAACTCATTCTTTCAAAAAATAAAAAACTATTCACGAACTAGTAAAAATCAGAGTTGTTACATTTATATTTCTTTTTTCCAATAATAACTATTGGTGTATTTTTCGTACTTTGCAAATAGGCTAACCTAAAATATATTAATAGAATTATATTTTTATCGAAAGGCTATCTAATTATGAAGTCAACTTATCTACTATATTGGCCCTATAAAGATATTCTTATTTGATCTTATAGGTTGTTATCGTCAAACCTCTATTATGCATGCTTTAAATATTAGTATATTACTTTACTGTATTATATTTATATGGATTTTGTTGAAACAATAATGATAAAATATATTTAATAATCTCACAATTTTAACTTTTTGTGAACACATATGAACATATTTACCTCTGATTACTATAACACAATATATATTTTCTCGATCGGTTATAATAAAAAAAAATTAAATTAAATTAAATTAAGGTATATCGAATGATAATATTAAAATATTTATTAATTTTTATTTTGAATGAAATAGTTATAAGCTGATAAAATGCATCTAGTTATAGCAATAATATATCATGATAACGATTATTTGTTGATGATAAAAAATAAAAAATGAAGATACAATTATAATATAACATCATAAAATTTCTAAATGTTATAATAATCACATAATAATACTAAAACTAGTTATTCTATTTATGTCTCTGTATTTTTTTAAAATTTGTTTGTCTAACAATTATAAATTTTTAATAAAATTAATAAATGAAAATAGTAATACTATTGACATAATATCATACTAATTAACATAAAAGTTTACAATATCAAAATTTGTTAGCGTAAAAATATTTTCAAATAATAATAAAATGTATAGTTTATTAGAGATTTTAAACATGAAATAATAATGTCTTCTTTGTTTTTTTATGAAAAGAAACAAATAAGAGAGTGATACGAAACGAGGCCAAGTTTGAACAGGAAGTGACGGTTGGGGGTAAAAACGGAAAACAGTAGATGGTCTTGGGTTTGGAAAACAAATGGACCAGGCCCAACTTTACAATAGGAGACATCTATGGGCCCGCTTTGTCCTATTGGAGGCATACCCATTATGTAAATTCCCTTAACTTCTGGGATACAAACTCCACGTGTCCTTATCTCATTCGCTTATATCTTATACTTACTCTTCATTATTTCCTTTTCAAGTATTAAAAAACCTAACTCCATCGTCTCAGTTCTGACCCCTCTCCCCCCAAAAAAAGTCGATTTAATATATATATAGATATATGTATGTGTATATATATATATATATATATGTATATATATATATATATATATATATTGTCTAAAAAGTTATTAATTTATTTATAAAATAACACACATAATTTTAAAATATGTACAAAATCTATTTTTAAAAATTGTACGGAAAATATTTGAATTATATTATCAAAATACATAACTTAGAAAACTATGAATAATAATTTGTATATTTTTTTAAAAAACTTTAAAATGTAATTTACAAAAATTATTTTTATTATTTTCTAAAATACTTATAAAGTAAACATAAGTGTGTTTTTTTTTAAACATTAAATCATAGTAGTTTATATTGTTTTTATATAATTTATCTACTTTATGTTTTATAGTTTACAAATAGGTTGTAATCTTTGTCTGAATTAAAAAAAAAAAATCTTTGTAAACTATGATACTTAAAAATCCTTTGAGTAAGATCATATATTTTTAGGGGCGTGTTATATACACGAAACTTAAATTTACAAGGGCAAAAACCAATCGAAAGGCGCCAACGCTCAACTTATGCGATGGTGAATGGCGCTAGCGCCTTTTTTTTTTTTTCATAGCACTGGGCGCCGGCGCCCAAATTTTTTTTTATTTTTTTAGAACCCTTAAAGTAAAGAATAAGTTTTTTCGAATAAATTATTTTATCTGGGCGCCGGCGCTATAAGTCGGCGCCAAAATTATTTTTTTTTTGGAACCCTTGAAATAAGGAATCAGTTTTTCAGAATAAATTTTTTTATCTGGGCGTCGGCGCCCAAATTAAAAAAATTAAAAAAAACAAAAATTTTTAAAATTTGGGCGCCGACTGATGGCGCTGGCGCCCATTGAACGCTTCCGAATTGCGATTAAATTTGACGTTAGTAATTCAAACCCCGTGGATCAGCTTTTTCGAATTTTTAACAATCAAATTGAGACTTTAGTAGTTTACATTTTTTTTATACAAAATGTTTGATTTAAATGCTACCAAATGGATTGCAATTAGATGAATTATAAAATAATATTTTTAAGTAATTCTAACTCATATACGAAAATAATAATTATTCCGTACTAAATAGTGCCAAAATTCAGTGCAGATATTCAGCAAATATCTATAAATTAAAAATAAGTGGTATAGTCAGCAAACTACTTTTGTTTTAAATTTTTTAAATATTATCCATTTTATAAACCAAACCCCCGATAATTTTAAAATAAAATGAAATTATTAACGTATTTTCCAGTTTTTAAACTTGAAAGAGAATTAGCTTTAGTTCATTAAGCAATTGATATAAAAACAAACAATATAATGATAAGCACTCAACGGCAATATCATTTTATGTGATACTAAGACACTAAAAAACATGTCATCATAAGCATACCTTAACCACTACTAATCTATTCAACTTTGGGATAACCATAATTAAGGTTGTTTGTCTCCCCCACCCCAAATTAAAAAGAAACACAAAGTATAATGCCATAATTATTATGAGTAATCCAATATTGACCCAACCCAATATAAGAATATGAAATAATTTGGTTTATTAGGTTTTTTTTAGTTTTGTGTTTAGTAAATGTACCCATTGAGAGAAAAATGTGTAGAGTTTGAGAATAAATACAAAAGATTGGGGTATATTTACTTAATTGAAACATTAAAAAGTCTAGTTACTATTATAGTTTTTCAAAAAGGTCTAGTTACCAAAATTGCCCTAAGAATATTAAACTAATTGGTTCTTCGGTACATGAGTTTATTGAGGTTGATTGAATAACCTGAAATTATGCAAATAATTGAACATTGCTCTTCTTTAAAAGGAAGAGATTGTGCAAACGGTGTGATGAAAAAACTTATTGAGATAAATGTTTATATAAAATTAGAGTTCTTATTTAAAATAATGTTATAGGGTGATGCACGTATATAAAATGAATACTAGTGTAGCTCTGATGCCAAGACACGGACATAATTTTAAAATTTAATTGTATATATAATTTTTTAAAATTTATATTAAAAAATTGATGTAATATAATGGTTTAATTTAACTAATTCAAAAAGTAATTAAAAATTTATAATTAAATTTATTAAAATTTTAGATAAATGAAAATAGACTAATTTAACAATATTACATATCTTAGTTAAAGTTAATGTTAGTAGACTATTTGTGAAGATGATAAAGGTGAATAAAAAAATTTAAAATAAATAAAAATAAATTTAAAATTCAAAATATAAATGTTAAAATATAGAACATTTAAAACATATCGATGTTAAATATCTAAGGTAAGCGGACAATTTTGCATAAGGTAGGTGGGCAATTTTGCCCCCTAATATTAAACACCGATATGTAAACTTAGTAATTCGATTTTGTTATTGAGTTTTAAGCAAATTATTGTTGATAAGTTCTTCCGAGATTGCATATAGAAATTATAGATCCGACATTTTTTACACAATACTCGTTATTGAAGAAAATACAATCGACAAGGATTAATCAAAATTCTTTAATCGGCAAATTGATTCAATATTTGGATTTTACAAGTGAAGTACAGTTCAACATGATATGCATTTTACATATCAAATCATAATATAACAATTTGACTTAGATCTAATTAAGAAGTCATGAGAATAATGAAGTCAACGTTGATTTTTCAAGTTTGATTACGTAGGAACCCAAATTGTATTAATTTGACGTATTTATGATTTAATGTACGTGTGTAGGGGTAGTAACATGGGGGTCTATGAAGCATCTCTTTCCAGCTTTGTGAATTGTATAATGTATGGTCTCAAGGATTCCATCATTTCATATTTCCATCCATATCTTAGATCATATCTTTTCATCCATATTTCCTATTCCAATCCCTATAAGCCTATAAATATGTGATGCAAAAATGATAATATTTTCTTATTTATATTTAATATTTTATCAAAATTTAACTCAAAAGATGATATATATATATATATATATATATATATATATATATATAGTGTCGGTTTAGGGTCCGTTTGGGAAGCAGAAGCTTAATGAAGTTGAAGCTGAAGCTGAAACGGAAGCTGAAATAAGAAGTTGATTTAAGTAGCTGATTGTTTGTAATAAGCTAGTATAACGTTTGGGAGGTACAAGCTGATTGAAAAGTAAAATTACCGAAAAGGGCTTTATTAGTATTTTATAGTGGTTATTTTTTATGGTGATAGAAATAATTATTTAAATGATGTTATATTTGAATAAATATTATGAAATAAGTTTTTTTGGCCAAAAATAATTCTGTAGTTAAATATTTCTTTAAAAAATAATTAATATTGTACTATAAATAAATTCAAATTAAAGTATATGATAAATAAATTTTAAAAACATTAAGGAGAAGATTTTTTAAATCTGAATGCTTCCTTCTTGAAATATTACGAGAGAAATGAGTCTTTTAACCTCACATGTACTACCTCCCTCCCCGACAAAAGAAAAATCGCCCTTCGCCATTTGAGAAGCAGTTGAGCCCTACGCCCTTCTCATCTCGTTCTCATAAGACTATACAATGTTGTTTAATTTTCATAACCAAAAAATAGTATAACATAGGCAAAAGTATATAACAAGATAAATTTTAAAAATTAACTCCCAGTCTTGTACAGATGAACAAATAGAAACGTTTAGGATTCAGATTTTCATCTTTTTAAGGTAAAAAAATAGACAGCAAAGGGTGTATACTTGCACACTGAAGGGATTTCAAGTCCTCCATAGCTGCAGCTTGGACAGTGAAGGGATCTCATAACCAAAATATAGACAGCAAACTCAAGGCTACAACACTTGGACCCTTGCAGTGCTTCCATTTTGAATCTTTGACAGCAAACTCAATCATTAGGCAGCAAACTCAACCTTTGACAATAAACTCAAGGCTACAACACTTGAACTTTTGTAGTGCTTTCATTCTGTAAAAATATGAGAAACTAAACGAATGAACGACACTTGGACTTTTGTAGTGCTTTAATTCTGTAAAAATATGAGAAACTTAAAAAATTATATCATTGACCAAACCCAATCATTAATAGCTTCAATATTAAGCTTATGAGTTCTAACTGCTAAGATAAATTAACTTGTTCAGAAATTGTCTATTGCAGTGCTTCCATATATTTTGATATTACTTTCTCAGCTTGTTCATCTGCCTAGATAGGTGCAAGAACTAGTTTGCTAAAGCCTTGAACAAGACACTCTTATGTAACTGTCTATTGTAGTGCTTTCCACATGGTCAAGTTTCTCTTTAGTATAGAAGCAGCAATCCAACACTACAAGACCAAAGTGAGAGCAGAATAATATCAGAAGATATGATGAAAATAAATCCCCTTCATACTGTTAATGATAGCAACACTAATAACATCAAGGATTTCAAGTCCAACGCTTTCAGAAGAAAAATAAATTCCCTTCATAACCCGAATACAAAAATATAGGAGGAAGAATCAAGGAAGAATCATTGATTTTAGGGTTTTTACAGACAAACGAGGAAGAATCGGGACTTATAGGGTTTCTCTATAATCCGAATACAAAAATACAGAGAATTGAGGAAGAATCGAAGAAGGAATTAAAAAATCAAGAGAATCGAAGAAGAAGATGGAAGAATGACTAGAATCGAAGAAGAGAAATAATACATTCAAAGAGAATCGAAGAAGAAGAAGATAGGAGGAAGATGATCTTACATTCAAAGAGAATCGAAGAAGAAGAAGATAGGAGGAAGAAGATCAAATACCTGTGTTTTTCAGCAATAAAAGACAGAAAATAGATGCAATTACATGGGTATATCGAGAATTCCAAAATCCATCCGCTCCATAATCTCCCATAAGCTTGTCCAAGGGAGCTTATAAAAAGGCCATAAATTTCAGCTTTCATAAGCTGCTTCGTCTTCCTTCATCTTCCTTCAGCTTGCACTCCCAAACATGAAGCAATTTTGTACAGTAAAAGCATAGGCTACTTTAAGCTTCAATAAGCTGCTGCCAAACGGGGCCTTAGTTAGTTGGTTAAGATTAAAACATTTGAACTTTTATAATATAAAATATTAAATTAATTGAATACTCGATTTAAACTAATAATATAATAATTTTAAACTAATAAATATAAATAAAAGTATACTAATAACTATAACTATAAAAATTTAAAATTTTATAATATTAGATTAAATTTTGGATATCATTAGTTCAAACGTTTTGTTCTGTTAATTCAAATATTGTGTTTTATTAATTCAAAGTTAACAAGTGCATATTAAAAAAACATATAAATTGAATAAAATAATACATGAACTAGATAGAAAAAATTAGAACTTATATTATGTAAATTTTGTACAAATTAAACTAAAACTTTGAACTGACATAATAAATGTTACATTTCTTTCATGAAAACTATAAAAATGTCACCGCGTCCACCCTTTTTAAAATAGATTTTCAAAGGGACAAAAGTGTCATCGAACCTTTCGGTAATTACAAAGTATCACCGCAATTCTCATAAATCATTTATAGATTAATTTGAACCGTTAGATAACTCAAACAATGACTGAAATTACTCCATATTACTTTACCATAACATCACTCCTTACCGTGAACACTCTCTAATTAACAATACTTTTTCAAAGAAGCGGATCGTCCGGTATATTTTCAAGATTGTTAGTACAATACCGGATAAACTCATAACTCTTAGTCATATTTATTTTAAATGGTGTTTCAAATTTTTATAACTCAAAGCTATCATAAAGATGTTATAAATTTGATTACTCATTGTAGTTAGTCAATCTAATTTGCTATCCTTTACAAAATAATCTATACATATATTAGTAATACATTAATAAAAGTATATTTATTTTAATTAATTATGTATTAGTTTTTACAAATTTATAAAATTCAAAACACTAATTTAATATAACAATTTATATACTTATAAACTTAAATTATTAAAATAGTTATCCATAATCATACATTAAAGAACCAATAAATAAAGTAGTGAACTAGACCAACTAAATGAGGAAATCAAATTGTTGAGTTCGTTTGGAAATCATGAGTTTGTTGAAATTGAATTGTAGTAGATGAAGTTTATTGAATAATTGAAATAAATAATTGATTGAACAAATTTATAATTTGTTATGAGCTTGATGAGTATTTGAGTTGACGAAATTTATTTAAAAATAACCAAAAAAAAGTTTTATTTTTTCATTAAATTTTTTATAGGTTATATTTATAACATATATTGAATAAGCAAGCTTAAACAATAATAAGTTTGGCCCTCCAAACACTAAACTTATGTGTGTATATATACTTGATAAGCTTCCATAATACCTTAAATAAGGGTTTTCAAACGGATGCATAGTTAGAGTTGAGCACCAGCCTAAAGCTGAACCGATCGAAGCCAACTGCAAAACCAAAAACCTCAAATCCTTGAATCGAACCATTCGTCTCGGTTTGCAGTCAAACAAGGTGAACTGAATTTATGAAATCCAAGATTGCAGGCAATGCAAAAAACCGACGAAACCAAAGTCATTTGAAACCGAAAAGCACAATGCATAAACCATCGAGAATCCAGAAACCGAAACACACTCAACAATGACATTGATATAATGATAATCCAGAAATAAATTGATTGAGAAAACAAAGTACATAACCTTCTCCAGAAATTCAATTGAAACTTGAATTCATAGACGAACCGAGAAGGCGGTAGTGCATAAACCACCGAAATCAAATCATTCAATAAAAATACAAAAAATCAACTGAAATTGAAATACATAAGTTGATCAAACGAAGTACAAAATCAAAATTCGAAATCATTTAATCAAATCAAAACGAAAATACAAAATTTTCGGTCCATTTTTTATTTCTTTATTTTTTTCCCTACGAGTTTGAACCTTTCTAACTTAACTCGTTCAATGTCTTATTTCAATTTCGAATCACGTTTTTTTTTCTCGTCTTTAATAAAAACCGTAAAAATCAAAATCGCAACCGTCTCTTTTAAAGTTTTAGTGGAATCTCATCAACCGTTAATATGTTTAGACAATGCCTTAACAACCTTAATAGTGTTTTTTTGATGCATGGATACAAAAAAACATATTGTTGATGAAGTTACTTATATGTTCTTCCAAGGATCAATTTGTATCCTTAAAGATGGATGCTCCACAAGATCTTCCAAAGGAAGAAAAGTATATTTGTTGACATAAACAGTGGAAGCAAGAAAGACACTAACAGCTAGCTCATAATTACAATATAAGTATCCTTGTTTTATTTTGGGAACAAGTGCATTTTAATTTGAACTCTACACCTTTTCTGACCACACAACTACTTAATCTTTATGAATATGTTACACAAAGAGGGTAAGAATATTCAAATCTAAGTATCAAAAGCTGATCATTTGTTTATCATCACCAATTGGAGCTTTTTTAACTTGTCATACATCATCATTGATTAGTTACTTAGCTTTGAGGTTTAGATGGTAATCTGCATTTGATTCACCATCAATACATTATTTCTATTTTAAACCCTACATTTTTTTACTAGACAAAGCTTAGCTACGATAGTAAGATACCAAGTTATAAGCAAAGTTCTTCCCTTTCCTTCGTTACAAAGTTAAAACCGACATTATAGTTTTTAGAATATTTTCAAGCAAAAAATCGTAATCACGGGAACATAACGATGAAATAAAAAATTGAAACAACAAAAACAGATAACATGATTACAAAACTAGATCGGTCGATCGGGTGAACAACCAGTTTTGGATTAAATTATTTTGTTTCGGGTCATTTCATACAGGGTTGGAACTTGGAACCATGTCAAATGACCAATCAGGTATCAATTCGGTTTACTTTGGGTAGTTGGGTCATCTTTGGTTATATTATTTTGATTTTTGAAGTAATCCAGTTTGATTTTTTTTTCTTTTGTATTTGGTTTGGATAAAATTAGTCTTATGGAATAGGTGTCAATTATATTTGTTTTCCATTTGCATTTTAGGCCATTTCAACCCGATTATTTCGGATAATTTCGAATTCATTTTTCTTGTGTTATTAGGTTACTTTGGACCAACCTTTAATTATACAATACCCCAAGTCTTGAATATAATAATAATAATAATAATAAATAATAATAATTATTATTATTTGTTTTAGTTTTGTGTATCCATTGAGTTTGAATAGAATATTGAGTTCGATTTTGGTTTAGGTTCATTTTAAAAAATCTAACAAATATATCTTAAAAATAATATTAGTATATCTTTCGTTCATCAATTTTAATCCCCCTTTAAAAACTTAAAGATAACCGAATAGTTGGATTGGATATATTTTAATAGTAATGTATAAAGTAATAAGTAGTGTTGTTCTAATGTTTAGAACGGTTATTTTTTAATTTATTACATATGTTACTTAATGTAATATTTGATCAGCTAACATCGAGTTTTTAAGAAAATATATCCAATCAATTATAATAGAAAATGAATAATAAGAAATAATTTTTTATTAAATTAAAATATATAAAAAAATTAAATAAATAGTTAGATATTGTCCTATTTTAGGTTAATTATATATGATTTGGTCTGTATTAATGAAAATTTTATAAAGTTAGTAATTAAAAGAAAAATAATAATAAATAATTAAATGTAAATATCTTAGAAAATAATATGTATCGACCAACTCAGGAGAAAAATGACACGGGTTTCAAGGATTTTTAATTAATTAAAATATATAAAGTAAAAAACAAATGAAATAAATGATACGTAGAAAAGAGATTCTAAAGCAAATAGAGGATGGAAAGTGCAAGGAATAGAATCGAAAGGTAGATTGAAGTTTGGGGCGATCAAAGCCTTTTCAAAGCATCTAGATTTGCTACCCAAAATATAAAGCACATAGATCTCCAACACACCTTAAAACTAACCTTTTCTCACTTCCAAGGTTCAAATTTCTCAAAGGGAAAGATACAAATTAGAAGACGAAATCTCAGCCTTGAAAGAAGATAAATTCAATCAGACCGTTCTAAAGAACACACAAAGAATTTTTTGATGGGCCCTCCCAGTTTAATGGGCCTTTCATAACTGGGCCGGCCCATTTTCATTGATAATTGGGCTGTACTGCAAATACGAGGCCCATATTCATAAGCAGTAGACTATGAAGGATTACTCAAAATCCTTGAAGGCACATTCTAAATGGAACTCGAGTACACAATTCTCGCAGCAGTAATACCAAGCTTTAGGGTTCATGTTTTCAAAACACAAAGAGCAAACACATTCATCCAACTCTTTCTCCCGATCAAACTTGAGCTCCAATTCATGTCCGTACCCGCCGTGTTCATGCTTCAAGACCGTCGGTAACAACGCACACCGAGGGTGATAGTTAACATTACACATCCCGACAGAATTATAACCAACATAGTCCCCGTCACACTTACAAGCCCCGCAAACGTACGGTGTCGCTTCCCACGAATATCCGGAAATCCAAAAGAACAGAAGATCATCCCTGTGTCCCTTATGATGCAAAACCGTCGGCACTAGTTGAGATTTTGCGTGACACCCAAACAGGCAAGATGAACACCGATCTCGCTCATAACTAAAGCATTCCCGACACTTGTGAGTCGTCGGGAAGTTAAACGACGGTTCTCCCGATTCTAAGATGTTAAAAAAATTAGGAAATTGTTCGGGTGAGAACGTCTTTTCTTCTTGTAGCTCAGCACATTGTTTATGAAGGACAGTACCCCAATCCAAAGATACGTATACCCCGCCGGCCGAGTTCATAACTTTTTCGTCGCAAGCTTCGCAGGCCAGATCATATGCTATTTCGTCGTCAGTGTATACCCAAAGCTTGTTTGTTTGAGCCCAACTAGCCCACGCTAGTAGCTCTTTATCAGGTAGATTCTTCCATTTTCTGCCGCTGTAGAAAGAAAGAAGCTTCTCTTTGCTTTTACTCAGCTCAACTCTACAGACTTTATCGGCTTTCGTCACATTCCATAGCGTATCAACCAAGAGCTCCATGGGAACATGATCAGCTGTATCAACGACCAACTTCGACGCAATTAATACGTCGTCGGCATAATCTCCGACGAATTTCTGATCAAAAGGCCATTCCTGAGGCTTGTACCATTTGCTGTTGCAGCTACGATCCCGGCCGTTGAACCTCGTCTCCCAAATGAAACTATCCTTGGGCTTGCACTCGATGATTATGAGATCACGGTTGACCTCCTGACGGAGGTCAACCAGCTTGTGGAGGTGGGAGCGGCGGGAGAGAGAGGAGTCGATGATGATTGATTTTCCGGCGGATGCAGTTAAGATTCTTTTGACTTTCTTAACGATAACATCGATGGCTTTGGACATAAGTGTTTCAGCTTCTTCACGAGTCGTTGGAGGAGTTAGTTCAATGTCATCGAGAATTTCGTCGAAAGAGATGACTTGCCATTGAAGCTTTTGGGCTACGGAGTTAGCTATGGTGGTTTTCCCTGTATATGGATCGCCTTGCATTGCTATTATCCTCGCCACATTTTCCGTCTGAATATCCGACAAGCAGTAGGCCATTTAGATCGGTGGCAAGGTGGTGTTGTGATCGGTTGGTTTTTGGTTCGATCTGTTTAATTGGGTGAGGTGGGATTTAAGATGATTGCTTTTGAAACCTACCTGCCAATCATAATTTATTGATGAATATCGAATCAAATCATTTGATTCGTTGATTTTTGAAGAAAATATTTAACTTATCTTGGGTCATCGAAGAACATACCTGACACGGATTAGTATATTTGGAGGCGGTGGGATTAATTAGATGTTGGTGGATGCACGACCATATAAGTTTACGAAAAAAGCTAAATGCACGAGGTTTGTTTTACTAGCGTAAAAATCAAACGCATTCCGATGGCACTCAAGTAAAAAAAAAAAAAAAAGAATTTGAGCGCCAGCGCCTTCCGAAGGCGCTCAAATCTTCAATAAAAAAATGCAAAAGTAGGGAGGCGCTCAAATTTTTAATAAAAAAAGAGCAAAAATTAAAAAAAAAAGGGTTTTGGGCGCCGGCGCTCAAAACCTTGTTTTTTCTTATTTTCGCTCTTTT
This sequence comes from Fagopyrum homotropicum, assembly GCA_033239125.1. Taxonomy (NCBI): domain Eukaryota; kingdom Viridiplantae; phylum Streptophyta; class Magnoliopsida; order Caryophyllales; family Polygonaceae; genus Fagopyrum; species Fagopyrum homotropicum. The sequence continues at coordinate 13,696,539 of BSWB01000001.1, forward strand.
TATTTTTTTAAGATTTGAGCGCCATCGCAAAGTGCTCAAATCTATTTGAGCGCCACCGCAAAGCGTTTATATTCGGTACCAAGTAAATTTAAAATCGTGTATATAACACGCCCCTAAGTTTATTCATCACTTTTATGTATTCTATGGCACGTACTATTCTAAGGATTTTTTCCCGGATAAAATGAAGATAATTTATGATATTATGTACTGATGAAAACTTATTCTGAGATATGAAGGTTTTAGGGTTGAGCGGACCGTCGTTTTAAAGTGTAGATTTACATGAATAACCGCGGTTTAAAACGACGAATTTTTTTTTTTTTTTTAATAATTGGTGAAACTCGCAGGTTGAAATTGCAAGGATGAGTTGGTTAAGTAGGTACTTTACGTATCTTTGTGTATAAAGTAGGTACCTTTTGTTTTCTATTAACAAAGTAGACACCTTAATTTACGTAGAAAAAAATCAAATAGAAATAATAAATGATATTACAAATAAGTAAACATTCTCTCTCCTATAATAAATAACTAATTGGGCAAATTTGGTTAGTAGGTTGTTTTGAGGTTTTGGAGAAGTAAATAAGGTTTTTGCATTTTATAGTTTAGTAAATATATCCCATTTTTATTTTTACCGAATTTATTAAACTGCGGGTTGTATAAACCGAATTTATTAACCCGTGAATTGGTAGGTCAAAGATGCTTTAATACCACAAGAACCCTGTGAAGTGTAAACCCTATTTACGCCCTTCTTGTTTCATTCGATAGATCATTCTCTCTTCAAACCTTTTCCTTCTGGGTTAGATTTTGTTCTTCCTCACCTTCATACCTTCTTCCCTCCTGGCTCCCTCTTGTTTCTTCATTCTTCCATCAAACCTTCTTCCTTCCCTACCAGCTATTTCTTCTTTCTTATTCCATCGAAGGATATTTAGATATGAAGAAACAAGGATTGTACGTTGAAATAAAAAAAAACAAAGCTTTCATTCGATCGAACGACTGAAAGATATATGCTATTTTTAATACATGTGAGACACAAAAAAGAAGGTTTCGTTCCATCGGCTTAACTTTCTATTGTTTAAGGCCGTAAGGAAATATTGCTATTATTTTATGCATAAAATAAGAATATTTTATTCCTTATTGCTATTATTTTATGCATAAAATAAGAATATTTTAACATAAGATATATAAAATACAAGTTATTGTTTATATTGATTTTTTCTAGATACTGATACTTCAATTTTTGTATATTACTAGTGGAGCCGCACGTGCGTTGGTTTTTATTTTGTTATGTATGTGATGGGAACATAGTGAAAACTGAATATAAATTGCAGTTATTGTTAATGACAATAGTTTTCATTCAAAAGATAAGAAATTGCATTCAAAAGATAAGAAATTGAAGGAACGTGTAGTACGCGTGTGTAGGAGGCCGTTTAATGGCAATAGTTTTCATTTGAAAGATAAGAGATTGCAGAACGTGTAGTACGCATGTGTAGGAGGCCCTTTTAGGAGAATCATATGTGAGGTAAACATAAGTACAGGGAGTGAGTACATTCGTCGATAAGTCCTGTATTCTTCTTGATGTTAAAACGACGTCGTGTTGGTTTTCTCATAGGAGAATTAGGAGCCTTTTCATCTTCGTTGCTATGCAAGTACTCCGTGGGGCTGATTGGAGTCCTGAACGCAGGAACTTACGTTGGCGTAGCAAACGTGGGACTTTTCAATTCAGGATTTCTTTGAATTTTTATTTATCTAAGCATTTTGAGAGTAAATCTATTGGGAGAATAACGTACAGCTTCGCGAACAATATCTGAGACGTCCATTAGCCTTAAAAATAATCAACCAATATAAGCTAGCACTTCTAGTGAGAATACGCTTCCTGCTTAGCGATCTCACGCAACCTATTCTCTGTCCATATCCGTGTAATAACCGAAATTTTTAAAAGTCAGTTTAATGCCGGATCAAACCGGGTTCCGATCCGCCAACCTTAATTCTTTAAATAAAATAAAAACAATATTAAATTCTATCATTTTATGTGACATTGACTCACATAAAATGATAACTTATATAAGTCCGTAAAATAATTCCGTAATTTATTTCCGTACGTTTAACGTTTCCGGGCGAACAACGAGTATTCTTTCAACCCATTTGTTTCATTTGATGAGCAGCCCAAACCTGGCCCAGTTGATACTGGCCCAATAATTCTTGCAGACAACCCATTTTTGTAAGCTTAAACCTAAATTAACCTAATCCTAATTGACTCCTAAAAATGTTTAACCTAATCTAATCACTCGATATTCTAAACGCTACCTTACCCTCCTCTGTGAGAAGTCCGCCGCTTCAACCCTCAGCAGCAATCCCGAACCGCGAGCTGGCAACAACCCCGCAACCACCAGGTTTTTCTTCCGCCGGTTCCGTCGACCACTAGTAGCAACAACCTTCCCTGGCACCGGACCGTGCACGTCCTTGTCGAGCAGGTGAGTACGGTTTACCCCTTCTCCTCCCTGAACCAGTTAACTTGTTGATAACTCTCCTGCTGCACAGCGAAGGAACCGGCCTCGCAAGACACCACCGAAGTCGTCTCTGTCGCCGCTGAAGTCGAACGGTCGGGACCTTACCGCCGCCACGATAGAAGTGGTAACAGGTGACGATCTGCACCGTTCCTCTCCTCCTCCCTTATTGTCACTGCAGGTATTTAACCTTCCCGTCTCGCCACAGGACCGGAACAGACTACTGCTGCAGTAGGCGAGCCAACCTCTGCACACCGCCTTCCTCTAGCCGTCTGTAAGGAACTGTCACGATCTTGATCGGTGAAGGCCGGTTGGGTGAGCGTTTACACTACCATCTCCTATTCCCTGTTATTTTGTTCTAAGACTTCAGCAGCCAAGAGTGAATGGGGGTAGAGTTACGGGCTTTTTGCAGCAGTGCAGTGTATACATATATGTGTACTTGGAAGTGAGATTTGAAGGAGAGAAGTTTATAAACTTATAGATATCCTCAGTGTACTTTTTACGTGTTCATAGTTGTGAGTGGAGAATGGTGAATATAGTTATATATATGAATAAGCGGTGGATATATATATATATATATATATATATATATATATATATATATATATATATATATATATATATATATATATATATATATATATATATATATATATATATATATAAAAGTTTGGATAGGTGTAAGTTCATATAAAAATATTAGTAGTATATAAGTATATATATAGACACATATCTCCAGGTATAAGTATGGATATATAAATATATATGTAAGTATGTATATGTATAGGTATGAGTGTAAGTTATATATAAATGTATGTATATTAATAGGTAGAGTGTATATATATACATAAGTATATATACATAGATGGGTAAGAGTAACAGAATATACGTACACACACAAAGGTATTAAAGTAGGATAACCGGAGAAGGGATAATGTAGTTCTCTTTGACGAGTGTTTGAAATTGACCTTATAACCTCTAAGTAAGCTATCCGTGAGAACCAAAATTTTGGAAACAAGTTCTAAAAGTGAATGTTAGATTTTAATGATAAACTTTGAGAATTTCCGAGATCAAGGGTAAAATAATCTTTTACCTTAAGAATTTGTAGTTGTCTAAATTCTTCTCATGAGATCGAACCTCTTATAAGTTTATAACTTCTAAGAGTATGGGATGTGATTTTGATTCCCATGTCTTAATTGACAGGCGTTTGAGTTACCACGAGTACGGACCGAGTTGAGATTGTTAGAGTGAGATTTGATTCAGGTAAGTCCTTGCGACTTACTTAGCTGGTTTCTGGATATTAGTTGGGTGATAATGGTTGTGTGTGTGCAATGTGTGTTATAATAATAACTTGTTAGGATGACCGTTGTTGTTATGTTTTAAGGCCCAAGTGTATGTATAACGGGCCGTGACATCACTGCCCAGCTATGCCAGGAGACTGGGAGGTTCTCTATACCCAGACCATACAGGTACAAGGTAAGATGCATCGGATCCATTCCTGATGGTTACACGGGGGCGGAGGCAAGGTTTGGGAATCCCTCGTGTCACAAAATAAGTATCATTAGTAAGAGTGAATGACTTAAATGAAGATAATAAATGGATTTGTTTGAAAGCATGATGAGTGTGTATTATTGCTATGTGTGTGTGTGCTATTATTATTCTTCTTCTAATGTTTAGATAGCCGTTGTGTTTTTAGATTCACCGCAGGTTAGAGCAGTAATTGAGTGATCCAGAAGTAGTGGTCAACCGGGTCTCCGTACTCCTTAGAGTGGGGTCGGGTGTTATCTTGTTGTTTCTTTCTTCTTGTTAAAGACAGTTAGATTCTTCTATTGTTTAAGTTCTATAGGCTGTTAGACGTTGTTGCATTCATTCCTATAAAAATACATTTTTATGACTTTTGGTTTTTCTTATTTGTGTCTTGTTGTAAGATCCTAGTAATATTGTTGTCAAACTGAGGTCGGGACCCATTGTGAGGTCCTAACCAGTAATGTCCCGAGTTCCGAGAATTCGGGGTGTTATAACATGGTATCAGAGCTCTAGGTTGGCAACAATGACACTTGAAATCTTCTGAAAAACCGAATAAGTACTTAAGCAGAACCCGAAAAGGGATCTGAGTTTTAAAAAGACTTTTGGTTTTCAAAGGCATGCATAGTCTGGTTGGGGATAGAAAAGTACGGCTGACCACCACTACTACCGCGGATCTCAGTATGCTTAGTAAACTTTAGGTTTTACTTTAGTTGGACGTTTTAGCTTGAGTATAAAGATGTGTGATATAGATAAGTATATGCCGAAGTTTAATAGGAATTATAGTTATGTTATGTCCTTAACGGAGATAACATAATGAGTTTCTCACCCCTTGACACATCTAAGTAGATTTTGAAGGGTGTCAACGTGAGGATTAGTATGCACATCTTAGGTGCATTAGGGTAGAAAAACGGCGGACAACTCCTTCGATCTTGTGGAGGAACGTCGAGATGGAAAAGTGAAGACTAAAAGACAACACCAACTACAATGACAAGACGAGAATCCCGAGTCAACTCAATAGGATCAAATGAAGAATATACATGAGGGTGGTTCCGGCAACGCGTTGGATGACCGGAAAGTATACAAATTGGAAGAGACAACTCATAAGTTTTTTTTCAAGATGGTGTAAAGCAACGTTACAACAATGGGGATGCCTTCAGAAACACAAATAGGCATGAAGGTCAAGGTAAAATATAGTGGCGATCCAGACAAGAAGCATTGAATCTAAGCTTACTGACAGACCAGAAGGTAAACGTTTGAGGCTAGAAGCAGGGCGGAATATGATCACTCTTGACCAGCTACTTGACACCACAATCAAGATGGGAAACCGAGACAATCATAAGCGTAGGAGTCAAGATGAGATACATTGTCCATCCAAATACGAAGAATAAAAGAGCCGCAAAAAGAAAAGCTTACAGGTTGCTAGAAAGTGGAAGGCAAGTTTCACCAACATGGAAGTGGGGTGACATCCTAGAACACACAAGAAATTCAACAAGGATCAGAATACAACAAAGACCAGATTTCTACAAAGGCGGTAGTACAAAGCAACACACAAGGAAGAAGGTGTAGGAAAATGGTTGGTGAACACGGGGGTCTCTAATAACTTCTCATTCACGAAGGGATTTAAGTTAATAACACTAGCGGGTCATAACAGAGAACCGCAATTGGAGGATAACTCGGGTAAAAAAAAAAAAGAATTATGGGGAAATATCTACAAGTTATCGTAGAAGAAAGTACAAGTCCGTTGACGGAAGACGAAAATACAACTAGACTCGTAAGAGTATAGTGCTCTTATAGAAGTGTAATTTGTAGAAGGAGCTAAAGGAGTATAAATGAAAAAGAATTATTTTCACCTCGTATATCAAACCTCAAAAGAGATAGAAGAAAAGTAAGTCTACGATCTTATAGAAAGTCAACTACAAACTAATGGGTAACAACAGAGAATTTAAATGTGTTGGCTAACTAGTGATGGTTGGTTGACAGATAAGAATATTAACCACAAGGTTATAAAGGAATTTTATCGACATCTAGTGAATTTCTTCCAGAGATCAACGACGACAATGGTGAAGTTAAATCAACACAAGTACTAGTAGCCTTGACAGTAACATTGAATGAGTCCAATATGATAACTCTAATAAAGAAATTAAAGAGAAGTTCTTGACGGTTGGTAATGACCATTGATGATAGTAATGGTGTAAAGATAATTGTTGTGAGTAGTTACCTACTACTGACTAAGGAAAGATACATATCAAAGTTCGTATGAAGGGATCCCTGTAAGAAGAACTAGAAGAGTAAGAAGAAACAGATGATTGTGAACATGTCCTATGTCTTAGCATTCCACACAAGTAGGACTGAGGGTGCTCCTCCGAGAGAAGGTGGGATCAAACTGTCTAGATTGACAGGGGAAACCCTTGTGATTTAAAGAAGTGATATAGAATAATTGGAATTACAGAGGAGGCACAAACATAGAGAGTATGATTTAAAGCCTTAGTGAAATGTGTGGTCGAGTTGTGAGATAATTACATATGGAATCTACATGTTGGTTAGAACAGACATGAAAAGGAGTAAAGTTGAAGGACTAAAAGCTGTTATAGGGATCCGGTATTATCCCAATAAGATGATTACCGAAAGGTGTATATATAAAAGTTTAATGAGAAATGGAGGTACTCCATTGAAAATTCAAGTTGGACTGATGACATAAGAGTTGATGAAAGTAATAAGACCAATGATAGCATGAATTATAGTCTATATTTTGAGGTTTGTTTGGACGTTTTATCTTTCATAATCTGCATGTTTGTATGTATATTATGTTGATTATACTGTCGTTTCATCTACCTTTGCGGGAATCGAGGTCTACACCAAGTTTCGTTGTAATCGTAGGTAAAATGGCACGTTTTGCATAAAAAAGGAGCAAAAGGAGCTATGGAGTCATTGGAGCTACATCCAAGAACATAAGGAACCATCCAGGAAGCATAACCATGGATTAAAGATTCACTTTGGACCAGATTTGAGAGATTTCACATTCAGTTGTGACTCACCTCGGTTGACCACAGATTCACCTCGACCGAGGTGATCCAGAGAAGTCGACTCGACCGAGGCGAACACCTAGGACGCGGCGAGAATATTTTATTCTTGGCTGAGATCTTTTATCTTTGGAAAGAGATCTTATATTTTTGGGCTTGGCTCTTGGAAGGAAGAAGATATACTAGATCATATATTTTACCTATTTTTATGGGAAGAGATCTTTCTAAGATATCTTATCTTTGGAGGGTTATTTTCCTATAAAAAGGGTCGGATTTTCCACAAATCCGACATCCGCATACAGTTGGAAATCTCGCTTACACCTATTGCAAGCAGCAGCCATACTCCAGTTGGGAGATTTGAAGAACCTTTTTGAAGGTTGAAGAAGGAAGATTGTAGCTTTTATAGCTTTTGAAGGGTTTTGTAAGATTATCTTAGATTCCCTTCCTTGTTGTCTTCCTTTGTTGGATTTATATCCAAGGAACGCTTTTGTTGTGATATTTGATTCAGTTATTGAAGTCTTTTCATTAAATTCTTCTTGTTCAAATATTCACCTTCTTCCCATATACTTGATTATTGCTTTCCTGATGATGAGTGACTAATTTCCTTGTGTGATTCTAGGGTGATTGGCTGAAGGTTGTGGGAAAAACAATGATAGAATAGTCTTAGATTCCAGTAGGACCCTGAAAGTTCGAGTCTTTAACCTTAACCCTAAGCATCTCACTCAGTCGATGAACATCTCGGCCGGGGTGGAATTTCGCTGACCGAGGTGACTTATCTGATCCTAAACTGAGAGTTAAGTGTTAGAGTTTGCCAAATCCTATTCTTATTATACCTTTCCTGGTTCAATGCAAGCCTAGGATGAGACTTACCCGGTAATTCCTTTGTTTGTTTATCTAAGATCATAAGTATAGGTAATAAAGGTTTATCCTTTATTGGGGTTTGAGTGTGCTTTCATCCCATCTTTGTGAGTTAGCCTGAGACTTACCCGGTAAAGGTTGATTCTATTCCCTTAGATGGTGTGTTAGTTTGAGGTTATAGTTCTTTATCTTGATTCCTTGAGACTTACCCGGTAATAGGAGTTACGGTTTTGGATTAGTGAGTAGTGAGACTTACCCGGTGATCTACTCCACTTTAGTAACACCTTTCCCATGCAAAAACCTCAGCTTTGTCCGCTTATCTTTAGATCTTGAGTTGGAACCACAACTAGATGCTTTAATCCCTAGAATTGCATATTTCCTTTATTGACTTCTATATCATCTTTGATTGTTTTGATCACCTCTTGTGGTTAGTATTTACATAAGCATACCGTAATTGGACTTTGTTTCACTAAGTCCCTGTGATCGACCCCTGAAATTCCTTGCTTTTTACTACGATTGACCCGTACCCTGCGGGTTCGCATCCTTGTTTTAAGCTTACGTCTAGGGTTATAAATTTAAAGCTTGCACACACCGTTTGGAGCGAACAAGTTTTTGGCGCCATTGTCAGGGACTTGGTCTAGACCGAGCCGGTTACGGTTTGCTCTTGGGGCACTTGCCCCCGTGTCTACTAACCACTCTACTTGAGTGACTTTTGCAGGTTCTTTCTTAGGTTTATGCGAAGAACCCGCACTGGGAAGGAAATCGTTCCTTACGATCCCGAACCAGAAAAGACATACAAACGACGCTTAAGAGAAGCGAAGATGGCCCACCAAGACAACCGCGATCTTGAGGCCGAGTTGAAAGAGGCGCTAGAGCTGCTACGCCTCAGCAGGGAAGAACTAAGACAAGAGAAGGAAGAAACTCGCACCAGGACTGAAGCAATCGAAGCAGATATGGTCGCTTTGAGAGACCAATATCAACTTCGACCGAGGGAAGATCCAGTTCCCGATGCTGGACCGATGCAGGTCCCAGTCGTTGACCCTCGACCGAGGCAGGTCCCAGTACCTAACGCCCCGACCGAGGTACTTCCACCTCGGATGCCAGTCCGAGACGCTTTTCCTGCAGGAATCCCACAAACCCTAGGTCAAAGGATGGACCCTAATCAACAACTGAGGCGTCCAGGAGTTAACCTAGGAGATCCAGTGGACCATGACTACGAACTTTGACCACAAGTTCTATCCATGATTCGCCAATGCCAATTCGGAGGGCTGGAGAAGGAATCACCACATCAACATCTTCAAAACTATGAGATCTTGATGGAAACCTTGAGACCTTCAAGGATTGAAAATAACAACTACAAGCTAAGACCTTTTTACTTTTCTTTAAAAGATAGAGCTCTTACTTGGTATTAATCTCTTCCTCCAGGAAAAATCAGCACATGGGAGGAGATGATTACGGAATTCTTGACCAAATTCTTTCCCCCCTCAAAGACCGCTGAAATGAGAGGGAAGATCAATGCTTTCATTATGAAGGACAAGGAGAGCTTGTCCAAGTCATGGGAGCGGTTCAAGGACATTCTTTTGGATTGCCCACATCATGGGATTCCAAAGTTAGAGTTATTGGAGATATACTTCAAGGGACTAGACGGAAGTACCCAGTTCAACCACCAACTACTCTCCGCCGGTACCTTTATGGACATGGCGGTTGACAAAGCTTGGGACTTCATCGAGAAGCAAGCTTTGCATATGGAGAAGTACACTCATCAAGGAGCTAAAGGTGGAGTTAAAAGAGTTAACTTCCAAGAAACTCAGCTCAACAACAATCAACTCACGTCTTTGAAGAATGACGTGAAGCAATTGAAGGAACTCTTGGTTGCTCAAACCAAAAAGGAAGAGCAAGGACAAAGGAACAACAACAACGGATACCGTAACAACAACAACGGTTCCCGGAACAACAATTACAACAACAACAATAGAGGATCAAATAGCAACAACTGGAGGGCGAACAACCAAAATTCTGGTAACAATCATTCAAACTCCAACTCTAACAATTCCTCTAACCCTTTCCTCTCTTCCCCTTCTTCTTCTTCTACTCCATTAAAGAGCCAGGGGCAAGGATCAAGTTCGTCTCAGCCGGATGTTCGCTCCAAACGGTGTGTGCAAGCTTTAAATTTATAACCCTAGACTTAAGCTTAAAACAAGGATGTGAACCCGCAGTGTACGGGTCAATCGTAGTAAAAGCAAGAAAATTCCAGGGGTCGATCACATGGACTCGGTGAAACAAAGTCAATAACGGTATGCTTCGTGAATACTAACCACAAGAGCAATTAACACAATCAAAGATGAATAAGAAGTCAATAAAGCAAACATGCAATTCTAGGGATTAAAGCATCTAGTTGTGGTTCCAACTCAAGATCTATAGATAAGCGGACAAAGCTGAGATTTTTGCAAGGGGAAGGTGTTACTAAAGTGGAGTAGATCACCGGGTAAGTCTCACTACACACTAATTCTAAACCGTAACTCCTATTACCGGGTAAGTCTCAAGGAATCAAGATAAAGAATTATAACCTCAAACTAACACACCATCTAAGGGAATAGAATCAACCTTTACCGGGTAAGTCTCAGGCTAACTCACAAAGATGGGATGAAAGCACACTCAAACCCCAATAAAGGATAAACCTTTATTACCTACACTTATGATCGTTGGTACACAAACTAAGGAATTACCGGGTAAGTCTCATCCTAAGCTTGCTTTGAACCAGGAAGGTGTAATAAGAATAGGATTTGGCAAACTCTAATACTTAACTCTCAGTTATGGATCAGATAAGTCACCTCGATCAGCCAGTTTCCACCCCGGCCGAGATGTTCATCGACTGAACGAGATGCTTAGGGTTAAGGTTAAAGACTCGAACTTTCAGGATCCTACTGGAATCTAAGATTATTCTATCATTGTTTTTCCCACAACCTTCAGCTAATCACCCTAGAATCACACAAGGAAATTAGCCACTCATCATCATTATGAAAGTATTAAATATATGGGAAGAAAGTGAATATTTGAACAAAGAAGAATTTAAGGAAAAGACTTCAATAACTGAATCAAATATCACAACAAAAGCGTTCCTTGGATAGCAATCCAACAAGACAAGACAACAAGTGAGGGAATTGAAGACAATCTTACAAAACCCTCCAAAAAGCTATAAAAGCTATGATCTTCAATCTTCCTTCAACCTTCAAAAAGGTTCTTCGAAACTCCCAACTGGAGTATGCTGCTGCTGCTGCGTGTTTTTCGGTGTAAGCGGTCTGTATGCGAGATGTCGGAATTGTGGAAATCCAACCCTTTTTATAGGAAAATAACCCTCCAAAGATAATAAATCTTAGAAAGATATTTTCCCATAAATATAGGTAAAATATATGATTCTACATATCTCCTTCCTTCCAGGAGCCAAGCCCAAAAATATAAGATCACTTTCCAATTTTAAAAGATCTCAGCCAAGAATAAAATATTCTCGCCGCGTCCTAGGTGTTCGCTTCGGTCGAGTCGGCGTCTCTGGATCACCTCGGTCGAGGTGAATCTCTGGTCAACCGAGGTGAGTCACAACTGAATGTGAAATCTCTCGAATCTGCTCCAAAGTAAATCTTTAATCCATGGCTATGCTCCTTGGATGTAGCTCCAAATGACTCATGACTCCTTTTGCTCCTTTTTGATGCAAAACGTACCAAATTACCTGCAATTACAACAAAACTAGGTGTAGACCTCGATTCTCGCAAAGGTAGGTGAAATGGTAGTAAAATCACATAATGCACATACAAACATGCAGATTATGAAAGATAAAACGTCCAAACAAACCCCAAAATATAGACTATAATTCATGCTATCAAAATACCCCATACTTAGCCCTTGCTTGTCCCCAAGCAAGTTCCTCATATAAAAGATAAGATAGAATGGATTATAAGTCAACAAAATCAATGAAAAAGTCTTTCAAAAACATTTTATGGAATTTAAAAACTCAACATGATCAAAACATTTTATAAATATAGGAAAGTTGTTCATCTTTGCATAAAATCATAGAATGCATAATAAATCATAATTATCAAAATTAATCATGTATAATCCGATTTAAACAGCTAAGTCAATCAACAAGCTCAAGGTCTCAAGGGCTTCCCAAAAGAAAGGTCAAGAAACGTGTAGGGTAGGGATGTATGTAAGGTAATGTGGTGCTAGAATCCGGGAAAAGGATGAACTTCACTTCCACTTTGACTTGCAACATCTTCCACCAATAAGCTTTGCTTATTTCACACTTTTTCTTTTTACTTTACTTTTTGGGATGCATGGACAGAGGTGCACAATAACCGAAGCCTAGGAAATCTGCAATCATCAATTTCTCGAGATGCATCAAACCCTTGATGCACATACCATGACCCGTTAGGAATATCGCTCAATCCGACTTTGGCAAGACACAAACACCCGGCTATGTGAATGGTGCCGAGTTACTCATCTTCATGATTGACTTCCCCAAACCTATTATTGCTTTCTAACACTTTCACTTCCAGCCACTTCTCAACTTTAACTCCACTTGCTTTCACCACTTCGCTTGCTTCCAAATTCCCGGATAGGTAAAGGGAGGCAAAATGTATATGAGGGGCTAAGCATGATCAAGAAGAAGAAGAAGAAGAGGATGAATTGCCTTGGTCTTTCCAAGAAGAAAGTGAGAGAACTTAACCTGCGGTGTCAACCTTCAAATTCAACATAATTTGGATAAAAACAAAGTATTAAACATGCTAATAGTTTCAAACAAAGCATTTAGCAACTTAAACATATTATAAAACCTTTCAAACACATAAAGAATTTAAAACCAGTAGGTAAACAGAATCTTCACTGAGATCATATCCAAATAAGTAACACAAAAAATCGTTTTCGAAAAAACTCCCAGTAACGTACCTCGGTCGAGATGTTCTTGGTTCAACCGAGGTGAAATGCCTCGTTTGGCCAGAATCTCTCCGGTCAAGGTCAAAATTTTTTTTTTTTTTTTTTCAGTTTCGACGTTTTTTTCAATCAAATAACCTGTAGGTATGCATGTAATATCAGATAATCATATAAAGGCAACTGAAGCATAAATATGAAAATATCCGATAAATAAAGTGTCATACATCAAAAGGTAGTCGAATAAATACATCACGTAGTCAGATAAGCACAAACACCCCATACTTGGGACACACTGTCCCAGTGGGTCAAATAAAAATCTAGAAAATGAGAGAACTCACCGGATAAATAGCTGAACTGCATAAAAGAAAATAAAGAAAATCCTGCAGCTCCTCAGTAATCCTGATCCGGCGGTGGTGGTGGTGGTACGTACGGATACTGAGTCGGATCGTACGGATAGCCCATGACATGCTCGAACTGAAGCTGGGCCATGATGTGCTGATGGTGCTTCCGCTCCTGCATCTCGCGGATATCCAGCGATAATGCAGCGTACGTGTCAATAACCTGATCCGTCAGGTCATCGATCCGTCTGTGAGCAGCTCGATCCCTCACTCCATGCCTCCTGCGTCTGGCAGGTCTGACTGGAGAAGTCTCAGCTAGTGCAGGCTCCGTCTCCTCCTCATCGTCCAAGTCGATGATCGGTGGCGCGCTCGTACCTGCAGTATCTGTCCCTGTATCCATCGGGACTCCACCATCTCTCTCATCCATCGTCTCCTCGTCGTCGTCATCCTCCTCCTCAGCAGGGGCAGCTGCTGCCTCTCTGTGATCCTCCATCAGTGGAGCCCATGCTGTCTGCCAATAATGCGGATCAAAGACTGTGAACTGAGCAGACCAGCGGATCCCCTGAGGTGCAGTCCGCTCCCAAGGCATGGCGACGTATGGAGTGGTCAAACCACGGGGAACCAGAATCCTCCGTGTGATCATCTCCTGTAATCCCAGCGGCTTCGGAGCCGCCGCCATCGTGCAAACACTAAGGTCCATCCCGTGATAAGTAGCAATGTGGGTGACTAGACCTCCGCAGCAAATGTCTCCCTTCGCCTTGGCCTTGATCCTGTGCAGATCCTCTGCCAAGAGCAAGCCAAAGTCTGGGAAACCTCCTGTAACCATGCAGTAGAGGCTGAAGAGCTCGCCCTGTCTGATCTTCTGGGGCGTCTCAGTACGCGCCAGAAGTGTCTCGCTGAAAATCCTGTGGGCTAGTCTGAAGGCCGGATGAAAGATGACCTTCTCCCTGGAATCTCCAGGGTGCCATCTGTCTGCATGCTCAGTAATATGGGCAATCTGCCCCCAGAACTCCCTAGCTACGGATCGGGAGGGGAAGTCGGTGGCGGTGGGCTCAGAAAAGCCAAAAATCTCTCTCCATATCTCTAAAGGAACTATGAAGTTCCGGTTCATCAACCGGTACTTCACAGATTGGTCTGTGGGGAGGTAGGAGAAGGAGCTAACAAACTCTAAGGTCGGCTCCAAGTAAGCTGGGGCTCGGATCTCAGTAAACTGATCCAGCCCGACAGTAGCAATCATCCTCCTAAGGTCAGCATCTAACCCTAGGCAATCAAAAGCCGACACGTCCAGAAATCGTGGTGCGATAACTGGACGGCTAGCTATCCGCTCATAGTCTACCCGGCATCTCTCGTGGATAACCGGGCGGTAAGGACGGGAAGAAGAGGAAGAAGGGGAAGGTGAGGATCTGTCTCTCAGGGCTAGACGACGATCTGAACTCATTTTTTACTCAACACTGTCAGACCACCTCGGTTGCTGACAAGACTCAAGAATCACCTCGGTCGAGATGCAGTTCGACCGGACCGAGGCGCAACAGTTGCGATTCCAATTCTCAGAAATTCAGTTCTTTTCCCCCCAAAATCACTACAATTGCTTCCTAAGGGGTACTTAAATCCTTTCTCAGCAAAATCAGGGGCAACCAAAGCCCAAATCAAAGCGAACGAACGAGTTAGGGTTTCGACTTGTTTTACCTCGTTTCGGTCGATTCGCTCGATTTCTTTGCAGATCTGTTGTTGCAATCGGTTCCTCTACCCTTCAATCACAGTTTAGAAGCGGAAATCTTCGAAAACGAGCGAGATCTGAGAGAGAGCGAAGTGAACTGTCGCCGCGGTCGAGGTGGGTAAAGTAAAAAAAGTGAAAAATAAAATTTTTTCCCTTTTTATACTGTTCCTGGATCTGCTGTCACCTCGGTCGAGATGGTCTCGACTGGACCGAGGTGGTATGGATCGAGGTGGTTCTGCAGAAACCCTAGTCGCCTTGGTTGCTCAAGAATCAACTCGGTCGAGGTGCTCTGACAATAACCGAGGTGCTTCTGTCTTCTCAGAATCTCGAACTTCCGTCCTTCCAGTTATGCTCCTTCCTTATATATTCCCTGTTGTCTGTCCAGAACGCCAAAAACAAAGCAAAGCAAAGCAAAAACAAAAACTATCTAAGCTAGACTAGAAAACAGGAAAAAGAAAGCAATACCTTGGGTTGCCTCCCAAGAAGCACTTGGTTTAAGGTCGCTAGCTGGACCATGATGCGTCTCAAACGAGGTAGGAGGTGCCCTCACCCCATACTTCACCTCCATCGTGGGGTGAAGTAAGTAGATCCATCAACCGCTCCAACAAGTGTAAGTGCTCATCGGGGAATGAATCGTCTATGGGTGGGTTATCCGTCTCGCGGGAGGATTCCGGTAGCCGGCTGAGGTGATCCGCAACTGAGTTCTCGGATCCTTTCTTATCGCGGATCTCTAGGTCAAACTCTTGGAGCAGGAGAATCCATCGAATAAGGTGCGGCTTGGCATCTTTCTTAGCCAACAAGTAACGAATGGCTGCGTGGTCAGTGTAGACAATGACTTTCGCTCCTACTAGATAGGAACGAAACTTCTCGAAAGCATATACAACCGCCAATAACTCCTTCTCGGTGGTAGTGTAGTTGCGTTGTGCTTCATCTAGCGTTTTGCTAGCATAATAAATGGCGGTGGTCCGTCCATCTTTCTTCTGTCCAAGCACCGCTCCTACGGCTACATCACTAGCGTCACACATGACCTCAAAGGGCAAGGTCCAATCAGGAGGTTGGATAATAGGAGCGGAGATCAACGCTTCCTTAATCCTGTAAAAAGCATCAAGACACTCCTGCGAAAACTCAAAAACAACATCTTTATTCAAGAGGTTTGTTAGAGGTTTAGAAATCTTAGAGAAGTCCTTGATGAATCTCTTGTAGAAACCTGCATGCCCGAGAAAACTCCTCACACCTTTAACAGAACAAGGAGGAGGGAGTTTCTCAATAGTTTCGATCTTAGCTCGATCGACCTCAATACCTTGATTAGAAACGAGGTGTCCTAGCACAATGCCTTCATTAACCATAAAATGACACTTCTCCCAATTTAAAACAAGGTTAGTGTCTTCACATCTTTTAAGCACTAGAGAAAGGTTAGATAGGCAATCATCAAAAGAGGAACCATATACAGAAAAGTCATCCATGAATACCTCCATGATCTCCTCTATGTACTCGGAAAAGATAGCCATCATGCATCGCTGGAAGGTAGCGGGTGCATTGCACAATCCAAATGGCATCCTCCGATAGGCAAACGTCCCCCAAGGACAAGTGAAAGTGGTCTTCTCCTGATCATCCGGATGGATAGGAATCTGGAAGAACCCATTATAGCCGTCCAAGTAGCAAAAGTGTGAATGCTGGGCCAACCGTTCGAGCATTTGATCGATGAAGGGAAGCGGAAAATGATCCTTCCGAGTTGCCGTGTTCAGCTTCCTATAATCGATGCAAACTCTCCAGCCCGTAACGGTCCTCGTTGGGATCAACTCGTTGTTCTTATTCGTCACAACGGTCATCCCTCCTTTCTTCGGAACGACATGCACCGGGCTAACCCACTTGCTGTCCGAGATAGGATAAATAATACCTGCATCCAACAACTTAAGAACTTCCTTCTTCACAACCTCTTTCATGATCGGATTTAACCGTCTTTGAGGTTCCCGTGAAGTCTTATGATTATCTTCCATTAGAATTCTATGCATGCAGAAAGAAGGTTTAATCCCAATAAGATCGTCCGTGGTGTAACCTATAGCTTTTCGATGCTTTCTCAGGACATGCATTAACTTAGACAATTCAGAATCAGAGAGGGAAGCACTAGCAATAACGGGATAAGTAGAATCCGGCCCAAGAAAGATATACCTCAAGTGACTAGGGAGTTGTTTAAGCTCCACAACTGGGGGTGCTTTCTGAGAGGGATCTCTGCTTCCTCCTTCCAGTGGAGTGGTGTCAGAAACTGGACTCGATGCAGTCTCAGTTAGAATCGTCTCGCCATCGACCTCGGTCGAGGCGCATAGGCGTTGACCGAGATGTTCTTCGGTCGCCTCGCTCAGTCCAGAAAGTGCCTCGGTCGAGGTACTGCTGCTGGAACCGAGACTGGAGATCTTCGTCTCCTGGATTAGCTTCTCAGTTTTAGCTCCTGGATCCTCTTCCAGTGCCTTCAAGCTCCGTATATCTGCATCACAAGAAGCATCTATACCTTCTTCCATTAAACTGAAGCTAATAACTCTTTCGAGTGGATCGTTAATAAGGATAGAGCTCACCAATTCTCTTGATTCTTCTTCATCGTAGATGTTGAAGATATCATCAGTTAGTTGTTCCCCTTTCATGGCTGCAAGGAGCGCGAACTCCACCTCATCCCCGCCAACGTTGAATTTCAACTTGGCGTTCTTGCAATCCACGTTGCAACCCGAAGTTGCTAGAAATGGCCTCCCGAGAATAATAGGAACAGGATAATCTGCGGGAATGTCAAGTACAACAAAATCTATGGGTAGATAGAAGTTACCTAACTTGACCGGAACGTCCTCCAAGATGCCCACGGGATGGGTAATGGAGCGATCCGCCATATAAAGTCGAATCTTGACCGGCTTGGGCTCTCCAAGACCGATCTTCGTGCATAGCTCCAGCGGGATGATGCTCACGCTGGCTCCTAGATCACAAAGGGCTTCACAAGTGACATCCCCAACTTGAATGGGAATACAAAATGAGCCGGGATCTCTCAACTTAGGTGGCATCTTTTCCTTCATGATTTTGATAAGCTCCGAAGATTTAGATGTCATCCTAACTTCACCAACATCCTCCAGCTTCCTTTTCTTTGATAAGATTTCTTTTAAGAACTTCCCATAGGCGGGCATACCTAGAATAGCATCAAGGAAGGGAATATTAATATGGAGCTTATTCATCAAGTCAAGAAACTTACCAAAGTGCTTGTCTAGATGTGCTCTGGCTCTGGACTGAGGGAATGGAAGTGGTGGTTTGTATGCAGGAGGTGGAACATAAGTTTCTGTCGTCCCTCCTGCTTTCTGTTGCTCTACCTCGGTTGGCATCTCGGTCGAGGTGTTCTTCGACTGGATCTGGACCGAGGTGGTCTGCGTCGAGCGAGGTACTGGATCTGCAGTTTTGAGTCCACTCCTCGTCGTTATGGCCATGCATTGGCCCTTAGGGTTAGTTGCTGGAAGCTTCCCTAGATCTCTTGGCGCTTCATTCGCCCTATTAGCAAGTTGTTGTTCGAAGGACTTTTGGGCCCTCGAAAATGAAGTCATAGAATTCTCCATAGCGCTAAGCTTGATCAAGATTGCCTCCAGAACTGCGTCTTTCTTTTCTGGCTGAGACGAACTTGATCCTTGCCCTTGGCTTTTCAATGGAGTAGAAGAAGAAGAAGGGGAAGAGAGGAAAGGGTTAGAGGAATCATTAGAGTTGGAGTTTGAATGATTGTTACCGTAGTTTTGGTTATTCGCCCTCCAGTTGTTGCTATTGGATCCTCTATTGTTGTTGTTGTAGTTGTTGTTTCGGGGACCGTTGTTGTTGTTACGGTACCCGTTATTGTTGTTGTTCCTTTGCCCTTGCTCTTCCTTCTTAGTTTGAGCCATCAAGAGTTCCTTCAATTGCTTCACGTCATTCTTTAAAGACGTGAGTTGATTTTCGTTGGATTGAGTCTCTTGAAAGTTGACTCTTTTAACCCCACCTTCAACTCCTTGGTGGGTGTATTTCTCCATGTGCAAGGCTTGCTTCTCAATGAAGTCCCAAGCCTCATCAATCGCCATGTCCATGAAGGTACCGGCGGAGAGTAGTTGGAGATTGAACTGGGTGCTTCCGTCCAGTCCCTTGAAGTAGATCTCCAACAACTCGATCTTTGGAATCCCATGATGTGGGTAATCCAAGAGGATATCCTTGAATCGCTCCCAAGATTTGGACAAGCTCTCCTTGTCCTTCATAATGAAAGCGTTGATCTTCCCTCTCATTTCAGCGGTCTTTGAGGGGGGAAAGAATTTGGTCAAGAATTCCGTAGTCATCTCCTCCCATGTGCTAATTTTTCCTGGAGGAAGAGATTGATACCAAGTAAGAGCTCTATCTTTTAAAGAAAAGTAAAAAGGTCTTAGCTTGTAGTTGTTATTCTCAATTCTGGGAGGTCGCAATGTTTCCATCAAGATCTCGTAGTTTTGAAGATGTTGATACGGCGACTCTTTCTCTAGCCCTCCGAATTGGCATTGGCAAATTGTGGCTAGAACTTGCGGTCGAAGTTCGTAGTCATGATCTGCTGGATCTCCTAGGTTCACTCCTGGACGCCTCAACTGTTGATTAGGGTCCATCTTTTGACCTAGGGTTTGTGGAATTCCTGCAAGAAGAACATCTCGGACTGGCATCCGAGGTGGAAGTACATCGGCCGGGGCGTCAGGTACTGGAATCTGCCTCGGTCGCGGGTCAACTACTGGATCCTGCATCGGTTGAGGATCAACAGGAGGATCTTCCCTCGGTCGAAGGAGAATCTGGTCTCGTATGACTACTATCTCAGCTTCGATTGCTGCAGTCTTGGTGCGATTCTCTTCTTTCTCTTGCCTGAGTTCTTCCTTGCTGAGGCGTAGCAGCTCTAGCGCCTCTTTCAATTGGGCCGCAAGATCGCGATCGTCTTGTTGGGCCATCTTTGCTTCTCTCAAGCGTCGCTTGTATGTCTTCTCTGGTTCGGGATCGTAAGGAATGATTTCCTTCCCAGCGCGGGTTCTTCGCATATACCTAAGAAAGAACCTGCAAAAGTCACTCAAGTAGAGTGGTTAGATGAAACGGGGCAATCGCCCCAAGAGCAAACCGTACCGGCTCGGTCTAGACCAAGTCCCCGGCAACGGCGCCAAAAACTTGTTCGCTCCAAACGGTGTGTGCAAGCTTTAAATTTATAACCCTAGACTTAAGCTTAAAACAAGGATGCGAACCCGCAGTGTACGGGTCAATCGTAGTAAAAGCAAGAAAATTCCAGGGGTCGATCACAGGGACTCGGTGAAACAAAGTCAATAACGGTATGCTTCGTGAATACTAACCACAAGAGCAATTAACACAATCAAAGATGAATAAGAAGTCAATAAAGCAAACATGCAATTCTAGGGATTAAAGCATCTAGTTGTGGTTCCAACTCAAGATCTATAGATAAGCGGACAAAGTTGAGATTTTTGCAAGGGGAAGGTGTTACTAAAGTGGAGTAGATCACCGGGTAAGTCTCACTACACACTAATTCTAAACCGTAACTCCTATTACCGGGTAAGTCTCAAGGAATCAAGATAAAGAATTATAACCTCAAACTAACACACCATCTAAGGGAATAGAATCAACCTTTACCGGGTAAGTCTCAGGCTAACTCACAAAGATGGGATGAAAGCACACTCAAACCCCAATAAAGGATAAACCTTTATTACCTACACTTATGATCGTTGGTACACAAACTAAGGAATTACCGGGTAAGTCTCATCCTAAGCTTGCTTTGAACCAGGAAGGTGTAATAAGAATAGGATTTGGCAAACTCTAACACTTAACTCTCAGTTATGGATTAGATAAGTCACCTCGATCAGCCAGTTTCCACCCCGGCCGAGATGTTCATCGACTGAACGAGATGCTTAGGGTTAGGGTTAAAGACTCGAAATTTCAGGATCCTACTGGAATCTAAGATTATTCTATCATTGTTTTTCCCATAACCTTCAGCTAATTACCCTAGAATCACACAAGGAAATTAGCCACTCATCATCATTATGAAAGTATTAAATATATGGGAAGAAAGTGAATATTTGAACAAAGAAGAATTTAAGGAAAAGACTTCAATAACTGAATCAAATATCACAACAAAAGCGTTCCTTGGATAGCAATCCAACAAGACAAGACAACAAGTGAGGGAATTGAAAACAATCTTACAAAACCCTCCAAAAAGCTATAAAAGCTATGATCTTCAATCTTCCTTCAACCTTCAAAAAGGTTCTTCGAAACTCCCAACTGGAGTATGCTGCTGCTGCTGCGTGTTTTTCGGTGTAAGCGGCCTGTATGCGAGATGTCGGAATTGTGGAAATCCAACCCTTTTTATAGGAAAATAACCCTCCAAAGATAATAAATCTTAGAAAGATATTTTCCCATAAATATAGGTAAAATATATGATTCTGCATATCTCCTTCCTTCCAGGAGCCAAGCCCAAAAATATAAGATCACTTTCCAATTTTAAAAGATCTCAGCCAAGAATAAAATATTCTCGCCGCGTCCTAGGTGTTCGCCTCGGTCGAGTCGGCGTCTCTGGATCACCTCGGTCGAGGTGAATCTCTGGTCAACCGAGGTGAGTCACAACTGAATGTGAAATCTCTCGAATCTGCTCCAAAGTAAATCTTTAATCCATGGCTATGCTCCTTGGATGTAGCTCCAAATGACTCATGACTCCTTTTGCTCCTTTTTGATGCAAAACGTACCAAATTACCTGCAATTACAACAAAACTAGGTGTAGACCTCGATTCTCGCAAAGGTAGGTGAAATGGTAGTAAAATCACATAATGCACATACAAACATGCAGATTATGAAAGATAAAACGTCCAAACAAACCCCAAAATATAGACTATAATTCATGCTATCACCGGAAAAGAAAGATGCAGTTCTGGAGGCTATCTTGATCAAGCTCAACGCTATGGAGACTTCTATGACTTCATTTTCGAAGGCCCAAAAAGCCTTTGAACAACAACTTGCAAGTAGGGCGAATGAAGCGCCAAGAGATCCAGGGAAGCTTCCAGCAAGGACGGAAAGCAACCCTAAGGGCCAGATCATGGCCATAACTACGAGGAGTGGATTGAAAACTGCAGATCCAGTACCTCGGTCGGTGCCAGTACCGATGAAGACCACCTCGGTCCAGATGCAGACGAAGAACACTTCGACCGAGATGCCAACCGAGGTGGAGCCACAGAAAGCGGAGGGGAAAACTGAAGTTTATGTTCCACCTCCTGCATACAAACCACCACTTCTATTCCCCCAGTCAAGGGCCAAAGCACATCTAGACAATCACTTTGGTAAGTTCCTTGACCTAATGAATAAACTGCACATTAACATTCCTTTCTTTGATGCTATTCTAGGAATGCCCGCCTATGGGAAGTTCTTGAAGGAGATCCTATCAAGGAAGAGGAAACTGGAAGATTTTGGTGGAGTTAGGATGACATCTAAATCCTCGGAGCTCATACAAATCATGAAGGAGAAGATGGCACCTAAGTTGAGAGATCCCGGCTCATTTTGCATTCCCATTCAAGTTGGAGATGTCACTTGTGAAGCCCTTTGTGATCTAGGAGCCAGCGTGAGCATCATCCCGCTGGAGCTATGTGTGAAGATCGGACTTGGAGAGCCCAAGCCGGTCAAGATTCGACTATACATGGCGGATCGCTCCATCACCCATCCCGTGGGCATCTTGGAGGACGTTCCGGTCAAGTTAGGTAACTTCTATTTACCTATAGATTTTGTTGTACTTGACATTCCCGCAGATTATCCAGTTCCTATTATTCTCGGGAGGCCATTTCTAGCAACTTCGGGTTGCAACGTGGATTGCAAGAACGCCAAGTTGAAATTCAACATTGGTGGCGATGAGGTGGAGTTCGCATTACTTGCAGCCATGAAAGGGGAGCAGCTGAGCGATGATATCTTCAACATCTACGATGAAGAAGAATCAAGAGAATTGGTGAGCTCTATCCTTACTAACGATCCACTCGAAAGAGTTATTAGCTTCAGTTTAATGGAGGAAGGTATAGATGCCTCTTGTGATGCAGATATACGGAGCTTAAAAGCACTGGAAGAGGATCCAGGAGCTAAAACTGAGAAGCTAACCCAGGAGACGAAGATCTCCAGTTTCGGTTCCAGTTGCAGTACCTCGACCGAGGCACTTCCTGGACTGAGCGAGGCGACTGAAGAACATCTCGGTCAACGCCTCTGCGCCTCGACCGAGGTCGATGGAAAGATGATTTCAACTGAGACTATTGAGAATAACAAACTTCTTGCTCCCTTCTCTGACACTCATCCTCAGTTGGAGGAACATTCTATCCACCAACTTTCTGATAATAAAGGACCTTGGTATGCTGATATTGTGAATTATTTTGTTTGTCAGGAAATACCGCCCGGATTGATGTACTCTCAAAAGAAGAGATTCTTCAAAGAAGTACGACATTAATACTGGGACGAGCCGCTGCTATTCAAGCGCGGGCCGGATGGGATGCTTCGAAGATGCATTCCGAAAGATGAAGTTAATAACGTTATACGGCATTGCCATTCACTTCCTTGTGGAGGACATGCTAGCACCGATAAAACATGCACTAAGGTATTGCGTTCCGGTGTCTTTTGGCCTACATTATTTAAGGATGTACAATCGTTTGTTGTCTCTTGTGATGCATGCCAAAGAACAAGAAATTTATGAAGGAGGAACGAGATGCCACTTAACAACATTCAAGAGGTGGAAATCTTTGATGTATGGGGGATTGACTTCATGGGACCTTTCCCATCCTCCAGAGGAAACCTCTATATTTTTCTTGCAGTTGATTACGTCTCTAGATGGGTTGAAGTCATTGCTTTTCCCACTAACGACGCCAAGGTGGTTGTGAAGTTCTTAAACAGAACTATCTTTCCACGGTTTAGAACTCCACGCATCATCATCAGCGATGGAGGAACGCATTTCATCAACCGGAAGTTCAAGGCACTTCTATCGAAGTATGGGGTAACCCACAAGGTATCAACCCCTTATCACCCTCAAACTAGTGGACAGATCGAGATCTCGAATAGAGAAATCAAAGCAATTTTGGAGAAGACCGTCTATAGGACGAGGAAGGATTGGTCCATGAAATTGGACGATGCTCTTTGGGCGTACAGGACCGCATTTAAGACTCCCATAGGTACCACCCCTTATAATTTGGTATATGGGAAGTCTTGACATTTGCCCGTTGAATTAGAACACAAAGCATATTGGGCGATCAAATGGTTGAACTTCGACATTAAGGAGGCCGGCGAGAAGCGACTATTGGAACTCAACGAGCTGGAGGAGCTGCGTTTGAACGCTTATGAGAATGCCAAAATCTATAAGGAAAGGATGAAGAGATGGCATGACAAGCGTATCGTCCTAAAGGAGCTTAACGAAGGAGACTTAGTTCTACTCTTCAACTCCCGCCTCTGCCTCTTTCCAGGTAAGTTAAAATCTAGATGGACCGGACCTTATGTTGTGAAACATGTTTTTCCTCATGGTGCAGTTGAGATATGGGGCAAAACTAGCGGAAGCTTCAAGGTCAACGGTCATAGACTTAAGAAGTACAAACCGGAAACTCCGGTTGAGGAGGTTGCACCAATATACCTCGTTTGAGAGACGCATTATGGTCCAGCTAGCGACCTTAAACCAAGCGCTTCTTGGGAGGCAACCCAAGGTATTGCTTTCTTTTCCCTTTTTCTAGTCTAGCTTAGATAGTTTTTGCTTTTGCTTTGCTTTGTTTTGTTTTTGGCGTTCTAGACAGATAACAGGAGACATCTAAGGAATGAGCATAACTGGAAGTACAGAAGATCGAGAATTTGAGAAGACGAAGTTTGACTGAGGCATCTCGGTTCCTGTCAGAGCACCTCGACCGAGATGATTATTGAGCAACCGAGGCGACTAGGGTTTTCTGAAGAACCACCTCGGTCCGTACCACCTCGGTCCAGTCGAGACCATCTCGACCGAGGTGACAGCAGTTCCAGAAAAGGGTATAAAAAGGCTGAAGATTTCTCTCTCCTCACTTTACTCTCTTCCTCGACCGCGGCGACAATTTCACCTCGCTTCTTCGATTCTTGCTCGTTTTCGAAGATTTTCGCTTCCAAACTGCGATTAAGGCATAGAGGATCCCAGTGCATCGTCGATCTGCAAGAAAATCAAACCGATTCGGCCGAACGAGGTAAAACAAAAACCGAAACCCTACCTCGCTTTTTCGCTTCGATTTGGGCTTTGGTTGCCCTTGCATTTGCTGAGAAAAGGCTTAAGTACCCCTTAGGAAGCAGTTGTAGTGATTTTGGGGGAAAAGAACTGAATTTTCTGAGGAAATTAGAATCCAGTTTTCCGCCTCGGTCCAGTCGTTCTGTGCCTCGGCCGAGGTGATTCTTGAGTATTGTCAGTCGACCGAGGTGATCTGACAGTGACAGAATTGAGAATGAGTTCCGACAGACGCCTTGCCCTTAGGGATAGATCCTCACCTTCCCATTCTTCCTCTTCTTCCCGACCATATCGACCGGTGATCCATGAGCGACACCAGGTCGATTACGACCGTATTTCCGGCCGTCCAGTGATTGCACCTCGCTTCCTGGACGTGTCTGCTTTTGATTATCTCCAGGTAGACGGAGACCTGAGACGGATGATAACTACTGTAGGGCTGGATCAGTTTATTGAGATCCGAGCCCCAGCCTATTTGGAGCCGACCTTAGAGTTCATTAGCTCCTTCACCTACCTCCCCACAGAGCGATCTGTGAAGTACCGGTTGATGAACCGGAACTTTTTAGTGCCACTAGAGTACTGGAGGGAGATTTTTGGTTTTCCTGATCCCACAACTGTTGACTTCCCATCCCGATCTGTAGATAGGGTGTTTTGGGGGCAGATTGCCCATATTGTTGAGCATGCAGATAGATGGCGCCCTGGAGATTCCAGGGAGAAGGTCATCTTCCATTTAGCCTTTAGGTTATCCCACCGGATCTTCAGTGAGACACTTCTGGCGCGTACTGAGACGCCCCAAAAGATCCGACAGGGAGAGCTTTTCAGTTTTTACTGCATGGTTACTGGGGGTATCCCGGACTTTGGCTTGATGTTGGCAGAGGATCTACACAAGATCAAGGCCAAGGCGAAGGGAGACATCTGCTGCGGAGGGCTTGTCACAAACATCGCTAGTTATCAGGACATGGATCTCAGCGCTTGCACGATGGTGGCGGCTGCCAAGCCGCTTGGGCTGCAGGAGATGATCACTCGGCGGATTCTGGTTCCCCGAGGTTTGACTACACCGTACGTGGCTATGCCGTGGGAGCTGACTGCACCACAGGGGATCAGGTGGTCTGCCCAATTTACTGTTTTTGACCCTCACTATTGGCAGACCGCTTGGGCTCCACTGATGGAGGATTACAGAGAGGCAGCAACCGCCCCAGCTGAGGAGGAGGCAGATAATGAGGAGACAACTGATGACAGAGAGGGTGGAGTCCCGATGGATACAGGGACGGATACTACAGGGACGAGCGCACCAGAGATAGATCTGGATGATGAGGATACTGAGCCTGCACCTGCTGCATCACCTGCGAGACCTGCTAGGCGTAGGACACGCCGACATAGAGATCCAGAGGCTCATCGTCGGATCGATGATCTGACGGATCAGATGATAGACTCTTATGCTGCCCTTATTGTGGACATGCATGAGAGATTTGCTGCCCAGCACCGACAGATTGACAGCTGGACTCATCAGATGCTAGAGGGACAACACTATCAGCGCAGGATGATGGAGATACAGTTCCAACAGACTATGGGTTATCCATTTGACCCATCCCAGTATCCGTATGTGCCACCACCACCACCACCACCGGATCAGGATTATTGAGAGCTGCAGGATTTTCTTTCTTATTTTTATGCAGTTCAGCTTATTATCCGGTGAGTATTTTTATTCTCTTAGACTTATTTTGACCCACTGGGACAGTGTGTCCCAAGTATGGGGTGTTTATGTGATGTATTATTTGACACTTATGTATGACTCCACTTGATCAGATATTTATATTTATGCTTCAGTTGCTTCTATATGTTTATATGAGACTACATGCATACTTACAGGTTATTTGATTGAGAAAAACGTCCAAACTGAAAGAAAACTGGTTTTAAAAAAATTTTTTTGGACCTCGACCGGGGCAGTTCTGGCCGAACGAGGCGTTTCACCTCGGTTGACCTAAGAACACCTCGACCGAGGTGGGTTAACTGAGAGTTTTCAAAAACGATTTTTGTGTTACTTATCTAGATATGATCTCAGTGAAGATCTTGTTTACTGACTGGTTTTAAATTCTTTATGTGTTTGAAAGGTTTTATAATATGTTTAAGTTGCTAAATGCTTTGTTTGAAATTATTGGCATGTTTAATACTTTGTTTTTGTCTAAATTATGTTGAATTTGAAGGTTGACACCACATTATGAGTTCTCTCACTTTCTTCCTGGAAAGACCAAGGCAATTCATTCTTTTCTCTTCTTCTTCTTCTTGATCATGCTTAGCCCCTCATATACATTTTGCCTCCCTATACCTATCCGGAAATTTGGAAGCAAGCGAAGTGGTGAAAGCAAGTGAAGTTAAAGTTGAGAAGTTGGCTGGAAGTGAAAGTGTTAGAAAGTAATAATAGGTTTGGGGAGTCAATCATGAAGATGAGTAACTCGACACCATTCACATAGCCGGGTGTTTGTGTCTTGTCAAAGTCGGATTGAGCGATATTCCTAACGGGTCATGGTATGTGCATCAAGGGTTTGATGCATCTCAAGAAATTGATGATTGCGGATTTCCTAGGCTTCGGTTATTGTGCACCTCTGTCCATGCATCCCAAAAAGTAAAGTAAAAAGAAAAAAAAGTGTGAAATAAGCAAAGCTTATTGGTGGAAGATGTTGCAAGTCAAAGTGAAAGTGAAGTTCATCCTTTTTCCGGATTCTAGCACCACATTACCTTACATACATCCCTACCCTACACGTTTCTTGACCTTTCTTTTGGGAAGCCCTTGAGACCTTGAGCTTGTTGATTGATTTAGTGGTTTAAACTGGATTATACATGATTAATTTCGATAATTATGACTTATTATGCATTCTATGATTTATGCAAAGATGAACAACTTTTCTATATTTATAAAATGTTTTGATCATATTTCGATTTTAAATTCCATGAAGTATTCTCTTAGAGTGATCTATGATTGTTGCACACCATAAAAATGTTTTTGAAAGACTTTTCATTGATTTTCTTGACTTATAATCCATTCTATCTTGTCTTTTATATGCGGAACTTGCTTGGGGACAAGCAAGAGCTAAGTATGGGGTATTTTGATAGCATGAATTATAGTCTATATTTTGAGGTTTGTTTGGACGTTTTATCTTTCATAATCTGCATGTTTGTATGTATATTATGTGATTATACTGTCGTTTCATCTACCTTTGCGGGAATCGAGGTCTACACCAAGTTTCGTTGTAATCGTAGGTAAAATGGCACGTTTTGCATCAAAAAGGGGCAAAAGGAGCTATGGAGTCATTAGAGCTACATCCAGGAACATAAGGAACCATCCAGGAAACATAGCCATGGATTAAAGATTCACTTTGGACCAGATTTGAGAGATTTCACATTCAGTTGTGACTCACCTCGGTTGACCACAGATTCACCTCGATTGAGGTGATCCAGAGAATTCGACTCGACCGAGGCGAACACCTAGAACGCGGCGAGAATATTTTATTCTTGGCTGAGATCTTTTATCTTTGGAAAGAGATCTTATATTTTTGGGCTTGGCTCCTGGAAGGAAAAAGATATACTAGATCATATATTTTACCTATTTTTATGGGAAGAGATCTTTCTAAGACATCTTATCTTTGGAGGGTTATTTTCCTATAAAAAGGGTCGGATTTCCCACAAATCCGACATCCGCATACAGTTGGAAATCTCGCTTACACCTATTGCAAGCAGCAGCCATACTCCAGTTGGGAGATTTGAAGAACCTTTTTGAAGGTTGAAGAAGGAAGATTGTAGCTTTTATAGCTTTTGAAGGGTTTTGTAAGATTATTTTAGATTCCCTTCCTTGTTGTCTTCCTTTGTTGGATTTATATCCAAGGAACGCTTTTGTTGTGATATTTGATTCAGTTGTTGAAGTCTTTTCATTAAATTCTTCTTGTTCAAATATTCACCTTCTTCCCATATACTTGATTATTGCTTTCATGATGATGAGTGGCTAATTTCCTTGTGTGATTCTAGGGTGATTGGCTGAAGGTTGTGGGAAAAACAATGATAGAATAGTCTTAGATTCCAGTAGGACCCTGAAAGTTCGAGTCTTTAACCTTAACCCTAAGCATCTCGCTCAGTCGATGAACATCTCGGCCGGGGTGGAATTTGGCTGACCGAGGTGACTTATCTGATCCTAAACTGAGAGTTAAGTGTTAGAGTTTGCCAAATCCTATTCTTATTATACCTTTCCTGGTTCAATGCAAGCCTATGATGAGACTTACCCGGTAATTCCTTTGTTTGTTTATCTAAGATCATAAGTATAGGTAATAAAGGTTTATCCTTTATTGGGGTTTGAGTGTGCTTTCATCCCATCTTTGTGAGTTAGCCTGAGACTTACCCGGTAAAGGTTGATTCTATTCCCTTAGATGGTGTGTTAGTTTGAGGTTATAGTTCTTTATCTTGATTCCTTGAGACTTACCCGGTAATAGGAGTTACGGTTTTGGATTAGTGAGTAGTGAGACTTACCCGGTGATCTACTCCACTTTAGTAACACCTTTCCAATGCAAAAACCTCAGCTTTGTCCGCTTATCTTTAGATCTTGAGTTGGAACCACAACTAGATGCTTTAATCCCTAGAATTGCATATTTCCTTTATTGACTTCTATATCATCTTTGATTGCTTTGATCACCTCTTGTGGTTAGTATTTACATAAGCATACCGTAATTGGACTTTGTTTCACTAAGTCCCTGTGATCGACCCCTGAAATTCCTTACTTTTTACTACGATTGACCCGTACACTGCGGGTTCGTATCCTTATTTTAAGCTTACGTCTAGGGTTATAAATTTAAAGCTTGCACACACCGTTTGGAGCGAACAACCAACCAACGTGGTCCGTAAAGCGAGCACGAGGAAACTCAAAGGGGTAACTATCCTACTGGGTGGTAAAGATTTAAAGAAGGTAAAGCGACACGAGCATAAGGACAACATAATAAATGCGAGTCAAGAACTTTGATTTTTGAGAAAATCATATACAACTGAGGTTTCTTATGCAAATGGTACCGATAGGTGTTTAATAAAGGTCATACATATCGGACCGATAACGCTAGGATGGATAAAGTGTAAACCAAAAGAATAACTTAACCAGTAAGAAGGAAAGTCATGTATCAAAAGGCGGGTCTTGTTAAATTGGAATAAAGTGTTGAGATGAGGATGCCTTTTTAGAATCTATGCAAGAGTACAACGTAACTGAGGTTCCAATATGGAATGGGCAGTAATGATCAACTGAAAGTTGAGACCGATTCAGGGGAGGAAATTGTTATAAGACGAGTCAGCTAGTAGAAGAGTTCACAAGACAAGCTTGAGAGACCAAAAGAGATAAAATGTCGACCCGGATATGAGGGTGTAAGGTGCATGGAAGGGATACCTACAATGGAGTGTAGAAACACAATGTATACTTTACAAGGGTGGAGAGGTTTTGACCTCCTCAAAGATATAGGAATTTGAAAGAAATCGCAATGCCGGTATCAAAGAGTTGAAGCCTTGTAGCGGAAACAACGGAGTATCATGAAGGCAATATTGCTGGTAACACCAGCGAAGGAATGTATATATGAGAACGGACTTGGTGGACTCGAAAGTCCAAGGTAACCCCAATTATTACGGGACTTAAGTCATCAACACCGACGGTCCATGCAAGGGGAACTGCAAGGGGATGATAACTAAATTCATCAGAACTACAAAGACACTTACCAGCTATCGTTGAAGACTTAGAATGACAATTTATGTCAAGATGAATGACCCAGTTGGGCTCGAGTAGTAGAGTTAGCCTAAGGAAACAAAAGTGTGGAAGATAAAACGAATCAGCGAAGTATGAAAGGATTAATCGAGCAAAGGATGCTCACCAAGAATTTAACGCGAGTATAGGTATGAGAAGAGTAAGTCCGGGATATTGAGATAAGTCAATTATAGACTGACCGACGTCAACTGAGGACGTGTAAGTGGTGGTTGGTATTGACGAGTAGGTACCGTTAAGAAAAGACATTAGTGACTGCGGATTTAAGAGGTAACTTTACCGATGCCTTGGAGGATTCCCCAAGTAGGCAACGACAACCTTCTGGGATGATCTAAGGATATGGAGAGAATCGGGTTAGAGGTTGCTTACTGGTTGGTTAAGAACAGACTACGGTTGAGTAAGAGAGTAAGGGTCTGATTAAAGAGAATATCACTAGTATTAGAAGGGAAGTATCGGCGGGAGTTGGGTAAATCACGTTGACCCTCATAAAGACGTCATGGTGACTAATGGGCGTTACAACAGAAGCGTGGTAGGCCCATAACCCACAAATGAAGAAAATCAATATTAGTTTAACTATGATTTCAAGTTAAGGAATTAGAGATCTATATGAAAAGGGTCCACTTGGATGTGTGTTTTGTTTTGAGTTATATATATTTAAAAGCTTGACAAGAAGTAGGTGAAAACCCATTAATTAAGGAACGATCCAATTAGGTCACATTGAGAAAAACAGGCCAAGCGGTTTGTATTACAAAGAGCATTAACCACCTACTAAAGTGTCAGGAGATGTCTCAGTTCATTGTTTCAGAATTTATAGACGGGATCTTCCGAAAAGTCGGGAGCAAATGGATTCAATAGAAGGAAGAAAGTTTTATTGTTATTTTGGTAGTCGCCAAAAGATATAGAGGTGAGTTTAGAAAGGGAACCGTTGATATATATAAACTGTTTGAGCCTTCACTTTATCGATTGTCACTATTACCCATACTAGAGGATATACGCCACCGTTCCCCATGTCTCAATGAGAGAGTACTTACTGGATAAGAGTCACGTCATCAGCTTTAAGAATCGGATAGATGAGCCAAAGCAAACTTTTGTGGAGTACCCAGTAGCCGTCTTGGAGCGCAGTACTAGACGTCTGCGGTCTAAGGAGATATCGATGTTGAGGATCCAGTGGTCTAGACGAGGAGCTGATGAGGCCACTTGAGAGACAGAGGAGAGTATTAGACGTAATTATCCCGAGTTCTTTGCAGGGTTAGCTGCTACTTCTATATCGACGAGTTAGTACTCGGATGCTATTATTGTTTGACTTTTCATGTTTTTACCTTGGTTTGAGTGATTGTGTTTCTTTGATGCGTGCATGACCATGATGATTGAGTAGTTGCATGGTAGAAAACAAATCATTCTAAGTTTCGGGACGAAACTTCTTTTAAGAGGGCACTGATGTAGTAACCGAAATTTTTAAAACTCCGTTTAATGCCGGATCAAACCGGGTTCCGATCCGCCAACCTTAATTCTTTAAATAAAATAAAAACAATATTAAATTCTATCATTTTATATGACATTGACTCACATAAAATGATAACTTATATAAGTCCGTAAAATAATTCCGTAATTTATTTCCGTACGTTTAACGTTTCCGGGCGAACAACGAGTATTCTTTCAACCCATTTGTTTCATTTGAGGAGCAGCCCAAACCTGGCCCAGTTGATACCGGCCCAATAATTCTTGCAGCCAGCCCATTTTTGTAAGCTTAAACCTAAATTACCCTAATCCTAATTGACTCCCTAAAAATGTTTAACCTAATCTAATCACTCGATATTCTAAACGCTACCTTACCCTCCTCTGTGAGAAGTCCGCCGCTTCAACCCTCAGCAGCAAATGTGTGTTATAATAATAACTTGTTAGGACGACCGTTGTTGTTATGTTTTAAGGCCCAAGTATATGTATAACGGGCCGTGACATCACTGCCCAGCTCTGCCAGGAGACTGGGAGGTTCTCTATACCCAGACCATACAGGTACAAGGTGAGATGCATCGGATCCATTCCTGATGGTTACACGGAGGCGGAAGCGAGGTTTGAGAATCCCTCGTGTCACAAAATAAGTATCATTAGTTGGGTGATAATGGTTGTGTGTGTGCAATGTATGTTATAATAATAACTTGTTAGGACGACCGTTGTTGTTATGTTTTAAGGCCCAAGTGTATGTATAACGAGCCGTGACATCACTGCCCAGCTCTGCGAGGAGACTGTGTGCAATGTGTGTTATAATAATAACTTGTTTTAAGGCCCAAGTGTATGTATAACTTGTTAGGATGACCGTTGTGTTATGGTTTTTGGATATTAGTTGGGTGATAATGGTTGTGTGTGTGCAATGTGTGTTATAATAATAACTTGTTAGGACGACCGTTGTTGTTATGTTTTAAGGCCCAAGTGTATGTATAACGGGTCGTGACATCACTGCCCAGCTCTGCCAGAAGACTGAGAGGTTCTCTATACCCAGACCATACATGTACAAGGTGAGATGCATCGGATCCATTCCTGATGGTTACACGGGGGCGGAGGCGAGGTTTGAGAATCCCTCGTGTCACAAAATAAGTATCATTAATAAGACTGAATGACTTAAATGAAGATAATAAATGGATTTGTTTGAAAGCATGATGAGTGTGTATTATTGCTATGTGTGTGTGCTATTATTATTCTTCTAATGTTTAGATAACTAGCTAATGGTTGTTCAGTTGTGTTTTTAGATTCACCGCAGGTTAGTGCAGCAACTGAGTGATCCGGAAGTAGTGGTCAGCCGGGTGTCCGTACTCCTTACAGTGAGGTCGGGTGTTATCATGTTGTTTCTTTCTTCTTGTTAAAGACAGTTAGATTCTTCTGTTGTTTAAGTTCTATAGGCTGTTAGACGTTGTTGCATTCATTCCTATAAAAATACATTTTTATGACTTTTGGTTTTTCTTATTTGTGTCTTGTTGTAAGATCCTAGTAATATTGTTGTTAAATTGAGGTCGGAACCCATTGTGAGGTCCTAACCAGTAATGTCCCGAGTTCCGAGAATTCGGAGTGTTACAATCCGAAATCGACAGTGTTCGTTCTCGACAACGCCATTCCTATTTTGCTTATGAAAAATGTAACAAACAACAAATATAAGGTTTGGAACTCCAAATCTGAGTATAAATCACAAAAGCTAAAACAAAAGAGAGAGAAAATTTACAGGTTAGGAACACCTTCATTTTCTACATCTAATCTCACATATATCGCTACAAATCAGCCTTAAAAATAATCAAACAACAAAAAAATCATAAATATACTATATATTCCAAATATTATGGCTAAGGAATGAAGTTTCAAGGGTCAACTTCCTTGTCTGTCAAAGACATACTCAAAAAGCCAAAAGATAAGATATAATTGAAGAAGTTCCATAAGAAATCAGACCACAAAGATCAACAATACAGATCCAACAAAAAAACGTTTTCTTAAAATAATATTATGGAAAATGAAAGGATAAGAATCATTCAGTTGTCATGACTTGGCAACAACCTAGCCGCAAAGTAACAGGTTCACAATTTCCTGTTCAATTCAGAAATATTAGGTCCATAAATCCATTCATTATTTGCACCGAGAACCATTTAATTAGGAATAACAAATCAACCAGCAGTAAGTAATGGATGATTGGGATCATCTCTATCAAAGCAGAATAATGCCCTGCACAACAAGAATAAGGGCCCGTTTGGTTTTAATTCATGAAATTTTTTTGGAATCATTCCGTTTGGTTTTTGATACTTTATAGCAAAACAAAATGTGGGAAGACAAGTGCATTTTGCATGAAAACCACAAGGAATGATTCCATAAAATTTCACGAATAAGAATATGCATATGGACTAAATTCGTTTCCATTCCGTTTCCGTTTCCGGAGTTGGAACCAAGCGGACCCTTAGGGTTTTAAGAGAGTTGGTGTAAATACAACTTGAATAGTGTCCTGCACAACAGTATAAAATCCTTATTCAAATGTCAATTGTTTGTGGATATGATACTACAAATTTTAAGTACGAACACTCACTCGAAAGTAGTCTATATCAACTTATTTTCCTGCATGCATAATTGGTCAGTGACTAAAATCCACTAAAAAATTTCCTTTTATATTTGAATCTCAAGCAGAAAGTTGATAGCATATTACACATAGGCAACACTTACCAAAATAAAGCGCAATAGATATAAAGATTAAGGGCAGTGCACAAATTGCTTCTAAACTCATCATTATAGAATCAACCTTCAATATTTCATCTCAAAAGCTATCATATATCATGTCCTAAGTTCATCAAATCTAGTTCCAAAGCATAGCAAAGCCATCTTATTCTATATATGCTTGATGACAAAAGCGATATACTGCCATGTTAAAGATCCGTAACTAACTTTAAGGTAAATACCAACAATGAGGATTTAATTTCATAGTAGAATGGTTACCTTTAAGGTAAAGGAAGCATCAATAACTGGGTGAGATTCTTGACCAAGAGCAACATTACAAGTGACGGCCTGCAACATATTTTGTTCAACCTACAAATCTGAGGTAGTAGATCCTCCACCTTTCTTTTCAAGGCTTCCAGATGAAGTTGCAATGTAAAAGGTAGATAAGATAAACATAAAGTTCTACTTGCTTTAGATGAAATACACTCATGTCCCTACAAAAGTTGAACAATAACGTTGAATAATCAGTGATGAAAAAATAATATCGGGATGAAAAAGCATAAGATATGTAGATTTTGGTGGATTAGACCACACGAATGGTGGAATTAGAACACACTCTTATTGATATTATGATAACCTTTATATAGGCTTCACAAGAAAAATAATAACTAGTAATATGTAGGAAATTTAATAACAAAGATATTATCACAATCTTAATATTATCACGATCTCGATCTTATCACGATCACAATCTCGATCTTGATCTTATTACGATCACGATCTTAATAATATTACGATCACACTCTCGATCTTATCACGCCTCCTCAAACCGTTGGTGGGTGACGCACAACATCGAGCTTGAACTTGAGAAATTGATACTCGGACCATAAAGCCTTTGTAAACAAATCCGTCAGTTGGTCGGCGGAATATGTACGACATGTATATGATCACCACTCTGATATCATGATAGATGCTGGTGGATTAGACCACACGAATGGTGGAGGTAGAACCACACTCTTATTGATATTGTGATAACTTTTATATAGGCTTCACAAGAAAAATAATAGCTAGTAATATATAGAAAACTAAATAACAAAGATATTATCACGATCTTAAAATTATCACGATCTCGATCTTATCACGATCGCAATCTCGATCTTATTACGATCACGATCTCGATATTATTACGATCACAATCTCGATCTTATTAAAATCGAGTATTAAACAAAAATAAACTCATCCAAGCAAAATACACTCATGTCCCTACAAAAATTGAACAATAACGTTCAATAATCAGCGATGAACAAATAATATCGGGATGGAAAAACATAAGACCAAAATCGAGTTTTAAACAAAAATAAACTCATCCAAGCAAAAAATAATTTTGGTTCTGGGAATATTTTTGAGTGATTTATAAACCCAAATAAACCTGTAGAGAAATAAATTAATAATCTAGTAAACACCTACAAAAGCTAAAGTAGGGTTATAAAATAAATGAAATACCCATAAACTACAAGGGAACACACCCTTATTAATTTTTTTTAAGTTTGTATTAAGCATTCCGTCTTTAGTCGATACATTCTCACTAGGAGTTTGGTTTTAATACTAGCAAAACTACCCGAGCATTGACATTCTCAAATGTAGATAGCTCTTCATTCTTGCCTTCGATCATTGAAGATGACAAATGTCATATAACACACCTCTAGACTCTTAACATAGATTGTAAAATGTAGTGAATAAGTGCTCCACCTGATAGCTCAGATGTAGATAGCTCTTCATTCTTGCCTTCGATCATTGAAGAATAAGTTGTTTCAACAACAAAGATAAAACAACTACTTTAGTTGGAAAAGGTATCAGTACAAGAGCGTCATTGAAAACAAATTTCAAGCCCTTACCTTCTGAATACTTTGAAAGAATGTTTAGGATCGCAATTCCATGTGTATCATGATTTGAAGAACAAAAAAAAACTGGTCAGTAGCATGTACTTCTGACTAACCTAAACAACAATTCGATTGTTCTTGGGGTACAAATAAAAATAATAGATTTTAGAGAGAGGAGAAAAGAAGGATGAATAGCTTAACTGGGAGGCCTAACTCGGTGAAGGCGGTGTCGATCCATCCCGAGAAGCGATCGATTGTGATTCAGACATAATCAAATTAGTACCTTCCAAATTCGTATCTTGCCCTACCGACTCCTGAGCAACAACGGCTCCGACATCGATTGAATATGGAAACTCCTTGACAACAGACGTCGCCGATCAAGGAGGTCTCCTTGAGTAATCCGGACTCAATTTCCTCGAAATCTCGCTTATAGTTGGCGAATACGGACTCTAATTGGGTCTCAATGGTTTTAATCAAGCTTTCCAAGTTCCAGGTGGGCATCGAATCTCTGTCACTTGACACTTCAGAGAAGGGGTTAGGGGTTTTGTCATTAGGGTTCTAAAAATCGTTGTCGGCGGGTGCGTTGGAGGGAGATTTCAGGGAATCGGTGGGCTCTGTATCATCGGAGAAGATTGAACTAAAAAAAATCATGGCTAGATTATCTAAGTGGATAGCAGGTAAAAGTGAGTTGAAGGGAGGATGGTGAATATGAATGAAGCCAGCAAACGGCGGTGCTTTCTCATCGTTGTCAAGTTGAAGCCATGGAAACGACACATAGAATTTTATAAAGATGAGTCATAAAAAGGGCAAAAAGAAAATTAACTATTTTAAAGTTGGGGAAAAATCGGATATATACTATTCATAAGGCAACTCCCTCTTTTATAATCGTAAGGATATTAGTTTAATTTATATTTGGTAAGGATTGATCTAATAAATTATTATTATTATTATTAATTTTTTAAAATTTTAATTTTAATTAATTTTAATTTTTTTTTTTGTTTAAAGTTTTGTAATTAAGCATCTATATTTTGATTTTTATTAAAAATCGAACATATCTATCAAGTACAAATGTAAGATCTAATTCAAACAAAAATTGCAATTATAATGGAAGTAAAATCTTAGACATACTTACGTTAGGGATATTAATTTGGTCCGATTTATGATAGAACTGTTAATTTGGTCCGGTTTTTTTTATGGAACCGTTAGATCCGAACCGGAATTTAGCAGTTCGGATCAGTTTTTCCGATTATTTTGTTAGAAAATTTTGAAACCGGACCGTTTAATTTATAGTTTGGTTTAGTCCGGTTCCCATCTTACAAAATAGTGTAGAACCGTTCAATACTGTTTTACTATAAAATGTCAAAAAAAAAACACTATGAGAGGGTTAGTGTAAACCCTAAAGTAAATTGGTTGCCAAATCCGCGGTAATTCGTAAATGACGGCAAGAAGATTGGTTCGCAACTTCTCGCCTCCAGATATTGTAAATAGCGCAAGCACATTCGTTTTCGACTTCGTCTTCTTCCGTGGTGATTCCCAACAAGCAAATTCGCTCGCAACTCTGCCGGACTTCTAGTTCGGAAATTTGCTACAAGGAGACACGACTTTAAATTCAATTCCCAGCTCCGTCGGACTTTGTCGTCGTCTTTTTCTTCTTCTTCTTCTTCTTCTTCTTCTTCTTCTTCTACGGACATCTTCTTCTTGTTCAGACTTTGTCTTCTACGGTGGTGCCCGCCTTTAGACATCTTCTTCAATTCTTCTTGTTCGGACTTCGTCGTGCCTACCTTCGGACTTCGTCTTGTTCAGTTCTTCGGTTGTGACTATTATGTAACTTAATTTTGTTCTTCTTGACCTCTTTTGTCTTTTCACTTTCACGCTTCCTTGACTAGAGTTATTATTATTGATCATTGTGTAATTTTGTTCTTCTTTGCTACTTCTTGACTTTTTTGATACAAGATAAGCAAAATAAGAGGATCGGTTTCTCGAAACCGATCGACCTATAGAATCATTACCTATGAGGTCTTCAACATCAGCTGGAACTGTGTCGACGTCAATGATTGAGCTAAGTCCATGTCGCGCGATTCTAATAGCAACAATGTTGATTTCCCTGAAGATGTGGTTAATGGTAGATTGCATGAATCCCGAGATCATATTAGATATGCCAGATATGATCATATCCAACTCCCATTGGAGGCTTCCAAATCTGGTTGTTCGCATTTATAAGTATCAAATTGTCTCCTTCAACCTCAATGGATGTCGCACCTACCTCCTTGGCCTTTTTATGACCCTCACGGAAATCAAAAGCTTCAACCTCTAGTACTGATTCGGCATTGCATATGCCATTACCTATAGCGATAGGAATGACAAGATGATTTCTAATAATAAAACCAAAAGTAAATTGATCCAGAGAATTGCTCGAGGCGTCACAATTCACTTTGACATAGCCACTTTGTGGTCTATTCCATTTTATGTTTTTGGTTTTTCTTCTACGTTTTTTTTTGTTTTTTCATGTTATTCGCGGTCACTTTTGAGTTCGCCTTGTCCCACTCAGTAATTTGACTTTTCCGATTCTACACGGTCCGAAGTGGTTATGAGGAAAAAAACCTCTAAAATGGGGAAAGAACTTTCAATTTTTTTAAATTATTTTTGTCTAAAACGGTAAACCCAAAAAATTATCAGTAATAGAAAGTTATGTATATATTTAACTTTTTATTTTAAAAATCATTTTGTTCTCTATTTACATTAG
Source organism: Fagopyrum homotropicum (assembly GCA_033239125.1). NCBI lineage: Eukaryota > Viridiplantae > Streptophyta > Magnoliopsida > Caryophyllales > Polygonaceae > Fagopyrum > Fagopyrum homotropicum. The sequence continues at coordinate 13,736,241 of BSWB01000001.1, forward strand.
TTTTAGATAAATGTTTATATATCAAAGAAAACTACACAAAAATTCTAAATTTGTGACTAAAAATGGTTTTTTTTTATTGAGATAAAGACCTCAAGAACAAGACTACTACTAATAAACAACTAATTCTTAAATTAATTGTATTTAATTCTTTTTCATTTTCTTCATTTATTCTTGATTTGTAATTTGAAAACTATGGATGTAAGGTGGAAAGATCAATGGAAGCTATTATTCACATCTGGGAATTTGTAAAGGAGAGAGAAGAACTTCTCTAACATACATAGAAGTGTGTTTTAACTTAACCGAGGCTCGTTTTGCTGGGATTTTGGCACACTCACTTCTTTAGCATTGCAATTGCAAAGCCAGTATCCCAAACCTGAATCAATCAATTGTTATGTCGGTGTAAACATTGAAAAATCAAGAAAGAACCAAATGATGATCGGCCCAGTTGCTACTATACATGGCACTTCAGAATGAACTGAACTATGCCAAAGGTAAAATTAGTCAATGACTTATGCTTTGTAAATATCATATTATGTGCAGAACAAACGTCCCATTGTAGTTTTGTACATCAACTTCTTCTATAAAGATCATAATATTGATCATTTCTCAACAAACCGAGACTCACGTTTCTTAGGAATGCAAAACCGTGAGTAGATTAAAAACCTTAGGGAATCCTCTTATGCCAAGAAAAGTGGATGAATTTTAATATGAAAATTGAAACAAACACGCTAAGTTGTCATTCTGAGTAAATGAACACCAACAAATTCAACTATTTCCATTCATCGCAATCTCAATAACATTCTAGAGATCATATTATAAATTAAAAATGAAGAGAAATTAAGAGTCACTTGAACTCCTACCTTCATCGATTGTCTTTTGAATCGCAGTCTTGCTTTGGCCACTACTAAAACACCAACAACTCATTGCTTATTTTGTACAAAATAAGATGCCCAATGGAACCATTGATATGTAGAAAAAAAGGGAGATGCCCCATACGACCAGCGTCATCGAATATGTCAATTCGAGAATAGAAATAAATATTCCATCGGCGATCCTTTGGCCCAAAACCCTAATTTGAGAGATAGAGAGGGCGATTGCACCAAACCCTAATTTGAGAGATAGAGAGGGCGATTACCTTATTCGATTTCGCGTTGCTAAAATTGCCTGGTTCGAGCAACATATCATTAGGGTTTTGAGAATGACGGAAGGGTACTTTATTGGCAATTTCCAACCCCTCCGTAGATGAAAATTTAGATCCAAAATACCTGAATAACTGAATCGAGAAAGTGATTAAGAGAATGGCATAACATATTGTTAACCCTAAAATGACAAAAACTCTACAAAATCGGAGCAAAACAAAGAAGAAAAGGAAGAGGCTTACCGATTTCGAGTGCAAGCCAAATCTGAGAAACGAATCTGGGGGCCGCAAATCTGCCTTCGGTGATGTGAATAGAGCCCCATGAAAACCAACCTGCAAGAAGAAAACAACGAAGATAATCATAGACTAAAAATGGAGCAAGAGACCAACGGCTAAGAATGGTAGGGAACAAGTGATAATACATGTTGAAGCAGGGGAAGGCCAAAAAAATGGCCATCAAAACGATGAAAGAGACGAGCGGCAGCGGTAGGATGCAACACGTTCTATTCATAAAGATGAGTCATGTCTTAAGGGTATTTTAAGCTGAACGAAGTTGACACGTAAAATTTAACAACACTGACTCATCAATTAAGGGTACAAAGGGAATATATTAATTTAGAGTAGGGGTAAATTAGGATATGAACTATTCATAAGAGGGATTCATGCTTTTAGTATTGTAAGGATATATATATATATAGATTCCGGTTCAAGTGAGGAGCACCCTTGTGGATAGGAATTAGGAGAGCCGTGGTGATGCCACGTGTCACCACCACAAAATGAACAGTTAGTAATAAAAATATGAACACTACCTATAACAAAAAAAAATGAACAATCATTGTAAAATTATGAACATTGACGCTTAAAAAAAATGAACACTTACTCTTAAAATATGAACATTGTAATTGTAAAAAAAAACAACACACACTTGTAAAATTATGAACATCATATTTTTTACACGATTTGAAACAAAAAGAATTTTTTTACAAAAATACAAAAATGACCATTTAGTGGTAAAACATGAACAGTTAGTAGAAAAAATGAACAGTTATTAATAAAAATATGAACAATGAATTCTTAAAAAATGAATAATTACTTTAAAAACCATGAACACCATAGTTGTAAGAAAAATGAACACATACTTGTAAAAATATGAACAACGTTTTTTGTTACTAAAAAAAAAAACCCTGTGACGTGGCATGCCACGTGTCACCATCCTAGCTCTCCTCATTCTTATCTGGAAGCCTCCTCCTCACCGGAACCAACCTATATATATATATATATGTGGTTCCCATGAGAACACCCCTAACGTGAGAACATGAGAACACTCGTACACCGTTGGATGGGAGTATTAAGCGTTGAGATTTAGAGTAGATATCAAAAATAATAATAAATACGAATAATAATAATTAGGAATCCAACTATAACTACGAATAATCCACTCAACCAACAATAACTACGAATAATACATTAAACGATATGACACATTCGTAATAAAACTGATAATAATTACGAATCTCATGTTCTCACGTTAGGGAGTGATCTTTTATATATATATATATATATATATATATATATATATATATATATATAATGACAATGATAAGAAATACATGTCAATTAGTAATGCATGAATTATAGACCCGTGTTTTAATCTCATGTGCATTTTTGTTTAGTATGTTGCAATTGGAGGCTATCAATAATAAGTTTGTGCAAATTCAGTAACATTCGGATCGAACCAAACAGAATAACCACACAAGCTATCAGTAAAGACTATTGGGGATCATTATCGACAGAGATGCAGTGGCTATAGACGCATCAACTATAACTCCTTGTTGGAATGTTGATCCATCCTAAATGAACTCGGGGCAAAACTGAAATGCAATAGATTTATATGTATAAGGAGATGAATTTGCTTTCGAACATTATAAAGATCAAACATTGATCCCTTTTTTCTACCTTTACTTATAAACCGATTTATGAGCTAGTCTGGACAATTCCTACGGACCTCGTTGCATGACTTACACTATCTAAGTTTATGGTTTTGCTCCTATTTGCTCTTTGGCATTCCCTTACCGTTCTCTAGTGTTTTAACCTAGTGTTTTAACCTAGTTCTGACCGATTGACCTCCTACCCGTCGGGCGACTTCTTCCTCTTTGGTTTTTTGTATACTTCTAGTGATTCTACAGATTTATATATAGTTCATTAACTTATTTACTCGATTTTGGTTTTTTAATTAATTTTTTAAAGCGAGACATCACCTTTCCTATGCTCGATCTTGACCCACTATACTACAATGAGTCTTGTAAGTATTTATAGGACCCGAAGTTTACACTTCAGCCCTCATCAACCGTTACCACAACCTTACCCTCAAACCTCGCCAAACCAACTCCTGATCATCAACCAACTTAACAACCTTATTCCCCTAATGACGTCCACTAGCTTTCTTATGGAAATAATGTGTTACAATCTCCCTAACAAAACTCATGGGATTTTGCACGTTGATGCCACACAATTTCCTCACGGTTCATTAGCTCTCTCTCTTCTGACAACAGCTTAAACCGGCAAGCCACCCATTCCCCTCTCATCCCACGCTTATTCACCCCGCGAAGTTCCCTATGCAACGTAATCAAACGATATCGTACATTCCTGAAGTGACTTACACTCCAATCTTGTAGATCAACCCCACATCGAGATGAGACTCCCATACACTATCATCATCACAGTGTAGATCAACAAGCTCCACAACATTAACATAAATTAGGCATACATTCATACTTAAGGGACACCTAGATTGTTCGTTCCCGTAACTGAAGCATAATTTCCCGCTGTAAAGGTTTGCGGAAGTCTAGATCCACCCATATCCGGATAAACGGGCCTCCAAACCGCAAAGCATCCTCATCAACCAACAAGAAATCACCCAACACTCCCCCAACCACCTCCGATGTCTCCTTCGTCATTGCACCCAAGGGTTCGAAGGGAGCTTTGATGTGAAATGTAACCGGTTGATATTCATAAATTATGATTTTAAATTGGGTGATATTCATAAGTTCCTTTTTTTTTCACTCCTAGTCGAAAATGTTATTTCTAACTCTAAAAACAGAAGCACCTGTGAACTTCTTGACTGATCCGCGGGATGGAAGGTCGACATTGCGGCCGGCGGATGTTTTGGTGTTTGGTTGGAGTGGAGGGAAGCATGCATGTATTGATTTGACGGGGTCTCACCGCTTGTGGGATTAGGGAACGGACCTTTTGTTGTGGGTCAGGCAGCTTGTAGAGCGGCATCAGCTAAGGTGACCAAGCATGGAAGGGCATGTGTTGAAAACCAACACGTTTTTCTTCCATTTGCTTTTGACACGTTTGGATTTTTTGCACCCGATGCTGTTGATATTCTCAAGAGGGTGCAAAGAGTTATGCATAGTAATATTATGTCCTCTAGATTTGTAGATGTTGTTTTTAAAAGGTTAGGTTTTGCCATCCAAAAAGGGGTAGCGTCGCAACTTGTTGCCCGCTTACCTTCTACTTCTATGTAAATAGTAATACCGTATAAAAAAAATCAGATCAAAACAGAACAAAATGATAGTTTTGTACTTGGCAAGAAAATGATGTTTTTAATTTTCAAAATGAAAAAATGATGGTTTTGCACTTATACAGTGAGAAATAAACTGGGTGATATTCGTAATTTATTATTATTATTATTATTATTTTTTTTTTTTGAAAAACGTAAAGAGGTTAGGTTAAACTATCTCCGAAAGGTAGTTCACCCTGAAGCATCCTTGCGGATGAAAACACAAAGTTCGGGATCGTCAGAAAAACAAGTGTTAGGTTTCGATATTCCCACATGGGTCAGTCGGTCAACAACACAGTTGATTTCTCTGAAAATATGTCTGATCTGGACTTCGTCAAAGAAGCGGAGATCCAGCATGGAGTCGGAAATAATCATCTCGACCTCCCACGGGCAACTCCATAATCCTTGGAGTGCCTTGATAACACAAATGTTATCACCCTCGATTTCATATTTTGTTATCTTTAATCTGATTGCCTCTTGTAGACCTGTTTTGAGAGCATAAGCTTCAGCTTTAACTACCGAGTTAAAGTTATTTTTTTGTCGCAGCAAGGCTAATAACCTCACCCTTGTGATTCCGAATCACAAAACCAATAGAAGTTATTCCAGAATCGAGTTTGGATCCATTAAACTTAAGCTTATGGAAACTAGGTTTTGGTTTATCCCACTTAATATTGTTTTTCTTCCTTTTTGGAGAATTAATGTCCTTTTGATGTTGTTTTATAATATAACCGTCATCATCACTGATGGTAGTTTTTCACATTTGGATTTGCTTTTTAATGAAGTTAATAACCTTATTGCAAGGACCAATAGGCTCGTTTTCAAAAATAATTTTGTTCCTGAAGAACCATAAACTCCACCAGATGGTTGCAAGGCGTGTAACCTTGTTAAGTCCAATTTTGTTTTTTATTTCTTGTATGAGGTCGTGAGGTTTTTTATTAACAAGGCAAATGTTGTTAAGATCGGTTAAAATTGACCTATCGATGTTGGCAAGTATTTGTTTGCTAAAAGGACATTCAATGAACAAGTGGAACAAGTTCTCTACATTGTAGTTGCATAGCTCGCAGTGCCTTGTTACGGCAATTCTTCTTTCGTCAAGCTTAGCCTTTGTTGGGATTCCGTTTTGTGAAATTTTCCAAAGGAAGTTTTTAATTTTAGGTTGGGTATCGAGGTTCCAAATCCAATCGCACGTATAGTTCGGGGAAATGCTTGAATGCTTCTCAATCATTTCCGCTGCAGATTTTGTAGTAAACCAATCATTATTACTACATCTCCAATATAATCTATCTTGAATGTCATTTTTGGTATAATTGTTTCCTTGATTTTTTTTCCTAATATCTGGGTTGATGATGTTTTGTAGTTCATTATCTATTTTGTTGATATCCCATTGTCTCGCGTTGTTTATAAAGTGACTAACCTTTATATTTGTGTCAAATTGATTGGTGTTTTGAGCCATTTTTATAAGTGGTGTTGTTGTTACCCAATTGTCATGCCAGAAGTTAATGGATTTACCATTTCCGACCTACCAAATAATACCATTTTTGAATTCAGTTTTTAACTTCATAAGGTTATTCCATTGCTAAGATGTTGATCCTTTCTTTTGGTAATGAAGAATATTATAATTTTTCAAATATTTTTCGTTTACAGTTTTAACCCATATATTATTTGGTTCAACCAAGATTTTCCACAAGAGTTTCATTTGTAATGCTTTGTTTGTGATTAAAGATTTTCTTAATCCAAGACCGCCACTCTTTTTTGATCTACATATTACATCCCAACTAATGATGGGTCTATGTTGGTCTCCTTTGTTCAAGAAGAATTTTTTATATATTTTATCTAACTCCTCTAGATTATGACTCGGGAGCATAAAACTTTGCATAGCAAAGGTTGGTTTAGCCGTCAAATTATGTTTTATGAGGGTGTTTTTCCCTTCTTGAGATAAGGAATTGACTTTCCATTTCGAAAACTGTTGTTTTGTTTTGAGGTTTTTGCCACCAAAAGTCTTTTTTGTCACTCTACCATTGATGATTGGGTATCCAAGATATTTGTCGAGGGTAGTGGTATGATTCATGGCAAGAACATTTTTTAATTGAGCAATGTTGCTTTCCAAAGTATTTTTTGTTGTTTGGAAAGCAGATTTTTGAAAGTTAATCTTCTGTCCCGAAATAGAGCAATACATTTCCAAGATTTGCCTAGTTCTTATACATGAGGCCAAATTTGCCTTGGCAAAAATGATCATGTCATCAGCAAAAGAAAGGAATGGGATTGGTGTTGCTTGTCTGCACACAGAGAATCAAATATGGTTGTCGTAGTTTTTGCAATCATCTTGTAGCATTTGTGTTAGGATTTCAGCCCCTAGGATGAATAAATAAGGGGAAAAGAGGGTCTCCTTGTCTAAGTCCTTTTTTCCGGAAAAAACTGCTCAGTTGGTTCATTATTAATAAGAACGGAGAAAGAGACTGTAATTATACATTCTTTAATCCATCTCACAAATTTATTATTGAATCCAAATCTTTTGAGGATGCAAATGATGTAGTCCCATTGACTTAGTCATATACTTTTTTCATACAAGACTCATTGTAGTACAGTGCGTCAAGATTGAACATTGGTGAGTTGTTGAAAAGTATATTCTGCATTATAATCCCATATATTACTTTTCATCAAAAAAAAAAGGAAAAATTATCCCAGTAGCAGCAAAAAAATCTGGACCATCGAAACGTCACCGCTCCGTCATGCAGTCCTTCAAAATCCTACTTCCCACTCCCTGAGCTCCGTCTCCGCCACCAGACCTTTTTCCGCCGCCGTTAGGCCGTTACCCTGTCCTCTGAACATCTCAATCCTCCGGCAATTGTTCAAACACTGAATCTTTAGCCCTGGCGAAATCATCAAAGCGTCGACCTACAACAGCTCCAGGTAATTTTAATTGCCGAAAATTTATAGCTAATTTTGTCGGGAAAACGTGATTGGAGGCGAATGGATTTTCTCTATTTATGTTCCTATGGTCTCGTCTTATCCTGCTTTTAATTTTTCTGTGTCGGGAAAACGTGATTGGAGGCGAATTTTGTCTTAAAAATTAGTTTTGTTTAGGTGCTTAGGTTTTGAGTTTCATCTACATATTGCTGAACCACGGCTAGCGTTTCTTTTTTGTTTGAAATCCAATTCACATTTCCACAATCTTGGCATTGTGTTGATATGTGCTTGAACTCCAAATCTATTTGTGTACAATTGCTTATGGTCTAACTAGCTACTTTTGCTGTTTTGTGTATAATTGTAGGACCACGTGTTAGGTAATAAGTGATATGTTAGATTAGTTGAACTTCTTAAAGCTAGTTTAGTGTAAATAGTGTTCGGGAAACTCGCGCGTTTCCGTCTATCACAAAGTATGTATAAACGGGTATTTTGTTGCACCCTCACACTCGAACATAACTCACTTACAAGCTCTCTTTAGAAGCCTTTATTACTCTCTTTTTTAGATGGAGTTGTACAAATGAGGGGTGGTCTCGCCTATTTATAGTCATTGCTCCTCCTGTACGGGAAGGTTCCGGAAATCGATTGTTTAATGTTATTCCAGAGCCTTCTCACTCATGTACAAGTTTAGAACTCTCCCTAAAATTTCTATTCTAGTTTAAAAGGTTCCATCAAGTTCTAGATGTATCTATTGTGTTCCGGGTAGTTCCGCTTCCTTCCGGAAGGTTCCACCACCATCAAGAGTATTCCACTTCAATTCAGAAAATTTCACAATCTTCCGGAATGTTCCACCACCTTCCGAAATATTCCGCTTTCTTCCGGAATGACCCATTATCACAATATAAATATTTGAAAATATGAATTTTCTCTAGAGAGCTACAGCCGTCCCCTTGCTTCTTGCAACCTTGCTGAGCGTGTAAGTTCTTCCCTTTTGGTTTCTCCTTCACGTTCTTACAATGTTGCATGCCTTCTCCTTCTGTTTCGTTTTCTTCTTCGTTCTTCCCTTTTCTTCTTCCCCAAGAATCAAGTTTGATCCTTGATTCTTGTGGAGCGTTCCGTTGTTGACCCTTTGTTGCTCTCAGGCTCTCTAGAGTCGAGTCTTGACTAGTTGGAACCAAAGGTTCGAGCTTTGGTTGCCCTTGTTGAGAGTTTTGTCAAAGAGAAGCACGACAACGCTTCTGTCGTGCAGCCGCCCCTGCGCCTGCACCAGCCGCCCCTGCGCCAGCCGCCCCTGCGCCTGCACCAGCCGCCCCTGCGTGTTGCCGCCCCTGCGGTTTTCCCTGTTGTGACTCCTGTCTTTGGTGAGTTGTTTCCTTCCTTCTTTTCCTCGTTCCTTCCTTGGTTCCTTGTGGTTGTTCCTTGTTCCCTGAGTTGTTGTAAGAATAAGGTTGAGCCCTTAGCTTGTGGAGATCTCTTAGAGATCGTTGAGACTAGAAGTTATAGACTTCTAGCAATCGTTCCGTTCCTGATCCGTGTTGCTTGTTCGTACAGGCTTTCCTTGCTCCTTTCTTGAGGGAAACTGAGCTTTCTTGAGTGTTCTCTGAGTTGTTGCTGAGCCTTTGTGTTATCTTCGAGTGAAGTAAGTTCCTTGGACTTACTTAGCTTCATTCTGCATATTAGTTGGATTGTTTTGGCTTGTTTGCGTTGTTATCATGTTTATAACGGATAATTGGAAATAGGATTCACCCTTTGTTAACCTTAAATGGCCCAAGTGTATTATAACCGGACGGTGACCACTTGTCTAGTTCTATAGGAGACTAGAATGTGCTCTTGCAACCCAGGCCCGTAGGTAACAGATAGTACTGATCTATTCCTATTGGTAGACGGAAGCGGAGGCGAGTTTTGAGAGATTCTCGTGTGACAAAAGAAGTTGAATTAGTAATGGATAACCTTAATGAAAGATAATAACCGATTGTTGTGTGAGCATGCTATGTGTTTCTTTACCTTATGTGTGTTTGTGCCTTTACGCTCTTGCTAGTACCTAGAATGTTAGCTAACGGTTTATACCGTCGTTGTAGATGTTCCACAGGTTCAGGATGCTGCTGAGTGATCCGGATGGTGTGGTCAGCCGGGGTTCCCGTACATTATAGGACGGGATCGGATTTTGTTTCTTTTGTTGTTTCCCTTTTGTTTTGAACTCGGCTGTGGAGCTTTTGTTTTTTCTTTTGTTTAAACCTTTGGTTTTATATTGAATTTTGGTTTTCATTCGTCTGTGCCTTGTTGTAAGATCCGTTTGTTGTTGCTACTCTGAGGGTCAGGACCCATTGTGCGGTCCTACCTCGTAGCGCTTCAAGTTCCCAAAACTTGGGGTGTTACAAATAACTTGAACTTTGACCCTGTATGGCACAAAACACGCGACAATATAACTTGAACTTTGACCCTGTATGGCACACAACATGCGACACTATAACTTGAACTTTGACCCTGTATGGCATAAGTGGGACAACCGATTGAACGCAATATCCAATCAATTGCGTGATGCGGCCCCCATGGTATTTTCATGGCAAGACGAAGAAGATTATATGATTTGGTAAATCAAAGTTTGTCACCCATATGTCGTGAAGTCGTCTTGGAGTATCCGGATCTACAAACGACGTCTTTCACCTCAAGTCGTGTCCAACGACACTTACAAATCGAAGGTAGGGTGACACAAATCCAAACCCGTGGATATCGGCGGACAATTGAAGAAGTTCAAGAATTATTTAGAACGTTCCATTCTCGCGCACCTTTCCCCTCGATCACGCAACTGTGAAGGCAATCACACAAAATAGACGATTTTCTAATTTAATTTGCTTATTATTTCGTATTTTCTACTTTTAATGTAATTTTTAATTTTGAACTTATTTAAATGTTATGATTAATCAACGAATTAATTTTAGTTTACGAAAAATAAAATCGATATCCTAATACTCGTATTAATTTTTATCCCCTAACAAATAATTATAAACCATAATGATAAGCTAATGATGAGTTATATTTTTCCCACCTTGACTTGATTGATTGTAATGTTTTTTGTTTGAAGGGACAATTTTGGAGTGCAACTAACACACCTCTAAATTTTCCTCAAACAAATTTCAATGTTAAATTAATAATTTTCCTCAAAATTGCAAATTTGAAGGTCTTTGAGTGACTACAACAGTATAAAACAAGGATAATTTCTGCATTATTATTTTGTGTTAAGAAGATGAAATTTTACTGAACGTTAGAGCATTGAAACATGCGTTATCTTCAAAAGTCGGATTTAGCATCTCATTAGAGCTAACAAATAAGATTGAAAGTTGAACACTGGTACAGTTAAACATACTGCTTTGATACAATGTGAAGTTTTATGGCTAACGACCACATTTAGATAATTATGTATCATCATATATTAAAATAAATTATCCGTACTAAATTAATTGTACAAAGTACATGAATTAAACTAGTTACTATAATAAAAATACAGATTCTTTACTAAAATGTCAAAATATTACTAAAATATCAATTTTTTTGCGAGATTGAATAAAAAAGACGGTTCAAGACGTCCGCTGGGGATATTTATCACAAAAGACTGTTCATCTTTCGATTTGTTTTTTTTTTTGGCACTTTGAAGAATATTTAAATAATACCTCTTTAGAAGTTTTCAGTAATCGCGAAAATCCAATTGACTACCAAATGACATATGGGCTGACATTCTTCTTCTCTTCATCCCTCCATACCAGTAAGTCTTTTCCTCTTCATGCTGGTTAACAGATAGAAGATTTTCAACCCATAATTTGTATGTTATATGTGAAATAATATATACAAATTTTAAATGACCCAACCTTGATATTTTTCAATCTTTAGTTTGCCGAGACATGTGCGATTTCGAAGACAATGAGGGAGTTGCTCTGGTTCAGGGATTTCATCTAGAATTAGAAGACGAAGATTTGTGAGGGAAGCCCAATGAAGACCCCTTTTCTCCTCCTTGTGAGTATGGCTCCACAACTCCACCTTTGGGCATCCACATATGATTAACTGGTGGAGAGCATTTGATGCTAACTGTACCGTCTCAAGATTAGATGAATTATATAACCGAAGTTCGCGAAGAGATGTTAAACCTTCTCCTGGAAAGCTTTTCAGACTATCATATGATGAAATTTTGATTTTTTGCAATGAAGCTTTACTGGTTGACACTAGTTTATGTACTATCTTTTCTCCCACTCCTGACAATCTTAGTTCTTGAAGGTACGGAGATCGAGGCATGGACTCGAGATCCGGACATCCATAAATGTCTATGAATGCAAGATGAGTAAAGAAAGATTGCTCGGGATGCTCCTCATAATCTTCTGACCATTGTCTTGACCACCCCTTCAATTTTGGCAATTTAAACAACTCGAGTGTTCTTAAACAGGGGAAGAACGGTTCATTGGAGAAGATCTCCTCTTCTATGTATTCTAATTCCTTAAAGCCATGCAACACAAGCTTCTTAAGAAGAGGAAGACATCTAAGTGGGGGTAGATGCTTTACTCTTTTAAAAAATATCAATTCCAATTTAACAAGTTGGGGAAGATCCTTCTTCTCCCACCAAACTGGTAATCTCATATTTGGGTAACTGTAGATTTCTAGCCCTTTCAAAGCATGAGGAATCTGGATGTTTTCTTGCATCAATTCAACGCCTTTATCATAATCGATCTTAAGGGTCCCTTGGAGACTCATATTAGCCAATGAATCAAGACCACTGCCGCTTTTGCACACTTTGAAATCACTCAGTTGCTGTAGAGAAGTCAGTTCACCAAATCTTGGTGGCATATGCTTCAACCTAGAACAACCAATAATATCCAAGTGTCTGAGACTGATCAACTTTCTAAAATCATTAGGCAAGGCTACCAGGTAACCACAACCACGAAGATCTAGAGTCAACAAATTCACCAACTTCGTTATAGATTCTGGCAGGACTTTGAGGAAGGTGTTATTTGAAAGACTAAGATATCTCAAGTGCCTTAACTCCCCTATTGAACTTGGAACATCACTCATATATTGTTCCTCTAAACACAGAGCACGCAAGGACCTGAATTCCGCGACTCGTTGATCAAGAACGAATGAGCTATATGAGGGAACCGTAAACATAAGTGAACGTAGTCTCTCGGCTTTGAGCTCCGGCGGTGGACTGTCCCACGAGTCACATAACCTTCTATTACTTAAATGTCGAATTTTCTCATCCAATCGCCTAGACCCTCCTTCAATCAGAACAATACTTTCCTCCCCAGCCACATCCTGTGCCAAATCGTGGATTAAGTCATGCATTTTACAATAACTTATCTCACCATCATCACCTCTTTCTACCTCTTGAAAAAAGCATCTTCTCAACAGTTCCATGAAATATTCATGTCCTGTTGCCTCTGGAGTTTTTCCTTTCTGCGTGCAATAACCTTGGGCGATCCATAGATGTATTAACTGCTGTTTCTCGAGCTTAGAATCTTTGATAAACAGCGAGCAATAAGCAAAGCAATGCTTCAAGTTTGAGTGCAGGTGATTGTAGCTCAATTTCAATGCATGCGTAATGGAATCCTCACCTGACTCCATCTTCAAAAGCTCATCATCTTTAACAGACTTCCATTCATCCAATGTATCTTTCGTACGGAGAATGCCAGCAATACTCTTTATGGCCAACGGAACATTAGCACACTTCTTTACAATCTCTCTCCCAACACTGACCCATTCTTGACTTTTCTCTTGTTCCTCATTGTAGGCTATCGCTTTGAAAAGTTCCCATGACTTCTCTGCCGATAATCCACATAAATCATAAATCCGACTCTTATCCTTCTGCATTGCTTTTGGAACTGATGAAGATCTTGTAGTGACAATTATCTTGCTGCCTTTTGTACCCCTACATAACAATGACATAATGTCAATCCATATATGAGGATCAACATTATCCCACACATCATCCAACACAAGCAAATACTTCCCGCTACTGCTCACTGCTTTGCATATTATCACCTCGGGCCCATTACTATGAGGAGTATTATCCATAGAATCAGATACCCTTCTGAGGAGATGTGCCTTGCCAGGTACATCAGATATGCAAGCCCACCACTTCTTTTCAAACATCTTTGCAACCTGTTCATCGTTGTAGACTACTTGGGCAAGCGTTGTTTTTCCCAGGCCTCCTATTCCAACGACAGCAATGACCTGTACAGGCATACTCTCTTCACCAGCAGCATCCGACTCATTCAAAAGGAACTCTATAATGGCCTTCTTTTCATCTTCTCTGCCAAAGACAACTTTCTCATCCACAAAAGGCCAAGTTTCAGTTGTTTTCCTCAAACCTTTTAATTGATTTTCGCATCTAGATTGAATAAAGTTAAACTGATTCATGTCCTGCGAGATGCGATCCAAGCTCTTCCTAATAGCCTTGACTTTCTTAGCAATATCATAATTTGCAATGATCGGATCAATTAACTTAGAGAAGATAGCTCCTACCTTATTTCCTTTCTTCTTCTCCTCCTCAAGGAGAGCATCTGCAGCAAAAACATCATCAGAAAGATCGTCTGCTTCATATAGCACATCCCTTACCCTCCGGATCCAATTCTTCACCTGAGGGGATTCTTCTTGTTTCTTCTCAGCATCGAGAAGCACTGAATGGATGATTTGGATGGTCTCCTCAAGCTTATCGAGTTCCTTCCCTGCGTTCCAAATGGATCGAACTCGTTCATAGGCCTTCTTGAATGCCGTGGAGCTCAACTCGCCCAAGAGCTTGCCAGCAAGGCCGAACAAAGCTGCTTCCGCCATTGATCGTTGACTTTATCTGGAGGTATTTGTTGGAAATGAGAATTATGTTATGATTTTGAGGAAGAAAGCTTTCTTGTAGATTGACTGATTGGAATCAAAACTATATATATATACAATTAGGCTAATCTGAGAGACAAAATACATTTTCTAACAGACGTTGTATTTTTGAGTGGATGGCTCATGAATAAACGTCACTCCTTTTGCACGACGAGTCATCCTGTGTACGTGGCTCAATATTTTGAGTTTTCGGACCCCACACACACACATATATATATATATATATATATATATATATATATATATATATATATTAACAGTTTGTATTGAAGGAGTCTACGCATGATTAGGTTATTAGACGGCTTTGTAAAATTTGAAAAGCTAATGAGAAATGAGGGTTGAATAAAAAATACAAAGGGCAACAACAGGCAGTAATGAAGACAACACATTACCAAGGTCAATATCCGGAAATGACTCACATACATCTGAAGAAAGTGTGCCAGATACTATGTGTTTGTACATGGAAAGATGCTTGGATCTGTCTCTTCGCTGGGACTCAAACATATCAGCATTAGGAATGGACTCAAACATATCACCGCCAACGTACATGGGCTACTCCATTGTATTCTGGGGCCTTGAGCTTACATCGGTGTGTTGGCTGGAAGGAGTCTTGAGGGGAAATTGGTATGAATGTGAAAGTTGGCAGTTACCTCCAACTCTATGTACTCATCATGCAATTCGTAACTGTGATTTTTCTGTAAACACTAAACGTCCAAACCTCAATATCATGATTTGTATAATTTTTATGTCTATTTGTTTTGTACAAATTTCCTAATCACCTAATTCCTAACTCTGATTCAACATCATTCATTGACGTCCTTGAATATCACGAAATGTTCAACACTATAATCTCACAGAGGCTTCCCCGCTTGTGTAGCGTAGTTAAAGACCTGGTATCCGCGTAAAAATCGTTGCAAAATTTGGCATACTAGGACCTTTTTCAGTTTTCATTAAAGAAAGTGTACCCAAAAATTATTTACTGTTCAATTGTTATTATTGGGGTTAATTAATTCCACTTACCAATGTCCCGCTCATTCACAGACTACCAACATCGTTTTCGTTTTACCAGAGAAGAGAGAAACGTTGCCGACTCCTCAACTTCAACTCTCATCTTCGTCAATCTCATTCGTAATCTCCATTTTCAGCAACTTTGATTCCTTCTTCGTCACTTTCCGGCCATCTCCTTCACTTGTTCTGTGATTGTCGTCTTCGTTTTTACCCAAACACACCAAAAACCGTTTCAATTTTTGTAAACCCTAACAAAGTGGAAATGTCGACTCGATCAAAGGTCGCTGCTAACCAATCTTCTTGTGATGCTCCTACCTTCAACCTTCTAACTCTTACGCCTCCTTTACCTGTTGAAGATGCCATAACAAACGAAGGCGAGACTTCTGTTGTGTCTCATGATGAATCAGGCCTTCAAATTGTATTATCTGGTGGTCCTCGAACAATTGATATACCTATGGTTAGTATTGCGTTGATACTCTTTCATGTTTTATGGTATTATAGTTTCTGGTATTTGTTAATATTAGGGTTTGTAAGTTTAATCATCGTTTCTGGTATTTGTTTTGATTTGGTTTGTTCTATGTTTGTTTCGTCTTTATATTTACATGAGTTTTCTGGTATGTTTGTATGTTATTAGATTTTCTGGTATGTTATTGGTTTCAATTTTCTGCTACTTGCTTTAGTTTAAGATTCTGGTATGTGTTTATTGTTAGTGTTCTGGTATTGCAGGTTCATGTATTACTTTGTGGTATGTTTTCTGGTATTTGTTCATATGAGGTTTTTTGTTTCAAGTTTTATGGTATTTGCTTTAGTTTAAGATTCTGGTATGTGTTTATGGTTAGGGTTTCTGGTATTGCATGTTGATGTATTACTTTCTGCTATCTTTTTTGGTATTTGTTCATATGAGGTTTTTGGTTTAATGTTTTTTGGTATTTGCTTTATTTTAAAATTCTGGTATCTGTTTCTGGTATTGCATGTTGATGTATTACTTTTTGGTATCTTTTTTGGTATTTGTTCATATGAGGTTTTTATATTACTTTCTGGTATTTCATGTTGATGTATATATTGATATTATTTTCTGGTATGTTTACACAAGTTGTTGAGGAAAATGTTAGTGATGGACATGAAGAGTCGTTTGTAAGTTGAATGCCTGATATTAGTTTCTGGTTTGTTGTTGTAATGATTTTCTTGTATTAACAATCTTGTTTCCTTTACTAGTTAATGTACAAATTCGATGACAACCCAAAATACGAGGCAACACGGATAACTGTTTTATCTCGTGTAAATATGGTTCCTTTTTTACTTGAAGGGTTTGATGTCAATGGGCAAGAATTGTTCACGAACTCTATTTTTTCAGACGTCATCTCCCTCTGTACAAATCTTAAACCTTCCAACCAATTATTACACTTCATGCTTCTGCATGAGGTTCAAACTAACCGCAAACACTCAATGTGGTTTGCAATCAACAAAACTCTGCTTAGGTATTTATTAACTATACACCCAATCTTTTCAGTTCAGTTTTGGTACCTCCATTCCAATTTCTATTGTTAATGTGTTTCTTTCTTTTTTTTGTTGTATATTTTTGTTCCTAAGGTTTGGCTTAAGCGAGTTTTCTGAAATTACCGGCCTTGAGTGTCGGTTCCATGTGTACAATGAATAAGAAAATGTCGACATGAAGGAGTTGTTTGGCATCCCCAGGTGTAAATTGGAGCATTTGGAGGAAAAATATTCAAAACTGAAAAAGAATGATGAAAGGAAATTCAAGATGGCTCTGCTGCTGTTTATTGAGTTTGTTTTGCTTTGGAATGACAAGAAGAAGTTTGTCTCTAATCTTCCTCTTTCCCTTCTGATGGACATGGATGCCTTTAATTCTTATCCACGGGGGCGCCTTGTCTTCAATAAGACACTTGACAACCTCAGGGATAGCGAGCCAACAAAGTTTAGGGCATCGGGAAATTACCGCCTTTTTGGTTTCCCTTTGGTATTCCAGGTATGCTTCTGGTTTTCCATTTATGTGCCTCTGTTATGGTTATATTTGGTAATTTTGTTATGGTTTACGTTTTTGGTATGATTGGTTTTCATTTATATTCCTCTGGTATGAGTAATTAGTTACCAAAAATGTTCATTTGTAATTTTATGGTATGCTTCGTTGCATTAGCATTTCTGGTATTTGTTTCTGGTTGTGTTTCTTGTATTTTGTTTCCATGTATTAGATTCTGGTATGATTGTTTATGTTGTATAATTGAGTTTTGTGATGTATTGTGTTGTTTCTGGTATGCTCTGAATTTTATACTTTCTGGTATGAGTTTACTTGTTTTCTGGTATGAGTAATTAGTTACCAGAAATATTAATTTTGTGATTTTATGGTATGCTTTATTGCATTAGAATTTCTGGTATTTCTTTTTGGTTTGTGTTCTTGTATTTTGTTTTCATGTATTTGATTCTGGTATGATTATTTTTGTTTTATAATTGAGTTATGTTATGTATTGTGTTGTTTCTGGTATGTTCTGAATTTTATACTTTTTGGTCTGAGTTTACTTGCTTTCTGGTTTTATGATATGCATTTCAGGTTTCATTTTCTGGTATGATATTATTTTATTAGTTTTATATTATATATTGATTTGAGTTTCTAGTATGGTCTATTCATGTGTTTCGTGTCTATATTTTGCAGATTTTCATCCTTGACTCTATCCCCAAACTGGCATCTTTGTTTGCCACATGTGTTGATGAAGAAACAACCCCACTTTGTCTTAAGTGGGTTTCATCAACCAAGGGGAAGATGAAATGCAGCTTCCAAACAATCAAAGATACAACGTCATCAGTGGCCCAAGATGACATCAAAACTATCCCCATCTCCCTAGAAGACCCAAAAACTGAGGATGACTGCAAGCGGTGGGGGGATGAAGTTTTGGACCAAGCTGGCTATCTATGTCATCTTTTCAAAGTTGGGTTCCACAATGTACGTGTATGCATGCCTTGAGGGCGTGATGCCAAGGTTATCAAGGATGCCCCAAAGAAGGAGGAATCCGACAATGATGACTTTGCTACTACTCCTCCTCCTCCTCCTCCTCGTAGTCATATTTTGAGGTTGCCAAGACCACAAAAGGTTGTAAAGAAAGAAGATGGCTCAAAGAAGAGGAAAATTGAAGAGGGAAGGAAAAGGTATTTCAATATATTTCATACTCAATCTATTTTTTAATTATGTGGCATTAGTTTCTGTTATGCTAGTCTCTTTAGTTTTATTGTATGAATGTTTTTTTTGCTTTTTGGTATGTGTCTGTTAGTTTCTGGTATGCTTTTTATATAGCTTCTGGTATGAGTTTCTGTTTTAGTTTTCTGGTATGAATGCTTTCTTACTTTCTGGTACGTGTCTGTTAGTTTCTGGTTTGTGTTTTATCTTAGTTCTGGCATAAGTTTTGTCTTACAGTCTGATATTAGTTTTCATATGTTTTCTGGTATGATCTTTTGAAGATTTTTTCTTGTGTATATTGTTATGTTTTGTTTGGTTTCAGTTTTTGGTATGTTTATCATTTACTTAATAATGTTTTTTTTTCTAATGTAGAGCACCATCTAAGAAGCCTAAGACAAAATAAATTGTTGAGGAAGTTGAATGGTAAACTGAAGTTGAATATACATTTATATTATCATACTAGAATTCTTAATTTTAAAAAAATTTGTTCTATTGTTTTAGCCCCGAAGAAGACATGATGACATTAGCTACACCCCCAGTTGTTGGTGTTGCACCTTCTAGCCCTGTTGGGATTGTTGTTGCTCCAGAATTGGATACTATTGTCCCTACAGATGCTTTGGTTACACCACCTCTTCCTGATCCCACCACCTCCAATGCAGAAGTTGTGGTTGCACCACCTCTCCCTGATCCCACCACCTCCAACACAGAAGTTGTGGTTGCACCACCTCTCCCTGATCCCACCACCTCCATTATTTTTACCACAAACAGGTAATTGATATTTTACATACCAGAATTTATTAGTTTCAAATGATTATTAGTTATCGCATTTGTAATCTTGTACTATGTTAATGTATAGGGTGCCTGATTGGGTTGAGTATTTAAAGAAACAAATACAAATCCAAAATCAACTGATTTTTGAGTTGGTCAAGAAGGTTGAGCAACAAGATGCGACTATCAACCAAGTTGTTATGAGGCAGAAGACACAAACTATGACGCAACACAGAATAGAAAGTCAATGTTTCAGGATCCTCACCAATGTTCAATGGATGGCCGGTTCTTCTTCTAAAGGCACCAAACCCTCTAAAAAGCCAGCCTCCCAACCTCCAGCTGATGCTCCTAAGTTAGAAGTTCTTGGGATTTCTTCAAGTTCTGAAAAGACACCATCTACAGAAAAGCCAATGCCCCAGCCCCAGTCCCAGCCCGAGCTCAAGGAGGAAGCTGAAGTTGATCAGCCAAAGGAAGAACCAGCGGAAGAGGTATAATACACTACTATTCTTCATGTGTTTTGTTTCCGTGCATATTTGTTAATGTTTGTGTTATGTTGTCGTTTTGGTACAAAAACCAATATCAGATGTAGATGTGAAAGGGAAAGGAAAAGTTAAAACCAGAGGACCGAGGAGAATGGGTTTACGTGAAAAGAAACCCAGCGACCTTGTTGTATCTCCCTATGTCGTCCCAGTAAAATTCCCCAAGCCACCCAAGCATAATTTCTTGAGCAAGAAGGATAGAGATGCTTTTTATGCTTGGTACCTTAACCCAAAGACTAAAAAAGAATTTATTGCTGGATTTCAACATTCAGCAAATAAAGAACACTTCAAGCTCTTACTCGAAAAAACTGGCTGGTTATGGGATTATGTAAGTTAACACTAACCTTACTTTTGTTCAAGTTAATAATTTCTGATATGATGTTTTCTGGTATGACTTTCTAATACTAGCTACTGATGTGTTTCTGGTAAGATGTTGGGTGTACATTTTGTTTTTAAAATTTCTTGTATGATGTGTTGTACTGCTTTCTGGTATGAGCTAGTGGTATAAGAGTCTGGTATGACTTTATTTGTGCTTCTTTTTTTTCTTGGTATTATGTATTTTATTAGTTTTATGGTATGCCATTCTTTGATTTTGCCATTAATTATCATTTGACTTCGTTAGATGATTTATTGCTTGAGCTTTCTGGTATTTATTTATGTTTTGTGTTTTTGGTATGATGTGTTTTCATGTATGTGTATCTTGCCTGATGGTTTTTATGTCTTGAATTCTGATATGAAATTTTTATGTTTTCTGGTATTATTCACATATGAGCTCTGGTATTGAATTATTAATTTTTTCCTACTTTACAACAACTGGATGAAATGATTACATACCTCCGAAAAGCTATACTTGAGTATCCCGAGGTTTATGGACGTATTACCATTCTTCCCGTACCATTCGTCGACTACTTCAACGATGTGCGCTATAAACAATTCTTAGCGTCGAAAACTACAAGGACTTTTTATTACGGTGAAGAAATTGCAGGTTTTATATTTGAACTTGATCCCCTCCTTTTTTAGTAAGAGCTTTTATGGAGTCGATACAATATACACTTCCATCAACACTTGTGGTAAACACTGGATAATGCTACAGATTGATTTAATTAAATGATGTGTTGTTGTATATGACTCAATTGTGGACTGTATGTCTGATGAGGACTTGAAAGCTTTGCTCAACCCATTCCTTGTTATGTTTCCTTACATTCTGAAACTTTATGGACAATTTGAGAGGTTTGGGGACAATCTTGATAAGCCATTGGATTATGTTTGAAAGACAGCCAAAGAAGTTCCACAGAATAACCCAAGGTAATTTCTACAATACTACTCATATGTTTCTGGTATGTTCATTAGTATGATGTTTTGGAAAAACACTTATATAATTTGTTGTCTACAATTGCAGTGGAAGCTGTGGTGTATTCACAATCAAGCACATTCAGTATTTGTCATCTGAACGAACTGATTTGTCAAACATATGTCAAGAATGGGTCCCAGATTTCAAGGAACAATTTTGTTCTATTTTGTACCATATGGAGTGGGTGAAACCCCACGAGTCCCTTTGAAACTAAATCTGTCCTATATGATGTAGTTGACTCTTGATAAACTGATATTTTGGTATTGACTCACTCTGTTGTAATATATTAACTCTTTTGTAATATAATCTTGTTTATGAATCAATAACAAGTATTCTGTTAATATAGTTTCTTTACCAGAAGTGTTTATGTTGTGATTTAGGATTCTGGTATTTCATTTAAGTGCCTCTGGTATGACTATATCTGGTATGTTTTTGTTATTTGTTATGCTTCTAGTATGATTGGTTTTCATATATGTGCCTCTAGTATGAGTTTTTACTTACTAGAAATGTTCATTTTGTGATTTTATGGTATGACTTATTGTATTAGTATTTCTGGTACGTGTTTCTGGTTTGTGTTTCTTGTAGTTTGTTTTCATCTATTTGATTCTGGTATGACTATTTGTTTACTAGAAACGTTCAATTTGTGATTTTATTGTATGATTTATTGCTTGAGTTTCTAGTATGCATATATATAGCCTGATGGTAATTCTTTTATTGGATTCTGGTATGAGTTTTTTATTTAGTTTTTGTTATTACCTGTTGTTATGCTTCTAGTATGAGGACTTTTACACATAAAAGAAACATATATTAATATAGTAACTGTTTTCTACAAATCTGATAATGACAAATAATCATACTTTGTATTTCTGGTATGTGTCTTCATTCCTTCTCCATTGGTTGATTTCGGCAAGTTTTTTTGTTATGACCTACCATGCGGCAACAACTGCATTTCTTCTTCTTACTTCCTTCCGTTGATCCCCGTATCCTAGCTTTAGGCAATCTTCCGGTTCTCTTCCTCTTTATAGGAGGGTTGCATTCAATAGATGTAATGCAACTTGGAATATGTAAATTCTCATGATCTACAATTGGGTATATTGTCTCCTTATATGCCGTCTTCCAATATTCGGTGCTGTAACAATTACTTACCAGAGAAGCCGGATTCATTTTTGCCATCTTTGTTGCAGTAATTGCATGAGCACACGGTATTTCCTCAATATCAAATTCCTTGCAAGTGCAACTCCTATCCACTAAGCATACAACTTTCCTTTCCTGGTTCCATTGTACCTCAAACAACAACCTTTTCGCATCAAGCACGTAGCATCCATACTTTGTTGCCTCCGTATATTTAGCTTGTATTAGGGCATCGACGTTTGG
This sequence comes from Fagopyrum homotropicum, assembly GCA_033239125.1. Classification (NCBI taxonomy): domain Eukaryota; kingdom Viridiplantae; phylum Streptophyta; class Magnoliopsida; order Caryophyllales; family Polygonaceae; genus Fagopyrum; species Fagopyrum homotropicum. The sequence goes on from BSWB01000001.1 coordinate 13,758,945, forward strand.
TGTTGTCATTTCTGTACATGATGCAACACTTTTGATAACACGATTTATGATCTAGATTTAGACACTCATTTAGATAGATTTCCCGCTCATTCATGCATGGTTTAGCATTAGTTCACGGCGTTTGCATTCAATTCACGTACTTTGTCGAGATAGACGTCTACACGGACTTGTGCGTTGCTATGTAGGTAATTCGGGAGATTTAGGAGCCAAAACGATACGTTTGAGGATCGTTCATGAACATGACACGCCCTCGGACGCATTAGGATGCAAATTTAGAGCTAAGAAGGACTCATGGAACCTTGCCAACACTAGCCATGCACCAAATCACAGCTTAATGATCCAAGGCGAAGCTTCTGCACAGAATCACGGTTCTCTGACAAATCACGGCTGTGGAATCACCCGTGGATTTTGCCAAATTTTCGTGACAGCTGTGCCACGACTCTCATGGCCAGCTCATGCAAGTTTGTTATAAAAGTGGTCCTTCATGGGCTGTGAGAGGCAGCTGGGAGCATCTTGGAGCAGCTCATCCATTATCCATTTCCTCTAACAAAAATATTCTCTCAACAAGAAGTTTTTCTAGGAAGGAAAGTGTCAAAGAGGAAGAAGAAGAGCTCCATTGAAGAGGAGAAGAAGAACACACACCATTGCCACACTTTGATAGTTTTTTTAGTGAAGAATTCCAGATTCTATTTCTAGAGTTGTATGAACATTTGAACCTTCTTTTGGAAGGGTTGTAAGTTGCTCTAATTCTATTTTCAGCTTGGTTTTGATTTAAGTTCACTTGTTCATCTCTTTTCCTTCATCATCTTGCAATGGATGTTATGATTTTGTGTTTGTTTGTTTTGATTTCTATTATGAATGTTGTAGGCTAAATAGATGTGATTCTAGGGTAAGGAAAGGATGGTTATGGCTAGGGCTATGATAGGACGGACTTAGATTTATCTTTGGATGACTTGTGTGCATAAACGTAGCCTCTGTTAGGAATCACGGGTGGTTCTTGACAAACCACGGCCGTGGTGTAGGTAGAACAAACCGTGATTTTCCTGGTTCGGTGGATTTAGTCTTGGACTGATAGAATGTTGAAATCCTAAGTGTTTGTTGAGTTAAATCTATCCTAGGGTGACCTAGTGTTAGCAACTAAGTGTTAGGAGAGACTTACCCGGTAATCCTTACTCTTAGATTCCAAAGATAACAATCCTTAGGTAGTGGTGAGCCTAACAAGCCGCCATTGGATTAGGTGTGCTGGATGGTAGCTTAAGACTAACCCTTCCGAGACTTACCCGGTGAGGATAGGTTGGATCTTTAGATAACAATCCGGTTTGAGTAGAATTCCGTCCCTTAGGTTCTTAGAGACTTACCCGGTAATGAGACTTAGGGAATGGACTAGTGGATCATGAGACTTACCCGGTGATTGATCCCAATCTAGAAACACTTAACCCCAACATAATTAATCCAAGGAATGAATAGATAGCTTGAGTCCTATGCCATAACCGGAACTTCCAACCCCTAGAATCCGTCTTTTCTTACTTTGATCTATATCTTGTTTAGTTTGTTTATTTGTGTTGATTTATAGTCTAGTTGATTGTTTACTTTGCATGTATTGTGATCTTTGATTGATCACCAAAAACCAACCAAAAATATTTGAGATTTTCATTTCTTTATTTCTTTCTTCTCCTTCAACCTAGGTCTTTACTAAACTCAATCACAATTCGAATCAATTTCACCTTAGTCTTTGTGTTCGACCTCGGAATACTATCCCTACTACAAACGTCCCGTACACTGCGGGTTTCGCTAGGTAGTTCAGGATTTAGTTCGAGTTATAAATTTAAAACCCATTTGCGCATCACGATCTTAGCGTAACAACTTTCCCTTCGTGTTGCAAACCATCTACCCATCGTCTGTCTGATAACATCAATGAGGCCAAGCACTGGATAATCCCTTACATCACACAATACACTATTTATAAATTCTGCATTGTTGCTTGTCATAATGTTGTAACGTTTGGCGTGGCAAAAAGCTCAGGACCAAGCAGCAAATCCAATTTCTTCCAACAACTAAGCAACTAATACCTTCTCTTACAAACATTAGCAGGTACACATGAAGTTATATACAATACCAGAAAAACATACCAGAGACATAACATGTTTCCATACCAGAAAAAGGTAATACCATAATCATTATTCATCAATGATAATGTTCAATACCAGAAACATATCATGTATGATACTAGAAACGATCACAAAATGCATACCAAAATTCTTACCAGAGATTAAATGTAATACCATAAATGATAATGTTCATACAACAAACCTAACATTCGTTCATACCAGAAACATTCATACTAGAGTCACTATTAATGAGAGATAAAGAATACTAGAAATGAAATAAAACGCCAGAAATGAAATACCAGAAGCATAATATGATTGCATACCAAAAAATAATATAAACCAGAATAAACATACCATCTTTATATTTTCAAACAGTTCAAGACACTTATCCTTTATGTAGCACCTAGCTGCATCCAAGAACATTTGTTGAACTATATTCTTGGTTGACTTTTTCTTGATGTTCCCTTTCAAGTGGTACATGCAAACTCCATGGGATGCTTTTGTGCAGTGCTTAGCAATACCATTCTTTATTGACATGTGTTTGTCCGATATAAATAGTTGTTCCTCGATGTCAGGGACAAACTTGTGTAAATGATAGAAGAAGAAATCATACGTGTCATCACATTCACGGTCAACAATCGCAAATGCTAGCGGGTATATATGTTGGTTTGCGTCTTGCGTTGTTGCAAGCAATAGCACCCCACCATATCGTCCTTTTAAAAATGTTCCGTCGACTGATATAACCTTAAACAACAACAATCACCAATCAATTAGTTTTTTGGTATACCAGAAAAGGATAATACTCATACCAGAAACTTCATTGCTCAAATATATATCACTATACCAGAAACTGTGCATGTAATCAAATCAGAAATGATATTACCAGAAGCACATTTATCTAACAATACTAGACACTGAATATACAAACCAGAAAAGTGTAATAGCTAGGATTTCGAATTCTAATTAATGTTGATTAACTTAATCGTTGATAGTAATTAACATATAACTCGCGAAGACTTCGCAAGTGATGAGTAAGAGTCCCACCGTTATGTTCCCGGCGTAATTTTGGACGTTTGGGGAAATTTTACTTTTTCCCCCGGGTAATTATTTTTACCCTCCGGTGTTATTTGGAGCATTTGGGAGCTCCAATTAATTAAAAATGCAGTTGAGAGAAATGATCAGGACATCGGATATGTCCTAGATATGAAATAACATGGAGAGGCAAAACGGCCAAAAGAGTCGCTATTTTGTTTCTTAACGGCTAAGAAAGACGGCTTAAGAATACACGTTTTTCGAGGCAGTTGTGTAATAATTATCCCTACAATATTCCAGATTTAATGTTCCAATCTCGAGAAGTTTGGAGAAAGAGGTTCGACCCGCCTTTTGATCGGTTAAAGGATAATTATCGAATTTACTAAAGGATAATTATCGTCTTCACTATAAATAGCGGAAAATCCTTTATTAATTCATTTTCTTTCACGTTTCCTCGTAAAAGCTCTAATTTCTCTCAACCTTCAAACTAAGATCTACTCTCCGTTTCTAATCCGATTTCAATTCCGTTTGAGTTTCTGGATTCCTCTCTTCATTCTCTTCATAACGGTACCGAGTTTCTGCATTTCCGAGTATATGGAGGGCTGGTCGAGCATATATGTCACCAGGACGGTTCCGTCGCTCAGATTCCGATGAATTTGATGCTGTTCATGCGTAGCCTGCGTCGTTGTGATTCCGAATCTTCTTTCAGATTGTCAATCGGTTAGTAACGAATATGTTATGAATTTATTCGTTTTCCGTACTGTGATTTGGCCAAAATTGAGCTTAGGCTTGTCAAATAGGACAATTAGAAATTCCATTATGGTCGTTATATTATTCAGGTGATTATGGGTTGTTTGTTTGATGAAATCTGATGACATGGGGTTTAGAAATTGCCTGCGGGCAAAACGTTATTCTGGCGGAATCTAATTAATTAATTAAAGGTTAATTAATTAAATTGGGATTAGAATTGAGATTGAGGAATGTTGATTAGATAATACCTTTAGATTTGAGGAATTGTGAGTTATGTTGAGATATTGAGGTTTAGTTGGTTGTGAGGCTTATAGATTGATTATGATCCTTATGGATCCCTTGGATCTAGATGTGACCTTTTTGATTGATAGGGGTATTGATATCTCTTTATGCCTTGTTATTAGGAAGTGTCCCTCTCAGGATTGGAGGTTGATCGTGGTTGTGATTGTACGAGGTTGAGGTAAGTCCGTAGGACTTACTTAGCTACCATCCCTATATTGGGTGTTTGCATGAGTGGTGTGTGCTTTATATGTTTGCTATGATAGCATGAGTCTGGGAGGTTCTCTGATGTCGGGCCAGACTGATTTACAGGAAGGGCGCAATCCACTCCCATAGGGTACACGGATTGTGTGACCGATACTCGTACAGCTGGACATTGCACTCAGAGGCGGGGATGTATCGGTCCTCGTGTCACATACTTTCATCTATCTATATATATACGATTTTTTAGTGAATGGTTATTATATAAAGATAATAAATGGGTAAATGTGTGATAGCATGCTGATGTGTTTATCTTTCATGATTGTGCTTGTGCTTATGCATTACCTCATATATGTATGGTTAGCTAACGGTTTCATACCGTGTTGTAGATGTTTACAGGTTAGGCGCTACTGGGTGATCTGGCAGGGTGACAGGCCGAGGACTCTCGTACATTAGGTGGTTGGTTTGGGGTTGTTGTGTTTCCCCTCCTACGTGAGGATGATCTTTTGTACCTCCTGTGTGAGGATGTCGTTTTATATACTCGGCTATGTTGTTGTTTACTTTGGGTCGTACAGTTTATACTGTTTTATGTATTTGTTTTATATCTGTCAGTGCCATGTTGTAAGGTCGAGTGAACTTGTTGTCAGGCTAGGGTCAGGATCCATTGTGAGATCCTAGCCCAATGTGACATCCCGAGTCCCGCGGATTTGGGGTGTTACAAAAAGAGTATACCAGAAACATAATTCTACTGCTTACTAGAAACATAACTCTACTACCAGAATCTCTATCATTCATGCATAATTGATAATACCAAAGACATAACTTTATTACATACCAGAACAAGGATAATACCTTTCTCATTACTGAATATCCTTTGATTGATTGTCCTAAAGCAAAAAAGACATACTTGAATTTGTTTTCAACATCCAATTGCAGTGCTACAATAGTGTTCGGATTTGACTCTTGCAATTGATGTAAGTTGATGACATGAATTATATACCGTTATAATCATGCATATTGTAGAGGTTTACCTTGCATTTAGAGAGAATTTGTGTACATTTTATGCTTTATTCATTTATATTCCGGAAATAGAGGTCTACACGAGTTTTGGTTAAATTGTAGGTAAATTTGGTGGATTTGGAAGCAAAAGTGGAGCAAGGAGCATCTAAAGCTATTAGGGAAACTTAAGGAGTCTTAGAGGAATCACAAAGAGCAAAGGAGTTGTGTAGAAGAGTCACAAAAGGGAGGAAGGAAACAAGCCAAAAGACGAGCATTCTCTGTTGAAGAAAATTGTGCCAATTTGCATATAAATCGGACGATTTTCCTTCGCAAAAATCGAACGGTTTTCCTTATAAATCGGCTAGCACGATTTTCCTACCTTTCGGCCCACGAATAAAGACGACTAAAAGCCCATCACTTTTGGACTTGAGAAGTGTTTTGCCAAGCGGCCCATTAGCAAGGAACTATACATTGGAACCCTAGGAACGAAAATCGGGGTTTCGCAGCGGGAAATCTTTACACGTTTGGGAGAGATTGAAGATTCTTGGAAGGAGATTGAAGGAAAATAGCCGGGAAGTCAATCTTTGTCATTATTGTGAGATTCTTTGTTTCCTTTGCGATTCTTGTGGTTTGTGAACACATTAGTGAGTAATTTGAGAGATACTTTGATTGGTTTTGAACTTGGTTTACAGATTTGGAGATTATTGAGTTTTTATTCAAAATTCGGGTTTATTTGATTTATTCTTTCAATCTCAATTTTGATTTGATTTTGAAAATGGTTGGCTAAAACCTTTGTGATTCTGGGGAGAATAGTTGATGATTGAGGCTTAGATGATGATAGACTGGACTCATTCAAACATTTGGACCCTGAGAGTTTAGATTTTAACTTTGTGACAACAGAAAAATCGTGCTGTTCTTCAGGAAAATCGTCCGATTTTCTTATGATCCGGTCGATTTATTCCCCTGATGATCTTTAATTGATTTATTATTTAACCAAAGTTAATCCTTGCCTAAATCCCAACCTTGCATAACCTTTCTACCTCTATTTAAGTGTTTGAAGAGACTTCATCATTGATTCTATATTTAATAGATTAAGATTGTAAGATTTGGGTAATAGAGAGACTCAACATCCTTTATTAAGGTTTTAAGTGTGCTTTCTATCTTTACCTTGGAGAGTCACATCCTGGGGTTTTAGGTAGTTAGTTTGAGTGTAATTCTTATCCTTAGATATTTTTATATTGCAGCCTCAACAACCCTTATAGAGAGAGCCTTTGGATTATACAAATAGGTTTCGGAACTTCACCGTACGATATCTACCTTTGAAACACATAATCTTGGCAATATAAACTCTATCCTTTGATCTTTAGAAGGTGTCTTGAATCGAAAGCCGCAGTTGGATACTTTAATCCTTGGAATTATTTGTCTCTTTATTAATCACAAAAGCATTTGCACTTTGTTAGATAACTGAAATCGATTTTATTCTCACCAAATCCCTGAGTTCGACTATGAAATTTCTTGCCTTACTACAACTGATCCGTACACTGCCGGTTCGCTTTTGCTTAAGTTCTAGATATAAATTTAAAACTAGTGACGCACACTTTTGAGCGAACAAGTTTTTGGCGCCGTTCCCTGTTAGCATGAAATATTGTGATATTTTAGGCACGTTTTTTAGATGTATTTAATCCATATTAGTGTTCATTGATAAAGCATTGAAGCAATTGTGAGCTAGTTTGTCTATATTGTCAATATAGAGGTCTACATAAGCTTTGTGTTGATTGTAGGCGAATAAGAGCTAAAACCGAACGAATTAAGAGAGAATGGAGATGGATTGAGCACATCCAAGGATTGAGGACACCACAAAGAAGCTAAGGAAGATGCTAGGATGAAGAATGGCACAAAACAAAGGGAATTACGAGCAACCTATGCTTCCACGCTCTAAAATACGGCCGTAATGAAGTCCACGCTCTAAACCACGGCCGTGGAACTTAGCAACATGAGCGTGGAGCATTCCAGAGAGTTACACGGTATAAAGTATGATCGTGGAAGTTGTGAAGAACCGTGATGGAATCCAAGCTCTAAACCACGGGCGTGGAACCCTCTATGACCGTGATTTAGGCGATCTTTTAACGTACTAATTAAAGCCACGATCTTTTACACAATGGGCCAGAGAGAGACATTTTATCTTGCCCTATAAAAGGACTGAAGGAAGGAGAATTCAGTACCTCCGCTTAGACCGCGCTTAGACTTCGCTTACACCCTCGCATTGACACCCCGTTCTTCGTTCTTATCAAGGATTGTGATTGTTTGTGTTATTCCGAATCTGATATACATCATTACCTTTGTTTGTGGATTTGAGATTGATTTGAAGTTTATTGAAGGTTTTCGAAGGTTTTCATCTTTCATTCTTCTAAATCTTGAATTTGATATCATAATGACTGTTTTTGGCTAAAACCCTTTAGCAATTCTAAGGTGAAGGGTTGATAGTTGTGGCTTAGATGATGATAGATCGATCGTAAATAGATTGGACCCTGAGAGTTAGAGAGCTTTCGTCGACAGCCAGAATCACGGTGTGTTCTTGAGTTCCACGGCCGTGGAATCTCAAGATCCACCTGTAATTTTCCTTAGTTTATGAACCTTGCTTTTACTTTAATCCAAAGTTAAAGATTTGCTTTAACTTATTCTTGGCTTGCCTTTTTCTAGGTGGTAGTGAAGCCTCAACAACCTCTACTTCGATTTCGAGTGTCATAACCTTAATCGGTTTAGTTAGTCTTGATCCTTCGGTTATAAGTTTGGGTATTTGATATTAATTCTTGCCTTTAGATCCTTCCTATACTGAAGCCTCAACAACCTTTATAGAGAGTGTCTTTAGATAAGTCATATAAAGCCTTGGAACTTCACCGTACATTGCTTTACCTTAGCATACCTTTGCAACTCTTAACTCTGTCCTTATATCTTTAGTATATCTTGAATCGATTGCCACAACTGGATTCCTGGATCTTTAGGATTGTTGTTTTCCCCAATATTTACAAAGCTCATACATTTACTTGCTTGACGATTATTAACTGGATTTAACCCCCCAAATCCTTGTGTTCGATACTCTTGAATTCTTGCTCTACCACGCGATCCGTACACTGCGGGTTCGCTTGCTTGATTCTAGTTTTATAAATTTAAAGCTTATTTGCACGCACGCTAAGTGGCGAACAAGTTTTTGGCGCCGTTGCCGGGGATTTGGTCTAGGCCGAATTCGGTTATCGGTTGTCAAGCTTGGGAGCTCTTCCCTTGTTATTTGATATCTTTTCGAGTGTATGCACAGGTCTAGGAACAACGAAGACCTCTTACCTCTCGATCAAGAGCTTGAGAGGACTTTGAGGAGAAAGCTCAAGGAAAGAAAGATGGCTGAAGAAAGAGCGTGATTACCAAACGGAGTTAGCGGAATCCGAAGCTCAACTTCGATGGAGCGAGAAAACTCGCAAGGAGGAATCGGAGCGTCATCAAACGAAGGTTGATGATCTAACGGACATGATGTTTCAAATGAGGTTGGAAATAAACGACCTCAAGAAGAAAAAGATAAGAAGGAGATCGAGAAGATCGGTTAGAACCAACTCATCCAATGAGGATAGCGACTCTTCCATGCCACCACTAGAGGACATTGATCCGACGATCAATGTGAACCCGTTCGTTCCACGAGCAGCCGCAAATCGTCGTGCCCCAGCTGGAGGTGCGAGAGTCGATCGTGTGGGTGAGGAGCCAAGAACTCTTGGCCAAAGGATGGATCCAACGCAGCAACCACGCCGTTTAGGTGTGAATTTTGATGTTGATGATGCACAAGGGTTTAGGTTCAACCCGCAAGTTATTACCATTGTCCGCCAAAATCAATTTGGAGGAACGAGCGCTGAATCTCCACATCAACATCTACAAAATTTTGTGATCATGATGGAGACAATGAAGCCAAAGAATGCAACTACCAACAACTATAAACTCAAGCCTTTCTTTTTCTCCTTGAAAGGGAAAACATTGTCTTGGTATCAAACTCTTCCAAGTGGGAAACTCGACACATGGGAGGATCTTTCTTCGGAATTCCTCACCAAGTTCTTTCTTCCATCCAAGACGGCGGAGTTGAGAGGTAAGATTAGTGCATTTTCTATGAGATCTAACGAAAGTTTGTTTCAATCTTGGGAAAGATTTCAGGATTTGTTATTGGATTGCCCACATCATGACATATCCAAATTGGCGCTATTGGAGATATACTATAAGGGGCTGGATGTGGAGACACAATTCAAGCTCCAATCCCTTTCATGTGGTACATTCATGGACATGAGGGAAGATGACGCTTGGGACTTCATTGAGAAGCAAGCGCGAGTCATTGAGAAGTATTCTCACCGGAAAGTAGAGGCGAATCATGTGGAACAAGGAGCAAAGCTATCACAAGCAGCTCAAACTCAAATCTTTTCTCTCAATACGGAGATTAAAGAGTTGAAGGAGGCCATCAAAACCAACTTTCCAAAGCAAAAGGAACAAGATGTAGGTTATTTGGGCAACAACAATAACCACAACGGGAATGAGAATACAAACCGCAACTACCGGAACAACAACCGGAATAATTGGAACAACAACAACAACAACCGGAACAACAATTGGAACAACAATAGGGGTTCAAACAACAACAATTGGCGTCCCAACCAACAAAATTCCGGTAATTCTTATTCCAATTCAGGAAATTCACTTAACTCCACCTTCCTCTTCTTCCACTCCTATAAAAAGCCAGGGGCAAACATCTAATGGTGGAAGTACTTCGGGGAAAGAGAAGCCTGATCCCATGTTGGAAACAATTTTGGGCAAGCTTCAAGGATTGGAGACTCGCATCATCAAGGTTGATGATCACATAACTAAGGTTGATAAAACCCAAAAGGTTTTAGAGAACCAAATGTTTAGCCATGCGGAGGAAGTTCCTAGGAATCAAGGGAAACTTCCAGGAAAGACGGAGGACAACCCAAAAGGAAGGGTGATGGCAATCACAACTAGGAGCGGAGTAACTGATAACGTGATTTATGACGTTAGTATAGGCATACATTTAGATAGTTTTTCCCGTTATTCATGCACGGTTTGGCACTAGTTCACGACGTTTACACTCATTTCATGCATATTTTTAGAAAAGACGTCTACACGAGCTTTTGTCGGTTTTGTAGGTATTTCGGGGATCTTTTGGACATTAATCGATACATTCGAGGATCAAGCCTCATGGTGGTACATATCCAAGGCCTTGAAGGAGCATAATTGGAGCAATGAAGGACACAAGGACCCTTATTGGTGCAAGCAATGGAGCAACTCATGGCTAGATGATCATAACAAGTCTCTGTTGAAAAAAATCGACCTACACCCAGGAAAATCGGCCGATTTTTCCTACTGGGTCGATTTTTGGGCCTTTGACAGCTTAAGCCACGTGTCCCACGATCTCTTTTCCGGCCTTGCTCTTGGTGGAGAATATAAGTGGGCCTGCAAGCTGTTGCTGAGCATTCTCCTCCTCTCCCACATCCTCTAGCATCTTTCCAAAGACCCTTCCAATTGGGAGCTCTCTTCAAGACACCCTTGTGGGTGTTCTTGAGAGAGATTAGTGTAGATTTCAATTTCATAGTGAGATTTGAGTGATTTTTGTGAAGAAGCTTGTTGAAGGTTGTAAGATCCGACTTGGAGCTACATTTGGTGTGTTGAAAGACTTGTTTTGAGCTCAAATCTAGCTAAGTTTCATTGCTTTCATTTCCTTACTTCATCTTCTTGCTATGGATTCCATGTATGCTTGTATGATGATTTTAGATCTTGAAATGCATGTTATTGGCTAGTTTATTGTGATTCTGGAGTGATGGATTGATGGTTATAGCTTGGGTGATGATAGAATGGACTTATATGTTAGTTTAGGATGATTTATATGCACGAAACCTAACTCAGACATAAAAATCGACCTGTTCTTCATAGTAAATCGGCCGATTTTTACTATGATCCACCCGATTTTTCCTTCTGTTGCTCTTTAATTGATGAATCTGTATGTTAGGATGTTAGATTGTTGAAATCCTAGTGTTTGTTGAGCATAATATAGCTTAGGGTGACCTAATGCTAGCAAACCAAGTTAGGAAAGAGACCTACCCGGTGATTTCCGATCTTAGATACAAAAGATGATGAACTCTAGGTAGTAGTGAGCCTCATAAGCCGCTATTGGATCGAGTATGCTAGGATTGTTGCTTGAGACTTACCTTTTTCGAGACTTACCCGATAAGGAGAGGTTTGCCCCTTAAGTAGTGTCCGGTTTGTGTAGAATTCCCAACTTTACCTCCTTGAGACTTACCCGGTAATAGGAGTTTGGTGCGGGATTAGTGAAGCATGAGACTTACCCGGTAATTGCTTCCATTAGAGGAACACCCTTTCCCAACACCGCAGCTTTATCCTTAGAATCTTTAGAAGCTTGAGTCCAATGCCATAACCGGAAATCTTGATCTCTAGAATCCACATTCGTCTCTCTTTGATCTCATATCTTGTGTTTGTGTCATTTGTTTGTTTGCTAGCTTGAGTTGTTAGTTTGTTTTATTACCTTGCTTGATTTGTGATCTTTGCTTGATCACCACAAAAACCCAACCAAAAATATCATCATTTTTATTTCTTTATTTCTTTCTCTTTTCTTAGACTAGATTTGCACTATCTTTGATCATTGAATGACTTGATTTCGCCTCAGTCCTTGTGTTCGACCTCGGAATACTTTCCTTCCTACATAACGATCCGTACACTGCGGGTTTCGCTAGGTAGTTTAGGATTTTAGTTCGAGTTTATAAATGTAAAGCTTTTTGTGCTACACATCCTAGCGTAATAGTAACAACTACCGACCCGCAACCTAAGTTTGTAGAAGTCCCCGTTGAGAAGGAGAAAGAAAAGGGGAAGGAGAAGGAAGATGTCTACGTTCCTCCTCTAGCTTACAAACCTCCCCTACCATTCCCGCAATCTAGAGCAAGAGCGCGTCTAGACAAACAATTCGGTAAGTTTATTGAACTCATGAGCAAACTGCATATTAATATACCTTTCATTGATGCAATTGTAGGTATGCCAGCTTTTGGAAAGTTCCTAAAGGAGATCCTCTCTAACAAAAGAAAGTTAGAAGATTTTGGAGAGGTTAAGATGAGTTCGGATTCATCGGATCTCATCAAGACAATGAAGGAGAAGATGCCCCCTAAGCTGAAAGATCCGGGGTCATTTTGTATTCCTATAGGAGTGGGAGATGTCACATATGATGCATTATGTGATTTAGGAGCAAGCGTGAGCACCATTCCGCTTGCCTTATGCAGGAAGATCGGTTTAGGCGATCCTAAACCGGTAAAGATGACGTTGTACATGGCGGATCGATCCATAACTCGTCCCGTCGGTATAGTTGAAGACGTCCCGGTCAAGCTTGGTAAGTTCTATGTTCCTATAGACTTTGTTGTGCTTGACATTCCTGCAGATAGTCCGGTCCCGATCATTCTCGGAAGACCGTTTGTTGCAACATCCGGCTGTATAGTCGATTGCAAGAATGCTAGACTCGCCTTTGACATAGGAGAAGAGAAGGTAGAGTTCGTCTTTTCCACTTTAGTGAAGGAACCAGCCTTCGATGAGGATATATTCAATATCCATGACGAAGAGCTATCTAGAGAGGAGGTAAGTTCTATTCTCTCCAAAGATCCCTTGCAAAAAGTTCTTTCTATGAGCATTATGGATATAGGGGAAGAAGAGGAGTACAATAAGGCAATTGAAGTCTTAGAGAAACAAAAAGAAGTGTATGAAGAAGAGTTCGAGAAACTCCACGATGAGTCAGAAAACGTACGGATCCACGATCAGACAGCCTATTCCATGGCCGTGGAATTCACCAACACAAGCGTGGAGCATTCCAGTAAGTTACACGGCCAAAACCACGGCCATGGAGAAAACAGAGGCACCGTAATTACTTTCCACGCCCAAAATCACGGCCGTGGAGAAGGCAGGGGTGCCGTAATTTTGGGTGAATCTGAAGGAAATTGTGTTTCCTCCACAACTTCTCTTGATTCTTCTCCAACACCTTCTACTTCCTTAGATACTTCTAAGGTACCATCGGATACTCCTCAAGAGCCATTGGAGACCCCTATAGTGATGGAATTGAAACCACTTCCTACACATCTAAGGTACACATATCTAGGATCTAATTCTACCTTCCCGGTAATTGTTAGTTCAGATTTAAGCATAGATGAACATAGTAAGCTTATGGTTGTCCTTAAGAAACATAGGAAAGCCTTAGGATATACTATAGAGGATTTAGTAGGAATCAAACCTTCCCTATGCATGCATAAGATCTTAATGGAAGAGGACTTTAGAACTTTGCGACAACCTCAAAGGCGGTTAAATCCGACCATGAAGGGAGGTTGTCAAGAAGGAAATTCTTAAACTACTCGATACAGGTATCATCTACCCTATCTCCGATAGCAAGTGGGTGAGTCCCGTACAGGTGGTTCCGAAGAAGGGAGGAATGACGGTCATCACCAATAAAAACAATGAACTCATTCCTACACGAACCGTAACAGATGGCGGATGTGTATAGACTACCGCAAGCTAAACAACGCGACGAGGAAGGATCACTTCCCACTACCCTTCATCGATCAAATGCTTGAAAGGTTAGCACAACATTCACACTTTTGCTATCTTGACGATTATAGTGGTTTCTTTCAGATTCCGATACATCCAGACGATCAAGAGAAGACCACATTCCCGTGTCCATGGGGAATGTTTGCCTATAGGAGGATCCCGTTCGGGCTTTGCAACGCCCTAGCCACCTTTCAAAGGTGCATGATGGCCATCTTCTCGGAATATATAGAGGAAATCATGGAGGTTTTTATGGATGACTTCTCCGTTTATGGTTCCTCTTTTGACAATTGTCTTTCTAACCTTGCTCTTGTATTACAAAGGTGTGAAGGCACTAACCTAGTTCTTAATTGGGAGAAGTGTCAATTTATGGTAAAAGAGGGCATTGTATTAGGACACTTGATCTCTAGTAGAGGGATTGAAGTGGATAAGGCTAAGATAGAGACTATAGAAAAGCTTCCTCCCCCAACTTCGGTGAAAGGGATAAGAAGTTTTCTAGGACATGCTGGATTTTATAGACGCTTTATAAAGGATTTCTCTAAAATATCAAAACTGCTTACTAATCTATTGATGAAGGATGCAGTTTTTGATTTCTCGCAGGAATGATTAGATGCGTTTAATATGATTCGGGAAGCTCTAATCTCAGCCCCGATTATTCAACCTCCGGATTGGAATCTTCCGTTTGAGGTTATGTGTGACGCAAGTGACGTAGCCATAGGGGCTGTGCTTGGGCAAAGAAAGGAAGGGTGAACCCATGCTATCTATTACGCTAGCAAGACGCTAGATGAAGCGCAGCTCAACTACGCCACTACAGAAAAAGAATTCTTAGCAATTGTATATGCAATTGACAAATTTCGCTCTTATCTTGTAGGTGCAAAGGTGATTGTATACACGGATCATGCTGCGATCCGGTATCTACTTGCAAAGAAGGATGCAAAGCCAAGGCTAATTAGATGGATTCTTCTCCTACAAGAATTCGATCTAGAGATCCGCGACAAGAAGGGTTCGGAAAATTCTGTTGCGGATCATTTGAGTCGTCTAACACATCTAGAGGGCGACCATCTACCTATAGATGACTCCTTTCTAGACGAGCATTTACATATCATAGAGGAGTGCATCGACGTGATCACCAAAGGTAACGAACCATGGTTTGCTGATTTTGTTAACTATTTGGTTTGTCAGGAATTACCACCCGGATTATCCTACGCACAAAGAAACAAGTTCTTTAAGGATGTCCGGGAATACTTTTGGAATGAACCTCTCCTCTTTAAGAGAGGTCCGGACGGCATTATTCGGCGATGTGTGCCGGAAGATGAGATGCAAAGTGTCATCCGTCATTGTCATTCACTACCTTGTGGAGGACACGCTAGTTCAAACAAGACTAGCGCTAAGGTATTGCAATCTAGATTCTTTTGGCCTACTCTATTTAAAGATGTGCAAACCTTTGTTTCCTGCTGCGATGCTTGTCAAAGAACAGGGAATATATCTAGGAGGAATGAGATGCCTCTCAACAACATCCAAGAGGTGGAGATCTTTGACGTTTGGGGAGTAGACTTCATGGGACCTTTCCCATCATCTTGTGGAAACCAATACATACTCTTAGTGGTAGATTATGTTTCGAGATGGGTTGAAGCAATTGCCTCTCCCACCAATGATGTCATGGTAGTGGTTAAGTTCTTTAACAAGACCATCTTCCCACGATTCGGGACACCACGAACTATCATTAGTGATGGAGGTTCTCACTTCATTGCCCAACGCTTTGAAGCCCTTTTAGCTAAGTATGGGGTGACTCACAAGATCGCCACCCCTTATCATCCACAAACTAGTGGACAAGTGGAGATCTCAAACCGGGAGATTAAAGGAATCCTAGAGAAGACGGTTTCAAGGACAAGGAAGGATTGGTCTTTGAAGCTAGATGACGCATTATGGGCGTACCGGACTGCATATAAGACTCCCATCGGAACAACACCATACAACCTTGTGTATGGGAAGTCTTGTCACTTACCGGTAGAGTTGGAACACAAGGCGTATTGGGCAATAAAGTGGTTGAACTTCAGCATGAAGGAAGCGGGAGAGAAGCGTCTCTTGGACCTCAATGAGCTTGAAGAACTTTGCTTGAACGCCTACGAAAACGCCAAGATCTATAAAGAAAGAGCGAAGCGTTGGCATGATAAGCATATCATCCCAAAGGACCTCAAAGAGGGAGATCAAGTCCTCCTCTTCAATTCAAGGCTTCGTCTTTTTCCAAGTAAGCTTAAATCTCGTTGGACTAGACCTTTTCTAATCAAACGTGTTTTTCCCCATGGTGCATTTGAAGTATGGGGTGAAAAGGGCGGAAGCTTTAAGGTGAACGGTCAATGACTCAAGAAGTATACACCGGAACTCCAAGCTGAAGAGTTCGCGCCCACCACACTCGAATAAGTACGAATTTGGTCTAGCTACGGACCTTAAACAAAGCGCTTCTTGGGAGGCAACCCAAGGTATTGCATTTACATTTTTTTTTATTCATAGCTTAGAGTAGTTTAGACGTTTTTATTTTGTTTTGCCTTCGATACCTTCCGGTATGTTCATGTTTTTGGATGTAGGATCAGTGGAAAAGGAAAAGAGAAGAAAAGGTTGAAGAAAATTGACGAAACTTGGACTTTGGCACATTACAGGGAGTTCCACGGCCAAAACCACGGCCGTGACAGCTACAGTGACCGTAATTTGCAAAAGCCTTTGAAAAATCACCAAAACCACGGGTCCGTACAAAACCACGGCCGTGGAAACCCCTGATAGACCGTGATTTTCAAAAATTTTTACGGCCACTATATAAACCACCTTCTCTTCACAAACAACACCAAAATCCCAAAATCCACGCCCAAAACGCCGTAATCAGCCCCTTTCCCCTAAATTCTCGTTCGTTAATCGTTTTTAACGATTATTTGACCAAAGTTGAAGCAATTTCCGTCACCTACAAGATCCAAGCAACGATTCGAGCGGCAAATCACCGGAGGAGACAGAATTCGGATTTCAAAATCCGAAAACCTAGATTTTTCATTCCTTCTTTCTCTTTGTCGATTCGGCTCCGTTTTTGCTAGAATTTTTAGGAGAACTGATTGGAATTGGACTGAAATTAGTCTAGGGCTGCTTGCTGTTGAGTTTGGTGTTAATCTGCTGAGTTTTGAGAAATTACGAACCGAATCACGGTCTCTGGGCATTCCACGGCCGTGGAACCTGTAGAACAGACCGTGGTTTCTAACAGAAATGGATTTCGTAAGGAGAATGTCTGAGAGAAATAAAAAGAGGAAAGGCAATACTTCTTCCTCTTCTAGAGCACCACCTGGTGGGGATGCACGAGCCGACGCGCAAGAACAGACCGTGCAGATGCTAGGGATGCACGAGCCGACGCGCATGATCGCATGATGAGAGATATTTACCGCCAGCAGTTTGGGCGGAACTATGATCCCAGCTTCTTCCCATTCCCACCACCACCGGCACCTCAGTGATGACCTTGGACGATCAACCGTTTTAGCCGCTCCACCACCGTCTTGTGAGTTCTTTTTCTTTCTTTCTTTTCTTTATTTTTCTTTTTGAATATTAGGGACAATGTTTGTCTCAAGTATGGGGTGGGGTGTGACTAATCGTTTGTAATAACTCTTACTCACTTTTGCTTGCTATGATCGAGAACACCGTGCATGTTTCATTCCATTGTTACACGTTTTATTATCGCATTGCATGAAAAAGCTTTTGAAAAACCCATAAAAATCGAAAAATTTTGAAAATTTTGTGCTTCTAAAGATAGAGATGACTTCTATGATAATCACTACTTGTGAATTGAATTTTGATGACAATCGCATGCTTAAACAAATAGTGAATTGAAAAGAAATTGAATGAGTTAATTATTCCTCTTTTGCAAGTTTCATAATGTGAAGAATGTTACTTAAATCATATTGAGAAATCAAGGTTGAAATCACATGATAAGTTCTTATACTTCTTGTTGAAATGATTAAGGCAATTCGATTTTCTTTCTTCTTTCTTTGATCATTAAGCCCCTTAATGAAATAATGGCCTCCTTTACCTATCCTTGAATTTGGAGGAGTTGATATTTGACATGTTTGATGTGGGAGGGCCATGAAAGAAAAATTTTGCATTCAAAGAATAGAAAGAACTTATAGGTTTGGGGAAGTCAATCATGACGATGAGTAACTCGGCACCATTCACATAGCCGGGTGTTTGTGTCTTGCCAAAGTCGGATTGAGCGATATTCCTAGCGGATTATGGTATGTGCATCAAGGGTTTGAGGC
Organism: Fagopyrum homotropicum; assembly: GCA_033239125.1. NCBI lineage: Eukaryota > Viridiplantae > Streptophyta > Magnoliopsida > Caryophyllales > Polygonaceae > Fagopyrum > Fagopyrum homotropicum. The sequence goes on from BSWB01000001.1 coordinate 13,777,228, forward strand.
ATCTCGCAAAATTGAGAACCGCCAATCTCATAGGCTTCGGTTTTTGTGCACCTCTATCCATAACTCCAAAAGTAAAGTCGAAAAATGAATTGAAAAGAAGAGAGCAAAGCTCTAAGTTGCAAATGTTGCGAAACCGCAAGAGAAAAAGAAAAGAGTTGGTTATCCACATTCCCGGATTCATGCACCACATTCCTTAAAGTTTTCCTTCCCTTTCCGCATTCTAGACCTTGTTTGAAAGTCCTTAAGATCGATAGAATGATATATGACTTGGTGATCTAAATTGAAGTTTCTTATGATTAATTTTGATAATGTTTGAAGGTTGTGATGCTTACATGGAAGTTTGATCAATTTATGAGTTTTCTTTACTCTTTACTCTTTGATTATGTATATGAAAGTCTTATGAACGAATGAAGAAAGATTTGAGAATGATCTATTGACTAGGAAGCACATTCATCTAAAAGAAGTTTTGTTTTGAGAGTGCATCCATATTTCATCCTCACTTGAGTTTTAAAGCTTTCGAAAGACCTTGCTTGGGGACAAGCAAGTGGCAAGTATGAGGTATTTTGTTAGCATGAAATATTGTGATATTTTAGGCACGTTTTCAAGATGTATTTCATCCATATTAGTGTTCATTGATAAAGCATTGAAGCAATTGTGAGCTAGTTTGTCTATATTGTCAGTATAGAGGTCTACATAAGCTTTGTGTTGATTGTAGGCGAATAAGAGCTAAAACCGAACGAATTAAGAGAGAATGGAGATGGATTGAGCACATCCAAGGATTGAGGACACCACAAAGAAGCTAAGGAAGATGTTAGGATGAAGAATGGCACAAAACAAAGGGAATTACGAGCAACCTATGCTTCCACGCAATAAAATACGGCCGTAATGAAGTCCACGCTCTAAACCACGGCCGTGGAACTTAGCAACATGAGCGTGGAGCATTCCAGAGAGTTACACGGTATAAAGTACGGTCGTGGAAGTTTTGAAGAACCGTGATGGAATCCACGCTCTAAACCACGGGCGTGGAACCCTCTATGACCGTGATTTAGGCGATCTTTTAACGTACTAATTAAAGCCACGATCTTTTACACAATGGGCCAGAGAGAGACATTTTATCTTGCCCTATAAAAGGACTGAAGGAAGGAGAATTCAGTACCTCCGCTTAGACCGCGCTTAGACTTCGCTTACACCCTCGCATAAAGCATCATCGCTTGGAGATTCGCTTCCGCACATTGAGGGTATTATTGGACGTACGGAGATTACGTCTTTTGTCCTTACGTTTGATTAGAAGACGGATTGACATCCCGTTCTTCGTTCTTATCAAGGATTGTGATTGTTTGTGTTATTCCGAATCTGATATACATCATTACCTTTGTTTGTGGATTTGAGATTGATTTGAAGTTTATTGAAGGTTTTCGAAGGTTTTCATCTTTCATTCTTCTAAATCTTAAATTTGATATCATAATGATTGTTGTTGGCTAAAACCCTTTAGCAATTCTAAGGTGAAGGGTTGATAGTTGTGGCTTAGATGATGATAGATCGATCGTAAATAGATTGGACCCTGAGAGTTAGAGAGATTTCGTCGACAACCAGAATCACGGTGTGTTCTTGAGTTCCACGGCCGTGGAATCTCAAGATCCACCCGTAATTTTCCTTAGTTTACAAACCTTGCTTTTACTTTAATCCAAAGTTAAAGATTTGCTTTAACTTAGTCTTGGCTTGCCTTTTTCTAGGTGGTAGTGAAGCCTCAACAACCTCTACTTTGATTTCGAGTGTCATAACCTTAATCGGTTTAGTTAGTCTTGATCCTTGGGTTACAAGTTTGGGTATTTAATATTAATTCTTGCCTTTAGATCCTTCCTATACTAAAGCCTCAACAACCTTTATAGAGAGTGTCTTTAGATATGTCATATAAAGCCTTGGAACTTCACCCTACATTGCTTTACCTTAGCATACCTTTGCAACTCTTAACTTTGTCCTTATATCTTTAGTATATCTTGAATCGATTGCCACAACTAGATTCCTGGATCTTTAGGATTGTTGTTTTCCCCAATATTTACAAAGCTCATACATTTACTTGCTTGACGATTATTAACTGGATTTAACTCCCCAAATCCCTGTGTTCGATACTCTGGAATTCTTGCTCTACTACGCGATCCGTACACTGCGGGTTCGCTTGCTTGATTCTAGTTTTATAAATTTAAAGCTTATTTGCACGCACGCTAAGTGGCGAACATTCCCGTAAAACTCGATTCTTTAGGTATATGCGAAAGACTAGATCTACCAAAGATCTAGTTCCTTTTGATCCCGAATTGGAGAAAACTTTAAGAAGGAAGTTGAAGGAAAAGAAGATGGCTGAAAATAACGAGAGAAACATCCAAGCTGAGTTGGATGAAGCTCAACTTCAACTTAGGTTGAGTTAGAAAGCTCGTTTGGACGAGGCACAGAGTCATCAATTCCAAATTGATGAACTCAAAGCTATGATGTTGGACATGAAGTTGGAGCTGAATGATGCTAAGAAGAAGAAGAAAGTCAAGAAACCAACTAAGTCCATTAGAGATGATTCATCCGATGATGAAGATTCTGATATGCCGGAACTTGAGGAAATCGATCCGGTGATTCACCCCGTTCGTAACAACCCTAGATCACCGGTTGTTCCTCGCATTCCTGTTGGAAATGTGAGAGTTGCTCATGAAGGGGAAGAACCACGAACTCTTGGGTAAAGAATGGATCCAATTCAGCAACCGCGCCGTCTAGGTGTGAATTTCGGAGATGAGGATATCCAGGAATTCAGTTTCAGCCCACAAGTTATCACCATGGTTCGCCAAAGTCAATTTGGTGGAACAAGTGCTGAATCTCCACACTAACACTTGCAGAATTTCGAAATTCTTATGGAGACATTGAAGCCGAAGAGGGCTACCACAAATAATTACAAGATCAAACCGTTCTTCTTCTCTTTGAAGGACAAAGCTCTATCTTGGTATCAAGCTCTTCTAGCTGGAAAGCTTGCCACATGGGAGGATCTATCTTCGGAGTTCTTCACCAAGTTCTTTCCGCCATCCAAAACGGCGGAATTGATAGGTAAGATCAATGCATTTTCTATGAAACCTAACAAAAGTTTGTTTCAATCTTGGGAAAGGTTTCAGGATCTCTTATTGGATTGCTCACACCATGACATTTCAAAGCTGGAATTGTTGGAGATCTATTATAAGGGGTTGGATGTGGGAACACAATTCAATCTCCAATCTCTCTCTTGTGGTACATTCATGGACATGAGAGAAGATGATGCTTGGGACTTCATTGAGAAGCAAGCCCAAGTGATTGAGAAGTATTCCCACCGGAAGGTTGATCCAAATAGCCGGAATCAAGGAGATCCGGGAGCTAAGTTGAATCAAGCTGCGCAAACACAAATATTTTCCCTCAATAATGAGATCAAAGAGTTGAAGGAAGTCATCAAAACTAGCCTTCAGAAGGCGAAGGAGCAGGAAGCCAACTATATGGGGAGGGATAACAATCAAGGGAATAGGAATGACTACCGGAACAACAACTGGAATAATAACAATAGGAACTCCAACAACAACAATTGGAGATCCAATCAACAAAATCCAGGTAATCCCTATTCACAAGTTGAAAAAGCTTTAAGATCTCCATCTTTTTCTACTCCTTTGAAAAGCCAGGAGCAATCATCAAATGGATCGAACAAGACGGAGAAGGATAAGCCTGATCCCATGTTGGAGACGATCCTAGGAAAGCTACAAGGATTGGAGAATTATATAAATTCGGTTGATAAAGCTCACAAAGCTTTAGAAAACCAAGTATTCAACAAAGCCGGAAAAGTCCCGAGAGATCAAGGGAAGCTTCCCGGAAAGACGGAAGATAACCCAAAGGGAAGGGTTATGGCGATCACTACTAGAAGTGGTGTAACAACCACCGATCCTCAACCTAAAGTAGTTGAAACCACCACCGGAAAAAAGAAGGAAAAAGAGAAGGAAGATGTATATGTTCCTCCTCCCGCCTACAAACCACCTCTACCTTTTCCTCAATCTAGAGCGCGAGCGCGGCTAGATAAACACTTCGGTAAGTTTATTGATCTTATGAGTAAGCTGCATATTAATAAACCTTTTATGGATGAAATTTTAGGAATGCCAACTTATGGGAAATTCCTAAAGGAAATCCTCTCTAACAAGAGGAAGTTAGAAGATATTGGAGAAGTCAAGATGAGCACAGAGTCATCCGAACTCATCAAGACTATGACGGAGAATATGCCACCTAAGCTGCGTGATCCAGGATCATTTTGCATACCCATGACCTTAGGAGAGGTTACTTATGATGCACTTTGCGATCTTAGAGCAAGTGTGAGCATCATACCACTTGCTTTGTGCAAGGCAGTTGATCTAGGAGAACCTAGACCGGTGAAGATGACGCTTTACATAGCCGATCGTTCCATCACCAGGCCGGTTGGGATAATAGAAGACATTCCCATAAAACTCGGTATGTTTTACATTCCTATAGACTTTGTCATTCTTGACATCCCTGCAGATTATCTAGTTCCCATCATTCTTGGGAGAGCATTCCTTGAAACCTCCGGATGCATGGTAGATTGCAAGAATGGACAGCTATCCTTCAATATAGGTGAAGAGAAAGTGGAGTTTGTACTCTCCTCTTTAATCAAAGAGCCAGCTTTTAGAGAAGATGTTTTTAACATCTTTGATGAAGAAGAGTCTAGAGAAGTGGTGAGTTCGATCTTAATGAAAGATCTACTTCAAAAGATTGTTAGTATGAGTATCATGAAGGAAGGAGTAGAGCATGATTGTGATGATGAGGTAAAAGTATTGGAAGATGTAGAGCAAGAGCGAGGAGCAGGATTTGAAGAGTTAGAATTAACCCCGGAAACTGTGAAAAAAATCGACCTACACAAAATAAATCACACGATTTCTGAAGAGGCAAGTCGATTTTTGACAACAGGAAAAAATTGACAAGATTTTATCTATGGTCGTTTTTATCTTATCAAAATTATAATCCCGACTTAGCACTAAAACGAGTATAGTGGTTAAGTAAGGGTCGAACCCAAGAGAGTTTAGTATTTTTATTAAATTCAGTTATTGATTATAGAAACAAGTAACAAGAGGGGTTGAATTGATGCACACAAAACTTATGAAAGAAAGCAAGAAAACGAGCAAGACAATAATGGTTGAATCTACACTAGGTTGATTCTAACCATGAGATTGCTACTTTAGTGAGTTCCTTTTACAAGTTTTCAAGTAATCTCCCTTCTCGATCATATATATGTGTTGAGCCAACCTGCATCAACACAACTTAACAGGTTAGTGTTCCTTAAACCTACAAGAACAATTAACAAGTTATCTTTCAAACAAAGACTAAGGGATATAAAGAAAAGATTAAAACCGTTAAACTTATCTTTATGTTTGTGTTCCTTTCCTTTAAGCAATTACAACCCGTTATTACTTAAAGTTTACTACTAGATTAAAGACCCAAACCCGGAATCTATTAAACCTAGTTCTTTGCATGCACTTTAGAACCTAAGGTGATCAATCTTAAGTGATAGCAAAACATGCAATTAGACAATGAAGATCAAGGAAACACAAAGTATTACTGAATGAAAACTTATATTAGAAAGAACTTACAACCAAAGTAACAATGTAGCTTCAAACCAACCCAATGTAGCAAGGGAGTTAGCAACTCATTACAAAGGTGGTGTAAACAGCCAAGGACTATTTATACTTCAAATGACACTAAATAGGAGTAAATGGCCGGCCCAAAACAGCCACCTTTAATACCATAAAAGTGGTGTAAACAGTCGGAGTAAAGCTTCTGTCGTTGAACCGCAGGGGCAGCCTTCAGATCCGCAGGGGCGGTGCAGGCAAAAACGCTTGATCTTCTTCATGGCCGCAGGGGCGGCCAGGCCATTGTTCGCTACAAACGGTGTGTGCAAGCTTTAAATTTATAACCCTAGACTTAAGCTTAAAACAAGGATGCGAACCCGCAGTGTACGGGTCAATCGTAGTAAAAGCAAGGAATTCCAGGGGTCGATCACAGGGACTTAGTGAAACAAAGTCGATAACGGTAAGCTTCGTAAATACTAACCACAAAAGGTGATCAAAACAATCAAAGATGATAAAGAAGTCAATAAAGGAAATATGCAATTCTAGGGATTAAAGCATCTAGTTGTGGTTCCAACTCAAGATCTAAAGATAAGTGGACAAAGCTGAGATTTTTGCATAGGGAAGGTGTTACTAAAGTGGAATAGATCACCGGGTAAATCTCACTACTCACTAATCCTAAACCGTAACTCCTATTACCGGGTAAGTCTCAAGGAATTAAGATAAAGAACTATGACCTCAAACTAACACACCATCTAAGGGAATAGAATCAACCTTTACCGGGTAAGTCTCAGGCTAACTCACAAAGATGGGATGAAAGCACACTCAAACCCCAATAAAGGATAAACCTTTATTACCTATACTTATGATCTTAGGTACACAAACTAAGGAATTACCGGGTAAGTCGCATCCTAAGCTTGCATTGAACCAGGAAAGGTGTAATAAGAATAGGATTTGGCAAACTCTAACACTTAACTCTCAGTTTCGGATCAGATAAGTCACCTCGGTCAGAAGAATTCCACCCCGGCCGAGATGTTCATCGACTGAGCGAGATGCTTAGGTTAAGGTAAAGACTCGAACTTTCAGGGTCCTACTGTGATTAAGGTTATTCTATCATTGTTTTTCCCACAACCTTCAGCCAATCACCCTAGAATCACACAAGGAAATTAGCCACTCATCATCATGAAAGCAATAATCAAATATATGGGAAGAAGGTGAATATTTGAACAAGAAGAATTTAATGAAAACACTTCAATGACTGAATCAAATATCACAACAAAGCGTTCCTTGGATAGAAATCCAACAAGATAAGACAACAAGGAAGGGAATCTAAGATAATCTTACAAAAACCCTTCAAAAAGCTATGAAAGCTATACACTTCAATCTTCCTTCAACCTTCAAAAAGATTCTTCAAATCTCCCAACTGGAGTATGGCTGCTGCGGTGTATAAACCGTGATCGGTGGTATAGCATGATGTGGATTTGTGGAAAATCCAACCCTTTTTATAGGAAAAATACCCTCCAAAGATAAGATATCTTAGAAAGATCTCTTCCCATAAAAATAGGTAAAATATATGATCTAGCATATCTTCTTCCTTCCAGGAGCCAAGCCCAAAAATATAAGATCTCTTTCCAAAGATAAAAGATCTCAGCCAAGAATAAAATATTCTCGCCGCGTCCCAGGTGTTCGCCTCGGTCGAGTCGGCTCCTCTGGATCACCTCGGTCTAGGTATTCACCTCGGTCTAGGTGACACTGTAGCTGACCTAGGTGAATTTCAGCTGCGTGTAAATCTCTTAAATCTGGTCCAAAGTGAATCTCTAATCCATGGCTATGCTTCCTGGATGTTTCCTTATGTTCCTGAATGTAGCTCCAATGACTCCTTAGCTCTTTTTGCTCCTTTTTGATGCAAAACGTGCCATTTTACCTACGATTACAACAAAACTAGGTGTAGACCTCGATTCTCGCAAAGGTAGATGAAATAGTAATATAATCACATATTATACATACAAACATGCAGATTATTGAAGATAAAACGTCCAAACAAACCCCAAAATATAGACTATAATTCATGCTATCAGCCATTCCGCAGGAGCGGATCTTTAATGCTCTTCAAACGTCTGACTCTTCAACTTCATGTCGTTTCTGATACCGAGCTGCCGGGGCGTCCTAGTATCAACGCGGGGGCGGTGACACCGACTCTTCATCTTCCAGCTCCCAGGTTGAGGCGCGGGGGCGCTGATCTTCGCTTCTTCAGGGCAGGTCACCACAGGGGCGCCAAGGGTTGATGCATGTGCGGTGACAGTCTTCGTGGCTGGCGCTGGCGAAGGCGAAGGCGCAGGGGCGCCAAGGGTTGACGCATGTGCGGTGACAGTCTTCGCGAGGGCGGTGAAGCAACAGAAGCTTTGCTTCGTGAGGGGTCTTCACTCCTAAGTGCTTATAATTCCTTCTTCATCTTCTTTTAGTCTTCTTCTTCTGGACCAAGGAGTTAGTAGTATAAACCGACACAAATGTAATAGAAAGACTCGAAAAACTAACCTAAATGATTGTGATTCCATCACCTATCAAACTCCCCATACTTAGACTTTTTACTCATCCCGAGTAAAACAAATGACAGCAAACTAGACTCACAGGCCTCAGGAAGCATGGGCAAGCAGAAAAGACAATAAAAACAAAAGAAAAACCAAGAAAGAAAGAAGGGAAAAAGAGAGAAAATGTGAGAAAAAGGTGAGAAACACTACCATCCTTATCGCTCTAAGAGTGACCTACCCGAACAACCTCCTTATGACTCCCCTTTTTATGTCGCCAAACGCCGGAAGGGAAACCTACACTCGGTGTCACTCATTTTGCCAAGATGCCCTTTCGGGTTTTCACCTTGCCACTCTTCTTCTTTTCTTGGATGATCTCACTTTGAACTCACATCCCTCAAGTCCAATTTTGCACCAACCTAAGGTTGGTCGGACTACCTTCTTTTTGCCTAAACCGCCCTTTCGGATTTTCGGTTTATCCAAGGATTTTTATGCCTTTTTTCATTTTCTTTGGCTTTTTGTTCGCTCCAAACGGTGTGTGCAAGCTTTAAATTTATATCCCAAGAAATATGCTTAAAACAAGGATGCGAACCCGCAGTGTACGGATCAATTATAGTAAAAGCAAGAATTCCGGGGTGTCGATCTCAGGGACTTAGGTGAAACAAAGCAAGTATAGGTAATCAATGTACTAATAACCACAAAAGCGATTAAAGCAATCAAAGAGATGATAATAAGGTCAATTAAAGGAAATATGCAAATTCTAGGGATTAAAGAATCTAGTTGTGGTTCCAACTCAAGATCTCAAGATAAGCGGACAAAGCTGAGATTTTGCAAAGGGAAAGTGATTCTAAAGTGGAATAGATCACCGGGTAAGTCTCACTACTCACTAATCCCAAACCAAAAGCTCCTATTACCGGGTAAGTCTCAAGGTATTAAGGAAAGGAATTATATTCTCAAACCAACACACCAACTAAGGGAATATAATTAACCTTTACCGGGTAAGTCTCAGGCTAACTCATAAAGATGGGATGAAGGCACACTCAAACCCCAATAAAGGATAAACCTTTATTACCTACACTTATGATCTTGGGTAAACAAACTAAGGAATCACCGGGTATGTCTCATCCTAGGCTTGCATTGAACCAGGAAAGGTGTGATAAGAATAGGATTTGGCAAACTCTAACTCTTAACTCTCAGTTACGGATCAGAAAAGGCATCTCGGTCAGTCAAGTTCCACCCCGGCCGAGATGTTGATCGACTGAACGAGGTACTCTAGGGTTAAGGTTAAAGACTCAAACTTTCAGGGTCCTACTGGGATTAAGATTATTCTATCATCGTCTTTCCCACAACTTTCAGCCAATCACCCTAGAATCGCACAAGAAAATTAGCCACTCATCATCATGAAAGCAATAATCAAATATTTGAGAAGGGAATGAATATTTGAACACAAAAACTTTAAGAACAAGGCTTCAATAACTGAATCAAATATCAAACAAATCAGCATTCTTTGGATCATAAATCCAACAAAAGACAACAAACCAATGGGAATCTAAGAAAGTCTTACAAATCCCCTCACAAGCTCTCACAAGCTATGAACTTCCTTCCTTCAATCTTCCTTCAAACTTCCAAAATTCCTTCCTAACTGCAGCTTCTTCAAAGATTGGATGGTATATCGGATGCTGAATTTGTGGAAAATCCAACCCTTTATATAGGGGAATTATCTTTCAAAGATTATAATATCTTAAAAAGATAATATCCTAATAAAATATATCTTATCTCTAAAATAGATCTCCCAAATATATGATTTTCCTTCCAGAAATCCAGCCCAAAATATAAGATATCTCCTTCCAAAAATAAAAGATCTCAGCCAAATAAAATATATCTCGCCGCGTCAGGGTATTCGCCTCGGTTCACCTCGGTCGAGGTGACACTGTAGCTGACCGAGATGAATCTCAGCTGAATGTGAAATCTCTTAAATCTGGTCCAAAGTAAATCTTCTTTGTTAATGGTTTCCTCCCTGAGTTCTCTTTTAAGCTCCTGAATGTAGCTCCAATGACTCCTTTGCTCCTTAGCTCCATTCCGATCCAAAATGTGCCATTTTACCTACGATTACAACAAAACTTGGAAGGAGATATCTTATATAATATACATCCAAACATGCAGATTATTGAAGATAAAACGTTTAAACAAGTCCCAAAATATAGACTATAAAACATGCTATCACTTTTTCTTCTTTTTTTTTCCTGAATTTCAAACTGAATACAATTCATAAGACTCAATGAAAAACAACTCATAACAACTCAAAACAACTATACATGCAATGATATGTCCCTCTCTCATACTTGAAGCACACTTTGCCCTCAAAGTGGAAATGAAGCAAAGATAAATGTGGGAAAGGAAAAGGGATTGATACCACTAGTGGGATGGCCCGGTTGGACCATCCGGACCCTCCTCCGGTGGGTACGGGAAGTGGCTGAAGAAATGCTCCTATCGGCGGTAGATGTCCTCAATGCGGGTCTGCTGAGCCTCCATCCAACGGCCAAAAGAGGTCTCAAAGCTGGCTTGCCAAGCCAACTGCTGAGCCTCCAGCTGTTGCTGCTAGGTCGTCTGTCAAGCCTCCTGTCTTTGGTCGAAGTGGGAGGTCATGGAGGTAGCAAAACTCGTCTCCCAGCTCTACTGCTGCTCAAGCATGGTCCGCTGGTACTCGGTCTGCCATGCCTGATGCTGGGTGGTCAGAGCCGCCATCTGAGCATAAAGGCTCGCAATAGCTGGATCCTCCTCTGGTGGCACAGTAGGCATTCCTCGTCGTCAGGAATGGGCATGTGCTCCTCATGATGAGCCCGGCTGGAGCTCGCAGCATGCCTCTCCACAATGGCCACTAGCGGCCTCCTCGGTACGAAGGGATCTGCCGGGATGTAGAGCTCGGAGAGCTCATCCCCGAATGGTAAAGGCCGAGGGAGGTAAGTGAGGTGGCTCCCATCTGCAAGGGAGATCCAAAATAGGTTCTCCCCGTCCCGTCGGAGGAGCTTACACCTCCTAAGCATCCCCTCCGTGTAAAGGGGAGCCTCTAGCCCATCCTCTAAGCCGGAAAGATCCATAACCTGTGAGGTGATCAAGGAGATCACCCCACCGCCGACAATGTCCCTCGGCTCGTTCTTCCTAATCCGCTTCAAAGCGGTAAGGAAGAGGGACGGCCAATCCATCACCTTCTCGCTCATCGGAAGGCAAGAGTATAGTAGGGGAAGGTCCTTGAGGGCGACCTTGTTCTCCTCTTTGTGTCCACAGAAGACACTCATGAGGATCTTGGAGAGAAGCCTCAAGCAAGGGTGAGTGAGTTTGTTGAGTGAGCAAGGTGGTGGTAGGGGCTAGAGAGGGTGGTGCAGGGGCGTCGTAGGGGTTTTTGTTGGCCGTCGGAGGTGGCGCAGGGGAGGTTGCAGATGGTGGCTTGTGAGGGTTTGTTGAGAGCACAGGGGCGTTGCAGCTTGAGAGAGGGAAGGTGCGAGGGAGATGTGGTTGTGGTTGGTGAGGAGAGAGAGAGTGGGTGGGTGGGGTAGGTGTAGGGAAATGTTTTATGATTTCTATTTTTTTTCTTTTCTGGGTAACCACAGGCTCAGTGTCGGGGGTGGCGCTGAGGATGTATGTCAAGGATGGCCGCCGTAGGGGCATAAGGGAGTCACCGCGGGGGCGGTGCGAGTATTTTACAAACGCTGGCCCAGCGCCGGGGGCGGCTCTGGGCATGGGTGTCACCGCGGGGGCGGGGACACCGAGCCGTAGGGGCGGTTTTCTTTACAGAAGCTCCTCTTCTTATTCCTTCGGGTTGTCTCCCGGGTAGCGCCTTTGTTTTATGTCGTTGGCTCGACATAAGGGCTCTACTTCTCTGACTGTGCTTCCTCCAGCACCATCTCATCAATTGGATCGTTCTTTACTCCTTCAAGGTAAGGCTTTAGCCTTTGTCCGTTTACCTTGAACACCTTGTGCATTTGAGGATCATAAAGATCCACAGCTCTGTGAGGGTATACTTTGGCTACCACGAACGGCCCCGTCCATCTTGAACGCAGCTTACCTGCGAAGAGTTTCAAATGTGATTGAAAAAGAAGTACCTTATTACCTACCTTGAAGTCCTTCCGGAGAATGTTTCGGTCATGCCATGCTTTAGTCTTTTCTTTGTATGTAGTGGCATGGTCATATGCATCTAACCTCAATTCCTCCAACTCTTGCAATTGGAGTTTCCGGAATTCTCCCACTTCCTCTATGTTCATATTGCACTTCTTTACCGCCCACCAAGCTTTGTGCTCTAGCTCCACCGGAAGATGGCAAGCTTTCCCAAACACGAGCCTGAAAGGAGACATCCCGATAGGAGTTTTGTAGGCTGTCCGATATGCCCATAGAGCGTCGTTTAGCCTTGCACTCCAATCCTTCCGTCCAGGAGAGACCGTATTTTCAAGGATGGTCTTTATTTCCCGGTTGGATACCTAATCTTGGCCATTTGTTTGTGGATGATAAGTTGTTGACACTCGTTGGTGGACGTGGTATTTGTTAAGGAGAGTTGTGATCATCTTGTTGCAGAAATGGGTGCCCCTATCGCTGAATAAGGCTTTCGGAATTCAAAATCGTGAAAATGTTTTACTTAAGAAAAGCTGCAACCACTTTTGAATCATCAGTTTTGGTGGCCTTTGCTTCCACCCACTTGGAAACATAGTCCACCGCAAGCAAAATATATGTGTGCCCGAATGAAGTAGGAAACGGACCCATGAAATCAATCCCCCAAACGTCAAATATTTCGCAAAATATAAGAGAGGATTGGGGCATTTCATGTCTCCTTGAAATATTTCCAACCCTATGGCATCTATCACACACTTTGCAAAACGCAAAAGCGTCTCTAAAAATGTGTGGCTAAAAGAAACCGGCATCCAAAACTTTTCTTGCAGTTTTGTTTGCCCCAAAGTGCCCCCCACATGCTTCAAAATGACAGAAAGTTAGGACGGATTGTACCTCATTATCCGGAATGCAACGGCGGATCACTTGGTCACTACAATGCTTCCAAAGGTAAGGATCGTCCCAAACGTAGTGTCGAGCTTCAGCCTTGACCTTCTCTCGTTGTTCCTTGGTGAAGTCTGGAGGATATTCCTTCCTGACAATGAAGTTCACAATGTCAGCAAACCAAGGCTTAAAAGACTGGAGCTTAAGACAAACCTCTGTCGACAATTCCGCAGGGGCGCCTAGACTGAGCCGCAGGGGCGGGAGGTGTGAGGCGCGGGGGCGGTTACACAACAGAGAGTTGTGTAAAATGTATCGTTTGGAAAACTTCCAGCTATCTCTTTTTCTTTTCCTGGATCCTCCTCTTCCTTTACTAGCCTGCTCAAATGATCGGCTACCAGGTTCTCAGCCCCCTTCTTGTCCCGTATCTCTAGGTTAAACTCACTTAGAAGGAGCACCCATCGAATCAATCGTGGCTTTGCTTCCTTCTTCGCCATGAGGTACCTAAGAGATGCAGGGTCAGTGAAGATAATTACCTTTACCCCAAGTAGGTACTGTTTGAATTTCTCAAGGGAAAAAACCTCCGCTAACATTTCCTTCTCGGTGGTAGAGTAATTCCTTTGCGCTCCATTGAGTGTCATAGACGCATAATGGATCACATGTGAAGCTCGTCCGTCTTTCTGTCCTAAGACAGCTCCAACGGCGTAATCGCTGGCGTCACACATGATTTCGAAAGGTTTCTCCCAATCCGGAGAACGGATGATTGGTGCGTTGGTGAGACATGCCTTCAAAGTGTCGAAAGCTTTCTTGCAACTCTCATCCACTATGAAGGTCACGTCTTTCTTGAGCAATTCATATAAAGGTGCCGAGATCTTCGAAAAATCTTTGATGAAACGTCGGTAGAAACCTGCATGACCAAGAAAATATCAGATTTCCCGAACATTAGTAGGACAAGGTAAACTTTGAATTACATCAACCTTTGCCTTATCTACCTCTATCCCTTTGGAGGATACTACATGTCCTAGCACAATTCCTTGTTCCACCATGAAATGACATTTTTCCGAATTAAGAACTAGATTGGTTTCAACACATTTTTCAAGAACAAGTTTTAAATGTCCTAAACATGCATCAAAACTGTCTCCATGGACGGTAAAAACATCCATGAAGACTTCAATGAAATTTTCTACGTATTCGGAGAAAATACTTATCATGCTTCGTTCGAAGGTGCCGGGTGCGTTGCAAAGTCCAAATGGCATTCTGCGGTACGCAAAAGTGCCAAATGGGCAAGTGAACATCGTTTTTTCTTGATCCTCCGGTGCACTGGCTATTTAGAAATATCCCGAATATCCATCAAGGAAGCAGTAGTACGGATGACCTGCAAGATGTTCCAACATTTGGTCAATAAAAGGTAATGGGAAATGGTCATTAATTACGTGTTACCTTGTTGAGCTTGCGGTAGTCAATGCAAACTCTCCATCCGGTTTGCGTTTTGCTCGGGACCATCTCTCCATGTTGATTTTCCACCATTGTGATGCCTCCTTTCTTTGGAACCACTTGGGTTGGACTAACCCAAGTGCTATCCGAAATAGGGAAGATCATATCCGCTTAGAGGAGCTTCAACACCTCCTTCTTGACCACATCCATCATTGGAGGATTTAACCTCCGTTGAGGTTGCCAAGAGGGTTTGGGTTCATCCTCAAGTAAGATCCTATGCATGCAAGTTGATGGACTTATCCCTTTGATGTCCGCAATGGTCCATCCAAGGGCTGTCTTGTGTTCTTTCAACACTTTCACCAACTTGTCTTCTTGGCCGGTAGTCAACTTGTTGGAGATGATCACCGGCAAGGTATTGTTATTTCCAAGGAAAACATACTTGAGGTGGGATGGGAGGTCCTTCAATTCTATTTCTGGTGTCTGCACTATAGACGGAACAAGCTTCTCGCTTGGGGTTAGTAAAGTGGGCCCAATGGCCAAATTGGATATAGGTAGCCTTTTATGCCCATCTAATTGGGCTATGACCTCTTTCATGCTGGATGTTAATACATATTCTGATTTGAAACCATCAATGTCATGCTCATTTACATTTTTCAATTCATCAATATCAGAGTTATTAAACACATCTTGCACAAAAGGTTCAACAATGTCAATAGCACATAAAGAATGATCATCACTAGGAAATTTCATTGCACCATAGATGTCAAATCCCACTACTTCACCATCAAACTCCATGGTTAATTTGCCACAAACATAATCAATTTTAGTCCTAGCCGTTTTAAAAAATGGTCTACCTAACAATATCGGTGCAGCATGCGAATCATTTTTCATATCCATTACAAAGAAATCAGCACGAAAAATTAGGTTGTCCACCATTACTAATACATCTTCAATTATCCCTTTCGGGTACACATTAGATCTATCAACAAGTTCTACTACAATCCTAGTTTCCATTAATGGCCCAAGGCCCAGTGATTTGTAAATAGAATATGGTAAAACATTTATAGAAGCACCAAGATCAAGCATTGCTTTGTCAAAACGGGTTTCCCCTATAACACAAGGAATGCTTACCATGCCCGGATCGCTGCACTTCTTGGGCATTCTCCGTTGGAAAACGGCCGACACATGCTCACTCACTTGCACTTTTTGTTTTCCCTTCAGCTTCTGATTCCTCTTGATAGTGCATAGTTCCTTCATGAAACGAGCATATTTAGGAATACTCTTCACTAACTTAAGGAGGAGATTGTTTACCTCGCATTTGGAGAAATTCTCAAAGAGATCTTTGTCCTCAATGATTCTTCTCTCCTTTAGAGCCTTAGGAAAAGGAGCTGGTGGTTTCTCAGAGTACAGTGGCGGAAACTTAGGCGGGATGTAAGAATCCTCCTCAGCAGAACCTTCTATCGTGTTTTCCGCAGGGGCGTCAGTATGAAGGTGCAGGGGCGGCTCAGGGGTTGTCACCGCAGGGGCGGCGACATCCAGCCGCAGGGGCGGCGTCCGCACGTTGCTGGGCGCAGTTGCAGCCACCGGGGCGGCTGTGGGTGCGGTAAACTCATCAGAGGGTCTGCTTTGTGATTCTTTTGCTGGTTTTTGTTGGATTTGCTTCCCACTCCTTAATGTTAGGGCACTAACATTCTCCTTGGGACTTATAACCGTCTGGGGAGGCAATCCTCCGGAAAATCTAGCTTCGGTCCTTGTTATGGCTTCCGCCATTTGCCCAACCTGTTTTTCAAGGTTCTTGATGCTGGATTCTGTTGTTTGGACATGAGTAGCAAAATGTTTAGTCAAAACTTGCAACATATCTTCAGTTGTTTGATACTTATCTTGTCGGGGTTGTTGTTGTTGGTTTTGTTGATCCCTCCAATGAAAGTTCTATTGATCACGCTAGTTGGGCATGAAATTCTGCGCATAGGGATCGTTCCTAGGCCTTTGCTGTTGTGGCTGTCCATAACCCATTGCATTCACCTCAGCATTGTCATCCTGGACTTGGAGACACATATTCGTTGGATGGTATGGGTCAACACACACTCCACATGCCTTCAACTGTTGTGGGGTTCCCTTAAGTGTTAATATCTTCACCATTTCCTTCAGTTCCGCAAGCTCACTGGAGATCTCACTCTTCCCGGAATTCACAGCATGAACACCTCTCTTGGAAGGATTCCTTAAGTTCCGAGTCCCTTCAGCTAGTTCTTGTATTTTTTCCAAAGCAAGGTCAGGGGTAGAGTTAAGAATGTTACCTCCACATGCCGCATCGACGATCCTCCTTTCATTGTCTAGCAAGCCATTGTACAAGTACAAGACTAGATCTTGAGTTGAATATCCGTGGAAAGGACAGCTGGATCGGAGGCGTGCGAATCTTTCAAAGTACTCATAGAGAGTTTCTTTCGCCTCTTGCTCGATGTTGCTTATGGCTTTCTTCAAGCTATTTGCCTTCTTGGCTGGGAAGTATTTCTACAAAAACGCCTTGTGGAGGTTCTCCCAGGTGTCGATACTCCCGGATGGAAGGTGGTAATACCAATCATCCGTTGCATCCTTGAGTGTGAAGCCGAATGCCCTCATCTTGATTTGCTCTTCGGTAATGTTGGCCGGCTTCATGCTCATACACACGGTATGGAACTTCCCAAGGTGTTTGATGGGGTCTTCACCACTTAGCCCATGGAAAGATGGAAGCAAGTGAATGAGACCCGGCTTGAGCTCAAAGATGATTCCTTCTCCTAATGCCGGTATAGTAACCGCAAGAGGGTTTTGAGCCAAAGTGGGCTGAGTGAGTTGACGAAGAGTACGATCAGCCATTTCTTTTTGGAGTTGTTGTTGTCTACGTTGCCGGATGTGCGTCCTCTCAATTTCTGGATCAAAGGAAGCAAAGCCGGAGTTAGTAGCAGGGGTTTGAACCATAAAAATGGTTCAAACCAATAATCAATAATAACAATAAAATAAAAATAACTAAATTCCCCGGCAACGGCGCCAAAATTTGACAAGACTTTTATCTATGGTCTTTTTATCTTATCAAAATTATAATCCCGACTTAGCACTAAAACGAGTATAGTGGTTAAGTAAGGGTCGAACCCAAGAGAGTTTAGTATTTTTATTAAATTCAATTATTGATTATAGAAACAAGTAACAAGGGGGGGTTTGGTTGAATTGATGCACACAAAACTTATGAAAGAAAGCAAGACAACGAGCAAGACAATAATGGTTGAATCTACACTAGGTTGATTCTAAGCATGCGATTGATACTTTGGTGAGTTCCTTTTAAAAGTTTTCAAGTAATCTCCCGTCTCGATCATATATATGTGTTGAGCCAACCGGCATCAACACAACTTAGCAGGTTAGTGTTCCGTAAACCTACAAGAACAATTAACAAGTTAGCTTTCAAACAAAGACTAAGGGATATAAAGAAAAGATTAAAACCGTTAAACTTATCTTTATATTTGTGTTCCTTTTCTTTAAGCAATTACAACCCGTTATTACTTAAAGTTTACTACTAGATTAAAGACCCAAACCCGGAATCTATTAATCCTAGTTCTTTGCATGCACTTTAGAACCTAAGGTGATTAATCTTAAGTGATAGTAAAACATGCAATTAGACAATGAAGATCAAGGAAACACAAAGTATTACTGAATGAAAACTTATATTAGAAAGAACTTACAACCAAAGTAACAATGTAGCTTCAAACCAACCCAATGTATTAAGGGAGTTAGCAACTCATCCCAAACGTAGCAAGATAGTTTAAATTGAAAAAGTGGATTCTAAATTGGATGATAAGTGGATGATTCTAGGAATCAACCAAGAACTATTTATACTACAAATGAAACTAAATAGGAGTAAATGGCCGGCCCAAAACAGCCACCTTTAATGCCATAAAGGTGGTGTTGTAACACCCCGAATGCGCGGGATATCGGGATGCTACGGGCGAGACCTCACAATGGGTCCCGACCCTTAGCTTGACAACAATTTCACCAGACCTTTCCAACATGGCACAAATAAAGGCAAAATTGTAAATCAATTTTAATGCAAATGAGAAGAAAACCCAAAATAATGCAACAACAACTTCAGCCGAGGTACAACTCAAACCAAACCAAACGCCAAACAAGCGGCACACAAAACGTAATAATCGAAAGACCAAAACACAAGACAACCCCAACTCAAAACCCTTCCTAAAATGTACGGACCCCGGCTGCCCGCCCTTCCGGATCTCTCGTGTAATAACCAAAAATTTTAAAGTTCCGGTAAAGTGGAATTAACCAAATTCCGATGCGACAATCTTAAATAAATATATAAATACAATAAAACGAGTTTAAATGTTATCATTTTATGTGACTTAAAAGCACATAAAATGATGAAACTATGTAGCCAGAAATAACTTTTACGTACCTTTAAAATACGATAATAAATTATATAATATGTAAGTTAGTTCCGTATATTATAAATCGAATAACGAGTTGCGTATCCGTATTTATAGTCACATAGCGGACCGGGTGTGGGCCATTTCAAGGCCCAATTAGCAGCCCATCTCTTAATCAATTCCTAACCCTAATTAAAATTAACCTAATCCTAATCCTAATCTAAACCGCCGCTTACCTTCTTCACGCACATCTGAATTGCAAACGTATTGCGTCCTACTTCTCCCTCGCAACACAGACCGCCGCAACCACCATCAGCCTTCCGCCTTCCACTGGAGACGCCGCCACCACTGTCTCGCCGACCGCCAAACCACGCCGGAAACCGGGTAAGCCGCCGCATCCCCTCCTCAGCCATCCTTCTGCTAAACGCTAATCCCGCTAATTCCGCACTACTACTTCCTTCTCGCGAAAACAGTCGAACACCACCAACTTCCCGTCGACGCCGGAGCCACCGCTGCTGCCACCGAGCCTGTGCGCCTCCCGCCGTCCGCCTCAGTGAACCGGTAAGATCTAGTCTCCCTTCTTTCCGCCTTCCTTCTCTCGACGTGCGAACCGTCTCACTGCCGCCTTCTTCGATTTACAACAGCACCGCGAACCGCCGGACTCAGTTGCTACCGCCGCCTCGAGCCCAGTCAGAACAGCCGCAAGGTACCGCCCGATTTTTTCTTCTTTCTGCTGAACCGTCCTATTCCGTCCCTTCCGCTGAACCTTGTAGTTTCGATCACCAACAGGGCGAGTGTTTCTCCTCCCTTGTTGCAGTGGACCGACCGATACAACCGGTGAGTCTTCGTCTCTCTTCCTTCTGCTACTCCCCTCAGCTTACTGTCACGTACATAAGTATATATATATATATATATATATATATATATGTATATATATATATATGATTAGGAAAGGGTTGTGTAGATAGTATTGTATAAGTTAGTGCAAGGTATATAAGTACCACATACCTATAGGCGTATGCATAAAAAAAAAAAAGGGAGGGTACGAAATAGAACATATATAAATAGGGAGGGTATAAGTATATATACTTAGATGAAGAGATATGAGTATCAGTAAACGTGTGTGTATATATATATATATATATATATATAGACCTGGGCATATTAAACAGTTTACAAATATAAGTGCGAGTTTACGAGATTATATATGTATATAAAAATGAATGGAATACGTATATATTGAGGAAATACGTATATAGCTGAGTTTGATTACATATATATAAACCATAGAATGAAGGTGGTACGGGTATGCAATACGGAAGGTTAGTAAGAGCAGGTGTGAACTTATATAGAAGAGTGTATGCCGAGTATATAAATATACGTATATATATATTATATGAAATAAAAGTATACATATGAGTTTGAGTTGGTGAAATTATAAAGTATGTGGATTTATATATATATCTAAATACCTAAGAGTTGCGAATTTTATAGAATTGAATGAAGGTTAATATGCACGAAAGTATATATATATATATATATATATATATATATATATATATAATAAATAATACCTGGGAATGAAGTAATGTGATTCTAGATGACGAGTGGATGAGAGTGATATTATAACTTTAGTAAACTGTTTTGGAGTAATCATATATTAGAAAAACGTTCAAAAAGAAAGATTAGAGGTCAAGAAGTGACTCGGAGAATTATCGACACTAAGAGTAAAACGGCCTTTCACCGTATGAGAATCTTTCTTTCCGTAATCCCTTCGCATGAGGTTGGACATCGAGATGTGATTTTGATACACATGTCATGTTGGACAGGTGCTTGAGTTACCACGAGTACGGACTGTTTGAGAAGTGTTAGAGTGTTTTTGACTCAGGTAAGTC
The DNA here is from genome assembly GCA_033239125.1 of Fagopyrum homotropicum. NCBI lineage: Eukaryota > Viridiplantae > Streptophyta > Magnoliopsida > Caryophyllales > Polygonaceae > Fagopyrum > Fagopyrum homotropicum. The sequence goes on from BSWB01000001.1 coordinate 13,798,083, forward strand.
CTTGCGACTTACTTAGCCAGTTTCTGGATATTAGTTGAGTGATAGTGGTTGTGTGTGCTTTTTGCGTGTTTAATAATAATAACTTGCTAGGACGACTGTTATTATTACGTTTAAGGCCCAAGTGTATGTATAACGGGCCGTGACATCACTGCCCAGCTTTGACAGGAGATTGGGAGGTTCTCTATACCCAGACCAGGCAAGTACAAGGTGAGATGCATCGGATCCATTCCTGTTGGTTACACGGGGGCGGAGGCAAGGTTTGGGAATCCCTCGTGTCACAAAATAAGTATCATTAGCGTGAAAGAGTAACTTAATTCAAGATAATAAAACGGACTTGTTTGAAAGCATGATGAGTGTTTATATTTTTCTGAGTGTGTTTGTGCTGCTATTATTCTGCTAATATGTAGATAACTAGCTAACGGTTCTTCTTGTTGTTGTTTTAGATTTACCGTAGGTTAGATCAGCATCTAAGTGATCCGGAAGTAGTGGTCAGTCGGGTCTCCGTACTCCTTAGAGTGGGGATTGGGGGTTGTTTTTGTCTTTCCTTTCTTTTGGTTAAGACAGTTGTTCGTTTCCTTTGTTTAAGAACTTTAGGCTGCTAGACAGTGTTGCATTCATTACCCTAAAAATACTATTTTTATGAATTTCGGTTTTCTCTATTCATGAATTTCAAATGCATGCATAGTCTGGTTGGGAATAGAAAAGTACGGCTGACCACCACTACTACCGCGGATCTCAGTATGCTTAGTATGGACTTTAGGTTTTACTGTAGATGGACTTTATGGACTTTAACTAGTAGTAATTATAGTTATATTTCCTCACGCAGATGGCACGTGCTAGAGCTACGCTAGCTACTGGTCGAGGTAGAGGTCGTCCACCTCTCCCTCCAGCTGGACCAGGTAGGGGAGATAGGACCCCTACAGTTAGAGGACGCGGCCGTGGAGGTAGACCTCCACTAGCCCGAGGCCGAGGTTGAGCTCCACGAGAGGATCCTCCAGCAGTGATCATGCCAGAGGCTGGAGTGGAGGAGGTAGCTGAGAGTGTAGGTCCTGAGGTCAGGAATGAGACCGTTGCTAGGTCTGGAGCACAAAGAGCACGTTCGACGGAGTCAGGACGTGTTTCCATTGGAGCGACTGAGTACAGAGAGTACCGAGCATACGTTGAGCGTATGGAGGAGGCTGCTAGTACAGAGAGACTTACCCAGGTACCACCAGTACCGGCTAGATCTGTCCAGGTGACACAGGGAGCGCCTCAGGTGCCAGCTGTACCTGAGAGGAGAGTTGTGGCTGATAGAGCGCCTATTGGGACTAGAGCACCGAGGCCGGATGAGTGGTTGAAGGCTTTCAACTCTCAGAAGGTCCCCTCATATAGTGGAGAGATAGGACTGGAGGTGGAGCACTGGATTGGACAGGTAGAGACTGCGTTAGAGGCAATACGCTGCCCAGAGGATCGGCAGGTGGACTTGGTGCAGACTTGCTTCACTGGAGATGCTCATTCCTGGTGGCGGACCATGCGTAGTCGAGTCACCAGTTGGGAGCAAATGAGGAGCATTGTTAGAGACAGATACTGCCCTGTCTCGTTGAGGAGAGAGAGATTCCAGGACTTCATTGAGGCTGGATTTGAGGACATTCCGATTGCTGCTGCCATCAAGAAGTTCCAGAAGGAACTGACACTGCTTGGACCAGCTGCACCTCCTGAGGAGCAGCACGTATATCTTTTTTCGAGGAGATTGAGAGAGAGCACTCATTCCTATCTGGCAGGATTCCGCTGTGAGACTCTGTCAGACTATCAGGATAGAGCGTCTGCTTATGAGAGAGAAAGACTAGTGTCGAGGAGAGCTGCTCAGTCAGACAGGCCGGATAAGCGGCAGAGGACAGGTTATGCTAGTGGTAGTTCAGGGGTAGCTGTTTTTGGACGATGACAGACTCAGGGGCGACATAGTCATACAACTACTGGTCAGACTTCAGCTGGTGGCTTACAGTGCCACAACTGCAGTGGCTATGGACACATCCGATCGAACTGCACGAAGCCAGTAGTGACTTGCTTCCAGTGCGGCAAGGTTGGACATAGAGCTACATTCTGCCGTCAGGGCAAGGCTCCATCTCAGCAGGGTTCTTCTCCTGCAGGCTTATCAGGGAGTGTACAGAGACCGCCACAGTACCGGACTCCGAGTTAGCAGCAGCAGTACAGAGCTCCTGGTCAGCAGCAGTCCTACAGGGCTCCAGGACACACCACCACAGAGTTCTATGCAGGGATCAGGTCGGGGCAGAGGACGTGGTAGTGTAACTGATACTAGAGGAGCTCAGGCACGAGTGTTTGAGTTGCGAGATGCTGATCAGCCAGATGCACCGACTGCCACAGGTACGATCCAGATTCATGACTTACCTGTACGAGTTTTATTTGATACGGGTGCCACACACTCCTTCATATTTGATGCATGCGTAGATAGGTTGTCCTTAGCTACTGTAGAGGGGATACCTTATATGATAGGCTTACCTGATGGGAGTAAGGTAAGAGGGACTAGAGAGATTTATGGATGTCCTGTTCGCATGGGAGGTCGAGACTGGCTAGTAGATTTTCTAGTCATGCCCTTAGCTCATGAGGATGTGATTCTAGGGATAGATTGGATGAGGAGACACGGAGCAGTCTTAGACATTGGTAAGAGGACAGTGACCGTTGCCACTAAGGAGGGTCATAGGGTGATATTCTGAGGTTGGGACCTCGGAAAGTCAGGCACAGTTATCAGTGCAGTGAGGGCAGCGAGACTGATAGCATAGGGTTGCGAAGCCTTCTGGTGTTATGCCATGAAGGAAAGCAAGAGCCTGACTATAGAGGAGATACCTGTTGCATGCGAGTTTGCAGAGGTATTCAGTGACGACCTGCCAGGACTACCCCCACAGAGGAGCGTTGATTTCAGCATTAACTTGGAGCCGGGCACGAGACCTATCTCGAAGGCTCCATATCGTATGGCACCTATAGAGTTGCTTGAGCTGAAGAAGCAGTTAGAGGAGCTAGCAGAGAAGGGTTTCATACGCCCTAGTGTGTCTCCTTGGGGTGCGCCAGTGTTGTTTGTGAAGAAGAAGGACGGATCGATGAGGTTGTGCATAGACTACAGGGAGCTGAACAAGGTGACCATCAAGAATAAGTACCCACTGCCACGCATAGATGACCTATTGGACCAGTTGCATGGAGCGTCTGTGTTCTCGAGGATAGACTTGAGGTCAGGTTACCACCAATTGAGGGTGAGAGATCAGGACATACCTAAGACGGCATTCCGGACTAGGTATGGTCATTATGAGTTCGTAGTGATGCCATTTGGGCTCACTAATGCACCAGCGGTGTTCATGGAGTTGATGAATGGGATATTCATTGACTTCTTAGACCAGTTTGTAGTGGTCTTCATTGACAACATCCTAGTCTACTCTAGGAGTCGAGAGGAGCATGCCGGACACTTGAGGACAGTACTGCAGATTCTACAGGATAGCCAGCTGTATGCTAAGCTATCCAAGTGTGAGTTTTGGATGTCAGAGGTGGCTTTCTTAGGTCACGTGGTGACTGCTGAGGGTATTAAGGTCGATCCGGCGAAGATCGAGTCAGTATCTTCTTGGCAACCTCCTAAGAATGTCAAGGAGGTTCGCAGCTTTCTAGGTTTAGCAGGTTATTACCGCCGGTTTGTGGAAGGGTTCTCCTTGATTGCCCGACCACTTACTTGTCTTCTGAGGAAGACCACTCGGTTTGTCTGGTCTGAGCCGTGTCAGCAGAGTTTTGAGGAGATGAAGAGGAGATTGGCGTCCGCTCCGATTTTGGCACAGCCTGAGGGTACTGATGACTTTGTGGTATACAGTGATGCATCCAAGCTGGGCTTGGGGTGTGTTTTGATGCAGAGGGGTAAGGTCATAGCCTATGTGTCTCGACAGTTGAAGACGTATGAGGAGAACTACCCCACACATGATCTAGAGTTGGCTGCAGTAGTCCATGCTCTTAAGATCTGGCGGCACTATCTCTATGGAGCGACATGCCAGATCTTTACAGACCATAAGAGTCTGAAGTACATATTCACTCAGAGAGAGTTGAATAACCGCCAGAGGCGGTGGTTAGAGTTGATCAAGGACTTCGACCTTGAGATCCTCTACCACCCCGGAAAGGCGAATGTGGTAGCTGATGCTTTGAGCCGGAAGACGCCTAGAGAGAGGGCGATAGCCCGGTTGACAGTACAGCCACAGTTGTAGAGGGACTTGGCTTGGTTGGAGATAGAGATTCAGTTTCCCGATACTGATGGCCAGTTATCTACCATGGAGTTATTTCCTGATCTGTTGGATGAGATCCGACAGAAGCAGGAGACTTGCCCTACTTTGATCAGGATCCGAGACAAGATGTCTCGAGATGAGGCCCCACAGTTTACGATTGGTGCAGATGGAGTGATGAGACGTCAGGACCGCGTTTATGTGCCGTCAGATAGTGAGTTGAGACAGAGGATACTAGGTGAGGCTCATGCTACCCCATACTCAGTACATCCTGGAGCAAGTAAGATGTACAAGGATGTGAGACGGTCCTTCTGGTGGGGTGGTTTGAAGCCCGATGTGACTCGGTATGTAGCTCAGTGCGCGACCTGCCAGCAGGTCAAGATTGAGCACCGTAGGTCTGGAGGAGAGCTCCACCCACTTCCAGTACCATAGTGGAAGTGGGAGGATATATCTATGGATTTTGTCACTGGTTTGAGACTCAGCAGAGGATTTGATGCTATTTGGGTAGTGGTAGACCGCCTGACGAAGACCGCACGTTTCATTCCGATTAAGGAAACGTGGCCGGTGAGTCGTCTAGCTGAGGAGTTCACCAGACACATTGTGAGACTCCATGGAGAACCGAGAACTATCGTCTCTGACAGAGATGGACGTTTTACCTCGAGATTTTGGCAGCAGGTACATACTGCTTTGGGGACGAGTCTCCACTTTACTACCGCCTACCATCCACAGACAGACGGACAGTCCGAGAGGACCATTAAGACCTTAGAGGACATGTTTCGGGCGTGTGTACTAGATTGGGGACAGGCATGGCCAGATCATCTTCCACTGGTAGAGTTTTCGTATAATAATAGTTGGCACGCGTCTATTGGGATGGCTCCTTATGAGGCTTTGTACATGCGGAGATGTCGTACACCATTATGTTGGGATGAGCCCAGCAGAGTTGATGGAGCAGCTCCAGATCAGATACAGGATGACATCGCTCGGATTTCCCTAGTTCGAGAGCGGATGTTAGCAGCTCAGAGTCGTCAGAAGTCCTACGCCGACAAAAGGCGTCGACCTTTGGAGTTTAGAGTGGGTGCTCAGGTGTGGCTGAGAGTGTCACCTACGAGAGGGGTCAGGCGTTTCGGCATTAAGGGAAAGCTGAGTCCCCGATATGCCGGACCTTTTAAGATCCTAGAGAGAGTTGGAGAGGTAGCCTACCGACTAGCACTACCGCCGAGACTAGAGAGTGTTCATCCGGTCTTTCATGTATCTCAGTTGAGAGAGTACATTCCGGATCCGAGACACGTCATCAGCCATAAGGATCTGACAGTTGAGCCTGACCATACATTTGTAGAGTACCTAGTAGCTGTCTTGGAGCGCAGTACTAGACGTCTGCGGTCCAAAGAGATACCTATGTTGAGGATCCAGTGGTCTAGGAGAGGAGCTGATGAGGCCACTTGGGAGACTGAGGAGAGTATTAGACGTAACTATCCCGAGTTCTTTGCAGGGTTAGAGGTTACTCCTGTTTGACGAGTTAGTACTTGGATGTTGTGTTGTTTGACCTTTTCGGTTTTATATTGATTTGAGTGTTTCTGTTTTTGTGAGACTTGTCTGTGTGATGGTTGAGTAGTTGCATGGTAGAAAATGAAAATGTCGAGAAAACTAAAATACCGAAGGAAATGTGTGAGTAAGAGGAACATTCTAAGTTTCGGGACGAAACTTCTTTTAAGAGGGCACTGATGTAATAACCGAAAATTTTAAAGTTCCGGTAAACTGGAATTAACCAAATTCCGATGCGACAATCTTAAATAAATATATAAATACAATAAAACGAGCTTAAATGTTATCATTTTATGTGACTTAAAGGCACATAAAATGATGAAACTATGTAGCCAAAAATAACTTTTACGTACCTTGAAAATACGATAATAAATTATATAATATGTAAGTTAGTTCCGTATATTATAAATCGAATAACGAGTTGCGTATCCGTATTTATAGTCACATAGCGGACCGGGTGTGGGCCATTTCAAGGCCCAATTAGCAGCCCATCTCTTAATCAATTCCTAACCCTAATTAAAATTAACCTAATCCTAATCCTAATCTAAACCGCTGCTTACCTTCTTCACGCACATCTGAATTGCAAACGTACTGTGTCCTACTTCTCCCTCGCAACACAGACCGCCGCAACCACCATCAGCCTTCCGCCTTCCACCGGACCCGCCGCCACCACTGTCTCGCCGACCGCCAGATCACGCCGGAAACCGGGTAAGCCGCCGCATCCCTTCCTCAGCCATCCTTCTGCTAAACACTAATCCCGCTAATTCCACACTGCTTCTTCCTTCTCGCGAAAACAGTCGAACACCAGCAACTTCCCGTCGACGCTGGAGCCACCGCTACTGCCACCGAGCCTGTGCGCCTCCCGCCGTCCGCCTCAGTGAACCGGTAAGAACTAGCCTCCCTTCTTTCCGCCTTCCTTCTCTCGACGTGCGAACCGTCTCACTGCCGCCTTCTTCGATTTACAGCAGCACCGCAAACCGCCGGACTCAGTTGCTACCGCCGCCTCGAGCCCAGTCAGAACAGCCGCAAGGTACCGCCCTATTTTTTCTTCTTTCTGCTGAACCGTCCTATTCCGTCCCTTCCGCTGAACCTTGTAGTTTCGATCACCAACAGGGCGAGTGTTTCTCCTCCCTTGCTGCAGTGGACCGACCGATACAGCCGGTGAGTCTTCGTCTCTCTTCCTTCTGCTACTCCCCTCAGCTTACTGTCACGTACATAAGTATATATATATATATGATTAGGAAAGGGTTGTGTAGATAGTATTGTATAAGTTAGTGCAAGGTATATAAGTACCACATACCTATAGGCGTATGCATAAAAAAAAAGGGAGGGTACGAAATAGAACATATATAAATAGGGAGGGTATAAGTATATATACTTAGATGAAGAGATATGAGTATCAGTAAACGTGTATATATATATATATATATATAGACCTGGGCATATTAAACAGTTTAAATATAAGTGCGAGTTTACGAGATTATATATGTATATAAAAATGAATGGAATACGTATATAATTGAGGGAATACGTATATAGCTGAGTTTGATTACATATATATAAACCATAGAATGGAGGTGGTACGGGTATGTAATACGGAAGGTTAGTAAGAGCAGGTGTGAACTTATATAGGAGAGTGTATGCCGAGCATATAAATATACGTATATATTATATGAAATAAAAGTATACATATGAGTGTGAGTTGGTGAAATTATAAAGTATGTGGATTTATATATATATCTAAATACCTAAGAGTTGCGAATTTTATAGAATTGAATGAAGGTTAATATGCACGAAAGTATATATAGATATATATAGATAGATATATATATATATATATATATATATATATATATATATATATATATAAGAATAAATAATACCTAGGAATGAAGTAATGTGATTCTAGATGACGAGTGGATGAGAGTGATATCATAACTTTAGTAAACTGTTTTGGAGTAATCATATATTAGAAAAACGTTCAAAAAGAAAGATTAGAGGTCAAGAAGTGACTCGGAGAATTATCGACACTAAGAGTAAAACGGCCTTTCACCGTATGAGAATCTTTCTTTCCGTAATCCCTTCGCATGAGGTTGGACATCGAGATGTGATTTTGATACACATGCCTTGTTGGACAGGTGCTTGAGTTACCACGAGTGCGGACTGTTTGAGAAGTGTTAGAGTGTTTTTGACTCAGGTAAGTCCTTGCGACTTACTTAGCCAGTTTCTGGATATTAGTTGAGTGATAGTGGTTGTGTGTGCTTTTTGCGTGTTTAATAATAATAACTTGCTAGGACGACTGTTATTATTACGTTTAAGGCCCAAGTGTATGTATAACGGGCCGTGACATCACTGCCCAGCTCTGACAGGGGACTGTGAGGTTCTCTATACCCAGACCAGACAGGTACAAGGTGAGACGCATCGGATCCATTCCTGCTGGTTACACGGGGGCGGAGGCGAGGTTTGGGAATCCCTCGTGTCACAAAATAAGTATCATTAGCGTGAAAGAGTAACTTAATTCAAGATAATAAAACGGACTTGTTTGAAAGCATGATGAGTGTTTATATTTTTCTGAGTGTGTTTGTGCTGCTATTATTCTGCTAATATGTAGATAACTAGCTAACGGTTCTTCTTGTTGTTGTTTTAGATTTACCGCAGGTTAGATCAGCAGCTGAGTGATCCGGAAGTAGTGGTCAGCCGGGTCTCCGTACTCCTTAGAGTGGGGGTTGGGGGTTATTTTTGTCTTTCCTTTCTATTGGTTAAGACAGTTGTTCGTTTCCTTTGTTTAAGAACTTTAGGCTGCTAGACAGTGTTGCATTCATTACCCTAAAAATACTATTTTTATGAATTTCGGTTTTCTCTATTTGTGTCTTGTTGCAAGATCCTAGTAATGTTGTTGTCAAACTGAGGTCGGGACCCATTGTGAGGTCCTAACCAGTAATGTTCCGAGTTCTGAGAATTTGGGGTGTTACATCTCGGAGCATGCCTAACCTGCAAGGCAAACTACAACATTCGGTATAAAACCGTTAGCTCACATTTGAAGCATTAGAATTAAAGGGAAAGGCACAAACACAAATAATTCAACATAGTCACACAACATACTCAAAAGCACACAAATCCGGTTTTATTATCTTTATTATTATTAAGTCATATCCCGTTCTAATTCAACTTCTTTTGTGACACGAGAATCTCCTGAAACTCGTCTCGGTCCCTTCTTCCGGAAATGGAACAGTCGGATGCCACCGACCGTCTAACCAGCACGGGCCAGTCGCCGAGAACCTCATAGCTCTCACGGGGAGCTAGGCAGTGATGTCACCGCCCGTTATCATACACTTGGGCCAAATAATATAAAGGTCGGTAATCCTATTTCCGGTTTAGTTATTATAAGCAATAAATAATAATCACACACCACCCAACACACATTAACGCTCATACAAATAATACGAGCTAAGTAAGTCCGGATAGTTACCTCGTCATCGCACTCAACTCACAATGCATGAATGGTTTATATGATCTTGATGTTTTGATAAGAGAATGAAATAATGGTCGAAGCTATATTATAAGTTCTTTTGCATCATATAAGAATGACCAAGGCAATTCACTTCTTCTCTAGTTCATATCTTGTTCATGCTAGCTCCTCAATGAAATATTTGACCTCCTTTTTACCATCCGGGACTTAGGATAGACGATTGAAAAAAAAAAGGATGCTTGATGTGGGAGGGCCAATAAAAATGTGTTAAGTGAAAGTTTAGCAAATTATAGGTTTGGGGACGTTGAACATGAGGATGAGTAACTCGGCACCATTCACATAGCCGGGTATTTGTGTCTTGCCAAAGTCCGATTGAAAGACAAGTCCTAACGGGATATGGTATGTGCATCAAGGGTTTGAGGCATCTCGAATTTGAGAAACGCCGATCTCCTAGGCTTCGGTTATTGTGCACCGCTGTCCATACTCTCAAAAAGTAAAGTACAAAGAAATCAAAGCTTTTACATGCAAAGCATGTGTGGTGAAGTAAAGTTCTTGAAGGTATTATGTTGTTCCTCTTTCCCGGATTAGCACCACAACTCCTTAAAAGAATTCCCTCCCTTAACACGTTTCTTAGCCTTTTTCTTTGATTGGAAGACCTTGAGACTTTTATGCATGTATTTAAGACTTCATGGCTTAGATTTGTTTGATTTTAATTGTCTCTACATCTTTATCATGTCTTTTATTTATGTTTTTGAGAAGGAAAAGAGAGTTAGTTCGTATTATGGTTATCATTGATACATGTCTTGTCTTCCTATGTCTTGAAACATCACTTTGAGGGTGATCCAATAAGAAGAAGCACTACCAAACAAAAGGTTTTTGAAGTTTTCATATATATAATCCATGACATCTTGTATTCTAGGTTTGAATCTTGCTTGGGGACAAGCAAGGGGCAAGTATGGGGTATTTTGATGACATGAATTATATACCATTATAATCATGCATATTGTAGAGGTTTACCTCGATTTACCTTGCATTTAGAGAGAATTTGTGTACCTTTTAGACTTTATTCATTTATATTCCGGAAATAGAGGTCTACACGAGGTTTGGTTGAATTGTAGGTAACTTCGGTGGATTTGGAAGCAAAAGTGGATCAAGGAGCATCTAAAGCTATTAGGGAAGCTTAAGGAGTCTTAGAGAAATCACAAAGAGCAAAGGAGTTGTGTAGAAGAGTCACAAAAGGGAGGAAGGAAACAAGCCAAAAGACGAACATTCTCTTTTGAAGAAAATCGTGCCAATTTGCATATAAATCGGACGATTTTCCTTCGCAAAAATCGAACGGTTTTCCTTGTAAATCGGCTAGCACGATTTTCCTACCTTTTGGCCCACGAATAAAGACGACTCAAAGCCCATGACTTTTGGACTTGAGAAGTGTTTTTCCAAGCGGCCCATTAGCAAGGAACTATACATTGGAACCCTAGGAACGAAAATCGGGGTTTTGTAGCGGGAAATCTTTAAACGTTTGGGAGAGATTGAAGATTCTTGGAAGGAGATTGAAGGGAAATAGCCGGGAAGTTAATCTTTGTCATTATTGTGAGATTCTTTGTTTCCTTTGCGATTCTTGTGGTTTGTGAACACATTACTGAGTAATTTGAGAGATACTTTGATTGGTTTTGAATTTGGTTTGCAGATTTGGAGATTATTGAGTTTTTATTCTAAATTCGGGTTTATTTGATTTATTCTTCCAATCTCAATTTTGATTTGATTTTGAAAATGGTTGGCTAAAACCTTTGTGATTCTAGGGAGAATAGTTGATGATTGAGGCTTAGTTGATGATAGACTGGACTCATTCAAACATTTGGACCCTGAGAGTTTAGATTTTAACTTTGCGACAACAAAAAAAATCGTGTTGTTCTTCAGGAAAATCGTCCGATTTTCTTATGATCCGGTCGATTTATTCCCCTGACGATCTTTAATTGATTTATTCTTTAACCAAAGTTAATCCTTGCCTAAATCCCAACCTTGCATAACCTTTTCTACCTCTATTTAAGTGTTTGAAGAGACTTCATCATTGATTCTACATTTAATAGATTAAGATTGTAAGATTTGGGTAATAGAGAGACTCAACATCCTTTATTAAGGTTTTAAGTGTGCTTTCTATCTTTACCTTGGAGAGTCACATCCTGGGGTTTTAGGTAGTTAGTTTGAGTGTAATTCTTATCCTTAGATCTTTCTATATTGCATCCTCAACAACCCTTATAGAGAGAGCCTTTGGATTAGACAAATAGGTTTTGGAAATTCATCGTACGATATCTACCTTTGAAACACATAATCTTGGCAATATAAACTCTGTCCTTTGATCTTTAGAAGATTTTTTGAATCGAAAGCCGCAGTCAGATACTTGAATCCTTGGAATCATTTGTCTCTTTATTAATCACAAAAGCATTTGCACTTTGTTAGATAACTGAAATCGATTTTATTCTCACCAAATCCCTCAGTTCCACTCTGGAATTTCTTGTCTTACTACAGCTGATTCGTACACTACGGGTTCGCTTTTGCTTAAGTTCTAGGTATAAATTTAAAACTAGTGACGCACACTTTTGAGCGAACATAAGTACACCGGCACACCCTTATAGTTCTCTTCATTTGTTCCTCTTATATTGTCCTTGACAGCCTCTTGTGATATCCAACATTTCTAGTAGCTAGCTTCTAAACAATGCTCGTTTCTCAAAATTCCAATAATTGTCTTAGGCTCGGAGAGTTTGTGTGTATTAGCATACTTGAATAACATAAACAATATGATTTTAATGTAATTCATACCAGAATGGAAGAAAACAATATAGAATTTGAATATTATATGTGATAATAAGCAGTGGACTTACATTTTTGCAACTATTTCAACAATGACAAGATATGAGACCTTTCTGCGATAATTTCTCCTTGTATGGAATGAACAAGTGTGCTCTCTGGTATACTTTGTTAGTGTAAACACTTTCGATTTCTTGATTTTTGAGAACCGCACGCGCCACTTATAATCTTTATCTAGACATCGCGCAAGAATAACAAGTTTGATAGACTTTTTTATTTTGTATTGTGTGCATTCGGCAACAACATTCAAACACAATGCATTATTCACTGCGGTTTTATCCTTGAACTTTTGACCAAGCTTAAGACCCCAATGAGTTTCTGCAGGTTGAACTTCAGTGATTGCATAGCTATTCTATGTTTCTATTTCATTCACACTGGGAGCAGGAACAATGGCAGGGTATGGATGATATTCATTAATTTCTTCAATTTCTGGTTTAACAATTCTAAACTTTAATCTCACACACAATGGCACACTCCAACATGGTTGAGTCAATTGATTAACTTCAACAAAATCCTCGAAATCTTCTACTGTCTCAATATCAAACGGTTGCAACGCTTCATTTAAGGTATTTTTGTAAGTAAGTTCCAATTTGTTCACTGTATCATCTACTTGAAAACGTTTGGCAATCAACATCCTAATTTCTGGTATGCTAACTAGATCTCCCACAGTAATGGGTTTGCACACTACTTTATCCCCTATATATGTCCATTCATTTTGCACAGATTTCCACTCTCCTCCACAATAAACCACAATTTGTAAATGAGCCATGCCTAATAAGTTCTGTATATACCAAAAAAAAACTACTATAAGTATACCAGAAGTTAAAGTATGCACAACACCACAAATACAAGAAGTTAAAGTATACCAGAAGTTAAAGTATGCCTAACAAACAGAACATGTTACATACCAGATTAAGCATACCTGAAATACCAGAAACAGGATGATACCATAAACATGTATACGTACCAGAAAGTTACATACCATAAACACAATTTGAAACAATACCAGAAACAAAATTAACAATCAAATACCACATAAATGATGATATTGGAAACATTATTATTCAAATATAATGTACATACCAAAAACACAATTATTGTACCAGAGAATTGATAATACCATAAGCATTGTTGTGATATTTTCAATACCAGAAGTCATTCAAATCATAATACCAGAAAATTGATGATACCAGAAAGACAATTATATACTAGATAAATGATGATACCAGGAACACAATTATTGTACCAGAGAATTGATGATACCATAAACATTGTTGTATTATTTTCAATACCACAAGTTGTTCAAATCATAATACTAGAGAATTGATGATACTAGAAAGACAATTATATACCAGATAAATGATGATACCAAAAACACAATTATTGTACCAGAGAATTGATGATACCATGAACATTGTTGTGATATTTTCAATACCAGAACTCAAATCATTATACCAGAGAATTGATGATACTAGAAAGACAATTATCATACTAAAAAAGGGATTATACCAGAACTCATCATTCATACCAGAATTAAGAAAACAAACTAGCAACAATGTTCATACCAGAATCGTTTATCAAATTGATACCAGAACAGAGAAAATCCAAATGTAATGGACAGAACCAAAAATTGAAATCATAACAGACTCATTCATACCAGAAACATAATTTAAAACAAAACCAAATCTGACGATACCTTATACCAGAAATACAAGAATCTGATCAAAATTTCACATTGGTGAACATAATACCAGAATAATACAAAAGAAGATGGCGAGAGAGAGAGTAGATCGATACCTGGTTAGATCAAAGCGATTTCTGGTATTTGAAGTGTTGAACCACAATTCGATTGCGTTGTATTCGTTTCTGGTGTTTGATTTATTGATACCAGAGAAGATTGTGAGATCGATGTCGATTGTGAGAGAGAAGAGAGAACTTGCGAGATTGAAGGAGGAGAAGAATGGATTCTGATATCGAGATCAAGATCGAAAGGAGGAGAAGAAAATACCAGAAAGCTTTCCTTGATCGTAACAGAAAAGAGAGAGAAGAGGAGAATTTTACCTAATTGTTATGATAAATAATTGTTTTTAGAATGGTAAATATGATTTGGGGTATATTTTCTTAATGGAAAATATAAAAAAGTCTACTTAGTATCATGCTTTCTTAATAAAGCCTACTTACCAAATTTGCCCAATTCGTTTAAACAACAAAGATAAAGATGACCTCAATCACCTAGTGGTAAGTTACCTGTTGCTAATTCAATATATCATAGTCAAAACTTATGCATATCAAATATCGTTTATAAATCTTAAGTCGTTCACGTCGAGCTCGACTTCGAAGAGCCTGCCGTTTTGAGAGGGTAGAATGTTGATCAAAGAAATCATTTATGTTTGTTCAAAATGTGGTACGTTAGTTTATACTATATAGTTTAGCCATCAATCTGAACAATATATAATGACTCATATTTTGTAGATGTTTATGTCTTAATCATGAGTTATATTTTCTGTTTTTTACAAGGGTAAACAAGGCATTAGGGTTGCTAATTGCTATGATAAGCTTGAAAAAATTTGGCCATGGGTCGAGTTTGACCAATTATAATGGAGTTGAACATGAGCACATAAAGCTCGACTCAAATAGCCCTAAATTTGAGTTGTGTCAATTTTCATTAGGGTTGTTATGTGTCCAGTTTTTCTAAATCGACCTGAAAATACTTGACTCGAGCTCATTTACTTTATAAATTTGGTTAATATGAGTATATTTGTAAACTCGTAAATGCGTTGAATATCATTGATCGAAAGTCGGGCCCTCATAGTGAAAGGGTCTCTAAGAGCACTAACACTAGTGAACAAAAAAAAATCTCTCTCCACTCTCTCTCTTCATTTCCCCTCTCATCTACATCATCTTTTTTCCAAATTTTTTTGAAATAATTGGGAAAATGAGGCTCTTGAAAGTTTTAATTTGCAAAATTGGGCTCCTACATAAAATAGGTGAAAGTAAGCTTACAAATTAGAAAAATAGGTAAGAATAGAAATGATGGTGGTGGGTCCTTTTCTTTTAATCTTTCCCTTTATTTTTCATTCCTTTACTTTTCTCTCTTCTCACTTTCTCTCACCCGTAACTCTCTTCCTCTTGTAAATAATAGTGGTGGGCCCTACTTCTTCACTTTTCTCTCTCTTCATTAACTTCAATTTTTTTTTGAATAAATAAGGGAAATGAGACCCTTTATATATTGTTTTTGTAAAATGAGTTTCTAGAGAAAACAATAAAAAATTAGGCCTACACCTAGGGAAATAAGACATAATTGAAATGATGGTACTGCACAATATTTAAATATTGATGGGACGTTTACTATTCATACTTTTTGGTTTTTTAAATAAAGTGAGGGAGACTCCCATTTAATCGTTCATATGTTAGGTGTGTTATTTATTTTTTGGGTATTGTATGACGAAACTGGGTTGTTATTTTTTGGGTATGTTAGGTGTGTTATTTATTTTTTTGTGTTGTATGACAATTTATGTTTGATTACCCAAAATTCTGATCTCAAAATTAGGATATGCACTTACCATGTTCGATCTACTACATTGACAACCATACGAACAAACCACTTACCCAAACATATCAATATCTTACAAAACACTTACCCAAAATGTGTTATAATGTTGGATATGTCTTATAGTTACCCAAAATGTGTTATATTTAATGTGATATCATGGATATGTTTTATGGTTACCCAAAATGTGTTATAATGATCAAATGTCAAGCGAATTTTTGGGTAATGATCAAATGTCATTTGATATTGATGTTTGTGTACAATATCGAGTTTTGAAAATTTTAGGTATGACAAATCTAAATTGGGTATGGATTTTGTATTAAGTGATGTTTAAATTGGGTATAAATATAAAATATTATCCAATTTATGGATATTGTTTTATATTGATATTTGATTTACTGGGTATGTTGTTTTGGAGTATGTTTATATACTTTGACATATTTATTTTTGGATATGATTGTGATATTAGTTGGGTAAGTAGATTTTTGGGTAAGCGGATTTTTTCTGGGCAAAGGGCTGCGTTTTTTTGCCCCAAATTCCCTCCAAATGTCAATCAAAAGTGTAATAGTTAGCACTCACATCAGTCATCACTTTTGTCAACTTTTTGTCCTATTTATAAATTAGTCTAGTAAAGTAGAAGCCCTATTTCTCAATTTGTAATTGATAGGGCTCTAAATTTCAACTATATAGTCTAAAATGCCCTAAATGCCAATTCAGCCTTTTTTTTCCTCTATTTTCCAATTCCTTCACTTTTCTCCCTCCTTAATTTCTCTCACCCGGAACTCTCCCCCTCTTGTATTTTTTGGGTAGTTGGAACTAGATCTGTATTTTTTGGTAAGTTGAAACTAGATATGTATTTTTTGGGTAGGCTAATTCTACTAGATTTTGGGTATGCTTTTGATTGGTTTTGTTAAGTAGTATTGAGTACGTGTTTGATGAATTGAGTATACTGTTTAGGAGTATAATACCCAATTTATGAACATCATTATTTTATGTTGTAAAATATTACCCAAATTATTGGTACGGTTGGGCATGTGGATTTAATCTTAGAGCATTATATAAGTTTGGTAAAATATTACCCAATTTATGGGTATGATTATTTTATTGGGTATATGTTTATTGTTTTTGTGGTATGTTTCTTATTGTTGAGTATGTTTAAAGTAAAATGTTAGGTATGTTTTATGGTTACCCAAACTGTGTTATAATGGCCAAATGTCATTTGATATTGATGTTTGTATACAATGTCGATTTGTGTAAAATTTGGGTATGACAAATTATACCCAATTTATGAATGCATTGGTTATGAATATTTAATAAAATAAAATAATATCCAATTTATGGGTATGATGTTTTTTGATATTTTAGTTTTTTGGGTATGTTTGTGTAATTTGACAAATTTATTTTGGGTATGACAATGACGTTTTTGGGTAAACGAATTTTGGGTAGAAGATGAGAAATTGTGCATGTTGAGAATTGTGCATTTGTGTGATAGGTGGAGATAAATATCAAATGTCAAATATGTCAAATCAAATGGGATGGACAAATTGATAGCTTTTGTACTATATATCTTCAAACCTATTTTCTAGGGGTCCAATTTCTCAATAAAAAAAGGGAGGAGCCCTAAATATTAACTCATTGGCCTAAAAGGCTCATTTCACCAATTTATCTATTTTTTTTCCATCCCACCAACAATAAATCTAAAAATTCTCTCACAACCATCTCTCATACTTTTTTACCTACCCATCACATTCTCTCTCCTATATTTTTCCAACTTTTTATTTACTAATTATTAAAATATTACAAAACTCTTAATTATTATTGTTATTTTAGTTAAAATTATTAATAATAATTAAACTAATACGATTATGAACTAGTAAAAAATTAATTGAATAACATGATTTTTTTTGTTTTGGTGGATAATAACATGATTGTTGTGGAGGAGGAGTCATTTCTTGTAGAGGAAAACTTCTTCCTAAACTTGTAAGAAAATGAGAAAATGAGGATGATTGATAAAAGAAGGATCGACTCTGTTGAAATTCTTGGACGAGTGATGAGGATTATTAGTATTCATTTTTCAGAAATTGGACAAAAGAACACAATTTTTTACGAATTTATAGAGACGAAATTAGAAAAATGAGGATTTTTAAAGTATGTCAAAATACGTCAAAATGGGTGTCAATATATAGAGGGAGAAAAAAATATGATAATTGGTATAATTTTTATTTATTTTCAATCTCTTTTTTATAAAATATAATTGTTATAGTTTAACGGATTATATTATAGCAAAAATAAAATAAAATCCACATATGAAAAAAAGAGAAGAAAATTAACGTTCATTTGGGAAGTGGTGGGCTCCTCTTGCAACAAAACCTGCAAAAAGTAAGGTTAAAAAAAATTTTGAATCTCAGCTAATTTTTCTAACTTGTAGAACTTTTATAAAAACAATCACTATTGTAATACATTTTTATCCAAAAAAAAAAATTACACAAAAAAATTTTTTTACTAGTGGGAGTGGTCTAAGATCACTCACACTAGTGAAATTTTTTTTTCTCTCACCTCCCTCTCTCTCTTCATTTCCTTCTCCTCCACATCATCTTTTTTTTCCAAATTTTTTTTCATCTCATCAAGAACAAATTCAAAGATTCTCTCACAACCCTCTCTCCTACTTTTTTTACCTACCCCCATCACATTCTATCTCCTATATTTTTTAAATTTTTTATTTAGTACTTAATAAATAATAACTAATCAAATAATTATTATTATCAATAATTTTGAGATTTAATAACGGTACATGAAATAAGAACATGGTCCATGAAGATTAAAACGTCATAAAACCTAAATGTAAGTACAACTGATAAAATTACGAAACATAATCACGACATCATAGAGATGCCGATAAATTTTAAGAATTCACATCAGCAAACTTTTGCCAGATGTGCTCTATTAAGTCATCTTTAAGGGATTAATGAGTTCGTCTATTACGCATAGAGTCCCTTGTCTCCAAGTATTTGTTAATGTCGATCGGACGTCCAGTTTAAAACTAGAATTCTTCATCATTGTTAACGGTAGCACTTCTCGCTTCACCTCTACGACGTGAACGGTGATTAGGGAGATATGTTTCGTAATATCTTCTTATTACTTCAGCATTCTTATACATGTCTCATTCATCTTCCACTATCATGTTATGAATCATAATACAAGCCTTCACAATATCAGCTAATATATCTTCATCATAAGATAGAGTTGGTTGTCGTACAATTGCAAACCTTGCCTGCAGAACTCCAAATGCACGTTCAACATTCTTATGTGCACCATCTTGACAATCAGGAAAAAGACTTCGCTTAGGAGTTTGCGGATGGATAAACCCTTCCACAAACGTAGCCCAACTAGGGTAAATACCATCAACTAGGTAGTATGCCATGTTGTATTCATGACCATTGACGTTAAACTTCACAAGAGGTGTCCGACCTTGCAAAACATCACTAAATACTAGTGAAGGGTAAAGTACATTAAGGTCATCACACGAACATGGAATACCGAAAAAGAATGTCAAATCCATAGATATTCATTTGCAACGGCTTCTAGAATAAGCTAGGGTTGTGTTCTTGTTTTGTCCGCAGTATTGACGTTTCCATGTATTAGGGCAATTCTTCCACTCTCATTTCATACAATCAATACTGCCGATCATGCGTGGAAATCCTCGTTGTTCATTTCTGTAGAGGATCTTTCGTAGGACTTCGTAAATACTCAGTTTCAAATTCCTTGATTACTACTTCACAAAAAAATTTTAGACATTTTCGTACAATTGTTTGACCCATCCTCAAGTACTCATCAACCGCATCGGGAGCCACCCCATACGCTAACATTCTCATTGTTGTAGTGCATTTTTGAAGTCCAAATAACCCCAATTTTTCAGCTGCATTTTGTCTTTGTTGGAAAAACTCGTCATTTTCCACCACTTTATTCACAATCTTTCAAAAAAAGGCCTCTTCATTCTAAACCTCCTCCGAAATTGATTCTCATTGTATACTGTAGGATCCGCAAAGTAGTCTCTAAACAACTAGTTATGCCCTTCTTCACGATTTCTATCCATTTGAACCACACCTTCAACATCTTCATTATTGAGTTGTGTTTGAGGTGGTGGAAACAATATATATGATAAGTGATTATTGACAAAGTTGTCTATAAATATGGGGACTTCTTCATCACTATTTGATGAAGAAATTGAGCTTGAAGAGCTTCTATGAAATAATATTATTTTTGTGGATGGGTTCTTTTCAATGGATGATTTGAGTTGATATTGAAACTCATTCAGATAGTGTTCTTATATAGGATGAATTCATCAACATACACATTTAGATACGACAATACAATGTCATTATTTATCATGAAGAGATTCTTGATCAATGTCATTATTTGTTATGACTATGACATATATGTGATCATTCAATTGCACACATTTCATTGTGATAAGATGACTATGACAAATATGTGATCATTCACTGATTTCATTGTTGTAAGATGACTATGATATAGATTTGATCATGCACTGACACATATTTCATTGTGAGAAGATGACTATGACATATATGTGATCATTCACTGAAACATAAACATGACATTGAAAAAAAGACTTAAATTATAATATATTAAAAAAAAGACTTAAATTAAAATAAACTTAAAAGAACACTAGTACTTATAACAAACATCAAATTAAACTTACAAGAAGACTAATACTTATAACAAACATCACTGACACACATTTCTCGGTTGGGATGTAATTGAGCCCAAAAAAAAGTTTTTGATGAAAAAAAAACATTTCATTGTGATAAGATGACTATGACAAATATGTGATCATTCACTGATTTCATTGTTGTAAGATGACTATGATATAGATTTGATCATGCACTGACACATATTTCATTGTGATAAGATGACTATGACATATATGTGATCATTCACTGAAACATAAACATGACATTGAAAAAAAGACTTAAATTATAACATATTGAAAAAAAGACTTAAATTAAAATAAACTTAAAAGAAGACTAGTACTTATAACAAACATCAAATTAAACTTACAAGAAGACTAATACTTATAACAAACATCACTGACACACATTTCTCGGTTGGGATGTAATTGAGCCCAAAAGAAAGTTTTTGATGAAAAAAAAACATTGTTAGTAGTGGTCTAAGTGAACATGTTCCATGTTTGAAGGGACTCAAGATCTTTGATCGTTTGCAAGGAGACATATCAAAGATTCTCTCTTCTTACATGGCATGTCTTTTAAATTTTTGTCTCAAATTATTATTAAAGTTTGATGTAGACAGGAATTAGGACCAACTTAACCACTTTCCGTTATTATAAAAACCAAATCATGTGTATTCAAATGTATATGTACTAGGTACAAACTCAACCCTTTATTTCGACGATACTTCATTTTATTATCAATTGGAATAGAAGTAGTTCGCCAATTTTATATACTAACTAGGCCTTTTTTGCCTAATGTAACATCAACTAAGCTCAATTGTTTATTAGGTGACAAACAAAATCCATTTTATTTATTTACAAAGATTAAATCAAATGATTATTTGGTAATTTTGATTTACAAGTCCAAGCCCAATAGAGTTACATCCAAGGTCGAGTTACACAAGCCCAAGTCCAAGATTCGTCGTTTACACAAGGTTGAGTTACACAAGCCCAACGTCCGTCGTTTGCACAAGGTTGAGTTACACAAGCCCAAAGTCCGTCGTTTGCACAAGGTTGAGTTACACAAGCCCAAACCCAATGTCCTTCATTTACACACGGTCGAAAACATAAATCTTGTAGTTAGCGAGTTTCGAAATCTGGATGATAACACCACTCTCCTACCCTTTTACCATATGAACTAAATGAATTTGGACATTCTGTTGTTATTTTTTGTCAAGTTATACTTAAAATCTAATGTTAATACACAATGTTAATACCTAATTTCATGTAATACACAATGTTAATACACAATATGGTTCGAATCCTATCAATTTCAATTACACAATGTAATACTCACTTTCAATTACACATAATACACAATTTCAATTACACAATTATTTTTTTCTAGTTAAAAAATAGCAAATCTCATAATTGTAATAATCACATAAATTTGGGCCGTTTTCTACACATAAAACTCTTTGACAGATTTTGCAAATGTTAGAAAATAGTGGGTCAAGATGGTAATTAACCAAAAACCTAATATTGCTTCTTCCTCAACGTTGCTTCATGATGTTAACACGGAGTAGCAAATGGAAAGGGAAGGAGAAGCAAATGCGTCGGTGAAAGAGAAAAAAACTGTAGTTTTAAACTACGCTTTCTTTACTTTTTAATTTTTTCAAACCGAAAAGTATAACCTATAGTTTTAAACCACGACTTCTTCATAAAAATCAATGTTTTAAACTACGAGTCTACTCCAAACCTAAAATACTTCCTATTCTCGTAAATATTTTTAGGGGGTATTACGGGCACGACGAGGGATTTCGTAAACGCACGACGGTTACGGAATATGTGACCACCACGGTCACGGATTCCGTAACCATGACCAAAAGTTCACGGTTACGGGTTCCGTGACCGTTGTGATTTGAACGTTGTAATTCGAACGTTGTGTAACGGTAATAAATATGATCGTTGTAATTTAAATGTTGTGTATTTCCATCAGCTATATATATTGAGAGTCAAAGAAAAAGTGATTAGCGCTCTCAAAATCTCCCAAAAAACGGTTGTGATAATGTCAATACAAGAGGATAATGAAATGATGATTCTCATCGACGATACAAAACTTAGTGACCTAGACGAGTTTCTTCAACATTTCGAGGTAAATATATTATAACTTATTGTCCTTTATCATTAAACCGAAAAACAAGAAATCTTATTTCTATTCTATCTGAACTAGGGTCTTCCGAAATATTCGCGTGACGAAGGGACCGATTATACGCAATTGGTTTAAATTCGCGGTTTTTTCCACGATCGTGAGACAATGGTGGATTGAGCTCGATTCATGGGAGGAACTTTCAACATGGTGTTCGTTACAAGTAGGTCGTGGAGAAACACTAGGGGATTCATCACGTTTCGTTTGACATGCGAACGTTTCAGAACCCCTCGTAAGAAGAAAGATGTTGATCTTGATACCGAGTCGTTGTCTAGCCGAGCACACAAATCAAGAAAAGACGGATGTACATTTGAGCTTGAGGGTGTACAAAACAAGGTTGAGAAATGGACGTTGCATGTTATAAACGGGTTGCACAACCATACACTTCTCGAACAGTTAAAGGGACACGCATATGTCGGCCGATTGACGCATAAACATTTTCAGAGGGTGGGACGTGAGCTTGGGTCGGGTTTCAAGCCGAGGAATATTTTGAAGTCAATATAGTTGGATGACCCCCACAATGTCAGCATCATAACACAAATATACAATGCTAGACTGAAGATTAGAATGTTACAGTTCACTCCAACAAGCACTCCATAGGTTAAAGCAACGTCGTTACTACATCAATGTAAGAAGATGCCTAGAGTTAGATGAAGTTTTAGATTTTTTTCATCATGCATCCTGATTTAAGACATCTCCTCAACCTATTTTCTTACGTCATCATAATGGACACGACGTACAAGACGAACGAGTAAGTTTTATTATACATGTGTTTTACGATTCTTTATATATTACATACACATTTGGTTTGGAGTCCAACTAAAGTACAACCTTTTTTTGTGCCCTCTATAGGTACAAGATGTCATTGTTAGAGATTGTCGGAATCACTAGCACGAGGTTAACGTTCTTTTTGGTGGTGTGCCGGCGACCGGATAACAAACTTGAGAGCTATTCTGCGTCGTGAAAGCTCTCTCTCTACGAGCGGAGGCCGTACATGACCTGTAATATCTGTAGTAAATATGAGTTACGTAAATTTATTTGAATTTTATAAGTTTAGTGTAAGTTAGTTTGATTGATTTATTTGATTTTAACTACTTAAATACAATTTATTTGAAATTTAATATAACTTTGTTAGTTCTATTTTCATTTAATTAAATCTAATTGAATTCTATTTAATTTAAGTTAAATCGGATGTAACAATTTCAATTAGTTTAATTTAATTTAATTTAATTTAATTTAATTTAATTTTAATTAAATTAATTTTAATTAAAGTTACTTTGGATAATATTATTTAATTTAATTAAGTATAAGTTAAATTAATTCAGTTCAATTTAATTTTATAAAATCAAAATATTTTAGTTAATTAGGATGAAGTAATTTCATTTTACTTTAATTTTATTTTAATTTAATTAAATTTCATTTTAATTAATTCAATTAAATTTTATTATAATTTAATATAATTTAAGTTAATTAACTAAGTTCAATTAAATTCATTATAATGCATTCGAATGCATTATCAAAATAATGCATTATGTATAGTGGCATCACGGTTCCGGAACGCATGACCGTGGTGTCACTATTCATCTTCTTCGAGAATTCTCCATCAATGACGGATTCTCGAATGGTTTTGCACATTCAAACCCGATAGCTTCATATCTAACCTAAATCAACTTCAATGATACAAACAACAACACACAAGTTCATATAAATTTACGATTCCGAAAACGACAAACGAATACCGAAAACCGCACATTTACCTTGCTCGGGGTGTGTTTCCGAATTTGGAACGGTCGTCCTCCGTTGCCACCTTGATCCATTGCTTGATTACGAGTATAAACTATGGGATTTGAGTTCGGAATCGATCCTTGTCGCGCTTTTCCTCTTCGTCTCTTTGCTTCGTTTTTTTGTTTTGGAATGAACCTACTTGTAAGGCCCCAATTTTTAGGCACGTTTATGATTTTTATTTTTCCCGATTTTTATCGATATTTTAATAGCTTACATATATTCGCGAGTATTTTGATATCGTAAATTGAAATTTTCGAGTATATTAATATATATTTATA
The DNA here is from genome assembly GCA_033239125.1 of Fagopyrum homotropicum. Taxonomy (NCBI): domain Eukaryota; kingdom Viridiplantae; phylum Streptophyta; class Magnoliopsida; order Caryophyllales; family Polygonaceae; genus Fagopyrum; species Fagopyrum homotropicum. The sequence continues at coordinate 13,822,715 of BSWB01000001.1, forward strand.
CATATATATTCCGTATATTATTTTCGGGAAGTTTTTCCGATTAGGAAATTCCATTCCGAACACTTTTGGATCGAGTTAGATTGTTACTCTTTTATTTGTATTATTTTATCTATATTATTTCTTTTCCTTTTTTTTTGTTTTGTCTTCTTCTCTCTAATTGTTGATGACCTGCACCTCTTTCCCGACCTTTCGATCTGTGCAAGCCCGCTCAGCCTCTCAGGTTATGCCGCCCCCTAGCCCTGCACCCCCTACCCGACCCCTCGTTGCACTCATCTCCCGTACCTCCTCTGTAGTCTGTCCTCGTTCATCCCTTTGGGCTGTAAACCTCACTCTTCTCTTTCCTTCCCGTTTTCCCTCTGTACACCTTTTCGAGCCGCCAGGAAGGGGCACTGCTGCTGCTGCCTTCGATCCACCACAATCATTAAAGGAGTCCTCGCCGGAAACACTTGCCACAACCGGATTCAACCGGAGCACCAACAAAGGAGCCTATAGTTGCCGGCGCCGCTGGAGAAGGCCTTGGCTCGCTTTCGCCTTGCCTCGCCTGCCACCGGAGCTTCGTCCCTCCCTCAACAACAAGCTCGCCGCTCCCTCTCTGCTCCCTCTCGTCTTCTCAGCATCGGAGCCCTTTCTTGCCTGGCTCTGCTCCATCAGTCGATGCCGGAGACGCCGCCTAGGACCTTGATTTGCGACGCCGGGAGCGGGCTCTACGCCTCCAGAGAAGTGCCCGCCGACGGCCTGGAGCCACCCTCCGCCACGCCATGCCCTTGCCTCTACAACGCCGCCGCCCTGATTGTCTCCATCGCCCCTCAGAGTTTCTGTCACCACTAGTTGAAACGCCTCCACACACTAGAAAGCTAGCCTTCGCCTGGAGCCGGAAGAGTCCCGCTCGAGCCCTGCTGGAGACCAGGAGCCAAGCATCCTTCGCCTGACGCCGGAAGAGCCCCTGCCGCCTTCCATTGCTGCCCTCTCGCCTCAAAAGCGCCGCCGCCTGCTTCCCTTTTCTTTTCAAAGCAGCGTATGAATCGAATAAGGAAGGAGCTTTTAGGGTTTTAAAATCGGGCCCCTCACTTCTGGTAAAATTACAAATGTGACCCACTATTTTGTATTTGCTATATTGACCAAGGTTTTCTAGATTTAAGTATTATGCCCTCTATTGGATATTTTCAAAATGGCCCAAAGTTTAATTATGGATAATGACCCAAGTTTCCAAAATTACATATTTGCCCGGAAAATGTTTTACGGACCTTCAACCAAAGCTTTATAAACGGATTTTATTCTTATAATTTATAATTGTTATATATTATGACCCATATGTATATAATTGTATAATTTGTCCCGGAAAATATTTAAGCGGTTTTAATCTTGGTTTTGAAAACGAGTTTTACCTTAGATTTTTATATAAGTTATATACTCCGTTCAAATTTAGCGTATAAGCTAAATTTGTTTAGCTTTGGTGTTAGGACCAGAAGCGCCTCGATAAAGGCCAACGATTCCAAACTCGACATCTGTAGACAGGCTTCCGTCTTTTGACGTCGTGTGAGTATTCTCTTCCTTGATTTAGTTATGTTTAGTATTAGTATCATGCTAGCTTGGATAATCTAGCATAACCTAGAGTGAATGCCAAGTAGTGGCTTTGGACCTTAGGTGAGTTTTGAGGATTTATGATCGTTAGAAGGCTTGAGGTGTTGATGTTATCTTGTGCGGATTGTAGGGCGTTGAGTGTTTGGGTTGATCTTGTGAGCTTATGAGGATTTAGATTATGGTTGTATGATCTTGTTGAGATTGTGGACTAGGACGAGAGTATCCTAGCATGTGTAGTGATGATTATGACCTTGTGAGATCGTGAGGATTAGGAGTTGTTATCCTATCATGGTTATGGTTTATGATCTTGCGAGATCATTGGGACTAGAAGTCTAAGGACTTCTAGTATGTGAGAGAGATGTTGATCGTGTGCCTTTTGACACGCGTTGAGTGTCTTCCTGCGGGAAGTTGAGAGCGGGATATAGCAGGATTATCTTTGGGACGAGGTAAGTCTCCGGACTTACTTAGCTCGTATTCCTTGTATTAGCGTTGATGTGTGTTTGGTGGTGTGTGTTTTATTGTTTATGTTATAACAATTAAACCGGAAATAGGATTACCGACCTTTATATATTATTTTGGCCCAAGTGTATGATAACGGGCGGTGACATCATCTGCCTAGCTCTTGCGAGAGTCTAGGAGGTTCTTGGAGACTAGCCCGTGCTGGTTAGACGGTCGGAGGCATCCGCACCGTTCCATGCCGGTAAGTAGGGACCGAGGCGGGACCACGGTGGTCTCGTGTCACAAAACTAAGTTGAATTAGAACGAGATATGACTTAATAATAAAAAGATAATAAACCGAAATTGTGTGCTTTGAGAATGTTGTGTGTTTTTGATGATTTACTTGTGTTTCTGCCTTTCCCTTTGATTCTAATGCTTCGAATATGAGCTAACGGTTTTATACCGACTGTTGTAGATTGCATTGCAGGTTAGGATTGCGGCCGAGAGATCCGGAAGAGTGGGCAGCCGGGGTTCCGTACATTTTAGGATTGGGTTTTGGGTGGAGTCGAGTTGAGTATTGTAATTATTGTATGTTTTATGGCGTTAGCCTTTGGGGTTGTATTTTCGGCTGAAGTCTTTTGTTGTATTCTTTCGGGTTTTTCTTTTCATTGCATAAAAATGTATTTCGTTTTTTGCCTTTATTTGTGCCTTGTTGCAAGATCCGGTGAAATTGTTGTCAAGCTAAGGGTCGGGACCCATTGTGAGGTCCCAACCCGTAGCATCCCGATTCCCGCGGATTTGGAGTGTTACAAAAGTGGTATCAGAGCCCTAGGTTGACAACAATGACACTCGCAATCTTCTAAAGGCCGAATAAGGAATAAACAGAACCCCACGGGTTCTGAGTTTTTGTTTTCAAAATCACATGCATGAGTTGGGGTAGAATGTACGGACCACCACTCCTTCCGCAGATCTCGGCAGCTTAGCTTATTAGATTTTGATATGTATATATATGTATATATAGATATGCATATGAGGTTTGTAGTTATGCATGATAGAATTGATGTGTATCTTTGTGATTGTATGTTGTAGGATGAACTGGATACATGTGTATAGATATATATGTGGACTATAGTACATGTTTGGATCTTGTATTGTTGTAAGGGAATGCCGGATATGTTATATTATTAGTTATGTGGACATAGGACTTATATAGTCTTATATACGGATTCTTATATATATAGTTATATATATATACACATATGGTATGCTGGTATTATATTAGTAGTAGTGGACCTTATAGTTAAGATGATAGGAAGCTATCATCGCCCTCGGACAAACGCCTTTTTGGGCTTAGGATAGTGTACATACGAGGATGAATATGCTCAAGTATCGAATTGAGCGCTACGTTTGGGCGAATACCTTCGAGTTCTTGTACTCCTTTAAGAGGATGTCGAAGAGGAGGAGTAGAGATGACATAACCAAAGGACGAACAAATGAAAGGAAAACTCACGGCAACTTAAGAGAAATCGAGGTGAAGATCATACAAGAAAAAGGAGTAACATTAATGGGCGGAAGGGTTCCAAAGGAACTATGATTTAAAGACAAAAAGACCAATGTAGATAATGAACTTTAGTTCTTCTAGAAGACACGTGGACAACTACACATACGAATTGAGAAGGAGATGGATACACTCTAGCAAGGTTAAAGGTGGTATTCCTTCAAGACGTGAAGTTTTCTTTAGACGCTCTTAAGCATCTGAGTCAAGACGAGAAGAGAGATCGAACCATTTGCTAAAGATTTAAGATACCATAAGTTAAGCTTATGAGGTACCAAAAAGTAAAGTTTCAACATTACTAGAGTTATGAGAAGAAGGGCATGGTGGGGATTCACGTGGAGTTGACCGGTCTCCATCATAAGGATAAGGCTAAGAAACGCCGAGGAAGTGTGTATAATTAATGATCCTAAGAAGATAGAGTTACCTTACACAAGGAGAAGGAAGCGTGGAGCGTAGAAAGAGTTAATGGAGGCTGTGAAGGGTGATATGAGCAAGTGAAGTTTAAAGCATAGCACCCCGAGAAGGGTAGCCTTCATGAGAATGGTAGCATGGGAAGTTTAAGAAGAATGGTAAGTCATTGACATTACAGGAGGTCAGTTACAAGTTAATTAGTGACAATCGAGAACGCGCAAGTGCGGGTTATCCATTGATGAGTGTAGATGGGAGAAGTAACCCAGACTATGAGAATATAGAGGATCGGTAACAAGTGCTTAAAGTATTCGTGGTGGATCAATGTCAATGGTAAGGAAGCACGTCAACGAAAGTGCATCTCTCTTAAATCAAATAATGTTGTATGAGTTCAAGCAAGTAACTCTAGCGGATCTTTTACAGAGGGATTTGGATGACCTATTGAGACCTTTTTAGGTCATGGAATTGACATATGGGGGAATACACGGATTAGAAGTTTTAAGGTTTGATCATGGTGAAGAGAACTAGAATGACCGAGAGGAAAGTGAGGCTTCTATTGTTGTTGTACGTAAAGGAGAATACATAAAGAGGATGCATGATATATTTGTACTAATGAAATAAACGTTATGTTTTCACGAGAATAAGATGAGTCAAAGTTTTCTGAGCTCACACGGAGAAGCTATGATATTTATGGCATGAAACGAGGAACTGGGATTAGTATAACGTTGCAAGCTTAGAGTTATGATGTTAGTACCGGGAGATGTAATGAGTTTGATATTTTAGTGGTTTTAGATGAGGAGTTTCTTCTGGCAATTTCCACGGGGCATACCGGTACAATTGTGAAGTTGGTCATGGAATACAGAGAGATGGATAAGGTGATCAACAAGAGTAAGAGAAGATCGAATTTTTGAAGTTTGATGTCGACAAGAGATGTACAAAAAGTATATGGAAGATTGAGGTTATTACCTCTACCGTCGGCTTGAATTTACAAAAGGAAAGTGAAGTATGATTTCTGCTTGAAGAAAGGATGTCTATGGTGAAAGCTTATGTAGAATACGAAGAGCTCCTCTCATATGTTGGGATGTCGCGGAAAGTGAAGAAGATAAGGTCAATTATTTTGAAACACGGTTAAGTCCTACCGATTGGACCCTTATGGTTGCACATAAGTGAGAAATCTTAGAAGATTTTTACAATCATGCCATTTAAGAAGGAAATGGGATTAAGTTAAAAGAATACTTATATAAGAACACAAGAGTCAGAAGACGCAAGCAAATCTTTCCAATTCAAAAAAATACGAATATTTGAAAGAGGACGGTCAACATTGTAGCTAAAGATGGAGCAATACACGTGTTTGCAGGACGTCACCCTAGTAGATCGGGGTGGATCATTAGTACCATGACCACTTGTCAAATGTTAAGACAAGGTTGTGTCGGTTATTACGCTATGTGACGGGAGAAGCAAAGATGGAACCCGAAATATCACAGAGTCCAATACGTCAGAATGTGGATTTTTCCACTAAGGTCAAGCTTGATCCAATCCCGATATCTAAGGTGTCGTATGGAATGACACTTGTGCACAGACATGTGTTGTGGATACAAGTGAAGGAGCAATTGCAAGAACTTACTGATAAGATTTCACTATAAATTAGTGAAATGCGATGGGGAACTCCGAATGTTATCTTGAGCCCTTGATTTGAATCTCATGTTTAATTATATCTTGAACTTTTGATTGAAGTTATTATGAGAACACCAGGATTGTTGTAACAAAAAAAATTAAAAAAAAAAGGAAAGAAAGAAAAGACAACTCTCTCCGTTTTAACATCGATTATTGTGAGTCGAACAAGATAATGGTGAAATACAAGTATTCCTTACAACGAATGGATGATCTACTCGATCGATTGCAAGGGTCGGTAGTCGCTTTAGTTTCTAAGAATAATTTAAGGTCTGGTTGCCATCAATTGAAAACTCAAGACTCGGATATTGTAGATACGGCATTCTAGACAACCATGGTCACAACGAGTTTTAGTGATTCCATATGGGCTTACTAACGCCCGGATAAGATATTTTGATCTACCTTGAAAGAAGAGAGAAGTTGTATAACACCAATTATGGTAACCCTCCGGACGACGATGAAGTATTGGATGAGACGGAAATTGACAATAGAGTTGTGGAGAGTTAAAAAGGAGGTTCATTGGTGCAATTGTTTTGATTTACCTTCATGTATTATGGGTTTGAGGTGTACAAGTGATTCTTCAAGACAAGGTCTTGATCGAGTAGTGAGGAGCGATGTAAAAGTAATAGCATACGTATCGTGTTAGTAGAAGTAGCATTGAGCTTGTTACTTGGAATTGCAACAAGAATTGTGGAAACATATCATCAAAGTTGCTTTGACAAGAACCCGAACCAACAGTGTAAATTGGAAGTTCAATCTTCGTTGATAGAAAAATTAAAGGGAAAATAATGGAGATGTTGCATCAAAACCGAGTAGGACATTGAGTTCCGATATTTTAACCTTTTTGAGATCTTAGCGCGAGTTCGGGAAGTGGTTTGCCGGTTGGCGTGACCGCTGAGAGTAGAGAGTGTTCACCCAGTGTTTCATGTATTTCCAATTATGTGGATCTATTGGCAGACAAGGAACCGATGAGGCTAACTGGAAGAGTGACGATTATATCTTTTGTTGACTTTACGCCGAGTTAGAAGCTTCGATGGAATCGATGGGTTAGACATAGTTCTCCCCTTAGTTGTATTATGTGCTTGTGTGATATTATTTATAGTTTGTGCCTGTGTGGGAGTGTGCTTTATGACCCGATATATATTGCAGTGGTAGTTCGAGTAGTTTGTGTGTATAGATTAGAAAGTTTAAGCCTTCTTAGTTTGAGAGTTCATACCTCGGTCTTAGGGACCGAGAAGTTCTGTTTTTAGGGGGACCTAATGTAACGCCCCAATTTTTAGGCACGTTTATGATTTTTATTTTTCCCGATTTTTATCGATATTTTAATAGCTTACATATATTCGCGAGTATTTTGATATCGTAAATTAAAATTTTCGAGTATATTAATATATATTTATACATATATATTCCGTATATTATTTTCGGGAAGTTTTTCCGATTAGGAAATTCCATTCCGAACACTTTTGGATCGAGTTAGATTGTTACTCTTTTATTTGAATTATTTTATCTATATTATTTCTTTTCCTTTTTTTTTTGTTTTGTCTTCTTCTCTCTAATTGTTGATGACCTGCACCTCTTTCCCGACCTTTCGATCTGTGCAAGCCCGCTCAGCCTCTCAGGTTATGCCGCCCCCTAGCCCTACACCCCCTACCCGACCCCTCGTTGCACTCATCTCCCGTACCTCCTCTGTAGTCTGTCCTCGTTCATCCCTTTGGGCTGTAAACCTCACTCTTCTCTTTCCTTCCCGTTTTCCCTCTGTACACCTTTTCGAGCCTCCAGGAAGGGGCACTGCTGCTGCTGCCTTCGATCCACCACAATCATTAAAGGAGTCCTCGCCGGAAACACTTGCCACAACCGGATTCAACCGGAGCACCAACAAAGGAGCCTATAGTTGCCGGCGCCGCTGGAGAAGGCCTTGGCTCGCTTTCGCCTTGCCTCGCCTGCCACCGGAGCTTCGTCCCTCCCTCAACAACAAGCTCGCCGCTCCCTCTCTGCTCCCTCTCGTCTTCTCAGCATCGGAGCCCTTTCTTGCCTGGCTCTGCTCCATCAGTCGATGCCGGAGACGCCGCCTAGGACCTTGATTTGCGACGCCGGGAGCGGGCTCTATGCCTCCAGAGAAGTGCCCGCCGACGGCCTGGAGCCACCCTCCGCCACGCCATGCCCTTGCCTCTACAACGCCGCCGCCCTGATTGTCTCCATCGCCCCTCAAAGTTTCTGTCACCACCAGTTGAAACGCCTCCACACACCAGAAAGCTAGCCTTCGCCTGGAGCCGGAAGAGTCCCGCTCGAGCCCTGCTGGAGACCAGGAGCCAAGCAGCCTTCGCCTGACGCCGGAAGAGCCCCTGCCGCCTTCCATTGCTGCCCTCTCGCCTCAAAAGCGCTGCCGCCTGCTTCCCTTTTCTTTTCAAAGCAGCGTATGAATCGAATAAGGAAGGAGCTTTTAGGGTTTTAAAATCGGGCCCCTCACTTCTGGTAAAATTACAAATGTGACCCACTATTTTGTATTTGCTATATTGACCAAGGTTTTCTAGATTTAAGTATTATACCCTCTATTGGATATTTTCAAAATGGCCCAAAGTTTAATTATGGATAATGACCCAAGTTTCCAAAATTACATATTTGCCCGGAAAATGTTTTACGGACCTTCAACCAAAGCTTTATAAACGGATTTTATTCTTATAATTTATAATTGTTATATATTATGACCCATATGTATATAATTGTATAATTTGTCCCGGAAAATATTTAAGCGGTTTTAATCTTGGTTTTGAAAACGAGTTTTACCTTAGATTTTTATATAAGTTATATACTCCGTTCAAATTTAGCGTATAAGCTAAATTTGTTTAGCTTTGGTGTTAGGACCAGAAGCGCCTCGATAAAGGCCAACGATTCCAAACTCGACATCTGTAGACAGACTTCCGTCTTTTGACGTCGTGTGAGTATTCTCTTCTTTGATTTAGTTATGTTTAGTATTAGTATCATGCTAGCTTGGATAATCTAGCATAACCTAGAGTGAATGCCAAGTAGTGGCTTTGGACCTTAGGTGAGTTTTGAGGATTTATGATCGTTAGAAGGCTTGAGGTGTTGATGTTATCTTGTGAGGATTGTAGGGCGTTGAGTGTTTGGGTTGATCTTGTGAGCTTATGAGGATTTAGATTATGGTTGTATGATCTTGTTGAGATTGTGGACTAGGACGAGAGTATCCTAGCATGTGTAGTGATGATTATGACCTTGTGAGATCGTGAGGATTAGGAGTTGTTATCCTATCAAGGTTATGGTTTATGATCTTGCGAGATCATTGGGACTAGAAGTCTAAGGACTTCTAGTATGTGAGAGAGATGTTGATCGTGTGCCTTTTGACAGGCGTTGAGTGTCTTCCTGCGGGAAGTTGAGAGCGGGATATAGCAGGATTATCTTTGGGACGAGGTAAGTCTCCGGACTTACTTAGCTCGTATTCCTTGTATTAGCGTTGATGTGTGTTTGGTGGTGTGTGTTTTATTGTTTATGTTATAACAAATAACCGGAAATAGGATTACCGACCTTTATATATTATTTTGGCTCAAGTGTATGATAACGGGCGGTGACATCATCTGCCTAGCTCTTGCGAGAGTCTAGGAGGTTCTTGGCAACTAGCCCGTGCTGGTTAGACGGTCGGAGGTATCCGCACCGTTCCATGCCGGTAAGTAGGGACCGAGGCGGGACCACGGTGGTCTCGTGTCACAAAACTAAGTTGAATTAGAACGGGATATGACTTAATAATAAAAAGATAATAAACCGGAATTGTGTGCTTTGAGAATGTTGTGTGTTTTTGATGATTTACTTGTGTTTGTGCCTTTCCCTTTGATTCTAATGCTTTGAATATGAGCTAACGGTTTTATACCGACTGTTGTAGATTGCGTTGCAGGTTAGGATTGCGGCCGAGAGATACGGAAGAGTGGGCAGCCGGGGTTCCGTACATTTTAGGATTGGGTTTTGGGTGGAGTCGAGTTTGAGTATTGTAATTATTGTATGTTTTATGGCGTTAGCCTTTGGGGTTGTATTTTCGGCTGAAGTCTTTTGTTGTATTCTTTCGGGTTTTTCTTTTCATTGCATAAAAATGTATTTTGTTTTTGGCCTTTATTTGTGCCTTGTTGCAAGATCCGGTGAAATTGTTGTCAAGCTAAGGGTCGGGACCCATTGTGAGGTCCCAACCCGTAGCATCCCGAGTCCCGCGGATTTGGGGTGTTACACTACTGGTGGCTACGAGATACGGAAGCGTGAAATAGGGTTGCAAGTTCACGGTTACGGATCTCGTGATCGTCACAGTCATGGCTTCCATAACCGTGAGCTTTTGTTTATGGTTACGGATCTCGTAATTGTGAACAGTTCACGGTTACGAGATCTATTACCGTCGTACTTTTATTAATCTATCGCCATGCGTTTACGACTTCCGATATTTAATACCATTCCTAATCTCAGAATTTGTTCCTATATTTTTATTAGTTTAGAAAAAAAATCCCCCTAGGTCAAGTTGTTCCTTTTATTTTGATAATTATCGTTTATGTGACCCACCTATTTCATTTCTAGTTGATTATCAATTAATTAACCCTGTTTAAAGCAATAAGCGGAAAAGCGGAAAACGGAAAATTTTAAAACTTTATCTTACAACCATCTTCACAACATATATACATACTAACATACGTCATAAAATCCTGTTTAACAAAACACAACTGTTTTAAAACCATGCAAAACATCCTAGGCGGTAGCATTTCATAACAGCCCTCCTGATATGATCTCAAATCCAGGTGTTGGGTCCAACGTCCTTGCCTTGATCAGGCCGAGTCTGAGTAGCTGAAAAATATGTGGATATAACAACAATGAGCCACACACTCAGTAAGGGTATACAAATCGCACTCTCCCAATATATATAAGTATCTAATATCCCATCCCCAAAGGACACTCTATACCCTTCCTCACATTTCCAAGCACACATACATATCCACATTCACATATCATTCCACAACCATTCATGTCACATTTCACATAAACATTCAAGCATGTTATCACACATCACATATAAACATATCACCTCATATAAACATCTCATATCATCTCATCACATATAAATAATCATAACATAACATATAACATGCTAGACTCGATCGCACCGATGCATAGGTGATAATTAACTAACTAGCTCCAACTGATCGTACGATATATTTTCTCATTGCTTTCGTATTTCTTTTCTTTCTTTCTTTCTTTTTTTTTCCTTTCGGTTGGCCAACCCGATAGCGTCCTAGGCCCCCTGTAGATCAGGTAGCGACCTCGGCCATCTTGTCCTAAGACCCCCTGTAGATCAGGTTGCGATCTTGGACTATTTTTCTTATCTTGAGGCCCCCTGTAGATCAGGTAGCGACCTCTGACTGTTTTTCTTATCTTGAGGCCCCCTGTAGATCAGGTAGCGACCTCTGAGGCCCCCTATAGATCAGGTAGCGACCTCGTCCCCCGGAAACCCGTGCGGGACCCAGTTGGGTTAATTAATCAATTACCATCCTATATTATCACTTTCATATCATAACTCAGTTTCATGCTTTCATCATATTCTTTCATCACATTCTTTCCACTATCACCTCATGAGATATGCATGCTTTCATAAGGAATATCAAGTCATCATCATCGTCTCACTCATATACATATAAGCATGCATACAATCATAACAAACATATATATACACTCAAGCATGCATAAAATCATAGCATATTAAATACATAACATATATTAAGCAAGTGTAATTCATATACACTTACCTCGCATGTAAGAACAATAAAACCTGGCAAACCAACTATTGAGTCCGTTTCCCACTCGGACTATCCTCCTTTATCGTGCTTGGATACGCTCACAAAGAAGTAAGCTATAATTAAACCGAACCCTTCAACAACACCTGTTGAGAATATCATATTCCTCGTATTAAACTTCTCGCTTCAAACACCAGTTAAATTCATTCCTTTGAATTTAATTAGCTTATAGCATTTTCTAGAATCCCAATTTAATTAATTAACCTTTAATTAATTAATTAAATTTTGCCAGAACAGCGTTTTGCCCGCAGGCAATTTCTGAACCCGCCTGTCATCAAATCTTATCAAACAAACAGCCCATAATCACTAGAATAATGTAACGAGCATAATGGAATTTTCAATTATCCATTTTGACAAGCCTAAGGTCAATTTAGGCTAAATCGCAATACGGAAAACGAATAAATTCATAACTTATTCGTTACTAACCCGATTGACGATCCGAAAGAAGATTCGGAATCACAACGACGCAGGCTACGCTCGGACACCGTCAAATTCACCGGAATCTGAGCGACGGAACCTCCCTAGTATCATATATGCTCGACCAGGCCTTCCCTTGCTCGGAAATATGGAAACTCAGTACCAAAATGAAGAGAATGAAGAGAGGAATCCAAAAACTCAAACGGATTTGAAATCGGATTAGAAACGGAGAGTAGATCTGAGTTTGAAGGTCGAGAGAAATCAGAGCTTTTACGAGGAAACGTGAAAGGAAATGAATTAATAAACGTTATTTCCGCTATTTATAGCGAAGACGATAATTATCCTTTAGCGGAGTCGATAATTATCCTTTCACCGATCCGAAAGCGGTTTAAGCCCCTTTCTCCAAACTTCTCGAAATTGCAATAATAAATCTGGAATATTGTATGGATAATTATTCCGCAATTGTCTCGAAAAACGCGTATTCCTAAGCCGTCTTTCTTAGCCGCTAAGAAACGAAATAGCGACTCTTTTGGCCGTTTTGCCGTTCCATGTTTTTTCATATCTAGGACATGTCTGATGTCCTGATCATTTTTCTCAACTGCATTTTTATTAATTGAAGCTCCCAAATGCTCCAAATAACACCGGGTTTATATCATCTAGGTATCGATCTCTTGTTAAGACGGTTTTAATTCCGTTAAACCCGTTTAACTTCCTAAAATTCCCGATTAGGCCATACTTGATTTTTGACTGTTACAGTTTAAACCCTAATCCAACGTAATCTAACATGTTATCATGCGAGTCGAACTCATATATTAAACGGGGTGATATGCGATCTTAAATGAGTGATTTTATTCTATTAAACAGATTATGACATACAGTCATCCCGAACACAGTAGTAGTTGGACTTCGCGTCGTGGGCGCAATGCGACTGCTCCCCAACTTTTTTTAATTATAAAAAAATAAATAATTGGGGTGCAGTCAAGTTGTGTCCGGGACGCGTAGTCCCACTACGACTACACCCGAAAATTTAGCTGCTTGAACATCAATTCTCCGCCTAATTTCGACATATGGAAGCTCGCGAAGCACTCACATTGCGGGTACAAACGTAGTTACAATGTGCCTAAGGGACACACCCATAGTACATCCGGGAGGCACAATCACAGCGTGTCTGTGTTGCCTTATTCCGTACCACCGAACAGCAATCCCGTTTTAAATGGTGAATTGTTGAAAAGTATATTGGAACAATTTGACCTACTAGGCCTTTTTGAGTTTTTGTTTAAAAAAGTGTACCCCAAATTTTTTACCACTTTCATATAATAGTAGGTAAAAATTATTAACCCTTCTATTTAGAAAGAAAGAATAAATGATGTTTGTTATTTGTTATATAAGTATAAGTTTTAATTTTTAATTACTGAATTTGTTTTCTTTTATTATTTTTCTTGCCTTTTTTTATTTATTTTTTATTTTATTTTTTATTTTCTGGATTGAATTTTTCATACCGGAATTTTTCATACCACTAGAAATTTCTTACCAAAAATTATCATACCAGAAATTTTATACCAAAAATTTAATACCAGAAATTTAATATCATAAATGTTATACCAGAATTTCACACAGCAGAACTTAACATACCAGAAACTTTATATACCAGAATTGATGGATGGAGCCAATACCAGAAAGTTTACTTACCAGAATTACATACCAAAAATTTACATACCAAAATCACATACTAGAAATTTACATACCAGAATTATCTACCAAAAATTTACAAGCAGAAATTCGTACCAGATTTTATACTAGAAATTCATACCGAAAAATTACATACCAAAAATTTTAATACTATAAATTTACATATCAGAACACTTTACCTTCAATGGAGATTATGACCGTTTTCAAGAGGGACATGAAAATGAAATAAAATTTAGTGAATTTAGGGTAATGTGTAAATAAGTAAATTCAGATAAGCACTCAAAAGCTATTGCGGGGGGACCATATTTGAATTTCTTGACACAATGAACGTTCACCCATATGTATCCATAACATAACAATGATGAAAGTACTTAGCTGGCTTTATGACCATACTGGATAAGTATTGCTCCATGCGCCTTGGTTTGTCACACTTTGGCATACTTGAATATGGCAACCCATGTCACATTACAAATGCTGGGTTATTTACTTCTAACTATCTGATGAAAGATGCTCACAAATCTTTTAGACAAATAACATAAGGAATTGATTATAATCTGGTGAAAAGGATTTAACAAAATCCCATGCTCTGCAGTTGTTTAGGGTTAAGACTTCAGAGAATGGCATATCTAGAAAAGTTTCAGCACACCCACACATAGAATGGTGTCTAGAAATCTATCTCATGTATATGACAACAAATCTCTATCCAGATTCAAAAGTGGGAGTAAAATGATTGAATTTTAAGTTGTTTCTCTAGACATACCATTAACATATCACAAACACCACGGAGATCTTGCTCCAACTGCTGCTCCTCATATACTTGTGGTTCACCTGCAACTTCCATGCCTTTCAAAGCACAAGAAATCTCGATGTTCTTTCTTCAGCAAAAACTTCCGACGACCGCCCGAGGTGCCTCCTCCCCCTGTAGAGAAGATAGTCAACATCAGCCCGTACCTGATCGCGAGAGGCAATAATGACAGCAAATGTGGCACCCTTAGTTGAAGAGGGAAGATGTTGAGGGAACGAGAGCCGAACTCGGCTGTTGACGAAGATCTACTAGTGAGCCGATGAACGAGAGAGAGCTGAGAAAGGAGATTTTTTTTCTGAGTTGTTTGCAAGTTGCGGCTACCAGGGAAGAGAGGAGAAGAGAGTTAGGTTGAGCGGTTAAAAAAAAGAGGTGCCTAGCTACTTAACAAAAAAATAAAAAAAAGAGCCTAATTACTAGTTATAAATTAAAAAAAAACCACTTAGCCCAAGTATATTTTGCATTATAATCCCATATATTCCTTTTCTTCATAAAAGGAAAAATAATCCAAGTATCAGCAAAAAAATCTGGACCATCGAAACGTCACCGCTCCCTCCTGCAGTCCTTCAAAATCCTACTTCCCACTCCCTGAGTTCCGTCTCCGCCACCAGACCACTTTCTGCCGCCGTTAGGCCGTTACCCCTTCCTCCGAACATCTCAATACTCTGGCAATTGTTCAAACACTGAATCTTTAGCCCAGGCAAAATCATCAAAGCGTCGACCTACAACAGCTTCAGGTAATTGCAATTGCCGAAAATTCATAGCTAATTTCCTTTAGTGTCGAGCTTCAAATTGGTCTCGTGAATGGATTTTCTCTATTTACGTTCCTATGGTCTCGTCTTATCCTGCCTTTGATTTTTCTGTATCGGGAAAACCTGATTGGAGGCGAATTTTGCCTCAAAAATTAGTTTTGATTAGGTGCTTCAGTTTTGAGTTTCATCTAAATATTACTGAACCACGGCTAGCGTTATTTTTGGTTTGAAATCCACTTCACATTTGCACAATCTTGACATTGTGTTGATCTGTACTTGAATTCCAAGTCTATTTGTGTTCAACTGCTTATGGTCTAACTAGCTACTTTTGCTGTTTTGTGTATAATTGTAGGACGACGTGTTAGGTAATAAATGATATGTTAGATCAATGGAACTGCGTAAAGCTAGTTTAGTGTAAATAGGTGTGCACTTGTCATCTTTGTAAGACAGAGTACATGTTTCTTCTAATAGAGACAATTTTTTTCCTCCCCCTCTCGGTATATCTCTGTTCTTGTTTGATTCTCATCTTTGTTCAGCTCAACATAATTGGATCATTTCAGAACAATGGAAATACGTGTGCAACTATCTTTGGGATCTCAAAATACTTTGTTCGTTCATTAGATTACTTTGTAGTAGACTAGTAGATATTACAGTGTAGTTAGACGAAGCTGGGGGCTTCTTGAGATTGATTCTGGTATATTCACTGTGGGATTATCAAAGAATCACATGGATATGCAAATGGTTGGTGTTTAATCTGATCACTGTTTCAGATTTCTCATCACTGAAACCTCTCCCTAAGATGCAAACCTTTCAGGAAGATCAATTCATGGGTTATTGATGGGTATTGATTTTTCATATTAGTTGTGTAAAGAGGAGTCCATGCTTATGCAGCTGAAGTATTATGTAATCTGTGCTATAGGTTCTTCTTATTTTAAAAACCTTTAACTGCATCCATTCAAGTGGATAATGATCTTTTCATAGATAATTTCTTGTGTTTAATCATGTCATATCAAATTTCTGATCTCATATGTGTACAAAAGACTACAATTAGAGTGCCCCCCATGTCATATCATTAAATTGTCTGAACAAGATCCTGTTATACTTGAAAATCTAACTTGGTTTGATTTACGTGTGAGACTGTATAGTCCTGTGATCAGTTTTGTGTTCTTCGTCTCTGAACGAACCAGTGTAAGTGAAGAACAACAGGCAACAAAAATGGGGACGTCTACATGCTTACTTTCAACCATAACTTCACAAACACAACACCAAAACCATCTTTATTCCCAATCCCGAAAAATCCAAATCAACCAAACCACATCATTGTTTCTAGTCCCATCAAAATCCAAATCTTCTCCAACCTGTATCAAAGCCACCCTCAAAAGTCCGAGAGGATTTGGGGCTCCCCCGCCAAGAAAATCCAAGAAGAGCAAAAAGGGTACTTCAAATTCAGATGAAGAAGACGACGACGACAATCAAGATGATGAAGACAGATCAGAAGATCAAGGGGTGATCCCAGAAATAGTGACCAACAGAATGATGAGCAGGATGGCGTTTACGGTTGGTACCCCTTTGTTTATAGGACTATTGTTCTTCCCTTTCTTCTACTACTTGAAAGTTGGCTTAAAGATTGATGTGCCTACCTGGGTCCCCTTCATTGTCTCCTTCTTCTTCTTTGGTTCTGCACTTCTGGGTGTGAGCTATGGGATTGTGTCCTCTAGCTGGGACCCACTCAGGGAAGGGTCCTTCTTGGGTTGGAATGAGGCTAAGAAGAATTGGCCTGTTTTCTGGCAGTCAATTAGAGGTGGTGGCAATTCTAAGTAGTAGCTTTGTTTTGGTGTGGATTTCACCAAACTTGTATGAATATACCTTTTAGTTTGTGGTGTAATGCTCAACTTGTATCAATGAAGGATTCTCTCATAATGAAACCTAAGGGGTAATATACAAACAATTATATGTAGTTTAGCTTGGGGAGTTTATACAAAAAATGTTGTACTAAATCAGCTATACATACATTTCAGGACCTATTCATAAGTTGCTAACAATTGTACTAAATTAGTCAATTGACCAAATTATCCATCGATTTAACATGTAAATATTTATTTGTTTAAAGAAAAGATAATTTGAGTGTAAATTACACAAAACAACCTCCTATATACTCATTTTTCAGCTAATCACCATTTATAACTTTTTTCTTCTTCAACTAACCACCTATTATTATAAACTGTTCATCCAAAACATTTATCATATTTTCCGTTACGGGGTCCACATAAATTTATTTTATTTATGTATATTAATTATAAATAAAAAAATTAAAATTTTGGGTTTCTTTTTGTTTTCATTTCACCAGAACTAGTCATGTCAATCCTGAAATCTAAGTCCAAAGGGATGCATATGTACCTCCATCTCTGGAAGTTGATATTGTCTTAAATTGAGCTTGTTATCTGATTGAGGTTTTACTGTTTGACTCAGTCTTATACATGATGTCAAGTATAACCTAGGGTTTCGTTATTCTATATATTATATTGTTCCTTTTGTATCCAATTATTTGTTATCTATTCATTTGTATTCTAAATCTCCTCAATAAAATCTCTCTAAAAAGTGAGTGTAGTAATTATTGGATGAACCAATATAAATTTGTGTGTGTTGTCTTTCTTTTTAGTTGAATTATATTCTTTCTCATTAATTTCACACAATAAAGTGGTAGCAGGGTCTTGGGTTCTTTGATTTTCTATAATCTGGGAGAAAGATGTCTTCTTTCAACACGAAGATCGCCAAGTTCACAAAGAGGAATAGTTTCAGTCGGTGGCAGATCAAGATGCGAGCGTTGCTGAAACAACATGGTTTATGGGAGCCGTTGTCAAGGAATGAATCCGATAAGAAAAAGGACGATGGTGCTGAGATGGTCACTCAGGAAAATAAGGCGCATTCTATCAGTTTTTATTTAATCAAATGCTATATATATATAAAAGTACAACTGTACAAATACTAACTCCTCATATAGCGTGGCGTAAAAAGAAAATTGATCTTTACCGTAGCTACCAATCTACTCAACATTGTGAACCTAACGAAAGTTGATTTTTTTGTTTCTATGATCATGTCTTGTTATAATCCATACCTAATTTATTTGTATATATTACATAATTTATCGGTTTAAACTAAATCATCACTAGTTAATCATACAAACTATTCTGTATGAATAAAGCATTTTTACAAATAAAACATATATATATATATATATATATATTTTAGTTCAAGTGAGGAGAGAGCTTGTAGATAGGAATTAGGAGGGTTGTAAGCCATTGAATGGATTTAAATGAAGGGCTCTCACACGCTCATCATTAATGGCATTTTTGTAAATTGACTAAAAATCTGAAAAAATACCCTTACGTTCAAAATAGTCATCGGTATTCATACTTTTACATGTCATTGTTCATCTTTTTATACATCGGTGTTCATTGTATTTTTATTCATCAAAGTGTCATGTTCATTTATTTTTTTGTGTTCATTTTATAATGCATAGATGTTCATTTACTGTATATAACCACAAAAAATTAAAAAAACTCATCACAAAACGTTAAAAGATTATCATAATATGTTATGTATGTGTCAAAGCTATAGATAAGTAATTGGTGTTTATACTTTTATACGTCATTGTTCATGTTTTTATTCGTCAGTGTTCATACTTTTTATATCATTGTTCCTGTAAATATTATAAACTATTTTTCTATAAGATATTTTACCGAACAGTTTGCGTGCACACTAAAAAGAGCATATAGATTATTCAATTGGAGCTATTAGACCAACTCAACATATGTATATACATGTATTTTCTCAATCAAACTTATCAAACACAAAATGATTCAAACAAATTTGATTTCGAACACAAACATCAATCATAATGAAACCTAAACCTTAAGAATGAAAATCTAAACAGTGAGAGTAGAAATTCGAAGAAACAAAACCTGAATCGTCTTGTATTCTCTTTGATTTCACAATTTTTTATGTAATCGATCTTTGAATATTATAAACACAATTTTTTAGAAAAGTATAATTTTCAAAAAAAAATGAACATCATATTATAAACACCATAACTGTAAAAAAAATGAGTACATACTTGTAAAAAAATGACCATCATATTTTATTAACACGATTTGAAAAGAATAGTATAATTTTTTTTAAAAATCCAAAAAAATGTTTTACAAAAATGAACAATTAATGTTAAAAACGAATAGTTAGTGTTAGGAAAAAATGAACATTTATTGATAAAAATATGAACAATGACTCTTTTAAAAATGAACACATACTCATAAAAATATGAACACCAATTTTTATTTACAAAAAGAAAAGCTGGAAAAAAAAAAGGTGACGTGGCATGCCACATGTCACCACCCCGGCTCTCCTCATTCCTATCTGCAAGGTCCTCCTCACCGGAACTGGACCCTATATATATATATATATATATATATATATATATATATATATATATAGATTTTAGTTCAAGTGAGGAGAGAGCTTGTAGATAGGAATTAGGAGAGTTGTAAGCCATTGGATGAATTTAAATCAAGGACTCTCACACGCTCATCATTAATGGCATTTTTGTAAATTAACTTAAAATTTGAAAAATACCCATACGTTCAAAATAGTCATCGGTGTTCATACTTTTATATGTCATTGTTCATGTTTTTATACATTGGTGTTCATATTATTTTTATTCATCAAAGTGTCATGTCCATTTATTTTTTTGTGTTCATTTTATAATGCATAGATGTTCATTTACAGTATATAACCACAAAAAATAAGAAAAAACTCATTACAAAACGTTAATAGATGATCATAATATGTTATGTATGTGTCAAAGTTATAGATAAGTCATCACTGTTCATACTTTTATACGTCATTGTTCATGTTTTTATTTGTTAGTGTTCATATTTTTTATGTCATTGTTCCTGTAAATATTATAAACTATTTTTCTATAAGACATTTTGCCGAACAGTTTGCGTGCACACTAAAAGGAGCATATAGATTATTCAATTGGAGCTGTTAGACCAACTCAACATATGTATATACATGTATTTTCTCAATCAAACTTATCAAACAAAAAATAATTCAAACAAATTTGATTTCGAACACAAACATCAATCATAATGAAATATAAACCTTAAGAATGGAAATCTAAACAGTGAGAGTAGAAATTCGAAGAAACAAAACTTGAATTGTCTTGTATTCTCTTTGATTTCACAATTTTTTTATGTAATCGATCTCTGAATTTATAAAAACGATTTTAAACAAAAGTATAATTTTCAAAAAAAATGAATAGCATATTATAAACACCATAACTATAAAAAAATGAATACATACTTGTAAAAAATGAACATCATATTTTATTAACACGATTTGAAAGAATAGCATAATTTTCAAAAAAAAAATCCGAAAAAATGTTTTTATAAAAATACAAAAATGAACAATTAATGTTAAAAAATGAACAGTTAGTGTTGGGAAAAATGAACATTTATTGATAAAATATGAACAATGACTCTTTTAAAAATGAACACATACTTATAAAAATATGAACACCAATTTTGATTTACAAAAAGAAAATCTAGAAAAAAAAAGAAAAAAAAAGGTGATGTGGCATGCCACATGTCACCACCCCGACTCTCCTCATTCCTATATGCAAGGGTCCTACTCACCGGAACCGGACCCTAAAAAGGGAAAGAATAAATATTAAAAAAGCGAAGTTACATTTTATTAAGGGTGAATTTGCTATGTAGCCTTAGTTCACTAATTTTGTTTAGTAATTGTGAAGCTCGATAATTTTGTTAGAATATGACATCTTTTAAATAATTTAGACTAATTTACCCTTCTACAAGAATTTAAAAGATTTCTAATTAATTATTGCCTTTTAATTGACCTACAATCCCTAATTGAAGAAGGTGTATTTTGAAAGATTCCTAATTAATTATTACCAATTTTAATTAGCGTAATCAATTAGTAAATCATAAAGAATACAAGAACAAGAAAATTTTACGTGAATTGATAAAACTAGCATGTTACATGCTTGTACTCTTTCATGTAAATCATGAAGAGTACAAAAAAACTCTTGATAAAATTGAACAAAAAAATTACAAGAATTGATCAGCGTAATCATTTAGTAATTAATCGTGTGCAAGAAAATTTTACAAGAAGATATATCGTGAAATCGTGTACAATAAAATTTTACAAGAAGATAAATCGTGAAATCCAACTTGTCCAGTTGGTATTAGGGTGGGAGGGGCAACCAACCAGAGATCAATTCTTGGTGACTACATTCGTTTATTACTTTTTCGTATTTCTTGTAAGAATTATAAAATTACAAGCAAAAAAATAAGTATCATTTACAAGAATAAATTATAAATTTACAAAAAATAAATTATAAAGTTACAAGAAATCTGTTTCATTTACAAGAATAGTTAGAGTAAAGTTATAAGAATATGTCTAAATTAGAATAAAATTTATTATAATAAATAAGGGTAAATCCGTCATTATTTGTTTAATAAGACTATTCACTTAAAAATTTATAAGCCTAAGTTATTTACTAAACAAAATTAGTCATTGGGTGCATTTCATCTAATTTTCTCTTTTATTAATAATAATATTGATGATGTGAGTTTTTACCAAACTCAAAACCTACTAAATAAAATAAAAATCCTCAACTACGAAAAAAAGAATAAATAAAAAATAGTCATCTAGAAGGAAAGAGACGGAAAGGCAAATTTAGTGTGTGTATATATATAGAAGTCATTTTACGTTGAGAAAATACCGAGAGTTATATAATCAAAGGAAGTCAAATATAAATATATATATAGAAAGAGATATGTCGGAGAAGAAGAGCAAGGTGTTGGTGGTTGGAGGCTCCGGCTACATAGGAAAGCGGTTGGTGGAAGCAAGCTTGAGAGAAGGCCATGAAACTTACGTCTTGCTGAGACCCGAAGGCGTGGGCCTCGACATCGACAAGCTTCAGATCATGTTAGGGTTCAAGAAGAAGGGGGCCCACCTCGTCGAGGGCTCCTTTTCCGACCACCGGAGCCTCGTCGACGCTGTCAGGAAGGTTGATGTTGTCATAAGCGCCATGTCCGGGGTGCACTTTAGGAGCCATAATGTCTTGCTGCAGCTAAAGCTTGTTGAGGCCATCAAAGAAGCCGGAAATATCAAGGTATTATCTTCCTATTAAAACAGGATTTTTTACTTGAATAACAAATAAATACAAAGTTATTACCCATATAACAAATAGTAAAACATATTTACCAACATAGTAAATTTTCTTACACATGTATGGAATTTCTCTGACACATGTATATATTTAATATAAAAAAACAGCTAGGACCACTTCTTTTTCTAGTATTGTAAACGAGAAAAAAAAAGTATAAGAAAAAAGAAAAATTCGATATTTTGATGCTCAATTAATAATTTATTTATTTATTCAAATATCGATTCATTAAAAGTATATACCAAAACATCTTCTTAAATAAAAATATCGATTCTTTAAAAGTATATACCAAAATATTATTATTATTATTATTATTATTATTGTTATTATTATTATTATTATTATTATTATTATATTGAAACTCAGTTAATATCTATTTTATTTTTTTAAGATTTATTTATTTATTTATTCAAATAAAATTGATTATTTTTAATTATTCATTCTATAATTTAAATAAAAAATTCTATATTTTGATGCTCAATAAATAATTTTTTTTATTCTTTGGGATATTTATAAAGTAATTTAGTTAAGTAACTAAAAGAAATAAAAATAAAATTATTGATTGAATTTAAAAAATAATACTTTTTATTTAAATAAATTTCAAAAATTAATTACTAGGTGTCAAAATAATAATTAATATTATTTTTAAGCATCAGAAGAATATAATAAGAAGTACGTAAATACAAAAATCGATATTTTTATTTAAAATGCTGTTTCGGTATATGTTTTTAGAAAGAAAATATTATAGATGAAACGGGACAATACATGTTCATTGAAAACAACTTGGTATAGTGGTGAATGGTGTTGATTCTTGTTCTATTCACCAAGGTTAAGAAAATTTACTATGTTGGTAAATAAGTTTTACTATTTGTTATATAGGTAATAATTTTATATTTATTTGTTATTTAAGTAAAAAATCCATTAAAACAACACCAATATTATAATTTCAAATTTAATTAAATACAATCTTAATTATATTAGGTAAAAGTCACTATAATAAATGGTGTCAGCAACTATTTCTATTATTTATTCAAAATAAAGATTTTTTTTTTTTTTTTGTCTTTGTCTTCTTCGAGAGTGGTTAAGATCTATATCTCTCGATTCTCTACGATACCGTCGTATATCTTGTCGATCACATGCACTGGTGTGGTCCGTGTGGACTCTGCATTGATTACTGAGCGTTTTTTTTGGTTCTGACTTTCTTTATTTGAAAATTGCAATTTTGTTTTCTAAATATAGTAACTACTCAGTAGAAAGTTCAACTTATCATAAATATTGAAATTAGTTTTACAAATGAAATATGATATATGATATATATATATATATATATATATATATATAGTATATATCCGATGAGAACACCCCTAACGTGTATACATGAAAACAGATTCGTAATTATTATTAGTTTTATTACGAAGGTGTCATATCGTTTAATATATTATTCGTAGTTATTGTTGGATTCCTAATTATTATTATTCGTAGTTATTATTAATTATGATATCTACTCTAAATCTCACCCCTTAATACTTACCATCCAACGGTGTACTATTGTTCTCATGTATACACGTTAGGGGTGTTTTCATGGGAACCACACCCTATATATATATATATTATATGAGGAGTAACCCTATCTTTTATATGTTCAGATATTATCATATTGTCGGTGTGGGATAATACTCCACACATCTTAACACTATATTCGTTTTTTTTTTGTCATTATAATCTTTATTGTAGAGATTTCTGCCCTCGGAATTTGGGACGGACCCAGCAAGGATGGGAGATGCGTTGGAGCCGGGTAGGGTTACATTTGATGAGAAAATGGAAGTCAGGAAAGCTATTGAAGCAGCCAACATCCCCTTTACTTACGTTTCTGCTAATTGTTTCGCTGGTTACTTCGTCCCAAACCTCTCGCAACTCGGCACTCTCTTGCCTCCTAAGGAGGATGTGCTTATCTATGGAGACGGCAATGTCAAAGGTACCCACCCTTCACTCAATACATACTTATTTTATCATAAGTTTTCACCTATATTGTTGTGCTTAGGTTTGTGTTTCTTGAATATGGGGTTTAGGTCAATTTTAATAGGTTTCATCTGAAATGTCTTTAGGGTTAATTGAATTACTATCACCATTATGAATTCCCGATTTCCGAAATTGATATGAAATTTTCTGTTCTTCACAAATTAATTTTGTCACCTAATATTGGTGCCCCGTATTCATTAACCCCATGAAAAGTCAATGTATATGTCACATTCAATAGTTGTTGTGAACTTTTTCTAAATTTGAAGTTAAGCTATAAAAGGTATAACCTCGTCAACAATCAAGATTCAACCTTAGCCTTCACATCCATTGAAAATTAGTGTAGCATGAATTTATCTTACATTGATTTTTCAATTGTATGGACTTTGCGTGCAGTTTCTTTTGTGGACGAAGATGACATCGCAACCTATGCAGTAAAGACGGTGGATGATCCAAGAACGCTCAACAAAACGATCTACATTCGACCATATGATAATATACTATCACAACGACAACTTATCGATATTTGGGAGAAACTTTCGGGCAAAAACTTAAACAAGAAGAGTATTTCTGCTCAAGAGTTCCTTTCTAGGATGGAAGGTATAAATATGAATGATCAAATTTTCGTGATGCCGGTACTTGTCAATTGAATGTATTGCGTACTTATATGTTGATGTGTATTTAGGTGCGGATTTTCCTACTCAAGTAGGAATCGGACATTTCTACCACGTCTACTATGACGGGTGCTTGACCAACTTTGAGTTAGAGGAAGACGAAGAAGCATCAAAGCTTTACCCGGAAGTTAAGTACAAAAGAATGGATGAATACTTGAAGCTCTATCTTCTTGATTAAGATGTACGCAAACAAATATGAATGTAATCTAATGGGTATTTATATCCATGCTAATATGAATATCTATGCTCTATAGGTACGCACTTGGATGTGCTAGTATGAGTAATAATGTCCTGTCGAGTTTCTAAAGGACATATCTAGATCATACAAAATTTTTTAAACAAATGAATTTGTACTATCGTAAGCGAGTTATTAAAAATTTGTATGGAACGTTAAATAGCGACGAGTCGTTCTTTCCTTAATTCTTCAATCACCTTTTATTATGAAGGACTTTGTGTGATCGAAATCTCAAGATATAACTGTTCGGTGTCATAGTTTGCAAAATCAACTGAGTGAGACCTACGAGAACTTTCGGTTGCTTACTCTCATGCGCTAGGAAGAAGAGAAGGATTTTTTGTTGGTGTGTCTATCTGAATGAGAGAACTCCTTTTTATAGGGACTTAGAAGGAACATCGAGAGTAAATGCAGGGAGATAACCACGGATTTTCACTTGGTATAAAACGACGCAATATCACGTTTAAATGTTGAAAATAAGACAATATTTGTGTTAATTAGAGAGATTCAGTTGATTGGATCGGTCAACCCATTTTGAAGTATGAGTTGGAAATCTGACCCGAAAAAATAGAGTTGGGTGAAAAACTCAACTCAATCAATAACTGGATCAAAGCCCGAATCCATTATCCCAAACTCATGTGATATTATACAATGAAACTTCTATGCCGTTAGTTATTATGATAAATTATCATTGCAACTAGTTGATAATGTACATTGCTTGATGTTGCAAACTTAGATTACTATGTGAAAATTTATGATCTTTGATTTGCTTATTACGGTTGTCAGGGCCGGCCCTGGTACTGGGACATATGGGCTCCAGCCTGCCAAGTTGTAGCAGTTTATATTAATCCAAATCCTCAACGCCGGGATGACATCTGGGATGAGCTATCACACATTGTTAGAACTGCTACGGTACCTTGCGTGATGGGAGGAGACTTTAACGTCATTAAAGGTCTGGAAGAACGACAAGGGGGTTCTGGTAGACTATCTAAAGAGTCAGTGGATTTTGGTGAATGGATAAATAATAACCAATTGGTGGATATGGGTTTCCAGGGCTCTCCGTTTACTTGGGCTCGGGGGAGCGAGGTGAGTTCTAGAATCGCAAAGAGGCTCGATAGGGTGCTGATTTCTCCTGGGGGTAGGTTACAATGACCGGAAGCTTCGGTGAGACATCTTCCACGTTTATCTTCTGACCACAACCCTTTGCTACTCTCTTTTGAGGGTTTTTTTTGAGTTCAATCAAAGTAGAAGGCCTTTTCGCTTCCAGGCTGCCTGGCTTTCTCACCCGGAGTTTGCTCCCCTTATTACTAGTGCTTGGGACAAACTTGCCTGTCTCCCTGATGCTCTACGGGGTCTGCAAACTGTTTTACGTAAGTGGAACAAGGCGGTTTTCGGGAATATCCATTTACGGAAAGAAGCTCTTATTAAGCACCTCGAGGTGCTTAGTAAAAGCCTCGATCAGTGCGTGACGGATCCTTTGCTGCAGGAGGAAGTATATGCAAGGAAGGAGCTGGAGAGTGTCTTGGAACAAGAAGAAATTTTGTGGTGTCAAAAAGCGAGACAAGATTGGTTAGCGTATGGTGATAAGAATACGGCTTTCTTTCACTTATCGACCATTGTGCGACGTCAAAGAAACCGAGTTGAAGCACTCAAGATTGGGGATGATGGTTGGGTTCTGAATAAGGATACTCTGGAAAGGCATGCTGTTGAGTTTTACCAGAATCTTTATGGTCCACCCGATCTCCCACGTTTGTATCCTATTCCGACGGAAGGCTTTCCCCCATTGGCGCTTGATCTACGGGAGAGTCTCGAAAGAGAGTGTGAGGAGTCTGAGGTTTTGTCTGCGGTTAAATAAATGGGACCCTTGAAGGCTCCTGGCCCGGATGGATATCAACCTCTGTTCTATAAGAAACTATGGGCAACTGTTGGTGATTCCCTTGTAAGTTTTGTTACAAAATTTTTCAAGAGTGGTGTTTTGCCTGCAGCTTCAAATGAGACTCTCATCACTTTGATTGGCAAGGTTTCAAAGCCGGAGGTCATTAGCCAATTCCGTCCCATCAACCTTTGCAATGTAAGTTATAAAGTCATTACTAAGATTTTGGCTAACCGTCTAAAGGGTTTGATGTCTATGATTGTCTCTCCGATGCAATATAGTTTCATTCCGGGAAGGATGATTTCGGACAATATCATTATTGCGCAAGAAGCTATACACTCTATGAAGAAAAAGAGAGGTCGGAAAGGATGGATGGTTTTAAAATTGGACCTTGAAAAGGCCTATGATATGCTCCGTTGGGAATTTGTCACTAAAACGCTTCGGGATGTTGGCCTGCCCCCGCGTTGGGTCCAGTGGATTTCTACTTGTATCTCTACGGCTTCGATGAGAGTTCTTTGGAATGGGGAAGCAACCGAATCCTTCAACATGACACGTGGTTTACGGCAGGGGATCCTCTATCCCCGTATCTTTTCGTTCTTTGTATAGAACGTCTTAGCCACATGATTAACCGTGCTGTGGATGAGGGCCACTGGAAACCAATGAAATTGTCACGAAATGGTCCTAGCTTGTCCCATCTTCTCTTTGCTGATGATATCCTGTTATTTTCTGAAGCGTCGGTCAACCAAGTGAACGTCATTAAGAAGATCATTTCAGAATTTTGTGGCGCTTCTGGACAACGCGTTAGTCTCTCTAAATCTCGTCTCTTTGTTTCCAGAAATGTTCAGGGGGACCTTGAAAATACGTTGAGCAGTATTTGTGGTATTCCACACACTCGTCACTTGGGCAAATATCTTGGAATCCCACTCCTCCACGATAAGGTGGTGAATTCTACTTTTAATTTGCTACTGGAAAGAATGTCGAGTAAGTTAGCTGGTTGGAAGGCACGCACGTTGAACATTGCGGGGAGAGCAACACTAATAAAGTCGGTGCTGTCTACTATTCCAATGTATCATATGAACACTGTTCTGCTTCCTCCTGGTGTATTGAAGGCAATTGATAGGCTGTGTAGGGATTTTTTGTGGGGAAGCCACTCCGGGAATAGGAAAATTCATCTGATAAGTTGGGACAAGGTATGTCAGCATAAAATCAAGGGTGGTTTGGGCTTCAAGAAAGCTATGGACTCTAATCTTGCCCTACTGGGTAAATTAGGGTGGAAGCTTTTTACGAGCCATGATCAGTTTTGGGCTCGGATTCTGTTGGGCAAGTACTCTCTTCATGGTAGAGAATGGCCGAATAGGCTGATTTTCGTAGTGGAGGCTCTGTCATTTGGAAGGGGATTGTGCATGCTTATAATATGGTTATTGTGCCAAACATTGGCTGGAGCGTTGCTGATGGGCGTCGGGCTCGCTTCTGGATGGATCGTTGGGCGGGTGATGAATGTCTGTCTCTCTGTTGCCAGGTTCAGCTGGAGCAGCGGGATTTAGAGCTAAAGGTGAGGGATGTTTGGCTCCCCTCGGGAAATTGGAATTGGGCTTACCTTTCAACCCGGTTAAGTAATGCTGGCTTTCTTCGGCTTTCCTCACTTTTCCTGGTTGAGGAGTCTATTGAAGGTGATACAATCCGATGGATTGGGACAAGGAATGGGTGCTTCAGTGTTCAATCGGCATATGGGGTTATAAACCAATGTCATGATGGAAATCGCACTGCAAATGACCTGTTTAGTTGTATTTGGCAGATTCACTCTACTGAGAGAATTCGTTATTTTATGTGGACGTTGGTATGGGGTGTTTTGCTTACCAACATGGAGAGAGTTAGAAGGCATCTTGCGACGGACTCTCACTGCCTTTTTTGTACCAATACGGACGAAACCTTGATGCACATCTTTCGGGATTGTCATTGGGCAAAGGAGATCTGGGAAAAACTTGTGCCAAACCAACACAAAGTGATATTCTTCGGTCTTTCCTAGCATGATTGGTTAGCTATTAATGCTAATTTAAACAAAAGAGATATTTTAGGAAGAAAGTGGAATGCAATCTTTTCTTGTACACTGTGGTGGTTGTGGAGATGGAGGAATGCTAGGATCTTTTCAGGGAAGGAAATGGTCTTGAACAAATTTACCTTTATGGAGGACAGATTCTCGGAGCTGGCTACAATAGTGAGTCGCCCCCCACGCCCTGATCTCATTCCTAGGTCTGTGAGAATGGTGGGATGGACTAAACCTAGAGATGGCTGGATAAAGGTGAATACGGACGGGGCTGTTGGGGGACGAGATGGTTTAGCTTCAGCAGGGGCCATTCGCAGAGACAACAGGGGTGAATGGATTCAAGGTACAACAGTGAATCTGGGGTGCACGACGGTGCCGGCGGCGGAGTTATGGGGGTTATACCATGGCTTACAACTGGCATGGGATGGTGGTTTCCGTCGTGTATGTGTGGAAGTTGATTCGCTTATTGCAGTTGAGCTTGTGAAAAATGGGGTTTGTGCGGCGCACCCCCTCTCTAGCCTGGTGTCTCGATGCCAAGGCTTACTTAACCGGGAATGGACTATTAGTCTTGGCCATGTCTTTCGCGAAAGAAATAGAGCTGCGGATTCACTCGCTAACTATGCCCTTTCTTGCGATGTTGGAGTTCATTTGTTAAGATGTCCTCCTCGTTTTGTTTTGCCTATTTTACTCGATGACATTAGGGGAGTTAGTTTCCCCAGGTTTTCTCGTTTGTAATGTGTTTTGTTTTAATAAAGCGCTGTAGCGCGGAGTAGTGTACTCCTTCACGACAAAAAAAAAATATAAAAGGAGCACCAAATTTGAAAATTAATATTAAAAATAATTATACAATTAAATACTTCACTAAATCTTACCTAAAAATCATAAACACTCATATTTTCTAAAAATCTATCTCAAACATGCTTTTCTTCTTTTTTTTTCCCTACTATTATGCCCCTCCAATTAATGCTTTGTTTCAATGAATGCTCTTACCCATTATTTTTCTCTTCCTCTCTCTCTAAATTTTCATTTTTTTCTTTCTTGTGTTACGAGGATTAATCCAATGAAACATTTATCGATGAACAAGTTAAAACCAAGAGTAAGGCGAAGATGTTAAATGATTGATTCAAGCCAATAAACCATAAAAGCGACCTAGATGATCAAGATAAATTTGTAAAATTTTATATGGTGAGTTTTTTTCCCCTCCATTATCTTTAAATTCATTGGTTATTTGGTTTGAAAATCTTAAGTTAAGGGTATTAATGTGGTTCTTGATTTTTTGAAAACAAACGAACATGCTTACAAGGTGTTTGATGTAATGATACATGCTTAGGAAGGGCACCTAAAAAAAATGTTGCCCAGGGTACAAGAAACTTAAGGACCGACCTTGATGGTTGTTCGAATCCAGATGCAACAACCATCATATGCAATAAATTTGTGGAATAAAGAGTAGTTTAACTTTAATTTTTTTAAAATCTTGTCCATGAAGATTTGGTCTAAAGAGTTTTAATTAAACATAGGTTGGACATGTTTAGGTGCATATACTCATCAAGGGCCCGTTTGTTTTAAACTCCAGAAACGGAAACGGAATAAAAATGTACCTAGTCCATATATACACCTTGTTCATGATTTTTTTGGAATCATTTCTTGTGGTCTCATGCAAAATTCATTGAGAAGATTAAACTAGTAAGTAAGACATGTTTTTTTTTCTGTGGAAAACTAACTAGGCCCCTAATATTCAACAAATTAAAAAAAGTTAAATTAGGTGTTAAGAGGATTTTAATTAGGCAATTATCGTAATAGTTAAAGATAATTAATATTTTTAATATATTAATTATGTTAAAAAAAAATCGGCTACATTGCTTTTGGTAAATGTAGATTTGAGATTTGAGAATCTCTTTTGTGCGCCATTATCCCTCTTTTTACGGAAATAAAACATCATAGCCAAATCAAAGACGTCATTCGAAAGAAGGAGGAACCATCTTCATCACCATTCTTCTAGAAGTATCTTCTACAACTTATTTTTCATCTTCAACATCCAACTTCAAGCAAGCCTTCAACATTCGTTTTCAGCAGGTACATTTAGTTACCAATTTTCAAAATTTCGGTCGAGTACTCCTATTTGCGTTGAGTAACTACTGCTCTCGTTTGCGTCAAAAGTACTCTCATTGCATTTTCCTTACGGCTTAGCCATCTATTCCATTAGTTCTGCCATTGGCTTGCTATCTGCGGTTGCGTGACAAGGACGGACGAGAAGAGCTTTCTTTCAAGCTTCAAGAAGTCAGACATGAGAAGTAAATGCGCGCTTTCCCAATTTCGTCTCTCATCAATCCCTATATCTAGGTATGATCTCTTTGTTGATTTCACACAGATCTTCTAAGAAGACGCCATTCCTGATGATGAACATAGACGTCATTCCTGGTGCACAATACACAAACCAACTGGTACACAAAGTAATAATAATGTGATACACAAACACAACTAATACATAATTCATATACAAAAATAAATATTGTAGTTACACAAGTAAACAAATCGACTGATACACAAATTAAAACTCATGTGCTACACAAACACAAGTTATACATAATTTATACACAACTGTCCATGACGTAGATACGCAATTACCCAACCCAATTGGGTACACAAAATGAAAATCATTTAATACACAAACACAAATAATACATAACTAATATACAAATGTACATATTGTATACACATGTGCCTCCAAACAAAAATAAAAAAAATTCCATACAACAAAAAAATTGTGCACAAACACCGACATGTTACGTACATATTTTATGATACAACATCATGTGTAGGTAATGTTGAAAGTAATTCCGTACATATTCTTAACAGTTTCAACTTAACATATGATACCTACTGGATGCACAAATTGGAACGTCTGACCGTAAATTTCTGAATGGAATATGTAAATTGTAGGACTACAATATGATGTTGTTGTTGAAAGTTATGTATTGTAGATCTGTAAAATAGGAGAAATATGGACAAGCGGTTTACGGTACAAAATTTCCAAATCATTAAATATGTCGACATAATCTTACCAGATTTAATTCAATTTCGTTGCCATGGATGAATACAAGGGTGATGAACAACCGTATGTTATGAAAAGATCGGAGAGGATGAACAACCATGTATAAACGTTGCAGAATGACGACGGAGTTGTCTTTGTTGAGCGTCTGCTCTGAATAGATCAGAGAGGATGAACATCCAGATTCATTCCCATGATTAACAGGTTGTAGAGATATTTAGTACCAGAAATAGCAATATTAATTGATAATTAAATGGAGAGAGAAATATCTTCAAATTTTCATAATCTTCTATTTCTTTTTTAATATATATTTTTTATAAAAACATGAGGGGCCTAGTTTGTACTCATTTTTAACTTGGAACCCTATTTACGTTAATGGTTACAAAACCTACCTACGTTCCCATTTTACCCAAATGCATTTGCTTCTCCTATTTTGTTTCCCTATAGAGTATCAAAAGTAATCAAATTATACTCCAATTAGTTCAAACCACAAGGAATGATTCCAAAAAAATTCAAAAACAAGGATATATGTATGAAGTAGATCCGTTTCCATTCCGTTTCTGGAGTTTAAAACAAACGGGCCCTAAAAGTGTATGACAATGTTTCACCCTATGGGTCACTTATATTTTGTATCTCTAATGCAAGACCTGATCTTCCATACATATTTGTGGAGACCCAAAAATTGTGAATCATCATTTGCCGAGTTGTTGGCGGTTCTTGAACAAGATGATAGGCTTTATAATATGAAAAATCGAATTCATGTATTTCTTTTTTTTTTCCTCCTTGCAATGTAAAGGGAAACATAACTCTTTAGCGTTTTGATCCATACAACTTAATAGCACAATAGTTTGTCAAATCAGCTACTAGTTTTACTTATAGTAAACTAACAAATAAAAGATGTAACAAAATACGAACAGTGACGGATTTTCAATATCATTCTATAAAGTATGGATAAAATCATAAAAGTGAACAAACGAGCATGTGAAAATTAAGTACTCCTTTTTAGTTATTGTCATCGATTATTTATTTTTTGGAGATCAAGACAAGAACTTTGAATAATCCATCCTATATGATAACACCAAATGTTGTCCAACTCATGTTTTTTTAAACAAGTTTACTATTGAGGCGGACAAAACGCCATACCGGAGTCTGCATGCACCTAGAGCTTGGAGCGTATGTGGACTCCGAGTCCGCCCAAAGCTCACAGGTGGGGGCGCATGCCCAATCCGCATGCGCCCCAATTTATTGTACAGTGCATGCACCCCATTTTATTTTAACAATACATGATGACGCCTTCTATTAAGAATTTTGTTGTTTTCAGTGGGTAGGAATCAAACCTAGGCCTCCAAGGTAAAATGCAAAATTGCAACCGTTGGACTACGATGAATTTGTTTATACTTAAATACCTTTATTCAAATTAATACTAATAGCATTGGGACGCATCCGAATTGCGCATGCGCCCCAATCCAAGCGCATACGTAGCTCGCATGCGCTGCCTTCTTGGCTTTTTTTGTCCGCACAATTAAAATTACTCTTTGTAAATTAACAAGATCTTCTATATCACATTTTATTTATGAAAAGCTCATTATCAAATGCAAGTGTTATCTACTCTGTTATTCATGCGGTTTTATACATCTTTTGGTAAGATTTATATCTTTATAATGCAAAGTGCATTTATATTATGTTTTCATTATCTACTTCCGGTTGTTCCACCTGCAAAAACGCCAACGTTGCTGAGCATAAGAAAAAATGGAACGAACACAAGTTTCAACCCCAAGGCAACAACTCATACGAGCCACAAGCAAAGAAGTTTAGTAGGAAATGTCGCAAATGTGACATGATGGGTCACAAAGCTGACGAGTGTTGTAGCAAAATCAGAAGTAACCCGATGGAGTGGCGGTACGACAATGATGCTACACGCCACATCTGTTCTAACAAGAGTATGTTGACTACCTATGCCAAGAACATAAGCGGTGCGTTTAATTTTATGGGTGTAAGACCCATGTCCTTTGGGAGATCGCGCGACCGCGCATGATCTCGCCCGTAGGCGCGCCACCGCGGGTGCAACTCTGTTTGGCCGCGGTCGTGACATTATGGTGAGCGGCCGCCTTCTTTGTCCGTCTTGCTTTCCGTTTCTTCTCCTTTATGTATATGCTTTTCCCCTTTATTCCAAGGGTTTTCACATCTCTTCAGGCTTCCTTCCAGACCTTATTCTTTTCCCTCACGTTCTCTTTTCCTCTCGGAGCTTCTTGGTTCTTCCTCAAATTTTCTTCGAAGGTTGAAGAGTTGGATGATGATTTTGAGGTCGATGATAAATAGTGGTGGATATTGTTGAGGATAGCTTATTGAGTTACAAATGGAGTTTTTCATGAGGATCTAATGAGGAGTGATAAGCTATCCTCTCTTACTTTCCTCTTCCTCCTCCGCCTCCTTCTTATCCTTCCTTGTTTCAAAATCCAACAAGTGATCTTGTTGTGGTGTGATATTGAGCTTTTATTGTGTTGTATATGTGTGTATGATTGGAGGTTGGAGTGCCTTAGGTTGTGTTACGCTCAGGATGTGACACGCAATGGGTTTTAAATATATACTCTCGTTATATTTATTCTTAACTCCTAGCGAACCCGCAGTGTACGGGACGTTTGTAGTAGGGATAGTATTCCGAGGTCGAACACAAAGACTAAGGTGAGATTGATTCAATTAGTGATTAAGTCTAGTGAAGATCTAAGTTAAGAAAAGAGAGAGAAATAAAGGAATGAAAATCTCAATGTTTTTGGTTTGGTTTTTGGTGATCAATCAAGGATCACTAAGCATGCAAAATAAACGAATCAACAAAATCAACACCAACAAACAAACAAGATAAACTCAAGATATGGATCAAATAGAGAAAAGCGGATTCTAGGGGTTGGAAAGTCCGATTATGACATAAGACTCAAGCTATCTATTCATTCCTTAGATTAACTATGATATGTTGGGAGTAAGCATTTCTAGATTGGGATCAATTACCGGGTAGGTCTCATGGTCCACTAGTCCGTTCCTAAGGTCTTATCACCGGGTAGGTCTCTAAGGACCTAAGGATAGGAATTCTACACAAGCCGGATTATCGCCTAGAGATCTAACCTATCCTTACCGGGTAAGTCTCGAAAGGGTTAGTTCTAAGCAATTATCCTAGCACACTTAATCCAATGGCGGCTTATGAGGCTCACCACTACCTAGGGTTTATGATCCTTGGAATCTAAGAGCAAGGATTACCGAGTAAGTCTCTCCTAAACACTTAGTTGCTAACACTAGGTCAACCTAGGATAGAATTAGCTCAACAAACACTAGGATTTCAACATTCTAACTAACTAAAGCTAGATCCCTCGAACCAGATAAGATCACGGTTTGTTCTACCTTTCCAAGGCCATGGTTTGGCAAGAACTAGCCGTGATTCCTAACAGAAACTACGTTCATGCACACAAGTCATCCAAAGGTAAATCTAAGTCCATCCTATCATAGTCCTAGCCATAACCATCCTTTCCTTACCCTAGAACCACATCTATTTAGCCTAAAACATTCATAATAGAAATCGAAACAATCAAACATAAAATCATGGCATCCATTTGCAAGATAATGAAGAGAAAGAGATGAACAAGTGAACTAAAACAAAACAAAGCTGAAAATGGAATTAGAATAACTCACAACCCTTCTTAAAGAAGGTTCAAATGGTTCATACAACTCTAGAAATTGATTCCGAAATTCTTCACTACAAGGCTATGTTAGTCTATCAATGGTGTACTCTTCTTCTCCTCCAACCAAGCTCTTCTCCAATGGTAACTTCCTTCTACCTCCTTCTTCCCAAGGAATCTTCTTGTTGAGAGAATATTTTGATTGGATGATAGTGGATAATGGAGAGCTACTCCAAGATGATTCCTCTCAGCCAATGCAGGACCACTTTTATACTACAACTTTGCAAGAGCTGGCCAAGAGATCGTGGTACAGCTGTCACGAAAACCTGGCAAAATCCACGGTTGAAACCACGGCCGTGGTTTACCAGTGAACCGTGATTCTGTGCTTCAGCTTTGCCTTTGATCATTAAGCTTCGATTTGGTGCATGACTTGTGTTGGCAAGGTTCCATGAGTCCTCCATCAAGATCTCATAATTCATCAAGTGTTGATGAGGAGACTCTCCCTCCATCCCTCCAAATTGATTATGCCGGATCATTTGTAGAACTTGAGGACGGAGCTCATAGTTGTGGGTTGCGGGATCTCCTAAGTTCACACCCGGTCGGTGTGCTCTTTGTGCCGGATCCATACGTCTCCCTAGGGTTTGTGGCTCCTCAAATGCAATGGGAACAACCCTAACATTAGCCGCTAGTTGCGGTTGTACCACCGGTGGTGGAGGAGATGGAGGTTGTTGACGATTAAGCTCCCCTCGTACAAGGGCTTGCCTAATCTCATCAATCTCCCTCCTAGTTGCTTCTTGCCTCTCGTTGGCAAGTCTCCTTTCTTCCTCCAAGAGCTCATCTCTTAGCCTTATTTTCTCTAAGGCTTCATCCAATTCAGCTTGGAGATCTCTTCCGGCCATCTCTTTTCCCTTTTTAATACTCTTGGATCTAGATCTAAGGGTTTTCTCCGGTTCGGGATCGAATGGAGCTAAATCCTTGCCACGAGATCTTCGCATACACCTAAAGAGTAAGAGATGTCCTGAAAAGCAAAAACATACACCAAAGAGAGATCAAAAGCAACAAGAAAGATCTACACTAATAACAATCACAAAATAGACTCAATCTAGACCTAGTCCCCGGCAACGGCGCCAAAAACTTGTTCACGCTAGGATGTAGCACAAAAAAGCTTTACATTTATGACTCGAACTAAATCCTAAACTACCTAGCGAAACCCATAGTGTACGGGACGTTTGTAGTAGGGATAGTATTCCGAGGTCGAACACAAAGACTAAGGTGAGATTGATTCAATTGGTGATTAAGTCTAGTGGAGATCTAGATAAAGAAAAGAGAAAGAAACAAAGAAATGAAAAATCTCAATTGTTTTTGGTTGGTTTGCGGTGATCAATCAAAGATCACAAATCATGCGAAATATAATAATTCAACTAAGCTAACAAATCAACGCAAACAAACAAGCAAAAATACGAGATGTAGATCAAAGAAAGAAAAGACGGATTCTAGGGTTTGGAAGTTCCGGTTATGGCATAGGACTCAAGCTATCTATTTGTTCCTTGGATTAACTATGTTGGGGTTAAGTGTTTCTAAATTGGGATCAATCACCGGGTAGGTCTCATGGTCCGCTAGTCCATTCCCGAGGTCTCATCACCGGGTAAGTCTCTAAGAACCTAAGGGACGGAATTTTACTCAAACCGGATTGTTATCTAAAGATCCAACCTATCCTCACCGGGTAAGTCTCGGAAGGGTTAGTCCTAAGCTACCATCCAGCACACTTAATCCAATGGCGGCTTATTAGGCTCACCACTACCTAAGGTTTGTTATCTTTGGAATCTAAGAGTAAGGATTACCGGGTAAGTCTCGCCTAACACTTAGTTGCTAACACTAGGTCATCCTAGGATAGATTTAACTCAACAAACACTTAGGATTTCAACATTCTAACAATCTAAGACTAGGTCCACCGAACCAGGGAAAATCACGGTTTGTTCTACCTAAACCACGGCCGTGGTTTGACAAGAACCAACCGTGATTCCTAACAGAGGCTACGTTTATGCACACATGTCATCCAAAGATAAATCTAAGTCCGTCCTATCATAGCCCTAGCCATAACCATCCTTTCCTTACCCTAGAACCACATCTATTTAGCCTACAACGTTCATAATAGAAATCGAAATAAACAAACATAAAATCATGACATCCATTTGCAAGATGATGAAGGAAAAGAGATGAACAAGTGAACTAAAACAAAACCAAGCTGAAAATAGAATTAGAGTAACTCACAATCCTTCTTAAAGAAGGTTCAAATGGTTCATACAACTCTAGAAATAGAATCCGGAATTCTTCACTACCAAAACTATCAAGGTGTGGTAATGGTGTGTGTTCTTCTTCTCCTCTTCAATGGAGCTCTTCTTCTTCCTTTTTGGCACTTTCCTTCCTAGAAAGACTTCTTGTTTTTTAGAGTATTTTTGATTGGAAGATTTTTTTTTGATCATGGAGAGCTGCTCCCAGATGCTCTTCTCAGCCAATGAAGGACCACTTTTATAACAAATTTTGCATGAGCTGGCCATGAGAGTCGTGGCACAGCTGTCACAAGAATCTGGCAAAATCCACGGGTAGAACCACGGTCGTGGTCTTGGTCTAGACCGTGGTTTGCTCCAGAAGCTTCTTCTAGGCTCGTTGAGCCATGGTTTGATGCATGGCTTGTGTTGGCAAGGTTCCATGAGTCCTCCTTAGCCTTTAGCTTGTGTCCTAATGAATCCGAGGGTGTGTCATCTAGATGAACGATCCTCCAACGTATCGTTTTAGCTCCTAAATCTCCCGAAATACCTATAAAGCAACGCACAAGTCCGTGTAGACGTCTATCTCGACAAAGTACATGAATTGAGTGCAAACATCGTGAACTAGTGCTAAACCATGCATGAATGAGTGAGAAATCTATCTAAATGATTACCTAAAACTAAGCAATAAATCGTGTTATCAAAATACCCCATACTTAAGGTTTGCTCGTCCCCGAGCAAACTCCCAACTATAGACTAAGAGATAACATGATTTATGTATGCAGAAAAATGGCAAAATCTTTTTGGTTTTGTGCTTCTACTATTGGATCACCTTCAAAGTCATGTTTCATGGCAATGGATAAGCGATCACGCATCAAATAATTGAAGGCATGAAAAGACAATTGTACTTAGCTCAAAAGCATGCATGAGATGTAAAAATGAAGAAACCAAGAAGATCGAGAGCACATCCAATCTAGATTACTAAGTCTTACAAACATGCAAATAGGTCATAAGGTCTTGTAAAATAAAAGGCTAAGAAACGTTGTGATTAGGTGGGGATTTTTCTAGGTTATGTGATGCTAATCCGGGAATGGAACTAACTCCACAATCTTGTCCTCGATCAACTTCCCTCAAGTGTATATTTTTCTCTATCTTTTCCTTCTTTTCTTTTCTTTTCTTTAACTTATTTTTGAGACAATGGCATTGGTGTACAAAAGCCGAAACCTTGGTGATTAGCCGTCCTCGGGCTTTTTCTTAGTTTTTGAGGTGCATCCACACCGGGCACACATACCAAAGCTCGTTAGGACTATTGGTTTATTTGACTTTGGCAAGGCACCAACACCCGATTATGTGAAGTGTACCGAGTTACTTGTCATTTAAACCAACGTCCCCAAACCTATATTTTTGGCTACACTTTTCACAACAAATTCAGCATTTTATGCATGATATTCTTTTCATCAACAACTTCACCCCACACTTGCTTTTCACACACATCAACACACTAGCATGCTCCTATTCCCGGATAGGTTAAAAGAGGTCAACTTTATCTCAATTGAGGTGCTCAAGCAATCATGATTAAGATGAGAAGTAGAGAAAGATGAGTTGCCTCATTCATTCCTAGATGGTATGCAAGAACTATCATGTAATTTCGATCTTCAATACTCAATCATTTCTAGGCAAACATCATGATCACAAATCATTCATAGAATTCAAGAGAAGTACTTCATGTCCACATATGCATTCATCAATCCTAACACATGAGGCCATCCATAGCCAATTCACAAGACAAGATTCATCATTAAGATCATATCCAAGCCTAGAAAGCACAAAATTTTTTAAATTTTCTGATTTTTTTGGAATTTTCGAAATATGTATGTACAATGCAAGACATGTGAAGATTTTAAGCTATCCTAGATGCTCATCATGCAAAGGATTATGCAAACCCCACCCCATACTTAGAAACACATTGTCCCCAATGTGTTTATGAAGTAAGGAAGAGTGAAAGAAGGTTCTCACAATGTAAAATGGTTTGCTTTGGTATTTGGGATTTCTCAAGTGAATCGATGTTGGATGATCCTATCAACCATGGTAGAGAGCTCTAAGTATCATCAAAGGGTCGGGACCCGCGCTAGGCACCGCTAGCCGTCCAAGTTCCGCGTCCGCTCCACCCATAATTGATGAGGGGTTCATCATCATCATTCCTATGTCAAGCAAGGCTTCCAATGCCACTAATACTCTAGCACACACAAAGTAGACAAAACACACAAAGATAGAAAAATCTAAATCAAAAGCAAAACAAAAAAAAAAAAGGGAAAAACGTTACCAATGGGTTGCCTCCCACCAAGCGCTTCTTTAAGGTCATTAGCTTGACCAAACTCGGGAGCGTCTATTCAAGGTAAAGTGGGGCAATCATATCCACCGGAGCTCCCGGGATATACTTCTTCAACCGGTGCCCGTTTACCTTAAAGTTTTCACAATGTTCCCCTCCTATCTCAATAGCTCCATGGGGAAAGATCTTCTTTACCACATATGGCCCGGTCCATCTTGATTTGAGCTTTCCGGGAAAGAGCCTTAGCCTTGAGTTGAAGAGAAGGACAAGATCTCCTTCACTCAACTCCTTGGGGATGATCCTCTTGTCATGCCATCTTTTGGTTCTCTCCTTGTAAATTCGGGCGTTCTCATAAGCATCCAACCGGATCTCCTCGAGGGCATTCAATTCAAGCAATCTCTTTTCTCCCGCCTCTTTGAGATCAAAGTTTAGCCACTTAATGGCCCAATAAGCTCTATGCTCCATCTCTACCGGAAGGTGGCAAGACTTGCCATAGACCAACTTGTAAGGAGTGGTGCCAATCGGTGTCTTGAAGGCGGTTCTATATGCCCATAAGGCATCATTGAGCCTCATAGCCCAATCTTTTCTCGTCCTAGAGACCGTCTTCTCAAGAGTGGCCTTGATCTCCCGGTTGGAGATCTCCACTTGGCCACTAGTTTGGGGATGGTAAGGTGTCGCCACCTTATGAGTCACCCCATACTTAGCCAAAAGCGCTCCAAAGTTCCTATTTGTGAAGTGCTTCCCTCCATCACTAATGATCACCCTTGGTGTACCAAACCTAGGGAAGATCACTCGGTTGAAGAACCGCACCACCACTTTGGCATCATTTGTAGGAGAGGCGATTGCCTCCACCCATCTTGACACATAGTCCACCGCCAATAGGATGTAGAGATTGCCACATGAAGAAGGGAATGGTCCCATGAAGTCCACACCCCACACATCAAATATTTCAACTTCTTGGATGTTGTTCAAGGGCATTTCATTCCTCCTTGAGATGTTGCCCGTCCTTTGGCAAGCATCACACGCCGCTACAAAAACTTGCACATCTCTAAACAAGTTAGGCCAATAAAAACCGGATTGCAATACCTTTGCACACGTTTTGTGTGAGCTAGCATGGCCTCCACATGGTAAGGAGTGACAATGCCGGATCACACTCTCCACTTCATCTTCCGGTATGCATCTTCTAAACATTCCATCCGACCCTCTCTTGAATAGAAGTGGTTCACTCCAATAGTAGTGCCTCACATCATTGAAGAACTTCTTCCTTTGTGCATATGTCAATCCGGGAGGCACTTCCTCACACACTAAGTAGTTCACGATGTCGGCAAACCATGGCTCGCTTCCGCTAGACACTTTGAACAAGCATTCCTCCACCATTTGTTATTGCTCATCCCGGAATGAGTCATCAATTGGGATGTCATCTCTTTCAAGCTCTAATGGTGGGAGTCTACTAAGGTGATCCGCCAATGAGTTCTCGGATCCCTTCTTGTCCCGGATTTCCAAATCAAATTCTTGTAGAAGAAGGATCCACCGAATCAACCTAGGCTTGGCATCCTTCTTGGTAAGTAGATAACGGATCGCAGCATGATCCGTATAAACTATGACCTTCGCTCCAACAAGATATGAGTGGAACTTCTCAAATGCATACACAACCGCTAGCAACTCCTTCTCGGTTGTAGCATAATTGAGTTGGGCATCATCTAGCGTTTTGCTAGCATAATAAATGGCATGAGTGCGCCCATCTTTCCTTTGCCCCAAAACAGCCCCAACGGCTACATCGCTTGCATCACACATGATCTCAAATGGTAAACTCCAATCCGGAGGTTGCATGATAAGTGCGGAGACCAAGGCGTTTTTCAACCTACAAAAAGCCTCAAGACAATCTTTGGAAAAGACAAAATCAACATCCTTCATTAGTAGGTTAGTGAGAGGCTTAGAAATTTTAGAGAAGTCTTGAATAAACCTCCGGTAAAAACCGGCATGCCCTAAGAAACTCCTTACCCCCTTCACCGAGGTAGGTGGCGGCAACTTCTCTATCGTTTCAATTTTGGCCCTATCAACCTCAATGCCGCGGTTAGACACCAAGTGTCCTAACACAATGCCTTCACTTACCATGAAGTGGCATTTTTCCCAATTCAAGACAAGATTTGTCTCCTCACATCTTTGTAATACTAATGACAAGTTAGCCAAGTAATTATCAAAGGAAGAACCATAAACAAAGAAATCGTCCATAAACACTTCCATGATATTTTCTATGTATTCCGAAAAGATAGCCATCATACACCTTTGGAAGGTGGCGGGTGCATTACACAACCCAAATGGCATTCTCCTATATGCAAAAGTACCCCATGGACATGTAAAGGTTGTTTTCTCTTGGTCATCGGGGTGGATAGGGATTTGGAAGAATCCACTATAGCCATCTAAATAGCAAAAATGAGAATGTTGAGCTAACCTCTCTAGCATTTGGTCAATGAAAGGGAGAGGGAAGTGATCTTTCCTAGAGGCCATGTTAAGCTTCCTATAATCAATGCACATCCTCCACCCCGTAACCGTCCTAGTTGCGATTAGTTCATTGTTCTCATTAGTCACTACGGTCATCCCACCCTTCTTAGGAACTACATGAACGGGACTAACCAACTTACTATCCGAGATAGGGTAGATAATTCCTGCATCTAGCAACTTAATGATTTCTTTTTTGACTACCTCTTTCATTATAGGATTCAATCTCCTTTGATGTTCAATAGAGGGTTTATGATTATCTTCCATCATTATCTTATGCATGCACAAAGAAGGTTTTATGCCAACCAAATCGTCAATAATATAGCTTATGGCTTTCCTATGCAATCTTAGTTCATGCAACAACTTAGCAAGTTCATCATCACTCAAGCATGCATTCACAATTACCGGATATGTAGAATCAACACCAAGGAAAGCATACTTTAAATGAGAGGGGAGGGGTTTGAGTTCAAGTTTAGGAGGACCTTTATCGGTTGGAGACGATCCAAATAATGTTGGATGAGATGAATCCAAAGCAAATGAAGACCCTCCAAGGCTCCTAGCCTTTTGATCATCATCGAGGGCTGATCCAGGGGAAACCACGGCTGGAACCACGGTTTGCTCAACTTCCACGGCCGTGGTTCTTGCCAAGCCTGCTTCTCGGAGTTGTCCAGAGAGTTTGACGGCCGTGGAACATAAATCTCGACCGTGGAACTTACATCTGTTCAACACCTCTTCGTGGCCTTCAAATCCTACTCTTGGCTCCTCTTCTAGTGCTTCCAAGGCCTTGACCTCTTCATTGCAATCCTTCTCAACACCTTCCTCCATCATACTTAAGGTAAGAACCTTCTCCAAGGGATCCTTGATCAAGATCGAGCTCACAACTTCTCTAGATTCCTCTTGCTTGACTATGCTGAAGACATCCTCATCAAGGGTCGGCCCTTTCATCATTGTGGACAATTTGAACTTGATGTTCTCTTCTCCAATGTTGAAGGAGAGAGTCCCATTCTTGCAATCCACTAGGCATCCGGAGGTGGATAGGAAAGGTCTTCCCAAGATGATGGGAACCGGATAGTCCGCCGGAATGTCCAAGACTACAAAATCAATTGGCACATAGAATCCTCCTAGTTGCACCGGAATGTCCTCTAAGATCCCAACCGGATGAGTGATAGAACGGTCTGCCATATAGAGGGTCATCTTGACCGGTTTTGGCTCTCCTAGCCCCACCTTGTTGCAAAGTGCAAGCGGTATGATGCTTACACTTGCTCCAAGATCACAAAGGGCCTCATACTTCACATCTCCCACTCCAATTGGGACACAAAAGGAGCCCGGATCTCTTAGCTTGGGAGGCATTTCCTCCTTCATTGTTTGGATCAATTCCGAAGATCTCTTGGTCATTCTTATCTCCCCATACTCCTCCAACTTCCTTTTGTT
Source organism: Fagopyrum homotropicum (assembly GCA_033239125.1). Taxonomy (NCBI): domain Eukaryota; kingdom Viridiplantae; phylum Streptophyta; class Magnoliopsida; order Caryophyllales; family Polygonaceae; genus Fagopyrum; species Fagopyrum homotropicum. The sequence continues at coordinate 13,867,187 of BSWB01000001.1, forward strand.
GGAGAGTATCTCTTTCAAGAACTTGCCATATGCCGGCATTCCTAAAATGACATCCATGAACGGAATGTTAATATGTAATTTGGACATTAGTTCAAGGAACTTACCAAAGTGACTGTCCAAACGAGCTCTTGCTCTTGATTGTGGAAACGGTAGTGGTGGCTTGTATGGAGGCGGTGCCACATACGTAGGCTCAACATCTTTGCTCTTGCCTCCATCTTCTTGCAACTTTCCCTCTTCTACCACTACTTGCTTTCCCTTAGCATTGTCCTTGGGTGAAGGATCTTTCATACTCAACCCACTCCTCGTTGTAATAGTCAACACTTGGCCTCTTGGGTTGTCTTCGGTTCTTCCGGGAAGCTTTCCCGGATCTTTATGGGCTTCACCCGCTTTTTGGAACACTTGCGCTTCCAAGACTTTTTGGGCTTTAGAGATTGAAGTCACGGTGCTCTCAAGACCACTCAACCTTCCAAGCAATTGCTCAAACATTATTTCGGTTCTATCCTTTGGAGGTTGAGTAAATCCGGGTGGAGGTTCTTGTGAAGCTCTTGGTGGTGGAGTTGTGCTTGTGGAAGCGGGAGGGTTCAAGGCTCCATCCGGGTTAGAGTAAGAAAATCCGGGGTGGTTGTGGTTGGGCCGGTAATTGTTGAATTGCCGGTTGTTGTTGAAGTTCCTTGGGCCTTGATAATTGTTGAAGTTGCCCCTTCCCATATAATTCACATCCTCCTCCTTGGAAGACAAGTTGGCTTGTGGAAGCACTTGAGGAGTTGCTTGGTTCTTCAAAGTTGTAGCACACAACTCCCTCAAGGACTTCAATTCATTGTTGATGGCGTCAAGCTTGAAATTGCTCATGGTGACTTCACTCACCTCATATGCTCCCGCCTTTCTCCCTTCACTCTTCCTATGGGAGTATTTCTCAATCACTAGAGCTTGCTTCTCCACAAACTCCCAAGCCTCATCTACATGCTTCTCCATAAAAGTTCCACCGGAAAGAGATTTGAGCTTGAATTGGCTATCTTCATCAAGTCCTTTGAAGTAGATCTCCAATAGCTCAATTTTTGGTATGCCATGGTGTGGACAATCAAGGAGAAGATCTTTGAACCTCTCCCAAGACTTGAATAAACTCTCTCTATCCTTCATCACGAAGGCATTGATCTTTCCTCTTAATTCGGTAGTCTTGGAAGGTGGGAAGAACTTAGTCAAAAACTCGGTTGTCATCTCCTTCCAAGTACCAACTCGCCGTTGTGGAATAGATTGATACCAAGCTAAGGCTTTATCCTTAAGAGAGAAGGAAAAAGCCCTAAGCTTATGGTTGTTGCTCTCCAATCTTGGCGGTCTAAGAGTCTCCATCAAGATCTCATAATTCATCAAGTGTTGATGAGGAGACTCTCCCTCCATCCCTCCAAATTGATTATGCCGGATCATTTGTAGAACTTGAGGACGGAGCTCATAGTTGTGGGTTGCGGGATCTCCTAAGTTCACACCCGGTCGGTGTGCTCTTTGTGCCGGATCCATACGTCTCCCTAGGGTTTGTGGCTCCTCAAATGCAATGGGAACAACCCTAACATTAGCCGCTGGTTGCGGTTGTACCACCGGTGGTGGAGGAGATGGAGGTTGTTGACGATTAAGCTCCCCTCGTACAAGGGCTTGCCTAATCTCATCAATCTCCCTCCTAGTTGCTTCTTGCCTCTCGTTGGCAAGTCTCCTTTCTTCCTCCAAGAGCTCATCTCTTAGCCTTATTTTCTCTAAGGCTTCATCCAATTCAGCTTGGAGATCTCTTCCGGCCATCTCTTTTCCCTTTTTAATACTCTTGGATCTAGATCTAAGGGTTTTCTCCGGTTCGGGATCGAATGGAGCTAAATCCTTGCCACGAGATCTTCGCATACACCTAAAGAGTAAGAGATGTCCTGAAAAGCAAAAACATACACCAAAGAGAGATCAAAAGCAACAAGAAAGATCTACACTAATAACAATCACAAAATAGACTCAATCTAGACCTAGTCCCCGGCAACGGCGCCAAAAACTTGTTCACGCTAGGATGTAGCACAAAAAAGCTTTACATTTATGACTCGAACTAAATCCTAAACTACCTAGCGAAACCCATAGTGTACGGGACGTTTGTAGTAGGGATAGTATTCCGAGGTCGAACACAAAGACTAAGGTGAGATTGATTCAATTGGTGATTAAGTCTAGTGGAGATCTAGATAAAGAAAAGAGAAAGAAACAAAGAAATGAAAAATCTCAATTGTTTTTGGTTGGTTTGCGGTGATCAATCAAAGATCACAAATCATGCGAAATATAATAATTCAACTAAGCTAACAAATCAACGCAAACAAACAAGCAAAAATACGAGATGTAGATCAAAGAAAGAAAAGACGGATTCTAGGGTTTGGAAGTTCCGGTTATGGCATAGGACTCAAGCTATCTATTTGTTCCTTGGATTAACTATGTTGGGGTTAAGTGTTTCTAAATTGGGATCAATCACCGGGTAGGTCTCATGGTCCGCTAGTCCATTCCCGAGGTCTCATCACCGGGTAAGTCTCTAAGAACCTAAGGGACGGAATTTTACTCAAACCGGATTGTTATCTAAAGATCCAACCTATCCTCACCGGGTAAGTCTCGGAAGGGTTAGTCCTAAGCTACCATCCAGCACACTTAATCCAATGGCGGCTTATTAGGCTCACCACTACCTAAGGTTTGTTATCTTTGGAATCTAAGAGTAAGGATTACCGGGTAAGTCTCGCCTAACACTTAGTTGCTAACACTAGGTCATCCTAGGATAGATTTAACTCAACAAACACTTAGGATTTCAACATTCTAACAATCTAAGACTAGGTCCACCGAACCAGGGAAAATCACGGTTTGTTCTACCTAAACCACGGCCGTGGTTTGACAAGAACCAACCGTGATTCCTAACAGAGGCTACGTTTATGCACACATGTCATCCAAAGATAAATCTAAGTCCGTCCTATCATAGCCCTAGCCATAACCATCCTTTCCTTACCCTAGAACCACATCTATTTAGCCTACAACGTTCATAATAGAAATCGAAATAAACAAACATAAAATCATGACATCCATTTGCAAGATGATGAAGGAAAAGAGATGAACAAGTGAACTAAAACAAAACCAAGCTGAAAATAGAATTAGAGTAACTCACAATCCTTCTTAAAGAAGGTTCAAATGGTTCATACAACTCTAGAAATAGAATCCGGAATTCTTCACTACCAAAACTATCAAGGTGTGGTAATGGTGTGTGTTCTTCTTCTCCTCTTCAATGGAGCTCTTCTTCTTCCTTTTTGGCACTTTCCTTCCTAGAAAGACTTCTTGTTTTTTAGAGTATTTTTGATTGGAAGATTTTTTTTGATCATGGAGAGCTGCTCCCAGATGCTCTTCTCAGCCAATGAAGGACCACTTTTATAACAAATTTTGCATGAGCTGGCCATGAGAGTCGTGGCACAGCTGTCACAAGAATCTGGCAAAATCCACGGGTAGAACCACAGTCGTGGTCTAGACCGTGGTTTGCTCCAGAAGCTTCTTCTAGGCTCGTTGAGCCATGGTTTGATGCATGGCTTGTGTTGGCAAGGTTCCATGAGTCCTCCTTAGCCTTTAGCTTGTGTCCTAATGAATCCGAGGGTGTGTCATCTAGATGAACGATCCTCCAACGTATCGTTTTAGCTCCTAAATCTCCCGAAATACCTATAAAGCAACGCACAAGTCTGTGTAGACGTCTATCTCGACAAAGTACGTGAATTGAGTGCAAACGTCGTGAACTAGTGCTAAACCATGCATGAATGAGTGAGAAATCTATCTAAATGATTACCTAAAACTAAGCAATAAATCGTGTTATCAGAGATGCCTTGAAAGGCTTGGAGGTTTCGATGATTAGGTTAAGGTCGCATATGACGTATATGATCCTATGTGATATGTTGAGGTTTATGGTGTTGTATATGATTCATGAGGAAAACCGAGATTGATCGTGGTTAGGATTACCTTGTGACTGGTAATCCTTTGGGCTTACTTAACTGACTGCTTTAAGTTTGAGTGATTGTAATAGTGGTGTGTGTATATGTTTGTTATAATTGATAACTGACTGAGAGTATTTATATGGTCGTCTATTGATAGCATGAATTATAGTCCATATTTTGGGATTTGTTTGGACGTTTTATCTTCAATAATCTGCATGATTGCGTGTTTAATATGAGATTATATTACCATTTCATCTACCTTTGCGGGAATTGAGGTCTACACCTAGTTTTGCTGTAATTGTAGGTAAAATGGCACGTTTTGCATCAAAAAGGAACAAAAGGAGCTATGGAGTCATTGGAGCTACATTGAGGAGCATAAGGAACCATCCAGGAAGCATAGCCATGGATTAAGGATTCACCTTGGACCAGTTTTGAGAGATTTCACATTCAGTTGTGATTCACCTCGGTTGACCAGAAATTCATCTCGACCGAGGTGATCCAGAGACGCCGACTCGACCGAGGTGAACATCTAGGACGCGGCGAGAATATTTTATTCTTGGCTGAGATCTTTTATCTTTGGAAGGTGATCTTATATTTTTGGGCTTTGCTCCTGGAAGGAAGAAGATCTTATATTTTACCTATTTTTATGGGAAAAGATCTTTCTAAGATATCTTATCTTTGGAGAGTTATTTTCCTATAAAAAGGGTTGGATTTCCACAAATCCAACATCCCGCTTAGCACGTTATACACCATTGAAGGCTGTGAGATCCAGCATACATCGCAGCAGCCATACTCCAGTTGGGAGTTTCGAAGAACCTTTTTGAAGGTTGAAGGAAGATTGAAGATCATAGCTTTTATAGCTTTTTGGAGGGTTTTGTAAGATTGTCTTTGATTCCCTTCCTTGTTGTCTTCTCTTGTTGGATTGCTATCCAAGGAACGCTTTTGTTGTAATATTTGATTCAGTTATTGAAGTCTTTTCCATTAAATTCTTCTTGTTCAAATATTCACCTTCGTCCCATATATTTAATACTTTCATAATGATGATGAGTGGCTAATTTCCTTGTGTGATTCTAGGGTGATTGGCTGAAGGTTGTGGGAAAAACAATGATAAAATAATCTTAGATTCCAGTAGGACCCTGAAAGTTCGAGTCTTTAACCTTAACCCTAACCATCTCGTTCAGTCGATGAACATCTCGGCCGGGGTGGAATTTAGCTGACCGAGGTGACTTATCTGATCCTAAACTGAGAGTTAAGTGTTAGAGTTTGCCAAATCCTATTCTTATTACACCTTTCCTGGTTCAAAGCAAGCTTAGGATGAGACTTACCCGGTAATTCCTTAGTTTGTATACCAACGATCATAAGTGTAGGCAATAAAGGTTTATCCTTTATTGGGGTTTGAGTGTGCTTCCATCCCATCTTTGTGAGTTAGCCTGAGACTTACCCGGTAAAGGTTGATTCTATTCCCTTAGATGGTGTGTTAGTTTGAGGTTATAGTTCTTTATCTTGATTCCTTGAGACTTACCCGGTAATAGGAGTTACGGTTTAGGATTAGAGAGTAGTGAGACTTACCCGGTGATCTACTCCACTTTAGTAACACCTTCCCCTTGCAAAAATCTCAGCTTTGTCCGCTTATCTTTAGATCTTGAGTTGGAACCACAACTAGACGCTTTAATCCCTAGAATTGCATGTTTGCTTTATTGACTTCTTATTCATCTTTGATTGTGTTAATTGCTCTTGTGGTTAGTATTCACGAAGCTTACTGTTATTGACTTTGTTTCAACGAGTCCCTGTGATCGACCCCTGGAATTTCTTGCTTTTTACTACGATTGACCCGTACACTGCGGGTTCGCATCCTTGTTTTAAGCTTAAGTCTAGGGTTATAAATTTAAAGCTTGCACACACCGTTTGGAGCGAACATCTATACCCAATCAAAAAGTAAATCCAACTTAGCACTAAGAACAAGTATAGTAGATAAGTAAGGGTCGAACCCAAGAGAGTTGAGGTGTAATTATTGGTTTTAATAGCAAGTAACAAAAGGGGGGTTTTGGTTGAATTGATGCACACAAAACTTAAGAAAACGATTAACGCGACAAGTAAGACAATGATAGGTGAATCTACACTAGGTTGATTCTAAGCATGCAATTACTACTTTGGTGAGTTTCTTTTTTTTCAAGTTCTTAAGTAATCTCCCGTCTCGATAATATATATGTGTCGAGCCAACCGGAATCAACACAACTTAACAAGTTAAAGTTCCGTAAACCTACAAGAACGAATAACAAGTTAGCTTTCAAACAAAGACTAAGGGATATAAAGACAAGATTAAAACCGTTAAACTTATCTTTATATTTGTGTTCCTTTTCTTTAAGTAATTACAACCCGTTATTACTTAAAGTTACTACTAGATTAAAGACCCGAACCCGGAACCTATTAATCCTAGTTATTTGCATGCACTTTAGAACCTAAGGTGATCAATCTTAAGCAATAGTAAACATACGATTAGACAATGGAGATCAAGAAAACACAAAGCATTACTGAATAAAAACTTATATTAAAAAGAACTTACAACCAAAGTAATAACGCAGCTTCAAACCAACCCAATGTAGCAAGGGAGTTAGCAACTCATTACAATGGAAAACTTAATTCTAAAATGGATTTTTGTGAGCAAAAGCTTGGATGATTCTAGCAATCAGCCAATGACTATTTATACTACAAAAGACACTTAATTAGGAGTAAATGGCCGGCCTTAAACAACCACTTTCAATGCCATAAAGGTGGTGTAAACAGCCAGAGTAAAGCTTCTGGCGTTAAACTGCAGGGGCGGCCTTCAGGAACCGCAGGGGGCGGTTTAGGCAGAATCGGTTGGTCTTCTTCAAGGCCGCAGGGGCGGCTATGACATTCCGCTGGGCGGATCTTTAATGCGCTTCAACGTCTGACCCTTCAACTTCCTGGCGTTTCTGATGCCAAGGTGCAGGGGCGCCCCTATGTCAGCGCAGGGGCAGTGACACAACCTCTTCGTCTTCCAGCTCCCAGGTTGAGGCTCAGGCATGGTGTAGTGGGAGGCGCATGGGAGTTGGTCTTCGTCATCTTCCGGATAGGTCACCGCAGGGCTGCCAATGGAGCGGCGCAGGGGCGGTGACATACTTCTTGGCAGGAGTTGGTGAAGGCGCAGGGGGCGCTCTGGTGGGAGGTGTCACCCGCAGGGGCGGGGACAAGGACCCGCTAGGGCGGTGATGCAACAGAAGCCTTGCTTCGTGAATGGTCTTCACTCCTAAGTGCTTATAACTCCTTCTTTAGCTTCTTTTAGTCTTCTTCTTCTGGACCAAGGAGTTAGTAGCATAAACCGACACAAATGCAATAAAAAGACTCTAAAAACTACCCTAAATAATAGTGATTCCATCACCTATCAAACTCCCCCATACTTAGACCTGTTACTCGTCCCGAGTAAAACAAATGACAGCAATCAAACTCAAGGTCTCAGGAAGCAAGGGAAAGCAAGAAAAGATAATGAAAACAAAAGAAAAACCAAGAAAGAAAGAAAGAAAGAAAGAAAAGAGAGGAAATATGAGAAAAGGAAATACTACCATCCTTATCGCTCCAAGAGTGGCCTACCCGGACAACCTCCTTATGACTCCCCTTCTTATATTGCCGAACGCCGGAAGGGAATCCTACACTCGGTGTCGCTCATTTTGCCAAGGCATCCCTTCGGGTTTTCGCCTTGCCACTCTTCTTCTTTTCTCACTTGAACTCACATCCCTCAAGTCCAATTTTTGCACCAACCTAAGGTTGGTCGGACTACCTTCTTTTTACCTAAACCGCCCTTTTGGGTTTTCGGTTTATCCAAAGATTTTCATGTCTTTTTTCATTTTCTTTGACTTTTCTTTTTCTTATATATATGAATTGGAAACTAAATCACAAATCATAAGACTCAATGATCAACAGACTAAAAAAACCAATGAACTATACATGCAAAGATATGTCCCTCCCCCATACTTGAAGTACGCTTTGCCCCCAAAGTGGAAATGAGCAAAGATAAATGTGGGAGAAGGAAGAGAAAGATGCCCTCAGTGGGATGGTCCAGTTGGACCATCCGGACCATCCTCCGGCGGGTACGGGAAATGGCTGAAGAAGTGCTTCTGCCGCCGGTAGAGCGTGTCAATACGGCCCTTCTAAGCCTCCATCCTCTCTCTAAATGAAGCCTCATAGCTAGCTTGCCAAGCTATGAGTCTCCAACTGCTACTGATGAGCTGCATGCCAAGCATCCTGACGGCGGTCAAAGTGTGAGGTCAATGAAGAGGCGAAGTTGGACTGCCATGCTTGCTGCTGCTCAAGCATGGACTGCTGATACTCGGTCTGCCATGCCTGATGTTGTGTAGTCAAAGCAGTCATCTGAGCCTGCAGACCCTCCATGGTCTGCCTATCCTGTGCTGTTGTGTGGGCCCGGCTGTAGCCCGCTGCATATCTCCCAACAGTATCGACCTGTGGCCGTCTCGGAAGGACTAGGTCAACTGCTACATATAGGTCGGAGAGCTCGTCTCCTAATGGAAGTCGTCGAGGTAGGTACGTGATATGACTCCCATCTGCTAGTGATATCCAAAACCGATGCTCCCCGTCTCTCCTAAGGAGCCTGCACCTCCTCAACATATCCTCCGTATAAAGTGGGACCTCCAGTCTATCCTCTAGGGTATCAAGATCCATCACCCGTGCAACTAATAAGGTGATGATCCCTCCTCCCACAATGTCACGAGGCTCATTCTTCCTAATCCGCTTTAGAGCGGTAAGGAAGAGATATGCCCAATCCGGCACCCAATCGTTTGTGGAGAGACAGGCATACAACAATGGAAGGTCCTTGAGAGCAACCTTATTCTCCTCCTTGTGTCCACAGAAGACACTCATGAAGACCTTTGAGATGAGCCTCAAGCAGGGGTGAGTGAATTTGTTGGAGTACTCACCTCGTGCATGAAACTCAGACCTAGTAGCGGCCTGCCAAAATTCCAACAAATCAGGCGTCGGAATGGGTCCATCCAGTCATCGGAAGCTTCTATAGTCACCCTAATGCCTCCTGTATTTGGGTATAATCCAATGTGTATTTTCTCTTGTTGTACTTGAATGAAAGTCCCACACACAATTGGTCTTCCGTCTCCATTTTGAATGTGGCTATGAATTGCCGGCTGAGTTCGGGGTATGTTGGGGCGGTCATTATCAGGAAATCGCCGAGCCCAGCGTTGTTGAGGAATTCTTGCATGCTCTCCAACATGCCCAAATGTTCCAAGGTGGGAACGTCTAGGAACCGAGTTGCGTACACTTCCCGGCTTTGAGCAATCCAATACCGATCCTTCTCACCTTCTGTTTACTTGTATTTCCTTTGATTTTCCATCTCTTGTAGTAAATCAAGCAAAAGAGTTAGAAAGTTCAGAAATTTGCTCAAGAGACGAACCTACTGTTGTGATTTCCGCAGGTGCGGCTGAAGAAGGTGCAAGTGTGGCTCGACGCGGGGGCGGAAGCTTGCAGGCGCAGGGGCGGACGAAGATCAGAGGGTGATTTTTGGAATTCGGCGAATGCGGTTGCGATGAGGGCTGTTCCGGCGTCTAGGTTGCTGTCACCGGAGGGGAAGTCGGTGGTTGAGAGTGAGAGGGTCGAGATGGCGCTTATGTGAAGGAGGGGAGAGGGTCAATGTGGTAGTTGAGTAGTGACGCGGTGTTGCCGGCGGGGGCGCAACAACGTCCGGACAGTAGCGGTGCGAGGGCTTTCGGAGGCGCAAGGGCGTGGGAGGTGAGGCGGCTAGGGTTCGATGGATGAATGGAGGGGAGCTGAAGAAAGGGGTAAATGTAGGTTACATTCTTTGGTTATGTATATGAGCGTTTCAATGATGAATGAAGCAAGGTTTGAGAATGATCTATTGACTAGAAGCACATCTACCTAAAAGGTTGTTTTGTGTTTGAGTTTTAATGCATATTTCATCCTAACTTGTGTTCTAAAGCTTTTGAAAGGCCTTGCTTGGGGACAAGCAAATGGCAAGTATGAGGTATTTTGTTAGCATGAAATATTGCGGTAATTTAGGCACTTTTTCTAGATGTTTTTCATTCATTATAGTGTTCATTGACAAAGCATTGAGGCAATTGTTAGGTTGTTTGTCTATATTTGCGATACGGAGATCTATATTAGCTTCTTGTTGATTATAGGTGAATAAGAGCTAAAAACGCGCGAATTGAGAGAGTTGGGAGGAGAGTTGAGCCTCAAGACTTAGGACACATCAAGGAAGGCAAAGGAGATGCTAGGATGAGGCATGACTCGACACAAAGAAAATCACAAGCTATTTTGCACTTCCACGCCCCAAAATACGGTCATGGAGAAGTCCACGGTTGAAACCACGGCCGTGGATCATACCATCACGAACGTGGAGCACACCAGGAAGTTACACGGTGTAAATCAGGGTCGTGGAAGTCATGAGGAACCGTAACCAGTTTCCACGTTCTAAATCACGGTTGTGGAACCTCAGCAGACCGTGATTTAGGCAATCTTTTGACGAATAAAATATTGCCATGATATTTTCGTACATGGGCTGGAAAGGTTATCTTACCCTCTCTATAAAAGAGCTGGAGAAGAGAAAATTTGAAACGCCGGCATAGAGTTTTTGAAGGTTTCGTTGAAGAACGAGATTTAAGGAAGATCGGAAGTAACTTGTGGCGTAAGTAACGTCTTTTATCCTTAGATTTGATTAGGAGACGGATTGACATCCCGTTCTTCATTCTCTTCGAGGATCGTTACTGATTTGTGTTTTAGTTTTTCTGAATCCGACATACATATTCCTTGTTTGTGTGGATTTGACATTTGTTTGAGAGTTATTGAAGGTTTTCGAAGGTTTTCATCTTTCATTATCTTTAAACTTGAATTTGATATCATAATGACCGTTGTTGGCTAAAACTCTTTGGCAGTTCTAAGGTGAAGGGTTGATAGTTGTGGTTTAGATGATGATAGATCGATCGTAAACAGATTGGACCCTGAGAGTTAGAGAGATTCGCCGACGAACCCAAACCACGGTCTGTTCTTGAGGTTACACGGCCGTGGAACTTAAGATCCACCCGTAATTTGTGTCAGTTTACGAGCTTTGCTTTTACTTTAATCCAAGGTTAAAGGTTAGCTTTAATCTAGTCTAGACTTGTCTTTTCTAGGTAGTAGTGAAGCCTCAACAACCTCTACTTCGATTTCGAGTGTCACAACCTTAATCGGTTTAGCCTATCTTGATCCTTGGGTTACAAGTTTGGGTATTTGAGATCAATTCTTGTCTTTAGATCCTTTCTATACTGAAGCCTCAACAACCTTTATAGAGAGTGTCTTTAGGTGAGTCATATATGGTTTTGGAACTTCACCGTACATTACCTTACATTCGTATACCTTTGCAAACCTCAACTCTGTCCTTATATCTTTAGTATATCTTGAATCGATTGCCAAAACTGGATTCCTGGATCTTTAGGGTTGCTATTTTTCCCAATATACTTATAAAGTTTACCTTTTTATTGCTTGACAATTCTACAATCGAATTTGTTCCCCCCAGATCCCTGAGTTCGATACTCTGGAATACTTGCTAATCTACGCCGATCCGTACACTGCGAGTTCACTTGCTTTTATTCTAGTTTTATAAATTTAAAGCTTAATTGCACGCACGTTAAGTGGCGAACAAGTTTTTGGCGCCGTTGCCGGGGATTTGGTTTAGGCCGAATTCGGTTATCGGTTGTCAAGCTTGGGAGCTCTTCCCTTGTTATTTGATATCTCTTTTGAGTGTATGCGCAGGTCTAAGAATAACGAAGACCTCTTACCTCTTGATCAAGAGCTTGAGAGGACTTTGAGGAGAAGTTCAAGGAAAGAAAGATGGGCGAAGAAAAGGAGCGGGATCTTCAAGCGGAATTACAAGATTCCGAAGCTCAACTCCAATGGAGCGAGAAGACTCGGAAGGACGAATCGGATCGTCATCAATAAAAAATCTAAGATCTAACAGATATGATATTTCAAATGCGGCTGGAAATAAGCGACCTCAAGAAGAAGAAGAGGAGGAGAAGACCGGGAAGATCGGTTAGAACCAAGTCATCCAACGAGGATAGCGATTCTTCCATGCCACCTTTGGAAGACATCAATCCGACGATCAACATGAATCAATACAATCCAGCGGCTGCAAACTATCGTGTCCCAGCTGGGGGTGCGAGAGCCGATCGTGTGGATGAGGGGCCAAGAACTCTTGGCCAAAGGATGAATCCAACGCAGCAACCACGCCGTTTGGGTGTGAACTTTGATGCTGATGATGCACAAGGGTTTAGCTTCAACCCGCAAGTTATTACCATCGTCCGCCAAAATCAATTTGGAGGAACGAGCGTTGAATCTCCACATCAACATTTACAAAATTTTGAGATCATGATGGAGACAATGAAGCCAAAGAATGCAACTACCAACAGCTACAAGCTCAAGCCTTTCTTCTTCTCCTTGAAGGGGAAAGCGTTATCTTGGTATCAAGCTCTTCCAAACGGAAGACTCAAGACATGGGAGGATCTTTCTTCGGAATTCCTCACTAAGTTCTTTCCGCCATCCAAGACGGTGGAGTTGAGAGGTAAGATTAATGCATTTTCTATGAGATCTAGCGAAAGTTTGTTCCAGTCTTGGGAAAGATTTCAGGATTTGCTATTGGATTGCCCACATCATGGCATATCCAAGTTGGCGCTATTGGAGATATACTATAAGGGGCTGGATGTGGAGACACAATTCAAGCTCCAATCCCTTTCATGTGGTACATTTATGGACATGAGTGAGGATGACGCTTGGGACTTCATTGAGAAGCAAGCCCGAGTCATTGAGAAGTATTCTCACCGGAAAGTAGAAGCGAATCATGTGGAGCAAGGAGCAAAGCTATCACAAGCGGCTCAAACTCAAATCTTTTCTCTCAACACCGAGATTAAAGAATTGAAGGAGGCCATCAAAACCAACTTTCCAAAGCAAAAGGGACAAGATGTAGGTTATTTGGGCAACAACAATAACCACAACGGGAATGAGAATACAAACCGCAATAACCGGAACAACAACCGGAACAATTGGAACAACAACAACAACAACAACCGGAACAGCAATTGGAACAACAATAGGGGTTCAAACAACAACAATTGGCGTCCCAACCAACAAAATTCCGGTAATTCTTATTCCAATTCAGGAAATTCACTAACTCCACCTTCCTCTTCCTCCACTCCTTTGAAAAGCCAGGGGCAAACATCTAATGGTGGAAGCGCTGCGGGGAAGGAAAAATCCGATCCCATGTTGGAAACAATTTTGGGAAAGCTTCAAGGATTGGAGAGTCATATCATCAAGGTCGATGATCACATTACTAAGGTTGATAAATCCCAAAAGGTTTTAGAAAACCAAATGTTTAGCCATGCGGAGGAAGTTCCTAGGAATCAAGGAAAACTGATAGCATGAATTATTGTCTATATTTTGGGGTTTGTTTAGACGTTTTATCTTCAATAATCTGCATGTTAGTATGTATACTATGTGATTATATTACCGTTTCATCTACCTTTGAGGGAATCGAGGTCTACACCTAGTTTTGTTGTAATCGTAGGTAAAATGGCACGTTTTGCATCAAAAAGGAGCAAAAGGAGCTAAGGAGTCATTGGAGCTACATTCAGGAACATAAGGAAACATCCAGGAAGCATAGCCATGGATTAGAGATTCACTTTGGACCAGATTTGAGGGATTTCACATTCAGTTGTGAATCACCTCGGTTGACTACAGAGTCACCTCGACCGAGGTGATCCAGAGAAGTCGACTCGACCGAGGCGAACACTTGGGACGCGGCGAGAATATTTTATTCTTGGCTGAGATCTTTTATCTTTGGAAAGAGGATCTTATATTTTTGGGCTTGGCTCCTGGAAGGAAGAAGATATGATAGATCATATATTTTACCTATTTTTATGGGAAGAGATCTTTCTAAGATATCTTATCTTTGGAAAGTAATTTTCCTATAAAAAGGGTTGGATTTTCCACAAATCCATAGCATGCTATACCACCGATTGTGTTTAGAGCATCCGTTGCAGCCATACTCCAGTTGGAAGATTTGAAGAACCTTGTTGAAGGTTGAAGGAAGAAAGTCTATAGCTTTTATAGCTTTTCGAAGGGTTTTTGTAAGATCATCTTAGATTCCCTTCTTTGTTGTCATCTTGTTGGATTTCTATCCAAGGAACGCTTGTTTGATAATTGATTCAGTTATTGAAGCCTTTCTCTTAAAGTTTTCTTGTTCAATTATTCTCTTTCTTCCCATATATTTGATTAATACTTTCATGAAGATGAATGGCTAATCTCTTTGTGTGATTCTAGGGTGATTGGCTGAAGGTTGTGGGAAAAACAATGATAGAATAATCTTAATCACAGTAGGACCCTGAAAGTTCGAGTCTTTACCTTAACCCTAAAGCATCTCGCTCAGTCGATGAACATCTCGGCTGGGGTGGAATTTGGCTGACCGAGGTGACTTATCTTATCCGAAACTGAGAGTTAAGTGTTAGAGTTTGCCAAATCCTATCCTTATTACACCTTTCATGGTTCAATGCAAGCCTAGGATGAGACTTACCCGGTAATTCCTTTGTTTGTTTACCAAAGATCATAAGTGTAGGTAATAAAGGTTTATCCTTTATTGGGGTTTGAGTGTGCTTTCATCCCATCTTTGTGAGTTAGCCTGAGACTTACCCGGTAAAGGTTGATTTTATTCCCTTAGATGTTGTGTTGGTTTGAGGATATAGTTCTTTATCTTAATTCCTTGAGACTTACCCGGTAATAGGAGTTACGGTTTGGGATTAGTGAGTAGTGAGACTTACCCGGTGATCTATTCCACTTTGGTAACACCTTCCCTATGCAAAATCTCAGCTTTGTCCGCTTATCTTTAGATCTTGAGTTGGAACCACAACTAGATGCTTTAATCCCTAGGATTGCATATTTCCTCTATTGACTTTTATCATCTTTGATTGTTTTAATTGCTTTGTGGTTAGTGATTGCTAAAGCTTACCTATTCCGACTTTGTTTCACTAAGTCCCTGTGATCGACCCCTGGAATTCCTTGCTTTTTACTATGATTGACCCGTACACTGCGGGTTCGCATCCTTGTTTTAAGCTTACATCTAGGGTTATAAATTTAAAGCTTGCACACACCGTTTGGAGCGAACAAGTCTTTGGCGCCGTTGCCGGGGACTTGGTCTAGACCGAGCCGGTTACGGTTTGCTTTTGGGGCACTTGCCCCCGTGTCTACTAACCACTCTACTTGAGTGACTTTTTGCAGGTTCTTTCTTAGGTTTATGCGAAGAACCCGCACTGGGAAGGAAATCGTTCCTTACGATCCCGAACCAGAAAAGACATACAAACGATGCTTAAGAGAAGTGAAGATGGCCAACCAAGACAATCGCGATCTTGAGGCCGAATTGAAGGAGGCGTTAGAACAGTTGCACCTCAGCAGGGAAGAATTGAGGCAAGAGAAAGAAGAAACTCGCACCTGGACTGAAGCAATCGAAGCAGATATGACAGCCTTACGAGACCAATATCTACTTCGACCGAGGGAAGACCCAATTCCCGACGCTGGACCGATGCAGGTCCCAGTCGCAGACCCTCGACCGAGGCAGGTTCCAGTACCTGACGCCCCAGCCGAGGTACTTCCACCTCGGATGCCAGTCCGAGGCGCTCTTTTTGCAGGAATCCCGCAAACCCTAGGTCAAAGGATGGACCCCAATCAACAACTGAGGCGTCCAGGAGTTAACCTAGGAGATCCAGCGGACCATGACTACGAACTTTGACCGTAAGTTCTTTCCATGATTTGCCAATGCCAGTTCGGAGGGCTAGAGAAGGAATCTTCGCATCAACATCTTCAAAACTATGAGATCTTGATGGAGACCTTGAGACCCTCAAGAATAGAAAACAACAACTACAAGCTAAGACCTTTTTACTTTTCTTTAAAAGATAGAGCTCTTACTTGGTATCAATCTCTTCCTCCAGGAAAAATCAGCACTTAGGAGGAGATGACTACGGAATTCTTGACTAAATTCTTTCCCCCCTCTAAGACCGCTGAAATGAGAGGGAAGATTAATGCATTCATTATGAAGGACAAGGAGAGCTTGTCCAAGTCATGGGAGAGGTTTAAAGACATTCTTTTGGATTGCCCACATCATGGGATTCTAAAGATAGAGTTGTTGGAGATATACTTCAAGGAACTGGACGGAAGCACCCAGTTCAACCTCCAACTACTTTCCGCCGGTACCTTTATGGACATGGCGATTGACGAAGCTTGGGACTTCATTGAAAAGAAAGCTTTGCATATGGAGAAATATACCCACCAAGGAACTGAAGGTGGAGTTAAAAGAGTCAACTTTCAAGAGACTCAACCTAACAACAATCAACTCACGTCTTTGAAGAATGACGTGAAACAATTGAAGGAACTCTTGGTTGCTCAAACCAAGAAGGAAGATCAAGGACCAAGGAACAACAACAATAGAGGATCCAACAACAATAATTGGAGGGCGAACAACCAAAATTTTAGTAACAATCATTCTAACTCCAATTCTAACGATTCCTCTAATCCTTTCCTCTCTTCCCCTTCTTCTTCTTCTTCTTCTTCTTCTTCTTCTTCTTCTTCTTCTACTACTCCATTAAAGAGCCAGGGGCAAGGATCAAGTTCGTCTCAGCCGGAAAAGAAAGACGCAGTGCTGGAGGCTATCTTGATCAAGCTTAGTGTTATGGAGACATCTATGACTTCATTTTCGATGGCCCAAAAGGCCTTTGAACAACAACTTGCTAGTAGGGCAAATGAAGCGCCAAGAGATCCAGGGAAGCTTCCAGTAAGGACGGAAAGCAACCCTAAGGGCCAGATTATGGCCATAACAACGAGGAGTGGACTGAAAACTGCAGATCCAGTGCCTCGGTCGGTGCCAGTACCAACGAAGACCACCTCGGTCCAGGTGCAGTCGAAGAACACTTCGGCCGAGATGCCAACCGAGGTGGAGCCACAGAAAGCGGAGGGGAAAACTGAAGTTTATGTTCCACCTCCTGCATACAAACCACCACTTCCATTCCCCCAGTCAAGGGCCAGAGCACATCTAGACAAGCACTTTGGTAAGTTCCTTGACTTGATGAATAAACTACACATTAACATTTCTTTCCTTGATGCTATTCTAGGGATGCCCGCCTATGGGAAGTTCTTGAAAGAGATTGATAACGTGATTTATGACGTTATTTTAGGCATTCATTTAGATAGTTTTTCCCGTTATTCATGCACGGTTTGACATTAGTTCATGACGTTTACGCTTAATTCATGCATATTTCTAGAAAAGACGTCTACACGAGCTTTTGTCGGTTTTGTAGGTGTTTCGGGGATCTTTTGGACATTAATCGATACATTCGAGGGTCAAGCCTCATGGTGGTACACATCCAAGGCTTTGAAGGAACATAATTGGAGCAATGAAGGACACAAGGACCCTTATTGGTGCAAGCAATGGAGCAATTCATGGCTAGACGATCATAACATGCCTCTGTTGAAGAAAATCGGACCATCACTCAGGAAAATCGGCCGATTTTCCTGACTGGGTCGATTTTTGGCCTTTGACAACTTAAGCCACGTGTCCCACGATCTCTTGTCCGGCCTTGCTCTTGGTGGAGAATATAAGTGGGCCTGCAAGCTGTTGCTGAGCATTCTCTCCCTCTCCCACATTCTCTCACACACAGCTCATTGGATTGAGGGCTAGACTTGGAGAAGAAGAAAAAAACTCTCTCAATTTGGAGGAGGAAGAAGAACACCAACTTAGAGTGATAGTGAGTTTTTGAGTGATTTTTGGAGTCTTTGATTGAAGAACTATTGCAAGGATTTGTTAGGAACGTTTTGGAACTTCATTTGAAGGGTTGTAAGTCTTGCTAAAACTTAGATTCAGCTGAGATTTATTGTTTTTATTTGCTTATCTTTCATCATCCATCTATGGAAACCATGTATGCTTGTGTGATGATTTTGGATCTTGATATGCATACTATTGGCTAGTTTATTGTGATTCTGGAGTGATGGATTGATGGTTATGGCTTGGGTGATGATAGAATGGACTTATATGTTAGTTTAGGATGATTTGTATGCACGAAACCTAACCCATGAAGAAAAATCGGGTTGTTCTTCAGCCAGATCGACCGATTTATCCATGATCCATCAGATTTTTCTCTCTGTTGCTCTTTAATTGATGAATCTGTATGTTAGGATGTTAGGTTGTTGAAATCCTAGTGTTTATTAAGCATAAATTAGCTTAGGATCACCTAATGCTATCAACCTAAGTGAGGAAAGAGATCTACCCGATGATTTCCGACCTTAGATACCTAAGATAATGAACTCTAGGTAGTAGTGAGCCTCACAAGCCGCTATTGGATCGAGTGTGCTAGGATTATTGCTTGAGACTTCCCTTTTCTGAGACTTACCCGGTAAGGAGAGGGTTGCCCCTTAAGTGGAGTCCGGTTTGTGTGGAATTCCCTATTTTAACCCCTTGAGACTTACCCGGTAATAGGAGTTTGATGCGGGATTAGTGAAGCGAGAGACTTACCCGGTAATTGCTTTCACTAGAGAAACACCCTTTCCCAACACCGCAGCGTTATCCTTAGAATCTTTAGAAGGTTGAGTCCAATGCCATAACCGGAAATCTTGACCTCTAGAATCCATTTTTCTCTCTTTGATCACATATTTTGAGTTTGTGCTACTTGTTTGTTTTGCTAGCTTTAGTTGTTAGTTTGATTTATTATTTTGCATGAATTGTGATCTTTGATTGATCACCCCAAAACCAAACCAAAAACATTGAGATTTTCATTTCTTTATTTCTTTCTCCTTTCTTAGACTAGTTCTATACTATCCATGCTCACTTATTGATTCGATTTCACCTTAGTCTTCGAGTTCGACCTCGGAATACTATCCTTGCTACAAAACGATCCATACACTGTGGGTTCGCTAGGAGTTAGGAAAAATATAACGAGTATAAATTTAAGGCTTATTGCGCATATATTCCTAGACGTAACAGAGATCTTATCAAGGAAGAGGAAACTGGAAGACTTTGGTGAAGTAAGGATGACATCTAAATCCTCGGAGCTTATTCAAATCATGAAGGAGAAGATGCCACCTAAATTAAGAGATCCCGGCTCATTTTGCATTCCCATTCAAGTTGGGGATGTCACTTGTGAAGCCTTATGCGATCTAGGAGCCAGCGTGAGCATCATTCCGCTGGAGCTATGTGTGAAGATCGGACTTGGAGAGCCCAAGCCGGTCAAGATTCGATTATACATGGCGGACCGCTCCATTACCCATCCCGTGGGAATTTTGGAAGACGTTCCGGTCAAGTTAGGTAACTTCTATTTACCTATAGACTTTGTCATACTTGACATTCCCGCAGATTATCCTGTTTCTATTATTCTCGGGAGGCCATTTCTAGCAACTTCGGGTTGCAACGTGGATTGTAAGAACGCCAAGTTGAAATTCAACATTGGTGGAGATGAAGTGGAGTTCGCATTACTTGCGTCCATGAAAGGAGAGCAGCTAGGAGATGATATCTTCAACATCTATGATGAAGAAGAATCAAGAGAATTGGTGAGCTCTATCCTTACTAACGATCCACTTGAAAGAGTTATTAGTTTCAGTTTAATGGAGGAAGGTATAGATGCTTCTTGTGATGCAGATATACGGAGCTTAAAGGCACTGGAAGAAGATCCAGGAGCTAAAACTGAGAAGCTAATCCAGGAGACGAGGATCTCCAGTTTCGGTTCCAGTTACAGTACCTCGACCAAGGCACTTTCTGGACTGAGCGAGGCGACTGAAGAACATCTCGGTCAACGCCTCTACGCCTCGACCGAGGTCGAAGGAGAGACGATTTTAACTGAGACTTCCGAAAGTCCAGTTTCTGGATCTACTCCACTGGAAGGAGGAAGCCAGGATTCCCCTCAGAAAGCATCCCCATTTGTAGAGCTTAAACAACTCCCAAATCACTTGAGGTATGTCTTTCTTGGACCGGATTCCACTTATCCCGTTATTGTTAGTGCTTCCCTCTCCGAATCTGAATTGTCTAAACTAATGCATGTCCTGAGAAAGCATCAAAAGGCTTTGGGTTATACTATAGATGATCTTATCGGCATTAAGTCTTCTTTCTGCATGCATAGAATTCTAATGGAGGACGATCATAAGACTTCACGGGAACCTCAAAGACGGTTAAATCCGATCATGAAAGAGGTTGTGAAGAAGGAAATTCTTAAGTTGTTGGATGCAGGTATTATATATCCTATCTCGGACAGCAAATGGGTTAGCCCGGTGCATGTAGTTCCGAAGAAAGGAGGGATGACCGTTGTGACGAATAAGAACAACGAGTTGATCCCAACCAGGATCGTCACGGGCTGGAGGGTTTGCATTGATTATAGGAAGCTGAACACGGCCACTCGGAAGGACCATTTTCCACTTCCCTTCATTGATCAAATGCTCGAACGGTTGGCCCAGCATTCACACTTTTGCTACTTAGACGGCTATAGTGGATTCTTCCAGATTCCTATCCATCCGGATGATCAGGAGAAGACCACTTTCACTTGTCCATGGGGGACATTTGCTTACAGGAGGATGCCATTTGGATTGTGCAATGCACCCGCTACCTTCCAGTGATGCATGATGGCTATCTTTTCCGAGTACATAGAGGAGATCATGGAGGTATTTATGGATGATTTTTCAGTATATGCTTCCTCTTTTGATGATTGCCTATCTAACCTTTCTCTAGTGCTACAAAGATGTGAGGACACTAATCTTGTCTTAAATTGGGAGAAGTGTCATTTTATGGTTAATGAAGGCATTGTACTAGGACACCTCGTTTCTAATCGAGGTATTGAGGTCGATCGCGCTAAGATCGAGACTATTGAGAAACTCCCTCCCCCTTGTTCTGTTAAAGGTGTGAGGAGTTTTCTCGGGCATGCAGGTTTCTACAGGAGATTCATCAAGGACTTCTCCAAGATTTCTAAACCTCTAACTAACCTCTTGAATAAAGACGTTGTTTTTGAGTTTTCGCAGGAGTGTCTTGATGCATTTTACAGGATTAAGGAAGCGTTGATCTCCGCTCCCATTATCCAACCTCCGGATTGGACCTTGCCCTTTGAGATTATGTGCGATGCTAGGGATGTAGCCGTAGAAGCGGTGCTTGGACAGAAGAAGGATGGCCGGACCACCGCCATATATTACGCTAGCAAGACGCTAGATGTAGCCCAATGCAACTACGCTACCACCGAGAAGGAGTTATTGGCGGTTGTATATGCTTTCGAGAAGTTTCGTTCTTACTTAGTAGGGGCGAAAGTCATTGTCTACACCGACCATGCAGCCATCCGTTACTTGCTTGCTAAGAAAGATGCCAAGCCACGCCTTATTCGATGGATTCTCTTGCTTCAAGAGTTTGACTTAGAGATCCGCGATAAAAAGGGATCCGAAAATTCTGTTGCGGATCACCTCAGCCGGCTACCTACATCTTCACGCGAGAAGGACGACCCACCCATAGACGATTCATTCCCCGATGAGCACTTACACTTGTTGGGGCGTTTGATAGACTTACTTACTTCACCCCACGATGGAGGTGAAGTATGGGGTGAGGGCACCTCCCATCACGTATAGAGAGACGCACTATGGTCCAGCTAGCGACCTTAAACCAAGCGCTTCTTGGGAGGCAACCCAAGGTATTGCTTTCTTTTCCCTTTTTCTAGTCTAGCTTAGATAGTTTTGCTTTTGCTTTGCTTTGTTTTGTTTTTGGCGTCCTAGACAGACAACAGGTGACATCTAAGGAAGGAGTACAAACCAAGAGCATAACTGGAAGGACAGAAGTTCGAGAATTTGAGAAGACGAAGTTTGACTGAGGCACATTTCGGTTGCTGTCAAAGCACCTCGACCGAGATGATTCTTGAGCAACCGAGGCGACTAGGGTTTCTAAAGATCCACCTCGGTCCGTACCACCTCGGTCCGGTCGAGACCACCTCGACCGAGGTGACAGCAGTTCCAGAAAAGGGTATAAAAGGGGGACTAAATTTCTCTCTCTTCCTTTACCCTCTCCTCGACCGCGGCAGCTTCCTCACCTCGTTTCGCCGTTCTTCGCTCGTTTTCGACGATTTTTGCTTCCAAATTGCAAAGAAAGGATAGAGGATCCCAGTGCGAGCGTCAATCTGCAAGAAAAACGAACCGAATCGATCGATTAGACGTAAAATCAGAAAAAAAAACCCTAATCTCGTTCTCTTCACTGTTTCGCTTCGAATTGGGCTTTGGTTGCCCTTGCATTTGCTGAGAAACAGATTAAGTACCCCATAGGAACCAGTTGTAGTGATTTTGGGGGAAAAGAACTGGATTTTTGAGAGATTCAATCGCGCAGTTATTCGCCTCGGTCTAGTCGTTCTGTGCCTCGGCCGAGGTGTTCTTGAGTTGTGTCAGGCCGACCGAGGTGATCTGGCAGAGTGTTTGAAAAATGAGTTCAGATAGACAGCTTGTCCTGAGGGACCGATCCTCCCCTTCCCCTTCTTCTTCTTCCTCTAGACCTTATAGACCGGTGATCCACGAGAGACACCAGGTCGACTATGACCGTATTGCCGCCCGTCTAGTGATTGCACCGCGCTTCCTGGACATTTCAGCTTTTGATTGTCTCCATGTGGATGGAGATTTGAGGCGGATGATTTCGATGGTAGGGCTAGATCAGTTTACTGAGATCCGTGCACCTGCCTATTTAGAGCCTACCTTGGAGTTCATTAGCTCCTTCACCTACCTTCCCACAGAGCGTTTTGTGAAGTACCGGTTGATGAACCGGAACTTCTTAGTTCCCTTAGAGTACTGTAGAGACATCTTTGGTTTCCCAGCTCCGACTGCTGTAGATTTTCGCTCCCGAGCTGTAGCTAGGGAGTTCTGGGGTCAGATTGCTCATGTTGTTGAGCACGCAGATAGATGACGCCCTGGAGACTCCAGGGAGCGCATTATTTTTCACCTAGCCTTTAGGTTAGCTCACCTTATTTTCAATGAGACGCTTCTGGCGCGTATTGAGACGCCCCAGAAGGTCCGACAGGGGGAGCTTTTCAGCCTTTACTGCATGGTGACTGGAGGGATCCCAGACTTTGGCTTGATGTTGGTAGAGGATCTGCACAAGATCAAGGCCAAAGCGAAGGGGGATATCTACTGCGGGGGCATCGTGACCCACATTGCGAGCTTTCAGGATATGGATCTCAGCGCATGTACCATGGTGGCGGCTGCCAAGCCGCTAGGACTTCAGGAGATGTTCACTCGGCGGATTCTGGTTCCCCGAGGACTCACTACACCGTATGTAGCCATGCCATGGGAGCCGACTACACCACAGGGGATCAGATGGTCACCCCAGTTCTCAGTATATGATCCTCACTACTGGCAGACTGCTTGGATTCCATTAATGGAGGATGCTAGAGAGGCAGCAACTGCACCAGCTGAGGAGGATGAGGTAGAGGAGGAGACTGCTGATGATGATGACAGGGATGGTGGAGTTCCTATCGATACAAGGACCGATATTGCTGGGACGAGTGCGCCGGTCATTGATTTAGATATGACGATACTGAGCCTGCACCGGCCACATCACCAGTACGACCTGCTAGGCGTAGGGTACGCCGATAGAGGGATCTAGAGGCTCACCGTCGGATCGATGATCTGACGGATCAGATAATCGATTCTTATGCTGCCCTATCACTGGATATCCGTGAGATGCAGGAGAGACAGCATTACCAGCACATGATGGCTCAGATTCAGTTTTAGCACATCATGGGCTACCCGTTTGACCCATCTCAGTATCCGTATGTGCCGCCACCACCACCACCACCGGATCGTGATTATTGAGAGCTTGCAGGATTTTCTTTCTTATATATTATGCAGCTCAGCTTTATGTCCGGTGAGTATTTTATTTCTTTAGACTTATTTTGACCCACTAGGGCAGTGTGTCCCAAGTATGGGGTGTTTATGTATTTTATCGACTTATGTGATGTATGACTCTACATTATCAGATATTTATGATTATTTTTTACCTCGACCGGGGCAGTTCTGGCCGAACGAGGTACTTCACCTCGGTTGACCTAAGAACACCTCGACCGAGGTGGGTTAACTGAGAGTTTTCGAAACGTTGTGCTTCTTATTTGGATATGACCTCAGTGAAGATTTTGTTTGATGACTAGTTTTGAAATCTTTATATGCTTGAAAGGTTTTATGATATGTTTAAGTTGCTAAATGCTTTGTTTGAAATTTTTGGCATGTTTAATACTTTGTCTTTATCCAAATTATGTTGAATTTGAAGGTTGACATCGCAAGATAAGTTCTCTCACTTTCTTCTTGGAAAGACCAAGGCAATTCATTCTTCTCTCTTCTTCTTCTTGATCATGCTTAGCCCCTCATATACATTTTTGCCTCCCTTTACCTATCCGGGAATTTGGAAGCAAGCAAAGTGGTGAAAGCAAGTGAAGTAAAAGTTGAGAAATTGGCTGGAAGTGAAAGTGTTAGAAAGCAATAAATAGATTTGGGGAAGTCAATCATGATGATGAGTAACTCGGCACCATTCACATAGCCGGGTGTTTGTGTCTTGCCAAAGTCGGATTGAGCGATATTCCTAACGGGTCATGGTATGTGCATCAAGGGTTTGATGCATCTCAAGAAATTGATGATTGCTGATTTCCTAGGCTTCGGTTATTGTGCACCTCTGTCCATGCATCCTAAAAAGTAAAGTAAAGAAAAAGTGTGAAATAAGCGAAGCTTATTGGTGGAAGGTGTTGAAAGTCAAATTGAAAGTGAAGTGATATCCTTTTCCCGGATTCTAGCACCACATTACCTTACATACATCCCTACCCTACACGTTTCTTGACCTTTCTTTTGGGAAGCCCTTGAGACCTCGAGCTTGTTGATTGACTTAGTGGTTTAAACTGGATTATACATGATTAATTTTGATGATTATGATTTATTATGCATTCTACGATTTTATGCAAAGATGAAACACTTTCTTATATTTTTAAAATGTTTTGATCATATTTTGATTTTAAATCCCATGAAGTATTCTCTTAGAGTGATCTATGATTGTAGCACACCAAAAAAATGTTTTTGAAGGACTTTTTCATTGATCTTTATGACTTATAATCCATTCTATCTTGCCTTTTATATGCGGAACTTGCTTGGGGACAAGCAAGGGCTAAGTATGGGGTATTTTGATAGCATGAATTATTGTCTATATGTTGGGGTTTGTTTAGACGTTTTATCTTCAATATTCTCCATGTTAGTATGTATATTATGTGATTATATTACCGTTTCATCTACCTTTGCGGGAATCGAGGTCTACACCTAGTTTTGTTGTAATCGTAGGTAAAATGGCACGTTTTGCATAAAAAAGGAGCAAAAGGAGCTAAGGAGTCATTGGAGCTACATTCAGGAACATAAGGAAACATCCAGGAAGCATAGCCATGGATTAGAGATTCACTTTGGACCAAATTTGAGGGATTTCACATTCAGTTGTGAATCACCTCGATTGACTACAGAGTCACCTCGACCGAGGTGATCCAGAGAAGTCGACTCGACCGAGGCGAACACCTGGGACGCGGCGAGAATATTTTATTCTTGGATGAGATCTTTTATCTTTGGAAAGAGGATCTTATATTTTTGGGCTTGGCTCCTGGAAGGAAGAAGATATGATAGATCATATATTTTACCTATTTTTATGGGAAGAGCTTTCTAAGATATCTTATCTTTGGAAAATAATTTTCCTATAAAAAGGGTTGGATTTTCCACAAATCCATAGCATGCTATAACACCGATTGTGTTTAGAGCATCCTCTGCAGCCATACTCCAGTTGGGAGATTTGAAGAACCTTGTTGAAGGTTGAAGGAAGAAAGTCTATAGCTTTTATAGCTTTTCGAAGGGTTTTTATAAGATCATCTTAGATTCCCTTCTTTGTTGTCATCTTGTTGGATTTCTATCCAAGGAACGCTTGTTTGATAATTGATTCAGTTATTGAAGCCTTTCTCTTAAGGTTTTCTTGTTCAATTATTCTCTTTCTTCCCATATATTTGATTAATACTTTCATGAAGATGAATGGCTAATCTCTTTGTGTGATTCTAGGGTGATTGGCTGAAGGTTGTGGGAAAAACAATGATAGAATAATCTTAATCACAGTAGGACCCTGAAAGTTCGAGTCTTCACCTTAACCCTAAAGCATCTCGCTCAGTCGATGAACATCTCGGCCGGGGTGGAATTTGGCTGACCGAGGTAACTTATCTGATCCGAAACTGAGAGTTAAGTGTTAGAGTTTGCCAAATCCTATCCTTATTACACCTTTCCTGGTTCAATGCAAGCCTAGAATGAGACTTACCCGGTAATTCCTTTGTTTGTTTACCAAAGATCATAAGTGTAGGTAATAAAGGTTTATCCTTTATTGGGGTTTGAGTGTGCTTTCATCCCATCTTTGTGAGTTAGCCTGAGACTTACCCGGTAAAGGTTGATTCTATTCCCTCAGATGTTATGTTGGTTTGAGGATATAGTTCTTTATCTTAATTCCTTGAGACTTACCCGGTAATAGGAGTTACGGTTTGGGATTAGTGAGTAGTGAGACTTACCCGGTGATCTATTCCACTTTGGTAACACCTTCCCTATGCAAAATCTCAGCTTTGTCCGCTTATCTTTAGATCTTGAGTTGGAACCACAACTAGATGCTTTAATCCCTAGGATTGCATATTTCCTCTATTGACTTTTATCATCTTTGATTGTTTTAATTGCTTTGTGGTTAGTAATTGCTAAAGCTTACCTATTCCGACTTTGTTTCACTAAGTCCCTGTGATCGACCCCTGGAATTCCTTGCTTTTTACTATGATTGACCCGTACACTGCGGGTTTGCATCCTTGTTTTAAGCTTACATCTAGGGTTATAAATTTAAAGCTTGCACACACCGTTTGGAACGAACAAAAACTTCCAGGAAAAACGGAGGATAACCCGAAGGGAAGGGTGATGGCTATCACAAATAGAAGCGGAGCAACAACCATCGACCCGCAGCCTAAGTTTGTGGAGGTTACCGCTGAGAAGGAGAAGGAAAAAGGAAAAGAAAAGGAAGACATCTACGTTCCTCCTCCAGCTTTCAAGCCTCCCCTACCATTCCCACAATCTAGAGCAAGAGCGCGTCTAGATAAACAATTCGGTAAGTTGATTGAACTCATGAGCAAACTGCATATTAATATACCATTCATTGATGCAATTGTAGGTATGCCGGCTTATGGAAAGTTCTTGAAAGAGCTCCTCTCTAACAAGAGGAAACTAGAAGACTTTGGAGAGGTCAAGATGAGTTTGGATTCTTCGGATCTCATCAAGACAATGAAGGAAAAGATGCCCCCGAAGCTGAAGGATCCGGGGTCATTTTGCGTTCCCATAGGAGTGGGAGATGTCACATACGATGCCTTATGTGATTTGGGAGCAAGCGTGAGTATCATTCCGCTTACATTGTGCAGGAAGATCGGTTTAGGCGAACCTAAACCGGTGAAGATGACGTTATACATGGCGGATTGAACCATAACTCGTCCCGTCGGTATAGTCGAAGACATCCCGGTCAAGCTTGGTAAGTTCTATATCCCAATAGATTTTGTTGTGCTTGACATTCCTACAGATAGTCCGGTCCCGATCATGCTCGAAAGATCGTTTCTTGCAACATCCGGTTGTATGGTTGATTGCAAGAATGCTAGACTCGCCTTCGACATAGGAGAAGAGAAGGTAGAGTTCGTTCTTTCTACTTTGACGAACGAACCAGCCTTTGATGAGGATATGTTTAACATCTATGACGAAGAACTATCTAGAGAGGAAGCAAGTTCGATCCTCCTCGAAGATCCCTTGCAAAAGGTGATCACTATGGGCATCATAGATGTCAAGAAAGAAGAGGAATGCAAGGATGAAATTGAAGCTTTAGAGAAGCAAAAGGAAGTGCATGAAGAAGAATTTGAGAAACTCTACGATGGGTCAGAAAACGTAAGAAATCACGGCCAGTCGTGCTATTCCACGGCTGTGGTTTCTACCAGCATGACCGTAATCAAGTACTCAGAGGACTCCAGTAAGTTACACGGCCAAAATCACGGTCGTGGAACAAACAGTGGCACCGTAATCGATTTTCACGCCCAAAACCACGGCCGTGGAACAAACAGGGGAGCCGTAATTCTGGGTGAATCTGAAGATCATTGCATTCTTTCTACCACTTCTCTTGACTTTTCTCCAACAACTTCTAAAGAAGCATTGGACACTCCTCAAGAGCCATTAGAGAGTCCCATAGTGATGGAATTGAAGCCGCTTCCCGCTCATCTAAGGTACGCATTCTTAGGATCTAATTCTACCTTTCCGGTAATTGTTAGTTCCGATCTAAGTGAAGATGAACATAGTAAGCTTATGGTTGTTCTTAAGAAACATAGGAAAGCCTTAGGTTACACTATAGAGGATCTAGTCAGTATCAAACCTTCACTGTGTATGCATAAGATTCTAATGGAAGAGGATTTTAGAACTTCGAGACAACCTCAAAGGCGGTTAAATCCGACCATGAAAGAGGTTGTCAAGAAGGAAATTCTTAAACTTCTTGATGCAGGTATCACCTATCCTATCTCCGATAGCAAGTGGGTAAGCCCCGTACAAGTAGTTCCAAAGAAGGGAGGAATGACGGTCATCACCAATAAAAACAACGAGCTCATTCCTGCACGAACCGTGACGGGATGGAGGATGTGCATAGACTATCTCAAGCTAAACAACGCGACGAGGAAGGATCACTTCTCACTACCATTCATTGACCAAAAGCTTGAAAGGTTAGCATAACACTCACATTTCTGTTACCTTGACGGTTATAGTGGTTTCTTTCAGATCCCGATCCATCCGGACGATCAAGAGAAAACCACATTCACGTGCCCGTGGGGTACGTTTGCCTATAGGAGAATGCCGTTTGGGCTTTGCAACGCCCCAACCACCTTTCAAAGGTGTATGATGGCTATCTTCTCGGAATACATGGAGGAAATCATGGAGGTTTTTATGGATGATTTTTCTTTTTATGGTTCCTCCTTTGACAATTGTCTTTCTAACCTTTCTCTTGTGCTACAAAGGTGTGAAGACACTAACCTAGTTCTCAATTGGGAAAAGTGTCAATATATGGTGAAAGAGGGCATTGTACTAGGACACTTGATCTCTAGTAGAGGGATTGAAGTGGATAAAGCTAAGATAGAGACTATAGAAAAGCTCCCTCCTCCATCTTCGGTGAAAGGAATACGTAGCTTTCTAGGGCATGCTGGATTTTATAGACGTTTCATAAAGGATTTCTCTAAGATATCAAAACCGCTTATTAATCTCTTGATGAAAGATGCTGTTTTTGATTTCTCGCAGGAATGTTTAGACGTGTTTAATAAGATTCGGGAAGCTCTAATCTCAGCCCCTATCATCCAACCTCCGGATTTGAACCTTCCATTCGAGGTTATGTGTGACGCAAGTGACGTGGCTATAGGAGCTGTGCTTGGGCAAAGAAAAGAAGGACGAACCCACGCTATCTACTACGCTAGCAAGACGCTAGACGAAGTGCAGCTCAACTACGTCACTACCGAAAAAGAATTTCTTGCAATTGTATATGCATTTGAAAAGTTTCGCTCTTATCTTGTAGGTGCGAAGGTGATTGTATACACGGATCATGTTGCGATCCGGTATCTACTTGCAAAGAAGGATGCGAAACCAAGGCTAATTAGATGGATTCTTCTCCTACAAGAATTCGATCTAGAGATCCGCGACAAGAAAGGTTCGGAAAATTCTGTTGCGGATCATTTGAGTCGTCTACCACATCTAGAAGACGATGATCTACCTATAGATGACTCCTTTCCGTACGAGCATTTACATATCATAGAGGAGTGCATCGACGTGATCACCAAAGGTAATGAACCATGGTTTGCTGATTTTGTTAACTATTTGGTTTGCCAGAAATTACCACCCGGATTATCCTACGCACAAAGAAAGAAGTTCTTTAAGGATGTTCGGGAATACTTTTGGAATGAACCTCTCCTCTTCAAGAGAGGTCCTGACGGCATCATTCGACGATGTGTACCGGAAGACGAGATGCAAAGCGTCATCCGTCATTGTCATTCACTACCTTGTGGAGGACACGCTAGCTCGAACAAGACTAGCGCTAAGGTATTGCAATCTGGATTCTTTTGGCCTATTTATTTAAAGATGTGCAAACCTTTGTTTCCTGCTGCGACGCTTGTCAAAGAACAAGGAATATCTCTAGGAGGAACGAGATGCCTCTTAACAACATTCAAGAGGTGGAAATCTTTGACGTTTGGGGAGTAGACTTCATGGGACCTTTCCCATCATCTTGTGGAAACCAATACATACTTCTAGCCGTAGATTATGTCTCGAGATGGGTAGAAGCAATTGCCTCTCCTACTAACGATGCCATGGTTGTGGTTAAGTTCTTTAACAAGACCATCTTTCCATGATTTGGGACACCACGGACTATCATTAGTGATGGAGGCTCTCACTTCATTACCCGACGATTCGAGGCTCTATTAGCTAAGTATGGGGTGACTCACAAGATCGCCACCCCTTACCATCCACAAACAGGTGGACAAGTGGATATTTCGAACCGAGAGATAAAGGGAATCTTGGAGAAAACAGTTTCAAGGACAAGGAAGGATTGGTCTTTGAAGCTAGATGATGTATTCTGGGCGTACCGGACTGCGTACAAGACCCCCATAGGTACCACACCATACAACCTTGTGTATGGGAAGTCTTGTCACTTACCGGTAGAGCTAGAGCATAAGGCGTATTGGGCAATAAAGTGGTTGAACTTCAGCATGAAGGAGGCGGGAGAGAAGCGTCTCTTAGACCTTAACGAGCTTGAAGAACTTCGCTTGAACGCCTACGAGAACGCCAAGATTTATAAAGAAAGAGCGAAGCGTTGGCATGATAAGCATATCATTCCAAAGGACCTAAAAGAAGGAGATCAAGTTCTCCTCTTCAATTCAAGGCTTCGTCTCTTTCCAGGTAAGCTTAAATCTCGTTGGACCGGACCTTATCTAATGAAACGTGTTTTTCCCCATGGTGCAGTTGAAGTATGGGGTGAAAAGAGTGGAAGCTTTAAGGTGAACGGTCAACGACTCAAGAAGTATACACCGGAACTCCAAGCTGAGGAGTTTGCACCTACCGCACTTGAATAGGTGTAAGTACGGTCTAGCTACGGACCTTAAACAAGCGCTTCTTGGGAGGCAACCCAAGGTATTGCATTTTCGTTTTTGTTTTTGATTCATAGACTAGAGTAGTTTAGACATTTTTGTTTTGTTTTGCCTTCGATACCTTCCGGTATGTTCGTGTTTTTGGATGTAGGATCAATGGAAGAGACAAGGGAGAAGGGAAAGTTAAAAGAAGTTGACGAAACTTGGACTTTTGCACATTACAGGGAGTTTCACGGCCAAAACCACGGTCGTAACAGCTACAGTGACCGTAATTTGTAATAGCCTGAGAAAAATCATCGAAACCACGGTTCCGTACATTTCCACGGCCGTGGAAACCCCCGAGTGACCGTGATTTTCCAAAATTTTTACGGTTACTATATAAACCACGTCTCTTCACAAACAACACAAAATACCCCAATTCCACGCCCCTTATACGCCGAATCGACTCCCTCTCTCTCAAATCTCCGTTCGTTAATCGTTTCGAACGATTCTTTGACCAAAAGTGAAGCAAATCCAATCACCTACAAGATCCAAGCAACAATTCGAGTGGCAAATCACCGGAGAAGACAGAATTCGGATTTTAAAATCCAAAAACCTAGGTTTTTCATCTCTTCTCTCACTTTGTCGATTTGACTCAGTTTTTGCAAGAATTTTTAGGAGAACTGATTGGAATTAGTCTAGGGCTGTCATCTATTGAATTTGGTGTGAATTGATTAAGTTTTGGGAAATTCAGAACTGAATCACAGTCTCTGGGTAAACCACGGCCGTGAAATTGTAGAACAGGCCGTAATTTTGGAACTGATATGGATTTGGTTAGGAGAATGTCAGCTAGGAACAAGAAGAGGAAAGGTAATGCTTCCTCCTCCTCCCAAGCACCCCCTACTGAGCCACCATCACCACCATCACCACCACCTCCTAGAGTCCCTAGGATTTATGAGGATTATCTCGATGCCTTAGAAAGGATCGAGAAGAGAGCGGTCATAGGACCGAGATATTTGCTGCTTGAGGACTTAGAGCCACTGAATGTGGTAGGGGATCTTACATGGTTATTGGATAGAGCAGGATTGATCATCTTCTCCGCTATTCGGGAAGATGCATATGAGGAGATCACTAGAGAGTTTGTGATCTCTTTTGAGCACAATGCAGTAGATAGGACAGTTTCTTTCCGGCTGATGGAGAGGAACTATGAGTTTTCTATCCGAGAGTTTGGGACCTTCTTTGGGTTCCATGAGACCTTCAATGGTCGATTTCCTAGTGGCGTTTACGCCAAAGATTTCTGGAGGGACATTGCTATGGTATACGCCAGCGAGGACCGCTGGCAACCTGCTGGTACCAAGGCTAAGTTGACTTATCACTTAGCCTTGAAGATAGCTCACCGAGTGCTTTCTGAGTGTCTCTTTCCTAGGACTGAGACTCCTCAGAAGATCAAGACTGACGAGTTATTTTTGCTTTACTGTATGCTATACGGTAGGCCGGCTGACTGTGCCACCCTCTTAGCTTCTACTTTGAGTAAGCTAAAGAACAAGAGGGTTGGCAACATTGGGTATGGTGGGATGGTTACCCACATAACTAGGCAGCTAGGGATCGACTTCTCTGCATGCACCAGGATAGCAGCTAGACCCCTAGGACTCCAGAGCCTTATGACTAGAGGTCTTATCTTTCCTAGGCATAGAGCTCCGCCTACCGCTGCCATGCCTTGGGAGGATAGAGGTGGTAGAGGTGTTGCATGGCTACCCGAGTATTCCATTATGGCTGGACGCCATAACTGGAAGGAGACATTCGCTGCTATGCATGCGAATAGATTGGTAGCACCTCCATATGTCCCCCCGGAGATGCCAGCTGCTGCATATGAGTAGAAGATTAGAGGGGATGAGGGTTTTGAGGGAGGAGGTGAGGAGCACGACTTTAGCAATTTTCCGGATCAGCTGGACACAGTTCCCGACCTCCCTAGGCAGTCTCCCCGCCCCACTAGAGCTTCCGGTTCTTCTTCTCGCCGTGCCAGCGTGAGCGAGAGGCCTACATGGATGGCGACCCCTCCCGAGTGGTATAGCACGCAGCCGGATTGGATGGGAGCTCCACCGATCTGGCATGCACAACCACCACCTGCACCAACACCTTCAGATGCACCAGCTTGGTACAACCAAGCGCCGGAGTGGTACGAGCAGCTGCCGGAGTGGGCCACCGACCTTTCCAGGAGAGTCGGTGCTTTGGAGATCCGTGCGGATGCTAGGGATGCATGAGCCGACGCACATGATAGGATGATGAGAGACATTTACCGCCAGCAGTTTGGGCGGAACTATGACCCCGACTTCTTCCTATTTCCACCACCACCGGCACCCTAGTGAGGATGATGATGACCGACAGCATTAGCCGCTCCACCGCCGTCTTGTGAGTTTATTTTCTTTCTTTCTTTTCTTTATTTCTTTTTGAACATTAGGGACAATGTTTGTCTCAAGTATGGGGTGGGGGCGTGACTATCGTTTGTAATAACTCTACTCACTTTTGCTTTCTTTGATTGATAACACTATGCATGTTTCATATTCATTGTCACACGTTTCATTATTGCATTGCATGAAAAAGCTTTTGAAAAACCCATAAAAATTGAAAAATTTTGAAAATTTTTGTGCTTCTAAGGATTGATATGATTTCTATGATAATATCACTTATGGATTGAGTTTTTGGTAACAATTATATGCCTAAACAAATAATGAATTGAAAAGGATTGAATGTGTTGATTGATCCTTACTTGCAAATTTCATAATCTGAAAAGTTTTACCTAAATCATATTGAGAAACCAAAGTTGAAATCGCATGATAAGTTCTTATACCTCTTTGTGAAATGATTAAGGCAATTCAATTTTCTTTCTTCTTTCTTTGTTCATTTAGCCCCTCAATGAAATAATAACCTCCCTTACCTATCCGGGAAATTGGAGGAGTTGTGTTTGGCACGTTTGATGTGGGAGGGCCATGAAAGCAAAATTTTGCATTCAAAGAATAGAAAGAACTTGTAGGTTTGGGGAAGTCAATCATGACGATGAGTAACTCGGCACCATTCACATAGCCGGGTTTTTGTGCCTTGCCAAAGTCGGATTGAGCGATATTCCTAACGGATTATGGTATGTGCATCAAGGGTTTGAGGCATCTCGAAATTGAGAAATGCCGATCTCCTATGCTTCGGTTTTTGTGCACCTCTATCCATATTTCCAAAAGTAAAGTCGAAAAATAAAGAAAAGAGCAAATCTCTAAGTTGATGGTGTTGCAAAAATCAAAAGAAAAAAAAAAAAGAGTTCGGTTTCCCTTTTTCCCGGATTTATGCACCACTCCTTGTAAGTTTTCCTCCTTTTCGCATTCTAGACCTTATTTGGAAGTCCTTATGATCAAGAGAGTGTTATTTGACTTGGTGATCTAAATTGAAGTTTTTTATGCTTGATTTTGATAAGCTTGGAAGGTTATGATGTTTACATTGAAGTTGATCAATTCATAATGTTCCTTCCTTTACATTCTTTGGTTATGTATATGAGCGTTTCAATGATGAATGAAGCAAGGTTTGAGAATGATCTATTGACTAGAAGCACATCTACCTAAAAGGTTGTTTTGTTTTTGAGTTTTAATGCATATTTCATCCTAACTTGTGTTCTAAAGCTTTTGAAAGGCCATGCTTGGGGACAAGCAAATGGCAAGTATGGGGTATTTTGTTAGCATGAAATATTGCGGTAATCTAGGCACTTTTTCTAGATATTTTTCATTCATTATAGTGTTCATTGAGAAAGCATTGAGGCAATTGTCAGGTTGTTTGTCTATATTTGCGATACGGAGATCTACATTAGCTTCTTGTTGATTATAGGTGAATAAGAGCTAAAAACGCGCGAATTGAGAGAGTTGGGAGGAGAGTTGAGCACATCCAAGGACTTAGGACACATCAAGGAAGGCAAAGGAGATGCTAGGATGAGGCATGACTTGACACAAAGGAAATCATAAGCTACTTTGCACTTCCACGCCCCAAAATACGGTCGTGGAGAAGTCCACGGTTAAAACCACGGCCGTGGATCATACCATCACGAACGTGGAGCACACCAGGAAGTTACACGGTGTAAATCACGGCCGTGGAAGTCATGAGGAACCGTAACCAGTTTCCACGCTCTAAATCACGGTCGTGGAACCTCAGCAGACCGTGATTTAGGCAA
Source organism: Fagopyrum homotropicum (assembly GCA_033239125.1). Classification (NCBI taxonomy): domain Eukaryota; kingdom Viridiplantae; phylum Streptophyta; class Magnoliopsida; order Caryophyllales; family Polygonaceae; genus Fagopyrum; species Fagopyrum homotropicum. The sequence continues at coordinate 13,902,577 of BSWB01000001.1, forward strand.
TCTTTTGACGAATGAAATATTGCCATGATATTTTCGTACATGGGCTGGAAAGGTTATCTTATCCTCTCTATAAAAAGGCTGGAGAAGATAAAATTTGAAACGCCGGCATAGAGTTTTTGAAGGTTTCGTTGAAGAACGAGATTTAAGGAAGATCGGAAGTAACTTGTGGCGTAAGTAACGTCTTTTATCCTTAGATTTGATTAGGAGACGGATTGACATCCCGTTCTTTATTCTCTTCGAGGATCGTTACTGATTTGTGTCTTAGTTTTTCTGAATCCGACATACATATTCCTTCTTTGTGTGGATTTGACATTTGTTTGAGAGTTATTGAAGGTTTTCGAAGGTTTTCATCTTTCATTATCTTTAAACTTGAATTTGATATCATAATGACCGTTGTTGGCTAAAACCCTTTGGCAATTCTAAGGTGAAGGGTTGATAGTTGTGGTTTAGATGATGATAGATCGATCGTAAACAGATTGGACCCTGAGAGTTAGAGAGATTTGCCGACGAACCCAAACCACGGTCTGTTCTTGAGGTTCCACGGCCGTGGAACTTAAGATCCACCCGTAATTTGTGTCAGTTTACGAGCTTTGCTTTTACTTTAATCCAAGGTTAAAGGTTAGCTTTAATCTAGTCTAGACTTGTCTTTTCTAGGTAGTAGTGAAGCCTCAACAACCTCTACTTCGATTTCGAGTGTCACAACCTTAATCGGTTTAGCCTATCTTGATCCTTGGGTTACAAGTTTGGGTATTTGAGATCAATTCTTGTCTTTAGATCCTTTCTATACTGAAGCCTCAACAACCTTTATAGAGAGTGTCTTTAGGTGAGTCATAAAAGGTTTTGGAACTTCACCGTACATTACCTTACATTCGTATACCTTTGCAAACCTCAACTCTGTCCTTATATCTTTAGTATATCTTGAATCGATTGCCACAACTGGATTCCTGAATTTGTGGGGTTGCTGTTTTTCCTAATATACTTATAAAGTTTACCTTTTTATTGCTTGACAATTCTACAATCGAATTTGTTCCCCCCCGATCTCCGAGTTCGATACTCTGGAATACTTGCTAATCTATGCCGATCCTTACACTGCGGGTTCGCTTGCTTTTATTCCAGTTTTATAAATTTAAAGCTTATTTGCACGCACGTTAAGTGGCGAACAGCAAGTCTTCCCACCTTCCGGTAGAGATGGAGCATAGAGCGTATTGGGCCATAAGGTGTCTGAATTTTGACCTCAAGGAGGCCGGAGAGAAGAGATTGCTTGATATAAGCGCTCTTGAAGAGATCCGGTTGGATGCCTATGAAAACGCCCGGATCTACAAGGAAAGGACCAAACGTTGGCATGACAAGCGTCTCATCCCGAAGGAGTTGAGTGAAGGCGACCTTGTCCTTCTCTTCAACTCAAGGCTGCGGCTCTTCCCCGGAAAGCTAAAGTCAAGATGGACGGGTCCCTATATGGTGAAGAAGATCTTTCCCGATGGAGCGGTTGAGATAGGAGGGGAGCATTGCGGAAATTTTAAGGTGAATGGGCATCGGTTGAAGAGGTATATCCCGGAAGCTCCGGTGGATGTGATTGCCCCAGTTCACCTTGAGTGAGACGCCCCCGAGTTTGGTCAAGCTAATGACCTTAAATAAGCGCTTGGTGGGAGGCAACCCATTGGTAGACATCTTTCCCTTTTTCGTTTTTGTTTTGCTTTTGATTTTTCTGTTTTTGTGTGTTTGAAGTTTGTGTGCTAGATTTGAAGTAGCATGGAAACCTTGCATGGCATGTGGGTGATGATGATGAACCCCTCATCAATTATGGGTGGAGCGGACGCGGAACTTGGACGGCTAGCGGTGCCTAGCGCGGGTCCCGACGACATAACGAACACCTTGAGCTCTCTACCATCGTTGATAGGATCATCCACCATCACTCCACTTGAGCAAACCAAAATACCGAAGCAAACCATTTTTACATTGTGAGAACCCTCTTTCACTCTTCTTTACTTCATTTACACATTGGGGACAATGTGTTTCTAAGTATGGGGTGGGGTTTGCATGATCTTTTGCATGATTAGCATCTAGGGTAGTTTCTTTTAGTCACATGCTTCATTATGTCTTGCATTGTACATACATATTTCGAAAAATCCAAAAAAATCAGAAAATTTTAAAAAACTTTTCTTGACCGGAAGCTTGGGAATGACCCTTGTGATGAGATTGTCTTGTGGATTGGCTATGGATGGCCTTATGTGTTGAATAGATGATAGCATATGTGGACTTGAAGTACTTATCTTGAATCCCATGAATGATTTGTGATTATGATGCTTGCCTTGATTGGATTGAGGATTGAAAGTCGAAATTACATGCTAGTTCTTGCACATCATCTAGGAGTGATTAAGGCAATTCATCTTTCTCTACTTCTCATCTTGATCATGTTGTTTGAGCACCTCAATTGATATAAATTTGACCTCTTTTGACCCATCCGGGAATAGGAGCATGCTAGTGTGTTGATGTGTGTGAAAAGCAAGTGTGGGGTGAAGTTGTTGATGAAAGAATGTTATGAATGAAGTGCTGAATTTGTTGTGAAAGTGTAGACAAAAATATAGGTTTGGGGACGTTGGTTTAAATGACGAGTAACTCGGCACCATTCACATAATCGGGTGTTTGTGCCTTGCCAAAGTCAAAAAAAACCGATAGTCCTAACGAGCTTTGGTATGTGTGCCCGGTGTGGATGCACCTCGAAAAATAAAAAAGCCCGAGGACGGCTAATAACCAAGGTTTCGGCTTTTGTACACCAATGTCATTGTCTCAAAAATAAGTGAAAGAAAAAGAAAACAAAAGAAAGAAAAGATGGAGAAAATATACACTTGTGGGAAGTTGATCAAAAATGTGAAATTGTGGAGTTAGTTCCATTCCCGGATTAGCATCACACAACCTAGAAAAAATTCCCACCTAATCACAACGTTTCTTGGCCTTTTACTTCAAAAGCCCTTGTGACCTATTTGCACGTGTGTAAGACTTAGTGATCTAGATTGGATGTGCTCATGATCATCTTGACTTTTTCATTTTTGCATCTCAAGCATGCTTTCGAGTTAAGTATAATTGTCTTTCCGTGCCTTCATTTATTTGATACACGATTGCTTGTCCATTGCCATGAAACATGACTATGAAGGTGATCCAATATTAGAAGCACAATTCCAAAAATATTTTCAGTTTTTCATACATTCATAAATCATGTCATCTCTTAGTCTATAGTTGGGACTTGCTCGGGGACGAGCAAACCTTAAGTATGGGGTATTTTTGATAACACGATTTATGACTTAGGTTTAGGCACTCATTTAGATAGTTTTTCCGCTCATTCATGCATAGTTTGCACTAGTTCGTGACGATTTGCACTCAATTCATGTATTTTGTCGAGATAGACGTCTACACGGACTTTTGCATGCTTTGTAGGTATTTTGGGAGCTTTAGGAGCTTAATCGATACATTTGAGGATCGTTCCTCGTGATGACACACCTTCGGACTCATTGGGATACAAGCTAGGGGCTAAGGAGGACACATGGGACCTTGTTGGTGCATGCCATGCACCAAATTGTGGCTTGATGATCCATATAGTGCAGAAGCACCAAAACCACGGTCACTGGAAGAACCACGCCCGTGGAAATAGGCCGTGGTTTTCCCCAGACAGCTGTGACAGCTGTCCCACGATCTTCATGGCCGACTCTTGCAAATTTGGAGGATAAAAGGTGGTCCTGTAAGGCTGTTAGGGACAGACCCCTCACTCCCATTCTCTCCCACACTTTCAACAACAAAGATTCTCTCGTGGGAAGATTGGATTGGAGCTACTCTTGGAGGAGAAGAAAAGCTTCCATTGGAGAAGAAGGGAAGAACACACCATTCTTAGTTTTTGATAGTTTTGAGTGAGTTTTGTGAAGACGTTTTACAAGGTTTTGTAAGAATCGATTGAACCTTCTTTTGAAGGGTTGTAAGTCTTTCTTAAACTCATTTTCAGCTTGGTTTTCTTTGTTCTACTTGTTCATCTCTTTCTCTTCGTTTTCTTGCAAATGGAAGCCATGATTTTATGCTTGATGACTTTGATTGTGATGATGCATGTTGTTGGCTAAGTAGATGTGATTCTAGGGTAAGGAAAAGATGGTTATAGCTTGGACTATGATAGAATAGACTTAAATGTATGCTTGGATGACCCACTTGATTGAATCTAATCACTGTCGAAAACCACGGTTTGATCTTGCCTTTCCACGGCCGTGGAAAGGGATGAACACCCCGTAATTTTGATTAACTTGCTTGTATTGATAAATCTAAGTGTTAGGTTGTTGATTTGTTGAAACCCTAGTGTTTGTTGAGTTAGATCTACCCTAGGGTGACCTAGTGTTAGCAACTAAGTACGAGAAGAGACCTCTTCGGTGATTCTTGCTCTTAGATACCAAAGATGATGAACTCTAGGTAGTAGTGAGCCTCATAAGCCGCTATTGGACTGAGTGTGCTAGGATAGTTGCCTAAGACTTACCTTTTTCCGAGACTTACCCGGTAAGGAGAGGTTAGATCCCTAGATGACAATCCGGTTTGTGTAGAATTCCTATCCTTAGGCTCTTTGAGACTTACCCGGTGACAAGGCCTTAGGAACGGACTAGTGGACCATGAGACCTACCCGGTGATTGATCCCAATCTAGAAACACTCACTCCCAACATACTATAGTTGATCCAAGGAATGATTAGATAGCTTGAGTCCAATGCCATAATCGGAATTTCCAACCCCTAGAATCCGTTTTTCTCTCTTTGATCACATATTTCGTGTTTGCTTTGTTTATTTGTGTTTTAGTTTGATTCCTTAGTTTGTTTTGCCATATTATATCATTGTGATCCTTGATTGATCATCACACAAAACCAACCCAAAAACATTAAATTTTCATTTATTTGTTTCTTTCATCTTTTCTTAGGCTAGATCGACACTATCCTTAGTCACTATTTGACTCAATTTCACCTCAGTCTTTGTGTTCGACCTCGGAATACTATCCCTACTACAAAACGTCCCGTACACTGCGGGTTCGCTAGGAGTTAGGAAAAATATATCGAGTATAAATTTAAGACTTTTTGCGTGCATAAATTCCTAGACGTAACATTAGGGTAGGTAGACGTGCCCCAGATCCACCAACACCGGTTAGATCATCTGAGATATCGCATGGAGCGACACATGTGTCAATCATACCGGCATGAGTTACTGAGGTTGTTAGGGCTCAGGACGAGCTGAGATCACCGTGACCGGATTCCTGGTTGAATACTTTTCACCAGATGGGAGTACCCCTTTCGTTGGAAAGGTGGCCTTAAAGTCGAACTTTGGATCGGACATGTGGACTCATCACTAGAGTCTATCATATGTCTAGAGGATATGTAGGTAGAGTTGGTACAAACTCTATTCTGAGATTTAGCACAACACTAGTGGAGGACTATGCGGAGTTGAGTCACTAGATACGACTAGATGTGGAGTTTGATTAGATAACATTTATGTCTTGCCTCACTGAGGAGGGAGAAAGTACAGGATTTTGATGAGGCTGGTTTCGAGGGTGTTCCTGTATCCGAGGCGATCAGGAGGTTTTAGGAGGAGTTGGCATTACTAGGTCCAGTTGCACCTCAAGAGGACCAACACATGTACCTATTCTCCCGCAGACTGAGGGGGACTACCCGAGCCTATATGGTAGGTTTTCATTGTGATTCCCTGATAGATTATCAAGATAGAGCATTGGCTTATGAGCGAGAGCGAGCTGGTCAAATGAGAGCTTCTCATACCGGAGGGTCTGAGAAGAAACAGAGGATCGGGCAAACTAGTGTCGGAGCATCAACGTACAGGCGAGGCCAGACTCAAGGCCCCTCAAGTTACCCAGTGTCTATGTAGACTTCTAAGAGGGGACGGTAGTGTTTCAATTGCGGAGGATCTGGACACATGCAAGTTGATTGTCCGAGGACGCCTGTGACTTGTTTCACTTGTGGCACGCCATGTCACATGACTACATTTTGCCGTCAGGGCATAGCTTCTTCACAACACGGTTATTCCCTTGCTAGTGCAGCGGGAAGTGGACAGATGCCACATTAGTACCAAATATAGGGAGAGAAGAGGGTCCTAGATCATCCTGTTACTCAAGATTCTGCGCCAGGACCGAGTAGAGGCAGAAGCCGTGATGAAGGTACCACTAATACTAGAGGAGCTTGGGGCCGAGTTTTTGAGTTGAGGAGTGTTGAGGAGCCGGAAGTGCCAGCCACTACTGCTACCATTTTGATTTATGGTTTTCTTGTTAGAGTAATTTTTGATACGAGTGTTGTGTTACGCACTCATTTATTTCTAATGCATGTGTAGAGCGTTTGGCCTTAGATACGGTAGAGGGGATACACTTTATTATAGGTTACCCGATGGTGGTAGGGTTAGAGGTACCCATGTGATACACGATTGTCCTATACGTCTAGGAAATCGTGATTGGCTTGTGGACTTCTTTGTCATGTGGTTAGTACATGAGTAAGTCATTTTAGGGATGGATTGGATGGACCGTCATGGTGCGGTTTTGGATATTGGTAGGCGGACCGTGTCGGTCACTACTACGACATGTCAGAATGAGATTTTCTGAGGTTGGGGCCTTGGAAAGACCGGTACATTCATCAGCACAGTCTGAGCGGCGAGGCTGATTGGACAGGGTTGCGAGGCCTTTTAGTGTTACGCCATGAAGGAGGGTGAGAGTCCGACTCTACAGGATATTCCCTTGGTAAGCGAGTTCATGGAAGTTTTTAACGAGCCGTTTAGTTTACCACCACAAAGGAGCGTGGATTTCGGCCGAGTTGGAGTTGGGAATGAGACCGATATCGAAGGCATTATTCCGTATGGTGCCTATCGATTTTGTAGAGATGAAGAGGCAACTCGAGGATTTAGCAAAGAAGGGATTCATACTCCCTAGTGTTTCTCCATGGGGTGCCTTGGTACTCTTCGTGCGGAAGAAGGACGGGTCGATGAGGATGTGCATCGATTATCGAGAGCTTAACAAGGTGACCATCAAGAACAAGTACCCGCTACCCCGCATTGACGACTTGATGGATCAACTACAAGGAGATTTTGTGTTTTCCTGGATCGATCTGAGGTCCGGATATCACCAGTTCAGGGTGAGGGAGCAGGATGTGCCCAAGACGGCATTTCGGACTCGGTATGGCCACTATGAGTTTGTATAGATGTCATTCGGGCTCACTAAAGCATCCGCCGTCTTTATGAGTTGATGAATGACATCTTCTTCGAGTTCCTGGATCATTTTGTCGTGGTCTTCATAGATGAAATCCTGGTGTACTCTCGTAGTAGAGAGGAACACGCATGATATTTGAGGACGGTTTTGCGGGTTTTGCAGTATAGAGAGATGTACGCCAAGATCTCTAAGTGCGAGTTTTGGATGTCAAAGGTAGCCTTTTGTTCGCCTCTAAGCGTGCGTGCAAATAAGTTTTAAATTTAATAAAACTAGAATAAAAGCAAGCGAACCTGCAGTGTACGGATCGGCGTAGATTAGCAAGTTTCCAGAGTATCGATCACAGAGAATTGGTGAAACAAAATCAGTTTCAAGTAGTCGAGCAATCAAAAGTGTAGAAGCTTTGCAAATATTGGGAAAACAGCAACCCTAAAGATCCGGATATCAAATTGTGGCAATCGATTCAAGATATACTATATATATATGGACAGAGTTAGTAATTGCAAAGGTATACTAAAGTAAGGTAATGTACGATGAAGTTCCAAAACATTATATAACTCACCAAAAGACACTCTCTATAAAGGTTGTTGAGGCTGCAGTATAGAAAGGATCTAAAGATAAGGATTAATCTCAAATACCCATACTTGTAACCCAAGGAATCAAAGACAAACCAAAACAGTTAAGGTTGTGACACTCGAAACCGAAATAGAGGATGTTGAGTCTCACTACTACCTAGAAAAGGCAAGCCAAGGCTAGGTTGAAGCTAATCTTTAACTTTGGATTAAAGCAAAAGTAAATTTCGTAAATTGGGGTAAATCACGGGTAGATCTTGAGAATCACGGCCGTGGAAGCCAAGAATAGGCCGTGATTTAGGGTGTCGACGGTGTTTCTCGCACTGTCAAGGTCCAATCTGTTTACGATCGATCTATCATCATCTAAGCCACAACTATCAACCCTTCACCTTAGAATTGCTAAAGGGTTTTTAGCCAATAATCATCATTATGATCTCAATATTCAAATTAAAAAGAATGAAAGATGAAAACCCTCGAAAACTCAAATAAAACTCAAAGTCAATCTCGAAATCCAAACACAAAGTAATATGTTTATGAATTTAGAATATGGAATAAGAATCCTCACTAGAATCTCAGGTAAACAACGGAAAACGGTTGTCAATCGTTTCTGCAATCAAAACCTAAGAAATCACCAAACTTCCGCCACAAGCAATCTTCGATCTTCAATCCTAGCCGTCGCTTCCAAACTCTCAATGACCTCCAAAATAGCCCTAAGCGAGGATAAGCACGGAACCCCAAAAACTCCTTTCTCCAGCCTTTTTATAGGGCGAGGTAGGGTTACGAGAAAAGCCCATTAACTTTGATTTTGGGGCAAATATGACACGTCATAAAATATGCCAAGATCACGGTCATGTAGAACGTTCCACGGCCGTAATTTAGAGCGTGAAACCAGATTACGGTGTCATATGATTTCCACGGCCGTGGTTTAGACCGTGTAACTCTCTAGAGTGCTTCAAACTCACATCCACGTTCATATTGCCAGATCCACGGCCGTAATTCAGGGCGTGGACTTCAAATGCCTCTTCCACGACCGTAATTCAGGGCGTGGTTCTTCCAATCCTTTGTTTTTGCCTTAGTTTCGTGACATCCTTTATCCATGCTCCTTCCTTAGCCTCTCCAATGCATCTCCTTGCCATCAAGTGTGATCAATCACTCCTTTCCTTCCATGTTTTGCTCCAATCCAATCTTTATTCGCCTAAAAACACAACGAAGCTAGTGTAGATCTCTATATCGACAAAGTGGGTGAACTAGCTCACAATTGCTTCAAACACATATCTAAGAACACTATAAAGAGGGAAAAACATCTAAAACAAGTGCCTAAAATATAGTCATATTTCATGTTAACAAAATACCCCATACTTGCCACTTGCTTGTCCCCAAGCAAGGTTTTTAAAAGCTTAGAACATAAGGTAGAATGAAATATGAATGCAAAGCAAAACAAAACAATCTTTTTGGTTGGTGTGCTTCTAGTCAATAGATCATCCTCAAACCTTGCTTCTTTCATCCTTGAAAACGCTCATATTCATAAACCAAAAAATGCAAAGCAAAGAAACTTCATAAATTGCAAATACTCCAAGACAAACATCATAATCTTCAAGCATTGTCAAAATCAAGCATGAAAAACTTCAATTTAGATCACCAAGTCAAATAGCACTCTTATGATCTCAAGGACTTTCAAATAAGGTCAAGAATGCAGAAAAAGGTGGGAAACTTGTAAAGGAATGTGGTGTATGAATCCGGAAAGAAGAACAACACAAACTCTTTTCTTTTTACCATTTGAACTTCCACCAACTTAGAGCTTTGCTCTAGACTTTTTGTACATAATTTTTCGACTTTACTTTTGGAGTTATGGACAGCGGTGCACAAAAACCGAAGTCTAGGAGATCGGCGTTTCTCAATTTCGAGATGCCTCAAACCCTTGATGCACATACCATAATCCGCTATGAATATCGCCCAATCCGACTTTGGCAAGACACAAACACCCGGCTATGTGAATGGTGCCGAGTTACTCATCGTCATGATTGACTTCCCCAAACCTACAATTTTCTATACTTTTGAATGCAAGCATATGCTTTCATGGCCCTCCCACATCAAACATGCCAAAACTCAACTCCTCCTAGTTCCCGGATAGGTAAGGAAGGCAATTATTTCATTGAGGGGCTAAATGATCAAAGAAAGAAGTAAGAAAATCGAAGCGTTTTAATCATTTCATAAAGAAGTATAAGAACTTATATTGTGATTTCAACCTTAATTTCTCAATATGATTTAGATAAAACCTTCACATTATGAAACTTGCAAGAAAGGATAAACAACATACTCTATTTCTTCACAATTCATAATTCAATTTAAGCATACAATTGTCATCAAAAACTCATTCCACAAGTAGTTTTCATCATAGAAATCATCTCTAATTTTAGAAGCACAAATATTTTCAAATATTTCAAATTTTTATGGGTTTTTCAAAGCTTTTTTCATGCAAAGTAATAATGAAACGTGTGACAATGAAAGGAAACATGCAAGTGTTCATAGAATCATCAAAGCAAAGTAGTAGAGTTATTACAAACCATAGTCACACCCCAACCCATACTTGAAACATACATTATCCTCAATGTTCAAAAGAAAGAAAAGCAAAATAAACTCACTAGATGGTGGTGGGGCGGCTCAAACCAACGGGAAATCAACGTCATCACTGTGGAGGAGGCGGTGGAGGAAATGGACGGAAGTCGGAGCTGTAATTCCGCCCAAACTGCTGGCGGTATATGTCTCTCATCATCTGATCATGCTCCTCAGCCCGTGCATCACGAGTTTCCCTATGAATCTCTAGATCTCCCACTCTCCTGGATAGATCGGTGGCCCACTCCAGAAGCTGCTCATACCACGCTGGAGGTTGTCCGTACCAAGCTGGTGCGTCCTGGGGAGTCGGTGCCGCCGGTGCCTGTGCATACCATGGTGGAGAAGCTCCCATACACTCCGACTACGCTCCATACCAAGCGGGAGGAGCGTCCATCCAGGTCGGCCTCTCACTCACGCTAGCCCTACGTAAAGAAGAAGCACCAGAAGGTCTAGAGGGGCGGAGAGAACGTCTATGTGGGTCCGGGAAGGCGTCCGGCTGATCCGGGAATGTACCAAAAGCATGCTCATCCACTTCTTCCTCTCGATCATCACCTCCTCTCATCTCCTCATCAACATCCCCAGCTGGGATATCATCCGGCACATACGGAGGAGCCACTAGCCTATTCGCATGCATGACAGTGAAGGTCTCCTTCCAGTTATGGCGTCCGGCCATAATGGAATACTCGGGAAGCCAAGGGATACCTCTACCACCTCTATCCTCCCATGGCATACCTGCGGTAGTTGGAGCTCGATGGCGGGGAAAGATGATGCCTCTAGTCATGAGACTATTGAGACCCAAAGGTCTCGCCGCTATCCTAGTGCAAGCGGAATAGTCTATCCCTAGCTGCGTGGCAATATGAGTAACTATACCCCCGTATCCTATATTCCCGGCCCTCTTGTTCTTCAACTTACTCATAGTGGAGGCTAGGAGGGTAGCACAATCAGCGGGTCTACCATGGAGCATACAATAAAGGAGGAAGAGCTCATCGGTCTTTATCTTTTGGGGGGTCTCGGTCCTAGGGAAGAGACACTCGGAAAGGACCCTATGAGCTATCTTTAAAGCTAAGTGATAGATGAGCTTAGCTTTGGTGTCGGCCGGTTGCCAACGATCCTCACTAGCCTAAATCATGGAAATCTCACTCCAGAAATCCTTAGCGTACACTCCGCTAGGAAACCGACCATTGAAGGTCTCTTGGAACCCAAAGAAGGCTCCAAACTAAACAATCGAGAACTCATAGTTATCCTCCATCAACCTAAAGGAGATTGTCCTATTGACGGTGCTATGCTCGAAGGAGGTGGCAAACTCCCTCTTTAACTCCTCATAAGCATCCGCTCTAATAGCGGAGAAGACTATCAAACCAGCTCTATCCAAAAGCCACGTCAAATCATTCACAACATTCAGCGGTTCAAGCTCCTCAAGAACTAAGTATCGAGGTCCTATGACCGGCCTCTTTTGGATCTCTCTAAGGCTCCTAAGTAATCCTCATGAATGGTTAGGATTCTAGGAGGTGGTGGTGATGGTGGTTCACTGGGGGGGGGCTTGGGAGGAGGAGGAACTATCATCCTTTCTCTTCTTATTCCTGCCAAACCTTCTCGTAAACATTTTCTCAAAAATAGTGAAAATCACAGCATGTTCTTCCTTTTCCACGGCCGTGGAACGTACAAAGACCGTGGTTTCTCTCTGTTTTTCACAAATCTCAACAATCTCATACCAAACTCAGCAATCACTGTCCTAGACTAATTCCAATCTCAATTCTATTCAGTTCTTTTAAATTCTTGCGAAAAATAGAGCCGAATTGACAAAGTAGAGAAAGGAGAGAAAAACCTAGGTTTTGGATCTTTAAAATCCAAATTTCATCTTCTGATTGGATTGTTCACTTGGTTTGTTGCTTGAATCTTGTAGATGATAGAAAATGCTCCACTTTAGGCTCAAGAACCGATTGAATCGAACTCCGAATAAAGAAATGCGAGATGAAGAAGGGAGTCGGCGATTAGGGCGTGGAACTGGGCGTGGTTTGGGGATTTTTGTGTGTTTTGTGAAGGAAGGTGGTTTATATAGTGCCCGTAAAAATTTTTGAAAATCACGGTCACTCGGGGGTTTCCACGGCCGTGGAATTGTACGGAACCCGTGGTTTTGGTGAATTTTGCTTGATTTTAAGGAATTACGGCCACCTGTTACTTCTACGACCGTGGTTTAGGGCGTGGAAGTCTCTGTTGTGTGCCAACATTCAAGTTTCGTCAATTCCTTCCAACTTTTGCATCTTTCCCTTGCCCAATCATTATTCCTACATCTAAAAACATAACATACCGGAGGTATCGAGGGGAAAACAAAGCGAAAACAACTAAACTAATCTACTCTAAGAATGAAAACAAAAACGTAAGTGCAATACCTTGGGTTGCCTCCCAAGAAGCGCTTGTTTTGTGTCCGTAGCTAGATTGTTGCTGTGTTTATGTGAGGGTAATCGGTGCGATTTCCTCAACCGGAAGCTCCGGTGAATACTTCTTGAGGCGTTGGCCATTAACCTTGAAACATCCGCTCTTTTCACCCCATACTTCAATTGCACCATGGGGAAAAACACGTTTGATTAGATAAGGTCCAGTCCAACGAGATTTGAGCTTACCTGGAAAGAGGCGAAGTCTCGAATTGAAGAGGAGAACTTGATCTCCTTCTTTGAGATCCTTTGGAATGATGTGCTTATCATGCCAACGCTTCGCTCTTTCTTTATAGATCTTGGCGTTCTCATAAGCGTTCAAGCGGAGTTCTTCAAGCACATTAAGGTCCAAAAGGCGCTTCTCGCCCGCTTCCTTCATGCTGAAGTTCAACCACTTTATCGCCCAATACGCCTTGTGTTCTAGCTCAACCGAGAGATGACAAGGCTTCCCATACACAAGGTTGTATGGTGTTGTACCTATGGGAGTCTTGTATGCAGTCCTATATGCCCATAATGCGTCATCCAACTTCAAAGACCAATCCTTCCTCGTCTTTGAGACCGTCTTCTCAAGGATTCCTTTGATCTCTCTATTCGAAATCTCCACTTGTCCACTCGTTTGTGGATGATAGGGGGTAGCGATCTTGTGAGTCAGCCCATACTTAGCTAGTAGAGCTTCGAATCATCGGGCAAGGAAGTGAGAACCTTCATCACTAATGATGGTCCGTGGTGTCCCAAACCTTGGGAGAATAGTTCTATTAAAGAACTTAACTACAATCATGGCATCGTTAGTTGGACAGGCAATAGCTTCAACCCATCTCGAAACATAATCTACAGCTAGAAGTATGTATTGGTTTCCACAAGATGATGGGAAAGGTCCCATGAAGTCTACTCCCAAACGTCAAAGATTTCCACCTCCTGAATGTTGTTGAGGGGCATCTCGTTTCTCCTAGAGATGTTTCCTGTTCATTGACAAGTATCGTAACACGAAACAAAGGTTTGCACATCCTTAAATAGAGTAGGCCAAAAGAATCCAGATTGCAATACCTTAGCGCTAGTTTTATTGGAACTAGCGTGTCCTCCACAAGGTAGTGAATGACAATGACGAATGACGCTTTGCATTTCGTCTTCCGGCACACATCTCCTAATGATGCCGCTAGGACCTCTCTTGAAGAGTAGAGGTTCGTTCCAAAAGAATTGCCGGACATCCTTAAAGAACTTCTTCTTTTGTGCGTAGGATAATCCGGGAGGTATTTCCTGACAAACCAAATAGTTAACAAAATCAGCAAACCATGGTTCGTTACCTCTAGATATTTTGTCAATGCACTCCTCTATGATGTGTAAGTGCTCATCCGGAAAGGAGGCATCTATAGGTAGATCGTCGTCTTTGATGTGTGGTAGACGACTCAAATGATCCGCAATAGAATTTTCCGAGCCTTCCTTGTCACGGATCTCTAGATCAAATTCTTGTAGGAGAAGAATCCATCTAATCAGCCTTGGTTTCGCGTCCTTCTTGGCAAGTAGATAACGGATCGCAGCATGGTCCGTGTATACAATCACCTTTGCACCTACAAGATAAGAACGAAACTTTTCAAAGGCGTATACAGTAGCTAAGAATTCCTTTTCAGTTGTGGTGTAGTTGAGCTGCGCTTCATCTATCGTCTTGCTAGCATAATAGATAGCATGGGTTCGGCCTTCCTTCTTTTGCCCAAGCACAGCTCCAACAGCTACGTCACTTGCATCACACATAACCTCGAACGGGAGATTCCAGTCCGGAGGTTGGATGATCGGGGCTGAGATAAGAGCTTCCCGAATCTTATAAAATGCATCTAAACAATCCTGCGAGAAATCAAAAACTACATCCTTCGTCAATAGATTAGTAAGCGGGTTTAATATCTTAGAAAAGTCTTTGATAAAATATCTATAAAATCCAGCATATCCTAGAAAGCTTCTTATCCCCTTCACCGAAGATGGAGGAGGGAGCTTCTCTATGGTTTCTATCTTAGCCTTGTCTACTTCAATCCCTCTACTAGAGATCAAATGTCCTAAGACAATGCCTTCTCTAACCATGAATTGACACTTCTCCCAATTAAGAACTAGGTTAGTGTTTTCACACCTTTGCAACACAAGAGAAAGGTTAGAAAGACAATTATCGAAAGAGGAACCATAAACAGAAAAGTCATCCATGAAAACCTCCATGATTTCCTCTACGTATTTCGAGAAGATGGCCATCATACACCTTTGGAAGGTGGCTGGGGCGTTGCAAAGCCTGAATGGAATCCGTCTATAGGCAAACGTACCCCACGAGCACGTGAATGTGGTCTTCTCTTGATCGTCTGGATGGATCGGAATCTGGAAGAAACCACTATAACCGTCAAGATAGCAAAAATAGGAATATTATGCTAACCTTTCAAGCATTTGATCAATGAAGGGCAATGGGAAGTGTTCCTTCCTAGTTGCATTGTTTAGCTTGCGGTAATCAATGCACATCATCCATCCCGTCACGGTTCGTGTAGGAATGAGCTCATTGTTCTTGTTTGTGATCACCGTCATTCCTCCTTTCTTTGGAACTACTTGAACGGGGCTCACCCACTTGCTATCGGAGATAGGATAGATGATACCTCCGTCAAGCAACTTAAGAATTTCCTTCTTAACAACCTCCTTCATGATCGGATTCAACCGTCTTTGAGGTTGTCGCGAAGGCTTAAAATCTTCTTCCATTAGGATCTTATGCATGCATAATGAAGGTTTAATTCCTACAAGATCCTCTATAGTGTAACCTAAGGCTTTTCTATGTTTCCTTAGAACAACCATTAGTTTATCATGCTCATCTTCACTTAATTCGGAACTAACAATTACGGGAAAAGTAGAATTAGTTCCAAGAAATGCATACCGAAGATGTGTGGGAAGTGGCTTCAATTCTATTGTTGTTGATGCCTTTGATGAGTCTTGAGGAGTGCCCAATGCTTCCTTGGAAGTCTCTAAGGTTGTAGGAGTGGTTGAAGAAGACTCAAGCGCAATGGTGGAAAGAACGTAATCATTCTCAGAATTTCCCTGAATTACGGCACCACTGTTATTTCCACGGCCGTGGTTTAGGGCGTAGAAGTCAATTACGGCATCATTGGTGGTTCCACGGCCGTGGTTTTGGCCGTGTAACTTACTGGAGCTCTCCGAATAGCTGATTACGGTCATCATGGGGGAAACCACGGCCGTGGAATAGCACGACTGGCCGTGATTCCTCACGTTTTCTGACCCATCGTAAAGTTTTTCAAACTCTTCCTCTTGCACTTCTTTTAGCTCCTCCAAGGCTTCAATCTCCACATTGCAATCCTCTTCCTCTCCTTTTTCCATGGTGATAACCTTTTGCAATGGGTCTTTGAATAGAATCGAGCTTACTTCTTCTCTAGATATTTCTTCATCATGGATATTGAACATGTCCTCTCCAAGAGTTAGCTCTTTCACCAAAGTTGAGAGAACAAACTCAACCTTCTCTTCACCTATATCAAATGCCAATCTAGCATTCTTGTAATCCACTATACAGCCGGATGTTGCAAGAAACGGTCTTCCGAGTATGATCGGAACCGGACAATCTGCAGGAATGTCAAGCACAACAAAATCAATTGGAATGTAAAACTTACCGAGCTTGACCGGGACGTCTTCAATGATACCGACTGGACGAGTTATGGATCGATCCGCCATGTATAACATCATCTTCACCGGTTTAGGTTCACCTAAACCGACCTTCCTACACAAAGCAAGCGGAATAATGCTAACGCTTGCTCCCAAGTCACATAAAGCGTCATAAGTGACTTCTCCTACTCCAATTGGAATGCAAAATGACCTCGGATCCTTCAGCTTTGGGGGCATCTTTTCTTCATTGTTTTGATGAGATCCAAAGATTCCGAACTCATCTTGACTTCTCCAAAGTCTTCTAGCTTCCTCTTGTTAGAGAGGAGCTCCTTCAAGAACTTCCCATAAGCGGGCATACCTGCAATTGCATCAATGAAAGGTATATTAATATGTAGTTTGCTCATGAGTTCAATGAACTTACCGAATTGCTTGTCTAGGCGTGCTCTTGCTCTAGACTGCGGGAATGGTAGGGGAGGTTTATAAGCTGGAGGAAGAACGTAAACATCTTCCTTCTCCTTCCCTTTTTCTTTCTCCTTCTCAGCTGGAACTTCCACGAACTTGGGTTGTGGGTCGGTGGTTGTCACGCCACTTCTAGTGGTGATAGCCAGCACCCTTCCCTTTGGGTTGTCTTCCGTTTTCCCGGGAAGCTTTCCTTGATCCCTAGGAACTTCTCCAGCCTTGCTGAACATTTGGTTTTCTAAAGCTTTTTGAGCCTTATCAACCTTAGTAATGTAGCTCTCTAGTCCTTGAAGCTTCCCTAGAATCGTCTCCAACATAGGATCGGGCTTCTCCTTCTCCTTATTGTTCGAACCATTTGATGTTTGCCCCTGTCTTTTCAAAGGGGTAGAAGAAGAGGGAGGTGTTAGTGAATTTCCAAATTTTGAATAGGAATTACCGGAATTGTGTTGTTGTTTGTTGAAACGCCAATTGTTGTTGGAATTTCGGTTATTGTTGTTGCTATTCCAATTGTTGTTTTTGTTCCAGTTGTTGTTCCGGTTGTTCCTATTGTTCCCTTGGTAGTTGTTGTTGTTGTTGCCTAAGTAGCCAACATCTTGCTCCTTTGGCTTTTGAAGGCCAACTCTAATGATTTCCTTCAACTCCTTGATTTCGGTGTTGAGGGAAAAAATTTAAGTTTGCGCAGCTTGTGATAACTTAGCTCCTGGCTCTACCTTCCGGTGGGAATACTTCTCAATCACTTGGGCTTGCTTCTCAATGAAGTCCCAAGCGTCATCCTCTCTCATGTCCATGAATGTACCACAAGAGAGAAATTGGAGGTTGAATTGTGTGTCCACATCCAGCCTCTTGTAGTAAATCTCTAGTAACTCAAGCTTTGAAATGCCATGGTGTGGGCAATCCAATAAGAGGTCCTGAAATCTTTCTCATGATTGAAACAAACTTTCGTTAGTTTTCATAGAAAAGGCATTAATTTTACCTCTCAATTCCGCTGTTTTGGATGGCGGGAAGAACTTGGTGAGGAACTCCGAAGATAGATCCTCCCATGTGGCAAGCTTTCCAACTGGAAGAGCTTGGTACCAAGATAGAGCTTTGTCCTTCAAAGAGAAGAAGAACGGCTTGATCTTGTAGTTGTTGGTGGTAGCCTTTTTTGGCATCAATGTCTCCATGAGAATCTCAAAATTCTGTAAATGTTGATGTGGAGATTCAGCACTAGTTCCACCAAATTGACTTTGGCGAACCATGGTAATGACTTGCGGGCTAAAACTGAATTCGTGGATGTCTTCAGCTCCAAAGTTCACACCTAAACGGCGTGGTTGCTGAATTGGGTCCATCCTTTGCCCAAGAGTGCGTGGTTCATCCCCTACATTAGCAACTCTCACATCTCCAGCGGGAATGCGAGGAACAACCGGTGGTCTTGGGTTGTTACGAACGGGGTGAATCACCGAATCAATATCTTCAAGTGGCGGCATATTATCATCCTCCTCATCGTCGGATGATTCAGCTCTAATGGACTTAGTTGGCTTCTTGACCTTCTTCTTCTTAGCATCATCCAACTCCAACTTCATGTCCAGCATCATAGCTTTGAGTTCATCAATTTGGAATTGATGACTCGTTAACTCGTCCAAACGAGCTTTCTCACTCAACTTAAGTTGTAGTTGAGTTTCTTCCAACTCCGCTTGGATGTTTTTCTCATTACTTTTAGCCATCTTTTTCTCTTTCAACTTTCTTCTTAAGGTTTTCTCAAGTTCTGGATCGAAGGGAACTAGATCTTTGGTAGACCTAGTCTTTCGCATATACCTAAAGAATCTGCAAAAAGCACTCACAAAAAGATATCAAATAACAAGAGCAAAAGCTCCCAAGCTCGACAACCGAAAACCGGAATTGGTCTTGACCAACTCCCCGGCAACGACGCCAAAAACTTGTTCGCCGTAGATTAGCAAGTATTCCAGAGTATCGATCACAGGGAATTGGTGAAACAAAATCAGTTTCAAGTAGTCGAGCAATCAAAAGTGTAGAAGCTTTGCAAATATTGGGAAAACAGCAACCCTAAAGATCCGGATATCAAATTGTGGCAATCGATTCAAGATATACTATATATATATGGACAGAGTTGGGAATTGCAAAGGTATACTAAAGTAAGGTAATGTACCGTGTACGATGAAGTTCCAAAACCTTATATAACTCACCAAAAGACACTCTCTATAAAGGTTGTTGAGGCTGCTGTATAGAAAGGATCTAAAGATAAGGATTAATCTCAAATACCCATACTTGTAACCCAAGGAATCAAAGACAAGCCAAAACGGTTAAGATTGTGACACTCGAAACTGAAATAGAGGATGTTGAGTCTCACTACTACCTAGAAAAGGCAAGCCAAGGCTAGGTTGAAGCTAATCTTTAACTTTGGATTAAAGCAAAAGCAAAGTTCGTAAACTGGGGTAAATCACGGGTAGATCTTGAGAATCACGGCCATGGAAGCCAAGAACAGGCTGTGATTTAGGGTGTCGACGGTGTTTCTCGCACTCTTAGGGTCCAATCTGTTTACGATCGATCTATCATCATCTAAGACACAACTATCAACCCTTCACCTTAGAATTGCTAAAGGGTTTTTAGCCAATAATCATCATTATGATCTTAATATTCAATTAAGAAGAATGAAAGAAGAAAACCCTCGAAAACTCAAATAAAACTCAAAGTCAATCTCGAAATCCAAACACAAAGTAATATGTTTACGAATTCAGAATATGGAATAAGAATCCTCACTAAAATCTCAGGTAAACAACGGAAAACGGTTGTCAATCGTTTCCGCAATCAAAACCTAAGAAATCACCAAACTTCCGCCACAAGGAATCTTCGATTTTCAATCCTAGCCGTCGCTTCCAAACTCTCAATGACCTCCAAAATAGCCCTAAGCGAGGATAAGCACGGAACCCCAAAAACTCATTTCTCCAGCATTTTTATAGGGCGAGGTAGGGTTACGAGAAAAGCCCATTAACTTTGATTACGTGGCAAATATGACACGTCATAAAATATGCCAAGATCACGGTCATGTAGAACGTTCCACGGCCGTAATTTAGAGCGTGAAACCAGATTACGGTCATATGATTTCCACGGCCGTGGTTTAGACCGTGTAACTCTCTGGAGTGCTTCAAACTCACGGCCACGTTCATATTGCCAGATCCACGGCCGTAATTTAGGGCGTGGACTTGAAATGCCTCTTCCACGACCGTAATTCAGGGTGTGGTTCTTCCAATCCTTTGTTTTTGCCTTAGTTTCGTGACATCCTTTATCCATGCTCCTTCCTTAGCCTCTCCAGTGCTTCTCCTTGCCATCAAGTGTGATCAATCACTCCTTTCCTTCCATTTTTTGCTCCAATCTAAGCTTTATTCACCTAAAAACACAACGAAGCTAGTGTAGATCTCTATATCGACAAAGTGGGTGAACTAGCTCACAATTGCTTCAAACACATATCTAAGAACACTATAAAGAGGGAAAAAACATCTAAAACAAGTGCCTAAAATATAGTCATATTTCATGCTTACACCTTTCTAGGTCATGTGGTTTCCGCCGAGGGGATCAAGGTTGATCCGGCAAAGATCGAGTTTGTAGCAGCATGGACGACACCGATGAATGTCAACGAAGTACGCAAATTCCTTGGCTTAGCCGAATATTATCATAGATTTGTGGAGGGGTTTTTTGTGATTTCCCGACCACTTACTAGTCTGTTGAGGAAGACTATCCAGTTTGTATGGTCCGAGCCATGTACTCAAAGTTCTAAGGAGTTGAAAAGGATATTGAATTCTGCTCCTATCTTAGTACAACCAGAGGGCACTGGTGATTTTGTAGTATATAACGACGCATACAAGCTAGACTTGGGATGGATATTGATGCAGCGAGATAGGGTAATCGCTTATGCGTCTCGATAACTGAAGTCGTATGAGGATAATTACCCGACTCATGACCTTGAGTTAGCTACTATGGTTCATGCCTTGAAGATCTGGCGGCATTACCTGTATGGAGTTTCATGCCGGATCTTCACCGACCAAAAGAGTCTGAAGTATAATTTTATTCAGTAGGAATTCAATAACCGCCAAATGAGATGGTTCGAGTTGATTAGGGACTTTGACCTTGAGATTTTATATCATCCAGGAAAGGTGAATGTAGTCGCTGATGTCCTTAGCAAGAAGACGCCTCGCGAGAAGGCGATAGCGTGATTGATAGCTCAACCTTAGTTGTAGAGAGATCTTGCATGACTAGAGTTATACACTTAGTTTCCCAATACAAACAACCGTTTGTCTACTTATAAGAGGTTCTACCTGATCTGTTGGAAGAGATCCAACAACAGCAGGAGACCTGCCCGACGTTGAGACGGATCCGATATATGATGTCTCGAGGTGAGGCCCCACAATTCACCATTGGTATTGATGGAGTGATGAGACGCCGCATGCGCGTCTGATAGAGAATAGTGGCAGAGGATCTTGCACAAGGCTCACACCATACCTTACTTAGTGAAACCCAGTGCGAGTAAAATGTATCATGATGTGAGACACTCATTTTGGTGGGGCGGGCTAAAGCCCGATGTGGTTAAATTTGTGGCCCAATGCGCTACCTGTCAGCAGGTCAAGATAGAGCATTGCAGACTTGGGGTAGAGCTCCATCCACTGCCAGTGCTGCAATGGAAGTGGGAGGATATCTCCATGGACTTTGTTATAGGCTTGAGGCCGAGTAGGAGCTTTGATGTCATCTGGGTTATAGTTGATAGACTGATGAAGACGGAAGTTATACCATACAAACTGATTTTATGTCATAGTTTAGAATTAAGAATTACATACCGGAGAATTACATACCGGAAGTTATAAAAATGGTATGAGCAAAAATGCAACATTCGGGTATTAACCTTGAAGCAACAAAAATGTCTCTGAAAATGGTATAACCTTCTTCTTTGCCTAGAGACGATCAAGACCACTGTCAGCATCACCCTGAGCGAGCAAAGGTTGTAAATTCACCATTGTATACATCATTGGCATCCAATATGAACTTCCGGTATAAAAAATTTCGGTATGAACTTCCGGTATGAAAAACTTTGTTATGAACTTCCGGTATGAACGATATGAACTTCCGGTATGAACTTTCGGTATGAACTTCGGGTATAAAAAATTTCGGTATGAACTTCCGGCATGAAAAAGTTCGTTATGAACTTCTGGTATGAACTTTCGGTATGAACTTCCGGCATTAAAAATTTCGGTCTGAACTTCCGGTATAAAAAATTTCTTTCTTTTTTAATAGAAGGATTAACTAGTTTTACCTTACCATTAAAGGAAAGTGGTAAAAAAAAATAGTGAGGTATATTTACTAAATAGAAAACTAGAAAATGCCTAGTTAGTATACAATAAAATAAAAAAAGCCTACTTATCAATTTAACCCAATTTAATTTAATAAATAATTATTATAATGTAAGCATTTACAAAAGTATTTTTTTCATTATAAATATTTGGCATAATGTACTAAATGAAATCGGAAACGTGTATTTTTTTTTTTATAAGGAAATGTAATATTTGCTAGATAATATATGTAATGAGCCTATGTTCATCAAGTGTTCTCGTATGATATTCAAGTTTTATTAACTTAATAATCATTATCCATACTTTAAATGTAATTATCAGTTTTTTAAATGAGTGTAATGTTCATTTAAACCAGAGTTGATTTTTGAGGGACTTGTAATATGCAAAACACTTGATCACTCATGTAATAACTTGTAGTTTATTTATACCATGTTCAAATACAACAATGAACTCAACTTAATTTGGATGACCGTCGTGGTTTTCTAAACTATTTTTTATCATTAAAGCGATACGTTGTTGCATTAATATATATATATATATATATATATATATATATATATATATATATATATATATATATATATATATAATTAAAAAGGGAAAGAATAAATATTAAAACAGATAATAATATTGATGATGTGAGTTTTTACCAAACTCCAAACCTACTAAATAAAATAAAAATCCTCAACTACAAAAAAAAAAAAAAGAATAAATACAAAATAGTCATCTAACAGGAAAGAGACGGAGAGGCAAATTTAGGGTGTACTAGTATAATACCCGCACCTTGTGCGGGTTTTGAAAAAAATGAAAAAGAATATTGTGAAATAGGTTTTTTTTACGTGTTTTTCTTTTGTATACTTCTCTAATCTAATCCTGCGTCCACAGCGCGCCATGTCATCCCGTGCTCTGTTTTAGTAAGTATAATAGATTTGGTTTCTATAAAATTATTATTTTAATAATAAAAGATTTTATGGTTTAAAAAATAGTGTAAAAAATAAAGATTTATTGGCTTTAATTGTGGGAGCTCAATTTTAAAAACCCTGCGTCCACACACCGCGCCACGTCATCAACCCGTACTCTGTTTTAGTAAGTATAATAGATATATATAGAAGTCATTTTACGTTGAGCAAATACCGAGAGTTATATAATCAAAGGAAGTCAAATATACAGAGAGAGATGTCGGTGACGAAGAGCAAGGTGTTGGTGGTTGGAGGCTCCGGCTACATCGGAAAGCGGTTGGTGGAAGCAAGCTTGAGAGAAGGCCATCAAACTTACGTCTTGCTGAGACCCGAAGGCGTTGGCCTCGACATCGACAAGCTTCAGATCATGTTAGGGTTCAAGAAGAAGGGGGCCCACCTCGTCGAGGGCTCCTTTTCCGACCACCGGAGCCTCGTCGACGCTGTCAAGAAGGTTGATGTTGTCATAAGCGCTATGTCCGGGGTGCACTTTAGGAGCCATAATCTCTTGATGCAGCTCAAGCTTGTTGAGGCCATCAAAGAAGCCGGAAATATCAAGGTAACAAAATAACAAATTTAATTCTTTATTGAAAATAAATAATGTATTTTATTTTATTTGTCTTTGTCTTTGTCTTCTTGGAGAGTGCTATGTCTCTCGATTCTCTATTCCCAAAGGCTATTGGTATTCAATGGAAAATAATAAATTACTCTCTTCTACGACTGTTACTGAGCGGTTTTTGTCGATCACATGCACTGATGTGGACTGTGCATTACTGAGCTGTTTTTTGGTTCTGACTTTCTTTATTTGAAAATTGCAATTTTGTTTATAAAAAATACAGTAGTAACTACTCTTCAACTTATCATAAATATTGAAAAATACCCTAATTTTAATTGATGGAAAGGTAAATCAAATCAACGAATTTTGTTATGTGACTAGTGCCTAAGGCAAAAGAGTTATATAAAATTAACTTGGTGGGGTAACTTTGCAACCAGTGTTACAAATAAAAAAATAAAAGAATTGAGTTAGATAGACTCTTTTTTATATAATTTTGTTTTTTTGGTCATTGTAATCTTTGTTGCAGAGATTCTTCCCCTCGGAATTTGGGACTGATCCAGCAAGGATGGGAGATGCATTGGAGCCGGGTAGGGTTTCATTTGATGAGAAAATGGAAATCAGGAGAGCTATTGAAGCGGCCAACATCCCCTTTACTTACGTTTCTGCTAACTGTTTTGCGGGCTACTTCGTCCCAAACCTATCACAACTATGCACTCTCTTGCCTCCTAAGGAGGATGTGCTTATCTATGGAGACGGCAATGTTAAAGGTACCCTTCACTCAATACAGACTTATTTTATCTTAGAATTTCACCAATATTGTTGTGGCTAGGTTTGTGTTTGTTACATATGAGGTGTATGTTATTTTAGTAGGTGTTGTCTAAAAAAGGTTATTTGTATTACGAGAACCATTATGATATCTGCTTTTCAAACATCTTTATAGACAACACATTTACGTAATTGATAATATAAAAAATATTTTATCTACCTTATATATTTATTTAAAAAATTTTGAAAATTTTCTTTCTTCACAAATTAATTTTAGAAGAATTGGGTTAGGTAAGCTCTTTTTCATAGGCTTTTGTTTTGTAGATCCCTCTAATTTTACTCTATATATATAATACTTTAAGAATTGAGTTAAATAAACATATATTTACTATATGAGTTTATATTACGTGTACTTTAAAAAAAGTAACAGTAGTAAAAAGACTAATTAGCTATTATAACCTTAATTTTAATTTTGTGACCCGATTATATATATATATATATATATATATATATATAAACGAAACATTAACCATTAATATTTATCCAACATAGAAATTAGTATCTTACAATGGCCAATATCACTAAATAGGCATTTTAGCAATAGTGTTTTATTAAGTAAGCTCATAGCATAATGTTATTTAGTAAATATACCTGTAGTGTAAATCAATTAAAGTGGTAAAAATTAAAAAATATACAAAACAAAAATCTATAAAAAAAAAAGAAGTCTACCTCACCAAATTTTTTCTTTTACAATTCATATAGATTTCGGATATTGAACCAACCCATTTTAAATTATTAGAAAAACCTTATTTTTAAAAAATTTATATAAAAAGAATAAATACCATATAACCGTTGATTTATAAATTAGTAGTTAAATTTATAAGTCGAACGTTATTTTTTGGTTTTTTTTGACATGATGTAGTATTGTACTGTATTGAGGTTAATTGTCTTTTACAAGGTTGCCAGCATTTTAGGATTCAAAGGAGTTGAATTTCAAATTTACGACGACTTTTTGCTGACAATTTACTAGTCTGACAGCATTTTGGATTTCAAACAAAGTTGAATTTGAAAATAATATGGAGTATGATTTTTTTTTTTCTTGTCTAATCAGAATCCAGAATGATGAGACTATTTATAAGCGATTTCATTAGCATTGATTATGGTTAACCTCAAGTTAATCGATATATTATCTTATATAAAATATACAATATACGTGAACCATATTGATTTTAGGGTAAAATTTTACAGGATTTTGTGTTTGTGTCGAAATCTAAACGTATACCCTTTTATTTCGTTAAAATGTAAATATAAAAGTCAATTTTGTAGGATTTACTTGGTGCCCATATTCATTAACCCCATCAAAAGTCAATGTATATGTCACATTCAGTAGTTGTTGTGAGCTTTTTCTAAATTTGAAGTTAAGCTATAAAAAGTATAATGTTGTCAACAATCAAGATTCAACCTTAGCCTTCACATCCATTGAAAATTAGTGTAGCATGAATTTATGATAAATTGATTTTCAATTGTATGGACTTTGCGTGCAGTTTCGTTTGTGGACGAAGATGACATTGCAACCTATACATTAAAGACGGTGGATGACCCAAGAACGCTCAACAAAACGATCTACATTCGACCTTATGATAACATACTATCACAACGACAACTCATCGATATTTGGGAGAAACTTTCGGGCAGAAACCTCAACAAGAAGAGCATCTCTGCTCAAGAGTTCCTTTCTAGGATGGAAGGTATATATATGAATGATCAAATTTTCGTAATGCAGGTACTTGTCAATTGAATGGATTGCGTACTTATATGTTGATGCGTATTTAGGTGCGGATTTTCCTACTCAAGTAGGAATCGGACATTTCTACCATGTCTACTATGACGGGTGCTTGACCAACTTTGAGGTGGGGGAGGACGATGAAGCATCAAAGCTTTACCCGGAAGTTAAGTACAAAAGAATGGATGAATACTTGAAGCTCTATCTTCTTGATTAAGATGTACGCAAACAAATATGAATCTAAGCTAATGGATATTTATATCCATGCTAATATGAATATCTATGCTCTATACGTAAACACTTGGATGTGCTAGTATGAGTAATAATGGCTTGTTGAGTTAAACAAATGGATTTGTAATACCGTAAGCGAGTTATTAGAAATTTGAACGAAACATTGAATAGAGACGAGACGTTTTATTCCTTAATTCTTCAATCACCCCTTATTATGAAGGGTTTCACATGATCAGAATCTCAAGATACAACTGCCTGGTGTTAAAGTTTGGGTAACCAACTGAGACCGACAAGAACTTTCGGTTGCTTACTCTCATACGCTAGGAAGAAGGGGAGGATCGTTTGTTGGTGTCTTTTCTGAATGAGAAAGCTCATTTTTATAGGGGCGTAGGAGGAACATCGAGAGTAAATGCGGGGATTTAATCACGGATATTTACATACTCTCATGCGCTAGAAAGATGAGGAGGATTGTTTGTTGGTGTGTCTTTTTTGAATTAGAGATTCCTTTCTATAGGGACGAGAAGGAGTATCGAGAGTAAATGCGGGGACATATAATCACGGGTTTTCACTTGGTATTAAACGACGCAATATCACGTAAATGTAAAAAATCGGACAACATTTAGTTGTCATTTTGATATATGGGTTGGAAACTTGATCCAAAAGATAGAGTTGGGGGGCAAACTCAACCAATAGCTAGTTAGGTTGATTCCCGAAACCATTCACTCAAAATCATGTGATATGCCTTATATTTACCCATAACTACCTTGTGGAATTTTGATGTTATAAAATGAAACCAATAGTTAGGTTGATCCTCTTATTCTTATTCTTTTCTTTTTCTTTTTTTTTATTTACAAATTTTAATTATTGTTTTTATTGGTTGATTATGTTGTTCGGTTGTTATTGATGTGTAAAATGAATGGTTTGTTCTTCAATTTTGAAACTACGTATGTTTATTTGAGATTCTAAGAGTAAATATGTTTATTTTTGTGTTCTGTAAAACTAAAGTATGTTTCTAAAATTTTGTTTTGGTTATTTTGTTGTCATGTTAATACTTTTTTCTACTCATATATCATTGAGTTTTTCATATATATGTATTTCATTATGATGTATGAATTCTACATTTCAATAGATTTAAAATGATATATTATTTGTTTTCTCGATGTGTCCCCGTTTCCTATACTTCTGAGAATTACCGCTTACCCGTTTTTCGTCGCGTCTGATCTCGTGTTCGTGCCTGTGCATAATAGGTTTGTACATTCCCAAAAAGGGGGGAAAATAAATATTAAAACAGTTACGAAATTACAGTTTTATTAACGTTTTTAGCTTATACTTTTAAGGACATGGGTTATAACTCACGTCAAAAAAACACCTTGTTCATGAACAAGTAAGTTTTTTTTTTTACAAATTATCAAATTTAAATATGTGAATTTTTAAATATTATTTGAATAAGATATCTCAATCATTTTATTAATCATACGGTAGTGTATTATTCTAAAATTAAGCTAGGGTATAAATGAATAACTACTGTTAACATATATGGTGGGTTAATTAAGGGGAACAATACGTTGATTAATTAAAGAGAGTAACTAGTTAAGCTAGTAATCAAGAGATAATTAGTGTAAATTGTGTTAAGGGTCAAACGATACACACAGGAGATTAGGGTCCGTTTGGTGGAACATTGAGATTATTGTGAGAGATGAAAATTTTCAATAATCTACCAATAATCTCAATAATCTCTTTGTAGTTGGATACTTTTTTGGGTTCAAAATAATCTCTCAAAATAATCTAGACACAATAGTCTACCAAATAACCCCATTTTTTGTGTACACCGAACGCACCCTTAGTCTGAGTTATTAGACATATTTTAATTAAGAGTGTTAGGTATGATAGGTAAAATAAGTCGAGGACTTCAGAGCTAATTGTTTTAAGATGTTAAGTTGCGTAGAAGATGAGTTTAACGAGTACTCAGAAGATGTAAATTTATTTATTAAGCAAGCGGACATTTTAGGGATGCAGTCGATTTGGACATAGTCAGTGATACCCCGCCGTCATTGTCAAGTTTCGGTTGTAAGCCGATTTATATATTATGTGTCTGTTTGGTTGGAGCAATGGAATGAAAATGAAATGAAATCGAATAAGTGTAAGTAAAGGAATCGATCCACAAAATTTATCAGATCACCTGATCGGATACGAAATGGTATAATTGAGCATCGGATATCCGGACTATAATTAGGTTATATATGTACAAAGTATGTAAGGTTCAACAAAATTGAACAGCTAAGTTGTTGTTTGCCATTTCAGTTGAACACCAAGTCTCAAGTTTGATTCTTGATGATGCCTCCTCTTTTTATTGAAAGATTGTGGGTTTGAGAATGTTTGATGGGCCTTTTTAAAGGTCTTGATGGACCAGTTCATGGGCTCGTTGGGCTCATGTTTCACCGGAGCTGTATAATTTAACACTAATCGGGTATCCGTTCCAATCTAAAATTTTGGATCGGATATCTAATACATAACGGATAGGATTCGGGGTGTAAAAATAAGAAATTTTGATTTCGGATATCCGATAATAAATGCCCCTAATATTAGGTGTTTGGTTCAATATGTGTACTTTTCGGAAGTCCTTTCACTGGTACTAGTTGGGTTGTCTTTTTTCGGACCAAGGTAAGTCGTCAAGACTTACTTAGTTGTTTTTCTATTGGCTAGATTGTATTATGATAGTGGTGTGTTGCGTGAATTATTAATTATGGACTTGAGTAAGATGATGTTACCGGATTATTGATTAAGACTAAATTGTATGGATAACGGGTTGTGGCATCATTGCCCCGCCTTAACACAATTCATGGATATTCTTTACGAGATCACACAAGTATACAGGAGATGCATAAGATTCACTCTTGTTGGTATATAGGGACAAAGACGATGGCCGGAGACTCGGAGGCCACTCGTGTTCCCGATAAGTTGAGCATAGTGTGTATGACCTAATAATGAATGTTATGTGAAAGCATGTTGATGTGTTTATATTCATTAGGTGTGTTTGTGATATCTTAGTACTTGACTATGTTATTGAGGATTGTTAGGTTGATAGATTGCAGACAAGGTAAGAAGTTATATATAGAGTGATCTAGAGCGAGTGGTCAATCGGATCTGGGTACTTATTAGCATCAAATGGTTTTATTATTTTTATGATTGGTATCTCATTTAATCTTAGCATGATGTTAGCATGCAATATATAATTTGGTATTAAGGCTTGAATTAATGTATTCTTATCACATTGTGATGTCCTTGCTTTTGTTTGTAATCTTTTGGGTCTAAAAAATTCGGGGTGTTACTCCTTTTTAACTTTTTTATCCGGATAATAATAAAATTTAAAAAAATCTAGATTTTTTTAAACATTTGTTAATAACTATTTGACGATGTGATTTTTGACCAAACTCAAACCTATTATATGAAAACCTTAACTACAAAAAATAAGAAATAAAAATTAGTAATCTAGAAGGAAAGAGATGCAGAAGCAAATTTAGTGTGTATATATAGAAGTCATTTTACGTTAAGCTAGTGAAAGTTATAAAAGTAAAGAAAGACAAATATATACATAGATGTCGAAGACGAAGAGCAAGGTGTTGGTGGTTGGAGGCTCTGGCTACATAGGAAAGAGGTTGGTTGAGGCAAGCTTGAGAGAAGGCCACCACTTTATGTCTTGTTAAGGCCGGAAGGCGTGGGCCTCGACATCGACAAGCTTCGGATCATGTTAGGGTTTAAGAACAAGGTGCCCACCTCGTCGAGGGATCCTTTTCCGACCACCGGAGCCTCGTTGATGCTGTCAAGAAGGTTGATGTTGTCATAAGTGCCATGTCCGAGGTGCACATTAGGAGCCATAATGTATTGATGCAGCTCAAGCTTGTCGAGTAAAGAGATTTGTGAATATGAAAACTTAGAGATTTGTGAACTGAAGGCTTGTCTTATTCCATTGATCAAAGTCATCAAACAATGTTTATATAGGAAAATATAAAGAGATAAAATATTAAACTAATACTAAAAGATAAGATCATAAGATAAACTAACAAAAGATAAACTACCAAATAAAGTATAAGCCCAACATATGATCCAATATACTATGCTCATACTCTAACACTTCCCCTCAAGCTGGAGATGTGATCCAACAACTCCAAGCTTGAACAATAGAAACTTGAAGAAGAACAGCTTGATGTAACACCCTTCCTTCATCATCGGTCTTTGTATTGACGCCGGTTGAATAAGTTTCGGTCCCTAGGACACAGAATGATTAGCGTCTTAGGGTCCTAGGATGCAAGTAGATCAGCGCCCTAAGGTAAGTTTTGGGCTCTAGGATGCATGTTGATTAGCGTCCTAGGATGCAAGTAGGTTAGCGCCCTAAGGTAAGTTTTGGGCCCTAGGACGCAGGTTGATTAGCGTCCTAGGTCCTAGGACGCAGGTAAATTAGCGCCCTAAGGTAAGTTTTGGGCCCTAGGACACTGGTAAATTAGCGTCCTAAGATAAGTTTTGGGCCCTATGACGTAGGTTGATTAGCGTCCTAGAGGTAAATTAGCGCCCTAAGGTAAGTTTTGGATCCTAGGACGCAGGTTGATTAGCGTCCTAGGGTCCTAGGACGCAGGTAGATTAGCGCCCTAAGGTAAGTTTTGTGTTTAGGTAGGTTTTGTGTTTAGGATGAATAATAGAGGGCAGAGTATTTTCTGATATCACGGACAAAGTATACTCTGATACCGCGGCCAAAGTCTTAGGTGATACCGTCGTCATCACTGCCGTGATGACGGCGCAACTAGGGTTTGGTTTTGTGCGGAAGCGTAGGTTAAGTAAAATGCTCTGATACCATGAAGAAATTTGTGAATAGGAAAGCTTAGAGATTTGTGAACTGAAGGCTTGTATTATTCCATTGATCAAACAATGTTTATACAAAAAAATATAAAGATATAAATTAATAAATTAATACTAAAGGATAAGATCAAAAGATAAACTAACAAAAGATAAACTAACAAATAAAGCATAAGCCCAACATATGAATCAATATACTGGTAAATGTTCAGGTACGGTTGCTTTATTGCGGTACGGTCGTACGGCCGTACGACAGGGCGACACGTGTCCCGAAATTTTTTTTTTTTTTTTTCTCTTTTCTGAAACGATTTTTTTTTTTCCCGGAAACTAATGAAAATTTATTTGAACTACCATGTTATAATTTATGTACTATTATCCTATAAACTTTGAACTATTCCCATATAATCCATGAACTATTACTTTTTAATATAATCCATGAACTATTCTATTATAATTCATGAACTATCCCATAATAAGTTTTGAACTATTACTTTCACTACTTTATAAATTTTTGCACTTTAAACTATTCTATTATAATTCATGAACTATTCTATTATAATTCATGAACTATCCCATAATAAGTTTTGAACTATTACTTTCACTCCTTTATAAATTTTGCACTATGAACTATTCTATTATAATTCATGAACTATCCTTTTAGAAGTTATGAACTA
The DNA here is from genome assembly GCA_033239125.1 of Fagopyrum homotropicum. Taxonomy (NCBI): domain Eukaryota; kingdom Viridiplantae; phylum Streptophyta; class Magnoliopsida; order Caryophyllales; family Polygonaceae; genus Fagopyrum; species Fagopyrum homotropicum. The sequence continues at coordinate 13,934,640 of BSWB01000001.1, forward strand.
TTACTTAATAAGTTTTGAACTATTACTTTCAATCCTTTATAAATTTTACACTATGAACTATTCTATTATAATTCATGAACTATCCTTTTATAAGTTATGAACTATTCCATAATAAGTTTTGAACTATTACTTTTACTCGTTTAAAAAAAAAAAAAAAAAACTCGTTCAGAAATTTTTTTTTTTTTTTTTTTCCGGGACACGTGTCGGCCGCACAGACGGCCGCACGGCCTTACCGGAATAATGGGCCTTACTTGAATAACACCCTCAATATACTAGGCCCATACTCTAACATTGAGGCCAGAAGCCGGAATATCAAGGTAAATCGGATTTTTTTTTACTAAATTGGGTAACTAGTTTGTTCTAATGATAAATTTTAGGGTTGTTTTACACTTGTCACCCCTCAAGTTTGGATTGTTTTTTTTAGTATTCAGAAGGTTTTAAGTTTCTTCTGGTATAATTTTTTCTTTTTATATCTTTCTTAATATATTTCGTTAAAGTTTCAATTATAAAATAAAATAATTTTTAAAAAAACAAAACTAATTCTGAATAAAAAACAACTTACCGTTTAGTTTGTCGGTTTGAACTCGAAAAAAACTCGACTCACCAGATCAACTGCAATTATGGTTTAGGGTGAAGGGGATTTTGAATAGGTGAGGGAGTACGAAGCGTCGAAGCTAACTCAGTAATCCCAGTCTTACCGTCCCTGCCAGGGCATCGGCCTATCTCTCTAGACTCACCCTTATGTTCCTAACTCGTCACTCTTTTTTCTTGGGGAAAAGCTCTCAGTTCTCCGAGTAGACGAGCACTTTTCTTGTGCCCAAAAGTCATTAAAAGACCGTTCGCTAACTAACCCAGGAGTATTTAGCCTTGCAAGGTGGTCCTTGCTGATTCACACGGGGATAGTTTAGGGAAAGCAAGTGTTGTGATGAGATTTGTCTTTTGGCTTGACCGAGGATATGATCCGGTTAAACGGTTTTATAGTATGAATCGGTTGGTGAAAGTGATACAACTACCCACCATCCGAACCATTGACATTCCTATTTAAAAGATCAATATGTCTTTTATATTCCTTAATCTATTTATTTGTTAAAATCTAGACTATTTATTGTCCTCTATTACATGTAACTAAATTACCTGTTCTATGATATTTTCGTATATCTTGTTGATCACTCACCTCCAATTACTATATTTAGTTATGATTTAAACGTGATAGTTAAGTTATCAAAAAAATCGATTTATAAAAAATTATGAGAAGTACACATGCCTTAATTATATGTAGATTTTTCCATCATTTTAGCGATAGGTTTATTCATTATCATTATTTTAGAGTGTTTTTGTTGGGTAACACCAAGAATGATCAAATAGTTAAAGCATACGCGATGAGTGAGCGTTTCCATGGAACACATACGCATCGCGCATGCGCCCAATTTTTTTTGATGAGTTGGCTAAGTAGGTATTTTTTGTCTATTGTAGTATAAAATATGTCCTTTTTTATCTTGTAGACAAATTAGGTCTCTCTTATTTATTAATAAAGATTAATTGAAAAGGCTAATTAGTAATTTTAATTTAACTAAGTCCTAGCTCAAATTCAATTGAAGATAGGCCTTCCCTTCCACCCTTATATCATCTAGACTAATTGAACTTCGTGTATTCTCTTGTTCATACACGGTATTAGTACATAATGCTTAATACACAATTTTAATACACAAGTTCAATTACACAATGTTAATACATAATTTTCATTTACACAAATTTGTCGTTTACACAAGCCTGTCGTTTACACAAGCCCGTCGTTTACACAAGCTCGTCGTTTACACAAGCCCGTCGTTTACACAAGCCCGTCGTTTACACAAGCCCGTCGTTTACACAAGCCCGTCGTTTACACAAGTCCGTCGTTTACACAAGCCCGTCGTTTACACAAGGGTTGATTACAAAGTTTCAAACCCATTCGAGTTACACAAGCCTATTTAAAACTGTAAAATATGTAGTCAATATCCCGTATTTATAAATTGAGACAATTGGTGGACTTTCAAAATTCATGCCTATTCCTGCAAAAATTAAACTTAAGTTTTTTATTTTGTAATTATCTAGTTTGGGGCAATTTTTCAAATTTCAAAATTATGGGTCATAAATGCAATTATAAACATGGGAGCTTTTTTGTAAATATGCCAACATTTTAAAATTGAAATTAGGGTTTCCTGGAATTGCACTACGGCTGCAACGAGGACTGCCCAGATCCGCCTCCATGACTGCACAGCGGCGGCTCCGTTGGTCGATGCAGGTGATTGGTCGACTCCTCCAGTCAAGCAACATCGTTAGAGGCGGATCTGGGCTGGGTGGGGTTGTAACTCTCTGGAGTGCTTCAAACTCACGGCCACGTTCATATTGCCAGATCCACGGCCGTAATTTAGGGCGTGGACTTGAAATGCCTCTTCCACGACCGTAATTCAGGGTGTGGTTCTTCCAATCCTTTGTTTTTGCCTTAGTTTCGTGACATCCTTTATCCATGCTCCTTCCTTAGCCTCTCCAGTGCTTCTCCTTGCCATCAAGTGTGATCAATCACTCCTTTCCTTCCATTTTTTGCTCCAATCTAAGCTTTATTCACCTAAAAACACAACGAAGCTAGTGTAGATCTCTATATCGACAAAGTGGGTGAACTAGCTCACAATTGCTTCAAACACATATCTAAGAACACTATAAAGAGGGAAAAAACATCTAAAACAAGTGCCTAAAATATAGTCATATTTCATGCTTACACCTTTCTAGGTCATGTGGTTTCCGCCGAGGGGATCAAGGTTGATCCGGCAAAGATCGAGTTTGTAGCAGCATGGACGACACCGATGAATGTCAACGAAGTACGCAAATTCCTTGGCTTAGCCGAATATTATCATAGATTTGTGGAGGGGTTTTTTGTGATTTCCCGACCACTTACTAGTCTGTTGAGGAAGACTATCCAGTTTGTATGGTCCGAGCCATGTACTCAAAGTTCTAAGGAGTTGAAAAGGATATTGAATTCTGCTCCTATCTTAGTACAACCAGAGGGCACTGGTGATTTTGTAGTATATAACGACGCATACAAGCTAGACTTGGGATGGATATTGATGCAGCGAGATAGGGTAATCGCTTATGCGTCTCGATAACTGAAGTCGTATGAGGATAATTACCCGACTCATGACCTTGAGTTAGCTACTATGGTTCATGCCTTGAAGATCTGGCGGCATTACCTGTATGGAGTTTCATGCCGGATCTTCACCGACCAAAAGAGTCTGAAGTATAATTTTATTCAGTAGGAATTCAATAACCGCCAAATGAGATGGTTCGAGTTGATTAGGGACTTTGACCTTGAGATTTTATATCATCCAGGAAAGGTGAATGTAGTCGCTGATGTCCTTAGCAAGAAGACGCCTCGCGAGAAGGCGATAGCGTGATTGATAGCTCAACCTTAGTTGTAGAGAGATCTTGCATGACTAGAGTTATACACTTAGTTTCCCAATACAAACAACCGTTTGTCTACTTATAAGAGGTTCTACCTGATCTGTTGGAAGAGATCCAACAACAGCAGGAGACCTGCCCGACGTTGAGACGGATCCGATATATGATGTCTCGAGGTGAGGCCCCACAATTCACCATTGGTATTGATGGAGTGATGAGACGCCGCATGCGCGTCTGATAGAGAATAGTGGCAGAGGATCTTGCACAAGGCTCACACCATACCTTACTTAGTGAAACCCAGTGCGAGTAAAATGTATCATGATGTGAGACACTCATTTTGGTGGGGCGGGCTAAAGCCCGATGTGGTTAAATTTGTGGCCCAATGCGCTACCTGTCAGCAGGTCAAGATAGAGCATTGCAGACTTGGGGTAGAGCTCCATCCACTGCCAGTGCTGCAATGGAAGTGGGAGGATATCTCCATGGACTTTGTTATAGGCTTGAGGCCGAGTAGGAGCTTTGATGTCATCTGGGTTATAGTTGATAGACTGATGAAGACGGAAGTTATACCATACAAACTGATTTTATGTCATAGTTTAGAATTAAGAATTACATACCGGAGAATTACATACCGGAAGTTATAAAAATGGTATGAGCAAAAATGCAACATTCGGGTATTAACCTTGAAGCAACAAAAATGTCTCTGAAAATGGTATAACCTTCTTCTTTGCCTAGAGACGATCAAGACCACTGTCAGCATCACCCTGAGCGAGCAAAGGTTGTAAATTCACCATTGTATACATCATTGGCATCCAATATGAACTTCCGGTATAAAAAATTTCGGTATGAACTTCCGGTATGAAAAACTTTGTTATGAACTTCCGGTATGAACGATATGAACTTCCGGTATGAACTTTCGGTATGAACTTCGGGTATAAAAAATTTCGGTATGAACTTCCGGCATGAAAAAGTTCGTTATGAACTTCTGGTATGAACTTTCGGTATGAACTTCCGGCATTAAAAATTTCGGTCTGAACTTCCGGTATAAAAAATTTCTTTCTTTTTTAATAGAAGGATTAACTAGTTTTACCTTACCATTAAAGGAAAGTGGTAAAAAAAAATAGTGAGGTATATTTACTAAATAGAAAACTAGAAAATGCCTAGTTAGTATACAATAAAATAAAAAAAGCCTACTTATCAATTTAACCCAATTTAATTTAATAAATAATTATTATAATGTAAGCATTTACAAAAGTATTTTTTTCATTATAAATATTTGGCATAATGTACTAAATGAAATCGGAAACGTGTATTTTTTTTTTTATAAGGAAATGTAATATTTGCTAGATAATATATGTAATGAGCCTATGTTCATCAAGTGTTCTCGTATGATATTCAAGTTTTATTAACTTAATAATCATTATCCATACTTTAAATGTAATTATCAGTTTTTTAAATGAGTGTAATGTTCATTTAAACCAGAGTTGATTTTTGAGGGACTTGTAATATGCAAAACACTTGATCACTCATGTAATAACTTGTAGTTTATTTATACCATGTTCAAATACAACAATGAACTCAACTTAATTTGGATGACCGTCGTGGTTTTCTAAACTATTTTTTATCATTAAAGCGATACGTTGTTGCATTAATATATATATATATATATATATATATATATATATATATATATATATATATATATATATATATATATATAATTAAAAAGGGAAAGAATAAATATTAAAACAGATAATAATATTGATGATGTGAGTTTTTACCAAACTCCAAACCTACTAAATAAAATAAAAATCCTCAACTACAAAAAAAAAAAAAAGAATAAATACAAAATAGTCATCTAACAGGAAAGAGACGGAGAGGCAAATTTAGGGTGTACTAGTATAATACCCGCACCTTGTGCGGGTTTTGAAAAAAATGAAAAAGAATATTGTGAAATAGGTTTTTTTTACGTGTTTTTCTTTTGTATACTTCTCTAATCTAATCCTGCGTCCACAGCGCGCCATGTCATCCCGTGCTCTGTTTTAGTAAGTATAATAGATTTGGTTTCTATAAAATTATTATTTTAATAATAAAAGATTTTATGGTTTAAAAAATAGTGTAAAAAATAAAGATTTATTGGCTTTAATTGTGGGAGCTCAATTTTAAAAACCCTGCGTCCACACACCGCGCCACGTCATCAACCCGTACTCTGTTTTAGTAAGTATAATAGATATATATAGAAGTCATTTTACGTTGAGCAAATACCGAGAGTTATATAATCAAAGGAAGTCAAATATACAGAGAGAGATGTCGGTGACGAAGAGCAAGGTGTTGGTGGTTGGAGGCTCCGGCTACATCGGAAAGCGGTTGGTGGAAGCAAGCTTGAGAGAAGGCCATCAAACTTACGTCTTGCTGAGACCCGAAGGCGTTGGCCTCGACATCGACAAGCTTCAGATCATGTTAGGGTTCAAGAAGAAGGGGGCCCACCTCGTCGAGGGCTCCTTTTCCGACCACCGGAGCCTCGTCGACGCTGTCAAGAAGGTTGATGTTGTCATAAGCGCTATGTCCGGGGTGCACTTTAGGAGCCATAATCTCTTGATGCAGCTCAAGCTTGTTGAGGCCATCAAAGAAGCCGGAAATATCAAGGTAACAAAATAACAAATTTAATTCTTTATTGAAAATAAATAATGTATTTTATTTTATTTGTCTTTGTCTTTGTCTTCTTGGAGAGTGCTATGTCTCTCGATTCTCTATTCCCAAAGGCTATTGGTATTCAATGGAAAATAATAAATTACTCTCTTCTACGACTGTTACTGAGCGGTTTTTGTCGATCACATGCACTGATGTGGACTGTGCATTACTGAGCTGTTTTTTGGTTCTGACTTTCTTTATTTGAAAATTGCAATTTTGTTTATAAAAAATACAGTAGTAACTACTCTTCAACTTATCATAAATATTGAAAAATACCCTAATTTTAATTGATGGAAAGGTAAATCAAATCAACGAATTTTGTTATGTGACTAGTGCCTAAGGCAAAAGAGTTATATAAAATTAACTTGGTGGGGTAACTTTGCAACCAGTGTTACAAATAAAAAAATAAAAGAATTGAGTTAGATAGACTCTTTTTTATATAATTTTGTTTTTTTGGTCATTGTAATCTTTGTTGCAGAGATTCTTCCCCTCGGAATTTGGGACTGATCCAGCAAGGATGGGAGATGCATTGGAGCCGGGTAGGGTTTCATTTGATGAGAAAATGGAAATCAGGAGAGCTATTGAAGCGGCCAACATCCCCTTTACTTACGTTTCTGCTAACTGTTTTGCGGGCTACTTCGTCCCAAACCTATCACAACTATGCACTCTCTTGCCTCCTAAGGAGGATGTGCTTATCTATGGAGACGGCAATGTTAAAGGTACCCTTCACTCAATACAGACTTATTTTATCTTAGAATTTCACCAATATTGTTGTGGCTAGGTTTGTGTTTGTTACATATGAGGTGTATGTTATTTTAGTAGGTGTTGTCTAAAAAAGGTTATTTGTATTACGAGAACCATTATGATATCTGCTTTTCAAACATCTTTATAGACAACACATTTACGTAATTGATAATATAAAAAATATTTTATCTACCTTATATATTTATTTAAAAAATTTTGAAAATTTTCTTTCTTCACAAATTAATTTTAGAAGAATTGGGTTAGGTAAGCTCTTTTTCATAGGCTTTTGTTTTGTAGATCCCTCTAATTTTACTCTATATATATAATACTTTAAGAATTGAGTTAAATAAACATATATTTACTATATGAGTTTATATTACGTGTACTTTAAAAAAAGTAACAGTAGTAAAAAGACTAATTAGCTATTATAACCTTAATTTTAATTTTGTGACCCGATTATATATATATATATATATATATATATATATAAACGAAACATTAACCATTAATATTTATCCAACATAGAAATTAGTATCTTACAATGGCCAATATCACTAAATAGGCATTTTAGCAATAGTGTTTTATTAAGTAAGCTCATAGCATAATGTTATTTAGTAAATATACCTGTAGTGTAAATCAATTAAAGTGGTAAAAATTAAAAAATATACAAAACAAAAATCTATAAAAAAAAAAGAAGTCTACCTCACCAAATTTTTTCTTTTACAATTCATATAGATTTCGGATATTGAACCAACCCATTTTAAATTATTAGAAAAACCTTATTTTTAAAAAATTTATATAAAAAGAATAAATACCATATAACCGTTGATTTATAAATTAGTAGTTAAATTTATAAGTCGAACGTTATTTTTTGGTTTTTTTTGACATGATGTAGTATTGTACTGTATTGAGGTTAATTGTCTTTTACAAGGTTGCCAGCATTTTAGGATTCAAAGGAGTTGAATTTCAAATTTACGACGACTTTTTGCTGACAATTTACTAGTCTGACAGCATTTTGGATTTCAAACAAAGTTGAATTTGAAAATAATATGGAGTATGATTTTTTTTTTTCTTGTCTAATCAGAATCCAGAATGATGAGACTATTTATAAGCGATTTCATTAGCATTGATTATGGTTAACCTCAAGTTAATCGATATATTATCTTATATAAAATATACAATATACGTGAACCATATTGATTTTAGGGTAAAATTTTACAGGATTTTGTGTTTGTGTCGAAATCTAAACGTATACCCTTTTATTTCGTTAAAATGTAAATATAAAAGTCAATTTTGTAGGATTTACTTGGTGCCCATATTCATTAACCCCATCAAAAGTCAATGTATATGTCACATTCAGTAGTTGTTGTGAGCTTTTTCTAAATTTGAAGTTAAGCTATAAAAAGTATAATGTTGTCAACAATCAAGATTCAACCTTAGCCTTCACATCCATTGAAAATTAGTGTAGCATGAATTTATGATAAATTGATTTTCAATTGTATGGACTTTGCGTGCAGTTTCGTTTGTGGACGAAGATGACATTGCAACCTATACATTAAAGACGGTGGATGACCCAAGAACGCTCAACAAAACGATCTACATTCGACCTTATGATAACATACTATCACAACGACAACTCATCGATATTTGGGAGAAACTTTCGGGCAGAAACCTCAACAAGAAGAGCATCTCTGCTCAAGAGTTCCTTTCTAGGATGGAAGGTATATATATGAATGATCAAATTTTCGTAATGCAGGTACTTGTCAATTGAATGGATTGCGTACTTATATGTTGATGCGTATTTAGGTGCGGATTTTCCTACTCAAGTAGGAATCGGACATTTCTACCATGTCTACTATGACGGGTGCTTGACCAACTTTGAGGTGGGGGAGGACGATGAAGCATCAAAGCTTTACCCGGAAGTTAAGTACAAAAGAATGGATGAATACTTGAAGCTCTATCTTCTTGATTAAGATGTACGCAAACAAATATGAATCTAAGCTAATGGATATTTATATCCATGCTAATATGAATATCTATGCTCTATACGTAAACACTTGGATGTGCTAGTATGAGTAATAATGGCTTGTTGAGTTAAACAAATGGATTTGTAATACCGTAAGCGAGTTATTAGAAATTTGAACGAAACATTGAATAGAGACGAGACGTTTTATTCCTTAATTCTTCAATCACCCCTTATTATGAAGGGTTTCACATGATCAGAATCTCAAGATACAACTGCCTGGTGTTAAAGTTTGGGTAACCAACTGAGACCGACAAGAACTTTCGGTTGCTTACTCTCATACGCTAGGAAGAAGGGGAGGATCGTTTGTTGGTGTCTTTTCTGAATGAGAAAGCTCATTTTTATAGGGGCGTAGGAGGAACATCGAGAGTAAATGCGGGGATTTAATCACGGATATTTACATACTCTCATGCGCTAGAAAGATGAGGAGGATTGTTTGTTGGTGTGTCTTTTTTGAATTAGAGATTCCTTTCTATAGGGACGAGAAGGAGTATCGAGAGTAAATGCGGGGACATATAATCACGGGTTTTCACTTGGTATTAAACGACGCAATATCACGTAAATGTAAAAAATCGGACAACATTTAGTTGTCATTTTGATATATGGGTTGGAAACTTGATCCAAAAGATAGAGTTGGGGGGCAAACTCAACCAATAGCTAGTTAGGTTGATTCCCGAAACCATTCACTCAAAATCATGTGATATGCCTTATATTTACCCATAACTACCTTGTGGAATTTTGATGTTATAAAATGAAACCAATAGTTAGGTTGATCCTCTTATTCTTATTCTTTTCTTTTTCTTTTTTTTTATTTACAAATTTTAATTATTGTTTTTATTGGTTGATTATGTTGTTCGGTTGTTATTGATGTGTAAAATGAATGGTTTGTTCTTCAATTTTGAAACTACGTATGTTTATTTGAGATTCTAAGAGTAAATATGTTTATTTTTGTGTTCTGTAAAACTAAAGTATGTTTCTAAAATTTTGTTTTGGTTATTTTGTTGTCATGTTAATACTTTTTTCTACTCATATATCATTGAGTTTTTCATATATATGTATTTCATTATGATGTATGAATTCTACATTTCAATAGATTTAAAATGATATATTATTTGTTTTCTCGATGTGTCCCCGTTTCCTATACTTCTGAGAATTACCGCTTACCCGTTTTTCGTCGCGTCTGATCTCGTGTTCGTGCCTGTGCATAATAGGTTTGTACATTCCCAAAAAGGGGGGAAAATAAATATTAAAACAGTTACGAAATTACAGTTTTATTAACGTTTTTAGCTTATACTTTTAAGGACATGGGTTATAACTCACGTCAAAAAAACACCTTGTTCATGAACAAGTAAGTTTTTTTTTTTACAAATTATCAAATTTAAATATGTGAATTTTTAAATATTATTTGAATAAGATATCTCAATCATTTTATTAATCATACGGTAGTGTATTATTCTAAAATTAAGCTAGGGTATAAATGAATAACTACTGTTAACATATATGGTGGGTTAATTAAGGGGAACAATACGTTGATTAATTAAAGAGAGTAACTAGTTAAGCTAGTAATCAAGAGATAATTAGTGTAAATTGTGTTAAGGGTCAAACGATACACACAGGAGATTAGGGTCCGTTTGGTGGAACATTGAGATTATTGTGAGAGATGAAAATTTTCAATAATCTACCAATAATCTCAATAATCTCTTTGTAGTTGGATACTTTTTTGGGTTCAAAATAATCTCTCAAAATAATCTAGACACAATAGTCTACCAAATAACCCCATTTTTTGTGTACACCGAACGCACCCTTAGTCTGAGTTATTAGACATATTTTAATTAAGAGTGTTAGGTATGATAGGTAAAATAAGTCGAGGACTTCAGAGCTAATTGTTTTAAGATGTTAAGTTGCGTAGAAGATGAGTTTAACGAGTACTCAGAAGATGTAAATTTATTTATTAAGCAAGCGGACATTTTAGGGATGCAGTCGATTTGGACATAGTCAGTGATACCCCGCCGTCATTGTCAAGTTTCGGTTGTAAGCCGATTTATATATTATGTGTCTGTTTGGTTGGAGCAATGGAATGAAAATGAAATGAAATCGAATAAGTGTAAGTAAAGGAATCGATCCACAAAATTTATCAGATCACCTGATCGGATACGAAATGGTATAATTGAGCATCGGATATCCGGACTATAATTAGGTTATATATGTACAAAGTATGTAAGGTTCAACAAAATTGAACAGCTAAGTTGTTGTTTGCCATTTCAGTTGAACACCAAGTCTCAAGTTTGATTCTTGATGATGCCTCCTCTTTTTATTGAAAGATTGTGGGTTTGAGAATGTTTGATGGGCCTTTTTAAAGGTCTTGATGGACCAGTTCATGGGCTCGTTGGGCTCATGTTTCACCGGAGCTGTATAATTTAACACTAATCGGGTATCCGTTCCAATCTAAAATTTTGGATCGGATATCTAATACATAACGGATAGGATTCGGGGTGTAAAAATAAGAAATTTTGATTTCGGATATCCGATAATAAATGCCCCTAATATTAGGTGTTTGGTTCAATATGTGTACTTTTCGGAAGTCCTTTCACTGGTACTAGTTGGGTTGTCTTTTTTCGGACCAAGGTAAGTCGTCAAGACTTACTTAGTTGTTTTTCTATTGGCTAGATTGTATTATGATAGTGGTGTGTTGCGTGAATTATTAATTATGGACTTGAGTAAGATGATGTTACCGGATTATTGATTAAGACTAAATTGTATGGATAACGGGTTGTGGCATCATTGCCCCGCCTTAACACAATTCATGGATATTCTTTACGAGATCACACAAGTATACAGGAGATGCATAAGATTCACTCTTGTTGGTATATAGGGACAAAGACGATGGCCGGAGACTCGGAGGCCACTCGTGTTCCCGATAAGTTGAGCATAGTGTGTATGACCTAATAATGAATGTTATGTGAAAGCATGTTGATGTGTTTATATTCATTAGGTGTGTTTGTGATATCTTAGTACTTGACTATGTTATTGAGGATTGTTAGGTTGATAGATTGCAGACAAGGTAAGAAGTTATATATAGAGTGATCTAGAGCGAGTGGTCAATCGGATCTGGGTACTTATTAGCATCAAATGGTTTTATTATTTTTATGATTGGTATCTCATTTAATCTTAGCATGATGTTAGCATGCAATATATAATTTGGTATTAAGGCTTGAATTAATGTATTCTTATCACATTGTGATGTCCTTGCTTTTGTTTGTAATCTTTTGGGTCTAAAAAATTCGGGGTGTTACTCCTTTTTAACTTTTTTATCCGGATAATAATAAAATTTAAAAAAATCTAGATTTTTTTAAACATTTGTTAATAACTATTTGACGATGTGATTTTTGACCAAACTCAAACCTATTATATGAAAACCTTAACTACAAAAAATAAGAAATAAAAATTAGTAATCTAGAAGGAAAGAGATGCAGAAGCAAATTTAGTGTGTATATATAGAAGTCATTTTACGTTAAGCTAGTGAAAGTTATAAAAGTAAAGAAAGACAAATATATACATAGATGTCGAAGACGAAGAGCAAGGTGTTGGTGGTTGGAGGCTCTGGCTACATAGGAAAGAGGTTGGTTGAGGCAAGCTTGAGAGAAGGCCACCACTTTATGTCTTGTTAAGGCCGGAAGGCGTGGGCCTCGACATCGACAAGCTTCGGATCATGTTAGGGTTTAAGAACAAGGTGCCCACCTCGTCGAGGGATCCTTTTCCGACCACCGGAGCCTCGTTGATGCTGTCAAGAAGGTTGATGTTGTCATAAGTGCCATGTCCGAGGTGCACATTAGGAGCCATAATGTATTGATGCAGCTCAAGCTTGTCGAGTAAAGAGATTTGTGAATATGAAAACTTAGAGATTTGTGAACTGAAGGCTTGTCTTATTCCATTGATCAAAGTCATCAAACAATGTTTATATAGGAAAATATAAAGAGATAAAATATTAAACTAATACTAAAAGATAAGATCATAAGATAAACTAACAAAAGATAAACTACCAAATAAAGTATAAGCCCAACATATGATCCAATATACTATGCTCATACTCTAACACTTCCCCTCAAGCTGGAGATGTGATCCAACAACTCCAAGCTTGAACAATAGAAACTTGAAGAAGAACAGCTTGATGTAACACCCTTCCTTCATCATCGGTCTTTGTATTGACGCCGGTTGAATAAGTTTCGGTCCCTAGGACACAGAATGATTAGCGTCTTAGGGTCCTAGGATGCAAGTAGATCAGCGCCCTAAGGTAAGTTTTGGGCTCTAGGATGCATGTTGATTAGCGTCCTAGGATGCAAGTAGGTTAGCGCCCTAAGGTAAGTTTTGGGCCCTAGGACGCAGGTTGATTAGCGTCCTAGGTCCTAGGACGCAGGTAAATTAGCGCCCTAAGGTAAGTTTTGGGCCCTAGGACACTGGTAAATTAGCGTCCTAAGATAAGTTTTGGGCCCTATGACGTAGGTTGATTAGCGTCCTAGAGGTAAATTAGCGCCCTAAGGTAAGTTTTGGATCCTAGGACGCAGGTTGATTAGCGTCCTAGGGTCCTAGGACGCAGGTAGATTAGCGCCCTAAGGTAAGTTTTGTGTTTAGGTAGGTTTTGTGTTTAGGATGAATAATAGAGGGCAGAGTATTTTCTGATATCACGGACAAAGTATACTCTGATACCGCGGCCAAAGTCTTAGGTGATACCGTCGTCATCACTGCCGTGATGACGGCGCAACTAGGGTTTGGTTTTGTGCGGAAGCGTAGGTTAAGTAAAATGCTCTGATACCATGAAGAAATTTGTGAATAGGAAAGCTTAGAGATTTGTGAACTGAAGGCTTGTATTATTCCATTGATCAAACAATGTTTATACAAAAAAATATAAAGATATAAATTAATAAATTAATACTAAAGGATAAGATCAAAAGATAAACTAACAAAAGATAAACTAACAAATAAAGCATAAGCCCAACATATGAATCAATATACTGGTAAATGTTCAGGTACGGTTGCTTTATTGCGGTACGGTCGTACGGCCGTACGACAGGGCGACACGTGTCCCGAAATTTTTTTTTTTTTTTTTCTCTTTTCTGAAACGATTTTTTTTTTTCCCGGAAACTAATGAAAATTTATTTGAACTACCATGTTATAATTTATGTACTATTATCCTATAAACTTTGAACTATTCCCATATAATCCATGAACTATTACTTTTTAATATAATCCATGAACTATTCTATTATAATTCATGAACTATCCCATAATAAGTTTTGAACTATTACTTTCACTACTTTATAAATTTTTGCACTTTAAACTATTCTATTATAATTCATGAACTATTCTATTATAATTCATGAACTATCCCATAATAAGTTTTGAACTATTACTTTCACTCCTTTATAAATTTTGCACTATGAACTATTCTATTATAATTCATGAACTATCCTTTTAGAAGTTATGAACTATTACTTAATAAGTTTTGAACTATTACTTTCAATCCTTTATAAATTTTACACTATGAACTATTCTATTATAATTCATGAACTATCCTTTTATAAGTTATGAACTATTCCATAATAAGTTTTGAACTATTACTTTTACTCGTTTAAAAAAAAAAAAAAAAACTCGTTCAGAAATTTTTTTTTTTTTTTTTTTTCCGGGACACGTGTCGGCCGCACAGACGGCCGCACGGCCTTACCGGAATAATGGGCCTTACTTGAATAACACCCTCAATATACTAGGCCCATACTCTAACATTGAGGCCAGAAGCCGGAATATCAAGGTAAATCGGATTTTTTTTTACTAAATTGGGTAACTAGTTTGTTCTAATGATAAATTTTAGGGTTGTTTTACACTTGTCACCCCTCAAGTTTGGATTGTTTTTTTTAGTATTCAGAAGGTTTTAAGTTTCTTCTGGTATAATTTTTTCTTTTTATATCTTTCTTAATATATTTCGTTAAAGTTTCAATTATAAAATAAAATAATTTTTAAAAAAACAAAACTAATTCTGAATAAAAAACAACTTACCGTTTAGTTTGTCGGTTTGAACTCGAAAAAAACTCGACTCACCAGATCAACTGCAATTATGGTTTAGGGTGAAGGGGATTTTGAATAGGTGAGGGAGTACGAAGCGTCGAAGCTAACTCAGTAATCCCAGTCTTACCGTCCCTGCCAGGGCATCGGCCTATCTCTCTAGACTCACCCTTATGTTCCTAACTCGTCACTCTTTTTTCTTGGGGAAAAGCTCTCAGTTCTCCGAGTAGACGAGCACTTTTCTTGTGCCCAAAAGTCATTAAAAGACCGTTCGCTAACTAACCCAGGAGTATTTAGCCTTGCAAGGTGGTCCTTGCTGATTCACACGGGGATAGTTTAGGGAAAGCAAGTGTTGTGATGAGATTTGTCTTTTGGCTTGACCGAGGATATGATCCGGTTAAACGGTTTTATAGTATGAATCGGTTGGTGAAAGTGATACAACTACCCACCATCCGAACCATTGACATTCCTATTTAAAAGATCAATATGTCTTTTATATTCCTTAATCTATTTATTTGTTAAAATCTAGACTATTTATTGTCCTCTATTACATGTAACTAAATTACCTGTTCTATGATATTTTCGTATATCTTGTTGATCACTCACCTCCAATTACTATATTTAGTTATGATTTAAACGTGATAGTTAAGTTATCAAAAAAATCGATTTATAAAAAATTATGAGAAGTACACATGCCTTAATTATATGTAGATTTTTCCATCATTTTAGCGATAGGTTTATTCATTATCATTATTTTAGAGTGTTTTTGTTGGGTAACACCAAGAATGATCAAATAGTTAAAGCATACGCGATGAGTGAGCGTTTCCATGGAACACATACGCATCGCGCATGCGCCCAATTTTTTTTGATGAGTTGGCTAAGTAGGTATTTTTTGTCTATTGTAGTATAAAATATGTCCTTTTTTATCTTGTAGACAAATTAGGTCTCTCTTATTTATTAATAAAGATTAATTGAAAAGGCTAATTAGTAATTTTAATTTAACTAAGTCCTAGCTCAAATTCAATTGAAGATAGGCCTTCCCTTCCACCCTTATATCATCTAGACTAATTGAACTTCGTGTATTCTCTTGTTCATACACGGTATTAGTACATAATGCTTAATACACAATTTTAATACACAAGTTCAATTACACAATGTTAATACATAATTTTCATTTACACAAATTTGTCGTTTACACAAGCCTGTCGTTTACACAAGCCCGTCGTTTACACAAGCTCGTCGTTTACACAAGCCCGTCGTTTACACAAGCCCGTCGTTTACACAAGCCCGTCGTTTACACAAGCCCGTCGTTTACACAAGTCCGTCGTTTACACAAGCCCGTCGTTTACACAAGGGTTGATTACAAAGTTTCAAACCCATTCGAGTTACACAAGCCTATTTAAAACTGTAAAATATGTAGTCAATATCCCGTATTTATAAATTGAGACAATTGGTGGACTTTCAAAATTCATGCCTATTCCTGCAAAAATTAAACTTAAGTTTTTTATTTTGTAATTATCTAGTTTGGGGCAATTTTTCAAATTTCAAAATTATGGGTCATAAATGCAATTATAAACATGGGAGCTTTTTTGTAAATATGCCAACATTTTAAAATTGAAATTAGGGTTTCCTGGAATTGCACTACGGCTGCAACGAGGACTGCCCAGATCCGCCTCCATGACTGCACAGCGGCGGCTCCGTTGGTCGATGCAGGTGATTGGTCGACTCCTCCAGTCAAGCAACATCGTTAGAGGCGGATCTGGGCTGGGTGGGGTTGTGCGGCGCGAGGCCGGAGGACATTCCTTGTCGAAGGGGCTGGGCGGCGGATCTAGGCTGGGCGGGGCTGGGCGGCGCGAGGCCGGAGGAAATTCATTGTGGAAGGGGTTGGGCGGCGGATCTGGGCTGGGCGGGGCTGGGCAGTGTGGGGTTGTGTTGTGCAGCGGATCTGGGCTGGGCGGAACGGGGTTGGGCGGCGCGGGGCTATGCGGCGGCGACATCGAGAAGCGGCGCCGACATCCTTCGTTGGAGGCAGTTACTCAGTCGAGAAGTAGGCGGCGGCAGTGAGGCGAAGAAGATGAATGACCGAGAAGCAGGCGCCAGTGAGACGAAGAAGATGAATGACCGCGAGAAACCCTAACTAGATGTGAAATCTGACGGTTGGATGATTTTATAGGATTATATTTTACGTAATCCCCTTATGCCCCTTGGATTAATTTATTTTTGATTTAAAAATTTAGGCCAAAAATAGAGGGGCCTAGTTAGTCTACATTAAACAAAAAGGACCCTATTTCACCAATTATCTCATTTTTTTCATAGATAAAAAAGATGGGCAAATTAGGTTAATAGGCCTTTTTGAGAAATTATGATAGTAAATAGGCTTTTTTGTTTTTTTAAGTAAATATACCCCAAATCTATTTTTTTACAGTGAACCCTAACCCTCTCTTCAAACTCCTTCAGCCGCCTCTCTATTTTCCATTCTCTTGCGAACTCTACCTCAGATCTCTCATCACCGCCTCTGTTTTTCATTCCCTTGCGAACTCTACCTCAGATCTCTCATCGTCATCATTATCACCGGCAATTGCGAGTTGCGATAGGATCCATGAGACGAGAGTGACAGATGGAGAAGAAGATGTCACTGACGAGGAAGAGGAGAGCAACGCACAACAGAGTGAGAAGTCCCTGACTTCAATGCGAAGGTCACGTTGATTGGTAATGTCTGAGTTGGAGGGAATGGGAGTTTTGTGTTTTCTGGTATGTGAATCAACTCTCTTCTTGGTTGAGCTTGTTGATGCAATGGTGAATCAGATGCCATGAAATCTGACATAGTATTAAAACCTAAACTCCTCGGCATTAATTATACCATTGACTTGACATATTCTATGACTCTGGCATTATGCCTTGTAGATTTCTTGAAAATTGGTAACATGCTGTCAAGTTATTCACTGAATCAGTGTGTTGTTGCTTTTTTTGCTTGGTTTGTTGTTGTTTGGTTGGAGAAGCAGTTCTGAACGAATTCATTTTTGTCCACCTTGATAAGAATCATGACAAATTTAATCTTCTGTTCTCACTTGTTATCCACAAATGCCTCTTTTATTATTTGTTGATAGGTACACTGCTTACTATAGAATCATGCTGCAGAAACTTTTCACTTTGATGAATCAAACTTCTTTAGCATTTTGCAAAACCAGAATGTCTTATAAATGCCTCTCGCTTGTTACAGCATAAATACAATATTACTCCAAATCATCAAATATAAAAGTTAATTTACATTAAGACACCCAAATGCCATATACATGCGTTTGAACACTTGACTTACTTGCCATTAATGACATATTGGCTGCTATCATCTCAATTGTCAACACCGTCCACGGTCTACATAGTGTCAACGATGGTGTTGACTTTAGGTTTTATTTTTATTTTACTTTTATCTATTAACAAAGACCAAAACTATTCTGGTAAGAGTTTCTGGTATGAATTTCATACCAGAAACGCATACCAGAAAATTATAAAAAATAAATAAGGATACAAAAATAAATAATTGGTATGAGTTTCATACCAGAAACTCATACCAGAAAATTATAAAAAAATAAATAAGGATATAAAAAAATAAATTGATATGTATTTCTGATATGTAATTCTGGTATGTAAAATTCTGGTACGCAATTCTGGTATGTAATTTTGGTATGTAATTTTGGTATGTAATTTTGGTATGTAAAATTCTGGTATGTAAATTTCTGGTACGCAATTCATACCAGAAAAAAAAACAAAAGCAAATAAAAATACAGCTTCAGTAACTTACATTGTTTTTCTTTTTTCCTAAATATAAGAATTTCTTTTATTTTCTTAAATATAAGAATTTCTGGTATGTAATTCTGATATGACATTTAGTTCTACTTTCTGACTTTTGTTGATCTCACAGGGGCTATGTAGTTGTTGGTGCCATAACTCGCAATCTTGGGGATCTTCAAGAGCAACAAGGAAGTTATTTATCAATTTATGTCCAGCCTTCACTAGCTTGCATGTTTTATGGTATGTAATTTTATGGTATGTAATTTTATGGTATGAAAATCTGGTGTAAAAAAATTCTGGTATGACAAAATGTAATTTTATGGTATGTAATATTATGGTATGAAAATCTTGTGTAAAAAATTCTGGTATGACAAAATTCTGGTATGAACTTTTCGTATGATAATTCTGGTATGAAATTTCTGGTATGAACTTTTCGTATGATAATTTCTGATATGAAAATTCTAGTATAAAAATTCTGGTATGAGAAATTCTGGTATGAGAAATTCCTGTATGAGAAATTCCGGTATGAGAAATTTAGTCCAGAAAATAAAAAAGAAAAAAAAAAGGCAAGAAGAAAAAAAAATAAATTCAGTAATTAAAAATTAAAACTTATACTTATAAAACAAATAACAAACATCATTTATTCCTTTCTTTCTAAATAGAAGGGTTAATAATTTTTACTTACTATTAAATGAAAGTGGTAAAAAATTGGGGTACACTTTCTTAAACAAAAACTCAAAAAGGCCTAGTATGTCAAATTATCCCAAAAAAGATTTCGGGTGTATTCGCTTAGTTTCCCTAGCATAGCATCACTCCTCCACTCTCATGTGTCCCGTCCGAACGCATATTGTCTGTGTGGACTCTTTGCATCTGACCGAATACCAATCCAGCTATTTTATGACGATAATATTACTTATTAAGTCCCTACTCAAATTAGTTAAACCGAACATATTATACTTGATTTTTACACATTATAAAACCTAAGTAATTTTTTTAATAAGTTAAGCCAAACATGTTATACTTCTCACATTTGGCTAAACCAAACATGTTGCAGAGATTCTTGCCATCAGAATTTGGGACGGACCCAGCAAGGATGAGAGATGCGTTAGAGCCCGGTAGGGTTACATTTGATGATAAGATGGAAGTTAGGAGAGCCATTGAAGCAGCCAGCATCCCCTTTACTTACGTTTCCGCTAACTGTTTTGTTTGCTACTTTATCCCGACTCTCTCGCAACTTGGTGTTGTCTTGCCTCCCAAGGAGGACGTGCTTCTCTATGGAGACGGCAATGTCAAAGGTTCATACCTTTCCCTCCGTACCTATATTGTTGTGCTTATATTCGTGTTTGATGAATATGGAGTTGAGGTCGGTTTTGATAGGTCTTGTCTAAAATGTATTTAGGGTTACTTGAATATGAGCACCATTATGAATTTCCGATTTCCGAACGTATTCAAGCACAATTTGATTTTCTAACGGAGGATATAGAGATGTGTAAATATATTTTACGTAATTTCATGAATATGTGAACCAAATTAAATTTAAGATGAAACTATACTCTATGTCCTGAAAAATTAGACGAGCACCCTCCACGTTGTTAAAATCGCAGAATATAAAAGCTAGTAGAGTAGGATATTCATTCTAGATTTGAAGTTAAAACATAAAATGTATTTGTCAGCAATCAACATTCAACCCTAGCCTTCACATGCATTGAAAATTAAATTAGCTTGAATATATGTTACATGTGACAGTGGAAAGAAGAATTTTACACTTGTATCAAACTTTGTCAATTACGTGGACTTTGCGTGCAGTTCCTTTCGTGGACGAAGATGACATCGCGACCTATACATTGAAGATGGTTGATGACCCAAGAACGCTCAATAAAACCATCTACATTAGGCCACCCGATAATGTATTATCACAACGACAACTTATCGGTACTTGGGAGAAGATTTCAGGAAAAAAACTTAGCAAGATCAACATCTTTCCTCAAGAGTTCCTTTTCAAGATGGAAGGTATATATGTGAATGATCAAAATTATCTGACGTCAATACTTGTTGAATGACTGTATAACGTATTTATATCGTTGATGTGTAATTAGGTGCGGATTTTCCTACTCAAGTAGGAATCGGACATTACTACCATATTTTCTATGACAGGTGTTTGACCAACTTTGAGGTGGGGGAAGACGAAGAAGCATCAAAGCTTTACCTGGAAATCAAGTACAAGAGAATGGATGAATTCTTGAAGCTCAATCTTCTTGATTAAGCTAATATCAATATCTATGCTCTATATGTATGCACTTGGATAGCATAAGCAATAATGGCCCGGTCAAGTTTCAAGTGATGTTGCAAATAAAAAAGTGTAAGAAGAAATACACTTAGGGCCCGTTTGGTTTGAACTCCGGAATCGGAAACGGAATGGAAACGAACCTAGTCCATATATATACCCTTATTCATGAAAGTTGTTGGAATCATTCCTTGTGATTTGAAGTAATTGAAGTTGAATTTGATTACTTTTGATACCCTATAGGGTAACAAAATATGGGGAGACAAGTGCATTTTGTATGTAAACACAAGGAATGATTCCATAGAATTTCATGAATATGGATATATATATGGACTAAATTCGTTTCCATTCCGTTTCCGTTTTCGGAGTTGGAACCAAACGGGCCCTTAATGTAATCTTATATATTATTAATATATAAAGATATTTACAATAAAATTGGGGATGAATGCGGGTGGTGGGTACGTGTGGTGTGTTGGGTGATGGGTCTTGAACCGCTCACCCTTATTCGGCTTATTCCATCACCTATTACATTTGTCGCCCGAGTTTCAACTGAATGTTAACGGATTGGTGAGGTAAGTGTGGTGTGTTTGGTGATGGGTCTTGAGCCGCTCACCCTTATTCGGCTCATCCCATCACCCATTACATCTGTCGCCTGAGGTTCACCTGAATATTAACAGATTTTCACCAATTTTTACAGGGTGAACTTTGGGAAAAGAATTGAATGCGGATGTATGATGACGGTAGAAAAGGCGAGTGAGAACTACTGAGAAGGCATGAAATGAAATTGGAGAGAGAATACACCTTGAATAAAGTGTTATTGTTATATTCTTAACCAAACACACATTTTGTAACTAACACACATTTTGTAACAAAATGTTGCGCTCAAAAAATACAATACGGACCCAACATTTTAGGGTCCTATGCAAGACCATAGTGCAAGCACAGATATTACAACTTAATGGAGCTAAGATTAAAAAAAAAAACATAAAAACACAAGTATCCATATTGTTCTTATTGAATATAGGGCACCAAACATTTCTGGATTGTAAAGGCATCGCCACCGATGCCTAAGAATATCAGAGAACGACGATCAAATTGAAAAGACTAATCAAAATGGTCTTCATGGGAGAATTTTATGACAGTAAATTTAAACCCTTGAAGAAGAAGGAAAAATTAAACCATAATCTGCTAGCAGGCTCTCTTGAAAAGGAAGGCGAGGTAACGCCAAATTTCAACCAATAAGCAGCTTGTTCTCTTCCAAGAAGGAATAAGTAGGAACCTCGAGATTGAAAGGAGCAGGTCCTTTACGGATTCTACCAGAGATGTCGTAGTGAGAGCCATGGCAAGGGCAAAACCAACCACCAAAGTCCCCGGCATTTGGGAGAGGGATGCAGCCCAGATGAGTGCACACACCAATAACAATGAGCCATTCAGGATTTTTCACCCTTTCAATGTCTTGTTGTGGGTCCCGCAGTGATCCGACATCAACACTGTTAGCTAACTTGATATCATCTTCAGTACGGCGTCTAATGAATACAGGCTTTCCACGCCACTTAACAGTGACAGTGGACCCAGGCTCAATGCTAGAAAGGTCAACCTCAATAGAAGCAAGTGCCAATACATCCTTACTAGCTGACATACTCAGAACAAACTTGAGGATGAGGAGACGAATAAGGGATGCATAGACAAATCTTCCACCTGTTAGCACAAAGTATGCAAATGCCCGCTTGCTTGGATCGCCTGGAGGGTAGCGCTCATGGTTGTATTCATCATAGACGATCTTTGAACTGGGGTTTTTTATTGCAGCGACCGTTGCAGGAACATCAGAAATCAGCCCATGCTCATCCTTATGAATGAGAGAGTCCGAAGAGAAGCCTGAAGAAGCAGTCCAGATTGATGATCAAAGAATAATTTTAAGGAGCAAGTATCCAGAAAAATATGTAGAAGAACTTCAGCTGCAAACTTGCAACTGAATGGGACAAAAGCGCCTTGTTATGCAACAACCAAAATGTACAGAGTTTTTGCCAATACTGCTATGTTTTTCACTTAGTGTAGTCCATTGTTTACATAGAGAAACAGTCATAATTCCAATAGGCCGGGGAACATTTTACAACACCTGAATGATCCCAAAAATGAAAAGAAAAAGGACCATTCCAGGTAAAATACAACAGAATGCCACACTCTAGATGAAAATCTGAAGAAATTTTCAAAAAAAAAAAAATCTGAAGCACACTCAAATTGATACCATCGATAATCGATTGGACTTGAACCTCCTTTGTTCCTATTCATCGGGTAAAATCATATTAACAAACTTGCGCATGAAAATCTAAGAAATGAATACTATCTCAATCTCAGATTGAGAGCCGTCCTCTCATTTGACACCAGCGAAAACAATTGACATATGAAAGATCAAGACGCATTTTTCAAGCATAAATAACCAATCTTCGTCCATGGAATCATAGAACCCGCAGAGAAACACATAGACGAAAGTGGAACACTAATTTCATGATCGCAAGGTAACGTAGACCAATGTTCACATTTTATTCAACAAACAAGACGAAAAAAATACCTGTTTGCAATACTAATATCTCCAACTGAAACGAATCGATAGCCGACTAAAAACCCTAATAAATTAATCGACGAGACAAAAAAAAAAGAAAAAGCCCTAACCTCGGCGAGGAATATGAAATTGGAAACCGAGATATGAATCATGGATGGATCCGGACATGGACTCGTTAGAGCTGTAATCGGAACCAGCGCCGGGAAAGGGAGATTTGTTGAGGGCGATGGCGGTGGAAGTTTGCGCCGACCTCCATGACGACGACGAAGAAGAGATAGAAGAGAGCCTCCTGACGGCGATTCGAAACATCGTTTAAGATTACCCTCTGATTTCACCTTCGTCGGGGCCGGAAGAGAGGAGACAAAGGAAGGGCGACCGAAAGGGGACGAAGAAATGATTATAGAGAAAGCCTCCTTCCTACAATCCTTCAAGAATTTTCAGGTTTTTCACTTGACTGCCCCAAAATTTCAAAGTTTTCACTTAGTTACCCTTATTTTCCAGTTTAATGCCCTAATTAGACATGGGTCCGGTTTGGTATTTTTTTTATCTTTTTTTTTATCTTTTTTTTTAATTGGCCCAAACCGGCGGTGAACCAAACTGGCAGTTAACCTCCGGTTTGGTCTAGTTTCCAATTTTATTTTTTTTTATACAAACCGGCTAAACCGCCACCAAAGCGCCGGTTTAGGTTTAACCTAAACCGGCGGTTTGAATTTATACAGTTTAGGTTTAGGTTTGCGACCCATGTCTAATGCCCTTTTTATTTTCTTGACAAAATGTCGCGGTCCAGCGTAACTCCATTATAAATTGTAAATATAGACCCGTGTGGGATGGTCGGCGTAGAAGCGGTAAAATCACTTTGGGTCAACGTGTGATTTAGACAACCATCACGAACAAAGCCGGAACTTTTTTAACAATTGGTGAAATTTCAAATAAAAATACATGGAAAGATTATTTGAAAAGTCGCAACACATTGAGAACGAGAGTCACAACATTAATTTATCGAAAATTTAAATTGGTTTACCCATGATGAAGTCCATCATGAACATAACGTGACCACATTGACAACCAACGCAAAAATGGTTTGCTCACATTGACTCTCAAAGTGAAAATGTTGTATCAACATTGACTCTCAAATTTGAAATGTTATTTTCACAATGGCTTCTAGTGTGAAAACATTGTTTACACATTGACCTCCAACGTAAAAATGTTGTTTTCATATTGTCTTTTAACATGAAAATGTTAATCGCATTAAATCTCAATGTGAGTCAAACTCAATATATTCAATATTTCGACATAGTAAATTTTCCAATTTTCTGCAATTCAATTATCTATCAGTCAATTGTTGTCAAATAATACCAATTCATGCATTCTTAACATGATTAAAATTTTAATTCATAAAACTAGCTCAAAATAGTGGGTAACATTTATAATTACAAGATCTATAACCTAATAATTTCATCCTCGTCGTTGGTTGATAGAGCACGACACTGAGGGCCGGTGCCTTCTTCGTTTTTGGTGGTGGACGTGGGAACGGCGACATCGACAACAGCGGATGTGAGAGAATGACACCCGTTGCTCGATTGGCATTTCTATAAACTAATAGTTCCATCAATTTTGTGCAATTCAATTATCTATTAGTCAAATCTGTCTTCATTGTCCTTCCTTCTTCACCGTTGCTCAATTGGCAGCCGAGGATCTATCGAATTCTTCTCGTCAAGGACCTGTCGTCGAATGTTTGGTTTCCACCTTCTTCGCCGCAAACAACGGAGTTACCTTAGACTTCACTACACTAGGTTAACGAGTATAGAAGCATTATACTTTGATGGAATGAGAAGAATGCTAGAATGGAGAAGAGAGTAACCACCTTCCACTTCCATGTATATTAAAATTTAAGGCTATAATGACTCTTTTATCCTCTGTTGGAGATTTAAGCTAAGTCTTCATTATAACCATTGAGCTTGTCTTGGGACAAGGTACAATGAGTTGTTCACATGTGTGTCACTATAGTTTGGGTTGCGGGAGGCAATCCAAGTTTCTGATACTAAGAGCAACTAGTATTGTAAGGGGAGTCGAATCGAAACAAGGTGATCTAACGACAAGGTCAACTTGTGCCAGATTACAAGGACGAGGCTTGGGGTTTTTTAACCACATTTTTTGGCACACCTTTAGTTCTTAGGCCTTGTATTGGCTAAGAATATGTAACTAAATTTTGGGAGCGAATCAAACTCAAATGCTTAGTCAATGTCAATGAAGTAGCTAGTGAGCTTATTTACGAGTTACACTAGCTTGAGCTAAGACATTGAGTACTTGTGAATTTTGGGCTTACCCTAGTTATGTGAAAGTGAATAAAGCTCGTTGGAAGTGTTCATGTCAAGAAAAATAAGCTAGCTCCTGGAAGCGGTTTTGGGTTCCTTGTGTGGGCTTTGAGCATTTTAGAGTTTCAAGGTTCATCCTCCAAGTGAATTCTATGTAACTTTCACGACTAATTTTAACCGCTTTTTGGTGGTTATTTCTCCATAAAAATATGCCCCCCTAAGCCTATGAAAGGGATGGTCATTTCATTTGTACTTGATTTCACATTTGTTTTTGCAACATTAAGCTTTTAGTTTCATTGTGTTGACATTGGATAGACCTTCTTATAACTTGTTATATAAATTCGAAAGACCAGTATAGTTCCTTTGTATTGACGAAAGATAGACATCCATCTTAGTTTGATTTTGTATTG
This sequence comes from Fagopyrum homotropicum, assembly GCA_033239125.1. NCBI lineage: Eukaryota > Viridiplantae > Streptophyta > Magnoliopsida > Caryophyllales > Polygonaceae > Fagopyrum > Fagopyrum homotropicum. The sequence continues at coordinate 13,960,939 of BSWB01000001.1, forward strand.
ACGAAACGTAGGAATACCCTTTCTTTATAAAGTAAGACAAATAAGTCACTTAGTCTTTGTAAAGTGTAATGTTTTATCCCACTAAGGTCTTTGGATATTCCATGTGTAGGGGAGAATACACTTAGAAAGAAATTTCATTTATGAATGACTCATTACACAATCCAAGTCAATGGTATAACATATAACAATCGGTTTATAAGATTTGCAATTGAACTTAATTTCTATTAGAGTTTTATCTACTCCTTTTCGGAGATTATAAACTCTTGGTTCGGTTTTGTCTACTCATTTGTGGAGATTAAATATCTTGGTTAATAATTTGATTTCACTACATGATAATTAAATTAATTTGATTGGCAATTGAGACAACCGTCTACTCACTTATGTGAGACTACGACGCTTTGATTTAAACCAGACACCGAAATCCAACATCCTACGATTAATAAAAAATTACGTACCATTAATAAATCATTTTAAATTAAAGTCAATGGTATAACATATAACAATCGGTTTATAAGACTTGCAATTGAACTTAATTTATATTAGAGTTTTATCCACTCCTTTTCGGAGATTATAAGCTCTTGGTTCGGTTTTGTCTACTCATTTGTGGAGATTAAATATCTTGCTTAATAATTTGATTTCAGTACAAGATAATTAAATTAATTTGATTGGCAATTTGGACAACCGTCTACTCACTTATGTAAGGCTACGACCCTTTGATCTAAAACCAGACACCGAAATCCAACATCCTCCGATTAATAAATAAATTACGTACCATTAATAAACCATTTTAAATTAAAATCAATTACTTTAAGAGTGGTCAGATACAAAAAAATCCCCCCAACACCAATATTCTCTTTATTTTTGGTTGGGGTCGGTGGCAGCCTAGTCGAGCCCGTCCCTAGCTCCGCTACTCGCAACCACATGGGCATTCAACATAGATTTACGCTTTTACATTGAGAAAAAGGATCAAACTTTTTGCTTTGTTTATGTTTGTCTGATCTGTCAAAGTCCGATACTGACGGATCGGTAGAGCGGGGGTCGTGTGCATACGAGCGCACATGCGTATTAGGCCCAAGCCCAACACATAAATCCGACGAGGTTCCATCCTAAAACCAATTGACAATAGGAGGAGTAGCCCACCAACCTTATATACTAGGCTCGGAGTGGGCATCTTTCGATGTGGGACTTTATTATGTCCACAACACGATCTTCCGAATGCGTTCTTTGTAACCTCCAAAGAAAACCCAAGTCTCATCAATACACATATATTTAGAATGCTTTTTCTTTGAAAAGGTAGAATTTCAACTAACCTCATGTGACAAGAACAGTAGTGCTTTTTTCTTTGAAAAGGTAGACTTTCAACTAACCTCATGTGACAAGAACAGTAGTACCCAATATCATACGACCAGGAATGAAACTACTTTGCATAGGACTCACCAGATACCCTATACGCGATTCACAAGTACCTTAGTAATAGTCTTGTAAAACATGTTACGAAGACTGATAGGGAAAATTTGAGTGATAACTTCAGGTTAACAACATTATCAATAAGGACAATGGAATCTCTCGAGAGGGAGAACTTCGTTACTCATAAACTCCTTCACCAAACACACCGGGGAGGGAGAGCCCCACATCGGTCCACATACGCTAGTAAAAGATCAACCGGTACCATCAGTGCCCAGTGCCCGGTGTTTGCACTCAACATACTTCAACCAAGGATTAAAATACACACATCGGTCCACATACGCTAGTAAAAGATCAACCGGTAGCATCAGTGCCCGGTGCCCGGTGTTTGCACTCAACATACTTCAACCAAGGATTAAAATACACACTTACAATGATTGCTTTAATACAAACTCGCAAACCGGAACATGCCAGTTAATGTCTTAAAGATACCAATGTTTGCACCTTATTGATCATAAAATTTATTCATACCATAAGCATGTCTAGACGAGACCGATGGGGGCAGCTTCAAAGGTATTAGACCGATATCACTTCGTACTCGTGTGATATCTTCAGAGGTGATTGATCCGATACAGGCCTCTGCTCTGACCAAAGCTCCAGGTTGATATTCCCTGTCCCCCAGTAGATGAGGCACTTATGGACCTCCTCGATGTTGAATCTGTTGACCAGACTCAGCCCGAGACTCTTATCAACCAGCATCCATTCACCTGAGGGAAACATGCAAATTATACCAGGATTCCAACTTTCGTGGATGCAGTTTTTCTATGAAAAAAGAATATATATACCATTTGGTCGAGCATCGCCTTCAAGAGCCTGTTCACCAGAGTCTGCCCCGAACTCGTGCTTTGTACCATCAATGGAGGAAAATGACACGAATGTTTGCGTGGGGTTTAGAAGACTGAAAGTGGGATGAACCCTCAAGCATACAAGCCTAAAAAAAGGCAACAATATGGAATTGTTTCCATCAGCACATAACCAGCATTACTCTTCTTACAAGTTTGTTTTCCTTGATGTCATTTTTCTCAGTTCATATCGAATCCTATTTTGATGATGAAGTGAAGTTAAGAGTGGTGTATGCAAATAAGGCAGACACTAGGGGAGTTAACCTGGAATATCCTCCTGAACCAGCACCAACTTTTCTTGCAATGATAGCAGAATCAATCTTTAGAACCTTGCGTTTGTCCTTTGGAATAGAGATTTTTCTTCCGAGGATTAGTCCACCCCCGATATCACCTTCTAAACTGAGAGATTCCTCTTCTCCAGCTTGCTCAAGACCTCGTCTATATAGAAGCATATTAAACATGATAATATTACAGGTAGATCAAACAGCATATAGGGAGGTCTGGATCATTTTTATTTATCAGAAACACAAACACTTACCCTATGACAGTATACTCTTCGGTGCATCCAGCTGACCTGTATTCAGGACCACTATACTCCTCATAACCATTGATGTCAATTCTGCTATGAAGCCACTGAGATCCTATTATTAATGTCCACATAAGATAGCAAATAATTAAAATAATATTAGAACAAAAAATACAACTGATGTGAAGATTAAGTAAATATCCAAATTTGTAAGGTTCAATGTGAAATCATTGATTCACTAACAGATTCAGTCATAGCATTGTGTGATATCAGCTAGAAGATTTATAAAAAAAATTCAAGAGTCGATTATCTGGCCTACTTCTCCCAAAGATTAGAGGATTAACTGAAGATTCCTATATATGCTATTTTATGCAGGTCTTGTGACCTTACACAGTACACGCAGTTCAGGAAACTGCATTAGTTACTCAAAATCCAGTACAGAAGTTAAACAAGTCGAAATGAACTACATGTTTAAGGTAGTTCAACATGCCAGTGAAGAGGATAGTACATCAACTCGAAATCACCAAAGAATCTGGAACTTACCAGTAGGGAGGTGTTCCATGGAAATTATTCTACCCCCAATCCAAGGAACTACTTTGAGACACCAATCACCACCTTTCAGCACAACGGGTGCATTTGAAAGTTCAGCGCCTTTCTTCCCAGGAGCATCTTCAGCATCTGGTATCCTCTTAGCACTTTCTGCAGATACAGCAGAGCCAATTTAAGGCCAACCAACAGCCATGACATTCACATGTAACAAAAAAAAGTAGCAAAATAAGGAAATAGGTATTATATAAATCTGGTAGTTCTAAGTATGCCTGGACCTAGTTCTTGAATTATAAACTGTATAAGTCAAAGGGCGTGATACTCATAGATGCCATAGTGGAAGTTAGTAATATGTAGATTTACCTAATCGGGTTCTATGCTTTTCCTCACTTACTGATACCAGCTTAGACACTTCATGATCAGGAGGCATATTAATCTGTAGAGCCTCTCCATCCGTGCCCCAAGCATCAACCTGTAATTTTATTTTTGAACTCGCAGAGCTTCAGTGTAAAAATCAACTAAAATCAGATTGAATGACATCAGACAAGTTTTTCAAGCATATCATCATCATCATCATCATCCAGGAAGTCTAACCATGGCATATCCTCCGAGCAATAATTGTATGTGCAGTCGACGCTTTGGTCTCTTCCATAATCCGTCAGTTTTAGAAACTTTTATGGTAACAACTGAAGACTGGAGCTCAGCTTCATAGTGTGTTAACAGATATCCTCCCTTGGTGAATTCATACCCGTCCCCATCATCTTCAAAGAGTACACCTTTGGCTCTTCCTGCAGAATAATTTAAATCAATTTCCAAGTTACAATCACTGAACTACATTTTTAGCTTTTCTATTGCACCCTTGAAGCAGTATCACATGCTTAACACCAGAAAGCAAGGACTAGATGATTATGGATATGAAATTATTTATAAATCTAGCTATGCATCTAAGAACCACAACCAGCAGCATAATAAACAAAAAGAGTTGCATAATATCAGTCACCACTTAAATATATCAAAGAGCTAACATATACCTAGGTCATCTAAGGCCACAACAAGTGTTACATCGTCAGTTGGATTAGCTTCTCCGGTATGCTGATATGGAGAACCTAAGGGAATAATCGACCCTCCTTGCAGAAATAGTGCAGGCAAATCCTGATGCATGAACAAAAAAAAATCAATACATGGTTGTAACAAGCATAAAAATTGAGATTTAGAAATTTTTGATAGCCATATACCGGATGTGAATCATCAAAATCCAAATTTAGCCAAGTGCCTTTTGGTAACAGTGGCTGTATTTGGTGTATTCCTTCGTCAACCTTTGTACTGTGAAACAAAAAGAAATATGCCAATAGCCATATACCGGATGAGCATTGTTCTGAAGTCAATGGCAGACTTTAAAAGGAAAGTGAAATGATAAGCCTTGTTTTTCAATGTTACTTTGTATCCTCGAAAGCTATACAAAAACATTGCAGGAATGGAGATCTTCCACAGAAGCAGATATATGTACACTATACTCTACTGATTAACCTATTCCAGTACAATATACATGTGATGGATATAAAAAGAAAAAAAATAAGTAAGATTATGCTTGAACAACTAGCAAGTGTAGGTTATGAAGATTGAAAACCAAAACCTTGCGTATACTAGAAGTGGTCCCAACATGAAGGAATTTTCAGCCTTTCGTAGACCTGAATTTGTTGGATCTGAAGAAGTAAAGAGTCACATGTTAGCACTGACACAAAAAGTTGTTTCCATCAAGCATATATACTATGCAAACTACATACCAGTGAAAAACGTTGGACTAGCTACAGGTGAACCAGTTGTATGAGCAAAGTAGAACAGAGTGTATATATGTGGCAAAAGACGGTAACGCCTCTTCAAGGCTAGGCGGCAGACTTCCTCACACTGAAGGAAGATTCCAACAGTCAACATTATTGGTTGAAAACAGCAATTAGTAACAAGGCTACGAAATATATTGCTCAGTATTTCATTCATTCGGTAACTGTTACTTAGGATATGCATATTCTAGTTGGCATCAACCAAAAGTTTGATTTAGTTGAAAATAAGCTTTTACTTAGGCCTTCAACTAGGCATATCAATAAGAAGACTGTGTTTTATGGGAAAAGGGCTACATAGACCAACTTTCTTGGCAATAAGAAACCAACCTCAGCACCAAAAGACCATGGCTCATGATCAACAGTATCCTGTTCAGAATGCCCACGAGAAAAGGGAAATAGGGCTCCAATGCCCATCCACCTAGCAAATAGCCTTGGAGTGGCATTACCAGCAAACCCACCAATATCTGGGCCCGATAGAGGCTGGCCACTGAGGCCCTGGTTATTCATCACAAAAAGGAGAAACAAAATTAATAGAAATACCTTAACTGCTGACAGGGAGAAAATGCAAAAACTGTAAATAATGAATGCAAATTATCCATTAGCCCTTACCAGTTGAAGTACCATACTAATACTCATATGAAGGTGTTCCCACGTCGAAAGATTATCACCGGTCCATGTTGCAGCATATCTTTGGCTACCTATAAATCCAGCTCGGGTGAGAACAAAAGGACGCTTGTTCTCACTAGCTAATTTCATGCCTTCGTAGGTTGATCTTGCCATCAGCATACCATAAACCTAAAATGAAAAATTAGAATCACCATATAAACCTAGTTTTTCCAAAACATAGCTCCAATTGTGCTCAGAATAAGTGATGCAAATTATCAGAAGCAGTTGTACATTGTGGTAGTGAGTGTGCTTTTGGCAGCCTCCAAGTTCAGAATCTCCAGAATGAACATTGGTCTCTGGCATTGTTTTTGTGACAACCTACAAAAATTAATAAACATGATCAATAACCATGAAGGAGATAGGAAACGATATACATGGGAGAAATGTTCAAGAAATGACCTTAAAAACAGCTGGTTCATTCATATCATTCCATATACCATCAACACCGTTAGAAACAAAATCTTTCACCAAATTAGCCCACCATGAACGGACTTTTGACTGTGTGAAATCAGGAAAAACACACGGACCGGGCCACACATCCCCTGTAAGAAAATGGCACAACCATGAGCTGGTTTCTATGTGGTATAAGTAACCTTCTTTAGTATTTGTAAGTGTAGATTCTAGTGAACAACAATATGGCGCAAACTTTAATTAACTTCCAAGAACTAAAATCTTTAGAAGCTAGCTATATGCCTTGAGAGTTTGTTTCTGTTTGACATGCATTAAAGTTCTCGGCTTAGATAAAAATACTGTATATTCTAACATGATAGATAAAATTATGTACTGTAATGATTTAAATTGCAATAAAACTAGAAGGGTTCCACTTTTTAAAACACTTATAACGCTAATCAAGTAATTATTTTAAAGGTTGTAAATTGGTTTGCAAGGAACACAATAATACATGAGAGAAGAGTTGGTTTAAAAGTCTTCAATGGTAATGGCCCTCAATAAACCAAAGGCGTTTTAGATCCTAATTGACTAAATAAAAGCAATTAGAAACAAATACATACATGTATAACTTATATTTTATACCAATGGTCTTCCACAAAATATAATCACGCTTATACTTACCAACAAAAGGTTTTCCGTCTGCTGATTGAACCCAAACCCCTGTCTCAGAACCAGAATCATAAACAAAATACCCCTTTTCGAATTTCATCCCAGGGTCAAGCATCCAGATTGCTTTGATACAAATGGAGTGAAGGTCTTTTACGAGAGATTTCGGATCAGGGAAGCGCTCCTGCAAAGAGATGAGTAGCTTTTATTTTGTGTAAGAGCACTACATTAGTCTACATGCAATAATAAAGCTCCTCTATGAAAGACAGGCGTTGAGATGAAAAAAGAAGAATATCAATCAAAGCATGTTTCTTAGTCTGAATTACTATGGCAAACAATGGAAATAGACATTCGAACCAACCACTAGAAAGTTTCACAGAAAGAATATGCAGTTCACTTTATCCATCCATTTCAACTTTGTAGCAAGAGCAGAAGTAGTTAAGACAGCAATAGCAGATGCACACTGTTAAATATATGATCAAAAGATTTAGAAAGCAAATCCTTTTAAGTTCGTCCACCTCTTGTTTTAGAGGCTTGGCCCGATGGTCCCATAAGAGGACATGACAGTATCAAGTGCAGCAGAAAATTCCACCAAATTTATGCCAAAAGCCAAATTGCTTATAAAATCTTTATTCTCATTTTTTTCCGCAATGTAATTTCCTCTTGATTTTGCATGTAGTTTTATGCAGTTCTCAATTCCATGCTGGAGATTTATCAACACAGAACTAAGTCATTAAACATACACTGTCAAAAGTGAAGCATCGAAAGCCATCCATATAGTCAATGTCCATCCATACGACATCACATGGTATGCCCTTGTCCCGAAATGTTTTTGTAACCTGCAGATTCAAAAAGCACAATGTGATGAAAAGTGAAAACTTTAACAAATATAAGATAGTGAACTGAAAATATCTCAATGACTATAGTGGGTGGGGGTGGGGTGGGGGGGTGGGGGGGGGGGTGGGGGGGGGGGGGGGTGGAGGTGCACATATATATAGTTGAAGTACAAAAGATTTTGAGAAAAAAATCAAAAATAACTAAAGACATACAGATAAAATTGATAAGCTTATTACGTGAAGACCTTGTGCTTGTGCTTTTCAAAGGAGATAGGGGGCTCAGCATGTACTAGTAACAATCCTTTCCTTCAATGAAAAATGAAAATTTTAAACACACCTCCAAAACTCTTTTGTCGGACATATAGCTCCAGCGACATTGTTGATAACCCAGTGCCCACTTCGGGGGCATAAAGACAGTCCCTAATTAGGATTGAAAAGCATGCAATACATCAAAATCTGCCAATATAACCTCTATCTTCAAGAGATAAAGAACATAGTTAGAGAGGAATGCAAATAGCTTTAAGTTTCCCTGTCGTCAAACCTTCCTGATTCCATGAGTAACAAAGTGATAGGCTCCAAACATTAGAATGAGAAAAGCTTATAGTTTTCTAAATGATAAGTGCATACAAGTAAACAAAAATATCAGCCTCCACCGTGAGTTGACTATTCGAATGGTCCTCAATTCTTCTTTCGGATTTTTGGACACTACTATGCGGTCACAGATTCTTAAGTACTGAATTCGACCCACTTGAATATAAGGATTCAGGCTAAAAAAAAAAGATACAGTCTGTTTCCAAGGAATATACTCCACCTAGTGGAAATTGTGGGACTAGCCAACAAGGAAAGAAATAGATAGGACGGGATATTGTACTGTTTCAGATTATAGATGTGTTAGAATTTAGAACAACAAGGAACTTGATTTAGATTTCCTCTCTGACCCTTGCACATACTATTTTACCTGAATGTCTCTTGGTCTAAAACTTAATAAAACATCATCCTATATCACTATAAAATATTGCATATATTAACATGTAGCTTCAAAAATTGAAGTTACTGGACATATTAGGCAGTACAATACGATCAGAAGTTTATGAACTTGGCATAGTTCAGCTATTTAAATAAAATATTCAGCAATGCAACTCTAATTTTACGGCAGTATAAGTGTAATGGTTTACACGAATGAATATATCATAAATTAAAAACAAAAGATACCACGAAGGTGCACCCAGTTCTAAGTTTTAAACCGATCAGAGATACAGAACCTGTCAAGTAGACAGCAAAGCAGTAAAGAAAATTACCAATTGCATGGGATAAGGATACAAGTACATCATTTGGGGAAGCAAAAGGCCCAAAAGTGATAACAGGATATGAAGGTGCCGCAACAAACTTTATAGTTGATTCAGTACGCAAATCAACCTGTCCATAATGAAATACGGAATAAGGGAAAAGGGGTGGATGATGACATTCCAGATACTCAGACAGACGATAGATAATCAATTATGTATGTTTTGTTTTTCCTTGTTCTGCTAAATTATAAAGAATAATTCATAAAGCAAATGAAGCAAAAAAAAAAAAAAGTACCTCACAGCGTTTAGTTGTATCAGCAAGGACACCTAAAGCTTCTCCGTTGGGAAGAAGAGCTAGAACCCAAGGATGAGACTGATATAGGCTTGTAGTTCCAGAGCCATAACCCCAAGCATCCGAATTCCAGGTGAATATCTAATGAAACTCTAAAAAGTTTAAGGCAAGTAGAAGAAAAGGCAGATGATAATAGTGCCACAAAAAAGGCAGTTGCCATACCCTCCTCCCTGTTCTCTCAAGGGGTCCACTTACTTCTCCAGTTCCATAAAAGGATGTACCTGATGGAAGCTGGAAACCAACATTAATTAGAAGAGAGCAGATGAATCAAATATAATTTCTAGGACAGGGTACATATATATATTTTGTTTATCTATTTGATTTTTGCCAAGCCTGTTTATCATTCGTCTCCCTTCGCTTAGCCATTGGAAAAATTACTTAATCGGGTTGGTAAAACAAACAAATTGAAGCATGCAAAACACAGTTTCCCATCTCTGACCTCTTCCTTCAAAAGATCTATGTAATATACAACAAAAGCCTCACTATAAAGATCATACACAAACAACACAACAAGAGAAGAGATACACAGAACGAACCTCAAGCGTAACAATCTGCTGCTCCGAAACCTTTTTAAAAATAGGGACATGTGTAGGAGCTGCATTGCTCGTTATTGAAGTCTCCCTGACTTTGGAATCAACAAAGGACAAACTAGGGAACGCCGAACTCCTGTCATCAGATGAACAATCAAACCGGAAAATACCATTTTCCAGTATCGGTTGGTGAATCATATTCCCGGTGGACATTTTACAAACCAATTTTCCACCCTTCGCTAGTCGAATTCGCCCCAAACTCCTGGATATAAAAGCCAAATCATCATATCAAAACTCATCAGTAGAATCAATTTCAAATTTAAAAAAATAGAAAATCAACGGATATAGGCGCGAATTCACACTATCTCGCCTCGTCAACAACAACACCTCCCAAAAATCACACAGATAAACAAATCATAAACAAGAATTGTTCAAATTCAACCATCGGAACTACCGATGCCATGTTTTTCAAAGAGATAGAATGTAAGTCTCACCGAGCACTGATCGATGATGATGATGATCGGCACGGAACGAATAGAGAGGTTAAATTGGGAATCGGAGGAGAGAGAAGGTGAAGCCTGTTTGTGCAAGCGAAGGAGAAATTGCGGGGGAGAGGAAGAGAGCGAGAAGAAGAATGCGAAGGGAGTTGAGATGATGATAGTGGGTGTGGGAGTTGGAGATTCTCTCTTCTTCTTACTCTATTTATTTCCATTTTTCCGTTTTTTGGTTGCTGTGCTGAGTGAGAGAGTGACACTGGGTGACAGCAGCAAAATCGGATTTTTTATTTTTTTTTATTTTGTTGTTATTATTATTTCCTTCCAAAAATATCCATCAAACTACAGACAGTCATTGCTTTTACTGAGTAGTCTGCCTGCGAATAATTTCTGATGTTAGAATACACGTGTCAAACAACGATGGCCACCCAACCAAACTAGAGAAAATGTCACCCAAAACTAGAAAATGTAACGTCACTTACGTGTATAAAGCCTTGCAAGTATACAAGTTGTCAGAAGTTTTGTTACGTTTTTTTTTCCCTGGTAATCGCGACAATACCCGTTTTAATTTTAACTCCGGAATTGAAAATGGAATGAAAATGAATCTAATTCATACGTATATTTTTATTCTTGAAAGTTTTTTTTGACGTGGTTTGAAGTAATTGGAGTAGAATTTAATTATTTTTGATAATCTATAGGAAAACAAAATGTGGGGAAACAACTGCATTTTGCATTAAACATAAGGAATGATTCCATAAAATTTCATGAATAAGGATATACATATGGACTAAATACGTTTTCATTCCGTTTCCGTTTTCGGAGTTGGAACCAAACAGGGCCTAAGGGTGTGTTTACAAGAAGGGTGGTTTTTTTAAGCTAATTTGACATACTAGGTCTTTTTGAGTTTTTGTTTAAGAAAGTGTACCCCAAATTTTTTACCACTTTCATTTAATAGTAGGTAAAAATTATTAACCCTTCTATTTAGAAAGAAAGGAATAAATAATGTTTGTTATTTGTTTTATAAGTATAAGTTTTAATTTTTAATTACTGAATTTGTTTTTTTTTCTTCTTTCCTTTTTTTTCTTTTTTATTTTCTGGACTAAATTTCTCATACCGGAATTTCTCATACCGGAATTTCTCATACCAGAATTTCTCATACCAAAATTTTTATACCAGAATTTTCATACCAGAAATTATCATACGAAAAGTTCATACAAGAAATTTCATACCAGAAATTATCATACGAAAAGTTCATACCAGAATTTTGTCATACCAGAATTTTTTACACAAGATTTTCATACCATAAAATTACATATCATAAAACATGCAAGCTAGTGAAGGCTGGTCATAAATTGATAAATACTTCCTTGTTGCTCTTGAAGATCCCAAGATTGCGAGTTATGGCACCAACAACTGCATAGCCCGTGTGAGATCAACAAAAGTCAGAAACTAGAACTAAATGTCATATCAGAATTACATACCAGAAATTCTTATATTTAAAAAAAAATTCTTATATTTAGGAAAAAAGAAAAACAACGTAAGTTACTGAAGCTGTATTTTTATTTGCTTTTGTTTTTTTTTCTCGTATAAATTACGTACCAGAATTTTACATACCAGAATTTTACATACCAGAATTACATACCACTAGAACTTTACATACCAGAATTTTACATACCAGAATTACATACTAATTTATTTTTTTATATCCTTATTTATTTTTTTATAATTTTCTGGTATGAGTTTCTGGTATGAAATTCATACCAGAAATACATACCACTTATTTATTTTTGTATCCTTATTTATTTTTTATAATTTTCTAGTATGAAACTCTTACCAGAATAGTTTTGGTCTTTGTTAATAGATAAAAGTAAAATAAAAATAAAACCTAAAGCCAACACCATCGTTGACACTACGTAGACGTGGACGGTGTTGACAATTGTGAGATGATAGCAGCCAATATGTTATTAATGGTAAGTAAGTCAAGTGTTCAAACGCATGTATATGGCATTTGAGTGTCTTAATGTAAATTAACTTTTATATTTGATGATTTGGAGTAAAATTGTATTTATGTTGTAACAAGCGAGAGGCATTTATAAGACCTTCTGGTTTTGCAAAATGCTAAAGAAGTTTGATTCACCAAAGTGAAAAGTTTCTGCATAATGATTCTATAGTAAGCAGTGTACCTATCAACAAATAATAAAAGAGGCATTTGTGGATAACAAGTGAGAACAGAAGATTAAATTTGTCATGATTCTTATCAAGGTGGACAAAAATGAATTCGTTCAGAACTGCTTCTCCAACCTAACAACAACAAACCAAGCAAAAAAAGCAACAACACACTGATTTAGTGAATAATTTGACAGCATGTTACCAATTTTCAAGAAATCTACAAGGCATAATGCCAAAATCATAGAATATGTCAAGTCAATGGTATAATTAATGCCGATGAGTTTAGGTTTTAATACTATATCAGATCTCATGGCATCTGATTCACCATTGCATCAACAAGCTCAACCAAGAAGAGAGTTGATTCACATACCAGAAAACACGAAACTTCCATTCCCTCCAACTCAGACATTACCAATCAACGTGACCTTCGCATTGAAGTCAGGGACTTCTCACTCTGTTGTGCGCTGCTCTCCTCTTCCTCGTCGGTGACATCTTCTTCTCCATCTGTCACTCTCGTCTTATGGATCCATCGCAACTCGCAATTGCCGGTGATAATGATGACGATGAGAGATCTGAGGTAGAGTTCGCAGGGGAATGAAAAACAGAGAGGCGGTGATGAGAGATCTGAGGTAGAGTTCGCAAGGGAATGGAAAATAGAGAGGCGGCTGAAGGCGTTTGAAGAGAGGGTTAGGGTTCACTGTAAAAAAAATAGATTTGGGGTATATTTACTTAACAAAAAAAAAACAAAAAAGCCTATTTACGATTATAATTTCTCCAAAAGACCTATTAACCTAATTTGTCCTTTTTTTAATAAGATTAGTGTAGATAAAAAATTATAAAGATTAATTTTACTTTTTAAGATTATAAGATATTATTTTCATTCGTCTAACTATGTAAAACATTTTAATAGTCTCATCAACGATTTTCATTTCTTGTCACACTTAATATATAATGGGTAAAATGACTAATTAGGTCTTTCACCACTATTATTCTATTAAAAGTATGCATAGCATAAACTCATTTAATAAATATACTTCTATTTAACTCATTTTCTTTCGTCTAGAGAGAAATATATATAGGGTAAAATTAGAGGGGTTTACAAAACAAAAGAGCTTATTTAACTCAATCATTTGATATATATAATCTCTTCTATATAATCTAAAACAATATCTCTCGACGCCGATAACCTTATTTCCGAAGCGTTTCATTGAAGAAGTGACAAAATTTGAATGCACAATTTCATTTTAATTATTCGAATTCATGTACACAAATAATTTTATTTTATTTACAAAATATCATTTATACAAATACACTCGATTACGAAATGAAGAGAAAATATTATAAGATATAGCTTGTTTTAAAAAAAATCAGAGCATAAACAAATGACAATTTGTTTCATAAGATGTCAATATACTTACTAGTCTTACTTAAAAAAGTTATAGCCTATTTCATCGATTATAATTTTCAAAAAGAAAACTCCAAATTTCTTTTAAAAAAAATTACTCGTATGGTTTGATTTTTCATTTTGTAAAAAAAAAAACTAAATGACAGATTTTTTCAAAAAGAAAATAGTTAAATTTTCAATATTCAATTCGTTTGCCTTCTTTAAATTAGTGGGCATCATTAAATTTAGGGTCCGTTTGGTTTTAACTCCGTATTTGAAAATGGATTGGAAACGAATCTAGTCTATACGTATACCCTTATTCATGAAAGTTTTTAAATCATTCCTTGGTGTTTGAAGTAATTGGAGTAGAGTTTGATTACTTTTGATACCCTATAGGGTATCAAAATGTCGAAAATCAAGTGCATTTTGTCTTAAACCACAAGTAATGATTCCATACAATTTCATGAATAAGGATATAAAAATGGACTAAATTCGCTTCCATTCCGTTTCCGTTTCCGGAGTTGGAAACAATCGGACCCTTAGTTGATAGCATTTAGTAGTAGCTATATACATGTTTGGTAGGTTTCTCCATCAAACTAAATAAATATAATTTGAGCAAATTTGCAATAATTAATATTGCTTTTGATGTCAGATTACACTATCACATATACCATGTGCACACATTACTATTAAAAGTTATTATTTGTATAAAGAGAATTGCTTGATAAATTGAACTCATTGAATCATCATATATTTAGATCGATGAAGGTGTAGTAGTCACTCCTCGCTCCCTTGCATCGATGTATAAAAATGGTAAGGTATCCTTGGAGGATCCAGTGAGATGACAATGATAGAAAACCAAAAGCAAAAGAAGGAAATTCGCCGTAAATGCGTTTTGTGGTAGATATGTCGGGCCAGAATGAATGAGAAGTCGCTATGAACATTAACAACGGGCCACCAAAGTGGCTAATGGCCTTTTTAGTGTACTAATTGGATAGCAAGTTGAGAGTCCACATCAACCTTCCATTTCCGAATCACCGAACCATTCGAGTTTAACTTAGACCAACCAACACCCGGTAAAGATAATGAGATCTAGTACCCGTTTGGTTTTAACTCCGGAATAAAAAACGGAATGGAAACGAATCTAGTCAATACGTATACCTTGTTCATTAAAATTTTTGAAGTCATTCCTTGTGGTTTGTAGTAATTGGATGAGAGTTTGATTACTTTTGATACCCTATAGGGTAACAAAATGTGAGGAAACAAGTGAATTTTTCATTAAACCATGGATATACATATAGACTAAATTCATTTCCATTCCGTTTCCGTTTCCGGAGTTGGAACCAAACGGGCCCCTAGACTGATGCGAATCGAAAAACGGACTCGACAATCTTGTATTGAGGCCTAGTCGGAACGGCCCAACAAAGACCGGCGGACCCATCTCATCCCTCGTCCCTGCCAACGTGTCACCAGCCTAGTCCAGTCTAGGAAAAAGGGGCGCGCACGGCCAATCTTTCTCTTCTACAAGAGCGCAAACTCTCTCCTGGCGGCCCAACGATACTAGTGCCCCGTCCAAATCCATCAACTCGCCATCAGCTACACGATCCTCAAATCATATCTAGTTTTTCGGTTTCAATCAAAATTATTATTTTTTGCTAGGATATTTTTGTTAAATTAGAGTTTTTTAATATAATTTTTTTATTATTAATTCTATAGTTATATATTTTTTTAGAGATTACTTAGGTAGATTTCATTTATCATTTTATCATATTTTATCATATCTAGTTTTTCGTTGTAATCCTTGGACTGAAACAGATTAATAAGTACATGCAATGCCTTTTTAGTCCTATTCTTAGTCGAACCAAATAATAATATTTTTTTGGTGTTTTGTTTACGATTTACTAGCTTAAAATTCTCAATTATTGATGAAAGATATGAACCAGTTACATGATATATAATATCCATTTTAACGTAGATTTTCACCCTCATTCTTATTCGTCCCTTGAACATTTATTGTATCTTTTCATTTTATCAAACTTCCTTTCCTTTTTGTTTTGAAGATCTACCCGTGTTTTTATATATGATGTTGAATACATTCTAGGTCTTCTATGAACTAAAATGGAATTATTATTGAAATAATGTTTATAACGCACTAAGTGATGAGGGACAATCCAAAGAGCAACCAAAAGGACCATTGACAAGAGTTCAGGCAATGATGCTAGGAGAGAATCTAGGAGAAGAGGGTTGAGAGCAATAGAAGGTTGGAGGCGAGATTGGCTCGAGATGAGGGGTTCAAAGGGCTGGAGCAGTGCGTGGTTTGTTACGAGAGAAGAGAGGCTCTTATTGCTTGAGGGAGAAGAGGGGAGTGAGGTTGAGAGCAATAGAAGGTTGGAGGCGAGATTGGCTTGAGAGGAGGGGTTCAAAGGGCTAGAGCAGTGCGTGGTTTGTTACAGGAGTGTTTACTGAGGGGAGAGAGAGGCTTGCAAAATGTTGGGGAAAACTCTGAGTTTCCGACTCACACCGAGTATGCATAAACGGGTGTTTTATTGCGCACTCACACTTGTACACCACCCTCACTTACAAGCTCTTTTTAAAAGCCTTTATTACTCTCTTCTTGATGTAGTTACACAAATGAGAGGTGGTCTCCCCTATATATAGACATTGCCACCTTCTCTATTGGAAGGTTCCGGAACTCGATTCTCTTAGATTATTCCGCAACCTTCTTACTCAATCATATACAGATCTAGAACTCTCCCTAAGTTTCTAATCTAGTCTACATAGTTTCCTCAAGTTCTAGATGTCTCCATCATTTTCCGGTAGCTCAGCCTCCTTCCGGAAGGTTCCGCCACCATCCGGAGTATTCCGCTTTAATCCAGAAGGATCCACCATATTCCAGAATGTTCTACCACCTTTCCGAAATATTCCGTCTTCTTCCAAAATGTTCCGTCTTCTTCCGGTATGTTCTTCCACCTTCCGCAGTGACCCATTATCACAATATTTATATTTGAAAATATGAATTAGCCTAACAATTCCTCCCTTAATTCATATTTCCAAATATCTCCACAACATCCGAAAATCTCACATTCATCTGCTTCTTATAGTTTCAGTGTCACTACATCATTTTCGCACCGCTTTTCCATCTAAGAAGCAAATTTTCTTCTCATCCTTGCGGCCTTGCATCACTAAGCGTCTCCCCTTGAACACCTTGCATCATCTCCTTGTGCCGACAAACCTATACCCCTTCATCGTCATCGCTCCCAACGAGATGACGTTCACGTTCGTTGATGGCACGTACCTCATGTTTTGTAGAGTGTGGCTTGTACCGTTGTGAAGCCTCATCCTCACGCTTCCGATACCTTACACCTTCAAATTTTCACCTCCAACTGAGTTGAAGTGACCAAACTCTCCACGAGTCTCCAAGGTGTCAAACATTGCTTGGTCCTGACATACATGCATCGAGGCAGCACTATTCATCACCCACTCTTTCTTGGCAACCTCCTCTCCCGTTGTCAAGTAAAATATATTTGTAATCAACTTCAACAACTTCACTGACCACATTTGTGTGGCATTCCCCTCTCTTCTTTCCCGGCGACA
Organism: Fagopyrum homotropicum; assembly: GCA_033239125.1. NCBI lineage: Eukaryota > Viridiplantae > Streptophyta > Magnoliopsida > Caryophyllales > Polygonaceae > Fagopyrum > Fagopyrum homotropicum. The sequence continues at coordinate 13,978,522 of BSWB01000001.1, forward strand.
TCTCTCTCAACTTCTTTAAGTCCTCCCTCATATGAGGACACCGGGCTTGCATGTGACCATTCTCCTCGCAGTAGAAGCACTTGACCTCACTCAAATCTCGTCGCGAGCATGTTCTCTACCTTGGGTCATCATGCCTCCTCCACTGACTCCTCCCTCGTTCTCGTTCCCCCGTAACTAGTATGCGATCCTCTCCTTTGTCTGTAGAATCATTCTTCATCATTCTCTCACTCTCCCGCAAAGTAGCGGTCACCTCATCTAGAGTGAGAGACTTCTTTCCTACAAGTAACGTCTGCACCAAGGACTTGTAGGACTTCGGCAATAATGCTAGCAAAAACAACGCCTGCTCCTCTGCTCCTCTGCTCCAATCTTATCATCTGCATTAAATAATTGGCATAGTAGTTGATTAAACGAGTTAATATGGTCATGAAGATTACCTCCTTCCTCCATCTTGAGCGAGTAAAGCTCCATCTTCAAGCGCAAACGGTTGGTCAACGACTTCGACACGTAGATGCTCTTGAGCTTCTCCCACAACACCTTCGATGGGGTCTTCTTTAACACACCGTACTTGATCTCGGGAGCCAACACCAACCGGATTGTACTCACTGCCTTCCTCTGGATGTTTCGCCACTTCTCCTCGCTCATCGATCTAGGCTTCTCCTCTTCCAGAGCTTGGTCAAGATCTTGCTGCACCAATAGGTCTTGAATCATACTCTACCACAAAGTGAATTTGAACTTCCCATCAAAGAGTAGAATCTTGAACGCCCTCATCGTCTCGGCCGCCATCACGCCAATATGAGATTCTTTAAGCAACAAAGTTTACCCGATCACCACCACCGTAACCTCGGCTTTGATACTAGTTGTTGGGGAAAACTCCGCATTTCTGACTCACACCGAGTATGCATAAACGGGTGTTTTGTTGCACACTCACACTTGTACACCAACCTCACTTACAAGCTGCCTTTATTACTCTCTTCTTGATGGATCGGAGTTACACAAATGAGAGGTGGTATCCCCTATATATAGACATTGTCACCTCCTCTACGTACTAGAAGGTTCCGGAACTCGATTCTCCTAGATTATTCCGCAGCCTTCTTACTCAATCATGTACAAATCTAGAACTCTCCCTAAATTTCTAATCTAGTCTACATAGTTTCCTCGAGTTCTAGATGTCTCCATCATCTTCTGGTAGCTCCGCCTCCTTCCGGAAGGTTCCGCCACCATCCGGAGTATTCCGCTTTAATCCAGAAGGATCCACCTGGAATGTTCCACCACCTTCCAAAATATTCCGTCTTCTTTCAGAATGTTTCGTCTTCTTCCAGAATGTTCTTCCACCTTCCGGAGTGACCCATTATCACAATATTTATATTTGAAAATATGGATTAGTCTAACACAAAAGAGGCGATGGAGAGAAATAGGGAGAGGAGGAGGTGTGGAACTTGAGTAAAGCATAGAGTGGGAGGGTCGGCGTAGGTAGCTGCCATAGAGGAGGGGGTGTCGGGTAGCCATGTAGGCTGCCTGTAGGAAACAGGACAAGCTGAACCTGCTATGATAGTGTGCTGGACGAGCTAGGGGTAGGTGCTAGAGATCAAGAAAAATGGAAAGGGAGAGGGCTAGAAGACCCAATCGGGAAGAGAGAATTAGGTGAGGAAAGAGAGTGAATAAAAATTTTTAAAAAAAGGAAAAATAAAATAAAAAGGAAATAAATTGCAAAATAAGAATTTAGAATAAACTCGATCCAAAATGCCAGGAACGGATTTTCAAATAAGAAAACTTTTCCGTAAAATAATATACATAAAATATAATTCATGATATAAAAAGCATTCTAATAAATATTTACAATTTTAATATAATAATATACATAATGATAATATATACATATAACAAATATAGATATACTCGTAAAATCTAAATTTATGATGAAAAATATTCTCAGAAAATATTTAGGCTATTAAATATTAATAAAAATAGGGGGAAAGTTATAAGAAACGTGACTTATTTTAGGGCGTTAAAGGTGGTTGCTCTAGTGTGGCTTCGGCAAGCTCCGGCAAGGCTTGATACAAACATTTGCAGAGGTTGGGAGTCTGGGAGAGTTGGTTGCAAGAGGGAGATGGCGAAAGAGTGCTCAAGTGAGGGAGAGAGGAAGTGTTGTTGCATGAGGAGAGCTATTATTTGCTTGAGGAGGGTGAAACATAAGAGAGTGAATGTAGGGAAGTGGGGTGACAAAGTAGAGAAGAGAGCAAGACAAAGAGGGATGAGAGATTTGAGGGAAGGGAATGCAACAAGCTAGCTTACTTGTGAGGGAAGGGAAATACGAAGATAGGGAAGCAGGCTGCAGAGAGAAAGAGAAGTGGAGAGATTAGAGCATCTTCAACCCAGATTTTGAGAGTGAAAAGAATTTTCTTTAGGAAGAAATAAATTCTGACAAGTTCGTGCCTGATTCACACAAATTAAGGAAATTGTGGATTTTTATTTTTGTTTTTGCCCAATTGTAGGGAAGTAAGATTTGTTCTATTAGAGTTAACGTAATTTAAAGAAATTTAAAAAACTTTATTAAATTTTGGGATGGAGGAGAGAGGTTCCTTAAATAATTTTCAGGATAAAAAATAATTAAAAAAACAGATAAGAAATCTTTTGAAGAGTTATGGGATGAAGATGCTCTTAGGTGGTCGACATCCATGGTTGCACGGCTAGGATGAGGAGGTCTACAAAATGGTTAGGAGCAGGTCAAAGGTTCGGGAGTGGTGGCAACAAGGACTATGCTGGAGGTAGAGACAAAGCTAGGAGGGTAGGTGCACGGATGGCTAAGGGTTGATGCGGCTAAGAGACAAAGAGCTAGTTGGGCAGCAATCCCATTTGGCGCGTTGTCGGGAAAGCCGGGAGGAGGTTGATGGCGCATGGTGGTGAAGATGATGGTGCTATGAGGCACCATGAGCCAGGAGAGAGAGTTGTTGGTGATGGTGTCGGTGGGTAAGGGAGGTGGTCGCTAACGGCGCCAGGCGGCAATGTTGGGAAGGAGGAAGGAAAGAAGGAGAAGAAGGAAAAGAATAAAAAAAACAATTAAAATAAAATTCGATAAAAAATTTCGGAATGTATGTTTTGGATAGAATTTTTTGAACTTTTTTCAAAAAAATATATTTAAAATATATACTCGTAAAGTATTGAAGAAAATACTCTCGAAAAGTATTTATAGTATTAAAATAAATAATAAAATATAAAAAAATATTTATATAAAACACTTTATTTTAGGGATATATATTTCACTAATAAATAAAAGAAAAAAAATGCATGAACCAAATATACAAAAATATTATGATTGACAGTATGCAAATTTTAATCAACTCAAACAAAAGTTTTGAACTAACAACGTAACTATTACAAACATTTTTGTAAAGATGTATCGAACCGTAATACAAACAAATCGAAGAAAAATAACATAACATTTGAACAAATATAAAAATAAATTAAAGAAGAAAACTCATCATCAAAATCATAAAATGACACAAGTCAATTTGACATCATATCCATATCGAATGAACAATATATTTCAATTTGGGAATCAAAGTTATACTAATATGTTTTTAAATCAAAATTTTATAAAAACAATAGGTAAAATCATTATATTTTAGTTGATATTTAATTGTGGTTAAAGATTTAAAAAATATTATTTGTCATTTATATGGAGTTATTTTCTTCAATTTGCTTTTATTTATCATCTTTGGAGTCGATATGTTGAATAGAAATAGTACTACTAGGATCTATGATATTTTTCACTATTTATAACAAATACAAATGTAAGTTTAAAAAATATAGGTTAAGTTATATAAAAAAATAAACTACCAATTATTAAAAAAAAAAAAATTAAACAAATCTTAGTGATATCTACAAGAAATCACACTATGTCAACATTACAAAATATTATTCTCAATTGGTTGTTTTATCGTATCACAATTATAATAAGATCTTGTGTTTTATTATTTTTTTTATATAATGTGAATATCTAGTTGAAAAAAATATATTTTCTCCTATAAATAAAGTTCTCATCATAGTTGTATGGATGAAAGAAACTCATACAAAAAAAAGAAATTGTGTCCGGTTGTTCAAAGGTTGTGAGACCAACAACTCAACACCGGAAAATATTACTTCTATTCTTGTTCTTGGTTTGTAATAGGATTTGTTCCAGGTTCATTCGGAATTCTTTTGTGCCAATCACTCGATATTTGGTTATCGAGTTAAGATTAAAAAAGATGTCCATTTTTTGTTGAATACAAATTAACATCAAACGAACCTGGAATAAATTCTATTGCAAGGAAGAACAAGAATGAAATAATATTTTTTCAGTGTTAAAGCCAACACGGTAAACTCTAAATTGAAAATCTAAACTACCTACTTCTCTAATACTTAACAAAAAAATTAATTAAATTAAATTTTGTATAATAACTTTCTATTCTTAATAGAGTGTTCCATTAGTTAAAAACTTTATATTATTGTTTTATACTTTATTTTATTTTTAGTAGTTATATTTTTTAAATGTATTTTGATTTTTCTATAATATTCGTTAAAGATTTATGTATCATTGTTTGAATAATTTGTACCGTTATTTTAAACATTGTGATTCATAAGTATAAGATTATACAACTAAAAAAATCATAAAACATGACTGAAAAATAGAAGAAACAAAAATGCAAGAAGCAAACGCAAAAGAAAGTATTTTAATTAAGGTTTAAATTTTGAACAAATTGAACAAAACTTTTGACAAACAAAGTAACGGGTACAAATATTTTTATAAAGATGTATGCAATATTAGTACAAATAACTAAAATAATAGAAATTTTTTTGAACAATTAGTAAAATAAATTGAACAAGAAAATTCATCTTCAAAATCAGAAAATGATGCGAGTAAGTCCGACAACATATCCAATTATCAACACCGAATGAACAATATCTTTTGGGAACCAAAGTTATATTGACATGTTTCTAAATCCAAACTATTAGTATAAATCAAATAATAGGTATAAAAATTATATTTAGTCGATATTTTATTTTGATTAAATATAAAAATTATATGATTAGTCTTTATATGTTCGATTTTCTCTCATTGTTCGTTTTTGGGTCGATATGTTGAATACAAATAGAACCGCTAGAGTTTTGTCATATATTCACTATTTATAAGAAGTACAATTGAAAAGAAAAAAAAATTATATGGGGCAATATAAAAATTATAGAAAAAATTTAATAAATCTTAGTGATATCTACTAGAAATCATATTATGTCACTATTACAAAATATATTCTCATTACATTTGTTTGTTTTATCTTATCATAATTGCAATAAAATCTTTATCATTCTTAATATGTATCTAGTTAGAAAAAAAATATATTTTTTCTATAAATAAATTTCTAATCATAGTTGTATGAACGGAAGAAACTCATACAAATTTGTTCGGTAGATCAAAGCTTGAGACCAACAACTCGACACCGGAGAAAAATACTTATATTCTTGTTTTTGGTTTGTAATAGGATTTGTTGCAGGTTCATTCATATATATTTTTTTTTGCCAAATCACTTAATATTTGGTTATCGAGATAAAAAAAAAAAAAAAAAAAAAAAGCATATCTCTTTTTTTGTTGAATACAAGTAAACATTAAACCTCTAGTAAATTCTTTTTCGTGGAAGAACAAGAATGAAATAATATTTTTTGTATTGTAAATTCAACATGGTAAACTGTAAAATTAAAAATCTAAAACCACCTACTTCTCGTGTACTTACCAAAAAAATATATTTAAATTAAATTTTGTATAATACTTCTCTATTGTTAATAGAGTATCCCATTAGTTTATAAACTTTATATTATTGTTTCATACTTTATTGTATTTTTGGTGATTATATTTTTTAAAATAATGTATATTGAAATTTTATAATTTTTTTAAAGATTTGTGTACCATTATTCGAATATTTTGTTTGTTTTTTCTAACATTGTGATTTAGAGGTTCAAGCTTGTACAAGTAACAAAAAAAAAAAAATGCATAAAACATGACTAATAAATAATAAGTAGAAGAAAAAATGCATTAACCAGATATACAAAATATTATATATTTTTTAAACAAAGATCTCTATTATCCCACATCAAGAGCAACGAGTTTAACCAATGATACAAGATAACCATGTTGGAAAATCTAAGAATTTTCAGCCATGGACAAAATTTCAAGAGAATGTGCCACTCTATTGCATCATCGTATCACGATCGTAAAGAAGCAATGATCAAAAGAATAAAGTAGAGATATGATTGAAACACCCTATATAACGTGTATTTTATATAAATATATTTCCGTATTTTATTAGTGTTTTAATATCATAAATATTTTACAACAGTATTTTATATCGTAAAAGATACTTTACGAGCATATATATATATATATATATATAATAATAATAATTTTTGCGAAAAAGTTCGGAAAATTTTCTGTTCCGAATTGAAATATCCTTTCGGGATATTTTTATCGAGTTTATTTTTATTTCTTTTTCCTTTTTCTTCTTTCTTTTTCTCTTTCTTCTTCCTTCCTCACCATCTGACACCATCATGTACGGTTTCCCGGCTTGTATCCATCTGGCGTCGTTTCTGTCCTCCTAGCACCACCTCGCGCCATCGCCTCTTTCTCCCCGACACCTCCACACCACCTGGCGCCATTAGCCTTCCTCATCGGCCCCTCCACACCACCTAGCACCGTTAACTCCTCCTTCTTGGGCTCCTGTGACGTCGTCTAGCCCCCCCTAGTGCCAACGGCTCCCTTCTCACTTAGCCGTCCAGGCTAGCTTCACCCATGCAACATGTAGCCCCAACTACCCTCCTAACCTTGCTTGTCCAGCTGCCCAAGCTACCTAGCCGAATTCTTGTTGCTCCCTACAACCCGCCTCGCCCAACTCCCATGCAAAATTAGTCTGCATCTCGACCTACAACCTCTAGCCTTGGATGCCGACCCCTCTACCCTTCTCTTTTTAGCCTTCTCTCTTGTTTGTAAACCTTACTTCTCATTTACCCTCTTTTGTGCAACTCTCCTCGAGTCTCTATCTCGCATCACTTCTCTATTTCCCCCAACAAGCATCACCTCGTCTCTCATCCTACATCTCTCTTCCCACTGCTTCACTTGCAACTCTTGCTTCTCGTCATCATCTCTTTTCCCTCGTCTTTCAGCACCTTTGCTGCCTCCTTGCCTCCTCTTTCTCAATTCTTTATCTGCATCTCTCCACTCTCACCTCACTTTCACATTCTCCCTCATCAACACTTTCTCCTCCTTTGCTCTCTATAAAGTAAAAATACTCGAGCATATTTTGTATTGTGATTGGATGCTTTTTGTGATGGATTTGAGGAAAGGGAAATGATATATATACCTTGTTATCCCATTTCGGTCAATTGATAATTGGATATGTTATGCCGGTTGAGTTGGATTTATGAGATATTGCTTTGGATTATGATTTATCGATTTGGATTTATGAGTTATTGCTTTGGATTATGAGTATTTGATTCGGCTTATGAGCATTTGATTCAGATTATGAGTATTTTATTTGGATTATGAATATTTAAATTGGATTATGTAAAATCCGGAAATTTTATTCCATGTTTTTTCGAGTCAAACCGGATGTCGAGCAACTCGATTTTGTACGCCGTAATTTTTAGTGTCACGAATCAAGCGAGTTTTATTATTTTATGTGAGATTCTTAATCACATAAAATATACTTATCCCTAATTATTTAATTAGTACAACCTTTAGAATTTACAAGGCCTTTTGGGCCGGATGACAAGTCTTCACATATACCTTTCTTCTAAACTCCCCACCAGCCCATTCCTTACCTTGATGAGTAAGCTGTTGAGTTGTCCACTAACCCACGCCTGCACGCGACAGAGATTGGTAACCGCCTCTACGTGTGTCTTTTAAGGCTCGTTTCACGCACATTTTAACAGTAGAGATCTTTTCCGTCCTTTCTAAATCAACCGTTACTTCTCTACCTTAATGTACGGGATTTCTTTCCACAGCACAACCTTCCTTCATTACGTAAACCTAGACGCATGTAATACCCGAAAATTTAAATTTCCGTTTAAATTTTGAATGCAACCGGATTCCGATCCGCCAACTTTTATCCTTTTAAATAAAATAAAACGAGATTTAATTTCTATCATTTTATGTGACCTTGATTCACATAAAATGATAAATTGGGTAACCGGAAATAATTCCGTACCTTTAAAATAAAATGATAACTTATATAATACAGTGAATAATTCCGTAAGTAATCCCGTAATTAAGTTCCGTATTTTAACGGTTCCGGGCGAACAACATGTATTCTTTCAACCCATTTGTTTCATTTGAGGAACAGGCCCAATTTGGCCCAAAAAGTCTTCAGTCGGCCCACCTACTTAAAATTAACCTAACCTAACCCTAATCCCTGATTAATGAAACTAAACCTAATTTTCCCTAGACCTAATTGCCGCTACATTACTCGTAACCTCCTCCCTCTCTACCGTGACAACTACCTCACGCTTTCTGGATACTGAGACTACCTTCCACCTCGTTTCTGCCCAGCCGCCGTCACCACCGAGTCGGAGACATCGCTGGGGGCAACACCTCGCCTTCGCCGGGAACCCATGAAGACCATCACCGCTGAACCGCTGCTCATTAGCCGCTCCGACGCCCGCCTGCTGCAGCCGCTGCAACGAGTCATTCGCGAACTGCTGTGCATCGATCAGACGACCATCAACCGCCAGCCACCACCGGGAAGCCGGACGCCGCTGTAGACTTCGCAGCCGGTGAGAAAACGCTACCCTTCCCTCGCCTTCTCCTCTAACTCTCCTGTATGTACACCGCTGCACCGTAGGGAAGGATGCGGCTGCTGTCAAGAACGCCCGCGCAGCCCAGAAACCCTCGCCACCTCGACACAGACCAGCAATGAACGGACTCAGAACACCACCCTGCTGCCGGTAAGCTTCTCGTGTGTGCCCTTTCCGTTGCTGTTGTGATAGTGCAAAGAGTGTTAGGCATGTATGTTCCAATATCGAGAGTGCAGACGGAATCAAGGATTAGGAGTGTTGGGCTGTGTTGTTTTTGTTGTTCAAAATGGGTGACAGTAAGTGTAGAACCCATGACCTCTTGAAACTTTATGTGCCCAGATTTTTGTTTGGTATGTATAAGCTGACCAGTTGAGGAATAATTTCCGATACCTTATATCGAGAATCCACCGTTGAATTTTTAATATGTTGTAGATTGAAATACATAGTTTACGGTGTTAAATTTTGAGAGAAAGTTAACGGTCGGATTAAAACTTATAAGGATTCAAAGTAGGACATATGGGCTGTTTTTACAGCAAAGGGAAAATTGACTAAGTATGAAAATTTCAGCTTTTACCTCAACTTTGGAGATTTATGAAAGGACTATGGTTAAATATTTTGGAGAGATCTTTACCCCTATGTTTAGTATGTATACCATAGAGAAGCTAGGATTTTATCTCGGAATTTTATACCCTTATCAAAGCCGTGTATATGAACCCAAAGTCGAACCGTAACGACTATGGTATAAATTAAGAATGTTGGATAACTCTTATAAAACCTTACTAAATCCTCACCAAACTTTTCAAGGAGAACTAGATTATGGACATAGGTTCTAAAAGAAAATATTAGAACTAAATGAAAGACCTTGAGAATTTTCGGTACTAAGGGTAAAATGGTCTTTTACCGTAAGAGGGCTTTTTCCGTAATTCCTTCGCATGAGGTTGGACATCTGGATGTGATTTTGATCCAAATGCCTTATTTGACAGGCGATTGAGTTACCACGAGTACGGACCGATTTGAGACTTGTTAGAGTGTGATTTGACTCAGGTAAGTCCTCGCGACTTACTTAGCCGGTTTCTGGATATTAGTTGGGTGATAATGGTTGTGTGTGTGCAATGTGTGTTATAATAAAAATAACTTGTTAGGACGACCGTGGTTATTATGTGTTAAGGCCCAAGTGTATGTATAACGGGCCGTGACATCACTGCCCAGCTCTGCCAGGAGACTGGGAGGTTCTCTATACCCAGACCATCTAGGTACACGGTGAGATGCATCGGATCCACTCCTGATGGGTACACGGGGGTGGAGGCGAGGTTTGGGAATCCCTCGTGTCACAAAATAAGTATCATTAGAGTGAATGACTTAAATGAAGATAATAAATGGATTGTTTGAAAGCATGATGAGTGTTTATTATTTTATGTGTGTGTGTGCTATTATTACTCTCCTAATGTTTAGATAACTAGCTAATGGTTGTTTTGTTGTGTTTTTAGATTTACCGCAGGTTAGAACAGCAGCTGAGTGATCCGGAAGTAGTGGTCAGCCGGGTCTCCGTACTCTTTAGAGTGGGGGTTTGGGGTTGTTGCTTTGTTGTCTTTCCCTTTTGTTAAGACAGTTAGTCTTTTCTGTTGTTTTAGTACGATAGGCTGTTAGACTTTGTTGCATTCATTCTTTTACAAATACATTTACAAATTTCGGTTTTTCTTATTTGTGTCTTGTTGCAAGATCCTAGTAATATTGTTGTCAAACTGAGGTCGGGACCCATTGTGAGGTCCTAACCAGTAGCGCTCCGAGTTCTGAGAATTTGGGGTGTTACAACATGGTATCAGAGCTCTAGGTTGGCAACAATGACACTTGAAATCTTCTGAAAGACCGAATAAGTACCTGAACAGAACCCGAAAAGGGATCTGAGTTTTAAAAAGGACTTTTGGTTTTCAAATGCATGCATAGTCTGGTTGGGGATAGAAAAGTACGGCTGACCACCACTACTACCGCGGATCTCAGTATGCTTAGTATAGACTTATAGTATTGTACAATTATGTATGTTATATAAATATCTATATATATGTAGCATGTTGTTACCCTAGAGGATATGAAATATCCTTTAGTTGAGTTATCATGATGCGATCATCGCCTCATGATAAAACGTTTGGGGATCTTAATGGGTATCTGTAAGAAGATAGTGGACTCATACCCCAGATTGGAACATTACATTATGGCAGACGCCCTGGTGGTTTCTACAATTGTCCGAAGAACGAGTGGTTAAGGAGTTGAGGATCACTAGAGGATGTTAACATCAAGAACAATCGGGCGAGAAAAGAATATCAAGCAATTCAAATAGAAGTAATAGAAAACCGTACAAGGATTTTAGCGGTATGACGACGAGAGGTGAAACTCAAGATGCATGTAAGGACTAATAAGAGCGCGGATTGAAGAGGACAACATCAAAACACAATTCAAACAAAGTATAGCACAACTACACTTGGCGGGTTAAAGGACACTACAACCAAGGTGGATGCCACCATAGACAAGTATGAGCATGAGAGTACAGAGAAAATAGAGTGTTGACCCAGATGTAAAAGATTAAAGGAGTACCAAGACAGAGATTTACGATCGAGTTTAAAAGACAGAAATTTATAAATTTCATAACCATGGAGATGGGTTGACTCCTTTAGAGACGCGAGAATATTGAAGGAAAGCACGACACAAGTATCAAAGATAGTAGAAGTCTGAAATTGAGACAATGGATTTCCATGAAGGTAATGTTACAAAACAACATCCACCGAGGAAGAAGCATGTGCGGGAATGATCATGACGGACTTGAGGGATCATAATAACTACTCAATCACCAAGAGACTTAAGTTAACCATACTAGTGGTTCACTACAAAGAGCTGCAGGTAGACGATAACTTAGGTAAAAGGAACCGCGAAGATGGGTTTGCACGCTATCACGGAAGGTTTGATAAACTCATAGAGGGCAGGTGAATAATGCAACTAGACCCGGATAAAGTGATCTTAAAAAAAAAAAAAAAAAAAAAAGAAGAGAAAGAGAAGTGTAAATTGTGGAAGGAGCTAAATGTGTATAAACGGATAACCTATAAGGGATAAGTTTTCACCTTGTATATCCGCATCGAAAGAGATAGAAGAAAAGTAAGTCTACGATCTGGTAGAAGACCAACTACAGACTAACTAGTAATAACGGAGAATTCACACGTCTGAGTTGACTAGTGATGACCGGTTGGTAGATAAGAAGAATAACATCAGATTTACTAAAGAATGTTACCGACATATGGAGAATCTCTACAAAAGATCAACGACGACAATTGTAAAGTTAAACCGATACAAGTATCAGTACTCTTAATAGTAACATGGAATGAGTTCGAGCCAATGTCTCTAATTAAGAATTTAAAGAGAAGATTTTGACGGCCGGGAATGACGCCATAATACTTTAAAGAGATCAAGGAAATGGTTGTGAGCAATTTCTTAACTTCTGGCTAAGAAAAAGGTACAATTCACAATAGTACTAATGGATTGCATAAGGAGAACTAGAGGAGTAAGAAGAAGCAGATGATTTTAATCATGTCCAACGTCAATCAAGACAGAAGGTGCTTAACATGCCACACATATGAGACTGATGGTGCCCTCCCGAGGTTTACAGAGGAAGCCTTTTTGACTAAAGATGTCACACTGAATAACTACAGTTATAGAGATGTAGCAAACATAGAGATTATGACCTTAGTGTCTTGATAATATGTCTCATCAAGTTGTGAGATGATTGAAGATGGAATCTGCATGTTGGTTAGAATAGACATGAGAAGGAGTAAAGTTGAATGACTAAAAGTTGCTAAATAGATCCGGTATTACCCCGATAAGATAATTACCGAAATGTGTCTATATAAGTAAGGAGAAATGGTGGTACTCTGATGAAAATTCAAGCTCGACTGATGACATAAGAGTTGATAAAGTAATAAGACCGACCAACGTGGTTCGTAAAGCGAGTACGAGAAAACTCAAAGGGGTAACTATCCTACTGGGGGGTAAAGATTTATAGAAGGTATAACGACACAAGCATAAGGACAACGCGAGTCAAGAACTTTGATTTTTGAGGAAATCATATACAACTGAGGTTTCTTATACAAATGGTACAGATAGGTGTTTGATAAAAGTCATACACATCGGACCGATAACGCTAGGATGGATAAGGTGTAAACCAAAAGAATACCTTAACCAATAAGAGAAAGAGTCATGTATCAAATGACGGGTCTCGCTAAATTGGAATAAAGTGTTGAGTTGAGGATGCCTTTGTAGAATCTATGCAAAGTACAACGTAAGTGAGGTTCCAACATAAAATGGGCAATAATGATCAACTGAAAGTTAAGACCGATTCAGGGGAGGAAATTGTTATAAAACGAGTCACCCGGTGAAAGAGTTCACAAGACAAGCTTGAGAGACCAAAAGAGATAAAATGTCGACCCGGATATGAGGGTCTAAGGTGCATGGAAGGGATACCTACAATGGAGTATAGAAGCATAATGTAGACTTTACAAGTGTGGAGAGGTTTTGACCTCCTCAAAGATATAGGAATTTGAAAGAAATCACAATGCCGGTATCAAAGAGTTGAATTCTTGTAGCGTAAACAACGGAGTTTCATGAAAGCAATATTGCCGGTAACACTAGCAAAGAAATGTATATACGAGAATGGCCTTGGTGGACTCGAAAGTCCAAGGTAACCCCAATTATCATGGGATCTAAGTCATCAACACCGACGGTCCATGCAAGGGGATGATAACTAAAGTCATCAGAACTACAAAGACATTTACCAGCTATCGTTAAAGACTCGGAATGATTATTTATGTCAAGATGAATGACCCAGTTGGGTTCGAGAAGTACATTTAGCCTAAGGAAAACAGAAGTGTGGAAGATAAAACGAATTAGCAAAGCATGAAAGGATTAATCGAGCAGATGATGTTCACTAGGAATTTAACGCTAGTATAGGTATGAGAAGAGTAAGTCCGGGACATTGAGATAAGTCAATTATAGGCCGACCGACGTCAACTGAGGACGTGTAATTGTTGGTTGATATTGACGAATAGGTACCGTTAAGAAGAGACATTAGCGACTGCGGATCTAAGAGGTAACCTTACCGATGCCTTGAAGGATTTCTCAAGTAGGCAACAACAACCTTCTGGGATGATCTAAGGATATGGAGAGAATCGGGTTAGAGGTTGCTTACTGGTTGATTAAGAACAGACTACGGTTGAGTAAGAGAGTAAGGGTATGTTTGAAGAGGATCTTGCTAGTACTAGAAGGAAAGTATATGCGGGTGTGGGTAAATCATGTTGACCCTCAGAATTCAGAAAGACGCCATGGTGACTAATGGGTGTTACAACAGAAGCGTGGTAGACCCATAACCCGCAGATGAAGAAAATCAATGTTCGATTAACTATGAATTCAAGTTAAGGAATTAGAGATCTATATGAACGGGTTTACTTGGGATTGTGTTTTGTTTGAGTTATATAATTTTGAAAGCTTGACAAGAAATAGGTGATGAGGTATTATTTGAGAAACGGTCCAACTGAGTCGTATTAGGGAGAAAAGACCAAGTGCGTGGTCTTACAAAGAGCATTAACCACCTACCAAAGTACCGGGAGATGTCTCAGTTCATTGTTTCAGAATTTATAGACGGGATCTTCCGAAAAGTCGGGAGCAAATGGATTCAATAGAAGGAAGAAAGTTTTATCGTTATTTTTGGTAGTCGCCAAAAGATATAGAGGTGAGTTTAGAAAGGGAACCGTTGATATATATATATAAACTGTTTGAGCCTTCACTTTATCGGTTGACACTATTACCTATACTAGAGGATGTACACCACCGTTCCCCCATGTCTCAATGAGAGAATATTTACCGGATAAGAGTCACGTCCTCAACTTTAAGAATCGGATAGATGAACCAAAGTAAACTTTGTGGAGTACCCAGTAGCCGTCCTGGAGCGCAGTACTAGACGTCTGCGGTCTAAGGAGATACCTAGGTTGAGAATCCAGTGGTCTAGACGAGGAGCTGATGAGGCCACTTGGGAGACCGAGGAGAGTATTAGACGTAACTATTCCGAGTCCTTGCAGGGCTAGATGTTACGCCTGTATTGACGAGTTAGTACTCGGATGTTGTGTTGTTTGACCTTTCAGGTTTTTTTTTTTTTATTTATTTGAGTGATTACGTTTTATGGGATACGTGTCTGCTTTCGATGATTGAGTAGTTGCATGGTAGCAAACGAACATGTTTAGAAAACTAAAATATACCCAAGGAAATGTGTGAGTAAAACAATGATTCTAAGTTTCGGGACGAAACTTATTTTAAGGGGGCACTGATGTAATACCCGAAAATTTAAATTTCCGTTTAAATTTTGAATGCAACCGGATTCCGATCCGCCAACTTTTATCCTTTTAAATAAAATAAAACGAGATTTAATTTCTATCATTTTATGTGACCTTGATTCACATAAAATGATAAATTGGGTAACCGGAAATAATTCCGTACCTTTAAAATAAAATGATAACTTATATAATACAGTGAATAATTCCGTAAGTAATCCCGTAATTAAGTTCCGTATTTTAACGGTTCCGGGCGAACAACAGGTATTCTTTCAACCCATTTGTTTCATTTGAGGAACAGGCCCAATTTGGCCCAAAAAGTCTTCAGTCGGCCCACCTACTTAAAATTAACCTAACCTAACCCTAATCCCTGATTAATGAAACTAAACCTAATTTTCCCTAGACCTAATTGCCGCTACATTACTCGTAACCTCCTCCCTCTCTACCGTGACAACTACCTCACGCTTTCTGGATACTGAGACTACCTTCCACCTCGTTTCTGCCCAGCCGCCGTCACCACCGAGTCGGAGACATCGCTGGGGGCAACACCTCGCCTTCGCCGGGAACCCATGAAGACCATCACCGCTGAACCGCTGCTCATTAGCCGCTCCGACGCCCGCCTGCTGCAGCCGCTGCAACGAGTCATTCGCGAACTGCTGTGCATCGATCAGACGACCATCAACCGCCAGCCACCACCGGGAAGCCGGACGCCGCTGTAGACTTCGCAGCCGGTGAGAAAACGCTACCCTTCCCTCGCCTTCTCCTCTAACTCTCCTGTATGTACACCGCTGCACCGTAGGGAAGGATGCGGCTGCTGTCAAGAACGCCCGCGCAGCCCAGAAACCCTCGCCACCTCGACACAGACCAGCAATGAACGGACTCAGAACACCACCCTGCTGCCGGTAAGCTTCTCGTGTGTGCCCTTTCCGTTGCTGTTGTGATAGTGCAAAGAGTGTTAGGCATGTATGTTCCAATATCGAGAGTGCAGACGGAATCAAGGATTAGGAGTGTTGGGCTGTGTTGTTTTTGTTGTTCAAAATGGGTGACAGTAAGTGTAGAACCCATGACCTCTTGAAACTTTATGTGCCCAGATTTTTGTTTGGTATGTATAAGCTGACCAGTTGAGGAATAATTTCCGATACCTTATATCGAGAATCCACCGTTGAATTTTTAATATGTTGTAGATTGAAATACATAGTTTACGGTGTTAAATTTTGAGAGAAAGTTAACGGTCGGATTAAAACTTATAAGGATTCAAAGTAGGACATATGGGCTGTTTTTACAGCAAAGGGAAAATTGACTAAGTATGAAAATTTCAGCTTTTACCTCAACTTTGGAGATTTATGAAAGGACTATGGTTAAATATTTTGGAGAGATCTTTACCCCTATGTTTAGTATGTATACCATAGAGAAGCTAGGATTTTATCTCGGAATTTTATACCCTTATCAAAGCCGTGTATATGAACCCAAAGTCGAACCGTAACGACTATGGTATAAATTAAGAATGTTGGATAACTCTTATAAAACCTTACTAAATCCTCACCAAACTTTTCAAGGAGAACTAGATTATGGACATAGGTTCTAAAAGAAAATATTAGAACTAAATGAAAGACCTTGAGAATTTTCGGTACTAAGGGTAAAATGGTCTTTTACCGTAAGAGGGCTTTTTCCGTAATTCCTTCGCATGAGGTTGGACATCTGGATGTGATTTTGATCCAAATGCCTTATTTGACAGGCGATTGAGTTACCACGAGTACGGACCGATTTGAGACTTGTTAGAGTGTGATTTGACTCAGGTAAGTCCTCGCGACTTACTTAGCCGGTTTCTGGATATTAGTTGGGTGATAATGGTTGTGTGTGTGCAATGTGTGTTATAATAAAAATAACTTGTTAGGACGACCGTGGTTATTATGTGTTAAGGCCCAAGTGTATGTATAACGGGCCGTGACATCACTGCCCAGCTCTGCCAGGAGACTGGGAGGTTCTCTATACCCAGACCATCTAGGTACACGGTGAGATGCATCGGATCCACTCCTGATGGGTACACGGGGGTGGAGGCGAGGTTTGGGAATCCCTCGTGTCACAAAATAAGTATCATTACAGTGAATGACTTAAATGAAGATAATAAATGGATTGTTTGAAAGCATGATGAGTGTTTATTATTTTATGTGTGTGTGTGCTATTATTACTCTCCTAATGTTTAGATAACTAGCTAATGGTTGTTTTGTTGTGTTTTTAGATTTACCGCAGGTTAGAACAGCAGCTGAGTGATCCGGAAGTAGTGGTCAGCCGGGTCTCCGTACTCTTTAGAGTGGGGGTTTGGGGTTGTTGCTTTGTTGTCTTTCCCTTTTGTTAAGACAGTTAGTCTTTTCTGTTGTTTTAGTACGATAGGCTGTTAGACTTTGTTGCATTCATTCTTTTACAAATACATTTACAAATTTCGGTTTTTCTTATTTGTGTCTTGTTGCAAGATCCTAGTAATATTGTTGTCAAACTGAGGTCGGGACCCATTGTGAGGTCCTAACCAGTAGCGCTCCGAGTTCTGAGAATTTGGGGTGTTACAACGCAAGCCTCTCCCCTCGATCATCGGCGCCCTCCCACTCTCTTGGACATTGACGTTGGGAACCCGATAGCCAGCCAGTGATTTACACCGCCAACCTTCGAGAGTAAGCGAGCAAGTGGAGAGTGCTTGTAGCCGGAATACAACGGATCAGAGATCCCACCCGTCTCTTACACGCATGCCCATCTAGAGGGGTAACCTTCCTGGTCGAACATCATTGTCAACGCTAACGCCAGGTGAGTCTAACCCTGACTGTCCTTGCACCCAAAAATCTTACAACTGAACCCAACCTGTCGATTGTCATTTTTAGGGTCGAACTTAACACAAGCTGCAGAACTAGTTCCTCCTCTCGTTACCTGGAGCACCGCCGCATCCTGCCGTCTTTGCGTCATCGCCAAAAGAAAGCGTACTCTTGCCCTTCTTCGTCAACTCTTTTCACGCTGCGAGTATGATCGGAGCATACTTATCGATCTCCCTTTTGGCTTGTACTACGCAGACTTGACCGAGCTCTATTCGACGACCGTTCCGATTGAATTAGGCCGTTGTGTCCTCTTCTGGTTTGGGTATCATCGATCGGATGTTGGGACGTATTTGTGGATGAGTTCTCTTGGCTACCACATTTTTATGTACGTTAAGGTTTTAGCAACAGTGAGATTGACCGAGTTTTGTTGGGTAATCGAATAGTTGGGTGATGATAACGTGCATGTTAAAAGGTAAATGTGTTAGATTAGATCTGTTTACGAGTTTAAATATAGTGAGGCGTGATGATTTGTGTTAGTGGTTAAATTATGCTAATTACACATAGATGATTAGCTTGTTTGAGGTTTTAGCTTTAACGAGGCTTGTAATTGTGCATAGATTGTACCTATTGGTTTAGTTGCTTTGAATCAAATAGTTATATATATATATATATATATACATATATATATTGATCTCTCTCAGGTTAGTATGCAAGGATAAAGCAATAACTAGTTTAGTAAACACTGGTTATGTTGGAGAGTGGTTGAGATTAACCCTTATTAGTATCTTGAAGCTTTCCGGACCTAGAGATGATACCGTCTCTTCCACCAATATAGGGTTAGTGGGCTCTTTCTTAGATAACCTCCTTAACGTAGAAGTTAAGGAGCTTCTAAGGGGTGAATATGTTTTGATCAAAGTTTTCCTTGCATAATCAGGTGGTTGATTTGCTGTTCTTGCGGAATCCAGTAGTAGTATTGTTTCGGGATTTTGATTTGATTCAGGTAAGTCCTTGCGACTTACTTAGCTAACTTCTAGATATGGGTGTGGATAATGATAGCGGTGTGTGAATGAGATGTTTATAGTTATATTTTTAGTAGTAATTATCTACCGACCTATATTTTGGCCTAAGAGTAACGGGCGGTGGCATTCTGCTCAGTTAGCCTGAGGGCGCTGGGGGTTTCTTTAGGGACTAGTCCAAACTCGGTTTGTAGTGATGCTACCGGCGGAGGTAAGCTAGACCTACACCCAGTTGGATAAGGAACGGAGGCGAGAACTGTTAAGAGTTCTCGTGCCACAACTGTAAAATAGAATAAGGTGAATCACCTAAATAACAGATAATAACCGGTTGTGTGCCAGCATGATGATTGTTTATGTTATCTTGAGTGTGTTTGTGCTATTATTATTTCTGCTTATATTTGGATAGTTAGCTAATGGTTATTTTGTTGTGTAGACGTTCTACAGGTTAGAGCAGATGTCGAGTGATCCGGATGGTAGTGGTCAGCCGGGGTGTTGTACTCATTAGGGCGAGTCGCAGTTTCTTTTTGTTGGTCTTCCATTTATGACCCTTGTGTTTCTTTTATCTGTTTGTGATACCTTGTGTTTTCCGGCTGTTAGTACTTTTGGTCACATTCATAACTTTGTTAAGACTTAATTTATGATTTCTGGTTTTTCCTTATCTGTGCCTTATTGTAAGATCTTGTTAAGTTGTTGTCAAACTAAGGTCGGGACCCACTGTGAGGTCCTAACCGGTAACTCCCCGAGTTCTGAAAACTTGGGGTGTTACAACATGGTATCAGAGCCCAAGTTGGCAACAATGGCACTTGAAATCTTCTAAAAGGTCAAATAAGTAAATAAGCAGAACCCGAAAGGGGTCTGAGTTTTCCAAAGGAATTTTTGGTTTTAAAATGCATGCATAGTCGGTTTGGGATAGAAAGTACGGACGACCACCACTACCTCCGTGGATCTCGGTATTCTTAGTATTATCACTTTAGACTTTTACTGCTTATGATAGATTAGTTAGATTATAATTGTAGTTGTTATCGCTCGTGCAGATGACACGTACTAGGGCTACACCAGCGACTGGCCGAGGTAGGGGTCGTCACCCTCTTCCTCCAGCTAGACAGGATCGAGCTGATAGGACCCCTGTTGTTAGAGGCTGTGGTCGTGGAGGTAGACCTCCACTAGGGAGAGGTCGAGGACGAGTCCCTCGAGAGGATCCACCTGCAGCAAGCATGCCAGATGCTGCTGTGGAAGAGGCAGCTGAGAGCATGGTTCCCGAGGTCGGGAATGAGACCGCTGCTAGGTCTGGAGCGTAGAGAGAACGTTCGATTGAGTCCGGACGTGTTTCTATTGGAACATCTGAGTACAAAGAGTACAGAGCATACGTCGAGCGTATGGAAGAGGTTGCCAGAGCAGAGAGACTTACCTAGGTACCACCGGTACCGGTTAGGTCAGTTCAGGTGACACAAGGAGTGCCTCAGGTGCCGGCTGTACCTGAGAGGAGAGTAGAGGCTGATAGAGCTCCTGCTGGGTCTAGAGCACCGAGACCTGATGAGTGGTTGAAGGCTTTCAACTCTCAGAAAGTCCCCTCATTCAGTGGAGAGATAGGGTTAGAGGTGGAGCACTGGATTGGACATGTAGAGACTGCCTTAGAGGCGATACGTTGCCCAGAGGATCGACAGGTAGATTTGGTGCAGACATGTTTCACGGAGGATGCTCATTCCTGGTGGCGGACCATTCGTAGCCGAGTCACCAGTTGGGAGCAGATGAGGAGCATTGTTAGAGAGAGGTACTGCCCTGTCTCGCTGAGGAGAAAGAGGTTTCAGGATTTCATTGAGGCGGGATTTGAGGATATTCCGATTGCTGCTGCCATCAAGAAGTTTCAGAAGGAGTTGACCTTACTTGGACCAGCTGCACCTCCGGAAGAGCAACATGTTTACCTCTTCTCCCGGAGATTGAGAGAGAGTACCCGATCTTATCTGGCAGGATTTCGCTGCGAGTCTTTGTCAGACTATCAGGATAGGGCCTTTGCATATGAGAGAGATAGACCAGTTTCGAGGAGAGCAATTCAGTCTGGTGGGCCGGATAAGCGGCAGAAGATAGGACATGCTAGTAGTAGTGCAGTAGTAGCAGGTTATGGGCGAGGACAGATTCAGGGGAGGCCCAGCTACCACCCTACAGTTCAGACTTCCGGTAGAGATCGACAATGCTTTAACTGTGGTAGCCGCGATCATATTCAGACGGACTGCCAGAGGCCACCTACTACATGCTTCACTTGCGGGAAGCCGGGACACAGAGCTACTTTTTGCCGTCAGGGTAGAGCTCCTTCACAGCAGGGATCTTCTCCTACAAGTGTTGAGAGGAGTGGACAAAGACCCCCTCAGTACCGAGCACCGAGTCAGCAACAGCAGCAGTACCGGGCTCCAGTGCACCCTACTTCACACAGTACTGCACATGGATCAGGTCGTGGCAGGGGGCGTGGTGGTACCACTGACACTAGAGGAGGCCCGTCGAGAGTGTTTGAGCTTAGGAGTACTGAGCAGCCTACAGCACCTACGACCACAGGTACTATCTGGATCCATGACTTACCTGTGCGAGTTTTGTTTGATATGGGTGCTACGCACTCCTTTATATCAGATGCATGCATAGATAGGTTGTCCTTAGCTATAGTAGAGGGTGTACCTTTTGTGGTTGGTTTATCTGGGGTAAGATTAGAGGATCCCGAGAGATTTATGACTGCCCTATTCATTTGGGGGGCCGGGATTGGCTGGTAAATTTTCTAGTCATGCCCTTAGCACATGAGGACGTGATTTTGGGGATAGATTGGATGACTAGACATGGAGCAGTCTTAGATATTGGTAGGAGAATTGTGACTGTCGTCACTAAGGAGGGTCACAGAGTGATATTCCGAGGTTGGGACCTCGGAAAGTCCGGCGCAGTTATCAACGCAGTGAGAGCATCGAGACTGATATCATAGGGTTGCGAGGCCTTCTAGTGTTATGCCATGAAGGAGCACAAGAGCCTGACAGTAGAGGAGATACCAGTTGCATGCGAGTTTGCAGAGGTATTCAGTGACGACCTGTCAGGGCTACCCCCATAGAGGAGTGTTGATTTCAGCATTGAGTTAGAGCCGGGCACGAGACCGATCTCGAAGGCCCCGTACCGTATGACACCGATAGAGCTGCTTGAGCTGAAGAAGCAGTTAGAGGAGTTAACAGAGAAGGGCTTCATACGCCCTAATGTTTCTCCCTGGGGAGCACCGGTGTTATTTGTGAGGAAGAAGGATGGATCGATGAGGCTGTGCATTGATTATAGGGAGTTGAACAAGGTCACCATCAAGAATAAGTATCCACTGCCTCGCATAGATGATCTGCTGGACCAGCTGCATGGAGCGTCAGTGTTCTCGAGGATAGACTTGAGATCAGTTTATCACCAACTGAGGGTGAGAGACCAGGACATACCTAAGATGGCATTCCGGACTAGGTATGGACACTATGAGTTTATAGTGATGCCATTCGGGCTCACTAATGCGCCAGTAATATTTATGGAGTTGATGAACGGGATTTTCATCGACTTCTTAGACCAGTTTGTAGTGGTCTTCATTGACGACATCCTAGTTTACTGTAGGAGTCGAGAGGAGCATGTCGGGCACTTGAGGATAGTATTACAGATTCTACAGGATAGCCAGCTATATGCTAAGCTATCCAAGTGCGAGTTCTGGATGTCAGAGGTGGCTTTCCTAGGCCATGTAGTGACTGCTAAGGGGATTAAGGTCGATCCGGCGAAGATTGAGTTAGTGTCTTCTTGGCAACCTCCGAAGAATGTTAAGGAGGTTCATAGCTTTCTTGGATTGGCAGGTTATTACCGCCGGTTTGTGGAAGGGTTTTCCCTGATTGCCCGACCACTTACTTGTCTTCTGAGGAAGACTACTCGGTTCGTCTGGTCTGAGCCGTGTCAACAGAGATTTGAAGAGCTGAAGAGGAGATTTACGTCTGCTCCGATTTTAGCACAGCCTGAGGGTACAGAGGACTTTGTAGTGTACAGTGACGCATCCAAGCTGGGCTTGGGGTGTGTCTTGATGCAGAAGGGTAAGGTCATAGCATATGCATCTCGACAAATGAAGACGTATGAGGAGAACTACCCCACACATGACCTAGAGTTAGCTGCAGTAGTAGACGCTCTTAAGATCTGGCGTCACTATCTCTATGGGGTGACCTGTCAGATCTTGACAGACCATAAGAGTCTAAAGTACATATTCACTCAGCGGGAGTTGAATAACCGCCAGAGGCAGTGGTTAGAGTTGATCAAGGATTTCGACCTTGAGATTCTATACCACCCCGGGAAGGCGAATGTAGTTGCTGACGCTTTGAGTCGGAAGACACCTCGGGAGAAGGCGATAGCCCGGTTGACAATACAACCACAATTGCAGAGAGATTTAGCTTGGTTGGAGGTAGAGATCCAGTTCCCATATACAGCTCATCAATTGGCCACCTTAGAGTTACTTCCTGATCTGTTCGGTGAGATCCGACAGAAACAGGAGACCTGTCCGACTTTGACCCGGATCCGAGACCGGATGTCTCGAGATGAGGCCCCTTAGTTCACTATCGGTGCCGATGGAGTGATGAGACGTCAAGACCGCATCTGTGTGCCATCAGACAGTGAGTTGAGACAGAGGATACTAGGTGAGGCTCATGCTACCCCATACTCAGTACATCCTGGAGCGAGTAAGATGTACAAGGATGTGAGACGCTCCTTTTGGTGGGGTGGTTTGAAGCCTGATGTGGCTCGGTATGTAGCTCAGTGTGCGACCTGTCAGCAGGTCAAGATTGAGCATCCCAGGTCCGGAGGAGAACTCCACCCACTTCCAGTACCACAGTGGAAGTGGGAGGATATATCTATGGATTTTGTCACAAGGTTGAGGCTCAGCAGAGGTTTTGATGCTATTTGGGTGGTAGTAGACCGTCTGACGAAGACCGCACGTTTCATTCCGATTAAGGAAACGTGGCCTGTAAGTCGTCTAGCTGAGGAGTATACCAGACATATCGTGAGACTCCATGGGGTACCAAGGACTATCGTCTCCGATAGGGATGGACGTTTCACCTCGAGATTTTGGCAGTAGGTACATACTACTTTGGGGACGAGTCTCCACTTTACCACGGCTTATCACCCACAGACCGACGGTCAGTCTGGGAGGATCATCCAGATGTTGGAGGACATGCTACGAGCTTGTGTACTGGATTGGGGACAGGTATGGCCAGATCATCTCCCTCTGGTAGAGTTTTCATATAATAACAGTTGGCACGCGTCTATTGGGATGGCACCTTATGAGGCTTTGTACGGACGGAAATGTCGCACACCATTGTGTTGGGACGAGCCTAGCAGAGCTGATGGAGTAGCTCTAGATCAGATACAAGATGACATCCCCCGGATTGCCTTAGTCCGAGAGCGGATGTTGGCAGCTCAAAGTCGTCAGAAATCCTATGCCGACAAGAGGCGTCGACCACTAGAGTTTAGAGTAGGTGCACAGGTGTGGTTGAGAGTGTCACCGACGAGAGGCGTCCGGCGTTTCGGCATTAAGGGAAAGCTGAGTTCCCGATATGTTGGCCCATTTGAGATCTTGGAAAGAGTCGGGGAGGTTGCCTACCGATTAGCACTGCCACCGAGATTGGAGGGAGTCCATCCGGTCTTTCATGTATCTCAGCTGAGAGAGTACATACCGGACCCGAGGCATGTCATTAGTGTTAGCATGAAATATTGTGATATTTTAGGAACGTTTTCTAAGTGTATTTGATTCATATTGATAGTCTTTGATTTAGCGATGTTGCATTTGTGAGCTAGTTTGCCTATATTGTCGATATGGATGTCTACACTAGCTTTATGTTGATTATAGGTGATTGAGAGTCATTTCCGAACGGAATCGAGCAAAGAAGAGTTGATTGAGTATGTCCATGGATTAAGGGCATTCTTAGGAGCAAATTGGAGTTCAACTTGAGGAATGCACGAGGCTAGGGAAGAATCACGTTCTTGCCCTAAACCACGCTCTAAAATACGGCCGTACTACAAACCACATTTAGTTCCACGGCCGTGGAACCCTGCAAAGAGAGGCGTGATGCATTCCAGTAACTATTACGGTCGTGGAATCCATGGTTCAAACCGTGACACTTTCCACGCTCTAAATTACGGTCGTGGAACCTTCCACGACCGTGATCTTGGCGATCCTTTTCGCCACATTTTGAAGCCACGATCTTTTGAAGATTGGGCCGGGCCGATATTTTATCTTGCCCTATAAAAAGACGGACGAAGCAAGATTCCGTCATCAACGCATACGGCCGCTTAGGGATTTTTTGGCAATACACGCATAGCCCCGTTTGCGCCCGCTTACGCTCATTTGGAAGCATTTACATCTCATTGGAGATCGAAGTTCGTGTTGGGATTTTGCCCTAATCTCGCACTTTTGGTGGAGATTGCTGTTGAGACTTCCGGATTGGCGGAAGATCGAAGCTTTTGGAAGACTGTTGCAAGAAGATTTCTCTTCTTGTTTAGGTTTGATTTAGAAGACGGATTGACATCCCGTTCTTCCCTCTTTCCTAAGATTGTGTTTGTTTGGCTTACTCTGAATCTATTGACAGTATTCGTTATTGATTGTGACTTTGAGATTGGTTTGAAGTTTATTGAAAGTTTTCGGAAGTTTCCATCTTTAAATCTTTTAATCTTTGAATTTGATATCAACATGACTGTTATTGGCTAAAAACCCTTAACAATTCTAAGGTGAAGGGTTGATAGTTGTGGCTTAGATGATGATAGATCGATCGTAAACAGATTAGACCCTGAGAGTTTGAGAGAATCGTCGACGAACCTTAAATCACGGTTTGATCTTGAGTTCCACGGCCGTGGAGTCTCAAGATCCACCCGTAATTCTCTTAAGTTTACGAACCTGCTTTTACTTTAATCCAAAGTTAAAGATTTACTTTAACTTAGTTTAGGCTTGCCTTTTCTAGGTGGTAGTGAAGCCTCAACAACCTCTACCTCGATTGTGAGTGTCATAACCGTAATCGGCTAAGTTAGTCTTGATCCTTGGATTACAAATTTGGGTATTTGACATTAATTCTTGCCTTTAGAACCTTTCTATATTGAAGCCTCAACAACCTGTATAGAGAGTGTCTTGTAGGTGAGTCATATAAGGTTTTTGGAACTTCACCGTACGATCACCTTACATTAGCATACCTTTGCATATCTCAACTCTGTCTTTATATCATTAGTATATCTTGAATCGATTGCCACAGCTTGATACTTGGATCTTTAGGATTGTTGTTTTCCCAAAATTTGCAAAGCTCTTACATTTACCTGCTTGATAATCTGCAATTGAATTTGTTCCCACCCAAATCCCTGTGTTCGATACTCTGGAATTCTTGCTAATCTACGTCGATACGTACACTGCGGGTTCGCTTGCTTGATTCTAGTTTTATAAATTTAAAGCTTATTTGCACGCACGCTAAGTGGCGAACAAGTTTTTTGGCGCCGTTGCCGGGGATTTGGTCTAGGCCGAATTCGGTAGCCGGTTGTCAAGCTTGGGAGCTTGCTCTCGTTATTTGATATCTTTTTTAGTGCATGCGCAGGTCTAGGAACACCGAAGACCTCTTACCTCTTGATCAAGAGCTTGAGAGGACTTTAAGGCAAAAGCGTAAGGAAAAGAAGATGGCTGAAGAACACGAACGTGATCTTCAAGCGGAGTTGGCGGAGAAAGAAGCTCAACTCCAATGGAATGAGAATATGCGCCGGGATGAGATGGATCGTCATCAATCCCAAGTCAATGATCTGAAGAACATGATGTTCCAGATGAGGATAGAAATAAGCAACCTTAAGAATAAGGGAAGCAAGAAATCCTCAAGGAGATCGATGAGATCGAATAGGGGTCAATCATCCACTGATGATAGCGACTCTTCCATGCCACCGTTAGAAGAGATTGATCCAAGGATCAATGTGAATCCATTTGCTCCACGGGCGACCGCAAACCGACGCATTCCACCTAGGAATGTAAGGGTGAACCGTGTAGATGATGAGCCAAGAACTCTTGGCCAAAGGATGGATCCAACGCAGCAACCACGCCGTCTAGGTGTGAACTTTGATGCTGATGATGTGCAAGGGTTTAGCTTCAACCCTCAAGTTATTACTCTTGTTCGCCAAAACCAATTTGGCGGGACAAGCGTTGAATCTCCACACCAACGCTTGCAAAACTTTGAGTGTATGATGGAGACAATGAGGCCGAAGAACGCTACTACCAACAACTATAAGCTCAAGCCTTTCTTCTTCTCCTTGAAAGGGAAAGCGTTGTCTTGGTACCAAGCTCTTCCTAGTGGGAAACTAGACACGTGGGAAGACCTTTCCGCAGAGTTCCTCACCAAATTCTTTCCGCCATCCAAAACGGCGGAACTTAGAGGTAAGATCAATGCATTTTCCATGAGGTCTAACGAAAGTTTGTTTCAATCATGGGAAAGGTTTCAGGACTTGTTATTGGATTGCCCTCATCATGGCATATCCAACCTTGCATTGCTGGAAATTTACTACAAGGGGCTGGATGCGGGAACGCAATTCAACCTCCAATCCCTCTCATGTGGAACATTCATGGACATGAGGGAAGATGACGCTTGAGACTTTATTGAGAAGCAAGCAAGGGTCATAGAGAAGTATTCCCACCGGAAAGTGGAGGGAAATCGTGTGGAGCAAGGAGCAAAGCTCACACATGAAGCTCAAAATCAGATTTTCTCCCTCAACAATGAGATCAAAGAGTTGAAGGAGGCTATCAAGACCAACTTCCCAAAGCAACAAGGGAAGGATGTTGGTTATTTGGGCAACAACAATGGTAGCGATAACAATAACCGGAACAACAACCGGAATAACAATTGGAATGGAAACAACAACAACCGGAACAACAATTGGAACAACAATAGGGGTTCAAACAACAACAATTGGCGCTCCAATCAACAAAATTCCGGTAACTCTTATCCTTCCAACTCTAATTCACTAACTCCACCTTCCTCTTCCTCTACTCCTTTGAAAAGCCAGGGGCAATCATCTAATGGAGGAAACAATTCGGGGAAGGAAAAGCCCGATCTCATGTTGGAAACGATTTTGGGAAAGCTTCAAGGGTTGGAGAACCGCATCATTAAGGTTGATGATCAAATTTCCAAGGTTGACAAAGCTCAAAAGGTTTTGGAAAACCAAATGTTCAACCATGCGGAGGAAGTTCCTAGGAATCAAGGGAAACTTCCAGGAAAGACGGAGGACAACCCTAAGGGAAGGGTTATGGCAATCACAACTAGGAGCGGAGTGACTACCACCGATCCGCAGCCTAAGTTCGTTGAAGTCTCCGTACAAAAGGACAAAGAGAAGGGGAAGGAGAAGGAAGATGTCTACGTTCCTCCTTCAGCTTATAAACCTCCCCTACCATTCCCTTAATCTAGAGCGAGAGCGCGCCTAGATAAACAATTTGGTAAGTTCATAGAACTCATGAGCAAGCTGCATATTAATATACCATTTATTGATGCTATTGTAGGTATGCCGGCTTATGGCAAGTTCTTGAAGGAGCTCCTCTCTAACAAGAGGAAGCTAGATTACTTCGGAGAGGTTAAGATGAGTTCGGATTCTTCGGATCTCATCAAAACCATGAAGGAGAAAATGCCCCCAAAGCTAAAGGATCCGGGGTCATTTTGCATTCCCATAGGAGTGGGAGATGTCACATACGATGCGTTATGTGACTTAGGAGCAAGTGTGAGCATTATACCACTTGCATTGTGTAGGAAGATCGGTTTAGGCGACCCTAAACCGGTGAAGATGATGTTGTACATGGAGGATCGATCCATCACTCGCCCCGTCGGTATTGTAGAAGACGTCCCGGTCAAGCTAGGTAAATTCTTTGTTCCCATTGATTTTGTCGTGCTTGACATTCCTGCAGATAGTCCGGTCCCGATCATACTCGGAAGACCGTTTCTTGCAACTTCCGGCTGCATAGTCGATTGCAAGAATGGTAGACTCGCTTTTGATATAGGAGAGGAGAAAGTAGAGTTCGTTCTTTCCACTCTAGTGAAGGAGCCAATCTTTGATGAGGATATTTTCAATATCCAAGATGAAGAAGGTTTGTCTAGAGAGGAGGTAAGTGCGATTCTCTTTAACGATCCTTTACAAAAGGTTATCACTATGAGTCTAACCAATATAGGGGAAGAAGAAGAGTGCAATGAGGCAATTGAAGCCTTAGAAGCACAAGAAGAGATAGGTGAAGTGGAGTTTGAAAAACTCCACGATGAGGCAGAAAACGTGAGAATCCACGGTTATACCCTGTATTCCACGTCCGTGGATTTCACAACCAAAATCGTGCCTCACTCCAGGGAGTTATACGGTCGTGGAGAAGATGTGACAACCGTATTTCCCTTCCACGCCCTAAACCACGGCCGTGGAGGCCATGAGGAACCCGTAATTTTGGGCGTGGAAAGGAGTGATCGAGATACTTCTTCAACTTCTTCTGATTCTTCTCCCACACACTCATCACCCTTAGAAACTTCTAAGGAGACATCGGATGCTTCTCAAGGATCATTGGAAGCTTCGAAAGCAATGGAACTCAAACCACTTCCTACTCATCTAAGGTACGCTTTTCTAGGATCTAATTCTACCTTTCCGGTTATCGTTAGTTCCGATCTAAGCATAGATGAACATAATCAGCTCATGATTGTCCTTAGGAAACATAGGAAAGCTATAGGCTATACTATTGAGGACTTAGTAGGAATTAAACCCTCCCTATGCATGCATAAGATACTAATGGAGGAAGATTTTAGAACTTCAAGACAACCTCAAAGGCGGTTGAATCCGACCATGAAGGAGGTTGTCAAGAAGGAAATTCTTAAGCTTCTTGATGCAGGTATCATCTACCCTATCTCCGATAGTAAGTGGGTGAGTCCGGTTCAAGTAGTTCCGAAGAAGGGAGGAATGACAGTCATCACCAACAAAAACAACGAGCTCATTCCTACCCGGACCGTGACAGGATGGCGGATGTGCATAGACTACCGCAAGCTCAACAATGCAACGCGGAAGGATCACTTCCCATTGCCATTCATTGATCAAATGCTTGAAAGGTTAGCACAACATTCACATTTTTGCTACCTTGACGGTTATAGTGGTTTCTTTCAGATTCCGATACACCCGGATGATCAAGAGAAGACCACATTCACGTGCCCATGGGGTACGTTTGCTTATAGGAGAATGCCGTTCGGGCTTTGCAACGCCCCAACCACCTTCCAACGGTGCATGAAGTCTTCATGGACGACTTGATGAGAGACGTCTACCGCCAGCAGTTTGGGCGGTTCTATGATCCCAGCTTCTCTCCATTCCCGCCTCCACCAGTGCCGCAGTGATGAGGGTTTGATGATTGACCGTTCGCTTTAGACATTCCGCCACCACTTTGTGAGTTTCTTTTTCTTTTCTTCTTTTCTTTCTTTCTTTTGAACATTAGGGACAATGTTCGTCCTAAGTATGGGGTGGGATGTACTAAAAGTTTGTAATAACTCTTACTCACTATGCTTGCTTCTATTCGAGACTATTTGCATGTTCATTATATTGTTGCACGTTTCATTATCGCATTGCATGAAAAAGAACTTAAAAAACCCATAAAAATTGAAAAATTTTGAAAATTTTGTGCTTCTAATGAATTGAGATGATTTCTATGATAATCACTACTTGTGAATTGAGTTTGATGACAATTGCATGCTTAAAAGAATAGTGAATTGAAAAGAATTTGAATGAATGAATTTTACCTCTTTTGCAAGTTTCATAATGTGATGAATGTTACCTAAATCATGTTGAGAAATTGAAGTTGAAATCACACTATAAGTTCTTATACTTCTTGTTGAGATGATTAAGGCAATTCGATTTTTCTTTCTTCTTCCTTTGATCATTTTAGCTCCTTATTGAAATATTGACCTCCTTTACCTATCCGGGAACTTGGAGAAGTGAATGAAAAAGGCATGTTTGATGTGGGAGGGCCATGAGAGCAATTATTTGCAATCAAAAGAATAGAAAGGAATTCTAGGTTTGGGGAAGTCAATCATGATGATGAGTAACTCGGCACCATTCACATAGTCGGGTGTTTGTGTCTTGCCAAAGTCGGATTGAGCGATATTCTTAGCGGATTATGGTATGTGCGCTAAGGGTTTGAGGCATCTCATAAAAATTGAGAAACGCCAATCTCCTAGGCTTCGGTTTTTGTGCACCTCTGTCCATAACTCCAAAAGTAAAGTCGAAAAATGAAAAGAAGAGAGCGAAGCTCTAAGTTGAAGTGTTGCGGAAACCGCAAAAGAAGAAGAAGGGTAGTTGTCCACTTTCCCGGATTTATGCACCACATTCCTTAAAGTTTCCTTCCCCTTCCACATTCTAGACCTTTTCTTTGGAAGTCCTTAAGATCAAAAGAATGTTATATGACTTGGTGATCTAAATTGAAGTTTCTTATTATTGATTTTGATAATGTTTGAAGGTTATGATGCTTGTTTAGAAGTTAAATTGATTCATGAGTTTTCTTTACTTTTTACTCTTTGGATAAGTGTATGAAAGTCTTATAAACAATTGAAGCAAGGTTTGAGAATGATCTATTCTTTAGAAGGCACATTCCTCCAAAAGAAGTATTGCTTTGAGAAGGTACACATATTTCATCCTAACTTTTGTTTAAAGCTTTTTGAAAGACCTTGCTTTGGGACAAGCAAGTGTTAAGTATGGGGTTATTTATTAGCATGAAATATTGTGATATTTTAGGCACGTTTTCTAAGTATATTTGATTCATATTGATAGTCTTTGATTTAGCGATGTTGCATTTGTGAGCTAGTTTGCCTATATTGTCGATATGGATGTCTACACTAGCTTTATGTTGATTATAGGTGATTGAGAGTCATTTCCGAACGGAATCGAGCAAAGAAGAGTTGATTGAGTATGTCCATGGATTAAGGGCATTCTTAGGAGCAAATTGGAGTTCAACTTGAGGAATGCACGAGGCTAGGGAAGAATCACGTTCTTGCCCTAAACCACGCTCTAAAATACGGCCGTACTACAAACCACGTTTAGTTCCACGGCCGTGGAACCCTGCAAAGAGAGGCGTGATGCATTCCAGTAACTATTACGGTCGTGGAATCCATGGTTCAAACCGTGACACTTTCCACGCTCTAAATTACGGTCGTGGAACCTTCCACGACCGTGATCTTGGCGATCCTTTTCGCCACATTTTGAAGCCACGATCTTTTGAAGATTGGGCCGGGCCGATATTTTATCTTGCCCTATAAAAAGACGGACGAAGCAAGATTCCGTCATCAACGCATACGGCCGCTTAGGGATTTTTTGGCAATACACGCATAGCCCCGTTTGCGCCCGCTTACGCTCGTTTGGAAGCATTTACATCTCATTGGAGATCGAAGTTCGTGCTGGGATTTTGCCCTAATCTCGCACTTTTGGTGGAGATTGCTGTTGAGACTTCCGGATTGGCGGAAGATCGAAGCTTTTGGAAGACTGTTGCAAGAAGATTTCTCTTCTTGTTTAGGTTTGATTTAGAAGACGGATTGACATCCCGTTCTTCCCTCTTTCCTAAGATTGTGTTTGTTTGGCTTACTTTGAATCTATTGACAATATTCGTTATTGATTGTGACTTTGAGATTGGTTTGAAGTTTATTGAAAGTTTTCGGAAGTTTCCATCTTTAAATCTTTTAATCTTTGAATTTGATATCAACATGACTGTTATTGGCTAAAAACCCTTAACAATTCTAAGGTGAAGGGTTGATAGTTGTGGCTTAGATGATGATAGATCGATCGTAAACAGATTAGACCCTGAGAGTTTGAGAGAATCGTCGACGAACCCTAAATCACGGTTTGATCTTGAGTTCCACGGTCGTGGAGTCTCAAGATCCACCCGTAATTCTCTTAAGTTTACGAACCTGCTTTTACTTTAATCCAAAGTTAAAGATTTACTTTAACTTAGTTTAGGCTTGCCTTTTCTAGGTGGTAGTGAAGCCTCAACAACCTCTACCTCGATTGTGAGTGTCATAACCGTAATCGGCTAAGTTAGTCTTGATCCTTGGATTACAAATTTGGGTATTTGACATTAATTCTTGCCTTTAGAACCTTTCTATATTGAAGCCTCAACAACCTGTATAGAGAGTGTCTTGTAGGTGAGTCATATAAGGTTTTTGGAACTTCACCGTACGATCACCTTACATTAGCATACCTTTGCATATCTCAACTCTGTCTTTATATCATTAGTATATCTTGAATCGATTGCCACAGCTTGATACTTGGATCTTTAGGATTGTTGTTTTCCCAAAATTTGCAAAGCTCTTACATTTACCTGCTTGATAATCTGCAATTGAATTTGTTCCCACCCAAATCCCTGTGTTCGATACTCTGGAATTCTTGCTAATCTACGTCGATCCGTACACTGCGGGTTCGTTTGCTTGATTCTAGTTTTATAAATTTAAAGCTTATTTGCACACACCTCTAGGGGCGAACAATCAGCCATGAGGACCTGATTGTAGAGCCAGATCATACCTTTGTAGAGTACCCAGTAGCCATCTTGGAGCGTAGTACTAGACGCCTACGGTCTAAGGGTATCCCGATATTGAGGATCTAGTGGTCTAGACGAGGACCCAATGAGGCTACATGGGAGACTGAGGAGAGCATTAGACGTAGTTACCCTGAGTTCTTTGCGGGGTTAGCCTCTATTTCCGTACTGACGGGTTGGTACTCAGATTTGTGTATGACTTTTGTGTTTTCATATTTTGTTGAATGATTATGATTTATATGTTGCTTGAGTGATGACTGAGTAGTCTTGTGCGTTAAAAAGGGAGAGGGAAGATTACCTAATAGCTACTGAGTTAAAACAATTAAATGGTAGGAGACACGAGATAAGCACTTTATTCTAAGTTTCGGGACGAAACTTATTTTAAGGGGGTACTGATGTAAAATCCGGAAATTTTATTCCATGTTTTTTCGAGTCAAACCGGTTGTCGAGCAACTCGATTTTGTACGCCGTAATTTTAGTGTCACGAATCAAGCGAGTTTTATTATTTTATGTGAGATTCTTAATCACATAAAATATACTTATCCCTAATTATTTAATTAGTACAACCTTTAGAATTTACAAGGCCTTTTGGGCCGGATGACAAGTCTTCACATTTACCTTTCTTCTAAACTCCCTACCAGCCCATTCCTCACCTTGATGATTAAGCTGCTGAGCTGTCCACTAACCCACACCTGCACGCCACAGAGATTGGTAACCGCCTCTACGTGTGTCTTTTAAGGCTCGTTTCACGCACGTTTTAATAATAGAGATATTTTCCTTCCTTTCTAAATCAACCGTTCCTTCTCTACCTTAATGTACGGGATTTCTTTCCACAGCACAACCTTCCTTCATTACGTAAACCTAGACGCAAGCCTCTCCCCTCGATCATCGGCGCCCTCCCACTCTCCTGGACATTGACGTTGGGAACCCGATAGCCAGCCAGTGATTTACACCGCCAACCTTCGAGAGTAAGCGAGCAAGTGGAGAGTGCCTGTAGCCGGGATACAACGATCAGAGATCCCACCCGTCTCTTACACGCAGGCCCATCTAGAGGGGTAACCTTCCTGGTCGAACATCATCGTCAACGCTAACGCCAGGTGAGTCTAACCCTGGCTGTCCTTGCACCCAAAAATCTTACAACTGAACCCAACCTGTCGATTGCCATTTTTAGGGTCGAACTTAACACAAGCTGCAAAACTAGTTCCTCCTCTCATTACCCGGAGCACGCCGCATCCTCTTCTGGGTTGGGTATCATCGATCGGCTGTTGGGACGTATTTGTGGGTGAGTTCTCTTGGCTACCACATTTTTATGTACGTTTAAGGTTTTAGCATTAGTGAGATTGACCGAGTTTTGCTGGGTAATCGAATAGTTGGGTGATGATAACGTGCAGGTTAAAAGGTAAATGTGTTAGATTAGATCTGTTTACGAGTTTAAATATAGTGAGGCAATGATGATTTGTGTTAGTGGTTAAATTATGCTAATTACACATAGATGATTAGCTTGTTTGAGGTTTTAGCTTTAACGAGGCTTGTAATTGTGCATAGATTGTACCTGTTGGTTTAGTTGCTTTGAATCAGATAGTTATATATATATATATATAAATATATATATATATATATATATATATATATATATATATATATATATTGATCTCTCTCAGGTTAGTATGCAAGGATAAAGCAATAACTAGTTTAGTAAACACTGGTTATGTTGGAGAGTGGTTGAGATTAACCCTTATTAGTATCTTGAAGCTTTCCGGACCTAGAGATGATACCGTCTCTTCCACCAATATAGGGTTAGTGGGCTCTTTCTTAGATAACCTCCTTAACTTAGAAGTTAAGGAGCTTCTAAGGGGTGAATATGTTTTGATCAAAGTTTTCCTTGCATAATCAGGTGGTTGATTTGTTGTTCTTGCGGAATCCAGTAGTAGTATTGTTTCGGGATTTTGATTTGATTCAGGTAAGTCCTTGCGACTTACTTAGCTGACTTCTGGATATGGGTGTGGATAATGATAGTGGTGTGTGAATGAGATGTTTATAGTTATATTTTTAGTAGTAATTATCTACCAACCTATATTTTGGCCTAAGAGTAACGGGCGGTGGCATTCTGCTCAGTTAGCCTGAGGGCGTTGGGGGTTTCTTTAGGGACTAGTCCAAACTCGGTTTGTAGTGATGCTACCGGCGGAGGTAAGCTAGACCTACACCCAGTTGGATAAGGAACGGAGGCGAGAACTGTTAAGAGTTCTCGTGCCACAACTGTAAAATGGAATAAGGTGAATCACCTAACTAACAGATAATAACCGGTTGTGTGCCAACATGATGATTGTTTATGTTATCTTGAGTGTGTTTGTGCTATTATTATTTCTGCTTATATTTGGATAGCTAATGGTTATTTTGTTGTGTAGACGTTCTACAGGTTAGAGCAGATGTCGAGTGATCCGGATGGTAGTGGTCCGCCAGGGTGTCGTACTCATTAGGGCGAGTCGCAGTTTCTTTTTGTTGGTCTTCCATTTATGACCCTTGTGTTTCTTTTATCTGTTTGTGATACCTTGTGTTTTCCGCCATTTCCGGCTGTTAGTACTTCTGGTCACATTCATAACTTTGTTAAGACTTAATTTATGATTTCTGGTTTTTCCTAATATGTGCCTTGTTGTAAGATCTTGTTAAGTTGTTGTCAAACTAAGGTCGGAACCCACTGTGAGGTCCTAACTGGTAACTCCCCGAGTTCTGAACACTTGGGGTGTTAAAAATTATGAGTATATGATTTGGTTATGAGTTTTGATATGGATCATGAGTTATTCGATTAGAATTACGAGTTATTGATTATGATTACGAGCTTTCGAATCGATTTTAATTTTGATTAGATATTTGAGACGTTTACAAATGATTGAAATTATATTGGGTTGAACTCTTTTGAAATGATTTATGAGTATTCTTTTGTGACATTATTGGTTTGAAACTCTTCGAGTTGGTATGATATTTCAAGTGTTGTGTTTATTCGCTAGCTTTCAATGCAACCGCAAGCTGAAATCTCACCTTCAACGTAGTAAGCCTACATTGAAGGTGAACTCAATTTGTTCTTCGTTGTTGCGAAGAATAGTTTGAGCTTCGGATTATTTTTTGTAACATCCAAAATTTTAATTTCCGATTTATTTCCGAGTCCACTGGTCTGCGAGCGTTCTTCTTTCAAGTTTTAATTCTAGAAAACGCTTACTGGGCCGTCATGATAGGTCAGTCGGGCCCGTCATGAACAGGTCATTCAGGCCAATCAGGGCAAAACGCTGGATCGGAAGCACCCTCCTCTCCTCCCTTCTCCTCCGTTACAATGCTGGCGAGCCCCCTTCGTTGAGTGTAGTAGTCCTTCGTCACCTCTATTGTCACGCACCAGTAGCCAAGGAATGTCTTCGTCTGTCATGCCAGCAAAGGACCCAACCTTCTTCAAATGGAGGAGGAGCAGCAATCGTGTGTTCCCTCGCCTGCACGAGAGTGTTTTCCCTCCACCATCGCCCTTCTCCGGTGACTTGTTGTGCCCAGTGAACGCCTAACCTACCTTCAATCTCTAGGAGAGGATAGCCAACCCTAGAGTGTGTGTCCTCCTCGCTACAGATATGCCCCAGTGACAGCAAGCAACAGTAGCCTTCGTGTCTTCTTCCTTCATGCCTTCGAGTCTCGGAATCGGGTAAGCTTATACCCCTTGCTCCTTGCACTTCCGTCCACGTATTACATGCCTAACGAGTGCCTTTTGATGTCTCCTAAGCCTACCAGAACAGACATAGATGAGCAGTAAGGACTCACGCTGTTTTCTGAGTTTTCGGAAGTGACGAACAATCCACTTCGGGTCCAGATTTGGGTAAGTTAGACTCCTCTTTTGTTGCTGAATTTCAGATATGTTATAGTTGGTATATCATAGTAGAACATACTGAAATTTGAGAGGAATCTGAGTTACAGTTTAAGAGTTATGATGTCCCAAAATAGAGACGTTGAGTAGTTTATAGATTGTGCTGAATTTTGTCTAAGTATTGAGAACGCTGCTTGTTATAGAATCTGAGAGGAGAATAATTGATATCTCTTTTGATTGATTATGATAACCCTAGTAGGGTATATATATACACGTATACAAGAGATAGCTTGGGGGATAAGTACAATGTATAAGATCGGGTTGAAGCCCATGGGCTACTTGGTTAATACTCCCCCGCAAGAAAAAGACGGGTCTACGACTTGAAGCTTGGAGCGAAGAGCAGCAAACCGGCTGGAACCAAGTGGTTTGGTGAAGACGTCGGCAATTTGTTCTTCGGAGGATACATGTTGGACGCGAAGATTTGCCACGTTCTACTTGCTCCCGAACGAAGAAGAAGTCGAGATGTATATGCTTGGAGCGAGAGCCAACAACAGAATTGGCGGTGAGGAATTGTGCACCTATGTTGTCACAGAGGAGCAGCGGCGAGGACTGGAGCGGTACCTGAAGCTCGCGTAGAAGTTGCATGACCCACATGAGTTCAGTTGCGGTGTAGGCTAGAGCTCGGTATTCAGCTTCGGTGCTAGAGCGAGCAACAACTTTTTGTTTGCGAGAGGTCCAGCTGATTAGGTTATCACCAAGATAGATTGCAAACCCATATTGAGAGCGGAAATCAATTCGGTCTGCAGCCCACCCAGCGTCACTGTAAGCGGTTAAATGAGACGTATGTTAGCATGAAATATTGTGATATTTTAGGCACGTTTTCTAAGTATATTTGATTCATATTGATAGTCTTTGATTTAGCAATGTTGCATTTGTGAGCTAGTTTGCCTATATTGTCGATATGGATGTCTACACTAGCTTTATGTTGATTATAGGTGATTGAGAGTCATTTCCGAACGAAATCGAGCAAAGAAGAGTTGATCAAGTATGTCCATGGATTAAGGGCATTATAAGGAGCAAATTGGAGTTCAACTTGAGGAATGCACGAGGCTAGGGAAGAATCACGTTCTTGCCCTAAACCACGCTCTAAAATACGGCCGTATTACAAACCACGTTTACTTCCACGGCCGTGGAACCCTGCAAAGAGAGGCGTGATGCATTCCAGTAACTATTACGGTCGTGGAATCCATGGTCCAAACCGTGACACTTTCCACGCTCTAAATTACGGTCATGGAACCTTCCACGACCGTGATCTTGGCGATCTTTTTCGCCACACTTTGAAGCCACGATCTTTTGAAGATTGGGCCGGGCCGATATTTTATCTTGCCCTATAAAAAGACGGACGAAGAGAAATTCCGTCATCGACGCCTACACCTCGTTTAGATCTTCGCTTAGGGATTTTTGGTGACTCCTGCTTAGACGCACTTACCCTCGTTTAAGCACTCGCTTGGAAGCATTGACATCTCGTTGGAGATCGAAGTTCGCGTTTGGGAATTGCCCTAATCTCGCACTTTTGGTGGAGATTGCTGTTGAAATATCCGGATTGGCGGAAGATCGAAGCTTTTGGAAGATTGTTGCAAGAAGATTTCTCTTCTTGTTTAGGTTTGATTTGGAAGACGGATTGACATCCCGTTCTCCCTTCTTTCCTAAGATTGTGATTGTTTGCTTTATTCTGAATCTATTGACAACATTCTTTCTTGGTTGTGACTTTGAGATTGGTTTGAAGATTATTGAAATTTTTCGGAAGTTTTCATCTTTCTATCTTTTAATTCTTGAATTTGATATCAACATGACTGTTATTGGCTAAAAACTCTTAACAATTCTAAGGTGAAGGGTTGATAGTTGTGGCTTAGATGATGATAGATCGATCGTAAACAGATTAGACCCTGAGAGTTAGAGAGAATCGTCGACGAACCCTAAATTACGGTTTGTTCTTGAGTTCCACGGCCGTGGAGTCTCAAGATCTACCCGTAATTTCCCTTAAGTTTACGAACCTGCTTTTACTTTAATCCAAAGTTAAAGATTTGCTTTAACTTAGTTTAGGCTTGCCTTTTCTAGGTGGTAGTGAAGCCTCAACAACCTCTACCTCGATTATGAGTGTCATAACCGTAATCAACTAAGTTAGTCTTGATCCTTGGATTACAAGTTTGGGTATAT
Source organism: Fagopyrum homotropicum (assembly GCA_033239125.1). NCBI lineage: Eukaryota > Viridiplantae > Streptophyta > Magnoliopsida > Caryophyllales > Polygonaceae > Fagopyrum > Fagopyrum homotropicum. Next base: position 14,018,136 of record BSWB01000001.1, read on the forward strand.
GACATTAATTCTTGCCTTTAGAACCTTTCTATATTGAAGCCTCAACAACCTGTATAGGGAGTGTCTTGTAGGTGAGTCATATAAGGTTTTTGGAACTTCACCGTACGATTACCTTACATTAGCATACCTTTGCATATCTCAACTCTGTCTTTATATCATTAGTATATCTTGAATCGATTGCCACAGCTTGATACTTGGATCTTTAGGATTGTTGTTTTCCCAATATTTGCAAAACTCTCATATTTACTCGCTTGATAATCTGCAATTGAATTTGTTCCCACCCAAATCCTTGTGTTCGATACTCTGGAATTCTTGCTTAACTACGTCGATCCGTACACTGCGGGTTCGCTTGCTTGATTCTAGTTTTATAAATTTAAAGCTTGATTGCACGCACGCTAAGTGGCGAACAACGTACCAGAGGGTTGAAGAAGTAGACCGTGATTGAGCGTACCTTTTATGTAACGAAGAATCCGTTTTACCGCTTGCCAGTGTGGAAGACGTGGAGAGTGCATGAACTGGCACACTCAATTAACAGAGTAGGATATCTCAGGGCGGGTGATGGTGATGTATTGGAGTGCACCAACAAGTTGCCGGTATAGCTTCGGATCTTTGAGTGGATCACCGTTGAGTGTTAGACGGGAATTGGAATCAGCAGGTGAGCGAATGGGGTTGCTCTCATTCATTCGAGCACGGCTGAGCACTTCACTGATGTATTTGGATTGGTTGAGAAGTAAGTTGGAGCCATGACGTCTTACATGGATGCCAAGAAAGAAGGCTAGTGGTCCAAGATCTTTGATAGAGAAGGCCGCATGGAGTTTGGTCACCAAAGCAGCAATGGTACTAGAGTTTGAACCTGTAACAATCAAGTCATCAACATAGGCAAGAACGTAAGTAGTGTCAATAGATGTGTGGCGCACAAATAGGGACGTGTCGGAATGATAAGCGCGGAAGCCATTGGTGGTGAAGAAGTCTTTGATTTTAGTGAACCATGCTCTTGGTGCTTGTTTGAGACCATATAGGGCTTTTCAAAGACGGCACACATGTGTAGGATGTAATGAATCGACAAAGCCCGGTGGTTGTTGCATGAAGACCAACTCATTTAGATCACCATTGAGGAAGGCGTTGTTAACATCGAGTTGACGGATGGGCCATGCTTTAGAGAGAGCAATGGAGAGAACGAGGCGGATGGTGGTTGGTTTGACGACGGGACTAAAGGTATCGAAGTAGTCTACTCCTTCCTCTTGATGAAAGCCTTTGGCAACTAGGCGGGCCTTGTGTCATTGAAGGCTACCATCCGCATTGGTTTTGACCCTGTACACCCACTCGCAACCAACAATATTAGAGCCAAGAGGTAAAGGAACGAGGTCCCAAGTATTATTACGAATAAGAGCATTATACTCGGCCTGCATGGCTGAATTCCATTTGGGTTCTTTGGCAGCCTGGATATACGTTTTGGGCTCAGGATGGGTGGTGGTGTCGGCTAGGTGACAGACATAGTCACGGAGGCGAGAGCTAGGCAAGTGGGGTCGAGAACTGCGTCGGGGTGGTGGTGATGATGGGGTTGACGGTGAGGCAGAGATAGAGGATGAAATGGGTGAGGGTTGAGTAGTGTCGGGAGGGGAAGGTGGGGATTCGGTGATAGGAGGGGTGATAGTTGGGGTGGTGTGAGCTGAGGCAAGATGAAGGAGATCAACAGGAGGTAGACACTGTGAAAGTGGGGTAGGTATGGCTGATGGTGGTGATAAGTTGGATGTGGAGGGATAGGACGTTTCATCAAAGGCCGCATGTCGAGCTACGTACATACGGGAGGAAGGTTGGTGAAAGCACAAGTATCCTTTGTGTTTAGAGCTATACCCGAGAAAAATACAAGGTAGGGAACGGAAGTCAATTTTGTGGGAGTTGTAGGGACGGAGAAAGGGGTAACATAGATAACCGAAGGCCTTGAGGAAGTGGTACTCAGGAGATCGGTGGTATAGAATATGGTATGGAGAGGTGTTTGCAAGAGTGGGTGTAATGGTGCGATGTGGAGATAAATAGCGGTGTGAAAAGCATGTTCCCAAAACACTTGTGGGAGGTTAGCATGAGCGAGGAGAGAAAGACCTTTTTCAACGACAATACGGTTACGGCGTTCAGCAGCGCCATTTTGTTCTTGTGTATGAAGGCAAGAGATGCGGTGAAGAATACCGGTGGAGGTGAATAATGGAGTGAGTGCGCGATATTCGCCACCCCCATCGGTTTGAACTGCACGAATTTGGGAATTAAATTGTGTGCGGACCATTGCATGGAAAGCAATAAAGATATCCCGAACTTGGGACTTATGGGACATAAAGAATATCCAAATGAATTTGGAAGCATCATCAATAAAGAATACAAAATAACGTGAACCATTTAAGGATAAGGTGGGAGATGGACCCCAAACATCAGAATAAATTAAATCAAAAGGTTTTTGTGAGATAGCATGAGATGTAGGTAGATGACCTCTATGACTCTTGCCTAACTGACATGCACCGCAAACAGGCGGGAGTTTATTATGTGAAATAGGAAGGTGAAATTTGGATACTAAAGAACGTAAAATAGACTCATGTGGGTGACCAAGACGGCGATGCCAGACTTCTAGAGACGCACGTGAGCTCAACAGGACCTTTGGTGATTGTGTAGACGGGGCGGGATGGAGGCGGTAGAGGCCGTTTTCAAGGGTTCCTCGGAGGATAATTCGACCCTGCAAATCCTTAACAAGGCAGTAATTAGGGAAGAATAACATGTAGGCATTGTTGTCACGAGTTAATTTGGCGACACTAAGTAGGTTCTTGGTAATGTGAGGCACATGTAAGACATTAGTCAAGTGAATGGAATTATGCAATGCAGGCAAAGTAGTATGACCAATATTCGAAATAGATAGCTTGTTACCGTTCCCAACTTGGAGTCGTTCAGTGCTCTGGAATGGTTCAGCAACCTGCAGGTTCTCAAACTGAGAGGTGACATGATCCGTGGCCCCCGTGTCAAAGTACCACGAAGGATCAACTACTGACGATAGAGAGTAATGAGCAACATGGGCAGCACGTGTATGAGAAGGTTGCTGGTTGGAGCCGGAGTTGCCAGTAGAGGAGGAGCGACGACGTGGAGGATAGTCTGTCTCATTTAAGCGGTTCCAGTAGTTGAGAGCACGATGGTTAGTGCCACCACAGATTTGACAAGGAGCCCGGGTGCGGTTGTTGGGATCAGTAGATTGATCGAACGATCCTCGGTCTGTGGACGCAGGTCTAGTCGAGCGTGTCTGAGAGGGATCAGTGTTGCCTGATGACGATTGTCCTCGGCCACGGTAGTTGGAGGAGCGCTGAGTAGAGTTTCTGGACGTGTAATTGGCGGCTGGCGGAGGCAATAGAGGGAGTTCACTGTTAGTTGCTGCAGCGGGAAGGTTGGCATGAATGGCATCAGTAGAGAGACGTTCTTCCTCTTGGAGGAGGAGACCAACGAGGTCATCAATTGTTGGGTCATCAGTGCGCATCATGAAGGCAGTGCGAAAGGGACCATAAGAGGAGTCTAGTCCAGTCAAGATGTAACTCACCAAGTCTTCAGTGGAGACAATGTACAGACTATCAACAAGGGAGTCGGAGATAGATCGTTTCTTTTCGATGTATTCCATCATCGAAAGAGAGCATTTTGAGAGAGTCTGAAGTTGCTGTTTGAGTGCCATCCTACGAGCACGAGTTTGAGATTGATAGGAAGTGGCAAGGGTAGCCCAAGCATCACGGGCTGTGGTCGAGCGTGCAACAAGAGCAAGTGCACGGTCGGAAAGTGTCATCCGAAGCCACAGAAGAACAATCTTGTCCTTGCGTCTCCAAGTAGCAAAGGCCGGGTTCGGTGATGAGTCAGTGGCCGAAATTGTTTCTGCTGGTGGTTTGGCAGTGTGAAGGATGAAATCTTCTAGTTCAAAGGCTTCAAGAGCAGATTGGATGGTGCTTTTCCAAAGAGAGTAGTTGTGAAGATCAAGTTTGATTGTGAGATTGGGCATGTTGAAATTGAGCGGAGTGGTTGTGGAGGCAGCGGAGAGAAGGTTGGAGTTGGAAGCAGAGGTCGACATGGTGGTGTAGAGAGAGCAGCGGCAAAAAAAAATGGTTTTAACCTAGAGCTCTTGATACCATATAGAATCTGAGAGGAGAATAATTGATATCTCTGTTGATTGATTATGATAACCCTAATAGGGTATATATATACACGTATACAAGAGATAGCTTGGGGGATAAGTACAATGTATAAGATCGGGTTGAAGCCCATGGGCTACTTGGTTAATACTTGTGATGCAGTTTTTTGGTACCTCGGTTAGACTTGAATTTTGGATATGTCATAGTTAAGATAGCATAGTAGAATATATCAAAATTTGAGAGGATTCCATCGAGAGGTTTAGGACTTATGATTTTGCAAAGTTAAGACCGCATACAATTTTGTTGAATGTTTGTTGAATTTTATAAGTGTTAGAAAAACTACATGTTGATGCAGTTTTGTGATCCAGATTTAGATGAGTTAGATATCTCGGATGAACATGAATTTTTAGTATGATGTACATGGGCATGCGTAGTATTAGGCATTAAATTTGGAGAGCGATCGATATAACGGCTAGATTCAGAGTTGTGATGTCTCGAAGTTAGTTATAAGCATAGTTTGTATAAAGAAGGATGTTTGGCTAGGTTTAGAATTTTTTGTTCTTGGAGATGACTTTGGGATTTGTGTTACTTTGTGGATTAGTATTATAAGTGTATACATGACTTTGTACGTAAGTATGTATTCTCGGAATGTGTGGGATTTAGGAGCCACGTGCAAGTTGGACCTTAGTTTAGATTAGGAGTTTGAAAGTCGGGCATCTTTCAAACTCAGTAAATCTCTTCGTCTTAGAGTAGGACATCATGTCTTTGGTTTCTGGTAGATGTTCTTGAGGTCTCAGGGAAACTTTAGAGCTTTTGGATCCTAGGGGTAAAACCGTCTTTTCTTAGAAAAGAGTTGGTTTAGTGAAGTTTCTCGGTTTTCCATTTGTTGACCTAGAAGTTGCGACTTATAGAGGTCGGATAGTATATTGATATGAGCTTTATGTTATGATCAGGCGGTTGAGATATCACTCAGCGGGATCGAGTGTTTTGGTTGACGGGACTTGACCTGGTTCAAGAAAGTCCACGGACTTACTTAGCTGGCTTCTTCGTATTAGTATTTTGTGTATTGGTGGTGTGTGTTAGTTATGTTAAAACAATGAAACCGAAAAAGGACGACCTATATATTATATAATTGGCCCAAGTGTATGATAATGGGTGGTGACATCACTACCTAGCTCTTGGGAGAGCTAGAAGGTTCTCTACGACAAGCCCAGGCAGGTAGACGGTCAGATGCATCAATACCATTCCTTGTTGGTAAACGGGGACAAAGGCGAGTTTCGGGGAGATTCTCGTATCACAAAATCAAAAGTTGAATCAGTATTGAATAACGTAAATAAAGATAATAAACGGACTTGAGTGATTGCATGTTGTGTGTGTTTGGTCTCTTTATGTGTTTATGTGTCTTTTACCTTTATTCTAATGCTTGGAATGTGAGCTAACGGTTTTATACCGCTTGTAGATGTCTTGCACGTTAAGACGGTTGTAGAGAAATCAGGAGCGGATGGTCAGCCCGATCCACGTACTCATGTAGATGGGGACGGGGGTGTCTTCAGTTTCTTCATATGCGTTGTCTATTTTTTTATCACTGTCGTGTAAGGTTGATACATTTCATTCATGTAAATATGATTTAATGTTTTCAAATGATTTAAATACGTTTGTGCCTTGTTTTAAGATCCAAGTAAAGTTGTTGTCAAACTAAGGTTGAGACCCATTGTGAGATCCTAACCAGTAGCTCCCCGAATTCTGAGAATTTGGGGTGTTACATTTTTTTACCTGATTCCTTCTAAATTAAATTAATTTCTCCGATTTCAATCCTGTTTCTATACTAAAACTAATAAATTACGAATACAATGTTAAAAATAAAATTAAAATATACAAAAAAGACAAAAAGCACGAGAAATACGCGAAAACTAAAAGAAAATGTACCTCGAGTGCATTCAAAACACGTTTTTGGTAAGGGTGTTTAGAAGGATCCATCGAATGAGAATGTTATCGGGTTTTCTTTCGGGTTTCAAATGAGAGATTTCGGGTTATTTTGGATTTGAATTTTTGAATCCAAAATAACCCAAAATATATATATATATATACTTTTCTACTTCTACATAAATTTTTATTTTACAATTTATATAATAATAAAAAGGACTTTTTTTTTTTGATCAAGAAGGTAAGAGACTCGATTACACCAAATATAATTGGTGTATCGAGAGGCCGACAAACGGCAAACGGACAAACCGTCATGCAAATAGAAAAACCAAAAAAGGAACATTACAATAACCCCAAGCAAAGACCGAAAAAAAGAGAAAGATCCAAAAATCGGAACAACCACACCTTTGGAGAAGACGCGGAACACTCGAGGCTAGCAAAACATGGAGAGGGCACGGGCTAGATGAACTGGCGCGGTGTCTCGCCGCCGGAAAGCAGGATGGTAGAAACCTTTTTAGGGGATGTCATACCTCCTGCGGAAATGTGGATCCCACGACGTTGCCCCCACCTAGATGGAGGATCTTCGGAGACCTCGAACACAACCACGATCACAATCAACACGATCAACAGGGGCATGTGACTACGGCATCTTCCAAGACAATCGTTTAGGTCACCCTCATGAAACATCTTCAAAAAAGAAAGTCATCCCATAATTTTTGGAAGGGTGAAATATGGATTCCAAAAGGTTGGAATAATTTATTTATTTATTTCAAAAGCTAACTTTTTCTTGCTTATTCATAACATTAATGTTGAGTAATTTTGTGGGTAATTTGTGGTTGTTCTTGACTAGATGGATCATAGTCCTCAATTATAACAGTTGTTTATATCTTCTTTGAAGAACTTTGTTCTTTGGATTCACGTTTGATCATACTACCTCCAAAAAATGACAAACAAATGTTCTTTCAAAGCCCTTTTTTTTTGTAATAAGAGTAGCCGATGGATGCTTTCACATAAATCAATAAACATACAACCAAAATTAATTTGATCATTCAACCATTTATTCACAAGGAAAGGAATTGTTCTAGTTTTCATTATTCTTAATCTCAGTGGATTCGATCCCTGCATTGATCATCTTAATCTCAGAGGACTCGATTCCTGCATTGATCATTACTAACTTTTTTTTCATCCTGTCATCAACTATAAACAGTGACATACACTTTCTATATCCAAGAACATTCCTTTTGAAATGTAAAACTGGGCATATTGTTGGATATGAGATTCAATTTAATTTCCTTTGATACCAAAGGCCACACCTTTAACTCCACATATAATTTAGTATAGTTATCATCAACACATTTGAAGTTGATAAAGAGATGCAAAAACCACCGTGAAAGTCTTGAGGAATAGTGATTGTCGAAGCTCGCCAGACCTTGGAGGAGCCTACGTTTACTTGGATTATTGCGTAATTGATCACTTTTATGCTTTGATTCCACTAGTTGATCATCCACTGAAGACACAATAGTCCTCGTTCCTGCATACCAAACACTCACCCTGTACACAACAGTAAGTATTCTTGGTATTAAAATAAGCTTAACATACTCATCCTTTGACAAATTGGAGAAAGGGATATACAGATTCTCGTTACAATAGTCCTTGTTCTATTGGATTGAGTCGAAATTAATGACCATATGGAGACCTGAGCACTGGATTTTGCATCCTTATCACACCAAAGGGAAGTTGTTCTTTCAATAGAATTGTTATTCATAATTGTGAGAGCTACTTTTGTTCTCGTAATGTACAAGAAATTAATACTCACCTTACCCATGAGGGAGAGTATGTCGCTTTTGCCTTGAATTGAGTTGTTCCTTATTTGACTCCAGTATCCAAGCTCCTTCTCTTCTCGAAATCAGCCAGTTTTGGAATTGGATCTAGATTTGACCAGAGTGTTACGGTGAGCAAGGACCGAAGTCATAAGCTGACATGTGCAGGAAAGCCATGGAACCATTATCACCCAGGCTGAAGACGTCTTATCTAGAGGCACCGAAAACAGGACCATCACCCCCGAGGAAGGACACCCGACGGCCCACCGCTCCTTCATCGTCAGCCACTCAAAGAGAAGCAACCGATATGCTAACGGGTCTGAATCAAAACCTTTGTCTTTCTTCCTTCTTCTATGCCGCTTTCGATTGTAAAAGAAGGAACAGATGGGAGGTAGTTGGGGAAGCAAGTCGAAACCCCCTTCGAGATATCGGCTTCTATGAAATCTCGTGTTTGACATAGTCGATTGAGGGCTTGAACTTTCAAAGAGAACTGGAGGCCGAAGAGTTCTCATAGATTTGAAAGACTGGTGTTTGGATCTAGGGTTTTGGGTTTTTTGTGACGGCGCGGCGAGGGTAGAAGAGTTGATCGCGTGAGGCGCGTTCTTCATGCCTGAGTTAGGGTTTTTTGGTTTTTCGTTTGGTTGCTAATAAAAAGGACTTTAATGTCACAAGACAACCAACCTTTAATGTTTTTCTTCACTTATTTACTAAAATTGTTATTGTATTTTAATCAAATTTTTTATATCTAAAGTTAAAATTTAAATGACTTAAATATTTTAATTATTAATATATATATATATATATATATATATATATATATATATATATATATATATATATATATATATTAATTATAGATAAGATCATATCTCCTTTTTGGATATATATTTTTGGTTGACGGAATTTTTTGGATTAAGATACTAATCATCTACGAAATTTTTTCTTACTATATATATTATGGTCATGGTTCACGACCTCATATACAATCCTAGTAATTTGGTACAATAATTACGGGACGGTGTTGTGGTGATACGTGTTTTTTTATAACAAACATTTTTTAAAAAAATTTTGTTTTATTAGTATAAGTTATATTGTACTAATTACTGATTTGTATATTTTTATAACTTTTTTCATAGTTCAAAATAATACATAAAATAATTATATAAAATGTTTGAACTAATACATCACTCTGTTTTATTTTATTTTTTTTAACTAAATGGGTAAGCCTTTTAGGAATGGTCACCATTTGTTGGTTAACCATCCTATAACATTCTTGCGGACGATGACATCAACTGAAGTCGGAAGCGTTGGACCAGCTGCAGGACTCTCATTACCAATTGCTGCAAGTTTATCCGCAACGCCATTGATTTCTCTGAAAACGTGATTGATTTGAACTTGAGTGAAATCTGCAAGTAGGAGAGAAATAACAGTAATAACAATATCTAAATCCCACGGTGGCTTCCAAATGGCCTTAACCGAGTTAGTAATCATAAGATTATCCCCTTCAACTACGAGTTTCTTTATACCAAGTTGTTTGCTTTTAAAATTCTCGTTTTCAATGCATGTGCTTCGGCTTGAAGGACGGGTGTGAAACTACATTGCCCATAATTGAAAGCAATTACAGATGCGTTATGGTCTCTTAGTATGTAGCCGAAAGTACTCTGACCTTTATTTCGTTTGGATCCATCAAAATTAAGTTTGATAGTTCCTGGTTCCGGTGCAGACCATTTAATATTATGTACTTTTCTCTTTTTTGTTATTGTAGTCCTTTTTCCTTATCTTTCATATTTTTCCATTCTTGTATATGTGTGTTTACTATTTCGGTAATATTTATAAGCTTACTATGATTGAAGATGTTCTTATTCCTTACGCACCAGATATTCCACCAGGTGGTAAGGAGATAGATAATTGTAGAGTCCTCCAGATTTGCTCGTATGAAGGCTATAATTTCTTGGAGCTTTTTGTTTGAAACATCAATACTTTGTAAGAAGTTTCGTGTTCCAATATTAGAGATGTTATTACGAGTATATGGGCAATTAAAAAAGATATGTTTTGCGCTTTCATACGGGTGTTGGCATAACACACAACTCATGGGTACCGGGACCTTTTTTTTTCCAAGTTTTCCTTTATAGGCAAACCGTTTATTGTTAGTTTCCAAGCAAAATTCTTAATTTTTGGCATGATGTCTAGGTTCCAAATCCATGTACTATCGTATTGTCCCAGACAATTGTTCTTATGGAGAAGTGAGATAGCATCTTTCGTATGCAACCACCCCTCCTTACTTGAGGCCCAATAAAGTTTGTCCTGGATGTCATTGATGGGTAGTGGGTGGTTTTTAATTTTATTAATAATATTTGGCAATTTTAGTTGATTGTTCAGGTTTTCTATCCTTTCTTGATCCCATTTCTTATTAGTAATGAGACTACTTACCGTTTCCTCTATATTGACTATCAATTCCTTGTTTATCACATATTGTTCTAGCGGACGGTCTTCAATCCATCAATCTTTCCATATTTTTATAGTTTTTTCGTCTCCTACGTTCCATTTAATTCCTTGTTCAAAGTCAGGCCGTAAATTCATTAACCTTTTCCACTGCCAAGACGTATTCTTACCAGTTTTATATTGCCATAGGTGGTTCCCTCTTAAGTATTTTTCGTCAACTATTTTTACCCAGATATTATCTGGTTCAGCCATAATTTTCCACAAGAGTTTCATTTGTACCGCTTTGTTCATATCTTCTGCTTTCCTTATTCCGATCCCTCCGTTTTCTTTTGGTTTACAAATCCTTTCCCAAGTTATTAACGGGTGATAGTTTGGTCCTTTGTTCAAAAAGAATTGTCTATTTATTTGGTCTAACTCTTTATGAATGGATGATGGTAACATGAAATTTTGCATTATATAATTAGGTTTGACATTAAGGTTGACTTTGATTAGTACCGTTCGTCCTTCCTGAGATAGGGACGATGCTTTCCATTTGGTTAACTGCTTCCTAGAACTCTCAATGACATCTTCGAACGTACTTTTATTCACTCGTCCATTAATAATTGGGCAGCCTTGATATTCTCCAAAGATGTGATCGGTTAAATTCTCGTGCTTTGTTGTATCATTCTTTTCGTTTGATTGTCTACATTTTCAGATGTTTGGAAGGCTGGTTTGTGAAAGTTTCCTCCAGAATTTTATTGCATGCCGGGTTCGTTGCGTTTGCAAATATGATGATGTCATCTACAAATGCCAAAAAAGGAATGGTCGTTCCGGATCTTGTAATTGGAAAACCAATGCTTTTTTGTTTTCATTACTTGCTTTTTGGAGATTTCTAGCAAGGACATCAACTACTAGGTTGAAAATTAGCGGGATAGCGGGTCACCTTGTCGAAGGCCTCTAGTTGGGAAAAAATTATAGTCGGATTATCATTAATTAAAATGGAGTTGGAGGTGGTGGAATACATTCATTAATCCATCTTATAAATTTTTCCGCGAATCCAAGTTTCTTTAGAATAACCATGATGCACGGCCATTTTACCCTATCATATGCTTTTTCCATATAAGCTTGAATACTAAATACAACACTTTATTTAAACGAATAACACTCTATTTAAACGAATATGGTAAAAAAATTTTGGGCAATTTTGATAACTAGATCTTTTTGAAAAGCTATAGTAGTAACTAAGCTTTTTAATATTTTAATTAAATAAATATATCCCAACCTTTTATATTTATTCTCAAACTCTCGCTCTTCTTTCGAGGGATAAACAAAACTAGAAAAAAACCTAGTAAACCAAATTGTTTCAATTTTCTTTTATTTTTTTCAACCAACACTTTTTTTCTTTTAAAAATTGAATACCTTTTATTTTAATTTTTTATTCTATTAATTTATATTATATTATATTAATAGTTTATACAATTTCACACTAAATTTGTATAATACAACTCATTCCTCGATCTAAAATATATCCTTAATTCTTGTCTAATAAAACCTAGCAGATCTGCCATATCCCTTAATTCTTGTCTCCACCAAGTGCCTACCGGTGAACTAAGCTTGTGCTTCAGAACTGCTATCGCCGGCGACACTCAAGGTGTGTTTTTCGCTTCCGTTACCTCGTCTGCCAAACTCCATGCTTCGCAATTTCCCTGTTTGGCGGCTTCCCTTACACTTAAGCTTTCGATAATAGCCTAGATCATGGCTTGAACTTGCTTGCGATAATTGATTGACTAGTGATTAGTTTTTATTGTTGAAATTCCCGCGTCCCTTCGGGTGTCCTGCTGCTGTCGAGATTTATGTTTTTATTCTTTGGCTTCTGAAATTTTCACTTCTGCTGAAAATTGTTCGAATTCGCGAGCTTCTTTGGAAATTTGGCTTGTGTACCAGTGGGATTTTATTGCGTATTGGGAATTTATGGTCTGAATTTCCAGCTAGGGTTGTGAATTTGCCTTGTGAAATTAGGGTTTCAATTGGCTAAGTTATATACTGATATTACAATCTCTAATATAGGCTTTTGCAATATCTTGTTTGTACGTTGGGGCAGGGAGAGTTAGGGTTTTTCTCCTTTGCTGCGGGATTTTCTACTGCTTTGCCTTTTGAATTCAACTTGTTTAGTTGAAATGTGGGGATTAAGTCTAATGTAATACTGGTTATTCCTATGCAGATTAGTTAGTAGAGAGTATTATGGATAGGCATATGGGACCTGAAGTAGATCACTATAGGGTTTTGGGCCTTCCATCAGGGGAGGAAGGGGCTAAGCTTACTGAAAAGGAGATCTCTAAAGCCTACAAGTTTAAGGCTCTTGAATTGCACCCGGATAAGAGGCCGGATGATCCTAATGCTCATGAAAACTTCCAGAAGCTTAAATCATCATACGAGATTTTGAAAGATGAGAAGGCAAGGAAGCTTTTTGATGATCTCTTGAGAGTGAAGCGTGAAAAGCAGCAGCGCGAAACCCATTATGAGGCGAAGCGTCGGAAGATGGTCTCTGATTTAGAGAAGAGAGAGAAGTCTGCTTTTGATTTGGATCCAGAAGAGAAAGCACGAGATGATGAAGAGAGGATAAAACGGAAGCTGCAAGAAGAGATTGCCAGAATTCGTGCTATGCATGCTAACAAAGGGGCTAGTACAAGTACAAATGTGAAGAATGAGAAAATGGGAAGAAGCCGGGAAGGTGTTGGTTCCACAGGAAAGGCTGAGCTTGATAATGAGAAACTCCTAAATGTTTCATGGGAGAAAGTTGGTGGAGATTACACCGCAGAAAAATTAAAAGGGATCTTTGGGAAGTTTGGTGAGGTTGAAGATGTTGTGATCATGGGCTCCAAGAAGAAGAAAGGCAAAGCGCTTGTTGTGATGAAAACTAAAGAGGCTGCTGTAAGTTTAAACTGGATCCTTCTTCTTCATATCTTGCTAATTTATTGGAGAATGTAATAAACTTGTCCAATTTGTTAATCTTCATATCTATGTCTTATCATATCGATTGGTTGTTTGACAGTTTGCTGCCACTGGAAGTGTACTGGGTGACCTTGCAAATCCATTACTCGTTGTTCCTTTGGGTCGTGCTACTGCTGAACCATTCCCAAGTGCCAAAAAACCTGTAGAATCTGATGGTCAAAAGATTAACAATCTTGTTGGAGCTGGACATCAGGCATTTGAAAGTTCAGTATTAGAGAAAATGATGAGAAAGGTTTGATGATCCTTTTGACTGTTACTTTTTTGTCACAAATTCATGGAAAATATCAATCCTGATCAAGGTGGTAAGGGTGGATGCATAATTGTCGTGGAAGTGGTGTGGCTGTGCCCTGTGGTCTCTCTTTCTCTCTCTATATACTTAGTTAGCTATGTATGATTGCTGTACAAATTAAAACATCAACCTCAGGTCATTTTTTAGTGGACAATTTTGGTAACTAGGCCTTTTTGAAAAACTATAGTAGTAAGTAGGCTTTTTAATGTTTCAATTAAGTAAATATACCCCAACATTTTGTATTTATTCTCAAACTCTACACACTCTTCTCTCAAGGGGTACATTTACTAAACACAAAACTAGAAAAAGCCTAGTAAACCAAATTGTTTCTTTTTTTTTTTTTAGTTGACCTCTTCTATATAAGAATTCACCATTTACTTGCTACTGTCTTTTTTTGGGGGGGCATTTTAACCCATCTCATGTTGATAATCACCATCTAGAAATATATTGTGCTTCTGTAGGTATAATGTCACTTTTATTCCTGTATTTCTGCTTGTAGTTGAAACTAGGATCCACAGTCTAGGCATTTAATTTTCATCCTCTCTTACTTCTGCATAAAGTGGATATTAATACAAGTTTTGACATTCTAAAAGGCTACATAGTTTCTGCACGATACATTTTTCATTTATGTTAGATTTATCATAGAATGATATAGTACGGAGTCTTTATATTGATTTTGGCTGTAGCTCTGAGCTTTGGTGCAAATTTCATCTTTTTGATTCTTGAGAAAATATTCTTGCTTATTTCCTCGGGTGCCTGTTATCTTTGCAGGCTGCAAAAGGTGGCCAATAGGGTTAGTGGTGCAGATATGTTGATTTCTAGGCTATTTATCAACAGCTTACCTGAGAGGTAATACCATTTTTCTTGTAAACAATGCTAGTAAAACCTAGCTGTACTCTGCTGTACGTATGTTCTATGATTTGCACTGATCCATAATAAAGAAACAGCACAAAACCTCTATTTTAGGCTAAAACGAGTAGAATTTTGCATTGCTTTCGTCCTTTATCTCTTGAGTTCACCTTTAGTTCCTTTAGAGTGCTTCCTATTTTGCTTGAGTGAAATATGATAGGGCTGGAATAAAACTTCTGTGACATTAGGCTAGAGGCTTGCGATTGCATGCCCTGCTATGCAAATGGATTATCTCACAACCTAGTATTATTATCCTAAGGGAATGGAATAGTGATGGAATGAAAAGGAAGGCATAGGTAAAGAAAATGATTTCTTTTTCTTTGGTATGTTACCCAGAAAGGGAAATTCGCGTAGTTTCTTATAGACTACTGTGGTCGGAAAAGCTTACTGCTTCTCAAGATTCTACTATGGGTAGTTGTGTACTTGTGTGTTTGCATTTTTTTGAAATCATCTAAGATGCTCTGGTGTTCCTGATGTTCGTCTGTTGCAGGATGTGGGCTTGGTTGCTCTTGTGGCATCATGGCCTTTGTGGGTGCTGTGATGCTAAGACTACCAAGGAGGACTTCCATTTAGCTGATTGCAACAACCAGGAAACACTTTCTGAAAGGATACGATACTGCTCGCCACTGTAAAGACCGAACCAATTCCTTAGATGAAGACCCAAAGGTCCCAAACCATGTGTTATTATCAATTACACACAGAAGTTCCCTTGATGACATTGCACCGATTATATTAGATGTTGGATGTTAGTAGAAACAGGAAATCCAGCTGCTGCCGTTTGAAGCTTTTTTTGTTTTGTTCTTTATTTTTTTAAAAACCTCTTTGTAATAATATTTTAACATTTTATTTTTATATAAACAACTCATTGTTAAAAAAATCTAAAATTTGTTATAATATAGTTTTTTTTTTAATTTACTTTTGTAAGAATTATAGAACATTATGATTTTTTTTAAAATGATTTATTTATGTTGAATAAAATTTTGAAATTACTAAAAGAATGTATATAATATAAATATGTATTGATAGCAAATATTATAATATTTAATTAACAAGTAAGGATATTGTCAACTAATCGATTACTTACTAGAAGATTTTATATGAATGAAAAATGATATCTATAATAAATCAATTAATACACCAGTTTATTTATTATTTTTAGTTGTATAATTGCGTTTTTTTTTAAGAAAAACACCTTTTATACTTTTTATAAACAAACAAAAAAAAAAACACTATAAAAAACTAATATTTAAAATGAGGTGTTCATACAAATATTTTTTTAAAATTATTTATTAAGATAAAAACATATCAAAGCATTTTAAAAATAATGATAATAGTACTATTTTAAATTGATTAAGTAAATATATTTTTTTAAGGATGTTTTAAAAAACCTACTTTAAGAAAAAAAATAATGAAATGGGAGCACATATGTTAATATAATGTTATTGGTATCCAGTTAAGAAATGTTCCAACAAACTCTTTGGACGGGATGACTTGTGGCTAGGGTTGAAAGGCCACCAAGATATGATATAGGCTATATAGCTGATTTTCCTCGAAATCTATTTCAGTAGAGCGTATGATGTCGATGACCCACAATTAACAAGATAAGAAGTCAAAAGTTAATTTTAAATTTAAACCATCCAATAAATTTGAGGTATAAGTTCATGTTTTTGGTGACCTTTTTTATAATCAATTTAACCACCATGAATTTCAGGTAATAAATTCAACTTTTTGATTACTTTTTCTATATAGTTAATTAAGCTTTTTGGTTATGTTTATTTTTCATATTATGTACATATAAATTCTTACCCACAAACAAATATTTTATTTATCACCCTCCATCAAAATTTTTAGAGTCATGATACAATTCAAATAAAAAAATTGGTACGTTATTGATTATTCAACTTTTCATGTCATTTGTATAATGTCATGGTGCATACAAATAGTTTTGTCAATGTAAAAATTTTCTTTTTATTCAAACTACATATCTTTTGTACATATATGGTAAACAGCATAATATATAAAAGTGGAAATGTATTTGCATTTGCATAAATAGACGAAGTTAGTTGTTTTTTTGTTATGATTTTTTTAGTCATATGTAATATGTAATGGCTCTTCGATTTAGATTACAAACAATAATCTTTTGCTAATTGTTTGCATTATTAATCAGGGAGACTTTTCTCATAATAATTTTATTTTTAAAGATTAAGATTATGAAAATCATCTAGAGCCAAACAAAAGTTAATAATTGACAAAACTTTTATATGTACTCTGTTCTTTAATTTTTGCAAAAACTTGGTTGTAGAAAGGTTATGCATATCACCTCACATAATTTTGCAAAATTATAATTAATGTGACCACTAGTTGACTAAAATGAGAGAGTGGAATAAATGATATTGCCTAAGAACGAAATCAACAAAGAACTGTCAAAATTTTTTGATCGAAAAACGCTCTCTTTTATTTGACCTAGTAGCGAAAAGACTAGGCCGGTGGAGGCTGAAGTTAGTACTACTAGTATAGAAAAGGAGAACAGGCCTATTGTGCCTATCGTTACTTCTGATAATAATGAAGGGTTGACTTCGCTCATCCATACTCTAGGTATTACACCTAGTGCGCGGTTGAAAAGGTGGACACGCCTACCAGAACTTGGAGTGAGGTCATTGGAGGTGTTAAACCAATATCTCAAAATAAAGATGATATTAACAGGGAAACCATCGGTAGTAGGATCAAGGTCAGTTTCCCTCAAAGGCATGAGGGAGATCTTGTCATTGAGATTGATGAGAAAACTACTGTAGAGTTAGAGGCGAGGTGGAGACAGTCAATTGTCTTTAAGGTGCTAGGGTTTCCGGTAGCTTTCCCCGTTATGGAGAGGAGAGTTAGAGAGCTATGGAAGTGTGATGATAATATGCAACTTATCAATCTAGATAATAATTATTTCTTAGCAAGGTTCCGCAATGAAAATAAATTGATGATTATTCTCACAGGAGGTCCTTGGGTTGTTTTTGGTCGATGCCTCATTATGAAGCGTTGGTCACTGATTTTGTCACTTCGAGTCCAATACCTCAGCCCCAATTTGGATTCGAATTATCCGTGTCCCGGTTCATTGGTACCACGAGGCGGTTATTTGGAGTATGACGGAGAGCATAGGGTTACCGATTACAATAGACCCAAAGACTCTACATTTCAATAAGGGAAGACTTGCCCGCATATGTATCGAGATTGACCTCAGCAGGCCATTGAAAAAGGCTATCACCCTCAACGGGAAAAGATGTGCTATAGAATATGAAGGTCTTGATGTTATATGTTTTAAGTGTGATCGGTATGACCATTATGCCTCCCAATGTTATCATGGAGATAAGTCTAATTGCTAGGAAAATGTGAATACGGTCAGTAGTGAACTGCAAACAATCAATACCAGCAAGGAACACCATGATTATAATCCATCGGAGAAGTCACCGGCCATTGTTAATGAGGATGAAGGTTAAGGGTCATGGATGATGGTAGCACGACGTCACATACTGAAAAAAGGAAAGAATAATGGGGAGAGATTTCAGAGACCTGCTTCCAATTCGGTTAGAGTGAGTAGCAATATGTCGCATGAAAAGAATCAATATGTAAAAGGCAAGTCCACCTCACAAATGGACAAAGGGAAAGCAGTTATAGAGGAGAGAATAGGTATGGGCCAACAAAATATGGGTCATTCCATGGGGACCATGATAGCCTCATCAAGTGATATTAAAAAAGTGATCAGCCCACTAATTACTGAACAACAGAAGAAGAGTCCTATTCTAGCGGACCCAATAATCATTACCAACCCGGGGGAAGCTATTGATATTATTAATCACAATAAAAAATATTGTTTTTACTGTTATCTCTACTAAAACAGCAGGTAACGGTAGCAGTGAAGGGAAGAAGAAGAAGACACGGAACAAGTTGAAGAACGATACTAGAAGAGCGGCGTGGAGATTGAAGAAGGCAGAAGAAATGAGAAACGATCATGGCACGCTTAAATGTCAAAGACAAGATGACCCTACTCCTCCCCCTTCAATCACAAGGAAAAACTGTGTTAACGAAGGTGAGAGGGGTGTCCTAGAGGCGTCGAACACAAATCCGGGGCAATACACATAACGAGATGGAATGTGTGAATCTCACCCTCAAAGCCCCGGTTAGAAAGGAAGGAGATGACCTTATCCAGAGCAGTGAGGAAATTGTCGCCTCCAATGTTGATATCTCTGGCACTGTGCTTACTAATCTCAACTCAATAGACAATGAAGTTATGTAGGTAACTTCAGATGTGATGAAACATCAGAGTTCTGGCCAGGTGAACACGTAAGTCTCCTCAAGTAGCTTTTTTCTTATCTCCATTGTCTTAATGAATTGTTTATATTGGAATGTGTTCGGATCCTGTAAGAATGGGTTCCTCCGAGCTATCAAATATTTATGTAGGCATCACAACGTGGATATCCTTGCTATATTCGAACCTAGAACGTCGGGAGCAAGAGCGCATAGCATTTGTGATCATTTGAACTTTTCGGGATGCTTTAGGGTGGAAGCTATCGGTTTTGAGGGTGGCTTGTGGCTCCTCTGGAAGAGTGAGAAGTTTCATGTTACTATTGTTACTAGTAATAAGTGTTATATACATGCTAAGATTATTGTAGATCCTAAACTCTTCAGCATGATCTTCGTTTATGCTTCTCCTGACTGTATGAGGAGGAGAGTATTCTAGAGTGAGATAAACAAGGAATCGGAATCTATTACTGATCCACTTATTATAGGCGGAGATTTCAATTGCATTCGGTTCTTACATGAACGCATGGGTGGTGTAGGTAAACTTCATCCTGATACTCATGTTTTTAATGATGTAGTCTTGTCACATGGTCTTATCGATTTAGGTTATACTGGTGCGGACTTCACGTGGGATGATGGTAAGTCGGCCAAAAGAAATGTGTTTAAGAGATTGGATAGAATATTCATGAACCAAGAAGGTCGACTTCTCTAGCCTGATGTCCAAGTTAGACTTCTCGCTAGGTTCTCCTCGGATCATTCTCCCTTGCTTCTCTCTCTAGATCCTAATATCATTTGCAGAAAAGAGAGAAGACCTTTTAGATTTGAGGCTTCTTGGATGACACATCAAGACTTTTACCCCATGGTGGAAAGTTGTTGGTTCAGTAACCCGGAGGTAAGCCAAGCTCTTCCAATTCTCAAAAAATACCTTATTACTTAGAACACGCTTGTGTTTGGTAATGTACATCGCATAAAGCATGATACTTTGGACAAGCTTGTTAAGATCCAAGACAGGAGATGCCACCATGATTCGGTTAGTCTTTTTGAGGAGGAGAAACGTCTACAAGCTAAAGCTGAGAGTATTCTTGAACAAGAAGAATTACTATGGTTTTCAGTAATCTAGAGAGTTATGGCTAGAACATGGAGGTCGGAATACTAAGTACTTTCATACCTCAACCATTATCAAAAGGATTTGCAACAGAGTTACGGGCCTTTAATTGGAGAATGGAGAATGGATTGAGGATCAAGACAAGTTGGAGAAACACACAGTGGATAATTTCAAAAGTCTTTATATTAATGACCAATCCCAGCAGATGATTAATTTTCAGTTAGAGACTTTGGATTTCCCGGATGTGTTGGAGGCTGACTGGGCTATATTACAAAAACCGGTTAAAATGGAGGAAGTTTGGTGTGTTACAAGAAGTATGAGAGCCTATAAAGCTCCTGAGATTGATGGATTTTAACCGGTGTTTTATCAGAAGTGTTGGAACACAGTTGACCGATAAGTGTTGGAAGAGGTTTCTAGATTCTTTTCCATCCAGAAGTTATACAAGGGTATCAATGATACCCTTATCTCTATCATTGCCAAAGTCGGTAAACCGGAGTTCATCAGTCAATTCAGACCTATAGCCCTCTGCAATGTCAGTTACAAAATTATTTTCAAGGTGATGGTTCAACGTATGCAGAGTATTGTAGGTAAGCTTGTTGGACCTACTCAAGGTAACTTCATCTCCGGACGTTTGATCCAAGATAATATTGTTCTCATGTAAGAGGTGGTGTACTCTATGAGGAAAAAGAAGCCGGAGAAAAATGGATGCTTCTAAAGTTAGATTTGGAAAAGGCGTACGATAGAGTCAAATGGGATTTCATTGATGATACGGTTACCGATGTAGGTTTTCCGATAGAATGGGAAGAATGATCAAAGAATGTGTTAGAACAACTAGGATGCAGGTTTTATGGAATGGTGAGGCTACTGATCAGTTTGTTCTGGAGCGAGGTATTAGACAAGGAGACCCAATCTCTCCTTATCTTTTCGTCCTTTGTGTGGAGAGACTTAGCCACCTCATTCTTGATTCAATTGAAAGAGGAGAATGAAAGCCCATCAGATTGTCTCGTGGAGGGCCTCAACTATCACATCTTTTCTTTTCTGATGATATCACCCTCTTTGCCGAATCCTCCCTCACTTAGAATTGAGTCATTATGAGTTGCATTGATGTTTTCTGCAAGGCACCGGGTCTAAAAGTCAATATTCATAAGTCTAAAATCTTCGTCTCACCAAATGCCACTAGAGAGGTTAGTGATGGCATTGGTAGACTGAGTGGAGTTGAAGTGACAAAAAACCTTGGCAACTACCTCGCTGTCCCTATTCACCAAGGGAGGGTCTTAAAGACTACATTCTCAACCCTTCTAGATAAGATAAATGGTAAACTAAATGGCTAGAGGAGTAAGAACCTCAGCTTTGCCGGGCGTGCCACTCTCACCAAGGCTATCCTACTTCGCTACCTATTTACACATTGGTTACCCTTTCGCTTCCCGTTAGTGTGTGCCATGATATTGACAAGGTTTGTCGAAATTTTGTTTGGGGTCATGTTGATGATAATAGGCGAATGCACACTGTGAGGTGGGAAGAGCTTTGTCTTTCTAAGAGAAGTGATGGCCTTGGTATACAGAGCATGCAGAACACGAACAAGGCTCTTCTAGGGAAACTAGGGTGGCGGTTTTTATTATATGATAATAGTTTATGGGTGCTTGTTTTGAGAAGTAAGTACCTTAGGTCAGGTAACAATACCTCAACAACTCACTCGCATACCCGGAGTGGCATTTTGAAGGGCATTCAGGAAGTGGTCGTGAAGGGATCGGTGTGGCGTCTTGGGGATGGAACCACCATAAACTTCTGGTCAGATAAATGGCTAGGAACCGAGTCTTTGGACGGCGAGGCTCTTGTGACTCTTGACCATACTGAAAAAACAAAAAAGGTTCGTCAGTACTGGCTTGAGGGAGAAGGATGGGATTGACCAACCCTTAATGGAAAATTAAACATCACTACTCCCCTGAGAATTGCTGCCATTAAACCTAGCGACATCGAGTCTACTACAAACCCTAATCCACTGGTGTAGTGGGGTAAGGACGAGATCGGTTGGGCTCTCTCGCAAGACGGCAATTACTCAACTTCATCGGCTTATGGGATGCTCACTGGAGTGGAGAATTCACAGACAGTTGAAGGTACAGTTTTTACGGCAATCTGGAAGCTACGCGTTCATGAAAGAGTGAAGCTTTTCGTGTGGAAATTGATTAAAGGTGGTGTTATGAGCAACTCAGACATAATGCACCGCCACCTGTGTTCGATTGATACATGTGCCTGTTGTCATCAAGAGGCCGAGTCTATGTCCCACATGCTGCGTGACTGCCCCAAGACCCACACACAATGGAGAGACCTACGAGCTGAACGGTACGATCCGATGTTCTCCAGGAGCCCATTTGCTACGTGGGTGAGAGGTAATCTCCTTTCCAAAGTCTATCTTAAGAATAGTTGTATGTGGAGTGAAACTTTTACAGTAGGATTATGGTGGACTTGGAAGTGGCATAATGAGATGACGTTTAACAACACCACGAGTTGCGTGGATAGAAGTTGCTATATTCAAAGTAGAGCTAAGAGTACATCACTACCTAGATTAAAAGAGGAAATGCGCCAAAAAGAGACTCTAGAAGAATTGTTAACGTTGTGTGGGACCCTCCCCCGGAAGGTTACGTCAAAGTGCGAAGAATAAGGAGGGGCTTGCGTCTGCGGCAGGTGCTGTTAGGAATGCTGCGGGAGAGTGGTTAAGAGGCTTTGGTGCCAATTTAGGGATATGTTCAGTCCCTATGGCGGAGTTATGGGGAGTGGTGCATGACCTAAAGATTGCTTGGGAGTTGGGGTACCGATCGGTCATAGTCGAAACGGATTCCCAATTGGTCACCCAACTCTTGAGCAAGACCATAACCCCTTATCACCCTCTTGCTAGTCTGATATGTATATGACATGACTTGTTTAAAAGAAACTGGAATATCCAACTTCGTCATGCCTACCGCGAGGCGAATAGAGTTGCAGACTATATTGCTAATTTTGCTTTGAACTTTTCTATTGGACTGAGTGTATTGTGTGACCTGCCGGGGGTGTAGTTGATCTTTTATTTGATGATGTAAGGGGTTGGGCTATCCCCGTGTGATGACTACTTAGTCTCTTTCCTATTAATAAAAGCGCGTCTAGATACGCCGGAGACTACTGACTCTCTTTCCCACCGAAAAAGATGGTACAAGTGATTTATTTTGACTCTAGGATTATAAAGAGGTCTTTATTTTTTTTAATGACAATGTATGCTATTATAATTAAGAAAATTATTTAATGGTAAATATGGCTATTGGTAATAGTGTGAGAGGACGAGCTATCACCAGAGTTTGGAACCGACTAACTAAAATTTAAATTAAAGAGTTTTTTTAGAATAATTAATATTAAATAGCTTTTAGTTTTAACCGGTTACCATATACATTAGTCATAAGTATCATTAGTTATCATTAAAAGATTTTCTTAGTTATAAGGGCATATTTTTGTTAACTATAAAACAAACAAAAAAATTTCCTATTTTGTACTTTCTGTATGCAAAATAAGTCCACTCTCCCATTTTAGTCCATGTTGTTTCTTCTTGGTGATAGTTCATATAATCTGCATAAATTTTTTCACGTAAGAATATCCAATAAATAATCTCTCAATCATCAACTCTATTAACCACACTTGAAAATTCCCGTGAAAAACTTACTCGATAATCTTAGATATTTCTCTTATTCCGACCGAGTTTAAACAGGTTCAGATCCACCATATTTCAAGGAAGTCAATAGTATAGTAGACAAACTCGCGACACTTGATCACAACAACTCTACAGTTGACGCAACGGTACATCTCATTGTTGAAATCCTCGTTCGCAAGAGTTTCATAAAACGGTCCACTGTTGGTGGTGACACTCCGAAGTTGAAGTACCCGTTTGCTATTCGAAGACATCTAGCTCATAAATGTTTTGCTTAAAAATAGGCATCCATGGATAGCCCATGGAAAATGATGTAGACATTTTGCTTTGATGTTTTACATAATTTTGATAACATGATTCTACATGTTTATCAAATCAAAAAAATAAAATAAAATAACATGATTCTACATTGCTTTGGTTAAAATTTATTGTCAAATAACACCCATTCATGCATTTATAATATTATTCAACCATCCATTATAACGTAAATTTAAATTTGAAGATTTGTGATTTTAGACGAAAGAAATAAAATAAAATAAAAAACAGCAAGTTTTGATTTGGGGACTACAGTTGCTTCGCACTTCCGACGATCAATCGATCGAGAGATGAGAAGAGGAAGATGAACAACAGCAGAAATCAAAACCCCAACCACCTCGATTCTCCATTGGAGAACAACTTCTCCCATCCTCATCAATTTGAATCTCATCCTCAACCTCAACCTCATCCCCACCCAGCCTTTCAGCCCCAATCTCAGTCTCTACAACGCCGACCTCGCGGCTTTGCTGCTTCCTCCGCCGCCAATGCCACCACTGTATCAACTCCCATTGCTTCACCGGCGACTGGAGGGGGAGGAGGAGGAAAAGGTAGGAGGGAGAGAGAGAAGGAGAAGGAGCGGACTAAGCTAAGAGAGCGCCATCGCCGAGCGATCACCAGCAGGATGCTCGCCGGACTCCGTCAGTACGGTAACTTTCCGTTGCCTGCGCGTGCTGACATGAATGATGTCTTGGCTGCTCTAGCGCGTGAGGCTGGTTGGATTGTTGAAGCCGATGGTTCCACCTATCGTCCTCCTCTTCCTTCTGTTCAACAAATTCCAATGGTTCATCGTCTTTTGCTTTTGTCTCATATTTATTTGACGCAGAGATTATAAACTTTGCCGTATTTAGGTGTCTTATTTGTGTGCAGACAACATTTCCTGTTAGGTCAATTGAAAGTCCAATATCTGCAAGTTCTTTGAAGAATTGCTCCACGAAAGCATCGTTAGATTGTCAGCCACCGGTTCTCGAAATTAATGAAAGTTTGTCACCGGCATCTCTTGATTCTATTGTGGTTACAGAGAGGGAAACTAAGAGCGACAAGTATACAAATTCTAGTCCCAACCCTATCACTTCACCTGATTGTTTGGAGGCAAATCAGGTAATGATGTCTTGTAAAGCACAGGTTTTTGCAGATTTGAAAAATTGTATCATGAGATTGTTTTTGTTCTACGTCAATCTAAGACATACATTTTTGGGTGTTTGTTTCATGCAGCTCATAAAAGATGTCCATTCAGCTCAGCGTGATGAGAGTTATAATGGAACTCCTTTTGTCCCAGTTTATGTGATGCTTGCAGTGAGTTGTAGTGTCTTTATTCTTTGCGAGTTTTGTACCTTATGAATTTTTTCGGTGCGCTGCTTCATGTGAATATTCCTCTTCTCCGTTTCAAATGTATGCTTTGCTACCTGGACTGAGATAACAACTGAGATGCCATACTAAGCGTTGGATTGTAGAGTTTGGTGTCATTTAAAGTTTTAGTATATGTTCAGAATAAGGACCTTTTTTATCTAACATTTCTTACAAAGTGTGCTATTTTCTTTTTCCAACCAAAGTTGAATGATTGCACTGTTCATGCTAGAGAGGGATCATCAACAATTACGGCCAGCTGGTTAATCCTGAAGGCATCAGGCAGGAGCTAAAGCATTTGAAGTTACTGAATGTAGATGGTGTTGCCGTGGAGTGTTGGTGGGGAATTGTTGAAGGCTGGAGCCCACAGAAATATTTATGGTCTGGTTACAAAGAGTTGTTTATGATTATCCAAGAGTTTCAGCTGAAAGTGCAGGTAATTATTTTCTATTATTGATCATTTTGTGATGTGTATTGTCATTTTAATTCTTCTACCTCATATATCCAACTTCACTATAGTCATATTAGGGTGTGTTTGGATACAAAGCACATGTTTTATGATGCAAGTCTTATGGTTTATACTACATGTCAGTATAAGTTGTGTTTGGATGATCCTATGTATAAAGTATTGCACAAATACCAATTTTAAAAAGTACACGTACTATTCATACTATATTTTACTTATACTACATAGTTTAATTTTACAGTTCAATACCACATAATTTACCTTTATGATGCATGACAACCAAACACATCCTTCACTTTTAAGTGAAATAGGAAGAAGCATGACATGCCTTATACACAATTCTGCTGGATTCCACACACAAAATGGATTAAATTGCCTTTTTTAACCTTTTCCGTATGTGGATATTAAGCTTAATCACACCTAGATTATTTCATTATAGATATGCATAAATGAGTACAGTTAAGGATACTGGTTTGTATTCATGCAAGTATTAATTGCTGCTGATGATTGCTTTACCTCAGTATCGAGACTTCATGGATGAGTTGATCACTTGCTTATAAGCAAGCCTTTTTGATGTAATGTTACTTGTTGCTTAACTGAGCCATTCTTGGATCATTCTCTAATAGATTTAGCATAGCATATTTTAAAAGAATGTAATTTACTGTTTATTTGCCTTCTTTTCTTGGTCAAAATTGACAGATGGAACATGTCAGATCATAAAATTAAATGTCAAATCGTCAATTGATCTTGATTACTGCACTTGCATTGCCAATTATCATATTTTCTTCTTTTTTCACTATGAAGGCAGTAATGGCATTTCATGCATATAGCGGTGGGAACTCCGGTGACATATTAATCTCACTTCCCCAGTGGGTTTTGGAGATAGGAAAAGATAACCAAGATATTTTCTTTACTGATCGTGAAGGGCGGAGAAATACTGATTGCTTGTCATGGGGCATTGATAAGGAAAGAGTGCTAAGAGGGAGGACTGGTGTTGAGGTAATACTCCACTTTTTCCTCTGCTTTATCACTTGATTTTAAGGGGCAAAATGGCTGTCAGTGAGACTATACTCTTTTTATTATTTAATGCCTTTTATTTTTCATCATCTTTGGTTGTTAATTTATCTTTTATATCCACGTCAAAGTGAATTTACACGCAAGCCTTTGGGATTCTATCCTAAAACCAATTGACAATAGGAGTAGTAGCCCTAGGACTTATATGTAAGGTTCACATAGTATCATATTATCGACGCGGGACATGCCACACATCTCAAAAGTGGTAGTTGAATATTTGTACGAATATTCTAAATGTGATGCCAGCACAGTGCTTATAAAAATCATGTCATATCAAGAATGTAGGGACTGGAACGGTTCGTAACATTCTTACCGATGTCCTATTTCAATATAGGTATATTTTGACTTCATGAGAAGCTTCAGGACTGAGTTTGATGACATGTTTGCTGGGGGCCTCATTTCTGCCGTTGAAATTGGTCTAGGAGCATCAGGAGAGCTAAAATATCCTTCATTTTCTGAGAGTATGGGATGGAGATACCCTGGTATTGGTGAGTTTCAGGTACTTGTTTCTGACGCCATGCTGTGAATGTTTCTTTTGTTTGCACTTCACCTCTATTTCGTTCTTCAACAGTTGTGGAAACATTATTATTAGGAAAAATATCACATATAAACTTTCTGCTGATTCTTTAAGTGGAACTAGTTTAAGTCTGGTGCTTTGCACTGGTTTTGAAAAATTATGAAGAATGTAAACAATATGATATTATATAATATTTAAACACGGAGAGTGATTCTTGTCAAAACTAATTTAAAATGAATTAGATTATTATTTTAAAGAAAAATTAAAAAAAAAACAATCAGGAAGCTATGCTGCATATAGTTGGAACATGATATTGGCCAATATTCCATGTGGGGAGATTTTTGCACTGGAAATTGACATGTGGTAAAGAGGCTTTTGCTTTAGTATTGTTTAAAGATGTGAGTTGCTGCAGAAATCAACAGATGCTGTGCATGTATAAAAGTGCTCTTATGTTGTACAAAATTGTCTATGGTTGTCCTATTCTATGGAGCAGTCAGTTCTTCCTAGTTTTGAAATTTGATGTGGAGCTTTGAGCTTTCTGCCTTACTGTCAAGTCCATTGCTTTGCAGTGTTATGACAGATATATACAGCAGAACCTGCGAAAGGCTGCAAAGTTTCGTGGCCACTCGGTCTGGGCCAGGGGACCAGATAATGCTGGTCAGTATAATTCAAGACCACACGAAACAGGGTTCTTCTGTGACAGAGGTGATTATGATAGTTATTATGGACGATTTTTTCTGCGGTGGTATGCTGAAACGGTGATACACCATGCTGCCAATGTGCTAACCTTTGCAAATCTTGCATTTGAGGGAATACATATTATAGTTAAGGTATATCTTTGTCATGTCTATATTATCGGGGCAAAATTTCTAGTCTATTACTTCCTTTTGTTCATGAATTTATCCTTATTTGAGCAAAACTTTCAAGTTGTTCCTTTCACCTCATTCCCAGTACCATTGTTTTTGGGTATTGCTCCTTCAATTTTTGTTAGACAGTTGACAGATTGTGATATCTTGTTGAAAGTGGTACTGTCTGCTATATTGATCTCAATAGCGTGCATCTGGTCAGCTGGTCAAGGGGAAAATTAACTTGTGATAAATTGTCATTATATAGATTCCGGCAGTATATTGGTGGTACAAGACTGCGAGCCATGCGGCTGAACTCACTGCGGGATACTACAACCCTGCAAACCAGGATGGGTACTCAGCAATTTTTGAAGTTCTTAAAAAATATTCTGTCACAATGAAGTTGGTTTGTCCCACATTCCATGTCAACTGTGCAGAATACAACGAGGCATTGGCTGATCTAGAAGGTTTAAATTGGCAGGTGATAGTCTTGCTTGATGTGCTCCTCCTATTTTGCAGTCACTTAGCTGATTTCGTCAAGTACTCAGCAGAATATAAAAGAATTCTAATTAACGAAATAATCCTTTGTTGCAAGTTTCTTTAGTTTGTACAATTGAATGGCAATCCAAGTTTCATACACACTGGTGACCAACATCTTGACCAATAAGATATTTTTATGCCGTAGAAAACTCCACGACTAGCTCCTTAGAAATTTTCCTTGTTGTGGTAGGTTTTGAATGCAGCATGGGACATGGGGTTGACTGTTGCTGGCCAAAACACAGATCCTTGTTATGACAGGGAAGACCATAGTAGAATTGTTGAGACTGCAAAGCCAAGACTTGATCCTGATCAGCGTCATTTCTCGTTCTTCCTATATCAGCCACCAGGCCCTTTGGTTGAGAGGACTTACTGCTTTTCAGAATTGGCCCACTTTGTCAAAAGCATGCATGGTAATATCATCAGGGCGTGTTTGACAGTTTATTTATAGTTTTTCATTCATAAGCAGTTCATAAACTGTTAATACTAAACGGTCCGGCTCTTAATACTAACCAAAAGGAAGAAATAAACAGTCTGGAGAGCCATAGTAATAAATTACCGTATGTTAGCTTGTTATATTACGACAATATATAGTTTATTTTTAGTTTTCTGTTCAGGTGAAACTGCCGTTGACCAGGAGCCCTGAGTAAAATCACGACAGCTGCAAGAATTCAAGTATGTAAGGTATTTTCATTTCTAGTGTCATCTATGATCTGTGAATGGATAGAGTGTAATATGTCAGTGGCTAAGTGTACATGGTTCTAAATTGGTATGAACTATTAACAGTTTGATGGTAGATTGTTTTATGTGACTTGGGGACAGCACAGATAGGCTTGTTTCCATTTCGTGTACTGTGTAGCAGGTATTTATTCTTATGGACAACGGTCCTAGACCACATTATGAATGTCAAGTACTGAAGTTCGTGTGTAGTTCTCGTCTGAATCAAAGTCTTTTGTAGAAGCACTCTCATTTCAAACCCTTAGAATCATGTTATCTTTGGGGATTTTCCATCACGGGATGAGGTGAAAACATATTTTCCGCACAAGGATGGTTGTAGATGTATCTGCCCTGTTACCGAACCCATCGGGGATTAAAGAGTGAATGGAAGGATGATTTATCATTTATTGAGTAACAAATCTATATACAACAGTACTGCAACATAAGTGATTCCTATTACATGGGATGTGTATCTAAACCGTTATACAGGGTTATCCGTTAGTTATGCTATGCTTATCCTTAATATGGGAAAGCCGGCCGAGAACTCATTAGGTAACTCGCTCGGAAAAACAAAGCAATTCAACCGGAAAGACTAATAAAATAGAAGAAATTTATTGAAAAAGTATTCACGGGAAATATGATAAATCCTATATAGAAGAAATTAAACGGGAATGCGAATTTCCCGACGAGGTTGGATACCCGCCGAGAACAGAGATGAAAATGGATATGACACTTATTGTTCCTTGACACCTCTAATTGTGCTAAGATCAAAATTAGTTGTTTGAAAAATATATTGAATTACAACTAATGCATATATTCTTTTTATGATATAAATTAGTTTTTAGATAAAATTTATATTCAGGGTGCTTTGAAAGTTAGCAAGTACATTTAAATATGGTATTCCGATCAAGGTAGTGTTTAGTATTCCGACCAAGGTTGTGTAGTATGTTACAGAAATCAATGCGGTTGATATCAACAAAATAGGTTTATAATATGGTTTCATTTATTTAAAAAAATTATAAAATAAATTACTAATTCACTATAGTAGATTTATACAATATAAGTTATAGTTGAAAGTTTGGTACAGTAATGGGTTTTGGGCTCATCGTTTTGGCCGCCTTTTTCTAACGCCATTTTCGCCCAAGGTCGGATATCTTCATGTGTGCCTTTTTTGTCCAGTCGAAGCACTCTTATCCCTAGGTCATAACCACCTACTTTTTTCCTCTTTCATGCGTCCTCCCACCGCCTGGACAAACTATTAGCAAGATAAGATGAATGCTTATTGAACTGTTTATTGTTGTGACAGAATGATGAATATATAGATACAATGATAGAAGATCTTTATGAGGAAGATCTTATCTAACCCTATTATCTATAACTAAACATAAGATATTTCTAAATAGATAGATAAGAATATTATGGTTAACATCCTCCCCCTCAAGTGAAGCATCATTCTTGAGTTGTAAATTGCATATAATGTGCGTAACTTGACTTGAGACAAGGGCTTTTTTAGCACATAGTCGGTAAGATCTTTTGTGGATATCGGCGAGTCCAGAGATGCCAGTAGGTTAGTTGCTGCAACGGTGACAAAACTGGCCACATCCGAAGAGAGAGTGCCCAGTAATGCCCCATAGACCAATCTATCATGACGCAGGTATGTTTTGTATGATGGGTTGATTGTAAAAGAGTTTGGTAGTATTTTTTCTAAATGTTTATGAGTATCACTATGGTGAAAGGTTTCGTGGGTTCATGAGGGTTTTGTAGTGTACTGGGATACTCAGCCATGGTTGGGTAGGTTTTGTTGGTTTGTTGCCATTATTTAGCAGATAAAGCAAGAGACTTGCGATGAAGAGTGAGAGAGCTGCAACAGGGAGACTTCACTCAGAGCGCCAGGGAAGATCCGTGGGGGCGGCTCCGGACTGGCTGGCAGCAAGGGCAAAGGCAGGGGCTTGGAGACAGAGGCGGTTACTGGTTGTGCTTTCTGGCGGCAACAGATGACAGAGGGGGGTTGAGGAATTGCAGAGAAGGAGGTCGAGAGGGATGGTTGTAGAGAAGACTTAGGTTTCGTGGGTAGACTTGCAATAGTCTGTTCAGTAGTGGACATGTTGTTGGGATCATCTCCAGTTGCAGGGATAGGCGAAGGTGATCCGGTGAGGAGGAGATGGAGGAGGGAAGCATTAGTTGTGGCTGCAGAAGGCCGTTTGGTGTGGTTGCATATGGAGGCCAATAGAGATGGCATAGCGGAGGAGAATAGGATCGAGAGTGCCGTTAGGCATATCGCTCTAATACCATATTAGCAAGATAAGATGAATGCTTATTGAACTGTTTATTGCTGTGACAAAATGATGAATATATAGATACAATGATAGAAGATCTTTACGAGAAAGATCTTATCTAACCCTAGTATCTATAACTAACCATAAGATCTTTCTAAATAGATAGATAAGAATATTATGGTTAACACAAACTACAACCATTCTCAGTCTTTTGCACGTGTTGTTGCCG
The DNA here is from genome assembly GCA_033239125.1 of Fagopyrum homotropicum. Classification (NCBI taxonomy): domain Eukaryota; kingdom Viridiplantae; phylum Streptophyta; class Magnoliopsida; order Caryophyllales; family Polygonaceae; genus Fagopyrum; species Fagopyrum homotropicum. The sequence goes on from BSWB01000001.1 coordinate 14,050,031, forward strand.
TGTTGTGTTCTATGGATGCCACGGGTCATTAATTGCTGTCGTACTCCACTTCTCAATCCGTTTGATTTAGATGCGTTGAGATCATGCTTCAATGGATGTGTGCTTTTCTTTCGGAATTCACAAACTGTTTAAATGTTTGTATGTTCATCGATTATTCTATTTGTATGTTCGTGAGCGTCTAATTGTAGTTTTTGCCTTCTTAAAAACGTATAGACCTATTTATTTCCACAAACTAACCTTGTCCACAAACATTCTTTTCTTCCTTCACGCAGAAATTCTAACCATGATAGAAGGAAGCTACTAACTGTTTCTTGTTCCTTCACGTGGACAATTTCATGTTACAAGACTTGAGCGACACTGCTAGGTTACCTACTTTCTATGCTTAACTTCTCGTGAGTCTTTCATATAGTTTGAAAAGTTTTTCCAGCAACCTGCAGTTGTTCATTTGAGCCAATATATCCTTGTATTCACATGTATTAACACACTTGTCCAATACAGACGATGATGAGAAAAATGAGAACACAGAACACGAACAAGTTGTTGTTCTCTCTTTTTCTATAAAGCGGTTGTTGTTCTCCGCTCTGATTAAATGACCGAAGCAATCAATTGCTTTGATCATTATGCACAATTTGTCTACTATGGTATATGAACCTTTTCTCAGTGTACCTGAATCTTAGCTTAACCATCCCATGGTTTGTTGCTTTGCAAAACTGATTCTGATAATATTGTTTCAACTTGAAATAAGTTGCTTCATGTCCACCTAAATCAATCAGCACCACATATTTGTTGCCTATAAGTCACATTCCTTAAACAATTTTGTTATTAATTTAATTGAATTGTATCTCCTTCATCAAATATGTATTTATGATTTAATTTACTCGCTTTAGTTCTTCAATTTTGATATCGCCTTTTTACTTTCGCAATTAAAGTTATTTACGAATCGATAAAAAACGTTCCGTTAGTCATTGTTCGATGTTTTGATATTTCCGCCGCAATTCCAACTAAAATACACAGCAAACCAAACTACGCGCGGTTTCCTAGTATACTAAAACGTGTCTCATTTTCACCGTTTGCAAACTTCACTTTTCACTTCAAGAAGGGATATTTTTTTTATTTGTTGCTCTCAGAACTAGACGCTAGTCGTCGTGTTAGCCGCGTTTATTTTCACCGATAACAAAATTCACTTTTCACTTTTCATAAGGGATCAGTTTAGTTCGGTTTTCAAATCATAACAAACCGGTTTAGTTTGGTTCGCGCGCAAACAGGGCCGACCGGTTGAGTTCGGGTGGGTCACGATAGGCTCAAAACAAGCTCTCTTTTTAGGTTCCAATATTTCAAGTTTTCGGTTTTAGGTCCAAACCGAAACCGAACCTACTTTTATAGGTTCGGTTTTCGGTCCAAAGTTTTTGAAAAATTGATTTTAGGATCGGTTCGATTTTTAGTGGTTTGGTTCGGTTTTGGACCTATGCTCACCCCTAATCATAACATGTCGGCTTAGTTCGGTTCTCTGGTCATTCGGGTTGGGTTACTTCGGTTTTAATGGCTCCGGGTAGAGGTGACAGTTAGGGAGGGTCAATCAGGTTTTAGTCGGTCAAGTTATGTTCAAGTTAGGTCAAAACCGAGTAAGGTGTCTTAATCTAGATTCAGGTTGGTTTTGGTTCGGACAATTTGTCGGGTTGAATCTGAGTTACTCGGTTGGGATGGACGGTTTTGAGTAACTCTTAGATATACATTTTTTCATTAAAATTTATAATAAACTACATAAAATCACCTCTTATTTGCTCTTTTTTTTTCCTTCACTTAACCACCTCTTATATTTTTATTTTCATTTAATCACCCAATATTTATAAACGTTAACAATTAACCACCTTATTAATATTTCATTCAGACTATCCAAATCCAAATTGAATGGGTCCACCAAAAAGTAATTAATTACTTTGGGATATGGATTATAAATATGAGATAGTTAAATGAGAACAAAAACATATAAGAGGTGCTTAAGTGAATAAATGAGCAATAAGAAGTGATTTTGTGTAATTTACTCTAAAATCTATACGAAGATATTAATTTGACGAAATGTATTTGGGTTATCAATTTTATTGTCGGCCAAATGGGTTGAACTATATTAACATGTGACCCAATATATACTCTTGACCCTCTTAGGCAGCCCGTAATACAATTAATTAAAATTTTATATTGAATTATAATATTATTGTTTTAAAACTAAAAAAATACTTAAAGAATTAAAACTTCACCTCAAAGGTAAAATATATAAAAAATGTAATAATAGATAGAAACCATGCATATTAAAGAATAATACACTAATGATTTTAGCCGGATACTTTTGCTTGAAAATGACTTTAACCAGATCTAGATATCCAATTGATCATTTTGATCCAAATATTTAATCTGATTGATCCCTTTGATCCATAACATATAAGACCCCGGGTTTGGACGATTTTCAACCTATTTTCTACCAGAAATATTGGAGCATTGTGAGACCGTCAGTTAAGATGGAGGTTGAGAGATTTTTTTGAAACCAGAAAGCTCCCAAGGGGTATCAATGATACCTTGATTTATCTTATTGTGAAAGTAGGAAGCCGGAGAGAATTCAATAGTTTTGTCCTATCGCCCTTAATTTGTAACGTTTTGTACGAGATTATTTCAAAGGTCTTAGTGTATTGGCTCCAAGGTGTTATGGGAGAGCTGGTGGGACCTACTCAAGGCAATTTCATCACCGAAAGGTTGATACAAGACAACATTGTACTCGTGCAAGAAGTGCTACACCCATTGAGAAGGAAGAAGTCGGGAAAGAAGTAGATGGTGCTCAAGTTGGATCTTGAGAAAGCCTATGGTAGACTAAGTTGAGATTGTGTCAAAGCTATGTTGATGGAAACTAGGATGCCTTGTGAGTGGGTTGACATGATCATGGAGTGTATTACTACAACGAGTATGAGCGACAACTAGAATGGGAGAGAGACAGAAGTTCCTTCCGGCTAGGGTTATCAGACAAGGAGATTTGATATCTCCTTACATTTTTGTTCTTTGTGCGAAAAGACTCGGTCATCTGATTAACCAAGTTATAGATGAAAGAGATTGGGAGCCTATTAAGCTATCTAGAAATGGACCCATACTCTCTCCGGCCATGGAGGTAATTGATTCTTTTTGCAAAACATTTGGCCTAAAGATTATCACTTCAAAGTCTATAGTTTTTGTCTCCCCGAACGTTAATGAGAGCATGAGGAAAAGCATTGGAGAGGTAAGCAGGATGATGATGACTGAGGATAATGCCACTTCCAAAGGGCCGGGTTAATGAGGGCACGTTCACTCCTCTCCTTAACAATTAAGATCAAGAGCAAACTTACGGAATGAAAGTGCAGGCATCTTAGCTTTTCCGGACATATTACAATCACTAAGTCCGTTCTTGCGTCAAACCCGGTTTATTTTATGTCAACCATGCTACTTAAGAGAGATACTTGTGATGACATCGATAAGGTGTGCCAAATGTTTATTTGGGGAGATAGCAAAGGTGATATATATCGTTTTATAAAGAAGTCTCTTTTGATCTAAATATTATGCCAAAAAAGTTACTAGAATACAATTATCATTATCATAATTCGTAATCATTATTTTGGATATTATTTTATGGCATTGTAGAGGGGCTGCCAAAAATCGCTTTAGAAAGACTATTAGATACATGATTAACTACCATTACCCGAGTATCCTAGCTCTTTCTGAGACCAAGATTTCGGGAGATATGACACAAAAAGATTGTGAGCGTATGGGCTTCGCCAAATATGTTAGAGTTGAGGCGTTAGGTTTTGCAGGTGAGATTTGGCTATTTTGGGATGACCCGGGCATGGATGTTTCTGTACAAAGAAGTTCTAGCCATTTCATTCATATTAAGGCGTCCAAAAACCTTAATACTTTCGATATGGTGGTTGTCTACAACTCGCCAACACTAGATTTGAGAAGAGAGGCATGGAATGCGTTGACGGATGCAGTGCATAACATTGATGGTCCATTTTTCGTATGAGGGGACTTCAATTCTATCCTCAAAGTTGACGACCGATCTGGAGGCTCAGGCTTACTCTCTCCTGATACTAGCAGATTCCGCAGTTGGGTAGAGGAGACACAACTCATCGACATGCATTTCTCAGGACCCAGATTCACTTGGAGTGGGGGAAGAAGTGTACAACATCGAGTATCGAAGAGACTTGACAGAGTTTTTACAAACGACTTGGGCAGAATTCTTTGGCCGGAGGCAAGCGCTCGACATCTACCAGCCCTTTCCTCGGACCACAATCCCCTTTTGCTCTCATTGACACCTATTAGGCGCTTTAACCGGAGACACAAACCTTTTCGTTTTGAAGCGGCTTGGCTCTCTCACCCGCAGTTCCAGGATGTTGTTAAAGAAGGATGGAATCCTTCTGAACCGCTCTTAATTGCGCTAACTAATCTTAAAACTCGTCTTCTGAGATGGAACAAGGAAGTTTTTGGGTATATTAGGAGGCGGATTGATGAGTTAGTTCGAAGGATCGAGGAGCTTCAAGTACATATGGAGTCCAACATTAACCAAACTTTAATTAAGGAGAGTAATAAGTTGAATTAGCTTTTGCTCAGTAAGAAATTCTCTGGTTTCAAAAGTCACGCGAGAATTGGATCCTGGATGGTGACCGCAATACAAGCTTCTTTCATGCCTCCACCATCATTCGAAGAAGAAAGAACCGTGCGGAGGTCATAAAGGATGCAAGTGGTTGTTGGATCTCGGACGCTTTACGAATTGAAGAGGAAGCCCTCTCGTTTTTTAAGGCGTTCTATGCACCTCCAGTGACTATGGACAACCCTCCTAGGCATGTAATTGCATGCTTCCCCGGGGTTACCGGAACTGAGATAGAGGCTCTCACTATTCCAGTCTCAGAGCAGGAAGTGAGGATGACGATTCAATCTATGGGTGCATGGAAATCTCCGGGGCTAGATGGTTACAACCGGGTTTCTATCAACGATGCCGGAGCACCGTAGAAAACGCCCTTTTTAGAGTAGTTGATCAGTTTTGGCACACGAATATACTTCTAGAAGGGCTGAACGAAACTCTCATTGCGGTTATTCCAAAGGTTGCAGTGTAAGATCCTAGGTTTTTTTTGCCTTCACCGCCCCTGCGGTGAAGAGGGCCGCCCCCGCGGCCAGCCGCCCCCGCGGCCAGCCGCCCCCGCGGCTGTGGGATCCGCCCCTGCGGATCGTGCGACAGATCGCGCCGATCTGTTTTCGTCGTTTTATCTTTCTTCCATAAATAGAATAGTCTATATTTTATCTTATGGGCCGGTTTCCTTATCTTCTTCCTAAACCCTAGACGCCCTTCCTTCTATTCTTTCTAGCCCGTTCCTATATATTCTCATCTTTCTCCCCTTTTTCCCGTTCCTTGCTATCATCTTCAACCCTAGAGAGCTGCAACCGTCTTTTGCTTCCCGTGACTTCGTTGAATGTGTAAGTGCATCTTTTATGATTCCTCCTCACGTTCCTTTAGCGTTGCATGCCTTCTCCTTCTGTTTTGGTTTCTTCCTTTCGTTCTTCTCTTTTCTTTTTGTTCAAGGATCAAGCACGAGTCTTGATTCTTATGGAGTGTTCCGTTGTTGACCATTCGTTGTTCTCAGGCTCTTTGGAGTTGAGCCTTGACGTGTTGGAGCCAAAGGTTCGAGCTTTGGTTGCCTTGCTACGAGTTCTATCGAAGAAGAAAGCCGACACCGCTTTCTGTCACGCCGCCACCCCTGCGCCTGCATAGAGCCGCCCCTGCGGTTTCTCTGCAGTAACTCCCGTCTTTGGTGAGTTGCTTCCTTCCTTCCTTTCCTCGTTCCTTCCTTGGTTCCTTATGATTATTCCTTGTTTCCCTGAGTGTTGTAAGACTAAGGTTGAGCCCTTAACATGTGTTGATCTCTTAGAGGTCTTTGAGACTAGAAGTCATAGACTTCTAGCAACCGTTTCGTTCCTGATTCGTGTTGCTTGTTCGTACAGGCTTCCTTGCTCCTTTCCTGAGGGAAATTGAGCTTCCTTGAGTGTTTTCCGAGTTGTTCGCTGATCTCTTGTGTTACCTTTGTGTGAGGTAAGTCCATTGGACTTACTTAGCTTCATTCCGCGTATTAGTGGATTGTATTGGCTTGTTTGTGTTGTTATCATGTTTATAACGGATAATTGGAAATAGGATTTACCCTTTGATAACCTTAATTGGCTCAAGTGTATTATAACCGGGTGGTGACCACTTGTTTAGTTCTACAGGAGACTAGAATGTGCTCTTGCGACCCAGACCCGTAGGTAACGGATAGTACTGATCTATTCCTATTGGCAGACGAAAGCGGAGGCGAGTTTTGGGAGATTCTTGTGTGACAAAAGAAGTTGAATTAGTAATGGATAACCTTAATAAAAGATAATAACTGGTTGTGTGTAAGCATGCTATATGTTTACATTACCTTATGTGTGTTTGTGCCCATACACTCTTGCTTATACCTAGAATGTTAGCTAATGGTTTATACCGTCGTTGTAGATGTTCCGTAGGTTCAGGATGTTGCTGAGTGATCCGGATAGTGTGGTCAGTCGGGGTTCCCGTACATTATAGGACGGAATCGGGTTTATGTTTCTTTTGTTGTTTCCCTTTTGTTTTGAACTCGGCTGCGAGTCTTTTCCGTTTTGCTTTGTTTAAACCTTTGGTTTTATATTGAGTTTTGTTTTTCATTCATCTGTGCCTTATTGTAAGATCCGTTTGCTGTTGCTACTCTGAGGGTCGGGACCCATTGTGAGGTCCTAGCCCGTAGCGCTTCAAGTTTCCAGAACTTGGGGTGTTACAATATGGTATCACAGCTCTAGGTTGGCAACAATGGCACTCGAAATCTTCTACAAATCGGATGGATAAATAAATAGAACCCGCAAGGGGTCTAACATTTTCAAAAGGGGATTTTGTTTTAAACCGTTGGTCTGGGATAGATGTACGGGCGACCACCACTACCTCCGCGGATCTCAGCAGTGTAGTTTCTTATATGTGGCCTTTATATGTGTTTTTCTTGAATTTTTGTTTTAGCTGTAGCGTGACCTTATATATATATGTAGTCTTATATATCTATCCTTATAGCAGATGGCACGTACTAGAGCTACATCTGCTATGGGGCGAGGAAGGGGTCGACCACCACTTCCACCTGCCGTTCGTGGACAAGGACGTGCAGGAAGACCTCCATTAGCTAGAGGTCGGGGCCAAGCCCCAACTGCCGATCCGCCAACCGCTGAGGCGTTTGCAGAAGAGGTTGTTGAGAGCATCGTTCCTGAGATTGGAAATGGGACCGCTGCTAGGTCTGGAGCATAGAGGGCACCATCAACGGAGTTCACGCGAGTGTCTATTGGAGCTTCTGCATATCGCGACTATGTGCAGAGAGTTGAGGAAGCTATCAGGACTGGAGGACCAGCACCAGTGCCGCCAGTTCATGCGAGATCAACTGAGGTTTCGTAGAGAGTTACTCAAGTTGTTGCCCCGCCTGCTGGAGTTGTTGAGGTTGTTAGAGCGCCGGCTAAGGCAAAGGAGCCAAAGCCCGACAGTTGATTGAAGGCTTTCGATCAACTGAAGGTTCCCGTCTTTGTGGGAAGGACTGGCTTGGAGGTAGAGTAGTGGCTAGGTCAGGTTGATTCTGCTATGGAGGCTAACGGTTGCCCTGAGGGACGTCGAGTCAACATAGCGCAGACGTTGCGGAAGGATCAGGCTCATTCTTGGTGGAGGACAATTCAGAGTAAGGTCACCAGTTATGAGCAGATGAAGACAGTGATCAGGGATCGCTACTGCCCTGTAGCTATGAGGAGAGACCGTCTTCAAGATTTCCTGGAGGCTGGATTCAAGGATTTGCCTATTGTTGAGATAATCCTCAAATTTCAGGACGAGTTGGCATTGCTAGGTCTTTCTGCACCACCGGAGGATCAACATGTTTACTTTTTCTCTCGAAGGTTGAGAGAGTCGACACGCTCTTATCTTACTCGTTTCCGTTGTGAGTCTTTGATGGATTATCAGGATAGAGCTTCTGCTTATGAGAGAGACCGACCGGGTCAAATGAGAGCTTCTCAGACAGGAGGTCCTGAGAAGAGACAAAAGACTGGATAAGCCAGTGCTGGAGCTGGAGCAACTGGTTTTGGGCGTAGTCAGATGCCTGGACGTTCTGGTTTTCAGCAGAGTTTTGACAAAATACGACAATGTCATAACTGCGGAGTAGCTGGACACATCCGAGCTGATTGCAAAAAGCCAGCAGTGACTTGCTTTACTTGCGGCAAGCCCGGACATAGAGCTGCGTTTTGCCGTCAGGGCAAGGCGCTATCCCAGCAGGGTTCTTCACCTGCCAGTATTGTTGGAGGAGGATAGAGATCGCAGTACCAGCAGCAGCAACAGAGAGTTTTTGGTTCTACCGCTCCTCAAGGTTCCACTCCGGGACAAGGGAGAGGTAGAGGACGTGTTCGTGGATCTGCAGACACCAGAGATGCACCAGCTAGAGTATATGAGTTGAGGAGTGTTGTAGAGCCGAGAGCGCCAGCAGCTACAGGTACCATTCATATTAATGGTTTTCCTGTCCGAGTTCTTTTCGATACTGGTGCTACACATTCTTTTATATCTGATGCTTGCGTAGATAGATTGACCTTAGTTACTGTAGAAGGTAGACCCTTCTTTATAGGATTACCCGATGGGGGTAAGATTCAAGGTACTCAAGAGGTTCGCGATTGCCCTATTAGATTGGGAGGTCGCGATTGGCCAGCTAACTTCTTCTTCTTCATGTACTTAGTACATGAAGAAGTTATCCTAGGCATGGATTAGATGGATCGACACCGAGCAGTTCTGGACATCGGCAAGAGGACAGTGATGGTAACTACAGATGCAGGCCATGTGGAGATATTCCGAGGATGAGATCTCGGAAAGACTGGTACAGTCATCAGTGTAGTACGAGCTGCAAGACTTATCAATCAAGGTTGCGAGGCTTTTTGGTGCTATGCCATGAAGGATAGTACTAGTCCAGCTTTGGAGGAGGTTCCAGTAGCTTGCGAGTTTGCGGACGTCTTTGGAGAGCCATCAGGTTTACCCCTACAAAGGAGTGTAGACTTTGGCATTGAGCTAGAGCCCGGTACGAGACCGATCTCTAAAGCTCCTTATCGTATGACGCCTATCGAGATGCTTGAGTTGAAGAAGCAGCTCGAGGAGTTAACAGAGAATAGCTTCATCCGCCCTAGTGTACCTCCTTGAGGCGCACCAGTTCTCTTCGTCAGGAAGAGAGATAGGTCAATGAGGTTATATATCGATTACCGAGAGTTGAACAAGGTGACGATCAAGAACAAGTATCTGTTTCCCCGTATCGACGATCTTTTGGATTAGTTGCATGAAGCTTCAGTGTTTTCGAGGATCGATATGAGATCTGGTTATCACCAGCTGAGGGTGAGAGAGTAGGACGTAGCTAAGACAGCTTTTCGGACCAGATATGGACACTACGAGTTTGTAGTGATGCCATTCGGGCTTACGAACGCGCCCGTAGTCTTCATGGATTTGATGAACAACATCTTCATCGACTTTCTAGACTAGTTTGTAGTTGTCTTCATCGACGACATTCTGGTTTACTCTCGTAGTAAAGAGGAGCATGTAGGACAATTGAGGATTGTTCTTCAGGTCTTACAGGATAGAGAGTTGTACGCCAAGCTCTCTAAGTGCGAGTTTTGGATGTCCGAGGTAGCATTCCTTGGTCACATTATTTCTGCAGAAGGTATCAAGGTAGATCCGGCGAAGATCGAGTCAGTGGAATCTTGGCCGCCACCTAAGAACGTCAAGGAGGTCCGCACCTTCTTAGGATTGGCGGGCTACTACCGGCGTTTTGTTGAGGGCTTTTCTGTTATCGCCCGACCGCTCACTTCCTTGATGAGGAATTCTACGAGGTTTATATCGTCCGAGTCTTGCCTGCAGAGCTTCGAGGAGCTGAAGAAGAGGTTGACCTCTACTCCTATCCTAGCTCAGCCAGAAGGCATTGAGGATTTTGTGGTGTATAGCGACGCATCCAAGCTGGGCTTGGGATGTGTTCTGATGCAGAGAGGTAAGGTGATTGCATACGCGTCTAGACAACTCTAGACGTACGAGGAGAATTACCCTACCCATGACTTAGAGTTGGCTGCTGTGGTTCATGCTCTGAAGATTTGGAGGCATTATTTGTACGGAGCTACGTGCCAGATATTCACCGATCACAAGAGTCTGAAGTACATATTAACTCAGTGGGAGTTGAATAACCGCCAGCACAGATGGTTGGAGTTGATCAAGGATTTTGATCTTGAGATCTTATACCACCCGGGGAAAGCTAATGTGGTAGTAGATGCCCTTAGTAGGAAGACTCCCCGAGAGATGGCGATTGCTAGGCTGACAGCTCAACCACAGTTACAACGAGACCTGGCATAGCTAGAGATGGATATCTACATTCCAAATTCCGACAACCAATTGTCCACTTTAGAGATAGTACCTGATCTGTTGGCCGAAATCCGACAGAAGCAGGGGAGTTTCCCAGCTTTGACACAAATTCGAGACCGCATGTCTCGAGGAGAGGCACCGTAGTTTGCAGTTGGTGCTGACGGAGTTCTGAGGCGTGAGGAACGTGTTTGTGTGCCCTCAGATCGAGAGTTGAGACAGAGGATCCTACAAGAGGCTCACTCTTCACCTTACTCAGTACACCCTGGTGCGAGTAAGATGTATCAGGATATCAGACGCTCTTTCTGGTGGGGAGGTATGAAGCCAGATGTGACGAGATATGTAGCTCAGTGTGCAACCTGTCAGCAAGTCAAGATCGAGCATCATAGACCAGGAGGCGAGCTACACCCACTTCCTGTTCCACAGTGGAAGTGGGAAGATATCTCTATGGATTTTGTTACCGGTTTGAGACCGAGTCGAGGCTTTGATGCTATCTGGGTGATAGTGGATCGACTGACGAAGACCGCACGTTTCATTCCGATCAAGGAAACCTGGCCGGTGAGTCGGTTAGCAGAGGAGTTAACCAGACAGATAGTGAGACTTCATGGAGTACCTAGGACTATTGTCTCTGACGGAGACGGACGGTTTACTTCGAGCAACTGGCAGCAGGTTCATGCCGCCCTAAGTACAAGTCTATAGTTCACGACCGCTTATCATCCTCAGACCGATGGTCAGTCTGAGCGGACCATCCAGACTCTGGAGGACATGTTGAGAGCCTGCGTGTTAGATTGGGGACAGGTGTGGTCAGATCACCTACCCTTAGTGGAGTTTTCGTACAACAACAGTTGGCACACATCGATCAGAATGGCTCCTTATGAGGCTTTATACGGACAAAGATGCCGTACACCGTTGTGTTGGGATGAGCCGAGTAGTGCTAGCGGAGTAGCACCCGAGCAGATACAGGATGAAATGGCTCGAGTAGCAGTGATCCGAGAGCGGATATTAGCAGCACAAAGTCGATAGAAGTCTTATGCAGATAAGAGGTGTAGACCTTTGGAGTTCAGAGTTGGAGCTCTGGTTTGGTTGAGAGTATCCCCGACACGAGGCGTCAGACGTTTCGGTGTCAAGGGAAAGTTGAGCCCCAGATATGTTGGACCATTCGAGATCCTTGAGCGAGTGGGAGAGGCAACATACAGACTTGCGTTGCCACCGAGACTCGAGGGTGTTCACCCAGTCTTCCATGTGTCTCAGCTACGGCAATACATACCAGACCCGAGACACATCGTCAGTCGTGAGGATCTAGTGATCGAGCCAGACCACACGTTTGTAGAGCACCCGATGACTATCTTAGAGCGTAGTACGAGACGCTTGCGTTCGAAGGACATCCCGATGCTGAAGAATCAGTGGTCGATGCGAGAAGCTGATGAGGCGACTTGGGAGACAGTGGATAGTATCCAGATAAACTATCCGGAGTTTTACACTGGGTTGGATGCACCTTTAGCATAGTCAGTTGTTTGGTTTTCTCTTGTTGCGTTGTTTACGCTTTTGTGTGACGTTTTGAGTTACGTGCCCCGTGTGGGAATATATGAGTTCAGTTCTGTTTCTGTTTGTGTTGTGCTTGTGAGCATTTGCAAGTTTCGGGACGAAACTTCTTTTTAGGAGGATCTGATGTAAGATCCTAGGGTTTTTTTTGCCTTCACCGCCCATGCGGTGAAGAGGGCCACCCCCGCGGCCAGCCGCCCCTGTGGCTGTGGGATCCGCCCCTACGGATCGTGCGACAGATCGCGCCGATCTGTTTTCGTCGTTTTATCTTTCTTCCATAGATAGAATATCCTATATTTATCTTATGGGCCGGTTTCCTTATCTTCTTCCTAAACCCTAGACGCCCTTCCTTCTATTCTTTCCAGCCCGTTCCTATATATTCTCTTCTTTCTCCCCCTTTTCTCGTTCCTTGCTATCATCTTCAACCCTAGAGAGTTGTAACCGCCTTTTGCTTCCCGTGACTTCGTTGAACGTGTAAGTGCATCTTTTATGATTCCTCCTCACGTTCCTTTAGCGTTGCATGCCTTCTCCTTCTGTTTTGGTTTCTTCCTTTCGTTCTTCTCTTTTCTTTTTCTCCAAGGATCAAACATGAGTCTTAATTCTTGTGGAGTGTTCCGTTATTGATCATTCTTTGTTCTCAGGATCTTTGGAGTTGAGCCTTGACGTGTTGGAGCCAAAGGTTCGAGCTTTGGTTGCCTTGCTACGAGTTATGTCGAAGAAGAAAGCCGACACCGCTTTTTGTCACGCCGCCGCCCCTGCGCCTGCACAGAGCCACCCCTGCGCCTCTGTTCAGTCGCCCGTTATCATGAAATATTGCGGTATTATAGGCACGTATTTTGGTTGTTTTTCACTCATTATTATGTCCATGGATAGGATATAGAAGCAATTGTTAGCTTGTTCATCTATGTTTTCGATATGGAGGTCTACACTAGCTTTGTGTTGATTATAGGTGAATAAAAGCTGGAATCGGATCGTTTTGATGCAAATCAAGGAGGTATTGATCATATTGAAAGATGAGGATACACTTTGAGAAGCTAAGGAAGGAGCAAGGATGAAGAATGACACGAAACAAAGGCAACGAGAAGGACTAGGCACTTCCACGCCCCAATTCCACGGTCGTGGAACCTCCATTATGAACGTGGACTTGATCTTTGAGCACTACAATGAGTTACACGGTATAAATTACGGTGGTGGAAGGCTAAAGACAACGTAATCATTTCCACGGTTGTGGAACATCATGAGACCGTGATTTGGGCAATCTTTTGGCGAATCATTAATCGCCACGTTATCTACGTATTTGGACGAAAATATACTTCTTTCTCACCTTATAAAAAGGCTGGAAGAAGGCTTTTTTTGGGTTCGCGCTTAGAGAGCATTTTGCTTAGGGTTTCTGCGCGGAAGTTGCGGAAGCGCCGACGGATTGAAGATTTGGAGTTGCTTGTGGCGGAAGTTACGCCCTTTTTTCTTAGGTTTGATATAGAAGACGGATTGACATCCCGTTTTTCATTCTCATCAAGGATTGTTATTGGTTTGTGTTTATTTCCGAATCTATTATACATTACGCTTTGTGTATCAGATTTCGAGATTGGAATTGAGATATATTCAAGGTTTTGAGGGTTTTCATCTTTCATTCTTCTTAAATTGATTTTTGATATCATAATGATGGTTATTGGCTAAAACCCTTTAGCAATTCTAAGGTGAAGGGTTGATAGTTGTGGCTTAGATGATGATAGATCGATCATAAATAGATTGGACCCTGAGAGTTAGAGAAACTTCGTCGAAAACCAAGATCACGGTCTGTTCTTGGACTTCCACGGCCGTGGAACTCAAGATCTGCCCGTGATTTACCCCAGTTTACGAACTTTGCTTTTACTTTAATCCAAAGTTAAAGATTAGCTTTAACCTAGCCTTGACTTGTCTTTTCTAGGTAGTAGTGAGACTCAACATCCTCTATTTCGGTTTCGAGTGTCACAACCTTAATCGTTTGAGCCTATCTTGATCCTTGGGTTGCAAGTTTGGGTATTTGAGATCAATTTTAGTCCATAGATCCTTTCTATACTGAAGCCTCAACAACCTTTACAGAGAGTTCTTTGGGTTAGACATATAGGGTTTTAGAACTTCACCGTACATTACCTTACTTTAGCATACCTTTGTTATTCTTAACTGTGTCCTTATATGCATAGTATATCTTGAATCGATTGCCACAATTTGATACTTAGATCTTTAGGGTTGCTGTTTTCCCAATAATTGCAAAGTTTTACATCTTTACTTGCTTGACAATTTGCAAACTGAATTTGTTCCCCCCAAATCCCTGAGTTCGATACTCTGGAATTCTTGCTTTATTACGCCGATCCGTACACTGCGGGTTCACTTGCTTAATTTCAGTTTTATAAATTTAAAGCTTATTTGCACGCACGCTAAGAGGCAAACAAGTTTTTGGCGCCGTTGCCGGGGATTTGGTTTAGGCCGAATTCGGTTATCGGTTGTCAAGCTTGGGAGCTTTGCTCTCGTTATTTGATAGCTCTTGTGAGTGATATTTCAGGTTATCTTAGGTATATGCGCAGGTATAACAACAACAAAGACGACCTCTTACCTCTTGATCAAGAACTTGAGAAGACTTTGAGAAAGAAGCTCAAAGAAAGAAAGATGTCTGAAAATAAAGATAGAGATCTCCAAGCGGAGTTGGACGATTCTAGAGCTCAGTTTAAATGGAGCGAGAAGACTCGCAGAGAAGAATCGGAGCGTCATCGATTGGAAATTGATGGGCTCAAGGACATGATGCTAAAATTGAGGTTGGAAATGAGTGGTTCCAAGAAGAAGAAGAAAAGAAGCAAACAGACAAGATCGGTTAGAACCGACTCATCCGATGAAGAGAGCGACTACTCCATGCCGTCGCTAGAGGACATTGATCCAACGTTCAATGCAAACCGGAACGATCCAAGGCCAGCCGCCAATCCTCGTATCCCAGCTGGGGGTGCAAGAGCCGCTCGTGTAGATGAAGAGCCGCGAACGCTTGGTCAAAGGCTGGATCCAACTCAACAACCGCACCATCTAGGCGTAAACTTTGAAGTTGAAGATATTCAGGGATTCAGCTTTAATCCGTAAGTAATCACCATGGTTCGCCAAAATAAATTTGGCGGAACAAGTGTTGAATCTCCACATCAACACTTGCAGAATTTTGAGATTCTCATGGAAATAATGAAGCCGAAGAAGACCACCACCAATAACTACAAGATTAAGCCGTTCTTCTTCTCTTTGAAAGGGAAAGCTCTAGCATGGTATCAAGCTCTCCCGAATGCAAAGCTTAATACTTGGGAGGATCTATCTTTGGAGTTTCTAACTAAATTCTTTCCGCCATCCAAGACTGTAGAATTGAGAGATAAGATTAATGCTTTTTTTATGAGACCTAACGAAAGTCTGTTTCAATCTTGGGAAAGGTTTCAGGAATTGCTATTGGATTGCCCACACCATGGCATTTCAAGACTCGGATTGTTAGAGATATACTATGAGGGGTTGGATGTGGAAACACAATTCAAGCTCCACTCCCTTTCACGTGGCACATTCATGGACATGAGGGAAGATGACGCTTGGGACTTCATTGAGAAGCAAGCCCAAATCATAGAGAGATACTCTCACCGGAAAGTTGAATCCAACCGAGGAGATTCGGGAGCAAAGCTAACGCAAGCTGCGCAAACTCAAATCTTCTCCCTCAACACCGAAATCAAGGAATTGAAAGAGGTGATTAGAGCTGGCTTACCAAAGCCAAAGAATCAAGACGTTGGTTACCTAGGAAACAACAACTACCAAGGAAATGAAGGAACCAACCGCAACAATAACCGGAACAACAACAACCGGAATAATTGGAACAATAAAAACCGGAACAACAACAATTGGAATAACAACAACAACAGAAATCCAAACGGAAATTGGCGTTCCAACCAACAGCAAAACTCCGGTAATTCTTATTCCAATTCAGGAAATTCACTAACATCACCTTCTTCTTCTATTCCTTTGAAAAGCCAAGGGCAAGGATCTAATAACACAAGCAGTTCGGGAAAGGAGAAACCCGATCCCATGTTGGAAACAATCTTTGGAAAGCTTCAAGGATTGGAGAGTCGCATTACGAAGGTTGATGATCACATCACTAAGGTTGATAAGGCTCAAAAGACTTTAGAAACCCAACTATTCAACAAGGCCGGGGAAGTTCATAGAGATTGATAACACAATTTATGACGTTAGTTTAGGCACTCATTTAGATAGTTTTTCCGCTCATTCATGCATGGTTTGCACTAGTTCGTGACGATTTGCACTCAATTCATGTATTATGTCGAGATAGACGTCTACGCGGACTTTTGCATGTTTTGTAGGTATTTTGGGAGCTTTAGGAGCTTAACCGATACATTTGAGGATCGTTCCTCGAGATGACACACCTTCGGACTCATTGGGAAGCAAGCTAGGAGCTAAGGAGGACACATGGGACCTTGTTGGTGCATGCCTTGCACCAAATTGAGGCTTGATGATCCAAAACAAGCTGAGGCACCAAAACCACGGCCACTGGGACTTCCACGGGCGTGGAAATAGGCCGTGGTTTTCCCTAGACAGTTGTGACAGCTGTCCCACGATCTTCATGGCCAACTCTTGCAATTTGTTGAGGATATAAGGTGGTCCTCCAAGCTGTTAGGGACAAACCCCATCACTCCCATTCTCTCCCACACTCTCAACAACACATATTCTCTCATTGGAAGATTGGATTGGAGCTACTCTTGGAGGAGGAGAAAAGGTTCCATTGGAGAAGAAGAGAAGAACATACCATTCTTAGTTTTTCATAGTTTTGAGTGATTTTTGTGGAGACGATTTGCTCGGTTTTGTAAGGAACGAGATTGAACCTTCTTTTGAAGGGTTGTAAGTCTTTCTTATCATACATTCAGCTTGGTTTTCTTTGTTCTACTTGTTCATCTCTATTTCACTTCATCTACTTGCTATGGAAGCCATGAATGTATGCTTGTTGAGTTTAATTGTTGAGATGCTTGTTGTTGGCTAGATAGATGTGATTCTAGGGTAAGGAAAAGATGGTTATGGCTTGGACTATGATAGGATGGATTTAGATGTACCTTAGGATGATTTGTTTGCTTGAACCGAGCTACTGTTGGAAACCACGGTTCGTTCTTGCCACTCCACGGCCGTGGAAAGGGATGAACAACCCGTAATTCTGACTAACTCTTTTGATTTGATGAATCTAAGTGCTAGAATGTTAGATTGTTGAAATCCTAGTGTTTGTTGAGCTAAATCTATCCTAGGGTGACCTAGTGTTAGCAACTAAGTGTTAGAAGAGACCTACCCGGTGATTCTTGCTCTTAGATACCGAAGATGACGAACTCTAGGAAGTAGTGAGCCTCACAAGCCGCTATTGGACTGAGTGTGCTAGGATAGGTGTTTAGGTCTTGCCTTCCCGAGACTTACCCGGTAAGGAGAGGTTAGATCCCTAGAATACCATCCGGTTTGTGTAGATATCCCTTCCTTAGGCTCCTAGAGACTTACCCGGTGATAGGACCTTAGGTGCGGGGTTAGTGGATCATGAGACCTACCCGGTAATTGACCCCATGTGAGAAACATTCCTTCCCAACATACTATAGTTTATCCAAGGTTGATTAGAAGCTTGAGTCCTATGCCATAACCGGAATTTCCAACCCCTAGAATCCGCTTTTCTCTCTTCGATCTCATATCTCGTGTTTGTCTTGCTTGTTTGTGTTTATTTGTTAGATTGTTAGTTTGTTTTGCATTCTTATATCGTTGTGATTCTTGATTGATCACCACACAAAACCAAACCCAAAAATATTGAGATTTTAATTTCTTTGTTTCTTTCTCTTTTCTTAGCCTAGATCAACACTATCCTTAGTCACTAATCGATTCAATTTTACCTCAGTCTTTGTGTTCGACCTCGGATACTATCCCTACTACAAAACGTCCCGTACACTGCAGGTTCGCTAGGAGTTAGGAAAAATATAACGAGTATAAATTTAAGACTTTTGCGTGTCACGTTCTTAGCGTAACAAGTTTTTGGCGCCGTTGCCGGTTGTTGTTGAAGTTCCTTGGGCCTTGATAGTTGTTGTAGTTTCCCCTTCCCATATAGTTCACATCCTCCTCCTTGGAAGACAAGTTTGCTTGCACTTGCACTTGAGGGGTTGCTTGATTCTTCAAAAGACTTTAGAAACCCAACTATTCAGCATGGCTGGGGAAGTTCATAGAGATCAAGGAAAACTTCCCGGAAAGACGGAAGACAACCCAAAAGGAAGGTTAATGGCTATCACTACTAGGAGCGGAGTAACTACAACCGACCCGCAGCCTACATTTCTAGAGGTTCTAGCTGAGAAAGAGAAAGAGAAGGGGAAGGAGAAGGAAGACGTCTACATTCCTCCCCCAGCTTAGAAACCGCCTCTACCATTCCCGCAATCTAGAGCGAGAGCGCGTCTAGACAAGCAATTCGGTAAGTTCATTGAACTAATGAGCAAATTGCATATTAACATACCTTTCATTGATGCAATTGTAGGTATGCCCGCTTACGGGAAGTTCTTAAAGGAAATCCTCTCTAACAAGAGGAAACTAGAAGACTTTGGAGAAGTCAAGATGAGTTCGGAATCATCGGATCTCATCAAAACGATGAAGGAAAAGATGCCCCCAAAGCTGAAGGATCCGGGGTCATTTTGTATTCCAATCGGAATGGGAGATGTCACATATGACGCATTGTGTGACTTAGGAGCAAGCGTTAGCATCATTCCGCTTGCCTTATGTAGGAAGATCGGTCTAGGTGAGCCTAAACCGGTAAATATGACGTTATACATGACGGATCGATCCATAACTCGTCCCGTCGGTATCATCGAAGACATCCCAGTCAAGCTTGGTAAGTTCTATGTTCCCATAGATTTTGTTGTGCTTGACATTCCTGCAGATTGTCCGGTCCCGATCATACTCGGAAGACGGTTTCTTGCAACATCCGGCTGCATGGTGGATTGCAAGAATGCTAGGCTTGCCTTTGACATTGGAGAAGAGAAAGTTGAATTCTTTCTCTCAACATTGGTGAAAGAGCCAGCTCTTGGAGAAGACATGTACAACATCCATGACGAGGAAGCATCTAGAGAGGAAGTTAGCTCGATTCTAACTGAAGATCCGTTGCAAAAAGTGATTACCATGAGCATCACAGAGAAAGGAGAAGAAGAGGATTACAATAAAGAGATTGAAGCCCTAGGAGAGCTACAAGAAGTGCATGAAGGAGAGTTTGAAAAACTCTATGATGGGTCAGAAAATGTGAGGAATCACGGCCAGTCGTGCTATTCCACGGCCGTGGAAACCTCCATGATGACCGTAATTATCTACTCAGAGCACTCCAGTAAGTTACACGGCCAATACCACGGTCGTGGAACTACCAGTGGTGCCGTAATTGACTTCCACGACCGTGGAAGAAACAGAAGAGCCGTGATTTTTGGGAATTCTGAGGACAATTACGTTCTCTCTACCAATTCTCTTGAGCCTTCTTCAAAAACCCTCACACCCTTAGAGACTTCTAAGGAAGCATTGGACAACCCTCAAGAGCCATTTGAGACTCCAATGACAATGGAATTGAAGCCACTTCCCGCACATCTTCGGTATGCATTCTTAGGAACTAATTCTACTTTTCCGGTAATTGTTAGTTCTGATTTAAGTGAAGATGAACATGTTAGACTAATGGCTGTATTGAAGGAACATAGAAAGGCCTTAGGTTACACCATAGAGGATCTTGTAGGAACTAAACCGTCACTATGCATGCACAAGATCCTAATGGAGGAAGATTTTAAGCCTTCACGACAACCTCAAAGGCGGTTGAATCAGACCATGAAAGAGGTTGTCAAGAAGGAGATTCTTAAGCTACTTGATGCAGGTATTATCTACCCTATCTCCGATAGTAAGTGGGTGAGCCCGGCACAAGTTGTTCCAAAGAAAGGAGGAATGACGGTAATCAAAAACAAAAACAACGAGCTCATTCCTACAAGAACCGTGACGGGATGGAGGATGTGCATAGATTACCGCAACCTAAACAACGCGACAAGGAAGGACCACTTTCCTTTGCCATTCATCGGCCAAATGCTTGAGAGGTTAGCACAACACTCACATTTCTGTTATCTTGACGGTTATAGTGGTTTCTTCTAGATTCCGATACATCCGGACGATCAAGAGAAGACCATATTTACGTGTCCGTGGGCTACGTTTGCCTATAGGAGAATGCCGTTCGGGCTTTGCAACGCCCCAACCACCTTCCAAAGGTGCATGATGGCTATTTTCTCGGAGTACATAGAAGAAATTATGGAGGTTTTCATGGACGATTTCTCTGTTTATGGTTCCTCTTTTGATCATTGCCTTTCTAACCTTTCTCTTGTGCTTCAAAGGTGTGAAGACACTAACCTAGTTCTCAATTGGGAGAAGTGTCAATTCATGGTAAAAGAAGGCATTGTCTTAGGACACTTGATCTCTAGTAGAGGGATTGAGGTAGATAAATCTAAGATAGATACCATAGAGAAGCTCCCTCCCCCATCTTCGGTGAAAGGGATAAGAAGCTTTCTAGGACATGCCGGATTCTATAGACGTTTTATCAAAGACTTTTTTAAGATATCAAAACCGCTTACTAATCTATTGATGAAGGGTGTAGTTTTTGATTTTTCGCAGGATTGTTGGATGCATTTAACAGGATCCGAGAAGCTCTAATCTCAGCCCCAATCATACAACCTCCGGACTGGAATCTTCCATTCGAGGTCATGTGTGATGCAAGTGATGTAGCCATCGGGGCTGTGTTGGGACAAAAGAAGGATGGCCGCACACACGCCATCTATTACGCTAGCAAGACGCTAGATGAAGCGCAGCTCAACTACGCCACTACAGAAAAAGAATTTTTGGCCATTGTATACGCATTTGAAAATTTTCGTTCTTATCTTGTAGGATCGAAGGTGATTGTATACACGGACCACTCAGTGATTCGGTATTTGCTTGCCAAGAAGGATGCAAAACCGAGACTGATTAGATGGATTCTTCTCCTATAAGAATTCGATCTTGAGATCCGCGACAAGAGAGGCTCGGAAAATTCTGTTACGGATCACTTGAGTCGTCTACCACATCTAGAAGACGACGACCTGCCTATAGATGACTCCTTTCCGGACGAACACTTACACATCATAGAGGAGTGCATCGACAAGATAACTAAAGGTAACGAACCATGGTTTGCTGATTTTGTTAACTATTTGGTTTGTCAGGAAATACCTCCCGGACTATCCTACGCACAAAGAAAGAATTTCTTTAAGGACGTCCGGCAATACTTTTGGAACGAACCTCTACTCTTCAAGAGAGGTCCAGATGGCATTATTCGAAGATGTGTGCCGGAAGAGGAGATGCAAAGCGTCATCCGTCATTGTCATTCACTACCTTGTGGAGGACACGCTAGTTCCAATAAAACTAGCACAAAGGTATTGCAATCCGGTTTCTTTTGGCCTACTTTGTTTAAGGATGTGCAAACCTTTGTTTCCTGCTGCGATGCTTATCAAAGAACAGGAAATATATCTAGGAGGAACGAGATGCCTCTTAACAACATTCAAGAGGTGGAGATCTTTGACTTTTGGGGAGTCGACTTTATGAGACCTTTCCCATCATCTTGTGGGAATCAATACATACTCTTAGCGGTGGATTATGTTTCACGATGGGTTGAAGCTATAGCCTCTCCTACTAATGATGTCGCGGTTGTCATAAAGTTCTTTAATAGAACTATTTTCCCAAGGTTTGGGACACCGCGGACTATTATTAGTGATGGAGGTTCACACTTCATTGCCCGACGATTCAAAGCTCTCCTAGCCAAGTATGGGGTGACTCACAAGATCGCCACTCCCTATCATCCACAAACGAGTGGACAAGTGGAGATTTCAAATAGAGAGATCAAAGGCATCTTAGAGAAAACAGTTTCAAAGATAAGGAAAGATTGGTCTTTGAATCTAGATGATGCATTATGGGCATACCGAACTAAGTATAAGACTCTCATAGGAACAACACCATACAACCTAGTGTATGGAAAGTCTTGTCACTTACCGGTAGAGCTAGAACACAAAGCGTATGGGGCGATAAAGTGGTTGAACTTCAGCATGAAAGAAGCAGGCGAGAAGCGCCTCTTAGACCTTAACGAGCTTGAAGAACTTTGCTTGAACGCCTATGAGAACGCCAAGATATACAAGGAGAGAGTGAAGCGTTGGCATGATAAGCATATCATTCCAAAGGACCTCAAGGAAGGAGATCAAGTTCTCCTCTTCAATTCGAGACTTCGGCTCTTTCCAGGTAAGCTTAAATCTCGTTGGACCGGACCTTATCTAATCAAACATGTTTTTCCCCATGGTGCAGTTGAAGTATGGGGTGAAAAGAGCGGAAGTTTTAAGGTGAACGGCCAACGAATTAAGAAGTACTCACCGGAGCTCCAAGCTGAGGAGTTCGCGCCTACCGCACTAGAATAGATGCAGGTACGGTCTAGCTACGGACCTTAAACAAGCGCTACTTGGGAGGCAACCCAAGCTATTGCACTTTTGTTTTTCATTCTTAGTTTAGACTAGTTTAGACGTTTTTGCTTTATTTTTGCCCTCGATATCTTCCGGTATGTTGTGTTTTTGGATGTAGGAGCAAGGAATAGGGATTGGAAGAAGGAAAAGTCGAAAGAATTGACGAAACATGAGTTTTAGGACAATGCAGAGAGTTCCACGGCCAGTTCCACGGTCGTAAAAGCTACAGTGACCGTAATTCTTTAAAAGCTGAGAAAAATCACAAAAACCACGGGTCTGTACATTTCCACGGCAGTGGAACATCCCGACAGACCGTGATTTTTAAAAAATTTTACGGCCACTATAAAAACCACCTACCTTCACAAAAACACCCCAATTCCCTAATCCACGGTTCTCTTCCACGACCCAAAGCGCCGACACCTTCCTCACCCTCTCAAATCTTCGTTTTGAGTTCAAATCGAACGATTCTTGGTGCTAAAGTGGAGCATTTTCATTCCTCTACAAGATCCAATCGACAAAACAAGTGAACAATCCCTCCACAAGGCAGAATTTGGATTCAAAGATCCAAAACCCTAGGTTTTTACTCTTCTTCTCTTCTTTGTCAAATTCGAGCTAAATTTTTGCAAGAACTTAGAGTATTTGCATAGGATTGAGATTGAAACTAGTCTAGGACAGGTTCTACTGTGTTTCTGTTGATTTTGTTGAGATTTGAGAAATTCAGAGACGAATCACGGTCTCTGTGACTTCCACGGCCGTGGAATAGGAAGAACAGACCGTGGTTTTTATTGGAATTGAGAAAATGTTCACGAGAAGTTCAGGAAAGAAAAAGAAGAGAAGGGATGATAGTTCTTCTTCTTCCCAAGCCCCTCCTAGTGAACCACCATCACCTCCACGTCCTAGAATCCCAACCATTCACCCAAATTATCTCGAGGCTTTAGAGAAGATCGAGAAGAGATCGGTCATAGGACCTAGATACCTCTTGCTAGAGGAGTTGGAGCCACTTAATGTGGTAAGTGATTTGACATGGCTCTTGGATAGAGCCGAACTGATTGTTTTCTCCGCTATTAGAGCGGATGCATATGAGGAGATCACGAGGGAGTTTGTCATCTCCTTCGAGCACAGCGCCGTCGATAGGACGGTATCTTATAGATTGATGGAGACGGATTACGAGTTCTCCATCCAACAGTTTGGAGCCTTCTTTGGGTTCCATGAGAACTATAATGGTCGCTTTCCTAGCGGTGTGTACGCTAAGGATTTTTGGAGGGAGATCGCGATGGTGAATGCAAGTGAAGATCGTTGGCAACCGGCCGACACCAAGGCTAAGCTTATCTACCACTTAGCCTTGAAGATAGCTCATAGGGTCCTTTCCGAGTGCCTATTCCCTAGGACCGAGACCCCACAGAAGATAAAGACCGATGAGCTATTCCTTCTCTACTGCATGCTTTACGGTAGACCAGCTGATTGTGCCACCCTCTTAGCCTCCACCATGAGTAAGCTTAAGAACAAGAGGGCGGGAAACATTGGGTATGGTGGGATGGTCACCCACATTGCTACACAGCTCGGGATTGATTTCTCCGCCTGCACTAGGATAGCAGCGAGACCTTTAGGTCTCAACAGCCTTATGACTAGGGGCATCATCTTTCCTAGACACCGAGCCCCACCTACTGCTGGTATGCCATGGGAGGATAGAGGAGGTAGGGGCATTGTTTGGCTTCTTGAGTATTCCATTATGGTTGGACGCCATAATTGGAAGGAGACATTCGCTGCTATGTATGCGAATAGATTGGCACCGCCCCCGTATGTCCCGGAGGAGCCTCCAACTACAAGTGTTGAGGAGGAGATGGGAGGAGAAGAGGATTATGAGAGAGGAGGAGGTGATGAGAAGGATTTTGGCACCTTTCCGGATCAGCCAGACATCTTCCCAGATTTACCTAGACAGTCTCCCCGCCCTTTAGACATTCCGGTGCTTCTTCCTCTCGCCGAGCTAGTGTGAGCGAGAGGCCGACTTGGATGGATACTCCTCCAGATTGGTATGGGACGCAGCCGGAGTGGATGGGAGCTCCACCACTTTGGTATGCACAGCCACCATTAGCACCAGCTCCACAGGATGCTCCAGCTTGGTACGCACAGCCGCCGGCATGGTACGAGCAGTTACCGGCATGGGCCAGCGATCTATCTTGGAGAGTGGGTGACTTGGAGATCCACCGGGACCAGCAGGAGACGCGGAGACAGGAGCATGACGAGATGATGAGTGATATCTACCGCCAGCAGTTTGGGTGGCACTATAGCCATGACTTCCGCCCGTTTCCACCACCACCGCCTCCGTAGTGACGAGTTTTACTACCGAGAGTTTCAGCCGCTCCACCGTCATCTAGTGAGTTCATTTTTCTTTTCTTTCTTTTCTTTATTTCTTTTTGAACATTGAGGACAATGTTTGTCCTAAGTATGGGGTGGGGTGTGACTATGTGTTGTAATAACTCTACTACTTTGTTTGCTTCTATTCATGACACTATTGCATGTTTCATTCCATAGTCACACGTTTCATTATTGCATTGCATGAAAAAGGCTTTGAAAAACCCATAAAAATTTGAAAATTTTTTGAAAAGTTTTGTGCTTCTAAGAATTGAGATGATTCCTATGATAGATGTTACTTACGGAATGAGTTTTTTATGACAATTGCATGCTTAAACGAAACTATGAATTGGAAAGAATTTGAATGAGTTGTTTATTTTTCTTGCAAATTTCATAATGTGAAGAGTTTTATCTAAATCATATTGAGAAATTAAGGTTGAAATCACATGATGGGTTCTTATACTTCTTTATGAAATGATTAAGGCAATTCGATTTTCTTGCTTCTTTCTTTGATCATTTAGCCCCTCAATGAAATAATAACCTTCCTTACCTATCCGGAAATTTGGAGGAGTTGATATTTGGCATGTTTGATGTGGGAGGGCCATGAAAGCAAAATTTTGCATTCAAAGAATAGAAAAAAATACTTGTAGGTTTGGGAAAGTCAATCATGACGATGAGTAACTCGGCACCATTCACATAGCCGGGTATTTGTGTCTTGCCAAAGTCGGATTGAGCGATATTCCTAACGGATTATGGTATGTGCATCAAGGGTTTGAGGCATCTCGAAATTGAGAAACGCCAATTTCCTAGGCTTCGGTTTTTGTGCACCGCTGTCCATATTTCCAAAAGTAAAGTCGAAAAATAATGTGAAAAAGAAAAGAGCAAAGCTCTAAGTTGATGTTGTTGCAAAATCAAAAGAAAAAGTAAAAGAGTTGGATTATTCCTTTTCCCGGATTCATGCACCACATCCCTTATAAGTTCCCCTTCTTTCCGCATTCTAGACCTTACTTGAAAGCCCTTAAGATCAAAAGAGTGTTATATGACTTGGTGATCTAAATTGAAGTTCTTATTCTTGATTTTGACAATACTTGAAGGTTATGATATTTGTTTTGAAGTTTGAGCATCATGTGAATTTTCTTTTCTCTACATCCTTTGGTTTACGTATGTGAGCGTTTTCAAGAATGAATGAAGCAAGGTTTGAGGTTGATCTATTGACTAGAAGCATATTTACCTAAAAGTGTTTTGTTTTGAGTATTGCATGCATGTTTCAACCTAACTATGTTCTAAGCTTTTGAAAACCTTGCTTGGGGACAAGCAAGTGACAAGTATGGGGTATTTTGTTAGCATGAAATATTGCGATATTATAGACACGTATTTTGGTTGTTTTTCACTCATTATTATGTCCATGGATAGGATATAGAAGCAATTGTTAGCTTGTTCATCTATGTTTTCGATATGGAGGTCTACACTAGCTTTGTGTTGATTATAGGTGATGATATGAATTATGACCTATTTTTAGGCATGTATTTATATAGATTTTCCCTTTATTTTGCATGCATAAACATACATTCATGGCATTTATGGTTATATTCACCTACTTTACAAGAATAGAGGTCTACACAGAGTTTTATTGCATTTGTAGGTAATTTGGCGAATTATGGAGCGAAATAGCATATTTAAGGATTAAGCCTTGAAGCGGGACAAAAAGGAGCATAAAAGGAAATTAGGACGCGCCAAAGTATTTTCTGATACCTTCGGACGCGGTCCAAAGTATTTTCTGATACCTTCGGACGCGGCCCAAAGTATTTTCTGATACCGTCGGACGCGGCCAAAGTATTCTCTGATACCTTATGACGCGGCGCAGAGTATCTTCTGATACCAGCGATTCGACTTCTTTTCAGCCCAAATATATAGGGTTTTATCTTTAAACCCTAGAGAGATCCCTAGAGATTTCGGGGGGATAGACTTCAACATTGAAGGGAGAACGGTGACAGCCCGAGGATTTGGATCCCCAAGGAGAGGGAGGCTTGAAGATTTTATTGCGTACAGGGAAGATTCGGAGAAGGAGGCATTTTGGAGATTGTGTACTTCGAGATTATCTTAGGGTTTGTCTTTGGAGACGGATTGACACCCCATTCTTCATTGTTCCTTAAGATTGTTGTGAGGATTTCTATTCCTTTTTTCTGCATTCATTCAATACAAACATTTGTTATTGGATTTGAGATTGGTTATTTGATAGTCATTGAGTTTTTTAGGTTTTCGTCCATTTTCTCTTTAAACTTGATTATTGAATTGATGATGATGGTTATTGGCTAAAACCCTTTAGCAATTCTAAGGTGAAGGGTTAATAATTGTGGCTTAGATAATGATAGATCGATCGTAATTTGATTGGACCCTGAGAGTGCAAGTAATATCGTCGACACCCTAAATCACGGCCTGTTCTTAGGTTTCCACGGCCGTGATTCTTAAGATCTAGCCGTGATTTACCCCAATTTACGAATTTTGCTTTTACTTTTATCCAAGGTTAAAGATTAGCTTTAATCTAGTCTAGGTTTGCCCTTTTCTAGGTAGTAGTGAAGCCTCAACAACCTCTACTTCGATTTCGAGTGTCGCAACCTTAATCGGTTTAGTTAGTTTTGATCCTTGAGTTACAAGTTTGGGTATTTGAGATCAATTCTTGTCCTTAGATCGTTTCTATATTGCAGCCTCAACAACCTTTATAGAGAGAGTCTTTGGGTTAGACATATAGGGTTTTGGAACTTCGCCGTACATTACCTTACCTTAGTATACCTTTGCAAACCTCAACTCTGTCCTTATATCTATAGTATATCTTGAATCGATTGCCACAATTTGACATCCGGATCTTTAGGGTTGCTGTTTTCCCCAATATTTGCAAAAGCTTCTATTTTCATTGCTCGATAATTTGTGAACTGAATTTGATCCCCCAAATCCCTGAGTTCGATACTCTGGAATACTTGCTTAACTACGCCGATCCGTACACTGCGGGTTCGCTTGCTTTTATTCTAGTTTTATAAATTTAAAACTTGATTGCACGCACGTTTAGGGGCGAACAATAGGTGAATAAAAGCTGGAATCGGATCGTTTTGATGCAAATCAAGGAGGAATTGATCATATTGGAAGATGAGGATACACTTTGAGAAGCTAAGGAAGGAGCAAGGATGAAGAATGGCACGAAACAAAGGCAACGAGAAGGACTAGGCACTTCCACACCCCAATTCCACAGTCGTGGAACCTCCATTATGAACGTGGACTTGATCTTTGAGCACTACAGTGAGTTACACGGTATAAATTACGGTGGTGGAAGGCTAAAGACACCGTAATCATTTCCACGCCCTATTTCCACGGTTGTGGAACATCATGAGACCGTGATTTGGGCAATCTTTTGGCGAATCATTAATCGCCACGTTATCTACGTATTTGGACGAAAAGATACTTCTTTCTCACCTTATAAAAAGGCTGGAAGAAGGCTTTTTTTGGGTTCGCGCTTAGAGAGCATTTTGCTTAGGGTTTTTGCGCAGAAGTTGCGGAAGCGCCGACGGATTGAAGATTTGGAGTTGCTTGTGGCGGAAGTTACGCCCTTTTTCCTTAGGTTTGATATAGAAGACGGATTGACGTCCCGTTCTTCATTCTCATCAAGGATTGTTATTGGTTTGTGTTTATTTCCGAATCTATTATACATTACGCTTTGTATATCAGATTTCGAGATTGGAATTGAGATATATTCAAGGTTTCGAGGGTTTTCATCTTTCATTCTTCTTAAATTGATTTTTGATATCATAATGATGGTTATTGGCTAAAACCCTTTAGCAATTCTAAGGTGAAGGGGTAAGAGTTGTGGCTTAGATGAGGATAGATCGATCGTAAATAGATTGGACCCTGAGAGTTAGAGAAACTTCGTCGACAACCAAGATCACGGTCTGTTCTTGGACTTCCACGGCCGTGGAACTCAAGATCTGCCCGTGATTTACCACAGTTTACGAACTTTGCTTTTACTTTAATCCAAAGTTAAAGATTAGCTTTAACCTAGCCTTGATTTGTCTTTTCTAGGTAGTAGTGAGACTCAACATCCTCTATTTCGGTTTCGAGTGTCACAACCTTAATCGTTTGAGCCTATCTTGATCCTTGGGTTACAAGTTTGGGTATTTGAGATCAATTTTAGTCCTTAGATCCTTTCTATACTGAAGCCTCAACAACCTTTATAGAGAGTTCTTTGGGTTAGACATATAGGGTTTTGGAATTTCACCGTACATTACCTTACTTTAGCATACCTTTGCAATTCTTAACTCTGTCCTTATATGCATAGTATATCTTGGATCGATTGCCACAATTTGATACTTGGATCTTTAGGGTTGCTGTTTTCCCAATAATTGCAAAGTTTTACATCTTTACTTGCTTGACAATTTGCGAACTGAATTTGTTCCCCTCAAATCTCTGAGTTCGACACTTTGGAATTCTTGCTTTACTACGCCGATCCGTACACTGCGGGTTCGCTTGCTTAATTTCAGTTTTATAAATTTAAAGCTTATTTGCACGCACGCTAAGTGGCGAACACCGCCCCTGCGCATCTGTCTAGCCGCCTGCGGTTTCTCTGCAGTAACTCCCGTCTTTGGTGAGTTGCTTCCTTCCTTCCTTTCCTCGTTCCTTCCTTGGTTCCTTATGATTATTCCTTGTTTCCCTGAGTGTTGTAAGACTAAGGTTGATCCCTTAGCATGTGTTGATCTCTTAGAGGTCTTTGAGACTAGAAGTCATAGACTTCTAGCAACCGCTTCGTTCCTGATTCGTGTTGCTTGTTCGTACAGGCTTCCTTGCTCCTTTCCTGAGGGAAACTGAGCTTCCCTGAGTGTTTTCTGATTTGTTCGCAGAACTCTTGTGTTACCTTCGTGTGAGGTAAGTCCATTGGACTTACTTAGCTTCATTCCGCATATTAGTTGGATTCTATTGGCTTGTTTGTGTTGTTATCATGTTTATAACGGATAATTGGAAATAGGATTTACCCTTTGATAACCTTAATTGGCCCAAGTGTATTATAACCGGGCGGTGACCACTTGTCTAGTTATACTGGAGACTAGAATGTGCTCTTGTATGTAACACCCCGAATTCTCAGAACTCAGGACATTACTGGTTAGGACCTCACAATGGGTCCCGACCTCAGTTTGACAACAATATTACTAGGATCTTGCAACAAGACACCAATAAGGAAAAACCGAAATTCATAAAGTAGTATTTTAAGGTAATGAATGCGACACGGTCTAGCAGCCTAAAGTACTTAAAAGGGAAAACAACAACAGTCTTAACAAAAGAAACCACAACAACCAACAACCCCAACCCTAAGGAGTACGGAGACCCGGCTGCCCACTACTTCCGGATCACTCAGTTGCTGCTCTAACCTGCGGTAAATCTTAAAAAAACACAACAGAACAACCATTAGCTAGTTATCTAAACATTTGAAGAATAATAATAGCACACACACATAAAACAATAAACACTCATCATGCTTTCAAACAATCCATTTATTATCTTTATTTAAGTCATTCACTCTAATGATACTTATTTTGTGACACGAGGGATTCCCAAACCTCGCCTCCGCCCCCGTGTACCCATCAGGAGTGGATCCGATGCATCTCACCGTGTACCTGTATGGTCTGGGTATAGAGAACCTCCCAGTCTCCTGGCAGAGCTGGGCAGTGATGTCACGGCCCGTTATACATACACTTGGGCCTTAACACATAATAACAACGGTCGTCCTAACAAGTTGTTATTATAAACACACAACACACACACCACTATCGTCATCCAACTAACATCCAGAAACCAGCTAAGTAAGTCGCAAGGACTTACTTGAATCAATCCACAACTCTCACAATCTCAACTCGGTCTGCAACCGTAGAAACTCATACGCCTGTCATACAAGGCACGTGGATCAAAATACATCCCATAATCTTAGAAGTCTATAACTTCTAAGATGCACAAACTCATCAAGCAAAAATTACTAAAATGCCCTCTTAAGGTAAAAGGACTATTTTACCCCCGGTTCCGAAACTCCCAGATTTGTCTATATCTTAATTTCAAACTCTCCTTTGGAACCCATTCCAGAATCTAGTTCTTACAGAAAAGTTTGGTAAAGATTTATAATAGTTACCCAAAATTCTATATTTTCACAAAAAGTCGTTAAGGTCCAACTTTGGGTTAAGATACGAGGCTTGAATAAAAAGATAAAAATTCCGAAGTACATCTGTAGATTCTTTATGATATGCCTACTAAACATAAGGCAAAGATCTCTAAAAAAAATACTCAACCATAATTCCTACATAATTCTCTAAAGTTGGAATAAAGGCTAGGATTTCTATACTTAGTCAAATTTTCTTCTGCTGGAAAACAGCCCTACTACTCTACTTTGAAATCTTATAACTTCTAATCCGACCGTTAACTTTCTCCCAAATTTTAATACAGTAAACTATGTACTTCAATCTACAACATATTAAAAATTCAACGGTGGATTCTCGATCTAAGGGGTCGGAACTAGCTCCTAAAAATGGCTACTCCATCCAGAAATCTGAAGAAAAAGGTTGCAAGAGGTCCGAGCTTCGAGGCCTACTGCCCACATTCACAACATTAACAATTTTAACCCAAGACTCTATAAAGTATAAGACTCCAGGAACTCTTAATCCTATTAACTTATACTCTCAAATCTACTCTTGCAGCAACTTATGCATTCTTCTATTTCACAAATCAGGAAGGGAGCCAAACTTACCCCACTGTAGACGATGGGATCAACAGGCGCTCGAGTTCGCTATTGTCTTCGTCTGATGGTCGAGGGAAGGTTACACTGGGCTCTCCGCTGCACTGTCCAGCAGGTCGTCAAAGCTAACGTCCTGGGGTGCAAGATCATCTGCACAGTCCGCCGAGGTCATCAGCATATGCCCCGGGTCTTTGGGTCCAAGCAGAAGGAGGGAGGAACACTTACCGACTACTGCAGTGGGGTTGCGCCGGCCGTCGGGGTAGGAGTGGCCTTGCCTAGTCCGTGTGGTCGAACCTCCGCGCTGAAGACTTCCAGAGTCTCTGCCTTGCCACGCTACAGGAGGGAGAAGCGTTGTTGTCTTCTGGTTGTTGAAGCCGAAGGACTCCGTACCGAAGAAGGCTTTCCGCCGGTTGTAGACAATCGGGACTAGCGTCGCCTGTACAGAAGGAGGTTGGGCATTAATTTACCGAAAGTGTGAGGTCTTGTGCGGTTGACGAGAGAGCGTAGCAGCAAGGTTAGGGAAAGAATTAGGTTTAGCTTAAACACTATTAAGGTGCTGATTAGGGTTTAGATTAACTTATAATATGGGCTGGGCTGACATGTAATTGGGTTGGGTATTTTGGGCCCGGAACTGGGCCTGCTCCTCAATTAAAAATAAAGACTGAAAGAATGAGTTAATTCCCCGGAACCGTTAAAAATACGGAAATAAATTACGGGATTATTTACGGAATGATTTACAAAATTATATAAGTTATCATTTTATGTGAATCAAGGTCACATAAAATGATAGAATTTATTAACGTTTATTTTTATTTAAAAGAATAAAGATTGTTGGATCGGAAATCCGATTTGATCCGGTATTTAACAAAGTTTAAAATTTTTGGTTATTACATCAGTGCCCTCTTAAAAGAAGTTTCGTCCCGAAACTTAGAATAACTCTCTTAATCGCGCATTTCCTTTGGTATATGTTAATTTTCTCGACGTTTTCGTTGGCTACAAGCAACTACTCAATCACCAAACGTAGACATGTGTCACATAAAACGTAATCACTCAAATCAATATAAAAACCTGAAAGGTTAAACAACACAACGTCCGAGTACTAACTCGTCAAAACAGGAGTAACCTCTAACCCGCTAAGAACTCGGGATAACTACGTCTAATACTCTCCTCTATCTCTCAGGTAGCCTCATCAGCTACTCATCTAAACCACTGGAACTCTACAAAAGCATGAACCGGCTAATTTTCTGGTCTTCATAGCTGATGGCGTGTCTCGGATTCGGTAGGTACCCTCTCAATGGTTTGGTTTCCTAAACTTAGTTCCACCTCTTTTGATGACTCTACCAAATTTCCTTCCACTGGGCCCACTTGCTTTTTTTTTTCCTTTCGAAAAATTCTCGACTATCGATTCTGCAATAATGATCCTAAACTTCAGTTGGCACTTTACTAAGTGCCTAATGCTCTTTGTAATACAAACCACTTGGCCCGGTTTCCTCAATGTGACCTTATTGGATCGTTCCTTAATTAATTGTTTTCACCTACTTGTCAAGCTTTAAAATTTATATAACTCCAACAAATCACACACCCAAGTGGACTTTTTCATATAGATCTCTAATTCCTTATTGAAATCAGAGTTAACCTAACATTGATTTTCTTCATCTGTGGTTTATGGGCCTACCACGCTTTTGGTGTAACACCCATTAGTCGCAATGGCGTCTTTCTAAGGGTCAACATGATTTACCCAACTCCCGCCTATACTTCTCTTCTACTACTATCAAGATCCTCCTCAAACAAATCCTTACTCTCTTACTCACCCGTAGACTGTTCTTAACCAACTAGTAAGAAACCTCTAACCGATTCTCTCTATATCTTTAGTTCATCCCAGAAAGTTGTCGTTGCCTACTTGGGGATTCCTCCAAGTCATCGGTAAAGTTATCTCTTAAATTCGTAGTCACTAATATCTCTTCTCAACGGTACCTGCTCGTCAATACCAATCAACACTTGGACGTCCTCAGTTGATGTCAGTCACTCTATAATTGACTTATCTCCATATTTCGGACCTGCTCTTCTCATACCTATACTGGCGTTAAATTCTTGGCAAGCATCATCTGCTCGATTAATCCTTTCATGCTTCACTAATTCGTTTTCTATTCCACACTTCTGTTTCCTTAGGCTAACTCTACTTCTCGAGCTCAACTGGGTCATTCATCTTTACCTAAATAATCATTCCAAGTCTTCAACGATAGCTGGTAAGTGTCATTGTAGTGCTGATGATTTTAGTTATCATCCCCTTGCAGTTCCCCTTGCACGGACCGTCGGTTTTGATGACTTAGGTCCCGTGATAATTGGGGTTACCTTGGACTTTCGAGTCCGCCAAGGCCGTTCTTATATATACATTCCTTCGCTGGCGTTACCGGCAACCTTGCCTTCATGATACTCCGTTGTTTCCGCTACAGGGCTTCAACTCTTTGATACCGACATTGCAATTTCTTTCAAATTCCTATATTTTTGAGGAGGTTAAAACCTCTCCACACTTGTAAAGTCTACATTTGCATCTACACTCCATTGTAGGTATCCCTTCCATGCACCTTAGACCCTCATATCCTGGTCGACATTTTATCTCTTTTGGCCTTACAAGCTTGTCCTGTGAACTCTTCTATTAGGTGACTCGTCTTATACATTTTTCTTCTCTGCATCGGTCTCTAACTGTATGTTGATCATTATTACCCATTCTGTGTTGGAACTTCAGTTGCTTTGTACTCTTGCCTAGATTTCCTAAGGACATCCTCATCTCAAAACTTTATTTAAAATTTATCATAACCCGCAATTTTTGATACATGACTTTCCTTCTCACTGGATAAGTTATATACTTGGTTTACACTAAATCCATCATAGTGTCATCAGTCCGTTGGTATGATTGTTATTAAACATCCAATGGTACCATTTGCATACAACACATTAGGTGCATATGATTTTCCTACCAATCAAATTTCTCGCATCGCATTTATTATGTCTTCCTTATACTCATGTCGCTTTACCCTCTTTGATATTTACACCCCGTAAGATAGTTAAATCCCTTTGAGTTTTCTCGTACACACTTTACAACCGCGTTGGTTGGTCTTATTACTTTCATCAACTCTTAGGTCATCAGTCCAGCTGAATTTTCCATGGAGTACCTCCATTTCTCCTTAAATAACAGTCTTTAGTCCTTTCGGTAACCATCTTATTGGTGTGATACCGGATCCATATAACAACCTTTAGTCTTTCACTTTTACTCCTTCTCATGTCTGTTTTAGTCGACCTGTAGATTCTATCTGCAATCACCTCACAACTCGACCACACATTTCACCAAGGCTTTACATCATACTCCTTATGTTTGTGCCGCCTCGGAATTTCCAATTATTCTGTGTCACATCTTAAATCACAAGGGTTTTCCGTGTCAATCTAGACAGTCTGACCCTCCTTTTTCTCGAAGGAGCACCATCAGTCTTACTGGTGTGGGATGCTAAGACATAGGACATGTTTCTAATCATCTACTTCCTCTCAGTCTTCTAGTTCTTCTTACAGGGATCCCTTCATTCTAACTCTGATATGTATCTTTCGTAGTCAGTAGTAAGTAACTACTCCCAACAATTCCCTTTTTCACCATTACTATCATCAAGGGTCATTACCGACCGTCAAGAGCTGCTCTTAAATTTCTTTATTAGAGTTATCAGAATGGACTCATCTAACGTTACCATCCAGGTTACTAGTACTTGTATTGATTTAACTTCACCATTTTCGTCGTAGATCTCCGAAAGAAATTCACTAGATGTCGATAAAATTCTTTTATAACCTTGTGGTTATTCTTCTTATCGGTTAACTAACCATCGCTAGTTAACCCGCACATGTAACTTTTAAGTTGTCCAAGTAGGATGTAGTTGACTTTCTACAACATCATGGACTTACTTTTCTTCCATCTCTTTTGAGGCTTGATATACTTGGTGAAATATATCCCCTTCAGTCTCTTTGTTTATTCTTCTTTAGCTCCTCCTCCAATTTACACTCCTATAAGAGCACTATACTCTTATGAGTCTAGTTGTATTTTCATCTTCCAACAACGGCTTATAAATTCTTCTACGGTAACTTGTAGGCATTTCTCCATGATTCTTGGTATCCGAGTTATTGTCCACTAGTGGTTCGCTGTTATGACCCGCTAGTATTATTAGCTTAAATCTTTTACACCCTCCTCCCTTGGGTGCTGCTTGTACTTCCACCTTGGTAGAAATCCGGTCTTTGTTGTATCCCGATCCTTGTTGTAATTCTTGTGTTCTAGGAGGTTACACCCCTTCCATGTTGGTGAAATATGCCTTCCACTTTCTAGCAACCTGTAAGCTTCCCTTTTGTGGCTCCTTCATTCTTCGTATTTGGATGGACAAGGTATCTTATCTTGACGCCTACGCTTATGATTATCTTGGTTTCCCATCTTGATTGTGGCGTCAAGTAGCTGGTTAGAAGTGATCATATTCCGCTCTGCTTCTATTTTCAAACTTTCACCTTCTGGTCCGTCAGTAAGCTTAGATTCGATGTCTTTTGTCTGGATTGCTACTATCTTCCACCTTGACCTTCATGCATATTTGTTTTTTTTTAAAGGCATCCCTTTTGGTTGTAACGTTGTTTTACACCATCTTGAAAGAACCTATGGGTTGTCTCTTCCAATTGATATATTTGTCGGTCACCCAACGCGTTGCTAGAACTACTTTCATGTATATTCTTCATTGATACTGTTGAGTTGACTCGGGATTCCCTTCTTGTCATCGTAGTTGGTGTTGTCTTTTAGTCTTCACCTTTCCGTCTCGACGTCCCTCACCAAACTCGAAGGAGTTGTCCGCCATTCGTCTACCCTAATGCACAGAAGATGTGCATAAAAATCCTCACGTTGTCACCCTTCAACATCTACTTAGATGTGTCCAAGGGGTGAGAAAGTCATTATGTTACCTTTGTTAAGGAAATAACATATCTACAGTTTCTAATAATCTTCGGCATATGCTTATCTACATCACCTATCATTATAATCAAGCTAATAAGTCCAACTAAAGTAAACCTAAAGTCCATACTAAGCATACTGAGATCCGCGGTAGTAGTGGTGGTCAGCCGTACTTTTCTATCCCCCAACCAGACTATGCATGCATTTGAAAACCAAAAGTTCTTTTTAAAACTCATATCCCTTTTCGGGTTCTGCTCAAATACTTATTCGGTCTTTCTGAAGATTTCAAGTGCCATTGTTGCCAACCTAGAGCTCTGATACCATGTTGTAACACCCCGAATTCTCAGAACTCAGGACATTACTGGTTAGGACCTCACAATGGGTCCCGACCTCAGTTTGACAACAATATTACTAGGATCTTGCAACAAGACACCAATAAGGAAAAACCGAAATTCATAAAGTAGTATTTTAAGGTAATGAATGCGACACGGTCTAGCAGCCTAAAGTACTTAAAAGGGAAAACAACAACAGTCTTAACAAAAGAAACCACAACAACCAACAACCCCAACCCTAAGGAGTACGGAGACCCGGCTGCCCACTACTTCCGGATCACTCAGTTGCTGCTCTAACCTGCGGTAAATCTTAAAAAAAACACAACAGAACAACCATTAGCTAGTTATCTAAACATTTGAAGAATAATAATAGCACACACACATAAAACAATAAACACTCATCATGCTTTCAAACAATCCATTTATTATCTTTATTTAAGTCATTCACTCTAATGATACTTATTTTGTGACACGAGGGATTCCCAAACCTCGCCTCCGCCCCCGTGTACCCATCAGGAGTGGATCCGATGCATCTCACCGTGTACCTGTATGGTCTGGGTATAGAGAACCTCCCAGTCTCCTGGCAGAGTTGGGCAGTGATGTCACGGCCCGTTATACATACACTTGGGCCTTAACACATAATAACAACGGTCGTCCTAACAAGTTGTTATTATAAACACACAACACACACACCACTATCGTCATCCAACTAACATCCAGAAACCAGCTAAGTAAGTCGCAAGGACTTACTTGAATCAATCCACAACTCTCACAATCTCAACTCGGTCTGCAACCGTAGAAACTCATACGCCTGTCATACAAGGCACGTGGATCAAAATACATCCCATAATCTTAGAAGTCTATAACTTCTAAGATGCACAAACTCATCAAGCGAAAATTACTAAAATGCCCTCTTAAGGTAAAAGGACTATTTTACCCCCGGTTCCGAAACTCCCAGATTTGTCTATATCTTAATTTCAAACTCTCCTTTGGAACCCATTCCAGAATCTAGTTCTTACAGAAAAGTTTGGTAAAGATTTATAATAGTTACCCAAAATTCTATATTTTCACAAAAAGTCGTTAAGGTCCAACTTTGGGTTAAGATACGAGGCTTGAATAAAAAGATAAAAATTCCGAAGTACATCTGTAGATTCTTTATGATATGCCTACTAAACATAAGGCAAAGATCTCTAAAAAAAATACTCAACCATAATTCCTACATAATTCTCTAAAGTTGGAATAAAGGCTAGGATTTCTATACTTAGTCAAATTTTCTTCTGCTGGAAAACAGCCCTACTACTCTACTTTGAAATCTTATAACTTCTAATCCGACCGTTAACTTTCTCCCAAATTTTAATACAGTAAACTATGTACTTCAATCTACAACATATTAAAAATTCAACGGTGGATTCTCGATCTAAGGGGTCGGAACTAGCTCCTAAAAATGGCTACTCCATCCAGAAATCTGAAGAAAAAGGTTGCAAGAGGTCCGAGCTTCGAGGCCTACTGCCCACATTCACAACATTAACAATTTTAACCCAAGACTCTATAAAGTATAAGACTCCAGGAACTCTTATTCCTATTAACTTATACTCTCAAATCTACTCTTGCAGCAACTTATGCATTCTTCTATTTCACAAATCAGGAAGGGAGCCAAACTTACCCCACTGTAGACGATGGGATCAACAGGCGCTCGAGTTCGCTATTGTCTTCGTCTGATGGTCGAGGGAAGGTTACACTGGGCTCTCCGCTGCACTGTCCAGCAGGTCGTCAAAGCTAACGTCCTGGGGTGCAAGATCATCTGCACAGTCCGCCGAGGTCATCAGCATATGCCCCGGGTCTTTGGGTCCAAGCAGAAGGAGGGAGGAACACTTACCAACTACTGCAGTGGGGTTGCGCCGGCCGTCGGGGTAGGAGTGGCCTTGCCTAGTCCGTGTGGTCGAACCTCCGCGCTGAAGACTTCCAGAGTCTCTGCCTTGCCACGCTACAGGAGGGAGAAGCGTTGCTGTCTTCTGGTTGTTGAAGCCGAAGGACTCCGTACCGAAGAAGGCTTTCCGCCGGTTGTAGACAATCGGGACTAGCGTCGCCTGTGCAGAAGGAGGTTGGGCATTAATTTACCGAAAGTGTGAGGTCTTGTGCGGTTGACGAGAGAGCGTAGCAGCAAGGTTAGGGAAAGAATTAGGTTTAGCTTAAACACTATTAAGGTGCTGATTAGGGTTTAGATTAACTTATAATATGGGTTGGGATGACATGTAATTGGGTTGGGTATTTTGGGCCCGGAACTGGGCCTGCTCCTCAATTAAAAATAAAGACTGAAAGAATGAGTTAATTCCCCGGAACCGTTAAAAATACGGAAATAAATTACGGGATTATTTACGGAATGATTTACAAAATTATATAAGTTATCATTTTATGTGAATCAAGGTCACATAAAATGATAGAATTTATTAACGTTTATTTTTATTTAAAAGAATAAAGATTGGTGGATCGGAAATCCGATTTGATCCGGTATTTAACAAAGTTTAAAATTTTTGGTTATTACATTGTAACCCAAAGCCGTAGGTAACGGATAATACTGATCTATTCCTATTGGCAGACGGAAGCGGAGGCGAGTTTCGGGAGATTCTCGTGTGACAAAAGAAGTTGAATTAGTAATGGATAATCTTAATAAAAGATAATAACCGGTTGTGTGCAAGCATGCTATATGTTTACATTACCTTATGTGTGTTTGTGCCCATACACTCTTGCTTATACCTATAATGTTAGCTAACAGTTTATACCGTCGTTGTAGATGTTCCGCAGGTTCAGGATGCTATTGAGTGATCCAGATGGTGTGGTCAGCCGGGGTTCCTGTACATTATAGGACGGAATCGGGTTTATGTTTCTTTTGTTGTTTCCCTTTTGTTTTGAACTCGGCTGCGAGTCTTTTCCGTTTTGCTTTGTTTGAACCTTTGGTTTTATATTGAGTTTTGTTTTTCATTCGTCTGTGCCTTGTTGTAAGATCTGTTTGTTGTTGCTACTTTGAGGGTCGGGACCCATTGTGAGGTCCTAGCCCATAGCGCTTCAAGTTCCCAGAACTTGGGGTGTTACACGCAGCCCCGGAGAGCTTATGACAATTCCGGCCCATCAGCCTTTGTAACGTTGCCTACAAGGTTATTACAAAGATCATGGTGCAACGGCTTCAGGATTTGACAAAACAATGGGTTGGACCTACCCAGAGCAGTTTCATCCCAAGGTGGCTAGTTGAGAATAATGTGATTATTTTCCAAGAAGTTGTTAACTCGTTTAGGCGAAAGAAGAAATGTAAACGCTAGATGATGATTAAACAGGACCTAGAGAAGGCTTATGACAGACTGAGCTAGAAGTTTATAGAGGATACTCTTGAATCCTTAAATCTTCCGGTTAGTTTGATAAGAAGGATCATGGCTTGCGTATCCTCTACCACCATGCTTTATCCTGGAATGGTGAAGTGTCATAGGAATTCACACCTAATAGAGGTCTCAAACTGGGAGATCCCATCTCTCCGTATCTGTTCGTTCTATGCTTAGAGAGACTGAGTTATATCATCATGAGGGTTGTTAACATTGACGAATGGAAACCAGTTAAACTTACAAGAGATGGACCACCTTTATCCCATATCTGTTTTGCTGACGACATTATCCTATTTGTGGAAGCATCAGTCAAGCAAATAAGGGTTATCTCGAGTTGTATTGAGGAGTTCTGCATGGCCTCGGGGCAGAAAGTGAGTAACTCGAAATCTAGTATTTATGTTTCTCCGAATGTTGGCCCTAACCTGAAAGATAGGCTCAAGTTGGTGAGTGGTGTCCGCGTTAAGGAGGATTTTGGATCTTACCTGGAGATCCCGGTCCTACAGAAAAGAGCTTCGGCACATGAATTTGATTACCTCATGCAAAAAGCCCAGTATAAACTAGCCTCCTGGAAACGGAAGAATCTTTCCCTTGCAGGACGCATTACACTGACAAGATCGGTCCTGAATGCCATCCCCACTTATGCCATGAAAACAGTGAAGTTCCCTAAAGCCTTCATTAATAAATTCGAACGTGTGTGCAGGTCGTTCATCTGGAATGGAAGAGATGATTCACGTAAGATTCATCTCATGGCTTGGGAGAACATGTGCAAACCCAGAGTCCTTGGTGGAGCAGGCTTACGATCTATTAAAGTGGGCAGTACAACAACATTGGGGAAAATGGGGTGGAGGCTTATCACTGGGCAGGAAGATCTGTGGGCCTCAATCCTCATCAGTAAGTACAAACGCGGGGGGGGGGGGACCAGAGATATTCTAAACATTGCACGATCAAAAAAAAGGGTCAAGTGTTAAGAGAGGTATTGCTTAGGGGATGAATGAAGTTATAAAGCCAGACCATGCTTAGAGAGTAGGATTTGGGAGTGAAACATTCTTCTGGAAGGATAGATGGGTCTCGGATTGTTATCTAGACCAGGTGGCTACTCAAGGGATCGACAATACTCTCCTTAACACCTCAGTACGCGATCTCTGGATTCCAAATCAGGGATGGCACTAGGTTGTACTACATAAGCTGCTGCAACGAATGTACTCCTCAACATAGCGTTGACGGTTATCAGTGAATATGAGAGAAAAAATGACACTATTTGCTGGCCAAGAAGTGCAAATGGAGACTATTCAATAGGCACGGGCTACAGACTTCTAATGTACGGTGATGACTGCCTACCAAGACGATCGGTCTATACGACGGTTTGAAAAATTCAAGCTCCTGAAAGGGTACGCACCTTCCTATGGCTGGCGGCGATGGGGAAACTACTCACAAATGAAAAATGGAAGAGATGTCACATCATAGAAAATGCATATTGTAGTATATGTCCTGGTCAGGTTGAAAATGTTTTGCACATTGTGAGAGACTGTGTTGTGGCCAGGAAGTTATGACAGGAGTTAATACCTAACGAGAGAGTGGGAGTTTTCTTTGATCAAGAGTGTATGATCTGGTTCATGAGTAATATCAATGACAATAGCAGGAACTCGGAAGATACACAGTGGAACGCCATCTTTGTGAGTGCCTCATGGTGGTTGTGGAAATGGCGTAATGTCAGAATCTTTGATAGGAAAGGACCACCACCAGGATCGGGAGCTTTTATCATGAATAAAGCTTTGGAGTACAATAGGATGACCAAGAAGTCATCCTTGATGGGTTAGGGCACGTCCAATGAGGAAAAATATATCAAATGGAATAGGCCTTATGCTGGATGGGTCAAATGAAATTCGGATGGCTCTGTAAAACTAGTAAATGGAATGGCTGCAACTGGAGGAATTTTAAGAGATGAAGATAGCCGATGGATCAAAGGGAAAGTCCAGCACATAGGGATCTGCAGCGTTCCCATGGCGGAGCTATGGGGAGTCTATTTGGGTCTCTCGACGTGTTGGGAGTTGGGTATAGGAAGGTCGAGTTCGAGATAGACTCCTTGATAGTAGAAGGCATCTTAAAGGAAAGGGTTAAAAGATCTCACCCACTTGCTAGTCTGGCGCAGGAGTGTCATGGCTTCTTGAGTAGAAGCTAGGAAATTCGGTTTCGACACATATACCGCGAAGCAAACGCTGCAAGTGCATGTGATTGATACACCCCTTGGGGGTTTGATATCCTTGCTTGAGAACGATATTAGAGGTGTTGTCATGCCTCGGACTATTGCGATGTAGGTTTTTGTTTCTATGCATGGGATTATATCCCCTTTCACCAAAAAAAATAATAATAATAATCATTATTTTTTTTAATACTTTAGCATTTGTAATAGTAGACTTACAGTACAATGTTACCTACCATACATCTTTACAACTAGTATATTCCTTGTTCCCTACACGGATTTTTTTTAATAATTATGTATAAAACTTATATTTAATCATATTATTAACATTAACAATAACTACAAATATTTAACATATTATGGGCTTTCGAAAAAATCTCTTATATGTTGCAACAACATCTAGACAAATATGCTCAAACAACAAATTTCAAAATTAAAACAATTTTAAATTAAAAAATATTTGTTGAAAATTTTATAACTAATTCGATGTAATAAATTGTAAAAGAAAATTTTGTTTTGCTATTTTTTTTTACCATTTTTGTTTTCATTTAATTTGTTTTATTATGCTTTGATCTAAAATTTAAATTACTGAATTAAAAAATTTTAGTAAGATTTAATTGATTAGAAGATTTACTGTTTATATATCAATGAGAGATTAAAAAAAAGAAATAGTTTTACTGATTTTTTAAAAATAGTAAGTTTTAAATATATAATTATAGATATGCCATTATAATATCTATTATTTAATAGATATACTCTATATACCAAATTATCATCTTTTACAATTATCTTTCTGATTTCCTAGCAGAGTTAAATGCAGCAATAAAATTTATTCCTAAAAGAATTTATGAGATTATGGGATGTCGTTTGTCTTTACTTCTAAAAGAATTAATTTTTTGTAGTTATCCTAGTGATTAATAAATAATTAACTATTAATTTTTAAAATATTTGCATAATGTATTCTTATAAAAAATTGAAAAAATTGAGATAAGATTTGCATAAAATAAGTTTTACCTCTACGAGAATATACTTCTTTTGGTCAGTTATCCGAGTGATTGATAAATAACAAACTTAATAATTTACTTTTAAAAGATTTGCGTAATTTATTATTATAAAAATTGGAAAAGATGAGATAAGATTTACGTGGCAAAAAGATTTACTTCTTTAAGTTTTAATTAGTGTATAGCCCGCATCTTGTGCGGGTATTTTTATAATATTAGTTGTACGAACTTAAGATATATTTATGAAATTTTATAATAATGATTCGGATTTGATTATTCTCAAAACGAAAAAATAGTCACAAATAAAGAACTTCTTATTATTCTACACTTCATAAATTTAATCCTTATACAATGCATAATTTTTTTAAAACAATTACAATGCACAACTCCGCTATAGATTTATAACTAAATTACTTTAATATATAGTAATTATCTAAATGGAACCCTAAATATAATTATTTAAAAAAAAAAGAATGTGAAACAAAATGTGTGATAAATAATAAAATAAAATTTGAAAGTTTTTTTTTAAAAAATAAATACACAAAAAGTTGAAATAAAGTTTAAAAATACAAACAGAAGCAAAAACAAATTATTGGATGAACGAAATTTAAAATCTGGAACTTTATTCTTGTAACGACCGACGTAATATAAAAATAATACCCGTATTTTATGATTAAAAAACATAATAGG
The DNA here is from genome assembly GCA_033239125.1 of Fagopyrum homotropicum. Classification (NCBI taxonomy): domain Eukaryota; kingdom Viridiplantae; phylum Streptophyta; class Magnoliopsida; order Caryophyllales; family Polygonaceae; genus Fagopyrum; species Fagopyrum homotropicum. The sequence continues at coordinate 14,094,248 of BSWB01000001.1, forward strand.
ACAACAAAATACTTAGATAAAAAAGAATACTCGTAGAGTAATATTTTTATTTAAAAAACATACATTTTCAATAAATTATTTATATTTAAAAAATCAAATTCTGAAAATTTGTAAATTAAAAAACAATTTATAGATGACGATAAAAAATTCTATAATATAAAATTAAACAAAATCTCATAAAGTAACGGATAAATTAGTATTAATTTAGACAATTATAAACATTTTTCAAGTTCTCAAAGTACTAGCCTTACTTGATAATCGACATGGGATAGCAAATTCACTGAAAACAGTAAGTAAACTACACATAAAAAAGTAGGTCAAAACCCATCAAACATATATTAATCCGTTATGAATAAAAATTATAGCTTAACTTAACTAAAAGGCCAAAAAATGTATCATTTGTTTAATCTTCATATCCGTTATTAACCTCTATTTATACAAGTTCTCAAACCATCACTTTTAGTAGGTCAACGACCCATATAACGGATATAAATTTATGAATAAAAATTATACTTCAACTTAGCCAAAAATCGCTGAAAATACTTAGCGACCCCCAAAACAGTAGGCCAACGACCCCATAACAGTAGGTCAACGACCCACAAAACAGTAGGTTAACTACCCACAAAACAGTAGGCCAACGACCCACAAAACAATAGGTCAATGACCCACATTATAGTAGGTCAACGACCCACAAAACAGTAGATTAGTGACCCACAAAACAAATATTAATCCATTATGAATAAAAATTATACTTAACTTAGCCAAAAGGCCAAGAAATGTGTGATTTGTTATAATAAAAAAAGATATTAATCCGTTATGAATAAAAATTATACTTAACTTAGCCAAAATGTCAAAAAATGTGTGATTTGTTTAATCTTCAAACCCTCTATTTATACAAGTTATCAAACTGTCAGACTTATTTATAATCGATGTGGGATAGGGAATTCCGTGAAAATTTTTTAGCGTAAATAGATTGAACTTATAATCCTTCAAAAATAAATTAAGAAAAAAATAAAAATCTTCTCAATAAATAAATTACTTGAATTTCGACGGCTTAAAAATAATAAGAAATACGTAAACCAAATTATTTTTAAAATATTTAGGAGATCTTGTTAGTTAATTTTACAAAAATTATTTTTATTTTTTGATTAATAAATTTTTTTTTATGGTTTAATAAGTTAATTAAAAAAAGATTTAACCCTATAAAATTTGTGAGAATGACACGTCAGGATCAATGTAGTCTAGTTTAGTAGTATATATAGAATATAGATTTTGGTGAAATGACGGATTGATTAATTGGTAATAAACAATAAACTTCATAATTAACTTTAAAAAATATTTTGGTAGGCTTAGAGAAACCTCGTGTTGACACGTGGCAAAAAGCTTTTGCTTTAATATATATATATATATATATATATATATATATATATATATATATATATATATATATATATATATATATATATATATATATATGTGTGTGTATATAACATATAAGATATAAGATAAGATACTTTTAAAAGAATTTATTTTTTGTAGTTATTCGAGTAATTAATAAATAATTAACTATTAATTTTTAAAAGATTTGCATAATGTATTCTTATAAAAAATTGAAAAAATTGAGATAAGATTTGCATAAAATAAGTTTTACCTCTAAGAGAATATATTTTTTTGTCAATTATCCAGAGTGATTGATAAATAACAATAATTTACTTTTAAAAGATTTGCATAATTTATTATTATAAAAAGTTGAAAAAGATGAGATAAGATTTACGTGGTAAAAAGATTTACTTCTTTAAGTTTTAATTTTTGGTGAAATGACGGATTGATTAATTGGTAATAAACAATAAACTTAATAATTAACTTTAAAAAATATTTTGGTAAACTTAGAGGGTTAACACGTGGCAAAAAGCTTCTCCCTTAATAGATACTAGTGTAATACCCGCACCTTGTGCGGGTTGTGAAAAAATATATTCGGTTAGATTTATTGTATTGTTATATATATACATACACACGATGCAAAATTGGACAAAACTTAATGATATTTATACATCGAAAAAGTAGAGATATAACGTTGTTTAAGTGTCTGAACTGGAATTAATAAAAATTGAGAAATTAACAGCATTGATATCATTTGAGTATATATAACTTAAAAAATTAATCAAAAATTGAGAAAATAATTAAATTTGAATTGTACATTAACATTGATATTATTTTATAATTTTATTATTAGAACAATTTATATTGATAATAATTTTTTTAAATTGACATAAAGAAGATTTTGTAAATACACAACAAATTGTTAAATCATCGATAATATAGTAAAAAAATCTTAGTCATTATCGTTTTGGATGTTTTTTTAATTTAATATAAAGAAGATTTTGTAGATATTTTTTCTAAAATTAAATTCAATTGTTTTACTGACATTTACTATAATAAAATTCAAAGATATTTTAAATATATTTTAACTTTAATTAAGGACTTTACTAAAATATTTTTTTATAAATTTTAAAAACCACTTTTTTAAAAAAAATTTGGGGCTGGGAGAACCGTGGCTTGACACGTGGCAATAGAGGCTCCTGCTTTAATATATATAAGACTAGTGTATTACCCGCACATTGTGCGGGTTTTTTTTGAATTTTATTTTATAGTAAATATCATAATATGTTACATATAAGGTTTAAAATATTACAATAAAAACGTTTAACTTTGTAATCTAGCAGTAAAATTATTTATAAGTAGAAAATGTATTTACAAATGTTATTTATTGAAGATTATATCAAATAACTACTTACACAATTAAGATTTTAAGATAAGATTAAAATTCCCAATTAAAAAAAAGTTTGGTAAAATAATTTTAGTTAGATTTTGATCAAAAAATTAAACAAAAAAGGAATGAATTAGAATAAAAATAACAAATGTAAAATCTATTTCACAAAAATAAAGAGCAAAAAATTATACGTAAAAATAAAACTAAAAAGATTTGTTAATATATGAATATTGGAAAAACTGATTAGAAAAAATCCGTAAAAGTTTAAAATACTATTTTTTGTAAAAATACTTTTTTAAATATTTTTTTAAAAACTATAAATCACTTTCCAATTTATATTAACATTTAAAAATCACTTTTTTAAATAAATTTTTTGGGCTTGGAGAAACGTGGCGTTGACACGTGGCAAAAAAGCTTCTGCTTTAATAGATATAAGATAAGATAAGATAGCACTGTGTTACTTACCTTACATCGTTACACGAATGATGAGAATCAAAATTAAGAAAGCTTGATTTAATACAATTTTTATCTATTATACTTTAAGCTTTGTAAAATATTTTACACGGGTACAAATAATCTGATTTAATTTACATCTTAGTAGACTTACAGTAGTACTATATTACTTACCTTACATCATTTTATGTATAGTAATTAGTAGAGTATAAGTTAAAATTAAAAGTTATTTTAATAAACTAAATTTAAAATTTATTTTAATATACTTTAATACGTATTTTATCATAAACATTGGTTAAATGAGTCGGAACTGAAGAATGTCATTATAAACTTATATCATGAATTATGTAATATGTAATATCAGTAATATGTATAAATATAGAGAATATAGTACATCAAAAACTTATCTTTAAAAAGTCTATTCTTATAGTATGAATTATGTATTTATATCATTATAAACTTATAGTATAAACTTATAATATATAATATGTTATTATAGACTTATAGTATAAAGTTATATAGTTATTTACATAATTTTTTTAAATACGGTTTTTCTTATTTTCATTTTGTACGCGACTTGTAGCTAAATTTTCAAAAAGTATATTTTAAATTTATTTTTATAATTTATATACTTTTAAAAATGATTGGAGACTTGGAGTTATTATCTCATGAGATTGTTATTAGTGATATGTTGTTCAGGTTGAAATTTGTTTAATCGATGTATGCATTGAAATAGTTGGTGTATGACTAACTTATCGGGTCATCCGGGTTACTTCGGGCTATCGGGTCATTCAGTTTACTTCAAGCAATTGGATCATTCGGGTCATTCGGGTAGGGTTACTTTGGGTTATTGGTCACTTGGGTCGGGTTATTTCAGGCTATCAGGTCATTCATGTTCGATACTTCAGGCTATCAGGACATATCAAATTAGGTTACTTCAAATTAGGTTACTTTGAATAATTGGACTATTCAGATCAGGATACTTCAAGTCATTTATTATTTCGGGTTAAATCGATTTAAGCGGGTTTGGAATAAAAAAAATCAAAAATTACTTCGGGTTAGTCGGGTCAACTTTTGATAGTGCTAGTAACATGACATCCACAACTCTAGTAACATGACATCCACAACAAAGTATTAGGGCATAGTGGATATCTCAAGCCACAACATGCTCATTACACATTAGTCACTTACAGTTTTAGAACACACATCTTGCTAGTTATTGTCAATATCTAGAGCATACATACACTTGGCCAGAATCTGAGCACCCTTTTCCAGCTCTTGTTCAGATATGATCAATGGTGGAACCAGCCTCACAACATTCCCCTTACCAGCGGTCAGAATAAGCAGCCCGGCATCTCCACAAGCATCCACAAGTGGTGTAGCCGAGACATCTAGCTCGACCCCAACAATAAGCCCTTGGCCTCTCACTTCTTTCACATGCTGGTTTCCTGCAAGCACCCTGTTTAGAAGCTCCTTGAAAAACAGGCCTTTCTTCACAACACTGTTCAGGAAGTTTGGATGTGATATCTTCTCCAAGACTGCTAAGGCGGCACTGCAGACGAGAGGCCCACCCGCAAAGGTGCTCCCATGGTCCCCGGGATTTATAGCTTGTGATACTCGCTCAGTGACTAGGACCGCTCCGATGGGTAAACCTCCGGCTAGGGGCTTTGCGAGTGTCATTATATCTGGGTAGATTCCGTAGGCTTCGTGGGCCCAGAGATGACCACTCCTTCCTAGACCACACTGAACCTGTGAGATAGAACCATGTTAGATTTGATGATAAACATGATAATGAATTTTTACAAATTTCGAGCTTTCAATGATACCTCATCATAGATCAACAAAGATCCAGCTTCATCACAAGCAGTACGCAACGCTTGTAAGAATTCTTTTGTGGCACTATATATGCCCCCTTCACCTTGGATGGGTTCGACAAAAACACCAGCAATCCTGCCACTTCGGATCAGTTTTGTTGCTTCTTGTGCATCCCCGTATTCTAGAAAAGTAACTCCAGGCATGAGGGGTTCAAAGGGCAGCCGGTAATGTTCTTTACTAGTCAAAGAAAGAGCACCCATCGTCCTTCCATGGAAGGAATTGCTGAAAGAAATAAATTCTAGAGGAGGATTTCCCGCATTCAGATAAGAGGTTCTTTGGAATTTTCTTGAAAATTTAATGGCAGCTTCATTTGCCTCAGTTCCAGAGTTTACAAGAAAAACACGGTCAGCAAAAGAAGAATCAACAAGACGTTTTGCAAGCTCCACCTGCATTAGAGGAATGATCGCGTTCAATAAGAAGAGTATGTGCCCTTAGGGGATTGAAGATGAGTCAATAATTCACGCACAAAGAGTAAATTACTTCGACCTCTTTGCTTCGGGTAAAGTGCTTTCCGGACTTAATTTAATATGTATGAATGATTAGGTGTGTCACCAGTATTGAAAAGACAAAGGAGTCATAAGAATTCTGATCAATTCAAGCAAAAGGCAATACTGAAGAGCCGAGAGCAGGCATGGTCAGAAGACAAATAATGCAATGTGAAAGTATATACATTAGCTTTTTAGCATGTCTTAGAATAAAAAATCATGCTTTCTATGACTCTTTTCACTTCAGAAATGAATTGTGCAGCACTTTGCAACATTGAAAGTCATGATAAAGGCTGTAATTTGATGAAGAAAAAAATTGAATAACTTACTTGAGGGATTGTATGAAAGATATTGCTGACATGCGTCAGAGTATTCGCTTGTTTTTCAACAGCCTTTATCCAATCAGGATCTCCATGGCCAAGGGCATTGACTGCAATCCCAGATGTCATGTCCAAATATTCTTTCCCTTCAACATCATACAATTTACAACCTTTTCCGTGAGATAACACAATAGGAGTTCTTACATAAGTCCTTACGAAGACCTTTTCCTCTGTCTCTACTACCTGTTTTGTTTTCATCCCCAATGCCGCATTCTTCTTCGGTTCTTGAACACTTACATTGAGGCAAGCTAGCACTCTGGTATCATTTGCTGTATCCAACAGTTTCCCCCTCTTTGGGATACCGAACAGGTGGCAAAGATCCTTTGCTGGCAAAGGTGAGCATTTAAGGAAGCAATGGACTGAACTCATTGGCGGCCAAAGTCCAAACACCTGAAATAATGACTAAAGCAAGAGCCTGTTACGAAAAAACATCTTATCAGTAAATAACATTGCAAAAGCAAGTAGAAAGACATAAAACCATGTAATTCAGTTACAGTTTAAGGAACATCTACTAGGGGTAACAAGCTATGATGCACAGACACGGGAAATGGACACAAGGAAGCGGCAATCCTAAGAATCACGGGAAAAGGGGGCACGACGAGTAAAACAAATAATATATAATGTTAAAGCTATTGAAATGAGGAATTGATGTATCACAACAAAACAACTTACATTTAACTAAAAAAACAGAACTGTTTTACACCTTTAAACTCAAGAATCAGATTATTATATGAACTCACTCAACTCAGTTAACAACTTTAAACTCATCATCAGATTCAAACATTCTGAATTATTCTAACAAAAGAAGTGAATCACTAGCCATTAGCCAATTTTTGCAGAAGAAGAATGTAAGAACACAACACAGTAATCAAAATGAAAATGAAGGAGAGAACTCAGAAGAATAGAATGAAGGGGAGAAATCAGAAGAGTCGGCACTCACTCAACTCAGTTTACAACTTAACATTTAACAAAGTCAATTTCTGCAGAAGGGAAGAACACAGTAGGGTTGAAGAAGAAAATGAAGGAGAAAAGTCATAAATCAGAAGAGGCGGCAATCGTCGGCGGTATACACTCATTCAGTAGAACCGAAAAAGAATGGAATTAGGAAAACCTTACCTTGTCGACCGAAGAAGAACTCAAGAAGAAAATCGATTTTTGTTGAGCGGTGCCGACAACAGCAGATGAGCTAGGTTAGTCGGGAACTGGGAGGAGAAGGAAAAAACCTTCTTTTCTTGTTTTTCTTAATTTTCAATCAGTTTTTAACAGCACAACAATAAGATTACACATGCAATAAGAAAAACCCAAGAATCAATTTTCATTAGCAAATCTCTTCAATAGTTTCCACAGTTTCTGAACCAATAAGTCCTGATCAAAGATAATTTTCCATTGAACTTCAAACTAATCAGAGTTGTAAGCAAAAAAAGGCTCATGCATTGTAGTGTACAATGTACATAATACACGACAACTGCTGGTACTCAAGCTAAATGAAAATAATTTCTAAACACAGTTCAGACACTCAAAATATGAATTAAAAATGCTAGGTCAAACCACCAATTGATCAATTGAAAGGGCTTACTTTCAATTAAATAGATACTTAACAGCACAATAATAAGATTCAACATAAAATATTACAAATTATCAATTCTCATTTCTCATTAGCACTTTCTTTAATGACTTCCACTTAGATAAGCTCCCATTGAACTTCAAATTAATCGCAATAAAAGGTTGCTTATCTATGGACAAATCCAATTGGGTAATAAAGTTATTAAGGGCTGAATCTGAATCAACAACCATAGATATGAAGGGAGAGAAGAACCCTCACTGTAAGGGTGAATCGGAAACCATAAATACGAAGGGAGAGAGCAAACTCACCGGAAAGTTCCGGAGAAGAGGTGAAAGTAAAGCGGGATGGAAAGAGGTGGCAGGGGATGAGGCTTTGCTTCGTTCGGCGGCGGGGATGAGCAGAGCAACTGGGGTACACGTCAGGGATAGAACTACACTGCGTAGATGCGTTATGTTTGCTTCTCCCTAAAATACAAATATAAAAAGGGAAAATGTCATTTTATTACTTTTTATAATTTTGCTTTTGCATTTGACGTCACACTCCACACTTATTTCAAATTTAATTAATAATTCAAAAGTTAATTTAAGCAGACGTATCTCGTATTAGTTTAACTAAAAAAACTTAAAAGGATAGTTTATCACATTCTAAATTATTTATTCATCAATAATCAAAATAAAGAAAAAAAAAATCTTCTGAAAAGAAAATTTATTTTTTCAGACAATAAATCAACTAAGATTTTCCTTTAAGTGACAAACAAATCAATAATTAAATTTTTAATATTAATCATCACGATACAAAAAATATTTGTCCAAAAGTCGCAATCTATGATTTTCGTAAATTACAAAATAGTTATACATGGGTAACTAATGTAGAAATAATTACATTGCGAGTAACGTGTCAATCGGAAACTTACATTTGATATTAATGTAAAAATGGTTTGTTGACACTTGACATCACTAGGGTGGAAATCAATGTGAAAATGTTGTTTCCACATTACTTTCATTGTCAACCAACTCAATTCGACCCAAGTAAATTTTTCGATTTTGTACGTCTCTATAAGCTATTGACTAACTTTATGTCTCTATAAGCTATTGACTAACTTTATTTTAACATTAATGTATACACTCCTAAAATTATTTAAGCTTTATATCTTCAAAACAACTCGAAACTGAAAGAGAACATGAAGATTGAGATATTTGAGTACTCAAAATCCAAAAATTGAAATTGAAGAATAACATACTTGGGATAAAAGGATGTTTCATAAGAAAAAAAAAGATAAAAGGACGTGAAGATACAAATTGGAAGTAAATTGAACGTAAAAGGTTTTGGACATACTTCATAATCCTAATAAAATTAGACTACGATTTTTGTGACCAATAAATTATTTATGGATATTTACACTAATAAGTAATAACTCACGGATTTAGCTTGACGAACTTAGAATAATTGTACTATTTTGTTAATATTGCATTCCAACATAAATTATGTGATATTGTGACTACTCCCAAATATAAATATAATTTCAAAATTAGGGGCCAATGAAATTATTTGAGAATTTCGAACACCATATAGAAAAAGAAAGGCCACATTTATGTAACACCATATAGAAAAAGAAAGGCCACTTTTAATCCTTTCTTCTTTGGAGGTGGCGGACAGAGAAGACCCCAGTGACGAGAATGGGGCAATTAATAGACACATACTGAACTTTCAATTGAGATGATATTTGTTTAGCAACGTTACGACATTTAACACTTAATTATTTACGTTATGATATGATGATGATTTAACATATCCATAAGGTTCTGTCTGGAGTTGATTTACTCTGCTTAAAGCTCTGGGTTTGATTTGTAAATAGAAGTCTTGTATTCCTCCATTCAATAATAGAACTACAAGATCATTATAGTCCATACAAAAGCATGCAAATCTCTCACTTTACATATATTTATATATATATGACATAATATGATTTATATCTAGCCCCTCTTTTATGGAGAACTACAAGGAGAGCCATGGATATATGGTTCATTGCCGACGCACCATATCCGGCTAGCACTCGGTGTAGCCATGACAGAGCTAGTTCTAGCCTCACTCGATGACATGTCGAGATCAGAGCTCCTTCTGCTTGGGTTTGAGTCACTGAAGTACCCATCTGCCCTGCTCATCTGGTCAACTAGGGACCGCCTTGCTCTCTGGTTAGGACTCGGTGAGCTCTCCCAGAGTGCCCATTTGGGACTCAGCAGCCCCGGAAAGCATGTCATTGGTACAGGAGATGTTGGGTTGCTTGAGTGGTCTTCTTGCAAGATGTCTCCAATTCTTAACAAGAAGTTGTAGGCCAGGTTTGCTAGGACTCTCGAGTAAGCCTCCATGATCGCATGCCCAATGTCCTGTAACAAAATACCATGAGACATGTTTTGAACCCAAGTTCTAAAACCAATTGACAATAGGAGAAGTAGTCCTAGAACTTATATATTAGATTCACGTATTATCATATTGTCGATATGGGACGTTTCCACACTCAACCCTTTGTAAGGATGATGCATATGAACTAGGAAGATATTGAAACAACGACAAATTCAATGATCAAAAGATTGGTCAAATTCTTAAAAAGTTTTGCCAAAATAATGTAAAAGTATTATGATTTCTGAAGAATTTAAGGTTTAAAATCAGCCCTCATGGAGACAAGAAGTGTTCTAAAGTTGTATAGTTTTCGGTACATACCTTGCCATATTTTAATTTGGTCACATCAAGAAAGGTATGTGGAAGATATGGATATCTCATCTTTAATTGCTGCAGAAGAACTTCGACGCGGAATAGTAGAGATTCTATCTTATCAAGCTTGGATTCAGGGTGCTTGAAGGACCAGGACTTTCGGGAGGACTTGCCGTTTTCCTGTTCTGCAACTCTGTCTCTCCATACAAGCCGAGCAGCTTCAAGCTTGTTAATGGTGTCAAGGGCTTCATGGTCAGACTTGAGCTTCAGAGAATCAGCCATCTCTACTGCTGAACTTGTTTCTTCTGCCACTATGCTGTATATTTCCTCACCAAGACTTGCTCTTCCAGACTGCAGTACAAACAAATATTGTAGTTTTGTTCTGCCACTATGCACACAAGGCTTGATAAAACAAAATGCACACAAGGCACTGCGGAGAATGATTCTAGATAAGATCAGTTAACTTGCCTTGGGAAGTGCATCCTTGACAAAACCGGGAACGGGAAGTTCAGACAAGATACTGTGATTTATAGACTTGGCAGCCTTGAAAACTTGGTGCACTACATTGCCTTGAGAAATCAATTTCTTCCTGGCATATTCCGAGAGCCCGCGGAATGGAACTCTGGGATAAGGGAGCCACCACCTCTTACTCTTCCTCATAGACCCTTCTTTTTCTTCCCTGTGGCTACTACCTTCTGCATACCAAAACTCTGTCTTCACCATAGAGTCCAGGGTGTCCTATTAAAAGAAAAGACTTGCAAGCTCAGGTAACGTACATAATTTATTTTAATATAAACTAGAAGCAAAGAGATCGCCTACAATAAGCATGGAGTCCAGCTTCTGAAGGGCAGGGAGGTTCAAGTGTATATCTGCGCGAGCTTTTGGAGTCATTATCTGTGCTCCAACCACAAAAAGACGAGTCAGGAAATTATGAAAGGAAAGAATCAGGAGAAAGATTTGCACTTCAAAACAGAAGATGGCATGAACGGTTGTGATGGTACTGAACGTGTACGAAGCATGAACAAATCATACCTCAAAAACCCGACCATTTACTCCACTTTGCTTGGCAGGAACAAGTTCAATCATGTAATTTGTAGGAGATAGTAACCAATCCATTTCTTTTCGCCATTTGTTCTTCTTTTCTTCTTGGAGGGGCTCTAATTTCCACAGCTCTCCAAAGACAGATGCTGAAGATTTGTGTTTGGGGGTATCAGAGCAAAAATATCAGCATCTAATGCTAACAACTTTCTTTTCACATCAAAAGCAACCCTTTACAGTACATGTTATAATCAAGAGGAAAGAAGAGCCCTTTTACAAACTACAGTGTATAAGGAGGATAGATGTAGCAAGAACGGAAGAGCAAAACGACATGCAAGCTAAGAGGCTTACCTGCAAGATTTGTGATAGCATTTGACAGTGCCAGAGCAGGAGATTTGCCCTTACTTCCTCCACCGGTATCCTCACCCAATAGCAACTTTGCGAATTTCTCTTTCATAGCATCCACATCCGAAAACTGAATGACATATTTTGGCCTTTCCTTGGTGTGGAAGTGTTGTGGGCTCTCTCCGGCATTCCATGTATCAGTTTCTTGATCATCTTTCAAAGTCCATCGAGAAACATAGGATCCCAAAGCATTGCTAGAAGAACAACTGGTCACTTCATCATCCACGGATCCAATTGCACACTCATCTACTCTGCTTTCCCCACTTTCATTTCCATAAGAGTTGCAGTTGAGAATGCAGCTCTCCAGACCATCATACGTCATTATTCCTGAAGATTTTAGCTACAATTTAGTATACTCTCACATTGTCTTATGAAAACATCAACAAGCTATATTGTATTGATATCAAGTCCAGCTTATTATACGAGAATATTCTTCATTCTGCTTCATTGAAAATCTTTGGCACATCATGTTTTCATCATGGTCCTAGACAGTTCAAGCATATTTTTAAGACTTCATAGAACCTTGAATTCAGCCATAGTGTAATGATATGATCCACAAAAGGGAGCTCTTCATATAATAAGTTTCAATGTGACAAATTGCATGGAAGTTGTCTTTTCTGAGAATGTATTTCTTCGATTTTGCATCTTCTGTGTTATACTTGCATAGTTACTAAACAAAGCATTTCATTATTGGCTAACACAACAGATTGTTTACAACCATTTTCAGCAGAAAAAATCGTTATACATCCAGTACTGATGCATTTTATCACCACCCACAAAGTCCATCAAGCCCCTTATTTCTCCTTTTTTGTGGGTATTTTCACTATGCATTTGAGAAATAATTCACTTTAGTTTTTCATATCAATTTCAGGTTCGGAGATCTTCCATCATTCCATACAATATGTCCTAAAAGTTCCAACAAAAGATTTACATGTTATCCACCAATAACCACCACCCTAAGCAGAAACTTCTGAAATATAAAGAATTAAAAAATTCAAAAAGGGGAAATAATCCTTAGATTAAGGAATTTATTTGCATATGATAGTGACGAGTCCATGTGGGTAGCAATTTTAAAAGCATGAAATGTCTGTATTATATATTTATATAGAGAGAGCACTTGACAGCTCACAAACGATACGTACGTGTTTGGCCTATTGCTACAAGGGACAAAATTCAGCTTATAACACACTACTATTATTAGGGTCATGTTATTTGCACAGCCTTCGATTTAGCGTTTGCACAGCACAGTCGCAATGCACTTGCGATGAACACTTCACTTGCAGTCGCAATGCGCTTGCGATGAACACTTCACGCGCAGTTGCAGTGTGCTTGTGTGGGACAGGCTTTCATAGGGCGGAGTAAAAGCAAAAAAAACTAAAAATGATTCGCATTGCATTGTACAAACGGTAAATCAAAGGCACTGCATTCAGCAATCCCGTATATCCTTGAATGAGACAATAATAAACAAGGACCTTACTATATCCGTGAATGAAACAAGACAATAAAGGAATGAACAAACAAGGAGTAATGGACAAATTTCAAGAATTCATATTAATGAAATAGGATTACTAAATTACAAGCCCAATAAATAAAATATAATTATATTAATCTTTCTGGTTGGTCAGATTCCCAATGGCATGAAACTTTGAATATCTACCTATAACAAAACTTTAATTAATTGAGGAAGATCTAGACTATACTAGAGAAACATTTCACCAATAGAAAAACACATTCCCTTTTTTCAAGTAAAAAGAAAGGTTCAATCTTCATTCATAACGGTCAGTCAGAACCAATCTCATCACTCTATATTTTAAACTGCATGGAGATGTGGTTGATGATATAAATGTGAAAACCAAGTTAGCAAAGATCATGGGTCATTTGATATTGTGAGTACCAACGCATTTTTATATTGTTTGGAATAAACAACTACCTCCTAAACACCGTTACTCTATTTAGGTCTATATTCTATGTAATGACTAGTTTGGCTAAACAAAAGCCATGTGCTCAGAGGTCTATTGTCAAACATACGACAAAAGATCCCAGTTTTTATTATTTGAAACCTCGCTTGGCTACCACTGAAGCCTAAGAAAAATCAAATTTGGCTAGTAAATTTGGTTAAAGCTTCACTATCAAAATGCCAACTTAGCGGCCACTACTTGGACTTATAAAAAAACCTAAAAGCCTTGTATCATGTTTGGAGGATGTTCGAAAGTCATTCTAAGATCAAATGACAGATTTAAACTCACAAATAAAATTAGAGGTAGCAGTAACAGTGATAACAACATCTAGTGCAGACCTATCACTACTAATTTGAATCAATGTGAAAACCTTAGCACAGGATACTGATTTTAAAAAGTAACTTACAGTCTCAAGTTCGAGATAGTTCAAATCCAAAAACCTGGGCTTAGAAAACACTTTTAAATAAATAAATAAATGACTCGAATCCAACTTTTACCCACTCGATCCAATTTAAATGTACTGGTAAGTCTGGTAGCAGTAAAGCATACAATCTGGATTGACAGTCATAGGAAAATAGTTACAGTGGTGAAGTCGTAAGAGGTTCAAACTGTAACAAAGGACCAATTCGTTAGTTTAATGTTACTACCCCTACAACAAGACTGCAACCTGCAAAAGGAGGGTCTTTAATTGTTCACCATATAGAGAGTCTGGGAAGAGTATGGTGGATAGGACACAACACAATATAAAAGAGGTCTGACAAATCTTATCTTTTGACCATCAACTACATTCACAATTTCCCTTTGATTTGCTCCCAATGTAATGCTTACTACTTTAGTGCTGCCTGCTATACATTTCATTGTTTATAAGGTTAAAAAATTCAAAATAGTGCCTTAGCATTTATTGGATGAGAGCGATGTGGTAGGTTAGGTAGGTTAGAAATAAATGGCCCTATGAACACGCCTTATGCACAATTTAGTGATTATTGCCCCACATATATGACTATTCCCGCCAATCACACAAACGTTGTAACAGATTCGAATTTTATACAGGGGAAAGATTAAGAGACCACTCCAAGGATTTATAAATCACGCAATCTGAAAAATTGTTGTCATATGAAGGATTCAATGCATGTAATATGAAATAAATGGCCCTAGAATGGTGGGTGGGGGATTTTTCCATTAGCAAGATTACACAAAGGAAATTTGAGCGAGAAAGTTTACTATCAGGTTGATGCTCATCAAAGTCAATGCTGATTTCTCTGTCTCTTGTGCAACAAGCAAGTCTCCTCCTCATACCCATCATCTTTGCTTGGGTTCTCACTGTATCAACCAAACCCACACATGTTAGAGCAGTGCTTTGATTGAACTTATCTAATCTCTATTTTATTATTATTATTTTGTGTTGCATAGGGTTTCATCATAAATTTAGTAGCAATATATTCAAAATTTGAAAACTGAGGTATGTATACAGTATACCCCTCCTATTTCTTTAAGCAACATAAATGGGCACCGTTCTTTCTACTTTAGGAAGCAACTTTGAAGAAGTCCCATGAGTAAAAGGTAAGCTTCCAAGTACAGTCATAATTCAGGTAGTCTTTCTTGGTCCTAAGATAGAAATAATTTGGTTCTGTAACTAATATGGTTTAGGTAGCCATACAAGGATTATTCAAGTACAAAGACTATTGTTTATGTCTCAAATATTTATCACAAAATTGGTGTCTGGAAAGAAAATTTGCAGACAGAATTCTAGAGAATCAAACAGAGACAAGGCGAACTAAGTTTTCTAGAACAATTAAGAGATGTAATTTTGCATTTGAAATGATTTTAATAATGCAACTACTCCAACTAAGCTGCAATGTGGTTAACAAAAAGGAACTCCACTTTCAAAAATCTCTTTTAAGTAAAAAGGCTGGTCATGTTATGATCATCTAAGTGATCATGACCTTTCAAATGCAAAGGAGAAGAAATGAAAAAAGTGATTTTTTTTATAATAAGCTTTTACCAGGCGTTACAGAAGAAATAAACACTTTTCCAGTCCCCAGTGAACTCCAATTCAAGATTCGAAAGGCAATTCTGCTAAAAAAAATCGATCAGAAGTACAAAAATTAAGAAAATTGGGGATTTTTAAAAGAACGAAGAAACCACCACGGATACAAAACTTCGTATGAGACTTCACATTTCGAACTCGTCCCACATGAAGCAAAATGCAGAAACTCAAGCGAAGCAAAAACCTAGAACCGGAATAGGATAAAGAAAACGGCAGATTCAGCAGGATAACCATCGGCATTTTGGCCGATTAACTAGGATTTACAGGGACAATAAACTGACGGTCATCGGCAACGAAGATCAAGGAGAATTTGATGATAAAGCAAGTAGAGAAAGCAGTTATCTGAAGTACGTACCTCGAAACTTCGCTTGTAGAGAGTATGAGGCTCTAGAGGATCCGGAGTTTGTAGAAAGAGAGGTATAATCTATGGGTGGTGGTGAATTCTGATGGCGAACTAGAACTGGGAGGAGATATGAAAGGGGAGGAGAGGGAACTGTTCTGCTAGTCTGCTTCTGCAGAAGGTGGGACCTCTGTAAATTTGTGGGGAAGGTAAGGGTGAAAGGGACAAATCAGAGGGTTTTTCTCAACCCTTGTCCTTATCTAACATTTTTTATTCCATTAATCATTAAAAATGAATATAATATTTATATAAAAAAAATATTAGTCAAAGAATTTTGAATTTAAATTTTCAAATATTAAATTATGCTTCCCAATATAGGTATATGTGCTATCATATTATGGAGGTCGATGACTTGTGTACTGAGACGGTTGAGTGATATGGAGTATTCAATATGGACCCATGATGAATTTATCTTTTATAAAATGAATTTTCTGATAATAGGTCTCATCATTGAAGATATCTTTATACAATCATTAGCATTCAAAGGTGAGTTTAGTCACATTAAGTAGAAAATAAGCGATTAATTACTCTCTCCGATAAAAAATAAGTGTCGTTTTAGCATTAGATATTTGATCACAATAATCAGTCGTTTTAAGTTTTTTAGGTCAATGAATGAACAATAATTATAAGAAATGTTCTTGAAATTGGTGTAAATGATTAATTTTAATTCTAAAATCTTTCTTATTGGTTTAAAAGAAGGTTGAATATTAAATAAGTGATAAAATTTAGAAAAACTTTACAAAATCTATGATATTTAATATTTTTCTTAAAAATTGTGTCAAAGTCTAAAATGACAGTTAATTGTGATGAGAGGGAGTACAATTTATTAAACAAGGTACTTCCCGTGCGTATAATTTTAAATTCTACGCCTAAATAATTTTTGAAAATTTCGGAGCGTGTTCAAACTAGGGTACTTTTCGAATTATTGTTTTAGAGCTTATGTAGAAGTGATGTATGTCGTGCTAGTTTAAAATTCGAATTTGTCACAATATGGGAAAGTGGTCGCGGTGCAACTCAAACATTATTCAATGGAAGTGATTCAGCTCCGGTGAAGTTGATGAACAACTTCGAAATGACTTTGGATTAATATGAGTATATTAATAAGCTGTAAAAGGTGTAACATTCGGAAAAAAAAAGAAGCTATAAAAGGTCTTTATATTGATTGGTCAATTGACATGTGAAAAATAAGATTTTCTTTTTTAATAAAATTTTTATAATCAGTTTTAAGCTTCTAATTATAGGAAAACGAAAGGGGGAGATTGAGAACGCTACGGTAAACTTATGGCTAATGATCATTGCATATGTGTTGGGTTATATATATATATATATATATATATATATATATATATATATATATATATATATATTCCTTTGAGTGGTCATAGAGCTTATGAGTTTTGGCTTGTACCTAGTAATATGGCTTTGGTTTGATTGCTTGATCTTATTATGATCCTTTCACATAGAGGTATTTACGGATCTTACTTGCAGACAAGTAAGATTCAGGATTTTTTTCTAAAATAATAAGTAAATGAAAATTAATTCTCACTTTAGGCTCGAAAAAAAACTTGTTCCGAGAATAGGAAGAGATTAGGGTCGGAGTAGACCCGTCGTTTCAAACTGCGGGTTTAAATGAATAACCCGCAGTTTGAAACTGCGGTTTAAAAAAAAAAGAAAAAAGAAGTAACCCGCAGTTTAAAATTGCGGGTCTTTCACAAACAAAATTAGGAGATATTTTTTTAATTTGTGTTGAAAAACAAGGGGTCGCTGGGTTTATACTCCGACATCAAGGCCACTACACCATGACACCTTTTAAGAATAATTTGTAACATCCGGAAATTTAATTTCCAATTCTTTTTTTTTGTCATTTTATGTGACACCGAGTTCTTTGATTTTTTTTATTATCATTAATTTATGCGAGGTCTCTACTCACATAAAATACTCACATCGATCTAGCTATTCTTAAACCGATGATAAGGCTTTTACCGCAAAGATTTACCATCCGGGCCCGTTACGAGAAGGCCAGTTGGGCCCATGTTGGGCTGAGTGTGTTAACAGCCTCCTCCCCTCTTGTTTACGTAAACCCTAGAAGCTTGCTTTGTCCCGTTTCACATGTACTGGTCGTCTTCTCGAGCAGTTCCGGCACCACACACCAGGACGACACACAGCAGGCCGCCAAGGATGCGCTCCACCACGCCAAGCCGACGCCGCCGTCGACCGCCTCCCCTTCCTGCGCGCAACGTCAACCACCAGGGGCACAACTGACGCTAGTGTACGCAACAAAGGTGTCCTCCTCGCAGCACCTCCAGCCTCGCGTCCTCCAGCCGCTGTCGACACCAGCAGTGTAGACGACCCTCCTCTCCAGTCGAGCCAGCCTTGACCCTCCTCTCCAGTCGAGCAAGCCCGGATCCTCGCTCCAAGAACACAGCAGCTACGAAGACCGTCCAGATTTGCAGAAGATACTAGATCCGAGCCGCTGGCACCAGGCTGCAGAGGCGGAAGTCCAGATCCGCAAGAAGCAGCGGTTACAGAAGGGTGTTCTTCCCATTCGTCCTCGTGCACGGGTGCTTGTCGGGTCTCGATTGTCGGGTAAAGACCTTACTCCCCTTCATGTGCATTACCCTTTCTATATATAGGTGCTGATGTGAGCCCATTTGTATCTCGGAACCTACATAACAGCCCTCGAAGATGGCTCGTGGGGCTGCTGCGTTTTCTGGGTTGTAAAGTGATGAACAGTTAACTTCGGGTCCATTTTTGGGTAAGCTAAACTCCTTATTTTTGGCTGATTTTCGGATATGTCTGAGTTGGTATTGTATAGTATAACATACTAAGTTTTGATAGGAATCCGAGCTACGGTTTGAGAGTTATGGTGTTCCAAAGTTGACGCCTCATGCAGTTTTTATAAGTGTGCTGAGTGTTGAGTAAAACAGCATGTGATGCAGTTTTGTGAGATAGTTTTGAATAGGCGTTTGATCTCTGTTGGACTTAAATTTTGGATATGATATAGTTGGCATATTGTTGTAGAACATATTAAAATTTGGGAGAAATTCAGCGAGTGGTTTAGGATTTATGATTTTTCAAAGATTGGGTCGTAAACAGTTTTTCTGTTGTGCTGAAATTTCTAAGTGTTGAGAAAGAAAAAAACTGCTTGTGATGCAGTTTTGTGAGATAGATTTAATTAGGTTATTGACCTCTATTGGACTTGAATTTTGGAGCTGTAATAGTTAGGATTACATACTAGAAGATACCAAAATTTTAGAAGGTTTCATCAAAAGATTTAGTAGTTACGATTTTTCGAAGTTGAGGTTGTATAGTGTTCTAGTTGTTGCTTAAAAGTGCTGGAAATAAACTGTGATGTGCAGTCATATTTGAACTTAAGTTTAGAGACCTTAGAAACATCATTCACCGTTCAATTTTGGATATAATATAGATGGATATGTATTCTGTGATGTATCAGAAGTGGAGACCAATCCAACAGTCGGATCTAGATCTATAGGAGCTCAAAGTCGACTATTTGTGCAGTTTGGGAAATGACTCAGATTTGGCTAAGTATAGAATTCCTGGATTTTGTATCCAGCTTTGAAGAATTGTGTAGAAGTTTTTGTTGGGTATTTTTGAGATTTTCATACATATAGGAGCAGAGTGCATCATGTAGAAGACCTAGATATTTTTATTTGGATTTTTATATTTTTTCTCGGTTCTCATATCTTAAGCCAAAGTCGGACCTTAGCGACTTTTTATGAAAGTCAAGAATGTAGTTAACTCTTCTAAATCTTTAGCAAACTTTCCTTTGAAAGTTTGAGTGTGGTTTTGAGTTCCAAAGAATAGTTTGGAACTTTGTTATGGAATTTTATAAAGTTTCGGGATCAGGGGTAAAATAGTCATTTACCCGTATAAGGGTATTTTGGTAATTTATCTGATGATAGAGTTAAATATCTTAGAAGTCAGAGACTTCTAATTAAGTGGGATACATTATTGATCCACTTGCCTTTTATAACAGGCGGTTGAGTTCCTGCGGTTACAGACCGAGTCGAGATAACGGGATTATGTTTGAATTCAGGTAAGTCCTTTGGGCTTACTTAGCTGGCTTCTAGATATGAGTGTGAATAATGATAGTGGTGTGTGAATGAGATGTTTATAGTTATATTTTAGTAATAATCATACCGACCTATACCTTGGCCTAAGAGTAACGGGCGGTGACATTTTGCTCAGTAGCCTGAGGGCGCTGAGGGTTTCTTTAGGGACTAGTCCACACTCGGTTTGTAGTGATGCTACCGGCGGAGGTAAGGTAGACCTACACCGGTTGGATAAGGAACGGAGGCGAGACCTCTTAAGATTCTCGTGCCACAACTTTAAAACGGAATAAAGTGAATCACCTAAGCTATCAGATAATAACCAAATTGTGTGCCAGCATGATGGGTGTTTATATTACCTTGTTTGTGTTTGTGCTATCCTTATTCTGCTTATTTTTGGATTGTTAGCTAACGGTTTATTCGTGTTGTAGATTTGTAGAGATAGACAGTTGTAGAGAGATCCGGAACGGATAGTCAGCCGGGTTCACGTACTCATTAGATGGGGACGGGGGAGTCTTTCCATACGGCATGCATGTTACGTATATATATATATATATATAAATGTTTGTAAGGTTGTAACATGTGCACATTCATAAAATAAAATTTTTAGGTTTTGGAATTGTTTTAATTATATTTGTACCTTGTTGTAAGATCCTAGTAAAATTGTTGTTAAACCAAGGTCGGGACCCATTGTGAGGTCCTAACCAGTAGCTCCCCGAGTTCTGAGAACTTGGGGTGTTACATAATTGACGAGATGTAGTAAATATATTACGTTATTCATAAATACCAAAAACCATAGAAAGCGAAAATAACGATATAATTGTAAAAATTATTTCTATAGTTTCAAATAATATTTATAATTTCATGTTATTTTTTTATGCTATATAAAATATTCAATAAAAATTATAACTCTTATTTCCATAAATGTTCAATGATTTATTAGTCAATACTTACAGATATAATTGTATTAAAAAATATAACTACTCATAGAAAATAACATGTAGTTTTGATAATGATTTTTTTTCATTAACTTTATTTAATTAATAAAAATATTAAGTTTGAATTATAATATAACTAAAAGATTATTTTAAATGTATATTATAATTAGAACTTAATATCATATTCATGTTATTTTCTAATTAAAAATAGAACTTAATGTCATATTCATGTACAAAAATCATTATCAAAATTAAATGTTATTTCTATAAGTAGTGATATTTTTTAAAACAATTATATCTTTACTTTATTGACTAATAAATATCATTTAACATATATAGAAATAAGAGTTATAATTTTTATTAAATATTTTATATAATTTAATATTTGAAGTAATAATTATAATTAAAACTTAATATTATAATTATTATTTGAAACTATAAAAATAAGAGTTACAATTATATCTTTATTTTCGTTTCTTATGGTTTTTGGTGTGTAATATATTTACTACATCTCATCATTTATTACTAAAAGGTGTCATGGAGTAGTGGTCTTGACAATAGAATATCTACCTAGAGAACCAGATTCAAGTCCCCTAGGGATTGTTTTTTGTTTTTCAACACGAATTAAAAAAATACTTCCTAATTTTGTTTGTGAAAACCCGCAGTTTCAAACTGCGGGTTACTTTTTTTAAAAAAAAACCGCAGTTTCAAACTGCGGGTTTAATACTCCGATCGGAATAAATTTTATTCCGAGCCTAAAGTGAGAATTAATTTTTATTAAAAAAATACTTCCTAATTTTGTTTGTGAAAGCCCCGCAGTTTCAAACTGCGGTTTTTTTTTTTAAACCGCAGTTTCAAACTGTGGGTTTAATACTCCAATCGGAATAAGTTATATTCCGAGCCTAAAGTGAGAATTAATTTTCATTTAGTTATTATTTTGGAAAAAAAAATCCTAAGATTCAAGTATGGGGTATTTGATAATAACCATTTTACCATCCTTTTTCACCGTCATTCTTATCTATCCCTTGAACATTTAGTGTAGATTTGCATTGCATATTGGTATATTTTTCTCCCCTTTTCTATTTTGGAGATTTACTCGTGTTTTATTGATAATGCACGCATTCTAGTCTTTTGTAGAGATAAAATGGAATTTTTTTCAAAAGAATGTTTGTTACACACCAAGGATTATCATATGATCAAAGAGGTTGGAGTCAAGACTAAATTGATATAAATTCAAGAGTAAAGAAATAAAGATCACTCGAGGAAGTAGTCCATACGTTCGATTGGTCCCTACAAAACAACCGATTTGTGTCAAGATCTGAGCATTTGACCTTTTATCTAAGACAAAGTATTTTGTATAGATCGGCCATTATATGAAGGACCGGCTAGTTGACATGTGAAAATCGATCGACATGATCTACTTTGCTTTTGTTTTGGACAATCTATCTTATCATCATTCACTTTTTATTCTATTGTTTTATGCTATCTTTTAGCCTGTCTATTTGGATATTTTAATCTTTTATCCTCATAGATAGAGTTTAGTAGGATTACCCTCTAACCCTAATGGGATTAGGTTATATATGTTCCCCATAAATAAGACTACTTAGTTAATAGTTTAAGTATCGAGTTACAGATTTAGTTTATGATTCAACTTAATGAATGTACTAGTAACATTTAATAAGATTGGACCGGTCGGTCCGATCTCTATAGGAGATGATTGCACGAAACTGCATCAAATATAACAATGTTCGAACTAATGATACCCAATTTTTAACTAATATTATTAAAGTTCATGGTTTTATAGTTGTAGTTTTAGAATACTTTTATTATAATATTGTTAGTTCAAAATATTTAAACGATTAGTTCAAATCGAATGTTTTATTAGTTTAAACATCTAATATTATTAGTACATGCAATATTTTGAACTTATGAAAACAATTTATAAAAGTATATGAATTATTAGTACAATATAATCTGAACCAACAGAATAAAATATTTGAATGAAAAAAATGTCCATTAGAAAAAAAGAAGGAAAAAGAACTAGAAGAAAATTTTAAACTATTAGTTAAAAATGTATGGACCATTAGTATAATACGAAATGTAAAAAAAAAAAGTCTTTTGAAAAATAAGGGAAAAAACATATTAAAAAATGACACATATCGCTCCGTAGACGCTCCGTAAAGTTGTACTATAAAAGAACATTGTACCTGCACCAAAGTGTTCGCCACTTAGCGTGCGTGCAAATAAGCTTTAAATTTATAAAACTAGAATCAAGCAAGCGAACTCGCAGTGTACGGATCAACGTAGTTAAGCAAGAATTCCAGAGTATCGAACACAGGGATTTGGGGGGTTAAATCCAATTATAGAATTGTCAAGCAAGTAAATGTATGAAGCTTTGTAAATATTAAGAAAACAGCAATCCTAAAGATCCAGGAATCCAGCTGTGGCAATCGATTCAAGATATACTAAAGATATAAGGACAGAGTTAAGAGTTGCAAAGGTATGCTGATGCAAAGCAATGTACGGTGAAGTTCCAAGGCTTTATATGACTTATCTAAAGGTACTCTCTATAAAGGTTGTTGAGGCTTCAGTATAGAAAGGATCTAAAGAAAAGAATTAATATCAAATACCCAAACTTGTAATCCAAGGATCAAGACTAACTAAACCGATTAAGGTTGTGACACTCGAAATCGAAGTAGAGGTTGTTGAGGCTTCACTACCACCTAGAAAAGGCAAGCCAAGACTAAGTTAAAGCAAATCTTTAACTTTGGATCAAAGTAAAAGCAAGGTTCGTAAACTAGGGAAAAATTACGGGTGGATCTTGAGATTCCACGGCCGTGGAACTCAAGAACACACCGTGATTCTGGTTGTCGACGAAATCTCTCTAACTCTCAGGGTCCAATCTGTTTACGATCGATCTATCATCATCTAAGCCACAACTATCAACCCTTCACCTTAGAATTGCTAAATGGTTTTAGCCAACAACAGTCATTATGATATCAAATTCAAGATTTAAAAGAATGAAAGATGAAAACCTTCGAAAACCTTTCAATAACTTCAATTCAATCTCATATCCACAAACAAGGTAATGATATATATCAGATTCGGAATAACACAAACCAATCACAATCCTTGATAAGAACGAAGAGCGGGATGCCAATCCGTCTTCTAATCAAACCTAAGGACAAAAGACGTAATCTCCGTACGTCCAACAATACCCTCAATGTGCAGAAGCAAATCTCCAAGCGATGATGCTCTATGCGAGGGCGTAAGCGAGATCTAAGCGCGGTCTAAGCGGGCATAAGAGAAGATGCTGAATTCTCCTTCCTTCAGTCCTTTTATAGGGCAAGATAAAATGTCTCCCTCTAGCCCATATGTAAAAGATCGTGGCTTTAATTTGTACGTTAAAAGATCGCCTAAATCACGGTCATAGAGGGTTCCACGCCCGTGGTTTAGAGCATGGATTTGGATTACGGTGCTTCGCAACTTCCACGGCCGTGTAACTTACTGGAATGCTCCACGCAGGGGCGGCCGCATGGGGGGGCATGCAGGGTCGATCGGCCCCCCCTTTATAAAAAAAAATTAATTGTAAAAAAGAAAGAAAACACAGCAGCAGTACAACGTGAAAAAACCCTTCTCCAGGCCTTGCGACTTGCGTAGAAGCGACCAAACGTGCTCCAGCCTCCGCACTCCGCACTCCGCAGTGCAGTCCGCCGACTCCGCCCCTGGCCACTTCTCCTCTCCGACCGACCCGGCGCTCACCACTGGTGGCCAACCACCATTGCTCCGCCTCCGACGACCGACGACGCTTGCTGCCTGCTGGCCCTTCCGGTGACAGCCTCGGCCGCCCCTCTCCTCTACTGATTTGCAGCCATTCGACAGCCCTCGACCCGCCTCCGGTGACCACGGAACTGCCGGAATCCGGATTTACCTATAAGTGCCTCAATCTTTGGCTTTTCTAGCTTTCTATTAAATCTATTCTAACCCTAATAACAGTACATTAATTAGATTTTTCAATTTAGGGGTTTTTGGAATTTTGATTATTTGACTTTGCAATTGTTAGTGAGTTACTAAAGTGCATTAGGATGTAAGTATGTAACTATCGATTCACTTAAAGCGTTTGATATATCTTTATCATGAAGTATCATCATAGAAAGTATAAACAGTATATACTTGTGTAGGAATATAGTCATTAAATTATGTTCTTGAAGTCATTTAGTCCCTTGATCTTATTTTTGTTTTTTGTATTGCTTATGCGATGGATTTTAAATTTTTGTGTGTTGCTTTTCGGGTAGACAACTCTATCACCTTCATAAATATTTATTCTATTTTGTACTGCTTACGGTTAAGCCTCTTAATTGTAGATCAAACGCAACAACAATTGAAACGAACCTGAAAAATTGGTGCAAGTCCATCTCCTAGGCTGGAGTTTAACACGTCCGGTCTTATTTCTTGAGAATGATTCTAAGGATGAGGTTAAAGTGGATATCAAGACGATGGGAACTAGTAAAGGTTAGGGTTATTTTCTGAACTTCTCTTGATATTTATGTTTTGTTGGCTATGGACAGCCGTTTTGATCACATACAGTTAACTTGAATCACATGTTTGGTGATGGTAGAGGAGATGAATTATCATTTTTCATAAGTTTTGATGCATTAAGCTCATCTGGTTGGATTTGTCTACCATGACGAGAAGTCGAGAACATTCAGCTTGGATTAGTTCTTGACCTAACAAGCTAACAGTACTATAGTATTACTATTTTCCAACATTTTATTGCTAAAAGTAGGAGGAGTTTATATCACATTGAATAGGTAAACCTTAAAATTCACCACACTATTTATTTTGTTATATCTGATCGATGCATTTAAGTGCCTGCATTTTCTTTGGCCAAGTTAAATTAACTTGTTGTTAGATGCAAATGGAATGCTTAGTTGCTTGATTGTGTTTCTAACATCCTTTCCCTTTAACATTCTTTACTTGATAACTGTTCTTCATAAAGTAATCAATAATTTTGTTCTGATCTCTTTGTGCTTCTGTAAACAGCTAGAGAACTTGTTGTTAGATGCAAATGGAATGATTAAAGTTTCTGATTTTGGATTAAGTGTGATAACACGATTTATGACTTAGGTTTAGGTAATCATTTAGATAGATTTCTCACTCATTCATGCATGGTTTAGCACTAATCACGACGTTTGCACTCAATTCACACATTTTGTCGAGATAGACGTCTACACGGACTTGTGTATTGCTTTGTAGGTATTTCGGGGGTCTTTTAGACATTAACCGATACATTCGAGGGCCAAGCCTCATGGTGGTACACATCCAAAGCTTTGGAGGAGCATAATTGGAGCAACAAAGGACACAAAGACCACTATTGGTGCAAGCAATGGAGCAACTCATGGCTAGACGATCATAAGATGCTTCTGCTGAAGAAAATCGGACCAACTGCCAGGAAAATCGGCCGATTTATTCCTCTGGGTCGATTTTCCTGCCTTTGACAGCTTAAGCCACGTGTCCCACGATCTCTTGATCCGGCCTTGCTCTTGGTGGAGAATATAAGTGGTCCTGCAAGCTGTTGCTGAGCATCTCTCCTCTCCCACATTCTCAATCACAGCTCATCCATTGGAGGCAAGATTGGGAGGAGAAGAAAACTCTCAAGGATTGAAGGAAGAAGAAGAACACCATTCTAGGGGTGATAGTGAGGTTTTGAGTGATTTTGAGTTATTTTTGTAGTCTTGGATTGAAGGACTATTGCAAGGATTGTTAGGAACGTTTTGGATCTCATTTAAGAGTTTGTAAGTCTTGCTACAACTTAGATTCAGCTGAGATTTATTGATTTTACTTGCTTATCTTTCATTATTCATCTATGAGAACCATGTATGCTTGTATGATGATTTCGGATCTTGATATGCATACTATTGGCTAGTTTATTGTGATTCTGGAGTGATGGATTGATGGTTATGGCTTGGGTGATGATAGGATGGATTTATATGTTAGTTTAGGATGATTTGATTGAACAAAACCTTAACCAGAGAGAAAAATTGGCCTGATCATCAGCCAGATCGGCCGATTTAGCTGTAGAACAGCCCGATTTATTCTCCTGTTGCTCTTTAAATGATGAATCTGTATGTTAGGGTGTTAGGTTGTTAAATCCTAGTGTTTATTAAGCCTAATTTAGCTTAGGATCACCTAATGCTATCAATCTAAGTGAGGGAAGAGATCTACCCGATGATTTCCGACCTTAGATACCTAAGATGATGAATACTAGGTAGTAGTGAGCCTCATAAGCCGCTATTGGATCGAGTGTGCTAGGATTATTGCTTGAGACTTCCCTATTCCGAGACTTACCCGGTAAGGAGAGGGTTACCCCTTAAGTAGTATCCGGTTTGTGTAGAATTCCCTACTTTAACCCCTTGAGACCTACCCGGTAATAGGAGTTTGATGCGGGACTAGTGAAGTGAGAGACCTACCCGGTGATTACTTCCATTAGTGAATCACTCTTCCCCAACACCGCAGCTTGTCCTTAGAATCCTTAGAACCTTGAGTCCAATGCCATAACCGGAAACCTTGACCTCTAGAATCCACTTTTCTCTCTTGATCATATACTTGTGTTTTGAGTTACTTGTTCGTTTGCTAGTTGAGTTGTTAGATTGTTTTATTGTCTTGCTTGATTTGTGATCCTTGCTTGATCACCACAAAACCAACCAAAAATATTGAGATTTTCATTTCTTTGTTCCTTGACTTTTTCTTTGATTAGATCCACACTATCTATGACCATTGTTTGACTCGATTTCACCTTAGTCTTTGTGTTCGACCTCGGAATACTATCCCTACTACAAACATCCCGTACACTGCGGGTTCGCTAGGAGTTAGGATAAATATAACGAGTATAAATTTAAAGCTTATTGCGTACACACATCACATATCCTGAGCGTAACAAGTTTTTGGCGCCGTTGCCGGGGACTAGGTCTATATTGAGTCATTTTGTGATTGTTTATAGTGTAGATCTTTCTTGTTGCTTTTGATCTCTCTTTGGTTTGTGTCTTTGCTTTTCAGGACATCTCTTACTCTTTAGGTGTATGCGAAGATCTCGTGGCAAGGATTTAGCTCCATTCGATCCCGAACCGGAGAAAACCCTTAGATCTAGATCCAAGAGCATTAAAAAGGGAAAAGAGATGGCCGGAAGAGACCTCCAAGCTGAATTGGATGAAGCCTTAGAGAAAATAAGGCTAAGAGATGAGCTCTTGGAGGAAGAAAGGAGACTTGCCAATGAGAGGCAAGAGGCAACTAGGAGAGAGATTGATGAGATTAGGCAAGCCCTTGTTCAAGGAGAGCTTAATCGTCAACAACCTCCACCTCCACCCCCACAACCGCAGCCGGCGGCGAATGTTAGGGTTGTACCCATTGCTATTGAAGAGCCACAAACTTTGGGGAGACGTATGGATCCGGCACAAAGAGCACACTGTCCGGGTGTGAACTTAGGAGATCCCGCAGCCCACAACTACGAGCTCCCCCCTCAAGTTCTACAAATGATCCGGCATAATCAATTTGGAGGGATGGAAGGAGAGTCTCCTCATCAACACTTGATGAATTATGAGATTTTGATGGAGACACTTAGACCGCCAAGATTGGAGAGCAACAACCATAAGCTTAGAGCTTTCTCCTTCTCTCTTAAGGACAAAGCTTTAGCTTGGTATCAATCTATTCCACAAGGGCGAGTTGGTACTTAGGAGGAGATGACAACCGAGTTTTTGACAAAGTTCTTCCCACCTTCCAAGACTACCGAGTTAAGAGGGAAGATCAATGCCTTCGTGATGAAGGATAGAGAGAGTTTGTTCAAGTCTTGGGAGAGGTTCAAAGACCTTCTCCTAGATTTTCCACACTATGACATACCGAAAATTGAGCTATTGGAGATCTACTTCAAAGGACTTGATGAAGATAGTCAATTCAAACTTCAATCCCTTTCCGGTGGGACTTTCATGGAGAAGCATGTGGATGATGCTTGGGAGTTTGTGGAGAAGCAAGCTCTAGTGATTCAGAAATACTCCCATAGGAAGAGTGAAGGGAGAAAGGCGGGGGAGCATATGAGGTGAGTGAAGTCACCATGAGCAATTTCAAGCTTGACGCCATCAACAATGAATTGAAGTCCTTGAGGGAGTTGTGTGCTACAACTTTGAAGAACCAAGCAACTCCTCAAGTACTTCCACAAGCTAACTTATCTTCCAAGGAGGAGGATGTGAACTACATGGGAAGAGGCAACTACAACAATTACCAAGGCCCAAGGAACTTCAACAACAACCGGCAATTCAACAATTACCGGCCCAACCATAACCATCCCGGGTTTTCTTACTCTAACCCGGATGGAGCCTTGAACCCTCCCGCTTCCACAAGCACAACTCCACCACTAAAAGCGTCACAAGAACCTCCACCCGGATTTACTCAACCTCCAAAAGATAGAACCGAAATGATGTTTGAGCAATTGCTTGGAAGGTTGAGTGGTCTTGAGAGCACGGTGACTTCAATTTCCAAAGCTCAAAAAGTGTTGGAAGCACAAGTGTTCCAAAAAGCGGTTGAAGCACATAGAGATCCGGGAAAGCTTCCCGGAAGGACCGAAGACAACCCAAGAGGCCAAGTGTTGGCTATTACAACAAGGAGTGGGTTGAGTATGAAGGATCCTTTGCCCAAGGAGAATGCTAAAGGGAAGCAAGTGGTGAATGAAGGAAAGCCATTGCAAGAAGATGGAGGCAAGAGCAAGGATGTTGAGCCAACATATGTGGCACCGCCTCCATACAAACCACCACTACCATTCCCACAATCACGAGCAAGAGCTCGCTTGGACAATCACTTTGGTAAATTCCTTGAACTTATGTTTAAATTGCATATTAACATTCCGTTCATGGATGCTATCTTAGGTATGCCGGCATATGGAAAGTTTTTAAAGAAAATACTCTCCAACAAAAGGAAGTTGGAGGAGTATGGGGAGATAAGAATGACGAAGAGATCCTCGGAGTTGATTCAAACAATGAAGGAGGAGATGCCTCCTAAGCTAAGGGATCCGGGATCCTTTTGTGTGCCAATCGGAGTAGGAGAAGTGAAGTATGACGCCCTATGCGATCTTGGGGCAAGTGTAAGCATCATCCCGCTTGCACTTTGCACCAAGGTTGGGCTAGGAGAGCCAAAGCCGGTCAAGATGACCCTTTACATGGTGGACCGCTCAATCACTCATCCGGTTGGAATCTTGGAAGACATTCCGATGCAACTAGGGAAGTTCTATGTGCCCATAGACTTCGTTGTTTTGGACATCCTGGTGGACTGTCCGGTTCCTATCATCTTGGGGAGACCTTTCCTAGCTACTTCCGGATGTCTAGTAGATTGCAAGAATGGGACCCTCTCCTTCAACATTGGAGAAGAGAACATCAAGTTCAAGCTGTCCTCAATGATGAAAGGGCCAACCCTTGATGAAGATGTATTCAACATAGTTGAAGAAGAGGAGTCTAGAGAGGTTGTGAGCTCAATCTTGCTTAAGGATCCACTTGAGAGGGTTCTTAGCTCAAGCTTGATGAAGGAAGGAGTTGAGGAGAGTAGCAATGAAGTAATCAAGGCCTTGAATGCATTGGACGAGCTACCAAGTGTTGGATTTGAAGTGCTAGAAGAAGTGAAAATCAGCCAGAAAAATCGGACTGGAGGGACCAGATCGGCCGATTTTTGGCCTTGTGCTGAAATTTCATCCAGTTTTGCAAAAACAGAAACTCAGATCGACCCACCCTCAGGAAAATCGGCCGATTTTTCCTCCTGGGTCGATTTTCCTGAGTCTTTTCAGCACCAACCACTTGAATGTGAGCAATCATCAAGGGACTTCAAGGAGGTTTCCATGGCTTTGCAATCATCTCAACCTACATTGTATGGATTGTCTCCAACCGAAAAAGGTCCTCCTCAACTTGATCTTAAACCCCTCCCCTCCAATTTGAAGTATGCTTTTCTTGGTGATAATTCAACATATCCGGTGATTGTTAATGCATGCTTGAGTGATGATGAACTTGCTAAGTTGTTGCATGAACTAAGATTGCATAGGAAAGCCATTGGCTATAGTATTGATGATTTGGTTGGCATAAAACCCTCTCTGTGCATGCATAAGATAATGATGGAAGATAACCATAAACCCTCTATTGAACATCAAAGAAGATTGAATCCTATAATGAAAGAGGTAGTCAAGAAAGAGATTATTAAGTTGCTAGATGCGGGAATTATCTACCCTATCTCGGATAGTAAGTGGGTTAGTCCCGTTCATGTAGTGCCTAAGAAGGGTGGGATGACCGTAGTGATCAATGAGAACAATGAACTAATCCCGACTAGGACGGTTACGGGGTGGAGAATGTGTATTGACTATAGAAAGCTTAACATGGCCTCTAGGAAAGATCACTTCCCTCTCCCCTTCATTGACCAAATGCTAGAGAGGTTAGCTCAACATTCTCATTTTTGCTATTTAGATGGCTATAGTGGATTCTTCCAAATCCCTATCCACCCCGATGACCAAGAGAAAACCACCTTTACATGTCCATGGGGAACATTTGCATATAGGAGAATGCCATTTGGGTTGTGTAATGCACCCGCCACCTTCCAAAGGTGTATGATGGCTATCTTTTCGGAATACATTGAAAATATCATGGAAGTGTTCATGGATGATTTCTCTGTTTATGGTTCTTCCTTTGATAATTGCTTGGCTAACTTGTCATTAGTATTGCAAAGATGTGAGGAGACAAATCTTGTCTTAAATTGGGAAAAATGTCACTTCATGGTAAGTGAAGGTATTGTGTTAGGACACTTGGTGTCTAACCGTGGCATTGAGGTTGATAGGGCCAAGATTGAAACGATAGAGAAGTTGCCACCACCTACCTCGGTGAAAGGGGTAAGGAGTTTCCTAGGGCATGCCGGTTTTTACCGGAGGTTTATTCAAGACTTCTCTAAAATTTCTAAGCCTCTTACTAACCTACTAATGAAGGATGTTGAATTTGTTTTCTCCAAAGATTGCCTTGAGGCTTTTTGTAGGTTGAAGAACGCTTTGATCTCCGCACCTATAATGCAACCTCCGGATTGGAGTTTACCGTTTGAGATCATGTGTGATGCAAGCGATGTAGCCGTTGGGGCTGTTTTGGGGCAAAGGAAAGATGGGCGCACTCACGCCATTTATTATGCTAGCAAGACGCTAGATGATGTCCAACTCAATTATGCCACAACCGAGAAGGAGTTGCTTGCGGTGGTGTATACATTTGAGAAGTTCCGCTCATATCTTGTTGGAGCGAAGGTCATAGTTTATACGGATCATGCTGCGATCCGTTACCTCCTTACCAAGAAGGATGCAAAGCCTATGTTGATTCGGTGGATCCTTCTTCTACAAGAGTTTGATTTGGAAATCCGGGACAAGAAGGGATCTGAGAACTCCGTGGCGGATCACCTTAGTAGACTCCTACCATTGGAGCTTGAAAGAGATGACATCCCGATTGATGACTCATTCCGGGATGAGCAATTACAAATGGTGGAGGAATGCTTGTTCCAAGTGTCTAGAGAAAGTGAGCCATGGTTTGCCGACATTGTGAACTACTTAGTGTGTGAGGAAGTTCCTCTCGGTTTGACATATGCCCAAAGAAAGAAGTTCTTCAAAGATGTGAGGTATTACTATTAGAGCGAGCCACTTTTGTTCAAGAGAGGGCCGGATGGAATGTTTAGAAGATGCATACCGGAGGATGAGGTGGAGAGTGTGATCCGCCATTGTCATTCCTTGCCATGTGGAGGGCATGCTAGCTCCCACAAGACATGTGCGAAGGTGTTGCAATCGGGTTTCTTTTGACCAAGTTTGTTCAAGGATGTGCAAAGCTTTGTAGGAGCTTGTGATGCTTGCCAAAGGACGGGCAACATCTCAAGGAGGAAAAAGATGCCCTTGAACAACATACAAGAGGTGGAGATATTTGATGTGTGGGGTGTGGACTTCATGGGACCATTCCCTTCTTCATGTGGCAACCTCTACATCCTATTGGCGGTTGACTATGTTTCGAGATGGGTGGAGGCAATCGCCTCTCCTACAAATGACGCCAAGGTTGTGGTGCGGTTCTTCAACCGAGTGATCTTTCCTAGGTTTGGAACACCAAGGGTGATCATAAGTGATGGAGGGAAGCACTTCACTAATAGGAACTTTGGGGCACTTTTGGCTAAGTATGGGGTGACTCATAAAGTGGCAACACCTTACCATCCTCAAACTAGTGGCCAAGTGGAGATCTCCAACTGGGAGATCAAGGGGATTCTCGAGAAGACGGTCTCAAGGACGAGAAAGGATTGGGCTATGAAGCTCGATGACGCCTTATGGGCTTATAGGACCGCTTTCAAGACACCAATTGGCACCACTCCTTACAAGTTAGTCTATGGCAAGTCTTGCCACCTTCCTGTAGAGATGGAGCATAGAGCATATTGGGCTATAAATTGGTTGAATTTTGACCTCAAGGAGGCCGGCGAGAAGCGATTGCTAGACATGAACGCCCTTGAGGAGATCCGGTTGGATGCTTATGAGAATGCCCAGATCTACAAGGAGCGGACTAAGCGTTGGCATGACAAACGCCTCATCCCAAAGGAGTTGAATGAGGGCGACTTAGTACTTCTCTTCAACTCGAGGCTGCGGCTCTTCCCCGGAAAGCTCAAATCAAGATGGACCGGGCCATATGTGGTGAAGAAGATCTTTCCTCATGGAGCGGTAGAGATAGGAGGAGATCATTGTGGTGACTTCAAGGTGAATGGGCACCGTTTGAAGAAGTACATCCCGGAAGCCCCGGTGGAAGTGATTGCCCCGCTTCACCTTGATTGAAACGCTCCTGAATTTGGTCAAGCTAATGACCTTAAAGAAGCGCTTAATGGGAGGCAACCCATTGGTACATATTTTTCCTTTCTTTTTCTTGCTTTTGTTTGATCTCACTCTTGGTGTGCTTTGTTTTTCTTTTGTGTTTTTGGGTGCTAGATCTTGTTGATTGTCGTGTGTGACGAGATGTTGGAGGTCATGTGAAGGCCTCATGGAAGTGTTGAAGGTACAAGATCCAAGCACATGAACGAGGGGGAAATCACCCAGAAAAATCGGCATGTTCTTCAGCAGATTGGCCGATTTTCCTGGGCAGTTGGGAGTTTGGGACGATTTTTCCTCTGTAAAGGAAAGTGATGATCTCTAATCAAGCATGGGTGGAGCGGACGTGGAACTTGGACGGCTTGCGGTGCCAAGCGCGGGTTCCGACACCTTAATGAACATCAAGAGCTCTCTACCATCCTTGATCGATCATCCACCATCATCATCCAATGTGAACCGAAATACCAAAGCATCACCAATTTTACATTGTGAGGACTCTCTTTCACTTCTTTATTTAGTTTACACATTAGGGACAATGTGTTTCTAAGTATGGGGTGGGGTTTTCATGATCACTTGCATGATTAGCATTTAGGATAGTTTAATATTGGCACATGTTTCATTATGTCTTGCATTGTACATACATATTTCGAAAAATCCAAAAAAATTCAGAAAATTTTAAAAATTTTTAGTGCTTCTAAGGCTTGGATATGACACTAATGATGAATCTTGTCTTGTGGATTGGCTATGGATGGCCTTATGTGTTAAATTGATGAATGTATATGTGGACTTGAAGTACTTCTCTTGAATTCCATGATTTGTGATCATGATGTTTGCCTAGAATGGATTGAGTATTGAAGGTCGAAATTACATGCTAGTTCTTGCACACCATCTAGGAATGAATGAGGCAATTCATCTTCCTCTAATTCTCATCTTGATCATGTTGTTTGAGCACCTCAATTGATATAAATTGACCTCTTTTGACCCATCCGGGAATAGGAGCATGTTAGTGTGTTGATGTGTGTGAAAAGCAAGTGTGTGGTGAAGATATTGACGAAAGAATGTCATGAATAAAATGCTGAATTTGTTGTGAAAGTGTAGCCAAAAATATAGGTTTGGGGGCGTTGGTTTAAATGACAAGTAACTCGGTACACTTCACATAATCGGGTGTTGGTGCCTTGCCAAAGTCAAATTAACCAATAGTCCTAACGAGCTTTGGTATGTGTGCCCGGTGTGGATGCACCTCGAAAAATAGAAAAAGCCCGAGGATGGCTAATCACCAAGGTTTCGGCTTTTGTACACCAATGTCATTGTCTCAAAAATAAGTGAAGAAAAAAAAAGAGAAAAGAAAGAAAAGATACAGAAAATATACACTTGAGGGAAGTTGATCGAGGACAAGATTGTGGAGTTAGTTCCATTCCCGGATTAGCATCACATAGCCTAGAAAAATCCCCACCTAGTCACAACATTTCTTGGCCTTTTATTTCACAAGACCTTATGACCTATTTGCATATTTGTAAGACTTAGTAATTTAGATTGAATATGCTCTTGATCATCTTGACTTCTTCATTTTTACATTTCATGCATGCTTTCGAGTTAAGTACAATTGTCTTTCCATGCCTTCACTTGTTTGATGCATAATTGCTTGTCCATTGCTATGAAACATGACTATGAAGGTGATCCAATAGTAGAAGCACAAGCCCAAAAAGATTTTGCAATTTTTCTGCATACATAAATCATGTTATCTCGTAGTCTATAGTTGAGAATTTGCTCGGGGACGAGCAAACCTTAAGTATGGGGTATTTTTGATAACACGATTTATGACTTAGTTTTAGGTAATCATTTAGATAGATTTCTCACTCATTCATGCATGATTTAGCACTAATCACGACGTTTGCACTCAATTCACGCATTTTGTCGAGATAGACGTCTACAAGGACTTGTGTATTGCTTTGTAGGTATTTCGGGGGTCTTTTAGACATTAACCGATACATTCGAGGGCCAAGCCTCATGGTGGTACACATACAAAGCTTTGGAGGAGCATAATTGGAGCAACAAAGGACACAAAGACCACTATTGGTGCAAGCAATGGAGCAACTCATGGCTAGACGATCATAAGATGCTTCTGCTGAAGAAAATCGGACCAACTGCCAGGAAAATCGGCCGATTTATTCCTCTGGGTCGATTTTCCTGCCTTTGACAGCTTAAGCCACGTGTCCCACGATCTCTTGATCCGGCCTTGCTCTTGGTGGAGAATATAAGTGGTCCTGCAAGCTGTTGCTGAGCATCTCTCCTCTCCCACATTCTCATTCACAGCTCATCCATTGGAGGCAAGATTGGGAGGAGAAGAAAACTCTCAAGGATTGAAGGAAGAAGAGGAACACCATTCTAGGGGTGATAGTGAGGTTTTGAGTGATTTTGAGTTATTTTTGTAGTCTTGGATTGAAGGACTATTGCAAGGATTGTTAGGAACGTTTTGGATCTCATTTAAGAGTTTGTAAGTCTTGCTACAACTTAGATTCAGCTGAGATTTATTGATTTTACTTGCTTATCTTTCA
This sequence comes from Fagopyrum homotropicum, assembly GCA_033239125.1. NCBI lineage: Eukaryota > Viridiplantae > Streptophyta > Magnoliopsida > Caryophyllales > Polygonaceae > Fagopyrum > Fagopyrum homotropicum. The sequence continues at coordinate 14,130,775 of BSWB01000001.1, forward strand.
TTATTCATCTATGAGAACCATGTATGCTTGTATGATGATTTCGGATCTTGATATGCATACTATTGGCTAGTTTATTGTGATTCTAGAGTGATGGATTGATGGTTATGGCTTGGGTGATGATAGGATGGATTTATATGTTAGTTTAGGATGATTTGATTGAACAAAACCTTAACCAGAGAGGAAAATCGGCCTGATCATCAGCCAGATCGGCCGATTTAGCTGTAGAACAGCCCGATTTATTCTCCTGTTGCTCTTTAAATGATGAATCTGTATGTTAGGGTGTTAGGTTGTTAAATCCTAGTGTTTATTAAGCCTAATTTAGCTTAGGATAACCTAATGCTATCAATCTAAGTGAGGGAAGAGATCTACCCGATGATTTCCGACCTTAGATACCTAAGATGATGAATACTAGGTAGTAGTGAGCCTCATAAGCCGCTATTGGATCGAGTGTGCTAGGATTATTGCTTGAGACTTCCCTGTTCCGAGATTTACCCGGTAAGGAGAGGGTTACCCCTTAAGTAGTATCCGGTTTGTGTAGAATTCCCTACTTTAACCCCTTGAGACCTACCTGGTAATAGGAGTTTGATGCGGGACTAGTGAAGTGAGAGACCTACCCGGTGATTACTTCCATTAGTGAAACACTCTTCCCCAACACCGCAGCTTGTCCTTAGAATCCTTAGAACCTTGAGTCCAATGCCATAACCGGAAATCTTGACCTCTAGAATCCACTTTTCTCTCTTGATCATATACTTGTGTTTTGAGTTACTTGTTCGTTTGCTAGTTGAGTTGTTAGATTGTTTTATTGTCTTGCTTGGTTTGTGATCCTTGCTTGATCACCACAAAACCAACCAAAAATATTGAGATTTTCATTTCTTTGTTCCTTGACCTTTTCTTTGATTAGATCCACACTATCTATGACCATCGTTTGACTCGATTTCACCTTAGTCTTTGTGTTCGACCTCAGAATACTATCCCTACTACAAACGTCCCGTACACTGCGGGTTCGCTAGGAGTTAGGATAAATATAACGAGTATAAATTTAAAGCTTATTGCATACACACATCATATATTCTGAGCGTAACAAAGTGCATTAACTCAGCAAGTTCAGGTGAGTTTCATAAGATTCTTTGCTGATGACTAAATATGTAGGCTATTATTTTCCATAGTTTTGACATTTTTTAACCGTTTAAAATGTTGATCCTTTATAATTTTCTATACCATCTGATTTCTGAATGGTCTTCTCCAGGAAGATGGGTTATTGCACACTTCATGTGGGACTCCAAATTATGTTGCTCCAGAGGTATGCTATCCTGCAATGGTCTTTGTTCACTTGGGAGCCATTTTTTATTTGCATCAATTTTGGTAGACTTGTTGCTATTTTGTTTTTATAGATCTTTTTATCAATAATTTATTTTTTGCCCCCCCCTACAAAAATCATGCGGCCGCCACTGGCTCCACGCTCATGTTGCCAAAGTTCCACGGCCGTGGTTTAGAGCGTGGACTTCATTACGGCCGTATTTTAAAGCGTGGAAACATAAGTAGCTCGTAATTCACTTTGTTTTGTGCCATTCTTCATCCTAGCATCTTCCTTAGCTCCTTTGTGGTGTCCTCAATCCTTGGATGTGCTCAATCCATCTCCATTCTCTCTTGATTCGTTCGGTTTTAGCTCTTATTCGCCTACAATCAACACAAAGCTTATGTAGACCTTTATATCGACAATATAGACAAACTAGCTCACAATTGCTTCAATGCTTTATCAATGAACACCAATATGGATGAAATACATCTAGAAAACGTGCCTAAAATATCACAATATTTCATGCTAACAAATAACCCCATAATTGCCACTTGCTTGTCCCCAAGCAAGGTCTTTCAAAAACTTTAAAACTCAAGTTAGGATGAAATATGGATGCATCTCAAAACAAAACTTCTTTTAGATGAATGTGCTTCTAGTCAATAGATCATTCTCAAATCTTGCTTCATTCGTTCATAAGACTCTCATATACATAATCAAAGAGTAAAGAGTAAAGAAAACTCATGAATTGATCAAACTTCCATGTAAACATCATAACCTTCAAACATTATCAAAATCAATCATAAGAAACTTCAATTTAGATCACCAAGTCATATATCATTCTCTTGATCTTAAGGTCTTTCAAATAAGGTCTAGAATGCGGAAAGAGAAGGAAAACTTTAAGGAATGTGGTGCATGAATCCGGAAAAGTGGATAACTAACTCTTTTCTTTTTTTTCTCTTGCGGTTTCCGCAACACTTTCAACTTAGAGCTTTGCTCTCTTCTTTTCAATTCATTTTTCGACTTTACTTTTGGAGTTATGGACAGAGGTGCACAAAAACCGAAGCCTAGGAGATTGACGGTTCTCAATTTTTGCAAGATGCCTCAAACCCTTGATGCACATACCATAATCCGCTAGGAATATCGCTCAATCCGACTTTGGCAAGACACAAACACCCGGCTATGTGAATGGTGCCGAGTTACTTATCTTCGTGATTGACTTCCCCAAACCTATAAGTTCTTTCTATTCTTTGAATGCAAAATTTTGCTTTTATGGCCCTCCCACATCAAACATGTCAAAACTCAACTCCTCCAAATTTCCGGATAGGTAAAGGAGGCCATTATTTCATTGAGGGGCTAAATGATCAAAGAAAGAAGAAAGAAAATCGAATTGCCTTAATCATTTCAATAAGAAGTATAAGAACTTATCATGTGATTTCAACCTTGATTTCTCAATATGATTTAAGTAACATTCTTCACATTATGAAACTTGCAAAAGAGGAATAATCAACTCATTCAATTTCTTTTCAATTTACTTATTTGTTTAAGCATGCGATTGTCATCAAAACTCAATTCACAAGTAGTGATTATCATAGAAGTCATCTCTATCCTTAGAAGCACAAAATTTTCAAAATTTTTCAATTTTTATGGGTTTTTCAAAAGCTTTTTCATGCAATGCAATAATGAAACGTGTAACAATAGAATGAAACATGCATAGTGTTCTCGATAAAAGCATACAAAGTGAGTAAGAGTTATTACAAACGATTAGTCACACCTCACCCCATACTTGGAACAAACATTGTCCCTAATGTTTAAAAAGAAATTAAAGAAAAGAAAGAAAGAAAAAGAACTCACAAGACGGTGGTGGAGTGGCTAGAATGGTGGATCATCAATCATCCTCACTGAGGTGGCGGTGGAGGTGGAAACGGGAAGAAGCCGGGATCATAGTTCCGCCCAAACTGCTGGCGGTATATGTCTCTCATCATGCGGTCATGATCGGCGGCTCGTGCATCCCTAGCATCTGCACGGATCTCCAAGGCTCCGACCCTGCTGGAAAGATCAGTGGCCCACTCCGGCAGCTGCTCATACCATCCAGGCGGCTGGCTATACCATGTCGGTGCGTCTGATGGTGCTGGTGCAGATGGTGACTGTGCATGCCAAGGTGGTGGAGCTCCCATCCAATCCGGCTGAGTGTTATACCATGTAGGAGGGTCCGCCATACATGTAGGTCTCTCGTTCACACTAGCACGGCGAGAGGAAGAACCTGAAGCTCTAGCGGGACGGGGAGAGTGTCTAGGAATGTCGGGAATTGTATCCGGCTGATCCGGAAAGGTACCAAAGTCATGCTCTCCCCCTCCTCCCTCATACTCATCACCTCCTCTCATCTCCTCCTCCTCTACAACTGGTGGCTCAGGGGGAACGTAGGGCGGTGCTACAAGTCTATTCGCATGCATAGCAGCGAATGTCTCCTTCCAGTTATGGCGTCCAACTATAATGGAATACTCAGGAAGCCATGCAATCCCTCTACCTGTCCTACTCTCCCAAGGCATGACAGCTGTAGGTGGACCACTATGTGTAGGGAAGATGATGCCTCTAGTCATGAGGCTTTGAAGTCCTAGAGGTCTAGCTACAATGCGGGTGCATGCGGAGAAGTCTATCCCTAACTGCCTATCAAGGTGGGTGACCATCCCACCGTATCCAATGTTGCCGGCCCTCTTATTCTTTAGCTTGCTCATAGCAGCTAAGAGGGTGGCACAATCAGCTGGCCTACCGTACAACATACAGTAGAGCAAAAACAACTCGTCCGTCTTAATCTTCTGAGGTGTCTCCGTCCTAGGGAAGAGACACTCAGAAAGTACTCTATGGGCAATCTTCAAGGCTAGGTGATAGATCAACCTAGCCTTGGTATCAGCAGGTTGCCAGCGGTCCTCGCTGGCGTATATCATAGCTATCTCTTCCCAGAAATCCTTGGCGTACACGCCACTAGGGAATCGACCATTGAAGGTCTCATGGAACCCAAAGAAGGCTCCAAACTCTCTAATAGAAAAATCATAGTTTCTCTCCATCAGCCGGAAAGAAACGGTCATGTCAACGTGGTTATGCTCAAACGAGACCACGAACTCTCTAGTAATCTCCTCATATGCGTCTTCCCGAATAGCGGAGAAGACGACCAATCCGGCTCTATCTAGTAGCCAAGTGAGATCCCCTACCACATGCAAAGGCTCTAACTCCTCAAGTAGTAGATACGTAGGTCCTATGACAGCTCGCTTATGGATCCTCTCTAAAGCATCGAGATGATCCTCATGGATAGTAGGGATCCTAGGGGGAGGTGGTGATGGTGATGATGGGGGTGATGGGGGCTCAACAGGTGGTGCTCTAGAAGAGGAAGAAGTATTGCCTTTCCTCTTTTTATTTCTTTGGGACATTCTCCTAACGAGATCCATTTCTGTCAGAAACCACGGTCTGTTCTTCAAATTCCACGGCTGTGGAATGCCTAGAGACCGTGGTTCATTACGCAAATTCTCAAAACTCAGCATAATCACACCAAACTCAACAGCAAGCAGTCCTAGACTAATTTTAGTCCAATTCCAATCAGTTCTCCTAAAAAATCTAGCAAAAACGAAGCCGAATCGACGAAGAGAAAGAAAGAATGAAAAACCTAGGTTTTCGGATTTTGAAATCCGAATTCCGTCTTCTCCGGTGATTTGCCGCTCGAATTGTTGCTTGGATCTTGTAGGTGACGGAAATTGCTTTAGTTTTGGCCAAAGAATCGTTAAAAACGATTAACGAACGAGAAATTGGGAGAGGGGGAAGGCAATCGGCGAAATGGGCTTGGAATTGGGATTTTTTGTGGTGTTTGTGAAGAAACGTGGTTTTTATAGTGGCCGTAAAATTTTTTGAAAATCACGGTCTATCGGGGGTTTCCACGGCCGTGGTTTTGTACGGAACCGTGGTTTTGGTGATTTTTCTCAGGCTTTTGAAAATTTACGGGTCACTGTAGTTGTCACGGCCGTGGTTTTGGTTGTGGAACTCTCTGTAATGTGTCAAAGTCCAAGTTTCGTCAATTTTCTTCAAACTTTTCCTTCCCCTTTTCTTTGTCCTTCTCAACAGGGACTTCTACAAACTTAGGCTGCGGGTCGGTAGTTGTTACTCCGCTCCTAGTTGTGATTGCCATCACCCTTCCTTTTGGGTTGTCTTCCGTCTTTCCTGGAAGTTTTCCTTGATTCCTAGGAACTTCCTACGCATGGCTAAACATTTGGTTCTCTAAAACCTTTTGGGCTTTATCAACCTTAGTTATGTGATCATCAACCTTGATGATGCGAGTCTCCAATCCTTGAAGCTTGCCCAAAATTGTCTCCAACATGGGATCGGGCTTCTCTTTCCCCGAAGTACTTCCACCATTAGATGTTTGCCCCTGGCTTTTCAAAGGAGTGGAAGAAGAGGAAGGTGGAGTTAGTGAATTTCCTGAATTGGAATGAGAATTACCGGAATTTTGTTGGTTGGGACGCCAATTGTTGTTGTTTGAACCCCTATTGTTGTTCCAATTGTTGTTCCGGTTGTTGTTGTTGTTCCAATTATTCCGGTTGTTGTTCCGGTTGTTGTTCCGGTTGTTGCGGTTTGTATTCTCATTCCCGTTGTGTTTATTGTTGTTGCCCAAATAACCTACATCTTGTTCCTTTTGCTTTGGAAAATTGGTTTTGATGGCTTCCTTCAACTCTTTAATCTCCGTATTGAGAGAAAAGATTTGAGTTTGAGCTGCTTGTGATAGCTTTGCTCCTTGCTCCACTTGATTCACCTCTACTTTCCGGTGAGAATACTTCTCAATGACTCGCGATTGCTTCTCAATGAAGTCACAAGCGTCATCTTCCCTCATGTCCATGAATGTACCACATGAAAGGGATTGGAGCTTGAATTATGTCTCCACACCCAGCCCCTTATAGTATATCTCCAATAGCACCAATTTGGATATGCCATGATGTGGGCAATCCAATAACAAATGCTGAAATCTTTCCCAAGATTGAAACAAACTTTCGTTAGATCTCATAGAAAATGCATTAATCTTACCTCTCAACTCCGCCGTCTTGGATGGCAGAAAGAACTTAGTGAGGAATTCCGCAGAAAGATCCTCCCATGTGTCTAGTTTCCCACTTGGAAGAGCTTGATACCAAGACAATGCTTTCCCTTTCAAGGAGAAAAAGAAAGGCTTGAGTTTATAACTGTTGGTAGTTGCATTCTTTGGCTTCATTGTCTTCATCATGATCTCAAAATTTTGTAGATGATGATGTGGAGATTCAGCACTTGTTCCCCCAAATTGATTTTGGCGGACAATGGTAATAACTTGCGGGTTGAAGCTAAACCCTTGTGTATCATCAGCATCAAAGTTCACACCCAAGCGGCGTGGTTGCTGCGTTGGATCCATCCTTTGGCCAAGAGTTCTTGGCTCCTCATCCACATGATCGACTCTCGCACCTCCAGCTGGGGTACGACGGTTAGCGGCCGGTCTTGGAATGAATGGGTTCACATTGATCGTCGGATCAATGTCCTCTAATGGTGGCATGGAAGAGTCGCTATCCTCGCCAGATGAATGGGTTCTAACCGATCTTGAGGATCTCCTTGAGGATTTCCTGCTCTTCTTTCTCTTAAGATCGGTCAATTCCATCCTCACTTGAAATATCATATCCGTTAGATCATTAACTTTCGCTTGATGACGATCCATTTCCTCCCTGCGAGTCTTCTCACTCCATTGGAGTTGAGCATCTTTTTCCGCCAACTCCGTTTGGTAATCACGTTCTCTTTCTTCAGCCATCTTTCTTTCCTTGAGCTTTCTCCTTAAAGTCATCTCAAACTCTTGATCAAGAGGTAAGAGGTCTTCGTTGTTCCTAGACCTGCGCATACACTCGAAAAGATATCAAATAACAAGGGAAGAGCTCCCAAGCTTGACAATCAATAACCGAATTCGGCCTAGACCAAATCCCCGGCAACGACGCCAAAAACTTGTTCGCCACTTAGCGTGCGTGGAAATAAGCTTTAAATTTATAAAACTAGAATCAAGCAAGCGAACCCGCAGTGTACGGATCGACGTAGTTAAGCAAGAATTCCAGAATATCGAACACAGGGATTTGGGGGGTTAAATCCAATTATAAAATTGTCAAGCAAGTAAATGTATGAAGCTTTGTAAATATTGGGAAAACTACAATCCTAAAGATCCAGGAATCCAGCTGTGGCAATCGATTCAAGATATACTAAAGATATAAGGACAGAGTTAAGAGTTGCAAAGGTATGCCAATGCAAATCAATGTACGGTGAAGTTCCAAGGCTTTATATGACTTATCTAAAGGTACTCTCTATAAAGGTTGTTGAGGCTTCAGTATAGAAAGGATCTAAAGACAAGAATTAATATCAAATACCCAAACTTGTAATCCAAGGATCAAGACTAACTAAACCGATTAAGGTTGTGACACTCGAAATCGAAGTAGAGGTTGTTGAGGCTTCACTACCACCTAGAAAAGGCAAGCCAAGACTAAGTTAAAGCAAATCTTTAACTTTGGATCAAAGTAAAAGCAAGGTTCGTAAACTAGGGAAAAATTACGGGTGGATCTTGAGATTCCACGGCCGTGGAACTCAAGAACACACCGTGATTCTGGCTGTCGACGAAATCTCTCTAACTCTCAGGGTCCAATCTGTTTACGATCGATCTATCATCATCTAAGCCACAACTATCAACCCTTTACCTTAGAATTGCTAAAGGGTTTTAGCCAACAACAGTCATTATGATATCAAATTCAAGATTTAAAAGAATGAAAGATGAAAACCTTCGAAAACCTTTCAATAACTTCAATTCAATCTCATATCCACAAACAAGGTAATGATATATATCAGATTCGGAATAACACAAACCAATCACAATCCTTGATAAGAACGAAGAGCGGGATGTCAATCTGTCTTCTAATCAAACCTAAGGACAAAAGACGTAATCTCCGTACGTCCAACAATACCCTCAATGTGCAGAAGCAAATCTCCAAGCGATGATGCTCTATGAGAGGGCGTAAGCGAGATCTAAGCGCGGTCTAAGCGGAGGTGTAAGCGGGCATAAGCGAAGATGCTGAATTCTCCTTCCTTCAGTCCTTTTATAGGGCAAGATAAAATGTCTCCCTCTGGCCCATATGTAAAAGATCGTGGCTTTAATTTGTACGTTAAAAGATCGCCTAAATCACGGTCATAGAGGGTTCCACGCCCGTGGTTTAGACCGTGGATTTGGATTACGGTGCTTCGCAACTTCCACGGCCGTGTAACTTACTGGAATGCTCCACGCTCATGTTGTCAAAGTTCCACGGCCATGAGCGTGGACTTCATTACGGTCATATTTTAGAGCGTGGAAACATAAGTAGCTCGTAATTCACTTTGTTTTGTGCCATTCTTCATCCTAGCATCTTCCTTAGCTCCTTTGTGGTGTCCTCAATCCTTAGATGTGCTCAATCCATCTCCATTCTCTTTTTATTCGTTCGGTTTTAGCTCTTATTCGCCTACAATCAACACAAAGCTTATGTAGACCTCTATATCGACAATATAGACAAACTAGCTCACAATTGCTTCAATGGTTTATCAATGAACACCAATATGGATGAAATATATCTAGAAAACGTGCCTAAAATATCACAATATTTCATGCTAACACAAAGCCATATAAATCATTTTATAGTTTTAAGTTTTAACACGTATTTTGTAACAGTGGATCCATACAAACTTTTTATTTAAACTAAATTTTAGTTTTAGTGTTTAAAAAAATACTTTTAGTGTAAGAGTCTTAGTCCCTAGAGCCTAGGAGTCCTTGTTGAGCCTTGGCTGAGCCTTGTGGACCCTGTCAGCCGCCCCTGCGCCACAGGTGAGCCGCCCCTGCGCCACAGGTGAGCCGCCCCTGCGCCATAGTCGGTTCACCCCTGCGATTTTGTGCGGCTGCAGCCACCTTTGTTGACTTTTTGATCTTGCTTTTGGGGAAGCTTCGTTTATAAGCCTCCCAACCTTCTGATGAAGGGTTTCTTCACCTCATTACAGCTTCTTCATCACTTTCACGTTCTTCTTCTCCTTCCTCTTCTCATCCTTGCTTCTTCTTGATCTTGTGTGAGCGAGTTCTTATGAGTTTGAGTGTGGCTTTGGCCTTGGATGCTCTTGAGGATGCTGCTGAAGGTTGTTGATGTTGTATTGAGGTGATAGACGTGTTGATGCTCCATAGTTGTAGCTTAGGGATCGTGTGGTAAGCTATTCTTCTTCATCTCTCTTCCTTCCTTCTTTCTTGCTTCTTTCTTCTTCCTTCTAGCTTAGGATCACAAGCTGAGCTTGTGTGGACCCTTTCATAGCCTTTTGATGATCATATATGTGTATATATGTGTATATATGTGTATATGTTGTTGTGGTATGTTGAAGACGTGAAGAGAGTCGAGAAGGGATCGAAGAGAAGTCGGGGCCAACATTCTACACAGACAGCTGCCCCTGCGCCTGGTGTGAGCTGCCCCTACACCTGCCTGTGAGCCGCCCCTGCGCCTTTGGTGAGCCGCCCCTGCGCCTCACTGGGTCAGCTTGGTATTCTTGCTTCTGTTGGTGCATACCTTGTTGGTATATCTTCCTTCCTTCCTTTCCTTTGGCCTTGGCTTAGTTGGTAGCTAGGCTAGTGTGGATAGGATGAGTTTATGTTGGAGTTGTGCCTTAGGCACATGTGTTAATGTTGAGGTTATGCCATAGGCATATGTGAGCTTGTTTTGATCTTGATGTCTAGTTGAGGTTATAGGATGGTTGTGGTTATAGAGACGAGTCTCCTAACCGTTGTAGTGTTTGATGTTGTATGCCTTACTATTGCATGCGTTGATTACTTCCCCAAGGGGAAGCTGTGATGTGGTATTGGATACGAGTGTGACAGGTAAGTCCATAGGACTTACTTACCGTACGGTTGTGGATTGTATGATTGTGATGGTTGTGTGTGTGTTCATATGATTGTGCATTTATAACCTAAACCGGACTAGGATGACCATTTATTATATTTAAATGGCCCAAGTGTATTATAATGGGCGGTAATCACCGGTCTCCACCTGCGGGTTAGGAGGAGGTGCCTGGAAGCCAGTAACACAGGGGGGACGAGTGATGATCACCCCCATGCAAACCCCTGTGTTAAAGGGGAAAGGGACGAGGTTCTTTAGGCTCCTCGTGTTACAAAAGAAGTTGAATTAGTAATGGAATAACGTAATGAAAGATAATAAATGAATGTGAATGGCATTGCATGTTTGAGATGTTGACGTGTGGTTGTGCTATTACCTTCATGCTTTTCATTGCTGTAGCTAACGGTTTCATACCGTGTTGTAGATGATCTGCAAGTTAGGAAGACTGCAGGGTGAGACAGATGGTGTGGCCAGCCGAGGACTTTTGTACATTAGGATGCGTGGGTTATGGGTTATCTTTTGTGGTGGTGGTTTATGATGTTGTTTTGTACTCGGCTCTGAGTTTATAAACTCTTTTGATGTATCTTATACAACTTTTATGTATTTCGTTTTAATCTACCTGTGCCTTGTTGTAAGATCCAGTGAACTTGTTGTCAGGCTAGGGTCAAGATCCATTGTGAGATCCTAGCCCAATGTAGCACTCCAAGTCCCGTGGATTTGGGGTGTTACATTTAGGCTGTGTTTGACATTAAACACTTAAAACTAGTGCAAAGTGTTTACTAGTGTATGCAGATAGTGTTTTGGTGAAACACTTGTTTTTAGTGTTTAGAAACACTAAACAGTGTTTGGCATTTGAACTCGTAAAACACTAGTGTAAGGACAGTACTGGGGTAAGGGTTACCGATTTTCCTCTCAAAAAACTCATTGCTCTTTCTTTCTAGTTTATTGGGCGACAGGGCGAAGGCAACCATCGCCGGATTATCTCGCTTCTCTTCTTCTTCAGACCCGTCTTCTCCAGGTTAGTCAATAACCTCTCGTTTAGAGTTTCGGTGTTCATCAATTTAGGGATTTGCACAGTTTTTTAAATTCGATGGCTTGTGGTATTCTTCACCAATTTAGGGATTCATGTCTGATCGTTCCCTCACCATTTCCCTCTCCATTTGACAAGTTTTATTGAATTCGAGGGCTTGTTGCCCATGTTTGTGGACCAAATTTAGGTACCTATTGATAGTTCATCAATTTAGGGATTTGCACTTTGTTCTCCTCTGCCACTTTCACTGACTTGTGAATCCGAATTACAAGCATTTATTTGTGAACAAGGCTTCATGTTATGTATTGCAATTCATTGCATTTTAACTACTTTGATCTTTGAGTTCTAGACATTATTAAAGGAGGACTTTCATGCTTTTGTTGGTAGTTTTGGATATCCTGGATATATTTATGTATGGCTGCTCTTAACTACACAACTTGAGCTGGTTTTATGTCCCATGTCTTCTATCTCTATTGCTTCAAAACAGCTTTAGACATTCACAATCTGTATATGTGATCAAGCCTTGTTAAGTTTGATGATCAAAGAAGGGACTTTTATGCTTGCAGTTCATGATAAAATTAGTGGAGTTTCATGGTTGTAGTTGGTACTTCTGAACATTCTGCTCTTAACTACACAATTTGATAGTTCATAGTTGATAAAATTAGAGGAGTTTCATTACCTAGTGTATTATGGATAGGCAATATTTTTATGATAGTACTTTTATATGGCTTTGTATTTAACAGAATAGACAATATTATGACAAGATAGGCAATTGTTGGTGACAGTTTATGACAGGATATGTTGGTACTTTTATATGGATGTGTTTGTGGTTGCATTTGACAGAATAGTCAATTTTATGGATAGGCAATTGTTGGTGACAGTTTATGACAGGATTTTTATGGTTGTGTTGGTAGTTCTAGTTAGACAATATTTTATGGTTGTGTTGGTAGTTTTGGATAGTCAATTTTTATGAAATTTTATGATAGGATGTGGTTGTGTTGTTTATAACAGTTTATATATGACAATTTATGCCCTCATTTTATGACATTTTTTGACAGAATATGTAATAGAGGATAATCTACCAACAATTCTCATTGACTGGATGTTATGATAGTTTATGACAGATTACAATCTGTCATATAATACGCCAGTTGTGTGTGTCACATTTTATGACAGGATATGGTTGTGGTGGTAGTGCATTTCTCATATGACAGTTTATGACATATTACAATCTATTGACAGGATATGGTTGTGTTGTTTATAACAGTTTATATATGACAATTTATGCCCTCATTTTATGACATTTTTTGACAGAATATGTAATAGAGGAGAATCTACCAACAATTTTCATTGACTGGATGTTATGACAGTTTATGAAAGATTACAATCTGTCATATAATACGCCTGTTGTGTGTGACATTTTATGACAGGATATGGTTGTGGTGGTAGTGCATTTCTCATATGATAGTTTATGACAGATTACAATCTGTTGACAGAATATATGACAGCAATGAATGATGATTACAATCTGTTGTGTGTGTGATAGGTAACAATGGACGACGATTCAAGTTATGACAGCGGTAATCCCGAGTACTACAATTGGGGAGAGGGGATATATATGGAAGATCCTAATCCCATCGAAGATGAGATGTTAGCATACGTCTTTGATGATTGTGGGGCCTCAGCAAGTTTAAGGGACTATGTGGAACGGCTACGTGAAGACAAGAGAAGATTGAGATACGGATGTCAATTGCTACGCATGAGGGAAAGGGAGAGTGATGCTACTGTTGAGTCATTTAGAGATCAACTTACTGAACATAAAGAAATGACCAAGATGATTAAGAGGGAAAATTATGTAAAAGCATTTGTTTGGGGCTTAGTTACCGGAATGGCACTTGTTTCTTATGTAGTAATGTACTATTATTAGCTACCAGATTAGTACCTGTTTCGTATGTAATGTACTATTGTTGTTCTATTTTAAGATTGACAATGTACCATTTTGGATATGTATTGAAATGATCTTTTCATTACGTTTCCTTTCATATGTGATGATATGAATCATTAAAAAAACACCAACATGAAACACACGTCAAATGTCAACTTAATAAAAGTTGTCATAACAGTGACTAACAATGTCAAGTTCTTGCATAAGTTCTCAACTGTCTCGAAAGTAAAACTTACATATAATAGTGGAAAACAATAATGTCAATTACTAATAAAAGCTTACACATTCCTTGTTGCATTCCAAATAGCCGAAGCAATACGGTCTCGAATGGAGCTCATTCCTCTACCACTGACATTGATGTCCTCCACTTCTTCTACGTCATTATGGCTCGTGCTTGCCAGCTCCTTGTCATCTTCTGATAAGTCATCATAGCCTGAGTATAATCGAATGAAATTATGTAAGGCAAAACAAGCAAGATGGATGTCAACTTGTGTGTAGTCCGGGTAACATGGCATAGCAGATAACAACTTCCATCTCTTATTTAAGATTCCAAAATATCGTTCGATACAACTCCTTAGAGAAGAGTGTGCCTGGTTAAATGCTTCCTTTTTGTTGCTTGGTGGCTCGGTATCAAATTGGTTTAGGTGATAGCGTACCTTCGAATACGGCATTAGAAATCCCGGTCTATCTGGATAACCCTTGTCACATAGATAATACTTCTCTGGTGGTGGATGTGGAAAGTTGAGATCGGGGTTGCATATGGCATTATCGAGAACCTTCGCACCATGAGTGGATCCTTCCCATCCAGACAACACAAAAGTGAACAGCATATTAAAATCACACACGACAAGGACATTGAAAGTGACTACATGTTTCCGGCTGACATAAGGAACTTGCGAGACTTCTTCTATGCATCCACTTATATGAGTACCATCAAGACACCCAATGCAATCTTGAGAATAATGTATGTTTGCATTAATAGTATTTATTAGTGTAACAATCATGTAAAAGTGTTGATATGTTTACCTTAAAGTAATCATTGTATCTCGGGTCGGCGGCAATATGCGTAGGGGTTCTTGGAAAATTTGGATTTTGTGGTCGGATAATATCTCCTGCAAGTCCAACCCTTCATGTCCATGACCAGTAATAGAATTTAGAACGTTGTGGAATGCACGATGGATAGTCTCGGTGGACCTTTGAAAGTGCCAGCGACAACACGAACAAAACACCCTTGTGCAAGAGCGTATAAGAACAACCCAACTTTTTCAATGACCGATACCTCTCTAGATGGTGTTAGGCCGTAACTATGCTCTAAATCGTTGCACAGACGCAAGAAAACCTCGGCATCCATTTGGAACATATTCACTGTGCGAATGTGATGACCACTTAAGATCTCCTCCATCCATAATCTTCCACGGTCATACCCAGTGTAACAAGGCTCCTTGTACATGTGCTTGTAGAAGTGATCGGCTGGAGCTGCGTACTATCTTTGCAACTGTTGGTGAACTGACAATAATTTTAGAGCACGTGTCTGTCCAGACCTTAAGTCCTTGTCACTACCATCACTATCACTACTACTTGTTGAACTTGACATTTTTGAACTTGATAATGTAAACCTGTAAACATATAGACGAGCATTAAAAATTAATGTTGAAGAACAACACCTTTAAAAGACTCTGAAATTACCAACCAAACAAATGAAATTCATTGCATTGAAAATAACATCCTTAGCATTAACATCCGGACACTGAAATTACCAAGCACACAAGGGAAATTAAGTGCATAAATAATAAAATCCTTAAGTTTAGAATCCGAAAACAACATAAAGTACATCACAATAAACTCTGCTTATGCTCCCATTTCAACCAATTGTATCTTTTCTGATCATCCCCCAAGTTCACGATTAACTGCATAGCTTTCCATGAGTTGGTCTTTGACATTGTGAAACACCACAGTGGACTTCCATCCACGATCAAGTTGTTCTGCACCATCCTATCAACAATTTCCAATACCTTCTGAAGCATGATCTCGTTCTCTTTCGCCTTAGAGGTAACCTCGTCTTGGAAGAGGGTCATCAACCTATCACTGGTCTCCTGTGACCGGTCTAGAAATGCTTCCAACTTGGATGACCCTATAGACTGTCTTCGTTTTCTCTTCAACGAACCCTTGTCTTTCTTACCCTTACTTGGCAGTGTAGGTTCTGTTGAATGTTCCGGCTCAATATTCATGTCAGGTGCAATTCCAGAGTAGCTAGATCCTCCACCTTCATTAACCGCACCAACAAAATTACGGAAAAATTCATCACCATCTCCTTCCCCTTCACCTAAAGCGAAGTCATCATCATCATCTACAAGCGACAAACGCTCCGGACTTGGCTCACGAACCATTCCAGATGATATGACCAGACGACCAGCTGCTACACTTCCAGCAAAAAGTGAAGTCAATAACTCTTCATAATCCGCATCCATTCCCTTATTCCTGTATTTCTTACAGTTTCCATCTTCCTACAACACATAAAAACACATCAACTTATTACATACAACAATACTCATATAAATATTCACATGTTTTAGAGAAAAAAAATATATAAATACAAACGAATTCCCTTTATCTTCCTTTCCCACCATTCATTGAAAGCAAAGATCATTCGAGTATTTTCGTCCCAACCTAGACCCGTCTCCGAATTCTTAAGCGTTTTCCACGCCTTGTATTCTTTTTTCATTGACTCGAATTTATTCCTACAATCTTTGCCACCATTCTTTCCACACTTACTGATAAATGTAGGAGTAATAAGCTTCCAATTGTACGCTTGTTTGCTTCCGCTTTTCTTTTGGTATTCAATTAAAATCGTCACTAGGAGTCTCAAAAGCTCATTAGTCCAGTTAAAATTTAGACCCCTAGTTCGACTTTGGGAATTGTTATTGTCATCCATCTACACTCTACAATAGATTCATCATTTAGTTTATGTTCATCAAATCCAAAGTTATGAAATAACTTTAAAATTACTACAACAAAACTATCATAAGATATTAGCCACTATCACAAGGATTTTCCTTTCCCAACAAATCAAGCATAACATTCCGTTGACAATAGTGAACATAATAATCAAAGTTTCCATCTCACAATCTGCATAAGGACTTGAAGACTAAACTGTCATATATAGCCACTGTCAGAAGCATCACACACACATGACATTAGAAATTTAAACACCATGGCTTGGCAAGTTGTCAACTAAACTATCATAACATAATATCCACTGTCATAATCTCACAATCTGCATATCACACAGTTCAAGCATCTCACAATCTGCATAATATTTATATATGTGCTTCATTTGAATTCTAGGGTCGACTTAAAGTCCAAAATAAGCATAATCAATTTTAATTATAGCCTAATTAAAACATTCTCACAATCTGCATATTACACAGTTCAAGCATCTCACAATCTGCATAATATTTACATATGTCCTTCATTTGAATTTAGGGGTCGATCACTTAATTACAGCCTAATTGAAACATTCTCACAGTCCAAATTGAAACATATGTGCAGCTAGAGGTACGTGCAAGGTTCATCACTTATTAATTGTAGCCTAATTGAAACATTCTCACAGTCCAAATAAGCATAATAAAAACCATAAACACGAAGAAAAGACAGTGAAGAACCAAGAGTTCTTTATTGAGCTTTCTCACAGCCTGCATAAGGGTATAATCGAAACATTCCGTCACTGGAATTCAATTGTGAGACATTCTTACAATTAGGGTTTTCACAAGCAAGAACCACACATCACGAAGAAAAGACAGTGACGAGAAGAAGCCAAAAAATCAGGAAGAACCCTAACCCTAAATTCTCATCTTTGACAGACAAAAACACCTACAATATTAACAGACGGAGGACCGACGACAAACCTGCACTGCAAGACCACTTCAGTGTTCTTCGTAATGGATTGCGGCTCTCGTTCTTCGCCGGTCGATCTTCTCTCCCAACCTCCGCCGGCTCTGGATATGTTGAGAGGTGAGAGAATGTTGCTATTATACCCGGTAAATATCGTTAAATGATAAGGGCAATATTGTACTTTTGACTAACAAATACTAGTGAAACGGCCCAAAACCCTCTTTCAGTGGAGTGTTTCAAAAACACTCCGAAAAACACTCCGAAAAACACTAATAACTTGTGTTTCTCGTAAAGCCAAACACCCGTAAAATCCAGAAACACTCGAAAACGCTGATGCCTAACACAGTCTTAGACAACAAATAATATCTACTAATTTAAATGAACTGATTTTTTTAATAGACTAAAGAAATTTAGTTGAAGTATTTCACGAATTAAAGATTATTTTCACTACTTTTTAATTTGTATTTATTTTAGTAGTGATTTTTATTGAAAACATAAATATAAAAGAAATAGTGCATATAATATGCTAGGTTAAGAATAAGTGGTGTGTTATGTTGGTATGAGTGACAATTTGGAAAATATTTTTAAATTGATTCGGCGGTGAGTAAAAAACTGAAAAAAAATAAAACTAAGCCAAAATTTTTTTTACCATATATTATCCAAAGCATGCATATCGCAACCGAGACCCGTACGCGAATTACAAAAACGTCCGTTTGCGCTCTGAAAATGCGCCCCTACACGCACCATTATGTTGTAGACTCGAACGTTATAGCAACAATCATAATCACGAGTGTTTAGATTTAGAACTATGTAATTGTGCTCCCTAGGCGCACCGGAATTGTGCCTTATTATGTTGTAAATTCTCGAACACATTTTCGTTCGGATAGAAATTTATAGGGTTGAAGGTCTCAAATAGGACGTAGTCACAATGCACGTGCAGGGTAGCCGAGGGTTGCCCATACAGATCGGATCCCTATTGGACTTGTTTTGGGTATGAGTAAATGAAAGTTTGGGTACATAATCAAATATTCCACTTGATTTACTACTATGGCTTTGCAAGCGCTTGCAGTGAGATTCTCCCACCGCACAATTCCAAGTAAAAAAAAAAAAAGCAAAGTGGGACAGGCTAAGATTCTATTCAAGTTAGAGGATTCAATCTTACACGTTAGGTTCTCGATGGTGTAATGTGAAAAATGAAAAAACAGGTTCGACTTGTCATTGTAATTTTGTATTGTTGAAAAAATAGTGGAAATATCGACGACATGTATGAGTAAACTAGGACCAGCAAAGGAAATGATTGGATCCGGCTGTAAAGCAGCACTTGTGTTTGTGTAGTTGCATTGCACGACGACAATCAACTTCCATCCCTACTTCTGCTCCATTCCACATCAATCAAATGGACCACTTTACTCACTTTCCATTTTTTTGTTAACTTCTTAAGCAATTTAATTGTGTAACACGTGATTCCAACTCTAGAAAATAGAAATTATGAATGGGAAGTCATTTCAATATTGGGCTCCAATGACATGTAATTGGGGCACCCATTTCAAGATTGGGCCATCAAAATTATCTTTTCAAATTTACATTAGGGCATACAAAGGTTACTGCAACCAATACTTCAAGTGTCTAGCATGGACAACTGATAAAAATGATTCATCTCAAAACTTTTCTTTAGAACAGGCATTGCAAAATTCGTTGCTAATGATCTTTCACATTTTCTTGCTTTCAATACAAAATTTGTTTGTTTCCATCCTTTTGTTTCATAATTCATCAAGTTCTTCATTCACTTGAAACCGGATATATATATATATATATATATATATATATATATATATATATAGTATAGATCCTATAAGAACACCCCTAACGTGAGAACATGAGAACAGATTCGTAATTATTATCAGTTTTGTTACGAATGTGCCATATCGTTTAATGTATTATTCATAGTTATTGTTGGTTTAGTGGATTATTAGTAGTTATTATTGGATTCCTAATTATTATTATTCGTAGTTATTATTATTTTTTATATCTACTCTAAATCTCAACGGTGTACGATTATTAGTAGTTATTATTGTTGGTTTAGTGGACATGAGTACACATTTACCTGAGACTAGTTTGGTTGTGCTTTACACAGTAGCGAAGCTGCGGATAAAGGTGGCTTCACATCCTGCATGGAAATAAAGGAACAAGGATCTAAAGTACACACAACAAAGTTAAAAAATCAGTCAACAAAACCAACAACTAAACTTTTGAGTTGGGATAATTTACAATTTATATTAAAAATAGCATAGACTGTGATGAAAGATAGTACTTTTTATTGGGTCAGATTGAGTGGTGCCGTGGTGCTCACTCCCCGCCGCATAGGCCCAATAAGCAAATCTTCAGGAAATGAAGATATAAGATGGAGCAATGCATAAATTAAGGAACTTTTTCCCCTTCCCAAGAAGAGGACTCTTTTGACAGTAGAATGAGGACAAATATTACACAAGGATACATATCATACCCATGAGAAGAAGTCCAAGAATATGTAAATGACCTGCCATTGCTGCCAATGCTGCCATCTTAGGATGAAAAGAAGCAAGTGATCCACCACTTATTATTGCTGAAGCCAATATACAAAAGAGGTTGATTAGCTAACTGGTTAATTTGACAGCAGAAGTTGATTTCTTCCAGCAAGATTAATTCCACTTGCTGTCAAAATTACCAGGAATCTATCAGAGTATTATACCAGATTTTTTATGGTAAAAAAATAATTTTGTATGAAAATGCTCATTTGCCCGTTGTTGAGTGGGCAAGTAACAAAAAAGTTGAGTCACCCCCTAGCCAAAGTATAGTCCTGTCTAGTGCAAATAAGGAAGAACTTATTCTTTTGTAGGTAAAGTCTACATGTAACACACAGCAGACATTCTTTTCCTTTGTGCATAACCTATTCCTTCTTTTGGATAAAGAATAAAGATAACAGAGAAGACATTCTTTTTCTATGGGGTGGATCACCTACTCTTTTCTTAAGGTTACAGAACCTCATTCCCATTTCCTAACTTTTTCCTATGGTGCAAGATCCATTATAACAAGAATCATGACATACTCCTAGAGGCCACTTGAGAGTGAACATTATGTACCTTTTGACCTGAAAGATAAAAATCCTTGCCAATCTGGTTTACCTGTCATTTAGTAAAAGCTATGTAAAGACGGAAATTTCAAGGGGGGCGGTATTTTCCATTCTCTAGGAGAAACATGGGAACATGTATCTTCTTTTTATTTTGAATGTACCCGTATTTAAACTACGGATATGTTGCGTTTCCTCGTATTCATATTGTTTTGTTCAACAGAGGTTAAAGGACTACCTACTCCTGGCAGAAACTTTCGGTTACCAAACTCGAGTAGACAAACAAAAAGCCAATTGCATATTAATTTGTAAGTTACGTGAATTGTTGAATCCACATATGTAGGGATGCAAGAAATTCACAACATATGCATTTAAATTCATATTTAAGTTTTCTGTGAGTGTGAGGTTATGTGGGTATCACCACTTCACAGCATGAACAAAAGTTTACATTTTGCACTCACTAAAGCAGGACAGTCGTACACCACGCTTGATACAATTCGACTCAATTCCCGCTCTTTATGAAAGGATATGCACTCTTCATTACCTTAAGGTGCAGAGGAGGCATATATAAGCACCTTTGGTAGTCTGGTCTAGTGGTCTGCCCTATCTATACCAAAGACTAAGTCATAGTACAGACCAATCAAAGGATGTCGAATTTGGATGATATCAATTACTCCATACATTCAGTTATAAGAATACAATATATGCTGTCATATTCATTTTTTTTCATCAAACAAGTGTTACATTAAACTTAGCTGGTGTACTTTTGACAACTACGAGAGACTCTGCAATCAAGCTACCACTTGATCTAGAAGCCATTTCTGCACTAGTACAATAAAAAATGCAGACTATGCAATCAAGCTAGAAAATCGCTTTAAACTTACATGCGATGAAAGTGCAAATCCAGTTGCAATTTGCTACCATAGTTGTTCAAGAATAGTAAGTGGAGCTTCCAGTTAGCAAAATAATGACCAGAAATGTTTACATGAGGTGAGTTTTTCTTTACCATCAGCTGCAGGTTCAACAAATAAAAAAAAAAAACTATTCTTGAATTAGTTCAACCTCGCTTCACACTGTCGGGAAAAATATTAACATAAATCAGAATGTAAACGATTGAATAAACTTAAAAATAGTAAAAAGTACATCAATATTGACCACCCGGCATAGTTGAGAATAGGTAGCGCAACATTTTTTTGTGAAAGGAACTGCCATATGGCTACAGAAAACAAAACAAAAATGAATGTCAAACAATATTCTGATAATATAAAGAAGATTAAATAAGTGCAGATCATGCATTACTCTCAAGATCGACTGAATAGTCTGAATTTGAACCGTCTAACCAAAATACTTAAATACATAAAGCTGGATGCAGAAATCCACCCACAGGTGTTACAGCGCCTCAGGCATCACCTTCAACATGTGCTTACTTATCCAATTTCAAATCAAATGGAACAATATATCAACAGTAGGCGAGCAATTAATTGATGTTCATTTTACTTAGACAAATAAATACGAAAGAGAAGAAGTTCCTAACCGTTAAACAAAGATATCGAAAGCAAGTAGCTCCGATTAGATCTCCATAATCTTGGCGTAAACCGCTGGCAGGCTCCGATTCAGTTGATGTAAGGCGGGATCCGAATGATTGTCGCCACCACCAGAACAGATACGAGCAACAAAACAAGGTGTCGCGCTTGGCCGTAAAGGTGGCGGAAAGTCGGTTCCCGACCTGCACCAAGCGAGTCAGAAGCTGCCGCGAAGCAGATTGCTCTTTCTCTCTTTCATTCAGTCTGTGTCTCAAATCCCCGCCTATGAATTTGATATTGAAATACGTCTTCGCGCACAACCAAGCTACTTAACACATAAAAAAGGGCACATGTTTCCTCTTTATAGCCTGATAAAAGGAACTCTGGGAAGGTTAGTCTACGTAAGGTTGTCTATTTATAACGACACGGACGAATCAGCATCAAGCACGTGGTGACCGTCACCAATCTCACTTTCCTGTTCAACGAAAACCCACGCATGAACAGTCATTCACGCAAGTATAGTGACAGCCGAAAGGCGGGAGAAATTTCCTCCCTCCCTTAATACTTAAAATATATGTTTCCTTTTTTGGTTTTTTGTATTTGCATTACGCTTTGCCCGTTTGCCGGTTGTCGGTCTCTCGATACACTACTTGTTTGGTGTAATCGAACTTCTTACCTTCTTGATAAAAAAAAATGATAAATACTTTTTGATCAACCTACTCTAACATTAGTTCGACATATTTTATCTATTCCAAATGAAATTTAGAAAATATATAATTGATGTGTTTTTTTAAAAAATAATTGTGTTGTTCTCATTTCGAACTTGAAGAAATGTTCCCACGCGAGAAACGGGAACGACCCTGGATGTGGTGGTTATTTACGATGGAATGCCATTCGTTGTAGTACTGGAAAGCGGAGGGGTGGGGTCTGGTGAGGGTATTAATGGGGTTTTAAATTTTGGTACGTCTTATTGCTTTTCTCTTTTGAAATTTGGTGTGCCTAATAGTATTTGACAAATGGAGGCATTGAGATTGTGTAGTGCACGTGCGCGTGTCTACTCACGACACGGGTTCTGCGACTGCAACAAATAAAATAGTTGAAAAAAATTCAAAGTAGAAAGATAGAAGGCAGATATGATTGCAGTATTTTTGTGGATTACCCAAAGTAGGCCTGAATTTGCGATTCATTTCAAAAGTCCTTTTGATCGTCTAACCGATAAAAGTAAAAAATGATGTACAAATTTGATGGAATACACTAATATTCGGGTGTCATTTTTTCCTTTTTTTTTTTTCGAGAAAATTGTCTACATAGTATTCCATTTTTAGGATAATTAAACTTTAGTATTTCGTCGTTTAAACTATTATAACGGTACATCACATATTGAGTTCAACTAAAGATTAATATCTGAATTATTATTCACATGTTAAGTTGACAATTCGATGTTAAATATCAGGGACACCATTATCCACCTACATTTAAGCTTACATTACTACATATTTTCAGCACCAATCTATTAACTTAACGTGTGAATAGTAATCCAAGTATTAATCTTTAGTCGAACTCAATAGGTGAGGTACCGTTCTGATAGTTTAAAAAACGGGTACTAAAGTTTAGTCACCTTAAAAAACGGGTACTGTTTATGCAAAAAAAATTTTATTATTAGGAAAAATACGGATCATTCATTATGAAAAAAATGATGTTCTATACATGTATAAATAATTAGTACATTAAATAATAATTTATACAAACAGACAAAACTTTAATATATAATGCCTCTTTAACTAATTTATTGCTTCAAAAAACTAAAGAATACAACGTAGTTAGATATGCAGATATAAATTTTGTTTTTAATTTTATATCGAGATACATAGTGTTATAACGATAAAAAAAACTATACAAATTTTAAGAGGAAGCTACACAAAACCACCCTTAATAATCATTATCTTGCAAAGAACCACCCTTTATAAAAATTTTAGCATGAAACCACCCATAATATTCATCTATGTGCAATAAACCACCCTTATAATATTTTTTTACATAAAACCGCCCTTAATTTTTATACGTTTGCAATTAACCACCCAATACTACTTAAAATTAAATCAAATAATTTAAAATTGAAGCATAGACAAGATATATTTACATTATAAATATTAATATCATTAATAGTTTCGATAATTTGCTAAATATTACAATTTATAATAGAAAATAATCAAAAATAATAATATAAGTTATTACCTATATAAAAAAACAATTTATTTTTAAAAATTATTAAACTACATACAAACTAACGAATACAAAATCAATTCTATTACAACCTCAATTCTGACTAAATTGATGACTTGTTACCGGATTGAATTTATTTTTAAAAAAATTCACTTGTTTTTGTTGACCAATAATCATGTTGTTACCATTATTTTCATTCTAAAAAAAACTGAAAAAAAAGTTATGAGTTACAAAATTTCCAAAATAGTAATGAATATTTTAAAATGAAAAGGTTTTAAACTATTGAAAGTTTGAAACTAATTATGACATTAATATTAATTTAATATAATCTTGAAAATCTACCTTGTCAATGCTTCAATTTTTTATTATTTGATGTAATTTAAAACAATATAGGGTGGTTAGTTGCAAACCCGTAAATTTAAAGGTGATTTAATGTCAAAAAGTTTATAAGGGGTGGTTTATTACAAATATATAAATATTAAGGGTGGTTTAAAGCTAAAAAATTTATAAAGGGTGGTTCTTTGCAAAAGAATGATTATTAAGGGTGGTTTTGTGTAGTTTCCTCAAATTTTAATTTAAATAACATTTTTTTACAACTCAATAAATTAAATTTGAGAATTTCTTTTTAATGTTTTTGTTCACAAATTATTACGGAGTATATTTTATATGTTGAATAAATGATGTTTTTGTTTTCAAACTAAAAACCTCATTTAATATATTCAATAAAAAATGGGAGAATTTGACATACTAGGCCTTTTTGAGAATATGATTTAGTAAATGTACCCCATAGTTTTTTACCACTTTCATTTAATGGTAGGTAAAAATAATTAACCCCTTTATTTTAATAAAAAAAGAATAATAGACATTAGTTAGTGTTAAGTTGTAATTACTATTATTGAATTTATTTATTTATTATTTTTTTTAATTTTTATTATTTTTTTAATTTTTTTATTTCCTGAAATAAATTTCTGGTATGAAATTTTTCATACCAGAAATTTTTCGTACCAGAAAATTTTCATACCAGAATTTTTTTCATACCATAATTTTTTTCATACCATAAATTTTTTTCATACTAGAATTTTTTAAAGGACGTCATTGTTTTACCTTTTTCTAAAATTTATTTTCTGGTATAAATTTATACCATAATTACATACGGAAGTACATAATACATACCAGAATTTTTTCATACCAGAATTTCTTATACCAGAATTTTTTTATACCAGAATTTCTTATACCAGAATTTATTTATACCATAATTTTTTTCATACCAGAATTTATTTATACCATAATTTTTTGAGAAAATTGGTGTAGAAGGGCCCTTTTTGTATCCATGATACAAAATAGGCCCCTCTATTTTTCTTCCAGAAAATAAAGCTAAAAGAAATTATAAAGCATGGTTAATAAGGTAGCTAGTTAAGGGCAAATTAGTAATGTAGCATAATAACTGCCTAAAATTTAAAGATAATTAAATTTAAAAAAAGGCAACTGCGTGATACGGATCTGGCGTTCCTTCTTCTCTCCTAATCATTTCATCCAAAAAGGAAGCGTCATTCTACAGCTCCATAGTATCGTGCGATTCTGCAACTGCAACCGCCATCTTCAAATCTTCAACTTCGACCTTCTTCAACATCTTCGCTGATCTATTTTTTGTTTAACGACAATCAATCCTTGTAAGTATTCCAAATTCTCTCAACAATATACCATTTTAATGGCTTCGATTTTCGTTCAAATCGAAAATAGTTGATGAACGTTTTCCCTAAAATCCATACTCAAAACCGCCATTGTTGATCTGTAACTACATGGCCTTAATTTTGAAATTATCCATTTCTGTGAAATTTATGTATTCGAATCAACAGTGATGAAAGATGATGTACATAATTTTAAGCAGATACATAAAAATCAACGCCACATAAATTTAACAACTACATAATATTAGCAGATACATAAATTATGTTCGTCACCTTCGTCATTACTGACACATAAATTTAACAACTACATAATATTAGCAGATACAAAAATTATGTTCGTCACCTTCATCATTACTGACACTCAGCACATAAAAATCAACGCCACATAAATTTAACAACTACATAATATTTAGCAGATACATAAATTATGTTCGTCACCTTCGTCATTACTGACACATAAATTTAACAACTACATAATATTAGCAGATACATAAATTATGTTCGTCACCTTCATCATTACTGAGATACATAATTTATGTATCTGCTAATATTATGTAGTTGTTAAATTTATGTAGGGGATCACGTTTACAAAGAAAAGTATATTTGATATCCTAACAACATCCTAATTTGTAGGGGACCACGTTTACAAGGAAAGTATATTTGATATCCTAACAACATCCTAATTTGTAGGAGACCACATTAAATAACCATATTTATTTAAAAAATTGTCACATCATATTTTTATTTAAAAAATTGATATATAGAAGAAATATATGTAGGGGACCACGTTTAACAACTTCCTGATTCTTGTATCACGTTTAAAGGAATGTATATTTCCTTTCCTAACAACTTCCTAATTTGTAGGGGACCACAATAAATAACCTTATTTAATTAAAACTGCCACATCTTAATTAAAACTGCCACATCAACTTTTTTTAATTTCCATCAGGGGTATGCATTTAGTTAGGAATTAATCTTTATTTGAAAATTAATTGGGGTCTACTTTATCTACATTATTGCAAAATGGCCTATTTAATACACAGTAATACATAAATGGCCTACTTACCCTTTTAACTCTAATTTTTTTTCATACCAGAATTTCTTATACCAGAATTTATTTATACCATAATTTTTTTTCATACCAGAATTTCTTAGACCAGAATTTTTTTATACCAGAATTTTTTTTCATACCAGAATTTTTTTGTTCATACCAGAATATGTTCATACCGGAATATGTTCATACCAGAATATGTTCATTCCAGATTGTCATACCAGAATTTATCACATGTCTATATTTCAGAAATTATTATGTCATAACAGATTGTCATACCAGAATTTCTCACATGCTCTATATACCACACGCTCTATATACCAGATTATACAAGACATTATTATGATACAAATTATGATACCAGAGTAGACTCCTTTCTTCTTACCCATATCGAAAGAAAAGCAACAGAAGGGTTTCTTAACCTAGATCCACCTCTTTCCATGGTGACAATTTTGGCCTACGTACATAATCATGGTGGAGTCTTCCTAGAATTCATTTTAATCCCTAGAATCATCATTCATTTTAATCCACCTTGCATTCGCTATGTGTACATCGTAGCATTGGTGACTGCTTGGAGACTGTACCCATCTTCAACCTAATCAACTTCGCTCTTTGTCCTGATTGCATATCGAAGTAGCCCGTACCCATCTTTCAACCGTACCCATCTTTTAGCCCGTACCCATCTTTCAACCGTACCCATCTTTCACCACCCGTACCCATCGTACCCATCGTACCCATCTTCCTCCACCCGTACCCATCTTTCACCTGTACCCATCTTCCTCCACCTGTACACATCTTCCACTTGACTGCTTGGCGACGTAGTAGTAGTTCCCGGAGTGTACACCGGTGAGGACCTTGAGAAGTAAATCGGTGCCCGATCATCATCGATGTCGATCGGATTTGCAAAACGTCGAAATTCCGATCTAAAACGTAGTGTGAGTAGCAGATCAATTGCAAACGAAGACCAACAAGGGTCAGCGTTGACGTGAAGGTTAGGGATGTTGGTTTCCTTGTCTGTTTTCCGATTGCCAGGGTTTGAAGGAAGAAGATCAGATACGTATAAAAAGAAGTGCGATTGGAGCGGTGGTCGGAAAGGAAAGATGGGGGGACAGTGTGGAAGAGGTGGTGGCGAATCGGTGTGGAAGCTTCAATAAGATGGTCGGAGTGATGGGATTCAGGTGCAGGAGTGGTCGGCGAGGAAAGATGGTCGTTCGATTTCAAGGAGAGACGGAAGGGAGAAGAAGAGCGAGATAGAGATGTGTTATATTAGGGTTACGGTAAAAAAGAGAGGTGGGGTATATTTTGTTAATTAAAAAACACAAAAGGCCCACTTACTAGATAAGAATTAAAAAAAACCTAGTTACTAAAATTGCCCATAAAAAATGTAGAGGTTTGAAATATTTCAACATTTCTAAAGTGTCATTTTCATTTTAACAAACAATCATTAAACAAAAGGACATTGTGTAGTTATTATATAATATTTATATTTTAATATTATTACAAGATAAACTATAAATATAATGACCCGTAATCATACAGAAATTAAAAAATAGTCCACCAAATCATGACTTATAAGCCAGGGAAATAACCGATACAGGGGCATCTCCAAAAACCGATCATCCCGATCATAGACGGAGGTAGGAAGCAAGGAGGACAAAGAGGAGGGTCGGACATTCAAAAACTGCAAACAATAAGCATAGGAGGTACTGTTTTTTTTTCTTTTCATTTTGATTGTTTATGTAAAATTTATTTGTGATTAGGTTTAAATGAGTTGGAATTTAATAAATTTGGTTATACATAACAAAATATAATTGTATTTAACAATGCAACGGTGTAGACGGACTATGGCCTCAGCTCGCCGAGGCAACCGACCTACTGGGGATTTTACTAGTGAGCCGACCCTGCGACATGTCGAGTTCAGACGCCGGTTCATGCACATTGACCACTTGGACCGGCCGTCATCTTCTTATCCATCTCCAATAACACGATGGAAGGTTTTCTCGGACGTATTATAACAGACAAAGTTCGATGTGGATGAGGTCTTGCTTGACAAAACTTCTGCGTGAGAGGCAAA
Source organism: Fagopyrum homotropicum (assembly GCA_033239125.1). Taxonomy (NCBI): domain Eukaryota; kingdom Viridiplantae; phylum Streptophyta; class Magnoliopsida; order Caryophyllales; family Polygonaceae; genus Fagopyrum; species Fagopyrum homotropicum. The sequence continues at coordinate 14,159,527 of BSWB01000001.1, forward strand.
CGTATTCATGGAGGATGTCCCCGTCGACTCTTGTTGATGTTTCTTCCCTTATATCCATCTCGCACCGACAAGGCACATGACAATTTTGCTTAAAGCCCAAATGATAAGCATGTTTACGTCCTTGCCACCCTCACCTTGCGTTGTACCCGACATAACGATTTTCTGTATTGGAGATATACTCAAATGTTATTTCGCTCATCCGGCTAGGAACCTCTAACACCCATTAGGTTAAGTAATAAACATCTATTACGGAAGGATCATAATAAACGTTAATAGGGGAGTTTCACCAAATCGATCGTATATTATTCACCAACAATTAATAGATTGTTATATTAGAACATAAAATATCTTATTTATGGATGTACACTTTTTCGAATATGAACAAAAGAAATCCCAATAACTAAATATAGATTGTCGGTTAAAAAAGTTAGTACAATCACTAAATATGTTTAACGATTTTTAAACCTGTTTAAGGATGGTCAAGCAGGTTTTTAGTGATCGGAAAAAATCTGTAAAGGCTTGCTTAACGATGGTTAAGTTCCCTTTAACTTTTTCTTTCTTTTTTTCCTTACCGGTCGTCCTAGTTGTTTTTAACAACCGTTAACCTATGTAAATCATAACATATGTATTTTACGTTTAAAATAAAAACTAAAGAGTCATAACCTACCAAATTGGTAATATGGTGGGGATGTCCAATGGACAGAGTTCGAAACTCTAGAGCGATGTTATAATTACGAATATCTATCCTAATCACATAAGGAACTTAAGAGTCTAACGTCACTTATTTATTACGCGGGAGTAGTTTAGCCAAGTTTTCGTCTTCAACTTAACTCGTGTTTGGTAACTTGTATGATGGAGACTTGAAAAAGGCAAAGATGAAACCCAAGCTCTCCTACAATATGGAAATGATTTTCAAAAAATTTATACCATTTTTCATCTCTTCCGTCGTCTTATTCAACCCTCGATTCTTTTTCATTGTCATATTCAACCTCCCTCGATAATCTCTTTTATCGCCATATTCAACCTCGGTAATCCTTTGATACCAAAAAAGCCCCATATCTGACCCGTTTAGTTGACATTTGCACATCTCAAGGATTTTACTAATAGAAAACGACTCTACACTACAAATGTGAAAAACGCTTCTTTGGCAAACTCATATTTCACACCTAACAAATCTTTTAAGGGTTTTTTTAGCAAAACACTCGATAACCTTCCATAGCTTCTCTGAGAACACATTATACAAGTACTTTGCATAAGATAAGACTATACAAATCATCAAGCCTTGTGATGAAAAGACGCAACAAAATTACAAAAAAAAAAAACTTCTTTCAGAATAAAAAGAGAAACCAACATGCTAAGCTGTAAAAAAAGCTAAATTTCCAAAGGATTTCAAACAAACAAGAGATCTTGATAGTTCAAATACCTGCGATGCGTGAACTAGTAGGCGAACCAGAAAATGGTCCGATCCATAAAGCTTGAAACATGAGGCAGCACGAAACGGGCTGCGGCGGGCAGAGTCGGGTAAGTAAGGGCGCCGAGGATGAACCAGTTGAAGCTCAAGAGAGCAATCGCATCACTAGCAGGCTTGTTATTGATGGTGGATAGGAAGTACACGACACTTTTCAACGACATTCCAACCACAACAAAAAGAGCCAACACGAGAGATGTGCACGGCTCCTTAGATTCGTAGACCACTGTCCCTACTAATAAGGATAGCAGGGCACTAAAGACGCTTTGGGAGAGCGCAACGTCCCTCCTTTCATATAGAGCTTCATCTGGATCTACATTGTTGGAGAAAAGTAGTGGGGTTACTGGGTCCGCTAGACCGGTTGGGTTCGGTCTTCCCTTGGTTTTGGTCTCCTTTTGGAGTGTGCCTTTCCGTGTTGTGGTATCTTCCAATTTGGTACTGCTGGTTCTTTTAGTCAGACTACTTGGTGTTTGGGTTTGAGCCTCTTTTATGTCGTCTTTGCTTTTCCTATCCCAGGCCCTTTTGCCTGGGATTTCTCCGAGTTCAAGATTTGCGGTTTTAAGATTCTGTACCTGTAAAAGAAGGCATTTACATGAACCAGGGAAAAAAGAAGGCATTTGCATGAACCAGGGAAAAAGGGCAAATGTAAGTAAGAACAGACTGTCAAAAGAAGCAAACTTGGGTAGTACAAGTTCAAAACTTTAAGGGCTCGTTTAGAGACGCTAAGAATCATTCTTGATAACGGAATGATTCCAAATCAGTGAAAACCTATGTTTGTATAGAGGTTTTCAACATACGAAAGTAATCCCATCATTTCCATTTCCATTTCCTTTCATTACCCTTATCCGATTTCATTCTGTTTTCATTCCAATGCTCCAACCTAACGAGCACTAAGTTCTCAAGCATAAATTTATTTGACAGCAAAATACAACTTGAGGGCAAACAAGGGCACGCAGCAGGCTGCAAGGTCAATAGGCCACTATTCTATACGTAAAATCAACTACTGAGAGCCTGGTTCATAGCCTTAATAACATTACTTCCATGCTCGCCTTTATGGTGCTTACTAAGAGTCTAAGTCAAGGATCACTAAGCAAAGACTAGTAGCTTCACCTGGAATGTATTAACAATAAAAATGCTTGAATACCGCAGGTCTATACTAATTGTACGTAGATCGGTAGATCCACAAAAGTGTGTCCTAGCATGAAGAAGACCATTCAACTTACTCCTACAATGAAAGAAGATGACACCGGGAAACAAACGCAAGCTGAGGTTATCAAACAAGAACACATAATAGGCAAAAAAAAAGAAAAGAAATGGAAATCTGTTATGCCAGCCAGCAGAAACAACTTCTCAGGCTAATGACAATTAGGCAAGAATCTTACAAGATTCCCAAAAAACACTGGATTCCTCATAGCTCAAATAGTCAAATACCAAGATTCCACATATACATGCAGGACCTGACCCATTGACCCCTTACCTTAATGTTCCAGCTAGTCCTAATCCACATGCATTCCATACGAGTACATAAGAATCTGAAGTAGATGGATGTAGGATGATATGCACAGTGTCTATGCAATCTTTATCTTAGCAAACAAAATGTTATAATGCCTTAATGCAAGGTAAATCCAACCTGTTTCTCCAAATTTTCAATTTTATCTATGGCCTTGTCATGCTCCTCTTCTAGGTCACAGAGCATCGACTCCAACATCTTGCGTTCTTTAATAGCCAAAGCATACTGAGTCTCCAGTCTTCTGTGATTCCATAAGAGACTATCAATCTCAATCTGCAGGTCTTCGAAATGTCTTGCTGTCTGCACTAGACCATTCAGTATATCAGTATACATATAAACAAAAAATTAACAATTCATCAGTAAAAGTTTTGATGGAATCGGGCAAAACATTTTTAGTGAATTTACATCAATAAAATTCCGATTTACAATATGCAAGACAACTAACCACTTTCTCCCTATGAAGTGCACTCAAAGCCCGAATAGGCAGTGTTATTACGCCAATTGTCCAGATGATCACTCTCCAACAAGCATTCATATTCCAGGCAATTACTGCCCATACTAGTTGCATGATCAATGAGGCGATTACCATCCCCAATCTTGTAGCGAAAACCAGTAACAGAAATAGATGAAGCCGCAAAGGTTTTTCCACAAAGCTAGATACTAGAAGCACAAAATCTCACGAACAATGTCAACATCACCAATTATCTCGAAATTGTTTGCCACCAACTTCGTCTACACTTCCGCCAATTCCACCATAGTCAAAACAAGAACATGTCAGGCCTAATTGATACAAAAATGAATATTGTTCATGAATCATAATCACATACTCTGCATGGTACCTCAAAACTAAATGCATATGATGATATGATGAGGCTAATGAAGGCAAATTCAATCATCAAACAAGAAATGACAACTCAATCAGGTAAGATCGGAATGAAGGGTGCACTAAGTTTGATTTGCCACAAGTTTATACAAGAGTAAGTTATCAACTGTGGCATGGGCTGCATATAACCTGATCACAGGCTAACTAAAACAGATCAATCATTCAACTTTTTTGATTCATGCCTCAACTACAATCAGTAATCTTCTAAGGAATAGATTAAAAGCCAAACATCAAATACAAGGAACTTTGAATGATTTCCGCATCCTAAATCCAAACTAAGGGGTTCTCAATTTACACTTATAATCAGATGATTTCCAGGAGGCAAGCTTGTTCATGCAACAATTAAGCATCCTGCCGAATCCACTACCCAAAAACCTAGCTCCACCAAAATCAAAACCCTAATTGCAGGAAGACCGTGAACTGAAGCGGGAGAGCAGAATGAACCAAACAAATTTCCGGAATGAACTATGATACCTCATCCGCGTGAAAAAAAGGAGCCGGAATTAGCCAATTGTGTTCACCGGAGCATTTACAATAAAAAAGAAAAAAGCCTGCAACCATGGAGATGAGAGAGAGATTTCAGAAGACTTACCTAGACTGACAAGACCAGAGACGAAAGTGGGAGATGAAATTGGAGAGCAAATGGTGAAGAAGAAAGATATGAGATAGACTGATAGAGGATAGACAGTGAGCTTTGGAGAAGAGAGGTGGCAGCATGAAGCTCGCATGGCTGACACGTCGTATTGGAAGAAAATAAAGAAAGGAGATAATTGAGAGACGAGGATAATGATTAAGGATATCATCATTCATCAGTGGCTACATCTTGATCGACCAGCGAAGTCCTGACGTAGACGACTAGCCCAATCCACGACAGCGGCGGCCGGCGAGTGACGGCTTAATGCCCGTTATAATCCACACTTTCAAGTTTCAAGAAAAGAAAATACATATATTATAGTTTATTCTTAATACATTTAAAAATTAAACATTCAATTTAAATACGTAAATTGATTTATTTTTGGGCTTATAAATTGAATAAGTTTTTATAGCTGTGTAGTTTACTTTATATTTTAATGGATTTATATAAATAAATCATATAAGTTGTTTATTTGAAGTTTATTTTTTGGATTGTTTTAGTTCAAAAGACACTCATACCTAAAAAAAATCAAACAATAACGTTGAATACACAAAGATGAACAAATAATATCGGGATGGAAAAACACAAAGTCAAAATTGGGTTTTAAACAAAAATAAACCCATCCAAACAAAAATAACATTGATCTGGAAACTTTATTTTTGAGTGATTCATAAACCAAATAAACCCGTAGAGAAACAAACCAATCACCAAGTAAACGCCTACAAAAATTAAACTCAGGCTTTATAAACTAAATGAAACACAAATAAACTACAAGTAAACATGGCCTTTAGAGTGTAAAATTAGATTTTAGACGACACGTTTCAACTTGCAGGTAGGAAAGGATTGTTTTTGTTAGGGCCGTAAATGAGATGGAAATTTCTCGAAATTCGTTGATATTATCATTAAATCTGTCTATCAGGTCGGAAATTATCTATTTTAGCCTATTTAGTCGGATCCGGGCCTGGTTGTCCGCCGGGTACTTTTTTTTTTATTATTATTGTTTAATCTATTCAAAAATATGCAAGGCAATCTATCAATCTTGTACCTGTAAATTTTGTAATCTACATGCATTGTACTTGTAAAAATAATACAAGTATTAAGTATACAACCTGCAATTCGCATTGTACCTATAAATGTACATTTGAATGAAAAACACATAAAAACTCAAAAAAAAAAACATACAAACATTATTAAAAGTTTAATAAACCACAAACACAAAAAGTTATTACAACTTGAAGGATGTTCTAGTATCACACAATGAGTTAAATGCTCAATAAGTGCGAATATTATCTAACAAACAAAAGTCCCATGATAACAAGATCTAGTCTTCTTCGTTTTCACCCTCTTCAACAGGTATTTCAATTTGAAGGACTTTTTTTTTGGCGGGAAGACAATTTGAAGGACTTTAGATAAACCTTGAAATGTTAAAAGTAAAGTAATAAATAAACAACTTCAAATTGATATAACACTATTATAGTAGAAAACAAAATATAAAGAGATTAATTACCTTCAAGCAAGGCATTCAAATGTAACCAATCTCCATAGCATGCAAGTGCTTCAATAGTGTCCGCTGCAAGAGAGTTTCTCGCTGAAGTTATCATCTTCTTTTCTAATCTAAAAATCGATTCATATGTAACACTTGAAATAGGGACGGTTAGAATATACCGGGCCAAAGAAGAATAAGGGCTAAAAAAATTATCAACATTAGTCTTCCAAAACTCAAGAATATCAAACTTCTTCCTAAAATCATGATTCTTCATCAAAATATAGCTCCAACTTTGGTTTATTACTATTCTTCATTTTCTTAGACAAATGGTCATACAAAATCTCATAAGGAGAGTAAGCACGCCTCCTAACACTAACAACAAATCACCCACCACATTCGGTGTCGCATCCTCGTTATTTTCTGCATTGTTTGTGTTCATTGCACGATCTTTGTAGTCTTCTAACAGTTCCAACAATGTTTCCTTAATCTTATCCATCATATATTTAGCCTTTTCAACCCCAAGCAACTTTTCATAACAAAAAATGTGTTGGAACTAGTTTTATGAATAAAAACATGTATTTAATACATGGTGTGTCGGGCACTTTCCGGTCATTTTTCTGGTGGGCCTTGACCATTGTCAACACTTGAAAGTGGGAGTTTTGGCTTCATCTAGGCGAGCTCTTGCTCGTGGTATATTCATATGTTAAAATTGAGTTCCTTTTGAATGAGAAATGGAGACCCAAAGTTGGTTGCATGCAAGGCAAAAACTTGAAAAATAGTAAAAAATATGGTTGTCCCACATCGACTAGAATGAGAGGTATCCTATGGGGTATAATAAGGAGAAACGCACTAAAGGCCGTGACCTTGGATCACTACCCATTTTCAGCGGGGGACTGACATAGGCAAACAAGCGTACATGCGCGCGCCGAGCCGAGCCGCACAACACTGTATTGAGATGAGACGGATCGATACGCAACGTGGGTTGGCCACCTATGTTACGTTTTGGGCCGACATAACTCTGAATGCCAACAAAGCAGATGGATGAGGATGACTACGTTTTGCGCCGTTTTGGGCCAACTGTTCGCTCCAAACGGTGTGTGCAACCTTTAAATTTATAACCCTAGACGTAAGCTTAAAACAAGGATGCGAACCCGCAGTGTACGGGTCAATCGTAGTAAAAATCAAGGAATTCCAAGGGTCGATCACAGGGACTTAGTGAAACAAAGTCCAATCACGTTAAGCTTTAGTAATTACTAACCACAAAGCAATTAAAACAATTAAAGATGATAAAAGTCAATAAAGGAAATATGCAATTTTGGGGATTAAAGCATCTAGTTGTGGTTCCAACTCAAGATCTAAAGATAAGCGGACAAAGCTGAGGTTTTGCAAAGGGAAGGTGTTGCTAAAGTGGAATAGATCACCGGGTAAGTCTCACTACTCACTAATCCTAAACCGTAACTCCTATTACCGGGTAAGTCTCAAGGAATTAAGATAAAGAACTATAACCTCAAACTAACACACCATCTAAGGGAATAGAATCAACCTTTACCGGGTAAGTCTCAGGCTAACTCACAAAGATGGGATGAAAGCACACTCAAACCCCAATAAAGTATAAACCTTTATTACCTACACTTATGATCTTAGGTAAACAAACTAAGGAATTACCGGGTAAGTCTCATCCTAGGCTTGCATTGAACCAGGAAAGGTGTAATAAGAATAGGATTTGGCAAACTCTAACACTTAACTCTCAGTTTCGGATTAGATAAGTCACCTCAGTCAGCCAAATTCCACCCCGGCCGAGATGTTCATCGACTGAGCGAGATGCTTAGGGTTAAGGTTAAAGACTCGAACTTTCAGGGTCCTACTAGGATCTAAGATTATTCTATCATTGTTTTTCCCACAACCTTCAGCCAATCACCCTAGAATCACACAAAGAGATTAGCCACTCATCATCATAAAAGCAATAATCAAATATATGGGAAGAAGATGAATATTTGAACAAGAAGAATTTAATGAAAAGACTTCAATAACTGAATCAAATATCACAACAAAGCGTTCCTTGAATAGAAATCCAACAAGGCAAGACAACAAGGAAGAGAATCTAAGATAATCTTACAAAAACCTTTCAAAAGCTATAAAAGCTACAATCTTCCTTCTTCAACCTTCAAAAAGGTTCTTCAAATCTCCCAACTGGAGTATGGCTACTGTGGGGTATAAACACGATCTTGTGCTGATAGCGGATGTCGGTGTAAGCGGGATACGGATTTGTGGAAAATCCAACCCTTTTTATAGGAAAAATACCCTCCAAAGATAAGATATCTTAGAAAGTTCTCTTCCCATAAAAATAGGTAAAATATATGATCTAGCATATCTTTATCCTTCCAGGAGCCAAGCCCAAAAATATAAGATCTCTTTCCAAAGATAAAAGATCTCAGCCAAGAATAAAATATTCTCGCCGCGTCCCAGGTGTTCGCCTCGGTCGAGTCGACTTCTTTGGATCACCTCGGTCGAGGTGAATCTGTGGTCAACCGAGGTGAATCACAACAGAATGTGAAATCTCTCAAATTTGGTCCAAAGTGAATCTTTAATCCATAGTTATGCTTCCTGGATGGTTCCTTATGTTCCTGAATGTAGCTCCAATGACTCCATAGCTCCTTTTGCTCCTTTTTGATGCAAAACTTGCCATTTTACCTACGATTACAACAAAACTAGGCGTAGACCTCGATTCCCGCAAAGGTAGATGAAATGACAATATAATCACATAATATACATCCAAACATGCAGATTATTGAAGATAAAACGTCCAAACAAACCCCAAAATATAGACTATAATTCATGCTATCAAAATACCCCATACTTAGCCCTTGCTTGTCCCCAAGCAAGTTCCGCATATAAAAGGCAAGATAGAATGGATTATAAGTCAAGAAAATCAATGAAAAGTCTTTCAAAACATTTTTATGGTGTGCTACCATCATAGATCACTCTAAGAGAATACTTCATGGAATTTAAAATCAAAATATGATCAAAACATTTTATAAATATAAGAAAGTTGTTCATCTTTGCATAAAATCATAGCATGCATAATAAGTCATAATTATCGAAATTAATCATGCGTAATCCAGTTTAAACCACTAAGTCAATCAACAAGCTCGAGGTCTCAAGGGCTTCCCAAAAGAAAGGTCAAGAAACGTGTGGGGTAGGGATGTATGTAAGGTAATGTGGCGCTAGAATCCGGGAAAAGGATATACTTTACTTTCACTTTGACTTTCAACATCTTCCACCAATAAGCTTTGCTTATTTCACACTTTTTCTTTTACTTTACTTTTTGGGATGCATGGACAGAGGTGCACAATAACCTAGGGCTGAGCAGCGGTCCAAAACCGCAAACCGCAAACCGAACCGCAACCGAACCGCAAACCGCAAACCTGAAAAACATGGACCGCACGGTTGCAGTTCGGTTGCGGTTCGAACCGCAAATGAACCGCAATTTGCGGTTTGCTTGCGGTTTTGCGGTTTTTTTTTTGCGGTTTGCGTTTTTTTTTTGCGGTTTGCGGTTTATTTGCGGTATTTTTTGCGGTTTGTTTCGCGGTTTGCGGTTTTTTTGCGGTTTGAACCGCAAACCGAACCGCAAACCGCAAAATAAAAACTTGCGGACCGCAAACCGAACCGCTTAAGTGCGGTTCGGTTGCGGTTTGGACCGCAATTTGCGGTTCGGTTGCGGTTCAGTGAACCGAACCGCAATCTGCTCAGCCCTACAATAACCGAAGCCTAGGAAATCAGCAATCATCAATTTCTTGAGATGCATCAAACCCTTGATGCACATACCATGACCCGTTAGGAATATCGCTCAATCCGACTTTGTCAAGACACAAACACCCGGCTATGTGAATGGTGCCGAGTTACTCATCTTCATGATTGACTTCCCCAAACCTATTATTACTTTCTAACACTTTCACTTCCAGCCCACTTCTCAACCTTTACTTGCTTTCACCACTTCACTTGCTTCCAAATTCCCGGATAGGTAAAGGGAGGCAAAATGTATATGAGGGGCTAAGCATGATCAAGAAGAAGAAGATAGAAGAATGAATTGCCTTGGTCTTTCCAAGAAGAAAATGAGAGAACTTATCTTGCGGTGTCAACCTTCAAATTCAACATAATTTGGATAAAAACAAAGTATTAAACATGCCAAAAATTTCAAACAAAGTATTTAGCAACTTAAACATATTATAAAACCTTTCAAACACATAAAGATTTCAAAACCAGTCAGTAAGCAAGATCTTCACTGAGATCATATCCAGATAAGAAGCACAAAAATCGTTTCGAAAACTCTCGGTTAACCCACCTCGGTCGAGGTGTTCTTAGGTCAACCGAGGTGAAACACCTCGTTCAGGCCAGAACTCCACCGGTCGAGGTCAAAAATTTTTTTTTTTAAAACCAGTTTTTTTTTTTTTTTTCCAGTTTCGACGTTTTTCTCAATCAAATAAACTGTATGTATGCATGCAGTCTCAGATAAACACATAGATGCAAAAGTGAAGCATAAATATCCGGTCAAATCGAGTCATACATCACATAAATGTCAAATAATACACAAATACCCCATACTTGGGACACACTGTCCTAGTGGGTCAAAATAAGTCTAAGAGAATAAAATACTCACCGGATAATAAGCTGAACTGCATAAAAATAAGAAAGAAAATCCTGCAGCTCTCAGTAGTCACGATCCGGTGGTGGTAGTGGTGGCACATACGGATACTGGGACGGGTCGAACGGATAGCCTATGACGTGCTCAAACTGAATCTGGGCCATCATGTGCTGGTAATGCTGCCGCTCCTGCATCTCGCGGATATCCAGTGACAAAGCGGCATATGAATCAATAACCTGATCCGTCAGATCATCGATCCGACGGTGAGCCTCTGGATCTCTGTGTCGGCGTGTCCTACGCCTAGCAGGTCTCACTGGAGATGTAGTAGGTGCACGCTCAGTATCCTCATCATCCAGATCTATAACTGGCGCGCTCGTCCCTGCAATATCCGTCCCTGTATCCATCGGGACTCCATCATCCCTGTCATCTGCAGTCTCCTCGTCATCTACCTCCTCCTCCTCCTTAGCTGGGGCAGCTGCTGCCTCTCTGTAATCCTCCATCAGTGGGGCCCAGGCGGTCTGCCAATAATGAGGGTCATAAACTATAAAATGTGCAGACCATCTAATCCCCTGCGGTGCAGTCAGCTCCCATGGCATAGCCACGTATGGTGTAGTCAGTCTTCGGGGAACCAGAACCCGCCGAGTGATCATCTCCTGCAGCCCAAGCGGCTTGGCAGCCGCCACCATAGTGCAAGCGCTGAGATCCATATCCTGGTAGCTGGCGATGTGGGTGATAATCCCTCCGCAGCAGATGTCCCCCTTCGCTTTGGCCTTGATCTTGTGCATGTTCTTTGCCAACATCAAGCCAAAGTCGGGGATGCCTCCTGTCACCATGCAATATAGGCTGAACAGCTCCCCCTGTCGGACCTTCTGGGGCGTCTCAGTACGCGCCAGAAGTGTCTCGCTGAAAATGCGGTGGGCTAACCTAAAAGTTAAGTGGAAGATGACCTTCTCCCTGGAATCTCCAAGGCGCCATCTGTCTGCGTGCTCAGCAATATGGGTAATCTGTCCCCAAAACTCCCTAGCTACTGATCGGGAGGGGAAATCAACGGCTGTCGGGGCAGGGAAACCAAAAATATCCCTCCAATACTCTAGTGGAACTATGAAGTTCCGGTTCATCAACCGGTACTTCACAGAACGCTCTGTGGGGAGGTAGGTGAAGGAACTGACGAACTCTAGGGTGGGCTCTAAATAGGCTGGGGCTCGGATCTCAGTAAACTGATCTAGCCCTACTGTGGATATCATCCACCTAAGGTCTCCGTCCACCTGGAGAAAGTCAAAGGCTGACACGTCCAGAAAGCGAGGTGCAATCACTGGACGGCCGGAAATACGCTCATAATCGACCCGGTGTCGCTCGTGGATCACCGGGCGATAGGGTCGGGAAGAAGAGGAAGAAGGGGAAGGGGAGGATATATCCCTAAGGGCAAGACGTCTGTCAGAACTCATTTTCAGAAATCTCACTGTCAGGTCACCTCAGTCGACTGACAATACTCAAGAACACTTCGGCCGAGGCACAACGCGTCTGGACTGAGGCGAGAAACTGTTCGATCTAATCTCTCAGAAATCTAGTTCTTTTCCCCCAAAATCACTACAACTGCTTCCTATGGGGTACTTAATTCGTTTCTCAGCAAATGTAGGGCAATCCAAGCCTAAATTTAAGCGAAAACAGCGAGGTTAGGGTTTCGTACTCGTTTTACCTCATTCGGCCGTTTCAGTTCGTTTTTCTAGCAGATTGACGCTTGCACTGGAATCCTTTATCCTTTCTTAGCGATTTGGAAGCAAGAATCGTCGAAAATGATTGAAAAATGGAGAAGCGAGGTGGATCTTCGCCGCGGTCGAGAAGAGAGTAAAGTGAAGAGAGAGAAATTAGGCCTCCCTTTTATACTCTTTTCTGGAGCTGCTGTCACCTCGGTCGAGGTGGTCTCGACTGGACCGAGGTGGTTCTTCAGAAACCCTAGTCGCCTCGGTTGCTCAAGAATCATCTCGGTCGAGGTGCTCTGACAGCAACCGAGATGTGCCTCAGTCAAACTTCGTCTTCTCAAATTCTCGATCTTCTGTCCTTCCAGTTATGCTCCTTCCTTAGATGTCACCTGTTATCTGTCTAGGACGCCAAAAACAAAACAAAGCAAAAGCTATCTAAGCTAGGCTAAAAAAAAAAGAAAAAGAAAGCAATACCTTGGGTTGCCTCCCAAGAAGCGCTTGATTTAAGGTCGCTAGCTGGACCATGATGCGTCTCTCAAACGAGATGGGAGGTGCCCTCACCCCATACTTCACCTCCATCGTGAGGTGAAGTAAGTAAGTCCATCAAACGCTCCAACAAGTGTAAGTGCTCATCGGGGAATGAATCGTCTATGGGCGGGTCGTCCTTCTCACGTGAAGATGCAGGTAGCCGGCTGAGGTGATCCGCAACAGAGTTTTCGGATCCCTTCTTATGGCGGATCTCTAACTCAAACTCTTGAAGCAAGAGAATCCATCGAATAAGGCGTGGCTTGGCATCTTTCTTAGCCAACAAGTAACGGATGGCTGCATGGTCGGTGTAGACAATGACTTTCGCCCCTACTAAATAGGAACGAAACTTCTCGAAAGCATATACAACCGCCAATAATTCCTTCTCGGTGGTAGCGTAGTTTCGTTGTGCTACATCTAGCGTCTTGCTAGCATAGTAAATGGCGGTGGTCCGGCCATCCTTCTTCTGTCCAAGCACCGCTCCTACGGCTACATCACTAGCATCACACATGATCTCAAAGGGCAAGGTCCAATCTGGAGGTTGGATAATGGGAGCGGAGATCAACGCTTCCTTAATCCTGTAAAAAGCATCAAGACACTCCTGCGAAAACTCAAAAACAATACCTTTATTCAAGAGGTTAGTTAGAGGTTTAGAAATCTTGGAGAAGTCCTTGATGAATCTCCTGTAGAAACCTGCATGCCCGAGAAAACTCCTCACACCTTTAACAGAACAAGGGGGAGGGAGTTTCTCAATAGTCTCGATCTTAGCTCGATCGACCTCAATGCCTCGATTAGAAACGAGGTGTCCTAGCACAATGCCTTCATTAACCATAAAATGACACTTCTCCCAATTCAAAACGAGATTAGTGTCTTCACATCTTTTAAGCACTAGAGAAAGGTTAGATAGGCAATCATCAAAAGAGGAACCATATACAGAAAAATCATCCATAAATACCTCCATGATCTCCTCTATGTATTCGGAAAAGATAGCCATCATGCATCGCTGGAAGGTAGCGGGTGAATTGCACAATCCAAATGGCATCCTCCTATAAGGAAATGTCCCCCATGGACAAGTGAAAGTGGTCTTCTCCTGATCATCCGGATGGATAGAAATCTGGAAGAACCCACTATAACCGTCTAAGTAGCAAAAGTGTGAATGCTGGGCCAACCGCTCGAGCATTTGATCAATGAAGGGAAGTGGAAAATGGTCCTTCCGTGTGGCCGTGTTCAGCTTCCTATAATCAATGCAAACCCTCCAGCCCGTAACGGTCCTGGTTAGGATCAACTCGTTGTTCTTATTCGTCACAACGGTCATCCCTCCTTTCTTCGGAACTACATGTACCGGGCTAACCCACTTGCTGTCCGAGATAGGATATATGATACCTGCATCCAACAACTTAAGAATTTCTTTCTTCACAACCTCTTTCATGATCGGATTTAACCGTCTTTGAGGTTCCCGTGAAGTCTTATGATCATCCTCCATTAGAATTCTATGCATGCAGAAAGAAGGCTTAATGCCAATAAGATCATCTATAGTATAACCCAAAGCCTTTTGATGCTTTCACAGGACATACATTAGTTTAGATAATTCAGTTTCGGAAAGGGAAGCACTAGCAATAACGGGATAAGTGGAATCCGGTCCAAGAAAGACATACCTTAAGTGATTTGGGAGTTGTTTAAGCTCCACAACTGGGGGTGCTTTCTGAGGGGGATCCTTGCTTCCTCTTTCCAGTGGAGTAGATCCAGAAACTGGACTTTCAGAAGTCTCAGTTGAAATCGTCTCGCCATCGACCTCGGTCGAGGCGCAGAGGCGTTGACCGAGATGTTCTTCAGTTGCCTCGCTCAGTCCAGAAAGTGCCTCGGTCGAGGTACTGTAACTGGAACCGAAACTGGAGATCTTCGTATCCTGGATTAGCTTCTCAGTTTTAGCTCCCGGATCTTCTTCCAGTGCTTTTAAGCTTCGTATATCTGCATCACAAGAAGCATCTATACCTTCCTCCATTAAACTGAAACTAATAACTCTTTCGAGTGGATTGTTAATAAGGATAGAGCTCACCAATTCTCTTGATTCTTCTTCATCGTAGATGTTGAAGATATCATCGCTCAGCTGCTCCCCTTTCATGGCTGCAAGTAGCGCGAATTCCACTTCGTCTCCACCAATGTTGAATTTCAACTTGGCGTTCTTGCAATCCACGTTGCAACCCGAAGTTGCTAGAAATGGTCTCCCGAGAATGATAGGAACATGATAATCCGCGGGAATGTCAAGTACAATAAAATATATTGGTAAATAGAAGTTACCTAACTTGACCGGAACGTCCTCCAAAATTCCCACGGGATAGGTGATGGAGCGATCCGCCATGTATAGTCGGATCTTGACCGGCTTGGGCTCTCCAAGTCCGATCTTCATACATAACTCCAGCGGAATGATGCTCACGCTGGCTCCTAGATCACAAAGGGCTTCACAAGTGACATCCCCAACTTGAATGAGAATGCAAAATGAGCCGGGATCTCTCAATTTAGGCGGCATCTTCTCCTTCATGATTTGAATGAGCTCCGAGGACTTAGATGTCATCCTAACTTCACCAAAATCTTCCAGTTTCCTCTTCCTTGATAGGATCTCCTTCAAGAACTTCCCATAGGCGGGCATCCCTAGAATGGCATCAAGGAAAGAAATGTTAATGTGCAGTTTATTCATCAAGTCAAGGAACTTACCAAAGTGCTTGTCTAGATGTGCTCTGGCCCTTGACTGGGGGAATGGAAGTGGTGGTTTGTATGCAGGAGGTGGAATATAAACTTCAGTTTTCCCCTCCGCTTTCTGTGGCTCCACCTCGGTTGGCATCTCGGTCGAAGTGTTCTTCGACTACATCTGGACCGAGGTGGTCTTCGTCGGTACTGGCACCGACCGAGGCACTGGATCTGCAGTTTTCAGCCCACTCCTCGTAGTTATGGCCATGATCTGGCCCTTAGGGTTGCTTTCCGTCCTTGCTGGAAGCTTCCCTGGATCTCTTGGCGCTTCATTCGCCCTACTTGCAAGTTGTTGTTCAAAGGCTTTTTGGGCCTTCGAAAATGAAGTCATAGAAGTCTCCATAGCACTAAGCTTGATCAAGATAGCCTCCAGAACTGCGTCTTTCTTTTCCAGCTGAGATGAACTTGATCCTTGCCCCTGGCTCTTTAATGGAGTAGAAGAAGAAGAAGGGGAAGAGAGGAAAGGATTAGAGGAATCGTTAGAGTTGGAGTTTGAATGATTGTTACCAGAATTTTGGTTGTTCGCTCTCCAATTGTTGCTATTGGATCCTCTATTATTGTTGTTGTAGTTGTTGTTCCGGGAACCGTTGTTGTTGTTACGGTATCCATTGTTGTTATTCCTTTGTCCTTGCTCTTCCTTCTTGGTTTGAGCAACCAAGAGTTCCTTCAATTGCTTCACGTCATTCTTCAAAGACGTGAGTTGATTGTTGTTGGGTTGAGTTTCCTGGAAGTTAACTCGTTTAACTCCACCTTCAGCTCCTTGATGGGTGTACTTCTCCATATGCACAGTTTGCTTCTCGATGAAGTCCCAAGCTTCGTCAATCGCCATGTCCATAAAGGTACCGGCGGAGAGTAGTTGGAGGTTGAACTGGGTGCTTCCGTCCAGTCCTTTGAAGTATATCTCCAATAACTCTATCTTGGAATCCCATGATGTGGGCAATCCAAAAGAATGTCCTTGAACCACTCCCATGACTTGGACAAGCTCTCCTTGTCCTTCATAATTAAAGCATTGATCTTTCCTCCCATTTCAGCGGTCTTTGAGGGGGGGGAAAGAATTTGGTCAGGAATTCCGTAGTCATCTCCTCCCATGTGCTTATTTTCCCTGGAGGAAGAGATTAATACCAAGTAAGAGCTCTATCTTTTAAAGAAAAGTAAAAAGGATTTAGCTTGTAGTTGTTATTTTCAATCCTTGAGGGTCTCAAGGTCTCCATCAAGATCTCATAGTTTTGAAGATGTTGATGCGGTGATTCCTTTTCTAGCCCTCCGAACTGGCATTGGCGAATCATGGATAGAACTTGCGGTCGAAGTTCATAGTCATGGTCCGCTGGATCTCCTAGGTTAACTCCTGGACGCCTCATTTGTTGATTGGGGTACATCCTTTGACCTAGGGTTTGTGGGATTCCTGCAAGAAGAACACCTCGGACTGGCATCCGAGGTGGAAGTATCTCGGCCGGGGCGTCAGGTACTGGGACCTGCCTCGGTCGAGGGTCAGCGACTGGGACCTGGATCGGTCGAGGATCTGGAACAGGATCTTCCCTCGGTCGAGGTAGAAACTGGTCTCGTAAAGTTTCCATATCAGCTTTAATCGCTTCAGCCCTGGTGCGAGTTTCTTCTCTTTCCTGCCTTAGCTCTTCCTTGCTGAGGCGTAGCAGCTCTAGCGCCTCTTTCAACTCGGCCTCAAGATCGCGATTATCTTGGTTGGCCATCTTCGCTTCTCGTAAGCGACATTTGTATGTCTTTTCTGGTTCGGGATCGTAAGGAACGATTTCCTTCCCAGTGCGGGTTCTTCGCATAAACCTAAGAAAGAACCTGCAAAAGTCACTCAAGTAGAGTGGTTAGTAGACACGGGGGCAAGCGCCCCAAGAGCAAACCGTAACCGGCTCGGTCTAGACCAAGTCCCCGGCAACGGCGCCAAAAACTTGTTCACTCCAAACGGTGTGTGCAAGCTTTAAATTTATAACCCTAGACGTAAGCTTAAAACAAGGATGCGAACCCGCAGTGTACGGGTCAATCGTAGTAAAAAGCAAGGAATTCCAGGGGTCGATCACAGGGACTTAGTGAAACAAAGTCCAATCACGGTAAGCTTTAGTAATTACTAACCACAAAGCAATTAAAACAATCAAAGATGATAAAAGTCAATAAAGGAAATATGCAATTCTAGGGATTAAAGCATCTAGTTGTGGTTCCAACTCAAGATCTAAAGATAAGCGGACAAAGCTGAGGTTTTGCAAAGGGAAGGTGTTGCTAAAGTGGAATAGATCACCGGGTAAGTCTCACTACTCACTAATCCTAAACCGTAACTCCTATTACCGGGTAAGTCTCAAGGAATTAAGATAAAGAACTATAACCTCAAACTAACAAACCATCTAAGAGAATAGAATCAACCTTTACCGGGTAAGTCTCAAGCTAACTCACAAAGATGGGATGAAAGCACACTCAAACCCCAATAAGTATAAACCTTTATTACCTACACTTATGATCTTAGGTAAACAAACTAAGGAATTACCGGGTAAGTCTCATCCTAGGCTTGCATTGAATCAGGAAAGGTGTAATAAGAATAGGATTTGGCAAACTCTAGCACTTAACTCTCAGTTTCGGATCAGATAAGTCACCTCGGTCAGCCAAATTTCACCCCGGCCAAGATGTTCATCGACTGAGCGAGATGCTTAGGGTTAAGGTTAAAGACTCGAACTTTCAGGGTCCTACTGGGATCTAAGATTATTCTATCATTGTTTTTCCCACAACCTTCAGCCAATCACCCTAGAATCACACAAAGAGATTAGTCACTCATCATCATGAAAGCAATAATCAAATATATGGGAAGAAGATGAATATTTGAACAAGAAGAATTTAATGAAAAGACTTCAATAACTGAATCAAATATCACAACAAAGCGTTCCTTGGATAGAAATCCAACAAGGCAAGACAACAAGGAAGGGAATCTAAGATAATCTTACAAAAACCCTTCAAAAGCTATAAAAGCTACAATCTTCCTTCTTCAACCTTCAAAAAGGTTCTTCAAATCTCCCAACTGGAGTATGGCTACTGTGGGGTATAAACACGATCTTGTGCTGATAGCGGATGTTGGTGTAAGCGGGATACGGATTTGTGGAAAATTCAACCCTTTTTATAGGAAAAATACCCTCCAAAGATAAGATATCTTAGAAAGATCTCTTCCCATAAAAATAGGTAAAATATATGATCTAGCATATCTTCTTCCTTCCAGGAGCCAAGCCCAAAAATATAAGATCTCTTTCCAAAGATAAAAGATCTCAGCCAAGAATAAAATATTCTCGCCGCGTCCAAGGTGTTCGCCTCGGTCGAGTCGACTTCTCTGGATCACCTCGGTCGAGGTGAATCTGTGGTCAACCGAGGTGAATCACAACTGAATGTGAAATCTCTCAAATCTGGTCCAAAGTGAATCTTTAATCCATGGTTATGCTTCCTGGATGGTTCCTTATGTTCCTGAATGTAGCTCCAATGACTCCATAGCTCCTTTTGCTCCTTTTTGATGCAAACTTATCATTTTACCTACGATTACAACAAAACTAGGTGTAGACCTCGATTCCCGCAAAGGTAGATGAAATGACAATATAATCACATAATATACATCCAAACATGCAGATTATTGAAGATAAAACGTCCAAACAAACCCCAAAATATAGACTATAATTCATGCTATCACCAACCTAATTCTACAGTCCAACAAACATTGGATCTATGAATCACATTAGTTTATATAAAATCAAATATTCTCCCTAAAATTTCAAATTCTGCAATTAAATATGATCCGGAATTTATTGCAGAATATTTCAAAACTAATGCAAACATCTACATTAATCTCCCTATGGATCTCCTTCGTCCCTATAAAGAGGCTTCTCCGCACCTCGTTTCCATAATCCGAAAACGTCTTATCCTCCTCTTTTTTTTGTTTATGTTTTCTCTAGAGTACCACACTCAACATGTTCGCATATTTTCAACAGATTACGTAGGTTGTATTCTTAGCGTAGTTTTATCTTGTGATTCTTGAACACCGGTAACCGTTGTTGATGTAGGGTTGATATTGCAGTTCCCGATCTAGATTAAAAGTCCTCGACTGAAGAAAATCTCGATTAAACAATGAAAATCTCAGGCGAGATTTTGGAAAGAACAAACCGAGATTTATGAAAAACTCAAAATGCGGAATTATGAATGATATGAAAAGATAAGAAGATGATTAATAGAATGAAATATGATAAATATTGGAAGATCGGACTGTTATAAGACTTGCAAAGAATCTTGACCAATTATGTGTCAAAACCCTAAACAAAAAATTATCTTTCACCATTCCTTCTTTAACCTTACACAAGCCTTCTAGATAAGGCAAGTACAAGGGAGACTATTTTGACTAGTATCACCTATTTTCAAAAAGACTAACACACATAAGAACAACCTAACAAGGATTCACAACTTTTCAATAAAAAAACTCTCCTTTTGATTGAATAGAAATGATAAAATGCAAACTTTATGAATGAAGTCACAAGTGTCTCACAAATTTGTGGAAATTAAATTCAAATCTGATCTAGAAATCTCCCCTTCTAAGGCTATTTATAAGAGAGATTTTCCTATATAAACTAGGAAAGATATCTTTTAAAAAATAATCTAGGAAAGATATCTTAAAGATAATCTAGGAAAGAATCTAAATAATCTCAAAGATATGATCAAAAACTAACAATTATCTTAAAGAATGTTTGAGAGCTTTTAAGATAATAAGATAAAAGATAGTTGCCAAAATTAAAAGATCTTGACCGGATCTTTAAGAACGCTCAGATACCAAATCTCGGTTGAACATCTCGGCCGAGATTTCTTCTCTGAGGCTCTTTGTTCGTCTTAGCCACCTTCTATGCTTGTTGGCTCTTCTTGGTTGTGGCGTGACTCTTCTATGACAGTAAACAATGTCACCAAAGGAGCCCGAAGTGTGAATAGGGTCTCTTTGAGTGTACATGTTGTTAACATGCTAGTGACTTCATCTTGAATGACCTTTGATCTTGTCCTAGTGATGACTCCTTCCATGATGGGACTTGAAGAAGGTGTAGCTGGATTATCCTTCAATGCCTTAGCCCTTGATCTAGTGATTGGTCGTTGAGGTAGTGTCGGGGATGGTCCCAAATCATACTCCCCTTCTTGAAAAGGATTCATCCTGGAATCACCAACATGTTCATCTCTACACTCAAAAGAGCTCAAAACTCCGACATTGAAAGTCTTGCTTACCCTATACTCAGTTGGAAGCTCCAAAACATAAACATTGTCACCTACTCTATACTTCACATGAAATGGTCCATCTCGTCTTGTAGATAACTTAGACTTCCTCTTCTCCAAAAATTGCTCTTTCTTTAGATGCAACCAAACTAGATCCCCTGGTTCGAACAACATCTCCTTGCGATTCTGATTTTGCCTTTGAAGCTACAGTTTTTCCTTTTTGCTCCAGGCTTATGCGTGTCTTTTCAAGCAATTCCTTAATGAACTCCACCTGTTTTCCTGCAATGAAATCTACTCGCTCCTCTTCTTGCATGAGTAATCCTCCAATGCCAATTCTTGAAGCATCACACTCACTCGAATCGCTTGGTGAAATCCGGAAGTGTAAGAAGAGGTGCGTTTGATAATTGCCTCTTTAGCTCAATGAATGCTTTTTCTTGTTCTTCTCCCCACTCAAAATTTACTTTCTTCGTGAGATATGTGAGAGGGTTGCGATGGTAATAAAATCTTTCACAAAGCACCTATAAAACGTTGCCAATCCATGGAAAGATCGCACATGTCCAACTGTAGTAGGTGTAGGTCATTCTTGGATGACTTTGATCTTCTCCTTGTCCACTTCAAGACCTCTTGTGCTAACTACAAATCCAAGGAAAACAACTTGATTAGTACGAAAATCGCATTTATTAATATTAGCATAAAAAGATTCAGTTCTAAGAGTTCCTAGTACTTCCCTCAAATGTTCTTCATGTTCCTCCACGGATTTGTTGTAGATGAGGATGTCGTCGAAGTAGACAACTACGAACTTCCCAATATAATGGTGTAAGACATGATTCATCAACCTCATAAAAGTGCTAGGAGCGTTAGTCAAACAAAAGGAATAACCAACCACTCATAAAGTCCAAACTTGGTCTTGAATGTTGTCTTCCATTCATCTCCTTCCCTCATCTGGATTTGATGATATCCACTCTTAAGATCGATCTTGGAGAACAAGGAGGAACCGCTGAGCTTATCTAGCATGTCATCTAATCTGGGGATGGGGTGACGGTACTTGATAGTGACATTATTGATTGCTCTACAATCAACACACATCCTCCAAGTATTGTCTTTCTTAGGCAACTACAGAACTGGAACCACACAAGGACTCAAACTTTCTCCAACGTAACCTTTATTCAAAAGGTCTTACACTTGATCTTGAATTTCCTGACTTTTATGCGGACTCATTCTATAAGCGGGGCGATTAGGAAGTGATGAACCCGGAATGAAGTCAATCTGATGCTCAATGCCTCGAAAAGGTGGAAGACCTGCAGAAATCTCATCCGGAAATACATCTTTATACTCATCTAAAACCTTTAAAATGTTTTTAGGCAAGGTAACCCTCACTTCATCACTTAAACTCATTAGACTTTTACATAAACTCAGTAAAACAATGTCCAAAGGAACAGAATCATCAAGGAACTCCCTTTTGGATGCTGAAAGTGCTCGATGATGCTCTAGAGAAGAAATCTTGGGCTGAGAATCTTGGCCGAGATTTTCCACTGGAACGTTAATTTGTTGATTTTCCCGTGGTTTCTTCTCTGAAAGTTGTTTCTTATTCATTTCCCTTGCGTTTGTCCTTCTTCTTGTCATCATGTTCCGCAATCTGCAACGGGGTCATAGGCTTAAGAGTAATTGCTTTTCCATTAAACTCAAATGAATGTTTGTTATAAAACCCATCATGTGTAACCTTCTTATCAAATTGTCATGGACATCCTAACAAAATATGACATGCTTGCATAGGCACAATATCACAAACAATAATATCTTCATATTTTCCTAAGGTAAACACAATCCTAGCCTATTTATTAACTTTCAACTCTCTACAATCATTCAACCAATGCAACTTATAAGGTCTAGGATGATAGAAAGTAGTGATTTGCGACTTAGTGATTAATTCTTCACTAGCAATGTTGCAACAACTACCACCATCAATAATCATGTTTCATACATTTCCTTGAACAAGACATCTAGTATGAAAAAGGTTTTCCCGCTGATTATCCTCACATGGAGCTATTTTAGCATGCAATGTTCGTCTAGCAATTAAAAACTCTTCATGCTCATGTTCACAACCTTCACCACTTTCACTATTACTATCTTGTTCATGCAATGCATTGATATGAGTACGATCAGGTTCATGCTCTTCTTCACTTTCATATTGCCCTTGTTGATTAAAAATAAAACTCTTTTATTAGGACAATCTCGCATGTAGTGACCTTTACCTTGACATTTAAAACATACAATATCTCTAGAACATAAAGTAGAGTTGACATTACTCCCTTTGTTATCCTTTAAAGGCTCATTCAAAGGATGCGACTGAGCAGAAGATTTGTGGGCTGTTAAATCAGGAACGGATTGTCTTCCCTCGTCTTTCTGGAAATCTCGGGTGGAATCTCGGCCGAGAATTTGTCGATTTGGCCGAGATTTTTTTTTTGTCGTCCAAGAACTTGATCCTTGGTTCCGTCCTTTGATCTTCTTCTCCACCTTGATAGTCAAATGCAGTAAGTTAGTCATTGAAGGATAGGGATATAAATCAATTTCGTTAGCTAAAGAAGGATGCAAAATTTTAAAAACCGAGCCATCATAGACTCCTCATCCTCTTGCACGTTAGCTTTCACCATTGCCATATGCATGGTGGTATAAACTTCTTCCGCAGTCATGGAACCTTGATTGAGGTTCTCCAATCGTTGCCTCACTTTCCTTCCATAGTGTTGGGGTACGAATCCTACCTTCATTAAGGGCTTCATTTGTTCCCAAGTATTGATGTACGGATCTAACGTTCTTCTTCGTTCTTTGATGAGATGATCCCATCAAAATAAGGCATATCCTTGAAACTCCAACGCAACAATTTGGATCTTCCTTTGCTCACTAAAATTATGGTAAGACCAAATTTGTTCAATCTTTGTCTCCCATTCCATGTAAGCGTCCGGGTTGCACTTGCCTTTGAAACTTAAAATCTTGACCTTTACTCTCTCAATTCCGTCATTATCTTGAGGGGGTCTATAATGATCATGGTCAAGTCTTCTCCGTGGATTATGATGACGTCTTGGGTAGTCTCTCCACATGCCCTCATCTTCTTTGTCACCTAAGTCTTAAAATTCTCCACCAAAGTGCGGATGGTAATTAGTATTAAAAGAAGGATTAGAGTGAATAATACATGGATTGAGGGAGATTTAGAGGTGGTACGGGTGCTGGTGGTGGCGGCGGATGTGAAGAGTTTTTTTATACTTCATATACGGATCTCAGAGTAAATCTCGTGCAAGATTTGGACCGAGATTCTTCACTGGCCCTTGTTTCGAGCTTTTCCATCCGTTTATCGAAGGTGGAAACAGTAGCCATGAGTTGTTTAAGTAACTCCATGACATTGGGTCATAGAGAATCACTTTTCGGGATGCTAGTGGGCTATCTCTTCCTGACATCTACACAAACACGCAAAGTAATAACAAACTCGTGATGTTATGGAACCCGAAAATACCTTTCTTGTTTTCTCTCGCACTCACGCTCTATTGTGTTATCGCAAGCTACTTTGATGTAATTGTCTTGGATGGATTAATACTCTTTTACAAGTTGGTGTCTTTGTTTCACTAGAATTCCATGGTTGAATTAAGTAGTCAACTTGGTTCAGATAAAGGTTCTTGTGTTGCGAGATGGTTAAGGGACTCATGTTGGAAGTTTACTCCACACAAAGACAAAGTAGAAGGAATATTGCGGATAGACACACTAGTATGATAGAAAGTATAGATACTAACTGACAGACCAAAGAAAATGACTCAAGTGTTTAGAATAGAAAAGAGGCTAAGAAAAGGTACACAAGAGATTAAGAAGAGAGAAAGAACGTACCTTGAACATGTGCAGTTGGAGAGAGAGATAGTCAGGATTGGTTTTGGGAATGGCTAAGACTCTTAACTGGATCAAGGTGGGTATAGAAACTCTTCTTTTGATGTACTCTTACATATGGTGCACTTTGATACTTTAAAATTATGCCTAAAAAATTTCTCGAAAAATGGACAATAGTAGCAATCTTGGGTGAAAATCTCGGCCGAGAGATTCCTTGATGAATTGGCCGAGATTGTTGAAAATCGATGATTCGTCGTCGATGATCATCAATCACTGCTGGTGTACTATCCTGGTTGCCTTGGGATCTTTTATTTCCGGAGAAGCGTATATATCATTTGTTGAAAAGCTTTGATAAGATCTCACCTATTAGATAAGATCTTTAAAAATAATATCTTGTAAAACTCTTTCCTCCTTGAATCAGCAGCTGGATATCTATTAGATTTGACTCAAATCCAATTAGAAAACTTGGAAAACAAGTAATGTAAAGATCTCAACTTTAGGTACGGTTAGGTGAGATGGTTGAAAGGTTAGTGGCTGACTTTGTGTTTGGCTATGACGTTTCTCTCTTCCAAAAGACACAAGTCAACACACGTTATCAAATAATCTCACAAAATAAACGTAACAAAAAAAAGACTCAATTTTTATATGACTCAAAGAAGAGTAAATAAAAATGACTCAAACCTAAGACTTCAATCGCTTAGCTTTGATACCACTTTGATGCGGGGTTGATGCCGTAGTTCCTGATCTAGATTGAAAGTCCTCGCCTGAAGCATATCTCGGTTAAACAATGAAAATCTCGGGCGAGATTTTGGAAAAAAACAAACCGAGATTTATGAAAAACTCAGAATGCGGAATTATGAATGATATGAAAAGACAAGAAGATGATTAATGGAATGAAATATGATAAATATTGAAAGATCGAACTATTATAAGACTTGAAAAGAACCTTGACCAATTATGTGTCAAAACCCTAAACAAAGAATTGTCTTTCACCCTTTCTTCTTTAACCTTACACAAGCCTTCTAGACAAGACAAGCACAAAGAGAGACTAGTTTGACTAGTATCACCTATCTTCAAAAAGACTAACACACATAAGAACAACCTAATAGATATCCAGCTGCTGATTCAAGGAGGAAAGAGTTTTGCAAGATATTATTTTTAGAGATCTTATCTAATAGGTGAGATCTTATCAAAGCTTTTCAACAAACGATATATACGCTTCTCCGGAAATAAAAGATCCCAAGGCAACCAGGATAGTACACCAGCAGTGATTGATGATCATCGACGACGAATCATCGATTTTCAACAATCTCGGCCAATTCATCAAGGAATCTCTCGGCCGAGATTTTCACCCAAGATTGCTACTATTGTCCATTTTTCGAGAAATTTTTTAGGCATAATTTTAAAGTATCAAAGTGCACCATATGTAAGAGTACATCAAAAGAAGAGTTTCTATACCCACCTTGATCCAGTTAAGAGTCTTAGTCATTCCCAAAACCAATCCTAACAAGGATTCACAACTTTTCAATAAAAAAACTCTCCTTTTGATTGAATAGAAATGATAAAATGCAAACTTCATGAATGAAGTTAAGTCACAAGTATCTCACAAATTTGTGGAAATCAAATTCAAATCTAATCTATAAATCTCCCCTTCTTAGGCTATTTATAAGGGAGGTTTAACTATGTAAACTAGGAAATATATCTTTAAAAGATAATCTAGAAAATAAATAAAAATAATCCCAAAGATAGGATAAAAAACTAACAATTACCTTAAAGAATATTTGAGAGCTTTTAAGGTAATAAGATAAAAGATAATTGCCAAAATAAAAAGATCTTGACCGGATCTTCAAGCGCGCGTCAAAGACCAAATCTCGGTTGAATATCTCGGCCGAGATTCTTGTAGGTTGGCCGAGAATTCTTCTCCGAGACTCTTTTTTTGCCCTAGCCACCTTCTATGCTTGTTGGAACTTCTTTGTTGTGGATTGACTCTTCTATGACAGTCAACAATGTCACCAAAGGAGTCCGAAGTGTGAGTAGGGTCTCATTGAGTGTGCATGTTGTTAACATGCTAGCAGTGGCGGCCCTAGGGTGGGGCAGGGTGGGGCAACTGCCCCACCCTCCGGAAGAAAAAAAAAATACATATACAAAACGACGTCGTTTTGTAAAATGTGGAAAATGAAAAATATGTTCTGAAAAGGTTTTAGGGTTTGCATTTTACAATCACTCTCGCTGTCTCGCGCTTCACGTCTCTCCTCGACTCCTCAGTCTCCTCCCGACTATCGCACGCTTCGTGTCCCGCCCTAGTCTCGCCGCCGGCCTTTCCACTGCCCACCGAGCCACCAGCGACTGCGACTCCACTGCCCAGCGACACCAGCGTCGTTGTCTTTCCTTCCCGGCCCCGCTCTCGCACTCTCGCATTCGGTATACTCTTTGTTTAGATTTCTCTCTTACTCCTTATCTCAAATTCTCTTTGAATGTTTATTTTAATACGAGTTTGCTTGAATCTTTGATACGAGTTAGCTTGAATCTTATTTTTGGACTTTGATCTAGAATTTAGCGTTTTAGAAATTCTCTGTGTTCTGATTTTTCACTTACCCTCTATCTCAAATTCGCTATACAGCCTATACTCTTCTGGGTAGTTCTTAGATTCTCATTATAATCATCCAAATTTAAGAAAGATTCAATCTTTGAGATGGGCTTTACTGGAAAACTGTTTTGGGTGAGTTGTGAGCAGCTATGGCAAGAAGAAATGGATAAGATTGTTTTGGAAGATGAGAGTTGCAGTGAAGAAAGCTAGCAATGGAAGAGGAAGAAGAAAGTTTCAGTATGATCCTTCAAGCTATACTCTCAATTTAGATGATGGATCTAAAGGCATTTGGAAAGAACCCACTAATTTGACTAACAGTAAGATTAGTAATGGGTTCAGCAACTTAACTTTAACTTGCTTCATTCAAATTCAAATAGCAACAATAATACCACTTGGATTTATGTTTTTTGGGTAAAAATCTAGTCAGAATTCTTCTTCTTTTTTTTTTTTTACCCTCAAATGACTATTGATAGAATTGTCTTCTTTTTTTACTTACATTTGATGGCTTTGTATCTATCAATGGTCTTGAGATATTGCAGTGAAAGATCAATGAGATGGGTTCTCAAGACTAGCTTGGTATCTATCAATGGTCTTGAGATATTGCAGTGAAAGATCAATGAGATGGGTTCTCAAGACTAGCTTGGCGTTCAGTTGTATAGAAGGTGCTCAATTAAAGTGCAAAAGACAAAAGCTGCTGAAGTGCAAAAGCATGAAGGTGGGTGCCAATGTGTTTAGTTGTTGATATCAGATACCACAATGGCACCATGCACTATACTTTGAAGGCTAACATTGCAGATCCTTCTCTTGAGATTCAACGAAGTTGAAATCAAATTCTTTCATTGCAAATAGATCATTGTCGCATTGTTTGTTATTGATTGAATATTGAGGATGTGAAAGAGTGAAGTTGCTTGAATATTACTCACATTCAATTAATCAAACACATTCTGTCTTGTTTAGATTGTGTTACAGATACTTCAAATTTTACTGATACAAAGGTTATTCCTCATTTCTATATGTAATCCCTAAAATTAACACCAAACAATCATGTTGATGCAAAAATCGTAGAATTTGATTAGTTACTCTATATTTATATTATATATTTTAGCCCCCCTTTAGGAATCCTGCGGCCGCCACTGCATGTTAGTGCCTTTATCTTGAATGACATTTGCTCTTGTTCTAGTGATGACTTCTTCCATGATGGAACTTGAAGCAGGTGTAGCTGGATTGTTCTTAAATGCCTTAGCCCTTGATCTAGTGATTGGTCCTTGAGGCAGGGTGTCGGGGATGGTCCCTCATCAGTTGTAATACGGGTGTTTTTAGAATCAAGGAAAGAGATACTCTCCCGACTCTGAACATTTCAAGTCTTTCATCGGTAAATTTTCCGATCCTATTCCATAGTGTTTTACAAGATAATGATGTGTTACAAGTTCCTACAAAACGAACCGCTTTCAGTTTTTTACGAGGGTCCAAAACAACAACACAAGATAAAAAGCAAATTATAATCACCCCAATATTTTGCAAACATCAATTGCATTTGAGCAACCATGTCAGACACAACACAATGAGGACCTTCAATAATAGATAACAAATGCATATGAATACTCCACACTCCATGCAAATAAAGATTCACAATAGGTGTCTTTGATGTATAAAACTGATTTGTTACGTCATAAAAAATAAGCAAAAACTTGTGAATCTCATCAACTTTTCCCAATCCTCAACTGTCAAACAATGAGTTTTCAAATCAGAATCTTTAGTAACAAAGCTATCAATTGGATCTTGAAAGTATATAAAATGATCAAGCATTGTGAAAATAAAAATGCTCGAGCATGTTTGGATATTGTTATTGGATTGCTTTGTGTTGATTTTGAGTAAGATGTAAGGGTATGTCTTGTTACTCCATTTCTGTCAATTGACCATGTATTTGGTGGACTAGTTATGTTCAATTTTGAGATTTAGTTTGATTTATAAACATGTTGAGTTGGCATTATGACTTATGGTATTGAACCTTGAATTATTGATTTAGACTTATGATATGTTGTCTTCGAATTTGAGTATTTAGATATGAATGAAGTTTTCAATAACTTGGAATGTGAAGCATGATTTATGATTTAAGAATTATATATATATATATATATATATATATATATATATATATTTTTGTTGACTTTTTAAATGCATGATTTATCATTGAGATTCCTTTGATATTTTCTTAAGATCATGTAATATCATATATACTTATTTTCATGTCTAGTTCATATAAATTACCATACGTATCTATTCGCTTAGTCTATGTGAAAACTAACCCCACCACAATGGGGCTGATAATGTTTTGGACATAATCAAGTACATGATCAGTTTAAGAGGATGTAGGTCGGGAACCCTAGTGGTAGTTGTGTCGGTCGAGTTTGGATTAGTCTTGCTCGTTAGGAATTATTCCTAATGTTGGACTTTATCTTTGGCAAGTTTTATTTGCTATGTTCGGATTATTGTTCGCACTCTTGCGTTTTATTCCGTATTATGGATTTTTACCTTTTTGGTGGGCGTTATGGGACGCCTTTTGGATTTTTTTCTATTATCTTTTGGCTAGTCAAAGCCATTTAACCTTTATTTATTTGGCAAGTCAAAGCCGCTCATGTTATAAAATTATTTATTTTGCCATAATAAGTAAATCCAAGATTACCATAGATTTCAACACAATTCCATTATAATAAACATTTTCGTATCAATGTCAACTATGCCCTTAGGACGTAAGCCGCTTACATCTTATGGTGTTTGTATCCGGGAAAAAGGGCGGTTACATATTATGATGTTTATATGATTAATAGTTGAATGTATTTGACAATGACCAAATCATGATCTATAGTAGGTTGCATCGAATGATGTACACTCATAATCAATAATGGGGTTGCACCGAAAGATATATGTCCTTATCGATAACAAGTTAATTTTAAGATATATGAACTTGAGGAGATAGAATATGGTCTATGATAGCATGTTTGCATGCTAGATTTTTAGATGACAAGCTTAGTCTTAATGTTAGTACTGCCAACCTACACATATTTAAGAGATATTATTGATATACTCATCACTTAATTTTAGATTTTTTTCCTCGTAGTGTCCTACAATTTTAGACTTTTTTTTATTGTTCATTTGATGTCCTCGTATTTTCTCTTGTTTCTTTTTTCGTTTCCCCGATTAGCGCATGTAGCACAATAAGTCTTCCTAATAAGTTTTTAGAAAAGGTAATATAAATTTAAATATTTTATATAAAATATATAAATAATGAATTATCTAATATCACAATCCCTCTGTTGCGAAATTCACTTGCAAAATCATCGTCTAATTCCATCTTTACAATCGAAATAACGCCGTAGACAACTCTACTAGTGGAAGAAGTAAACCCAACAATGTCAATAGTTTTTAGCGACATATAAGAGGCGGATGAGAACCACAAATAACTAAATTTAGAAGGTATCCACCCACAAAAAAAAGCTTTATTTTCTTTATGAGATTTATTATTATATTGTTTCAGTGGAGTATTTGGAAAATTCTTGGACGGAGAATTCATTCAATTCTAGGTAAAGTTTTTTTTTTTTTTTTTTTAAATTCACAGTAACTAAACCTTTTTATTTATTGTTTTTATTTTTTTTTATTTTTTTTTTTTGAAAGGTTGGTAAGTAACTCCCGGTTCGCCGATCTACATCCGGGACGGGAATAATTCGTGGCCCATTGTTGGGGGATACCCTCCCAATATCAGTTTTTCCATACATGCCGCCAGGAGGATTCGAACTCAAATCTCCAAGCCAACCACTTAAGAAGTCTAGCACCACATCCCGCTAGACCAACTGAGTATTGGTTTATTGTTTTTATTTTCTAAACACTATTTTTTTTCTCATACAACTTTTCACATTCTACCATTATTTTTATACAATTTTTTTAGTTGATTAAATATTATACTTTTTATTTTTAACTTTCTTAATTTGTGTATTTTTTTACTTTAATGACAATAATTAGAACTAGAAGGAGTATTTTTTAACCTTACATATACATGAGGATTGTAATGAGATTATAATAATCTTGATCAAAGAAGTGCAAGGATCGAATAAAACCGCATTGATATTTCCTATGAACTTTAAAAAAAGCTAATATGTACCTTAAAATTAGATAGTAATTAATAATTAGACACAAAAGAAAAAGAGATACTACTCCTACTACTAAAGATAACAATATATATGTTAAATTGCTAAAGCATCTTAGTAGAACAAAGCACTTTGTGCAATAGATTAGTTAATTTTCAGGTTCGATATTAAATATATATTTATATTTGCTCCGACGAATAAATTAGCGTAAGAAAGTATTTCGGCGGACAAAGTGGTGATAGTGCCTACGACATATTCGTATTTTTTTTTTTTTTGTTGATCAAGAAGGTAAGAGGCTCGATTACAGCAAAGATAATTGGTGTATCGAGAGACCGACAATCGACAAACGGGCAAACCGTCATGCAAATATACAAACCAAAAAGGAAACAATACAACATCACAAGCAAAGACCGAAAATGTGAGAACGATCCAAAAATCGGAACAACTACACCTTTGGAAGACGCGGAACACTCGAGGCTTGCAAAACATGGAGAGGACACGGGCTAGATGAACTGGCGCGGTATCTCGCCGCCGGGAAGCAGGATGGTAGAAACCTTTTTAAGGAATGTCATATTCGTATGCTTGGGGACTAAATTCATCTAAAATGTACTTTTGCTAAAAGATAAAAGTTTGACTTACCCTTGGTTTGTTTTTAGATTAGGTCTTATTCGCTACTTTAAACCGTTTTTAATTTGATATGTAAGTCGGTTTGACACTTGAATGTCATTCACCAAGGTTTTGCTAAATCTTTTGTTGTTCTTTTTTACAATTGTTTTGAAAACAATTTGGTTTACTAGACCAATACTCAGTTGGTATAGTGGTTGTGGTGCTAGACTCCCTAAGTGTTAGCCTCGAGATTCGAGTTCGAATCCTCCTGGAGACATGTATGAAAAATTTGGTATTGGGAGGGTATCCCCTTAATGGGCCACAGTAAATACCCTATCCGGACGTAATTGAAACATTAAAAAATCTACTTACTACTATACTTTTTCAAAAAGACTTACTTACCAAAATTGTCCTTTTTTTATCCTTAAGATCTAACACGTGTATAATAATCGATAACATTCTTCATCTCAATGGATTCCTATCATGAAGTAACTTTTGGTAAAAATATCAAATTCGCATATGCAAGGTACAAAGAAACAGTTATTAAAGGGGGTCCTTGGGCTTTTGATAAGACTCTATTGATGATTAAGGGATCCATGTCTTGAACAATCTTTAAAGATTATGTTCAACAATGTTGACATATGAGTAAGAGTTATGCTTTGCCTGTTGAGTATGCTTGAACTATCATAATTAACCTAATATACTCGATTCCAACCTCATCTACTATTCGACGGGTCTAAGATGTGGAGGAATGAATGTTAAGTGAACCTACACACAAACCTTCGGGGTTCCATCCTAAAACCAAGGTTCACATATTATCATTGTTGATGTGAGACATTTCCACACTCAACACTCCCCTTTAAGTGCAACTATCTGGACTAGTTGGCACTTGACGCAAAGACTTATTTTCGCTAATCACAACCCAAACACAAGATAATGAGACCCGGAACGAACCTGCTCTGATACCATGTTAATTTATTTTTTTTTATATCCGATGGGCCTAAGACGTAGAGGGATGCACGATAAGTGAACCTACACACAAGCATTCGGGGTTCCATCCTAAAACTAATTGACTATAAGAGGAATAGTTGTAAGGCTTATATGTTAGATTCACATATTATCATATTGTTGATGTGGGACATTTCCACACTCAACATCAATTATAACCTATTCTAACATAAACAAACTCATTTCAATCTAACCTAAACAAATTCGTTTCAATTCTAATTCTGACCTAAAATGCCGTAAAAACACGTAGTCGTTTACCTCCGTCGACGTAGTGTGTTTTTGCTTGTGGAAGGGTCGTCCTTCATCAGCACCTTGATCCATTGTCAGGATGATCTCGTCTCCGTCTTCATCTTCGTTCGCTCTGGATCGTCTTTGTCTTCGCTCTCGTTTTTTTGATTTGAGGAACACTGACGGCTACTCGTTTCGGATGCGTGTTTTGTAGGGTTTAAAACCATCAGACATTCGCAATCGGTAACCGTGACGATTGCGCGTTATAAACGCCTTTGACATTTTATAAATTCATAGCCGTACCTTTATAACTTCCGCAAAATAATAACAAAAGAAATTGTACAAGTTGAGTTGTCAAATCAAAACCCACACACACTAAGTCTTTTCCTTAAAAGCCATGGCAGCTTTTCAAAGAAGGTTAAGGAGAAACCTCTTCAACACGAATTAGTCAATGAACTAACATCCTTTCTCCTTTAGGAAATATTCCTATGTTCTCCTTGTCTTGTTTCTCCAATTGCTTAAAACCTAGGAGGCCATAAACTATGTACATTAAATTCTAAAGCAACTTTAACTTTTTCTTCACAATCTCTCTCGTGGCTAGCTTATTTCTAGTGTTATATTTATATATAGCACTCTAATCCTAGAGCTTCCACACCTACAAGCCAAAAGCCTAAAAATTTCTTTGGGAGTTATAACTCGACGACTCCAAAGAGGCTATTCACCTTAATATTACTCTCGTCCAAACACGTCTAAATTTCTAGCACTTTGAGATCTTATAAATGCTTGAAGTATCACTACAAGCTTCAACTCTTTTTATAGACAACTGGTTCATGACATCCTCATCTTTGCTTTCAGATTCTACTCGCATGATCATCACTCTATTGTTCTTCATCGTTGTCCTCCTTGATCATGATGTTGTCCGTAAGGTGGATGCGACATCAAGAGGTCAAGAAGTGATGTTTCGTCGTCCTCCTCGTCTACCTCCTACCATAAGTGGACAAAGATTTACATCAACAAAAGCCTCGCAAAATCCTCCTACTTCCGTCAGTTTCCGGTTGAATAGGTACAAGAAGACGGAGACGGAGGCTTACAGACCTACTGCTCCGGGTAAGAGCCCTGGTGCTGGCCATGCGACCCCGCCAACTTGATCATAATATATTCATATTGAATTATACATTCAAACCTTTGTCTCCTTCATCGTACCCTCAAGATTCTAGCTTGCTTGACACCATATTTCTTACTTTTCAATTTCTGTTTTTGATGTTATGAAGTGATGAATATCTATTTTGTTCTTTATTTTGGTAAGATTTCTATGTTTTTTTTTATTTCATTGTATGTTACAGTATGTGCCTTCTTAATCAATCATTTTGTATTCTCATGGGTTTAATACTTTATTTTATGCTTTTGTTTTGGTATGAGAATCGAAGCTCTCTCGCTCCCAAGCCTACTTTATCGAAAATGAAAAAAAAAATGGTTAAGGGTTCGTTTGGGAACCACGAGCTTATATTAGATGAAGCTGAAGTTGAAACTTATTGTAGTTGAAGCTAATAGAGTAGCTGGATTGAAAGAAATTAATTGCTTCAACTTCATCATCTCCGTAATCTACCTACGAGTAGGTGATGGAATAGGCAATTCTTCAGCTTCCATCATCTAGCGTAATCTACCTTCATAATCTATATGTTGTTGCTCCCAAACACCTAATTCTAAGAATTTTTCATTTCATCATCTACCTTCATCTCCATCATATAGCATAATCTATTTTTTAAGGCTCCCAAACGGCCCTAAGTGATTGAACATTGTTAGTCACAAACCACTAACATTACGAGGCAAAATTTTAAAACGCTCCCTTTGGGTTCAACCAAGGCATACGTTGGATAAAGGGTGAGTTGGACAAGTGAGCTCTTTTTTAAAACAAAGTCCTTTTGTTTTTACAAGATATAAATTAGGTCCCTTATATTTAATAAAAAAATTAATTGTCTAATTTTGATTTACACAAGCTCAAAGTAGTCAATGAGTTTAGTGGGTTTCAAAGTCTGGTTGACAAGCCCACCCTCTACTCTGAACTAATTGAACTTGAATATTCTATTATTTTTTATTTTTTAAAGTTATAATACACAAGTTCTATTTACCGAAACTAGTGTTGCTCATGTTATAGGCTGTGTTTGGATGTTAGGCTAGTTAAACTAGTGTAGTGTGTGTAGTTGTGTTTTGGCCCAAATACAAGTGGTATGGAGTGTTTAGTGTTTGCATATTATTAACGGTTGTTTGCTTGCAACACACTAGTTTTTCAACCCATGTGCTAGCACGTGACTAAAACAAGGTTTTTTTTCGATAATTTGTTTTCACAGAAGTCGCTACGAAGAGCAACAGAGAGTTTCGTCTTCTGTTTGAGGCAACTGGAAGGCAAAGGAGAGGAACGCGAAGAGCAGGTGAAAGGCGAAGGGTTTAGCAGTGGTTAGACGAGAAGAGACAACTGGAAATCGATTGGGTTTAGACAGGTAATTCTCAGCACTTAGATTTGTTTGTTCTTCAAATTTTGGGGTTAGGGTTTAGGTTAGAAAGTGATGGAATGACTTGAAAAGGATGTGCGAATTGAGGGAAAATGCATGTTTTATATGTTTTCTAATTGAGCAATTGAGGGGAAATGAAAGTGTGTAGCCATTTTCAGATTCAAACCGAGCTTGAAGTCTTTAAAATTCAGAAATTTCATTGAAGGTTTGCTGTGAAATGGTGGTTTATTGCTGTTGTTGAGCATCAGTGGCTTACTACTGCCTTGATGATCAACTCTTACATTCAGTATTTGTTGATTCACATTTACAACAAATTAAAGCAAGTGGGCTTGGCGCTCAAACATCTCAGCATTAGAAAATGGGAATCAATGGATACCAAATGTGAGAGTTGAGCCTCCCGGCATTAGTATATTTGTTGTGAATGTGAATCAATATATACCAAAGATGTAAGAGTTCAGCCTCAAGGCATTAGTTAATTTGTTGTAAATGTAAACCAATAGATACCTAATAATAGAGTGTTCCCAAACAAGTGAACAATATTGTGGTTTATTTTTACTTTAATTTGTAGTGTATTGTTTACAAATGACAATGATCATCTCTTTCTGAATCTGCTTAATCTTAGCTGTGTGGCTGGTAAAAAAATTTGCCATTTAAATCATTGAAACTGCTTCATCTTAAATGACAGAATATTGGTCTAATTTGAGAGACAATGATTTTTCTTATCAACTTTATATTCAGATGATACAATCTATGTATTTGTCCCACTGTCCACATCCATTGCTTTGACCCTATGGAGGGAAATAAATCCACTTGAAGAAGTCTACTCTTTGAATTGTCATTGTGCCAAAGGCTACATTTACAGCTTTTTTCTTGTATGAATTTATGCATACTGGTTATTTCTCTTGTTACTTTGAAATAGAATCCCCTACACATTTTGGATTTGTCATTTATTTGAAAGTTGATATCTTTTACTCTCTTGTTTATTATCTCTTGTCTTATAATTTTTCAAACTTTATTGTTTGCTGAGTGACAGTTATTGAAATGGTGAGCTATCCATCCACTGATTCAAGTGATGAGAGTGTGAACGAGTTCATAAAGGAGGCTAATGAGGATGAGATGGTTGAATACGCTCATGAATTTAATGACAGCTCAAGCGCATTACGGGAGTATGTCACTGGCTTGAGGCAAGAGAAGAAGAATTTAACGAATGAAGTTCACAGTCTACGCAACACTCTTGACTATAAGAGGTTGTTGGTCGACTCTTTACAGCATGGGGTTACTCGATTGAAGGAGGAAAATAAAAAGATTGATCGTTCTCATAGAGTCGATGCATTTGTATGGGGTTTACTAATTGGGATAGCACTTGTCCTTTATGTAGTGTACTACTGATGAGTCTGATTTAGCCTTTGTATTGACTATTGCTGCATGGAACAGTATGTGTAAACCTGGCCTTTGGGCACATCATCTATTTTATGAATCTTGTGAATTACAACCAACAATATTGTGGATCTGACTGCATGGGTTCTGACCATGACATTAGTAGGAGGCTTATGTATATTTGCTTATATACAGATCAATCAATTTGTGGTTCGTATGTACTACTCGGTTCAGGTTTATGTATATTTGTAGAAGTCTGTATGTACTACTCGGTTCAGGTTTCGACTGAGCTTGTTCACGTATAAAGTGAGCTTGTTCATCAATTTGTGGTTCGTATAACTGTGTATTGTGACTCAGTCGAATATATAATACTTACTAAAATTTATGATTGAAATTAGTTTGTTGTTCCAGAGTACAAACCCAAAGGGAGTAATATGGGTGATATTAAAGTGCTTTGCAAACACAAAATACTAATGTTTTTGTTATCGCAAAACAAATTTTCATTAAAGTCAAATACCAACACAAAATGCATCCTAAAACCTTCTTGAATTCCAAATTGTGTTCGCAATTCGATCACGAATGTGGCTCATCCCTCCGAAGGTTTGGTTTAGTTCTTGTTGCTCTTGTAGTCCGTCGTCCTCCTCCTCTTCTTCTCCTTCTTGTGCATAAGGCATGGAGTTGTCGTCGTCTTCGTCCTCAGAAAGGTCATCATACCCTGAATACAACCGAATGAAGTTGTGTAGGGCAAAACAAGCCATATGAATGTCCACTTGGGTCTTGGCCGAGTAACGTGGCATTGATTGCAGGATCCTCCACCTCTTCTTTAGTACGCCACATCAGCGTTCTATACAGCTCCGTAGGGAAGAGTGTGCCTTATTAAAGGCTTCTTGTTTATTACATGGAGGTTCATTCTCAAACTGATTTAGGTGATAACGAGTCCTTGAGAACGGAACCAGATACCCCGGTCTATCAGCGTAACCCTTGTCACACAAGTAATACTTGTCTGCTAGCGGGTGTGGGAAGTTGAGAGAGGGGTTACAAATGGCGTTATCCAGAACCTTTGCATCATGCGCAGATCCTTCCCAACCGGATAGCACGAAAGTAAACAACATGTTAAAATAACAAACTGCGAGGACATTGAAGGTAACTCCACCCTTACGGCCTATGAAAGGACCTTGATCAGGTTCGGGTATGCATGCGCTAATGTGTGTACTATCAAGGTAACCAATGCAATCCTGTACATGAATAATCGATTTATGAGGAACAAGTTATTGATCAGTTAACTAGGGTCGAAAGTGTAGTTATCTCATACCTTGAAATAATCTTTATATCTAGGATCTGCTGCAATATGTGTGGGTGTCCTTGGAAAATTGGAGTTTCTTGGTCGTATAATGTCACGTGTAAGCCCTTGTCCTCCATTTTTACCGGTTACAGAATCTAAAACATCATGGAAAGATCGGTTCACGGTTTCGGTTGATCTTTGAAAATGCTCAGCAACAACTCGAACCGAGCTTCCTTGTGCTAGAGTGTAAAGTAATATGCCAACTTTCTCAAGTACTGAAACTTCTCTGGATGGATTAAGTCCGTAATTGTGCTCTAGCTCATTGCATAGGCGTAGGAGGACCTCGGCATCCATTCTAAACATGTTCACAGTGCGAATATGATGTCCTTGCACTATCTCCTCCATCCATAGTCTTCCTCGCTCATATTCTGTGTAACAAGGTTGCTTGTACATGTGTGTGTAGAAATATTGAGCCAATACGTCATTTT
This sequence comes from Fagopyrum homotropicum, assembly GCA_033239125.1. NCBI lineage: Eukaryota > Viridiplantae > Streptophyta > Magnoliopsida > Caryophyllales > Polygonaceae > Fagopyrum > Fagopyrum homotropicum. Next base: position 14,198,453 of record BSWB01000001.1, read on the forward strand.
CTTTTTGAGTCGCATCATGACATTGAATAATCTTGCGAGCAAGCCGACAAGATCTTAACAATCTGGTCTCACTGCTTGTGCCATCACTTGACATCTTAAACCTGTCAGTTACTTTGAATGTAAGAAGCTAAACAAGATTTAAGAACATATATATATATTTATTGAACGTAAACAACTTGAATGTTATAAACCAAATTTATTGTACAAAAGCACAGAAAAACATTCATCACAACAAACAACTTGAAAATGGCTAATTATTAGTACAGAAGCACAGAAAAAAAAACAACTTGAAATGCTCAGCAACCGACAACGGCTGCAATGTATTCAACACATCTACTTCTGAATCTTTTCGAATTCATACTTCAGCCACTCCACTCTGTCAGCATCATTACACAAGCTAAGAAATATATTGGACTCTTGTTTTGACTTGTTCAATGAAACTGCAAATAACCACAGAGGGCTTGGCTTCACCAATTTCTCATCTACGACCATTCTTTCTATGATGTCTTGATATGTCTTCACCTTATCCTCAGCTGCCTTTTCATGGGAGTTCACTTCTTCCTGAAGTATGGCTACCATCTTGTCACTGTTTGCTCTAGTATGTGCCAGGTGTTCTTCAAACCGGGAAGAGCCAACCGATTGCCTTCTTCTCCTCTTAACTGGAGCCTTCTCAACTGTAACCCTAACCTCCGGAGTTGGTACTGGTGTTTGTGTAGGCTGAACTAGGTCATCATCTCTGTCTTCTCCAACACCAGACTGACTTGAGGCTCGGTCTTCTGTGACAGTCTCAACGAATGTCCTAAAGAACCCCCTATCTGTTCCAAGACCCTCCAAATCAACAGCAGCAGCAGGTGTATCAGTCTCATGTTCAGGTTCATTATCAGGCTCTAGTTCAGCTTCAGGTTCAGGTTCACGATCCATTCCAGATGACCTCGCTAACCGACCAGTAGCTACATTTCCCCTAAAAAGAGATGACAATAACTCTTCATACCAGACATCCATACCCTTTGTCCTGTATTTCTTACAGTTCGCGTCCTCATGAGATAAGTAATGACATTCACAATATTAATTACGTACATTATAACCACTGCTTGTATCCACAGATTATACAACCTTCAATACATCTCAAAGTACCTTAATTTTCCGATCCCACCATTCTTTAGAGGCAGTGATCATGCGTGTTCTTTCATCCCAACCAAGACCAGTCTCTGCATTCCTAAGCAAATTCCATGCCTTGAACTCCTTTTTCATGGCCTCAAATTTGTTCCTACAAACATCCTTAGTTCCCGTTGTTCCAGTCCTCCTAAAAAATTCCTCACTAATGTTCCCCCACTTGTATGCTTGTTTGGGATTCTTTCTCTGATAAGCAAGTAGCATGTCTACCAAGTTATCGTTCCATGCATAGTTAGGACCCCTACAACTTTTTTGTGATGCATTATTGTCCATCCTATCTAACCACAACAACAATGATCTTGCTATTATCAACCCACTAACAGAACCACAAAACAGAAAGACTAAACCAAGCATTAACAATATATATTGATATATACATAACTCAAACTTGTTTAGACGAACAACAAGAATTCAATGTAGGAAGAAATATCTAAACCAAGCATTAGCAATGTATACAGTAAGCTGCTAAAACATCAAAACTTTGACAGCAAAATCTTGTTTCAGCACTTATCTTTTGCCCTATATAATCTAAACTGGGAATTTGATTCATTTTGAGGAAGTTCTGAACTTATCTTTTGCCCTTTATAATCTTCCAAAATGAGAGAATCATTCAATTATGTACACACAAGAATCTAATAAGGGTAGATCAAACACAAAAGTTGAAAAACATATATCCATTAACAAAAACCCTAGCAGCATTCCAAACACTAAAAAACATCAGGCATCGAAATTAATAAATAGCAGGAACAATCAATACAATATATTTGATTTCAATACCAACAAGTGTTCTAAGTGCTGAAACAAGATTCGATTTCAATACCTGATGAGAACTATATTCGATTTCAATTAGTACAACTATATTCGATTTCAATACCTGATGAGAACCAACAATGGAGCATGTAAGTGGAGTAATCTTCGAGCCAAAAAATCCCCAATTACCAGATCTAGGTCAAACATACAGGCATCGAAATTAATAAATACCCTAAACCCTAATTGATAGTTAAGGAAACGGAAAGGAAGATAAAGGGAGACCGACAAACCTCGCTGTGGTGTTCCTCGATGACCTCGTTGTGGTTGTCTTCAATGAAGAAAGCCTGTGCAGTCGAGAAACAAAGAGCCTGGGAAGAGAAGCTGGCGACCCCAAAAAAAATAAGCAGCTTATATATATGGTATGATATGTAATATAGGTGGAAAGTACAGGGGTATTTAAGTCTTCTTACAACAAAAACACTCTCAAAATAAACACAACCGGGCCTCTCAGGTCGGTTTTTAAAACACACCCCAAAACACACGAAACATTTGTTTTTTCACTTACCAAACACACGTAAAATGAAACGGAAACACTAAACACGCTGTTACACTAGTGTAAATGGCTTTCCAAACACAACCATAATAAGCAAATTCTATTTACACAAACTAGTGTTACCCACATTATAATACACAAGTTTCATTTTACCCAAACTAGTGTTATTCAAGTTATTATACACAAGTTCTATTTTACACAAACTAGTGTTAACCAAGTTATTATACACAAGTTCTATTTACCCAAACTAGTGAAACCTAATCTTAGTTACCCAAGTCGAATACCCTCAATTACTTATTAAATACCCATTTTTCAATTTTAATCGTAATACACAATTTTAATTACCCAATTCAATCATAATACCCATTTTACTAAGAAACAATTTGGTTTACTAGGTTTTTTCTAATTTTGTGTTTAGTAAATGTAACCCTTGAGAGAAGAGTGTGTAGAGTTTGAGAATAAATACAAAAGGTTGGGGTATATTTACTTAATTGAAACATTAAAAAGCCTAGTTACTACTCTAGTTTCTCAAAAAGGTCTAGTTAGGGGTGTTATACGAGCCGAACGAGCCGAGCCTTAGCATGCTCAAGCTCGGCTCCTTTACAAACGAGACGAACCCGAGCCGAGCTTTTGACGAGCCGAGCCCGTGCCGAGCCCAAACAGCTCGCCTAAATTAATGCTCATATAGTGTTATTTTAACCGAACGAGCCGAGCTTTACCCGAACGAGCCGAACTTTTGCATGCTCAAGCTCGGCTCGTTTATAAACGAGACGAGCCCGAGCCGATCTTTTGACGAGCCGAACGCGAGCCGAGCCTTAGCATGCTCAAGCTCGACTCGTTTACAAACGAGACGAACCCGAGCCGAGCTTTTGACGAGCCGAGCCTGTGCCGAGCCTGTGCCGAGCCCGTGCCTAACCCGAATAGCTCGCCTAAATTAATGCTCATATAGTGTCATTTTAGCCGAACGAGCCGAGCTTTGGCATGCTCAAGCTCGGCTCGTTTATAAACGAGACAAGCCGATCTTTTGACGAGCCGAACGCGAGCCGAGCCCGAAAAGCTTGTCTCACATATCAGCCCTAGGTCTAGTTACCAAAATTGCCCTTTTACTAATAATCAATCGTAATATCCAAGTCGGGAATCATTTTAAATACCCAAATACCTAATATAATATAATACCCAAATTACAAATCTAAGAAAGTTAGGTTGTTTTGTGCAATTAAAACTTTGGACAAATTCGGTGTTTTTTTTAATCAAAATAGTGTGCAAAATATGTAGTTAATTAAAGGGGCGTGTTATATACACGGAACTTAAATTCACACGGGCAAAAACCAATCGCAAGGCGCAGACGCTCAACTTTGGCGCATGTGAATGCGCTAACACCTTTTTTTTTTTTATAACATTGGGCGCCGGCGCCATCAGCCGGCGCCCAAATTTTTTTATTTTTTTTGGAACCCTTGAAGTAGAGAATTAGTTTTTCCGAATAAAATTTTTTTATCTGGGAGCCGGCGCCATCAGCCGGCGTCCACTGAGCGCTGCCGGATTGCGATTAAATTTGATGTTAGCAATTCAAACCCGGTGTATTTAGCTTTTTCATAATTAAAATATCATCCATTAAAAATGTAGTTTGAAGACGGTACTTTCGAGCATCCATGAAAACTTTGATGATGACCGGTGGTGGCTGGGGTGGGCGAAGGAGGTAGAAGGACAAATCCAGAATTGCAACTAAACTCGCCATGGATGCTCGATTCGGTCTACAACACTACTTGCTATGGATTCTTGACTCGGATTAGAGAAGGGAAAGAATCCAAATCTGCAACGTTGCTCGCCATGAATGCTCGACTCGGATTTGAGAATGAGATGAATCTAGATTTGTAACCTCCAAGGGACGAATCCAGATTTGCATTATTGCTCGCCATGGATGCTCGAATCAGATTGAAAAAGGGGACGAATCCAAATCTCGTGAGTTGAGTGTGCAGGTTGATCCGACGGTCATGGTTACGATAAATTGGATATGGTATGTATGAAAATTAACCAATCCGTGTATATAGGATCCATTTAGGCCCACTAATCCAAAATTAGTTATTACAATTAGTTATTTAAAACTTGAAATAATAAGAAGAGGTATAGTTTGTATCCTAGATACTAACTTAGATATTGTAGAAGGGTATATTTCAAAGGGTTATAAATCACATGAGTACAATCTGAAAGCTGAAAAACTATTGGACATAATCTAAAAAAGTGTAAAATATAAGACCCTATTCATAATATCATAACAAATAGTATTAATTATATAAATTTTGGTGCCCTCGTTTAACATGGTTTCTTGGGATGAAGCCCACGAGGCCCAGCACCAGGACCACCCTCTAAACGACGGATGAGAGGAAACCATGTTCTTGTGAATCAAGTTGATCATCCAATCTGTCACATATATATGACTACGTACGAGGGACTATCAATTCATAATTTTATACTTTATTTTGTAATAGTGATTGTAATAAATTTTTGAAAAAACAGTCTATGATACCATTACATCAGACTTTAAAGTATAACATGTATAAGGTTATTGAACCCCTCTTCTATTGGCATGTCTCAATGTGTGAAATCGGACTTGATATTTGCGTGGATCGGGTTTTAGCCTCTTGTGACAAATGCACATCATACGGAACAACAGATGATACAGTTTTACTTATTGTGATATCATCCCCTTATCCACTGTGTACATAGAGTATAATCATTATATATCATAACAAACAACAAAAAGGCTTTTTAAAAACAAAAATGCTCCAACAATTGTTTGCTCCGGAAAATGTTGAGGTTATCCGGAAGATTCACCTTATTAGCCATGACACCCAAGACACATTGATCTGGCACTACAAGAAGAACGGAATGTTTTCGGTTAAAACCTGTTATCACCTCATTATGGACAACAAGATGGCTCTCGAAGGGAAAGGGGAGACATCTGATCCTTCAAACAGGCACAAATTCTGGAAAAAAGTGTGGGGTATCAAAACGATACCAAGGACACTTTCTTTCCTTTGGCAATGCTGCAATGGTGTGTTACCATGTAAGAGCAATCTCTTTCGACGAAAACATGTTCATGACCCTTTCTGTGAAGAGTGTGGAGGGGTTGAGACGGAGTTGCATGTTCTTTTTTCATGCAGTATGGCAAAGAAGGTTTGGCGCATGCAACCTCACTTACTTGGTTTTGGGAAGACTGCTTCGGATTTTCATGAGTGGATGGGAAGTGTTCTGCGGTCTCATGATGAGGAAATGATCGAAGATTGGGCTCGTGTGATGCATGGAATTTGGTTGGCTCGAAATCTTCGTGTTTTTCAGGGGCTGGTGCAAGAACCAGCAATCAACCGGAAGGTCTCGCAGCGACATCGATCAGCATCCCCCACCGGAGCCTCTACGACCTCCTCCGTCGACCATCAGGTGAGCAAGGCCGTCCCCTCCTGCCCTCCTCTTTCCCCTCTGTTTTTTTTTGGAAGTAACAGCATTGGATGCCTTGTCTCTCTCGGATTCCAGCAGTGACAATGCTAGGACGAGTTTTGTGCACCTGTGGTGAATACAGTTGAGCCAGGGTACAAGCAGCAGGTCCAGGACGACCGAATCATGCACCACACACCAGAGGACGGGATTATCTTTAGCCTGTTGCAACGTTTCAGGTGTGTTCCGTGCTACCTTTATAAGCTCGATCGAAGATGACATTGTTTTTAGCCTTAGTTTGATAAGGTGTTAGGTGTAGATTGGATAAGCAGTAGGATGGGTACTCTTGAGATGAGACTTCTATAGAGCCTTGAAGTAGAGCCTTGTGCAGTAGGTGGTAAGAAAAGATATAGACATGGAGGATTGGGTTGAGATCAAAATGGTAGATTTTTTTTAAAGCTTCGACCTAATGTTTTTAGGAGCCAGTTTTGATAACTTAGATCGAGAATCCACCGTTGAAATTTTGATATGTCGTAGACTGATATACATAGTTTATAGTGTTAAAATTTGAGAACGAGTTAACGGTCGGATTAGAACTTATGAGGCCTCAAAGTAGGGCTGTAGGGCTGTTTTCCAACAGGGAATTATTTGGCTAAGTATAGAAATGCTAGTTTTTATTCCAACTTTAGAAATTTGTGTAGGAATTATCATTGAGTATTTTTGAGAGATCTTTGCCCCTATGTTTAGTATGCATATCATAGAGGATCTATAAATTTATTTCGGAATTTATTACTTTTTATCCGAGCCTCATATCTTAAGCCAAAGTTGGATCTTAGCGACTTTTTACGAAAGTCATGAATGTGTTTAACTCTTCTAAAACTTTTAAAAAAACTTCCTTTCTAAAGTGAGAGTGTGTTTTTGAGTTCTAAAGAATAGTTCGGAACCTTGTTATAGAATTTTGTAGAGTTTCGGGACCAGGGGTAAAATGGTCATTTACCCGTATAAGGGTATTTTGGAATTTTCTTTATGATCGATTATATATCTTAGAGGTTGGAGACTTCTAAGAAAGTGGGATACATTATTGATCAACGTGCCTTGTGTGACAGGCGTTTGAGTTACTACGGTTGTAGACCGAGTTGAGACTTTTGAGAGTTGTGAATTGATTCAGGTAAGTCCTTGCGACTTACTTAGCTGGTTTCTGGATGTTAGTTGGATGACGATAGTGGTGTGTGTGTTGTTTGTTTATAATAACAACTTGTTAGGACGACTGTTGTGATTATGTGTTAAGGCCCAAGTGTATGTATAACGGGCCGTGACATCACTGCCCAGCTCTGCCAGGAGACTGGGAGGTTCTCTATACCCAGACCATACAGGTACACGGTGAGATGCATCGGATCCACTCCTGATGGGTACACGGGGGCGGAGGCGAGGTTTGAGAATCCCTCGTGTCACAAAATAAGTATCATTAGTAAGAGTGAATGACCTAAGTAAAGATAATAAATGAATTGATTGAAAGTATGATGAGTGTTTACTTTTGCTATGATGTGTGTGTGTGCTATTTTCATTTGCCTAATGTTTAGATAACTAGCTAACGGTTGTTCTGTTGTGTTGTTTAGATTTACTACAGGTTAGAGCAACAGCTGAGTGATCCGGAAGTAGTGGTCAGCCGGGTCTCCGTACTCCTTAGAGTGGGGGTTGGGTTGTTGCTTTGTCGTTCTTTCCTTTTGTTAAGACAATTAGTCTTTTCCCTTTAATTAAGTACTATAGGCAGTTAGACCTTGTTGCAGTCATCCTTTTAAAAACACATCTTTATGAATTTCGGTTTTTCTTATTTGTGTCTTGTTGCAAGATCCTAGTAATATTGTTGTCAAACTAAGGTCGGGACCCATTGTGAGGTCCTAACCAGTAATGCTCCGAGTTCTGAGAATTCGGGGTGTTACAACATGGTATCAGAGCTCTAGGTTGGCAACAATGACACTTGAAATCTTCCGAAAGACCGAATATGTATTGGAACAGAACCCGAAAAGGGATCTGAGTTTTAAAAAGAACATTTGGTTTTCGAATGCATGCATAGTCTGGTTGGGGATAGAAAAGTACGGCTTGTTGAGGAAAAATGTGTATAAATTCCCAAAATATTATTTCATTTATTTTTCATGATATTTTTAGTTTGACCCTATTTTTTTACCCTCTTGATTCGAAATAATATTAATACAAAATATTAAGGGTTTTTATTAATTGGACTGCACCCGAATTTCAAGGGTTGCCTACGTATCTCTTTAAAGAGAATCAAGTCTTACGTAGTTCAGAGGTGTTTTCACGCATCAGAGAATCGAGCCTAAACCCACCTTCTAGGAAGGGTTGCCTAGACATAATTCAACTATCATTTGCGTAATATTTAATTTTTAATCATGCATCAAAGGGATAAAAATCAAACCCACCTTCTATGAAGGGTTGCTTAATTCTCCTAATATCATGTGCATAATTAAGTTATGTTAGGAATTAAGTTGAACGTATTTCTCAAAATTAATATTGATTTTTTTATACAACATTAATTTAAGAGAGTTTTGACCTTTTATATATATTTGAAAGTCATTTTTTAATGTGATTGAACTCAACCAATTTCGAGTTAAGTTTCCTACGTAGTCCGTTTTATGGACATCAAATCATACGTAGTTCTTTTTATAAATACATTTTAAGTCCAAAGTTTGAATTTAATTATACTTTACTTGGACGGGGCGACTGAATCCAATTTAATTTCATATCGGATTTCCTACGTAGCTCGGAACGAGCATCAAGTCATAACGTAGTTCTACCCTTTTTTAAATGGGTTCTTTATTATTATTATTACTATTATATATATATATATATATATATATATATATATATATATATATTTTATTTTTGAAAAGCCAATTTACATGTTACATTTTACATTTGTATTCTTGGTATCTAAATCCCAAAAAGTCCTGGCTCTCCTTGCCTCACGTGACAGTACAACACAAATGGTGCTTTATATATGTATTCCCTTTTTTAAAGAATACAAAAATAAAAATTAATTGGGGATAGATGAACACCACGTGGAAATGCCTCTTCCACTTCTTTAAAAAAACTTGAAAGTGGGGTCCATTGATATTGGAAGAAACGTACCTTCCCCTCCTTCTTTATTATTATTTTTTTTATTTTTTTCCTACTCTTTCTTTCATTTCTCTTTCATTCTCCGCCTTTCCCTTTTCTTTCTTTTGTTTGGTAGGTAACATACTGCCCAATATTTGTTTCTCTTTCTTACTTTCCCTTTCTTCCCATTTTTGCTTTTGCAGGAGATTAGGGCTTCAAGACTATGGTGGTGATGAAGACCAACTCTCAGCATTGGTACAAGGCCGAAACATGCTCAGGATGAATCTTAATTAAGAATAGTCGGCGATGGAGTCAGACGTAAGATGAACAGGAGAGACGAAGCTGAAGAAACGAGAGGCTCGAAAGTTCAAACACGGCTCGACTTTAAACGAGAATCGACCGAGGCAAACGCCAACAAGTATTTCCTGGTAAATTTAGCTATCAATTTTTTTTACTATCATCTCCATAAACTTCAAGCACAACTCACTCTCAAATCCTCTTCTACGATTTCCATTCTCAACCTTAGTTCACCATACAAATTCGAATCGTACTTCGACTCGAATCAAAACTCTATTTGGATCCACTGAAATTTGAACTGCAGACAAGGCTTTGCCGGGTTGATCTTGCTGTAAATTTGTGAACATGAATTTTGTTTGAGAATATATGTTTGTACATATATGGGATAATGTTGACTTTTGAAATAAACCCATTTTGAATTCTGTTGTATCAAATCTAAGGAATATATTTTTTTGTTAGACAGAAGATATTCTATCATCTAACAAACCCCTTTTTCTTTATATGTAAAAAATAATTTGTGAACAGGAGGAGGGAACGTCAAAATACGATTGCGGGATCTTCCTTCTCCAAGTCCGAAAACAACATTCAAGGTCATGAGCAAGGTAATCAAATTCTATCTTTTCTTTATATTCTCCAGATATGACTTTTCATGCTTAATTTATTAAGCAGACTCCTCGTTCAGTCACAAAAAACTTTTCCCTGCAAAGTACATATCAACTTCAATAGGATGATCTATTTTGTGTCTAGTTTCTTTTATAACAGTTTTGACATCACTGGAAGATAGTGACATTGATTAGGCTTCGAGTATAGTGAAGAAATGAGTATTTTTGTTGTTGCAGCGGAGGAATCCATTGATTCCTACCGACTGCGAGTTCTTGCAGTGGAGGAATCCATCGATTCCTGCCGACTGCGGGGTTTTTTTTTTTTTGCAGTGGAGGAATCCATCGATTCCTACCGACCACGAATTTTTTTGCAGTGGAGGAATCCATCGATTCCTACCGACCGCAGGTCTTTTTGTTCCTTTTACTCTTGATTTCCTGTGTCATATCTGGGAGCCCCTTTTTTTTTTATTTGAGTTAGAGGAGAACAAAACAGCAGATGACAAAATACAAAACCCATTGACATTTTTTTTTAAAAAAAAATTGTACTCAGATTTTGATTTATTTTGAAGGAAAATAGAATGTGAAAAATTCACTGGACGTGAAGACATAACATAGAAAGCAGAATGAAAAATCTGCATTCTTTTTAAGTTTAATCCCCCCCTCTTCTTTTTACCTTGATACGTTCAAATGTTCAATCTCCCTTCTTTGATTTTTTCTTCTTTTCTGCAATTGTCTGACTACTATTTGCAGGCCTTTTCTCCCTTCTTCAAATCTGTACGTGTTTTTTTTTTTTTTCTGGTTTTCTCTGGTCTCTGTTTCTTTGATGGCTTTTTTTTAATCTCGATCTTCTTGTTTCTCTCTCTTTTTTTTTCTTGCAGTCTCCTGTCCCAATCCGTTTCAGGGCTTAAATACCAGTAAATAATTGACGGTTACGAGTTGGATAAGGCTCAACTGCAACATCACTCAACTGCCAAACTTCTAACTGCAACAAACTGAAATATTTTTATTTTCTTTACTTTTTGTTTAATTGCAGAATGTTAGAGAAAAGAGAAAAAAAAATGGTATACAGACTTGATGTGTGTATATATGTTGGAACCCCTTTTTTTTTTTTTTTTTTTTTTGCATATGTATATTTAATAAATTCGATCCTACAGATGGTTAAAATTATAAAATTTTATGGTGAAACAGATGCCCCCAAACTTTGTAGGTGTGAGTTTACAAATGCCTTCAAAGTTTGCCTTCTACTGATAAATATTTGTATATTCCTCTTTACAGCATTCCAACATGAAGGTTGTTGGTGACGTGGGGTCTGAAAGGGCTCCACGAGATAATGGTGAAGAGGTTAAGCACGGACCATTCTATGCTAGAAGTGTGTCCATGAAAGCTCTCGACGTCAACTCTTCAGCCAAGGAAATGATCTCCCTGGTCAGAAGCGAAGAAGTTTCGGAAGGAAGCTTCAAATTTTCTGTATACAACGACAAAGGATGCATACTTCCTACTAAGGGTTTTGGACCTAGGTTTAAAGCCACGCTTCTTGAAAAAGTCCGGCTTGAAGATGATTTCTCTGAGGTTGACGAGGAGTTTTATCCTACTGTTAAACGGCTTATGGATGCATCAAGAAATTGGGGTGTAGAGTTCATATTTCTGGGTTTATCCTCTTTTGTCGACCTGCTCATGGAATGGACAGAGCGTATTCTTTGTAGGCATGGGGGAATCTTAAGACAAGCTAACATTTATGGACTTGTCGGAGCTTCACAATACCCGTACCACTACGACAAAGATGTATGGAAAGCTTTTTGTGAGCATTGGAGTTCTCTCACGAATACACTTCACCATGGAGGAGGTGAGGTAGGCATTTCTCTGAATGACTTAAAACAAATTTGTGGTCTTCCTATCTTAGGTGAACCTTATGAAGAATATTTACCGCTTAATAAACACCTCTTGGATAACACTATGTCTCCACCAACTGTAGTAGAGCTTTTGCGGATTCATGCTAAACTTTGTGATCATGAAGGTGCTAGAGAGATATCTTGGTATAAATGGGTATCTCATTTTTACAGAGGCAAACAAAACTTTACTGCTTTCGGGGAGCCTCATCCTTCTTCAACCAAAAGGAACCATCCCCCTATCTCATCTGGTAAAGGTAATTCAACTAAATCTCTACCACTCCGTGTTTCACCAGAGGGAGAACTTGCTGCGTTTCTGTCTCTTCTGCTCAGCAGATTTGTTTTACCAGGAAAGAACAAATCTATTAGGACAGAAACTTTTCTGATGGCTTCTGTGATGGCTCAAGGTAAGCAAGTTGCCCTTGCTCCTGCTGTGTTGGGTCATATATATCATGGATTGGGAAAAATGGCTATGCATCCCGGTAATCCTGGTAGTGCTAAACCGAGCTTCGGGATCCATTTTGTGATTGGCTGGTTAGGGGAGTATTTTCCCTCACTTTACCGTTGTCGTCCTGACAACGAATTCCGTAGAAGTTACCCTCCTTTAGTGAGATATGCGGGAGTGAATGGTAATAATTTAGACTTATACCAGGCTAGACTCCTATTCAGAGGTACTAGACATTTTTTTTATCGAGCTGTAAGTTTTGGTGCAGAAGTTGGTGGTAAAGACTACATTGACTCGGACGATCTTTCTGATTTATGCTTCGAACACTTGATAAGTATCCGTCACTGTTCCTTGCCTGTTCGTCTTGGAGCCACTTTGATAATAGAACCTTATTATCCTAACAGATTCGCTAGACAATTCGGGTTTGACCAAGGTATTCCGTTTAACACTTTGAATTACCGTTTTTCTCATAGGAGTGCAAGGTCTTTGGAAGACATTAATAGAGCATATGCACGGTTGTTTAAGAAAGGTACTGGAACCCTTTTTCATATCCCCTTTGATTATCACCAAGGGACTTACACTTATACTTATTGTAGTTGGTGGGCAAGAATCTCTACGCCTTATTTGGCTCAGTCTTGTAGCAAGGTTAAAAGCATTCTCCTCAAAAAGAATTGTATCGAAAGAGAGCCGGTCTTTGTGATTACAGATTTGAGAAATGTCACTGCTGGTTTACAAGGGGCTGTTAAGTTTTCTGATCATGAGGATCCTATAACACACTCCCCCCCTTCTGTCGATTCATCGCCTCAGACAGATGTTAATACTTCTTCAAGGAAGAAGGCCGGTAAGCGAATGGTTACGATAACAGAAAATCTGTTAAGTAGAGAGTCTCTTAGTGTTAATGTGAACCCAAAGAGAGCAAGATATGATAGACCGGCAAAATCTGATGGTTCGAATTCTTTTGAACTTCAAGGTTCGCCTATTAATGACTCTTGTGCTGATATGGGTGTTATTGTTTCTGTTGAAAAGGCACCCGCAATCTTTGACAACACCGCAGGTCCTAGCAAACTTGCAATTGTGACATTCCCAGACTCTCCAACCCCAAATGAAAAGCGAGCAGCCAAGGATTTGCTATCTTCACAAAACATTCCTATTAATTTGAAGGATGTACTATCTACAACGAAGAATGACTGGATACGTGAAAGTATCTCCAATGGTGTTGGTTTTATCATGAAAGCCATCCTTGACTTGAAATCTCCAGAAGAATTAATTGCAGAACGAACTCAAATTACGGAATCTATCGCAGCCTTGGAAGCAATCATAGCAGTAAGTCATGTTAACCTTACTTGGTTTATTCAAAAAGTAGGAGATTTATTTAACATTGCAGAAGCCATAGATTCTAAACAAAGCATGTGCGATTCGAATCGTATAGAACTTTTACAAACTGATCTTGCCCAATGTTCTGCTGAGCTCACAGCCCAAAAGTCTAAACTTTCTCAATTAGCTCAAAGTTTTTTCACTTTAAAGAAGGATGAAGCTGAACTTACAACTCTAAAGGAGAGGGTTAATATGTTGGAGACTAGAGTCGAGATGACTAAGACATCCCTGACGAGAGAAGATGCTGACATAAAAAGCTCTATCCAGTTGTGTGAAGATAAAATGCGGCAGCTCCAGTGCCAATTTGAGCAACAAAAATTTATTGAAGCTGAAATTTCGCGTGCCAAGGAGCGAGATTATCAAAAACTTATTGCCATCCTCACCAGTTTTGCCCCTCTGCAGTAAGGTAAATTATTTATGATATTAATGCTTTTTATTTTTGATTATTATGAATGTCTGAATACATTCCTCTTCTTTTTTTTTTAACAGGCTCTCGTTAGCAAGTGAAGACCAAATACCTTCTGATATTTCACTTAAGCTATATCAGAGTATTCAAACTTTAGGTTGCTTTTCATTACATGGTTTATGAATCACCAAACAGGTGCATAAGCATATGAATGCTTAGTTTTGGATTTGTTTTTTATTTGTTATGATATCTATCTACATCAGACATATTCACAAGCTGGTGAATATTATGGATTTTTTTTTTTCTTTTTTTTTTTGATTGTGGCTGCACCTAGCATTTCGACCAGCTAGACTGTCTACGTACCCTCTTTTTGAAGGATCAAGCCGTTCGTAGTTCTTTGCGAACTGATTTTTTTTTTTTTTTTTTTTTTTTTTTTTTTTCGCCCCTTCATCGTACACATCACCGAAATAATTTGAGCCCACCTTCTATGAAGGGTTTCTCAAATCACTCAACTATCATTTGCATACTTAAGGGCTCCAAAGTAAACTATGCATGTTTTTTATTATGATTTTTTTTATATATATAAATATATATATATATATATATATTTTTTTTTTATCCCGAGTTAAAAGGTTAACGACTGAATTCGTTACCTATTTGTACCGAATTCCTTCTGTAACCCCTAGTAGTACATCATATCTTAATGTAGCCTTCCGAATATTTAGAGATCTTCAAGTGAAGTACCTCTTCACAAACTTTCCGTTTACAGAAGTGTAAATCACTCCACCATCCGTATGCGAGAGTTCGTAAGCACCTTTTGGGAAGACTTTAGTGATGACGTAGGGACCTTCCCATTTTGGTTCAAACTTCCCTTGCGATATTCTATTGATGACAATAGGTCTTTTTATTGTAAGAACTAGATCACCGACTAAAAATGAGCGAAACTTGACTCGCTTATTAAATGCCCCAGCAACTTGTGCTTGATAAATCTCAAGTTTTTGTTGTGTTGCCAATCGATGCTCATCTAAAGCTTCAAGCTCAGCTAAATGAATTTTAGCATTCTCGTCTGGGTTTGATATTTGTACTGCAACTCTAAGGGAAGGTAGTTGTATTTCCAAGGGCAAGACAGCTTCTGACCCAAAGACCAAATTGTAAGGCGTACATCCAGTGGATGTTCTGGTAGTCGTTCGATATGCCCATAATGCTTCAGGTAGACGTTCATGCCAATCCCTCTTGGATTTTGATACCATCTTTTTGAGGATTTTGCAAAGCACCTTATTAAAAGCTTCGGCTTGACCGTTTGAGGATGGATTGTAGCTTGATGAGAAGCTATGTTTGAAACCAAATTTCTGGGCTTGTCTCACCATGAGTTGATTCTTGAAATAGAGGGCGTTATCTGAAATTATTTTTGAAGGAACTCCGTATCTATAGATCAGTTGAATCCTTATGAAATCAACAACTTCTTTGGCCCCCACTCGTTTCAACGGTATGACTTCTGCCCATTTTGAGAAATAGTCAGTTGCAGCCAATATGTATAAATGACCACGAGACGATGATGGTTTTATAGGGCCTACAACATCAAGACCCCATGCATCGAAAGGCCAAGACAAGGCAGTTGGATGAAGAAATTGGGGTGGTTGATGAATGAAGTCACTATGTATCTGACAAGAGTGACAAGCTTTAGCGAACTCTATTGCGTCCTTCACCATGGTCGGCCAATAGTATCCCAAACGTTTAATTTGATCGGCTAATTTAGGACCAGCTTGATGTGCCCCGCATATTCCTGCATGAGTTTCCATAAGGATAAACTTGCTTTCTTCTTTTGATAAACATCTAAGTAAGACTCCGTCAAAAGCTCTACGATATAAGGTATCATTCTCCAACAAGAACCTTACTACCCGTCGCTTTAGATCTATCTTCTGTTTTGCGTTCTCGGGCATGATTCCATGTCGCAAATATTCAAGAAATGGTTGTCGCCAATCCATCTCTTCATTAATCTCGTAAACTGAGACCCCATGTGCTTCCTCAATTGGCGTGAGCCGATCTAGGCCGATGTTAACAGATGACGTTCTCCAACTGTCACTTGAATTTCTCTTTCGTCGGGGAGCGTCAGTGATGCTGCTAATTTGGCTAGAGCATCGGCTTTATTATTTTCAGACCGTGGTACGTGCATAATTTTGATATCTTGAAACTGTTGCACGAGGTCATTTGCTCTTTGGTACAAAGGAATTAGACTAGAGGTTTTGACCTCATATTGTCCATTTACTTGTCTGATGATCACTTGAGAATCACCAAATACCCTTAAAGGATCAATATGCATTTCAAGGGCTATTTCAAGGCCAATAAGAAGTGCCTCATATTCTGCTACGTTGTTTGTACATGTCTCCAAAAGAGAAAAGGAATAGGGCACTAGTCCACCGGAAGGTGTGATGAATATAATGCCCACTCCGGCATTTTGTTTTGTTGATGCACCGTCGAAATATAATTGCCATGTACCTTCTCCTATCGTGAAAACTTCCTCATCAGGTAAGTCGTCTGATAGCTCCTCGTTGTCCGGGGTCGGATGAGCAGCTAGAAATTCAGCAATGATTTGTCCCTTTACTGCCTTTTGAGGTATAAATTTGATATCAAAGGGTGCTAACAGCATAGCCCATTTGGCCAATCTTCCAGACAAAATTGTTTTTGATAAAATATATCGTAAGGGATCAGCTTTTGATACCAATGTAATTGGGTGAGACAACAAGTAATGTCGCAATTTTTGAACGGCGAATATTAGTGATAAGCATATTTTTTCCATGGTGGAGTAATTATGTTCTGCTCCTACCATTGTCCGACTTATGTAGTACAAAGCATTTTCTTTTCCTTCATCATTGTGTTGGGCAAGCATAGCCCCCAATGATCGCTCAAGGGTTGCCGTGTATAAAATCAGCGGTCTTCCTTGTATAGGTGCCATTAATACTGGTGGATTTGACAAGTAATTCTTGATACTGTCCAAGGCATTTTGACACTGTTGATTCCAAATAAATGGTGAGTCCTTCTTCATTAATCGTAGAAATGGTTGACACCTCCCTGTTAAATTTGAGATGAAACGTCTTATGTAAGCGAGCCTTCCTTGTAATCCACGAAGTTGGCGAAGGTTCTTTGGAGGTGGCATTTGAACAATTGCTTTTATTTTATCGGGGTCGATTTCAATTCCTCGGTAGCGTACAATGAATCCAAGAAATTTTTCTGAACTTACACCGAATGCACATTTGAGAGGATTCATCTTGAGTTGGTGCATGCGCAACCTATCAAAAACTATACGAAGGTCATTGGGGTGATCCACCTTTTCATTTGTTTTAACCACTAGATCATCTACATAACATTCAATGGACCCGTGGAGTAAGTCATGAAATATGGTCGTCATAGCCCGTTGATAAGTGGCTCCAGCATTTTTTAAACCGAAAGGCATCACTGTATAACAAAATGTTCCTTGGGGGGTTCGAAATGCCGTCAACTCCTCGTCTTCAGGATTCATCTTAATTTGATTATATCCTGAAAAACCGTCCATGAAAGACAAGGCTTTGAATCCGGTAGTAGAATCTACCAAGAGTTCGGTGATGGGTAATGGAAACTCATCTTTAGGGCATGCTTCATTCAAATCCCTAAAATCGACACATATGCGAAGTTGACCATTCTTTTTCTTGACGGGAACTATGTTAGCGAGCCAAATAGGATATTGAACTTCGCGGATGAATCCTGCTTTGATGAGCTTATCCACCTCAACATTGATTTGACCAGTTAACTCCGGACGGAAGCGTCGTTGTGTTTGTTTTACTGGCTTTTTACCGTCAGAGATTGCCAACTTGTGAACAGCAACATTTGGATCTAAGCCAGGCATATCTTGGTATCCCCATGCAAAAACATCTTTGTACTCTCGAAGGAGTTTTTCATATACTACTTTCTCGTCTTCTGTTAACAAAGCACTAATGAAGATGGGCTTAGGATCTTCACTTGTCCCCAAATTAATTTCTTGAAGTTCATCAACAGTAGCTTGTCCTCCATCTTCTAGTTCTGGTGGTGCCGGTTGAATTGTGTTGATGAAATCAAGCGATTTTTCAGATGCCTCTTGATGATGACTTTGGGATTTTCCTTCATCTGTTACGGACATCATATTTACTTCTTCAGTATAGGTATTTGTAGGCGTCTTTTGCTTCCATGAAATGATTTTCAAGTGTTTCTTCTTTTTGAGTTTCCATTTTCTACCTCCCTTTGCCCATTTGTCTTTAGGTATTTCAAGTCTTTGGAATACGGAAACTCGCGACATATCTTTCATGGGAGTTGCATCGAGCCTGTCAAATACTGACACTTGAGGTGATATAACCATATCTTCGGAGAACATATGTTGTTCTTTGGGTGTTAGTATTGTTGACTCCATAAGTTTTGACGTCAAAATTCCTCCCTCTAGAGAGATCTGTAAATTTCTACAGATTTCTTCATCTAAAAGTTTTTGTAGGGATTTTCTTTTTTTCTTTTGCATTTTGACCTTGCGATTTCTGTTTGCTCTTGAAGATGAATCCTCGTAATGAGGATTGAAAGTTTCACTTCTTAAAATCATATTTTTATAGTCATCTTCCAGATCTTCAAAAGACTTATGGATGATTATCGCCTTCCTTGGCAAAGATTGGTCAATCTTCCGAAGAGGACAAGTATAACTCGTCATAAGAGAATGCATGACTCTTTCCACGGAGGTTAAAGGTTTTTTACCAGCCTCTCTCTTATCCTTCGGTGTATACTTGAACAACACCTTAGGTTGTGAACTTTTATCATTATCATTTTTCGAGGATACTTTGGCTACCTTCTTGATCTCTTTATCCTTTTGCAAGCAAGAGATTTTGTCACCTCCGTGTATGAATGTATTTGGATCAAAGCTTATGGATTTGTAAAACTTAGCATCGGCATAATTGACATTCTCCCCATAAAAAGGGTTAGAATCTCCCCGAATAGTTCTTACATTTCCTTCATCATCTGTGTATTTCAGGCATTGATGAAGTGTGGAAGCTATGGATTTACTGGTATGTAACCACGGACGTCCGAGTAGGGCATTGTAGGAAGTGTTTGCATCAATTACATGGAAAAGAGCATCTTTGTAAAGATCATCTAATACCACTTTTAAAGCTATAGTACCCATGGCTCTTTGCCCAACTTGATTAAAGCCCTGTATCGTGAGCAAAGTAGGGGATAATTGACTAGATGTTAGCCCCATCGCTCTTAAGGTTTTGAATGGAAGGAGGTTTACAGCTGACCCACAATCAAGCAAGATCCGGTTAATCCTAGTATCTCCAATTGTGCCCGTCACATATAATGGCCTATTATGATGCTCCTCCCCTAACTGTAAATCTTCGTCAGAGAATGATATACAAGCCATGCATGAAGCGCATTGGATTATCGGAGCTAATGATACCTCGTTAATTTCAACTGGATCTACTTGGTCTTTATAATTTTCCGGATCTGTAAGGGCTTGAATGAGTGCCTTTCTCAAATCCTTTGACATTTGTAATGCATCATACACACTTAAACGTGCTGGGATGCGTTTTAGATGATTTATCACATCGTATTTGACTCCTTCTCTCTTAGGTATTTTTTTAGTTGAATCTAATCCCTTAGGAGTAGAGTCCTTTTTGTGTTCTTCCTTACTATTTTGAGGTGACTTTGGAGGTTCTTTGCCAAGACATTCCCCAGGAGTTAATGCTTTCGAGTTTTCGTGAGAGCCTGACTCTTTCTCCTTTCTTTTTGTCACTGGAGGAGAAAGTTGGCGTCCGGATCGAAGAGTAACCGCATCTACTTCCGATTGCTCCTCTTCACAACTATCTGCCCAAGAGACCATACAGCATTGGGCGGTTTCTTCACCCCAAAAATCTTCTTCATTTGAAGATTCATCTTTAATAATTTCCTCTGCGATGAAATCTTTCAAAGTAATGGGTATCCGTTCAGGTTGAGTGTAGTCATCTTCGTGACTTTCCCATTGTTTCTTTTCTTTCTTAACTTTTTTGCTCTTAATATTCCTTTTCTTGTTTTTCTTCTGTCTCATGTTGCTTGTACTAGACTTTGGCGGACTTACACATCTAGTGAATACTTGTTGAGGCTTTCTTCGACCGGCACAAGTTTGCCACTCAAAATCACTATCATAGTTGTCGTCATCGTCTGAGTATAAATCTTCAATGTCAGAGCAAGTCATTATCTCATATAATGTCGGAATCCCTGGACCATCTCTTGGCATATCGGGGTATGCCCATACAATGCGGACGTCATCTTCGTCTTCGACTGAAAACCGCACTGGTATTGCCATTAGAGGTAGAGAAACTGTCGGAATTTGTAAGGGGATCTCCGGATCCTCTACAACTGTTGAGACTGGGCTGGTGGTTTCTATGGCTTCTAATGTAGAAATTGTGTTTGATGATACTTTTGGAGCATGTGATGGTCCACCTTCAATCTCAATTTCACCTTTGTTTACCATCCTTTCGATAATGTCTTTAAAGACATAACAATCTTTAATTGTGTGACTAATCAATTGATGGAACGGGCAATAGTTTGGGTCGCCCGTTTTGCCAACCTCTCTAGGCCTTTTTGGCTCTGGAAGAGTTATGAGTTTAGCGGTCATCAACTCATCAAAGATCCCTTGAACATCGTCATCATCAAAGGGATATTTCTTTTGTTTTCTTTCTTCAAGGGTAAGCTTTTTGCTAGCATCCCTTGACTTATTATTTTTTTCTTGAAATCTGGAATTGTTTCCGCCATAGGTTCTATTGTCTGTCTTAATGAAAGTCGCAAGAGAATCTCCTTTCTTTTGTGGCTTCTTGACTTCTTCCCTTCTACTATCGCCAATTTGAGGTCGACTAATGCTTTTGGCGCGACGTGTGAGTTGTCTTTCAACATTACACGCCTTCGAAACCAAAGCACTAAATGAGGTTGGCTCGGCACTTCCGACATGCACTGCTAATTCTGGAAGTAGATTATTTGTACACATTTGCACACATGCGTGCTCGCTTAGTTTTTCTGGGCATTGCAACCTGAGACTTCTCCATCTCGCAATAAAATCGTTCGCAAGTTCATTAGGTCTTTGGAAGGTATTTGCAAGATCCATGATTGAAACTTTGGCTTTAGAGCTCACAAATTGAGCTAGAAATGCCGTTTGAAGATCGTCCCATGTTTGGATGGACTCTGGTTGCAGTTGTGTATACCAGGTAAATGACGATCCCCTTAGTGATTGTACAAACTGTCTAATGAGTAGTGCATCTTCAAGTGCCGTTTCTCCACATGCTGAATAGAAATGGGCTAAATGTTCATGTGGTGACCCATGAATCCCGTCAAATTTATCAAAGTTTGGTTTTTGATATCCAGAAGGAAACGGAATTGAATCATAGTGTGCCGGGTATGGCTTTCTATATCCGACAATAGAAGGGTTTTGGGCTTTTTGGAACTCCTTAATCCCTTGGGCAATCATCTCCCGGACTTCTTGAGGAGAGATGGATTGGTTATTGTGTGAGCCATCATGACTTGTACCTATATGCTCGCGCAGGTTTCCATGAGTTTGAGTTTCTGCTTGAGCTACGAGCGATGCTATTTGGGCATCCTTCTCGGCCAATTGTTCTTGTAAATTTCGAAGTTGTTCTTCCATGCTTGTAGTTTCTGTAGTCAGCACTGGCATGCTATTTACTTCATCTTGAAGACCAATGTATTTCTTTTTTATACCGGTCATAGGTGGGAACTCTTCTTCTTGAAAAAGAGTAGTCTTATCTCCGTACAAAGGAGAGAAAATGCTTTCTTCCGATAAGCTCCTTGATCCTGTTGTAGGACGAGGTGACGGAGATGGTGTCCTTGAAACTGTATCAGCAAAGGACATTTGCAAGGATTTTGACCTTGTAACGGGACCTGTGTAGGTCTGAGGTCGATCATCTTGTGAAATTGCTTTATTTGTTTTTGATGAGACTCTCGTTTTTACAAGAATCCGTGGGACTTGAACAATCTGCTTGTCGTCTTTATTTCTTTTTGACTTTGCAGACTTGATTATCTTGGCTTTAGATGCCTTTGGTAGACCCTCCTCATAAGAAGTCATATTCACTTCAGCGGACCCTCCAATGAAGATGGGGATGGATCCAATGTATATTTGAGTTGGTAAAACATCTTGAAAAGTCCTAGTTGGACCACTTTGTTTTGTTAGATCGTGCTTCGCCTCGCCTAGAGTTTTCTTTACTAACTCTAAGGCTGTAGATTGTGCTAGCCGACGAAGCGCCTTTGGCCTCTTGGACCCATTCTTGCGAGTCCTTCTTTTAGGCTTAGTGGTTTTTGTGGAGGTACAGTGACTCTCCTTAACCCCTTCACCGGTCTTGATGACTTGGATAATGGTTTTGTAGGGGTGTCCAATTGTTGGCTTGGTGCCGCTGGTACTTGGTCTCATCTTATAACTAATTTGGGACGTGTTTGGCTTCTTGCTAGTCGAATGAACTGACTTGAAGCTATGAGGCTTTGTGCCCCTTTTGTGTGTCACCGTTGTAGGCGGATTTGGTATCCAACCATGGGTGATCTTGTCCTCCGAAGCTTGCAAGGCTCCGAAAGAGTTCCTTAGTGGGATTTCTGCTGTGATTGAATCCCGGGTAACTTGGAAAAGCATTTCAAATGACCTTTTCCTCATCATTTGGCCTCCCTTGACAACGAAGGTTGCGGGAAGCTCGTTGAACTTGATTGTTGCTTTTGGCGCCATTTCCCTTGTACCAAAGTAAACTTAAAGTTAGCATCAATATTACTAAGAGATGAAAAGGAAAATAGGGTCCCACTGGGCGTGCCAAAAATATGTTGAGGAAAAATGTGTATAAATTCCCAAAATATTATTTCATTTATTTTTCATGATATTTTTAGTTTGACCCTATTTTTTTACCCTCTTGATTCGAAATAATATTAATACAAAATATTAAGGGTTTTTATTAATTGGACTGCACCCGAATTTCAAGGGTTGCCTACGTATCTCTTTAAAGAGAATCAAGTCTTACGTAGTTCAGAGGTGTTTTCACGCATCAGAGAATCGAGCCTAAACCCACCTTCTAGGAAGGGTTGCCTAGACATAATTCAACTATCATTTGCGTAATATTTAATTTTTAATCATGCATCAAAGGGATAAAAATCAAACCCACCTTCTATGAAGGGTTGCTTAATTCTCCTAATATCATGTGCATAATTAAGTTATGTTAGGAATTAAGTTGAACGTATTTCTCAAAATTAATATTGATTTTTTTATACAACATTAATTTAAGAGAGTTTTGACCTTTTATATATATTTGAAAGTCATTTTTTAATGTGATTGAACTCAACCAATTTCGAGTTAAGTTTCCTACGTAGTCCGTTTTATGGACATCAAATCATACGTAGTTCTTTTTATAAATACATTTTAAGTCCAAAGTTTGAATTTAATTATACTTTACTTGGACGGGGCGACTGAATCCAATTTAATTTCATATCGGATTTCCTACGTAGCTCGGAACGAGCATCAAGTCATAACGTAGTTCTACCCTTTTTTAAATGGGTTATTTATTATTATTATTACTATTATATATATATATATATATATATATATATATATATATATATATATATATATATATATATATATTATTTTTGAAAAGCCAATTTACATGTTACATTTTACATTTGTATTCTTGGTATCTAAATCCCAAAAAGTCCTGGCTCTCCTTGCCTCACGTGACAGTACAACACAAATGGTGCTTTATATATGTATTCCCTTTTTTAAAGAATACAAAAATAAAAATTAATTGGGGATAGATGAACACCACGTGGAAATGCCTCTTCCACTTCTTTAAAAAAACTTGAAAGTGGGGTCCATTGATATTGGAAGAAACGTACCTTCCCCTCCTTCTTTATTATTATTTTTTTTATTTTTTTCCTACTCTTTCTTTCATTTCTCTTTCATTCTCCGCCTTTCCCTTTTCTTTCTTTTGTTTGGTAGGTAACATACTGCCCAATATTTGTTTCTCTTTCTTACTTTCCCTTTCTTCCCATTTTTGCTTTTGCAGGAGATTAGGGCTTCAAGACTATGGTGGTGATGAAGACCAACTCTCAGCATTGGTACAAGGCCGAAACATGCTCAGGATGAATCTTAATTAAGAATAGTCGGCGATGGAGTCAGACGTAAGATGAACAGGAGAGACGAAGCTGAAGAAACGAGAGGCTCGAAAGTTCAAACACGGCTCGACTTTAAACGAGAATCGACCGAGGCAAACGCCAACAAGTATTTCCTGGTAAATTTAGCTATCAATTTTTTTTACTATCATCTCCATAAACTTCAAGCACAACTCACTCTCAAATCCTCTTCTACGATTTCCATTCTCAACCTTAGTTCACCATACAAATTCGAATCGTACTTCGACTCGAATCAAAACTCTATTTGGATCCACTGAAATTTGAACTGCAGACAAGGCTTTGCCGGGTTGATCTTGCTGTAAATTTGTGAACATGAATTTTGTTTGAGAATATATGTTTGTACATATATGGGATAATGTTGACTTTTGAAATAAACCCATTTTGAATTCTGTTGTATCAAATCTAAGGAATATATTTTTTTGTTAGACAGAAGATATTCTATCATCTAACAAACCCCTTTTTCTTTATATGTAAAAAATAATTTGTGAACAGGAGGAGGGAACGTCAAAATACGATTGCGGGATCTTCCTTCTCCAAGTCCGAAAACAACATTCAAGGTCATGAGCAAGGTAATCACATTCTATCTTTTCTTTATATTCTCCAGATATGACTTTTCATGCTTAATTTATTAAGCAGACTCCTCGTTCAGTCACAAAAAACTTTTCCCTGCAAAGTACATATCAACTTCAATAGGATGATCTATTTTGTGTCTAGTTTCTTTTATAACAGTTTTGACATCACTGGAAGATAGTGACATTGATTAGGCTTCGAGTATAGTGAAGAAATGAGTATTTTTGTTGTTGCAGCGGAGGAATCCATTGATTCCTACCGACTGCGAGTTCTTGCAGTGGAGGAATCCATCGATTCCTGCCGACTGCGGGGTTTTTTTTTTTTTTGCAGTGGAGGAATCCATCGATTCCTACCGACCACGAATTTTTTTGCAGTGGAGGAATCCATCGATTCCTACCGACCGCAGGTCTTTTTGTTCCTTTTACTCTTGATTTCCTGTGTCATATCTGGGAGCCCCTTTTTTTTTATTTGAGTTAGAGGAGAACAAAACAGCAGATGACAAAATACAAAACCCATTGACATTTTTTTAAAAAAAAAAATTGTACTCAGATTTTGATTTATTTTGAAGGAAAATAGAATGTGAAAAATTCACTGGACGTGAAGACATAACATAGAAAGCAGAATGAAAAATCTGCATTCTTTTTAAGTTTAATCCCCCCCTCTTCTTTTTACCTTGATACGTAAAAATGTTCAATCTCCCTTCTTTGATTTTTTCTTCTTTTCTGCAATTGTCTGACTACTATTTGCAGGCCTTTTCTCCCTTCTTCAAATCTGTACGTGTTTTTTTTTTTTCTGGTTTTCTCTGGTCTCTGTTTCTTTGATGGCTTTTTTTTAATCTCGATCTTCTTGTTTCTCTCTCTTTTTTTTTCTTGCAGTCCCCTGTCCCAATCCGTTTCAGGGCTTAAATACCAGTAAATAATTGACGGTTACGAGTTGGATAAGGCTCAACTGCAACATCACTCAACTGCCAAACTTCTAACTGCAACAAACTGAAATATTTTTATTTTCTTTACTTTTTGTTTAATTGCAGAATGTTAGAGAAAAGAGAAAAAAAAATGGTATACAGACTTGATGTGTGTATATATGTTGGAACCCCTTTTTTTTTTTTTTTTTTTTTTTGCATATGTATATTTAATAAATTCGATCCTACAGATGGTTAAAATTATAAAATTTTATGGTGAAACACGGCTGACCACCACTACTACCGCGGATCTCAGTATGCTTAGTATGGACTTTAGGTTTTACTTTAGTTGGACTTATTAGCTTGATTATAAAGATATGTGATATAGATAAGTATATGCCGAAGATTAGCAGAAATTATGGTCATGCTATGTTCTTAATGGAGGTAACATAATGAGTTTTTCGCCCCATTGAAACCTCTAAATAGATTTTGAAAGGTGTCAACGTGAGGATTAGTATGCACATCTTATGTGCATTAGGGTAGACGAACGGCTGACAACACCTTCGAGCTTGTTGAGGAACGTCGAGATGGAAAGGTGAAGACTAAAAGACAACATCAACTACGATGACAAGAAGGGAATCCCGAGTCAACTCAACAGGATCAAATGAAGACTATACATGAGAGTAGTTCCGGCAACGAGTTGGATGACCGGCAAGTATACAAATTGGAAGAGACAACCCATAGGTTCTTTCAAGATGGTGTAAAGCAATGTTACAAACAAAGGGGATGCCTTCAGAAACACAAATAGGCATGAAGGTCAAGGTGAAATATAGTAGCGATCCAGACAAGAGGCATTGACTCTAAGATTACTAGCGGACCAGAAGGTAAAAATTTGAGGCTAGAAGCAGAGCGAAATATGATCACTCTCGACAAGCTACTTACCACCACAATCAAGATGGAAAACCGAGACAATCATAAGCGTAGGAGTCAAGATAAGATACATTGTCTATCCCGTTACGACGAATTAACGAGCCGAAAAATGAAAGCTTACAGGTTGCTAGAAAGGGGAAGGTCGATTTCACCAACATAGAAGTGGTGTGACCTCCTAGAACATACAAGAATTACAACAAGGATAGGGATACAACAAAGACCGGATTTTTATAAAGGCAGAAGTACAAGCAACACTCCCAAGCAAGAAGGGTGTAGGTGGATAGTCATGGGGAAAAAGAAGGTCTCTGATAACTTCTCACTCACGAAGGATTTAAGTTAATAACACTAGCGGGTCATAACAGAGAACCACAAGTGAACAATAACTCGGGTAAAAAGAATCATGGAGAAATGCCTACAAGTTATCGTAGACGAATTTACAAGTCCGTTGACGGAAGACGAAGATACAACTAGACTCGTAAGAGTATAGTACTCTTATAGGAGTGTAATTTGTAGAAGGAGCTAAGGGAGTATAAATGGAAGTGATATAATTCCGCCTTGTATATCAAACCTCAAAAGAGATAAAAGCAAAGTAACTCTACGATCTTATAGAAGGTCAACTACAGACTAATCGGTAACAATAGAGAATTTACACGTACTAGCTAACTAGCGATGGTTGGTTGACAGATAAGAAGAATAACCACAAGGTTATACAGAAATTTTACCGACGTCTGATGAATTTCTTACAGAGATCAACGGCGACAAGGGTGAAGTTAAATCAATACAAGTACTAGTAGCCTGGATGGTAACATTGAATGAGTCAAATATGATAACTCTAATAAAGAAATTTAAGAGCAACTCGTGACGGTCGGTAATGACCATTGATGCTAGTAATGGGGTAAAGGGAATTGTTGGGAGTAGTTACTTACTACTGACTAAGAAAGATACATATCAGAGTTAGTATGAAGGGATCCCTGTGAGAAGAACTAGAAGACTAAAAGGAAGTAGATGATTGGGAACATGTCCTATGTCTTAGCATTACACACAAGTAAGACTGATGGTGCTCCTTCGAGAAAAAGTGGGGACAGACTGTCTAGATTGACAGGGAAAACCCTTGTGATTAAAGATGTGACACAGAACTATTGGAATTGTAGAAGTGGCACAAACATAGAGAGTATGATTTACAACCTTGGTGAAATGTATGATCGAGTTGTGAGGTGGTTGCAGATGGAATCTGCATGTTGGCTAGAATAGACATGAGAAGGAGTAAAGTTGAATAACTAAAGGTTGCTAAATAGATCCGATATTACCCCAATAAGATATTTTCTGAAAGGTGTCTATATAAGAGTAATGTGAAATGGTGGTACCCGATGAAAATTCAAGCTCGACTGATGACATAAGAGTTGATAAAAATAATAAGACCAACCGACGTGGTCCGAAAGGCATATACGAAGAAACACAAAGGGATTTAACTATCCTACTAGGGGCTAAAGATTTATAGAAGATGAAGCGTCGCGAGCATAAGGACAACATAATAAATGCGAGTCGAGAACTTTGATTTTGATAAAATCATATACAACTGAAGTTTCTTATGCAAATGGTACCGATAGGGTTTAATAAAAGTCATACACATCGGACCGATAGCGCTTGGATGGATAAAGTGTAAACCAAAAGAATAACTTGACCAATAAGAAGGTAAGTCATGTATCAAAAGGCGGGTCTTGCTAATTTGGAATAGAGTGTTGAGATGAGGATACCTTTGTAGAATCTATGCAAGAGTACAACGTAATTGAAATTCTAACATGAAATGGACAGTAATGATCAATTGAAACTTGAGACCGACTCAGGGGAGGAAATTGTTATAAGACGAGTCACCTAGTAGAGGAGTTCACAAGACAAGCTTGAGAGACCAAAAGAGATAAGATGTCGACCCGGATATGAGGGTCTAAGGTGCATGGAAGGGATACCTACAATGGAGTGTAGAAGCAAATGTAGACTTTACAAGTGTGGAGAGGTTTTAACCTCCTCAAAGAAATCGCAATGTCAGTATGAAATAGTCGAAGCCCGGTAGCGGAAACAATGGAGTTTCATGAAGGCAATATTGCCGGTAACACCAGCAAAGGAATGTATATATAAGAACGGCCTTCGTGAACTCGAAAGTCCAAAGTAACCCCAATTATCACCAGACCTAAGTCATCAACACCGATGGTTCATGCAAGGGGAACTGCAAGGGGATGATAACTAAAGTCATCAGAACTACCAAGACACTTACCAGCTATCGTTGAAGACTTGGAATGACTATTTATGTCAAGATGAATGACCCAGTTGGGCTTGAGAAGTAGAGTTAGCCTAAGGAAAACAGAAGTGTGGAAGATAAAACGAATTAGCAAAGCATGAAAGGAGTAATCGAGCAGAGGATGCTCACCAAGAAATTTAACGCTAGTATAGGTATGAGAAGAGTAAGTCCAGGATATTGAGATAAGTACGTCAACTGAGGACGTGTAAGGGTTGGTTGGTATTGACGAGTAGGTACAGCAAGAAGAGACATTAGTGACTGCGGATTTAAGAGTTAACTTTACCGATGCCTTGGAGGATTCCTCGAGTAAGCAACGTTAACCTTCTGAGATGATCTAAGGATATGGAGAGAATCGGGTTAGAGGTTGCTTTCTGGTTGGTTAAGAACAAACTACGGTTGAGTAATAGAGTAAGGGTCTATTTGAAGAAGACCTTGCTAGTAGTAGAGGGGAAGTATAGGCGGGAGTTGGGTAAATCATGTTGACCCTTAGAAAGACGCCATTGTGACTAAGGGGTGTTACACCAGAAGCGTGGTAGGCCCATAACCCACAGATGAAGAAAATCAATGTTAGGGAAACTATGATTTCAAGTTAAGGAATTTGAGATCTATATGAAAAGACCCACTTGGGTGTGTGATTTATTTTGAGTTATATAAATTTGAAAGCTTGACAGGAAGTAGGTGAGAACCCATTAATTAAGCAACGATCCGATTAGGTCACATTGAGGGAACCGGGCCAAGCGGTTTGTATTACAAAGAGCATTAGGCACTTAGTAAAGTGCCGACAGGGTTTAAGATTATTATTTCAGAATCGATAGTCGGGAACTTTCGAAAAGAAAAAGCAAGTGGACCCAGTGGAGGGAAAATTTGGTAGAGTCATCAAAAGAGCTGGAAGTAAGTAGAAAACCAAACCGTTGAGAGAGTACCTACCAAATCCGAGACACGTCATCAGCTATGAAGATCAGAAAATTTAGCTGGTTCATGCGTTTGTAGAGTTCCAGTGGTCTAGACGAGGAATGATGATGCTACTTAGGAAATGGAGGAGAGCATTAGAACCCTGAGTACCCTGCGGAGTTAGCAGCTACTTCTGTATCGACAAGTTAGTACTCGGGTAATGTTTGTTTGATTTTTTTTTCATGTGTTACCTTGGAATGAATATTTGTGCTTTATGTGATGTGTGCCTGAGTATGATGATTGAGTAGTTGCATGTTAGAAAATGGGACTTAATGAAACCAAGTTATACAAAGAAAGTCGTTTGATTAGATACATTATGCTAAGTTTCGGGACGAAACTTATTTTAAGAGGGGACTGATGTAATACCCGGAAAATTTTAATTTCCGTTTAAAACCGATCGAACCGTATTTCGATCCGCTAACCTTTCTTATGTCCTAAACAAAATAAAATGACCTAAATTCTATCATTTTATGTGACCTCAATTCACATAAAATAATAATTATGGCACCCGATTATAATTTCGTATAATTTAAAACTCGAAGGGTGGTTCCGTATGAGTAATGTTCGCCACTTAGCGTGCGTGCAAATAAACTTTAAATTTATAAAACTAGAATCAAGCAAGCGAACCCGCAGTGTACGGATCGATATAGTCAATCAAGAATTCCAGAGTATCGAACACAGGGATTTGGGGGGTTAAATCCAGTTATAAATCGTCAAGCAAGTAAATGTATGAGCTTTTGTAAATATTGGGAAAACAACAATCCTAAAGATCCAGGAATCCAACTGTGGCAATCGATTCAAGATATACTAAAGATATAAGGACAGAGTTAAGGTATGCAAAGGTATACGAATGTAAGGTAATCGTACGGTGAAGTTCCAAAAACCTTATATGACTCACCTAGAAGACACTCTCTATAAAGGTTGTTGAGGCTTCAGTATAGAAAGGTTCTAAAGGTAAGAATTAACATCAAATACCCAAACTTGTAATCCAAGGATCAAGACTAACTAAACCGATTAAGGTTGTGACACTCGGAATCGAGGTAGAGGTTGTTGAGGCTTCACTACCACCTAGAAAAGGCAAGCTAAGACTAAGTTAAGGCAAATCTTTAACTTTGGATTAAAGTAAAAGCAAGATCGTAAACTGACACAAAATTACGGGTAGTTCTTGAGTTCCACGGCCGTGGAAGCTCAAGAACAGACCGTGGATTAGGTTCGTCGGCGATTCTCTCTAAGTCTCAGGGTCCAATCTGTTTACGATCAATCTATCATCATCTAAGCCACAACTATCAACCCTTCACCTTAGAATTGCTAAAGGGTTTTAGCCAACAACAGTCATATTGATATCAATTTCAAGATTTAAAAGAATGAAAGATGAAAACTTCCGAAAACCTTGAATAACTCTCAATTCAATCTCAAATCCACAAATCAAGAACAATAACGTCAATAGATTTGAAATAATGCAAACAATCACAATCTTAGATAAGAACGAAGAACGGGATGTCAATCCGTCTTCAAATCAAACCTAAATGAGAAGCGAAATCTTCTTACGAACAATCTTCCGAATCTTCAACTCTTCTGTCAATCCGGAAATCTCAATAGCAAAGCGCAAATCTCTCAATCACAATCTCCGCCAAAATGCGAAATTAGGGCAAATCCAAGTGTAAGCGAAAGTGCGTCTAAGCGTAAGCGAAGGTGACGGAATCTCTCTTCTTCCGTCCTTTTATAGTGTAAGATAAAATATAAGCCCGGCCCAATTGCGTAGAAGATCGTGGCTTAAAATATTGCGTAAAAGATCGCCAAGATCACGGTCGTGGAAGGGTTCCACGCCCGTAATTTAGAGCGTGGAAATTGGTCACGGTTTGTTTCAATCCTTTCACGGCCGTAGAAGTTGCTGGAATGAACCACGCTTCCCTTGCCAAGGTTCCACGGCCGTGGACTTGAACGTGGAATGTAGTACGGCCGTATTTTAGAGCGTGGTTTAAGGGTAAACCGTAATTCTTCCTTTCCTCGTGCTATTCTTCAAGTTAGCACCTTCCTTAGCTCCTAGAGATGTCCTCAATCTTTGGACATGCTCGATCAAACTCCATCCTCGCTCAATCCGTTCGGAAATAGCTCTTAATTGCCTACAATCAACATAAAGCTTGTGCAGACCTCTATATCGACAATATAGGCAAACTAACTCACAAATGCATCAATGCTTAATCAATGACTATCAATATGGATGAAATACACTTAGAAAACGTGCCTAAAATATCACAATATTTCATGCTAACAAATAACCCCATACTTGCCACTTGCTTGTCCCTAAGCAAGGTCTTTCAAAAGCTTTAAAACACAAGTTAGGATGAAATATGTGTACCTTCTCAAAGCAAAACTTCTTTTGGATGAATGTTCCTTCTAATCAATAGATCATTCTCAAATCTTGCTTCATTCGTTTTTAAGACTTTCATACACTTAATCAAAGAGTAAAGAGTGAAGAAAGCTCATGAATCAATCAAACTCCCATGTAAACATCATAACCTTTAAACATTATCAAAATCAATCATAAAAAACTTCAATTTAGATCACCAAGTCATATAACATTCTTTTGATCTTCAGGACTTTCAAACAAGGTCTAGAATGTGGAAAGGGAAGGAAAACTTTAAGGAATGTTGTGCATGAATCCGGGAAAGTGGATAACTACTCTTTTCTTCTTCTCTTGTGGTTTCCACAGCACTTTCAACTTAGAATTTCGCTCTCTTCTTTTCATTTTTCGACTTTACTTTTGGAGTTACGGATAGAGGTGCACAAAAACCGAAGCCTAGGAGATTGGCGTTTCTCAATTTTTATGAGATGCCTCAAACCCTTAGCGCACATACCATAATCCGCTAGGAATATCGCTCAAATCCGACTTTGGCAAGACACAAACACCCGGCTATGTGAATGGTGCCGATTTACTTATCATCATGATTGACTTCCCCAAACCTATAATTTCTTTCTATTCTTTTGATTGCAAATAATTGCTTTCAAGGCCCTCCCACATCAAACATGCCAATATCAATCAACTCCTCCAAATTCCCGGATAGGTAAAGGAGACCATTATTTCAAAGAGGGGCTAAATGATCAAAGAAAGAAGAAAGAAAATCGAATTGCCTTAATCATCTCAACAAGAAGTATAAGAACTGATATTGTGATTTCAACCTTAATTTCTCAACATGATTTAAGTAACATTCATCACATTATGAAACTTGCAAAAGAGGTATAATCAACTCATTCAATTTCTTTTCAATTCACTATTCGTTTAAGCATGCAATTGTCATCAAAACTCAATTCACAAGTGGTGATTATCATAGAAATCATCTCTATCCTTAGAAGCAAAAAATTTTCAAAATTTTTCAATTTTTATGGGTTTTTCAAACTCTTTTTCATGCAATGCAATAATGAAACGTGTAACAATATAATGAAACATGCAAGATAGTCTCAATAGAAGCAATCAAAGTGAGTAAGAGTTATTACAGACGATTAGTCACACCCCACCCCATACTTGGAACAAACATTGTCCCTAATGTTCAAAGAAAAGAAAAAGAAGAAAAGAAAGAAAGAAAAAGAACTCACAAAATGGCGGTGGAGCGGCTAAAGCTGTCGGTCATCATCGTCATTACTGCGGTGGAGGTGGAAATGGAGAGAAGCTAGGATCGTAGTACCGCCCAAACTGCTGGCGGTAAACATCCCTCATCATATGGTCAAGGTCGTCCATACGTGCATCTCTAGTGTCAGCTCAAATCTCCAAAGCTCCCACCCTATCAGAAAGATCGGTGGCCCACTCCGGCAGCTGCTCATACCAGCCAGGCGGCTGGCTGTACCATGCCGGTGCATCTGACGGTGTTGGTGTTGGTGCCTGTGTAGACCATGGTGGTGGAGCTCCGTACCACGCAGGAGGGGTCTCCATCCAAGTGGGCCTCTCGCTTACGCTGGCGCGGCGAGAAGAAGATCCTGAAGCTCTAGCTGGACGTGGAGAACGTCTAGGCATGTCAGGAGCTGCGTCCGGCTGATCCGGAAATATGCCAAAATCCTGCTCAGCTCCTCCTCCTCCTCCCTCATACTCATCTCTCATCTCCTCCTCCTCAACTACAGGTGGTGGTGGGACATATGGAGGGGCTGCAATCCTATTCGCATGCATAGCAACGAACGTCTCCTTCCAGTTATGGCGTCCAGCCATAATGGAATACTCTGGAAGCCACTCAATGCCTCTCCCCGTCCTGCTCTCCCATGGCATAGCAACATAAGGTGGACCTCTATGGGTGGGGAAGATGAGGCCTCTAGTCATAAAGGCCTGAAGTCCTAGGGGTACAGCGGGGATACGTGTGCAAGCAGAAAAATCTACCCCTAATGTCCTAGCAAGGTGGGTGACTATCCCACCATATCCAATGTTGCCAGCACTCTTGTTCTTTAGCTTGCTCATGGTAGCAGCTAAGAGGGTGGCGCAGTCAGCACGTCGTCCATATAACATGGAGTACAGAAGGAAGAGCTCATTTGTCTTAATCTTCTGAGGTGTCTCCGTCCTAGGGAAGAGACACTCAGAAAGTACCCTATGAGCAATCTTCAAGGCTAAGTGATACATCAACTTAGCCTTGGTATCAGCTGGTTGCCAGCGGTCCTCGCTGGCGTAAATCATAGCTACCTCCGCCCAGAAATCCTTGGCGTAAACGCCGCTGGGGAACCGACCATTGAAGGTCTCATGGAACCCAAAGAAGGCTCCAAACTCCCGGATGGAGAAATCATAGTTTCTTTCCATCAGCCGGAAAGAAACTGTCCAATCAACATGGCTGTGCTCAAAAGAGGTCACAACCTCTCTCGTAATCTCCTCATATGCATCTTCTCGGATAGCCGAGAAGACGACAAGACCGGCTCTATCTAAGAGCCAAGTAAGGTCCCCTATGACATGTAGAGGAGCTAAATCCTCCAACAGTAGGTACCTAGGTCCTATAACAGCCTTCTTATGGATCCTCTCTAAGGCGTCGAGATGATCCTCGTGAATGGTGGGGACCCTAGGGCTAGGAGGTGATGGTGATGAAGGTGATGATGGAGGTGAAGGGGATGAAGGTGGTGGTGCTCTAGAGGAGGAAGAGGAAGAGGGGTTGCCCTTCCTCTTTTTACTCTTATCTTTGTCTTTGTTCTTATCCTTATTCCTCCCAGACACTCTCCTTACAAAATCCATTTTCTGGAAGAAACCACGGTCTGTTCTTGGTGTTCCACGGCCGTGGAAGTTACAGAGACCGTGGTTTGTTTCGAATTTTCTCAAAACTCAGCAATCAATCACCAAACTTAGCAATCAATCAGTCCTAGACTAATTTCTTCCAATTCCAATCAGTTCTCCTACAAATTCTATCAAAATTAAGGCCGAATCGACAAAGATAGAGAAGAGCGAAAAAAACCTAGGTTTTCGGATTTTAAAATCCGAATTCTGCTTTCCTTGGTGATTTGCCGCTCGAATCGTTGCTTGAATCTCGTTGGTGGTTGGATTTGCTTCAGTTTGGGTCAAAGAATCGTTAAAAACGATTAACGAATGAAGAATTGAGGTGAGGGGCGTGAAATCGGCGTTTTTGGGCGTAATTTGGGTTTTGTGTGTTGTGTTTTTGTGAAGAATGTGGTTTATATAGTGGTCGTCAAAATGTTTGAATACCACGGTCTATCGGGGGGTTC
The DNA here is from genome assembly GCA_033239125.1 of Fagopyrum homotropicum. NCBI lineage: Eukaryota > Viridiplantae > Streptophyta > Magnoliopsida > Caryophyllales > Polygonaceae > Fagopyrum > Fagopyrum homotropicum. Next base: position 14,234,000 of record BSWB01000001.1, read on the forward strand.
CACGGCCGTGGAAATGTACGGAACCGTGGTTTTGGTGATTTTTCAAAGGCTTTTGGAAATTACGGTCACTGTAGCTGTCACGGCCGTGGAACTCTCTGTAATGCTCCAAAGTCCAAGTTTCGTCACTTTTCTTCAAACTTGCTCTTCCCCTTTCCTTTTCCACTGTTCCTACATCTAAAAACACGAACATACCGAAAGGAATCGAAGGCAAAACAAAGCAAAAACGTCTAAACTAAGCTAAACTATGAATCGAAAACAAAAACGTAAATGCAATACCTTGGGTTGCCTCCCAAGAAGCGCTTTGTTTAAGGTCCGTAGCTAGACCAAATTCGCACTTATTCGAGTGCGGTAGGCGCGAACTCTTCAGCTTGGAGTTCCGGCGTATACTTCTTGAGTCGTTGACCGTTCACCTTAAAGCTTCCGCCCGCTTCACCCCATACTTCAACTGCACCATGGGGGAAAATACGTTTGATTAGAAAAGGTCCGGTCCAACGAGATTTAAGCTTACCTGGAAAGAGACGAAGCCTTGAATTGAAGAGGAGAACTTGATCTCCTTCTTTGAAGTCCTTTGGAATGATATGCTTATCATGCCAACGCTTTGCTCTTTCTTTGTAGATTTTAGCGTTTTCATAGGCGTTCAAGCGGAGTTCTTCAAGCTCATTAAGGTCCAAGAGACGCTTCTCTCCCGCTTCCTTCATGCCGAAATTCAACCACTTGATGGCCCAAAACGCCTTGTGCTCTAACTCTACCGGTAAGTGACAAGACTTCCCATACACAAGGTTGTATGGTGTGGTTCCTATGGGAGTCTTATACGCAGTCCGATATGCCCACAATGCATCATCAAGCTTCAAGGATCAATCCTTCCTAGTCCTTGAAACCGTCTTCTCTAGGATTCCTTTGATCTCCCGGTTTGAGATCTCAACTTGTCCACTAGTTTGTGGATGATAAGGGGTGGCGATTTTGTGAGTAACCTCATACTTAGCTAGAAGAGCTTCAAAGCGCCGGGCAATGAAGTGGGAACCTCCATCACTAATGATAGTCCTTGGTGTCCCAAATCGTGGGAAAATGGTCTTGTTGAAGAACTTGACCACTACCATGGCATCATTGGTGGGAGAGGCAATTGCTTCCACCCATCTAGAAACGTAATCCACCGCCAAGAGTATGTATTGGTTTCCACAAGATGATGGGAACGGTCCCATAAAGTCAACTCCCCAAACATCGAAAATCTCCACCTCTTGGATGTTATTGAGAGGCATCTCATTCCTCCTAGAGATATTTCCTGTTCTTTGACAAGCATCGCAGCAGGAAACAAAGGTTTGCACATCTCTAAATAAAGTAGGCCAAAAGAATCCTGATTGCAATACCTTAGCGCTAGTCTTGTTCGAACTAGCGTGTCCTCCACAAGGTAGTGAATGACAATGGCGGATGACACTTTGCATCTCATCTTCCGGCACACATCGCCGAATAATGCCATCCGGACCTCTCTTAAAGAGGAGAGGTTCATTCCAAAAGTATTCCCGAACATCCTTAAAGAACTTCTTTCTTTGTGCGTAGGATAATCCGGGCGGTATCTCCTGACAAACCAAATAGTTAACAAAATCAGCAAACCATGGTTCGTTACCTTTGGAGATCACATCGATACACTCCTCTATAATGTGTAAGTGTTCGTCCGGGAAGGAGTCATCTATAGGTAGATGGTCGTCCTCTAGATGTGTTAGGAGACTCAAATGATCCGCAACAGAATTTTCCGAACCCTTCTTATCGCGGATCTCTAGATCGAATTCTTGTAGGAGAAGAATCCATCTAATTAGCCTTGACTTCGCATCCTTCTTTGCAAGGAGATACCGGATCGCAGCATGATCCGTGTACACAATCACCTTTGCACCTACAAGATAAGAGCAAAATTTGTCAATAGCATAAACAATGGCTAAAAATTCCTTTTCCGTAGTGGCGTAGTTGAGTTGCGCTTCATCTAGCGTCTTGCTAGCGTAGTAGATAGCGTGGGTTCGCCCTTCCTTTCTTTGTCCAAGAACAGCTCCTATAGCTACGTCACTAGCATCGCACATAACCTCAAAGGGAAGATTCCAATCCGGAGGTTGGATAATTGGAGCTGAAATTAGAGCTTCCCGAATCATGTTAAGCGCATCCAAGCATTCCTGCGAAAACTCAAAAACTGCATCCTTCATCAATAGATTAGTTAGCGGTTTTGATATTTTAGAGAAATCCTTTATGAAGTGTCTATAAAATCCAGCATGTCCTAGAAAACTTCTTATCCCTTTCACCGAAGTTGGGGGAGGAAGCTTTTCTATGGTCTCTATTTTAGCTATATCCACCTCAATCCCTCTACTAGAGATTAAGTGTCCTAATACAATTCCTTCCTTTACCATAAATTGACACTTCTCCCAATTAAGAACTAGGTTAGTGTCTTCACACCTTTGTAATACAAGAGCAAGGTTAGAAAGGCAATTGTCAAAAGAGGAACCGTATACGGAGAAGTCATCCATAAAGACCTCCATGATTTCCTCTATATATTCGGAGAAGATTGCCATCATGCACCTTTGAAAGGTGGCTGGGGCATTGCAAAGCCCGAACGGCATCCTCCAATAGGCAAACGTACCCCATGGGAACGTGAATGTGGTCTTCTCTTGATCATCCGGATGTATCGGAATCTGAAAGAAACCACTATAACCGTCAAGATAGCAAAAGTGCGAATGTTGTGCTAACCTTTCAAGCATTTGGTCGATGAATGGAAACGGGAAGTGATCCTTCCTTGTCGCATTGTTAAGCTAGCGGTAGTCTATGCACATCCGCCATCCTGTCACGGTTCGGGTAGGAATGAGTTCGTTATTCTTGTTGGTGATGACCATAATTCCTCCCTTCTTCGGAACTACTTGAACCGGACTCACCCACTTGCTATCGGAGATAGGGTAGATGATACCTGCATCAAGAAGTTTAAAAATTTCCTTCTTGACAACCTCCTTCATGGTCGGATTCAACCGCCTTTGAGGTTGTCTTGAAGTCCTAAAGTCCTCTTCCATTAATATTTTATGCATGTGATAACACGATTTATGACTTAGGTTTAGGTAATCATTTAGATAGATTTGTCACTTATTCATGCATGGTTTAGCACTAGTTCACGACGTTTGCATTCAATTCACGTATTTTGTCGAGATAGACGTCTACACGGACTTGTGCATTGCTTTGTAGGTATTTTGGGAGATTTAGGAGCTAAATCGATACGTTTGAGGATCGTTCATCAAAATGACACACCCTCGGACTCATTAGGATGCAAGCTAGAGGCTAATGAGGACTCATGGAACCTTGCCAACACAAGCCATGCACCAAATCGAAGCTTAATGATCAAAGGCAAAGCTGAAGGTCCAAACCACGGTTCACTGTAAGTCCACGGCCGTGGAACTGTCCGTGGATTTTGCCAGGTTTTCATGACAGTTGTGCCACGATCTCTTGGCCAGCTCTTGCAAAGTTGTAGTATAAAAGTGGTCCTGCATTGGCTGAGAGAATCATCTTGGAGCAGCTCTCCATTATCCACTATCATCCAATCACAACTCAACAAGAAGATTCTTTGAGGAAGGGGGTAGAAGGAAGCTACCATTGGAGGAAGAGCTTCATTTGAGAAGAAGAAGAATACACCATTGATAGACTTTGATAGCTTTGTTAGTGAAGAATTTCGGAATCGGTTTCTAGAGTTGTATGAACCATTTAAACCTTCTTTAAGAAGGGTTGTGAGTCATTCTAATTCCATTTTCAGCTTGGTTTTGTTTACTTAACTTGTTCATCTCTTTCTCTTCATGATCTTGCAAATGGAAGCCATGATTTTATGTTTGATGATTTTGATTGCTATGATGAATGTTGTAGGCTAAATAGATGTGATTCTAGGGTAAGGAAAGAATGGTTATGGCTAGGTCTATGATAGGATGGACTTAGATTAGCCTTTGGATGACTAACTTGCTTGGACGTAGCCTCTGTTGAAGTCCACGGATTGTTCTTGACAAACCACGGTCGTGGTCTTGATAGAACGAACCGTGATTCTCCCTGGTTCGATGGATCTAGCTTTAGTTAGTTAGAATGTTGAAATCCTAGAGTTTGTTGAGTTAAATCTACCCTAGGGTGACCTAGTGTTAGCAACTAAGTGTTAGAAGAGACCTACCCGGTGATTCTTACCCTTAGATTCCGAAGATGACAAATCCTAGGTAGTGGTGAGCCTCATAAGCCTCCATTGGACTAAGTGTGCTAGGATAGTTGCCTAGGACTAACCCTTTCGAGACTTACCCGGTAAGGATAGGTTAGATCTCTAGGTGACAATCCGGTTTGTGTAGAATTCCTATCCTTAGGTTCTTAGAGACTTACCCGGTGATGAGATCTTAGGGATTGACTAGTGGATCATGAGACCTAACCGGTGATTGAGCCCAATCTAGAAACACTCACTCCCAACATATCATAGTTAATCCAAGGAATGATTAGATAGCTTGAGTCCTATGCCATAACCGGAATTTCCAACCCCTAGAATCCACTTTTCTATCCTTGATCTATATCTTGTTTAGTTTGTTTGTTTGTGTTGATTTGTTAGCATAGTTTATTTGTTTATTTTGCATGTTTAGTGATCCTTGATTGATCACCTAAAAACCCACCAAAAACATTTAGATTTTCATTTCTTTATTCCTCTCTCTTTTCTTAACCTAGATCTTCACTAAAGTTAATCATAAATCGAATCAATCTCACCTTAGTCTTTGTGTTCGACCTCGGAATACTATCCCTACTACAAACGTCCCGTACACTGCGGGTTCGCTAGGAGTTAGGATAAATATAACGAGAATATAAATTTAAAACCCATTGCGTATCACATCCTGAGCGTAACAAGTTTTTGGCGCCGTTGCCGGGGACTAGGTCTAGATTGAGTCTATTTTGTGATTGTTTGTAGTGTAGATCTTTCTTGTTGCTTTTGATCTCTTTTTGGTTTGTGTCTTTGCTTTTCAGGACATCTCTTACTCTTTAGGTGTATGCGAAGATCTCGTGGCAAGGATTTAGCTCCATTCGATCCCGAACCGGAGAAAACCCTTAGATCTAGATCCAAGAGCATTAAAAAGGGGAAAGAGATGGCCGGAAGAGATCTCCAAGCTGAGTTGGATGAGGCTTTAGAGCAAATTAGGATAAGGGATGAAGCTTTGGAGAATGAAAGGAGACTTGCCAATGAGAGGCAAGAGGCAACTAGGAGGGAGATTGAGGAGATTAGGCAAGCTCTTGTGCAAAGAGAGCTTAACCGTCAACAACCTCCTCCACCTCCACCACAACCGCAGCCGGCGGCAGTGAATATTAGGGTTGTGCCCATTGCTATGGAAGAGCCACAAACGTTGGGGCAACGTATGGATCCGGCACAAAGAGCACACCGTCCGGGTGTGAACTTAGGAGATCCCGCAGCCCATGATTACGAACTCCACCCTCAAGTTCTACAAATGATCCGGCATAATCAATTTGGAGGGATGGAAGGAGAGTCTCCTCATCAACACTTGATGAACTATGAGATCTTGATGGAGACTCTTAGACCGCCTAGATTGGAGAGCAACAACCATAAGCTTAGGGCTTTCTCCTTCTCTCTTAAGGATAAAGCCTTGGCTTGGTATCAATCTATTCCGCAAGGGCGAGTTGGTACTTGGGAGGAGATGACAACCGAGTTTTTGACTAAGTTCTTCCCACCTTCCAAGACTACCGAGTTAAGAGGGAAGATCAATGCCTTCGTGATGAAGGATAGAGAGAGTTTATTCAAGTCTTGGGAGAGGTTCAAAGACCTTCTCCTAGATTGTCCACACCACCGAAAATTGAGCTATTGGAGATCTACTTCAAAGGACTTGATGAAGATAGCCAATTCAAGCTCCAATCTCTTTCCGGTGGGACTTTTATGGAGAAGCATGTAGATGAAGCTTGGGAGTTTGTAGAGAAACAAGCTCTAGTGATTGAGAAATACTCCCATAGGAAGAGTGAAGGGAGAAAGGCGGGAGCATATGAGGTGAGTGAAGTCACCATGAGCAATTTCAAGCTTGACGCCATCAACAATGAATTGAAGTCTTTGAGAGAGTTGTGTGCTACAACCTTGAAGAACCAAGCAACTCCTCAAGTGCTTCCACAAGCTAACTTATCTTCCAAGGAGGAAGATGTGAATTACATGGGAAGGGGCAACTACAACAACTACAAAGGCCCAAGGAACTTCAACAATAACCGGCAATTCAACAATTACTGGCCCAACCACAACCATCCCGGATTCTCTTATTCTAACCCGGATGGAGCCTTGAACCCTCCCGCTTCCACAAGCACAACTCCACCACCAAAAGCTTCACAAGAACCTCCACCCAGATTTACTCAACCTCCAAAGGATAGAACCAAAATAATGTTTGAGCAATTGCTTGGAAGGTTGAGTGGTCTTGAGAGCACCGTGACGTCAATTTCTAAAGCTTAAAAGGTATTGGAAGCACAAGTGTTCCAAAAGGCGGGTGAAGCCTATAGAGATCCGGGAAAGCTTCCCGAAAGAACCGAAGACAACCCAAGAGGCCAAGTGTTTGCCATCACTACAAGGAGTGGGTTGAGCATGAAAGATCCTTTGCCCAAGGAGAATGCTAAAGGGAAACAAGTGGTGATAGAGGAAGAGACTTTGCAAGGAGATGGAGGCAAGAGCAAGGATGTTGAGCCAACATATGTGGCACCGCCTCCATACAAGCTACCACTACCGTTCCCACATTCACGAGCAAGAGCTCGTTTGGACAATCACTTTGGTAAATTCCTTGAACTTATGTCTAAATTGCATATTAACATTCCGTTCATGGATGCTATTTTAGGAATGCCGGCATATGGCAAGTTCTTGAAAGAGATACTCTCCAACAAAAGGAAGTTGGAGGAGTATGGGGAGATAAGAATGACCAAGAGATCTTCGGAATTGATCCAAACAATAAAGGAGGAGATGCCTCCCAAGCTAAGAGATCCGGGTTCCTTTTGTGTCCCGATTGGAGTGGGAGATGTGAAGTATGAGGCCCTTTGTGATCTTGGAGCAAGTGTAAGCATCATACCGCTTGCACTTTGCAACAAGGTTGGGCTAGGAGAGCCGAAACCGGTCAAGATGACCCTCTATATGGCGGACCGTTCTATCACTCATCCGGTTGGGATATTAGAAGACATTCCGGTGCAACTAGGAGGATTCTATGTGCAAATTGATTTTATTGTCCTAGATATTCCGGCGGACTATACGGTTCCCATCATCTTAGGAAGACCCTTCCTAGCTACCTCCGGGTGCCTAGTGGATTGCAAGAATGGGACTCTCTCCTTCAACATTGGAGAAGAGAACATCAAGTTCAAGTTGTCCACAATGATGAAAGGGCCAACCCTTGATGAGGATATCTTCAACATAGTCGAGCAAGAGAATTCTAGAGAAGTTGTGAGCTCGATCTTGATCAAGGATCCCTTGGAGAAGGTTCTTACCTTAAGTATGATGGAGGAAGGTGTTGAGGAGGCTTGCAATGAAGAAATCAAGGCCTTAGAAGCATTAGGAAAGGAGACAAGAGTTGAAGATGAAGACCACGAAGAGGTGTTGAACAACTACAAGTTCCACGGGCGTGGAAGTGGTTCCACGGCCGTAGAACTCTCTGTAAAGACTCAACAAACGAGCCAGGCAAGGTCCACGGCCGTGGAAGTGGTTCCAACCGTGGTTCCCCCAGAATCAAACCTCATTGATGATCAAGCTTCAAGGAGCCTTGAAGGGTCTTCATTTGCTTTGGATTCATCTCATCCAACGTTATTTGGATCGTCTCCAATCGATAAAGGTCCTCCTAAACTTGAACTTAAACCCCTCCCCTCTCATTTGAAGTATGCTTTTCTTGGTGATAATTCGACATATCCGGTGATTGTTAATGCATGCTTGAGTGATGATGAACTTGCTAAGTTGTTGCATGAACTAAGATTGCATAGGAAAGCCATTGGCTATACTATTGATGATTTGGTTGGCATAAAACCTTCTTTGTGCATGCATAAGATATTGATGGAAGATAACCACAAACCCTCTATTGAACATCAAAGGAGATTGAATCCTATAATGAAAGAGGTAGTCAAAAAGGAAATCATTAAGTTGCTAGATGTGGGGATTATCTACCCTATCTCGGATAGTAAGTGGGTTAGTCCCGTTCATGTAGTACCTAAGAAGGGTGGAATGACCGTGGTGACCAATGAGAACAATGAACTAATCCCAACTAGGACGGTTACGGGATGGAGGATGTGCATTGACTATAGGAAGTTGAACATGGCTTCTAGGAAAGATCACTTCCCTCTTCCTTTCATTGACCAAATGCTAGAGAGGTTAGCTCAACATTCTCATTTTTGCTACTTAGATGGCTATAGTGGATTCTTCCAAATCCCTATCCACCCCGATGACCAAGAGAAAACTACATTTACATGTCCATGGGGAACTTTTGCATATAGGAGAATGCCATTTGGGTTGTCTAATGCACCCGCCACCTTCCAAAGGTGTATGATGGCTATCTTTTCGGAATACATTGAAAATATCATGGAAGTGTTCATGGATGATTTCTCTGTTTATGGTTCTTCCTTTGATAATTGCTTGGCTAACTTGTCATTATTATTGCAAAGATGTGAGGAGACAAATCTTGTCTTGAATTGGGAAAAATGCCACTTCATGGTAAGTGAAGGTATTGTGTTGGGACACTTGGTGTCCAACCGTGGCATTGAGGTTGATAGGGCCAAAATTGAAACAATAGAGAAGTTTCCACCACCTACCTCGGTGAAGGGGGTAAGGAGTTTCTTAGGGCATGCCGGTTTTTACCGTATGTTTATTCAAGACTTCTCTAAAATTTCTAAGCCTCTTACTAACCTACTAATGAAGGATGTTGAATTTGTTTTCTCCAAAAAATGCCTTGAGGCTTTTTGTAGGTTGAAAAACGCTTTGATCTCCGCACCTATCATGCAACCTCCGGATTGGAGTTTACCGTTTGAGATCATGTGTGATGCAAGCGATGTAGCCGTTGGGGCTGTTTTGGGGCAAAAGAAAGATGGGCGCACTCATGCCATTTATTATGCTAGCAAGACGCTAGATGATGCCCAACTCAATTATGCTACCACCGAGAAGGAGTTGCTAGCAGTTGTGTATGCATTTGAGAAGTTCCGCTCATATCTTGTTGGAGCGAAGGTCATAGTTTATACGGATCATGCTGCGATCCGTTATCTACTTACCAAGAAGGATGCCAAGCCTAGGTTGATTCGGTGGATCCTTCTTCTTCAAGAGTTTGATTTGGAAATCCGGGACAAGAAGGGATCCGAGAACTCCGTGGCGGATCACCTTAGTAGACTTCCACCATTGGAGCTTGAAAGAGATGACATCCCGATTGATGACTCGTTCCGGGATGAGCAATTGAAAATGGTGGAGGAATGCTTGTTCCAAGTGTCTAGAGGAAGTGAGCCATGGTTTGCCGACATTGTGAACTACTTAGTGTGTGAGGAAGTGCCTCCCGGTTTGACATATGCCCAAAGGAAGAAGTTCTTCAAGGATGTGAAGCACTACTATTGGAGTGAACCACTTTTGTTCAAGAGAGGGCCGGATGGAATGTTTAGAAGATGCATACCGGAGGATGAGGTGGAGAGTGTGATCCGCCATTGTCATTCCTTGCCATGTGGGGGGCATGCTAGCTCACACAAGACATGTGCTAAAGTGTTGCAATCGGGCTTCTTTTGGCCAAGTTTGTTCAAGGATGTGCAAAGCTTTGTGGTAGCTTGTGATGCTTGACAAAGGACGGGCAACATCTCAAGGAAGAACGAGATGCCCTTGAACAACATACAAGAAGTGGAAATATTTGATGTGTGGGGTGTGGACTTCATGAGACCATTCCCTTCTTCGTTTGACAACCTCTACATCCTATTGGCGGTTGATTATGTATCAAGATGGGTGGAGGCAATCGCTTCTCCTACAAATGACGCCAAGGTTGTGGTGCGGTTTTTCAACCGAGTGATCTTTCCTAGGTTTGGAACACCAAGGGTGATCATAAGTGATGGAGGGAAGCACTTCACCAATAGGAACTTTGGGGCACTTTTGGCTAAGTATGGGGTGACTCATAAGGTGGCAACACCTTACCATCCCCAAACTAGTGGCCAAGTGGAGATCTTCAACCGGGAGATAAAGGGAATTCTTGAGAAGACGGTCTCTAGGACAAGAAAGGATTGGGCTATGAAGCTCGATGATGCCTTGTGGGCATATAGGACCGCTTTCAAGACACCAATTGGCACCACTCCTTACAAGTTGGTCTATAGAAAATCTTGCCACCTTCCGGTGGAGATAGAGCATAGAGCTTATTGGGCCATTAAGTGGCTAAACTTTGACCTCAAGGAGGCGGGAGAGAAGAGGTTGCTCGATATGAACGCCCTTGAAGAGATCCGGTTGGATGCTTATGAGAATGCCCGGATCTACAAGGAGAGGACCAAACGGTGGCATGACAAGCGCCTCATCCCGAAGGAGTTGAGTGAAGGCGACCTTGTCCTTCTCTTCAACTCAAGGCTGCGGCTTTTCCCCGGAAAGCTAAAATCGAGATGGACCGGGCCATATGTGGTGAAGAAGATCTTTCCCCATGGAGCTATTGAGATAGGAGGGGAGCATTGTGGAAACTTTAAGGTGAATGGGCACCGGTTGAAGAAGTATATCCCGGGAGCTCCGGTGGATATGATTCACCTTGAGTAGACGCCCACGAGTTTGGTCAAGCTAATGACCTTAAAGAAGCGCTTGGTGGGAGGCAACCCATTGGTAACATTTTCCCTTTCTCGTTTTGTTTTTGTTTTAGATTTTTCTGTTTTTGTGTGTGCTTTGTGTGTGCTAGAGCCTTAGTAGCATTGGAAGCCTTGCTTGGCATGTGAATGATGATGATGAACCCCTCATCAATTATGGGTGGAGCGGACGCGGAACTTGGACGGCTAGCGGTGCCTAGCGCGGGTCCCGACGCTTTGATGAACACTTAGAGCTCTCTACCATTGTTGATAGGATCATCCACCATCAATTCACTTGAGAAATCCCAAACACCATAGCAAACCATTTTTACATTGTGAGAACCTTCTTTCACTCTTCTTTACTTCATTTACACATTGGGGACAATGTGTTTCTAAGTATGGGGTGGGGTTTGCATGATCCTTCGCATGATGAGCATCTAGGGTAGTTTAATATTTGCACATGTCTTGCATTTCAAAAATCCCATAAAAATCTAAAAATTTAAAAATTTTTGTGCTTTCTAGGCTTGGATATGACCCTAATGATGAATCTTGTCTTGTGAATTGGCTATGGATGGCCTTATGTGTTGAATTAATGAATGCATATGTGGACTTGAAGTACTTTTCTTGAATTCAATGAATGATTTGTGATCATGATGTTTGTCTAGAATGGATTGAGTATTGAAGGTCAAAATTACATGATAGTTCTTGCAAACCATCTAGGAATGAATGAGGCAATTCATTTTTCTCTACTTCTCATCTTGATCATGATGTTTGAACACCTCAATTGATATAAATTTGACCTCTTTTGACCCATCCGGGAATAGGAGCATGTTAGTGTGGATGTGTGTGAAAAGCAAGTGTGGGGTGAAGATGTTGATGAAAGAATGTCATGAATAAATGCTGAATTTGTTGTGAAAGTGTAGCCAAAAATATAGGTTTGGGGGCGTTGGTTTAAATGACAAGTAACTCGGTACACTTCACATAATCGGGTGTTGGTGCCGTGCCAAAGTCAAATAAACCAATAGTCCTAACGAGCCTTGGTATGTGTGCCCGGTGTGGATGCACCTCGAAAAATAGAAAAAGCCCGAGGATGGCTAATCACCAAGGTTTCGGCTTTTGTACACCAATGCCATTGTCTTAAAAATAAGAAAAAGAAAGGAAAAAAAAAGAAAAGATAGAGAAAATATACACTTGAGGGAAGTTGATCGAGGACAAAATTGTGGAGTTAGTTCCATTCCCGGATTAGCATCACATAGCCTAGAAAAATCCCCACCTAGTCACAACGTTTCTTGGCCTTTTAGTTCATAAGACCTTATGACCTATTTGCATGTTTGTAAGACTTAGTAATCTAGATTGGATATGCTCTTGATCATCTTGACTACCTCATTTTTACATTTCATGCATACTTTTGAGTTAAGTACAATTGTCTTTCCATGCCTTCACTTGTTTGATGCATGATTGCTTATCCTTTGCCATGAAACATGACTTTGAAGGTGATCCAATAGTAGAAGCACAAACCCAAAAAGAGTTTTCCATTTTTCTGCATACATAAATCATGTTATCTTGTAGTCTATAGTTGAGAATTTGCTCGGGGACGAGCAAACCTTAAGTATGGGGTATTTTTGATAACACGATTTATGACTTAGGTTTAGGTAATCATTTAGATAGATTTGTCACTTATTCATGCATGGTTTAGCACTAGTTCACGACGTTTGCATTCAATTCACGTATTTTGTCGAGATAGACGTCTACACGGACTTGTGCATTGCTTTGTAGGTATTTTGGGAGATTTAGGAGCTAAATCGATACGTTTGAGGATCGTTCATCAAAATGACACACCCTCGGACTCATTAGGATGCAAGCTAGAGGCTAATGAGGACTCATGGAACCTTGCCAACACAAGCCATGCACCAAATCGAAGCTTAATGATCAAAGGCAAAGCTGAAGGTCCAAACCACGGTTCACTGTAAGTCCACGGCCGTGGAACTGTCCGTGGATTTTGCCAGGTTTTCATGACAGTTGTGCCACGATCTCTTGGCCAGATCTTGCAAAGTTGTAGTATAAAAGTGGTCCTGCATTGGCTGAGAGAATCATCTTGGAGCAGCTCTCCATTATCCACTATCATCCAATCACAACTCAACAAGAAGATTCTTTGAGGAAGGGGGTAGAAGGAAGCTACCATTGGAGGAAGAGCTTCATTTGAGAAGAAGAAGAATACACCATTGATAGACTTTGATAGCTTTGTTAGTGAAGAATTTCGGAATCGGTTTCTAGAGTTGTATGAACCATTTAAACCTTCTTTAAGAAGGGTTGTGAGTCATTCTAATTCCATTTTCAGCTTGGTTTTGTTTACTTAACTTGTTCATCTCTTTCTCTTCATGATCTTGCAAATGGAAGCCATGATTTTATGTTTGATGATTTTGATTGCTATGATGAATGTTGTAGGCTAAATAGATGTGATTCTAGGGTAAGGAAAGAATGGTTATGGCTAGGTCTATGATAGGATGGACTTAGATTAGCCTTTGGATGACTAACTTGCTTGGACGTAGCCTCTGTTGAAGTCCACGGATTGTTCTTGACAAACCACGGCCGTGGTCTTGATAGAACGAACCGTGATTCTCCCTGGTTCGATGGATCTAGCTTTAGTTAGTTAGAATGTTGAAATCCTAGAGTTTGTTGAGTTAAATCTACCCTAGGGTGACCTAGTGTTAGCAACTAAGTGTTAGAAGAGACCTACCCGGTGATTCTTACCCTTAGATTCCGAAGATGACAAATCCTAGGTAGTGGTGAGCCTCATAAGCCTCCATTGGACTAAGTGTGCTAGGATAGTTGCCTAGGACTAACCCTTTCGAGACTTACCCGGTAAGGATAGGTTAGATCTCTAGGTGACAATCCGGTTTGTGTAGAATTCCTATCCTTAGGTTCTTAGAGACTTACCCGGTGATGAGATCTTAGGGATTGACTAGTGGATCATGAGACCTAACCGGTGATTGAGCCCAATCTAGAAACACTCACTCCCAACATATCATAGTTAATCCAAGGAATGATTAGATAGCTTGAGTCCTATGCCATAACCGGAATTTCCAACCCCTAGAATCCACTTTTCTATCCTTGATCTATATCTTGTTTAGTTTGTTTGTTTGTGTTGATTTGTTAGCATAGTTTATTTGTTTATTTTGCATGTTTAGTGATCCTTGATTGATCACCTAAAAACCCACCAAAAACATTTAGATTTTCATTTCTTTATTCCTCTCTCTTTTCTTAACCTAGATCTTCACTAAAGTTAATCATAAATCGAATCAATCTCACCTTAGTCTTTGTGTTCGACCTCGGAATACTATCCCTACTACAAACGTCCCGTACACTGCGGGTTCGCTAGGAGTTAGGATAAATATAACGAGAATATAAATTTAAAACCCATTGCGTATCACATCCTGAGCGTAACAAGTTTTTGGCGCCGTTGCCGAGGACTAGGTCTAGATTGAGTCTATTTTGTGATTGTTTGTAGTGTAGATCTTTCTTGTTGCTTTTGATCTCTTTTTGGTTTGTGTCTTTGCTTTTCAGGACATCTCTTACTCTTTAGGTGTATGCGAAGATCTCGTGGCAAGGATTTAGCTCCATTCGATCCCGAACCGGAGAAAACCCTTAGATCTAGATCCAAGAGCATTAAAAAGGGGAAAGAGATGGCCGGAAGAGATCTCCAAGCTGAGTTGGATGAGGCTTTAGAGCAAATTAGGATAAGGGATGAAGCTTTGGAGAATGAAAGGAGACTTGCCAATGAGAGGCAAGAGGCAACTAGGAGGGAGATTGAGGAGATTAGGCAAGCTCTTGTGCAAAGAGAGCTTAACCGTCAACAACCTCCTCCACCTCCACCACAACCGCAGCCGGCGGCAGTGAATATTAGGGTTGTGCCCATTGCTATGGAAGAGCCACAAACGTTGGGGCAACGTATGGATCCGGCACAAAGAGCACACCGTCCGGGTGTGAACTTAGGAGATCCCGCAACCCATGATTACGAACTCCACCCTCAAGTTCTACAAATGATCCGGCATAATCAATTTGGAGGGATGGAAGGAGAGTCTCCTCATCAACACTTGATGAACTATGAGATCTTGATGGAGACTCTTAGACCGCCTAGATTGGAGAGCAACAACCATAAGCTTAGGGCTTTCTCCTTCTCTCTTAAAGATAAAGCCTTGGCTTGGTATCAATCTATTCCGCAAGGGCGAGTTGGTACTTGGGAGGAGATGACAACCGAGTTTTTGACTAAGTTCTTCCCACCTTCCAAGACTACCGAGTTAAGAGGGAAGATCAATGCCTTCGTGATGAAGGATAGAGAGAGTTTATTCAAGTCTTGGGAGAGGTTCAAAGACCTTCTCCTAGATTGTCCACACCACCGAAAATTGAGCTATTGGAGATCTACTTCAAAGGACTTGATGAAGATAGCCAATTCAAGCTCCAATCTCTTTCCGGTGGGACTTTTATGGAGAAGCATGTAGATGAAGCTTGGGAGTTTGTAGAGAAACAAGCTCTAGTGATTGAGAAATACTCCCATAGGAAGAGTGAAGGGAGAAAGGCGGGAGCATATGAGGTGAGTGAAGTCACCATGAGCAATTTCAAGCTTGACGCCATCAACAATGAATTGAAGTCTTTGAGAGAGTTGTGTGCTACAACCTTGAAGAACCAAGCAACTCCTCAAGTGCTTCCACAAGCTAACTTATCTTCCAAGGAGGAAGATGTGAATTACATGGGAAGGGGCAACTACAACAACTACCAAGGCCCAAGGAACTTCAACAACAACCGGCAATTCAACAATTACCGGCCCAACCACAACCATCCCGGATTCTCTTATTCTAACCCGGATGGAGCCTTGAACCCTCCCGCTTCCACAAGCACAACTCCACCACCAAAAGCTTTACAAGAACCTCCACCCGGATTTACTCAACCTCCAAAGGATAGAACCGAAATGATGTTTGAGCAATTGCTTGGAAGGTTGAGTGGTCTTGAGAGCACCGTGACTTCAATTTATAAAGCTCAAAAGGTATTGGAAGCACAAGTGTTCCAAAAGGCGGGTGAAGCCTATAGAGATCCGGGAAAGCTTCCCGGAAGAACCGAAGACAACCCAAGAGACCAAGTGTTGGCTATCACTACAAGGAGTGGGTTGAGCATGAAAGATCCTTTGCCCAAGGAGAATGCTAAAGGGAAACAAGTGGTGATAGAGGAAGAGACTTTGCAAGGAGATGGAGGCAAGAGCAAGGATGTTGAGCCAACATATGTGGCACCACCTCCATACAAGCCACCACTACCGTTCCCACAATCACGAGCAAGAGCTCGTTTGGACAATCACTTTGGTAAATTCCTTGAACTTATGTCTAAATTGCATATTAACATTCCGTTCATGGATGCTATTTTAGGAATGCCGGCATATGGCTAGTTCTTGAAAGAGATACTCTCCAACAAAAGGAAGTTGGAGGAGTATGGGGAGATAAGAATGACCAAGAGATCTTCGGAATTGATCCAAACAATGAAGGAGGAGATGCCTCCCAAGCTAAGAGATCCGGGTTCCTTTTGTGTCCCGATTGGAGTGGGAGATGTGAAGTATGAGGCCCTTTGTGATCTTGGAGCAAGTGTAAGCATCATACCGCTTGCACTTTGCAACAAGGTTGGGCTAGGAGAGCCGAAACCGGTCAAGATGACCCTCTATATGGCGGACCGTTCTATCACTCATCCGGTTGGGATATTAGAAGACATTCCGGTGCAACTAGGAGGATTCTATGTGCAAATTGATTTTATTGTCCTAGATATTCCGGCGGACTATCCGGTTCCCATCATCTTAGGAAGACCCTTCCTAGCTACCTCCGGGTGCCTAGTGGATTGCAAGAATGGGACTCTCTCCTTCAACATTGGAGAAGAGAACATCAAGTTCAAGTTGTCCACAATGATGAAAGGGCCAACCCTTGATGAGGATATCTTCAACATAGTCGAGCAAGAGAATTCTAGAGAAGTTGTGAGCTCGATCTTGATCAAGGATCCCTTGGAGAAGGTTCTTACCTTAAGTATGATGGAGGAAGGTGTTGAGGAGGCTTGCAATGAAGAAATCAAGGCCTTAGAAGCATTAGGAAAGGAGACAAGAGTTGAAGATGAAGACCACGAAGAGGTGTTGAACAACTGCAAGTTCCACGGGTGTGGAAGTGGTTCCACGGCCGTAGAACTCTCTGTAAAGACTCAACAAACGAGCCAGGCAAGGTCCACGGCCGTGGAAGTGGTTCCAACCGTGGTTCCCCCAGAATCAAACCTCATTGATGATCAAGCTTCAAGGAGCCTTGAAGGGTCTTCATTTGCTTTGGATTCATCTCATCCAACGTTATTTGGATCGTCTCCAATCGATAAAGGTCCTCCTAAACTTGAACTTAAACCCCTCCCCTCTCATTTGAAGTATGCTTTTCTTGGTGATAATTCGACATATCCGGTGATTGTTAATGCATGCTTGAGTGATGATGAACTTGCTAAGTTGTTGCATGAACTAAGATTGCATAGGAAAGCCATTGGCTATACTATTGATGATTTGGTTGGCATAAAACCTTCTTTGTGCATGCATAAGATATTGATGGAAGATAACCACAAACCCTCTATTGAACATCAAAGGAGATTGAATCCTATAATGGAAGAGGTAGTCAAAAAGGAAATCATTAAGTTGCTAGATGTGGGGATTATCTACCCTATCTCGGATAGTAAGTGGGTTAGTCCCGTTCATGTAGTACCTAAGAAGGGTGGAATGACCGTGGTGACCAATGAGAACAATGAACTAATCCCAACTAGGACGGTTACGGGATGGAGGATGTGCATTGACTATAGGAAGTTGAACATGGCTTCTAGGAAAGATCACTTCCCTCTTCCTTTCATTGACCAAATGCTAGAGAGGTTAGCTCAACATTCTCATTTTTGCTACTTAGATGGCTATAGTGGATTCTTCCAAATCCCTATCCACCCCGATGACCAAGAGAAAACTACATTTACATGTCCATGGGGAACTTTTGCATATAGGAGAATGCCATTTGTGTGATAGGCGTTTGAGTTACTACGGTTGTAGACCGAGTTGAGACTTTTGAGAGTTGTGAATTGATTCAAGTAAGTCCTTGCGACTTACTTAGCTGGTTTGTGGATGTTAGTTGGATGACGATAGTGGTGTGTGTGTTGTTTGTTTATAATAACAACTTGTTAGGATGAATGTTGTGATTATGTGTTAAGGCCCAAGTGTATGTATAACGGGCCGTGACATCACTGCCCAGCTCTGCCAGGAGGCTGGGAGGTTCTCTATACCCAGACCATACAGGTACACGGTGAGATGCATCGGATCTACTCCTGATGGGTACACGGGGGCGGAGGCGAGGTTTGGGAATCCCTCGTGTCACAAAATAAGTATCATTAGTAAGAGTGAATGACCTAAGTAAAGATAATAAATGAATTGATTGAAAGTATGATGAGTGTTTACTTTTGCTATGATGTGTGTGTGTGTGCTATTTTCATTTGCCTAATGTTTAGATAACTAGCTAACGGTTGTTCTGTTGTGTTTTTTAGATTTACTACAGGTTAGAGCAACAGCTGAGTGATCCGGAAGTAGTGGTCAGCCGGGTCTCTGTACTCCTTAGAGTGGGGGTTGGGTTGTTGCTTTGTCGTTCTTTCCTTTTGTTAAGACAGTTAGTCTTTTCCCTTTGTTTAAGTACTATAGGCTGTTAGACCTTGTTGCATTCATCCTTTTAAAAACACATCTTTATGAATTTTCGGTTTTTCTTATTTGTGTCTTGTTGCAAGATCCTAGTAATATTGTTGTCAAACTAAGGTCGGGACCTATTGTGAGGTCCTAACCAGTAATGCTCCGAGTTCTGAGAACTCGGGGTGTTACAGGATGAGTCCGGCAGGGTGCTTTTCTATGGGTCTAGAAGTATTCAAGAAGGTTCTTCACCAGAGGTAGCTAAGGCCGAAGCAATTCTATGGGCGGTGGAGTTCGCAAAAACTGCTGCATTTACAAATGTGATTTTTGAATCGGACTGTCTCGGTGTCATCCATGCACTCCATAAGAAGAAAGCGGACCGGAGTATTCTGGGCGTTCTCACTGACAATATTTTGTCGAAAGCATGGCATGTGGGCACACATTGCTGGAGACACTCAAGGAGGGAATGCAACAAGGCGGCCCACTTTCAGGCCAAGATTCGACCAACATCCCCTTTCACCTCCTGTCAATTTCCGTCGTTTTTAATTGAGTTGGATAATATTGTTTTTAAAGACATTGGTTAATGAAGTTTGGAAATTTTCATCAAAAAACAAAATTATGCATGTTAAACTTGTTTGTATACTTTATTTTTTGAATTTTTTTCTAAATAATGAGAAAAAAAATAAAAAATTCTGAAACTAGAAATGGAATAAAAAATATTGACGAAAAATGGAAGTCTCTCATATTCGGGGATAACATGTAGTTCAAAACTATGGGTTATACGAAGAAATCGTGGTTTAAAACTCTAGTTTAATTTTATTTTTTTGAAGGAAAAAAACATAAACCGCAGTTTAAAACAATAGTTTATGAATAACAAAAAATCAAAATAAAATCATACTTTTAAACCATGACTTCTTCAAATAACTCGTAGTTTTAAAATTTGGTTTTGTCCCGAACTTGAGAGACTTCCTATTCTCGTCAATATTTTTGTTTTGTTCCTAGTTTCATAAATTTTATTTTAAATTCGTCCGACAATAAAAAGTAAATCAATTATTTATATACTAGATTGTATATTTATTAATTATAAACATGGAATAATAATATTCACGAAATGGCTCTTACCTCGTTTCTTGGTGCTTTCCACCATGAAGCAATTGTCCTTCGTATCTCTGTCATTGGTCGTAAAAATAGTTTCTTTCAATTTTAGTTATTATTGGACATTCTTCGTAACTTTGTTAGATAACATAATTTTTTAGAGTGTTGTTATTCGGCCAATAAAAAAATCATTGATAAAGTCATTGGATACGAATCAAGGGTAAAGTGTGGATCTAGATCGGGGTTAAGCTTCAACTACTCCGTTTGTTGATGTGTCGGTGGATCAAAGGATGGAATATGGTTAGCGGAAGATATGAGATGGATGTGGAAGTGTAGTTGTTATTCGGCCAATAAAAAAATCATTGATAAAGTCATTGGATACGAATCAAGGGTAAAGTGTGGATCTAGATCGGGGTTAAGCTTTAACTACTCCGTTTGTTGATGTGTCGGTGGATCAAAGGATGGAATATGGTTAGCGGAAGATATGAGATGGATGTGGAAGTGTAGTTGGTCCGATCAAGGTTGACCGAGCAAGTCGTGAAGTGGAGTAAATAGGTTGATTTTTGAAGAATCCTCAATTGTGAAGTTTGTAAAACCCAGAAAGTTTATTTTGGAGATCCGAACCGAGTATATAAATTTATTGGATCGGGTCGGTCTTGACGGGCCATTATGAGATTTATATGACTTCTTTTCTCTTCATTCCTTCAACCAACAGGGCCCAATAATTCCAACATGCTGGGCTACAAGGAGGATTAATAACTTGGCCCATCAACCTTTTAATCTATTCCAGCCGGGCCCAACACCTAGGTGGCATCCTTCTTCTTAATTTCTTCACGTAAAAGAGATCCCTTTGATTCTTCTCTCTCCTTCAACTTTTTAACAATTTCAGTCAATCTTAACAAACCCCCTTCTATTATTCTGGGAACATGATATCTCTCTCCTCAACCACTCTCTCATTCGCTTAAACCGTTCAGCCTTATCTCAGCCGGACTCCAGCACGTACGTAGCCCCGTCTTCTCGCCAACACCCAGCCAATGCCGCCGGTGACCTCCTGCACGAGTTGACGGTCAGGCTGTGCGAGTCGTTCTCCTACAACAAACAGTTGATGCCGGCATCCCTGCGCGAGCAAGTCGGAACCATCGTCCCTTCCTTCCTCAGGTGAGTGCACCCTCCTTCCCTTCGCACTCAGTCTGCTCCAGCCCGACTAATCTACCCCCTCTCCGGTCATTTGTCGCCCAGGTCGAGAAAGGCTTCACCCTTAGTCAAGCACACGGACCAGCAAATCGCCGGCGACGCTGACCTCGTCTTACTGTAGTCGGTAAGTATGTCGTGAACTTCTTCCGTTCTTTTGCTTGGATGAAGGGTTGTGGGTAGAGCAGTCTGTTGATGGATGTGCTAGGTAGAAGCGGGTCAATAGTATAGTTGTCCTGGTTTGGTCGAGTGTGCTTTCTGTATTTCATCAAGAGTGTAAGGGTTTTGGCTAATAGGTGTAGATCCTAGGTTGTTGAAGACGGGTTCATCGTAGTGTAGCCCATGAGAATCGAACTTGGGACTTCTGGACATATTAAATAGTAAGGAAATGTTAGCAGTAGGAATCGAAGGCATGACCTTCTGCACATTCTTTGTTTTAAAAAAAAAAGAATCACGTGTTGAGCTGCTGACTTTGAGGTTTAATTCCGATGCTTTATTATGATCATCCACCGTTGCATTTCAGATATGTTGTAGTTAATATTACATAGTAGATCATACTAAAATTTGAGAGGAATCCGAACTACGGTTTGAGAGTTATGGTGTCCCAAAGTTAGTTCTTCATGCAGTTTTTACAAGTGTGTTGAGTGTTGAGAAAAACTGCATGTGATGCAGTTTTGTGGATAGTTTTGGATAGGTTTTTTTTTTTATCTCTGTTGGACTTGAATTTTGGATATGTCTTAGTTAGTATTACATAGTAGAGAATATAAAAAATTGAGGGAAATTCATCAAGAGGTTTAGTAGTTATGATTTTTCAAAGTCAAGACTATAAGCAGTTTTCTAGATGTTGTTGAAAGTCTCTAAGTGCTGGAAACATTTTGTGTTGTGAACTCATGTTTTAACTTACGTTTAGATACCTTAGAAATATAATCCACCGTTCCATTTTAAGTATGTTATGAAGTGCCATGCATAGAGTGATGTATTAAAAGTTAAGGTTGATCCAACGGTTACATTTAGATTTATGAAGGTCCAAACTAGACTGATGGTGCAGTTAGAAAATTACACAAATTTTGGCTAAGTATGGGATTTATGGATGTTGGACCCAACTTTGGGAATTTATGTAGGATTCTTGACTGAGTATTTTTGGGAGATCTATGACATTATGATTTGTATGCATATCATAGATAACTTGGGTAATTTTCTAAGAATTTTTATAAATTTATTTGAGTCTTGTATTATAGGCTAAAGTTGGACCTTAATGACCTTTTTAAAAGTTAAGAAAAGTGTGTAATCTATAAGTTCTACCTAAACTAACTCTTAAGAGTTAGATTATGAAATTAAGTCTCAAAGAAAGGTTTGGGCATATATTATAGGATCTTTGAGAGTTTCGGGACCAAGGGTAAAATGGTCATTTTAACTTAGGAGGGCTTTTTAGTATTTTCTCTTGAAGGGATTGTACATTTTAGAAGTTATAGACTTCTAAGAATATGGGATGTATTTTGATCCACGTGCCCTTATGACAGGCAGTTGAGTCCTAACAATTGCGGACCGAGTTGAGATAACGGGAATCGAGTTTCGATTCAGGTAAGTCCTTTGGGCTTACTTAGCTGACTTCTAGATATGAGTGTGGATAATGATAGTGGTGTGTGAATGAGATGTTTATAGTTATATTTTCGTAGTAATTATCTACCGACCTATACTTTGGCCTAAGAGTAACGGGCGGTGGCATTCTGCTCAGTTAGCCTGAGGGCGCTGAGGGTTTCTTTAGGGACTAGTCCACACTCGATTTGTAGTGATGCTACTGGCGGAGGTAAGCTAGACCTACACTCAGTTAGATAAGGAACGGAGGCGAGAACTCTTAAGATTTCTCGTGCCATAATTGTAAAATGGAATAAGGTGAATCACTTAACTACTAGATAATAACCGGTTTGTGTGTCAGCATGATGATTGTTTTATGTTATCTTGGTTGTGTTTGTGCTATCTTTATCCTTCTTATATTTAGATTGTTAGCTAACGGTTTATCCATGTTGTAGATTTTGTAGAGATAAACAGTTGCACAGAGATTCGGGACGGATGGTCAGGCGGGTCCACATACTCATTAGATGGGGACGGGGGAGTCTTCCATACGGCATGCATGTTATGTATCTATATATATGTTTGTAAGGCTGTCACATGTGTACATTCATACCATAAAGAGAAAATTATCTAAACAGTACCCCATCTTTTAGCCTGACTAAACTTTAGTACCTCATCCTTTTAACTATCAGAACGGTATCCCATCTATTGACCCCGACCGAAGATTAGTGTATACGACACTGTTCACACGTTAAACTCTGAAAACGGCGTTAAGAGTGAGGGGTATTTTTGTCCACAACCCTTTACTTCTTTTTACAATATAGAAATTAAAAAGAAAAGAACAAAGAGATGGAGGCATGAACTATAACCAATTCAGCAGCTTTAAATTTACACAAATTTACAATATTTAAATAGATAAACAGATCTTGCTTTTATTTCCTTACAAATTTACACAAATTTTAAATTTTAACCACACAATCACTAATTTCGTTTTTTTTAATAATCACTAATGGTGTAGTTGTGTAAAAAAAAAAGGAAGAAAGCTGATAAATTTGACAGCACAATAAACATTTGTCAATGTAGGCATAAATTATACACCAATTCAGCAACCAACCATGAAAATTTATCCCACAATTTGAGTTTCTAAAAAGTAAAATTCATTATGAATCAACATGAAAATCCTTCTTCAAGAGCTCTCAATTTGACCAAATCACTCGGATATTGCTGAACGATTTCATCATCGTCCTCAACAAACCCAATTCCTCCTTGCAGCTCTCATAAACCAGCATCCAACAATGGTGTCTCCCACAATCAAAAAAGAGTATACATAACCAATTAGTACCATTTCCAATGCGATTCCCCATACCCACCTCTCCTCACCTCCAACATTGTAGATCCGGCACCGGAAAACACATTCGGCTGCCGCCATAGCCAAATTCGCCGACAAGGCAAGAGCCAGTGTTGTTACTGTCTTCCTCTTGATCCAAACTATCGCTCTAAGAATCGCTGAAACCCGCTTTTTCCCTCGTACCCAGAGGAAATTAGGGCGAGATTGCAGACGACGATAGCGTGTACGACGATGATGGAGTAGAAGATAGCTCCGGCGATTGAAAGCCAGGTGGGTAGGGTTCCGATTAGGGTTAGGGTTCCGATTAGAGTTGAGAAAAGGAAGATGATGGTTAAACAAGTAGATTTGGCTGCGATTAGGAGGAAAAGATTGTAGATTTGGGTTAACAGGGGTGGGAAGAAGGTGAAACCAGAAGACTCTGTAATCTGAGGGATTTTAGGGATTGGATAGTGGATGATTTGGTGAGAAGAAGAAAGGTAAGAGAGATTGGGAGAGAAGAAATTGAAATCGAGAGATTGAAAAGTTGAACGGGTGAAGGATTATCACATTGAATGAGAAATGGTGTAATTAGTGATTTAGTGTGGTTAAAATTTAAAATTTGTGTAAATTTATAAGGAAATAAAAGCAAGATTTATTTATCTATTTAAATATTTACAAGTTGCTGAATTGGTGTATAGTTTATGCTCCATATCTTTGTTCTTTCCTTTTTATTTTTATATTGTAAAAAGAAGTAAAGGGTTATGGACAAAAATACCCCTCACTCTTAACGCCGTTTTCAGATTTTAACGTGTGAACAGTTTCGTATACACTAATCTTCGGTCGGGGTCAGTAGATGGGATACCGTTCTGATAGTTAAAAGGATGAGGTACTAAAGTTTAGTCATGCAAAAAGATGGGGTACTGTTTAGATAATTTTCTCTACCATAAAAATATTATGTTTTGGAAATTGTTTTAAATACATTTGTGCCTTGTTGTAAGATCCTAGTAAAATTGTTGTTAAACCAAGGTCGGGACCCATTGTGGGGTCCTAACCAGTAGCTCCCCGAGTTCCAAGAACTTTGGGTGTTACAACATGGTATCAGAGCTCTAAGTTGAAAACAATGGCACTTGAAATCTTCTGAAAGACCGAATGTATAAAATAACTAGAACCCGAAAGGGGTCTAAGATTTTCAAAATGGATTTTTGTTTTTACACACGCGCATAGTCGGGTTAATGGGTTAGTAGTACGTCGGACCACCATCGTTCTCCGTGGACCTCTACAACTTGGAATGATAGGTGAGTTAGTATATAGAATTATATTGTTATGTTTTAATGTATGATTATATATATGTATATGTGTAGCTTGTTAGTATCCTAAAGGATATTTTATATTCTTTAGTTGTGATATCATGAAGCGATTATCGCCTTCTGATAAATCGGTAGTGGACTTGAAGAGTTTTCAACACGAGAGAATGGAGTTAGACCTTTGCGTGAGTATTATACTCTGGTGGGCATCTTGGTGACCCCTATAAATCATCCGAACAACGAGTGGGCAAGGAAGTAAAAATGCTGAGATAATTTTTCACCACAAGGACAATCCGATGAGAAAGAAATTCCCGAGTCAGCTCAAATTGAAGGAATAAGAAGTCATGCAAGAGACTTGGTTGTATGAAGCCGAGAGATGAATTAGAAGAATCATGCAGGAGAAGACAAGAGCTCAGAGTAGAGATAACAACATTAGAACAAGAACCAAGTAGAACGGAGTACTACCAAGATGGCGAGATAAAGGGCGTTACAATCGAGGCGAATGCCCCATAGACAATCATGGGCATGAGCGACCATAAGAAATAGGGTGTCGATCCGGATATGAGGATCTAAGGTGCACGGAATGAAGACCTACAATTGAGTGTAAAAGTGAAAAGGTAGACCCCACAAGTGTGGAGAGGTTTTGACCTCCTCAGATATATAATAAGTTGGAAAGAAATCGCGACGCCAATATCAAAAGAGTGGAAGCCCTGTAGTAGGGTCAACGGAGTTCATGAAGGCAATATTGCCACCAACACCAGCAAAGGAATGTGTAGGTGACAATGACCTTGGTGGACTTGAGAATCCAAAGCAACCCCAATTATCACAGGACCTAAGTCATCAATACAGATGTAATAGGAACCACAAGTAGATGGAAAGTTAAGGACAAAGGATTCTCGAAAACACGTCTACAAACTATTGAGGAAGATTTGATAAGACATAGATGGCATATGGATAATACAGCTGGACTTGGTTACAATGATCTTATAGAGAAAAAAAAGTGTAGATTATGGAAAAGGCTAAGGTGTATAAAACGGATAGCCTAGAGGGGATAAGTTTTCACCCAATATATGCACATCGAAGTAAATAAAAGAAAAGTAAGTCTATGATCTTGTTGAGGATCAACTATAGACTAACTAATAACAACTGAGAATTTACACGTGTGGGTGACTAGTGATGACTAGTTGGCAGATAAGAAGAATAACAACGGATTTATAAAAGAATTTGATCGACATATGAAGGAACCTTACAAGGGATCAACGATGAGAATTGCGAAGTTAAATCGCTACAAGTACAAGTACCCTTGATAGTAAGAAGAAATGAGTTCAAGGTAGTAACTCTAACTAAAAGTTTAAGAAAAAGATTTTGACAGCCGGAAATGACCCCTCGTGTCATTAATGAGGTAAAGAAATTGTGGTGCGCAGTTGCTTACCTACTGACTAAGAAAAGGGTACAAATCACAATTAGTCGGATGAATTGTATAAGAAGAGCTAGAGGAGTAAAAAGAGGTATATGTTTCTATCATGTCCCACGTCAATCAAGACAGAAGGCGCCTAGCATTCCACACAAATGGGACTGATGGTGCTCTTTCGAGATTTACAAAGGAAGCCTTTGTGACTAAAGATGCGAGACGAAATACCTGGAGTTATAGAGACATAGAAAACATGGAGATTATGACGTTAGCGCCTACTTGAAATGGCTCGTCGAGTTGTGAAGAGATTCTAGATGGAATCTACATCTCGGTTGGAGCATACATGAGAAAGAGTAATGTTGAATGATTGAAGGTTGTTATACAAATCTTGTATCACCCCACTAAGATTATTACCGAAAAGTATTATATAGGAGTTTAATGAGAAATGGGGGGGTACTCCAATACAACATCAAGCCAAGCCTGATAACCCAGTCATATGTAGATTGAGGAGTAGTTGCAGAACCGCGTACAAATGGTGTACCCGATAGTCTTTTCTCGACTGATGCGAGAAGAATTGATGAAAGTAGTAAATCTAATCAACGTGGTGCATAAGGATTGTACGAGGAAGCTTTAAAGGATTGACCATCATACTTGGTATAAGAATTTGAAAGATAGTAGAGCGACGGCTGTATACTCGTAACCTAGTAGACATGAGTGAGGAATCATATTTTAGAGAAGTCCATATACATCTTGTGCTTTCTATACTATTGGTGCTGGAGGATGTCAGCAAAAGTTATACTATCGAGTCGACAAAATCATGGTGAGGAAGTGTAACCCCATACGGATAGCTTAACTAGTGAAAAAAAAACATAATAAAAGGTGAGTATTGCCAACCTTAATTATGGTGTTGAGATGGAGAAACTTCTATAAAATCTATTCAAGAGTACAACACGGTTGAGGATTCAAAACCAAATGAGTGGTGATGATTAATTGACAACATCTGGAGGAAGAATTTACGAGACGAGTATACAAAACTACTACGTGCCTAGTATCATAGATCAATATATGTTCATTGACGCACAACGAGGAATATAGAGCTAAGTAAGAAGCTCAAATGTCCAATAAAGACTTTTAGGCTAATAGGATGTGTCCCTAAGTTGAAGGCCGAAGAGCGGTGGGGAGGAATCCCCAATGAGTACTACTGGTGGGTATCAATTCAAGGGTCTGATGGGACATTAGTGAATTCCGGGAAATCCTAAGGCCGCGCGTTCCAATTCTTTTAAGAAGGTGTGACCAAGGATGTGTTCTAACGAGCGAGAGTTGGGTCAACCATGTTGACTCACAGAAAGACGTCATTATGATTAGTGGGTGACAACAGATTAATCCGAGTAGCGTAGCGGAATCATGGTGGGCCCATAATCCACAGAACGGGAAACTCAATGTTATGCTAACGATGACCTCGAGTTAAGGAATTACAGATCTATATGAGATCTCCACATGAGGTGTGATTGTTGGGTTATAACAAGTGAATGCTTGACCAGAAGTAGGCAAGATTTCATTAACGGAGGAACGGGCCGATTGAGTCATATTAGGGAGACAAGATCAAGTGAGTTGTCTTACAAAGAGCATTAGGCACTTTGTAAAGTGTCAGGTGTCTAATTAAGATATTTTAAATCTAATGGTCAGAACCTTTGGAAGGACAAAAGTAAGTGAATTCCGCGAAAGAAATAAAGTTTTATAGTTACTTTCGGTAGAGTCATAAAAAGAACTGGAAGTGATTTGAGAAAAGCAATCGTGGAGATCTTAAAACGAACTAGGAAAGTTAGTTATCGACTAGCACTCCTACTAGCTAGTGTTCACATGTAACAGTTAAGGAAATACATACCGGATCCGGGACATGACATCAGCTATGAGGATTTGATTGTTGATCCATACCATACTTTGTATAGTATCCGGT
This sequence comes from Fagopyrum homotropicum, assembly GCA_033239125.1. Taxonomy (NCBI): domain Eukaryota; kingdom Viridiplantae; phylum Streptophyta; class Magnoliopsida; order Caryophyllales; family Polygonaceae; genus Fagopyrum; species Fagopyrum homotropicum. The sequence continues at coordinate 14,262,329 of BSWB01000001.1, forward strand.
GACCATCCTAAAAGCGTAGTACTAGATGCCTACGACATAAAGATATATGATACTGCAGATCTAGTGGTCTAGACGAGGATACATGGGAGACAGAGTATAGTATCAGGAAAAAAAAAGAAAAAAAAAAACACTACCCTGAGTTTTATGCAGGGTTAGTCGCAACGTCACGACAATCGGGTTTGTACATGGAACCATACTTGTGTGACTCTTGGCTACATGTTTGTCTTGAGGGTTGTGATAGCATGAATTATAGTCTATATTTTGGGGTTTGTTTAGACATTTTATCTTCAATAATCTGCATGATTGTATGTATAATATGTGACGATGTTACCATTTCATCTACCTTTGCGGGAATCGAGGTCTACACCTAGTTTTGTTGTAATCGTAGGTAAAATGGCACGTTTTGCATCAAAAAGGATCAAAAGGAGCTATGGAGTCATTGGAGCTACATTCAGGAACATAAGGAACCATCCAGGAAGCATAGCCATGGATTAAAGATTTACTTTGGACCAGATTTGAGAGATTTCACATTCAGTTAGGACTCACCTCGGTTGACCACAGATTCACCTCGACCGAGGTGATCCAGAGAAGTCGACTCGACCGAGGCGAACACCTGAGACGCGGCGAGAATATTTTATTCTTGGCTGAGATCTTTTATCTTTGGAAAGAGATCTTATATTTTTGGGCTTGGCTCTTGGAAGGAAGAAGATATACTAGATCATATATTTTACCTATTTTTATGGGAAGAGATCTTTCTAAGATATCTTATCTTTGGAGAGTAATTTTCCTATAAAAAGGGTCGGATTTCCCACAAATCCGACATCCGCATACAGTTGAAGAACACGCTTACACCGCATAGCGCGCAGCAACCATACTCCAGTTGGGAGATTTGAAGAACCTTTTTCAAGGTTGAAGAAGGAAGATTGTAGCTTTTATAGCTTTTTGAAGGTTTTCTTGTAAGATCACCTTAGATTCTCTTCCTTGTTGTCATTCTTGTTGGATTTCTATCCAAGGAACGCTTTGTTGTGATATTTGATTAAGTTATTGAAGTCTTTTCAAAAAATCCTTCTTGTTCAAATATTCACCTTCTTCCCATATATTTTATTAATACTTTCATGATGATGAGTGGCTAATCTCTTTGTGTGATTCTAGGGTGATTGGCTGAAGGTTGTGGGAAAAACAATGATAGAATAATCTTAGATTCCAGTAGGTGATAGCATGAATTATAGTCTATATTTTAGGATTTGTTTGGACGTTTTATCTTCAATAATCTGCATGTTTGTATGTATAATATGTGATTATATTGCCATTTCATCTACCTTTGCGAGAATCGAGGTCTACACCTAGTTTTGTTGTAATCGTAGGTAAAATGGCACGTTTTGCATCAAAAAGGAGCAAAAGGAGCTATGGAGTCATTGGAGCTACATTCAGGAACATAAGGAACCATCCAGGAAGCATAGCCATGGATTAAAGATTTACTTTGGACCAGTTTTGAGATATTTCACATTCAGTTGTGACTCACCTCGGTTGATCAGAGGTTCACCTCGACCGAGGTGATCCAGAGACGCCGACTCGACCGATGCGAACACCTAGGACGCGGCGAGAATATTTTATTCATGGATAAGATCTTTTAAAATTGGAAAGTGATCTTATATTTTTGGGCTTGGATTTCTGGAAGGAAGATCATATATTTGGGAGATCTATTTTAGAGATAAGATATATTTTATTAGGAAATTATCTTTTTAGATATTTCCTATAAGATTATCTTAGGAAGATATTTATTTTAGAAGATAAGATATATTTTATTAGGAAATTATCTTTTTAAGATATCTTATCTTTGGAAGATAATTCTCCTATATAAAGGGTTGGATTTTCCACAATTCAACCATCATCGGATCTACGGATCACAGATCTTCGGATCATCAATCATCACGCTATACCGTCGATCAGGGTTTATAGCACGCAGCAGCAGCAGCATACTCCAGTTGGGAGAGATTCGAAGAACCTTTTTGAAGGTTGAAGGAAGATTGAAGTCTATAGCTTTTATAGCTTTTTGGAGGGTTTTGTAAGATTGTCTTCAATTCCCTTACTTGTTGTCTTGTCTTGTTGGATTGCTATCCAAGGAACGCTTTGTTGTGATATTTGATTCAGTTATTGAAGTCTTTTCATTAAATTCTTCTTTATTCAAATATTCACCTTCTTCCCATATATTTGATTAATACTTTCATGATGATGAGTGGCTAATTTCCTTGTGTGATTCTAGGGTGATTGGCTGAAGGTTGTGGGAAAAACAATGATAGAATAATCTTAGATTCCAGCAGGATCCTGAAAGTTCGAGTCTTTAACCTTAACCCTAAGCATCTCGTTCAGTCGATGAACACCTCGGCCGGGGTGGAAACTGGCTGACCGAGGTGACTTATCTGATCCTAAACTGAGAGTTAAGTGTTAGAGTTTGCCAAATCCTATTCTTATTACACCTTTCCTGGTTCAAAGCAAGCTTAGGATGAGACTTACCCGGTAATTCCTTAGTTTGTGTACCAACGATCATAAGTGTAGGTAATAAAGGTTTATCCTTTATTGGGGTTTGAGTGTGCTTCCATCCCATCTTTGTGAGTTAGCCTGAGACTTACCCGGTAAAGGTTGATTCTATTCCCTTAGATGGTGTGTTAGTTTGAGGTTATAGTTCTTTATCTTGATTCCTTGAGACTTACCCGGTAATAGGAGTTACGGTTTAGGATTAGTGAGTAGTGAGACTTACCCGGTGATCTATTCCACTTTAGTAACACCTTCCCCCACGCAAAAATCTCAGCTTTGTCCGCTTATCTATAGATCTTGAGTTGGAACCACAACTAGATGCTTTAATCCCTAGAATTGCATGTTTGCTTTATTGACTTCTTATTCATCTTTGATTGTGTTAATCGCTCTCGTGGTTAGTATTGACATAAGCATACCGTATTGACTTTGTTTCACCGAGTCCCTGTGATCGACCCCTGGAATTTTCTTGCTTTTACTACGATTGACCCGTACACTGCGGGTTCGCATCCTTGTTTTAAGCTTAAGTCTAGGGTTATAAATTTAAAGCTTGCACACACCGTTTGGAGCGAACAAGTTTTTGGCGCCGTTGCCGGGGACTTGGTCTAGACCGAGCCGGTTACGGTTTGCTTTCGGGGCATTTTCCCCTGTTGCTACTAACTACTCTTTCTATGAGTTTTGTAGTTTTCAGGATTTCCGATGACTACATTTGATCCAGCCTGGATAGCAAGACAAAGTGCTAGGGCGGACCATTATGAATACTTGGAGGAGAAGTACTCCTTCTATTGGTTTAACAATGAATGGGAAAGAGAAGAGGCCATTCAGCATGAGCTTGCGACATGGGATGAGAAGAATGTCCCTAAAAACATTTATGAGCAACCTTTTGAAGACTCTCTCGAATCAAGATTGGAGAAGTTGATGAAGAAGGTGGAGGAGCTCAAGGAAAGCACCCTATCCTATGCTAAGCCGCAAGAGGAGCATAAGGAAGTATTGCACGTTCCAAGCAGCCCCCCAGTCGAACCCAAAATTTCTCCTGAAACTTCTGAGGAAGAGGAGGATATGGAAGGTCTCGATCTGACTGTTGAGACCTCGGTCGAAGTGGAAGAGATCTCGGCCGATATGGAAGAATCTGCAAAACTGGAAGTAGAAGATGCAAAGAACCTTGGTCAAATTACTGAGATTGTGACCAAGGTGGAAGAAAGATCAACTGAGTTGAGAGAGATTTCATGTGTTGGTTATCAACCTAACATGAAACCTGATCCGAGCTTTGGAGAACTTTACAAGGTAAGTTCTCTTGCTCCAATCAGTAGGACCCTGAAAGTTCGAGTCTTTAACCTTAACCCTAAGCATCTCGTTCAGTCGATGAACATCTCGGCCGGGGTGGAATTCTTCTGACCGAGGTGACTTATCTGATCCTAAACTGAGAGTTAAGTGTTAGAGTTTGCCAAATCCTATTCTTATTACACCTTTCCTGGTTCAATGCAAGCCTAGGATGAGACTTACCCGGTAATTCCTTAGTTTGTGTACCTAAGATCATAAGTGTAGGTAATAAAGGTTTATCCTTTATTGGGGTTTGAGTGTGCTTCCATCCCATCTTTGTGAGTTAGCCTGAGACTTACCCGGTAAAGGTTGATTCTATTCCCTTAGATGGTGTGTTAGTTTGAGGTTATAGTTCTTTATCTTGATTCCTTGAGACTTACCCGGTAATAGGAGTTACGGTTTTGGATTAGTGAGTAGTGAGACTTACCCGGTGATCTACTCCACTTTAGTAACACCTTCCCTATGCAAAAACATCAGCTTTGTCCGCTTATCTTTAGATCTTGAGTTGGAACCACAAATAGATGCTTTAATCCCTAGAATTGCATGCTTCCTTTATTGACTTCTATATCATCTTTGATTGTTTTAATTGTTTTGTGGTTAGTAATTACTAAAGCTTACCGTAATTGGACTTTGTTTCACTAAGTCCCTGTGATTGACCCCTGGAATTCCTTGCTTTTTACTACGATTGACCCGTACACTGCGGGTTCGCATCCTTGTTTTAAGCTTACATCTAGGGTTATAAATTTAAAGCTTGCACACACCGTTTGGAGCGAACAAGTTTTTGGCGCCGTTGCCGGGGACTTGGTCTAGACCGAGCCGGTTGCGGTTTGCTTTCAGGGTACTCGCCCTCGTTGCTACTAACTACTCTTTCTATGAGTTTTTGTAGTTTTCAGGATTTCCGATGACTACATTTGATCCAGCCTGGATAGCAAGACAAAGTGCTAGGGTAGACCATTATGAATACTTGGAGGAGAAGTACTCCTTCTATTGGTTCAACAACGAATGGGAAAGAGAAGAGGCCATTCAGCATGAACTTGCAATGTGGGATGAATTGAATATCCCTAAAAAGATTTGTGAGCAACCCCTTGAAGATTCTCTTGAATCAAGATGGGAGAGGTTGATGAAGAAGGTGGAGGAGCTCAAGGAAAGCACACTATCCTATGCTAAGCCGGAAGAGGAGCATAAGGAAGTGCTGCAAGTTCCAAGCACCCCTCCAATCAAACCAGAAGTTTCTCCTGAAGCTTTTGAGGGAGAAGAAGATTTGGAAGATTTCGATCTAACTGCTGAGACCTCGGCCGAGGTGAAAGAGAGATCGGCCGAGGTGGAGGAAAAATCTGTAGAACTGCAAGATACGGAGAACCTTGGCCAAATTACTGAGACTGTGGTCAAGGTGGAAGAAAGATCAGCTGAGTTGGGAGGGATTTCGTGTGTGGAATATCAACCCAACATGAAACTTGTCTCAAGCTTTGGAGAAATTTACGAGGTACATTCTCCTACTTCATTTGAAGTCCCTATTAAAATTTCTGAATTTTTCAGGAATGCACCGGAGAGTTGGAGGTCTCTTCGGAAAGAACCTCCTAAGATCAAGATGAAACCTCCCTTGAAACTGTTGGAAGAAGATACTCCTTGGATTATAAGGAGTGGAGTTTGCAAGCACTACACCGTTAAGGCGATGAAGTGTCTCTTGTTCAAGTATGGGGTCCCTCGCATGCTAAGGACCTTTAACCATCCCCATGCTAAAGATGGGGAAGCTACTAGGATTCTCGAGAAGTTGTTTTCTCGATCAAGGAAAGGATGGGACGCAAGGCTAGATTATGTCCCATTGAAGTGCAGGAAGGCTAGAAGGATTCCGGTGAGAATCAAACCGTACAAGCTTGTACGTGGGAGATCTTACCATTTGCCGGTGAAATTAGGAACCGGAACCTCTTTGGAAGAATTTTATGATGGATGTAATGAGCACTCCATGGTGTACAAGGTACATTGAGTAATTCTATGGAGAAGGGTCCAGCTAGCGACCTTAAACCAAGCGCTTCTTGGGAGGCAACCCAAGGTATTGCTTTCTTCTCCCTTTTCTAGTTTAGTTTAGATAGTTGCTTTGTTTTTGTTTTCCTCTAGACAACAACCAGGTATTCCAAAAGGAAGGATCACATTCAGGAGCTACACTGGAAGAACAAAATTTCGAGAAGTTGAGGAAACGAGCTTTATTGAGATACATCTCGGGTACTGTCAGAACACCTCGACCGAGATGTGCTTCGCCAACCGAGATGGTCTTATCTGGGAGCTGTTTCTTACTTCTTCATGCAGTTTAGCTATGTTCGGTAAGTATTTTATTCCTTAGACTTATTTTGACCCACTGGGACAGTGTGTCCCAAGTATGGGGTGTTTATTGATGTATTTGACACTTATGTGATGTATGACTCTATTTGACCGGATATTTATTCATATTTATGCTTCAGTTTGCATCTATGTGTTTATTTGAGATTGCATGCATACATACAGGTTATTTGATTGAGAAAAACGTCGAAACTAAAAGAAAACTGGTTTAAAAAAAAAAAAATATTTTGACCTCGATCGGTGGAGTTCTGGCCGAACGAGGTGTTTCACCTCGGTTGACCTAAGAACACCTCGACCGAGGTGGGTTAACTGGGAGTTTTCGAAAACGGTTTTTGCGCTTCTTATCTAGATATGATCTCAGTGAAGATTTTGTTTACTGACTGGTTTTGAAATTCTTTATGTGTTTGAAAGGTTTTATAATATGTTTAAGTTGCTAAATGCTTTGTTTGAAATTATTGGCATGTTTAATACTTTGTTTTTATTCAAATTATGTTGAATTTGAAGGTTGACACCGCATTATGAGTTCTCTCACTTTCTTCCTGGAAAGACCAAGGCAATTCGTTCTTCTCTCTTCTTCTTCTTGATCATGCTTAGCCCCTCATATGCATTTTGCCTCCCTTTACCTATCCGGGAATTTGGAAGCAAGCGAAGTGGTGAAAGCAAGTGAAGTAAAAGTTGAGAAGTGGGCTGGAAGTAAAAGTGTTAGAAAGTAATAATAGGTTTGGGGAAGTCAATCATGATGATGAGTAACTCGGCACCATTCACATAGCCGGGTGTTTGTGTCTTGCCAAAGTCGGATTGAGCGATATTCCTAGCGGGTCATGGTATGTGCATCAAGGGTTTGATGCATCTCAAGAAATTGATGATTGCTGATTTCCTAGGCTTCGGTTATTGTGCACCTCTGTCCATGCATCCCAAAAAGTAAAGTAAAAAGAAAAAGTGTGAAATAAGCAAAGCTTATTGGTGGAAGATGTTGAAAGACAAAGTGAAGTGAAGTACATCCTTTTCCCGGATTCTAGCACCACATTACCTTACATACATCCCTACCCTACACGTTTCTTAACCTTTCTTTTGGGAAGCCCTTGAGACCTCGAGCTTGTTGATTGACTTAGTGGTTTAAACTGGATTATGCATGATTAATTTCGATAATTATGACTTATTATGCATTCTATGATTTTATGCAAAGATGAACAACTTTCTTATATTTATAAAATGTTTTAATCATGTTTGGATTTTTAAATTCCATGAAGTATTCTCTTAGAGTGATCTAAGATTGTTGCACACCATAAAAATGTTTTTTGAAAGACTTTTCATTGATCTTATTGACTTATAATCCATTCTATCTTGTCTTTTATATGCAGAACTTGCTTGGGGACAAGCAAGGGCTAAGTGTGGGTATTTTGATAGCATGAATTATAGTCTATATTTTGGGGTTTGTTTAGACGTTTTATCTTCAATAATCTGCATGATTGTATGTATAATATGTGATTATGTTACCATTTCATCTACCTTTGCGGGAATCGAGGTCTACACCTAGTTTTATTGTAATCGTAGGTAAAATGGCACGTTTTGCATCAAAAAGGATCAAAAGGAGCTATGGAGTCATTGGAGCTACATTCAGGAACATAAGGAACCATCCAGGAAGCATAGCCATGGATTAAAGATTTACTTTGGACCAGATTTGAGAGATTTCACATTCAGTTGTGACTCACCTCGGTTGACCACAGATTCACCTCGACCGAGGTGATCCAGAGAAGTCGACTCGACCGAGGCGAACACCTGGGACGCGGCGAGAATATTTTATTCTTGGCTGAGATCTTTTATCTTTGGAAAGAGATCTTATATTTTTGGGCTTGGCTCCTGGAAGGAAGAAGATATACTAGATCATATATTTTACCTATTTTTATGGGAAGAGATCTTTCTAAGATATCTTATCTTTGGAGAGTAATTTTCCTATAAAAAGGGTCGGATTTCCCACAAATCCGACATCCGCATACAGTTGAAGAACACGCTTACACCGCATAGCGCGCAGCAACCATACTCCAGTTGGGAGATTTGAAGAACCTTTTTCAAGGTTGAAGAAGGAAGATTGTAGCTTTTATAGCTTTTTGAAGGTTTTCTTGTAAGATCACCTTAGATTCTCTTCCTTGTTGTCATTCTTGTTGGATTTCTATCCAAGGAACGCTTTGTTGTGATATTTGATTCAGTTATTGAAGTCTTTTCATAAAATCCTTCTTGTTCAAATATTCACCTTCTTCCCATATATTTGATTAATACTTTCATGATGATGAGTGGCTAATCTCTTTGTGTGATTCTAGGGTGATTGGCTGAAGGTTGTGGGAAAAACAATGATAGAATAATCTTAGATTCCAGTAGGACCCTGAAAGTTCGAGTCTTTAACCTTAACCCTAAGCATCTCGTTCAGTCGATGAACATCTCGGCCAGGGTGGAATTCTTCTGACCGAGGTGACTTATCTGATCCTAAACTGAGAGTTAAGTGTTAGAGTTTGCCAAATCCTATTCTTATTACACCTTTCCTGGTTCAATGCAAGCCTAGGATGAGACTTACCCGGTAATTCCTTAGTTTGTGTACCTAAGATCATAAGTGTAGGTAATAAAGGTTTATCCTTTATTGGGGTTTGAGTGTGCTTCCATCCCATCTTTGTGAGTTAGCCTGAGACTTACCCGGTAAAGGTTGATTCTATTCCCTTAGATGGTGTGTTAGTTTGAGGTTATAGGAGTTACGGTTTTGGATTAGTGAGTAGTGAGACTTACCCAGTGATCTACTCCACTTTAGTAACACCTTCCCTATGCAAAAACCTCAGCTTTGTCCGCTTATCTTTAGATCTTGAGTTGGAACCACAACTAGATGCTTTGATCCCTAGAATTGCATGCTTCCTTTATTGACTTCTATATCATCTTTGATTGTTTTAATTGCTTTGTGGTTAGTAATTACTAAAGCTTACCGTAATTGGACTTTGTTTCACTAAGTTCCTGTGATCGACCCATGGAATTCCTTGCTTTTTACTACGATTGACCCGTACACTGCGGGTTCGCATCCTTGTTTTAATTGCTTTGAGGGTTGAGTGATTGGGTTTTAGGTATATTGCATGTGTGAATGGTTAGTCTTGTATGCGTTACTTTGACATATTCGTGAGTTATACTTTCATAATTAGAGAAAGAGAAAGACGTTTCTCGAGGATAGCAAAAATATTTCGGTTTTATTGAGATGGCTACCTAGACGATCTTTCTTGTTCTAAGTTTCGGGACGAAACTTATTTTTAAGGGGGAAATGATGTAAAACCCAGAAAGTTTATTTTGGAGATCCGAACCGAGTATATAAATTTATTGGATCGGATCGGTCTTGACGGGCCATTATGAGATTTATATGACTTCTTTTCTCTTCATTCCTTCAACCAACAGGGCCCAATAATTCCAACATGATGGGCTACAAGGAGGATTAATAACTTGGCCCATCAACCTTTTAATCTATTCCAGCCGGGCCCAGCACCTAGGTGGCATCCTTCTTCTTAATTTCTTCACGTAAAGAGATCCCTTTGATTCTTCTCTCTTCTTCAACTTTTTAACAATTTCAGTCAATCTTAACAAACCCCCTTCTATTATTCTGGGCACATGATATCTCTCTCCTCAACCACTCTCTCATTCGCTTAAACCGTTCAGCCTTATCTCAGCCGGACTCCAGCACGTACGTAGCCCCGTCTTCTCGCCAACACCCACCCAACGCCGCCGGTGACCTCCTGCACGAGTTGAGGGTCAAGATGTGCGAGTCGTTCTCCTACAACAAGTAGTTGATGCCGGCATCCCTGCACGAGCACGTCGGAACCATCGTCCCTTCCTTCCTCAGGTGAGTGCACCCTCCTTCCCTTCGCACTCAGTCTGCTCCAGCCCGACTAATCTACCCCCTCTCCGGTCATTTGTCGCCCAGGTCGAGAAAGGCTTCACCCTTAGTCAAGCACACGGACCAGCAAGGGCTTCTACTACTCCGATCGCCGGCGACGCTGACCTCGTCTTACTGTAGTCGGTAAGTATGTCGTGAACTTCTTCCGTTCTTTTGCTTGGATGAAGGGTTGTGGGTAGAGCAGTCTGTTGATGGATGTGCTAGGTATAAGCGGGTCAATAGTATAGCTGTCCTGGTTTGGTCGAGTGTGCTTTCTGTATTTCATCAAGAGTGTAAGGGTTTTGGCTAATAGGTGTAGATCCTAGGTTGTTGAAGACGGGTTCATCGTAGTGTAGCCCATGAGAATCGAACTTGGGACTTCTGGACATATTAAATAGTAAGGAAATGTTAGCAGTAGGAATTGAAGGCATGACCTTCTGCACATTCTTTGTTTTAAAAAAAAAAAAAGAATCACGTGTTGAGCTGCTGACTTTGAGGATTAATTCCGATGCTTTATTATGATCATCCACCGTTGCATTTCAAATATGTTGTAGTTAATATTGCATAGTAGATCATACTAAAATTTGAGAGGAATCCGATCTACGGTTTGAGAGTTATGGTGTCCCAAAGTTAGTTCTTCATGCAGTTTTTACAACTGTGCTGAGTGTTGAGAAAAACTGCATGTGATGCAGTTTTGTGAGATAGTTTTGGATAGGTTTTTGATCTCTGTTGGACTTGAATTTTGGATATGTCTTAGTTAGTATTACATAGTAGAGTATATAAAAAATTGAGGGAAATTCATCAAGAGGTTTAGTAGTTATGATTTTTCAAAGTCAAGACTATAAGCAGTTTTCTGGATGTTGTTGAAAGTCTCTAAGTGCTGGAAACATTTTGTGTTGTGCACTCATGTTTGAACTTACGTTTAGATACCTTAGAAATATAATCCACCGTTCCATTTTTAGTATGTTATGAAGTGCCATGCATAGAGTGATGTATTAAAAGTTGAGGTTGATCCAACGGTTAGATTTAGATTTATGAAGGTCCAAACTAGACTGATGGTGCAGTTAGAAAATTACACAAATTTTGGCTAAGTATGGGATTTATGGATGTTGGACCCAACTTTGGGAATTTATGTAGGATTCTTGACTGAGTATTTTTGGGAGATCTTTGACATTATGATTTGTATGCATATGATAGATGACTTGGGTAATTTTCTTAGAATTTTTATAAATTTATTTGAGTCTTGTATTATAGGCTAAAGTTGGACCTTAATGACCTTTTTAAAAGTTAAGAAAAGTGTGTAATCTATAAGTTCTACCTAAACTAACTCTTAAGAGTTAGATTATGAAATTAAGTCTCAAAGAAAGGTTTGGGCATATATTATAGGATCTTTGAGAGTTTCGGGACCAAGGGTAAAATGATCATTTTACCTTAGGAGGGCTTTTTAGTATTTTCTCTTGAAGGGATTGTATATTTTAGAAGTTATAGACTTCTAAGAATATGGGATGTATTTTGATCCACGTGCCCTTATGACAGGCAGTTGAGTCCAAACAGTTGCGGACCGAGTTGAGATAACGGGAATCGAGTTTCGATTCAGGTAAGTCCTTTGGGCTTACTTAGCTGACTTCTAGATATGAGTGTGGATAATGATAGTGGTGTGTGAATGAGATGTTTATAGTTATATTTTAGCAGTAATTATCTACCGACCTATACTTTGGCCTAAGAGTAATGGGCGGTGGCATTATGCTCAGTTAGCCTGAGGGCGCTGAGGGTTTCTTTAGGGACTAGTCCACACTCGGTTTGTAGTGATGCTACAGTTGGATAAGGAACGGAGGCGAGAACTCTTAAGATTTCTCGTGCCACAACTATAAAATGGAATAAGGTGAATCACTTAACTACTAGATAATAACCGGTTTGTGTGTCAGCATGATGATTGTTTTATGTTATCTTGGTTGTGTTTGTGCTATCTTTATCCTTCTTATATTTAGATTGTTAGCTAACGGTTTATCCGTGTTGTAGATTTTGTAGAGATAAACAGTTGCACAGAGATTCGGGACGGATGGTCAGCCGGGTCCACGTACTCATTAGATGGGGACGGGGGAGTCTTCCATACGGCGTGCATGTTATGTATCTATATATATGTTTGTAAGGCTGTCACATGTGTACATTCATACCATAAAAATATTATGTTTTGGAAATTGTTTTAAATAAATTTGTGCCTTACTGTAAGATCCTAGTAAAATTGTTGTTAAACCAAGGTCGGGACCCATTGTGAGGTCCTAGCCAGTAGCTCCCGGAGTTCCAAGAACTTGGGGTGTTACAAAGTTTTGGATCAAAGATCCAAGAAAAAACATTGACAGGGAAGAGGTGATGCTCAAAATCAAGGAGGAGGATTTACCTTCAACTAAACTTTATTTAATTTGAACATCCTTTACAATTGAAGTCAAACATCTTTTATATAAGGAGGATGAAGAAAAATCATAAGAATTATATGTATAATTAAAAGCAAATTTTTTTAGACATTGAAGAAGAGATTTATTTATAACGCAATACAATATTCGTTGTCTATGTTGAAGGGTGAATATACTATTTTAGCTCTCATCCATGGATTTCCAAAGTTGCTCATAATAAAACCCCAACATATATCCTTTTGCAAGTTATGAGGCAGATTCAATATGCACTACACGTGGATCTTCTAATTGAACGTATTTAAATAGACCATAATAGAAGAAATCGAGCACTACAATACCAATGTAACTAGATTGACCATTTCATATGTGATAACACTCATGTTAGTGTATTTTACCATAATCATTCTATTATATTCTATTCTCTATCCTTTTCCTTTTGGTCTATTTCCCATATATTCCTATTTCGGAGATCTACTATTTGGTCTATTTCCCATACATCAACTACTGAATGTCCTAACACCACAAGTTCTGGGAACTCGAAGCGCTACGGGCTAGGATCGCACAGTGGGTCCCGACCCTCAAAGTAGCAACAACAAACGGATCTTACAACAAGGCACAAATGAATGAAAATCAAAACTCAATATAGAACCATAGGTTTAAACAAAGGAAAACGTAAAAGACTCGCATCCGAGTTCAAAACAAAAGGGAAACAACAAAAGAAACAAAAACCCGATCCCGTCCTATAATGTACGGGAACCCCAGCTGACCACACCATCCGGATCACTCAACAGCATCCTGAACCTACGGAACATCTACAACGACGGTATAAACCGTTAGCTAACAATCTAGATACTAGAAGAGTGTAAAGGCACAAACACATATAAGGTAAAGAAAACACATAGCATGCTTGCACTCAACCAGTTATTATCTTTCTTAAGGTTATCCATTACTAATTCAACTTCTTTTGTCACATGAGAATCTCCCGAAACTCGCATCCGCTTCCGTCTACCAATAGGAATAGATCAGTACTATCCGTTACCTACGGGCCTAGGTTGCAAGAGCACATTCTAGTCTCCTATAGAACTAGACAAGCGGTCACCGCCCGGTTATAATATACTTGGGCCAGTTAAGGGTAATAAAGGGTGAATCCTATTTCGGTTATCCGTTATAACAATAATAAAAAGTACAAACAAGCCAATACAACCAAACTAATACGCAAAATGAAGCTAAGTAAGTCCAAGGGACTTACCTCACTCGAAGGTAACTCAAAGATTAATGAACAACTCAGAGAACACTCAGTTTCCCTCAGGAAAGGAGCAAGGAATGCCTGTTCACACAAGCGTCACGAATCAGGAACGAAACAGTTGCTAGAAGTCTATAACTTCTAGTCTCAATGATCTCTAAGAGATCTTCACAAGCTAAGGGCTCAATCTTAGTCTTACAGCAACTCAGGGGACAAGGAACAACCATAAGAAACCAAGAAAGGAATGAGGAAAGGAAGGAAGGGAGCAACTCACCAAAGACGGGAATTACTGCAGAGGAAACCGCAGGGGCGGCTGGACCAGGCGCAGGGGCGGATGGCCGCGGGTCGGCACAAAAGAGGTACGGGGGAGGTTTACAGTGCAAAAGCGTTGTCGACTCCTTCGACAGCAAGGAACGCATCAAGGGCCAAAGCTTGCTCTTCTCAGTGCACAAACACGTCACAACTCAACCAAGGGAGCCTGTGAACATCAAAGGATCAACAACGGAACGGATGCAGCAACTATAAGATCGTTGGACTTTTGCAAGTTTCGGGCCCAATGATCACAACAACACACAGAAATCGAACTGAACTCATATGTTCCCACTCGGGGCACATAACTCAAAACGTCACAAAAGCGTACGCAACGCAACAAAGGGAAAAACTGAAACAAACGTCTACGCTAAAGATGCATCCAACTCAGCGTAAATCTCCGGATAGTTCCTTTGGATACTATCCTCTGTTTCCCAAGTTGCCTCATTAACTCCTCGCATCGACCACTGAATCTTCATCATCGGTATATCTTTCGAATGCAAGCGTCTCGTACTACGCTCCAAGACAACCACCGGGTGCTCTACGAACGTGTGGTCTGGCTCGATCACTAGATCCTCATGACTGACAATGTGTCTACGGTCTGGTATGTACTCTCGTAGCTGAGACACATGGAAGACTGGGTGAACACCCTCGAGTCTCGGTGGCAAAGCAAGTCTGTATGTTGCCTCTCCAACTCGCTCAAGAATAACGAACGGTCCAACATATCTGGGGCTCACCTTTCCCTTGACTCTGAAACGTCTGACGCCTCGTGTCGGGGATACTCTCAACCAAACCTGATCTCTAACTCTGAACTCTAGAGGTCTGCGCCTCTTATCTGCATAAGAGTTTTGGCGACTTTGGGCAGCTAACATCCGCTCTCGGATCACTGCTACTCGAGCCATGTCATCCTGAATCTGCTCAGGTGCTACTCCGCTAGCACTACTAGGCTAGTCCCAACACAACGGTGTACGACATTTCTGTCCGTATAAAGCCTCATAAGGAGCCATTTTGATCGATGCGTGTCAGCTGTTGTTATACGAAAACTCCACTAAGGGAAGGTGATCTGGCCACATCTTTCCCCAGTCTAACACGCAAGCTCTCAACATGTCCTCCAAAATCTGAATGGTCCGCTCAGACTGACCATCGGTTTGAGGATGACAAGCAGTCGTGAACTGCAGACTCGTACCTAGGGTGGCATGAATCTGCTACTAGAATCTGGATGTGAACCGTCCGTCTCTATCAAAGACTATAGTCCTAGGTATTCCATGAAGTCTCACTATCTGTCTCGTGAACTCCTTTGTCAATCGACTCACCGCCCACGTTTCCTTGATCGAATGAAATGTGCGGTCTTCATCGGTCGATCTACTATGACCCAGATAGTATCAAAACCACGACTCGGTCTCAAACCGGTCACAAAATCCATAGAGATGTCTTCCCACTTCCACTGAGGGACGGGAAGTGGGTGTAGCTCACTTCCTGGTCGATGATGCTCGATCTTGACCTGCTGACAGGTCGCACACCGAGCTACATATCTCGTGACATTTGGCTTCAAACCTCCCCACCAGAAAGAGCGTCTGATATCCTGATATATCTTACTCTCACCGGGATGCACTGAGTAAGGTGAAGAGTGAGCCTCGTAAAGGATCCTCTGTCTCATATCTCGATCTGAAGGCACACAAACACGCTCCTGGCATCTCAAGACTCTATCAGCACCAACTGCAAACTACGGCGCCTCTCCTCGAGACATCCTGTCTCGGATCTGCGTCAAAGCTGGGCAACTCTCCTGTTTATGTCGGATTTCGGCCAACAGATCAGGTACTATCTCCAAGGTGGATAACTGGTTGTCGGAATCCGGGAAGTGGATATCTATTTCTAGCCATGATAAATCTCGCTGTAACTATGGTTGAGCTGTCAGCCTAGCGATCGTCATCTCTTGGGGAATCTTCCTACTAAGGGCATCTGCTACCACGTTAGCCTTCCCCGGGTGGTATAAGATCTCAAGATCAAATTCCTTGATCAAATCCAACCACCTGCGTTGGCGGTTATTCAACTCCCGCTGAGTAAATATGTACTTCAAACTCTTATGGTCTGTGAATATCTGACACATAGCTCCGTACAGATAATGTCTCCAAATATTCAAAGCAAGAACCACATCAGCCAACTCAAGGTCATGGGTAGAGTAATTCTCCTCATACGTCTTCAGTTGTCTAGATATGTAAGCAATCACCCTACCCCTCTGCATCAGAACACATCCCAAGCCCAACTTGGATGCGTTGTTGTAAACCACAAAATCCTCAATGCCCTCTGGCCGAGCTAGGATAGGAGATGATGTCAACCTCTTCTTCAACTCCTCAAAGCTTTGTAGGCACGGCTCGGACCATACGAATCTCATAGTCTTCCACAACAAGGAAGTGAGCGGTCGGGCGATAAATGAAAATCCCTCAACAAAACGCCGGTAGTAACCCGCCAACCTAAGAAGCTGCGAACCTCCTTGACGTTCTTAGGTGGCGGCCAAGATGCTACTGACTCGATCTTCGCCGGATCTATCTTGATCCCTTCAGCTGAAAGAATGTGACCAAGGAATGCTACCTCGGACATCCAAAACTCCCACTTAGAGAGCTTGGCGTAGAGCTCTCTATCCTGCAAGACCTAAAGAACGATCCTCAAGTGTCCAGCATGCTCCTCTCTACTACGAGAGTAAACCAGAATGTCGTCGATGAAGACAACTACAATCGGGTCTAGAAAGTCGATGAAGATGCTATTCATCAACTCCATGAAGACTACGGGCGCATTCGTGAGCCCGAATGGCATCACTACAAACTTGTAGTGTCCATATCTGGTCCAAAATGTTGTCTTGGCTACGTCCTGTTTTCTCACCCTCAGCTGGTGATATCCAGATCTCAGATCGATCCTCGAAACACTGAAGCTCCATGCAACTGATCCAAAAGATCATCGATACGGGACAATGGGTACTTGTTCTTGATCGTCACCTTGTTCAGTTCCCGGTAGTCGATACATGACCTCATTGACCCGTCCTTCTTCTTGACGAAGAGAACTGGTGCGCCCCAAGGAGATATACTAGGGCGGATGAAGCCCTTCTCTGCTAACTCCTCGAGCTGCTTCTTCAACTCAAGCATCTCAATAGGCGTGATATGATAAGGAGCCTTAGAGATCGGTCTCGTACCGGGCTCTAGCTCAATACCAAAGTCTACACTCCTCTGTGGAGGCAAACTTGATGGCTCTCCAAAGACGTCAGCAAACTCGCAAGCTACTGAAATCTCCTCCAAAGCCGGACTTGTACTATCCTTCATGGTATAGCACCAAAAAGCCTCGCAACCCTGACTGATAAGTCTCGCAGCTCGCACTGCAATGATGATTGTACCAATCTTCCCGAGATCCCATCCCCGGAAGATCTCAACATGGTCTGCATCTGTAGTCACTGTCATTGTCCTCTTGTCGATGTCCAGAACTGCTCGATGTCTATCCATCCAATCCATACCCAGAATAACTTCTTCATTTACTAAGTACACGACGAAGAAGTCAGCTGGCCAATCACAACCTCCCAATCTAATAGGGCAATTGCAAACATCTCGTGTACCTCGAATCTTACCCCCATCGGGTAATCCTATAAAGAAGGGTCTACCTTCTACAATAACTAAGGCCAATCTATCTACACATGCATCAGATATAAAAGAATGTGTAGCACCAGTATCGAAAATAACTCTAACAAGAAAACCATTAATATGAATGGTATTGTGGTTGTTGGCGTTGTCGGCTCTACAACACTCTTCAACTCATACACTTTGGCTGATGCATCTCTGGTGTCTGTAGATCCACCAACAGGTCCTCTACCTCTCCCCTGTCCCGGAGTGGAACCTTGAGGAGCGGTAGAACCAGAAACTCTCTGCTGCTGCTATTGAGATATTTGTCCTCCTCTAACAAAACTGGCAGGTAAAGAACCCTGTTGAGATAGCGCATTGCCCTGACGGTAAAATGCAGCTCGGTGTCCGGGCTTGCCACAAGAAAAACAAGTCACTATTGGCTTCCTGCAATCGGCTCGGATATGTCCAGCTACTCCGCAGTTATGACACTACTGTCCTTTGTCAAAACTCTGCTAGACACCAGAACGTCCCGGCGTCTAACTACGCCCAAAACCAGCTGCTCCAGCTCCAACACTGGCTGATCTAGTCTTCTGTCTCTTCTCAGGACCTCCTGTCTAAGAAGCTCTACGTTGACCCGGTCGGTCTCTCTCATAAGCAGAAGCTCTATCTTGATAGTTCGTCAAAGAATCACAACGGAAAGCAGCAAGATAAGAGCGTGTCGACTCCCTCAACCTCCGAGAGAAAAGGTAAACATGCTGATCCTCAGGTGGTACAGACGGACCCAACAAAGACAACTCATCCTGAAACTTGTTGATGATCTCAGCAATAGGAAAATTCTTGAATCCAGCCTCAAGGAAATCCTAAAGACAATCTCTCCTCATAGCTGCAGGACAGTAGCGATCCTTGATCATCGTCCTTATCTGCTCATAACTGATGACCTTATTGCGAACGGTCCTCCACCAAGAATGAGCGTGATCCTTCAGTAGCGTCCGTGCTATGTTGACTCGATGTCCCTCTGGGCAACTGATAGCCTCCAAGCAGTATCTAGTTTTCCTAGCCACTGCTCAACCTCCAATCCAGTCTTTCCCATGAAAGTGGGAACCTTCAGCTGGTCGAAAGCCTTCAACCAACTGTCAGGCTTTGACTCCTTCGCCTCAACCGGCGCTCTAACAACCTCAATAACTCAAGCAGGTGAGGCAACAACCTGTGAAACTCTCTACGAAACCTCAACTGATCTTGTGGGAATTGGTGGTACTGGCGCTAGTCCTCCAGTCCTGATAGCCTTCTCAACTCTCTGCACATAGTCGCGATATGCAGAAGCTCCGATAGACACTCGGGCGGACTTTGTCGATGGCGCTCTTTGTGCTCCGGACCTAGCAGCGGTCTCGTTCCCAGCCTCAGGAACGACACTCTCAACAAATTCCTTAGCAAACGCCTCAGCGATAGGCGGATCGGCAGCTGGGGCCTGACTCCGACCTCTAGCTAGTGGAGGTCTCCCAGCACGTCCTCGTCCACGGACGACAGGTAGAAGTGGTGGTCGACCCCTTCCTCGCCCTATAACAGCGGTAGCTCTAGTGCGTGTCATCTGCTATAAGGATAGATATATAAGACTATATATAAGGCCATGCTACAACTAAATCACAAAACCAGAAAAAGCGCATATAAAAGATAAGAAACTACACTGCTAAGATCCGCGGAGGTAGTGTGGTCGCCTGTAGATCTATCCCAGGCTGACAAGTTTAAAACAAAAACCCCCCTTTTAAAAACGTTAGACCCCTTGTGGGTTCTATTTATTTATCCATCCAACCTTTAGAAAATTTCGAGTGTCATTGTTGCCAACCTAGACCTCTGATACCATATTGTAACACCTCAAGTTCTGGGAACTCGAATCGCTACGGGCTAGGACCGCACAATGGGTCCCGACCCTCAGAGTAGCAATAGCAAACGGATCTTACAACAAGGCACAGACGAATGAAAACCAAAACTCGATATAAAACCAAAGGTTTAAACAAAGGAAAACATAAAAGACTTGCAGCCGAGTTCAAAACAAAAGGGAAACAACAAAAGAAACAAAAACCCGATCCCGTCCTATAATGTACGGGAACGCCGCTGACCACACCATCCGGATCACTCAGCAACATCCTAACCTGCGGAACATCTACAACGACGGTATAAACCGTTAGCTAACATTCTAGATACTAGAAGAGCGTAAAGGCACAAACACATATAAGGTAAATAAAACACATAGCATGCTTGCACTGAACCGGTTATAATCTTTCTTAAGGTTATCCATTACTAATTCAACTTCTTTTGTCACACGAGAATCTCCCAAAACTCGCCTCCGCTTCCTTCTACCAATAGGAATAGATCAATACTATCCGTTACCTACGGACCTGGGTTGCAAGAGCACACTCTAGTCTCCTGTAGAACTAGATAAGTGTTCACCGCCCGGTTATAATATACTTGGGCCAATTAAGGGTAATAAAGGATGAATCCTATTTCGGTTATCCGTTATAACAATAATAAACAGCACAAACAAGCCAATACAACCCAACTAATACGCGGAATGAAGCTAAGTAAGTCCAAGGGACTTACCTCACTCGAAGGTAACTCAAAGATTAACGAACAACTCAGAGAACACTCAGTTTCCCTCAAGAAATGAGCAAGGAAAGCCTATTCACACAAGCGTCACGAATCAGGAACGAAACGGTTGCTAGAAATCTATAACTTCTAGTCTCAATGATCTCTAAGAGATCTCCACGAGCTAAGGGATCAACCTTAGTCTTACAGCAACTCAGGGGACAAGGAACAACCATAAGAAACCAAGAAAGGAACGAGGAAAGGAAGGAAGGGAGCAACTCACCAAAGACGGGAGTCACTGCAAAGGAAACCGCAGGGGCGGCTGGACCAGGCGCAGGGGCGGCTAGACCAGGCGCAGGGGCGGATGGCCGCAGGGGTGGAACAACAGAGGCGT
Source organism: Fagopyrum homotropicum (assembly GCA_033239125.1). Taxonomy (NCBI): domain Eukaryota; kingdom Viridiplantae; phylum Streptophyta; class Magnoliopsida; order Caryophyllales; family Polygonaceae; genus Fagopyrum; species Fagopyrum homotropicum. The sequence goes on from BSWB01000001.1 coordinate 14,282,952, forward strand.
GGGGGCGATTTATAGTGCAGAAGCGTTGTCGACTCCTTCGACAGCAAGGAATGCGGCAAGGGCCAAAGCTTGCTCTTCTCAGTGCACAAACACGTCAAAACTCAACCAAGGGAGCCTGTGAATATCAAAGGATCAATAACGGAACGCTCCACAAGAATCAAGGCTCAAGTTTGATCCTTGGAGAAGAACGAAGAAGAAACGAAACAGAAGGAGAAGGCATGCAACAACTATAACAACGTGATGAAGAAACCAGAACAGATGAACTTACACGTTCAACAATGTCGCAGGAAGCAAGGGAACGGATGCAACTCTTAGGGTTGAAGAAGACGTAAGCAAGAAATGGGGAAAAGAGGAAAAGAAGGGAATATAAAGGAGACGGGCTGGAAAGATAGACGGAAAGGGCGTCTAGGGTTTAGAAAGAAGATAAGAAAACCGGCCCATAAGATAGAATATCGGATATTCTATCTATGGAAGGAAGATAAAACGAACGAAAGAAAGATTGGGCATGATCTGTCGTCAGCCGCAGGGGCGGCTGACCCTGCCGCTGGTGTGGCTTGCCGCGGGTGCGGCACACTTCACCGCGGGGCGGTGAAGGCAAAAGATTGGGGTCTTACATGAGATGATATTGGAGTAATTTTGGACCAGGCCCAAGATTTTGGTCCAAGAGGTCGGACGACGGCCAGTGTCAATCGGCATGCATCAACATTTATCCTTACTACTTTGCTTCTATCTTGTCTTCAGTCCAATCTTATATTAATAGGAAACAAGATTGAGTAGATTTGATATTATCTTAATAGAAGATGGAATCCTTGGAGATCTAAGTTTTTGGGTTGTTTCCGGACCCTATTAATAAGGCTCTTCAGCCTTTAGGGTAGATCTCTTTTTCTAGCATTTTATGAAGCTTTCGAGCGTACTTTACAGACCCGGTTATGCGACCTACACTCCCATCGAGCGACGACTTCCTTTCTCGATTAATAAAATACATTCCCTACTTGATCTAAGATATGAGTGAGTAATCTCACTTTGTTCTAGGTTCTAGTGAGCCCAACATGCCTAATATATGATATTGAATTGATTATATGTATTGTTTGTATGTCTATGAGTTGTGGTAGTATGATTCATATTATGTGTTCTATAAAGGGTGACCTTAATCGAAGTGACTATGGAGTTCTCACACCTCAATCTCTCGTTTGATGTGAAGAATCGGCAACCGTCTTGGTATGGAGTGATAATCACGGTGACAATATCGATGTACCACAAGCAACGACCTAACCACGAAGTGACAATCCACGAATTTATATAAGTCTAGCATTCTTGTGACAACATCGATGTTCTATAAAGGATGGCATTAACTTGAAGTGGTTTCGATGTTGTCAAAATGTTGGAATAACAAAATGATGTGTTTAGGTGCTATCAACAATATCAAATAATGCTTTAAGTGTTGTCAATAACACAAAAAATAATAAAATAAGTGGAGTTGATATTGTCAACAATACTAGAACAATAAACGAATGTGTTTATATGTTGTCAATAACACTAGAATAACAAAATAGTCGATTGGTGTTGTCAACAACATCAAAAACACCAAAACAATTGTCAACAACACAACAAAAACCCAAACAGGGGTGAATGTGCTATCAAAGACACCAAAAAAATCCAAACATGGATGTTAGTGTTATCAACAACACTAGAATAACAAAAGTAATGTGTTTATGTGTTTAAGTGCTCTCAACAACACTAGAATAACAAAAGTAATGTGTTTAAGTGCTCTCAATTTCTGTAAAGACTACGACTTGGACATGAGTGTGATGCGCTCAGCCCCCCATTTAATGAAGAAATTGACTGGTGGTTATTACAATATCGTGTATAAGTGTTTTCTGAGAGACTTTGACCTTTCGATTAGGCAGAAGGCCTTAGTTGAAAACCTGAGGTTACCCTTGGCTCAGCAGTGGCTTAAAGTGGCCCCGGTTTCTGGTCTTGGTCAGGTTATGAACCCGGCCACCTTCCGGACCGTTGTTAAGTACCGCCTTGGCATTGAGATGTTTAGAGAGGGTTCTAAGTGCCCTGCTTGTGAGAAAGGTATTCTGGACGCTTGGGGTGACCATGCTCTTACTTGTGCAGCGCAGGTTGGTATTAAGCACCGGCATAACATGGTCCGTGATGTCATTTTTGATGAGTATCTTAAGGTTGGGATTTCTGTTCGAAAGGAAGTCAATACTGGTATGGTTGATGGTGGTGGTGGGGAGTTGCGCCCCACCGACATCCTTTTCTATAATTGGTTTTAGGGAAAAGACACATGTGTCGACATCACTAGTACTTCTCCTTTCTCTTCATCTGGTCTTTCTAGTTTCATCCCAGGTAAAGTTGTAAGGGTCGCTGTTGATAATAAGAAAAAGAAGTACGCGGACGTTTGTAGCTCCAAGGGATATCATTTTCTTCCCTTTTTCTTTTCCACGTTTGGTGATTTGGGTGATGATGCGGTGGAGCTACTTAGAAGATTGGGCTCGATTGCTAAAGAGCTACCCGGATATAGTAGGAGTACTTGCTTTATTTTGACTAGGATTGCGTTTACCATTCAAAAGGGTTGCGGAGCCCAACTTGTTAGTCGGCTCCCTTCCATCGGCGTGTAATGTGTTTTCCTTCGATATAATAATAATAATAATAATAATAATAATAATAATAATAATAATAATAATAATAATAATAATAATAATAATAATAATAATAATAATAATAATAATAATAATAATAATTTATTTAAGTCTAATCATCAACACCAATATAATGTGTTTAAGTGTTGTCAACAACATTAGAAAAACAAGATAAGGTGGTTAATTGTTGTCAACAACATAACAAACACCCAAAAATGTGTGTTGTGTTGTCAACAACAACAAAAACACAAATATAAGTGGTGTTGATGTTGTTAACAACAATACAACAACACAACAAGGTGTTTAAGTGTTGTCAACGACACTAAAATAAACATAATAATGTGTTTAATTGATGCTAACAACACCAAAATAACAAAATAATGTGATCAAATGATGTCAACATCTGAATAACAATATAAATTGTTTAAATGTTATTAATAACAATCAAAACACCGAATAAGTGGTGTTAGGTGTTGTTAACAACAAAACAAACACCCAAACATGGGTGGTTGTGATGTCAACAACACCAAAAATACAAAATAAGTTGTGTAAAGTGATGTTAACAACACAACAAACTCCCAAACATGGGTAGTTGTGATGTCACCACACCAAAGATACCAAAAATTTAATGTTGGTGCTGACAACAACACCAAAAACACAAAAGTTAGTGGTGTTGCTACTGTCAACAACATAATAACACATAATGTGTCTAAGATTTGTGAACAACAACACAAATATGAAACACAAACATTGAACAATGAAAAACCATTCTACTACTATCAATAGCATAAAACGCACTCAACTATGGAGAATTGCTAAAAACACGATAAAAAATAATATGAAAATTAATTATTCTATCATTTTATATATTGTAAAGCATATTCAACACAAATTTAATCCTAATTACAAATCAAACATGGAAAATATGTAATATAACGACTTCAAAAACCTTAATTGAAAGTTTATATATATTCAAACCTTTTTTTTCCTCTCCATTTTGATGACGCGTTTGATTCGAAACGATAAAATTAGTGTTTTTTTTTCCTTGAATCAACTTGAAATAAGCTGAAATTTGTTGATTTTGGAAGAAGTTCACGAGAGAAGTTGACTGAATTTGAATGGTTTATTGTAAAAAAAAGTGTGTTTGAAATAATTTTTGGATAGTGAATGATAATTTACAATTTTAGGTTATATAAAAGCTAGTTTTACAATGATGTAAACTCGACTGTATTTACGTAATTTCATACTTTACCATGATTACTTATAAAAAAATTCGGAAAAGATAAATACACGCCTTCGTTACAATAACGTAGAAAAAAACTGGCAATCCGCCAGCATCCAATGGGAGTTGGCGCCAACAACCGACGCCCTATTTCTTTTCCTGAAAATATAAAAAAATTTAAAATTAAATGGGTGTCGGCACTTTGAATTGAATTTTTTTTGTTTATTTGTAAATAGATTCAGTTAATCGATTAAAAATGATTGTTCATTAAACTTTCGTAGCAAGTTTTATTAACCAAAATAAATCTCTGCACGGTTGATTTTTTTATAAATCTCAATTCCAATCATACTCTTCAACCCCATAAACCCTCTCTACTGAACGTGCCCTAAGTCGTTTGCATTATTTGGTACGAAAAAAAGAAAAAATGTTAAATTGACATAATCAGTTAAGTGGATTTTTCAAGGACTTTAAAAAATTTTGTAAATCAACTACAGGTGCCATAAGTCGGCACCAATTTTTTTTAAAACAAAATTCTGGAAAAAAAATTGGGCACAACCCCCGGATATAATAATAATAATAATAATAATAATAATAATAATAATAATAATAATAATAATAATAATAATAATTTGAAAATGAAAACCTGAAATTACCCCTGGCTCAGCAGTTGCTAAAAGTCGTCCCGGTCTCTGGTCTTGGTCAAGTTATGAACCCGGCTACCTTTCGGACTATCGTTAAATATCGTCTTGGTATTGAGATGTTTAGAGATGATTCCAAATGTCCTACATGTGAGAAAGACATTTTGGACGCTTGGAGTGATCATGCTCTTGCTTGTGCTGCGTAGATTGACATTAAGAACCGGCATAACATGGTTCATGATGCCATATTTGATGAGTGCTTAAAGATAGGGTTTATGTTCGGAAGGAGGTTCCTACTGACATGGTTGATGGTGATGGTGGGGAGCTCTGCCCCGCTGACATCCATTTCTTTAAATAGTTTCAGCGCAAAGACACATGTGTCGACATCACTAGTTCGTCTCCTTTCTCTTCATTTGACCTTACTAGTTTCATCCCAGGTAAAGCTGTGAGGATTGTTGTTAGAAAAAAAAATATGTTGGCATTTGTAGTACCAAGGGGTATCACTTTCTTCCCTTTTCCTTTTCCACGTTTGGTGACTTAGGAGATGATGTGGTGAAATTCCTTAAAAGATTGGGCACGTCTTGGTCAGGTTATGAATCCGGCTACCTTTCAATTTCCACACCCTCTACCAACTTGACAACTGAAATAGTATGAATAATATATCATCTATACAGATTTTAACAAACTTCAACAGGGGCCACGACCCCCTCCATACACCCCCTAGTTACACCTTTGAATATCACTTTTTTTTTCTTTCTTTTTCCACGTTTGATGATTTGGGAGATGACGCGGTGAATCTTTTTAAAAGATTGTGCACGGTTGCTAAAGGGTTGTCGGAGTAGAGTAGGAGCACTTGTTTTATTTTGACTAGAATTGCGTTTATCATTCAAAAGAGATGTGAAGCTCAACTTATTTTATAATAATAATAATAAGGGCTAATTTGGTTAATAGGGTTTTTTTTTTTGTTTTATCTTTACTAATTAGGCTTTTTGATGTTTTATTTGGCGAATTTGGGAACTGGCCTTTTCCATTTACCAATCAACAAAATAGGTCCATCCCTATTTTCAATTAAGAAAATATACCCATTTAAAAAGGTATTGTGCGCTCTATATTCTCATCTTCCCTTCACTTCCCTTCTTCCAACCATTCCAACCATTTTTCTCATCACACAACCAGCAGTGGACGAGAACCCACCACCGTCACCACCTACGGCCAGCCCAGCAGCACCGACGACCCTTCCCACGCATATGGCACACCTGAAACCGCTGCTGGCGATGGAAGCAGCAGAGGCTGCGGCCGGCTGCGATGGATCCCGACTGTGTACGCAGATTAGATTCCAGAACGTGTCGCCGGCAGGGAGGGTAGGTTAATGGTGCACTCGTCGTCGGTTGCTATTGGTCCTTGCTACAAACCCATTCTAGATCTAGATTTGAACTTGAAGTTATATCTTAAATTCTCATATTGGTCTTGAATCGCTAATACTGGTCTTGAATTATGATGATAATTCTCAGATTGGTCTTGAATTCTCAAATTTGTGCCTGTTAGCCTTGTAATTATGATGATAACTTTTTATAATGTTTTGGCACTTAGATTGGTCTTGAATTGCTAATATTTGATCATCCAGCGTCTGCATGCTTGCACTTCTCATGGCTTATAATATTTGATCTTAGAATTGCTAATATATGTTAGCCTTGTAATATTTGGCATTTAGATTGGCATATAGATTTGTGCCTGTTAGTCTTGAATTGCTGATATCTGTTAGTTTGTAATATTTTATCTTGAATTTGTTATCACTATGTCAACGATTGATTACACTTCCACTTGCTTTGACTAGCTTATTCTCATGGCTTCGAGATTGCTTTCGATGCTGAATTTTCTGATATGAAAATTCATAGCAGAAAATTCTTGTATGAATTTTCTGGTATGAATTGACGTACTAGAAAATTTATACCAGAAAATTCCGGTATGTGAAATTTCGGTATATGAAAATTTCGGTATGTGAAAATTCCGGTACGTGAAAAATTCTTCATTCCAAAAAATTAAAAAAAATAAAGAAAATCAAAAAGACAAAAAAAATTAATAAAATAAAATAAAAAAACAAAATTAATTTTTAAAAATTAAAACTTACACCTAAATAACAAATAACAAACATTTTTTGTTAAATAAAATGTCTAATTAGCTTTACCTATTATTAAATGAAAGTTTTAAAAAAAATGTAAAAAAATATGAGGTATAATTTCCTCAACAAAAATTAATTTATTATTTTCTTAATTACAACTGTGACCATATCTATGTAAGATTTATACATAACGGGAAAGACAAAGGCTAGGTGGCTCATAATCAGATGGGAGAGTTTGACGACTGGGATGCATGATTAATTTTATATATATATATATATATATATATATATATATATATATATATATATATATATATATATATATATATATATATATATATATATATATTTATTGATCATTGTTTCATTGTTATTTTCATGTAAGTGAAGTTTTAATTATAATATTTTTGACCATATAATATTTTTACCTTTGTCGGTATGTAAAATGTCCGGTATGTAAAATGTCCGGTATGTAAATGTCCGGTATGTAAAATGTCTGGTATGTAAAATGTTCGGTATGTAAAATGTCCGGTACGTAAATGTCCGGTATGTAAAATGTCCGGTATGTAAATGTCCGGTATGTAAATGTCCGGTATGAAAATAGGAAAAAAAAAAAGAAAAAAAAAAGGAAAAAACAAAAGCATATAAAAAATTAAGTTTAATAACTTAATTATTTGGAAAGTGCTCATATCTTTTTTTTAAATAGAGGGGTTATTTTTTTTAAATAAAAGTGTTAATTATTTTTACATACCATTAAATAAAAGTGATAAATAAATTATAAAATACGTTTGCTAAAAAAAAAAAAAAAGCTTCGCAGCGCAAATTCTTTCTAATAATAATAATAGTAATAATAATTTAGACGACGCGATTTATGGTGCCAAGGAGTAATCTATTATACTTACTAAAACAGAGCACGTGTTGATGACGTGGCGCGTCGTGGACGCGGGATTTTTGAAATTGAGCTCCCACAATTAAAGCCAATAAATCTTTATTTTTTACACTATTTTTTAAACCATAAAATTTTTTATTATTAAAACAATAATTTTATAGAAGCCAAATCTATTATACTTACTAGAACAGAGCACGGGTTGATGACGTGGCGCGCTGTGGACGCAAGATTTTTGAAATTGAGCTCCCACAATTAAAGCTAATAAATCTTTATTTTTTACACTATTTTTTAAACCATAAAATCTTTTATTATTAAAATAATAATTTTATAGAAACTAAATCTATTATACTTACTAAAACAGAGCACGGGTTAATGACGTGGCGCGCTGTGAACGCAGGATTAGATTAGAAAAGTATACAAAACAAAAGCACGTAAAAAAAAACCTATTTCACAATATTCTTTCTCATTTTTTTTCAAAACCCGCACAAGGTGCGGGTATTATACCAGTAAGAAAGAAAGAGTGAAGTCCTTGAATCGCATTGGCATTTGGCACACGTGGTAGGAAGTTAGGAACGACAACTACCACCAAGATAAGGATTCTTCATTTCTTGTAGCGATTTAATACACCGAATCTATAACTCCTTTTCTCTCTCTTCTTCAACCCCAAACCCTCCCCTTTTTCATCCTCCATATCCCGATGACTAGTTGGTTCGATAAGATTCGCTTCAGCTTCCGTTCTCCCGAGACGGCCTCCGCCGATTCACCATCGGCGGCGATCGCCCGTGGCCCCGATGATGATGCCCCAGAGCCCGGCCAGCAGTTCGCGCAGTTCGCCGCCGGCTGCTTCTGGGGCGTTGAATTGGCTTTTCAGAGAGTTCCTGGGGTTTCCAAGACCGAGGTCGGTTATTCCCAGGGGTTTGTCCATAACCCTACCTATGAGGATGTTTGTTCCGGGACTACCGGTCATGCTGAGGTCGTTAGGGTTCAGTATGATCCTAATGAGTGTGGCTATGGGTCGTTGCTTGATGTTTTCTGGTCTAGGCATGATCCTACTACTCTCAATCGTCAGGTAAGTCGAGGTTTTTGGATTGATTTCGTCCGATGATTAATTAATTTGAGTTTGATTTTCGGAGATTGTTGCAATATGATGCTTATCTGTTGGATCGCGCTGTGCTTTTTAACGTGTCAACATGCAATTGACTTCTGCCATGAGATGATCAGGAGGGACTATGGAGTTTCTATCATAGAGCCAAAAGGAAAGCAAGTAGTTACGCCTTGATACGATTTTAGGGGATTATGCTGGCCTTTTATTGGGTTTTTCTTAATTCTATTACAATATGATGAACAGTAAAAATGCAACAAATATCTGATCTTTCGTGTCATACGATTTTAGGGGATTATGCTGCAGATTGATAATCCCCTGAATTATGGAAAATGGCAACAAAGAAGAAGTTGATAAGTTGTAGAAGGTAGAGAACGTAAAAAGAAAGGTAGAGAGACGAGAAGCCAGAGAAGGCTTCTTTGAGCTGTCAGTCAGACATTAGGATCGATTCCCAAATTATGACCAATTTTTTTTTTATCGTGTTACATTGTTTCAAGAGTTACTCGAAACAGTAGGCTTGTTATTCTTTATGTTATGTTTGCTTATAGTAGATGCACAGCTAGCACACTGGGTTAATTCGTTGCCGTCAATCCTTAGAACCCAAACTACTAGGAATGAGATTTAGGAAATGTTTGACACCATCTAACTGTTTTCAATCAGAAAGTTATGGGCAGAGACAATCAGACAGGTACCTTGCTTGTTATATATTGGGACATATGTCATTCTTAATTTCCTTGTAGGTGACTTGCACTTAGATATTGTATTGAGAATTTGAGATGTTGATCCATACTATCCAATTATAATTTATGTTGAACTTTGTTAGAGCTTGTAGAATGAGAGACATCTTTTGATGCTCTCCAAGTTAGAATGTTCTGAGGAGTTTCCTTGACCATGTTTCATCAGGGGAATGATGTTGGCTCGCAATATAGATCAGGAATATACTTCTATACACCCGAGCAGGAGAAAGCAGCATTGGAGTCCTTGGAGAAGCAGCAACAGATCTTAAACAGGAAGATAGTAACAGAGATTCTGCCTGCAAAAAAGTTCTACAGGGCTGAAGAGTACCACCAGCAATACTTGGCAAAGGGTGGCCGATTTGGATCAAAACAATCCACTGCAAAAGGTTGCAACGACCCTATTCGCTGCTATGGATGATAAGTATATCCCTGAAGTTGGATGGAAATTTGGTATGTATGAGATCAGTTTGAAACCATTTTATGTGTATATTATGTATATCCATGTGTGAAGTTGTTCTTGCTTGGTCTATCATATAACTAGACAGGATTAGCAGGAAATAAACCTAATTGTTTCTGTATTCAAGTACTATATTTTCTTTCTATCGTAGTGTTTGTGAGACTTGATTTGTTTGTGTTGAATGAGAAGTCATATCATCTATTTGTTTAATTGCTTGAGTTCAACTACATATTTTCCCTACTTTTCTTTGTCTCCCTGCTGTATATATGAATTGGCCCAACTGTCTTATGGTAAATTCGAATCGCCTATGTAATTGATGGGTTTTGAAGTGGTAGTCACCATAAGCATGCTCAACACTTGCTCTATATTCTTCCAATCATCAGTTACATATATAGATATGGTCAATATAGGATCCATGTATGAAGTATTCAAGTTGAAAGTTTCATTTTATTATTTGTTTATGGCAAGTGATACTTGATCAAATACTTGCCTGTTTGGTTTGGTTGACCCTGACTTTCGGAGTTGCGAGTTTCCTGTTTTCTTCCTGGGTCCAAAAGACCAATGGAAATGCTCTAGTCAAATTTTCAAGATCGAACAAGGAAGAAGATAAAAGGTAGTGAGAACTGGACATGATATTGTGGAATGAGAACTTGTCAACACAACTAGATTTGTTCAACCCGGATTCGGGTCGGATTTTGGACCGGCTTTAACCAAAACTGGGAGAAAGTGTATTGTATTACACATGTATCTTTCAATATAGAAGTATCTACAAGATACAATATGGTTTTTGCTTTACAAAATCAATTATGCAGAAGCTTTAGACAGTTTGGTATAGTTATAGAGTTGGTCATTGCCCTTTGCCCCATCAAACTGGTGGATGAGAAGATCGAATGAACATGTCCAGTTTGACTGAAAAGCTCATGATGCTGAGGAATGGATATAGTGTGAACATCATCAAGTTGGTTTACGGTAGGCATATAGAATAGTTTGAAGACCATTTATAACTTCTTCTATAGTGAATTGGCTGTTGATGGTAGGGAATGAAGTGGGTTGAAGTGGAGAATCATCAATTCCATCCAAAATACAGATCCGATATGAATATGTTCCATAATCTTAAAATAGTTTTTTTTTTTTTTTTCCGCAATGTAAAGGCCAAAATTATTCTAAACCTCTAGGAGAAGGCTAACAAGTCATGTAACCTAGTAGCTTGATACAACGATCTATTTCAACAACCTAATAGAATTGCAACGGTAAAAAAGAAATTAGAACATTAAATTTAATTATTAGTTAAAATTTAAATGTCATAAGTATATGTATCAAAAATAAAAAGAAAGCAACAACCTAATGAATGAAATGATTTTTAAAAAAAATTAATTAGAACATCAAATATAAATATTTGTTAAAATTTAAATGTCAGAAGTATATGTATGAAAAATAAAAAGATGGAGATATCAAAAGTATAAAAAAATTTAATATAAATAAATATGTTCACTTGCATTTTGCATGATCGATCCAATCTTACAAGCACCTTAATGCCTCTACAATATTTCTATGAAGGCTAAAAGGATGAAGACTCATCCCTCTTCCACCTATACTTGCAGAAATTTCAAAAGTCACTAAATAACCAAAATATCTTCACAATAGAGGTGGACATTTTAGATAAGTTTTTCAAAAGAAAAGAACATCAAAACATTTGCTATGAGATGTACAAATTCATGAAGCAATAATCCAACTCATGTCTTACACTAGCCTTCTTTTAAAATTTCTTAATTTGACCAAAACCATTGTGAATGTAAATCTAACCAATCTATATTCCTTAGTCGTAGAATCGACCAAAGACACACAAACATAAGCACACAAGCAATTTATTGACGCAGTTCGGTAGTATATAAAATACTCCTACTCTGCGAGACCTCAAGAGGGGAGATCCGATCCCAGGTTTCACTAGGTATCCAAGAACACAGATTACATACACTGGATAAGAGATATACTAGCACCTTTCCTATAGATTTAGCAAAGAAAACAACAAAGACAGAACTCAGGAGATACAAAGAAGTAATGGTGAAGAAAAGCCCCCTCAAAGGCACCTTGACGAAGATCTGAGATCGATCTTCGTCTATTCTGCAAACCAACGAAGCAGATACGAGAGATAACAGATCTCCCTTATTCTTCTACGGATCCTTCTCACTTCAGAGCGAGATTTGGAAGATCCATACTTCTTCTTCTCTTTTCTCTCTTTCTTTTCCCTCTCTTTCACTTTGGACGACGAACACTCAGGATTCAGATCTAGGGTTTAGGAGAACTGAGTCTGAAAGCTTAAGTACCAAAGCTCAGCAAGGTCAAACGCATCGTTTAATGACACGCCCTTATTAACCCTTCAGTCCAGTTCATCAGAAGATAGTATGCAGCTCTTTCAATCGTGGATCAAGGAGATGGGCCAACTGCATTTGGGCTGGCAAGCCCAAGTCTTCAACTTTAGCCGGACAAATGAACCAATACACAACAATACACATACATTACACATTACAACATTTGTACCTCCTAATATCACATAATAGCCTACACATGTATAATAACATTGTCACCATATCTATCACCAAGCTACATCACTTAATCTTAGTGGCAACATTGGATCAAGATAGGCATCAATATCAAATACATAGCAAGCTATCATATGAGTCTTATAACTCTCTACTTAGACTATAGTATAAGGTGCTAGTGTAATCTCTAAATCCTAATGCTAATAATGTTACAAGAATCAATTAACATAACAACCATCACTTAAGTCTTTGATACTCATGTAAAAGATCCATGATTTCACTTTAATACCAACAAATGCCTCATCTCTCCGTATTTGGTTGTAATACCATTTGAGGCATTCCAATTTACTTATTTGGTAAAAATATATTTAAAAAAATTATAAAACTAAATTTGACAACAAACAAAATATTCTGAAAGCGAAAAATGTCTTCCAGTTTATGTTTTAATTATGTATTTTTGTTGGTTAGGCTTCAAAGTCATGGATTTGTATTCTCACAAGAACTTTGTTGATATGTATGTCATTTATTATGAGTCGTCTTATTCACTTCCCTTAGTGCCTTCTAACATTGATTCAACTAATTTGATAACAAATAAAGTGTATTTTCTTCTCCTTCATTTATTTCTCTTACTCCTGTTCTATTTTGTCAGGAGTCCCCTATATACATGTTTCTCCTTATCACACTCCTACCATAATTCCAACAATTTGTCATCACCCTTCTCAAGTCAAACAAACACCTCTCAAGTTCAGTGACTGTATGTGTTTCCACTCTTATAGTCTCTTCTATTTATTCCCTTCAAATGCTGTCATTTCACAGTTGCAATTTGATCATAATCTTGCCTTTGTTAGATCCTTTTGTAACACGTTGTCTAAATTCCACTATTGAGCATTCTCACTATAAGCGAGCTAAGCAAGCTAAGAATGAATATATTTAGGTTGCGTCTATGGCTAAGGAACTTGTAGCTCTTGAGATAAACGATGCACGGAAACACACTTTATTGCCTACGGGTCACAAAGTCATTGACCCTAAATGGGTTTATAAAGTTAAATATAACCTTCATGCTTCAGTTGAAAAAGACAAGCCTCACTCAGTTTTTAAAGGTTACAATCAAGTTAAAGACAAGAATTATAAACATTGCTCGTTTGGAAGAGTAATAATCAGTTCCGGTAACGGAATGATTCCGAATCAATCAAAAATTATGTTTATTTAGAGGTTTTTTAACACATAAAAGTAATCCAATCATTTTCATTTGTTTTCCCTTAACCGATTTCATTCTGTTTAACGATTTCATTCCGTTTTCATTTCACCCCTCCAACCAAATGAACGTTCAATCTCTTATGTGGCAAAATTCCTCCTTTGTGGCAAAATTCACCACTAAACGAGTATTATTGGCTTTACCTTCTGTCAATCATAACATATGCATCATATGGACACAGATAATGATTTTATATATGGATTCTTGGATGAGGCTTGGATATGCTCGTTCTTTGTCTAGTCGGGTTTGTCATTTTGAAATAATCGGAAAGGTCGCAAAATCTCTAGATTAACTTATGGATGAGTTGGGTAAGTAGGCAACTTATGTAATGGTGTGTACAAACTAGGCCCTTTTTGTTTCTTGTTAACAAACTAGGTCCCTCTCTAATTTACAAAAAAGATTAATGAAATAAATATGTAGGATTCTATAGATTTGCTGGATAATTCTCTTTCCTAATAATCCGTATTAATTAGCTTAATTTAAGTCATTAAAGTTTATTTCAGCCGTTAAATAAGGAAATAGGCGTTTTGATAATTACCATTCATTAATTGAATGTCCATTAGACGATCGTTTGCAGAAGCTTTGTGGACGCCATTGCTGCTTCATCCGAGTTTGTGCTATTGTCGTCTTCTACATTGAATCTATGATTTCTCATATTCATTCCTCCGTAATCGTTCGATAGGATTCGATCGTATACATAAGGCGCTCATAATCAAAAACATATTGATTGTGTTCTACGGTTTTTTTCATCCGAAAATCTGGACGCCATTGTTGGTCCTTCTTATCTACTCAGTATCGTCGGAAGATAACGAGTGTGTACACAATACGGTTGGGGTCGACTACATATTTTTGGTACAACGACCAATAGATTCCGTATGTACCAGGTAATACGTATTTGTGTGTCGTTTTGTGTGTTTTGTTTGAATGTAAACCTAATTGTTATTGGTCGTTGTACAATGAAAAACTAATATATGTTGGTATGATATGTATGTGTCTTGTGTATTGAATATGTCGTTATGTTATGTGGTGTGTATGTAATGTAACATGTTATTGTTATTTGTGTATTAGGTATGAGTACTGTATTTGCGACATTCTATTACGGTGGTGCTTGGGAGTTGAATACTAATGTATGGGAATACATTGGTGATGTTACAAGCAAGCCTCTTGCTGTAGATGGATCTTGCACATTTGAGGAATTAATAGATAAGGTTTCAACGCAGTTTGGGATATGTAAGTCGGACTTCGATATCAAATTATCGTACAAGAATCCATTCAATCCTTCACTCAAACCATTCAACGTCACCACAACGGTTGATTTGGAAACATTCCTCCAAATAAATGGTCTGCAGCAGTTCATGTGGTGTGTGCCTATGTGTGTGACGACAGTAAGTGTTCATAAACCTAGCAATGTTGTGACACTGGATGTGTTACATAATGCAGAACAAAATATGGACGATTATCTGCAGCTTGATTTAAGTACATATTCATCAAATATGTCGTTGACAGTAGAAGAAGATCTTACGCCGGGTGACACACTAGCGATAGTGCCACGTGTAGATACATATGTACCAGATGTGCATGATTATGAGCTTGCATTGGGCAAAACATATTCTTCGAAGGTAGAGTTAAAGAATGCTTTGTGTTTGCATTCAATATCCGAATGTTCCCAATATAGGATTGTTAAGTCAAAAATGAAGGCAGTAACAGCAAGATGTATTGCCGAAGAGTGTAAATGGAGGGTTCGTTTCACTAAGCTTGGGGGATCAAGTTATTTTACAACAACAAGGTATGTGTCCACACACACATGTTCGTATCACATGAGGAGAGTTGGGAACAGGGGAGCTTCCTATCAAGTAATTGCAGAGAAAGTGAAATCAATGTATGTTGTATATTATAGCTCAACTTTATGTTCTTGACTGTAAGTTGTGTACTAATTTGTGTACACAATGTTTATGTAGGTACGACAACTCGAAGAAGTTACCTTCGGTTAATCAGATAGTCACTGTTATGAAGAGTTTACATCGAATAGATGCTAGTTATTGGAAGTGTTGGAAAGCACAGGAGGCCGTTAAGGATATGATTAGAGGAACTTCAGAAGATAATTACAGCTCCATCCCCGCATATTTGTATATGTTAGAGGAAGTGAACAATGGTACCATTTCTGCCCTTGTACTTGATGAGGAGAATCGTTTCAGATATGTATTTGTCGCGTTCGGTCAGTCTATCAGAGGATTTGGCGCAATGAGAAAGGTACGATACCTTTTTCCTTAACAATATGTAGTACTATGTAATTTATTATGTATTTCATTGTGTACATTTTTTAAAAATATGTAGGTTATAACGGTAGATGACACACATTTAAGTGGAAAATATGGAGGGGTGTTGCTCGTTGCAACTGCGCAAGATGCAAATCAACAAATCTACCCAATTGCTTTCGGTATTGTTGATAGTGAGAATGATGCGTCATGGGATTTCTTTTTTAATAATTTGAGTCGTATAATTCCGGATAACAAGGAACTTGTGTTTGTTTCTGATCGACATAATTCAATAAAGAAGGGTATTTCAGCGAACTATCGGTTGGCATTTCATGGTTACTGTATTTGGCATCTTAAGGGGAACCTGCGAAAGAGGACAAGATCGAACCGTATCCTACAAATGTTTATTGAAGGGGAGAAGAAATGCAGAGAATCTGACTGCATTGAACTACTTAGGCAAATATCTTTGGTATGTGTTGTTACTTCATGGATTGATCTGCTCGTTATGTATATAATATGTATACTTATGTATAAAAATATGTATAGGAAAAGCCGAAGGTGGGAGAGTTGCTTACTGAGATGGGGATATCAACGTGGGCTCGTTCATTATCTCCTTGAAAAAGGTATAACATAATGACTAGCAACAACGCCGAGTTAATGACATAATGAAAGAAGGGAGGGAATATCCAGTGTTAGCAGTGCTGGATGAAATCAGACATTTTATGACACGGTGGTTTGCGGAACGCCGTCAAAAATCGCAATCTTGTGTGGATGTTTCCACACCAAAAGTTGAGGCTATCATTCAAAAAAGGTTTGATGAAGCAGGTTCTTACTTTGTGTACACACTTGACGCAGAGAGGATGGAATTTGAGGTAAAAAGGGCGGATGAACATGTCATTGTTTGTTTGCAAATGAAGACTTGTGCCTGCAAAGAGTTTGATATAGAAGAAATACCATGCATACATGCAGTAGCTGCAGCGAAACATGTAGGTATGAGTCCTTCTTATCTTGTAAGTAAATATTATTCCACAGAATATTGGAGGTCTGGATATGCAGAGGTTATTTACCCGGTGCCGAACAAGTCAGATTGGGATATACCGATATACGTTTCAGATATTGCTTGTGAGCCCCCATTGAAGCGTAAGAGGTGTGGAAGAATGCCAAAGTCCAGGTTTCGTGCATCTTGGGAACAAGGATCTAAGAGAAAATGTAGTTGTTGTGGCTTTAGTGGACACACTAAGAAAACTTGTGTAAATCAGCCGAAATAGCCAAGTTTATTTGATAATTAATTCACTATTTTTATCCGTACATATAATGTGTTAGTTTATTATCAACTTTATAAAAATTCCCTTTATTATATATATACAAACGTTGTTTTTTTTGGAATATGTATATCACACATACATATATAACTCGTATACTCTATTGTGTTAATAAATGTATAATGTATTTGCGAATCATTATATCTAAAGTCGAACTCAAGCGACGTTGTGTACATAATTTATATGCGTATGTGTATTGTTCTATTTTATGTACGTACATTTCAATTGATATGTGTGCTTTATTTTAATATAAATTTTTATCGATTATGTACAAATATATAGCATAAGTTAATAATCTGAACAATTGTAACTTTTTATGTTTTTTATCTTACTTTATTATGTCAGACGAACATGTACCATGAACATCAAACCGTCATACAAAACCATGTGTATAGTAGCTACGGGTCATACTAAAAACAAGGAGTAACATTGGGGTCTAAGTGTTTCGGTTACATAAACCGTTACATAAACAGAATTTTTTCAATTCTCATCAACCCATTCGAGCAACTTAAAACACAAAGCAGTAAAATGGAAGTCTTAGTGTTTGGGTTACATAAACCACTACATAATTGGATGTTTTTCAGTCCTCATTGTACCAGTCGCGCCATTCCCGGGTGAACACAACATTTGCCAATTTCTCTCTACTTGCTTGAACAAATTCATCGCTGATAGCACTCAAATCTTTACGTCCAGACGCTAAGTACTGTATGTACTTTAAAGTGAATATGCCACAGCTTCCACTGTGTTCAAAAAAGTGTACATATTTACAAAGTATGTAATATTATATGGAAACTGCATAATTGAAGTACACAGCACGTACCCGTCAGCGTTGATTTTCAACCCAGTCTTCCTGATCACCTTTAGTGGACCCTTTAGTCGATATCCAAGCCTTTTGTGCTTGCCATGTACTCCAAGCAGTTTAGGGAGCATAACAGCCATGGGCTCAAGAAGGTTATGCAATTTGTCATCCTTTGTGTAGTGTATCTGTGGATCATAAACATATATGCACCACGTACGGAAGTCAATTTCAAGAGCAACCCAATGGGATTCTTGGAGGTTGAATGGTGAATATATGACATCAACATCATATAACGTCTTTCGGAACATCTGTGGACTGTCCCCAGAAATAACCTCGTGCATGCTTTAATTGAAACTTTGCTTCGATTCTTTCATAGTAATATGCTTTTCAAATGCTTTGATTGAAACTCCGCATGTTCATAATGATCTCATCAACAGCCTGTGGAAAACAAATTTACGGGGTCAAACATAACTACACATTCTGTATATGTATATATATATATATATAATTAAGTTGTACATATGAGCATTTACGTGTTGATTCAAGGCAACAACAGTTACATATTGACCACATCAAGAGCAGGTGCAATATGAAAATATTTGAATCACATCTGGTACATTTTTTGACGGCAACTCATGAATATTGTTCAAGCAAGTATAGATAAATTGGCAAATGTTGTGTTCATATTATTTATACATATTGATCTATTCAATAATCTACGGCAAAGCATGAATATTGGAATCACATTATTCATACATTTTCTGTGTATGAGCAACTTGTACATCCTGCGCATGTACATATCTGAATAATTCAATACATATCGACTGTGTTGGGTAAGTAGGCAACTTATGTTTCTATCGTCTTACTGAAATGTGTTATGCATATGATGTATGATAGTCTCACGCCTATTTCCATATGATGTATGATAGTCTCATGCGTGTATATATATGTATTGATTATGTGTACATACCTCGTCTTTAATCCAGCCGCTTTGTTTCAGTATGTCCTATATTGATTCTCTGGATATGTTCTTAATATAACCCCGAATCATACCTTGATCGTCTTTGTTCTTCACCCAGTTATACATTTTTTGACGCTCAGCTATTTGTAACAAGCTCATTGGTGGTTCTTTCGGAAGTTTCACGTTTTTTCTGAACGGGGTACGCTTGTATTTACTATCTTTTGGGACCCTAAGTCCAACCCTTCGAACAGGCTCTATTACATTGACGCCCTGTTTTAACAAAATGGTAAACAAACATTACATATTTTTTAAATATGTCATATGTAGAGAACCAGATTCAGTTACATAAATATACATATATATTACATATTCTACGATGTTTTTGTATTATAGGCTACACACTTGTGTTGTTTCATACCTCGCTCGACCCAGCACCTATTTCATGAACAGAAGCATCATCCGCAGTCTGTTTTGGAGAAGCAGCATCACTCTTTTCAGTTGGGGCATTCCCTCTTGTATCAGCTGCTTGGGCTATAAGTTCTTTGACAAGAATTTTGATTTTGTTCTCGGTCCTCTTGCTTGCCATGTAAACAGTTGTGTCTATCTTATCATATAGCGTTCCAAGATCCTTTGAATATGTTGTCAACTCATCAATCATAATTCCTTGCTGTTCAACCTTGTCTGCAATATCTTTCTGCTCCCGTTCAATTGATTCCAATTTCTCCATTATTTTTGCAACCCACTCCGGCTGAGTTGCTTCCATTCTGAGAGTTCAAGAAATAAATTATTTACATCCTTGATCAACACGGTAAATATTCTTTACAATTTGAATCATATGTATATATATTGACATGTTTCTAGTTTATGTATTAAATTATGTACATTGTTATACTGACCTTGGGCTATCCGGAATCTTTTCCTCTGTTTTTTCAACAAAGTTCTCCTTCTTTCCATCGGGTTCTTTATCAGGAGCTGCATCTATCGTTTCTGCAGATAGGGATTCCTTGTTCTTGTTCGTCCTCTTGGACGATCTACATGACGTTTAACATATGTATTATCAACTATATAAATTCTGGAATTATAAAAAAAAAACTTGTTTTAATTAAGTTATAACCTGAGATTCTTGATGATTGGGCTAGTGTTTTCTGCTTTCCTTTTTCCCTTCATCTTTTCCACAGCTTTTGCCTCCAATTTTTGTTTTTCTGTGTACACAAATTATATGTCCAGTACATCTCATTTAATATGTAATCAAAAAGTAAATTTTTTAACTTACTAGGTGGATCAACAAAGTCATCAGCATCTTCATCATCCTTCGTATTCGATATGCTCCTAATCTTTATTTCTGGTACAATTGGACTACACAACCAAAACCTATCAATAAATATGTCTAACTATCATCTACATAAAACAATATAATGTACAAAGCAGTACATAACGTACCTAAATTCCTTTTCCTTCTCGTGCACAATATTTGGCCTTGTAATTATTAAGTCAAACTTTTCAAATCCAGCTTCAAACAAGAAATCAATCCTCTCATCTTCTCCCTCTTTTGTGACCCACCTATCGATGTCATCCGATTCACTGAGACCTTGGACTGTATTTATTTCCTTCTTTTCAAGGGTATTTATAATACCCTTAATGTCTGCATACCCAGGGAACGGCTTACCCCCTTTACCAGACTTTGATACCCAACGTAGGCACAAAGGTGATGCATTTTCATTTATTAAGCTTGCGAAAACCCTTGCAAGCTTTGGAATTGAGTGGAATGCAAATATCTGTATAATATGTCATACAACCATAAAATATTTATGCACACTTATATATTTTATGATTATGTATTAATATATGTTGATATGCACTACATAAACATTGTATTTTCAATGCACAATTTCTAGTTGCTTAACTGGAAACATCAATTGCAGATAAACACCAATCATATTTACACATACCTGCAGCGCAAGTGGGAACCCTCCAATGTTGTAGCCACCGCTGTTCCTATCTTTACCAGCCTCACAAGATTGAAGAAACTTCTTGGTCTGTACGAAAGCTAGTCTACCCCATGGAAACGAGTTAAAAAGATCCATATCATTTACCATGTTGATCGTTTGCTGGTTGATTTGGGTTTTTCTGTCTTTGGACACAACAACACATTCGATGAAAAGGATGAGGGCCATTCTGTATTTGAATGGGGATTCCTTGGGTTCTTTCATGTTGATTTCTTCCAGATCTTTAGTTGAGCATCTTTCTACCCCAACAACAGCTTTCATTTCGACATCGGGTGTTTCATCGTATGATTCAAAAAAATCCTCCTCGCAGTTGAGCCCCGTTATTTCTTCAAACTCCTTGATTCCAAACCTTAGCAATACATCTTTTACTCCAAACCACATAGAGTGTTGTCTCCTTGTCTGAACCTCCCTCATCAACATGAAGTGTATGATCTGGTTTGACATTTTCAGCCGTGTGCTCATTTCAATTATTGACCCAAAAACCCCATTCTTCATTCTTTTATTGTCTACATCAGACAGCCCGTCAAGAATCAATGGTATAAGCTGGAGTCGACTAAAGCTGTTAATACGAGCCATCCGAGGGGATTCATTTTCCACCCATCGATAGGTGAACTGTAAAGGTACATTCATTATGTTATAATATATCAGTACATTAAAAAAACTATAATGAATATTATGTAGTCTACAATATTTTTACCAACCTTCAGTTGAGGATTGTCCTCCCTATTCATTGTTGCGACATCCTGAGTGTATGTACCTTCCATTCCCTGTTCATTTTTTTGACTTATCAGCACATTTGTATATGTATATGTAATACATATAATGATATACTCATAAATATGTGCTGCCTATTACATATTGAAGTACATTACCTGTGTACAATCAACTGTTTTCGAAACCTGTACATATGCTATCATAATATCTATATATATTTATACATATTGCATTTTTTTCATCAACTTGTGTATATTTATTAATACATATCATGTCAGTTATATACATATGTACTTACTCATGTACTAATCAGTATCTTTTTTTTTGTTTTTGAAAACAATATGATTTTAACAACATATGCATGACAGTTACATAAATATGTGCTTACTGAAATGTGTTATGCATATGATGTATGATAGTATCATGCTTGTTTACTAATACATGATTACAATTAGACCATTACATTTTACTACTTATAAATCTGTACATTTATCTAATGAGCTGCAACTGATTAAATACTACATAATGAAGACATTTGGATACCTGCTTGGAAGGACCAGCCCCAGAAGTAGGATGATCTTTCCTCATGTGGGGCTTAATGGCCATTTGCTTTTTTCTTGCCATAGTGTTTGTACTATCAATGAACTAGTACGATTAGTTGAATTTGTAACTTACATTGAATGCTATATGTACATATTGTAAATACATAATTTGTATCCATGTTACGAGCTATAAACGTAACACATTCATGTATGATATTTCATATACATATGCACTTATATGTACCAACTATGATGCTTGTCTACATATTCTACATCTATGATATTTCAATCCATAATCAATTTTGCCTTTTTTGATATGTATACATATTCTATAAGTATCCAATATAAATTTTCTACATACTATGTGTGTATTTGCTATTGTTCAGTACAATAGCCGACATGCATCAACAAATAATCACCAATTACTCATTTCTGCATCAAATTCTAATAATATATGAGGCACATATTAGACATAATTGGTATAATCTGGTACACATTCACCATTTATTCAGTTGGATATAAACATGTATCACATTTCTGTTTATCATAACAATATAACATGAAGAAATGAAACAGATGGAAGATGGAAGACGATAGAAACAGAACATAATCACAATAACAGATCTGGGCATATACTGAGTACTTAGATGAAGGAATGAAACAGATGGAAGACGATAGAAACAGAACATAAACAGTCTACATAGAAACAGAACATTTTCCCCAAATACTTTCACTGTTAACATTTGTGTAATTTATGGAAGACGATAGTCACATTAGTTTTCGATTTGTAATAATCTGGTACATAATCGACGAATAGGTTGCAATAAACTTCATTTCGAACCAAAAAAAGTACCTTTTGTTGATTTATGGAAGACAATACGCTTAGAACAGTTCTTCAGCTATCTTCCACTGTCTTCAATGGCGATATGCGTATACTTTCCTTCAATAGAGCATGAAATAAACGATTATAAGTATCGCCTTAACTGTATAAGTACTAGTACAAGAAACGAAAAATGTATGTGAAGACGATACCTTGAATCGATGATGCTGAGAGTTCTCCAGAGAATATTTGGACCTGAAATCGCCTAAAATGGTGAAGAAAGGGTAAAGTAACCGGCGATTGGAATACGTGCTGATGTGTTTGATTGATGGATGTACTCTCTCTCATAGAGGTTGCAGATGGCGCGATATTCTTGGTGATTACAGTTGCCTTTTTTTAAAAAATTTTATTGTTTAATTAAGGCACGTTTTGATTACGGTTTATTTAACTGCTCATCCGATTCTCCTATTTTATCTCCTCTTCAATTTTGTTTATCTTTATTTTTTGGGTTAATAATCCTAGGGGCCTAGTTAATCTACACTAATCAAAAAGGGCCCTAAATCACCAATTTTCTCTTAACTTATTGGGATATTATTTAAAAAAAACTATTAATTTTTATAAATAAATTAGATTTGTTAAAAAAGTGTAACAAAAAAATTAGTTGCCGTCCATTTTAAACAGGGATAAGATCAACTTAGTTACAAAAATCTCAAAATAAATTTTAGAAAAAATTATCTGAACAGTAGCCCATCTTTTGGGTTGACTAAACTTTAGTACCTCATCCTTTTAACTATCAGAACGGTACCTCATCTACTGAGCCCGACCAAAGTTTAATACATATGTTACTGTTCATCCGTTAAATTCAAATAACGACGTTAATTCTCAAGGGTAAAATTGTTCACTCTAAAATAAACCCTAATCTCTGTCTCCTTTCTTTTTTCTCCCCTTTCTCTCCCAAATCTCTGTGTTCTTCCATCATGGAATTCACATCCAAAACATCTCACTCATTTCGAATCCAAAAGATGGGGTGTTGATGGTGTCAATTCACATCCAGATCATAGATGCTTATGTAACAGTATAATCAATCATGGGAATATTAAAGGAGAAGAGTTCAAGAATGGTTCTCAATGGTTGTTGGTGTTTTTTGATGTTCGAGTCAATAGACTATGTCAAATCTCCATAAGCTCTCTTTCAATAGACCAATTGTGTTGGTGTTTTTTTGTTGTTCGATGCTTTGATCAGTCACTCCTAAACGGCGGAGACATCAAGCTTGCCAGCAACCGCTCGAAACGGCGAATCGTTCGTTGTCTTGTTGATTTCATCACAGACTCTACATGGCTCCGCCATCTCCAGTTGCCGAGGTCCCCAAAATACACCAGCCAGAATGAAGCAGTTCAACATCATGGAAAAAAGATGCAAAGAAGAAATAGTATGTAAGAGATCGAAGGAATCAACGGAAAGATTACACAGATTTGTGAAGGCGAGAGATGAGGGATAATTTTTTTTAGAAATTTGGAGCTTAGGGTTTATGTGAAATTGGACAATTTTACCCCTGATATTTAACAGAGTTTTTTGAATTTAACGGATGAACAGTAACATAGGTATTAAACTTTGGTCGGGCTCAGTAGATGAGGTACCGTTCTGATAGTTAAAAGGATGGGGTACTAAAGTTTAGTCAGCTCAAAAGATGGGGTACTGTTTAGATAATTTTCTCTAAATTTTAAGAATTTAAATTTAAATGTGAACTTGGTATCAAAACAGTTTTTGAATTAATCGTATTTAATAAAATTTTAAATGAATTATATTTATTTGGTTAATATTTTACTTTTGTAAGATTTTTAGTTTTCAGGAAAACTTTAGCTTAAAACATTATTTAAATATTAAGTTTCCATCATAAGTTTTGTTTACCATCAATACACACAAAAATCTAGTTTGTAACCTATCGTAAATATGATATAATATTTTTTTTCTTCTTTTCATTCTATGAAGAGGCTCATTCTCTCTATATAAAAGGCTTCTTCCTCTATAAGAACTTTTATTAATGTTAATTCATGTTTTATGTGATACTTTTGTGTAGTTGTTTGGATTAACTCAATTTTGCCTTGCTTTGCCTTTCTTCTTTATTTAGGTTTTGTTAGCTTAGAGACTTATCATCTCCTGTTTTAAGTTTATAATAAAAAAAACCAACACAACTCAAGTTACAATAGGTAAGAAAATTTTTCGATGGTACGTTCGATTTTCATAGCTTTATTTTTGCATTTAGACGCCTCTCTAGAAAAACGACTATTTGAATTGATCAAGACTCGTGCCTATTGTTAAACAGTTGTTAAGAGTTTGTTAGGAATCTGTTAGACAAACTGTATAAATATCAATCCCTCATTGTATTGATTCATTCAGTTTTCTACATCAGAATACACAATATACATTCTCTCTTTCCGCAATATGAATAGAGCAGCAACATGGTATCAGAGCACTTCTCAAATCATCTCAAAATTTTATTTTCTCTCCAAAAGATCATCTCGATCATCTAAAAGTCCTATTTTTTCAAAAGATTATCTCAATCTTTGAGTCTTCTCGCTATCATCTTCAATCTGTGAAGCGATTCTCTAATTCTCTTGGTGATTCTCTAGTTCTTCAATGACGAATACTGAAGAAAGAACCACAAGTGATGACCGATCTAGTGACAAAGAGCATCGCATGTCCGAACACATCACAGTCGTCGATATGCAAAATCCTCTATTCATTCATCTTAGTGACAACTCTGGTATGATCCTTACCTCCATCCAATTGAGTGGTGACAAATATCGAAGGTGGAAACGAGCTATGATGAAGGCCCTATCTCTCAAGAATAAAATCGGTATATTTGAAGGAACATTGAAAGAAACAATTGAGAATTTTTCCATGTGGAATCGTTGCAATGAAATGATATGTTCTTGGATTATCAATACCGTATCCAATGACATATATGCTACAATCGACGACTTTGACTATGTCAGAGAGATGTGGCAAGATTTGGAAGAAAGCTTGGTCAGAAAAATGGCTCTCTCATCTTTCAAATGAAGAAACAAATACAAGGTTGCAAGCAAGAAAATATGTCAATCACTGAATTCTTCACCAAACTAAAATGTCTCTGCAACAGCTGACAGGACTTGAAGCTCCGATTAAATGCACATGTGGAAAGTGTGAGTATCAAGTTACAAAACGACTCGATAGTTATGAGCAAGAAGAC
Organism: Fagopyrum homotropicum; assembly: GCA_033239125.1. NCBI lineage: Eukaryota > Viridiplantae > Streptophyta > Magnoliopsida > Caryophyllales > Polygonaceae > Fagopyrum > Fagopyrum homotropicum. The sequence continues at coordinate 14,309,210 of BSWB01000001.1, forward strand.
AAGTACGTTAATGAAATTTCTCATGGGCCTGAGTGAGAAATATGGTCCAGTTCAAAGGCAATTTGTATTGCAATCTCCACTGCCAGCTGCTAGTGCTGCTCATTCTCTACTACTGTAAAATGAACTCAGTAGGAAGCTATCTGAAGCTGAAGTCACTCCAAATGCAATGGATCTTATGATTGACAACTCAAAGAAAGAGAAATGCATTCACTGCAATGGAAATCACAAGGCAGAAAGATGTTGGGAAAAGTTTGGATATCCTTCATGGCATCCAAAGGGAAAGGAAGCTGCTAATGAATAGTCAAACAAAGGCAAGGGTACAAATAAATCCACAAAGAATGTCAGTTCAGCTCAAAGTGAACAGCCCAGCAAGACACAAGAAATGTCTCTTGAAAATCAACATATGATGACTGCTTTCTTTCACTTTCTGAAACAACAAGGTGATAATGCTGTCAATATCAATCTTGTAGGTAAATTTCTATGCTGCAACATATTTCAGAATAGTAAACTGTGGATTCTTGACAGTGGTGCCACTAATCATCTTACATGTGATCTTTCTCTCCTTAATTCACCTTCACCTGTGTCAAAACCCACTTTGATTCATCTTCCTGATGGAAATTCTAGCAAAATCACCTATTCTGGCACTGTACATCTTTCACCACACCTGACCTTACAAAATGCCTTTTGTGTTCCAGGCTTTAAATTCAATCTCATTTCCATCAGCAAATTAATCCGTTATTTATCCTGTCATGTCATAATCTCTAATGACAAAGTTTTTGTTTAGGACCATTCAAGGAAGAGAGTGTTGGCTGTTGGTAAAGAGTTTGGAGGGTTATACTACCTTGTTCCGGAAGATAAGATGCATGAAAACATTTCAAATGATATCTCATGTAATGTTGTGTAACACCCCAAATTCTCGGAACTCGGGGAGCTACTGGTTAGGACCTCACAATGGGTCCCGACCTTGGTTTAACAACAACATTACTCGGATCTTACAACAAGGCACAAATGTATTTAAAACAGTTTCTAAAAACATAATATTTTTAATGGTATAAACGTACACATGTGACAGCCTTACAAACATATATAAAGATACATAACATGCATGACGTATGGAAGACTCCCCCGTCCCCATCTAATGAGTACGTGGACCCGGCTGACCATCCGTTCCGGATCTCTCCGCAACTGTCTATCTCTACAGGTCTACAACACGGATAAACCGTTAGCTAACTATCCAAATATAAGCAAAAATGATAACAGCACAAACACAAGCAGAAACAAAAAATAAACAAACATCATGCTGGCACTCAACCGTTTATTATCTATTATTTAAGTGATTCACATTATTCAATTTAAGTTGTGGCACGAAAATTATTATTAGTTCTCGCCTCCGTTCCTTATCCAACTGGTGTAGGTCTAGCTGACTTCCATTGGTAGCATCACTACAAACCACGTATGGACTAGTCCCGAAAGAAACCCCCAGCGCCCCGCGAGCTACTGAGCAGAATGCCACCGCCCGTTACTCTTAGGCCAAAATATAGGTCGGTAATTATATATCACAACCTATCTCTCTAACATTTCAATCACACACCACCATCATCATTTATACTCATATTTAGCAGTCAGCTAAGTAAGCCCAAAGGACTTACCTGATATACAGCTCGACTCTTTGTAAACCACTCGTTCTGCAAACTGTAGCAACTCAGTTGCCTGTCAAAGGCGATAAGTGTATTAGCACACTCTCACGTAGTTAGAAGTCTAAAACTTCTAAGATCGAATGATGTATTAAGACATAACTAGTTACAGTGTTAATTTAGGGTAAAATGACCATTTTACCCTTGGTCCCGAAATTCTCGAAAATCTAGAATTCATGTCTAATCTCTTATTTGAGGTTCTAAATTTATTTTCTAACTCCTAAAATTTTATTTGGTTCCAAATTGACATTTTTGCTATGTTTCTATTTTCCGGAAGAATTGTAAAGGTCTAACTTCGGTTCTAAATATAAAATTCTTAACGGCTTATAATAATTCCGAATTAAATCCCTAAATCATCTATGAGGTTCTATCTAACTTTAGGAGAAAGAATTTCTCCAAACTGTTCATTCAACAGTTTTATAAAAATTCCTTAAGTTGACTACTCCCTTTACAAATTCTATACTTAGCCCAAATCTGAGTAGACTTTGAAAAATCATAACTCCTAAACCACTCACTGGATTTATCCCAAATTTTAATATGTTCTACTATAAAATCTTATCTATAATATATCCAAAATTTAGCTGCAAAGGAGATCAAAATCCTATTTAAAACTATCTCCCAAAACCGAATTTCAGCACAACAGAAAAACTGCTTACGACTCAATCTTGGAAAAGTCGTAAATCCCAAACCACTCGCTGGATGCCTCTCAAATTTTTATATGTTCTACAACAGTATGTAAACTATATCATATCCAAAATTCAAGTCCAAGGGATATCAAGAGCTTATTCAAAATCATCTCACAAAACAGCATCACTTGCTGTTTTCCCTAATACTCAGCACGTATATAAAAACGTCAACTTTGAAACACAATAACTCTCAACCCGTAACTCCGATTCTTCCCAAATTTTAATATGATCTCCAGCAAGATATCAACTATATCATATCAAAAATTCAAGCCTAACAGAGGTCAAAAGCCTATTCAAAACTATCTCACAAAACAGCATCCCATGCTGTTTTTCTCAACTCAGCACACTTAGAAAACTGCATGAGAAGCCAACTTGATAAACTCATATCTCCTAAACTATAACTCAGAATTGGCTCAAATTTCAGTATGTTCTACACTGCAATACCGACAATAACATATCCAAAATTCAACGGTAGATCTTTATCCAAACGTTTAATAATTGTCCGACAAGATAGGCAGTTTATAGGTCCAAAGCTGAATGAATAAATGAATTTACAGCAGCCCCCTTATTTCTATCATTTTATGTATACATTCAGCAGCTACCTATCTATGTTAACTATGCTCAAGGCTGACTACAGCAGCTCACATACATATTTATGACAGTGAAATCGAAAAGTGGAGGAGCCAGCTTACGGAACTGCAGTCCGGCGGTAAGGGGTTGGCGTTCCGGCGGCAAAGGGGCTGGCTGCGCAGGAAGACAGTTACTGCCTCGGAATCGAACCAGAAAGCGGAAGGAAAGGAGGGAGGCGGAAGGAAGGAGGCACAACCTTACCGGCGTCACTGCGGCGGGCGTCTGAAGCGGCGCGGCTCGGTGGCTCCAGCGGTCGCACGGTGGTCCACGGCGAGGGAAAGACGGCTGCGTCTTCGGTACTGCAGTGGTCGACGGAAGGTAAGAGGCGGAACCGCAAAGAGTGCGGAGAAGAACGGAAAGAGGAGAAGGGCGGTAGACTTACCGGAGCCGGCGGAAGGTGGCGCAGGACCCGGCGGCGATGGCTCCGGCTGAAGGAGGGCGGCGCCGAGGCTGTTGTCGTCCGTATCGCAAGGGAGCAGAAGTGGGGCTGCAGTTCGATTGTTTGCGAGAGGGAAAAGGTAGGAGCGGCAATCGCGTGAGATAGGTTAGAATTAGGGTTAAATTAGATTAGTTTAATTAGGTTAATTTTAATTAGTTTAGGGTTAATGATGGGCTTAGGAAGTGGGCTGATGGCTTGGGCCTAGGGTTGGCCCAATTGAGCGGTGATCTCATAAAATCGAAAGCGGAACTCGTAACTCGTTAAAATTTTTTTTTTTTGTGCGAGAGTTTAAATAATACGGAATTAAATTCCGTATTTATAAATTATTATTAAAAACGTAATTTATTTCCGGTCATTTAGTTTATCATTTTATGTGAATCTGGGTCACATAAAATGATAGAACTAACTCGTTTTATTTATTTATTTGTTTATTTACGATTATTTCATCGGACTTTGGTTAATTTCAATTTACCGGAACTTAAAATTTTCGGTTATTACATGTTGTCTCTATCAATTCTAGTATGTTGCCCCCTTTTGTTCCAAACCTGAAATGTAACATTAATTCTCAGGTTTATGTCCCGTTTATGATCTGAGTTTTCTACATCAAAATACACAATATACATTCTCTTTGTCCGCAATATGATCTGAGTTGCAACACCTATGTAAACAACCTTGATGTTTATGTCCCGTTTATGAATGTTTTCCCTCTTGGAGACCATTTGATGCAATGACCGCTTATTTCGATAGTATAACTCGGCCCTATATCCTATATTATGCCCCTTGATCAACCATCCGTAATTTATGGACTAGTTATTGTGAACAAAAATATCCTCCTAGAGGTAAAAACAAACATAACAACGACGACGGAAGCTCGGGACGGAGCCGCATGATGCGGAAGTCTCACGTACGGGTCCCTGAGAAGGGAGGGGCTACCTTCACGAGCTTCAACCAACCAAACCACCACCGGTCAAAGCTTTGTTTTCGGCTCATCGAGATAGAGATAATAAAAAGAGAGATTTTCGTCGGTTGTGGATTACTCGGATAGATAAACACAACAATTTGCGAAACAGAAAAGGGCATATCTGCTTCCAAAAGAAAAAGAGCTTTCCTTCCGAAATTCTTGAATTGTAAGGAGATGCCTCATTTTCTTTAGGAGCACTGTTTTCACCCAACTTTGTAACACCCCAAATTCTCGGAACTCGGGGAGCTACTGGTTAGGACCTCACAATGGGTCCCGACCTTGGTTTAACAACAACATTACTTGGATCTTACAACAAGGCACAAATGTATTTAAAACAATTTCTAAAACATAATATTTTTAATGGTATAAACGTACACATGTGACAGCCTTACAAACATATATAAAGATACATAACATGCATGACGTATGGAAGACTCCCCCGTCCCCATCTAATGAGTACGTGGACCCGGCTGACCATCCGTTCCGGATCTCTCTGCAACTGTCTATCTCTACAGATCTACAACACGGATAAACCATTAGCTAACTATCCAAATATAAGCAAAAATGATAACAGCACAAACACAAGCAGAAACAAAATAAACAAACATCATGCTGGCACTCAACCGTTTATTATCTATTATTTAAGTGATTCACATTATTCAATTTAAGTTGTGGCACGAGAATTATTATTAGTTCTCGCCTCCGTTCCTTATCCAACTGGTGTAGGTCTAGCTGACTTCCACTGGTAGCATCACTACAAACCACGTATGGACTAGTCCCGAAAGAAACCCCCAGCGCCCGCAAGCTACTGAGCAGGATGCCACCGCCCGTTACTCTTAGGCCAAAATATAGGTCGGTAATTATATATCACAACCTATCTCCATAAACATTTCAATCACACACCACCATCATCATTTATACTCATATTTAGAAGTCAGCTAAGTAAGCCCAAAGGACTTACCTGTTATCACGCTCGACTCTTTGTAAACCACTCGCTTTGTAAACTGTAGCAACTCAGTTGCCTGTCAAAGGCGATAAGTGTATTAGCACACTCTCACGTAGTTAGAAGTCTAAAACTTCTAAGATCGAATGATGTATTAAGACATAACTAGTTACAGTGTTAATTTAGGGTAAAATGACCATTTTACCCTTGGTCCCGAAATTCCCGAAAAATCTAGAATTCATGTCTAATCTTCTATTTGAGGTTCTAAAATCATATTCTAACTCCTAAAATTTTATTTGGTTCCAAACTGACATTTTTCCTATGTTTCTATTTTCCGGAAGAAACGTAAAGGTCTAACTTCGGTTCTAAATATAAAATTCTTAACAGCTTATAATAATTCCGAATTAAATCTCTAGATCATCTATGAGGTTCTATCTAACCTTAGGAGAAAGAATTCCTCCAAACTGTTCAGCCATTAATTTTATAAAAATTCACAAAGTTGGCTACTTCACTCAAAATTCCTATACTTAGCCAAAAACTTAAGTTTACCAAAACTGCTCAACTACCCAACTTTGGGAGCTTATAACTTCTAATCCGACCGTTCATTTCTTCTCAAATTTTAATATGCTAAACTACATATATCCGTCTACAACATATCCAAAATTCAACGGTGGATCTTTATCCAAACGCTCAAACATTAGTCCCCAACATTGACCATTACTCAAGTACTAAGCTGAGTTCAAAAACGAGTATTTCACTTCTATTTCTAGGGTAGTCTACTCTACTCTCATTATTATCCAGTTATTATCAATTGGACCTACAGGAGACTTCAACAATCCACTTACTATCCCTCTATTTCCTTGGTTTGATCTCTATTCATAACAAAACCGAAAACATACTTAATCTATACATTTATAATATCTAGAGGGCAAGAATTGGACTGCAGGAGAGCGATGGCTCACCTCTCGGATTTCAGCAGGGAAGGCTCGTTATCACTGCGCCGTCCGGCACCAATGGCTCAAGAAATCGAGGTGAAAATCCCTGTTGCGGTGGAAGGCAACTCTCCTGAATCCTTGACAGATTCGTCCAGCACAAGGAGAAAGTGTAAGCGCTTAATCACAGTAGAAGGGAGAGAAGGAATCGAAGCTGTATCTTACCGGAGGAATGAAGGAACTCAGATTTCTCGGTTCTAGGCTCTTAACGATGTAATGACTGCAGCTGTATCGGTTTCCTCTCCGTTGTAGACCTTCGATGGAACAATTGTTGCGACTGAAAGCTGTATGGATCAATGGCGTGTTGTGCTGTAGAATAGAGGCGGAGAAGGGGTTCTGAACGTGGACAGAAGGCTGTGTGCAGAAGGGAATGTTGTGTAACTGCTGCGTAATTGTAGCTGAACCGTATGTGTTGTTATGTGGGAGTTTAAGAGCAATTAATGGCTGTAGATCTTTTGTTGGCTGAAGAATACAAAGGGTCGTTCTTCTGAGCTGAAGCAAGCGTTGGCAACTGTTGTTGTTGGGCTGGCTTTGGCTGCAGAATGCAAGGTTGAACTGGGCTAAAACAGGCAAGGCAGCGGTGGACTGGAGTTGGCGCTGGACAAGGCAGCAGTGGGCTGCTTCTGGGCTGGGTGGACTGCGCTGGAGTGCTACTGATGGGCTGGAGTTGTGCTGCCGCTGGGCTGAGCTGAAGAATACAGCGGACAAGCTGCTGAAGCTGGGCGCTGGCATACGGCTGGGCTGGGCAACGCTGGCGCTGGGCTGTCGACAGCCTGTCTGGGCTTGTCACAGACTTGTCACAGCCTTGTCTGGCCTTGTCCCAGACTCGTCACAGCCTTGTCTGGCTTTGTCACAACTTCGTCACAGCCTTGTCTGGCCTTGTCACAGCTTCGTCACAGACTTGTCTGAACCTTGTCACAAATTCGTCACAGACTTATCCGGGCCTTGTCATATTCTAAATTAGGGCTAAACTTATTATTTTATGTGAAGGTAAGCTACATAAAATGATAAACTTTTAAAGGATTCTATCATTTTATGTGAAGGAAATCTACATAAAATGATAACTTTCATAATAATGTGTCTAACTAAGTAGACGGATATGGCTCAACTGAGCGAGATCAAGTTTATAACAGAAATAGACGGAATAAAAATTCCGGATATTACATCAGTACCCCCTTAAAATAAGTTTCGTCCCGAAACTTAAAAGATAACGACATATAGTCGGAGTTACTACAAAAGAAAAAAGGGCCGGAAAAGGTCACCATCGATCTTGTTCTGATTTGTTCCTAAGCTAGCTGGAAATAAAATTTCCGGGTATTACATCAGTACCCCCTTAAAATAAGTTTCTCCCCGAAACTTAATATACGTCAATCGTAAGGTCGGTCTTCAAGGAACAAGTAAAGGTACAACCTAGTGTACCTAATTACTACACCCTAAGTCTTGTCGTTTCTATATCTAAGTATCCCGCACATCAACGGTTACCAAAAGAACACATCACTTACTACATAATCAATCATGAAATAAACAAGCAGTCAAACAATATCACACATACAAGGTCAAGCCCTAACTCGTCACTCCCGAGGTTATAACCCTCGCTACATAGGTCTTTGAAATGTTACGTCTCTTGCTATCCCCAACATCTAGGTAGCCCTATCGGGTTTTTCATAAAACCACTAAATCTTAAATCTTTTCAGGTACTTAGATTCCAAGCGTCTGCTACCCGTTCTAGAATGGTTACCGGATATCTCGCCGGTATCATCCGGTTCAACTGTCTGATCCTCTAATTTGATGACCTAACTCGTGTCTGATAGGTATCTCTCCAACTGAAATCCTCAAACTCAGTTCCCAAACTTAGTCTCCGTGGAAAACTGAAGCTACATTCTCCAATAGGGTGAGGAATACTAGTCCTTCACTCACTTATAAACCACTTTATAGCCTCAAGTAGTCGCATTTTGCAACTCACCCCCAGGTCCTTTGATGACCGTTCAGAAAATAACCTAGTCAACTTCTTCTCTTCTTTATGATTACTTGACTACACACTCAGGCCAAAGGTCTTAGACCTCCGCCATCACTTTACCAAGTGCCTAATGCTCATCGTATCACGACCTACTTGATCTTGTCTTTTAATATGACTCAATCATCTTATTCCTCAGGTAAGGAATCATGACCTTTACCCTTTTCTGGTCTAGCACTTGAGACACAAATCCAGTGGTCATCGTCTGCATTCACTTAGTATTATTATACTATTTATGGATCTCTAATATATTGTTAGCTCAACCTTAGGCTTCTCACGTATTTTCCAAGGTCTTGAGTGACATAAAATATATCCGGGATGACGATATTAGATACCCGGTGATCTCACGTCGCCGTTATTTGCTCGCTCTACTCAATAGTTGTTAACATTGCACTGTGTCCTATAATATTCCTCTTACTCAAAACGCAACTCGACTCCGTTCCGAGATAAAATTCTTCTTATACTCCATTCTTGAGATTATGTTTTCCATATGTACGAGTACTGGTCTGTAAGTACACTCCCGTAGCTTCCTTTTCTTATCTGTCTTTCGATTCAACTTGATAGTTACTCACCTTGAGCTTGTTAGTGCAGGCCCTACACAACACCTTTATTACTTCGTTACTTCCTTTCTCATTTTATCAAGAACCTCGTTCTAAAGTACCATGCTAGGTATTAAATTCCAAATTTACTGGTCTTCCAACATGTGACTAGGTCGGCATGCTTCACTTGGATCTATAATGGGGTACCACTCTCTTTCTATACTTCTACGTGCACATACTTTCTCGTCTATCTAGTTGGTGATACAGTTCCTCGACAAAATTTTTGTCACTCCACGTAGCCTATTTCACGTTCCTTCTAAACGAAACGTATTTCACAAATTATCATCGTCTTAAACTCGACACGTCATTTTCAGTACTCCAGAGTTTCTTGTTCTGTGGGTTAGGACTCATCACGCTTTTGCTGCGCTACTTTGATAATTATAAGAACATTTTCTATGTGTCCACAATGATTGACTCTAGAACTCTCCCTCTCAATTACACCATAAGTCCTATCCGGGTGAAATACCAAGTACCTTCCTTACTTGCCTTAAGGGACTAAGATAACGGTTGGAAGACGACCTCTTCCGTTTACTTTTGGAATTCTTCTAACACGGATCCAAATTTCCTGAATCGACTGAAGTTTGATCTTAACCAACCGAGAAGTAACCTCTAACACAATTCTCTCTATACCTTTAGTTGTCTAAGTAGATTTTCGTTGTCTACTTGAGGAACTCCTCCAAAGCATCGGTATAGTTAATTCAATAATCCTCAATCACAGATATCTCTTCTTAACTGTACATAGTTCGTCAATCCCCCAAACAACTCTTGCACGTCCTCAGTTGATGTCGGTCAGTCAATAGTTGACTTATCTCCATTTCCGGGACTTACTTTTCTCATACCTCTTTTGCCGTTGAATTTCCTGACGGGCACTACTTACTCGAGTTCATCAATTTATACTCCTTTAGCTCATTCTACATTACAAACTTCCAGTTCCCCCGTGAACTAACTCCATTTCTCGAGTCTAGCTGTGTCGTCCATCTGACATCAATGGTCTTTTCTAGGTCTTCCAATATAGCTTGTAATCAAGTCTACAAAACTCTCATGACCTTAACTTCCTTCCACTTGCGGTTTATCTATTTGGGAATGCTACACACACTCTGTCTTGATTGACATAGAACCTTATCAAAATCATATACTCCTTACTCCTCTAGTTCTTCTTTTATAATCCATCTGTACTAACTGTGATATGCACCCTTTTCCTAGCCAGTAGGCAGTAAATTCTTCACACGCTTCCCTTGGTCTTCAATGACATAAAGGGGGTCCTTTCTGACCGTCTAGTCTTTCTTCTTAAGTTCTTAATTAGGGATCCTTGCTCGAACTCACTCCATGTTATTATTAAGGTGATAGCACACGGATCGATTTAGCTTCACATTTGTCGTTGTTGATCTCTTGAAAGGTCCTCTAGACGTCTATAAAATTCTTTCATCATTCTATAGTTATCCTCCTTATCTGATAACCAGTACCACTGGTTGACCCGCACGTGTTATGTCTCAACCATATCTAAAACATGAAATTTCTCCATCACATTAATTTGAAGCGACCAAACGCAACCACTGTATAAGGGGCCAAGAGAAAGAGAAAACATTCTTTGAAGCAATTCATAGGTGTACGATTATGAATATCAACCGTGTTCAGATACATGTCATCATATAGTAAAGTGCATGTTTAGATCGGAGATTAAGAGGGAAATTTGATAAAATTTGTGTTATAGTATAAAAAATATTATAAATTGTGTTTGATAGTACAAAACTAGTTTAAATGTTCATATATTAATTTACATAAACTATTTTGCCTTAAATATCTGTTTATTTTTATATTAATTGGAAAAAAGATAAATTGATATAGTTATCGTAAAACGTTAGTTTATTTAAGAATTTTTCCTCTTGGTGTCTTCGAGGTTTGGACTTTATCTTTTGGTATCCACTAACTTTTAAAATTCCTCTTGATACCATTGTTGTTCTATTTTTTTTTCCTCTTTATACTAATTCTTAATATATTATATTAAAATTTATTATAAAATAATTAAAATTTTAAAGTTAAATTTAGAACTAACCTCAACACATTTTAAACTAAAAAATTTATAATAAAGTATTTTTAAATATTTTTTCTAATTAAAACAGTATAGTAAATTAAAGATAATTTTTATTTTTGACCTAAAATAAATTTTATCATTTATTTTCGATTTAAGATTAAATATATAAAATTAAATCACAAATAAAATTTTTTAAAAAAGTGTAAGAGTCCAGAAAATTAAAAAATGTGGTATTTTTTATGTTAATGTTTCTACAATTAATTTTAATTTGAAAATAAAAATATTATTTTTTATGTTTCAATATTTTTATAATATACTTTTCTATACTCTAAAATTTCAAAAAAAAATTAATATAAATTATATAAATTTAAATTCAAAAATAAATAGATTTTATAGTATTTTAAAATTTCTGGACTCTTAATAAAAATTTTAAAAAATTGTTTTTAATTTAATTTTATATACTTTTAAATTCGAAAGTAAAAAGTAAAAAAAAATGTTTTATTTATATAAAATTAAAAATATATTTATTTTAAAAAATAAAAAAATATATATATAAATTATTTCTATTTTAAATTTAATAACTTAAATTTAATGAGGTCATAATTTATTTTAAATTTATTTTTTTTAATTTTTAATTTCTTTATAATGAATTTTTATTGTAATATATTAAGAATGGGTATATAGAGATACAAATAAAACCATAACGGTATCAAGAGAAATTTTGAAACTTAGTAGATACCAAGAGAAAAAGTCCAAACCTTGAGGGCACAAGAGGAAAAACTCTTTATTTAAAGAGTGAATTTGCTATGTAGCCTTTAGTTCACTAATTTTGTTTAGTAATTGTGAACCTCAATAATTTTGTTAGAATATGACATCTTTTAAAATTTTAAGACTAATTTACCCTTATACAATAATCTAAAAGATTGCTAATTGATTATTGTCTTTTAATTAACCCACAATCCCTAATTGAAGAAGGTGTATGCATTTTGAGGGAGTTACCAATTTTGATTAGCATAATCAATTAGCAATTAATCGTGTACAATAAAATTTTACAAGAATTGATACAATTAGCATGTTACATGCTTGCACTCTTCATGTATATCGTAACACCCCGAATCCTCAAAACTCGGGCATTACTGGTTAGGACCTCACAATGGGTCCCGACCTCAGTTTGACAACAATATTACTAGGATCTTACAACAAGACACAAATAGGAAAAACCGAAATTCATAAAATGTATTTATAAACGGATGAATACAACAAAGTCTAACAGCCTATCGTACTTAAACAACGGAAGAGACTAACTGTCTTAACAAAAGGGAACGACAACAAAGCAACAACCCAAACCCCACTCTAAAGAGTACGGAGACCCGGCTGACCACTACTTCCGGATCACTCAGCTGCTGTTCTAACCTGCAGTAAATCTAAAAAAAACACAACAAAACAACCATTAGCTAGTTATCTAAACATTAGGAGAATAATAACAGCACACACACACATAAAATGATAAACACTCATCATGCTTTCAAACAATCCATTTATTATCTTTATTTAAGTCATTCACTCTAATGATACTTATTTTGTGACACGAGGGATTCCCAAACCTCGCCTCCGCCCCCGTGTACCCATCAGGAGTGGATCCGATGCATCTCACCGTGTACCTGTATGGTCTGGGTATAGAGAACCTCCCAGTCTCCTGGCAGAGCTGGGCAGTGATGTCACGACCCGTTATACATACACTTGGGCCTTAACACATAATAACCACGGTCGTCCTAACAAATTATTTTTATTATAACCCACATAGCACACACACAACCATTATCACCCAACTAATATCCAAAAACCGGCTAAGTAAGTCGCAAGGACTTACCTGAGTAAAATCACACTCTAACAAGTCTCCAAAATGATCCGTACTCGTGGTAACTCAAACGCCTGTCAATAAGGCCTGTGGATCAATATCTCATCCAGATGTCCAACCTCATATGAAGGAATTACGGAAAAAAAACTCTCTTATGGTAAAAGACCATTTTACCCTTAGTGTCAACATTCTCAAAGTTTATTCTAAAAATCTACTAATTTCTTTTAAAACTGGTTTTCCATAAAAATGTGTCTTTCGGATCGCTAATTATAATTATAAGTTCAAAACTCGAATCCTCCCGGAAAAAAAAAACAGTACTCTTCCTTCCCGATTACTATCTATTCTAATACACATATTATCCGTAAAATATTCTTCGACTCGCTTATATACGTAAACCCATACATCTAATTATAACTTATACATACATTCGATACACTATACTCTTATACATATATGTTACTCTTACCCATCTATATATATTTAGGTATCTTCACTACACTTATTCATTTATTTTATACTTATGTCTCCCGTCTCGTATATCTATATATTCGTATATAAGAACATTGTACTGTCACATATATATATATATATATATATATATATATATATATATATATATTTTCCATCTACTACACCTATATATACATATAAAGATCTATTGCACTCCTACCCATACATCTATTTATACTTTACGTCTCTTACATCTATATTTATATGTATAGATACCTTGTATTGTACAGGAGTGTTTAACATGCCAAACGTAACAGAGGTGGATGCGCAAATTATAGCAGCCATAGACTCACCGTCCAGCACTCTAGATATGTTCTTGCAGAGAGTATAACCGTGATTGAAGTCGATCGTAGCAACCTCGAGGGGAGCCTGCACAAGTCCAGTCACCCGGAGGATCGATGGGGTCGTATGCAGGTTCGTAATTGCTCCAGCCGGTTCGTGGGTCCGGGACAAGGTCTGCTCGTCGGCGGTTCTGGCTAGAAAACGCTCTTCCCGGCTTGGCGTTCGAAGTTGCAGCAACCCGGCGTCACGAGGTGGACCGGCAGTGGACCGTCTGCCTTGCTGCGAAACCAGAAAGTCGTGAGGAGGGTCTGTGGCTTCAGGACGACAGAGAGGGTAGCGGTACTCACCTTTTGACGTATCTGATTCAGCAGATCCGGTGTCGAGGATGGGCGGCACTCTCCCAGACTTCGGCGGTGTCTTAGGCGGTTGATAGAGGCGGCGCGGTGGCTCGTGTTGCTGCTGCTGTCTTCGTACAGAGAGGGAGAAGACGGAAGGCGTGGCTGTGGTTGACGGCGGCGTTGCGTCACTACTGGGCCGAATGAAGGCTACGGAAGACGGCGGCGCTGCGTGGTCGGCAGAGGCGACGGAAGGCCCTGGGCGGCGGCTCCGGTGTGGCGAGTTGCTGCTGTGTGTCTTCGTTCATCGATGGTGAGGGGAAAGACGGCAACAGAGGGTGAGGGTGGATTAGGAGTAGATTAGGTTAGCGTAAAATAATTAGGTTAAGTTAGGGTTAAGATTGGTTTATGGAATGGGCTGATGGGCTTGGTAATTGGCCTAGTAGTGGGCCACATCCGGCCTGCTCTCTCATTAATCAAGGGTACGCAACTCGTTACTCGTTTTATATAATACGGAATTAAGTTACGTATTATATAAATTATTATTGTATTCTAGAGGTGCGTAAAAATATTTCCGGTTATATAGTTTCATCATTTTATGTGACTTAAGGTCACATAAATGATAGAATTTAAACTCGTTTTATTTTATTTACTTATTTATTTAAGATTGACGTATCGGGATTTGGTTAAATTCGGTTTACCGGAGTTTAAAATTTTCGGTTATTACATCAGTACCCCCTTAAAAGAAGTTTCGTCCCGAAACTTAGAATCATTTCTTATCATGCAATTACTCAACCTTCAAACTCAAACATGTATCACATAAAGCAGAATCACTCAAACCAATATAAAAAAAACTGAAGGTCAAACAACACAACATCCGAGTACTAACCCGTCAATACAGGAGTAACCCCTAACTCCGCAAAGAACTCGGGATAGTTACGTCTAATACTCTCCTCAGTCTCCCAAGTGGCCTCATCAACTCCTCTCCTAGACCACTGGATCCGCAGCCTAGGTATCTCCTTGGACCGCAGACGTCTAATACTGCGCTCCAAGACAGCTACTGGGTACTCTACAAAAGTTTGCTTTGGCTCATCTATCCGATTCTTAAATCTGATGACGTGACTCTTATCCGGTAAGTACTCTCTCACTGAGGCATGGGGGACGGTGGGCGTACATCCTCTAGCATGGGTAATGATGTCAATCGATAAAATGAAGGCTCCATCAGTTTATATATATCAACGGTTCCCTTTCTAAACTTACCTCTAAATCTTTCGGCGACTACCAAAAATACAACAAAACTTTCTTCCTTCTATTGAATCCATTTGCTCCCGAATTTTCGGAAGATCCCGTCTATAAATTCTGAAAAAATGATCTAAGACATCTCCCGGCACTTTAATAGGTGGTTAATGCTCTTTGTAAGACCACTCACTTGATCTTGTCTCCCTAATATGACTCAGTCGAACGGGTTCTCAAATAATACCTCATCACCTATTTCTTGTCAAGCTTTCCAAATTATATAACTCAAAACAAATCACCATCCCCAAGTAAACCCGTTCATATAAATCTCTCGTTCCTTAACTTGAATTCATACCCATTAGTCACCATGGCGTCTTTCTGAGGGTCAACATGATTTACCCACTCCCGCATATACTTTCCTTCTAATACTAGCAAGATCCTCTTCAAACCTACCCTTACTCTCTTACTCAACCGTAGTCTGTTCTTAATCAACCAGTAAGCAACCTCTAACCCGATTCTCTCCATATCCTTAGATCATCCTAGAAAGTTGTTGTTGCCTACTTGG
The DNA here is from genome assembly GCA_033239125.1 of Fagopyrum homotropicum. Lineage (NCBI taxonomy): Eukaryota > Viridiplantae > Streptophyta > Magnoliopsida > Caryophyllales > Polygonaceae > Fagopyrum > Fagopyrum homotropicum. The sequence continues at coordinate 14,324,986 of BSWB01000001.1, forward strand.
AGAATCCTCTAAGGCATCGGTTAAGGTACCTCTTAATTCCGCAATCACTAATGTCTCTTCTTAACGATACCTACTCGTCAGTACCAACCATCACTTACACGTCCTCAGTTGATGTCGGTCAGTCTATAATTGACTTATATCAATATCCCGGACTTACTCTTCTCATACCTATAATGGCGTTAAATTCTTGGTGAGCATCATCAGCTCGCTTAATCCTTTCATGCTTCGCTAATTCGTTTTATCTCCCACACTTCTGTTTTCCTTAGACTAACTCTACTTATCGAGCCCAATTGGGTCATTCATCTGGACATAAATAGTCCTCCCAAGTCTTCAACGATAACTGGCGAGTGTCTCGGTAGTTTTGTTGACTTTAGTTATCATCCCCTTGCAGTTCCTCTTGAATGGACCGTCGGTGTTAATGACTTAGGTCCTGTGATAATTGGGGTTATCTTGAACTTTCGACTCCACCAAGGCCGTCTTCATATATACATTCCTTCGCTGGTGCTACCGGCAATATTGCTTTCGTAAAACTCCGTTGTTTCTGCTATAGGGCTTCAACTCTTTGATACCGGCATTGTAATTTCTTTCAAATTCCTATATCTTTGAGGAGGTCCAAACCTCTTCACACTTGTATAGTCTACATCTTGCTTCTACACTCCCTTGCAGGTATCCATTCCATATACCTTAGACCCTCATATCCGGGTCGACATTTTATCTCTTTTAGTCTCTCAAGCTCGTCTTGTGAATTCTTCTACTAGGTAACTCATCTTATACGTTCTTCTTCTCTACATTGGTCTCTAACTGTCTATTGATCATTACTACCCATTATGCGTTGGAACTTCAGTTACTTTGTACTCTTGCATAGATTTCCTACGGACATCCTCATCCCAAAACTTTATTTAATTTTAGCATGACCCGTGTTCGCTCCAAACGGTGTGTGCAAGCTTTAAATTTATAACCCTAGACTTAAGCTTAAAACAAGGATGCGAACCCGCAGTGTACGGGTCAATCGTAGTAAAAAGCAAGGAATTCCAGGGGTCGATTACAGGGACTCGGTGAAACAAAGTCGATAACGGTAAGCTTCGTAAATACTAACCACAAGAGCAATTAACACAATCAAAGATGAATAAGAAGTCAATAAAACAAACATGTAATTCTAGGGATTAAAGCATGTAGTTGTGATTCCAACTCAAGATCTAAAGATAAGCGGACAAAGCTGAGATTTTTGCATAGGGAAGGTGTTACTAAAGTGGAATAGATCACCGGGTAAGTCTCACTACTCACTAATCCCAAATCGTAACTCCTATTACCGGGTAAGTCTCAAGGAATTAAGATAAAGAACTATAACTTCAAACTAACACACCATCTAAGGGAATAGAATCAACCTTTACCGGGTAAGTCTCAGGCTAACTCACAAAGATGGGATGGAAGCACACTCAAACCCCAATAAAGGATAAACCTTTATTACCTACACTTATGATCTTAGGTACACAAACTAAGGAATTACCGGGTAAGTCTCATCCTAAGCTTGCTTTGAACCAGGAAAGGTGTAATAAGAATAGGATTTGGCAAACTCTAACACTTAACTCTCAGTTTAGGATCGGATAAGTCACCTCGGTCAGAAGAATTCCACCCCGGCCGAGATGTTCATCGAATGAGCGAGATGCTTAGGGTTAAGGTTAAAGACTCGAACTTTTGGGATCCTACTGGAATCTAAGATTATTCTATCATTGTTTTTCCCACAACCTTCAGCCAATCACCCTAGAATCACACAAGGAAATTAGCCACTCATCATCATGAAAGTATAATTAAATATATGGGAAGAAGGTGAATATTTGAACAAGAGGAATTTAATGAAAAGACTTCAATAACTGAATCAAATATCACAACAAAAGCGTTCCTTGGATAGCAATCCAACAAGAGAAGACAACAAGGAATGGAATCTAAGATAATCTTACAAAAACCCTTCAAAAAGCTATAAAAGCTATAATCTTCAATCTTCCTTCAACCTTCAAAAAGATTCTTCAAATCTCCCCAACTAGAGTATGGTTGCTGCGTGCTATATACCTTGATCGGTGTAAGCAGGATCTTCCGTCGTAAGCGAGATGTTGGATTTGTGGAAATCCAACCCTTTTTATAGGAAAATAACCCTCCAAAGATAAGATATCTTAAAAAGATCTTTTCCCATAAAAATAGGTAAAATATAAGATCTTCTTCCTTCCAGGAGCCAAGCCCAAAAAATATAAGATCACTTTCCAAAGATAAAAGATCTCAGCCAAGAATAAAATATTCTCGCCGCGTCCTAGGTATTTGCCTCGGTCGAGTCGGCTTCTCTGGATCACCTCGGTCGAGATGAATCTCTGGTCAACCGAGGTGAGTCACAACTGAATGTGAAATCTCTCAAAACTGGTCCAAAATATAAGATCAATTTCTTGAGATGCATCAAACCCTTGATGCACATACCATGACCCGTTAGAAATATCGCTCAATCCGACTTTGGCAAGACACAAACACCCGGCTATGTGAATGGTGCCGAGTTACTCATCTTCATGATTGACTTCCCCAAACCTATTATTACTTTCTAACACTTTCACTTCCAGCCAACTTCTCAATTTTAACTTCACTTGCTTTCACCACTTCGCTTGCTTCCAAATTTCCGGATAGGTAAAGGGAGGCAAAATGTATATGAGGGGCTAAGCATGATCAAGAAGAAGAAGAGAGAAGAATGAATTGCCTTGGTCTTTCCAGGAAGAAAGTGAGAGAACTCATAATGTGGTGTCAACCTTCAAATTCAACATAATTTAGATAAAAACAAAGTATTAAACATGCTAATAATTTCAAACAAAGCATTTAGCAACTTAAACATATTATAAAACCTTTCAAACACATAAAGGATTTAAAACCAGTCAGTAAGCAACATCTTCACTGAGGTCATATCCAGATAAGTAACACAAAAATCGTTTTCGAAAACTCTCAGTTAACCCACCTCGGTCGAGGTGTTCTTGGTTCAACCGAGGTGAAACACTTCGTTTGGCCAAGACTGACTCGGTCAAGGTCAAAACAAATTTTTTTTTTTTAAAACCATTTTTTTTAGTTTCGACGTTTTTCTCAATCAAATAACCTGTAAATATGCATGCAATCTCAGATAAACATATAAATGCAGAAGTGAAGCATAAATATAAAATATCCAATCAAGTGCGAGTCATACCCCATACTTGGGACACACTGTCCCAGTGGGTCAAAATAAGTCTAAAGATAAGAGTACTCACCGGATAAATAGCTGAACTGCATAAAAATATAATAAAGAAAATCCTGCAGCTCATCAGTAGTCGCGATCCGGTGGTGGTGGTGGTGGCACGTACGGATACTGGGTCGGGTCGAACGGATAGTCCATGATGTGCTCGAACTGGATCTGGGCCATCATATGCTGATAATGTTGCCGCTCCTGCATCTCGCGAATATCCAGTGATAAGGCAGCATATGAATCAATAACCTGATCCGTCAGGTCATCGATCCGTCTGTGAGCATCTGGATCCCTGTGTCTGCGTGTCCTACGCCTAGCAGGTCTAGCAGGTGATGCAGCTGGTGCAGGCTCAGTATCCTCCTCATCCAGATCTATAATCGGCGGTGCGCTCGTCCCTGCAGTATCTGTCCCTGTATCCATCGGGACTCCACCCTCTCTCTCATCAACCGTCTCCTCATCATCAGCCTCCTCCTCCTCCTCAGCTGGGGCAGCTGCTGCCTCCCTAAAATCCTCCATCAGTGGAGCCCAGGCGGTCTGCCAATAGTGTGGGTCGTAAACTGTGAACTGGGCAGACCATCTGATCCCCTGTGGCGCAGTCAACTCCCACGACATAGCCACATATGGAGTAGTCAGACCTCGGGGAACGAGAATCCGCCGAGTGATCATCTCCTGCAATCCAAGCGGCTTGGCAGTCGCCACCATCGTACAAGCACTGAGATCCATGTCCTGATAAGCATCTATGTGGGTGACAAGCCCTCCGCAGCAGATGTCTCCCTTCGCTTTGGCCTTGATCTTGTGCAGATCCTCTGCCAACATCAAGCCAAAGTCCAGGAAATCCCCAGTAACCATGTAGTACAAACTGAAAAGCTCGCCCTGTCGGATCTTTTGGGGCGTCTCAGTACGCGCCAGAAGTGTCTCGCTGAATATCCGGTGGGCTAACCTAAAGGCTAGGTGGAAGATGACCTTCTCCCTGGAATCTCCAGGGCGCCATCTATCTGTGTGCTCAACAACATGGGCAATCTGCCCCCAGAACTCCCTAGCTACTGATCGGGAGGGGAAATCAATGGCGGTGGGCTGCGGAAAGCCGAAAATATCTCTCCAATACTCGAGCGGCACTAAGAAGTTCCGGTTCATCAACCGGTACTTCACAGACTGTTCTGTGGGAAGGTAGGTGAAGGAGCTAACGAACTCTAGGGTCGGCTCCAAGTAGGCTGGGGCTCGGATCTCAGTAAACTGATACAGCCCAACTTTAGAAATCATCCTCCTAAGGTCTCCATCTACCCCTAGGAAATCAAAAGCGGACACGTCCAGGAAGCGAGGTGCAATCACCGGACGGCCAGAAATACGGTCATAATCCACCCCTAGGAAATCAAAAGCGGACACGTCCAGGAAGAAGACGGTTAAATCCGATCATGAAAGAGGTTGTGAAGAAGGAAATTCTTAAGTTGTTGGATGCAGGTATTATTTATCCTATCTCGGACAGCAAGTGGGTCAGCCCGGTGCATGTAGTTCCGAAGAAAGGAGGGATGACCGTTGTGACGAATAAGAACAACGAGTTGATCCCAACTAGGACCGTTACGGGCTGGAGGGTCTGCATCGATTATAGGAAGCTGAACACGGCCACACGGAAGGACCACTTTCCACTTCCCTTCATCGATCAAATGCTCGAGCGGTTGGCCCAGCATTCACACTTTTGCTACTTAGACGGTTATAGTGGATTCTTCCAGATTTCTATCCATCCGGATGATCAGGAGAAGACCACTTTCACTTGTCCATGGGGGACATTTGCTTATAGGAGGATGCCATTTGGATTGTGCAATGCACCCGCTACCTTCCAGCGATGTATGATGGCTATCTTTTCCGAGTACATAGAGGAGATCATGGAGGTATTTATGGATGATTTTTCTGTATATGGTTCCTCTTTTGATGATTGCCTATCTAACCTTTCGCTAGTGCTCAAAAGATGTGAAGACACTAATCTCGTTTTGAATTGGGAGAAGTGTCATTTTATGGTTAGTGAAGGCATTGTGCTAGGACACCTCGTTTCTAATCGAGGCATTGAGGTCGATCGCGCTAAGATCGAGACTATTGAGAAACTCCCTCCCCCTTGTTCTGTTAAAGGTGTGAGGAGTTTTCTCGGGAATGCAGGTTTCTACAGGAGATTCATCAAGGACTTCTCTAAGATTTCTAAACCTCTAACTAACCTCTTGAATAAAGATGTTGTTTTTGAGTATTCGCAGGAGTGTCTTGATGCTTTTTACAGGATTAGGGAAGCGTTGATCTCCGCTCCTATTATCCAACCTCCTGATTGGACCTTGCCCTTTGAGATCATGTGTGATGCTAGTGATGTAGCCGTAGGAGCGGTGCTTGGACAGAAGAAGGATGGGCGGACCACCGCCATTTACTATGCTAGCAAGACGCTAGATGTAGCACAACGCAACTACGCTACCACCGAGAAGGAGTTATTGGCGGTTGTGTATGCTTTCGAGAAGTTTCGTTCCTATTTAGTAGGGGCGAAAGTCATTGTCTACACCGACCATGCAGCCATTCGTTACTTGTTGGCCAAGAAAGATGCCAAGCCACGCCTTATTCGATGGATTCTCTTGCTTCAAGAGTTTGACCTAGAGATCCGCGATAAGAAGAGATCCGAGAATTCTGTTGCGGATCACCTCAGCCGGCTACCTGCATCTTCACGTGAGAAGGACGGACCCACCCATAGACGATTCATTCCCCGATGAGCACTTACACTTGTTGGAGCGTTTGATAGATTTACTTACTTCACCCCACGATGGAGGTGAAGTATGGGGTGAGGGCACCTCCCATCACATTTGAGACGCATTATGGTCCAGCTAGCGACCATAAACCAAGCGCTTCTTGAGAGGCAACCCAAGGTATTGCTTTATTTTCCTTTTTTTTTTAAGTCTAGCTTAGATAGTTTTTGCTTTTGCTTTGCTTTGTTTTGTTTTAGCATTCTAGACATATAACAGGAGACATCTAAGGAAGGAGCATAACTGGAAGGGTAGAAGTTCAAGAATTTGAGAAGACGGAGTTTGACTGAGGCATCTCGGTTGCTATCAGAGCACCTCGACCGAGATGATTCTTGAGCAACCGAGGCGACTAGGGTTTTCTGAAGAACCACCTCGGTCCGTACCACCTCGGTCCAGTCGAGACCATCTCGACCGAGGTGACAGCAGTCCAGAAAAGGGTATAAAAGGCGGAAGATTTCTCTCTCCTCACTTTACTCTTTCCCCTCGACCGCGGCGACAGTTCACCTCGCTTCTCCGATTTGTTGCTCGTTTTCGACGATTTCTGTCTCCAAACTGCGATTAAGACTGAGAGAATCCCAGTGCAACATCGACCTGCAAGAGAATCGAACCGATTCGGCCGAACGAGGTAAAAACGAAACCGAAACCCTACCTCGCTTTTTCGCTTCGATTTGGGCTTTGGTTGCCCTTGCATTTGTTGAGGAAAGGCTTAAGTACCCCATAGAAAGCAGTTGTAGTTATTTTGGGGGAAAAGAACTGAATTTTCAGAAGGAATTAGAATCCAGTTTTCCGCCTCGGTCCAGTCGAGTTGTGCCTCGGCCGAGGTGATTCTTGAGTGTTGTCAGTTGACCGAGGTGACCTGACAGTAACTGAATTGAAAATGAGTTCTGACCGACACCTTGTCCTTAGGGATAGATCCTCACCTTCCCCTTCTTCCTCTTCTTCCCGACCCTATCGACCGGTGATCCATGAGAGACACCAGGTCGATTATGACCGTATTTCTGGCCGTCCAGTGATTGCACCTCGCTTCCTGGACGTGTCCGCTTTTGATTGCCTCCAGGTAGACGGAGACCTTAGGAGGATGATTTCTACAGTTGGGCTGGATCAGTTTACTGAGATCCGAGCCCCAACTTACTTGGAGCCGACCCTAGAGTTCGTTAGCTCCTTCACCTACCTTCCCACAGAGAGCAGTCTGTGAAGTACCGGTTGATGAACCGGAACTTCTTAGTGCCACTTGAGTACTGGAGAGATATTTTTGGCTTTCCGAAGCCCACCGCTGTTGACTTCCCGTCCCGATCAGTAGCTAGGGAGTTTTGGGGGCAGATTGCCCATATTATTGAGCACGCAGATAGATGGCGCCCTGGAGATTCCAGGAAGAGGGTCATTTTCCACCTAGCCTTTAGGTTAGCCCACCGGATCTTCAGTGAGATGCTTCTGGCGCGTACTGAGACGCCCCAGAAGATCCGACAGGGAGAGCTTTTCAGCTTATACTGCATGGTTACTGGGGGTATCCCGGACTTTGGCTTGATGCTGGCAGAGGATCTGCACAGGATCAAGGCCAAGGCGAAGGGAGACATCTGCTGCGGAGGGCTTGTCACCCATATAGCTAGCTATCAGGACATGGATCTCAGTGCTTCCACGATGGTGGCGGCTGCCAAGCCGCTTGGATTGCAGGAGATGATCACTCGGCGGATTCTAGTTCCCCGAGGTCTGACTACTCCGTACGTGGCTATGCCATGGGAGCTGACTGCGCCACAGGGGATCAGGTGGTCTGCCCAGTTTTCCGTTTATGACCCTCACTAATGGCAGACCGCTTGGGCTCCACTGATCGAGGATTACAGAGAGGCAACAGCTGTCCCAGCTGAGGAGGAGGAGGCTGATGATGAGGAGACAGTTGATGAGAGATTGGGTGGAGTCCCGATGGATACAGGGACGGATACTACAGGGCCGAGCGCACCAGTTATAGATCTGGATGATGATGATACTGAGCCTGCACCTGCTGCATGACCTGCGAGATCTGCTAGGCGTAGGACACGCCGTCATAGAGATTCAGAGGCTCATCATCGGATCGATGATCTGACGGATCAGATGATAGACTCTTATGTTGCCCTTACTGTGGACATGCATGAGAGATTTGCTGCCCAGCACCGACAGATTGACAGCTGGACTCATCAGATGCTCGAGGGACAGCACTATAAGCGCACGATGATGGAGATCCAGTTCCAGCAGGCTATGGGTTATCCATTCGACCCGTCTCAGTATCCGTACGTGCCACCACCACCACCACCGGATCAGGATTCTTGAGAGCTGCAGGATTCTCTTTCTTATTTTTATGCAGTTCAGCTTATTATCCGGTGAGTACTTTTATCCTTTAGACTTATTTTGACCCACTGGGACAGTGTGTCCCAAGTATGGGGTATTTGATGTATTATTTGACTTTGATGTATGACTCTATTGACCGGATATTGATATTTATGCTTCGCTTTTGCATCTATATGTTTATCTAAGATTGCATGCATACTTACAGGTTATTTGATTGAGAAAAACGTCGAAACTGAAAGAAAAATGGTTTTAAAAAATTTTTTTTTTTTTTGGACCTCGACCGGGGCAGTTCTGGCCGAACGAGGCGTTTCACCTCGGTTGACCTACGAACACCTCGACCGAGGTGGGTTAACTGAGAGTTTTCGAAAACGATTTTTGTGTTACTTATCTGGATATGATCTCAGTGAAGATCTTGTTTACTGACTGTTTTTAAATTCTTTATGTGTTTGAAAGGTTTTATAATATGTTTAAGTTGCTAAATGCTTTGTTTGAAATTATTGGCATGTTTAATACTTTGTTTTTATCCAAATTATGTTGAATTTGAAGATTGAAACCACATTATGAGTTCTCTCACTTTCTTCCTGGAAAGACCAAGGCAATTCATTCTTCTCTCTTCTTCTTCTTGATCATGCTTAGCCCCTCATATACATTTTGCCTCCCTTTACCTATCCGGGAATTTGGAAGCAAGCAAAGTGGTGAAAGCAAGTGAAGTTAAAGTTGAGAAGTTGGCTGGAAGTGAAAGTGTTAGAAAGTAATCTTAGGTTTGGGGAAGTCAATCATGATGATGAGTAACTCGGCACCATTCACATAGCCGGGTGTTTGTGTCTTGCCAAAGTCGGATTGAGCGATATTCCTAACGGGTCATGGTATGTGCATCAAGGGTTTGATGCATCTCAAGAAATTGATGATTGCTGATTTCCTAGGCTTCGGTTATTGTGCACCTCTGTCCATGCATCCCAAAAAGTAAAGAAAAAAAAAAGAAAAAGTGTGAAATAAGCAAAACTTATTGGTAGAAGATGTTACAAGTCAAAGTGAAGTGAAGTTCATCCTTTTCCCGGATTCTAGCACCACATTACCTTACATACATCCCTACCCTACACGTTTCTTGACCTTTCTTTTGGGAAGCCCTTGTGACCTCGAGCATGTTGATTGACTTGGTGGTTTAAACTGGATTATACATGATTAATTTTGATAATTATGACTTATTATGCATTCTATGATTTTATGCAAAGATGAACAACTTTCTTATATTTATAAAATGTTTTGAACATGTTTTGATTTTAAATTCCATGAAGTATTCTCTTAGAGTGATCTATGATAGTTGCACACCATAAAAATGTTTTTGAAAGACTTTTCATTGGTTTTCTTGACTTATAATCCATTCTGTCTTGTCTTTTATATGTGGAACTTGCTTGGGGACAAGCAAGGGCTAAGTATGGGGTATTTTGATAGCATGAATTATAGTCTATATTTTGGGGTTTGTTTGGACGTTTTATCTTTCATAATCTGCATGTTTGTATGTATGTTATGTGATTATACTACCATTTCATCTACCTTTGCGAGAATCGAGGTCTACACCTAGTTTTGTTGTAATCGTAGGTAAAATGACGCGTTTTGCATCAAAAAGGAGCAAAAGGAGCTATGGAGTCATTGGAGCTACATTGAGGAACATAAGGAACCATCCAGGAAGCATAACCATGGATTAAAGATTTACTTTGGACCAGTTTTGAGAGATTTCACATTCAGTTGTGACTCACCTCGGTTGACCACAGATTCATCTCGACCGAGGTGATCCAAGGAAGTCGACTCGACCGAGACGAATACTTAGGACGCGGCGAAAATATTTTATTCTTGGCTGAGATCTTTTATCTTTGGAAAGTGATCTTATATTTTTGGGCTTGGCTCCTGGAAGGAAGAAGATATTATAGATCATATATTTTACCTATTTTTATGGGAAGAAATCTTTCTAAGATATCTTATCTTTGGAGGGTTATTTTCCTATAAAAAGGGTTGGATTTCCCACAAATCCGACACCCGCTATCATCCGCATACAGCTGGAAATCTCGCTTACACCTATTGTACGCAGCAGCCATACTCCAGTTAGGAGATTTGAAGAACCTTTTTGAAGGTTGAAGGAAGATTGAAGATTGTAGCTTTCATAGCTTTTGGAAGGTTTTCTTGTAAGATTACCTTAGATTCTCTTCCTTGTTGTCTTGCTTGTTGGATTTATATCCGAGGAACGCTTTGTTGTGATATTTGATTCAATTATTGAAGTCTTTTCATTAAATTCTTCTTGTTCAAATATTCACCTTCTTCCCATATACTTGATTATTACTTTCATGATGATGAGTGGCTAATCTCTTTATGTGATTCTAGGGTGATTGGCTGAAGGTTGTGGGAAAAACAATGATAGAATAATCTTAATCACAGTAGGACCCTGAAAGTTCGAGTCTTTAACCTTAACCCTAAGCATCTCGTTCAGTCGATGAACATCTCGGCCGGGGTGGATTTTGGCTGACCGAGGTGACTTATCTGATCCGAAACTGAGAGTTAAGTGTTAGAGTTTGCCAAATCCTATTCTTATTACTCCTTTCCTGGTTCAATGCAAGCTTAGGATGAGACTTACCCGGTAATTCCTTAGTTTGTTTACCTAAGATCATAAGAATAGGTAATAAAGGTTTATCCTTTATTGAGGTTTGAGTGTGCTTTCATTCCATCTTTGTGAGTTAGCCTGAGACTTACCCGGTAAAGGTTGATTCTATTCCCTTGGATGGTGTGTTAGTTTGAGATTATAGTTCTTTATCTTGATTCCTTGAGACTTACCCGGTAATAGGAGTTAAAGTTTGGGATTAGTGAGTAGTGAGACTTACCCGGTGATCTATTCCACTTTAGTAACACCTTCCCTATGCAAAAACCTCAGCTTTGTTCGCTTATCTTTAGATCTTGAGTTGGAACCACAACTAGATGCTTTAATCCCTAGAATTGCATATTTCCTTTATCGACTTCTATATCATCTTTGATTGTTTTGATTACCTTTTGTGGTTAGTAATTACTAAGCATACCGTAATTGGACTTTGTTTCACTAAGTCCCTGTGATCGACCCCTGGAATACCTGCTTTTTACTACGATTGACCCGTACACTGCGGGTTCGCATCCTTGTTTTAAGCTTATGTCTAGGGTTATAAATTTAAAGCTTGCACACACCGTTTGGAGCGAACAGTTGTCCTCTTCAATCCGCGCTCTTATTAGTCCTTACATGCATCTTGAGTTTCACCTCTCGTCGTCATCCTGCTAAAATCCTTGTACGGTTTTCTATTATATCTATTTGAATTGCTTGATATTCTTTTCTCGCCCGATTGTTCTTGATGTTAACATCCTCTAGTAATCCTCCACTCCTTAACCACTCGTTCTTCGGACAACTGTAGAAACCACCAGGGCGTCCGCCATAATGTAATGTTCCAATATGGGGTATGAGTCCACTATCTTCTTACAGATACCCATTAAGATCTCCAATAAGGCATAATATAACTATAAATTCTACTAATCTTCAGCATCTGCTTATCTACATCACCTATCATTATAATCAAGCTAATAAGTCCAACTAAAGTAACCCTAAAGTCCATACTAAGCATACTGAGAACCGCGGTAGTAGTGGTAGTCAGCCGTACTTTTCTATTCCCAACCAGACTATGCATGCATTTGAAAACCAAAAGTTCCCTTTTTAAAACTCAGACCCCTTTCGGGTTCTGCTTACAACTTATTCGGTCTTTCAGAAGATTTCAAGTGTCATTGTTGCCAACCTAGAGCTCTGATACCATATTGTAACACCCCGAATTCTCAGAACTCGGGGTATTACTGGTTAGGACCTCACAATGGGTCCCGACCTCAGTTTGACAACAATATTACTAGGATCTTAGAACAAGACACAAATAGGAAAAACCGAAATTCATAAAATGTATTTATAAACGGATGAATGCAACAAAGTCTAACAGCCTATCGTACTTAAACAACGGAAGAGACTAATTGTCTTAACAAAAGGGAACGACAACAAAGCAACAACCCAAACCCCCACTCTAAAGAGTACGGAGACCCGGCTGACCACTACTTCTGGATCACTCAGCTGCTGTTCTAACCTGCAGTAATTCTAAAAAAAACACAACAAAACAACCATTAGCTAGTTATCTAAACATTAGGAGAATAATAACAGCACACACACACATAAAATGATAAACACTCATCATGCTTTCAAACAATCCATTTATTATCTTTATTTAAGTCATTCACTCTAATGATACTTATTTTGTGACACGAGGGATTCCCAAACCTCGCCTCCGCCCCCGTGTACCCATCAGGAGTGGATCCGATGCATCTCACCGTGTACCTGTATGGTCTGGGTATAGAGAATCTCCTAGTCTCCTGGCAGAGCTGGGCAGTGATGTCACGGCCCGTTATACATACACTTGGGCCTTAACACATAATAACCACGGTCGTCCTAACAAGTTATTTTTATTATAACCCACATAGCACACACACAACCATTATCACCCAACTAATATCCAGAAACCGGCTAAGTAAGTCGCAAGGACTTACTTGAGTAAAATCACACTCTAACAAGTCTCCAAAATGATCCGTACTTGTGGTAACTCAAATGCCTGTCAATAAGGCATGTGGATCAATATCTCATCCAGATGTCCAACCTCATATGAAGGAATTACGGAAAAAAAAACTCTCTTACGGTAAAAGACCATTTTACCCTTAGTGTCAACATTCTCAAAGTTTATTCTAGAAATCTACTAATTTCTTTTAAAAGTGGTTTTCCATAAAAATGTGTCTTTCGGATCGCTAATTATAATTATAAGTTCAAAACTCGAATCCACCTGGAAAAAAAAACAGTACTCTTCCTTCCCGATTACTATCTATTCTAATACACATATTATCCGTAAAATATACTTTAACTTTATTCTTCGACTCGCTTATATACGTAAACCCATACATCTAATTATAACTTATACATACATTCGATACACTATACTCTTATACATATATGTTACTCTTACCCATCTATATATATTTAGGTATCTTCACTGCACTTATTCATTTATTTTATACTTATGTCTCCCGTCTCGTATATCTATATATTCGTATATAAGAATATTGTACTGTCACACACATATATATATATATATATATATATATATATATATATATATATATATATATATGTATATTTTCCATCTACTACACCTATATATACATATAAAGATCTACTGCACTCCTACCCATACATCTATTTATACTTTACGTCTCTTACATCTATATTTATATGTATAGATACCTTGTACTGTACAGGAGTGTTTAACATGCCAAACGTAACAGAGGTGGATGCGCAAATTATAGCAGCCATAGACTCACCGTCCAGCACTCTAGATATGTTCTTGCAGAGAGTATAACCGTGATTGAAGTCGATCGTAGCAACCTCGAGGGGAGCCTGCACAAGTCCAGCCACCCGGAGGATTGATGGGGTCGTATGCAGGTTTGTAATTGCTCCATCCGGTTCGTGGGTCCGGGACAAGGTCTGCTCGTCGGCGGTTCTGGCTAGAAAACGCTCTTCCCGGCTTGGCGTTCGAAGTTGCAGCAACCCGGCGTCACGAGGTGGACCGGCAGTGGACCGTCCGCCTTGTTGCGAAACCAGAAAGTCGTGAGGAGGGTCTGTGGCTTCAGGACGACAGAGAGGGTAGCGGTACTCACCTTTTGACGTACCCGATTCAGCAGATCCGGTGTCGAGGATGGGCGGCACTCTCCCAGACTTCGGCGGTGTCTTAGGCGGTTGACAGAGGCGGCGTGGTGGCTCGTGTTGCTGCTGCTGTCTTCGTACAGAGAGGGAGAAGACGGAAGGCGTGGCTGTGGTTGACGGCGGCGTTGCGTCACTGCTGGGCCGAATGAAGGCTACGGAAGACGGCGGCGCTGCGTGGTCGGCAGAGGCGACGGAAGGCCCTGGGCGGCGGCTCCGGTGCGGCGAGTTGCTGCTGTGTGTCTTCGTTCAGCGATGGTGAGGGGAAAGACGGCAACAGAGGGTGAGGGTAGATTAGGAGTAGATTAGGTTAGCGTAAAATAATTAGGTTAAGTTAGGGTTAAGATTGGTTTATGGAATGGGCTGATGGGCTTGGTAATTGGCCTAGTAGTGGGCCACATCCGGCCTGCTCTCTCATTAATCAAGGGTACGCAACTCGTTACTCGTTTTATATAATACGGAATTAAGTTACGTATTATATAAATTATTATTGTATTCTAGAGGTGCGTAAAAATATTTCCGGTTATATAGTTTCATCATTTTATGTGACTTAAGGTCACATAAATGATAGAATTTAAACTCGTTTTATTTTATTTATTTATTTATTTAAGATTGACGTATCGGGATTTGGTTAAATTCGGTTTACCGGAGTTTAAAATTTTCGGTTATTACATCAGTACCCCCTTAAAAGAAGTTTCGTCCCGAAACTTAGAATCATTTCTTATCATGCAATTACTCAACCTTCAAACTCAAACATGTATCACATAAAGCAGAATCACTCAAACCAATATAAAAAAAACTGAAGGTCAAACAACACAACATCCGAGTACTAACCCGTCAATACAGGAGTAACCCCTAACTCCGCAAAGAACTCGGGATAGTTACGTCTAATACTCTCCTCAGTCTCCCAAGTGGCCTCATCAACTCCTCTCCTAGACCACTGGATCCGCAGCCTAGGTATCTCCTTGGACCGCAGACGTCTAATACTGCGCTCCAAGACAGCTACTGGGTACTCTACAAAAGTTTGCTTTGGCTCATCTATCCGATTCTTAAATCTGATGACGTGACTCTTATCCGGTAAGTACTCTCTCACTGAGGCATGGGGGACGGTGGGCGTACATCCTCTAGCATGGGTAATGATGTCAATCGATAAAATGAAGGCTCCATCAGTTTATATATATCAACGGTTCCCTTTCTAAACTTACCTCTAAATCTTTCGGCGACTACCAAAAATACAACAAAACTTTCTTCCTTCTATTGAATCCATTTGCTCCCGACTTTTCGGAAGATCCCGTCTATAAATTCTGAAACAATGATCTAAGACATCTCCCGGCACTTTAATAGGTGGTTAATGCTCTTTGTAAGACCACTCACTTGATCTTGTCTCCCTAATATGACTCAGTCGAACGGGTTCTCAAATAATACCTCATCACCTATTTCTTGTCAAGCTTTCCAAATTATATAACTCAAAACAAATCACCATCCCCAAGTAAACCCGTTCATATAAATCTCTCGTTCCTTAACTTGAATTCATACCCATTAGTCACCATGGCGTCTTTCTGAGGGTCAACATGATTTACCCACTCCCACATATACTTTCCTTCTAATACTAGCAAGATCCTCTTCAAACCTACCCTTACTCTCTTACTCAACCGTAGTCTGTTCTTAATCAACCAGTAAGCAACCTCTAACCCGATTCTCTCCATATCCTTAGATCATCCTAGAAAGTTGTTGTTGCCTACTTGGAGAATCCTCTAAGGCATCGGTTAAGGTACCTCTTAATTCCGCAATCACTAATGTCTCTTCTTAACGATACCTACTCGTCAGTACCAACCATCACTTACACGTCCTCAGTTGATGTCGGTCAGTCTATAATTGACTTATATCAATATCCCGGACTTACTCTTCTCATACCTATAATGGCGTTAAATTCTTGGTGAGCATCATCAGCTCGCTTAATCCTTTCATGCTTCGCTAATTCGTTTTATCTCCCACACTTCTGTTTTCCTTAGACTAACTCTACTTCTCGAGCCCAATTGGGTCATTCATCTGGACATAAATAGTCCTCCCAAGTCTTCAACGATAACTGGCGAGTGTCTCGGTAGTTCTGTTGACTTTAGTTATCATCCCCTTGCAGTTCCTCTTGAATGGACTGTCGGTGTTAATGACTTAGGTCCTGTGATAATTGGGGTTATCTTGAACTTTCGACTCCACCAAGGCCGTCTTCATATATACATTCCTTCGCTGGTGCTACCGGCAATATTGCTTTCGTGAAACTCCGTTGTTTCTGCTATAGGGCTTCAACTCTTTGATACCGGCATTGTAATTTCTTTCGAATTCCTATATCTTTGAGGAGGTCCAAACCTCTTCACACTTGTATAGTCTACATCTTGCTTCTACACTCCCTTGTAGGTATCCATTCCATATACCTTAGACCCTCATATCCGGGTCGACATTTTATCTCTTTTAGTCTCTCAAGCTCGTCTTGTGAATTCTTCTACTAGGTAACTCATCTTATACGTTCTTCTTCTCTACATTGGTCTCTAACTGTCTATTGATCATTACTACCCATTATGCGTTGGAACTTCAGTTACTTTGTACTCTTGCATAGATTTCCTACGGACATCCTCATCCCAAAACTTTATTTAATTTTAGCATGACCCGTGTTCGCTCCAAACGGTGTGTGCAAGCTTTAAATTTATAACCCTAGACTTAAGCTTAAAACAAGGATGCGAACCCGCAGTGTACGGGTCAATCGTAGTAAAAAGCAAGGAATTCCAGGGGTCGATCACAGGGACTCGGTGAAACAAAGTCGATAACGGTAAGCTTCGTAAATACTAACCACAAGAGCAATTAACACAATCAAAGATGAATAAGAAGTCAATAAAACAAACATGTAATTCTAGGGATTAAAGCATCTAGTTGTGGTTCCAACTCAAGATCTAAAGATAAGCGGACAAAGCTGAGATTTTTGCATAGGGAAGGTGTTACTAAAGTGGAATAGATCACCGGGTAAGTCTCACTACTCACTAATCTCAAATCGTAACTCCTATTACCGGGTAAGTCTCAAGGAATTAAGATAAAGAACTATAACCTCAAACTAACACACCATCTAAGGGAATAGAATCAACCTTTACCGGGTAAGTCTCAGGCTAACTCACAAAGATGGGATGGAAGCACACTCAAACCCCAATAAAGGATAAACCTTTATTACCTACACTTATGATCTTAGGTACACAAACTAAGGAATTACCGGGTAAGTCTCATCCTAAGCTTGCTTTGAACCAGGAAAGGTGTAATAAGAATAGGATTTGGCAAACTCTAACACTTAACTCTCAGTTTAGGATCGGATAAGTCACCTCGGTCAGAAGAATTCCACCCCGGCCGAGATGTTCATCGACTGAGCGAGATGCTTAGGGTTAAGGTTAAAGACTCGAACTTTTGGGATCCTACTGGAATCTAAGATTATTCTATCATTGTTTTTCCCACAACCTTCAGCCAATCACCCTAGAATCACACAAGGAAATTAGCCACTCATCATCATGAAAGTATAAGTAAATATATGGGAAGAAGGTGAATATTTAAACAAGAGGAATTTAATGAAAAGACTTCAATAACTGAATCAAATATCACAACAAAAGCGTTCCTTGGATAGCAATCCAACAAGAGAAGACAACAAGGAATGGAATCTAAGATAATCTTACAAAAACCCTTCAAAAAGCTATAAAAGCTATAATCTTCAATCTTCCTTCAACCTTCAAAAAGATTCTTCAAATCTCCCCAACTAGAGTATGGCTGCTGCGTGCTATATACCTTGATCGGTGTAAGCAGGATCTTCCGTCGTAAGCGAGATGTTGGATTTGTGGAAATCCAACCCTTTTTATAGGAAAATAACCCTCCAAAGATAAGATATCTTAAAAAGATCTTTTCCCATAAAAATAGGTAAAATATAAGATCTTCTTCCTTCCAGGAGCCAAGCCCAAAAAATATAAGATCACTTTCCAAAGATAAAAGATCTCAGCCAAGAATAAAATATTCTCGCCGCGTCCTAGGTATTTGCCTCGGTCGAGTCGGCTTCTCTGGATCACCTCGGTCGAGATGAATCTCTGGTCAACCGAGGTGAGTCACAACTGAATGTGAAATCTCTCAAAACTGGTCCAAAATATAAGATCAATTTCTTGAGATGCATCAAACCCTTGATGCACATACCATGACCCGTTAGAAATATCGCTCAATCCGACTTTGGCAAGACACAAACACCCGGCTATGTGAATGGTGCCGAGTTACTCATCTTCATGATTGACTTCCCCAAACCTATTATTACTTTCTAACACTTTCACTTCCAGCCAACTTCTCAATTTTAACTTCACTTGCTTTCACCACTTCGCTTGCTTCCAAATTTCCGGATAGGTAAAGGGAGGCAAAATGTATATGAGGGGCTAAGCATGATCAAGAAGAAGAAGAGAGAAGAATGAATTGCCTTGGTCTTTCCAGGAAGAAAGTGAGAGAACTCATAATGTGGTGTCAACCTTCAAATTCAACATAATTTAGATAAAAACAAAGTATTAAACATGCTAATAATTTCAAACAAAGCATTTAGCAACTTAAACATATTATAAAACCTTTCAAACACATAAAGGATTTAAAACCAGTCAGTAAGCAACATCTTCACTGAGGTCATATCCAGATAAGTAACACAAAAATCGTTTTCGAAAACTCTCAGTTAACCCACCTCGGTCGAGGTGTTCTTGGTTCAACCGAGGTGAAACACTTCGTTTGGCCAAGACTGACTCGGTCGAGGTCAAAAAAATTTTTTTTTTTTTTTAAAACCATTTTTTTTAGTTTCGACGTTTTTCTCAATCAAATAACCTGTAAATATGCATGCAATCTCAGATAAACATATAAATGCAGAAGTGAAGCATAAATATAAAATATCCAATCAAGTGCGAGTCATACCCCATACTTGGGACACACTGTCCCAGTGGGTCAAAATAAGTCTAAAGATAAGAGTACTCACCGCATAAATAGCTGAACTGCATAAAAATATAATAAAGAAAATCCTGCAGCTCATCAGTAGTCGCGATCCGGTGGTGGTGGTGGTGGCACGTACGGATACTGGGTCGGGTCGAACGGATAGTCCATGATGTGCTCGAACTGGATCTGGGCCATCATATGCTGATAATGCTGCCGCTCCTGCATCTCGCGGATATCTAGTGATAAGGCAGCATATGAATCAATAACCTGATCCGTCAGGTCATCGATCCGTCTGTGAGCATCTGGATCCCTGTGTCTGCGTGTCCTACGCCTAGCAGGTCTAGCAGGTGATGCAGCTGGTGCAGGCTCAGTATCCTCCTCATCTAGATCTATAATCGGCGGTGCGCTCGTCCCTGCAGTATCTGTCCCTGTATCCATCGGGACTCCACCCTCTCTCTCATCAACCGTCTCCTCATCATCAGCCTCCTCCTCCTCCTCAGCTGGGGCAGCTGCTGCCTCCCTAAAATCCTCCATCAGTGGAGCCCAGGCGGTCTGCCAATAGTGTGGGTCGTAAACTGTGAACTGGGCAGACCATCTGATCCCCTGTGGCGCAGTCAGCTCCCACGGCATAGCCACATATGGAGTAGTCAGACCTCGGGGAACGACAATCCGCCGAGTGATCATCTCCTGCAATCCAAGCGGCTTGGCAGTCGCCACCATCGTACAAGCACTGAGATCCATGTCCTGATAAGCAGCTATGTGGGTGACAAGCCCTCCGCAGCAGATGTCTCCCTTCGCTTTGGCCTTGATCTTGTGCAGATCCTCTGCCAACATCAAGCCAAAGTCCGGGAAACCCCCAGTAACCATGCAGTACAAACTGAAAAGCTCGCCCTGTCGGATCTTCTGGGGCGTCTCAGTACGCGCCAGAAGTGTCTCGCTGAATATCCGGTGGGCTAACCTAAAGGCTAGGTGGAAGATGACCTTCTCCCTGGAATCTCCAGGGCGCCATCTATCTGTGTGCTCAACAACATGGGCAATCTGCCCCCAGAACTCCCTAGCTACTGATCGGGAGGGGAAATCAATGGCGGTGGGCTGCGGAAAGCCGAAAATATCTCTCCAATACTCGAGCGGCACTAAGAAGTTCCGGTTCATCAACCGGTACTTCACAGACTATTCTGTGGGAAGGTAGGTGAAGGAGCTAACGAACTCTAGGGTCGGCTCCAAGTAGGCTGGGGCTCGGATCTCAGTAAACTGATACAGCCCAACTGTAGAAATCATCCTCCTAAGGTCTCCATCTACCCCTAGGAAATCAAAAGCGGACACGTCCAGGAAGCGAGGTGCAATCACCGGACGGCCAGAAATACGGTCATAATCCACCCGGTGTCGCTCATGGATCACCGGGCGGTAAGGTTGGGAAGAAGAGGAAGAAGGGGAAGGTGAGGATCTATATTTGAGGGCAAGGCGGCGTTCAGAACTCATTTTCAATTCAGTTACTGTCAGATCACCTCGGTCACTGACAACTCTCAGGAATCACCTCGGCCGAGGCACAGCTCGACTGGACCGAGGCGGCGAACTGGATCTGATTTCCTCAAAAATTTCAGTTCTTTTCCCCCAAAAATCACTACAAATGCTTACTATGGGGTACTTAAGCCTTTCCTCAGCAGATGCAAGGGCAACCAAAGCCCAAATCGAAGCGAATAAACGAGTTAGGGTCCGGTTTCGTTTTTACCTCGTTTTGGCCGAATCGTTCGATTTCTTCGCAGATCTGTACTTGCAATGGGATCCTCTATGCCTTAATCGCAGTTTGGAAGCAGAAATCTTCGAAAACGAGCAAGAATCGAAGAAGCGAGGTGGGAGAGCGCCGCGGTCGAGTTGAAATAGGTAAAAAGTAAAAAAAAGAAATTTTTCCCCCTTTTATACTGTTTCTGGAACTGCTGTCACCTCGGTCGAGATGGTCTCGACTGGACCGAGGTGGTACGGACCGAGGTGGTTCTGCAGAAACCTTAGTCGCCTCGGTTGCTCAAGAATCAGCTCGGTCAAGGTGGTTTCGACTGGACCGAGGTGTCTCAGTCAAACTTCGTCTTCTCGAATTCTCGAACTTCTGTTCTTCCAGTTATGCTCCTGATTGGTTCTCCTTCCTTAGCTGTAACCTGTTATCTGTCTAGGACGCCAAAAACAAACAAAACAAAGCAAAAGCAAACTATCTAAGCTAGACTAGAAAAAGGGAAAAGAAAGCAATACCTTGGGTTGCCTCCCAAGAAGCGCTTGGTTTAAGGTCGCTTGCTGGACCATGATGCGTTTCAAACGAGATGGGAGGTACCCTCGCCCCATACTTCGCCTCCATCGTGGGGTGAAGTAAGTAAATCTATCAAACGCCCCAACAAGTGTAAGTGCTCATCGGGGAATGAGTCGTCTATGGGCGGGTCATCCTTCTCACGTGAAGATGCAGGTAGCCGGCTGAGGTGATCCGCAATAGAATTCTCGGACCCCTTCTTATCGCGAATCTCTAGGTCAAACTCTTGAAGCAAGAGAATCCATCGAATAAGGCGTGGCTTGGCATCTTTCTTAGCTAACAAGTAACGGATGGCTGCATGGTCAGTATAAACAATGACTTTCGCCCCTACTAGATAGGAATGAAACTTCTCGAAAGCATATACAACCGCCAATAACTCCTTCTCGGTGGTGGCGTAGTTGCGTTGTGCTTCATCTAGCGTCTTGCTAGCATAATAAATGGCGGTGGTCCGTCCATCCTTCTTCTGTCCAATCTGGAGGTTGGATAATAGGAGCGGAGATCAACGCTTCCTTAATCCTATAGAAAGCATCAAGACACTCCTGCGAATACTCAAAAACAACATCTTTATTCAAGAGGTTAGTTAGAGGTTTAGAAATCTTGGAGAACTCCTTGATGAATCTCCTGTAGAAACCTGCATGCCCGAGAAAACTCCTCACACCTTTAACAGAACAAGGGGGAGGGAGTTTCTCTATAGTCTCGATCTTAGCGCGATCGACCTCAATACCTCGATTAGAAACGAGGTGTCCTAGCACAATGCCTTCATTAACCATAAAATGACACTTCTCCCAATTCAAAACGAGATTAGTGTCTTCACATCTTTTAAGCACTAAAGAAAGGTTAGATAGGCAATCATCAAAGGAGGATCCACTAAAGAAAGGTTAGATAGGCAATCATCAAAGGAGGATCCATATACGGAAAAATCATCCATAAATACCTCCATGATATTCTCTATGTACTCGGAAAAGATGGCCATCATGCATCGCTGGAAGGTAGCGGGTGCATTGCACAATCCAAATGGCATCCTCTTGTAAGAAAACGTCCCCCATGGACAAGTGAAGGTGGTCTTCTCCTGATCATCCGGATGGATAGGAATCTGGAAGAATCCACTGTAACCATCTAAGTAGCAAAAGTGTGAATGTTGGGCCAACCGCTCGAGCATTTGATCGATGAAGGGAAGTGGAAAATGGTCCTTCCGCGTGGCCGTGTTCAGCTTCCTATAGTCGATGCAAACCCTCCAGCCTGTGACGGTCCTAGTTGGGATCAACTCGTTGTTCTTATTCGTAACAACGGTCATCCCTCCTTTCTTCGGAACTACATGCACCGGGCTAACCCACTTGCTGTCCGAGATAGGATAAATGATACCTGCATCCAACAACTTAAGAATTTCCTTCTTCACGACCTCTTTCATGATCAGATTTAATCGTCTTTGAGGTTCCCGTGAAGTCTTATGATTGTCCTCCATTAGAATTCTATGCATGCAGAAAGAAGGCTTAATGCCAATAAGATCTTCCGTGGTATAGCCTATAGCCTTTTGATGCTTTCTCAGGACATGCATTAATTTAGTCAATTCAGATTCGGAAAGGGAAGCATTGACAATAACGGGATAAGTAGAATCCGGTCCAAGAAAGACATACCTCAAGTGACTAGGGAGTTGTTTAAGCTCCACAATTGGGGGTGCTTTCTGAGGGGGATCCTTGCTTCCTCCTTCCAGTGGGATGGATTCAGAAACTGGACTTTCGGAAGTCTCAGTTGACATTATCTCGCCGTCGACCTCGGTCGAGCCGCAGAGGCGTTGACCGAGATGTTCTTCGGTCGCCTCGCTCAGTCCAGAAAGTGCCTTGGTCGAGGTACTGCAACTGGAACTGAAACTGGAGATCCTCGTCTCCTGGATTAGCTTCTCAGTTTTAGCTCTTGGATCCTCTTCCAGTGCCTTTAAGCTCCGTATATCTGCATCACAAGAAGCATCTATACCTTCCTCCATTAAACTGAAGCTAATGACTCTTTCGAGTGGATCGTTAATAAGGATAGAGCTCACCAATTCTCTTGATTCTTCTTCATCGTAGATGTTGAAGATATTATTAGTTAGCTGCTCCCCTTTCAAGGCTGCAAGCAATGCGAACTCCACTTCATCGCCACCAACATTGAATTTCAACTTGGCGTTCTTGCAATCCACGTTGCAACCCGAAGTTGCTAGAAATAGCCTCCCGAGAATAATAGGAATAGGATAATCTGCGGGAATGTCAAGTACAACAAAAACTATAGGTAGATAGAAGTTACCTAACTTGACCGGAACGTCTTCCAAGATACCCACGGGATGGATGATGGAGCGATCCGCCATATAAAGTCGAATCTTGACCGGCTTGGGCTCTCCAAGTCCGATCTTCACACATAGCTCCAGCGGAATGATGCTCACGCTGGCTCCTAGATCACAAAGGGCTTCACAAGTAACATCCCCAACTTGAATGGGAATGCAAAATGAGCCGGGATCTCTTAACTTAGGTGGCATCTTCTCCTTCATGATTTGTATGAGCTCCGAGGATTTAGATGTCATCCTAACTTCACCAACGTCCTCCAGCTTCCTCTTCCTTGATAGGATCTCCTTCAAGAACTTCCCATAGGCGGGCATTCCTAGAATAGCATCAAGGAAAGGAATGTTAATATGCAGTTTATTCATCAAGTCAAGGAACTTACCAAAGTGCTTGTCTAGATGTGCTCTGGCTCTTGACTGGGGGAATGGAAGTGGTGGTTTGTATGCAGGAGGTGGGACATAAACTTCAGTTTTCCCCTCCGCTTTTTGTGGCTCCACCTCGGATGGCATCTCGGTCGAAGTGTTCTTCAACTACATCTGGACCGAGGTGGTCTTCGTCGGTACTAGCACCGACCGAGGCACTGGATCTGCAGTTTTCATTCCACTCCTCGTAGTTATGGCCATGATCTGGCCCTTAGGGTTGCTTTCTGTCCTTGCTGGAAGCTTCCCTGGATCTCTTGACGCTTCATTCGCCCTACTTGCAAGTTGTTGTTCAAAGGCTTTTTGGGCCTTCGAAAATGAAGTCATAGAAGTCTCCATAGCACTAAGCTTGATCAAGATGGCTTCCAGAACTGCGTCTTTCTTTTCTGGCTGAGACGAACTTGATCCTTGCCCTTGGCTTTTCAATGGAGTAGAAGAAGAAGAAGAAGGGGAAGAGAGGAAAGGGTTAGAGGAATCGTTAGAATTGGAGTTTGAATGATTGTTACCGTTATTTTGGTTGTTCGCCCTCCAGTTGTTGCTATTAGATCCTCTATTGTTGTTGTTGTTGTAATTGTTGTTTCGGGGACCGTTGTTGTTGTTACGGTACCCGTTGTTGTTGTTCCTTTGCCCTTGCTCTTCCTTCTTAGTTTGAGCAACCAAGAGTTCCTTCAATTGCTTCACTTCATTCTTCAAAGACGTGAGTTGATTGTTGTTGGATTGAGTCTCTTGAAAGTTGACTCTTTTAACTCCACCTTCAGCTCCTTGGTGGGTGTACTTCTCCATGTGCAAGGCTTGCTTCTCGATGAAGTCCCAAGCCTCGTCAATCGCCATGTCCATGAAGGTACCGGCGGAGAGTAGTTGGAGATTGAACTGGGTGCTTCCGTCCAGTCCCTTAAAGTAAATCTCCAATAACTCTAACTTTGGAATCCCATGATGTGGGCAATCCAAAATAATGTCCTTGAACCGCTCCCATGACTTGGACAAGCTCTCCTTGTCCTTCATAATGAAAGCATTTATCTTCCCTCTCATTTCAGCTGTCTTTGAGGGGGGAAAGAATTTGGTCAAGAACTCCGTAGTCATCTCCTCCCATATGCTGATTTTTCCTGGAGGAAGAGATTGATACCAAATAAGAGCTCTATCTTTTAAAGAAAAGTAAAAAGGTCTTAGCTTGTAGTTGTTGTTTTCAATTCTCGGAGGTCTCAAGGTTTCCATCAAGATCTCATAGTTTTGAAGATGTTGATGTGGTGATTCCTTCTCCGTCCCTCCAAATTGGCATTGGCGAATCATGGATAGAACTTGCGGTCGAAGTTCATAGTCATGGTCCGCTGGATCTCCTAGATTAACTCCTGGACGCCTCAGTTGTTGATTGGGATCCATCCTTTGACCTAGGGTTTGTGGGATTCCTGCAAGAAGAACATCTCGGACCGGCCTCTGAAGTGGAAGTACATTGGCCGGGGCGTCAGGTACTGGAACCTGCCTCGGTCGAGGGTCAGCAACTGGGACCTGCATCGGTCGAAGTAAAATCTGGTCTCGTATGGCTGCCATATCTTCTTCGATTGCTTCAGTCCTGGTGCGAGTTTCTTCCTTCTCTCGCCTTAGTTCTTCCCTGCTGAGGCGTAGCAGCTCTAACGCCTCTTTCAATTCGGCCTCAAGATCGCGGTTGTCTTGTTGGGCCATCTTCGCTTCTCTTAAGCGTCGCTTGTATGTCTTTTCTGGTTCGGGATCGTAAGAAACGATTTCCTTCCCAGTGCGGGTTCTTCGCATAAACCTAAGAGAGAACCTGCAAAAGTCACTCAAGTAGAGTGGTTAGAAGACACGGGGGCAAGTGCCCCAAGAGCAAACCGTACCGGCTTGGTCTAGACCAAGTCCCCGGCAACGGCGCCAAAAACTTGTTTGCTCCAAACGGTGTGTGCAAGCTTTAAATTTATAACCCTAGACTTAAGCTTAAAACAAGGATGCGAACCCGCAGTGTACGGGTCAATCGTAGTAAAAAGCAAGGAATTCCAGGGGTCGATCACAGGGACTCGGTGAAACAAAGTCGATAACGGTAAGCTTCGTAAATACTAACCACAAGAGCAATTAACACAATCAAAGATGAATAAGAAGTCAATAAAACAAACATGTAATTCTAGGGATTAAAGCATCTAGTTGTGGTTCCAACTCAAGATCTAAAGATAATAGGAGCGGAGATTTTTGCATAGGGAAGGTGTTACTAAAGTGGAATAGATCACCGGGTAAGTCTCACTACTCACTAATCCCAAATCGTAACTCCTATTACCGGGTAAGTCTCAAGGAATTAAGATAAAGAACTATAACCTCAAACTAACACACCATCTAAGGGAATAGAATCAACCTTTACCGGGTAAGTCTCAGGCTAACTCACAAAGATGGGATGGAAGCACACTCAAACCCCAATAAAGGATAAACCTTTATTACCTACACTTATGATCTTAGGTACACAAACTAAGGAATTACCGGGTAAGTCTCATCCTAAGCTTGCTTTGAACCAGGAAAGGTGTAATAAGAATAGGATTTGGCAAACTCTAACACTTAACTCTCAGTTTAGGATCGGATAAGTCACCTCGGTCAGAAGAATTCTACCCCGGCCGAGATGTTCATCGACTGAGCGAGATGCTTAGGGTTAAGGTTAAAGACTCGAACTTTTGGGATCCTACTGGAATCTAAGATTATTCTATCATTGTTTTTCCCACAACCTTCAGCCAATCACCCTAGAATCACACAAGGAAATTAGCCACTCATCATCATGAAAGTATAATTAAATATATGGGAAGAAGGTGAATATTTGAACAAGAGGAATTTAATGAAAAGACTTCAATAACTGAATCAAATATCACAACAAAAGTGTTCCTTGGATAGCAATCCAACAAGAGAAGACAACAAGGAAGGGAATCTAAGATAATCTTACAAAAACCCTTCAAAAAGCTATAAAAGTTATAATCTTCAATCTTCCTTCAACCTTCAAAAAGGTTCTTCAAATCTCCCCAACTAGAGTATGGCTGCTGCGTGCTATATACCTTGATCGGTGTAAGCGGGATCTTCCGTCGTAAGCGAGATGTTGGATTTGTGGAAATCCAACCCTTTTTATAGGAAAATAACCCTCCAAAGATAAGATATCTTAGAAAGATCTTTTCCCATAAAAATAGGTAAAATATAAGATCTTCTTCCTTCCAGGAGCCAAGCCTAAAAAATATAAGATCACTTTCCAAAGATAAAAGATCTCAGCCAAGAATAAAATATTCTCGCCGCGTCCTAGGTATTTGCCTTGGTCGAGTCGGCTTCTCTGGATCACCTCGGTCGAGATGAATCACTGGTCAACCGAGGTGAGTCACAACTGAATGTGAAATCTCTCACAACTGGTCCAAAGTGAATCTTTAATCCATGGCTATGCTTCCTGGATGGTTCCTTATGTTCCTCAATGTAGCTCCAATGTCTCCATAGCTCCTTTTTGATGCAAAACGTGCCATTTTACCTACGATTACAACAAAACTAGGTGTAGACCTCGATTCTCGCAAAGGTAGATGAAATAGTAATATAATCACATAATATACATACAAACATGCAGATTATGAAAGATAAAACGTCCAAACAAACCCCAAAATATAGACTATAATTCATGCTATCAACCCGCATTTTGATACTTGACTTTCCTTCTCACCGGTTAAGTTATATGCTTGTTTACACTTAATCCGTCATAGTGTCCTCAATCCGATAGTATGATTTTTTTTTAAACATCTAATGGTACCATTTGTATACGACACATCAGATGCATATGATTTTCTCACCAATCAAATTTTTCGCATTGCATTTATTATGTTGTCCTTATGCTCGTGTCGCTTTACCTTCTTTAAATCTTTACCCCCAGTAGGATAGTTACCCCTTTGAGTTTTCTCGTACTTGCTTTACGAACCGCGATGGTTGGTCTTATTACTTTCGTCAACTCTTAGGTCATCAGTCCAGCTGAAATTTTCAATGGAGTACCTCCATTTCTCCTTAAATAACCACCTTTAGTCCTTTCGGTATTCATCTTATTGGTGTAATACCGGATCCCTATAACAACCTTTAGTCTTTCAACTTTACTCTTTCCCATGTTCGTTCTAGTCCACATGTAGATTCCATCTGCAATCACCTCCCAACTCGATTAGACATTTCACCAAGGTTTTAAATTATATACTCTATATTTGTGCCGCCTCTAAAATTCAAATTATTTTGTGTCACGTGTTTAATTACAAGGGCTTCCTCTATCAATCTAGACAGTTTGACCCCACTTTTTCTCGGAGGATTACCATCAGTCCTACTTGTGTGGAATGCTAAGACATAGGACATGCTCACAATCATCTACTTCTTCTTAGTCTTCTTGTTCTTCCTACAGGGATCCCTTCATACTAACTTTGATAGGTATCTTTCCTTAGTCAGTAGTAAGTAATTACTCACAACAATTCCCTTTATGCCATTTCTATCATCAATGGTCATTATCGACCGTCTAGAGCTGCTCTTAAATTTCTTTATTATTAGAGATATCATATTGGGCTCATTCAATGTTACTATCAAGGTTACTAGTACTTGTATTGATTTAACTTCACCGTTGTCGTCGTTGATCTCTGGAAGAAATTCAGCATGTCGGTATAATTTCCTTATAACCTTGTGGTTATTCTTCTTATCTGTCAACCCATCATCACTAGTCAACTCAGACGTGTGAATTCTCCGTTATTACTAGTTAGTCTGTAGTTGGTCTTCTACCAGAAGATCACTTTATCCGAGTCTAGTTGCACTATTCACATACCATCTATGGGTTTATCAAACCTTCCGTGATAGCTTACATGGGTTTATCAAACCTTCCGTGATAGCTTACAAACCCATCTTCGTGGTTCCTTTTTCCTAAGTTATCGTCTACCTGCAACTCTTTGTAGTGTACCACTAGTATGGTTAACTTAAGTCTCTTGGTGATTGAGTAGTTATTAGGATCCCTCAAGTCCATCATGATCATTCCCGCACATGCTTCTTCCTCGGTGGATGTTGTTTTGTAACATTACCTTCATGGAAATCCATTGTCTCAATTTCAGACTTCTACTATCTTCGATACTTGTGTCGTGCTTTCCTTCAACATTCTCGTGTCTCTACAGGAGTCAACCCATCTCCATGGTTATGAAATTTATTAATTTTTTGTCCTTTAAACTCGATTGTAAATCTCTGTCTTGGTATTCCTTTAATCTTTTACGTCCGGGTCAACACTCTATTTTCTCTGTACCCTCATGCTCATACTTGTCTATGGTGGCATCCACCTTGGTTGTAGTGTCCTTTAACCCGGCAGGTGTAGTTGTACTATACTTTGTTTGAATGGTGTTTTGATGTTGTTGATAGCATGAATTATAGTCTATATTTTGGGGTTTGTTTGGACGTTTTATCTTTCATAATCTGCATGTTTGTATGTATATTATGTGATTATACTACCATTTCATCTACCTTTGCGAGAATCGAGGTCTACACCTAGTTTTGTTGTAATCGTAGGTAAAATGGCGCGTTTTGCATCAAAAAGGAGCAAAATGAGCTACGGAGTCCTTGGAGCTACATTGAAGAACATAAGGAACCATCCAGGAAGCATAGCCATGGATTAAAGATTTACTTTGGACCAGTTTTGAGAGATTTCACATTCAGTTGTGACTCACCTCGGTTGACCACAGATTCATCTCGACCGAGGTGATCCAGGGAAGTCGACTCGACCGAGGCGAATACCTAGGATGCGGCGAGAATATTTTATTCTTGGCTGAGATCTTTTATCTTTGGAAAGTGATCTTATATTTTTGGGCTTGGCTCTTGGAAGGAAGAAGATATTATAGATCATATATTTTACCTATTTTTATTGGAAGAAATCTTTCTAAGATATCTTATCTTTGGAGGGTTATTTTCCTATAAAAAGGGTCGGATTTCCCACAAATCCGACACCCGCTATCATCCACATACAGCTGGCAATCTCGCTTACACCTATTGTACGCAGCAGCCATACTCTAGTTGGGAGATTTGAAGAACCTTTTTGAAGGTTGAAGGAAGATTGAAGATTGTAGCTTTCATAGCTTTTGGAAGGTTTTCTTGTAAGATTACCTTAGATTCTCTTCCTTGTTGTCTTGCTTGTTGGATTTATATCCGAGGAACGCTTTGTTGTGATATTTGATTCAGTTATTGAAGTCTTTTCATTAAATTCTTCTTGTTCAAATATTCACCTTCTTCCCGTATACTTGATTATTACTTTCATGATGATGAGTGGCTAATCTCTTTGTGTGATTCTAGGGTGATTGGCTGAAGGTTGTGGGAAAAACAATGATAGAATAATCTTAATCACAGTAGGACCCTGAAAGTTCGAGTCTTTAACCTTAACCCTAAGCATCTCGTTCAGTCGATGAACATCTCGGCCGGGGTGGATTTTGGCTGACCGAGGTGACTTATCTGATCCGAAACTGAGAGTTAAGTGTTAGAGTTTGCCAAATCCTATTCTTATTACTCCTTTCCTGGTTCAATGCAAGCTTAGGATGAGACTTACCCGGTAATTCCTTAGTTTGTTTACCTAAGATCATAAGAATAGGTAATAAAGGTTTATCCTTTATTGAGGTTTGAGTGTGCTTTCATTCCATCTTTGTGAGTTAGCCTGAGACTTACCCGGTAAAGGTTGATTCTATTCCCTTGGATGGTGTGTTAGTTTGAGATTATAGTTCTTTATCTTGATTCCTTGAGACTTACCCGGTAATAGGAGTTAAAGTTTGGGATTAGTGAGTAGTGAGACTTACCCGGTGATCTATTCCACTTTAGTAACACCTTCCCTATGCAAAAACCTCAGCTTTGTCCGCTTATCTTTAGATCTTGAGTTGGAACCACAACTAGATGTTTTAATCCCTAGAATTGCATATTTCCTTAATTGACTTCTATATCATCTTTGATTGTTTTGATTACCTTTTGTGGTTAGTAATTACTAAGCATACCGTAATTGGACTTTGTTTCACTAAGTCCCTGTGATCGACCCCTGGAATTCCTTGCTTTTTACTACGATTGACCCGTACACTGCGGGTTCGCATCCTTGTTTTAAGCTTACGTCTAGGGTTATAAATTTAAAGCTTGCACACACCGTTTGGAGCGAACAAGTTTTTGGCGCCGTTGCCGGGGACTTGGTCTAGACCGAGCCGGTTACGGTTTGCTTTTGGGGCACTTGCCCCCGTGTCTACTAACCACTCTACTTGAGTGACTTTTGCAGGTTATTTCTTAGGTATATGCGAAGAACCCGCACTGGGAAGGAAATCGTTCCTTACGATCCCAAACCAGAAAAGACATACAAGCGACGCTTAAGAGAAGCAAAGATGGCCCAACAAGACAACCGCGATCTTGAGGCCGAGTTGAAAGAGGCGTTAGAGCTGCTACGTCTCAGCAGGGAAGAACTAAGGCGAGAGAAGGAAGAAACTCGCACCAAAACTGAAGCAATCGAAGCAGAGATGGCCGTCATACGAGACTAGATTCTACTTCGACCAAGGGAAGACCCAGTTCCCGATGCTGGACCGAGGCAGGTCCCAGTTGCAGACCCTCGACCGAGGCAGGTCCCAGTACCTGACGCCCCGGCCGAGATACTTCCACCTCGGATGCCAATCCGAGATGTTCTTCTTGTAGGAATCCCACGAACCCTAGGTCAAAGGATGGACCCTAATCAACAACTGAGGCGTCCAGGAGTTAACCTAGGAGATCCAGCGGACCATGACTACGAACTTCGACAGCAAGTTCTATCCATGATTCGCCAATGCCAATTCGGAAGGATGGAGAAGGAATCACCACATCAACATCTTCAAAACTATGAGATCTTGATGGAAACCTTGAGACCTTCAAGGATTGAAAATAACAACTACAAGCTAAGACCTTTTTACTTTTCTTTAAAAGATAGAGCTCTTACTTGGTATCAATCTCTTCCTCCAGGAAAAATTAGCACATGGGAGGAGATGACAACGGAATTCTTGACCAAATTCTTCCCCCCTCAAAGACAGCTGAAATGAGGGGGAAGATCAACGCTTTCATTATGAAGGACAAGGAGAGCTTGTTCAAGTCATGGGAGCGGTTCAAGGACATTCTTTTGGATTGCCCACATCATGGGATTCCAAAGTTAGAGCTATTGGAGATATACTTCAAAGGACTGGACGGAAGCACCCAGTTCAATCTCCAACTACTCTCCGCCGGTACCTTCATGGACATGGCGATTGACGAGGCTTGGGACTTCATCGAGAAGCAAGCCTTGCATATGGAGAAGTACACCCACCAAGGAGCTGAAGGTGGAGTTAAAAGAGTTAATTTCCAAGAAACTCAGCCCAACAACAATCAACTCACGTCTTTGAAGAATGACGTGAAGTAATTGAAGGAACTCTTGGTTGCACAAACCAAGAAGGAAGAGCAAGGGCAAAGGAACAACAACAACAACAACGGATACCGTAACAACAACAACGGTTCCCGGAACAACAACTACAAAAACAACAATAGAGGATCCAATAGCAACAACTGGAGGGCGAACAACCAAAATTCTGGTAACAATCATTTAAACTCCAACTCTAACGATTCCTCTAACCCTTTCCTCTCTTCCCCTTCTTCTTCTTCTACTCCATTAAAAAGCCAGGGGCAAGGATCAAGTTCGTCTCAGCCAGAAAAGAAAGACGCAGTTCTGGAGGCTATCTTGATCAAGCTCAACGCTATGGAGACTTCTATGACTTCATTTTCGAAGGCCCAAAAAGCCTTTGAACAACAACTTGCAAGTAGGGCGAATGAAGCGCCAAGAGATCCAGGGAAGCTTCCAGCAAGGACGGAAAGCAACCCTAAGGGCCAGATCATGGCCATAACTACGAGGAGTGGACTGAAAACTGTAGATCTAGTGCCTCGGTCGGTGCGAGTACCGACGAAGACCACCTCGGTCAAGGTACAGTCGAAGAACACCTCGGCCGAGATGCCAACCGAGGTGGAGCCACAGAAAGCGGAGGGGAAAACTGAAGTTTATGTTCCACCTCCTGCATACAAACCACCACTTCCATTCCCCCAGTCAAGGGCCAGAGCACATCTAGACAAGCACTTTGGTAAGTTCCTTGACTTGATGAAAAAGTTGCATATTAACATTCCTTTCCTTGATGCTATTCTAGGAATGCCCGCCTATGGGAAGTTCTTGAAGGAGATCCTACCAAGGAAAAGGAAACTGGAAGACTTTGGTGAAGTTAGGATGACATCTAAATCCTCGGAACTCATACAAATCATGAAGGAGAAGATGCCTCCTAAATTGAGAGATCCCGGCTCATTTTGCATTCCCATTCAAGTTGGGGATGTCACTTGTGAAGCCCTTTGTGATCTAGGAGCCAGCGTGAGCATCATCCCGCTGGAACTATGTGTGAAGATCGGACTTGGAGAGCCCAAGCCGGTCAAGATTCGACTTTATATGGCGGATCGCTCCATTACCCATCCTGTGGGCATCTTGGAAGACGTTCCGGTCAAGCTAGGTAACTTCTATCTACCTATAGATTTTGTTGTACTTGACATTCCCGCAAATTATCCTGTTCCTATTATTCTCGGGAGGCCATTTCTAGCAACTTCGGGTTGCAACGTGGATTGCAAGAACGCCAAGTTGAAATTCAACGTTGGCGGCGATGAAGTGGAGTTCGCACTACTTGCAGTCATGAAAGGGGAGCAACTAAGCGATGATATCTTCAACATCTAGGATGAAGAAGAATCAAGAGAATTGGTGAGCTCTATCCTTACTAACGATCCACTCGAAAGAGTTATTAGCTTCAGTTTAATGGAGGAAGGTATAGATGCTTCTTGTGATGCAGATATACGGAGCTTAAAGGCACTGGAAGAGGATCCAGGAGCTAAAATTGAGAAGCTAATCCAGGAGACGAAGATCTCCAGTTTCGGTTCCAGTTGCAGTAACTCGACCGAGGCACTTTCTGGACTGAGCGAGGCGACTGAAGAACATCTCGGTCAACGCCTCTGTGCCTCGACCGAGGTCGATGGCGAGACGATTTCAACTGAGACTTCCGAAGGTCCAGTTTCTGGATCTACTCCACTGGAAGGAGGAAGGAAGGATCCCCCTCAGAAAGCACCCCCAGTTGTGGAGCTTAAACAACTCCCAAATCACTTGAGGTATGTCTTTCTTGGACAGGATTCCACTTACCCCGTTATTGTTAGTGCTTCCCTTTCCGAAACTGAATTATCTAAACTAATGCATGTCCTGAGAAAGCATCAAAGGCTTTGGGTTATACTATAGATGATATTATTGGCATTAAGCCCTCTTTCTGCATGCATAGAATTATAATGGAGGATGATCATAAGACTTCACGGGAACCTCAAAGACGGTTAAATCCGATCATGAAAGAGGTTGTGAAGAAGGAAATTCTTAAGTTGTTGGATGCAGGTATTATTTATCCTATCTCAGACAGCAAGTGGGTCAGCCCGGTGCATGTAGTTCCGAAGAAAGGAGGGATGACCGTTGTGACGAATAAGAACAACGAGTTGATCCCAACTAGGACCGTTACGGGCTGGAGGGTCTGCATCGATTATAGGAAGCTGAACACGGCCACACGGAAGGACCACTTTCCACTTCCCTTCATCGATCAAATGCTCGAGCGGTTGGCCCAGCATTCACACTTTTGCTACTTAGACGGTTATAGTGGATTCTTCCAGATTTCTATCCATCCGGATGATCAGGAGAAGACCACTTTCACTTGTCCATGGGGGACATTTGCTTATAGGAGGATGCCATTTGGATTGTGCAATGCACCCGCTACCTTCCAGCGATGTATGATGGCTATCTTTTTCGAGTACATAAAGGAGATCATGGAGGTATTTATGGATGATTTTTCTGTATATGGTTCCTCTTTTGATGATTGCCTATCTAACCTTTCGCTAGTGCTCAAAAGATGTGAAGACACTAATCTCGTTTTGAATTGGGAGAAGTGTCATTTTATGGTTAGTGAAAGCATTGTGCTAGGACACCTCGTTTCTAATCGAGGCATTGAGGTCGATCGCGCTAAGATCGAGACTATTGAGAAACTCCCTCCCCCTTGTTCTGTTAAAGGTGTGAGGAGTTTTTTCGGGAATGCAGGTTTCTACAGGAGATTCATCAAGGACTTCTCTAAGATTTCTAAACCTCTAACTAACCTCTTGAATAAAGATGTTGTTTTTGAGTATTCGCAGGAGTGTCTTGATGCTTTTTACAGGATTAGGGAAGCGTTGATCTCCGCTCCTATTATCCAACCTCCTGATTGGACCTTGCCCTTTGAGATCATGTGCGATGCTAGTGATGTAGCCGTAGGAGCGGTGCTTGGACAGAAGAAGGATGGGCGGACCACCGCCATTTACTATGCTAGCAAGACGCTAGATGTAGCACAACGCAACTACGCTACCACCGAGAAGGAGTTATTGGCGGTTGTGTATGCTTTCGAGAAGTTTCGTTCCTATTTAGTAGGGGCGAAAGTCATTGTCTACACCGACCATGCAGCCATTCGTTACTTGTTGGCCAAGAAAGATGCCAAGCCACGCCTTATTCGATGGATTCTCTTGCTTCAAGAGTTTGACCTAGAGATCCGCGATAAGAAGGGATCCGAGAATTCTGTTGCGGATCACCTCAGCCGGCTACCTGCATCTTCACGTGAGAAGGACGGACCCACCCATAGACGATTCATTCCCCGATGAGCACTTACACTTGTTGGAGCGTTTGATAGATTTACTTACTTCATCCCACGATGGAGGTGAAGTATGGGGTGAGGGCACCTTTCATCACATTTGAGACGCATTATGGTCCAGCTAGCGACCATAAACCAAGCGCTTCTTGGGAGGCAACCCAAGGTATTGCTTTATTTTCCTTTTTTTTTAAGTCTAGCTTAGATAGTTTTTGCTTTTGCTTTGCTTTGTTTTGTTTTAGCATTCTAGACATATAACAGGAGACATCTAAGGAAGGAGCATAACTGGAAGGGTAGAAGTTCAAGAATTTGAGAAGACGGAGTTTGACTGAGGCATCTCGGTTGCTATCAGAGCACCTTGACCGAGATGATTCTTGAGCAACCGAGGCGACTAGGGTTTTCTGAAGAACCACCTCGGTCCGTACCACCTCGGTCCAGTCGAGACCATCTCGACCGAGGTGACAGCAGTCCAGAAAAGGGTATAAAAGGCGGAAGATTTCTCTCTCCTCACTTTACTCTTTCCCCTCGACCGCGGCGACAGTTCACCTTGCTTCTCCGATTTCTTGCTCGTTTTCGACGATTTCTGTCTCCAAACTGCGATTAAGACTGAGAGGATCCCAGTGCAACATCGACCTGCAAGAGAATCGAACCGATTCGGCCGAACGAGGTAAAAACGAAACCGAAACCCTACCTCGCTTTTTCGCTTCGATTTGGGCTTTGGTTGCCCTTGCATTTGTTGAGGAAAGGCTTAAGTACCCCATAGAAAGCAGTTGTAGTGATTTTGGGGGAAAAGAACTGAATTTTCAGAAGGAATTAGAATCCAGTTTTCCGCCTCGGTCCAGTCGAGTTGTGCCTCGGCCGAGGTGATTCTTGAGTGTTGTCAGTTGACCGAGGTGACCTGACAGTAACTGAATTGAAAATGAGTTCTGACCGACGCCTTGTCCTTAGGGATAGATCCTCACCTTCCCCTTCTTCCTCTTCTTCCCAACCCTATCGACCGGTGATCCATGAGAGACACCAGGTCGATTATGACCGTATTTCTGGCCGTCTAGTGATTGCACCTCGCTTCCTGGACGTGTCCGCTTTTGATTGCCTCCAGGTAGACGGAGACCTTAGGAGGATGATTTCTACAGTTGGGCTGGATCAGTTTACTGAGATCCGAGCCCCAGCTTACTTGGAGCCGACCCTAGAGTTCGTTAGCTCCTTCACCTACCTTCCCACAGAGAGCAGTCTGTGAAGTACCGGTTGATGAACCGGAACTTCTTAGTGCCACTTGAGTACTGGAGAGATATTTTTGGCTTTCCGAAGCCCACCGCTGTTGACTTCCCGTCCCGATCAGTAGCTAGGGAGTTTTGGGGGTAGATTGCCCATATTGTTGAGCACGAAGATAGATGGCGCCCTGGAGATTCCAAGGAGAGGGTCAATTTCCACCTAGCCTTTAGGTTAGCCCACCGGATCTTCAGTGAGATGCTTCTGGCGCGTACTGAGACGCCCCAGAAGATCCGACAGGGAGAGCTTTTCAGCTTATACAGCATGGTTACTGGGGGTATCCCGGACTTTGGCTTGATGCTGGCAGAGGATCTGCACAGGATCAAGGCCAAGGCGAAGGGAGACATCTGCTGGGAGGGCTTGTCACCCATATAGCTAGCTATCAGGACATGGATCTCAGTGCTTCCACGATGGTGGCGGCTGCCAAGCCGCTTGGATTGCAGGAGATGATCACTCGGCGGATTCTAGTTCCCCGAGGTCTGACTACTCCGTACGTGGCTATGCCATGGGAGCTGACTGCGCCACAGGGGATCAGGTGGTCTGCCCAGTTTTCCGTTTATGACCCTCACTATTGGCAGACCGCTTGGGCTCCACTGATCGAGGATTACAGAGAGGCAACAGCTGTCCCAGCTGAGGAGGAGGAGGCTGATGATGAGGAGATAGTTGATGAGAGATTGGGTGGAGTCCCGATGGATACAGGGACGGATACTACAGGGCCGAGCGCACCAGTTATAGATCTGGATGATGATGATACTGAGCCTGCACCTGCTGCATGACCTGCGAGATCTGCTAGGCGTAGGACACGCCGTCATAGAGATTCAGAGGCTCATCATCGGATCGATGATCTGACGGATCAGATGATAGACTCTTATGTTGCCCTTACTGTGGACATGCATGAGAGATTTGCTGCCCAGCACCGACAGATTGACAGCTGGACTCATCAGATGCTCGAGGGACAGCACTATAAGCGCACGATGATGGAGATCCAGTTCCAGCAGGCTATGGGTTATCCATTCGACCCGTCTCAGTATCCGTACGTGCCACCACCACCACCACCGGATCAGGATTCTTGAGAGCTGCAGGATTCTCTTTCTTATTTTTATGCAGTTCAGCTTATTATCCGGTGAGTACTTTTATCCTTTATACTTATTTTGACCCACTGGGACAGTGTGTCCCAAGTATGGGGTATTTGATGTATTATTTGACTTTGATGTATGACTCTATTGACCGGATATTGATATTTATGCTTCGCTTTTGCATCTATATGTTTATCTAAGATTGCATGCATACTTACAGGTTATTTGATTGAGAAAAACGTCGAAACTGAAAGAAAAATGGTTTTAAAAAATTTTTTTTTTTTTTGGACCTCGACCGGGGCAGTTCTGGCCGAACGAGGCGTTTCACCTCGGTTGACCTACGAACACCTCGACCGAGGTGGGTTAACTGAGAGTTTTCGAAAACGATTTTTGTGTTACTTATCTGGATATGATCTCAGTGAAGATCTTGTTTACTGACTGTTTTTAAATTCTTTATGTGTTTGAAAGGTTTTATAATATGTTTAAGTTGCTAAATGCTTTGTTTGAAATTATTGGCATGTTTAATACTTTGTTTTTATCCAAATTATGTTGAATTTGAAGATTGAAACCACATTATGAGTTCTCTCACTTTCTTCCTGGAAAGACCAAGGCAATTCATTCTTCTCTCTTCTTCTTCTTGATCATGCTTAGCCCCTCATATACATTTTGCCTCCCTTTACCTATCCGGGAATTTGGAAGCAAGCAAAGTGGTGAAAGCAAGTGAAGTTAAAGTTGAGAAGTTGGCTGGAAGTGAAAGTGTTAGAAAGTAATCTTAGGTTTGGGGAAGTCAATCATGATGATGAGTAACTCGGCACCATTCACATAGCCGGGTGTTTGTGTCTTGCCAAAGTCGGATTGAGCGATATTCCTAACGGGTCATAGTATGTGCATCAAGGGTTTGATGCATCTCAAGAAATTGATGATTGCTGATTTCCTAGGCTTCGGTTATTGTGCACCTCTGTCCATGCATCCCAAAAAGTAAAGAAAAAAAAAAGAAAAAGTGTGAAATAAGCAAAACTTATTGGTAGAAGATGTTACAAGTCAAAGTGAAGTGAAGTTCATCCTTTTCCCGGATTCTAGCACCACATTACCTTACATACATCCCTACCCTACACGTTTCTTGACCTTTCTTTTGGGAAGCCCTTGTGACCTCGAGCATGTTGATTGACTTGGTGGTTTAAACTGGATTATACATGATTAATTTTGATAATTATGACTTATTATGCATTCTATGATTTTATGCAAAGATGAACAACTTTCTTATATTTATAAAATGTTTTGAACATGTTTTGATTTTAAATTCCATGAAGTATTCTCTTAGAGTGATCTATGATAGTTGCACACCATAAAAATGTTTTTGAAAGACTTTTCATTGGTTTTCTTGACTTATAATCCATTCTGTCTTGTCTTTTATATGCGGAACTTGCTTGGGGACAAGCAAGGGCTAAGTATGGGGTATTTTGATAGCATGAATTATAGTCTATATTTTGGGGTTTGTTTGGACGTTTTATCTTTCATAATCTGCATGTTTGTATGTATGTTATGTGATTATACTACCATTTCATCTACCTTTGCGAGAATCGAGGTCTACATCTAGTTTTGTTGTAATCGTAGGTAAAATGGCGCGTTTTGCATCAAAAAGGAGCAAAAGGAGCTATGGAGTCATTGGAGCTACATTGAGGAACATAAGGAACCATCCAGGAAGCATAACCATGGATTAAAGATTTACTTTGGACCAGTTTTGAGAGATTTCACATTCAGTTGTGACTCACCTCGGTTGACCACAGATTCATCTCGACCGAGGTGATCCAAGGAAGTCGACTCGACCGAGACGAATACCTAGGACGCGGCGAGAATATTTTATTCTTGGCTGAGATCTTTTATCTTTGGAAAGTGATCTTATATTTTTGGGCTTGGCTCCTGGAAGGAAGAAAATATTATAGATCATATATTTTACCTATTTTTATGGGAAGAAATCTTTCTAAGATATCTTATCTTTGGAGGGTTATTTTCCTATAAAAAGGGTCGAATTTCCCACAAATCCGACACCCGCTATCATCCGCATACAGCTGGAAATCTCGCTTACACCTATTGTACGCAGCAGCCATACTCCAGTTAGGAGATTTGAAGAACCTTTTTGAAGGTTGAAGGAAGATTGAAGATTGTAGCTTTCATAGCTTTTGGAAGGTTTTCTTGTAAGATTACCTTAGATTCTCTTCCTTGTTGTCTTGCTTGTTGGATTTATATCCGAGGAACGCTTTGTTGTGATATTTGATTCAGTTATTGAAGTCTTTTCATTAAATTCTTCTTGTTCAAATATTCACCTTCTTCCCATATACTTGATTATTACTTTCATGATGATGAGTGGCTAATCTCTTTATGTGATTCTAGGGTGATTGGCTGAAGGTTGTGGAAAAAACAATGATAGAATAATCTTAATCACAGTAGGACCCTGAAAGTTCGAGTCTTTAACCTTAACCCTAAGCATCTCGTTCAGTCGATGAACATCTCGGCCGGGGTGGATTTTGGCTGACCGAGGTGACTTATCTGATCCGAAACTGAGAGTTAAGTGTTAGAGTTTGCCAAATCCTATTCTTATTACTCCTTTCCTGGTTCAATGCAAGCTTAGGATGAGACTTACCCGGTAATTCCTTAGTTTGTTTACCTAAGATCATAAGAATAGGTAATAAAGGTTTATCCTTTATTGAGGTTTGAGTGTGCTTTCATTCCATCTTTGTGAGTTAGCCTGAGACTTACCCGGTAAAGGTTGATTCTATTCCCTTGGATGGTGTGTTAGTTTGAGATTATAGTTCTTTATCTTGATTCCTTGAGACTTACCCGGTAATAGGAGTTAAAGTTTGGGATTAGTGAGTAGTGAGACTTACCCGGTGATCTATTCCACTTTAGTAACACCTTCCCTATGCAAAAACCTCAGCTTTGTCCGCTTATCTTTAGATCTTGAGTTGGAACCACAACTAGATGCTTTAATCCCTAGAATTGCATATTTCCTTTATCGACTTCTATATCATCTTTGATTGTTTTGATTACCTTTTGTGGTTAGTAATTACTAAGCATACCGTAATTGGACTTTGTTTCACTAAGTCCCTGTGATCGACCCCTGGAATACCTGCTTTTTACTACGATTGACCCGTACACTGCGGGTTCGCATCCTTGTTTTAAGCTTATGTCTAGGGTTATAAATTTAAAGCTTGCACACACCGTTTGGAGCGAACAGTTGTCCTCTTCAATCCGCGCTCTTATTAGTCCTTACATGCATCTTGAGTTTCACCTCTCGTCGTCATCCTGCTAAAATCCTTGTACGGTTTTCTATTATATCTATTTGAATTGCTTGATATTCTTTTCTCGCCCGATTGTTCTTGATGTTAACATCCTCTAGTAATCCTCCACTCCTTAACCACTCGTTCTTCGGACAACTGTAGAAACCACCAGGGCGTCCGCCATAATGTAATGTTCCAATATGGGGTATGAGTCCACTATCTTCTTACAGATACCCATTAAGATCTCCAATAAGGCATAATATAACTATAAATTCTACTAATCTTTGGCATCTGCTTATCTACATCACCTATCATTATAATCAAGCTAATAAGTCCAACTAAAGTAACCCTAAAGTCCATACTAAGCATACTGAGAACCGCGGTAGTAGTGGTAGTCAGCCGTACTTTTCTATTCCCAACCAGACTATGCATGCATTTGAAAACCAAAAGTTCCCTTTTTAAAACTCAGACCCCTTTCGGGTTCTGCTTACAACTTATTCGGTCTTTCAGAAGATTTCAAGTGTCATTGTTGCCAACCTAGAGCTCTGATACCATATTGTAACACCCCGAATTCTCAGAACTCGGGGCATTACTGGTTAGGACCTCACAATGGGTCCCGACCTCAGTTTGACAACAATATTACTAGGATCTTAGAACAAGACACAAATAGGAAAAACCGAAATTCATAAAATGTATTTATAAACGGATGAATGCAACAAAGTCTAACAGC
Organism: Fagopyrum homotropicum; assembly: GCA_033239125.1. Taxonomy (NCBI): domain Eukaryota; kingdom Viridiplantae; phylum Streptophyta; class Magnoliopsida; order Caryophyllales; family Polygonaceae; genus Fagopyrum; species Fagopyrum homotropicum. The sequence goes on from BSWB01000001.1 coordinate 14,367,155, forward strand.
CTATCGTACTTAAACAACGGAAGAGACTAATTGTCTTAACAAAAGGGAACGACAACAAAGCAACAACCCAAACCCCCACTCTAAAGAGTACGGAGACCCGGCTGACCACTACTTCCGGATCACTCAGCTGCTGTTCTAACCTGCAGTAATTCTAAAAAAAACACAACAAAACAACCATTAGCTAGTTATCTAAACATTAGGAGAATAATAACAGCACACACACACATAAAATGATAAACACTCATCATGCTTTCAAACAATCCATTTATTATCTTTATTTAAGTCATTCACTCTAATGATACTTATTTTGTGACACGAGGGATTCCCAAACCTCGCCTCCGCCCCCGTGTACCCATCAGGAGTGGATCCGATGCATCTCACCGTGTACCTGTATGGTCTGGGTATAGAGAATCTCCTAGTCTCCTGGCAGAGCTGGGCAGTGATGTCACGGCCCGTTATACATACACTTGGGCCTTAACACATAATAACCACGGTCGTCCTAACAAGTTATTTTTATTATAACCCACATAGCACACACACAACCATTATCACCCAACTAATATCCAGAAACCGGCTAAGTAAGTCGCAAGGACTTACCTGAGTAAAATCACACTCTAACAAGTCTCCAAAATGATCCGTACTTGTGGTAACTCAAACGCCTGTCAATAAGGCCTTTGGATCAATATCTCATCCAGATGTCCAACCTCATATGAAGGAATTACGGAAAAAAAAAACTCTCTTACGATAAAAGACCATTTTACCCTTAGTGTCAACATTCTCAAAGTTTATTCTAGAAATCTACTAATTTCTTTTAAAAGTGGTTTTCCATAAAAATGTGTCTTTCGGATCGCTAATTATAATTATAAGTTCAAAACTCGAATCCACCCGGAAAAAAAAACAGTACTCTTCCTTCCCGATTACTATCTATTCTAATACACATATTATCCGTAAAATATACTTTAACTTTATTCTTCGACTCGCTTATATACGTAAACCCATACATCTAATTATAACTTATACATACATTCGATACACTATACTCTTATACATGTATGTTACTCTTACCCATCTATATATATTTAGGTATCTTCACTGCACTTATTCATTTATTTTATACTTATGTCTCCCGTCTCGTATATCTATATATTCGTATATAAGAGCATTGTACTGTCACATATATATATATATATTTATTTATTTATATTTTCCATCTACTACACCTATATATACATATAAAGATCTACTGCACTCCTACCCATACATCTATTTATACTTTGCGTCTCTTACATCTATATTTATATGTATAGATACCTTGTACTGTACAGGAGTGTTTAACATGCCAAACGTAACAGAGGTGGATGCGCAAATTATAGCAGCCATAGACTCACCGTCCAGCACTCTAGATATGTTCTTGCAGAGAGTATAACCGTGATTGAAGTCGATCGTAGCAACCTCGAGGGGAGCCTGCACAAGTCCAGCCACCCGGAGGATCGATGGGGTCGTATGCAAGTTCGTAATTGCTCCAGCCGGTTCGTGGGTCCGGGACAAGGTCTGCTCGTCGGCGGTTCTGGCTAGAAAACGCTCTTCCCGGCTTGGCGTTCGAAGTTGCAGCAACCCGGCGTCACGAGGTGGACGGGCAGTGGACCGTCCGCCTTGCTGCGAAACCAGAAAGTCGTGAGGAGGGTCTGTGGCTTCAGGACGACAGAGAGGGTAGCGGTACTCACCTTTTGACGTATCCGATTCAGCAGATCCGGTGTCGAGGATGGGCGGCACTCTCCCAGACTTCGGCGGTGTCTTAGGCGGTTGACAGAGGCGGCGCGGTGGCTCGTGTTGCTGTTGCTGTCTTCGTACAGAGAGGGAGAAGACGGAAGGCGTGGCTGTGGTTGACGGCGGCGCTGCGTCACTGCTGGGCCGAACGAAGGCTACGGAAGACGGCGGCGCTGCGTGGTCGGCAGAGGCGACGGAAGGCCCTGGGCGGCGGCTCCGGTGCGGCGAGTTGCTGCTGTGTGTGTTCGTTCAGCGATGGTGAGGGGAAAGACGGCAACAGAGGGTGAGGGTAGATTAGGAGTAGATTAGGTTAGCGTAAAATAATTAGGTTAAGTTAGGGTTAAGATTGGTTTATGGAATGGGCTGATGGGCTTGGTAATTGGCCTAGTAGTGGGCCACATCCGGCCTGCTCTCTCATTAATCAAGGGTACGCAACTCGTTACTCGTTTTATATAATACGGAATTAAGTTACGTATTATATAAATTATTATTGTATTCTAGAGGTGCGTAAAAATATTTCCGATTACATAGTTTCATCATTTTATGTGACTTAAGGTCACATAAATGATAGAATTTAAACTCGTTTTATTTTATTTATTTATTTATTTAAGATTGACGTATCGGGATTTGGTTAAATTCGGTTTACCGGAGTTTAAAATTTTCGGTTATTACATATATCATGTATCATCAATTTCTCTCTGGGATGAATGGGTTTGGGTTTTAGATGAAACGCTAACCGTGGTAAAAGAAAATTAGTTACAATAATTTTTTGTACAAAAAAATTAGTGTACAAGCGAAAGTACAAGTATCATAATTAATGTATATTTATAATTTTCAAAAGAAGATAAATCGTGAAATCCAACTTGTCCAGTTGGTATTAGGGTGAGAGGGAGGGACAATCAACCAGTTATAAGATAAACGTCTAAATTAGGATAAAATTTATTATAATAAATAAGGGTAAATCTGTCATTATTTGTTTAATAAGGCTATTCACTTAAAAAATTATAGGCCTAGGTTATTTACTAAACAAAATTAATCATTGGGTGCATTTCATCAAATTCTCTCTTATTTAAACATAAACTCACTACCTCGAGTGTTTTATTTAAACACTAAAATAATTTATTTTATTAAAAAAATATTATTTATATGATATTTTAAACATACCCTATTTATAAACTAGTGTTTATATACAAACAAACGTACCCATTGTACGAATCGATGTGCAAGTATATATATACGAGTTAGTTATAAGTACAACACAACTTATATTAAAATCAATCATAATAGAAAAGATAGTCCACGGATCTTATATACCAAACTTGTTTTTTATTTGTAATTGATGTGGGGACATTTACTTGTCGACGCACTCCATCAAGAGCAACTGTTTGACATTGTTGATACTTAGGGTCATGACTTATGACCGGCTAGTCAAATTGAACAACACGATAATTGTTCAAGTTCACAATCAATTTATAAGGCCGATAAACTAAATAAGGCCAACAAACCTAATTAGTCATATAAGACTAATAGACTACTCCTTTCATTTCCAGTTGAGTTTTGTATGGAACCTCACCAGACTAATATGTTGAGCTTGGATTTAACTCGTATGTGCACTTGTATTCACACGTCCCCTAATTTGCAATCAATTGAATATTTAATACGGTGTCAAAGTGGTTAGCCTAGGGGGCAACTTTCAGTCTCATGGTCTAACATAAAGAGAATAAGATGTTAGACTAGTTTGTTCATACGTGAACTATGCATGATTTCTAGTTGTATGTATATCCGACCATAAATATAAAGGTTGATAGTTGTCTAACCAAAATAGTTTTTGGTTAAAACTTCAACGAGCTCATACATTAGGTTTCAACCTATTGTATATACGCATTATGAATGAAAATAGGTTGGGTGATGGGTGTATCTCCCAAACCGCCACCCGACCCATCACCAAAACTATCAACCCGATCGACCTGTTATCCACCTAGACTCTCACTCACATTTAATTCACTTGTACCCAACAAATGAAGTGGATGTATCTGTTCAGATTTCTAGTGTTTATTGACTTAAAAGTTTGGATCACTAGACACATTTAATAGTTAAAATGACCAAACAAGTAGTAGAAAGAAGTAAGAACGGATATGAAACTAGGAAAAATGGTGGATACTCGGGATTTCGAAGAGGACATTAGCAAGTAAGCTAAAAATAGACGAGTGAAGTGATTCAATACTCAAGTAGTGTAATGTTCAGTTGGTAATTGAGGACGGACGAATCATGAAAAAGTTAGGGTCAGGTCTAGATAATTTATATACTTAAGGTGAAAAAGATAAAACTGTAAAATATAACTAATACTAAGAATATAAAGTTATATTAATGTATATACTTTTAGGTTGGTGAATACAGGTCGGATGGGTGAGTAGATAATGAATCAGTGATGGATGGGTGGATAAAACGTCCATCATTCTATCTTATCTGATTCGTCATCCGCTTGACAATAATTTTTTTTTTTAACCCGTTTTGTAAAGGTTTTCACTTTTCATTTATTTTAAAGAATCGCGTGGTTTGCATCCATTGGATGGACTATATGTACACGATTTTAATAGAATGACGGAAGACCCATACCTATGTGTGGAATGTGTGAAGGAAAAACCCTAATAGCAACATCACAAAAACTGAAAATATCCAATGAAAAACGATTGTGGAGAGTGTAGACACGAATATCGGCCAATGACCAATCTAGGTTTAAGGACCATTATTGTATGGATGGATAGTTGAGAAGCCTTCGCATCCAATACAAATACTTTCCCAGAGGGCATTTCAATAGAATAATGATAAAGAGGAGTATCTCATGACGCACTGACGCGTCACACGAGAATGCCCACGTGACAGGTCCCAGCATTGGACACGTCGCGCTTCCTCATTGGTTTGTCTGACGTGTCCGTACGGACGAGCTGGTCCCCTCCGGAATGATTCTCTCTTTTACATAAATAAATAAACAAAATAAAGAAAAACGTCGCTTAAAATGTGCCCTAAGCGTGGGCATTGGGTGGGGTGTGTGCGGGTGCACCAAAACTTTGGTGCAACTGCGTTTGAGTTCACAAAGAATCACAACTAAGTGGGAGGATACCGGCAACCGACACAGCTGTCTCCTGTCACCCACCCCACAACCGGTAAACCTTTCCCGTTTATCCAGTTGTTCGCCACCTGCTACTTCAGGTTGTCAGTTGTTCCATCTAGCTTCGTCCGATCATCTCTATCCATTCATATTTCAGTACTACACTCCAGTGTTATGGTCCTTATGGACAGGTAGTTTTTGGCTACCTACTTAATAAAATTATAAAACTCAATGTACAATAAACTCATAAAACTAGTCATCACTAGATGAATCCAAAACAAAATTTTAAAATATATATTATCTAATAACTTATTACAAGTGTGTAATTATTTAGTTTATTTTTTTAGTTAATTAGAATATGGGTTTCGAAATGAATTAAACTCGAAAAAAGTTATATATATAACATGTATGGTACGAGTGTACAACTAGTGAAGACCAACCACGCACATGACTCTTAAATTAAAAATCAACTATGTATTTGGCGTATAAGGTGAAAATCAACTACACACCTAACTTCAAGTTAAGCAGTTCAATCCGTAAATAATCTTTGTAGTAGAAGTTGACTTCGCACATAGTCTACAAAATAGAAATTCAACAGTCATTTTTTTTTTTAAAAAAAGTATCTTGTATGATTACGGTTTCGGATCCCATATGCATAACTAATGAGCTTCTACTACGGAGTTCAATTGCGTAATTTGTCGGCTTAGAACGATTTTGTAACGGTTCATTACGGGGACCATTTGCGTAATTGAGAGGAGAATGCCATTGTTACCCACAAAAGTGGAGTTATATCATACCCTAGTTATGCAATTCGCTTGCGTAATTGGGGATAGAAATTTAAAAAAAATAATATTATAGGTATATTAGTTATAATATTTATACCTTATGCAGAGTTGATTTTAATAAATTATTATACTTATAATTTCATATCTTGCCAATTAATAAGGTTTCTATTTTTTTAGTTTTCTTTAATACATTGATTGTAGTTTTTTTTAAATGAAAGGTCGATGAATTTTGTTATATAGTTGTATGTTTTCATAGGATTTTTACTTAAAGCATAATATAGTTTAGATAATTATAATATTTACCTAAAAATATTTATATTTCATCAAAGTTCATACACATTATGACTACTGCTTAACAAAAATAAGTCAGTAATTGTTTTGCCAAGTTTTATTATATATTAACATAAAATTTCTCTTATTTAATTAACTCAATTGAAAAATAGTTTAAAACTTTTACTATTTTATTTCTGATGACTCTATAAAATTTGTATGTGCTAAATTTAGAATAGTCAACTGTAAAAGTTTAATTTTTAAAAATTATTTTCTTAAAATAAAGAAATTAAATTAAATTAAAAATTTATTCATACGTATGGATGTATGGCAAAGTATAAACAATTTTTTTATAAAAATAAGTATAAAGAATAAAAGAATGATGAACACTCTAGTGACCTATGCCATTCACAAAATTTTTGTACTAAATTATATAATAAAAAAAACATACTTAGCAATCTTGTGAAATTTTAACATCATAATTAAAAACAAATTATATAATCATTGAACTTATATTTAGTAAGATAGAGTTTGGCTCACATGTAAACAGCCCTTATAGTGTTCAATGAGAACACACGTTAACCATAGGATTGCTTTGATCTAATGGTCTTAATTAAACTAAATTTTAGGGAATATTTTACTCCACTCTCCAATTAAAGAGGGTGCATTACACTCTCCATAATAATTATAGTCAAATATGGTAGTTAGAGATTCTCTCCCTAATTGTTATTATCCTAATCTCCACATTTAAATCCAAATCTAGTTTTCAACGTGAATTCATATTGCACTTTTTTCATTTCTCAATTCATCATTCACCATAGTTGATATCAACAACATTTCTAAATCAATTCAATTATCATCTCCATTCTTCTAGTTAATATTGTACAAAAGTATTCGTCTGTGTTCATGAAAATATTCGTCAATATACTATTAAGAATTCATTCATACCAATATTAATCGTTCATGTCCAACAAATTTTAGTCGATTATTGATAATTGAAATTAATAGTTAGTGGTACATAAATTATTTATTTATATAGTAAAAAATATACGCTCATAATTTGAAGAGACCAATGTTTCAATTTTCGGACAATTCGCGAACATATACGTATACGAAGATATTCGACCATATTACTTAAAATATTCGTTAGTGTACTATTAAATATTCGTTAGTGTTACTAAATATATTCGTACATATGATATAATATATTCGTTGCAAAATTTAGTTATTCAATTGTTTCCAATAAGTTGTCGCACATACACGGACAAACCACCACAAATCGCCGGATAAAAGACATATAACCACCGAATATTTACAACATTTAGTGTCGAATAAAAACTAAAGTACAATAATTCATGTATATGACAATGAAATAACAAATTTTGTTCATCAGATCAAAGAAGGTTTCAAGCACCACAAAAACATATTGAATCTTAATCTAAGCAAAATCAACGTCCTTCTCATTTTGCTAAATACATTAACATACATCAACGAATAAAATCTCAATAAACAGTGAATACAAATCCAATAGCACATGCTTCTCTTGTACTGTTGAGGATGAGGGCAACCATGGATTCTGGTTGGTCTACAATGATGACAAATTTGGAGTCGTACAAGAAGATTGTTGATGGTAACGATGTAATATCGACACGAAACTACGAGGATGAAGGAAAACGTGGCTTTTGAATAGCCTCGAGCGAAATTGATGGTGAGCGAGACGAAATTGGTCTCACAGACGGTTGAGTCGCGATGCACGAGACTGAAGGAATGTTGGAAGGGTACCTGAGGCATTCGAGGGAGAGCCATGACGAGTTCAAGTCCGGATCTGCGAAGAAAATCGGCCGGCCAAATCTGGTATGGAGACGACGGTGGTGCCTTCATTGAACGAACGACATCAACCCTAATCATCGTTGAATCGCCCTTGCTCGCCATTGGAGTCGTTTCACAAATAATCGGTTATTGAACGATGATGGGAGATGGAAGATTTGAATGAGAGATTCTAGGGCAATATATGGTAACAAATCTTTTTATATATAATAATGAAGCAAATTAAGTGAAAATTGATTTTCACGTGCAGTTAATTCCCCACTCTCATTCTAAATTGTTTTATTTTTATTTTTTTTTCTTATTTATTATGGTTAATTTTGACCATCTATTACTCTAATCTTACGGATTAGATTTGTTCTCATTGTACACTATAAGGGTTGTTTACATGGGAGTATGATTCTAGTAAGATATAATACAAATTTACTTGATTTTTATACTTTATTTAGGACTATAACACTAAGATATTCAATTTAGTATTAATATTTAGAGAAGATTGTCTTAAAAGCCCTATTTTATTTGAATATAATATAAAAATTTAAAACTATAGATAACATATAATGTTAAGAAAAATAAGGAAAGATAAAAATAGGCTACCAAAAAAAAAAAAAAAAAAAAAAAAAAACCTTAAACGCATAATGAAAATGTAGCAAAACTAATGATTACCCACCGGATGGGATCAAAAAAAATATCAAACCTAAATGAAGCCAAATGAATAAACAAATTACAAATCAAACGTAAAAATACCAAACGAAAAAAAGGTAAACTAGTGATCACCAACAAACAAAAATCAAATTTGGATACCAAACAAAAATAAGTTAATTTTCTTACTTTTAATTATATTTCAAGGATGGTTTTAATTTCTTTTACTTATTAATTTTTTATAATAATTCTAAATAGAATAATTTACAAAAGAAAAAATGACCAAAAATAATACAAACTATGAGATATGAACCAAAAATAATACAAATTTTAAAAAATACTATTTGAAGCACAAATTTTTTCACATTAAACCAATTTTGATATGGGGTGAAAATCTAGTCAGATTTTATTATAAAAATTGCCCACATATTTTTAAATCACACAAAATGACCCTACATTTACTTTCTTTCAAAAATCACCCATGTTATTTTTGTATACTTAATGAATTAGGTAAAAAAAAGTTAGTCATCACTTTACTTTTAATATTTAAGGTACTTTATTCATTAAAACAATTAAGTAAGTTTTAAAAATAAAATTTTGGTTAATAGAACCATGTTTGGTGTCATTATTGTTTTATGAGTGTAGTTTGATGGAATAATCCATATTTGTAGGTAAAACTTAAAGAAAGAATATAATACTAATTTGAAAATTTGTGTAATTTGAAAATTTATAATTAATATATTTAACGTAAATTTGTGGCAAAAATCTACATTTCATTTTTAAATTTTAAAAATTCAAAAACCAGTTTTATTTGATAGCAAAAAGTTGTGAAAATGTCACCAAGTATGAGTCTTTTAATCAAAATTTTATTTTTAAAGTGTTAAAACTTTTTAATAATTCATATAGTTATATTTTAAATAAATGGCCTAAAATATTTAAGAATAAAGTGATAAATAACCTTTATTATATAATTCATTAGATATAAAAAATAATAAGGGTGGTTTGTGAAAGAAAATATAATGTAGGGGTAATTTTGTGTAATTTAAAAAGTTATGGGTGATTTTTATAATAAAATTGGATATAAGTTTACCACGTATTAAAATTGATTTACTGTAAAATAGTTTGTATACCAACTAGTAATTTTTAAAATTTGTATTATTTTTGGTTCATACCTCATAGTTGATATTATTCTTGGTCATTTTTCCTTACAAAATCCAAACCCATATAAATATTGCAGAGCTTAAAACGTCTATTATTTTTTTATGATATCAAAGTATTGAACTATGTAACATATTTTTGATCAACTACAAAGGATATAAAAATTCATCAAAATTGTGAGAGTTTCAAAAAAATTATTCAAATCACTAGTAGATTTTTTTGTTTGTGGAATCAAACCACTACGAGACGTGACACCGTTGTTTATTCATGTTCTATGTATACTTTTTATCCACCCTATATAATGCAGACTATCTTGTAATATTATGTTCGTGCAGTTAAAAATGGTATAGATATAAAATATCAAAGAGGAAATAATATAAACAAGCTGATACGGGAATTTTATAATTTGTCTGGTTTAGATGAATTGATTCCTTCAAAATTCACAAACAAACAGAAAATTAGAAAAATTAAACTTAAAATAATAAATAAAATTAGTTGTGGAAATGAATTCCAAATGAAGAAGAAAAAGGAACTAAGTGATAAAGAGATAAAACTTTGATCTTGATTGATCAAAACATCTATCTTTGTTTGACATTAACCTGATCAAAAATATAACCTTACACAAAACTAAAGATGAAGCAAGCACAGGGAAGAGGCAAGTGAGAAGCTTTGAAGCACCAATCTTTAGGAAAATCACAAACAAACAACAATTTTCCAATCAAACCTCTATTGTTTGTTAGAATTTTGTGGAAAATAAAGTATGAAAAATTGTCTTTAACTTCAAAACTAACATAACTTTTTAAAAATTAAAAGTAGGGAAGACTATTTATAGGAGCTAACAAGTCTTGCAACCTAAGCTATAGACTAAATGCAGGAGTTTAGAAATACTAAAATAGGTAAATTAAAAGCATTAAAAAACTATGTTCAAACGTCTCATTTTTATTCTCAACATTTGTTTAAGCCGCGGGTGAGGTGGAAATGAGCCGCGGGTGCGGGAATAGGAAACGTTAGAGATGCCTCATCTTCTTGAAGGTGTGCAAAATTCACGGGTGCAGTGAATAGTAGCCGTGAATGTGGGATCGGAGTGGTGAAACGTCGGAAATCTTTTTGTTTCCATCAGCGGGTGCGGAGAAAAGCAGCCTCGGGTGCAAATCGAAGCTGGCTTGGCCACGGGTGCGCCCTCCATGAGCCGTGAGTGCGGCCTCCTGAGCCGCAAGTGTAGCCCCCATGAGCCGCGGGTGCGGCCCCATGAGTCGCGGATGCGGCGCCTTGAGCCGCAGGTGCGCCTACTGGATGCTAGCCCGGTCTGGTTGGGTGTGGCGTGGTTGGTTGCGGGCGCGCCGTGCATGCAGGTGGCTCGACATTGTGGCTCTGTAGTTGCGGGACCGGGAGCCACAATGCATGCTCACGTGCGTTAAGCTGGTATGGTGGTGCGCAACTTCGATGCTTCTTCTCCGATGACCTCAATCTTTGATCTTGTAATAAGACCATGTGTAGTTTATGTAGGGTAGACCTAAGATGGTCCCACATCAGGGTCAATGATGGTCCCACATCACAAACTTTTCATAAGTTTGATAATTTGTATAAAATGCATAAATTAGTTTAAAATGTGTGTATATTAGTTCGAATATTGTGTTAGTTCTAGTTCGGATTATATTGTACTAATGGTTCATACATTTTTACAAATTATTTTTTTTATAAGTTTAAAATAATGCATGAACTAATAACATAGATGTTTGAACTAACTAAGTATTCGATTTGAACTAATAGTATATAAATTTTGAACTAAAAAAATATTATAATAAACATATACTAAAAATTGTAACTATAAAAAATTTGGACTTTTATAATATTAGCTTAAAATTTGGGTCCCACTAATTCGAACGTTGTGTTTTTTATTTCAAACATTGTGTTTTATTAGTTTAAAATGAACAATTATAAAAATGCATAAAGACATAACTAAAAAAGAAACAAAACAATACATGAACTAACCATAAAAAAATAATACAATTGATTGCATATAAATTTTGAACTGAAACTAAAATTTTGAATAGACATAAGTAGCTATTACAATTTCCTCATAAAAATTACAAAAATTTCTCCTCACACCTTCTAAAAATTATAGAATTAAGAACTGCACCTTTGAGAAATCATTAAATAACATAGACTAACCTAGATCATTGAGTCAAGTCAATCAACGACCTAAATTAGTCCTTTATACGGTACTATATCACCACTCCTACTTGAACCTTTCCAAAAATCTTAAGCTAAAATTTTCCATAAAATCTCACTGAAGTTAAACTTTAGCCAAACAAATATGATTTTTTCAAATTTTTTTTAATTACGATTAATTTAGAAAAACTATTTGGTATTATCTCTAATTTGATTCAAATTTAAATCCTTTATTTTCTTTGTTGAGATTTCAATAATTAAGTTGATCTTTTTTTTTGATGTTGTATATCGTTAGTTATATTGCAGTTCGAAACAAATTTAGTTTATTTTTGTTAGGATTAATATGTAATATTTCAATAACTTAAATAAAATGATTTGATTTTTAACTTCAATTTTGAATTGAAAGAATTTATGAATACAATGTCAAGATACAAAAATCCTTGAGATGCGTTCTAAAAATCTTAAGCTAAAGTTTTCCATAAAAAGGACTACTTAACTATTTTACCCTTTTACCATTAACATTATAAATTCAAATTTGATTTTTAACCTCTTATCACTTTATATAGTAAATTAAAATTCAAAAAAAATATTGAGATGCGTTCGTAAGCATGATTCTTTTATATATATATATATATATATATATATATATATATATATATATATATATATATATATATATATAGATAGATTTTAGTTCAAGTGAGGAGAGAGCTTGTAGATAGGAATTAGGAGGGTTGTAAGCCATTGGATGAATTTAAATCAAGGGCTCTCACACGCTCATCATTAATGACATTTTTGTAAATTGACTTAAAATCTGAAAAAATACCCTTACGTTCAAAATAGTCAACGGTGTTCATACTTTTATATGTCATTGTTCATGTTTTTATACATCAGTGTTCATAGTATTTTTATTCATCAAAGTGTCATGTTCATTTATTCTTTTGTGTTCATTTTATAATGCATAGATGTTTATTTACAGTATATAACCACAAAAATTAAAAAAAAAACTCATAAGAAAACGTTAAAAGATGATCATAATATGTTATGTACGTGTTAAAGTTATAGATAAGTCATCGGTGTTCATACTTTTATACGTCATTGTTCATGTTTTTATTCGTCAGTGTTCATACTTTTTATGTCATTGTTCCTGTAAATATTATAAACTATTTTTCTATAAGGCATTTTGTCGAACAGCTTGCATGCACACTAAAAGGAGCATATAGATTATTCAATTGGAGCTATTAGACCAACTCAACATATGTATATACATGTATTTTCTCAATCAAACTTATCAAACACAAAATGATTCAAACAAATTTGATTTCGAAGACAAACATCAATCATAATGAAACCTAAACCTTAAGAATGGAAATCTAATCAGTGAGAGTAGAAATTCGAAGACACAAAACTTGAATCGTCTTGTATTCTCTTTGATTTCACAATTTTTATGTAATCGATCTCTGAATATTATCAACACGATTTTAAAAAAAATTATAATTTAAAAAAAAATGAGCATCATATTATAAACGTCATAACTGTAAAAAAAATGAATACATACTTGTAATAAAATGAACATCATATTTTATTAACACAATTTCTTTCAAATAGTATAATTTTCAAAAATAAAATCCAAAAAAAAAAATACAAAAATGAACAATTAATGTTAAAAAATGGAAAGTTAGTGTTGAAAAAAAAAAAGAACATTTATTGATAAAATATGAACAATGACTCTTTTAAAAATGAACACATACTTATAAAAATATGAACACGAATTTTTATTTACAAAAAAAAAAAAAACACTGACGTGACATGCCACATGTCACCACACCGGCTCTCCTCGTTCCTATCTGTAAGGGTCCTCCTCACCGGAACTAGACCCTATATATATATATATAGAGTTTGGCTCACATGTAAGGATTGCTTTGATCTAATGGTCTTAATTAAACCAAATTTAAGGGAATATTTTACTCCACTCTCCAATTAAAGAGAGTGCATTACACTCTCCATAGTAATTATAGTCAAATATGGTAGTTAGAGATTCTCTCCCTAATTGTTATTATTCTAATCTCCACATTTACATCCAAATTTGGTTTTCAACGTGAATTCATATTGCCTTTTTTTCATTTCTCAATTCATCATTCACCATAGTTGATATCAACAACATTTCTAAATCAATTCAATTATCATCTCCATTCTTCTAGTTAATATTGTACAAAAGTATTCGTCTATGTTCATGAAAATATTCGTCAATATACTATTAAAAATTCATTCATGATGCCGATATTATTCGTTCATGTCCAACAAATTTTAGTCGATTATTGATAACTGAAATTAATAGTCAGTGGTACATAAATTGTTCATTTATATAGTGAAAAATATTCGTTCATAATCTGAAGATATCAATGTTTCAATCTTGGGACAATTCGCGAACATATACATATACGAAGATATTCGTCCATGTTACTTCAAATATTCGTTAGTGTACTATTAAATATTCGTTAGTGTTACTAAATATATTCGTACATATGACATAATATATTCGTTGCAAAATTTAGTTATTCAATTGTTTCCAATAACTTGTCGCACATACACGGACAAACCACCACAAATCGCCGGATAAAAGACATATAACCACCGAATATTTACAACATTTAGTGTCGAATAAAAACTAAAGTACAATAATTCATGTATATGACAATGGAATAACAAATTTTGTTCATCAGATCAAAGAAGGTTTCAAGCACCACAAAAACATATTGAATCATAATCTAAGCAAAATCAATGTCCTTCTCATTTTGCTAAATACATTAACATACATCAACGAATAAAAAATCAATAAACAGTGAATACAAATCAAATAGCATATGCTTCTCTTGTACTGTTGAGGATGGGGACAACCATGGATTCCGGTTGGTCTGCAATGATGACAAATTTGGAGTCGTACAACAAGATTGTTGATGGGTAATGATGTAATATCGACACGAGACTGCAAGGATGGAAAAAAACGTGGCTTTTGAATAGTCTCGAGCAAAATTGATGGTGAGCGAGACGAAATTGGTCTCACAAACGGTTGAGTCGCGATGCACGAGACTGAAGGAATGTTGGAAGGGCACCTGAGGCATTCGAGGGAGAGCCATGGCGAGTTCAAGTCCGGATCTGTGAAGAAAACCGGCCGGCCAAATCTGGTATGGAGACGACGGTGATGACTTCATTGGACAAACGACAGCAACCCTAATCATCGTTGAATCGCCCTTGCACACCATTGGAGTCGTTTCACAAATAATCGGTTATTGAGCGATGATGGAAGATTTGAATGAGAGATTTTAGGGCCATATAAAGTAACAAATCTTTTTATATACAATAATGGAGCAAATTGGGTGAAAATTGATTTTCACGTGCAACCAATTCCCCACTCTCATTCTAATTTGTTTTATTTTTATTTTTTTCCTATTTATTATGGTTAATCTTGACCATCTATTATTCTAATCTTACGGATTAGAATTGTTCTCATTGTACACTATAGGGGTTGTTTACATGGGAGTATGATTCTATATATATATATATATATAGAGAGAGAGAGAGAAAGAGAGAGAGAGGTTGACTCCATGTAAACAACTCTTACCATGTAAAATAAGAACAAATTGTATCTGTTAAATTGTTAAATAAATGGCTGAGATTAGACGATATTAAAGGGGAAAAAAATCGTGTTAATGGAAGAAATATTCGTCGGACCTCATTTTATATATTCGGCGGTATAGTCACATATATTCGGCAGTATAGTAACATATATTCGGAGTTTACATGTTCACATGGTAAGAGTTGTTTACATATGAGTCAATATCTATATATATATGGTCTGGTTCCGGTGAGGAGGACCCTTGCAAATATGAATGAGGAGAGCCCATATTTTTATAAATATGTGTTCATTTTTAAAAGAGTCATTGTTCATATTTTATCAATAAATGTTCTTTTTTTTTTTTTGAAATGTTAATTGTATTAAAAAATGGATATACAAGGGGATTACAAATGCAAGATCAAGTACAAGGAGGACTCATGGACAAGGCATGAAGAAAGAGTAAATCAAGCAAGGTTGAGATTAAGCATTCTAGCAATGTGGAGTGTAGAGGGAGATGTGTCTTTCTAGTTGGTTTCAAAATGGAGTTTTGTAGACCTGATGATTATACCAGCACAGTCCGTTGCTCTTGTGAAGCAGTTGTTGAAGAGCATATTGTTTCTAACCATCCAGACATGGTAGATGAAGGATAAGATGGAAGCTATCCGGATACTTTAAATCAGTTTGGGCTTAGGATCGGTACAGGAGCTGAGCCAGGTCCAAAGGCAGCCCAGATAGGGTGCATGGTAGGGGATGTGGGTCCATCTAGATATAATGTCGAGCACGAGAGAACCATAACTGCATTGAGTCCAAAGGTGATCATCAGTCTTGACAGAACTATTGCAGAGTTTACAATTGTCATTAGCAGTAAGGTTCCAAGCTTTGATCCTGGCCAGTGTGGGAAGCCTGCGGAGCGTAGCAATCCAGGAGATATAGCTGCACTTAGGGATATTTGATGTGAGCCAAATTGCTTTGAAGGGATTAGGTAGGCTTGGGGGGGGATGAGGTTTAAAGTTAGCGTATGCTTTTTTGTGAGAGAAGGCACCATTGGGGCTGGACAAGGTATCTCCACGCCTACCCAAGGGGTTAGTGGGGATATCGTCCCTAATCTTAAGTAGGTTCTTCCAAAAGGCACTGTGGTGAGGCTTGGGGCTGCAATTCCAGATGCACTCACCTCTCTTAATCAGATGCTTGGATAGCCATTTGATCCAAATGTTACTTTCATCCCTATCGATGTCATGAATAAGCCGAGCGAGGGTAACTTTATTTCTTGCATGTAGGTCCATAAAGCCAAGCCCACCATTGGCTTTAGGGGAGCATATCTCATGCCATGCCACGAGGGATCTCCTACTGTTCTCAATACCCGACCAAAAGTATGACCGAATGAGACTGTTGATCATACTAATGACCTTAGCCGGAAGCAAGAATAAGGAACACCAATATTGGCTGATAGAGAATAGGATAGACTTGACCAATTGCGCCCTACCAGCATAAGAAAGTGCCTTAGCACTCCAAGATTGGATGCGTTTGGTGACTCTGTGAATCAATGGGAGATAATCCTGTATCAATAGTCTACTAGTCCCAATGGGCACACCCAAATAGAGAAAGGGGAGCATCCCAATAGTCATGCCAGTGATGTTGGTCGCCCTATCAATTTTATCATCATCCATCCCACCAGTGAATAGGAGAGACTTGGCAACATTGATCTTTAGACCGGAGGCCATACCAAAGTCGTCAAGTGTATCTTTCAGGATCTTTATAGAAGGGATATCTCCTCTACAAAGTAGTAGGAGATCATCAACAAATATAAGGTGAGTAATTGTGGGAGTGGAGCATTTGGGGTGGTGATTGAATTCCGGGTTCAAGGTGTTAAGCTGTATCATTTTTGTTAGGTACTCTATTGCGATGACAAAGAGTGGTGGAGAGAGAGGACAGCCTTGACGCAGTCCCCTACTCCCAGCAAAGTGTCCACAAAGAGACCCATTTATGTTAACTGAGAACGTAGTTGTTGATATGCACTCTTTAATCAATCCAACCAAATGATCAGGAAAGCCCATTTTATGGAGGCAATGCAGTATGAACGTGTGATTCACCGAGTCGAAAGCTTTTGAGATATCCACCTTCATAGCAGCCCTCGGTGAGATATGTTTTATGCCATATTTGTTTAGCATCTCTTGACAGATAATAACATTATGCTTGATTGACCTCTTGGATACAAATGCACTTTGATTCAAACTGATTATGTTTGGCAGGATTGAGTTGATTCTAGCCGATAGGATCTTGGAAATAGTCTTGTAGATGGTATTGCAGCACGATATGGGCCTGTAATCTGAGGGAGCAAGGGGGCAATCATGTTTAGCTATGAGAGAGATAGATGCATGATTAACCTGTTTCAGTAGCCTTCCATGTGAGAAGAAATCTTGAATTGCATTGATGAAGTCTGTGTTGATGGTATCCCAAGTCGACTTGAAGAATTTCGAGCTGTAGCCATCCGGTCCAGGCGCCTTATTGTCCCCGATACTAAAGAGGGCCTTCTTGATCTCATCGGGAGTCACCACCAAACTAAGAGAAGAAACGTCCGCAGGGGTAAGGGTAGGCAGGTTGAATTCAAGTATGGGATTTGGGGCCTGTTATGCCGGTAGATTTAACGTTTGCCTGAAGTAGTTGACAAAGGTTGTATCAATGATGCCAGGGTCATTTGTGGTGGTTCCATTTGTGGTTCGAATGGACTTGATGTGGTTAGTACATCTACGCGTTCTGATGCCTCTAAAGAAGAAAGAGGAGCATTGATCTCCATGGGCAATCCAGCTAGCCTTGGATAGTTGGGCCATCGTAGTATGCAGATTATTGTAACACTCAATCAAGTCAGTCGATTGGCGCTTTTTCTCCTCTTGAATTGTGGTATTATGGAGGTCCAATTGTAATCTCTGTTGAGTGTCCTAAAGGGTTCTTTGTTGATCTTGAATTTTAATGTGAAGATCTTCAATCTTGGCACTGGGGAACCTTTTGAGAATCGGTTTTAACAGCTTTAACTTTCTAGTAAGTTTGAACATGGGATTACCATCTATCTCAGTGTCCCAGATTTGCTTCACACTTTCCTGAAAGGACTCATGGTTGATCCATGCATTATTAAACCTGAAAGGGATGTATCGTTTGGCTTCAGTTGTCTCAGTAAATAGGAGGGCAGGCGAGTGGTCCGACACCTCCGCAAGGTCAAAGTGGGCCTTTGATTGTGGAAAGGAAGAGTGCCAGGCTTTATTTGTGATGATTCGATCCAGTTTGCTCCAGATTCTAGAACCAGTTTGCTTGTTGTTCCAAGTAAACTTACACCTGGAGTATGGATGATCCAGAAGTTGGTGTTGCTCAAAACATCTAGCAAGTTCATCAGATGCCTGCGAGATAGAAGGGATGCTATTTGTAGTCCTCTCATCCGATGAAAGGGTGACATTAAAATCACCCATCAAGGCCCATGGGGAGTTATGGTTGAGATGTTTCAGTGTAGAAGTGGTAGTCCAGAGGTTCGCACAATCATCCTGTGAATTATGTGCATAAACGAAGGAAAGCTCAGCCACTAAGGTTTGGTTCGGATTAGAAGAAGGGTTGGTGATCTGGCAATGAATAATCTGATCAGTTTTGATTAAGGTAGAGAGGTGAAGCTTGGCTGGGTTCCACCAGATCCAAACACTGCAGTTATGTGATATAGAACCATTTGAGACATGGCTCCTTTTAGTGTGCACGCAAACTGTTCGGCAAAATGTCTTATAAAAAAAATAGTTTATAATATTTATAGGAACATGGCATAAAAAGTATTAACATTGACGAATAAAAACATGAACAATGACGTATAAAGTATGAACATCAATGACTTATCTATAACTTTGACACATACATAACATATTATGATCATCTTTTAAAGTTTTGTGATGAGTTTATTTTTTATTTTTTGTGGTTATATACTGTAAATGAACATATATGCATTATAAAATGAACACACAAGAATAAATGGACATGACACTTTGATGAAAAAAACCCTATGAACACCGATGTATAAAAACATGAACAATGACATATAAAAGTATGAACACCGATGACTATTTTGAACGTAAGAGTATTTTTCCAGATTTTAAGTCAATTTACAAAAATGCCATTAATGATGAGCGTGTGAGAACTCTTGATTTAAAAACCATTCAATGACTTACAATCCTCCTAATTCCTATCTACAAGCTTTCTCCTCACTTGAACTAAAATCTATATATATGTGTGTGTGGGTGGGGGTATTACGGATTCCGTAACCGTGATGATGTCAGATTTTTTTTCGGGTTCCGTAACCGTGATGATTTTCTTCACTTTTTAATTTTTTTTGGTTAGAAATCACATAGAAAATCATCACGGTTATTGGTTCCGTAACCGTAAAAAATATGTCACGGATTCGGAACCAGTAACCTTCACGGTTACGGAATCCGTAACCTCCGCGCATTTGTGAATTTTATCACCGTACGTTTACGACGTCGGTATATATATTGAAGAACATTTTTTCCCCTCACTATTCTTAAGCCCACAATTTTTAATAAATAATTGAATTGAAAGAATTTATGAATACAATGTCAAGATACAACAAACGTCATACAAATTCAACCAATAATGAATCTCTCTCAAATAGTGGCCCCCACTCTTTACAGCTTGTTTTGCTTTTCTTTTTATCTTTTCTTTGCATTTAACCTTTAATATTTGTTTCCGTGGAGGAAAATGCTTTCCATTTTCTTCTTTTGGTCTTTGAGATTTCCATTCAATTTACCAAAAGGAGAAAGAGATAAGGTTCAACTTCTTCCTTCTTATAGACTTCTCTCTCTTCCTCTCTTTTATTCCCCAAAAATCTCCCTAGGGTTTTATAATTATCTCCTCACCTACACAACAAACCAAAACGAAACAGTTACTCAATCTGCTCCTCTTAGCTAGGGTTTGCTCTTCTCTCTTCGATCTGCGAGATAGAGAGATCAATTGAACATCTCGATTGAGATTTGAGCGTAAGCGATTCGAGATCTGCTTAATTTTCGACCGATTTTAGAGATTACGAGAAAAGAACTTGATCGATCTCGATCGTAAAGCTACTGCAGATTAAATTTGAAGATGGTGAGGGGGAAGATGCAGATGAAGAGGATCGAGAAGGATTCAAGCAGGCAAGTAACATTCTCAAAGCGCAGAAACGGTCTGTTGAAGAAAGCGTTTGAGCTTTCTGTGCTTTGCGATGCTGAGGTTGCACTCATCGTCTTCTCTCCCACTGGCAAACTCTTCGAATTCGCTAGTTCTGGGTACGTAAACGCTAAACACATTCCAATATTTTTATTTTATTTTTCTCTTAATTATCTGTAATTTCTTTTACTAAATCTAGTTTATGCCTACTTTCATGTAAGTTTCTTCTCATCGTTTTCTTCAACAATGCACTCCGGCTTCAACAATTAACTGTATAATAATCGAAAAGTTCATTTAAATTATTTTATGGAAATTAAATGAGAAAATAAACTTGATTAAGAAAAATTCAGTAAATATGATCAAGAAAAACCTCATGTATTAAATTAGTGTTGAAGCTGAGTTCAGATTTTAGTACCATTTTTGGGTTGGTACAGAACGCAAAGCAACATATAATGATAACTGACAAGCAATAGAGATGAATCACAAGTTGTTGGCATGAGAAGTACCATTTTGGATGACACCTTTAATTTGTATTTCCCCCAATTACACCTTGATAAAATAAATTGAAATTTTATTTTTTCAAAAAATACGTATATTTATCGATTGAAAGTTTTATTTGAATGATAAATCTATTTATTTTGATTATTGTGTAGCCGTACATCTGTTTTTTTTGGGAAAGTTCAGTACTCATCGTAAATACACATCTTATGGAAATGATGAAATAAACGTATATTTTGTTTGCCTTTTATGTTTATGAATGCATTTATGCACATATATGAATTTATTGCTTGCTTTATAACTTAACATAATAATTAACTGATTTTCCATTGTAAAAGACGATGTGTTGTTTATATATTGCAATCGATTCGATGTCATGTTTGTTAAGAGTTGTTTAGAAACATTCTTATCAAAGAATTTTTTTTAAGTTCTAAAATCCGCATAAAATATGTCATCAAAGGCTAAATTAGAAGCTACATATGTTGATAATGATGTATCATACGGTTCGTTTGCAGATTAAACATCAAATATAATTGTCAGCATTTATCAACTAATCTTCATAAAAACATATTTAGAGAAATAGCTAATGTTATATGGCAGTGATTGCAATTATGATGAGTTGGTAACAAATTTAGTTTCTCTGCAAATGGACTGGTTACAGCACAAGGACGACCATAGACAGGTATCAAAATCACATGAAGGATTTGGAGGGATCAAAGACAAATGTATCCGAAGGGATCTTATTGCAGGTAGAATTAAATTATTCCCTCTTTTTTTTCTGTCTTCTACATCTCAATAATTCGACTATTCTCTGAATATCCAAGTTTAAATATTTAGATGTTACTTTTTTTAGCATTTGATTGATTTAGATGCAATAAGGATAGATGCTCAGTTTCCTCGCTACAAGTTGAGGAGATCAAGTCATGTTGAAATGTAAGATCTGTTTGATATTGATATCAGAACATCTCTATGGGTGTAGAAATCAATTATATTAATAATTTGTGTTTGGTGTACTTGCTATTATTCATATTCCTATATGAAGTGACATCTAGATATCACATATATTGAAGGAGAGAAGAAATTTGTGAGTTCAAATCCCTTTGAGAACGACTTTTACTATTTTCATTTTATTTTGTCTTTTTTTTGTTTGAATTCTTATCAATTTTAAACTTTCCTACCATATTTTAGAAATAAGAAACATTTCTCTCTCTCTATATATAACCTATAAACTGGAAATCTCTTAGGGCGTGTTTGGTATCCATATTTAGATATTAGATATAGGTAGACATGGGTCCAGTTTGGGCTAAACCGCCGAACCGGCGGTTTAGGTTTGCCGGTTTGGCCAAACCGTGGATTACCGGTTTAGGTTTAGGTTTGGCTTTCGGCCAAACCTAAACCGTCGGTTTGGTTATTTTTATTTTTTATTTTTTATTTTTTATTTTTTATTGGACCAAACCGTCAGTTAACCGGCGGTTTAGTGAACCAAACCGGCAGTTAACCGCCGGTTTGGTCCAATTTCCTTTTTTTTTTTTAAATAAACCACCTACCAAACCGACAGTTTAGGTTTAGGACCCAAGTCTAGATATAGGTATTGACATAAAAAATTATAGGTATTGACATAAAAAATTCATACCCAGTGTTTGGTGTACAAGCTTATGATATCAATTTGATATATTGATATACTAATATCATACTCTTTTTTTTCTCCCTTTTTATATACTCCAAAAACTAGTGTTATCACATATCTAATATCTGATATATTGATATGTAGATATGAATACCAAACAGACCCTTAATAAAAATAGTATATTTTAAAATCCAAATACATCAGTTTATATTTGATGATTTTATATGGTGAGTTTATTTTAGGAAAGTTTCGGATGTTATGCTTTGTACTTTTGACTTTTTCGAATTATGTCCAAGGATTTTTATAGTTTACAGATAGTGCCCTTGAGTTTTAGACTTTTTCGGATTATACCCTTCTACCATTTATAAATTAACATTTATTATCAATTTAAGGAAATTAAAAAGATAAGTTATTCATTCAAAAAATTATTTAAACCGTTAAAACGACTATTAACAATAACTAGCAAATAGATAATTAGCTTTTTTTTCCCTCAAAAAGTTATTTTATAAATGGTAGAAGGTATAAACCGGAAAAGTCCAAAATTGAAGGGACTATTCGAAAATTGAAAAATCCTTATATATAATCCAAAAAAGTTAAAAAGTAAAGGAGTACTATCGAAAATATCCTTCATTTTATTTGAGAATCTTGTATTTAAACACAACGTTCAAAACTTCAAATGTGTATGCATTATTAAACTTTATTTTGTCAAGACAAATCAAGATATAAAACTAACTTTACTTTGAACACAACTTGCTATTATAATTTATCACATTTTTGCAAAGTACGGTGTAAGATACTAAGATTATATTCTCATCGATTTTTTATTCTCATGTAAAACGATATGTTTAAACCATTGACCGTGAAGTTAAATATTTCAAAATTTTCAAACTCAGGAACTTGTATTTAGGTTTACGCTTTTTAGTGTTTACCACTGTTTTATTTCATTGTTACATAGATATATGTTTGTTGAAACTTGTTAGTTTCAATTAAGTATGCACTTGCTGCAAACGGAAAACAAATCACTTACACTCATATCTTCTCATATTAATACCAATATTGTGATTTCTTTGA
Source organism: Fagopyrum homotropicum (assembly GCA_033239125.1). Lineage (NCBI taxonomy): Eukaryota > Viridiplantae > Streptophyta > Magnoliopsida > Caryophyllales > Polygonaceae > Fagopyrum > Fagopyrum homotropicum. Next base: position 14,390,881 of record BSWB01000001.1, read on the forward strand.
TATTGCATATGTGCATGCATGCACTTAGTTTAGACACCCGTTTTTCTCCCTTAATATTGTTATGTTTGCAATAGCTCATTTGATTCGCAATATTGCTTGCCTGACAAATTACGTACAATATCCTCAAAAACAACTTCGTTCTAGGCATAAGAGATATATATAGCACCCAGGAAGAAGGAATTTGTGGCCTAATCAAGCTGCTGCTGTTGCTGTGAATATTCTTGCTCAAACTGAGCTTCATGTTCAACTCTGCAACATAAAGTCTCATGATCTTTGCCAACATATATCGTTTGCATCAAGCTCAACATCAATACTGTTGAGGGTGGTGCAAATTAACAAATAACAATGTCTTCTTATCAAACCACTCTGTATAGTCATATAGGCCTTTCTATAACATGTCGTCTTAGTTTGTATCTTGGGATTTCCCACATAGGAATTAGGTTGCTATATATGAGCCGGCCTGGTTTGGACTCGGCTTGAATAAACTAAGGTTGAGTTTGTTCACTTGATGAAGAGTATGAATTTGTTAAAAGTTCAATTATAATTTAGGTTCGACTCGATTCTAATCGAGTTGTACATAAGAATACCAAAACTCAATCCGTATGGCTCGGATAACAAATTACTAAGAATCATTCCTGGAAACCGGACAAATCAATAAAAAATCATGTTTGTTTAGTGCCTAAAATGGCAAGTTAGAAGTCTTTTTTAATTTTTTTACACACACAGAAGTAACCTAATCATTTCCATCTCTTAATCATTTCTATTCCACCACTTCAACCAAACGAGCACTAAAGATGACTAGATGAGTCTATCTTCAAGTGGTGGTATATGAGTCAATCTTTTCAAGCTCAGTTTGGACTCGTTCGCTTCACTAAATAGGCTGAGTGTGAACATTTTTGTGAACTCGACTAAAATGTAGTCTCGGTTCAATTGTAAAGAGTTGAACATGAGCATATAGCAAAAGTCGACTCGTTCGGCTTTGACAGCCCTATCAGCTGAAACACAAAGAAAAATTGAATCCCGGCCTTATTATATCTAAAATATGTTTAACCCGACACATGCCCCTGATTAATTATGTCCTTTGAAATTTATGAACATTCTAACGTACATTTGATTTACTGAGAGTAAAAACAAAGTATGTTAATATGTTCATATGATATGTGGATCCACAGTCGGATTAGCCTCGTTTTATCGATCTATTGATTTGACTATTTCAGTATTTGATAACAATATCATTTTGTTGTGCAAGTAGAACCTGAAGAATCAAGCTGCTGATCTAGAGAAGAAGATGCAGACTCTTGAAAACTCCAAACGGTAAATAGTGTCCACACTGCTTACACTAGATTTTATTCGGATCTTTCTCCTAACTGTAATTAGAACACTAACTATATTAACCCTAAATAGGAAGTTGATGGGTGAGGGTTTGGAGACATGCTCATTGGACGAGCTGCAACAACTAGAACATCAGCTGGAGAGAGGATTAGCCAATGTAAAGGCCAGAAAGGTATAAACACGAGTGACATACTGAAACGATTTCAAATCTGATAAATTTCCCCAGCTGTATACTCCTCATAATATTTATTCCTATTTTTATTCATGTACTGATCAGAATGAAGTATTTGTGGAGCAAATTGAGAAGCTAAAGGAAGAGGTAATGATGAAGTCTAATATCATCTATTTTAGTGGTGAAAGTAAAAATATACATGTGTTGGTGTATGAATGCAGGAGATGATCCTTACAAAAGAAAATGCCAAACTGAAGAAAAAGGTAAGATTAAGGTTGTATTTGGACAGTTTATTTGGTAAACTCTTAGCCCCGTTTGATTGTAATTTCGGGAATGGAACTGAATCTAGTTCATATGTATACCTTGTTCATTCTTTGTGGTTTCATGAAAAATGCATTAGATTCTCTCATTTTGTTTTCTACATGGGTATCAAAATCTGTTTCCATTTCTGTTTCCGGAGTTAAAATCAAACGGGCCTTAAAGAATTTTCAAAAACATAAAATCTAATATATGTTGCTGTACTTGGAGATTTTTCAGTACATGGAAATGACAATGGCCATAGAACTACAATCGCCCAAAGGACAACTTGGGTTCCTCCATAGGGACATACCCGAAAACGACGACGTGGAGACGGAGCTATTTATAGGTCTACCAGAAGCACGGAATAAGGCATATGGGGGCAGGTGTTGATGTATATGTTGGATTGTGTAGCTAGTTTTGGCATTTGATTTGTGAGTTGTGGCCTTTGTTTGTTGTGTATGTGGCTGAGCGATCTTCAAGTTGATTTGCTTCTGATATATATATATGTATGGGTTTGAATCCTCTTCTTGTCATATCAATAGAAGGTGAATGGGAGTGGTGGACGCATTCTTAGTTGATTTCAAGTTTATCACGTGGAAAATGAGTAGACATGTCCCTTTTCCTATTAGTAGAAATAGAATACAAGAGGATATTTGTATGAAAGAACAATTAACAACTTCTTTTTTTTTTAATCATATTCTATGTACTAATATGAAAATAAGTATACAAGTGGAGAGCTTATATCTCACTAATTTAATGATCATGTTATTTCTAAATTAGGTGTGACATACTCTTTGATCAATTAAGTAAGCAAGGAGATTTTTTAGGGTCGTGTTATATACACGGTGATAAAATTACTTGGTATCAAATACATTTTATTGACGCCGGCGTTCAAGTTCGGATGCTGTTAAATTGTGTTGGCACTGGTTTTTTTTTAAAGCACCGGCGCTCAAATTTTGAATTTTTCCGCTATGTTTTATTTCCAACTATATAATACCCTGTGTTCAACGTTATATTCATCTCATCATCAAAATGCAAAAGAGAATTAACAACAGCCGTGTCGACGTCATATAATCCTGCGATCAAATGCAAAGGATAAATCACGACTGCTGTCCCCAGTGGCGGCTGCAGGAATTCTAAAGGGTGGGGCAAAAACGTTACACTATAGGCGCATTCTATAACCGCGCCTCATTATCTTTTTTTTTTTTTCAAAAACGTTACACTATAGGCTCGCACTAGGACCGCACCTCTATTTGTGTTTTTATTATCTTTATTTCGGATATTAAAACGCTGTCCTCGATAACGCGTTTTACAAATAAGAGCGCGGTCTAAGATCGCGCTTCTACTCCGAACAACAAATCTCGTGCATTTTGGTGAATTATTTCACTCCGAGCCTAAAACGGGAAATTCTTTTGAAATTTCGTTCACTTCGGCGAAAGATCCAAAATAAAAATATAACACAAGAATAATGATATTTAAAAAATAATAAATCATAGGACACAATTTTATTAATGATTGTTAATTGTCGTTTTATTTTTGTATCCCAAGTGAAACAATTTAAAAAATGATTTTAACGGGATTATCTCTAGATTTACGAGTGTATAAAGGTACAGGAAAAAAGGTATACAGAGAAAATCATGATTCTTCGTTAAATCGAGAGCATATGTATGTATATCTTTTTCAAACGAAGAAAACAATAATAATGATAATAATAGAAAATTTTCTATTTTTCAAGTAAAATATTAATTATTTTATACTATATTAACTTGAAAAATAAGTATTCATTTCATATAAAGCTATACATATGAGGAAAAAAAAGTATTATTTTTATAGTTTGATGAAAATCACTTAAAACTATCTTTTGATTATAAAATGTTTATATATTTTTATTTATTATCCAAATCTTGTAATTAAATTTTTTTTTTGTGGAGGGTGGGGCAGCTGCCCCACCCAAGGGCCGCCCATGGTTGTCGTGTTGAAATTTTTTTTAATAAATATGTAAGTTGTGTAGTTTCTTCCTTCTCAAGTTTCTTAATCTTATATTTTTATATAGTAGCATCAGAATCCGGAGAGAACTATTTTTACGGAGAGGAATGGAACCTCTAAGATCCGTTGGATTAATTGATGAACATCTTTAAACCCTATATTATATTCCACAACCAACCCAAGGCTTGAACTCGAGGGCAAAATGGATTGGTATCGCGACCCAAAAATAGTTTAACACAAACAATAGGCCCAACCCTAATGCTTACTATCTCAATCTACCAAATTTCCAAAACCATCGTCCACGGCCAAATCTAAACACCACTTTCTCAAGCAAACCCTCTTGAGTAAAATCCTAAGCAATCAATCGACACGAAATCAGCGGATCTGAATCTTAGTGGTATATAACAATGGTTAAATTTTGGAGATGTTTTGAAATCAGTTGCTAACAACTTCCAATTGTCATTTTTGTATTCTATGTAACTATCCCCTCATGTATAGGATAATCTTTGTTGGTGTGTAAATGGTTTTAACATTAAATATACAAGTAGAGAAATTGTCTTACACTATTTTTCCACATTTTTTTATGGCATCAGAGCAAGACATGTATTATCGTTTCATTGTCCGGCACACGTTTCTGTTTTCAAAGTTAGATTCTTGCTTCATTTAATGAACTCCATAGATTATTACAAACCTTGTATTAAGAGCTCTCTATTATGACACCCACTACACTATATATGCCTTTGACAATAAAAAATAGTGTTTTCAATTTTCATGTAATGGTCGGGGAGAAGTTTAATTTCGAAGAACTACGTCTTTGGTGTAGAGTTATGATCACTTGAATGAATTGGTGACTTTCAACTTGAGTATCTACCATTGCCTCTACTCAAACTCGATCAAACTATGCGCTTTGAGGGTGATCTTCACTTCATTACTCATTTTATGAAACCACACACATGCACACCAATTATAAAGTTCTTGAGGAAATCGGTTGGAAGTTGTACATGTTTGAATATGTTAAATTTTGTGTTGAGTTATTATTGAACTCCATGCGTATCCCTTATATGGATATCCCATCAAATTAACTTCCTCTCCTCGCATTTCTTTGGTGATACTATATGGATGTCCAGCATTGCATGAGTGTCCATTTATGCTTGATTTTTGACTACTTCAAAGTAGTGACGGAAGGATAATCAAAGGATTCTCGGTGTGCATCCTCTCAGTTATGGTTTATTCACACATTTCCACCTTAAATCATTTCATATATTACCGTTGAGTCCAACTAAACATGACTTGATTACATATCTTGAGTATGGTCTTTGACTCCATGTGAATTTTATAAAATCCTTTTAACACATGCAAACACTAATAACAAAGAATTTTGACAAGATCAGTTGAAAGTTGTAAAGGAAAGAGTTCCACCCTTCTAAGTTTGATAGTTTTGGGTTTGTGTGACTCACTCTTCTTGACTTTAAATTTGAGTTATTTTCAATTGACATTTGTTGTACCTCTCTTTTGATTTACCATTTCGTTCCTTCTCTTCACCCTTCGTCTTAAAGTTTGATAGTTTTGGGTTTGTGTGACCTCCTTCTTCTTGACTTTTAATTTCAGTTATTTTCGATTGACATTTTTTGTACACCTCCTTTGAATTACCCATTATATTTCGTTCCTTCTCTTTTCATAGAAAATTTCTCACATTTCTTATCACTCCTTTAAATGACCCATCATACCAACTTCCTCTCTTATCTATATCACTTTTCATACACGTCTTTACGTATCCTTTAAATTCCGTCACATTAGTTTCTTCTCTTTTCCATAATACATTCCTCAAATATCCTTGGTGATATCACAATGATATCTTAAGTTGGACGAGTCTTCATATAGGTTTGATTCCATCGTCAACTCCAAAAACACTTGCACAAGGGATATCAAACAAAATTGATAACTCATATCGTTGATGTAAAAGATAATAAATTATCTTCTCTCACCAAGTCATAAAAAAAGTCATCATACTTTGAGTTATTACAATTTTTCAAATTACTTGAGAAATGTAAAAAAAATCCTGTATTAAAACTATTTGTTTTGAACCATCTTCGATTTTGGTCTTCATTTCTTGCTTAATTTAATACAAATAACAAGAAAGAGTTAACAAGGAAGATATTGTACTTACTCTTTGTTTTTTGAAAGAATTGGGTTAAATAAGCTCTTTTTATGGGCTTTTGTATTGTAGACCCCTCTAATTTTACCATATATATATATATATAGGGTCCGGTTCTAGTGAGGAGGACCCTTGCAGATAGGAATGAGGAGAACAGGGGTGGTGACATGTGGCATGCCACATCACCGTTTTTTTTTTCTTTTCCAAATTTTCTTTTTATAAATAAAAATTGGTGTGTGTTCATTTTTAAAAGAGTCATTGTTCATATTTTATCAATAAATGTTCATTTTTTATCAATAAATGTTCATTTTTTCTCAACACTAACTATTCATTTTTTAACATTAATTGTTCATTTTTGTATTTTTTTAAAATATTTTTTCGGATTTTTTTTTTGAAAATTATGCTATTCTTTCAAATCGTGTTAATAAAATATGATGTTCATTTTTTTACAAGTATGTATTCATTTTTTTTTACAGTTATGGTGTTTATAATATGATGTTCATTTTTTTGAAAATTATACTTTTCTTTAAAATCGTGTTTATAATATTCAGAGATCGATTACATAAAAAATTGTGAAATCAAAGAGAATACAAGACGATTCAGGTTTTGTTTCTTCGAATTTCTACTCTCACTGTTTAGATTTTCATTCTTAAGGTTTAGGTTTCATTATGATTGATGTTTGTATTCGAAATCAAATTTGTTTGAATCATTTTGTGTTTAATAAGTTTGATTGAGAAAATACATGTATATACATATATTGTGTTGGTCTAATAGCTCCAATTGAATAATCTATATGTTTGTTTTAGTGTGCATTATAAAATGAACATCTATGCAAATGAACACCGATGAGTTATCTATAACTTTGACACATACTAACAATTATGATCATCTTTTAACATTTTGTGATGATGTTTTTATTTTTTGTGGTTTTATACTGTAAATGAACATCTATGCATTATAAAATGAACACAAAAGAATAAATGGACATGACACTTTGATGAATAAAAATACTATGAACACCGATGTACAAAAACATGAACAATGGAATATAAAAGTATGAACACCGATGACTATTTTGAACGTAAGGGTATTTTTTCAGATTTTAAGTCAATTTACAAAAATGTCATTAATGATGAGCGTGTGAGAGCCCTTGATTTAAATTCATCCAATGGCTTACAGCCCTCCTAATTCCTATCTACAAGCTCTCTCCCTCCTAATTCCTATCTACAAGCTCTCTCCTCACTTGAACTAAAATTTATATATCCCCTAAATAAAAGAATTGGGTTAAATAAGGGTATATTTACTAAATGAGTTTATGTTATGGATACTCTTAATAGAGTAATAGTGGTAAAAGGCTTAAATTAACCATTTGACCCCTTGTTCGTACTTTGTTTAGCTTCTCCCTCGCTTTTTTTTGTATGTGTTGTCAACTTTTTTTTCTCTTTCTATTTTGCATAGTATTTGTGTATTCCATTATTTATTTGTTGTGCTTGTATAAATTGAGAAAATTGGTGTAGAAAGCTTCTTTTGTATCTCATATACAATATAGCACGCTCGTATTCTCCGTCTTCAACCTTCAAATGTTGTATGTGAAAATTATGTATATAATTTTTACAGACAGCACATAATTATGTACATAATTTTCCATACATCACAAATTTACCACACAGACGATGTTACAAAATTGGAAGAGATATTCTGGAGAAAGTGTTTCTTAATTGTAGGTAACTAATATAAATTTCCTTAATTAAAGAAGGATATTCAATAATTAAATAATTTATCTTTTTCTGTAAAATTCGAAGGGGTCTAGTCTCTATTCATTGATACATAATTGTCTAATTCTTCTACATGGATTCAATAACAACCTACTTACCCCTTTTACTTGTGTAAATTTCTAAACCCTTACCATCATAGGCTATGTTTGGCATCAGTTGCAAAAACACTAGTGTTAGTTATTCAACAATGTATTTGGAAGTGTTTTCGTAAAACATTAGTGGTTAGTGTTTGCAAACACTAACGAGTGTTTGGTTGCGTTTTTCAAAACACTAGTGTTATTGTCATGATATGTTTCTCAGGCATCTCACGATAAAAGACCGGTGGACTCATGAATCCGATCGAGCAAGGAAACAACCGATTGTACGAATAACAACATCAAAGACACCCGGATTGGAAATTCCAGAAAAATTTGTCAACACAACAATCTGGAACTCCGACTCGGAAGCAAATTCAAGCGAGTGGCTAGGTCGACAAATCCCGATTCATATGGAGTAGACAAAAAAGATCAAAAAGACGTCGTGAAAGGAAGGAACCGACTCGATTGAAGTGCATAATCGGAAGCAGAGTAATCGATAATCCTTCTCCAAGTCAAAATTGGACATCCAGTGCCTCCGACAAATCGACGGTGGAAAGAAAATACTGAATGGGAAGATAGTCGATGGAAGAAGCAACTCGTGACAATGCAAGTGTACTTCTTTTTTTATGGGTTTGACAGCAGATTACTCGACATCAAAGAAAATCTAATTTGCCTTCGACAAACAACATAAGAGAGGAGGGCTTATGTTTCGAAGGAGGCAATAGGGTTGCCGATTTGTCGCTCAATCGAAAGCACAATGACATAACCGTCGTTCTCTCGCTCAATCGAAACTAAGGGTTGCCGATTTCTCTTGTCGCCAATCGTCGTTGTTCCTCGAACAGAAGCAACGGATGAAAAAGAAAGGTCACAAGAGGTCAGAAACGAGCCAATATACCTTATTATTCTGTAAATTAATTAAAATTTTAAGGGCAACGGTGTCATTTCAGATTGAAAAACACTAGTGTTTAACAAGAAATCCTTGCCCCCGTGAGTGTTTCAAAAACCGACCCAGAAATACTAGTCACTGGTGTTTTCGTTTTAACCAAACACCCGTTAATTTTAAAAACACGCAAAGCCTTGCCAAACACATTATATAGTCTCAAATGCTATGATATGATCCCATCTAAGGAGAAACCACGGAGCACCATGGAAAACTTATTTTAGGAAGAGACAAAATGAGTAAGTAAAATATTATGTTATCTTATATTTCAAGAAATAAATATAGCTTATTGTAATTGAGGTGATCTTTAGGAGCACGTCCATGTAGTAGCTACCTATATAATGTTGCAGGTAGTACCTTTGATAATAAGAATGATTTTATAAAATTAACCAAAAAAAACGTCAAGAGTCTTTCCACACAATTCCTCTTGCTAACATACTTGCTTAGAGTTGGTTTCTTCTCGTGGGATACTCCTTCAGAGCGTTCTATAAACCGGACAAACCCGGATTTTGGAACAGACAGAACCCGGGAAATTTCAGAAGTGATGAATGAAACTGGAGTTGCCTCTTCGGAATCAGTGGTCCTGATCGGTCTGAAACCCAGTTTGTACCGAAAAAATGAAAAACCCGATATGTACCTAAAATTAACATGCGTTGATTCTCTAGTTGGACAATCAGTGCATGTTATCATCAAGCAAAGCATACAGATACATAAACAATACTTCAGAAATGGTAAGAAAAATTAACTCAGAGAGGGCTTAAGTGATGGCATGTTCCTAACCTGCTTGTCTAGTCTCTTTAGTTTGTCGTTCCCCTTGTATAATTTCTCTCTTTAGAAGTCAGATGAAGGGAAAGATGATGTACTCAGCATAGAATAGGTTCCAAATGAACCTGTAGAAATTTGAGATTGCTTCCTGCAAATGAAGTTCACCATTTGAGTATGAAGATACAAATGAAATAATGTACTGACATTTGTCCTTTAACAAGATACAGGCCTAAGATTTTACAGTTATCTGTAATATCACAGTGAAAAGAGAGAAATACCTTAGTGTAATTGGCTTTTTCCAGCAACCATGCCTAGACCCACAAAGAAAAGGTTATATATATGAGTAATCACGTAGAAGCATATCATGACAGAAAAAACATTTTCCAAGTATTCTTATGCTACAAATGATAGACGTTTCATCGTAAGCATACATCTGTTAGCATTCCATATCTATCCATCCAAAAGAAAATTTAATATTCCATTTCAGTACAGAAAAGCGAATGTCAGATATTTTGCAAGCTAACATCTATAGTTATCTTCGGCGAACTGATTATCAAATATTCTAAAAAGTGAAAGTGAAATGTTTGTTTTTTTTGGAAGAAATATGATTTAAGTATAACAGTGCACTGAATTTTAGCAAAAGTATATACCTGATATATTAAACCAAATGCCAATACAGCATGCACTGTTACCATCAGGTTAGGCCTGAAAACCTACATAAACAAGCAACAAAGAAACAAGTGCAATGAGAGTAATTTCTAAAACAAAATGCAACAACCTAAAATGCAGAACTGATCTAGAAGGGATATTTGCACAGCTCTTTCTGGTAGAAGGTCTGTTCACCTGAGGCATGTAAATAGCTGCCATTATGGCGCCAATGTAGTTAAGTAACAAAATTCCAGAACCCAGGAATGAAATATTTCTAACTCCAAGCTTGGTTGCAAAGGTCGAAATCTTGAACCTGTAAAGAGAAAAAAGGTAAAGACTTCACATCACATTTCAAAAACATCTTACACCTCTCATAATTATCCAAAACGATAAAAAAAAAAAAAAGCACCGACGGCCTTAGCAGTCTACCAACTTACTGTCTATCTCCCTCCACATCTGGAAGATCTTTAGTTATTGCAATCACCAAAGCAAACAACGTGACAAATGTTGTAATGAAAACCACTGGCGGACTACAAATAAATATTGGATCTGTATTAGTAAGTAGACAACTATGAAATCATATTATCATGACACAAACATCCAATATCCAAAATTTACACAACACACATTTTTACTAAATTTTTTTTACATCGAGTTGTCTCAAGGCTATAAAATGAAGAATAATACAAAATTAGTAACCCAGATGCAGCAATCGAATTGAAATAATCTACCAAAGAAAATGAGCATGTGAAAATGACTCACCTCCATGCAAATGGAAGTCCAAGAGCAGCTCTTACAGCATAGTATACACCGAAATTCAAAAGAAATCCTCGTACCTGTAGAAGTAATACTTTAGTGTCTGAAATTCTAAGACAAATCTTGGATGAGTGATTCAACTTGATGCACATGTAATTCTGCAATTGTCTACGATTATACACAAACAACGATTCAGTTTGAGAAATTGTTAGAACCCACTAGAAGCAAGGATCTCACTCCTAGGACCACAATTCACGTATCTCGCAACACAACAAATTTCAAAGAATCCTCAATTTTGTATTCATTTCAATGTTCAAGCCTCTAGAATTAGAAGTTGTAGCTCCTCTTTATGATAGACAAATAACTCCGAATAGTAATTAATACAAATTCAGGTGATGGAAGAAAAAATGGAGAAAGTGGAGGAAATGGAGAAGGGCTCTTTTTACTGTCCATCAATTTACCAAAGTCATAGGAGAGGATCCATTCTATATTACACCTTAAATTTCCAGGAATTTTCTCTCAGATAACTGAAATCCCATCACTCATGCGAGGAGTCGGCCAAGGTTCCTAACCACATTCTCAGCAAATGCGTTCTACTTCCAAAGAAAGAAAGGTTACACAACATGTTTAGCTGAAGTAAAGCCAGGAAAGAAAGAAAGAAAGGCTACACAACATGTTTAGCTAAAGTAAAGCCAGGAAAGATGTGTAGAATCATACAGTTGCAATAATCAGAAACGCTGCAACAGGATATCTCTTCATTCTAAAAGGAGGAACCGAATATATGGTGCCAAGAAACAGCCCCAAAGAATATAAAGAAGTAATGAAGGGGCCAAAGGTTAATGCAACAACTGTGAGCCCAATAGCTGCAAAACCTGACACCAGCAACCATGCAGACCCCACCGAAAGATCCCCAGCGGCAATCGGCAAATAAGGTTTGTTTACCCTACACATAGAAAACAAGTGAAAACAATGAGTGATTTTCCGGATTAATGATGTTCCATACAAATGAGAAATCAATCAAACAAGCTCCATTGCTTTTTTCCCTACTGACGAGAAACAGAATTTTTCAAAACATGTCAGCTTCTATTGTCTAAATTGAACCATACAAGTATATAACTAATGTTTGTTTACAAAGCAAACAAAATACTTGACAGAGATACTACATATTTGAACATGTAGCATCAGATATCTAAATTAGAAAATGAAATGTCTAAAAGCATTTAATACAAAAGATGAATCCAAGGATAACTTAGTGAGATCGAGAGTAGCACAAATAAATTGCATACTTATCAATACCAATATCGTAGATCTGATTGATGCCCACAATGTATCCATTCCCACAAATCAATCCAAGAAGCCCATACAGGGCTTTAAACACCAATGACCACTTAATGAGATTGGGGTTCTCGATCACCGCTCTGGTTACCAAAGCACTGCCCACGCAACAAAAGGAGTACAATCAACTTTATACCACTTAAAGCCAATTCCAACAGTTGCAACTGAATAGTGACTATCTAAGGGAAAACTCACAGAGAACCGAGGGCAGTGCCGCGAATTGTATGAGGCCTCAGGAATCTCCAACATGCGTCCTTGAAGTCACTGAGTTTATCAGGCAATGAGCTAGAAGAACCAGCAGTTGCTCCAGCTTGAGCACAGGTCTGCCAACATGCGTCCTTAAGTTAACATATTTTTGCAAATCTCCACTCATATCGACCCAATTAGTTATTTCTCAGAAGGAGTTTTACAATGAAGACATAAATAAACAAGTTTGAACCTCATGGCTCATACACTGAGGGATGAGGCCCTATCCTTACAAACGATAAGCATAGACACAGGAAATGAAAAATGTTTCAACAAACAAACATTAATTTTGGTAGGATCCCAACTATATGCCCTTTGATCATGTTACCTAATCAGTTTAATGCAAAACTCAATTCATACTGGTGAATAACTATACGATTCCAATCAAACCCAAAGAAATACGAGAAAAAGGAGGGGGTGATACCACGACAGTAGCAGGCCTATGTAATTTGATTAAAGAAGAAGGTAGGGGAACCCGGAGAAGAGGGAGGTGGAGAGTGGAGAAAGTGTTGCTGGAAAGCCGTGTAGAGAGATGGAGATTGATAGGAGAAGAAGCGAAGGTGGTCCGCTGAGCAGGTATGGATGAAATTGAAGGGATTGAAGTGGAGGGGCAATGAAGCAGCTTCATTGGAATAAGCAGGAGGAGCACTACAACTACCACCAGCAGCCAGTAGTCCTAGCCACAGCCGAGAGAGACAGAGAGAGATGGGGATGGGATGGGTGGCCGGTGAACAATCAACATGATTTCAAAACTACGTCGTTTCAGATTGTACTCTTGAGTCTTGTATAACTTCTATCCAATTTGCCTTTTTTTTTATATATATACCAGTAGTTTGACCGCGTGCGAAGCCCGTCATATATGTATCGTCTGTGCAAGATACAACTAGGAATGGAAATTGGCGCATAACCATCCGATCTAACCACCGGTCAATTAACTCGAATTTGTGAGTGAAAGCTCAAATAATTTTGGGTGGTATTGACGGTTTGGTGCTGGTGGGTATGGGTGGGATTTAACTCCGGTAAAGTTAAGGAGCAACTTTATGATGAAGTTGGATGGATATGGATATGGATATTGGTCTGATTAGAAAATTAGAATCGAGATTTGAGATTGATTGTTCAATTAAGGTACTCAGTATAAAAGATAAGTTAGTATTAATTGTATCATTTAATGATTTAAGTAATAAAATTTAAATTTTTCTTTAAACAAAAAAACTTTAATAGGTTTTAAGCTTCTCATTTATAAGTTTATTTACAAATCTACTAAAACTAACATAATTATTAATGTCCTCTCGATTAACAATTTAACATTAATTGTACCAATATAAAATATTATGAAACAATTTGGTTTACTAGGCTTTTTCTAGTTTTGTATTTTTATATTTTTTATAATATTATAAAATTAAAAATCACTTTATAAAGTATCATTAATTAGCTTGTATGATAAATATATGTATTGTGAGTTTTTAACAAAAAAATCTTGAAACAATTTAGTACGAAAAAATTTAGTACCAAAATATTTATTAATTTTAAAAAGTTATCTCTTGAAAAAATTTCGGACTCGTTACAGTTTTTAAGTTGATAAACAAGTTCTAACCTTTTTATTTATTTATTATAGTTTTTAAATTTAGTACGAAAAAATTATAAACTACCACTTATTTTTGTTGTTTAAGGTTTATGTATAAAGTAAGTAATTGATACTCATACAATTAGTATTAAGTTTGGTAATGGAGGAAGACAAAATAAATATAAATCAGAAAATTATATTTTGAAATCCGTTAAAAATAAAACCAATGAGAATCTTAACTTTTAATGCTTAAATGATATAATTAATATCATCTTACCTTTTATAGCTTAATTGAACGATCAATCACGACCTTGAATTTTAGTCAAGGGTTGTATGTATCCAACTTCATCGTGAAGTTGTAGCAACTTCATTGGATCCGGATCAGTATGGGTGGATCCGTAGGTACAATCACCCACCACCCGTTTCACCCGCCCCACATCACATGTATAAAGTATTTGTAAAAAAAATAAATATAATCTTAAATTCTACCCATACAAATTATTTGCGCTCGATTAAAAAATTATTGATGCTAGATTAGAGAATGTTGATGGGGAAGATTCTGCCAGGAAATCTTATGACACATTATGTATAATATATACTTTTTACATTCAAAACTTAATTCATTTTAAATTTGATGTTCTAATTATTGTTTGAAAGAACATGGCCTATTAGGCCTTTTTTAGTTTTGTGCTTAATAAATGTACCCATAATTTTTTACCACTTTCATTTAATGGTAGATAAAAATAATTAACCTCTCTATTTAAAAAAAAAAATAATTGATGTTTGTTATTTGTTATATAAGTGTAAGTTTTAAATTTTAATTACTGAATTTTTTTTTTTGCCTTTTTTATATTTTTTTTATTATTTTCTTTTTTATTTTTCATACTCGAAAGTTTTCATACTAGAATTAGTTCATACCAGAAGTTTTTTCATACCAGAAGTTTTTTTTGGTTCTTTTTTATTTTTTTATAATTTTCTAGTATGAAATTCATACTAGAAACTCATACCAGAGTTTTTTTTGTTTTCTTTTTGTCCTTTTTTATTTTTTATATTTTACATACCGGAATTGCATACCGGATTTACATACTGGAATTTACATACCGAAATTTACAACCTCAGTTCCTTAGCATAAGAACCTATGAGGAAATCCCTCAAAGTAGTTTCCCTATACTTGGCCGGATTTGTCTCCGACACCCGCTCCTTGATAGGTCCGTACAACCTCGGGTTCGGTTGCAGCCGCGTTCCGTTGAAGAAGCTCACCAGCAACATTCTTGCCCCAATCCCATTTGGCACTACTCTATACTCAACACTCTTGAACTTGTCATTTGACAAAAACTTACACCACAAATTCAACATTATCATTTATCAATCAAACACAGTTAATCAACATGATGAATTTGTGAGGTTACTGAGTTGATTTTAGATACCTGCATCAAATCTCCAATGTTCACAACAAGCGCACCATGCACAGGAGTCACCTCGAACCATTGACTATCATGTGCAACTTGCAAGCCTTCCGATTTGGTCTTGTAAGAGAAGAGTTATGAAAGAGGTATCGTTATGCCTTGGAGTGCAGCGGTTCAGGACACTTTAGGCTGTAATGGAAGAGTATCGAGTGACCTTCACTGAATCAATCTCCTTGAGATAGCTACGAGGAAGACAAAGTGCCTATGATAACAGCTCTAAGACTGTAGCACCATGGAGAAGCTGAATTGATCAGATGTTATACAATACAACCGAAATTGCAAGAAAATTCAAATACAAGGAGAAGTCTAGGCCCTCGATTTCAGGAAGATCCTAACTGAATTGATGAAGCTATAGATCAAGCAGATAAATACACGAGCAAACCAAAGAGAGGAAATATACTAGAGAGATGAAGCTACAATACTGTACCACTTTTAACACTTCGAAATAATATAAACATGATACTGGATTTAATTACCTGCATACCATACACAAACTCAGGTATGAACTTACACTTCCAATTTTCTAGTATGAACTTTATGAAGTTTAGGAAATAGAAAGCGAGAGCAATAGAGTCGTGCTTGGTGTGGTTTTTACGCATACTACATTCCGAACTCTTGTTAAAAACCTCTCCATTTGATTCCATCAATGGAACAATCTCATTGTCTAGCCTTTGTGTAACACCCCGAATTCTCAAAACTCGAGGAGCTACTGGTTAGAACCTCACAATGGGTCCTGACCTTAGTATGACAACAACTTTACTAGGATCTTACAACAAGACAAATAAGGAAACCGAAATTCATAAAACGGTGTTTTAATGTCATGAATGTAACAACATACGTCTAACAGCCAACAAGTAATTAAGATATTACAAGTCTAACAGTCATCATACTATACAGAAAACATCAATATAAAACCCAACCCCAATCTAGGGTGTATGGAGACCCGATTGACCACTACTTCCGGATCACTCAGCTGCTGCTCTAACCTGTGGTAAGTCTAAACAACAAAACAAATCAACCGTTAGCTAGCTATCTAAACGTTAGATAAATGAAAATAGCACACACACAATAGCGAAACTAAACACGCATCATGCTTTCAAAGAATCCGTTTTTATTATCTTTATTTAGGTCATTCAGTCTTAGTAATGATACTTATTTTGTGACACGAAGGATTTCCAAACCTCGCATCCGCCCCCGTGTAACTATAAGGAATGGATCCGATGCACCTCACCTTGTACCTGTATGGTCTGGGTATAGAAAAACTCTAAGTCTCATGTCAGAGCTGGGCAGTGATGTCCCCGCCCGTTATACATACACTTGGGCCATAAAAATAATAAAGGTCGTCCTATGTACATTATAATTATTAAACAAACAACACACACCACTATAGTCATTCACCTAACATCTAGAAACTAGCTAAGTAAGTTGCAAGGACTTACGTGAATCAAATCTCAACTCTCGTAATACCAACTCGGTTTGCAACCGTAGAAACTCAACCGCATGTTATACAAGGCGTGGATCAAATATGTATCTCACTTCTTTAAAAGTATTCAACTTCTAAGATATTCAATTGATTAAAAAGAAATTACCAAAATACCCTCATAAGGAAATGACCATTTTACCCCTGGTCCCCAAAACTCTAGAAAATTCCATAACAAAGTTCCAAACTATTCTTTCGAACTAATATCCACACTCTAACTCTCAAAAGGAAGTTTGCTAAATATTCAGAAGAGTTAACTAAAATCTTGACTTTCTCAAACAGTCGCTAGGATCTAACTTTAACTTAAGATATGAGGCTTAAATAAAAATATAAAAATTCTAATAAAACTATCTAGGTCTTCTATGATATGCACCATACTCATAAAAACAATAATTTCTCAAGATTACCGAACAAAAACTTCTACATAATTCTCCAAAGTTGGTTCCAGAATCCTGAATTCTATACTTAGCCAAAATCGGGGTGATTTCACACAATTGCACAATCAGCCTACTTTGATCTCTCATGGATCCATATCCGATTGCTGGATCAGCCTAAACATTTGATACATCAAAATATGCATATCCCTTTATACTCTATCAAAACTTCGTGCCCATTAGATAGATCTAACCCATTTATATCTAGATCCAAAAACTGCTTCAACACACGTTTTCTGCAACACTTAGAATATTCAGTAACACTGAGAAAAACTACTTACTGATCCAACTTTGAAAAATCGTAACTCCCAAACCACTCGATGAATTCTTCTCAAATTTTGATATGTTCTAAATTTCTAATACAATATTTAGACTATATCATATCAAAATTTTTGTCAAAAAGGATGAGTCTAGCTTACCCAAAAATCCCCAAATTTTTTTTTATATGTTCTAATACAATATTCAGACTATATCATAACTGCTCTACTTTGAAACATCATAATTTCAAATCCGACCGTTGGATCAGTCCCAAATTTTAATACATCAAACTACAACATATCAAAAATTCAACGGTGGATGATCAATCTAAGGTTTTGAAACACTTCCTCAATGACAGCAGTCCCAAACATCAATTCTGAAAAAAAAAAAAAAAAAAAAAAAACTGGACAGCACTAGGTCTATTCTACGATTCTTATTAACATCAAAACTTCTTCTTACTGAACTTTGACTATATGTCTCAGCTTCTAACCTTATTAACAATAGTACCCAAAGAAACTAGATTAAACAAGCCAAGATCAAAAGCTTGAACTTGTAGAGACCAAGAACTCTTATGTATACCCCTCCCTAGCCATGATACCTCAAACAAGGGTGCATAAGAGGCTTACCTAGGGTTGTAGACAGGAACAATGAGATGATATGGGCTCACTAGTTGTATGCATTCCACACCGGCTCTCCGACGGTCGACGGCGGTAGACCCGGCTCGCTGAAGCGCTTGGAGGAGGTAACCACCCCGCCTGGTGTCGCCTACGGCTTCCTCGTAGTACCGGCGCTGGTGTGCAGGAAGAGAGGTCGACTGTTACCGATCTGTTCAAGGCTGGAGGTTAGAGGGGTAGGCTCAAGCATCACGCACTGATGAAGGTCCGGAAAAAAGGTTGTAGAGGCATACCTGTTGTCGTGTGGGACGGTGACCGGAGGTTCCTGCGTTGCCGACTGAGAAAGGACATGATCCGGTCTGATTTCCAATGTCGCCAAAGTACGTTCCGTGGTTTCCCAAGTGCAGTAGGGAAGCAGTTTGTCCTTGGTTGCACTCATGAGGTAGGGAAACAATTCGTCCTTGGTTGCACTCGTGAGGGAGAAGAGAAGGGAAGTCTTCTGCCGCTAGACTCTTATAGTGGGTCATTCAATCCAAGTCATGCCCCGTCATGGTAAGTCCGATCCGTTGGAGCCCGGTACCGACAAATTCCGTCTAAAATTTTGGATACTCGACGATTACCGGAATAGAATTTTCCGGGTTTTACACTTTGCATAACAAAAAAGAAGCTTTTGCATGCTCTCTGTGAGATCTTGATCATCCATTCTAGTCGCAACAAGGGTCTGCATTGAAAATTTTGAAGAAAATAGCAAATCATGGTATTGACAAAGTAAGCTGCAAAACATCTAGTTACATGGACAATGAAAAAAAATCCATCAATCATATGTAGACTTTATGTCCATTATAGCCATGGTTCAATATACAGATCTCCCTACAACTACATTTTCATTCAGAGCAGCTTAAGGTTGGCACAAAAAGTATGAAGAATATAACTATGATCTTGATTCTTCTAATACATTGGCATAAACCAAAAGTATTGCTAGTTGAAGATGTAAGATGGTGCAGAAAGACCAAGATAGTGTTTACCCGAGCAGGACGGTCCCTGTTTTGCCTCTGGAGTGCAAGACGAAGTGGGTTAAATAGTCTTTGACAACTTCTTTTTGATTAACGAGTTCTATCAATGTGGCTCGATGAGCTCGGCTACCGACACGAAGCTATAAATCAAGTAGATAAATACACGAGCAAACTAGATAGAGGAAATATACCAGAGAGATGAAGCTACAATACTGTACCACTTTTAACACAAAATAATGTAAACATGATACTGGATTTAATTACCTGCATACCAGACACAAACTCAGGTATGAACTTACACTTCCAGTTTTCTGGTATGAACTTTATGAACTTTATGGGGAGGAAGACAATGTTGTAGCCGGATGAAGAAGGACTCGTTGTCAAAAGCAAGAGCGATGCCATATCTAGATCTGGATTCAGATCTAGATCCACGTTGCTCCAAGCCTACTTACAGACCGTCGGATTCCTCATACCTGCTCTTCATCTCCGCCTTCAGTGCTACGATCCCATTTCTGAAACTAGATCGGAATCGTAACTCAGCCCTTTTACAGATCTACTATACCTAGATCGAGAAAGATCAAATTTATGCAAGATTGATTCGTAGCTTCTTGTTAGCAAAGTGCAATTGAAGCAAATCGATGACGATATCCGCTCTAGAAGATGAGAGATGGAAAGGCTTGTGGAGTGCGAGTGAGGAGGGATTGAGAGGAGAAGCTGAGAGAAGAGAACGGCGGATTGTTTAGGGTTTGACGGTAAAAAAAGGAGGGAGGAGTACATTTACTAAAACAAAAACCTAAGGACTAGTTACTAAAACTAAAACCCAAAAAGGGCTAGTTACCAAATTTGCCCTTATTGTTTTGTTATCTTTGTATTATTTTAGGTTGTTGAAGTGGATCGTTACATCGAGCTCTAAAGGAGTTTGATTGTAGTATATGTTGATTTATGATTGTTGTATGCAAAAATATTTCGGTTATTTGCATAGTTTTGTACTAATTTGGATTTCATTTTCCATGTTGGTTTGTAATGTTGGATAATGTTCCGTAATTTAGTAGATTTATATTGAACGAGTTGGCTAAGTAGGTAGTTTATGTAACATGTAGTATAAAGTAGTAACATTTTGTTATGTGTAGACAAACTAGGTACCTTATATTTACACGAAAAAGATTTAATAGAAAATTATTAAAGATATTACCTAATTAGTCAACCTTCTCTCTCCTATATAATTTCAATTTTTTTCTAATTAAAGATTCTAACAAATATTCTACAATGTTAAATAAGGGATGAAATTATAACTAATCCTAATATATCTCCCCATTTACTTACGGCCAATAACAAAAGTCAATGCTCTCTCTGATTTTCTCCATTATTAACCGAAGACGATATCGAGTTCTTGCTCGACTGCGTCAATGGATTTTTGTCTTTGAATATCGTTCCTACATAAATCAGTGAAGTCGCAAGAAAATGGTGAATCATCCATCTTCTAATATATCTCCCCATTTATTTACGGTCAATAACAAAATCCAAGGCTTTTTCTGATTTTCTCCATTGTTAACCGTAGACGATCTCGAGTTCTTGTTCGACTACTTCAATGGAGTTTTATCGTTAAATATCGGTCCTACATAATAAGTGAAGTCACAAGGAAAACGGTGAATCATCCATCTTCCAAACTATTTTCTGGAGTTCAAAATTTTCTTCTTGTGTTCGAGGTAAGTTATTGATTGTAAGTCTTATTTGAAAGTTGTGTATGCATGAATGAATGTGAACGTTGTTCAACTTGTTTATCACATTATTTTCGGGCTTGTGTAAATACATGTTTATGCATTCTACAATTTATATGATATGTTGTGTGGTGATGGTTGTTGTGAATAATATGTAGCTATTGTGTTCGACTTATGATGTATATGTATTTTGTGTATATATTGATATATTAATGTAAAATATGAACATGATACAAAAATTTGTGTTTTTAGTGTAAGTTTGACCACACGGTACATGTGAAATATGTACATAATATGAAAATTTATATTTTCAGTGAATGCTTTCATTGTATGTAAACCTAATTATACAAAAAATTATGTTTTTAATGTATGTTTTGAGTTTGTGTATCAAGTTTGAGTTTGTCTCTCAATTGCCTAATAATGACTTCAACCACACACTGCTTGAAGACGATGATAGAGGATGAAGATGAAGAAACAATGCCTGTAACAATGGCGAAGAAGATCTTGTAGACGGCGCCAACGATGGATGTGGCAAACACCTTCAAACGGTAACAATGGCGAACTTGAGGGAAGAGAGAGATTGTGCAAATCTACTCAAATTTATTTTCAAACGATGAAGGTGAGGGAAGGAGATTTGTAACTTGAAGATGAAGATGAAGATTCTGCAAATCTTCAAATAGAGTTTCTTTTAATTTTTCAAACGGTTTCCTTCAATTGGTGATTACTAATAAACAACATTGCATAATTACTCTAACTTTTTTCCTTATTTTCGGTATTATCTACTCAAATTTATCTTTATTTTTTAATTGAGAAAATAGGGTGCCTAGTTAGTCTACATTCTACAAGATACAAAAGGTGTCTTATTTTACCAATATTCTCATTTATATTTGTGTTACTTTAAAATATAAATTTACTTAATACATGTAAATGTTTAAAACTGAAAGATATAATACACAATACACACCCGGTTATTTCATCCGAATCACCCGAACACCCGGTGGGTGATCGGATGAAGTGTTAGGCGGGTGGTG
Source organism: Fagopyrum homotropicum (assembly GCA_033239125.1). Classification (NCBI taxonomy): domain Eukaryota; kingdom Viridiplantae; phylum Streptophyta; class Magnoliopsida; order Caryophyllales; family Polygonaceae; genus Fagopyrum; species Fagopyrum homotropicum. The sequence continues at coordinate 14,412,946 of BSWB01000001.1, forward strand.
GGCGGGGTGGGTGATAGTTTAAGTAAGGTGAGCAGTTGGTGGAAGTGGAACTTCCACCCATAAACCGACTCATTTCCATTCCTTGGTGTAACTGGTTCCCATTTTTATTGGCTCTAGTATAACATAATCCAACAAATTGTTTTTAGGTGTTAGACGCAATAGGAACGACAATGGATTGGGTGGCGGGTGAATGACCTTAACTGCCACATGATCCATCACTCAAAAATTTTCACCCCGCCTAAAACAATTTAGGTTTTAAATTTTTTATTCATGTATGCGTAAGGTTCTAGTCACTTTTTAGTTTACTGAAATAAATTATGTCTCAGTGGATACTCTATTTAACAATAAATAAAGAGTGAAAACCAATTATTACTTAAAATATTAAATGATGCCTACTATCAAAAGCATAAGCTTGAACAACATAAGTACAATGGAGTATTACTTTTCACTATAAGTTCATACTATTGTACTAAATAGTCCTAAAAGAACTTTCAAAAAAAAAAAAAAATAGTCCTAAAAGAAAGAAAAAAAAACTAAGCTAACAGATTCCTAACACTTGTAATCAAAGGATAATCACAAGATATTTGTTGCGGGAGACAACCCAATCTTTCTAGAACATTATTTTTTATCTGTGGCATACCATATTTATTGGATCCTCCAATCTTCATCATCTCTTGCATGCATAATTGTAGAGTTAGAAATACGCGGTTCACCTTGTTGACAGGGTACTCATGAAAACACTTCTCAACTGCATGAATAAGCTCTCCAACGGTCTTCGTGCATTCCTTATGTTGTAAAGAATAGATGACGCTGAAAAAACCAAGATCTAAAACATTTAAATCCGGTAAGTTTGGTGGTTGACATACTATTCAATGTCAAATCCGTTTTGCGAAGGTGCTATTTTGAAATCTTCATCATAAGCACTAATATGTGTCCTTGCATTATCTTGTTAAATAAATATGGTTTCGCTTGAATCCTTGAATGTCCACTTAGCTTGAATTGCCGGTATAATTTTTTAAGCCAAATAATCTCTTACCGTCTCTTTTTTTACCGACGTTATTGGCTTAATCTCGATGGTACCGACTTCTCTATTACAACTCCGTTTTTGGGCTGGTTGTCTATTGACAAAGAGAAGACTCCAATTTTTCCAAAGAACACTCCATTTCCATTATTTTCAAATCTTGGACGAGCCATAGTAGTTAAGAACGTCACCTTTCCGGTATCGTTAAATCTTGGGGAAAAGTATAAGCAAGCCAAAGGCTTCAATATTGGATGTCTATCAAAGGGGTAGTCATACAAAGAACACGAGAGGGATTTTTAGTCTGCGTTCTGCCAAAGTGGTACTAGTAGTAGGTATGAACATATAACAAAGACAAGTGGGCGGATTTTCTTGTTAGTAGCTTCAAGTGTAGTTCTATTTAGTTGTTGATTTCACTACACATGTTAACACCCTATTTGTTGGCAGTGCTACTACTGGAGCAATTTGGATGAAGGTGGGTGTTTTGCGAAAGGGTTGTGGCCAACTCCTCATAGAAACTTTTGAGATCTTCTATGTTGAATTCAAGTTAGTAACTGTATCTGGGCTTGGCTCAGTGCCTAAAAACCCCACCGTCATGATTTCATAACCCACATTCGTATCTCTTCAATCACCAGCCTCATCTACTCCATTTGGCACGCCAGAAATGAGCTCATTTACAACAATCGTTACACCCATGCCACCTCTTGTGCCCACAATGCCATAAGAGCTACCAAGAACTTTGCATCTTGTCACTAGAAAGATAGGTCACAAACTTCTCTTACTTGGGCCAATAGGCTTGGCATCCATCTCCTATAAACCTCTCCCTTGATTTTGCTCTTGTTTCTTTCTTGGTCTAGTAGACCCTGTTGTAAATCCTAGTTACTTCAGCAATACATTTTTTCAAAAAAAAGGCTTCAAGTGCGGTTCTATTTAGTTGTTACTTTCATTACCGATATTCAATCCCGCGCCTTTCTGACATATTCACCAACCTCCATAGCGCCACCCTCTTGAAAAAACTGCAAGTTCAAGCCTCCCGACTCCTACAGTGTGCACCTGATGTTCAACGCAAGGTCTTGCTTCCAATGTTGATCCCTTCTTTGAGGACGGTGTAACGGGAATGTTTCACAACCAAGAGGATGAGAATGATATGCCCCTAGATACCGATATCATCCGTGTCTCCGCCTAATATGACCCGGCAAGCGACATGCCTTGTCTTAGCATGAAACTTGCCCATTTTGACAACATTCTCATACTTTGCCTATGTAATAGTAGAAGGGATGTTTCTTATGGAATATTCCCTTCTAATCTTTCTCATTGAACCCCTTTAGGCCTTTTCCTATTGGTTCCCCTTTAGGCCTTATCTTATTGGTTCATCTTTAGATTTTTTCTATTGGACCCCCCTTTAATGTTTTTCTATTAGATCTTTTTTAGGCCACATCCTTTAGATAAGGGATGTTTACGTTATACCCTCCTGGTACTCCCCTGGATACTGATATCATACGTGCTTCCACCTAAGATGGCCCGGTAAGCGGTATGTCTTGTCTTGGCATGAAGGTTGTCCATTTTGATAACATTCTCATATTTTGCTTATGTAATAATAGAAGAGATATTTCTTATGGAATATTCTCTTCTAAGCTTTCCATTGGACCCCCTATAGGCATCTTCCTATTGTTCCCCTTTAGGCCTTTTCTTATAGGTTCATATTTAGGCTTTTTCTATTGGACCCCTCTTTAATGTTTTTCTATTTGATTCCCTTTGGGCCACATCCTCTATATAAGGAATGATTGTGCTCGTTTATAAAACATGTTCAAATTAATCAAGTTTAGTTGAAGATAAATTCACCTCCTTGATTTTGGGCATCACATCTTCCCTCTCGAAGCTCTTCCTTGGATCATCGATCACTAGTACAAAAATGCTCATAGACACCAAAAATATTATACCAGTCAAAGTAACTGGAATCCGTGTTAAGAGAATTAGTTCAGTTTTCTCAATCAATTGACATGCTTAAAGTCGCATACCAGTTTTTTGAAAAAAAGTGGTATACATATGGGCTGATTAAATATTTTTCCATAAGTAATAGTTCTCGCATGCCAGTAAATTTAAAAACCGGGATACAACTTTCATACGGGTTTAGTTAAAAACTGGTATGCATGTGAGTATTTTAATAAACAAAAAAAGTGTTATTATTATCATTATATATCTTGGTTCGCTATTTAAAAGTATATCAATCCCTTTCTCAAGAACAAATCTAAAACCCTTACCCGACATCAATAGTCACGCCGTCAATCGCTCTCGATCAAGTCCCCAACTAGCAAGCTCCAAATCAATCTCAGCCTATCGAAACTCAAGTAGCCCCTTCGCCGACCGACGTTGTTTGCTTGTGCTCAAACAACACTTGCCGCCGATGTAAAGAGGAATTTGTTGAATCGGGATCGATTTCATTTTCCGACAAAGTACCGGCTGATTTTCCAACGCTGAGTGTCTGCATAAGGGAGGAATGCCACCATTCTTGAACAAGGCGTATGAAATGGTGGACGTTCCAAAATCAAATGAGATTGTTTCATGGTACAGAGGAGGACAGAGCTTTGTTGTGTGGGATCCAAATGCTTTCTCTACCAACTTGCTTCCCGAATATTCTTCAAGCATGGTAATTTCTCTAGCTTTGTCAAGCAGCTCAATACTTATATACGTGAGTTCTTCCCAATTATGTTGATGCTTCCCCTCATTATCCAATTATTGACACTAAATTCATCTTCAACCCTAATTTCATTTTTTTGAGTATCTTGTAATATTTAAAATCAAAAGGGGAAAGGCGTCAATATTTAGTGAATAGGTGAAAATAGATAATACTATCATCCTAACCTTACAAGCGACAAAGTTGTTACGTTTAATAGCGATAAAACTATTATTTGTCCAATAATATTCTTGTTGAAAGTTTTTGACACCTTTCAAGATGTTTGTAGGCAGTTTAATTCAGCGGAAGATAGCTACTATGATGCGCCCATGTCCGTTGGAGGAACCTCAATTGGAAGTCAAATTAGGGTTTTTGAGTTTCCACACCCGATGACCACCTATGGTAGAGATTCCACAGTCTCTGATATTCTTTCTCCGGTTCTTCAATCAGGTATGTCTCCCTCATGCAGACCATGTTGCTTGAACATGTGAATGCCCCTGCTTGAACTGATCATAATGAGTGAACATTGATGAAATAAGAATTAAACTTAGGAATGTGACATCAAATTGATCAAGTAAGAATTTCGGGATAGATGGTATTGTATAACTTGTAGTTATTCTCTTTCACCTCATTGTGTAGTGAGTTGAATGACACTGTACTTGCAGCTCAACTTAGAATAAGACAAATTCGTTCTGATCTTCCTTTCGATGATGTAAAGCGTAGCTTCTTAGCTTGCAGTAATCGTCTACTTATACTGATACGACTTATTGGTGCTCCATGTAAATATTTTTCTTCATACTGCTAGTGAATTGTGTTGCTGATATAGAGTTAAAAAAATATTAGTAAAAATGTTGAAAGATGTGAAATAGATGTTTCTAATTGTCCAAGGATTTAAAGGGATTCAATGCAGCTTTAACTGAGCCAGTGGACTCTCCTGGAGACGACGAGGTGGAGAACAACTAAAAGAAATGGACTTGAAATTGCACCCGTAGTTAAATTTGTTGGCACTTTTTTATTTTGTGTCCTTGCAGATTAGGTTAGTTGTTCACGATACTAGGGAGTTAATAAGTGATAGTCTAAGGAAGTCCATCATTGTCTAAGAAGACACTATAAGTGTATAAAAAAATTACTTTGAGCACTATATTTCTCAACTAGTTTATTGTTTGTCAATTTCATATTGATACATGCTATATGAGAACTTGTATGTGCAATACACTTATATTTTGTTTATTATTCTTTTACAGAACTTGCCACCTTCACCGCAATTACACAAAAAGGATGATACACAAGAAATAGAAGAATGTGTTGAATTTTTTTTGACCCACAATTGAGTTTGATGTCACAAATATAGGAGTGAAGTGGAAGGTATGTTGATGGGCAAAGTGAAGGTTTTAATTTTCTAAAGAAATGCTTGACTAGATGTCATTTTGGCAAATATTTGTTGCCATTTTGAATTGTTAGGTGTTTTTTTCAAAATAGTTGTAATTGACGGTATTAATTGTCATTTTGGAGAGTTAGGTATTTTTCTGAAACAGTTTGTGATTGGCAAGTGTTAAGTCATTTTAAAATGATGGATATCCATTACTTGCATTGTAAAGCAAACAAATACTAGTTGTTGTAATGTTTGAATTGTAGTTTATTAATAGATAAAGTTTGGCATGGGCAATGTCTAAAATTTATGAATTTATTTGGTTACATTTACAGAAAGGTACATATATATGATTCTGTAAACAAGTGTAAAATCTCATTTGAAACATATATTTATGAACTGGGTTTTGTGTTTTTGAAGAAAAAAAAAGTCACATACCAGTTAAACACAATTGGCATGCAACGCTTTGTAAAAATGATAACAAAGTCGTATACAAGCTTTTTTAAAGCCGCATACCAGTTTAAAAAATGGTATGCATTGGTACAAACTAAATCATGATCATGCCAGTTTTTAAAAAAACCTGGTATCCGACTTTTTTTTTTGCATTCCAGTTTTTCAAAACTGGTCTAAATGTAGTTTATTCCTGTCTACTACATACCACCTCCAAAACTGGTATCCGTCTTGAAAAATACTGGACTCTATGAGCATTTTTGTACTAGTGGATCCAAACCTTCACATTCGAGAATCCTTCAAGAATTAACCTATCAACTCCACTTCACGGCTTGCTCGATCAACCTTGATCACATCAGTCAATCGTTTTTGCATCCATCTAAAAGCTTATGTCATCCATATTCTATCATTTGATCCACTGACACATCAACAACGGAGTAGTTAGATATCTAGCTAGCTTGATCTAGATCCGGACTTTGTCCTTGATTTGTACCCATTACCTCCCATTTTATTGTGGTGTTTAAGTTTAAGAGGTCTCTAAGAGAATACTTTGCTTGGAAGAAAAGGTCTAAGGCAAAGGAATTTCTTAGAATTATCACTACGAAAGGTTCTGACACAAGTTTGGAATTGAGTTTCAACCATGATACATAATTTTCGAATCAAAGAAGAGGCTTTAGTTTTTCTCTTTATTAGATAAACCTAAGTACATCGAGAGTAATCACCTAAAATGTAAGAAAATACGACGAAGTAGAAGTAGAAGTAGAAGTAGAAGTAGAAGGGCACAATAGGGATCCCATATGTCTAAATGAACTAACTAAAATAAATATGGGGCATATGAATTACTAATGGAAAAAGACAATTTAGGTAGTTTCGCCTAGAGACAGATTCCATAGGGAGATGCGGTTGCGGTGTTGGATGGATGATCAAGACGGTTGTGGTTAGAGGTGGTGACAATAGTGGTAAGGCCCTGAAAGGGGTTGAGAAATGTTTGTCGAACAAGTCTATAAATTCCATCACGAGCTTCACCCACTCCAATCACCGTTCCTCGAAGTATGGTCATGTATTACATAATGTTTATTAGTGATCATAAAACACAATTCAAATCTATAGTTAATTGATTCAGGGAGAGAAGATGACAATCTAGTCCCGGAACCAATAACACTCGAGGTAAGTGAAGGGAAATAGTTAGGTGCATGTTTACTACATGTCCGGCTGAAACTAGAACTTAGTTAGGAAGCTTGATCCGGCACTTGTTGACTAGTTTGATCGAGGAAAGTATCGAGTGATCCCCTATCATATGAAAGGAGGCGCCGGAATCAAGAATCTAAGGTCGCGAGATTATACATGAAGTGATATCGAGTGGGATTGATAGGAGTTTAAAGTAGATAAGATGGTTTTTCATTGAGTATCATCAACTACAGGGTCAATGTCTTATCATCCTTAATTGTCAAGGGACTGGGGAAGGAGAAATTAGCTTGTATCACCAACCCATAATCCGTAGCCGCCGATGCATGAGAGGGGCCTTTAGATGATGGAGGGGTTGGCGTTGGCGAGTGAGAGCCACCGATAGGAAGTGATTAAGTTAGTGGAGTTGTAGGAGAACCGTTGTAAGCATTTGGCCACAAATTTGGATATATGATGAGTTTGAAGCAAGATTTGTGTCATGATCCAGTTTTGCGCAATAATCAAAAAAAGTATGGTTCTTTTGCGGCGTAGGAGGGGGACAAGAATTGCAATGAGATATGCCGAAAAAATCCGCTTATTCAGGGCGGCCATTACGTTCTCGAGCAATAGTTTTGATGCGTTCTTTTTGGATAGTCAAAGAATACACCTTGTTGAGTTTAGGCAAGAGTTCTTAGGTAACAATATTGGATCGGAGTGATGCATAAACACTGTGATACGAATCAAATGCACAAGATTGAAGGTAAAAAAAAGCCGATCGAACAAAGAACAAGAGAAAAACACGGTTTTAACAAGGTTTGGGATAATCCTACATCCTCGGGGCATCAAGACATCTCCCAATCCACTATCAAAACAAGCGAAGGAAAAATACAGGTACAAAAGTATGATAAGAACCGGAAAAACAAAAATCTAAAATAAATCTGTATTGGAAGGGACTTCGCACTCCTGGCAGACTGAAGGCTTAGCCCTAGAAAGTCCAGCCAAACATTTGTTTCACTGAAGAAATCTTCTAAGTAGTTGAAGAGAAGGGAGAGCTGAGGAAAACACGTTTCAAAAATGACACTTGCCGCTCTGCACAGCAGCTCCTTGGAGTATATATGTGCAACCTGTCAATAATCCTAAATGAAACACTACATTTCATTTAATATGAAAAACAAAAATTCGGGCCTTATTTTAATAGTTTCATCTACGGCCCACTAAGAAAGGCTAACTTTGGCCCAACATCATATACTACTACAGATTGGGCTTTCAGTTTATGTGGGCTTTATGGACTTAGAAAATACAATTCTTCACAAATGGTGGTATAGACCAAGGAGAAATTGATGAACTTCTTTTGCCTCTTTGGATTTGTTTTGTTATCACATGTGCATTCACATTTGCACACATTGGTATTTAAGGATACCATCTCATCCCAAATCTTCTTTAAGATGACTTAAATAGACACCAGTTTGTTGACCATCCTGGGTACAACGAGCAAGATCGATGCGAAGTTGGAGGGGACGAGGACCATTTCCAGGATCAAAACGTTCCTCGAGATCATAGTGTAACACAAACCCAAACGGAATAGTCATCCGACGAGGCATCTGGTTTGGTTATTTTGCCATTGACGAAGGTAAGCTTTCGTTTAGCAGCAAGGGAATGAGTCATAATGATTGGTCAATCACCATAATGTTTTATTGTGAGTTAAATAGTGCAAACTTGCAAACCAAGATGATCACAGGGATGCAAATAGTATATGTAATTGGTACCGATTATAATTTATGGACTTAGCTTATAAATGCAGGGAGATCCGTTCCTTTTATGATAACAAGATATTCGAAGAACTCATATAAATTATTCATTTGTAATTTTAATTTCGTAGGCTTGTTTTGAGGTTATGGTTTCATACAATTTCACATTAGGAGACCGAAATGGAAGTTGATTTCAAGCCAATACTAAGTTGCTTGATTTCGCATTTGGTGCCCAAAGCCCCGCATTTGTGTCCTAATAAAAAAATCGGAAAGAAGAAAAAATTTCATATTTGGGTCACATAAAGTTGGTTTCGATTTCAGGCCCAAATGTGTAGTTTTGGTTTCAGGGTCCATGGGCAAAATTAAATGACACATTTCAACTCCAAACATGTTACACTTCAGGGCTCATATGCAAATTTAAACCGAATTTTTTTCCGCACTTGAAGTATTAAACTAAATAATTTACGGACTTGGCTTATTAATGCAAGAAAACCCGGTCCATGATTTTGTGGAATAATGCAAGGAAACCCGGTCCATGATTTTGTGGAATTCCGGTCCCGTCTGGACCGGAAAAAGACCGGGTCGGACCGATTTTTTTTAAAGAATTTTTAATAGATATACTTTTATATATTTAAAAAAATCGTATATTTGGGTACAAATTTCATTTTTATTATATTTAGTTTTCACAAAAATATATTTTTTTTTATTTTATTTTGGTCCAAATCGATCCGGCTGGAATCCGGTCCCCGCTCCATGGTTTTAAAAATTCCAATCTACTGTTTTCGGTCCCGGTCCCGGTCCGGACCGGATGTACAACCCTACATGCAGTGTCTTATAGAATATACCAACCAGAAGAAAAACGCGAGTTTGGTTTTCAATATTAGCTTGCGGGAATGCATATATTTCAATATCAATAAACCTAATCATATGCACTTCATTATCTTTAAAACAAATCCATCGTGCAAATACCCATCACTATTGCTGGCAAAGTTACATCTCGCTAACATAACATAATATCAGTTTGTTTATTTTTAGTTTTTTAGAAAAAAAAAAAAAAAAGTTTCTTCAGAAAAAGACGACTATTGTACTGAGGTATTTTAAACATAATGATAAATATCTAGCTTACCAAAATAAATTTTATTTATTTTATCATAAAAATTTGACATTGTTTTATAATCTGAGCAAAAAAATGACTATCATTAAAGAGTTGGTTCAAACATAATATCAATTTGCAAATTTGTAAGGTAATCTATAATTATCCAAAGCTACATAAAATATAATTATATGCTAACATCTTCATAACAGTTTTTTTAAATTAATCAAAAATATTTATTTAAAATATATTAAAATTAATTCTTCCATAAATCAACGAAAAAATCAACTACATTGTGAAAAGATTAAGAAATAATATTTGGATGACATATAATTTGGTCCTACTCACGTGAAAATTGTGTCGTAAATTTGATTTAATTTGGATGACAAAACTCACCGACAGTACATTAATTGTACATACCTTGTTAAATGATTTAAACGTGGATATTGTATCTATATTACAACGTAAAATGATGCTATTTGTGGTCTCACTTAACTGGCAACTACTTAGGTTAGTGATTGACAATATCACTGATTTATTGCAAACCCTAATCTAGCTCCCATGGAAGAAGGTATCTTAATGTTGCAGATCACCTGCAGAGAAAAAGATCACTGCTTTACTTTCTTTTTCATTTATGTTTTACTTTTAGTTAGTTTTAAGGTAGAAAAGTGTGATTGTCATAATGGTTTGAGTACAATATTTGATGCTCTTGATCAAGAGTCCGAAATTCATTGGACGACCCTATTAATCTTAATCAGTTTTGTTAGTGTACCCATCATAACACACATCCAAATAAATCATTTTCTATTTTTATTAGGTTCGTGTACTCCTTCAACTTTTACCACTTTTATTAAATTAAAGTTGGAATGTAAGGGGTTTGATTAGTAATACATTTACTAGTTACTAGAGAAATCTCAAAAAGTCTTATTTAGTTAATTTGATCATAAATATTTGATAAAATTAATCTAATTATGTATAAAATTACAAAAGAAATAATGTATTATATATTTTTGTGGCTTTGATGGAGTTACTTAGGTAGTTTGATCAAAACATGTGCAGGACCGCAGGTGTTGAATTTATAAATATCCCCACAATTCTATGTATTTTAATGGTTGTCAAATTGAGGTGCATTAATAACATGATGCGTAAGTAGAGAATATAATGCATGTGGCCCTATACTTATGTGTTTGATAATATCTCGATTAAATGATGGACATGAAGAGAGGTGAAGGCAATGAGATTATGCATAAATTGTAATCCACATTCACTCACATTATAAGGCTTATATCTATGAAAAAGCCCAAAATCTTATTTTTAATCCTCTTCACTTTTTTATCAACAAAGGTTTTTAACTCACGCCCTTTTTCCGTAAATTTACCTACAATCATCTTCATTTTAACAAACACTCATTTTACTTGTTTTCATATATCATATAGTTAAACGATTTCACCTCCTTAATCTTCATTTAAATAAACTTCATCTGCGTAATCTTACGTTATCAAACAGAACATCGATATCGTACAAGTTACTATTCATTTGCCCACTCTTGCCTAGGGTTAGTTTAGGAGTATTTAATAATGTATGTTGATATTCAAAATTAAAACTAACAATAAACTTCATAATTTACATCAAGTTAGAAGGAAGACGGGTCATAAATTGTGTCATCAATCCTTTCTAAATAGAGAATCCAATTCTCCTACGAATATGACCCAGAAGAAATAACGTTACCATACAAATCTGTTGCATCCTCTTAACAATTTTAATAAGACAGACATAAGTTGAGGGCCACATGCATTCTCACGTGTAATTTAAGATATTAATATCAAACACATAAGTATAGGGCCACATGCATTATATTATCTACTTACGCATCATGTTATTAATACACCTCAATTTGACAACCATTAAAATACATAGAATTGTGGGGATATCTATAAATTGAAGACCTGCATATGTTTTGTTCAAACTACGTAAGTAACTCCATCAAAGCCACAAAAACCTCCGCAAGTAACGCACACTATTCCACGTATATATGTTAAAGCGAAAGCCAAGTTTCACTATCGAAGAAGTAGCCTGCAGCTTCAAGCAACTTCCAAACCCCCTCTAAATTTCCAATCTTTGGCAACCTCCATTACAAAACCAACCCTTCAAAGATTCAAATTCCTCAAGAAAAATCAAAGATTCAGTTTTACTCTGTTTATCTCTACGTGTACAGAGCATCTGCTAAGATCTTGGAACCCTAGACATAAGCAAATATATTGTGTTTAGATTCGATGGGTACTTTGACAGGCTCTTCCATGTTGATTCCATCTAAGTTGAAGCCGTCGTCTCTTTCTGACCATAGCCAAAGCTCTTTGCTTCTCTACAGAGGAACCCACAAGAGAAAGAACTCTGTTTCTCCTGTAAGTACTCTGTTTTTGTTTGTTTTCTGGGTTTTTTAGGGTTTTGTTAATTTTAGGGTTTTGTTAATTTTGGGGTTTTGAATGATGGGTAATTATTTATTTTTGTTGGGTTATGATTAGGTAATGAGATTGTTTGGGCCAGCTATATTTGAAGCCTCAAAGCTTAAAGTTCTGTTCTTGGGTCTTGATGATAAGAAGCATCCTAGCCATGGACATCTTCCAAGGACTTACACTCTCACTCATAGTGATGTTACTGCCAAGCTCACTTTAGCCATCTCACAAACTATCAACAACTCACAGGTAATAGAATTGATTTAAGTGAGATTAAAGAAACCCTAATTCTAAAATATGTTGAACTGTGTGGCAGCTGCAAGGGTGGAGCAACAAGCTGTACAGAGATGAAGTGGTGGCAGAATGGAAGAAAGTTAAAGGAAAGATGTCTTTACATGTTCACTGTCACATAAGTGGTGGCCATTTCCTCTTAGATTTATGTGCAAAGCTAAGATACTTCATTTTCTGCAAGGAGCTTCCTGTGGTAAATAATTAATCTTTACAGTGGTAATTAATTACTACAGTAAAAGAGGTAAATATAATTGAATGCTGATGTAATTTTTAGGTGCTGAAGGCTTTTGTACATGGAGATGTGGGATTGTTCAGGGCTTACCCAGAGTTAGAAGAGGCTTTGGTTTGGGTATACTTCCATTCAAACACTGCAGAATTCAACAAGGTAGAGTGCTGGGGGCCACTGAAGGATGCTGTGGGACCCATAAGAAGAATTGGTGTAAGGGCCCACAAGAGGCAGATTGAGGAGGAAGACAAGAAGATGGTGGTGGAAAGTGAGGAGTTGGAGAAGGCTTGTAAGGCAAGTAAGTATGGGGAGTGGGAGGTGCCACAGCCTTGCAAGGAGTCTTGTGCTTGTTGCTATCCTCCATTGAGTGTTATCCAATGGTCTCAAGACCATGATAATAAGGATGAGGACTCTAATGGGACCCAACAGCAAGGTAGCTTCCAGCAATAGAAATCTTCTCATTCTATTCTGCTTCTCTTTTTTACTTTTTTTCTTCTTTTTTTTTGAGATTTGTAGTTTGTACATGGATATAGTTAGAATAATACTAAAAGATGTGGGTGCAAAAAAGGAAAAAAGAAAAGAAAAGATTTGGTAGGTTTTGGGGTTTACATTTATGATTTGTAAATAAGAATTATTTGGTTTGGGTAAAAAAGAAAGCAAATATCCGAAGTTATTTGGTGTGTTTGGTGAGTAGGGAATGTGGTTGAAATAAAATTTCATCATAAAATTCCGTATTACATCAAACTAGTTTGGATAAATGATTATATGTTATGGTTGTTGTTACTTCTTTGGATTTGTAATCGTTTAATCTACATCACAATAGATTGTCTACATTTTAAGAATTTATCTTTTTGAGTTGTCGGTTTACTTTAAATCGTGACATTTTTTTTATACTTTCGATTGAGGATGTGAATGGATGAAGTCGAAGATTGTGAGACAAGATCGACTTTTTTTTTTTTTTCACACTGCTTATGAGAGGAAATCTTTTTTATTATATCCCAAAAGGTGTCAATGGTAAGTTTTATATCAACCCTACAATGGACATACCCTTTCTGTATTGCTTGGCCTCGAGGATTTCTTTTTTTTTTTTTACCCCTTTATATTAGGGGGTTGGATATAATTATCCTTCTTTTTAATAACTACTTTATTCGTTTATTGATAAAAACATTTAGAAACATGAAGAATATTTTTTTCCCTTTGTGTCGAATCTCTAATTACTTTCTGGACTTTAATTAAGTCATACTTAATAGATGATTATTCTTAGGATTAAAAACTTATCTTTCAAAAAAACATATAACTAAAACTTAAAATAAATAATAATTTTAAACATTTAATATAACTATTTTTAAAAGATAACATTCAATACAACTATTTCAATAACGTGAGAACATTTAAAAGACATTCGATCTAAAAAATAATCTTATTTATGTCACATGTTTATGTGTTACACTTTGTATTTATAAAAATAATGAATAATATATTTCATAAATTATATAATTCAAATTAAGCTAAATTATGAACATCAAATAAATTTGTATGTTTGTTCTTAAAAAAATCACTCAATTTTTATCTTGTAATTTTCTTTAAAAAATTATCTTAAGACAATTTTTTACATACACCTTAAAAAATAATCGTAATTAATTTTATAAATAAATAGACATTATAAATATCAAATAGATGATTGACAGCCTTGGGTATATCGATAATATTTTGGTAGAAAATTGGGTAGACGAGTGTCTTGTAGGGAGAACATAGCGACACGTAACTACTCATCGTTGTTATTCAACTCTAAGGGCTAAGGCTAGTGACAAAGATATATAACTTGTCCAAACAAAAATAAAGAAAATGAAGATTGTCTTATAATTAGCTTGCGTAACACAAGTTTCATCTTCCAACTTCTTCTATATTAATCAGACTTCCAAAGTTTGGATCTTTGGCTCACATCTGGACAAGCTTTTCAAGATACTTTCAGAACATCCACGTTTACAAATTTCTATTCATAAATTACTGTTGACTATCTTTTGCCGTCCAAACTTTTTTTTTTTTGGTTAAAATTTAATTTATTATAAAATCTGCACCAAACTTGTATGCTTTATTTTTGTGAGAGCTCAATAGCCCATGAACATCAAAATCTCACAACTACATGTTCATTCTGCTACAGACTTGAGTGTAAAGAGACTCTTATTGCTTGTAGTTACAAAAAAAACAGGCGTGGCCAACACGCTTAGTATATCAATGATAACAACAGCAAAATTTGCAACAAATAAGCTTTACTCCCACAGTTTAGTTACAAATTAGTGGAAGTGGTGATTACTTACATGGATGAAGCAAAGATGAGATGCAAATTCTTGATGCCAATGCTGGTCTTTCAGATCTTCAAATAGCCTAATCAGGCAACAAAAACAACTCAGCACCATACCAACCTTAGCTTCTGTGGAATGCCAAAAACCCCCCATGGGTCATGAGATATGAGCCCGGCTCTACGGATAGGGGGTGGATACGAGAGGATTCATGCTGCCAATATGCGCATGGGTATCAAGTCGGTCATCTAATATTAAATTAGCGAATCTGAGTTCTACCGGAAGATGCCCCGAAGTCACTGTGTGTGTTCTGCATTTAGAGTGAGGAGTTCAGAAATACAGTACAGTGTATGTCAATAATAGTAAGCTAGTATCACCATTTGGATATTAGACCTGAGATTTAGGAGAAGGAAACACATTCCAGAATCTGAGGGTTTCGTCGCCTGCTCCAGTTACAATTGTCTGCAAGAAGCAATTAGTGACAATGATGAACTTTTATTTAGTTTACATGGTAGTGTTTGCGTAAAAGAGGGGAAGAGATGATGATTTTAAGGTAAAATACCTGCCCATCAGGTGAGACAGCTAGATAAAGAACTCTATAAGTGTGTCCAGTAAGAGTAGCCAACTGCACGGAACGAAAGAAGTTTCAGTAACAAATATTTAGACTTACAATAACAAGTTATTGATATGCAGCTTACCTTAGACATGCTGGGGTATCTCCATACTATGATCTGGTTTTGCGAATATCCATGAGTGCTGACAAGTTCATTAACATTTTTAGACCAGGCCAAATTGCAGACCTGAGTTCCAGAAAGTCATGTAGACGCTATTAGGTAACAGTTCTTTAGACTATAGTATTATCAGAGTACAGAATCATCCCAAAAAGAGAGAGATATTCAAACAAGGATTGCACAATCCTAGAGAAATGTGCCTGAAGTCTATCGACAATGCATGTTGAGGATTGCCAAAGAAAGATACAAAGATCAATGTGAACAGTTGCAATATATTGAATTATGATAATATGCCTAAATTAGAAAGATTTTCACATCCCCAGCAGTTAATGAGTTAGAAGAGCACATATTCAATGAAACAGGATCTTTAGCATAGATAATATGAAGAGATTGACAATGGTACAGTAGACTTTCTAAACAAGGCAAAACCTGGAGAGAAAAGGATAGAGAAAGAAATCCTAGACCAAAGAGTTACAATATTATCAATATACTTAACATAATCAAATTGGGTTATAAGCTATAACATTGATTAAATTGTTCCCTCCTACCACTAACATGACATAAAAGGCAACAATCTTTTCCTGATTACCTCCCAAAAAATCAGTGCAAGAACACAACTTAGGACTATAATCTTGTCGAAAATTATTGTACAGAGCTGCAAGTAGGAAAAAGAAGGAACTTTGTAGACAACATTACCTGGCTTCCAGTGTCCATGCAACCCAAGTGTGCATTGGTGCTTGTATTCCAGAACCGAATGCAACGGTCAGCAGTACCACCTCCTGATGCTAGAAGTCCATGAAGATGAGGAGACCAAGCAATTGCTTTCACAGCTGCTGTATGTTCACAATACTTGAGCACAGGCTGTGTCGAATGTTGGTTCCACACAAAAAGCTGCAAAAGTGCACACAACGTTAGAACTACAAACAAGCATACACCCAATCTATGTTGCCAAACTACCTAGATTTACTTGGTACTAGCCTTATCTGTGATACACTTACCCGATTATCATTCCCACCAGATGCCAACTCACGGTTGTCATAAGACCATTTAAGACCACAAACCTGAATCATAAGTCAACAATTTATCCAATCACTTTCTATGACAGAGTACAAATTTAATTGTGCATGAGAGGAACCATAGACAAACAGTAAGCAACTGCAAACAATTTATTCAGTGTGAAAATTTATATATAGATGAATCAAGAACAATAACTATAATAAACTACTGAAAGGTATTTCGCGAAGGAAACTGACCTCTGATTTGTGTCCACTAAGTTTGCTGACATAATCATCTTGAGCACGTATATCTCTTTGAAGAATATTTTTGTCACGACTACCAGATGAAAGCACAGATGAGCTCCATGCCAGTGAACCAACACGCAACCGATGGCCCTCCATGGTACGGATCCTCTTGCAGCGGGATGCATCCCAGATCTGCACATTTCAGGGACCAGAATACATTCAGCACATTTTGGGCAACAGAAGACATTCAGCAAAGATAAATGATTTGAAATAACTAATTGCATGAAACCATAGGAACATGCTTAAAGAGCATTTTATACCATAAATGTAAAATTTACTGGTAATCAGGAAGTTCTTAGATTGATAAGTCGCCACATTTATAACAGGTAGCTTAAAAACTGACCAGGTTCATCAGGATCACTACTTTACATCAGACGAAAGTATTCCTTTTCAGAGGGGTTCATCGACATTATTATAATATAACTCATAAGCAATAGGCAATAACCTCGATCACAATGGACATGGGGGAACTCTAGTAAGGATCACTCATGAGGCAGTGAATTTAATAAATCATGAGAAATGCTTACCTGAACTTTGCCATTGTTCGTCCCAACAGCAAGATGTGTTCCTCTCTGAGCCCAGCCAACTGAGCAAACACTGTCATCAACTCCTAAATCACACAGTTTTGTTACCTGCATATTCACCCAATTTGAAATCAGAACAAAGCACAACTTCACCCAACAGTTACAAAAGCAATCACACTCAAAATTATAGGAATAAAGATCCTACCTTGCTGCTGCAAGCATTCCACAGATAAACACAATTTCCCAATCCCACGGACAATACATTGTGCGAAGACCAATCAACCAAGTTCAAGTAAAAATCATCTTGCAATGCAGGCGCATCCAATACCTGAAAACCATCAAAACCCCAACAAAATCAACAAATTGAACCAAGAAAACGCAAAAATCCATTCAACTCGAACAAATCTAAATCACATTACCTTATAGGGCGATCTCGCAACCTTCCGAGGAGTCTTCACCGGACTATAACTAATCCCAGGCAACGAATCATCCGATCCAAAGGGAAACGACGATCCAATCGCCCGTCTCGTCTCCGTCTTATACCGAAAAATATTCCGATTCTGCGCCGACACAGATCCCCGTCTTTCCAACCCTAATCCCATTCCCTTCTCCGGGGTTCCAGGCGAATCTGGGCCAAACAACGCGGCTCGCAACAACGCAGCATAAGTCCCGGACGGAGAATCCTCCCGTCCATCAGAGCCACCGTTTCCGGCGGAATTACTGTTTCCGGCGACGGCGGATGAGGCAGGGGGAGGTGAGGAGATATGAAAGAGGGCAAAATTGGAGCCAGTACGAGACGGAATAAAGCGATCAGTGTAGATTGGGCGAGAAGGGGAGATGTGGTGGTTAGCGTTAATCAGACGGTCGTATCTAGCAGGTGAAGGCGTGGGAGGCTCTTTTACTCCGGATGTAACGGCGGAGAGAGAAGGAAGATCCAATTTGGACCGGAGATTAAGGGCAGTGGTCGCCGGAGACGGCGAAGAAGCCTCCATTGACGGTGGGGAAGATCGAGAACCTAAGAGAGAGAAAGATGATGATGGTTGAGAGAGAGGTATAGAGAGATTTGACAATTGAAATAGGAATGGAAGGAGAGTCTGTTTTAAAGTTTTTACCACGTCGGATCTGGTTGGACAGTCATATTTTTTCCCGGGAAATTTTGTTACGTAAAGTAAATTACCAACTTACAAAGGGAAAGTTAGCTTCTGTTTTATTCTTCTTCTTCCTCACTTTCTTTAATTTCATTGGATGATATTTAAATTAAATAAATAAATAATTTTTGTTTAATACAAAATACTTTCCCGGGGAAAATTGTGCGGAGGTGGGAGCTTAATAATATAAATAAAATGTCAGGTGTTTTTGTGGTTACTTTCCTTTTTGCAGCATATATCCACTATTAATTTACTTATTTAAATTGCATGATATTTCTAAATAATTAAATATTACTTTATTAAAAAAGGAATTTTCTTCTGTCTAAGTGAGACCTTATTAATATAAATGGAAAGTCATCTTCTTTTTGTTCTTGTGTCTAACTGTGACCTTATTTAAAATATTTTTAACAATATATTTTATATAATTTTCTATCACTCCTATATTATAAATAAATTAAAAATATATAAATACTGTGGGACAAGAAAATGTAATATGATTTAGTATATATATAAAGTCATTAACCAACTTTATAATAGATAAAACAGCAATGATGAATACATTAGGCCAATGATTGAAATAATAAAATAATATATTATTTAACTTTTAAAATATATATAGAATAAATTTAGTGTAAAAAGCATTAAGCTTAAAACTAGAAGATGATAGAAAATATATATAGTTTTTACTCTTTATAGTGTATGAATGTATTGGAAAAGTTGACAAAAGATTAAAATATAAAAAATGTAAAATTGGGATAATATTTAATACATGAATTATTAAAACTATAAAAAAATGTTTTTTTTGTAAAAATTTAATTCATTAAAACTTCATGAAATTTACTAAAACTTAAAAATATAGAGCAGTAATTACGATTTAGATTTTATTATATTATATTTTATACTAGTTTAATCTCGCACGTGATTTTTACAGTTTATTTTTAAGTTTTAATATAATTAAAAAATAATTAATTTTAACAGCATTACTAGTTTAAGTTATTTTATTTGAAAAGTTTTTGAATGTGTAAATATATTTTTACTATTAGTAAATTTTTAGTATTATATGCCAACTATTTTATGTTATTCGTTGAATTTGTAAAATTAAAAACTTATTTTGATTATTACAAAAATAAATTAAGCATAATGTGGGTTCACACATTAGTTTTGAATTACTTTAAATATTGACTATTTTAATATACGTTTGTTCGAAAATGAGTTTTAATAATTTTAAAAACTCACAAAATAATACACACATTTTTGGAAGATAAGAAGGCAAATACTTATATTATATTGTGCCTTTTTTAGTTTTCCCGAGTATTTTAACAGAATTTTCAGTAATTTATAATTAATAATGTTGGTTCGACGTGTGTTAAATAACTATGTGTAGTTTAAATTTGATTATTCTATGTAAAAATTGTTATTTATAATATATTTTAGCTTATACTTTACATAAAATAACAAATGAAACTTTTCTGGTCTAACTATTAGTTTATATAATTTTAATAACAAATAGTTAGGATACAATTCCTTTTTACTTATGTATTTTATGGTTAAGAATGAAATAGATTAATACACATGAGTGTATTAGCATGTATACTTTTTTTTTTGTTTGGAATTAAATTTAAATAAAAAAGTTCTTAATTAATTACCTATAATTTAACAAAAAATAGAATATTTATGAAATCAAATATTATAATTTAAAATACCAAATAATTTTAATTAATAATATTAAAAATGAGTATTATGAAGCCGTGATAATTACGTAAGGACATCCTCTGCAACAATGAGTACCATAACATTAACAGTTATATATATATATATATATATATATATATATATATATATATATATATATATATAAAAGAGTATCATAACAATATGTTTGGTTAGGAGTATAGTAATAATTAATAAATTGGCCTCTTTGGAATGCAGATTTTATGAATATAAAATATAAGTTGGTTCAAAAACAGAAAAATTAAGATAATGCATAAGACAAAGTTAACTTAATTATAACAATTAAAATAGAAAATATATTTTTTCGGACAAAAATGTTTAATTAAGCACAACTAGTTTAGTGTCGCAATTGTGTGGATTTTGACTAAAAAAATAGATTATATTATTATTTTTATATATTGTGTATTCAATATTATTATACAAAAAATTTAATTATATGTTAAATATTTTTAAAATATAAAATTAATATATTAATATCCTCCGTTGACGATTGTGTAATACAAATATTTTTGAAGAAAAAAATAATTTTTATGGATAAATAACAAATTACACTATAAAAAAAATTTTCTACTTATAATCGAGTAAAATTAAAAAAAAAAGGACAATTTTGGTAACTAGGCCTTTTTGAGAAACTATAGTAGTAACTAGACTTTTTAATGTTTCAATTAAGTAAATATACCCCAACCTTTTGTATTTATTCTCAGACTATACACACTCTTTTGTCTCATGGGGTATATTTACTAAACATAAAACTACTAATAAATCAAATTGTTTCAAAAAAAAAAAGTGTATATTTTACATAATAGTTTAAAATTAAAAAATTAAAGTTATTGTCACGTACACTTAATGTTACCTTTTTAGTACCAAAGATAAGTTCACCTTTAAAAACTTCACAACATAAATATACCTTATTAAAATTATATAACAAATACGTTTGGTCCATGCTTAATGATGTTCGAGATAATTTTATTAATCATTCTTGTTTTTATTAATTAACCTTATATACAAATACGTTTAAATGCAAGTAATTCTTTTGCTTTACATCTTTATACTTCAAAGCCAAAATCTCCTAAAAATATATTATATTGTCAAGTTACTCAATTATAAATATATACCTTGAAAATGGATATGATAATTGGTGACATAAAAATATATATGAGTTAATTTAGATGTTGTTATAAAGGAAAATCTAAACTCGTTGACACATATGGATCAATATGGATAGAAAAACGAGTAAAGCAATAAATAATAGAAACTAGTGTAGTACCCGCACTTTGTGCGGATTTTGAATAATATTAAATTATATATAATACTATGTTATTTTTAAAAAAATTAAATTCATATATAAATGTATGGATAAAAGTTATCACTACTTATTAATTTTTATGAAAAATGGACAAACAATAGATGATATTTACAAATAAAAAAAGTGAAGATATAACGTTATTATACAAATAAATATTAATATACCCGCAAATTTTTTGCTATTTTAAGGAAATTTAGTTTACGACATCCCATAAGTAAAGTTGAGAATTGTTAAATATTTAATAAAATTTAACATAAAATTTGTAATTACATTTTTAATTAATTTTATAAAATCTACAATCAATGTAAATGTTAGGATTTGGTTAGATGATATGAACTTTTTAAAAATCCAATTACAATTTATGTTTAAATCATGTATCCAACAAATTTTCTAAAGATAATTAGTGTTTTAATTATTTTAGTAAATCTCTTAATTATTTAACTTTTAATTATTTACCTTTTTAAAATAATTTTTTAAACTTCGATAAACATTGACACGTTGTAAAAAGAGTCTCTCCTTTTGTTCCAATAAACTTTTCCAAAAGTTAGAGAGAAAAAGTGATATGTTTGAGTTGGATTGTGTTATGAAAGATAATGCGAACTTATTTTAAAAAAAGGTTACTATGTGAATATATTATGAGTAACAAATATAGTAAAAAAAATCTCTTAATGAAAGAATAATAAGTAAACCTAAAAACTTTCAATTAAAGTTGACATGACTTCTAAAAGAATGGGATACATCATTGATCCACTTGCTTTTATAACAGGCGTTTGAGTTCTTGCGGTTGCAAACCGAGTTGAGATAATAGAAATTGATATTTGAGTCAAGTAATTCTTTTGGGCTTACTTAGTTGGTTTCTAGATGTTAGCTGGATGATGATGGTTGTGTGCGTTTGTGTGTTTAATAATTATAGCATGTATAGGATGATCTTTATAAGTTTATGGCCCAAGTGTGTATAAGGGGCGGTGACATCACTGGCCAGCTCTGACACGAGACTGAGAGATTCTCAATACCCAGACCAAGCACATACACACTGAGGTGCATCAGATCCACTCCCGTTGGTTATATGGGGGCAGAGGCGAGGTTTTGAAAATCTCTCGTGTCACGAAATAAGTTGCATTAGTAAAGTATATGACTTAAATAAAAAAATTAAATGAAATTTATCTGAAAGCATGATAAGTGTTTTATTTTGTTATTCCATATGTCTGTGCTATTATCATTTTTCTAACGTTTGGATAGCTAGCTAATGGTTGATTTTTTTGTTGTTTAGACTTACGAAAGGTATAAACAGCGGCCGAGTGATCCGGAAGTAGTGGTTAGTCGGGTCTCCATACTTCATAGGATGGGGTTGAATACTATTATGTTATTTATCCCTTTTTAGCATATTGACATTAGACTTTGATCTTAAGTACGTTGTTGGCTGATAGTATCATGTTGTTGCATTCATAACATTAAAAGATCGTTTATGAATTTCGGTTTTCTTATCTGTGTCTTGTTGTAAGATCCAATAAAAGCGTTGTCAAACTAGAGTCGTGACTCATTGTGAGATCCTAACCCGTGAATCCCCGATTTTTGAGAATTTGGGGTGTTACAACATGCTGGTTATTTATTAATTCTATTTAAAAAATTATAAGTTAATGACAAATTGGTAATATTATACCAAATAAGTAAAAAAAATAAATAATGAGAACAAGCGACATTAACTCGAAATTAAAAACTAAAATTAAATTTCAAAAATTTAAAATAAAATATATATAACTTGAAAATAGAAATAAAAATTAGATCAAAAAAATAAACGCACAACGTTATTTTTTGGAAACTATAAAAACAAAATTTAAAGTTTTAAAAATTATTTAATATGGATTAAGTCGATTCCGTTACTAATTAAAACTAATCATTAAAGATTTTACTTAATCACGTATATTAAAAATAATTGATAATTCAAGAGTTAAGTTTATAATTAGAAGCCAAAATCAATTTAGTAATATTTTACAAAAACACTAAGGTGGTGTTATATGTTGGTTGAAGCTTGGTGTAAATGTCTTTGTTTTAGTAAGTTATTAGTTTAGTGATAAAATATAGAGGAAACTACACAAAACCACCCTTAATAATCACTCTTTTGCAAAGAACCACCCTTTATAAATTTTTTAGCATAAAACCACCCTTAATATTAATATATTTGCAATAAACCACCCCATATAAATTGTTTGGCATAAAAGCACCTTTAATTTTACGGGTTTGCAACTAACCACCCTATATTGTTTTAAATTACATCAAATAATTTAAAATTGAAGTATTGACAAAATAAGTTTTCATTATTATATTCAATTAATATTAATATAATAATTAGTTTCAAACTTTCAATAGTTTAAAACCTTTTCATTTTAAAATTTTCATTACTATTTTGGAAATTTTTTAACCCATAATTTTTTTCAGTTTTTTTAAAATGAAAATAATGGTAACAACGTGATTATTAGTCAACTAAAACAAGTTAATTTTTTTAAAAAATAAATTAAATCCGGTAACAAGTCATCAATTTAGTCGGAATTGAGGTTGTAATAAAATTGATTTCGTATTTGTTAGTTTGTATGTAGTTTAACAATTTTTAAAATGAAATTATTTTTTGTATATAGGTAATAACTTATATTATTATTTTTGATTATTTTCTATTATAAATTGTAATATTTAACCAAATTATCAAATTATTAATGGTATTAATATTAGTAATGTATATATATCTTGTCTATGCTATAATTTTAAATTATTTGATTTAATTTCAAGTAGTATAGGGTGGTTAATTGCAAACGTTTAAAAATTAAGGGTGGTTTTATGTAAGAAAATATTATAAGGGTGGTTTATTGCACGTAGATGAATATGATAGGTGGTTTCATGCTAAATTTTTTATAAAGGGTGGTTCCTTGCAATATATTGATTATTAAGGGTGGTTTTGTGTACTTTTCTCTAAAATATATTATATTTTCACTTTTATGTACAATGTATTAGATATTTAGGGGGGTTGATAGACGTACCGGCGAAAATCTATAATTGTTACTCCAACTACGCACTTCGCGTGCGTAGTTGTTAGCGTCCCCAACTACGCTGTTGGGAAGCGTAATTGAAGTTTAAAAAAAATAAAAATATCAACTACTCATTTGGGGTGAGTAGTTGATGTTCCCACAAAATATTTTTTTATTTTTTTTGGAATTCCAACTACGCTTCCCAAAAGCGTAGTTCAAGACCTTATCAACTACGCACGCGAAGTGCGTAGTTATGGTCACTAATAGAGATTTTCGCCGGTACATTTAAAAATCACGATATTTTTTAATAAATATTATATTTTTACTTTTATGTATCATGTATTGGATATTTTACCTAAACTCAATTATTTTTTTATTACCTAATATGACTAACATTTGTGAAGATTAAATTATAATTTTTTTTATAAATCAAAGGAAATGATTAAAAACCTATTAAAATTTTTTTTGTTAGAGTATTATATTTATACCTCAATGTATTATTTGTATATTCTTCGTACTTTCTATTTATACAAATTCTAAAGCCATCAATCTTAGTTGGTAATCGACGTGGGATAACAAAATTCCTCAAAATATTTAAAATAAATATGTCATGCTGAAAATCCTTCAAAAAATAAGGATAATTCGTCTCAAAAAATAAAACTTCAGTTGCACGATTACTTAATATATATATATATGGGAAACTATTTATTTGATTTTACTAAACAAAATAAATTTTAATTTAATTAAGAAATTTGTTTAAAATTATACAAACGACATTACGACTCAAATAATTGTAGGTTAACGATCTCACATAACATATATTAATCCGATACGAATAATAATTATACTTGAACTTAACCAAAATGCCAAAAAAATGTATTATTTGTATAATCTTTGACTTTCTACTTGTCAACTTTAATTGTTAATTGATGTAGGAAAACAAAATTCCTGAAAATATTTAATGTAAATAGATCAAACTGATAATTCTTCAAAAAAAATCACGTCCAAAAAATAAAACTTGTGGGGCACAATTACTACGACGTCAATGATCAAGATAACTGTGGGTTAACGATCCCACATAATATATACTAAACCGATATGAATAATAATTATCCTTATTTATAATTTTTAGACTCTCTATTTATACAATTTCTAAAAGCATCAACCTTAGTAGCTAATCGATGTAGGATAACAAAATTCCTCCAAAAATCTAACATAAATAGATTGAACTTATAATCTTAAAAAAAAATTGTCCAAAAAATAAAACTTCAGGAGTACGATTACTTAACCAAAAGTAACGTGAAAATATTAACGAAACTTAAATTAAAACTTAACAGAAATCGGAGTTCATTTATTTTTACTAAAAAAAATTGTCCCAAAAATGAATTCGTTCCAACAATAAAAAGTAACGTAAAATCGTTTCAATAAAATAGTTAATTTAATAAAAAAATAATTTCTAGGCTTAACAATAGTTTAAAATAAAAAATTTATTATCGTTAATGGTGGGAGCTTCATTTCGAAAATACTGTTTTCACATCACGCCAACAAAATTATGCTCTGTTTTATTATGTATGATAGGTAATAGATATATATTTTTGATTTTACTAAACAAAAAAATTGTTTAACAAAAGAATCGTTCGGGCATATAATCTTTGAGGAACATGATTACTTAATAAATATTTTAGGAGAAGCCAAGTGAGTTATAGTTGACCGTGTCTATATAAGAGCATCGACACCAACTGGAATTTGAAGGATGAGATGAACCATTATAGAGAAGAGAGGGTTGTGATTTCTAAGCAACTGAGGTCTATAAGCATGATGACTCTGGTGGAGAAGAGAGCAGTCACCCGAAGCATGGCTAGGGTAGTTCTTCAAGCCAAGATTTTCTTTTATATGTCTCTCTTGTATTCATGTGTGCTGTAATTGCCTAAGCTTTACCGTCTTGAATCTTGTCTATTTGCATCAAAAAATTTACAGTATTTTTGTTACGGGAAACTACCAAGACTATGAATTGAATAACCTGGCTTGTCTTTGATGCAATACAAGATTAAGTTATGTAATGAATGGTGCAAGAAGAGGAAGAAGGAAGATATGTTGTGGAAGTTTATGGAAGAGGAGCTTGAAGAGGATAGGAGACAAGAGGAAGAGGAGGAGTATGGTACATTGATCTAGGTTTTTATTGAGTCATTTTTTGGTTATACATTTTGCTAATTGATGTGGGATAACAAATTTCCTGATCTATTTAAGGTAAATAGATCAGGTTAATAATTCTTAAAAAAAAAAGATAAAATTGTGTCCAAAAAAATAAAACTTGCAGGGCAGTCAACGACCTAGATTATTGTACGTTAAGGATCCCCATAATATATATTAATCCGATATGAATAATAATTATCCTTTGTATAGTTTTTAGACTCTCTATTTGTACAATTTCTAAAACCATCAACCATAGTAGCTAATCGATGCGGGATAGCAAAATTCTTCAAAAAATTAACGTAAATAGATCAGACTGATAATCCTTAAAAAAAAAAAAAAAAAATCGTCCCAAAAAATAAAACTTTAGGAGTACGATTCTTAACAAAAAGTAACTTAAAAATATTTAACGTAAATAGAAATAAAATACTAACAAAAATCGGAGTTCATTTATTTTTACTAAAAAAATTTGTCCCAAATTGATTCGTTTCAACAATAAAAAGTAACACAAAATCGTTCCAATAAAATAGTGAATTTAATAACAAAAGTTTTCTGTCTTAAAAATAATTTAAAAATAAATTATTTATTGACATTAATTATAAGAGATTCATTTCGAAAATACTGCTTTCACAGCGCGCGACGTCAGCTAACTTATGCTCTATTTTAGTATGTATAATAGACTAGTTTAATTTCCATAACTTGTACAAGTTGATCAAATATAAATAATTAGATATTGTATCTATATAAAATGTAGATACAATATCTAATTTAAATAAAAGTTATAGTCACAAAAGTTGTTTTAATCTTTATTTTAAAGGGAATGAGATCACAATGAAAGATAAATATAATTTAAATAGAAGTTGTGATAAAAATGAAAGTAGGATATTTACTAAATAAAAATTTTCTAATTATAAAAGTTGTATCTAACTTAGATATGAGTTATTTTATTTTAAAGGTAATGGGTGTAAACTATAATCTAAATAGAATTTTTTTAAAATAAACAAAAGGGATTTGGTGGCTTTAGTGCTCAGTGCTACACGTAGGCAATACTAACATGAGTGTGCCACATAAGCTTTTTATTACATGTGCTTTAGTATAGTATATAGATGTAACACCCAAGTTTTGGAAACTCGAAGCGTTACGGGTTAGGACCTCACAATGTGTCTCAAGCCTCAGAGTAGCAACATCACAATGTATCTTACAACAAGGCACAAATAGTGAAAACCAAAATTTATAATCAAACCAAAGGTTTAAACAAAGGAAGCGTAAAAGACTCGCAGCCGAGTTCAAAACAAATAGAAAGAACCATAACTGAAATATAGCCCGATCCCGTCCTATAATGTACGGGAACCCCGACTGACCACACCGTCCGGATCATTTAGCAACATTCCTAACTTGCGGAACAACATCGGTGTAAACCGTTAGCTAACATTCTAGATATCGGAAAGACAGTAAAGCACAAACACACATAAGGTAATGTAAACATACAGGATGCTCGCACTCAACCGGTTATTATCTTTCATTAAGTTAACCATTACTAATTCAACTTCTTTTGTCACACGAGAATCTCCCGAATCTCGCCTCCGCTTCCATCTACCAACAAGAACATGGGTTGCAAGAGCACCTCCTAGTCTCCTGTAGAACTAGACAAGTGGTCATCGTCCGGTTATCATACACTTGGGTCAATTACGGTTATAAAGGTCAATCCTAGTCCGTTTATCCGTTATAACAATTAAACAACAACACAACAAACCAATACACTCAAACCAATATACGGAATGAAGCTAAGTAAGCCCAAGAGACTTACCTCACTCGAAGGTAACTCAAAGGTCAGCGAACAACTCAGTTTCCCGTAGGAAAGAAGGACGGAAAGCCTGCTCAATAAGGCATAACGAATCAGGACCGAAACGATTGCTAGAAGTCTATAAGTTCTAGTCTCAATGATCTCTAAGAAATCTCCGCAAGCTAAGGTTTCAACCTTAGTCTTACAGATCAACAAGGGTCAACAACATCCAACATAACTTAAGGAAGGAATGAGGGAAGCAAGGTAGGAAACAGCTCACCAAAAACGCGAGCAACAGAGGGAAAACCGCAGGGGCGGCAGACAACACCGCATGGGCGGCGCTAGGCAGGATTCGCAAGGGCGGCTGGATAGGGCGCGGCGGCGGCGACGGCGTGACAGAACGCGATGTTGACTCCTTCGACAACAAGGAACACATCAATGGCTAAATCTTGCTTCTCTCAACACACACACATCACAACTCAACCAAGGGAGCCCGTGAATATCAACATATCAACAACGGAACGGTCAACAAGAAAGACTCGATCTTGATCCTTGGAGAAGAAGAAAATGAGAAAAGAGAAAGCAAGAGAAGTAGGAGGGAAAGACAAGCAACAAGCTCAAGAACATGAGAGAGAAACACAAAAAAGGAGACTTACATGTTCAGCAAGTTCACAGGGAAAGAAAGCTGCAACTTTCGAGGTTGAAGGAAAACGTATGCAAGAAACAGGAAAAAGAAGAGAAGGAGGGAATTTATATGAACGATGGAAAAAGATAGAAGAAAAGGCGTTATAGGGTTAAGAACATGATAAGAAAGCCGACTCATAAGATAGAAGATCGGATCTTCTATCCATGGAAAGAAATAAAACGGACGAACAATCAGATCGGGACAATCTGTGGCGAACCCGCAGGAGCGGCTCCCTTCACCGCGGGTTATGAAGGCAAAAAAAACAACAACTGGGGTCTTACAAAAGATATATTATATTAAGGAGAAAAGGAAATAAATGTTATTAAGATTTCAATTTACATTAAAAAATTGTTGTAACAAAGATTTTGGATTAGTTAACCAAATCGAAACAAAATATATAAAATGAAAAAACAAAATGTATAAAACAATGAGCTAATAATGCATTTTTTTAGTGTTGATTAAGGATGCTCTCTTATTTCTATTATGTAGACTAAATATTTATTTTTGATTTTTAATTATTAGAAGAAAAAACAAAGAAAATAATTTGTTAAGAGGGGTGATGATGATAGAAAAACAAGTATGATATGAAAAATTCCTAGAAGAAGAAAAAAAAGAATATAGTTAGTTGGGTTAAATGATATTTTTAAAAAAAATTATATACCTAACTTCACATACCTAATTTTACTTAGGTAATCAACTTCACTCACGTATCCAATTTATTGGAATTGGGTAAGTCTAATTGAATAACTGAAATTGAGTAATTTAATTGGTAATTAAAATTGGACAATCAAATTGTGTAATCAAAATTGGATAAGTGAAGTTAAGTACGTGAATGAAGTTGAGTATTTGATTTTAATTCCTATTTACTAGGATTATTAAAATGTATAATTAAACCTAATTATTTTATTCCTAATTAATTATTAGGATAATACATACTCTGTATCCATTATAAAAAAAATTCATACTTACCAAAATCACCCGTATAAATTTTGGTTTGGTTGAATATAAACTAATGAGCCAACATAGAGGGACATAACTTTATTAAAATGCGACATATGAAAGATACATTGGGTGATTTCACGAATTTAAGATACTTGACAAATGAACGACGGCACTGCATGATTCCGTAACAAGTGTGTTTTAGTATATGGTATAAATAATAAAGTTAAATTAATTCCGCTTTACCTAATAATTGTTATAACTTTTTTTATTCATAATTTTATTTTAAAATAAAAGTACTTAATTAATCATCTATAATTTAATAAAATATATATTATGACATTTTTAATAATTATGTGAACACAAGTATATTTTTTTGTTTGACATATAATTTTTTATTTTAATAAATATGAAATTGATATTTTTAGAATATTTTAGTCTAAAAAATTATATATTAAATCAAACATTAAATATTTTGATTAATGATATTAAGAAATGAGTATCATAATGAAGGCGTGAAAATTACGTAAGGATCGGATCTGTCTCTGCAACAATGAGTACCATAATTAACAGTAATAGTGATATATAGATATTTATATATAAAAAAGAGTACCGTAACAATATTTCTAGTTAGGATTTTATGAATTTAATATATAAGTTGGTTAAAAGTAAAATTTATCAAGTTTTTTGTGTTATAATTAGTGAGAATTGGATCAAAGATAATATTTAGTGACAATGATTATAGAATGGGGAGGCTTAGAACGTGATTTGAATTATAATGTCATAGTTAGAAGTTAAAAAGTAGATCGCATCGAAAATTAGACAAATAAAAAAGGAAGAAGAAAATATTAGATAGTAGATGCAGAGGAGTCCATCTTCTCGTCTTGAGACTCAACAAACAAGTGATTGCTGACTGTTGAAGAAGAGAATCTGTCTTCATCTGCAACTCTGATTTGTTCTAATTGCGGTCTCACAAGATCTTCTACACTTAATTACTATTTTAATAGTCGCAGGCTTTACAATTAGATCGGAAATCTGATGGTGTAGCCTTCCAGGTGTCAAAACCTGCAAATTTTGTTCATTCTGAATCTCATCTCAAAATCGCTTGAGTGGGTCTACCATAGAACTATTCGTACTGTTTAATTCCGTCCCGTTCTGATCCGGCGGGATTCAAAAAAAAAAAAAATTGTGTATTCCGTCCCGTGAAAAATTTGAGGGACGAAATGCGGAACGAAAACTTCCATCCCGATTAGTCCCGCCCTATATATATATATATATATATATATATATATATATAATATTTTTATATTTTTATAAATATTATATAGATAAATAATATATACAAATTATAATTTTATATCGATAAGAATTATAAAAGTAATAAAATACTACAAAAATGTTATCTTTTGTAAATTATCTGTTTTGATTGACATGTAAAAAAAAAATTATTATTAGTGTAGTGCAGATTGTGCAGTGCTAGATTTTTTGAATGTGAATCAGTAAGACACACTATAATGTAACTTGTATTCGTTTTGAATGTACTATCCACTAATGTAGGTCTCTTAAATCAGTAATTCGGTATCGAGTGTTTTTTGATCATTTGTGTCTTTAAATATGAGAGAAAACAATAACAAATGTTGAATATAACCGGTGCATAACTCTTGCGGGATTAGGCCCTTCCCGTCCCGTCCATGTGGGATAGGACACTAAGGAAAAAGTTGTAAATGATGTCCAACCCTAGTTCATATCGCCTGCTCAAAAAAACGGACGGGTATAACAGAGGAAAAAGTCTGACCGGGTCGAAAAGCTCAGCTTGCCAAGCCCGTCAGGCTGGATCTGGACACCACTCTAGGCTTGATCGGGTCTGAAAGTCCGGCCTGTCAACATGGGTAAAAAATAAAAAATAAAAAATATATTGTATCTATTATAAATATTAAGGATAAATATAAAATATTTAATATAATTATAATAAATTTAATACATTTTACATAAAATATAATTTATTTTTTAACAAATTATATTAAAAACATTTAAAAAAATGAAAATAGGTACCCGTAGACCCAATCCAACACAAATAAATAAAATTAATATTTTATAAAAATTCGGTCCGAATCCGATCAGAATACAAATATATCTAATCTAACATCTCATTTTCTCTTAGCTACTTCTTATATCATGTTGAAGTCCATTGGTATTTGGCATATCATACCGTAGGTTATATTAATTGGTAATAAATATGGCGGCATTTACAGTCTATTGAGGTAGAATACAAATTACATAAGGGCAGAGACATTAATTGAAGCTAGTTATAGAGGCGATGAATTTGAAGTGAAAGAAAAAAGAATTGATTAGGTATAGGAAAAAAAGAGCAATCTTCACTCATTAAAATTGAAACATGTCCACCCACCTCCAACGTGGGATTGAGTAATGTACAATCTCCGATCTCGATATGAAGGGAAGGGTTTCCCATATTCGATCAAAAACACTCTTTCTTTATGCTATTTGTGGACAATATCTTACATCTTTAAGATCATTCAATCACTCTTTTGTTTTTTTTATGTGTCACTTTGCTATTTCCTGTCTACCCATCTTTTTTTTATGCAATCTTCAAGCTAAATTGTGATTTTTTAATTCAAGATTTAACATTAATTAATTTCCCTTAATTTAAAAAATAAACATCCGAAAATCAATTTATTAGATGAGATCAATCTTGACAAGGACTTGAACATCACGGACCGAGTGTTAAGTTTCCAAGTCGTACGGTGAATGTGATTGAAAGAATTTGTAGTATCTCGGGACAACAAGTTAACAACAATAAATCTAAAATTTATGTCACTCCAAATGTAAATGAGAAGGTTAGAAGGAATCTTCAATAGATTAGTGGAATGGAGGTTACTACGGACCCAAGGAATTATTTGAAAATGCCGATTCTTCAAGGAAGGATCAATAACACCACATTCTGTTATATGCTAGAAAAGACCAACAATCAGCTTACGGGTTAGAAGGGCAAACATCTAAGTCTCGTTGGAAGGGTAACGCTAACCAAATTTGTCCTATCGTTGATCCTTATCTATACGATGTCTTCCATCCTTTTGCCACATAAAATTTGTGAGAGGACAATGACGTTACTTGAGGAACTTCATTTGGGGTAGCACAAGTGAAGCCAAAAAACGTAAGAGCATGGTGTTAGAACGATTAGCAGCATGATAGATGAAAACTTAAGAGCATGCATTGCTAGGGAGATGTGGGACGAAACAAATGGATGCAACTAAGCATGCATCTCACCGATCTTTAACAACACCTCTTTGCTTCAACTTTCGTTGTGTAAATGAGACAGGATTTTGTAGATCATCTTAGCTGGTCCTTGACTGCATGGGTGAATACTCAGCTAAACCTGCAATCAAGTTGATCCACGGAGATATAGACTACAATTCTAACGATCAAAATCTTTTCAAAAGGCTATGGAAGGTTAACACTCAAGAGAGAGGCAAGACTTTTATTTGGCAAGTTCTCAAAGGCGGCTACATGACTAATGCCGAGAGAAAGAGACGTCACATGTCCAAAGGCGCCATCTATAAGAGCTGCAATAACCCTTCTATAACAATGATTCATGCTCTACGTGATTGCCCGTTAGCTCCAGGGGTGTGGACAACTTGAATGGTGGAGGAAGAGTCCCAAGGTTCTTGGAGATGGACCTAGATGCATGCACGAGAGGTAATGAACTATCCATCAACAACTTCAATTATAATATTTTGTGGTGCGATATTTTTGTTATAGGGTTGTGGTGGATTTGGAAGTGGAGAAATGAGTTGGTGTCCAGAAACATAAGTTGTCCAGCGGAGCGACACAATTTTATTATTGACATAACTCAAGAATAGGCTTGGAATAGAGAGTGGAAAGTCCATATGCTAAAGTAATTTGTTCATGTTTGGTCGTTTGGCATGCTCCGACAAAGGACTGGATCAATATTAAAATCGATGGTGTGGTTAAAAGCAAATGGATTGCAACGGCAACTTGTGTCTATATGAACCATAAATAGGAGTGGCAAGGTGGTTTCGTTCATAATATAGGGTGGTGTATTGTTCCATCTAATGAGTTACAATGAGTTTTACTTGACCTCACATTAGCTTAGGATAATGACACAAGAAAGTGATTACTGAAACAAACACTCAGCTTGTGACATTACTCCTAGGGAAATGCATTTGACTTTGTCATCCCCTTTCTTGCGTGATACATTAGTGTCAAGGCTATATGCAAAAAATCTAGGTTATTCATATTCAACATACCTTCCGTGAGGCAAACAATGTCGCAAATTTCTTAGCTACTTTTGTTTTGAACTTTCCTATTGGTATTCATGCATTGTGCAAACCTCTAGAGGGTATATTGGATCTTTTAAATGTTGATGTAAGGGATCAGACTATGGTAACACTCCATAAAATTATCATCCCGCATCATTTCAATGGAGATTTATAATTAATTTATAAAGATGGAGTGCTACCCATGTCAACAAGAATTCTTCTTTTCCACTAGTTGAGTGAGGACAAAGAACTCTAGAGTTAAGTGTGCTCGTATTGAAGTAATTTCAGGATGGGTGACCTCTTGAGAAGTTTTTTGTGTGAGCATGATTGACATGAGAACAACGTCCATAAGACCATGTCCGTAAGACCTCGGCTCTTACAGATGGTATCAGAAGTAACATGAGTTACGAGTGTGCTCGCCCTAGTAGGCGGTCACTCGGCTCGGTGGACGGTCCTTCGGCATGGCGTGAATGTATTGCTACCAATGTCAACAAAATTTTTTCTTTTCCGGTGGTTGAGTGAGGACAAATAATTCTTCTTTTCCAATGGTCGAGTGAGGACAAAGAACTCTGAAAAAGCATGCTCACTGGAGTAATTTTAGGAAGTATGTTCCCCGTTTGATGAATACTTAGCCTCTTTTTTGCATGAATAAAAAGCGTGTTTTGTTGCGTAGAGGCACCAAACCTCTTTTCCCACCAAAAAAATTAAAAAGGCCCTTGAGTTCTCTAATGTCATCCATTACAACTTTTGACATAATCTTAACAATTTAAGAGATGAAAGCCATTGTTGCTTGGGTATCTGACCGATAATGATCTTTAAGAACCCCCGGTGAACAACTTTCCGCAACACTAAATGATGTGCAAGAAGTTAATTACAAGTTGTGAAAGCTACATGATTATATTTTTTATACCTTACAATATGCAAGAGTTGCTTAGATTGTTTGTGTTGTTTCCTTCATTATATATATATATATATATATATATATATATAATTCGGATATAATTGTTGTCAATTGATATTGAATTGTTAGGAGATAAATATAGATTAGAGTTTACTTCATGTATTATTACCTTTGTATCCCTTTATTACTCCTTGGTATATCGATATACGTACATGAGTGAGATCCCTTATAGGGGATTTGATGTGGGACCACCTCCAACACAAGGACCAGTTACACGTTCAAAGGCTAAGACATTGGAGAACAAACCAACAACACCTTCGCCTTCTTCAGATTCAATTATGGATGGAGCGATCACAAGGTCAAGAGCAAAGGCTATCACGATGAAGTTACGGACATACTCATGATATGTACGCTCAAGGAAACTCTCCTCACTCTCAAGAGTTCCTTGGTAATGTTATTGACTGTCATAGAAGAGCCAAACCACGACCAAGAAGATCCACTAAGCAAAGAAGAAGGATACGAGCAAGGAAGAGTCACAGAGGAAGAAAATCAACCGATTT
Organism: Fagopyrum homotropicum; assembly: GCA_033239125.1. Lineage (NCBI taxonomy): Eukaryota > Viridiplantae > Streptophyta > Magnoliopsida > Caryophyllales > Polygonaceae > Fagopyrum > Fagopyrum homotropicum. Next base: position 14,448,846 of record BSWB01000001.1, read on the forward strand.
TCCTGTAGGAAAATTTGACCGATTTCCTTCACTGAGACGAATTTTGCAAAGATCCGGCCATGATCTTCTATCTTTTGGCAATTATTTATTGTTATAATTCTTTAAAACTCTCAGATTATCTTAAGGGATTATTTAGATTCCATTTTTTTACATTTTATATTTTATATATCTTAAAAATATATTTGGAAGATTATCTTTAAATATATTTTCCTAGTTTTAGTAGGATAAATCTCCCTTATCAATAGCCTTAGTGAGGGAGATTATTTGATAGATTAGATTTGATATTTTACCACAGATTGTGAGACTTGCAACTTCACTTACGAAGTTTGTGTTTTATTCATAAAATCGTTCAATCAATAAAGAGAGCTTTTGATTGAATTGTTTGTGAAGTCCTTGCTAGATTGTGCTTGTGTGTGTTAATCTTACTGAATGTTGGTGCTCCTGGTCAATATTAGTCCCTCCTTGTGCTTGTCTTAATTAGAAGACTTGTGTAAGGTTAAAGAAGTGCGGGTCAAGGTAATCTTCTCGTTTAAGGGTTTTGATACATCATTGGCCAAGATTCTTTTGCGGATGTATCTTAGTTCATATCTTTCTATATTTATTTCATTAATCATTCCATAATCATCTTCTTATCTTTCCATATCATTCACTAATCCGTATTCTGAGTTTGTCAAAAAATCGATATGTTCTTGAGGAAAATTAGCCGATTTTCTCTATTGAACAACCCGATTTTTATCCCAGATGTAATATCCGGAATTTTTTTTAGTTTATTTCTGAGTCAAACTGGATTTTGACCCAATGATTTGTATACATATATCTAGTGATATCTACCATCACAAATCCTATCATTTTATGTAAGTCTAAACTCACATAAAATGATGAAAATTCTAACAAAACCCTAATCTTATAAACCCTAGTTTATATCTACGTGTTTTGACAAGGTCATGACATGTCTTTGACAAGGTCATGACACCCTTTGACAAGATCATGACATCCTTTTGACAAGGTCATGACATGCTTTGATATGCACTTACAAGGCCATGACAACATTCATCCCATCTCTTTTTCCCTTTGGTTAAGCCCACATCTTCATGCCTTGCTTGAACTTGGTTTTGCTTGCCTCCAACCCTGATTCACATCCAGCCCATCAGTTCCAAGCAAACCCTGCACAGGAAGCCCAACAACCTTCCTTACCTTGATGACACGCCAACCCAGTAGGGAGTTTTCAGCCCTTCAGACCCGTCAGCTAGCCCATGAGGATGCCAGCCCAGTAGTGCAGCCCTTCCTCTCTTCCAGAGCGTGTGTGCTGAGTTGCATAGAAGATTTACTTACCATAACTACTCTTGGAATCACGCTGCACCCTTCTCTCCTACCCGACCTCCACGCCTACCACCCTTGTAGGTCCAGATTCACTCGCCTCCTTCCTCTCAAGCAGCCCTAATCTTTGACCCTCAACTCTGCTCCTATGACTCCATCGCGCCGCACCCAGCCATCCCTGTACGAAGTGAACGCCATCCGGGATCTCAGCCTTACCCACTGGAGACAGTACTGACGTCTGGATCCTCAACGAACAGCAATAGAGGCCATCTTCTTCACTCTCTGAATCGGTCTGCGCCCTCTTGTCTAACCTCCATCTTGCCCCAGCCCTAATGCCCCCAGCCTCCCCTCCTTCCATGGATACGTGACATCAGCAGAGGCATCTTCAAAGATGACAGTAAGCCATGTGAGCCTTCATTCTTTCGGCTGTCATGAAGCAGCACCCTCACCCATGTTCCCTCTCTTGCCCTCACACACACAGCACGTAAGAGTCTTCTTCCCCTTCGTGAAATTCACCAAGAACAACCTCGGAGATGTAGAAGGCAAAGAGAGAAACCTTGAGTCCTTCATCCTAGCCATTTGTAGGGCCATCGGGTAAGCAAAACTGTGCCCTTTCCTTCGTTCCAACATACTCAGAAAAATAGGGCAATATATGTGTATCTATGGGCTCCGCAGGATCGAAGTGAAGATCTACAGATGGACTAATATCAACTACAAGGGACTGCTACCAAGGAGTTTTGAACTTGTGACGTGTGGGTAGACTACAATCCAGGACGCTGGCAGTGAGACTCGAAGTCTAAACCAGTGGGGCGCCTATTTGAAAAATTCCAGAAAACTGAGTTGTGCAGTCTGTTTGAGGTTAGGTTTCGGTACCTTAAAGATATAATTCACCGTTCAATTTTTAATATGACATAGAGGGATATACATATTGTAATCTATCAGAATTTGAGACTGATCCAACGGTTGGATCTGAATCTATAGGAGCTCAAAGTAGACTAGTTGAGCAGTTGTAAAATTTCACCAAATTTGGCTAAGTATGGAATTTCTGGTTTTTGGAAGCATCTTTGGAGATTTTTGTAGGAGTTGTTGTTGATAGTTTTTGAGAGATCTTTGCTCATATGGGTAGAGGGCATAACATAGAAGACCTATAATATTTTTTTAGAATTTCTACATTTTTATTCGAGCCTCGTATCTTAAGCCAAAGTCGGACCATAGAAACTTTCTATGAAAGTCAAGAATGTGACTAACACTTCTAAAGCTTTAACCAACTTCTTTTTAGCATGAGAGGGTGGTTTTGAGTTCCAAATAAAAGTTTGGAGCTTTGTTAGAAAATTATATAGAGTTTCAGGAGCAGGGGTAAAATGGTCAATTATCCGTATAAGGGTATTTTGGTATTTTCTTTATGATCGATTATATATCTTAGAAGTTGGAAACTTCTAAGAAAGTGGGATACATTATTGATCCACTTGCCTTGTATAACAGGCGTTTGAGTTTCTACGGTTACGGGCCGAATCGAGATAACGGGATTTGAGAGTTGATTCAGGTAAGTCCTCGCGACTTACTTAGCCGGTTTCTGGGTGTTAGCTGAATGACGATAGTGGTGTGTGCTGTGTATTATAATAACAACTTGTTAGGACGACCGTCGTTATTATGTGTTAAGGCCCAAGTGTATGTATAACGGGTCGTGACATCACTGCCCAGCTCTGCCAAGAGACTGGGAGGTTCTCTATACCCAGACCATAAAGGTACACGGTGAGATGCATCGGATCCACTCCTGATGGGTACATGGGGGCGGAGGCGAGGTTTGAGAATCCCTCGTGTCACAAAATAAGTATCATTAGTAAGAGTGAATGACTTAAATGAAGATAATAAATGGATTGTTTGAAAGCATGATGAGTGTTTTTTTTTTTGTGTGTGTGTGCTATTATTATTCTCCTAATGTTTAGATAACTAGCTAATGGTTGTTTTGTTGTGTTTTTAGATTTACCGCAGGTTAGAACAGTAGCTGAGTGATCCGGAAGTAGTGGTCAGCCGGGTCTCCGTACTCCTTAGAGTGGGGGTTTTGGGTTGTCGCTTTGTTGTTCTTTCCTCTTGTTAAGACAGTTAGTCTTTTCCGTCGTTTAAGTATAATAAGCTATTAGACTTTGTTGCATTTATCATGTTAAAAATACATTTTTATGAATTTCGGTTTTTCTTATTTGTGTCTTGTTGCAAGATCCTAGTAAAATTGTTGTCAAACTGAGGTCGGGACCTATTGTGAGGTCCTAACCAGTAATATCCCGAGTTTTGAGAATTCGGGGTATTACAACATGGTATCAGAGGGAGGTTGACAACAATGACACTTGAAATCTTCTGAAAGACCGAATAAGTACTTAAGCAGAATCCGAAAAGGGATATGAGTTTCAAAAAGAACTTTTGGTTTTCAAATGCATGCATAGACTAGTTGGGGATAGAAAAGTACGGCTGACCACCACTACTACCGTGGATCTCAGTATGCTTAGTATGGACTTTAGGTTTTACTTTAGTTGGACTTATTAGGTTGATTATAAAGATATGTAGTATAGATAAATATATGCCGAAGATTAGTAGAAATTGTAGTTATGTTATGTCCTTAACAAAGATAAAATAATGAGTTTCTCACCCCTTTGACACATCTAAGTAGATTTTGAAGGGTGTCAACGTGAGGATTAATATGCACATCTTATGTGCATTAGGGTAGACGAACGGCGGACAACTCCTTCGAGCTTGTTGAGGAACGTCGAGACGGAAAAGTTAATACTAAAAGACAACACCAACGACGATGACAAGAAGGGAACCCCGAGTCAACTCAATAGGACCAAATGAAGAAAATACATGAGAGTAGTTCCGGAAAAGCGTTTGATGACAGACAAATATACAAATTGGAAGAGATGACCCATAGGTTCTTTCAAGTGTGGTGTAAAACAACGTTACAAACAAAGCGGATACCTTCAAAAACACACATGGGCATGAAAGTTCAGGTGAAATATAGTAGCGATCCAGACAAGAGGCATTGGATCTAAGCTTACTGGCGGACTAGAAGGTGAAAGTTTGAGGCTGAGCGGAAGATGATCACTCTCGACAAGCTACTTGCCACCACAATCAAGATGGGAAACCGAGACAATCATAAGCGTAGGAGTCAAGATGAGATACACGGTCCATCCCGATACGAAGAATCAAAGAGCCGCAAAAAGAAAGCTTACAGGTTGCTAGAAAGGGGGGCAGATTTCACCAACATGGAAGTGGTGGGACCTCCTAGAACACACAAGAATTTCAACAAGGATCGGAATACAACAAGGACCGGATTTCTATAAAGGCGGAAGTACAAACAAGATCTCAAGGAAGGAGGGTGTAGGAGAATATTCTTGGAAAAAAAGGGTCTCTAATAACTTCGCACTCACGAAGAGATTTAAGTTAATAACACTAGCGGGTCATAATAGAGAACTGCAAGTGGACAATAACTCGAGTAAAAAGGAATCATGGAGAAATGCCTACAAGTTATCGTAGAAGAATTGATAAGTACGTTGACCGGTGACGAAGATACAAGTAGACTCGTAAGAGTATAGTACTCTTACAAGACTGTAATTTGTAGAAGGAGCTAAAGGAAAATAAATGGAAGAGATATATTTTCACCTTGTTTATCAAACCTCAAAAGAAATAGAAGAAAAGTAAGTCTACGATCTTATAGAAGGTCAACTACAGACTAATTGATAACAACCAAGAATTTACACGTGCTGGCTAACTAGCGATGGTTGGTTGACAGATAAGAAGAATAACTGGTTATAAAGAAATTTTACCGACATATGGTGAATTTCTTCCAGAGGTCAACGACGACAAGGGTGAAGTTAAATCAATACAAGTATTGGTAGCCTTGATGGTAACATTGTATGAGTCCAAGATGATAACTCTAATAAAGAAATTTAAGAGAAGCTCTTAACGGTCGGTAATGACCATTGATGATAGTAATGGTGTAAAGGAAATTGTTGGGAGTAGTTACTTCCTACTAACTAAGAAAGATACATATCAAAGTCAGCTTGAAGGGATTCCTGTAAGAAGAACTAGAAGACTAAAAAGAAGTAGATGATTGTGAACATGTTCTATGTCTTAGCATTCCACACAAGTAGGACTGATGGTGCTCCTCCGAGGAAAAGGTGGGGTCAAATTGTCTAGATTGACAGGCGAAATCCTTGTGATTAAAGATGTGACACAAAATAATTGGAATTTCAGAGGCGGCACAAACATAGGGAGTACGATTTAAAGCCTTGGTGAAATGTGTGGTCGAGTTGTGAGGTGATTGTAGATGGAATCTACAGGATGGCTAGAACAGGCATGAGAAGGAGTAAAGTTGAATGACTAAAGGCTGATATAGATCCGGTATTACCCCAATAAGATGATTACCGAAAGATATATATATATATATATAAAAGTTTAATGAGAAATGGAGGTACTCCATTGAAAATTCAAGCTGGACTGATGACATAAGAGTTGATGAAAGTAATAAGACCAACCAACGTGGTTCGTAAAGCGAGTACGAGAAAACTCAAAGGGGTAACTATCCTACTGGGGGGTAAAGATTTATAGAAGGTAAAGCGATACGAGCATAAAGACAACATAATAAATGCGAGTCAAGAACTTTGATTTTTGAGGAAATCATATACAACTGAGGTTTCTTATGCAAATGGTACTGATAAGTGTTTGATAAAAGTCATACACATCGGACCGATAACGCTAGGATGGATAAGGTATAAACCAAAAGAATAACTTAACTAGTAAGAAGAAAAGTCATGTATCAAAAGGCGGGGCTTGCTAAATTCGAATAACGTGTTGAGATGAGGATGCCTTTGTAGAATCTATGCAAGAGTACAACGTAACTGAGGTTCCAAAATGAAATGGACAGTAATGACCAATTGAAAGTTGAGACCGATTCAGGGGAGGAAATTGTTATAAGACGAGTCACCTAGTAGAAGAGTTCACAAGACAAGCATGAGAGACCATCATGTGGTTGGTATTATTGCCTCGATGTAGACTTATTACCGCACCTAGAGAATTTGGAGCTAAGTAGAAAATTTTATGTTAAGATTGTAAATAGGTCACGGTAAGGACTTGTAGGTTAACGTGATGTGCCCTACGTTAGAGGTCAAAGGGATTGTGGAAAGATAAATACATTGAGTAGTCCTGACGAGTAGTAAGTAAAAATTTGATGAGACCTAAGTGAATTCCGGGAAATACTAAGACCGCGTGCCCCAATCCCTCCAATGATGCGTAACCGGTGAGTTATTCGGTTGAGGAGTTCCTAGATCAAGGGTGAAACTCAATTGGTGCCGAGGACCATAGTTTTGACATATACAAACCGCTTATCTCGAGATTTGGGCAACCAATACACACGGCTTAGGGTACGAACTCTCATTATACTATAGTGAATCATCCTTAGAAGGACGGTCGATTTGAGAGGGCCATATTGTTATTAGAAACTATGGTCCTCGGCACAACAGAAGTGTGGTGGACCCAAAATTGACCGTCCTTCTAAGGATGATTTACTATAGTATAATGAGCGTTCATACCACACTTCTGTTGCGCCGAGGACCATAGTTTCTAATAATGAGAGTTCGTACCACCACACTCTATAACTTTAGGTCATAGATATAATATCCTTAGAAGGACGGTCGATCAGAGTAGCCCATGAGGACGCCAGCCCAGTAGTGCAGCCCTTCCTCTCTTCCAGAGCGTGTGTGCTGAGTTGCATAGAAGATTTACTTACCATAACTGCTCCTGGAATCACGCTGCACCCTTCTCTCCTACCCGACCTCCACGCCTACCACCCTTGTAGGTCCAGATTCACTCGCCTCCTTCCTCTCAAGCAGCCCTAATCTTCGACCCTCAACTCTGCTCCTGTGACTCCATCGCGCCGCACCCAGCCATCCCTGTACGAAGTGAACGCCATCCGGGATCTCGGCCTTACCCACTGGAGACAGTACTGACGTCTGGATCCTCAACTAACAGCAACAAAGGCCATCTTCTTCACTCTCTGAATCGGTCTGCGCCCTCCTGTCTAACCTCCATCTTGCCCCAGCCCTAATGCCTCCAGCCTCCCCTCATTCCATGGATACGTGACATCAGCAGAGGCATCTTCAAAGATGACAGTAAGCCATGTGAGCCTTCATTCCTTCGGCTGTCATGAAGCAGCACCCTCACCCATGTTCCCTCTCTTGCCCTCACACACACAGCACGTAAGAGTCTTCTTTCCCTTCATGAAATTCACCAAGAACAACCTCGGAGATGTAGAAGGCAAAGAGAGAAACCTTGAGTCCTTCATCCTAGCCATTTGTAGGGCCATTGGGTAAGTAAAACTGTGCCCTTTCCTTCGTTCCAACATACTCAGAAAAATAGGGCAATATATGTATATTTATGGGCTCCGCAGGATCGAAGTGAAGATCTACAAATGGACTAATATCAGCTACAAGGGACTGCTACCAAGGAGTTTCGAACTGGTCACGTGTGGGTGGACTGCAATCCAGGACGCTGGCAGTGAGACTCGAAGTCTAAACCAGTGGGGCACCTATTTGAAAAATTCCAGAAAACTGAGTTGTGCAGTCTGTTTGAGGTTAGGTTTCGGTACCTTAAAGATATAATTCACCGTTCAATTTTCAATATGACATAGAGGGATATACATATTGTAATCTATCAGAATTTGAGACTGATCCAACGGTTGGATCTGAATCTACAAGAGCTCAAAGTAGACTAGTTGAGCAGTTGTGAAATTTCACAGAATTTGGCTAAGTATGGAATTTCTGGTTTTTGGAAGCATCTTTGGAGATTTTTGTAGGAGTTGTTGTTGATAGTTTTTGAGAGATCTTTGCTCATATGGGTAGAGGGCATAACATAGAAGACCTATAATATTTTTGTAGAATTTCTACATTTTTATTCGAGCCTCGTATCTTAAGCTAAAGTCGGACCATAGGAACTTTCTATGAAAGTCAAGAATGTGACTAACACTTCTAAAGCTTTAACCAACTTCTTTTTAGCGTGAGAGGGTGGTTTTGAGTTCCAAAGAAAAGTTTGGAGCTTTGTTATAAAATTATATAGAGTTTCGGAACCAGGGGTAAATGTCAATTACCCGTATAAGGGTATTTTGGTATTTTCTTTATAATCGATTATATATCTTAGAAGTTGGAAACTTCTAAAAAAGTGGGATACATTATTGATCCACTTGCCTTGTATAACAGGCGTTTGAGTTTCTACGGTTACGGGCCGAATCGAGATAACGGGATTTGAGAGTTGATTCTAGTAAGTCCTCGCGACTTACTTAGCCGGTTTCTAGGTGTTAGCTGAATGAAGATAGTGGTGTGTGCTGTGTGTTATAATAACAACTTGTTAGGACGACCGTCGTTATTATGTGTTAAGGCCCAAGTGTATGTATAACGGGCCGTGACATCACTGCCCAGCTCTGCCAGGAGACTGGGAGGTTCTCTATACCCAGACCATACAGGTACACGGTGAGATGCATCGGATCCACTCCTGATGGGTACACGGGGGCGGAGGCGAGGTTTGGGAATCCCTCGTGTCACAAAATAAGTATCATTAGTAAGAGTGAATGACTTAAATGAAGATAATAAATGGATTGTTTGAAAGCATGATGAGTGTTTATTTTTTTTTTTGTGTGTGCTATTATTATTCTCCTATTGTTTAGATAACTAGCTAATGGTTGTTTTGTTGTGTTTTTAGATTTACCGCAGGTTAGAACAACAGCTGAGTGATCCGGAAGTAGTAGTCAGCCGGGTCTCCGTACTCCTTAGAGTGGGGGTTTGGGTTGTTGCTTTGTTGTTCTTTCCTCTTGTTAAGACAGTTAGTCTTTTCTGTCGTTTAAGTATAATAGGCTATTAGACTTTGTTGCATTCATCATGTTAAAAATACATTTTTATGAATTTCGGTTTTTCTTATTTGTGTCTTGTTGCAAGATCCTAGTAAAATTGTTGTCAAACTGAGGTCGGAACCCATTGTGAGGTCCTAACCAGCAATGTCCCGAGTTTTGAGAATTCGGGGTGTTACAGTTAAGGACTTTCAATCTTGATCGGGAACCACGGCTTATCCCAGCTAAGGACTTTCAATCTTGATCGGGAACCTAACCGGGACCGAAGAAAACGAGTCTCCTCCCGATCCTCAACATTCGGAAGATCACACCACTTTTTAAGCTCTCTAACACTTGTAGTATCCTTCATTAACAAATTATCAAATGCTTTCTTAAATTGCAATGCAGATACAAGCATAAAAAAGGTTGAATTCCATCTAGTTTCAACATCCAAAAAACCATATGCATGACATATGTACGACTCAACCTTTCTTCTTCTATACAAGTTTTGAACTTAAGCAACCTAGCCGGTGAGGAGCTCACATACCTTACAAGCACACAAATTAATAGTCATACAACAGTTATAAGACTAACTCGAGAAGACAAGTTGCTTAACATTTGCTTCCTCTCCTCATAAAGAAGCTATAATAGTATTTGGTAATGGTTGGACGTGATGGAACCCGAAAAACAGGATTAATAGTCTTATAAAAGTTGTGAAATCTCTCACACTCAACAAAGGCAAATGAGAACTCATCAACACTAATCATTTGAGCTAGAGACTTCCTAACAACTTCTTGGTCAAAATTGCCACAAATATGGAACATAAACAGTTTCATGTATACCACTATTACCCACAGAAGTTTTGGTAGTAAGATCTAGCATCGTTTGACTTTTATTCATATTTGTAGGAAGTTTCTTATACCTTAAAAGATGATTATGCAAACAAATAGTTCCATTTTTAGATAAAGATCCAATCATTACATTACAATGTTTGCACTTAGCATACTCCTTATCATCTCCATTACCACCTTCCATATCAAAAACCCTATACTTAATTTGCGCAAACCTCTCGCCCTACTCCTTTACTAAGGTATTATGATGCTCAATAGAGTAATGGAAAAACTTGTGGATTTGCAAAGAAGAGGCATTAGGAAAGAATCGGCTAAACAAATGGATAATCATAATCTGAGAGGTAATGGTCTCATATGTATATATATATATAGATTCTAGTTCAAGTGAGGAGGACCCTTGTGGATAGGAATTAAGAGAGCTGTGGTGGTGTCACGTGACACCACCACAAAATGAACAATTAGTAATAAAAATATGAACACTACCTACAACAAAAAAATGAACAACCATTAATAAAATTATGAACATTGACTCTTAAAAAAATGAACACTTACTCTGAAAAATATGAACACTTACTTTGAAAAATATGAACACTGTAATTGTAAAAAAATGAACACACACTTATAAAATAATGAACATCGTATTTTTTTACACGATTTTAAACAAATAGAAACTTTTAACAAAAATACAAAAATGAACATTTAGTGTTAAAATATGAACAATAAGTGTTGATAAAAAATGTACAGTTATTAATAAATATGAACTATGACTTCTTTAAAAAAATGAACACTTACTTTAAAAATCATGAACACTTATTTTAAAAACCATGAACACCATAGTTGTAAGAACAATGAACACATACTTCTAAATATATGAACAACGTTTTTTTTTAAATCATGAACACCATATTTTTATTACTAACTGTTCATTTTGTGGTGGTGACACGTGACATCACTACAACTCTCCTAATTCCTATTCACAAGGGTCCTTTTCACCGGAACTGGCATATATATATATATATATATATATATATATATATATATATATATATATATATATATATATATAGAGGCTAAACATGTTGCGCCTTAATCATATTCATGTTATTGATTGCAAATGAAACAATACAACCTCAAAGAAGTAAATTGCAAGTACTAGAGAATAGAAAAACATATCAATTTAAGGACTCACTGTATAGGCTTCGGTTTGGGCCTTATCTTAGGTCCAATTAGTTTATTATTGAGAGCCCTAGTATCTTTATGATTTACTAACAACATCAAAATAGTCTTAAACACGAACAGGAATAAGACGCAATGGTTGAGCTTTGAGCAAGGTAGTACCAATCCTATCATCCATATCCAAACTCAAAGGATCACTCCCATTCTCCATCTCCCAATCAAACGAATGAATCAACGAGCCAACCATCAACGGAAACATCCTCAAAGCTAACGGAAGGCCGGGGCAAATCCTCCTACCCGCTCCAAACGGAATCAGCTCGAAGTCTCTACCCTTAACATCAATCTCCGAACCCAAGAACCTCTCGGGTTCAAACGAATTAGGGTTCACCCAAGTCTTTGGATCTCTTCCCATCGCGTGCAAGTTCACCCATACCCGCGAGTTCTTGGGCACTCTAAACCCGCAAATCTCTACCTCACAGTCAACTTGCCTCGGCAACAATGGCACAACCGGATGCAACCTAAGGATTTCCTTCATAACTGCTTGAAAATAGGGCAGCTTAGATATTTCAGTTTCCTGTAAGAAATTCCCTTCACCCACAGTTTCTCGGATCTCTCTTTTCAATCTTGCCAGTTTATGAGGGTGCCCGAGTAACTCAGCCATCGCCCACTCCACCATGCTCGACGTCGATTCTGTTCCGGCTGCAATGAGATCCTGCATGATTGCTTGCATTAATATTTAGGTTAACAAATATGTCAAAGTACGAGGCTAACCGCTATTATACAGCTTATGATACAATGTCAAATCAAGCGCACATGTGCATTAGACCCAAATCCAACACATAAACCCGATAAAGTTAAAACCAATTGGCATAGAAGGAGTAGTTCAAGGTCCAGAGTGTCCACAACTTTCGACCTGAGAACTTATTTTCCAACAAATTAAATACAAGTAAAAGAAGTCATAGTGTATGCACTTGCCACGAAGAAATGCAGTATCTTGGTATGCTGAAGCTCCTCACTCTTGTCTTGAACAATGTTGAGCAAAGCATCCAAGACATCACGATCGCTTCCGATCTGAGACGCAGTAGAGGATTCGAGTAAGCGTTGTATAATGATATCGTCAAAGATAAGCATCGTCTGTGAGAGTAGTGTCTCCATGCGTCGTCTAATGCCCTGTGGATCGAGTTTCCGAAGAACCGGGAAGAAATCTACGATATTGGGTCTTCCGTTCTCGACGCTCATTGCCCATATGAGCTGTTTCAGATCACTGCAAGCTTTGGAACCGTATTCGGCTAGATTGACGGAGAAGAGCGTGTTTGAGAGGAAATTAAGAGTTGTTGTGAAGGCAAGTTGGCCAATTTCAACTGCTCCTCCTTCTTTGCAGCGTTTGTCAAGGTGTTGGAGGAGCTCTTCGACTTTCTTTTGTCGTATGTGTTGGCTCGAATCCAGCCTGCTACTTGAGAAAACCTGTTCGAGTCACCACAAAAGACAATCATGCAGCGGTGTTATACGATCCGAACTAGCCGAGTCTTAACATGCTCAAGCTCGGTCATTTATAAATGAACCGAGTCTGGGCCGAGTTTTTGACAATTCGAACCAGGTAGCTCGAATAAAACAATGATCATTAAATGTTATTTAGGCGTAGGAGCTGAGCTTTACTCGCACGAGCCGAGCCTTAGCATGCTCAATCTCGGCTCGTTTATAAACGAACCGAGGTTGAGCCAAGCTTTTGACGAGCCGAACTCGAGTAGCTCGTCTAAAATAATGCTCATTTAGTGTTATTTTAGCCGAACGAGTCGAGTTCGAGTCGAATTTTTAACGAACCGAACGCGAGCCGAGCCCGAAAAGCTTGTCTCTTTATCATTCCAATGGTTTAGGATCCCTATAAAATAAAATTAAAAATCACTTGGGCAAGCTAGATAATTTAAAATAATCACCTGGGTGTTGCAGATTTTTCTAAGGCTCCTCCATCGATCAGCAATGGGCAGCCAGATGACGGAGGATTCGTGGTGGCGGTGTGCGGTCATGGCGTCGACCACTGGCCGAGTACCGACAGAGGTATCGTTCTTTCCAAGGACTTCCTTAGCCATGGCGGCCGAGGAGACCACTAGTATGATCTGATTACCGATTTTGAGAGACATCAAAGGGCCATAGATGTCAGCTAGCTTAGCTAGCGATTTGTGACGCTTAGGGGAGAGTTGGAAGAGGTTGCCCACAATAGGCAAAGGAAAAGGCCCCGGTGGTAACCCTACTTTTTGCCTCTTACTTAGAAGGAGGTGTTTGAGTGCCACCAAGAGCAAAGGAAACAACACTAGAACACTCGACCAATTCATATTTGAGTAATGTTTCAAATTTCAATGTGTTTGTTGGGTTGTAATTAAGTATGGCTCTCTATATATAACGTTCTGCTCGATAGACTACGTAAATTTTATTTTGTAAATGCCTTTTTATTTATATAATTCTAATAATAATTATAATAAATTTTTGTTTTATCAATTTTCAATAAAAAAAATACACGAATTAGTCAGCTTCGTTTCATTACACGAAACATTTTTTTTATTCACATTCATGACATGAAAAGAATAAATAAATCCAAAACGATTTACACTAAAGTTATGATCTACATATCTTATAAAAAGTTAACTACACGGATTAGTAAGTTTCTCACATATATGAAATGAAAAGAACAAACAATAAAAAAACATGCACTTATTTAATTATTCAAATAAAAATTATTTCAATCATACGAACAAATAATTTTAATTTTGAACACACTAAATATCGATTATACAAATACTCTTTTTTTTTAATTTTGAACACACTAAATATAAACTTTTAAAATACAAATTTATCGATATTTATGAGAACTTAAAAAATAGATAGTTTTAAAATACAAATATTTAAAATAAAAATCATTTGATGGATTAGTTAGTGGAAAACTTAAAATTGCGATAATCAGAGGCAAAATCAATATTTAAGAAAACTTAAAAAAAATTGATACTTTTTGAATACAAAATTTTAAAAATGAAAATCATCAGATAGATTAGTTAGTTGAAAGCTTAAAAATTGGTAATTATAGAAAGCAAAATAGCTATTTAAGAAAACTTAAAAATGGATACTTTTAAAATACAAAATTATCAATATTAAGAAAATTTAAAGAATAAATAATTTTAAAATACAAAAATATAAAAAGTGAAAATCATCTCATGGATTAGTTAGTTGAAAACTTAAAACTAGATAATTATAGGATCTGATGGGATAGTTAGCTGATAATCGATATCGATAATTATAGGATCTGATGGAATGGTTAGGTGAGAATCGATATAGTATGAATAAACTTTACAACTAATAAAATTGATATGAATAACAGTTTAGTAATCTTATCTTATCTTATATGTATTAAAGGAGAGATCTTCTTTGCCACGTGTCAACACCACAATTCACGCAGCTCCAAACATGTTTTTAAAAAGTTATTATTTTGGTTATTTTCGATAAAAAAAATCTCCGAATCTATAATTAATTTTTTAAATCTTCTATTTTTTAGAAATCCTATAAATCTTCTAATCAAATTCTAAACATATTTACTTTTTATTCAAAACTAATATATAATCATTAAAAAAAATTTATATTATAAATCATAATTTTAAGAAAAGGTACGTGATTTAATTATATTAAATATTATTTAATATATAATTAATTATAAGAAAAAAACTTAAAAGAGAATTAAAAATAATATTAACATTTATAATTTCGTTCTTCGAATTTTTATCTTACAAAAGTATATATATGAATTTTTACTTAATGTATTTATTAAAACTCAACCCGCACAAAGGTGCGGGTAATACACTAGTCTAGAGTTATTTGAATTAAATCCTTGAAAGAAAGTATGTATAGACAGTAGATTATCATTGAATTTCAGTTTATTATTGATTAGCGTTGAATGATGTGTATGAACATGGAGGAGGGAAGGTAAAGGCGGAGAGGTCCACGAGCTACGACCACGGGCTGCAACGAGGGCTGCTAGGTGCAGGAGGCTGCAATATGTAGGTTGGCAAAGCGAGGTAGGCGGAGGTTTGAAGAAGGGTGGAGGAGTGCACAATCTGCGGGCAAAAGTTGATCCCGTGATAGGATCAAGGGTACCGTTTAGGATTTAGGTATAGAAGCCCACAAATGTTGGTGGGAGAACCACACTTGTATTGATATAATATAACCCTTTATATAGGGATTACAATAAAATCATAATGATCGTAAATATAGAAAGAAATATAAGCTATCCTAATATAACTAGATATTATACGATATTATCTCTAAACTATTATAGATATTAAAATAGAGCACGGATTGATAATGTGGGGCGTTGTGGAAGCAATATTTTTGAAATGGAGCTCTCACAATTAAAACCAATAAATTTTTATTTTTAAACAATTTTTTAGGCCAAAAAATCTTTTATTATTAAATTAGCAATTTTATAGGAACCAACACGTTAGTTCGAACGAATCTTTTTGTTTGGTACAATTATTTTATAATAAAATTTGAATAATAAAAAATATTAACTGAATCAGCTTAACAACCAAATCAGTTTTTTATTAAATAAATATTTATAAAAAGATATTAAAATATATCAACCGATCTGCAATTTATAAATTTAGTTAAAAAAAAAAACAATTTAACAACCAAATCACAAGTTATGTTGAAATTATATTTATAAAGAGATATTAAAAATACGGGACCTTATATAAACACCCTGACGTCCATACATATTTTCATTGTCTTCTACATAGGTATTACATTAATGTCTCTAGCTTCATTCTCCATTATTGTATTCCTTCATTCGAACATATTTTTTTTCGAACGTTCCATCAGATTTTTTTATGGTGCACTTAGATTTTTTATGTTGGACAAATTTTACAAACAAAATTTATTTTTTTGGAACTATAAATTTTACGTTATGTGCAATTTTTAATTAAATTGATTTTGATTAGAATTTTATTTTCGAAATGTTCCATCAGATTCTAACGAATATAATTTTTTAGATAAAATCCATTAAATTATACGTTGTTTTAAGAAAAAGTTAATAAATTATATATATATATATATATATATATATATATATATATATTAAGTAGGTCCCTAGTATAATCTCATTTAATAAATTTATCCATAATAAAGTAATAGTGATAAGTCAGTTAGAGTGATAAGTCAATTAGAGAATTATACAAAACAAATTCGCATAAAAAAAAACATATTTCACAATATTCTTTCTGTTTTTTTAAAAGCCGTACAAGGTGCGGGTATCATACTAGTATCTATAATATCCCAATACATCGGATCATTAAAGGATGGTTATGATCGTAACAAACTAACATAAACATACCGACGTATGCGTGTACTTGAAATTTAGGTATCTAACACGAACAATTAGTTGAAGCGAAAACAAAATGACCAAGTGATAAGAAAGGTCGCAAAAACATGAACAAGGAAGACGTACCAAATAAAATGGGTCCGGATCCTCTCCTAAAAAACAATGCCTAATATTTACCTAATGAATCAATCTAAACCGTTTATATTTATTAATGGTCAAGATTTAGTCTCCTAATACTAAATTTAGTTACTAAAAATATTATCTTACACATACCTTTTCTTCTTATATATAAAGAACATAATGGAAGGTATAATCATTGAATTAACACTTTCTAAAAAAATTTGAAATTGAAATAAACACTTTAAAATATATAATTGGTAGTTGATATTATTAATATGTTAAAAAAAATTTAAAATAAATATAACGTATTATTAATCAATATTAGAGTGACATATTATGATATTACAAATGAAGCTTCGATGAATAAATGTGCAACCATCATCAATATTAAAACCTAATAATTTAGTACAATTTGTTAACGGGGTTGCTATTCGATCAGACAAAGGAGACAACACGAGCGAATTCTGCATTTGGGGCGCCTCCATAGTGCACCTTTGGGGCGCAGCCAGAGTATGCATCTGGGGCGCATCCAGAATGCGCCTCTGGGGCGGATTCAGGATGTGCCCCAGAAGCACACTCTGGCAGCGCCCAGTTGACAGATTTTCTTTGCGCCCGATAAAAGGACCGAGCGTCGAGTTTAACCTAGCCCGTTGCGACTCTATATATTTTACGTGAAATCCAAATCAAAGTTCACGTCTCAATAAAAAATGGACATTAATATCTTAACATCATCTCAAATTGAGACCGTTAAAAGTTGGACATTAATTCAACAAGAGTTTTAGCAAAATAATTGAGACCGTGCAAAATAATTGAGACCGTTAAATGTTTAGCAAAATAATTCAGCAAGAAAACAAAAGAAGAAAAAAAAGCTAAAGTAATTACAAACTATTTTATCACCTTCAAACTATTCAAGTATAATCCTTGATGCTCAAAATCACAAAACCGGCAGCAATGGAACATGCTATATATGTTATAATCTATTGTCATCTGGTACGTACTCCTCCATCAACTCTTTGCTTCACAAACTAAATAGGCTACATAGTTTCGAAGAACTAAAGATTCAAGCCATCACCAACATGAAATTCATAGAGTTGATTCTCAATTTTATCCAACTACAACCCGGCATCTTAGCTATCCCTTTTGCTTCATTAACATCCTCAATCTTACAACATCATCTCAACCTTCATTTTGACAAACACCTTTGATCAAACAATGCAAGTTTTGAGAGTCTGAATGTGCAATCTCCAACAACAACTATTACCTGTTCATCAATATCTACATTATGAACTTTATGGCATGCACCAAGCAACATCCCGAGAACTAATTCATTTGAATTCCCGGGCATTTAGTTAATGAAGTCCCCAAGCTTCACTCACAACTTTATCTGCTATTATTTCTTGGATGAACTATGAATTAACACAACACAACCAAAAAAAATAATGAATCAACTTGACATTTTATCAAACAATTGGTGTGCATACCAAGTTACAATAATCTCTACAATAAAAAAAATCAAGCGAGGAGTATAATCACATAACATAGACGATTAAGAAGAAGAGACTCACGGGGTGAAGGACAACTAGGTTTCAAATTCAAAAGTACAGCTTCAAAGAAGAAAAGAGGGGAGATGAATGCATGGCAAAACAAATTACTCAAATTACTCAAACAAGCTTCGTTAGAGATGTCACGGGTGAGGATTCCTCGGAAGGTGTGTATACCGATGTTTGACTTGCTTTGAGACTATGTCACCAATGAGTGTTTCACGCTCTTGTGGGATAACTTTACCAAATCTAGGAGGACAAGAGATGATATTGTATGTCGGGATAGTTATTGGAGGAAGCTCATGAAGTGTCATGTGTGCATGACTTTACCATAGCGATCCGTGCAAGGAGAGCTATAACATTGAATCAGATCCACCTATTTTGGAAGCAAGTTCATTAGATTCCAATTATATTTCCCAATGGTGACATGGATGATGATGATGGTGGTGGTGGTGGTGGTGGTGATCCCATCAATCCAAGCCTAGTGTCGTTGAACAGACTCAAAGAAAGAATGGACTCTAACACGCTCACCCCCGATGAGATGGAGAAGATGACATTTTGCATCGAGGACATCGAGAATCCGGAAAGTACCACAATGAAAAAGTCAACACAAAAGGTCTGGGCCAAGGGAAGATCACCAACCGTGAGATCAACAAGAAGAGAGTAAAGTTCGTTTGAGCATTCGATAAGGCGTGGTCTTGGACGTCCCCGTTCCGAGAGAGTGGTGGATCCGGATGACGGAGAGGCTACACCTAGACGTAGCCCTGGCTGTCCCCGAGATTCAAAGGGGAAAAAAAGCAAAGAATGCAAAGGCTACACCTGGAGAGTTAGTTTTCTTTACTCTTGTTTTTATGCATTACATTTTTATCCCTATTAACTCATTGTTCATTCTATTGTTTACCGTGTTCTTAATCTTTTATCTCGATTTTCTTGAATTTTTTTCTCCACTCCATCTAGTCAGCTACGTCGTAAAGGAAAGGAACCAATTGATGTAGATGCTACACCTGAGGTTACACATGATGATGGAAAATATCCTTGGAAAGAAGGGAATTCCGAAAATTCATGGAACCATATGTGAATGGAGCCATGAATGTGTTAGGTGACGGTAATTGCAAATAAAAATCTATTGCTTTGGTTTTGGGCTTTCCAAATGAAGATTTCTTAGTAATAAGGAAAAATATACTTATGGAGTTGAACTTCAGAAGAACAATACATTCGAAGGTAAGTATTTAATTTTATAAAATTTAATAAAATTATGATAACACACACATATATAATCATGTTATATATATGATTATACATGTGAATCTAGTGCACACTGCATATATTCAAAGGTGAATACAGTGCACTGCATAGATTCAAAGGTGAATACAGTGCACTGCATAGATTCACATGTATAATCATGTTATATATATATATATATATATATATAACATGATTATACATGTGAATCTATGCAGTGCACCATATTCACCATATTTATAAATGTGCTTAAGAATGTTAACTGGACTAAAAATGCTCCATGCCCACGTAGATATTGGATGGAGTTGCCTATGATTGGGTGTGCTGCAGACACATACTATATAAGATAGCCCTAGTTATCCTTGATAATAGCACGTCAACATTCCTTCCTATGATAGCCAGCACACCTAATCAAGGCCCGCCTACGGTGATCCGTACGATAATGTGTGTCTTAGACAACACACACTTTGTACAGGTTAGTCGAAGTTTTACATTATCTCATTTTAATATAACTTATAACGGGGTTGTTATTCGATTAGACACGAGAGGCAACACGAGCGTATTCTGGATGTGCCTCTGGGGCGCATCCAGAGTACGCCTCTGGGGCGCATCCAGAGTGTGCCTCTGGGGCGGATTCTGGATGTGCCCTAGAGGCGCACTCTGGATGCGCCCCAGAGACGCACTCTGGATGCGCCCCAGAGGCATACTCTAGATGCGCCTCGTACTCGAAATTCGATTCCCTTGACTCGTTTGTATTTTTTTGACTGACCGAATAAAATCACTCCACTCTAACATTGATTAATAATACGTTGTATTGTTTTTTATTTTTAACATTTTAATAATATCAATTACCATTTATATATTTTAAAGTGTTGATTTCAATTTCAAACTTTATTTAGAAAACCTTGTTCTTTATAGCTAAGCAGAAAAGGTAAGTGTAAGATAATATTCTTTAACAATTAAATTTAGTATTAGGAGACTAGATCTTGACCATTAATATAAATAAACGGTTTAGATTGATCATTAGGTAAATATTAGGCATTTTTTCTTAGGAGAGGATCCGGATTCAAATAAAATATAAGATTATGAGAAGATTATCTAAGGAAAGATCTGAATGGTTGACCCGATATGTAAAATCGACCCAAAAAATCCGAACTAGCCGCAAACATGTTTTTAAAAAAATATCCAGAATTGACTCGTTTGAAACTTATTTAACACGAAGTAAAAATGATCCGAAGTAATCCGACATGGATGACCCGATTGCCTGAATATCCCGACCTGATATGCCCTGATAGCTCAAAGTAACCCGACTTAAATGATCCAATAACCCATAGTAACCGACCCGATAACCCGAAGTAACACAATCCAAATAACTCTAACATCTTTATTATTTGGTTGGGTTCTCTGATATGATAACTTTGTAATAACCGAAAATTTTTAAACTCCGTTTAATACTGAATTTAACCGGATTCCGATCCGCCAACCATTTTCCTTTTAAAAAAAATATATATATATAAATAAATAAATAAATAAAACGAGATTTAATTTCTATCATTTTATGTGACCTTAATTCACATAAAATGATATATTGTGTAACCGAAAATAATTCCGTACCTTTAAAAGAAATTGATAACTTATATAATACAGTAAATAATTCCGTAAGTAATTCCGAAATTATCCGCAAATTTTCTTTCGGTTCCGGGCAAATAACGAGTTTTCCTCTCGCCCTTTTGTTTAATGAAAGAGCAGGCCAGCTCTGGCCCGACACCGAGCCCAATAACCTCCTAGCCGGCCCACCTCCTTAAACCTAATTCTAATTTTAACCTAATCTAATGACAGAAACGTAATTAACCTCACGTACGGCACCAACGAAGTTCGGCGTTCTCAGGCAACTACAACTGAAGGAAACGCCGCCCATCGATCCTCCTAGACGACCTCCATTGACGCCGGAATCTGCACACAACCATCCACGGGAGTTGGCGACTGACGACAGCACTTCAAATCGACGAGCTGCAAGGACGGTTCCTACTTCCGCTTCCGAACTGGGTCGAAGTGAAACCGACCGAAGGTAGTACAACGACACCAACATCACACCGGAGCCCTGCGACCTCCTTCGTTGCCACCGCCGGATCAGACCCGACACCCTATGCGACCGGCCGGTGCAAAACGTCTCCCCTAGCCAGAACCGCAGACGAACGAACCCGGGGCCTAGACCAACGAATAGGCTGAAGCGGAACCACTCGACCCTTGCTTGCGACCCCGGAAAGCCGACTCGACTAACCTTTGTGTTCTCGTTACTGCTGCACGTTCTATCGGTCGTTAAACGGTAGCGTCGACCCTCCGGGTGGCTGTTGATGCGCAGGCTCGACAAGACCTCTTCCGCGTTGTTTCGATCGGCTTTGGTCTAGTTGCGTCCACTGTATAGACAAGACGAGGGGTTGGGCGGTGAGTACTCACCTTACTCCTCCCTTTGTGTACTGTTTAATACATATATATAAGTTATAGAAATAGGATGGGAATTGTAAATGTATAGGTATAAGTTAATGCACTGTATGTAGGTGCTAGATATATATGTTTACGTATAAATAGAATTTCGAATGGTATATATATATGAATAGAGAGTGTATATGTATATATACATAGATGAAGTAATAGAAGTTATATAGGTATATATATATTTATTTGATGATGAGAATGTGAGGATGGTGGAATTATCACGTAGATGTACAGTGATACGGATATATATATAAATGTATAAGTTGGAGTAAGTGTAAGTTATATAGAAGCGTAAGAATGGTAGGCATATGTATTTTATATGTAGGACTATATTGGTAGGTATAAGTATAGTGTATATAAATATATGGGTTACCTATCTAAGTACGAGTTGGGAGTTATGAAATTATGTAGATATATATAAATACCGAGTAGTCACGGAATATTACGAGTTGAAGGAAAAAGTTAGAGTATATACATACGTACATGTACATGTGGAAGAGTAGGTTGGTAATCGGGAAAGAAGAGGAGTATTGTTCTTGGAGGAGTAGTTTCGAGTTTTAACTTATAACTTATAAAAATAAACTATCCGAGAGAAACAATTTATGGAAAACAAGTTCTAAAAGAAATTAGTAGAATTCAAGAATAAACTTTGAGAACTTTCGGCACTAAGGGTAAAATGGTCTTTTACCGTAAGAGAGTTTTTCCGTAATTCCTTCGCATGAGGTTGGACATCTGGATGTGATTTTGATCCACATGCCTTATTTGACAGGCGTTTGAGTCACCACGAGTACGGACCGATTTGAGACTTGTTAGAGGGTGATTTGACTCAGGTAAGTCCTTGCGACTTACTTAGCTGGTTTCTGGATGTTAGTTGGATGACGATAGTGGTGTGTGTGTGTGTTGTGTGTTTATAACAACAACTTGTTAGGACGACCGTTGTTATTATGTGTTAAGGCCCAAGTGTATGTATAACGGGCCGTGACATCACTGCCCAGCTCTGCCAGGAGACTGGGAGGTTCTCTATACCCAGACCATACAGGTACACGGTGAGATGCATCGGATCCACTCCTGATGGGTACACGGGGGCAGAGGCAAGGTCTGGGAATCCCTCGTGTCACAAAATAAGTATCATTAGAGTGAACGACTTAAATGAAGATAATAAATGGATTGTATGAAAGCATGATGAGTGTTTAATATTTTATGTGTGTATGTGCTATTAATGTTTAGATAACTAGCTAATGGTTTCTCTTGTTGTGTTTTTAGATTTACCGCAGGTTAGATCAGCAGCTGAGTGATTTGGAAGTAGTGGTTAGCCGGGTCTCCGTACTCCTTAGAGTGGGGGTTGGGGTTGTTGTTGTCGTTCTTTCTTTTGTTAAGACAGTTGATCATTTTTCTCTCGTTAAGTACTTTAGGTTGCTAGACCGGGTTGCATTCATTCCTTTACAAATACTATTTCATGAATTTTGATTTTTCTTATTTGTGTCTTGTTGCAAGATCCTAGTAATATTGTTGTCAAACTGAGGTCGGGACCCATTGTGAGGCCCTAACCAGTAACGTTCCGAGTTCTTAGAATTCGGGGTGTTACAACATGGTATCAGAGCTCTAGATCGGCAACAATGACACTTGAAATCTTTTGAAAGACCGAATAAGTGCGTAAGCAGAACCCGAAAAGGGATATGAGATTTAAAAAGAACTTTTAGTTTTCAAATGCATGCATAGACTGGTTGGGGATAGAAAAGTACGGCTGACCACCACTACTACCGCGGATCTCAGTATGCTTAGTATGGACTTTAGGTTTTACTTTAGTTGGACTTGTTAGGTTGATTATAAAGATATGTAGTATAAATAAATATCTGTAGAAGATTAATAGAATTTATAGTTATTTTATGCCCTGATTGGAGATAACAAAATGAGATCATCACTCCGTTGAGACGCCTAAGTATATTTGAAGGGTTTTAACGTAAGGATAAGTACGCTCAACTTATGAGCATTAGGGTAGGCGAACGTCTGGGAAACTCCTTCGAACTGGTAGAAGAACGTTGAGACGGAAAAGTGAAGACTAAAAGACAATACTAACGACGATGACAAGAAGGGAATTCCTAGTCAACTCGATAAGATCAAATGAAGAATATACAAGAGATAGTTCCGGAAACGCATTGGATGACCGGCAAGTATACAAATTGGAAGAGACAAACCATAGGTTCTTTCAAGATGGAGTAGCGATCCAGGCAAGCGGCATTGAATCTAAGCTTACTAACGAACCAGAAGGTGAAAGTTTGAGGCTAGAGCAGAGCGGAATATGATCACTCTCGACAAGCTACTTGTCACCACAATCAAGATGAAGAACCGAGACAATCATAAGCGTAGGAGTCAAGATAAGATACATTGTTCATTCTGATAAGAAGAATTAAAGAGCCGCAAAACAAAAAACTTACAGGTTGCTAGAAAGGGGAAGACCGATTTCACCAACATGGAAGTGGTGTGACCCCCTAGAACACATAAGAATTACAACAAGGACCGGGATACAACAAAGACCGAATTTCTATAAAGGCGGAAGTACAAGCAGCACACCAAGAAGGAGGGTGTAGGAGATTTGTCTTGGGGAAAAAGAGGGTCTCTAATAACTTCTCACTCACGAAGGGATTTAAGTTAATAACACTAGCGGGTCATAACAGAGAACCGCAAGTGGACAATAACTCGGGTAAAAAGGATCATGGAGAAATGCCTATAAGTTATAGTAGAAGAATTTATAAGTCCGTTGACGGAAGACAAAGATACAACTAGACTCGTAAGAGTATAGTACTCTTATAGGAGTGTAATTTGTAGAAGGGGCTAAGGGAGTATAAATGGAAGAGTTATAATTCCACCTTGTATATCAAACCTCAAAAGAGATAGAAACAAAGTAACTCTACAATCTTATAGAAGGTCAACTACAGACTAATTGGTAACAATAGAAAATTTACACATACTAGCTAACTAGCGATGGTGGGTTGACAGATAAGGAGAATAACCACAAGATTATACAGGAATTTTACCGACATCTAGTGAATTTCTTTCAGAGATCAACGACGACAATGTCGAAGTTAAATCAATACAAGTACCAGTAGCCTTGAGGGTTATATTGAATGAGTCCAACATGATAACTCTAATAAAGAAATTAAAGAGAAGCTCTTGACGGTCGATAATGGACATGGATGATAGTAATGGTGTAAAGGGAATTGTTGTGAGTATTACTTACTACTGACTAAGGAAAGATACATATCAAAGTTAGTATGAAGGGATCCCTGTAAGAAGAACTAGAAGAGTAAGAATGAAAAGATGATGGTGAACATGACCTATGTCTTAGCATTTCACACAAGTAGGACGGATGGTGCTCCTTCGGGAAAGGGTGGGGTCAAACTGTCTAGATTGACAGAGGAAGCCCTTGTGATTAAGGATGTGACACATAATAATTGGAATTGTAGAGGTAACACAAACATAGAGAGTATGATTTATAGCCTTGGTGAAATGTATGATCGAGTTGTGAGGTGATTATAGATGGAACCTACATGTTGGCTAGAATGGACATGGGAAAGAGTAAAGTTGAATGACTAAAGGTTGTTATATAGATCCGGTATTACACCAATAAGATAACTACCGAAAAGTGTCCATATAAGAGTTTAAGGAGAAATGGTGATACTCCAATGAAAATTCAAGCTCGACTGATGACACAAGAGTGATAAAAGTAATAAGACCAACCAACGTGATTCGTAAGGCGTATACGAGGAAACTCAAAGGGTTTAACCATCCTACTGGTGGTAAAGATTTAAAGAAGGGAAAACGACATGAGTATAAGGAAAACATACTAAATGCGATACGAGAAATTTGATTTTTGAAAAAATCATATGCATTGACATTTTGTATACAAAAGGTACAGATGACTTTGTGGTATACAGTGACGCATCCAAGCTAGGCTTGGGGTGTGTTTTGATACAAAGAGGTAAGGTCATAGCCTATGCGTCTCGACATTTAAAGACGTATGAGGAGAACTATCCCACACCTGATCTAGAGTTGACCGCAGTAGTCCATGCTTTTAAGATCTGGTGTCACTATCTCTATGGAGCGACATGTCAGATCTTCACAGACCGTAAAAGTCTGAAGTATATATTCACTCAGCGTGAGTTGAATAACCACCAGAGGCGGTGGTTAGAGTTGATCAAGGATTTCGACCTTGAGACTCTCTACCACCCCGGAAAGACGAATGTAGTAACTGACGCTTTGAGCCGGAAGACGCCGCGGGAGAAGGCGATATCCCGGGTGACGGTACAACCACAGTTGCAAAGAGATTTGGCTTGGTTAGAAGTAGAGATTCAGTTTCCAGATACAGTTCGTCAGTTTGCTACTTTAGAGTTGCTTCCTGATCTGTTGGGTGAGATCCGACAAAAGCAAGAGACTTGCCCGACTTTGACCAGGATCCAAGACAAGATGTCTCGAGATGAGGCACCTCAGTTCACTATTTGTGCTGATGGAGTGATGAGGCGTCAGGACCGCATTTGTGTGCCATCAGACAGTGAGTTGAGACAGAGGATGTTAAGTGAGGCTCATGCTACCCCATATTCAGTACATCCTGGAGCAAGTAAGATGTACAAAGATGTGAGACGTACCTCCTGGAGGGGTGGTTTGAAGCATGACATGGCTCGGTATGTAGCTCAGTGTGCGACCTGCCAGTAGGTCAAGATTGAGCATCGCAGGTCTGGAGGAGAGCTCCACCCACTTCTAGTACCACAATGGAAGTGGGAGGATACATCTATGGATTTTGTCACAGGATTGAGACTCAGAAGAGATTTTGATGCTATTTGGGTAGTGGTAGACCGTTTCACGAAGACCGCACGTTTCATTCCGATTAAGGAAACGTGGCCGGTAAGTCATCTAGCTGAGGAGTCACCAGACACATTGTGAGATTTCATGGAATACCGAGGACTATCATCTCTGATAGAGATGGGCGTTTTACCTCGAGGTTTTGGCAGTAGGTACATACTACTTTGGGGATAAGTCTCCACTTTACCACCGCCTACCACCCACATACAGACTGTCAGTTTGAGAGGATCATCTAGACATTAGAGGACATGATGCGGGCTTGTGTAATAGATTGGGGACAGGTATGACCAGAACATCTTCCACTAGTAGAGTTTTCGTATAATAACAGCTAGCACGCATATATTGGGATGGCCCCTTATGAGGCTTAGTACGGACGGAGATGTCGCACGCCATTATGTTGGGATGAGCCTAGTAGAGCTGATGGAGTAGCTCCAGATCAGATACAGAATGACATCGCTCGGATTGCCTTGGTCCGGGAACGGATGTTAGCAGCTCAGAGTCGTCAGAAGTCCTACGCCGACAAAAGACGCCGACCCTTGGAGTTTAGGGTGGGTGCTCAGCTGTGGTTAAGAGTGTCACCTACAAGAGGAGTCCGGCGTTTCGGCATTTAGGGGAAGCTGAGTCCCTGATATGTCGGACCTTTTAAGATCTTGGAGAGAGTGGGAAGGTGGCCTACAACCGCCAAGACTAGAGGGTGTTCATCCGGTCTTCCATGTATCTCAGTTGAGAGAGTACATCCGGATCCGAGACACGTCATCAACCATGAGGATCTAATAGTTGAGCCTGATCATACTTTTGTAGAGTACCCAGTAGCTGTCTTAGAGCGCAGTATTAGACGTCTGCGGTCCAAGGAGATACCTATGTTGAGGATCCAGTGGTCTAGACGAAGAGCTGATGAGGCCACTTAGGAGACCGAGGAGAGTATTAGACGTAACTATCCCGAGTTCTTTGCGGGGTTAGAGGTTACTCCTGTATCGACGAGTTAGTACTCGGATGTTGTGTTGTTTGACCATTCAGGTTTTTATATTAGATTGGGTGATTATGTTTTATGTGATGCATGTCTGAGTATGATGATTGAGTGGTTGCATGGTAGAAAATGAAAATTTTGAAAACTAAGTTATACCAAGGAAATCATGTGATTAGGTATATTATCCTAAGTTTTGGGACGAAACTTCTTTTAAGAGGGCACTGATGTAATAACCGAAAATTTTTAAACTCCGTTTAATACTGAATTTAACCGGATTCCGATCCGCCAACCATTTTCCTTTAAAATATATATATATATATATATATATATAAATAAATAAATAAATAAATAAATAAATAAAACGAGATTTAATTTCTATCATTTTATGTGACCTTAATTCACATAAAATGATATATTGTGTAACCGGAAATAATTCCGTACCTTTAAAAGAAATTGATAACTTATATGATACAGTAAATAATTCCGTAAGTAATTCCAAAATTAAGTTCCGTCATTATCCGTAAATTTTCTTTCGGTTCCGGGCAAATAACGAGTTTTCCTCTCGCCCTTTTGTTTAATGAAAGAGCAGGCCAGCTCTGGCCCAACACCGAGCCCAATAACCTCCTAGCCGGCCCACCTCCTTAAACCTAATTCTAATTTTAACCTAATCTAATGACAGAAACGTAATTAACCTCACGTACGGCACCAACGAAGTTCGGCGTTCTCGGGCAACTACAACTGAAGGAAACGCCGCCCATCGATCCTCCTAGACGACCTCCATTGACGCCGGAATCTGCACACCACCATCCACGGGAGTTGGCGACTGACGGCAGCACTTCAAATCGACGAGCTGCAAGGACGGTTCCTACTTCCGCTTCCGAACTGGGTCGAAGTGAAACCGACCGAAGGTAGTACAACGACACCAACATCACACCGGAGCCCTGCGACCTCCTTCGTCGCCACCGCCGGATCAGACCCGACACCCTACGCGACCGGCCGGTGCAGAACGTCTCCCCTAGCCGGAACCGCAGACGAACGAACCTGGGGCCTGGACCAACGAATAGGCTGAAGCGGAACCACTCGACCCTTGCTTGCGACCCCGGAAAGCCGACTCGACTAACCTTTGTGTTCTCGTTACTGCTGCACGTTCTATCGGTCGTTAAACGGTAGCGTCGACCCTCCGGGTGGCTGTTGATGCGCAGGCTCGACAAGACCTCTTCCGCGTTGATTCGATCAGCTTTGGTCCAGTTTCGTCCACTGTATAGACGAGACGAGGGGCTGGGCGGTGAGTACTCACCTTACTCCTCCCTCTGTGTACTGTTTTATACATATATATAAGTTATAGAAATAGGATGAGAATTGTAAATGTATAAGTATAAGTTAATGCACTGTATGTAGGTGCTAGATATATATGTTTACGTATAAATAGAATTTCGAATGGTATATATATGAATAGAGAGTGTATATGTATATATACATAGATGAAGTAATAGAAGTTATATAGGTATATATATATTTATTTGATGATGAGAATGTGAGGATGGTGGAATTATCATGTTGATGTACAGTGATACGGATATATATATATATAAATTTATAAGTTGGAGTAAGTGTAAGTTATATAGAAGCGTAAGAATGGTAGGCATATGTATTTTATATGTAGGACTATATTGGTAGGTATAAGTATAGTGTATATAAATATATGGGGTACCTATCTAAGTACGAGTTGGGAGTTATGAAATTATGTAGATATATATAAATATCGAGTAGTCAGAGAATATTACGAGTTGAAGGAAAAAGTTAGAGTATATACATACGTACATGTACATGTGGAAGAGTAGGTTGGTAATCGGGAAAGAAGAGGAGTATTGTTCTTGGAGGAGTAGTTTCGAGTTTTAACTTATAACTTATAAAAATAAACTATCCGAGAGAAACAATTTATGGAAAACAAGTTCTAAAAGAAATTAGTAGAATTCAAGAATAAACTTTGAGAACTTTCGGCACTAAGGGTAAAATGGTCTTTTACCGTAAGAGAGTTTTTCCGTAATTCCTTCGCATGAGGTTGGACATCTGGATGTGATTTTGATCCACATGCCTTATTTGACAGGCGTTTGAGTCACCACGAGTACGGACCGATTTGAGACTTGTTAGAGGGTGATTTGACTCAGGTAAGTCCTTGCGACTTACTTAGCTGGTTTCTGGATGTTAGTTGGATGATGATAGTGGTGTGTGTGTGTTGTGTGTTTATAACAACAACTTGTTAGGACGACCGTTGTTATTATGTGTTAAGGCCCAAGTGTATGTATAACGGGCCGTGACATCACTGCCCAGCTCTGCCAGGAGACTGGGAGGTTCTCTATACCCAGACCATACAGGTACACGGTGAGATGCATCGGATCCACTCCTGATGGGTACACGGGGGCAGAGGCAAGGTTTGGGAATCCCTCGTGTCACAAAATAAGTATCATTAGAGTGAACGACTTAAATGAAGATAATAAATGGATTGTATGAAAGCATGATGAGTGTTTAATATTTTATGTGTGTATGTGCTATTAATGTTTAGATAACTAGCTAATGGTTTCTCTTGTTGTGTTTTTAGATTTACCGCAGGTTAGATCAGCAGCTGAGTGATTCGGAAGTAGTGGTCAGCCGGGTCTCCGTACTCCTTAGAGTGGGGGTTGGGGTTGTTGTTGTCGTTCTTTCTTTTGTTAAGACAGTTGATCGTTTTTCTCTCGTTAAGTACTTTAGGCTGCTAGACCGGGTTGCATTCATTCCTTTACAAATACTATTTCATGAATTTCGGTTTTTCTTATTTGTGTCTTGTTGCAAGATCCTAGTAATATTGTTGTCAAACTGAGGCCGGGACCCATTGTGAGGTCCTAACCAATAACGTTCCGAGTTCTGAGAATTCGGGGTGTTACAAACTTTCGGGTCTTTGATTGTCTCGTTTCCCAAATATGAACACCACTTCCCGTTAGAGTTGTGCATCCGGTCCCGACCGGACCAGATCGGAATTTTTAAAAACCTAGACAAGGAACTAGGCCGGGACCGGACCAGACCGGTCCGGTTCTGATTCGGAATGGTTTGGACCAGAATAAAATAAATAAAAAATATGTATATTTTGCGAAAACTAAAAAAACATTATCTTTTTAAACATGTACACCGGATATATGATTTGTTAAAATATATAAAATTAAATTGATAAAAAAGTTCTGGTCCGAACTGGTCTTTTCCGGACGGGGACTGGACCGAAACCTGACCGGGACCAAAGAAAACGAGTCTCCTCCCAATCCTCACCATTCGGAAGTTCACATCACTTTTTAAGCTCTCAAACACATGCAGAATCCTTCATTAACAAATTATCAAATGCTTTCTTAAATTCAACGCAGATTCAAGCATAAAAAAGGTTGAATTCCTTCTAGTTTCAACATCCAAACAAACCATAGGCGTGACACCATCTGTACGACTCACCCTCTCCTCTTCTATACAAGTTTTGAACTTAAGCAACCCAGCTGGTGAGGAGCTCACATACCTTACAAGCACACAAATTAAGAAATAATTGGCAAGAAAGTACCCTTGCTTTATTCTTTTTGTGTATTGACCCCTTCAACTATAATACAAGAAAGAAAAAGGTAAATAAAAACATTTCCCCCATTTTCGAGGTTTAATTGTGCCGTTGAATAAACAGCTTGCAGAGCTATCACATCTATACTCAAATCAGAGGAATAGTTGGTATGAAGAAGTAATGAGCGGGCGATTCAAATTTTGTAGGGTGGCCAATATATATACTTGCATTTCCATTTATTGTCCTTTCATTTATGCACAAAATTTCTCCTCCCATTTATGTAGAAAATTGCTCCTCTCATTTATGCAGATATTTGCTCCATTCCTCATTATATCTCTTATAATCATCAAACTATCGACCTCAAGAGAAAAAATTCGTAAGTTGTTATTTATGTATTCATTAAACTTCAGTATATTATTGTTCAAAATCGTTTGAAAATTGGTATTTTCAACATGGTACCTATCATTTTTCAAATATATATGGATGATCGATTATTGTGTATGTTGCTGGTTCTCCCTAGGTAACTGATGATATATTAAATGGATTAATTGATATGATGAGTATTTTTTTTAAAGAGAAGAGGATATGTATATTGTTATATGACTGTTTCCTGGTGTCAATATATTATGTGGAATATCATTTGTGATTTCGTAGTAATTGGGTATGGTTTTTTTTAACGTCATGTTTATTGGGTATATATGTTGTCATTTCAGAGAAATTGACTTATCATTTTTTCGTATGTAGCCATGGAACAAGCGTGTTTATTTGTGTAACGTGTGATGGTGAAATGGTGTCAATATATTATGTGGAATATCATTTGTGATCACGAAGTAGATGCGCAATTACATTTACAGGCGGTGTCCTACGATTGCGCCTTCTGCTTTCAAAAGAACAAGTGTGTTCATTTGTGTAAGGTGTGATGGTGAAATGTTGTGACTTGCCCAAAATAGAGAAACGAGCTTTCCAATTGCAAGTACTTTCGTCACATTTAGCAACCACAACACGGTTACGTGATTTTGTTATTCTGTACTCAAAACATTGGTACATGACATTCATACACAAAGCAACCTTTAAATCCTTCTTACTGTTATACGTTTGACCAATCTCAAGTGCCCACCTTCAACTGAGCCCGTCCAATGAGTCACTATTAAAAGTAGGTTGTGCATAGTCATACCTTGATGTGCCTTCTTCAAATCTTGCTCTTGCAACCCTCTCATCATACACCACTATGCTAGAACTACCCCATTATCACTATTGAGTATTGATACCCCTAAATCTTGTTTTTCTTCCATTGTAACACACAATGGGATACTCCAACACACACTGTCTACCTTGTTTGCCGTCAGATATGCTTCAAAGTCCTCAGAACTATCAATAGTGAAAGGTTGTAAACATTCATTCATACTATTTTTGTATGTTAATACAAGATTATGGTTTTCTATTCGCAACTTAAATCTTGAAGCGATTAACCCTTGTAATGTTTCTATTGATGTCCCTTGGCTTATAATTATGTGCTTGCTTTGAATTGTCCCAACATAATTCCAAATCCCATCCAAAGTAACCCAATCTCCCCCGTAGTAACATGTCAATTGTATAGTACCCATACCTGAAACATATATGTTATATGTGTAAGTACATGTATTAACTGACATGTAGATACCCAAAAGCTGGTAGAAACCTAAACGTATAAATACCCAACAAATTATTCTAAATCAATATCCAAAAGCAAGTCGCCGTAGATGTACAACATACCCAATCGGTGTTGTTAGTGTTGCGTAAAACGATTTCAACATTCATCCACATAGACATAAGAATAAAACTGAATACTAGTTAAAACAGGATAAACAGTGACCTTACCCAATAGTACTCGATGGCTCGGGTTAGCTTCGAATTCAACTATTTGAATGAATCAAGAAGACTTTGTTTTGTTATGTACGAAAGCAATAATGCCCAAATTTTCTGGAAAGGATGATTTCAAAATGGATGATATGGGTGCTGTTTTCGTGTAATATTGCAGGAAGATGGAGTTTTAGAGGGAAACAAAGAGGGAGTTTGCAGGATAGTTGATTTCTGTAGGCATGCCACATCGCCGGCTGATAAGACAGCAATGTACTTTCTTCTTTTTCAAACCTTTCCTTTCCTTCTATATGTACGCAAGCAACAATTTTATTAAAAGATGCAGGAAAGGGGATATGACGTAATAGGGTATATTTTGCCAAAGATTTAAATAGGGGGTTAGTTTGTATAATGTATTATTGGATTAGGTACATTCCACCAAAACCGCCACAAATTAATAGTCATACAACAATTGTAAGACTAACTCAAGAAGACAAGTTGCTTAACATTTCTTTCATTTGTTTCCTCTCCTCAATAAAGAAGGTATAATAGTCTGTGGTAATGGTTGGACGTGATGGAACACGAAAAGTAGGATTAATAGTCTTACAAAAGTTACGAAAGCCCTCACACTCAACAAAGACAAACAACAACTCATCAACAATAATCATTTAAGATAGAGACTTTCTAACAACTTCTTGGTCAAAATGCCACAAAGATGGATCATAATCAGTTTCATGCATACCAATATTACCCACAAAAGTTTTGGTAGTAAGATCTAGCATTGTTTGACTTTTATTCATATTTGTGGGAAGTTTCTTATACCTTAAAAGATGATTATGCAAACAAGTAGTTCCATTTTTGATGAAGATTCAATCATTATATTATAATGTTTGCACTTAGCATACTCTTATCATCTCCATTAACACTTTCCATATCAAAAACCCTATACTTAATCTACACAAATGTCTTGCCCTAGTCCTTTACTACGGTATCATGATGCTCAATAGAGTTATGGAAAATCTTGTGGATTTGCAAAGAAGATGCATTATACAAGAATCGACTAAACAAATGGATAATCATAATCTGAGAGTAATGGTCATATATATAGGTAAACATATTGCGCCTTAGTCATATTTATGTTATTGATTGCAAATGAAACAATACAACCTCAAAAAAGTAAATTGCAAGTATTTGAGAATAAAAACAAATGGAGATCACTCATCAAAGAAAAGTATGTTTAAGAATCCTCACCCAAAATCCCATGAAACTATATCAGCGTCATGTCCAACAATTTAACAACATAGACACACATCAAGGACAATTTCTAAAAGGAAGACTTTTGCCTACTAGGCTTTTTTTTAATTTTGTTTTTATAGTAAATTTACCTCATTATTTTTTTTACCACTTTCATTTAATGGTAGGTAAAAATAATTAACCCCTTTATTTATAAAAAAAGAGTTCCCCTATATTTAGAAAAAAGAATAACAAGACTTTGAAACATCCGTACGTTTTAAACCTGTTTTTTTATTTGCTTTTGTTTTTTTTCTTTTTTTTTAAAAATTTTCTGGTATCAATTTAATACCAGAATTTTATATACCAGAATTTTACATACCAAAACTCCATACTAGATTTTTTAATCTTTTTTTTATTTTTTTATAATTTTCTGGTATGAATTTATAGTATGACCATTCATACTAGAAAATTCATACCAAAATTTTATCCTTTTTATTTTTAATCTTTTTTTATTGGCTTTGATGATCATCATGGATGCCGTTTGAGAACTGACTTTGGCTGCCTTTGCTTTTGGAACAATCTTCCTCTTCCCACTCATCTTCAACAATGACCTCTGTACACAAGACACGGTAAGACGATAATAGCTAACAAAAATACAGAACAAAGTTTCAAGCCAAATTAACTGGCATGGTTGTGAAGAAAGTGATACGTACTCCCTTTATTTGCAACATTGGAGCCATGCTCATTCTCCCGGGTGGATGCACTTCCTGCATAAATGAACTAGAGGCCGGAAGACAACACTCAGCAACAAAATAAAACCCCAGTAAAAACACCGGCTTAAATAGCAAACAACCAATAACTACACGACACAAATCACAACACCAGATGATAAATTATACCAGAGGAAGACAATGTTGTAGCCGGAGGAAGACGAGCTCATTGTCGAAAGCAAGAGCAAGACCATATCTAGACCTGGATCTGGATCTAGATCTAGATCCACGTTGCTCCAAGCCTGCCTACAGACCGTCAGATTCCCCATACCTGCTCTTCATCTCCGCCTTCTGTGCTACGAAACCTTCGTCGTCTCCGTCGGATCTGTGATTCAGAGAACGGAGAGGGAAATGGATTGGTTGCGTTCACAAGTCAAAGAACGGAGATTCAATGGTATCACGTACCATATGTGATTCAGAGAATGGAAAAGGAGATGGATGGGTTGTGTTCACAAGTCAGAGAACGGAGAGGGAGAGGTATCTGAAACGTTGATTTAGGGTTTCAATATATTGAACAGTAAAAAATTAAACGGGTACACTTAGTTAATTGAAAAATACAATAGGCCTACTTAATATAATAAGGGGCGTGTTAAATACACAATTTTCAATTTACTTGATATAAAAAATGAACGCTTTGCGTTGGCGTTCAATATGAGCGCATCTACGTGGCACCGGCGTCCAACGTCGAACGCAAACACAAAGCGATGATGCTAATTTATATAATTTTTTTTTAATTTTTTGAGTGCCTTTACAAGGTACCGGCGCCCAAATTTTTATTTTTATTTATTTATTTATTTATTTATTTATTTATTCATTTTTATTTATTTTTTTACAATCAGTTTCAACTGCTTTTGGGTTGAGCGTATTCATCCTCCTAACGGTGATACCTTCTTTGGTAAATCATCCGGCAAATACTCTGATTGTAGGGAAAAAAACGAACGCATCGGGAAGAGAGTGTTAACGACAATTATGAGCGAGCGATGTTGAACAACACCAATGACGAGTCTGAAAATTGGTTTAAGGTTTTAAACCTAATTTAGGTTTTGAATGCCAACACCTTCCGAAAGCATCCAAATTTAGGTTTTGAAAGCCATCGCCTTCCGAAAGCGCTCAAATTCTTTTAGAAAAAACGAACGCTGTGTGTAAGCATCGGCGTTCGTTGAGTGTTACCAGAGCGCGTTTGTTTTTAGTTGAGCGCTATCGGAAGACGTTTATTTTTTTACGTTAGCAAATCAACCCGTATGCCTTTAGCTTTTTCGTATAATAAAAACTGAAAAAAGTCTACTTAAGCCTTTCTAAAATTGCTAGTCAGTCGACTGGTCTGGACTGTCCAAAGAACCCTTGGCAAAGCAATTTAAGACTGTAAAAACCAAATCAATTTAAGCATTCACTGTATAGGCTTCAGTTTGGGCCTTATCTTAGGTCCAATTAGTTTAGGATTGAGAGCCCTACTATATCTTTATCATTTACGAACAACATCTTATTGATCAGAGTTACAAACAGCATCTCAATAGTCTTATTAAACACGAACAGGAATAAGACGCAATGGTTGTGCTTTGAGCAAGGTAGTTCCAAACCTATCATCCATATCCAAACTCAAAGGATCACTCCCATTCTCCATCTCCCAATCAAACGAATGAATCAACGAGCCAACCATCAACGGAAACATCCTCAAAGCTAACGGAAGGCCGGGGCAAATCCTCCTACCCGCTCCAAACGGAATCAGCTCGAAGTCTCTACCCTTAACATCAATCTCCGAACCCAAGAACCTCTCGGGTTCAAACGAATTAGGGTTCACCCAAGTCTTTGGATCTCTTCCCATCGCGTGCAAGTTCACCCATACCCGCGAGTTCTTGGGCACTCTAAACCCGCAAATCTCTACCTCACAGTCAACTTGCCTCGGCAACAATGGCGCCGCCGGATGCAACCTAAGGATTTCCTTCATAACTGCTTGAAAGTAGGGCAGCTTAGATATTTGAGTTTCCTGTAAGAAATTCCCTTCACCCACTGTTTCTCGGATCTCTCTTTTCAATCTTGCCAGTTTACTTGGGTGCCGGAGTAACTCAGCCATCGCCCACTCCACCATGCTCGACGTCGATTCTGTTCCGGCTGCAATGAGATCCTGCATGATTGCTTGCATTAATATTTAGGTTAACAAATATGTTAGAGTCCGATACATATGGACCGGTTGAGCGGGGTCCTAAAACCAATAGCCAATACGATGAGTAGTCCCGAGTAGTCCCTGCAAGTGCAACTAGAGGTATATAGACCAAGTTGCACTTGTGCACAGGTTAGGATCGCGAGCCGAATAGAGCCTAACCGCTCTGATACCATGTCAAAGTACAATACAAACGGACCGGTAGAGCAAGAGTCGTGCGCATACGAGCCCACGTATACATTAGGCCCAAACTCATCACATAAACCCCATAAAAATTCCTTCCTAAAACCAATTAGCAATCGAAATCGAAGGAGTAGCCCACCGACTTTATACTAGCTCGGATTGTCCACAACTTTCGTCGAGGAACTTATTTTCCAACAAAATACAAGTAAAAGAAGTCATAGCGTATGCACTTGCCATGAAGAAATACAGTATGTTTGAATGCTGAAGCCCCTCATTCTTGTCTTGAACAAGGTTGAGCAAAGCATCCAAGACATCACGATCGCTTCCGATTCGAGATCCAGTAGAGGATTCGAGTAAGCGTTGAGTAATGATACCGTCAAAGATAAGCATCATCTGTGAGAGTAGTGTCTCCATGTGTCGCCTAATGCCCTGTGGATCGAGTTTCCGAAGAACCGGGAAGAAATCTACAATATTGGGTCTTCCGTTCTCGACGCTCATTGCCCATATGAGCTGCTTCAGATCACTGCAAGCTTTTGAACCGTATTCTGCTAGATCGACGGAGAAGAAGGTGTTTGAGAGGAAATTAAGAGTTGTTGTGAAAGCAAGTTGGCCAATTTCAACTGCTCCTCCTTCTTTGCAACGTTTGTCAAGGTGTTGGAGGAGCTCTTCGACTTTCGTTTGTCGTATGTGTTGGCTCGAATCCAGCCTGCTACTTGAGAAAACCTGTTCGAGTCACCACAAAAGACAAGTGAAGATATATTCCAGTATCAAAATCATAAGATCAACATAAGAATAAGAATCGTACAGGGGTTGTTATACGAGCCGAACTAGCCGAGTCTTAGCATGCTCAAGCTCGGCTCATTTATAAATGAACCGATTCTGGGCCGAACTTTTGACAAGCCGAAACCGAGTAGCTAGTATAAAACAATGCTCATTTAATGTTATTTTAGGCGAACGATTTGAGCTTTACCAAAACGAGCCGAGCCTGAGCCGAGCTTTTGACGAGCCGAACCCGAGTAGCTCGTATAAAACAATGCTCGTTTAATGTTATTTTAGGCGAACGAGCTGAGCTTTACCCAAACAAGCCGAGCCTTAATTAGCATGCTCAAACTCGGCTCGTTTATAAACGAACCGAACCTGAGCCGAGCCGAACTCGAGTAGCTCGTCTAAAATAATGCTCATTTGGTGTTATTTGCCGAACGAGCTGAACTTTACCCGAACGAGTCGAGTTCGAGTCGAACTTTTTACGAACCGAATGCGAGCCGAGCCCAAGAAGCTTGTCTCGTGTTTAGATCCCTATAAAATAATCACCTGGGTGCTGCAGATTTTTCTAAGGCCCCGCCATTGATCAGCAATAGGCAGGCAAAGGACGGAGGCCGGTTTCGTGGTGTCGGTGTGCGGTCATGGCGTCGACCACTGGCCGAGTACCGACAGAGGTATCGTTCTTTCCAAGGACTTCCTTACCCATGGCGGCCGAGGAGACCACTAGTATGATCTGATTACCGATTTTGAGAGACATCAAAGGGCCATAGATGTCAGCTAGCTTAGCTAGCGATTTGTGAGGCTTAGGGGAGAGTTGGAAGAGGTTACCCACAATAGGCAAAGCGAAAGGCCCCGGTGGTAACCCTACTTTTTGCCTCCTACTTAGAATGAGGTATTTGAGTGCCACCAAGAGCAAAGGAAGCAACACTAGAACACTCGAGTAATTCATATTTGAGTAATGTTTCAATGTGTTTGTTGGGTTGTAATTAAGTATGGCTCTCTAGTCTCTCTATATATAACGTTCTGCATGTTCGATAAAAGTATATACTTCTAATAATAATTCTAGTAAATTTTAATCAATTTTCCATAAAAATATATACACGAATTAGTAAGCTTCGCTTTATTACATGATAAATCTAAAAATACATTCATTCATTTAGTTATTCAAATAAATACGGTGAATTTTTTTTTAAAAAATCATTACGTACAACTAGTTTACGAAAAAAGAGAAATAAAAAAAATCATAAAATACAAACCTAAGTTGATAAAAAGGGTGGATCGATGTAAGTACTTGTTCTTTGCTAAGTTTCCCGAGTATTGTAACATGGTTGTGTCTTTTTTATGTTTCTTGATTAATACTTATTGAACATAGATGTGTATGTGCACAATTGTATTTAAATATCAGTGTTTGCCTTTTCTTTTTTTTTTTTACTTCATATATATTTTTTGATTAATAATTGTGTGTATCTCATTATAATAATTCATACCTTAGTAAAAAAAACTTCTAATATTACATAATTAATGGTCTGATTTTATAAATGATTAGAGCCGTTTAAAGAATTTAATCGTGTGGTTGATAACATTAGTGTATATATCTACACGGACGGATCTAAGAAGAATGATGGTCGTGCTTCTGCACCGGAAATGTTAAGAAATAGAGCAGAAGAATGGCTGAGCGGGTTCGGTGTCAATCTAGGGATAAGCTCAGTCCCCATGGATGAGATATGAGGCGTGTTGTATGTCCTCTTGCTAGTTTGGTACGTCTGTGCCAAGACTTTTTTGAAAAGAAACTGGATTATCCAGTTTCGTCATGCCTTCTGCGATACGAATAGAATAGCGGATTATGTTGCGAATTTTGCTATAAACCTTCATATTAAATTGAGTGTATTGTGTGACCTGCCGGAAGGTGTAGTTGATCGTTTACTTGACGATGTAAGAGGTCGAGCTATCCCGTGTGATGACTACTTAGCTCATTTTTTAATGAATAAAAGTGCGTCCATATACGCCGGAAACCACTGAATCTCCTTCCCAAAAAAAAAAAAAAAATCTACATGCTTAACTACACTAATGTTCATTCGCATGTGTATATATCACTACATATTGGTTTGCATAAGTTTTTTTTCCTAACTTTCCATTGAAAAAAACTTTAATAATTGTCCACATGTGTTGTGTTATTTTTTTTTAATCATGTTGGGTGTTTATATGTACAAGTGTTTATTTATGTAAAACTATCTAATGTACAGAAACTTAATATTACTACATAAAACAATATAAAATACATAAATATACCAATATTTACTATAATTACTTACATTGATTCAATTATATAAGCGCGCTACATAAACTTAATCAAAACTACACAAAACATTTTTAAAATACACATACATAATATTTTTTTCAAAATTAAACTTTGAATATAAAATTAATTGAATCAAAACGATTTAAAAAAAATTATCGGATCTACATATGTTATAAAAAATTAAATACATGGATTAGTGAGCTTAGTTCGATTATACAAAGCACAAAAATTCTCACATACATGAAATAAAAAGAACAAAAAAAAAATACATGCAATTATTAATTAAAATAAATTTAATTTCAATTAATGAACTAAGTTACACAAATAATTTTAATTTTCAACACACTAAATACAATTATACAAATACTCTGTTAAGATGTGTGGATATATTGTCCCACATTGACAATATGATAATAACCGAACCTAATATATAAGTACTAGGGTTACTCCTCCTATTGCCAATTGGTTTTAAGATGGAACCCGAAGACTTCTCCACGTATGTGGCTCGTAATCCTGTGTTGGCCTTAACACTTTGTGTCAAGTGCAATTAGTTTAAAATAGTTGCACTTGAGGGGGAGTGTTAAGATGTGTGTATATATTAGTGTTACTCCTCCTATTGCCCCGTCGGATTATAAAAAGATAAAAGATAATTTAATATACTCCCTAATATTGATGATTAGCGCTGAATGATGTGTATGCACATGGACAGGAGATGAAACTTTACAATCAATATATAATCTATCATAACAGAGACAAGGACATAGAGATGAGACTATTCAGTAATCTAGCATAATAAAGATATGCAATATTTCCTTGTCTATAGGTATATATAATATCTTGTGTTCCTACCAAAAAAAATATAATATCTTGTGTTCTACCAAAAACAGAAGGTATAATATCTTGTGTTTATTTTAGCCGAACGTGATATGACAATTGAAACTTAAATGCGTTTGAAGCGTTCATAATACATCTGAATCGGATCATCAATGGTGTTATTTTGAGTGTTGGTCGTAACAAAATAACGTTTAAATGTACCGACGTATATCGTGTACTTGAAATCTAGGTATCTAATACTAACAATTAATTGAATCGAAAACAAAAGTGACCAAGTGATAAGAAAGGTCGCAAAAACATGAACAAGGAATAGGCACAAGATAAAAATATAAGATTCTCATGAGATTATCAAAGGAAAGATCTGAATATTTAAATCAAATAAAAGATAGATTTATATAAGGTTGTACTAGAGCCGTTAAAAGTTGATCCCACTTATTCAAAAATTCGAACTTATCCCAAAAATTTTGATAAAAAGGAATATCTAAAACCTACATGTGTGAAACCAATATGACCGGAAGTAACCTGTCCAGAATGACCCAATCGTTTGAATAATCCGAGCTGATATGTGCCTATAGGCCGAAGTGATTTGACCCAAATGACATGATAGCATGAAGTAACCCGATCTAAATGACCTGATTACCCGAAGTACCCGACCCGAATACTCGATAGCCCAAACTAACCCAACCCGTTAGCCCGACAAGTAACTTGACCTGAATGACCCCATAGCCCGAAGTAACCCTATAATCCCGTCTATTTTAATGCTTACAAATAAAGGTAATATAAGTTACATTGATATTTTGAGTTAAATTGATAATTATTTACATGATTTATTAAGAGAACAAATAGATAAAAATTACCTAGAGATAAGGTAATTTTTAAAATATGTTAGTCATACACCAACTACTTTAATGCATACATCGATGAGAGACGAATTTAAGATTATAATTTTGGGCAGGCTGAATTTAACTTAGAAAATAAACTAACTTACTAAGTTAACAAACCATTTCATACCTTGCTATATATTCAATTTAATGAAACAACAAATACATATACTAATTAATAAACTCGCTGCACCATTTTTAAAATAAAGAATTTGGTTAAATAAGCCCTATTTTATTTTCTTTTTGTTTCTATAGCCCATTAATTTTAGGCCAATTTTGGTAACTAAGCCTTTTTGAAAAACTACAGTAGTAATTAGACTTTTTAATGTTTCAATTAAGTAAATATACTCCAACCTTTTGTATTTATTTTCAAATTCTACGCACTCTTCTCTCAAGGGGTACATTTACTAAACACAAAATTAAAAAAAGCCTAGTAAATCAAATTGTTTCTTAACTTTTTACCACTTTCATTAATGGTAGGAAAAAGTAATTAACCCCTTTATTTAAAAGAATAATAGATGTTTGTTAGTTGTTACGTAAGTCTAAGTTTTAATTCCTAATTCCTGAATTGTTTTTTTATTTTCTTTTATTATTTTTTCCCTTTTTATTTTATTTATTATTATTTTTTATTTTCTAGTATGAAATTCTTATCAGAAATTTTTCATACTAGAAATTTTCTTACCAAAAATTTTCATACAGGAAATTTTCATACCTAAAAAATTCATACCAAAATTATTTTTTTTTTGCCCTTTTTTAAAGATTTTTTTTTTAATTTTTTTTATTTTGTAGTATGAGTTTCTGGTATGAAATTCATACCATAAATTTTCATACCAGACATTCAAACTAGAAATTTTCATACAAATTCATACTATAAATTTTCATACAAATTCATACAAGAAATTCATACTAGAAAATTTATACCTGAAAAATTTATACAAGCAATTCATATCATAAATTTGGATGGGAAGTTGGGAGAGGTGGTAAAATAGCAACATCAGAATATAATCACTTCAAGATGACAAAGCAGCAAAGCCTAATCTTTTCCACTAAAATGTTCAAAAATTAGTACAAGAACCATCAACACTAACCCCAATTATGAAAGATGGGTTCTAATCCATGAACTAATTATTTACGATGCAACATCCGTTGCTAATGGAGCTAGGGTAACAATTCAACTGAATGTAAGCATCACACTAGTTTTTCGACGATTTAAAGCCGTCAAAAACTCATCACAACAGCTACATCAAGATCAATTTCCTCTTCTACTGCTTTCTCCTTTTTGTACCAACAATAAGATGAAATCATTATTTATAACATTCATATACGGACACACAGGCACATACTTGCGCCAATTTCATTCACTGTATTACATACACAAACCTTCTTCTCTTTCTTTCTCTCTAGACACTATCGTTTCCTTTTCTCCTCTTCTTGTTACTGCATCAAAATCCTTTCGTCCATGTCTGATATGAAAATAGAATCCATAATCAAAACTGAGAATGAGAAATGAGAAACAAGATTGTAAAAAAGGGCAAATCATACCCGAACCCAATTAAGTGAGTAGAGGACCGACGGTAACTCCGGTGTTGTTGTCGAGTGCAGGAGGATGAGGGAACGAAAGGAGAGGCTGAGGGAGGTGGAAGGAGAGATCCGAGTTAGATGGAGAGTGAAGGTTATATAAAGGGGAAAAGGAGATCGCATCTAGCCCAGGGCTAAGATGAAGACGACCAGTTGGAATGGCAATGAAGTTCCAGATTTGATATGAAAATAACATCCATAATCAGAACTGAGAATGAAAATGTAATGAGAAGTGGGAAATAAGAAACAAGATTGTGAAAAAGGGCAAAGCATACCCGAACCCAATAATCGTAGAGGACCAGCGACAACTCCGATGTTGTTGTCGAGTGCAGGAGGACGAGGGAAACGAAAGGAGAGGTTGAGGGAGGTTGAAGGAGAGATCCGAGTGAGATGAAGAGTGAAGGTTGTAATAGCCTTAGTCTTTTAGGGATCTCTCCCTTGCGACATGGCTTGGCCGCAAGTTTGACACCGCCCCCGCGGCTCTGATGACCCGCCCCTCGGTTTTGATGTCGGGCGCCGCCTTCCTTGACCTTCATGCTTTTTCTGTTTCTTCCTTTATAAGTCTTGTCTTCTCCTTTAGAGGAGGGTTTCTCATTCTCTCTCCAGGCTTCATCTTCTCCTACGTTCTTCTTCTTTTGTCTTCCTTTTCTTGACTTTTACTTGGATCTTTGCAAGAGTAAGCCTTGAGGTGTTGTGATGGTTGTTTGATGACGATGTTGTTACTGTTGTTGTAAGGTTGTGTTGTGGTTGCTAGCTGTGAGTGAGATCTTCCTCTCCTGAGCTTGCAGTGGTAGGTTCT
This sequence comes from Fagopyrum homotropicum, assembly GCA_033239125.1. Lineage (NCBI taxonomy): Eukaryota > Viridiplantae > Streptophyta > Magnoliopsida > Caryophyllales > Polygonaceae > Fagopyrum > Fagopyrum homotropicum. Next base: position 14,493,534 of record BSWB01000001.1, read on the forward strand.
TCTTCCTTTTCTTTCTTTCTTCCTTCATCCTCTCCTCCTTCTTAGTTTTAGATTTCCACAAGAGTGATCTTGTGCATAATTTCTTGACAGTATATGTATGCATGTATGCATGTATTCTTTGATGGTTGCCTTTGGCACCATAGAAGAGAAGAAGGTCGAGCTAGCTGAGCTCGAAGAGAAGTCAAAGAATTGCCCCTCTGTTGTGTAGCCGCCTCCGCGCCCTATCAGCGTTGTCCTTGCGGATGATCTATGTCACCGCCTCTGAGGCTGAGATCCACCGCCCCTGCAGCGTGTCACCACTCCTGTGCCTTCCTGTTTACACAGGTGCGTCTTTGTCCAAGACATACCATGTGTGGTATGTGTCCCTCCTTTCCCTTGTGTTAGGGCTAGCTTGAGAGCTTGTTAACTCAGTATATGTTGAGCTTGATGATGTTATATGTTGAGGTTATACCTTAGATATTTGTGAGTTGTGATGAGTTATCAAGGTTTAGTTTACGGGCTATGGTATGGTATGATCTTTGGGTGTAGGAGGTGGAATCTCCTAGCCTTTGATGGAGTTTGATGTTGTATGCCTTGCTGATGTAGGCACTACTTGTTTCCTCGAGGGGAAACTGTGACCACGTTTGTTGAGGACTACTTGTGACAGGTAAGTCCTTCGGGTTTACTTGGCGAGCATTTATGAGTTTGAATGATTGTGATAGTGGTGTTTGTGCATATGAATGTCGCATTGATAACCTAACCAGACTAGGACGACCATATATGTATATTAATTGGTCCAAGTGCATTATAACCGGGTTGTGACAACTTGCCTGAAGCTCATCGAGAGTGTGGGGGTTCTCTGTGACTAGTCCACCAGAAGGTGAGGCTTGATCCCTTGTTCCAAACATGTGTGGTTAAAGGGGATAGAGGCAAGGTTCTTGGTGCTCCTCGTGTCATAAAAGAAGTTGAATTAGTAATGGTATAACGAAATAAAGATAATAAACGGATTTGTGTGAGCATTGCATGTGACGATGTGATTGCATGACTGTATTTGCTATTGCTATTATTCTTACTCATGAACTGTTAGCTAAGATTTTATACTGTGTTGTATATTTTCTGCAAGATAGGAAGATTTCAGAGTGATCTAGATGGGTGATCAACCGAGGGCTTCATTAGGATGTGTGGGTTTTGGGATGTTTTGTACACATACGAATATGTAGTTGCCGTTTTGTACTTGGCTGTGGTTTTGTATGTGTTTTGATACATGATTATACAGTTTTATGGATTTGGTTTTGTATTTATTTCTGCCTTGTTGTAAGATCTAGTGAACTTGTTGTCAATCTAGGGTCAAGGTCCATTGTGAGATCATAGCCCGTAGCGCCCCGAGTCCTGTGGATTTGGGGTGTTACAAAGTTGGTATCAAAGCCTTAAGTTGACAACAATGACACTTGCAATATGTGATAAAGGCCGAATAGATAAATAAACCGAACCCGAAAGGGGTCTGACTTTACCAAAGGATTTTGGTTTTGAAATGTGTACAACTGATTTGGGAGAGAATGTACGGGAAGCCATCACCGCCTTCTAAGAATCTTGGCTGTATATATATATATATATATATATATATATATATATATATATATATATATATATATATACTTACATATTATGTGTTTGACTGTGCATTTTTGTATGGATTGGAGTATTATATATATTTATACATATGGAATATATATATAGCCTTATACGGTTAGATGCGTGTATCCCATAGATAGCTCGGACTAGAGCAACATCTAGAGTAGGACAAGATAGGGGTAGACCCCCTCTTCCTTTAGTAGTGATAGGACAGGGACAAGTTCCCATTGTCGAGGAGGCTGCCAAGGTGGGTAGACGGGCGCCGGATCTGCCAGCATATGTGAGATCGTCTGAGATGTCCCAGGGAGCTACTCTGGTGCCAATTATACCGGCACGCACTGCTGAGGTTGTTAGAGCTCTAGAGGAGTCGAGAGGGCCACGACCAGACTCCTGGTTGAAGTCATTTCACCAGATGGGAGTACCCCCTTTTGCTGGAAAGGTGGGCTTGGAGGTCGAGCTGTGGATTGGACATGTAGAATCAGCCTTGGAGTCTATTAGATGTCCAGAGGATAGACATATAGAGTTAGTACAAACTCTATCCCGCGACTTAGCTCAACACTGGTGGAGGACCCTACGGAGTCAAGACACCAATTATGATCAAATGAGGAGCATGATTAGAGAGCGTTTCTGCCCTACCTCACTAAAGAGGGAGAAACTGCAGGACTTTATTGAGGCCGGATTCGAGGATGTACCAATAGTAGAGGCGATCAGAAATTCCAGGAGGAGATGGCACTACTAGGTACAGTTGCACCTCTAGAGAATCAACACGTGTATCTATTCTCCCGCCGACTGAGGGAGAGTACCCATTCCTACATGGCGGGTTTACACTATGATTCCCTTATAGACTATCAAGATAAAGCCTCGACTCACGAGCGTGAGCGGGCTAGACTTCTAACAGAGGACGATAATGCTTCAGTTGCGGAGTGTCTGGGCATATGCGAGCATATTTCCCGAGGGCACTAGTGACTTACTTATCTTGTGGAAAGCCAAGACATCGAACTACTTATTGTCGTCAGGGTAAGGCGTCGTCACAACAAGGTTCTTCCACTGCTAGTGCAGTAGGAGGTTGGTAGAGGACGCCTCAACATTAGGTGTAGGGACAATAGAGAGTCCCAGACCATCCTTCTACTTAGGGTTCCGTTCCTGGACCGACTCAGGGCGAGGCCAGACTCAGGGCCGCTCGAGTTACCTAGTCTCCTCCTAGACTTTTGACAGAGGACGGTAGTGCTTCAAATGCGGAGAGCCGGGGCATATGCGAGCTGATTGCCCGAGGGAACCATTGACTTTCTTCTCTTGTGGAATCTAGGACATCGAGATACTTATTGTCGTCAAGGCAAGGCATCATCACAACAGGGTTCTTCCCCTGCTAGTGCAGCAGGAGGTGGATAGAGGCCGCCTCAAGATCAGGTGCAGGGACAGTAGAGAGTTCTAGACCATCCTACTACTCAAGGTTCCGCTCTAGGACCGAGTAGAGGCAAAGATAGAGATGGAGGTACCACTGATACTAGAGGAGCTCGAGGTCGAATTTTTGAGTTTAGGAGCGTTGAGGAGCCGTCAACGCCAACTGCTACAGGTACCATTCTAATTAATGGTTTACCTGTTAGAGTTTTGTTTGATACGGGTGCTACACGCTCCTTTATTTTTTATGTATGTGTCGGTAGACTAACTTTAGATACGGTAGAGGGGAGACCCTTCGTTATAGGGTTACCCGATAGGGGTAAGGTGAGAGGTACCCGAGAGTTACATGGTTGTCCTATACATTTAGGAAACTGTGATTTGTTAGTGGACTTCTTTGTCATGTCGTTGGTGTATGACGAAGTCCTTTTGGGTATGGATTGGATGGATAAGCATCATGTTGTGTTAAATGTGGGTAGGAGGACCGTGACGGTCTCTACCAAGTCAGGTCAGGTCGAGATTTTCCGAGCTTGGGACATTGAAAGACAAGTACGGTCATCAACGCAGTCCAAACAGCGAGGTTGATTGTGTAGGGATGTGACACCTTTTGGCGTTATGCCATGAAGGAGGGTGAGAGTCCCGCGTTAGAGGATATGCTTGTAGTTTGCGAGTTTATAGATGTGTTTGATGACCCATCTAGTTTTCCGCCTCAGAGGAGCGTGGACTTTGGCATAAAGTTAGAGCCGGGGACAAGACCGATCTCAAAGTCCCCATATCGCATGACGCCTATCGAGTTGTTCAAGCTGAAGAAGCAACTCGAGGAGTTGGCTGAAAAGGGCTTCATACGCCCTAGCATATCCCCGTGTGGCGCACCTTTCCTCTTCGTGTGGAAGAAGGACGGATCGTTGCGGCTGTGTATCGACTACAAGGAGCTGAGCAAGGTGACCATCAAGAACAAGTATCCTTTTCCATGTATTGACGATATGTTGGATGAACTTTAGGGAGCGACTGTGTTCTCCAAGATTGACTTGCGCTTTAGATACCACCAGCTAAGGGTGAGAGAGAAGGATGGGCATAAGACGGCATTTCGGACTCAATATGGACACTAGGAGTTTGTAATGATGCCATTCGGGCTTATGAATGCGCCCGTCGTCTTTATGGAGTTGATGAATGGCATATTCATCGACTTTCTAGAGTAGTCAGTGGTGATTTTCATAGATGATATACTGGTGTACTCTCGTATTAGAGAGGAGATTTCTGGGTCACATTGTTTCCGCCGAAGGGATCAAGCTTGATCCGACAAAGATCGAGTCTGTAGCAGCGTGGAAAATACCGACGAACGTCAAGGAAGTACGCAACTTCTTTGGCTTAGCCGGTTATTACCGTAGGTTTGTGGATGAGTTCTCTGTGATCGTCCGTCCACTTACCAGTCTGTTGAGGAAGACCACCCGGTTTGTAAGGTATGAGCCGTGTACTCAGAGTTTTGAGGAGCTGAAGAGATGTTTCACTTCTGCTCCCATCTTAGCACAACCGGAGGGCACAAAGCACTTTGTGGTCTATAGTGATGCATTCAAGCTAGGTTTGGGATGTGTTTTGATACAGCGAGGTAGGGTGATTTTCTATGCATCTAGATAACTAAATACGTATGAGGAGAACTACCCGACTCATGACTTGGAGTTAGATGCGGTAGTTCATGCGTTGAAGATCTGGAGACATCATTTGTGTGTCGCTACATGCTAAATCTTCACAAACCATAAGAGTCTGAAGTATATTTTCACGCAGCGGGAATTGAATAACCGCCAACATAGATGGCTTGAGCTGATCAAGGACTTTGACCTTGAGATTTTATACCATCCAGGGAAGGCGAATGTTGTCGCCGATGCCCTTAGCAAGAAGATGCCTCGAGAGAAGGACATTGCATGACTGGTGGTTCAGCTTCAATTGCAGAGAGATTTAGCGTGGCTAGAGATGGACATCCAGTTCCCTAATGAGGATGCCTAGTTGTTTGCTTTAGAGGTTCTACCTGATTTGTTGGGTGAGATCCAACAAAAACAAGAGACATGCCCGACGTTGATGAGGATCCGAGATATGATGTCTCGTGGTGAGGCCCCACAGTTCTCCATTGAAGCAAATGGAGTGATGAGATGCCGCAAGCGCGTCTGTGTACCCGCCGATACAGAGCTGAGACTAGGGATTCTACAGGAGGCTCACTTCACACCTTACTCAGTGCACCCAAAGTGCGAGTAAGATGTATCAAGATGTGAGACGTTCATTCTGGTGGGGAGGGTTGAAGCCCGATGAAGCCAAATTTGTGGCATAGTATGCAACCTATCAGCAGGTCAAGATACAACATTGCAGACCTGAAGGAGAATTCCATCCACTACTAGTGCCGCAATGGAAGTGGGAGGACATCTCCATGAACTTTGTGACGGGATTAAGGCCGAGGAGGAGTTTTGATTCCATCAAGGTTGTTGTTGACAGATTGACAAAGACTGCACGTTTTATCCCCATTTGGGAAACCTGACCAGTGAGCCGGTTGGTTGAGGAGTTCACTCGACAAATAGTGAGACTCCATGGTGTACCGAGGAGGATCGTCTAAGATCGAGATGCAGTTTCATCACTCCTAATTCATGTATTTGATTTTTTAATCTACTCTAGATAATTGGTCAATTGGTTGTTATATTACATGTAAAGCAATTTGTTATATGTATCTAGATCCAATCTATGTTGAATATCACGATGAAGAATGGGGAGTTCATGTGTATGATGACAATATGTTGCTTGAATTGCTGGTGCTAACAACGGCTCAAATAAGATCAAACTAGACATCAGTTCTAAAGAAAAGGCTATTGTTGAGGGATGCATTTGCAAGTTTTGATGCACAAGTGGTGGCAAATTTTGGGGAAAGAAAGATGACAACAATCAACCATGATTATGTTTAGAATTGTGACAAGTGAGGGGTGTTGTTGACAATCTATGACAGTTTTGCCTAAGATGAAGGATGAAGGATGAATGGTGAATGGTTTTGGTTTCATGCAGTGAACTGCATGCATTTTCTGGTATGAGTTTTCTGGTACGACAAAAAAAATAATAAAATAAAATAAAAAAAACAAATTCAGTAATTAAGAATTAAAACTTACACTTACATAGTACTAACAAACATCTATTATTCTTTTTTTATTAAAATAGATGAGTTAATTATTTTTACCTACCATTAAATTAAAGTGGTAAAAAATTATGAGGTACTGATAGCATGTATTATAGTCTATATTTTGGGATTGGTTTAGACGTTTTATCTTCATAAATCTGCATGTATGGATGTATATTCTTTGATTATATTGTTATTTTGTCTACCTTTGCGGGAATCGAGATCTACACCTAGTTTCATTGTAATTGTAGGTAAAATAGCACGTTTTGGACTAAAATGGAGCTAAGGGAGATAAGAAGTCATTGGAGCTACATTCAGGAGCATTGAAGAGTTACAAGAAGATCCCAGGAAGCATGGAAATGATTCAGATGATTAAATTTGAACCAGATTTGAGATAATCTACATTCAACTGAGATTCACCTCGGTCAGCTACAGTATCACCTCGACCATCACCTCGACCGAGGTGATCTTGAGGAGCGTCCCGACCGAGGCGAACACCCTGTCGCCGGCGAGATCTTTATTTTTTGCTGAGATCTTTTATTTTTGGAAGGAAGATATCATATATTTTTGGCTGGATTTCTGGAAGGAAGATATGATATTTAGATGATTTATATTGAGAGACATGGATATATTTTCTAGGAAATTATGTTTTTAAAATATTTTAGCTTTGAAAGATAATTTTCCTATATATGGGCTGATTTTTTACAATCCAGCCATCTTCGGATCAGCAAATACTTGGAGCATTCTGATATTTTCTGGAGTTTTGAAGGAAGTTGAAGAAAGTTGAAATTCAAGGAAGGAAGGAATCATAGTTGGAGTTAGCTTTTGAAGAAATTTGTGAGATATTCTTAGATTGTTTTTGGTTTGATTGTCTTTTCTAATTTGTGACTTGAGGAACGCTGATTTGTTTCTTGATTGATTCCGTTATTGAGACCTTTTCCTTAAAGGTTTCTTGTACATCGAATCCTTTTCCATTAATTTGATTATTGTTATCATGATGATTGTTGGCTAAGTTTCTTATGCGATTCTAGGGTGATTGGCTGAAAGTTGTGGGAAAGACGATGATAGAATGATCTTAATTCTAGCAGGACCCTGAAAGCTCGAGCCTTTACCTTAACCGACAAACACCTCGGTTAGTCATTGAACACCTCGGCCGGGGTGGAATATAACTGAACGAGGTGAACGTTTTCCTGATCCAAATCTGAGTTAAGATCCAGTTTGCGAAATCCTACCTTTATTATACCTTTCCTGGTTCAACGCAAGCTAAGGATGAGACTTATCCGGTGATTCCTTTGTTTGTTTACCTAAGATCATGAGTGTAGGTAATAAAAGTTTATCCTTTATTGGGGTTTGAGTGTGCCTTCATCCCATACTTGAGAGTTAGCCTGAGACTTACCCGGTAAAGGTTGATTCTGTTCCCTTGGGTGGTGTGTTGGTTTTAGATTATAGTTCCTTTCCTTGGTTCCTTGATACTTAACCGGTGATAGGATCTTTGGTTTGGGATAGTGAGTACTGAGACTTAACCGGTGATCTATTCCCTTGTTAAAAACACCTTCCTTTGCAAACCTCATCTTTGTCCGCGTTATCCTTTGAGATCTTGAGTCGGAACCACAACTAGATGCTTTAATCCCTAGATTCCGCATTCCCTTTATCTGACTTTATATCATCTTTGATTGCTTTAATTTGTGGTTAGTAGTTATTTGACAACCCGATTCCGTGCTTTGTTTCACCATAGTCCCTGTGTTCGACCCCTGGAATTCTTGTTTTTATTACAATTGATCCGTACAGTGCGGGTTCGCATATTGTTCAAGCATACTTCTTGGGTTATAAATTTAAAGCTTGCACACACCTTTTGGAGCGAACATGTACACTTACAAAACATAAAACTAAGGGCTTGTTTACTTGTAGCTTATTGTTGTTTCATTTAGTTTATAAACCCTGAGTTTAATTTTAGTAGGTGTTTACTTAGGGATTGATTTATTTCTCTAGGGGTTTATATGAGTTTATAAACCACTCAAAAATAAACTTTTCAAACCAAGATTATTTTTGCTTGCATGAGTTTATTTTTGTTTAAAATCCGATTCTGGCCTTGTGGTTTTCCATCTTGATATTTTTGTTCTTCCTTGGGTATTCAACGTTATTGTTCGATTTTTTTCGTGGCATGATAGTCTTTTGAAGAAAATAAACCCAAAAAATAAACTTCAAGTAAACAACCTTATCTAGTTTATTTACATAAACCCATCAAAAAACAAACCTGAAAATAAACTATAAACTCATATAAACTCATTTAGTTTATAAACCCGAAAATAAATTAATCTACAAGTATACAGACCCTAAAAAAAGGCCTAGTAGGCCAAAATCTTTCATAATCTATTAGTCTGTATGAAATATTAATAAGTGGTTAATGTTAACGGATTATAAATATTGAGTGGTTAAATGAAAATAAAAATATAAGAGGTGGTTAAGTGGGAAAAAAAAAGTAAATAAGAAATGGTTTTATGTAGCTTATCATAAATTTTAATAAAAATGTATATTGAAGACTTACTTTAACTTGTGCCAACCTAGAACCCGGATTCAACCTGACAATTTGTCCGACCCAAAACTGACTTGAATCAAGATGTTAGGCAACCGGCTCAGTTTCAATCCGACTCAAACCCGATTGACCTGGCCATATTGACACCTCTAACCAAAGCCATTAGAAACCGAAGTAACCCAACCCGAATGACCCGAGAACCGAACTAAGTTATGATGCAAGAACCGAAACTATTTGATAACCCCTAATAACCCGAGCAATTGATCCCCGATCCAAACGATCCGAATCAAACCGCTGAAAAGAGAGCTTGTTTCGATCCAACCCGTTTGAACCCGAACCTATTGTGACTGACCAAAACTCGGCATGTTGGCCCCGTTTGACATCGCTATCGAGACCCGAAGTAACTCAACCGTTATGGACCGAGAACCGAACTAAACCGATATGTTTATGACCCGAAAACAAATGCTACCTGATAACTCATTTCAACCCGAACAATCGACACTGACCCAAACCGACCCGACCCGAAACAAACCAATTATTAACCAAGTCTATTTTTAATCTCACTCTTTTCAACCCGTATATGTTGTGACCCGACTCGATCCCAACATGATAACCCCATTTGACACTAGCTCTTCCGTTCTTGACGCTCATTGCCCATATGAAGGTGTTGGTAGAGCTCTTCGACTTTCTTTTGTCGTATGTGTTGGCTTGAATCCAGTCTGCTGCTTGAGAAAACATGTTCACCATGTTCAACTTATTTTTAAATAATATTAAAATAAATAAAACTCCCATCATCCCGACTCAAACGACAAGTGAATGCTAACTCAAGTAAAGGTTCATCTGATCCTTAACCTAAAATAATCATTATTCAATGTAGATCTTGGTAGGAGTGAAGATTTATGCGAAGATCAACGTCAGAATCACATAATTCCGAGAAAGAATCATACGACCCCATAAAATAAAAACAAAAATATATCAAATGACCTAGATATTTTAAAATTATCACCAGGGTGTTGTAGATCTTCCTAATTAGGCTCCGTTATCGACCAACAATGGACAGACAAAAGACGAAGGACTTGTGGTGTCGGTGTGTTGTCATGGCGTCAACCACCGACCGAAGGACTTCCTTAGCCATGGTGGCAGACGAGACCTCCGATGACCAAGTTTAAGAGACGCCAACGGTAGATGTCAGCTAGCGATTTGTGAGGCATAGGCACTAGGCAAAAGGGAAAGGTCACACTGCTTCAATGGTGTAATCTAAAACTAAATTCTTATAAACAAGTTTTCTAAACATCTAAATAAGCATTAAATGATCAAAATTGTTGTGAAATTAGAATCAAACCCATGGAGGGATTCTAGCAGTGATATATCGGGCTTAGAAATTCGGTTGTTATATTAGTGCAAAAGAAATAAAATAAGAAGTATTTTCAATATTTTTTGAAATATTTTTAGAATAATATATCTATGAAAAAACACATATTTTTTTTATAAAAATTTTCATTCATTTTTTCTTATATTAATTGTTTAAATTTTCTTATAAATTTAGTTCACATCTTTTACACTATCAAATTTATATTTTTTTTTATCAATATAGTTCACATATTTTACATTATCCATTCATTTTTTTTCTTTTTGTTAATATGGTTCACATATTTTTACACTATTCAGAGTGTTTTATTAGTTCCAATATTTTGCATGTTTGAAATTTAGTTTCTGAAGTCGTATTTACACGGTTTAAGATTTCGTTATTGCACCACGCATACGGATCCCGTAACCGTCATAAGTTCACGGTTACGGGATCCGTAACCGTGACCAAAAGTTCACGGTAACTGATACTGTAACCGTGACCAAAGGTTCACGGTTACGGAACCCGTAACCGTCATGATTACGGGTTCCGGATCCGTGTTAATTTTATACATGAATTCTAACCCGAAAAAAAAATTCTGACACCATCACGGTTACGGAACCCGTAACCGTGTTGTCAGAAGAAAAAAAAATTTATTTATTATTATTTTTTTTACGGTTTCGTAATGCGTGACCGTGACGGTCATGCATTATTGCGTATGAGTGGTGCGTTCACAAAATCTTGGACCGTGTGAATAATACCCCTCTTTAGTTTTTACACTATCAGTTCATATTTTTTTTTAATGTAGTTTACATATTTTACATTATTCATTCATTTGTTTTCTCTTTTTATTAATTTAGTTAACGTATTTTACACTATCAAAATGTTTTATTACTTCAAATATTTTACATTATTAGTTCATAATTTATTATTTTTTGGTAGTTATGTTTAAAACAATATATGATATTTTATATTTTAAACTTCTGTAATATTAGTTCAAACTTGTGTATATTAGTTTGAATATTATGTTCCTTTAATTTAAAAAACGTGCATAATTTTTTTTAGTGTAGTTTACATATTTTACATTATCCATTTATTTTTTTCTTTTTATTAATTTATTTCACGTATTTTACACTATTAGAGTGTTTAGTAGTTCAAATATTTTACATTATTAGTTCATAATGTATTTTTTATAGTTATATTCCTTTAATTTAACATTGTGTTATTAGTGTAACAACTAGTTTTGCCCGGCACCGCCCCCGCGGTGACAGTGACCGCAGTCGCGGGCGGGTGAGTCCGCCCCTGCGACAGACCCCGTATCGCGAAAATTTGTTTTGCTTCCGTTTTATTATTTTTTCCGTTTTTAGAAGATCCATTCTTCTATTTTTTGGGCCGTCTTTCCTTCTATCCTTAACCCTAAATCTGACCTTCCTTTCTTTCCCAGCCGTTCCCTATATATTCCCGCCTTCTCGTTCGATTTCTTCTTCTTGCTTACGTTCTCCTTCAACCTCGAGTCAAAGTTGCAGCCTTCCGTGCGACTTCCTGCAAAAGCTTTGTAAGTTCTTGCTCCCTCTCGTCCTTCTTCTGTCCTTGTTTCCCATGTTGCATGCTTTCTATTCTTCATCTTCTTCTTTTCTCTTTTCTTCTTCTTAACATATATGAATCAAGATCGAGTCTTGATTCTTGTTTGCCTTCGTTGTTGCTGCGTATGTGTTATAGTCTCCTTTGATGAGTATTGTCGTGTTCTTGAGCTGAAGAAGCAGCTCGAGGAGTTGGCTGAGAAGGGTTTTATCCTCCTCAATGTATCTTCTTGCGCGCACCAGTACTCTTCGTCATGAATAAGGACGGGTCGATGAGGTTATGTATTGATTACCGAGAAGACAAGGTGACAATCAAGAATAAGTATCCATTGCCCCGTATCGATCATCTTTTGGACCAGCTGCACGGAGCTTCAGTGTTTTCACGGTTCGATCTGAGATCCTGATATCACCAGCTAGGGGTGACAGAACATGACATAGCCAAGATGACATTTCGGACAAGATATGGCCACTACGAGTTTGTAGTGATGTTATTCGGGACCACGAATGCGCCCGCCGTTTAAATTGAGCTGATGGTTAGCATCTTCATCGACTTCTTAAACCAATTCATGGTCGTCTTCATCGATGATATTCTGGTATACTCTCAGAGCAGGGAGAAGCACGCAAGACACTTAAGGATCGTTGACTGAAGGTATTTCTATGGTTGTCTATACCCAATCAAAAGTAAATCCCGACTTAGCACTAACAACAAGTATAGTGGTTAAGTAAGGGTCGAACCCAAGAGAGTTAAGGTGTTTTATATGCAATTATCGATTATAGTAACAAGTAACAAAGAGGGGGTTGGTTGAGTTGATGCACACAAAAACTTATGAAAACGATTAATGCGACAAGTAAGACAATGATGGGTGAATCTACACTAGGTTGATTCTAAGCATGCAATTGCTACTTTGGTGATTTCCTTTTACAAGTTTTCAAGTAATCTCCCGTCTCGATCATATATATGTGTTAAGCCAACCGACATTAACACAACTTAACAGGTTAGTGTTCTGTAAATCTACAAGAACAAGTAACAAGTTAGCTTTCAAATAAAGACTAAGGGATACAAAGAATGGATTAAAACCGTTAACCCTATCTTTATATTTTTGTTCCTTTTCTTTAAGCAATTACAACCCGTTATTACTTAAAGTTTACTACTAGACTAAAGACCCGAACCCGGAATCCATTAATTCTAGTTCTTTGCATGCACTTTAGAACCTAAGGTGATCAATCTCAAGCAATAGTAAACATGCACTTAGACAATGGAGATCAAGGAAACACAAAGCATTACTGAATAAAAACTTATATTAAAAAGAACTTACAACCAAAGTAACAACGCAGCTTCAAACCAACCCAATGTAGCAAGGGAGTTAGCAACTCATTACAATGGAAAACTCAATTCTAAAATGGATTTTATGGGGAAAAATATGGATGGATGAGTGGGTGATTCTAACAATCAGCCAAGGACTATTTATACTACAAAAGACACTAAATAGGAGTAAATAGCCGGCCCAAAACATCCACCTTTAATGCCATAAAGGTGGTGTAAACAGGCGGAGTAAAGCTTCTGACGTTAAACCGCAGGGGCGACCTTCAGTTCCGTAGGGGCGGTTTAGGCATAATCGCTTGAACTTCTTCGTGGCCGCAGGGGCGGCCAGGCCATTCCGCAGGGCGGATCTTTAATGCTCTTCCAAACGTCTGACTCTTCAACTTCTAGCCGTTACTAATGCCTAGGCGTAGGGGCGTACCTATGTCAGCGCAGGGGCGGTGACACAACCTCTTCGTCTTCCAGCTCCCAGGTTGAGACGCAGGCAGGGGCGCAGTGGAAGGCGCAGGGGAGCTGGTCTTCGTTTCTTCAAGGCAAGTCACCGCAGGGGTGCCAAGTAGTGGCGCAGGGGCGGTGACACACTTCATGGCTGGCGTTGGAAAAGGCGCAGGGAGCGCTCCGGTGTGAGGCGTCACCCGCAGGGGCGGGGACAAGGGCCCGCTGGGGCGGTGATGCAACAGAAGCTTTGCTTCGTGAATGATCTTCACTTCTAATTACTTATAACTCCTTCCTTAGCTTCTTTTAGTCTTCTTCTTCTAGACCAAGGAGTTAGTAGCATAAACGACACAAATGCAATAAAAAGACTCTAAAAACTATCCTAAATGATAGTGATTCCATCACCTATCAAATTCCCCCATACTTATACCTTTTACTCGTCCCGAGTAAAACAAATGACAGCACTAGACTCAAAGGCCTCAGGAAGCATGGGTAAGTAGAAAAGATAATGAAAACAAAAAGAAAAACCAAGAAAGAAAGAAGGGAAAAGAGAGAAAATGTGAGAAGAAAGTGAAAGACATACTACCATCCTTATTACTCCAAGAGTAGCCTACCCGGACAACCTCCTTATGACTCCCCTTCTTATGTCGCCAAACGCCGGAAGGGAAACCTACACTCGGTGTCGCTCATTTTGCCAATGCTCCCTTTCGGGTTTTCACCTTGCCACTCTTCTTCTTTTGATGATCTCACTTTTAACTCACACCCCTCAAGTCCAATTTTACACCGACCTAAGGTTGGTCGGACTACCTTCTTTTTGCCTAAACCGCCCTTTCGGGTTTTCGGTTTATCCAAGGATTTCATGCCTTTTTCCATTTTCTTTGGCTTTTCTTCTTCTTCTTCTTTTTTTTTTACTGAATTTCAAACATACTCAAATGCAAAACATACTCAAAAACAACTCAATGAAGTTGTACATGCAATGATATGTCCCTCCCCCATACTTGAAGTACACTTTGCCCTCAAAGTGGAAATGAAGCAAAGATAAATGTGGGGAAAGGGAAAGAAATGTACCCCTCAGTGGGATGGTCCAGCTGGACCATCCGGACCCTCCTCCGGTGGGTACGGAAAGTGGCGGAAGAAGTGCTCCTGCCGGCGGTAGATGTCATCAATGCGGCTCTGTTGGCATCTCCTCATCATCGGGTATGGGCATGTGCTCCTCCTGATGAGCCCGACTGGAGCTCGCAGTGTGCCTCGCTACAATGGCCATCAGCGGCCTCCTCGACACAAAAGGATCTGCCGGAATGTAGAGCTCGGACAGCTCCTCCCCAAATGGTAAAGGCCAAGGAAGGTAAGTGAGATGGCTCCCATCTGCAAGGGAGATCCAAAACAGGTTCTCCCCGTCTCGTCGGAGGAGTTTGCACCTCCTAAGAATCCCCTCGGTGTAGAGGGGAGCCTCCAGCCCATCCTCAAGGCCGGAAAGATCCATAACCTGTGAGGCAATCAAGGTGATCACCCCACCGCCAACAATGTCCCTCGGCTCGTTCTTCCTAATACGCTTCAAAGCGGTAAGGAAGAGGGACGGCCAATCCATTAACTTCTCATTCTGGGGAAGGCAAGCATATAAGAGGGGAAGGTCCTTGAGGGTGACCTTGTTTTCTTCTTTGTGTCCACAAAAGACACTCATCAGGATCTTAGAGAGGAGCCTCAAGGAGGGGTGAGTGAGCTTGTTGGAGTACTCACCCCCAGCATGGAACTCTGACCCGGTAGCTGCCTGCCAAAACTCACACAAGTACGGGATCGGGACTGGCTCCCACCAGTTCTCGGAGGGGTTGAGAGTCACCCCAAAGGCCTCCTGTATTTGGTGATAGTCAAGTGTGTATTTGACCTTGTTGAACTTGAAAGTGAGCCCAACACACACGTGATCCTCCTTCTCCATGGTGAAGGTGGCTATGAACTATCTGTTGAGCTCGGGATAAGTTGGAGCACTCTTCCCTAGGAAGTCTCCAAGCCCAACATAGGCCAGAAAGGATTGCATGCTCTCCAGCATGCCTAGTTTCTCCAAGGTAGGGATATGCAAAAACCGAGTTGCATACATAACTCGGTCCTGCACAATCCCGTAATGCTCCTTCTCTGCTTTGGACATCTTGTATTGCCTTGGTGCCTCCATTTTTGAAGATAATTGAAGCAAAAGATTAGTAAACGTCGAAACAGGGAGAAAAAATCGACCTTTCTGGTGTGTTTTCCGCAGGGGCGGCTGAAGCAGGCCCAGGGGCGGTAAAGCGCGGGTGCGGGTGCTTGCAGGCGCAGGGGCGGGAGAAGTGCAGAGGGCAGTTTCTGGGGAGCGATGGAGGTGGTGGTGTTGAGGCTGTTCCGATTGCTTCCTTGGTGGTCGAGGCGTCGATGGAGGTGGAGCAGGAGTGGAGTTTTGCGGTTGGTGATGATGAAGGATGTAGTAGGGTGAGAGAGTTTGGAGGCGGTGGTGCAGGGGTGTCGCAAGTGGTGGCTGGTCGTCGGTGGTGGCGCAGGGGCGTTGGAGAGAGGTGGTGTGTAAGCAAAGGGGCGCAGGGGCGTGAGGGTGGAGTGAGGAAATGAGGTTTGGAGGAGAGGCGTGTTTTGTGAAGAAGGAAGGTAGGTGGGTGTGGTAGGTGTAGGCAATTTTTGAGATTCTTATTTTTTTTCTTTTCTGGGTATACCCACAGGGGCGGATGCTTGTTGCCGCAGGGCAGTGACAAGGGAGAGGGGTCACGTAGGCTCAGCACCGGGGGCGGCGCTGAGGATGCGTGTCAAGGATGGCCGCCGCATGGGCGTAGGGATGTCACCACGGGGGCGGTGATAAGCATATTGTAGGCGCAGACCCAGCACCGGGGGCGGCACTGGCCATGAGTGTCACCGCAGGGGCGGGGGCACAAAGCCGCAAGGGCGATTTCTTGACAGAGGCTCCTCTTCTTATTCCTTCGGGTTGCCTCCCGAGAAGCGCCTTTGTTTTACGTCGTTGGCTCGACGTAAGGACTCTACCTCTATGACTGAGCCTCCTCCAGCATTACTTTTGGGTTTATAACCGTCTGTGAAGGTAATCCTCCGGAGGACCTAGTTTCAATTCTTGCAATGGCTTCCGCCATTTGACCAACCTGTTTTTCAAGGTTCTTGATGTTGGATTCTGTTGTTTGGACATGAGTAGCAAAGTGTTTAGTCAAAACCTGCAACATATCTTCAGTTGATTGATACTTACCTTGACGGGGTTGCTGTTGTTGGTTTTGTTGATCCCTCCAACGAAAGTTCTGTTGGTCACGCCATTTTGGCATGAAATTCTGTGCATAGGGATCGTTCTTAGGCCTTTGCTGCTGCGGTTGTCCATATCCCATCGCATTCACCTCGGCATCGTCATCCTGGACTTGTGGACACATGTCCGTTGGATGGTATGGGTCAGCACATACTCCATAAGCTTTGAGCTGTTGTGGGGTTCCCATAAGTGTCAATCTCTTCACCATCTCCTTCAAATCCGCAAGCTCGGTGGAAATCTCGCTCTTCCCGGAACTCACATCATGAACTCCTTTCTTGGACGGGATCCTTCTAAAGTTCCGAGTTCCTTCTGCTAGTTCCTGTATCTTTTCCAAAGCAAGGTCAGGAGTAGAGTTAAGAATATTACCTCCGCAAGCTGCATCGACGATCCTCCTTTCATTATCGAGCAAGCCATTGTACAAGTACAAGACTAGATCTTGGGTCGAATATCCATGGAAAGGACAGCTGGATCGGAGGCGTGCGAATCTTTCGAAGTACTCATAAAGAGTTTCGTCCGCCTCTTGCTCGATGTTGCTTATAGCTTTCTTCAAGCTGTTTGCCTTCTTGGCTGGGAAGTATTTTTCCAAAAATGCCTTGTGAAGGTTTTCCCAAGTGTCAATGCTCCCGGATGGAAGGTGATAATACCAATCATTCGCGGAATCTTTGAGTGTGAAGCCGAATGCCCTCATTTTGATTTGCTCTTCGGTAATGTTGGCCGCTTCATGCTCATACACACGGTATGGAACTTCCCCAGGTGCTTGATGGGATCTTCACCATTTAGCCCATGGAAGGATGGAAGCAAGTGAGTGAGGCCCGGCTTGAGCTCAAAATTGACTGCTTCCCCTAATGCCGGTATAGTGACCGCAAGGGGGTTTTGAGCCAAGGTGGGCTGCGTAAGTTAACGAAGGGATACAAAGAATGGATTAAAATCGTTAACCCTATCTTTATATTTGTGTTCCTTTTCTTTTAGCAATTACAACCCGTTATTACTTAAAGTTTACTACTAGACTAAAGACCCGAACCCGGAATCTATTAATCCTAGTTCTTTGCATGTACTTTAGAACCTAAGGTGATCAATCTCAAGCAATAGTAAACATGCACTTGGACAATGGAGATCAAGGAAACACAAAACCTTACTGAATGAAAACTTATATTAAAAAGAACTTACAACCAAAGTAACAACGCAGCTTCAAACCAACCCAATGTAGCAAGGGAGTTAGCAACTCATTACAATGGAAAACTCAATTCTAAAATGGATTTTATGGGGAAAAACATGGATGGATGAGTGGGTGATTCTAACAATCAGCCAAGGACTATTTATCCTACAAAAGACACTAAATAGGAGTAAATAGCCGGCCCAAAACAGCCACCTTTAATGCCATAAAGGTGGTGTAAACAACCGGAGTAAAGCTTCTGACATTAAACCGTAGGGGCGGCCTTCAGTTCCGCAGGGGCGGTTTAGGTAGAATCGCTTGAACTTCTTCGTGGCCGCAGGGGCGGCCAGGCCATTCCGCAGGGCGGATCTTTAATGCTCTTCCAAACGTCTAACTCTTCAACTTCCAGCCGTTATTGATGCCTAGGCGTAGGGGCGTACCTATGTCAACGCAGGGGCGGTGACACAACCTCTTAGTCTTCCAGCTCTAGGTTGAGGCGCAGGCAGGGACGCAGTGGAAGGCGCAGGGGAGTTGGTCTTCGTTTCTTCAAGGCAAGTCACCGTAGGGGCGCCAAGGAGTGGCGCAAGGGCGGTGACACACTTCATGGCCGGCGCTGGCAAAGGCGTAGGGAGCGCTCCGGTATGAGGCGTCACCCGTAGGGGCGGGGACAAGGGCCCGCTGGGGCGGTGATGCAACAGAAGCTTTGCTTCGTGAACGATCTTCACTCCTAAGTGCTTATAACTCCTTCCTTAGCTTCTTTTAGTCTTCTTCTTCTGGACCAAGGAATTAGTAGCATAAACCGACACAAATGCAATAAAAAGACTCTAAAAACTATCCTAAATGATAGTGATTCCATCACCTATCAATCGCACTCCAAGTCCTGCAAGATAGAGAGCTTTAAGCCAAGCTCTCTAAGTGTAAGTTCTGGATGTCTTAGGTGGCCTTCCTTGGTCACATCGTTTCCTCCGAAGGGATCAAGGTAGATTTGACAAAGATTGAGTCTGTTGCATCCTGGCCGCCTCTTAGGAACGTTAAGCAGGTAAGCATGTTTCTAGGATTGGTTGTCTACTACTGCAGATTTGTGGAGAGCTTTTTGGTTATCGTCCGACCACTTACTTCCTTGCTAAGGATGTCTAATAGATTCGTGTGGTCCGACCTGTGCCTGCAGATTTTTGAGGAGCTGAAAAGGAGGTTAACTTCCGCTCCAATCTTGGCCCAGCCTGAGGGCATTGAGGATTTTGTGGTTTACAGCGATGCATCCAAGCTAGACTTGTGATGTGTTCTGATGTAGAGGGGTAACATCATAACATACGCGTCGAGACAGTTAAAGATGTATGAGAAGAATTACCCAACCCATGATCTTGAGTTGGCTGTTTGATAGCATGAATTATAGTCTATATTTTGGGGTTTGTTTGGACGTTTTATCTTTCATAATCTGCATGTTTGTATGTACATTATGTGATTATACTACCATTTCATCTACCTTTGCGAGAATCGAGGTCTACACCTAGTTTTGTTGTAATTGCAGGTAAAATGGTACGTTTTGCATCAAAAAGGAGCAAAAGGAGTCATGAGTCATTTGGAGCTACATCCAGGGAGCATAGCCATGGATTAAAGATTTACTTTGGACCAGTTTTGAGAGATTTCGCATTCAGTTTTGACTCACCTCGGTTGACCAGAGATTCACCTCGACCGAGGTGATCCAGAGACGCCGACTCGACCGAGGCGAACACCTAGGACGCGGCGAGAATATTTTATTCTTGGATGAGATCTTTTAAATTTGGAAAGTGATCTTATATTTTTGGGCTTGGCTCCTGGAAGGAAGGAGATATACAGAATCATATATTTTACCTATATTTATGGGAAAATATCTTTCTAAGATTTATTATCTTTGGAGGGTTATTTTCCTATAAAAAGGGTTGGATTTCCACAATTCCGACATCACGTTATACCGTCGATCAGGGTTTATAGCACGCAGCAGCAGCAACCTACTCCAGTTGGGAGTTTTCGAAGAACCTTTTTGAAGGTTGAAGGAAGATTGAAGTCTATAGCTTTTATAGCTTTTTGGAGGGTTTTGTAAGATTGTCTTCAATTCCCTCAATTGTTGTCTTGTCTTTTTGGATTATTATCCAAGGAACGCTTTGTTGTGATATTTGATTCAGTTATTGAAGTCTTTTCATTAAATTCTTCTTTGTTCAAATATTCACTTTCTTCCCATATATTTTAATACTTTCATTATGATGATGAGTGGCTAATTTCCTTGTGTGATTCTAGGGTGATTGGCTGAAGGTTGTGGGGAAAACAATGATAGAATAATCTTAGATTCCAGTAGGACCCTGAAAGTTTGAGTCTTTAACCTTAACCCTAAGCATCTCGTTCAGTCGATGAACATCTCGGCCGGGGTAGAATCTGGCTGACCGAGGTGACTTATCTGATCCTAAACTGAGAGTTAAGTGTTAGAGTTTGCCAAATCCTATTCTTATTACACCTTCCTGGTTCAAAGCAAGCTTAGGATGAGACTTACCCGGTAATAGGAGTTACGGTTTTGGATTAGCGAGTAGTGAGACTTACCCGGTGATCTACTCCACTTTAGTAACACCTTCCCCTCGCAAAAATCTCAGCTTTGTCCGCTTATCTATAGATCTTGAGTTGGAACCACAACTAGATGCTTTAATCCCTAGAATTGCATGTTTGCTTTATTGACTTCTTATTCATCTTTGATTGTGTTAATCGCTCTTGTGGTTAGTATTGACATAAGCACACCGTATTGACTTTGTTTCACCGAGTCCCTGTGATCGACCCCTGGAATTTTCTTGCTTTTACTACGATTGACCCGTACACTGCGGGTTCGCATCCTTGTTTTAAGCTTAAGTCTAGGGTTATAAATTTAAAGCTTGCACACACCGTTTGGAGCGAACAAGTTTTTGGCGCCGTTGCCGGGGACTTGGTCTAGACCGAGCCGGTACGGTTTGCTCTTGGGGCGCTTGCCCCGTTTCATCTAACCACTCTACTTGAGTGACGACTTTTGCAGGTTCTTTCTTAGGTATATGCGAAGAACCCGCACTGGGAAGGAAATCGTTCCTTACGATCCCGAACCAGAAAAGACATACAAGCGACGCTTAAGAGAAGCAAAGATGGCCCAACAAGACGATCGCGATCTTGCGGCCCAATTGAAAGAGGCGCTAGAGCTGCTACGCCTCAGCAAGGAAGAACTCAGGCAAGAGAAAGAAGAGAATCGCACCAAGACTGCAGCAATCGAAGCTGAGATTGCAGTCATACGAGACCAGATTCTACTTCGACCGAGGGAAGATCCTCCTGTTAATCCTCGACCGATGCAGGATCCAGTAGTTGACCCGCGACCGAGGCAGATTCCAGTACCTGACGCCCCGGCCGATGTACTTCCACCTCGGATGCCAGTCCGAGATGTTCTTCTTGTAGGAATCCCACAAACCCTAGGTCAAAGGATGGACCCTAATCAACAACTGAGGCGTCCAGGAGTGAACTTAGGAGATCCAGCAGATCATGACTACGAACTTCGACCGTAAGTTCTAGCCATGATTCGCCAATGCCAATTCGGAGGGCTAGAGAAAGAGTCGCCGCATCAACATCTTCAAAATTACGAGATCTTGATGGAAACCTTGCGACCTCCCAGAATTGAGAATAACAACTACAAGCTAAGACCTTTTTACTTTTCTTTAAAAGATAGAGCTCTTACTTGGTATCAATCTCTTCCTCCAGGAAAAATCAGCACATGGGAGGAGATGACCACGGAATTCTTGACCAAATTCTTTCCACCCTCAAAGACCGCTGAAATGAGAGGGAAGATCAATGCTTTCATCATGAAGGACAAGGAGAGCTTGTCCAAATCTTGGGAGCGGTTCAAGGATATCCTCTTGGATTGCCCACATCATGGGATTCCAAAGATCGAGTTGCTGGAGATCTACTTCAAAGGGCTGGACGGAAGCACCCAGTTCAATCTCCAACTACTCTCCGCCGGTACCTTCATGGACATGGCGATTGATGAGGCTTGGGACTTCATTGAGAAGCAAGCCTTGCACATGGAGAAATATACCCACCAAGGAGCTGAAGGTGGAGTTAAAAGAGTCAACTTTCAAGAGACTCAATCCAACAACAATCAACTCACGTCGTTGAAGAATGACGTGAAGCAATTGAAGGAGCTCTTGATGGCTCAAACTAAGAAGGAAGAGCAAGGGCAAAGGAACAACAACAATAACGGGTATCGTAACAACAACAACGGTCCCCGAAACAACAACTACAACAACAACAATAGAGGATCCAATAGCAACAACTGGAGGGCGAATAACCAAAATCACGGTAACAATCATTCAAACTCCAATTCTAATGATTCCTCTAACCCTTTCCTCTCTTCCCCTTCTTCTTCTTCTTCTACTCCATTGAAAAGCCAAGGGCAAGGATCAAGTTCGTCTCAGCCGGAAAAGAAAGACGCAGTTCTGGAGGCAATCTTGATCAAGCTTAGCGCTATGGAGAATTCTATGACTTCATTTTCGAGGGCCCAAAAGTCCTTCGAACAACAACTTGCTAATAGGGCGAATGAAGCGCCAAGAGATCCAGGGAAGCTTCCAGCAAAGACGGAAACTAATCCTAAGGGCCAATGCATGGCCATAACGACGAGGAGTGGACTCAAAACTGCAGATCCAGTACCTCGCTCGACGCAGACCACCTCGGTCCAGATCCAGTCGAAGAACACCTCGACCGAGATGCCAACCGAGGCGGAGCAACAGAAAGCAGGAGGGACGACAGAAACTTATGTTCCACCTCCTGCATACAAACCACCACTTCCATTCCCTCAGTCCAGAGCCAGAGCACATCTAGACAAGCACTTTGGTAAGTTTCTTGACTTGATGAATAAGCTACATATTAATATTCCTTTCCTTGATGCTATTTTAGGTATGCCCGCCTATGGGAAGTTCTTAAAAGAAATCTTATCAAGGAAGAGGAAGCTGGAAGATGTTGGTGAAGTTAGGATGACATCTAAATCTTCGGAGCTTATCAAAATCATGAAGGAAAAGATGCCACCTAAGTTGAGAGATCCCGGCTCATTTTGTATTCCCATTCAAGTTGGGGATGTCACTTGTGAAGCCCTTTGTGATCTAGGAGCCAGCGTGAGCATCATCCCGCTGGAGCTATGCACGAAGATCGGTCTTGGAGAGCCCAAACCGGTCAAGATTCGACTTTACATGGCGGATCGCTCCATTACCCATCCCGTGGGCATCTTGGAAGACGTTCCGGTCAAGTTAGGTAACTTCTATCTACCCATAGATTTTGTCGTACTTGACATTCCCGCAGATTATCCTGTTCCTATTATTCTCGGGAGGCCATTTCTAGCAACTTCGGGTTGCAACGTGGATTGCAAGAACGCCAAGTTGAAATTCAACGTTGGTGGCGATGAGGTGGAGTTCGCGCTGCTTGCAGCCATGAAAGGGGAGCAACTAACTGATGATATCTTCAACATCTACGATGAAGAAGAATCAAGAGAATTGGTGAGCTCTATCCTTATTAACGACCCACTCGAAAGAGTTATTAGCTTCAGTTTAATGGAGGAAGGTATAGATGCTTCTTGTGATGCAGATATACGGAGCTTGAAGGCACTGGAAGAGGATCCAGGAGCTACAACTGAGAAGCTAACCCAGGAGACGAAGATCTCCAGTCTCGGATCCAGTAGCAGTACCTCGACCGAGGCACTTTCTGGACTGAGCGAGGGGACCGAAGAACATCTCGGTCAACGCCTATGCGCCTCGACCGAGGTCGAAGGCGAGATGATTCAAACTGAGACTTCATCGAGTCCAGTTTCTGATACCACTCCACTGAAAAGAGGAAGCATGGATTCCCCCCAGAAAGCACCCCCAGTCGTGGAGCTTAAACAACTCCCCAGTCACTTGAGGTATATCTTTCTTGGACCGGATTCTACTTATCCCGTTATTGTTAGTGCTTCCCTTTCCGAATCTGAATTGTCTAAGTTAATGCATGTCCTGAGAAATCATCGAAGGGCTATAGGTTACACCACGGATGATCTTATTGGCATTAAACCTTCTTTCTGCATGCATAGAATTCTAATGGAAGATAATCATAAGACTTCACGGGAACCTCAAAGACGGTTAAATCCGATCATGAAAGAGGTTGTGAAGAAGGAGGTTCTTAAGTTGTTGGATGCACGTATTATTTATCCTATCTCGGACAGCAAGTGGGTTAGCCCGGTGCATGTCGTTCCGAAGAAAGGAGGGATGACCGTTGTGACGAATAAGAACAACGAGTTGATCCCAACGAGGACCGTTACAGGCTGGAGAGTTTGCATCGATTATAGGAAGCTGAACACGGCAACTCGGAAGGATCATTTTCCGCTTCCCTTCATCGATCAAATGCTCGAACGGTTGGCCCAGCATTCACACTTTTGCTACTTGGACGGCTATAGTGGGTTCTTCCAGATTCCTATCCATCCGGATGATCAGGAGAAAACCACTTTCACTTGTCCTTGGGGGACGTTTGCCTATCGGAGGATGCCATTTGGATTGTGCAATGCACCCGCTACCTTCCAGCGATGCATGATGGCTATCTTTTCCGAGTACATAGAGGAGATCATGAAGGTATTCATGGATGACTTTTCTGTATATGGTTCCTCTTTTGATGATTGCCTATCTAACCTTTCCCTAGTGCTTAAAAGATGTGAAGACACTAACCTTGTTTTAAATTGGGAGAAGTGTCATTTTATGGTTAATGAAGGCATTGTGCTAGGACACCTCGTTTCTAATCGAGGTATTGAGGTCGATCGAGCTAAGATCGAGACTATTGAGAAACTCCCTCCTCCTTGTTCTGTTAAAGGTGTGAGGAGTTTTCTCAGGCATGCAGGTTTCTACAGGAGATTCATCAAGGACTTCTCTAAGATTTCTAAACCTCTAACTAACCTCTTGAATAAAGATGTTGTTTTCGAGTTTTCGCAGGAGTGTCTTGATGCTTTTTACAGGATTAAGGAAGCGTTGATCTCCGCTCCCATTATCCAGCCTCCCGATTGGACCTTGCCCTTTGAGGTCATGTGTGACGCTAGTGATGTAGCCGTAGGAGCGGTGCTTGGACAAAAGAAAGATGGGTGGACCACCGCCATTTATTATGCTAGCAAAACGCTAGATGAAGCACAGCGCAACTACGCTACCACCGAGAAGGAGTTATTGGCGGTTGTATATGCTTTCGAGAAGTTTCGTTCCTATCTAGTAGGAGCAAAAGTCATTGTCTACACCGACCACGCAGCCATTCGTTACTTGTTAGCTAAGAAAGATGCCAAGCCGCGCCTTATTCGATGGATTCTCCTGCTCCAAGAGTTTGACCTAGAGATTCGCGATAAGAAAGGATCCGAGAACTCAGTTGCGGATCACCTCAGCCGGCTATCGGAATCCTCCCGCGAGACGGATAACCCACCCATAGACGATTCATTCCCCGATGAGCACTTACACTTGTTGGAGCGGTTGATGGATCTACTTACTTCACCCCACGATGGAGGTGAAGTATGGGGTGAGGGCACCTCCTACCTCGTTTGAGACGCAGCATGGTCCAGCTAGCGACCTTAAATCAAGCGCTTCTTGGGAGGCAACCCAAGGTATTGCTTTCTTTTCCCGTTTTCTAGTCTAGCTTAGATAGTTTTTGTTTTTGCTTTGCTTTGCTTTGTTTTTGGCGTTCTGGACAGACAACAGGGAATATCTAAGGAAGGAGCACAACTGGAAGGACGGAAGTTCGAGATTCTGAGAAGATAGAAGCACCTCGGTTACTGTCAGAGCACCTCGACCGAGTTGATTCCTGAGCAACCGAGGCGACTAGGGTTTCTGCAGAACCACCTCGGTCCATACCACCTCGGTCCAGTCGAGACCATCTCGACCGAGGTGACAGCAGATCCAGGAACAGTATAAAAAGGGAAAAATTTTTATTTTTCACTTTTCACTTTACCCACCTCGACCGCGGCGACTTCCACTTCGTTCCCTCTCAGATCTTGCTCATTTTCGCCGGTTTCTGCTTCGAAACTGAGATTGAAGAGTAGAGGAACCGATTGCAACAACTGATCTGCAAAGAAATCGAGCGAATCGACCGAAACGAGGTAAAAACAAATCGAAACCCTAACTCGTTCGTTCGCTTTGATTTGGGCTTTGGTTGCCCCTGATTTTGCTGAGAAAGGATTTAAGTACCCCTTAGGAAGCAATTGTAGTGATTTTAGGGGGAAAAGAACTGGAATTCTGAGATTTGGAATCGTAACTGCCGCGCCTCGGTCCGGTCGAACTGCATCTCGACCGAGGTGATTCTTGGAGATTGTCAGTGACCGAGGTAGTCTGATAGAGCTGAGTGAAAATGAGTTCAGATCGTCGCCTAGCCCTTAGAGACAGATCCTCACCCTCCCCTTCTTCTTCTTCTTCCCGTCCTTACCGCCCGGTTATCCACGAGAGATGCCGGGTAGACTATGAGCGGATAGCTAGCCGTCCAGTTATCGCACCACGATTTCTGGACGTGTCGGCTTTTGATTGCCTAGGGTTAGATGCTGACCTTAGGAGGATGATTGCTACTGTCGGGCTGGATCAGTTTACTGAGATCCGGGCCCCAGCTTACTTGGAGCCGACTTTAGAGTTCGTTAGCTCCTTCTCCTACCTCCCCACAGACCGGTCTGTGAAGTACCGGTTGATGAACCGGAACTTCATAGTTCCTTTAGAGATATGGAGAGAGATTTTTGGCTTTTCTGAGCCCACCGCCACCGACTTCCCCTCCCGATCCGTAGCTAGGGAGTTCTGGGGGCAGATAGCCCATATTACTGAGCATGCGGACAGATGGCGTCCTGGAGATTCCAGGGAGAGGGTCATCTTCCATCCAGCCTTCAGACTAGCCCACAGGATTTTTAGCGAGACACTTCTGGCGCGTACTGAGACGCCCCAGAAGATCAGACAGGGCGAGCTCTTCAGCCTCTATTGCATGGTTACAGGAGGTTTCCCAGACTTTGGCTTGCTCCTGGCAGAGGATCTGCACAGGATCAAGGCCAAGGCGAAGGGAGACATTTGCTGCGGAGGTCTAGTCACCCATATCGCTACCTACCACGGGATGGACCTCAGTATTTGCACGATGGCGGCGGCTCCGAAGCCGCTGGGATTACAGGAGATGATCACACGGAGGATTCTGGTTCCCCGTGGTTTGACCACTTCATACGTCGCCATGCCTTGGGAGCGGACTGTACCTCAGGGGATCCGCTGGTCTGCACAGTTCACAGTCTTTGATCCGCATTACTGGCAGACAGCTTGGGATACACTGATGGAGGATCACAGAGAGGCAGCAGCTGCCCCTGCTGAGGCTGAGGAGGATGACGACGACGATGAGGAGACGATGGACGAGAGAGATGGTGGAGTCCCGATGGATACAGGGACAGATACTGCAGGGACGAGCGCGCCACCGATCATTGACTTGGACGATGAGGAGGAGATAGAGCCTGCACCAGCTGAGACTTCTCCAGTCAGACCTGCTAGACGCAGGAGACATGGAGTGAGGGATCGAGCTGCTCACAGACGGATTGATGACCTGACGGATCAGGTTATTGACACGTATGTTGCATTATCGCTGGATATCCGCGAGATGCAGGAGCGACAGCACCATCAGCACATCATGGCCCAGCTTCAGTTCGAGCATGTCATGGGCTATCCGTACGATCCGACTCAGTATCCCTACATACCACCACCACCACCACCGGATCAGGATTATTGAGGAGCTGCAGGATTTTCTTTATTTTCTTTTATGCAGTTCGGCCATTTATCCGGTGAGTACTCTCATGTTTAGACTTTTTATTTGACCCACTGGGACAGTGTGTCCCAAGTATGGGGTGTTTGTACTTATCTGACTACGTGATGTATTTTATTCGACTACCTTTGATGTATTATATTTTATCGGATATTCTATTTTATGCTTCACTTATGCATTTATATGATTATCTGATATTACATGCATACCTACAGGTTATTTGATTGAGAAAAACGTCGAAACCGAAAAAAAAAAAAAAAAAAAAAAAAAAAAAAAATTTGACCTCGACCGGGGAGATTCTGGCCAAACGAGGCATTTCACCTCTGTTGAACCAAGAACACCTCGACCGAGGTGTGTTAACTGAGAGTTTTCGAAAAACGATTTTTGTGTTACTTATCTGGATATGATCTCAGTGAAGATCTTGTTTACTGACTGGTTTTAAATTCTTTATGTGTTTGAAAGGTTTTATAATATGTTTAAGTTGCTAAATGCTTTGTTTGAAATTATTGGCATGTTTAATACTTTGTTCTTATCCAAATTATGTTGAATTTGAAGGTTGACACCGCAGGTTAAGTTCTCTCACTTTCTTCTTGGAAAGACCAAGGCAATTCATTCTCTTCTTCTTCTTCTTCTTGATCATGCTTAGCCCCTCATATACATTTTGCCTCCCTTTACCTATCCGGGAATTTGGAAGCAAGCGAAGTGGTGAAAGCAAGTGGAGTTAAAGTTGAGGAGTGGCTGGAAGTGAAAGTGCTAGAAAGTAATAATAGGTTTGGGGAAGTCAATCATGAAGATGAGTAACTCGGCACCATTCACATAGCCGGGTGTTTGTGTCTTGCCAAAGTCGGATTGAGCGATATTCCTAACGGGTCATGGTATGTGCATCAAGGGTTTGATGCATCTCGAGAAATTGATGATTGCAGATTTCCTAGGCTTCGGTTATTGTGCACCTCTGTCCATGCATCCCAAAAAGTAAAGTAAAAAGAAAAAGTGTGAGATAAGCAAAGCTTATTGGTGGAAGATGTTGCAAGTCAAAGTGAAAGTGAAGTTCATCCTTTTCCCGGATTCTAGCACCACATTACCCTACATACATCCCTACCCTACACGTTTCTTGACCTTTTCTTTTGGGAAGCCCTTGAGACCTTGAGCTTGTTGATTGACTTAGCGGTTTAAACTGGATTATACATGATTAATTTTGATAATTATGATTTATTATGCATTCTATGATTTTATGCAAAGATGAACAACTTTCCTATATTTATAAAATGTTTTGAGCATATTGAGTTTTTAATTCCAGGAAGTACTCTCTTAGAGTGATCTATGGTAGTTCCACACCATAAAATGTTTTTGGAAGACTTTTTCATTGATTTTCTTGACTTATAATCCATTCTATCTTATCTTTTATATGAGGAACTTGCTTGGGGACAAGCAAGGGCTAAGTATGGGGTATTTTGATAGCATGAATTATAGTCTATATTTTGGGGTTTGTTTGGACGTTTTATCTTTCATAATCTGCATGTTGTATGTACATTATGTGATTATACTACCATTTCATCTACCTTTGCGAGAATCGAGGTCTACACCTAGTTTTGTTGTCATTGCAGGTAAAATGGTACGTTTTGCATCAAAAAGGAGCAAAAGGAGTCATGAGTCATTTGGAGCTACATCCAGGGAGCATAGCCATGGATTAAAGATTTACTTTGGACCAGTTTTGAGAGATTTCGCATTCAGTTGTGACTCACCTCGGTTGACCAGAGATTCACCTCGACCGAGGTGATCCAGAGACGCCGACTCGACCGAGGCGAACACCTAGGACGCGGCGAGAATATTTTATTCTTGGATGAGATCTTTTAAATTTGGAAAGTGATCTTATATTTTTGGGCTTGACTCTTGGAAGGAAGGAGATATGCAGAATCATATATTTTACCTATATTTATGGGAAAATATCTTTCTAAGATTTATTATCTTTGGAGGGTTATTTTCCTATAAAAAGGGTTGGATTTCCACAATTCCGACATCACGCTATACCGTCGATCAGGGTTTATAGCACGCAGCAGCAGCAGCCTACTCCAGTTGGGAGTTTTCGAAGAACCTTTTTGAAGGTTGAAGGAAGATTGAAGTCTATAGCTTTTATAGCTTTTTGGAGGGTTTTGTAAGATTGTCTTCAATTCCCTCAACTGTTGTCTTGTCTTTTTGGATTATTATCCAAGGAACGCTTTGTTGTGATATTTGATTCAGTTATTGAAGTCTTTTCATTAAATTCTTCTTTGTTCAAATATTCACTTTCTTCCCATATATTTTAATACTTTCATTATGATGATGAGTGGCTAATTTCCTTGTGTGATTCTAGGGTGATTGGCTGAAGGTTGTGGGGAAAACAATGATAGAATAATCTTAGATTCCAGTAGGACCCTGAAAGTTTGAGTCTTTAACCTTAACCCTAAGCATCTCGTTCAGTCGATGAACATCTCGGCCGGGGTAGAATCTGGCTGACCGAGGTGACTTATCTGATCCTAAACTGAGAGTTAAGTGTTAGAGTTTGCCAAATCCTATTCTTATTACACCTTCCTGGTTCAAAGCAAGCTTAGGATGAGACTTACCCGGTAATTCCTTAGTTTGTGTACCAACGATCATAAGTGTAGGTAATAAAGGTTTATCCTTTATTGGGGTTTGAGTGTGCTTCCATCCCATCTTTGTGAGTTAGCCTGAGACTTACCCGGTAAAGGTTGATTCTATTCCCTTAGATGGTGTGTTAGTTTGAGGTTATAATTCTTTATCTTGATTCCTTGAGACTTACCCGGTAATAGGAGTTACGGTTTTGGATTAGCGAGTAGTGAGACTTACCCGGTGATCTACTCCACTTTAGTAACACCTTCCCCTCGCAAAAATCTCAGCTTTGTCCGCTTATCTATAGATCTTGAGTTGGAACCACAACTAGATGCTTTAATCCCTAGAATTGCATGTTTGCTTTATTGACTTCTTATTCATCTTTGATTGTGTTAATCGCTCTTGTGGTTAGTATTGACATAAGCACACCGTATTGACTTTGTTTCACCGAGTCCCTGTGATCGACCCCTGGAATTTTCTTGCTTTTACTACGATTGACCCGTACACTGCGGGTTCGCATCCTTGTTTTAAGCTTAAGTCTAGGGTTATAAATTTAAAGCTTGCACACACCGTTTGGAGCGAACACTGTTGTTGTTCATGCTTTGAAGATTTGGAGGTATTATTTGTATGGAGCAATGTGCAAGATTTTCACAGACCATAAGAGTGAAGTACATATTCACTCAACGGGAGTTGAATAACCGCCAAAGGAGATGGTTGGAGTTGATCAAGGACTTCGATCTAAAGATCTTATACCAACCGGGGAAGTAGAATATGGTTGCCGATGCCCTCAGTAGGAAGACTCTCCACGAGATGGCGATCGCTTGACTGACAACTCAGCCTCACTTACATCAAGATTTGGCATGGCTAGAGATGAATATCGACTTTTCGGATTCCGACAACCACTTGTCCACCTTAGAGATGTTACTTGATCTATTGGTAGAAATCCGACAGAAGCAGGAGAGCTGGCTGACTTTGACACGGAGTTTTGAGACGCTAGAACCGCGTATGTGTGCCCTTAGATCAAGAGATGAGACAGCGGATCCTATAGGAGGCTCACCCTACACCCTACTCAATGCATCCTGGTGCGAGTGAGATGTATCAAGATATCAGACGTTCTTTATGGTGGGGAGGTTTGAAGCTAGACGTGGCGAGACATGTAGCTCGGTGTGCGAGCTATCAGCAGTTCAAGATCGAGCATCACCTACCAGAGGAGAGATACACCCACTTCCCGTTCCCTAGTGGAAGTGGGAAGACATCTCAACGGATTTTGTTACCGGCTTGAGACCGAGTCGGAGTTTTGATGTCCTCTAGGTCACAGTAGATCGACTGATGAAGACCGCACGTTTCATTCCTATCAAGGAGACATGGCCAGTAAGTCGATTGGTAGAGGAGTTCACAAGACAGATAGTGGGACTTCAAGGAGTGCCTAGGACTATAGTCTTTGATAGAGATGGACGGTTCACTTTGAGGTTTTGGCAGTAAGTGTGTGTCGCCTTAGCTACGAGTCTAAAGTTCACGACCGCCTATTATTGTCAGACTGATGGTTAGTCTGAGCGAATTATCCATACTCTAGAGGATATGTTGAGAGCCTACGTGCTAGATTGAGGAAAGGTGTGGCCAAATCACCTTCCTTTAGTTGAGTTTTCGTACAACTACAGTCGGCACGCATCGATCGGGATGGCTTCGTATGAGGCATTATACGGACAAAGATGCCGTACCCTGCTATGATGGGATGAGCCGAGTAGTGCTAACGGTATAGCACCTAAGTAGATACAAGATGATATGGCTCGAGTAGCGTTGATCCGAGAACGGATGCTGGCAACAAAGAGTCGTCGGAAGTCTTACGTTGACAAAAGTCGCAAACCTCTTGAGTTTAGAGTTGGAGCTCATGTATGGTTGAGAGTATCCCCGACAAGAGATGTTAGACGATTCGGCGCCAAAGGGAAGTTGAGTCCCAATTATGTCAGACCTATTGAGATCCTTGAACGAGTTGGAGATGCAACATACAAACTTACCTTGCCGCGGAGATTAGTGGGTGTTAACCCGGTCTTTCATGTGTCTCGATTACGGGAGTACGTACCAGACCTGAGACACATCGTCACCCATGATGATTTAGTGGTCGAGCTAGACCATACGTTCGTAGAGCACCCGGTAGCTGTCCTAGAGCGTAGCACGAGACGCTTGCGATCGAAGGACATACCGATGAAGAGGATACAGTGGTCGATGCAAGGAGTTGATAAGACTAATTGAGAGAGAGAAGATAGTATCTAGAGGAACTATCCAGAGTTCTATGCGGAGCTAGATGTACATATAGTATAGAAGAGTGAATTTCCGTTTTGCTCTTGTTGAGTTTCGTGTGTTTATGTGTGATGATTTGAGTTATATGTCCGTGTGGGAATATGAATTATGATCAGTGTTTTTGCTACGTCGTTTTTTGTCGGTCATGTGTGGTTTTCTTCAAATTCCAAGATGAAACTTCTTTTTTTGGAGGATGCGATGTAACAACCGTTTTTGGCCGTCACCGCCCCCGCGGTGACAGTGGCCACAATAGCAGCCGGGTTAGTCCGCCCCTACGGCTGACCCCAAATCGCAAAGATCTGTCTGCTTCCGTTTTATTCTTTTTTCTTTCTTAGAAGATCCGATCTTCTATCTTTTGGGTCATCTTTCCTTCTATCCTTAACCCTAAATCTAACCTTCCTTTCTTTCCCAACCGTTCCCTATATATTCCCGTCTTCTCGTTCAATTTCTTCTTCTTGTTTATGTTCTCCTTCAACCTCGAGCCAAAGTTGCAGCCTTCCATGCGAGTTTCTGCAAAAGCTTTGTAAGTTCTTGCTCCCTCTCATCCTTCTTCTGTCCTTGTTTCCCCTTCTACATGCTTTCTATTCTTCCACTTCTTCTTTTCTTTTTCTTCTTCTTAATTAACATGAATCAAGATCGAGTCTTGATTCTTGTTTACCTTCGTTGTTGTTGCATATGTGTTATAGGCTCCTTTGATGAGTATTGTCGTGTGCGGAGTGAAGGTCGAAGCTTTGGTCTCCTTGTTGTGTTGTTGTTGTCAAGAAAAGCCCTGACATTCGCCTCTATCGTTGCACCGCCCCAGTGGCTGTTACACTCCGCCCCTACGGTTTTATCCAAAAACCGCCCCCGCGCCTTGTCGCCACCACTGCGCCTTCTGTCAACCACCCCTACGGTTTCTCTACAGTAACTCCTGTCTTTGGTGAGTTACTTCCATCCTTGCTTTATTTTCCCTTTCCTTATGCTAGACCATGCTAGGCTGGACCTAGATGATTAGGGTGAATGTCAGTTAGTGGTTTGTTGATCTTCAAAGGTGGTTATGGTTTGAGTATCTTGAATTGTGTTGTGGATGATGTACGTTGAGACTAGGAATCGTTCTTCCTAGCATGTTGAGATCAGTTAGCGATCATCGAGACTAGAAGTAGGAAACTTCTAGCACGCTACAATAGATCTTTTAGAGATCATTGAGACTAGAAGTATGTAGACTTCAAGCATTCGGATAGTTTCTGATTCACAATGTCTTGTCTGAGTAGGAATTTATCCTTTCTTTCGGGAATCTGAGCAGATAGCTGATTCTTGAGTTACCTTCGATTGAGGTAAGTCTCTTGGACTTACTTAGACGTGTTTTGTATATTAGTTAACCGTATTGGTGGTGTTTATTGCTTTATCGTTATAACCTAAACCGGACTAGAACTACCTCATACCGTAATTAGCCCAAGTGTATTATAATCGGGCGGTGACCACTTGTCTAGTTCAGAATTGAGAAACTGGAAGGTGCTCTTGCGACCAGGTCCATAGGTAACGGATAGTGTTGACATGATTTATGAGGTTAGTTTAGGCATTCATTTAGATAGTTTATCCCGTTATTCATGCATGGTTTGGTATTAGTTTGTGGCGTTTACGCTTAATTCATCCACATTGTCAAAATAGATGTCTACAGGAGCTTTTGTCAGTTTTTTAGGTATTTTGGGGAGCTCTTGGACTTAATCGATACATTCGAGGATCATTCCTCGTAATGACACACTTCCGGACTTTTTAAGGAGCAAGCTAGGAGAAAAGGAGAACACAAAAGACCTTGTTGGTGCATGTCTTGCACCAACTCATGACTTAGTGATCCAAGGACGGCTGAGCTATAGGAACCACGGCCTAGAGGCCATTTCCACGCCCGTGGTTTTGCCCGTGGTTTCTGTCTAGACAACCTTGATACTTGTCACACGATTTCTTTGCCCGGCCTTTGCTTTTCTTGGTTGAGTGTGGACTTGGGAAAGCTTGCAGGCTGGCTAGAGGACTGCCTCTCATCATCCATTGCGGGGAGGAAGAAAGGAGGAACAACAAAACACTCTCATTTTTGAGAGTAGAAGAACATCACAAAACCTAGATCTAGAGTTAGACTTTGAAGGATTTTTAGCGACTTTTGTTGAGGAGCTTTTGGAAGCATTGTAAGGAACGTTTTGGAGTTGTATTTGAAGGGTTGTAATTCTTGTTTAATCTCATATTCAGCTAAGATTACTTGCTTCTTTTCACTCTTATTTCACTTTCTTGCTATGGAAACCATGAATGCTTGCATGATGAGTTCGGGTCTTAAAATGCATGTTATTGGCTAAGTAGTTGTGGTTCTAGGGTGATGGAATGATGGTTATGGCTTGGATATGATAGAATAGATTTGAATGTATCTTTGGATGACTTACATGCTCGAAACCTAACCCCTGATTAAAACCACGGCTTGTTCCTCCTAAACCACGGTCGTGGTTGTGTATGATCAGCCCGTGGTTTTGTTTTGTTGTGGTTATATTGATGAATCTGAATGTTAGGATGTTAGATTGTTGAAATCCTAGTGTTTGTTAAGCACAATCTAGCTTAGGGTGACCTAATGCTAGCAAACTAAGTGAGGGAAGAGACTTACCCGGTAATTCCTGATCTTAGATACCAAAGATGATGAACTCTAGGAAGTAGTGAGCCTCACAAGCCGCCATTGGACTGAGTGTGCTAGGATTGTTGCTTAGGACTTGCCTTCCCGAGACTTACCCGGTAAGGAGATGTTCGACCCCTAGATAGCAATCCATTGTGTAGAATTCTCAACCTTAGGTTCCTAGAGACTTACCCGGTAATAGGACTTAGGTGCGGGATCAGTGGACCATGAGACCTACCCGGTGATTGATCCCATTGGAGAAACACCCATTCCCAACATTCCGCAGCTTGTCCAAGGTTGATTAGAAGCTTGAGTCCAATGCCATAACCGAAAGTCCCAATCCCTAGAATCCGCTTTTCTTACTTGATCACATATCTTGTTCTTGTGTTGTTTGCTTGTTTGTGTTGCTCGATCGATTGATAAATCTTACATGATTTGTGATCTTTGTTTGATCACCATAAAAACCCAACCAAAAATATCATGATTTTCATTTCTTTATTTCTTTCTATTTTCTTAGACTAGATTTGCACTATCCATGATCACTTGTTTGATTTGATTTCACCTTAGTCTTCGTGTTCGACCTCGGAATACTATCCTTGCTACAAAACGACCCATAAATTGTGGGTGATTCTCGTGTGACAAAATAAGTTGAATTAGTAATGAATAACTTATTAAGATAATAATCGGGTTGTGTGTGAACGTGTTCAGTGTTTATATTCTTATATGTGTTTGTGCCTTTACTATATTTGCGATATCAGAATGTTAGATAACGGTTTATACCAATGTTGTAGGTGCCCTGTAGGTTAGAGATGTTCCTGAGTGATCCGGACGGAGTGGTCATCCGGGATTCCCGTACATTATAGGACGGGATCGGGTTTATATTTCTGTCGTTGTCTTTTCCAGTTTGTTGTTGAACTCGGTTGAGAGTCCTTTGATTTTCCCTTTGTTATACCTTATGACTTTTTATATAGTTTTGGTTTTCATTCATTTGTGTTTTGTTGCAAGATCCGATGTTATTGTTGTTACTCTGAGGGTCGACACCCATTGTGAGGTCCTAGCGCTAACGTTCCGAGTTCCCTGAACTTGGGGTGTTACAACTAGTTCAAACATGTACAAGTAAAAAAGTGCATAAAAACACGACTGAAAAATAGAATAGAAAATGCATTACCAAACTGAAGAAAATATTAGTTTTGATGTTATATAAATTTTGAACTAATAAAATAAAATTATCAAAAGTAAAAGTTATAAACTTTTATTGTAAAGATGTATGAGCCATTTATACAAATAATTTGAACTAATAAAAATAATTTGAACAAATAATACACAAAATTTATACTTCAAAGCGCTCACCCAAATAAATAAATAAAAACATTTTAGTCCGATAACTTATCAACTTTCCATATTTTCTTTGCGGATAACCAAATATTGACCCTTGTCCATTTTTATCCCTCCTATATTTTCCTCGGTCTACCAAATTAAATTTGATAGTGGACAAAGACTACAATTAAGGTGGATAAAACTTTATCATAAAATCAAGTTATAATTAAATATACACAAGAGACATAAACCGCAACTAATACACGAATATACTCCTAGCTCTGCCAACATCTAAGGTTCTGAAAATGGTCCGGACTGGACTGTAACACAGTAGATGGGACCACCCTGTTAACATTTTTACATGTTAACGGTCTATGGACCGGATCAGACTATAATGTTCTAGTCCATCACAATCCAATCATTGGTTTTTTTTTTTCTCTAAAATATATTTTTGTATGGTTCAATACGGTCCGACCCGGACCGGATCGTATACATGGATTTTCAAAAAAAAATGAAAAAAGTATATTTTTTATATGGTTCAATACAATTTGGTCCGGTCCAAACCTGGACGCACCGTATACATAGATTTTTTAAAAAATAAGAAAAGGAAAAATGGTCTAGACCGGAATAGTATTGTCCAAGAACGGACCGGAATCATACGGCCCAAGACCGGACTGGATTAGAAAAATATGGTCCAGGACCGAACCGAACCATATTTTGCGGTATGGTCCAAATGTGCACAATCCGACTAACATCCAAAGGACTAGTATCAGTAGGCGGGAATAAATCGGAACTTTGCATCAACTTATTTGACATACTTATAAGATAAGTTTATCCAATTTATATACTTTACTAAAATAATCCATATTTCACCCATATATCGTCTCCTAAGGCCATCCACCTCAAACTTTTTCAACTTAATTACAGATTTGCCACAACATATTTACAGTTTTGTCATTATTTCTTTCAAACCAAAATTCAATTTATAAGTAGTTTGCATGTCATACTTCCACATGTGTAGATTTGCTACCGATTTTAGAAATTTAGTTTGATTCAACTATTTTAAATTATTGATATCTTATAATTCTTAATTTAGTAACAACTTTTTAAATTATCTAATTACTTTTATAGTCATCTTTTTAAAAAAATAACTTATGGCTTAACAAATAGGATAATGACAATAACAAACAACTAGGTTGATCTTTGAGGACCGATCGACCTATCTCCTATATAGGTCAGACCAGTCGGTCCAATCTTCATTCTACGTTGCTTGTAAATCTCCAGAATTAAATGCAAAGTAGAAAGAACAATAAGCTATGTAAAGCCTTAGGTGGTCTAGATTATATTGAGATAACAAAAGAAGAAGCCCTTAACCGAGCCTACAATAATAGTAAAATAATGTTGAAGTAGTAGAAGAAGATAAAAATTTTAACGTTCGGATTATGAGGTGGTTTGTGAAATAATACAAGGAGAAAAAAGAGAATAGTGAAGGAAAATGGAATAAACGTGTTATTCTGATGAAAAAACTACTCTAGCTCGACTACAAGATGTTGATACGTCCATAAATGAAGAACAAATGGAAAAACACAAAGATCACAGGCTAAATTCTCGATCATTGCTAAATAACAGTTCTTTCAAAGACAATTCTTCCCAATATTCTTAAAATTCGTAAGTGAAGAAATGACTAGAAATATTATAGTAAAAAAATAATGAAAATTCAAGTTATTGAAAGCAACCTAATTAATTCGGAAATTATCCAAAAAAATAACAAAGACAAAAAAATATAAGTAGATTTATGTTTCCGCAATTCAAGTAATCAATACTCAATAACAACACTTTGGTAAGAATATGCACTTTATTAATTTTGTTTGTGATACTTGGCACACGAAAATTACAAACTATTAGTGGAGTTATATATATGCAACCCAACCCAAGGACAAATATAATTTGTGCATAGACTAAATAATTATGTATGCCTTGATAAACAATTTGCGCTTAAATTCCTTACACTAAAATATCAATTGAATGAATTAAAATGTACAAATGAACTTGTCCTTTGTAGTTGAAACGAAAAATCATATATAAATTGAAAATTACCACCAATCCACCTCTTAGATTGAAATGGTAGAAGTAGATAAATATCAACTTCTTGGCCTAAAAAAAAAGCATTGCTAATCGAAAAAAATTAGAACAAATTATTTTTCTTTGCTTAACATCTTCTAATGTTAAACAAAGAAAAATATTAACTATTGATGAAGAAGGGATAATCCATATGAATTCTCATCCACCTTCCATAAATGGAAGTCTTTCTAATTGTTAAAATTATAGGTATAATCCTCGTGCCAAATTGTCTCCACAAAATTAAGTGATGAAATTGTTAGCTTGTTAGCAACCTTAAATAGAAAACTAGAAGTCAATAGTTTGGGAAAAACTATAAGAGAACTTGCTAGATATATTATAGATCTAGAAATTATTGGATCTAACTATAGACCAAATCAAGAGGGTGTAAGAACTAGTATTCAACATAATGCACACCAAACACAAGGAGAAGCTTTCAACTCTAAAAGATTAAAGACAATTAAGCAACCCATTTTTGAACACGATGAAGAGGTTAATTTGCAAATAAAAGCATGTTTAAGAATCACTAATCCAAATACCATCTAGGATCCTTTCACCATATGCATAGAAGACTTGAATAATTATGATTTATGTGTATTGTTTTTATAGTGGTTGTTCTATTTGCTTTGGAAAGAAAAATTATTCCTTGCATTTATGTAAAAAACTGCATCTAAACTAATTCAGGTTAGAATTACTAATAATAGCATCATGACACATTATGAGGTTATTCAAGCTTTACCCATCATGCTAAGAGGTTATTCATACTTAATTCCTATACTTTGGGCTATAAAGCAAACATCACATGACAAAATAATAGGAAAACTTCCAACAATTATATTCTTCATGCACTCAAAGTCTAGATAATATGATATTCACCATTAATGGAGAAACAAACTGGGGTAAAAAAAAATATGGGAGAAGCCTACACTCATCAACATATTAAATTCACGTGTTGTTAATGTGGCGAAGAATAAATAGTTCCAACTCAATTTTTTTTATCTTGCCATAAAGGAAGGAGCTCTTAAGGAACAAACCTCAAATCAACGGAAAAAATTTATGCAAGGAGTACCTACATTTTGAAGATCCTTTAATTTTTTGGAACAAGGATATATCATTTGCTACAATAGAATTAAAGGAACCTAAACCGGTCATTATAGTTAAGAAAATGGTTTAAACTCATAAAGACCAACAAAAATTAAAGGAACAAATAAATAATTTACTAAAAAAGAACAAACTTGAAATTGGACCAATCTGGACACTCAAATAGTCCAAGATCTTAAAAAACGGTGTATGAACTTATCGGTCTTAACTAGGGCTGAGCAAGTTCGGTTCGGTTCAGGTAAACCGAACCGAACCGACTGATTTCAGTCCAAACCGAACCTAAACTGAGAATTTAGGTTCGGTCTTCGGTCCGCAGTTTTTATGAAATCGGTTTCGGTTCGGTTTCGGTCCAAAACCGAGAAAACCGAAAAAAAAACCGAAAACCGAATTAAATTTAATAAAAAAAACCCCAGAATTGGATATGACAGTTTGCCGCTTGCGTGCCCATTAGGTTTCTCATTTGTTTTTGCGTGACAGCCTCTTGTCCTGTCTCCTACTCTGCGTCGGTTGAGTTTCCTTTGAGACGATTAGGTTTCTCATTTGCCCTTTTCGAGTTCTACGCAGCGACTCAGTGAGGCAACGAATCCGAGTCTGTCGATTGTCGACTGTTGAGTGACTCGCGCTAGTCTCCTTCTCCGGTCGCTGTTTTCCACGGCCTCTCTGGCTTCTCCGGTCTCCTTCTCCGGTCTTCTTTTCAGCTTTTCCGGTTCTCCACTTCTCTTTCACTCTCCTTCTCTTCTTAACCCTTTTAGCAAAAACAAAGTTAACCCTTTCTATGCATCCCTTTTCACAGGCTCTCATCTGCAATTTGCGCCGTCTATTACTCATCTGTTCTCCGGTCTTCTTCCACAGCCAGACGGCCCAAACTCAATAAAGGACCAAAGGTACCACCTTTTTATTTTCTATTGATATGATTTCTAAAGATCTAACTAGGGCTTGTTCAGTTGTTGACATATAAAACTTCAATCTGTCTATCTTCTTTTGATCTCTTAATTTGTTTGTTATTTTATGAGTTGTTGAGTTCCTTTTCTGTATTTTTGAGTTTTCCATGTTGAGTTGCTGAGTTTTTGACTTTCTGTCATGCTGAGTATATGTCATGTTGAGTTTTTGCATTTTTAGTTGCTGAGTTTCTACCATGTTGGTGAGTTTCTTTCATGTTGTTGTTGAGTTTCTGCATTTTTAAGTTGCTCAGTTTTCTGCATTTCTAAGTTGTTGAGTTTTCTGCATTTCTAAGTTGGTGAGTTGGTGAGTTTATGTCATGTTTTTTGTTGCTGAGTTCATGTCAATGCTATGATGTTGCTGCCTTTTTGCATTTTTATGTTGTACTAAACTACTAATGTTTGCTACTTTGTGTTATCATTTTAGATGTCAAGCTCTAAAGTCCAAAAAAAGTCTAGTAAGAGAACCCGAGTATCACAACGTCAAAGTGATATAAATGAAGAAGAGGATGATATGGAAGTATACGAACCGATTGAAGAGATTGAACTGATTGAAGAGGTGACTGATTCACCTAAAGGTTTGGGTCAGGAGTTAGTAGTGGCAGAAAACGAGAAAGCTACTAAACATGATGCAGTTTTGAATAAAGCATACATTGAATCAAAGAAGGGGAAAAAAGCAAGGTCGAAATTTTGGGATTCTTACCGGAGGTACTTGGATGAGAATGATAAGATAAGGGTTGAATGCGTCCATTGTAAGAAGACATTTGCAGCTGATCCAAAAATCAACGGCACAAGGAACTTGAGCTTCCATGTTGAGAAATGTATAGAGAACCCTGCCAACAAAACCAAAGGTACCCAATCTAAACTGATCTTACAGCAAAACGATGAAATTAGAGAATGTAATGTCAAAAGTTGGGTTCTAAATCAAGATGAGAGTAGAAAGTCCTTGGCTAAGATGATAATTCTTGACGAGTTACCATTCAGACATGTGGAGAAAATCGGTTTTAAAGGGTTTGTAGCAACTACATGCCCTACTTTTAAAATTCCTTCACGTCATACTGTTGCACGGGATTACTATGAACTATTTCTGAATGAAAAGATTATCTCTGAAAGGTTGGATGAGTAAGAATTGCCAGAGAGTTTGTTTGACTACTGACACATGGACTTCAAATCAAAGAATCAATTATATGGTTGTCACTTGTCACTTTATTGATAATGATTGGAATCTGCAAAGAAGAATTTTGAATTTTTGTCCGATTGTTAATCACAAGGGTGATTCACTAGCTAGAGGACTTGAGGATTGTCTAAGTGCTTGGGGTTTAGATAAAAAATTGTTTACTGTTACAGTTGATAATGCAAGCGTTAATGATGTTATGTGTGCTTGCTTGAAAGATATGTCTATAGAGAATTGTTCTAGCATTAATGATGGTAGAAGTTTACACATGAGATGTGTAGCTCATATTGGTAATCTCATTGTTAATGATGGTTTGAAATTGCACCATACTTGCATTGAAAAAGTGAGGTTCATGGTTAGGCATTTAAGGTTCTCTCCTGCACGGTTGAAGACATTTAGAGAACAAGTTGATAAGTTGAAAATTAGTTGTCAGCTGAAGTTGATCCTTGACGTTTGTACAAGATGGAACTCCACTTATATGATGTTAGACATTGCTTTAAAATACAAGAATGTGTTTTCTAGGTTGGAAATTCCAGAACCAAAAGGGAGTGAGGGTGAATTTCTAGGACATATGACAGGAGATGATTGGGTACAAGTTGAGATGCTTGTAAAGTTTTTGAAAGTGTTCTATGATTTTACCAAAAATGTATCGGGTTCCTCTTATGTGACGGTGAGCAATGTCTTCTTCTACATTGGGAATGTTATTGCAGTGTTGAACGAATGGATCAATAATACAGATTATCAATGTCAATCTATGGCCTTTCAGATGAAAGCAAAGTGTGACAAGTATTGGGGTTCCCTGCAGAATATAAATATGATGGTTTTTGTGGGGATTGTTCTGAATCCAAATCACAAGTTGACTATGGTAGAAATGGCTTTGCAAGCCATACATGGGAAAGACAAAGGAGAAAAAATGACACAAGAGGTGAAGGCTTTTACTATGATGTTATTTGAGGAGCATAAAGTCAAGTATTGTCCTTCAAATCTTGATAATCGAGCTAGTCAATCCAGAGGATGTTCTACACCTATGGGGATAGAAGGTAATTCTTTCTTGATGGGTCTAACACAAAGACTTGAGGAGCAAGATGTTTCGGGTAATAGATTTGCTATAAATGAATTTGAGGCATATTTGATTGAGCAAAGGACTACAAATATTGACATATTGGGGTGGTGGAGGTTGAATGGCTGTAAGTATCCTGTTCTTGCACACATAGCTCGTGATGTGTTTGCCATACCGATTACTACCGTTCCATCCGAATCAGCCTTTAGCACCGGTGGACGTACTCTTGATGATTATAGAAGCTCCTTAACTCCAAAGGTATATTATATCATGGCTTTAAATTTTCTATTTATTTATCTTATATATTTAAGTCGTTTAGATTTAATTTTAGTTTTGTAATAATATTTAGACGGTTCAAGGACTAATATGTGCACAAGACTGGCTTCTTGCAAAAATGAGGGTTCGCTATGACAATGACGTTGAACAAGAAGAAGAAGTAGATGAGGTTTTTGGTAAACTACAAAAAGGTAAAATATTATTTTTCATATGAAAATCGGTTTTAAAAAATATATGTAATGATTGAATGATTGATTCATTTTTTGCTTTTATATATCATGTGCTTTTAGATGTGGAAGAATTGTTGGCATTAGGCTCATTATCGATTGCTGATAAGAAACCGATTTTTTGTTGATTATGATGTGGAACAATTGGTGAGTATGTCATGTCTTTTTTTTCTTCCAAGGTGTCAGCTGTAACTTGTTATTGTACAACTTCTTATACAGCTTCTGTTGTGTTTGCTTTGCTGATTTTGTGGAGCTTCTGTTGTGCACTTGTGCAGCTCAAGAACAGCTCCAACCTCCAGCTTCTAGCCTTTTGTTGTGTTGTGCACTTGCTGATTTTGTGGAACTTCTAGCCTTTTATTGTGCACTTGCTGATTTTGTGGAGCTTCTAGCCTTCTGTTGTGCACTTGTGCAGCTCAAGAACAACTCCAGCCTCCAGCTTTGCTCATTTGAAAACTTCATTATAGTGTGGATTGCTTTGCTGAATTTTCTTGCTTTTAATTTGCTGATTTTGGGGTCAGCTGATGAGCTGAGTTACTGAGTATGTCATACAATTGAAAACTAGCTTAAACAGCGTGTATTGTTTGTGGGTTTGTGTACCTTATGCTGATGTTGCATAATTTGCATTTGCTTGAGCTGTTAGGTTTAAAACTTGTGCTTTATCTCGAAGTGAAGCTTTGTTTGAGCTGCTGAATGGCTATCAGGAAGCACTTCATTATATATTTATATTGTTATTTACTTATTGTATCCAAATATATTAGTGTTATTTTTAGGTTCATTTCGGTCCGAAACCTAAACCGAACCGAAACCGATATATTCGGTTCGGTTTTAGGTTTGCATAATTCCAATTTTCGGTTTTCGGTCCAAACCGAAACCGAACCTAATTTTATAGGTTCGGTTTTCGGTCCATGTTTTTTGGAAATTCGGTTTTCGGTTTGGTTTTGGACCTATCCTCAGCCCTAGTCTTAACTTTACCCAATCAGATAATGATTTAGTACTTGAAATTGATGTTGGTGATTACCACCAAGGATTTATTTTAAAAATCAAAAAAGACAATAAGCTCTGCATGTATACTATCAGAAGTTTCAACAAGGTCAAATGCAATTACACAACCATGAAGAAATAAATACATGATATCTTGAAAGGGATTGATAAGTTTATGATCTTTCTTGCTCAAAGGCATTTTACGATCAACATGGATTGTAACGGGATATTAGATTTTGTTCATAATAATCTAAGTAATATGAAAGAACAAGGTAGGCTCTTGCATTGGCAACTCACACTAAACTAATATTCCTTTGACATTGAAAGTGTGCAGAGGTAAAATAAATCTTTGGTAGATAACCTAACTCAAGAGTTTGCGTATGAGTCTTCCCAAACAATCAGTGACATCTTCTACCAAGACGAAGTGCTCTTCATCAAGATGTTGATTTCATCAAGGAAAAATGGAAAGCTTGGTTGAGTTGTGATGAAATTCCGGAAGATGAAGATGAATTCGGATAGAATGGCCACCTACAACAAGAAGATATCATTCATCTTGTGAGTAATTTCCGAC
This sequence comes from Fagopyrum homotropicum, assembly GCA_033239125.1. Lineage (NCBI taxonomy): Eukaryota > Viridiplantae > Streptophyta > Magnoliopsida > Caryophyllales > Polygonaceae > Fagopyrum > Fagopyrum homotropicum. Next base: position 14,538,418 of record BSWB01000001.1, read on the forward strand.
TCTCTTTTATTTTTGCATTGAGGACAATGCAAATCACTAATTATTGAGTATGGAAAGCTTACATTCATTTGTTTTTCTGTGTTAGCACATGTTTATAAATGTTAGCATGTTTTTATTTTTCTTTATTTCATTTTCTTTTTAGTTATTTTCTTGTGTTTCTAGTTTTATTGTTGCTTTCTTTATTTTAGAAAAAGTTTATAAAATCCAAAAAAAAACTCAAAATTTTCACATTATTTTTCGACTTTACTTTTTGGCATGTATAATGTGGGAGGGCCATGAAAGCAATTTTTTGCATTCAAAGAATAGAACTAAGAGGTTTGGGGAAGTCAATCATGACGATGAGTAACTCGGCACCATTCACATAGCTGGGTGTTTGTGTCTTTCCAAAGTCGGATTGAGCGATATTCCTAACGGATTATGGTATGTGCATCAAGGGTTTGAGGCATCTCGAAATTGAGAAACGCCAATCTCCTAGGCTTCGGTTTTTGTGCACCGCTGTCCATATTTCCAAAAAGTAAAGTCGAAAAATAATGTGAAAAAGAAAAGAGCAAAGCTATAGGTTGATGGTGTTGCAATTAAAACAAAAAGAAAAAGAGTTGGGTTATTCCTTTTCCCGGATTCATGCACCACATCCCTTACAAGTTTCCCTCCTTTCCGCATTCTAGACCTTACTCGAAAAGTCCTTGAGATCAAAAGAGTGTTATTTGACTTGGTGATCTAAATTGAAGTCTCACATGCTTGATTTTGACAATGCTTGAAGGTTATAATGTTTGTCTTAAAGTTTAAGCAATTTATGATGTTTCTTTGCTTTACATTCTTTGTTTTTGTATATGACCGTTTTTAAGGATGAATGAAGCAAGGTTTGAGGATGATTTATTGACTAGAAGCACATTTGCCTAAAGGATGGTTTTGTTTTGAAATTGCATTCACATTTCATTCTAACTTGTGTTCTAAGCTTTTGAAGACCTTGCTTGGGGACAAGCAAGTGACAAGTATGGGGTATTTCTTTAGCATGAAATATGACGATATTCTAGGCACTTATTTTGGTTGTTTTTTCCCTCATTATTGTGTACATGGATATAGTTTTGAAGTAATTATGAGCTTGTTCATCTATTTTGTCGATATGGAGATCTACACTAGCTTTGTGTTGATTATAGGTGAATAAGAGCTTGGATCGGAGCATTTGATGGAAAAAAAGGAGTAATTGATCATGTTAGAGGATAAGGAGATGCATTAAGAAAGCTAAGGAATGAGCATGGATGAAGGATGTCACGAAACAAAGGCAACAACAAGCAATTTACACTTCCACGCCTGAATTACGGCCGTGGAGAGGATGATTTGAAGTCCACGCCCTAAACCACGGCCATGGACTTGGCATCATGAACTTGGAAGAGAGTTTGGAACACTCCAGAGAGTTACACGGTCTAAATTACGGTCGTGGAAATCGTATGGCACCGTAATTTGGTTCCACGCTCTAAACCACGGCCGTGGAAGTTGATGAGACCGTGATTTTGACAATCTTTTGACGTGTCATTATTTGCCACGTCATTTACGTTATTGGGCCTTTACGGTAACTCTTTCTCACCCTATAGAAATGCTGGAAAAGAGAATTTCGAGGACGGTTGTTTACCCCCTGTTTAGCACTCTTGCTTAGGGTTGATTTGAAGCCGCCTAGAGTTGCGGAAACGCCGGATAGTTGGAGATTGGAGATTGCTTGCGGCAGAAGTTTGGATCTTTTCTTAGGTTTTGATATTGAAGACGGATTGACATCCCGTTCTTCTTTCTTGCTTGAGATTATTGTGAGGTTTCGTATTATACATTCTGAAACCATTGAACATTTCACCTAGTGTTTTGGATTTGAGATTGGTTTTGAAAGTTTATCAAGTATTCGAGGGTTTCATCTTTCATTCTTCTTAACTTAAATATTGATATCATGACAATGATTATTGGCTAAAAACCCTTTAGTAATTCTAAGGTGAAGGGTTGATAGTTGTGGCTTAGATGATGATAGATCGATCGTAAATAGATTGGACCCTGAGAGTGCGAGAAACATCGTCGACACCCTAAATCACGGCTTGTTCTTGGTTTCCACGGCCGTGATTCTCAAGAACCAACCGTGATTTATTCCAGTTTACGAACTTTGCTTTTGCTTTAATCCAAAGTTAAAGATTTGCTTTAACCTAGCATTGGCTTACCTTTTCTAGGTAGTAGTGAGACTCAACATCCTCTATTTCGGTTTCGAGTGTCACAACCTTAACCGTTTGAGTTGATCTTGTTCCTTGGGTTACAAGTTTGGGTATTTGAGATTAATTCTTGTCCTTAGATCCTTTCTATACTGCAACCTCAACAACCTTTATAGAGATAGTCCTCGGGTGAGACATATAAGGTTTTGGAACTTCACCGTACATTAACTTGCTTTAGTATACCTTTGTAATTCTTAACTCTTTCTTTATACTTATAGAATATCTTGAATCGATTGCCACAATTTGACATCCGGATCTTTAGGGTTGCTGTTTTCCCCAATATTTGCAAAGCTTTATACTTTTACTTGCTTGACGATGTGTGAACTGAATTTGATCCCCCAAATCCCTGAGTTCGATACTCTAGAATTCTTGCTGTACTACGCCGATCCGCACACTGCGGGTTCGCTTGCTTTTATTCTAAGGTGAAGGGTTATTATTTGATATCTCTTGTGAGTGTTCTTCGCAGATTCTTTTAGGTATATGCGTAGGTCTAGATCCATCAAAGACCTCGTACCTTTAGATCCAGAACTTGAAAAGACTTTGAGGAAAAAGTTTAAGGAAAGAAAGATGGCTGAAAATAAAAAAAGGAATCTCCAAGCGGAGTTAGAGGAATCTCAAGCTCAATTTAGGTTGAGTGAGAAAACTCGTATGGAAGAAGCGGAGCATCATCAATTCCAAATTGGTGAGTTCAAGGCTATGATGCTGGAAATGAAGTTGGAGATGAATGACTCCAAGAAAGAGAAGAAAACTAAATCAACTAGGTCCATTAGAGTGGAATCATCCGACGATGAGGATGATGATGATATGCCACCGCTAGAAGACATCAATCCATTGATTATTCCAGTCCGGAATGATCCAAGACCGCTCGTAAATCTTCGTATCCCAGCTGAGGGTGCAAGAGCCGCTCGTGTTGAGGAGCCAAGAACTCTTGGACAAAGGATGGATCCGATTCAGCAACCACGCCGTCTAGGCGTGAACTTCGAAGCTGAAGATATCCAAGGGTTTAGCTTCAACCCGCAAGTTATCACCATCGTTCGCCAAAACCAATTTGGCGGAACGAGTGCTGAATCTCCACACCAACATTTACAGAATTTTGAGATTCTAATGGAGACAATGAAACCGAATAATGCAACCACCAACAACTACAAGATCAAACCGTTCTTCTTCTCTTTGAAAGGGAAAGCTTTATCTTGGTATCAAGCTCTTCCAAATGGAAGACTCAACACATGGGAGGATCTATCTTCGGAGTTCCTAACCAAGTTTTTTCCGCCATCCAAGACGGCGGAGTTGAGAGGTAAGATCAATGCTTTTTCAATGAAATCTAACGAAAGTTTATTTCAATCTTGGGAAAGGTTTCAGGATCTATTATTGGATTGCCCACACCATGGCATTTCCAAGTTAGAGTTGTTGGAGATATATTACAAGGGGCTGGATGTGGAAACACAATTCAAGCTCCAATCCTTCTCATGTGGTACATTCATGGACATGAGGGAAGATGATGCTTGGGACTTTATTGAGAAGCAAGCCCGAGTCATTGAAAAGTATTCCCACCGGAAGGTGGACCCTAACCGAGTAGAGCAAGGAGCGAAGCTAACACAAGCTGTACAAACTCAAATCTTTTCCCTCAACACCGAAATTAAGGATTTGAAGGAAGCCATTAGAGATGGCCTTCAAAAGCCTAAGGAGCATGATGTTGGATACTTAGGAAACAACAACAACTATCAAGGGAATGAGAACACCAACCGGAACAACAACCAGGACAATTGGAACAACAACAACCGAAACAACAACTGAAACAACAACAATCAGAATTCAAACAACAATTGGCGTTCCAACCAGCAGCAAAATTCTGGTAACTCTTATCCCAATTCAGGAAATTCACTAACATCACTATCTTCTTCTTCTACTCCTTTGAAAAGCCAGGAGCAAACATCCAATAGCGCAAGAGCCTCGGGGAAGGAGAAGCTCGATCCCATGTTGGAAACAATCATGGGAAAGCTTCAAGGACTGGAGAGTTACGTTACTAAGGTTGATAAAGCTCAAAGAGCTTTAGAAAACCAAATGTTCAGCAAAGCTGAGGAAGTTCCTAGAGATCAAGGAAAGCTTCCCGGAAAGACGGAGGACAACCCGAAGGGAAGGGTGAAGGCTATCACAACTAGGAGCGGAGCAACAACTACCGACCCGCAGCCTAAGTTTGTTGAAGTTCCCGTCGAAAAAGAGAAAGAAAAGGGGTAGGAGAAGGAAGACATCTACATTCCTCCTCCAGCTTACAAACCTCCCCTACCATTCCCGCAATCTAGAGTGAGAGCGCGTCTAGACAAGCAGTTCGGTAAGTTCATTGAAATCATGAGTAAACTGCACATTAACATACCTTTCATTGATGCAATTGTAGGTATGCCCGCTTACATGAAGTTCTTAAAGGAGATCCTCTCTAACAAGAGGAAGCTGGAAGACTTTGGAGAAGTCAAGATGAGTTCAGAATCATCGGAGCTCATCAAAACGATGAAGGAAAAGATGCCCCCAAAACTGAAGGATCCGGGGTCATTTTGCATTCCGACTGGAATGGGAGAAGTCACTTATGACGCCTTATGTGACTTGGGAGCAAGCGTTAGCATCATTCCGCTTGTTTTATGTAGGAAGATCGGTTTAGGTGAACCTAAACCGGTGAAGATGACGTTATACATGGCGGATCGATCCATAACTCGTCCCGTCGGTATCATTGAAGACGTCCCGGTCAAGCTTGGTAAGTTCTATGTCCTAATAGACTTTGTTGTGCTTGACATTCCTGCAGATTGTCCGGTCTCGATCATACTCGGAAGACCGTTTCTTGCAACATCCGGTTGTATGGTAGATTGCAAGAATGCTAGACTTGCCTTCGACATAGGAGAAGAGAAGGTGGAGTTCGTTCTCTCAACTTTGGTGAAAGAGCCAGCTCTTGGAGAGGATATGTTTAACATCTATGACGAAGAGGCGTCTAGAGAAGAAGTGAGCTCGATTCTATTCAAGGATCCGTTGCAAAAGGTCATTACCATGAGCATCATAGAAAAAGCAGAGGAAGAGGATTGCAATGAGGAGATTGAAGTCTTGGAGGAACTAAAGGAAGTGCATGAATAAGAGTTTGAAAAACTCTACGATGGATCAGAAAACGTGAGGAACCACGGCCAGTCGTGCTATTCCACGGCCGTGGTTTCCCCAATGATAACCGTAATCAGCTATTTGGAGAGCTCTCGTAAGTTACACGGTCAAAATCACGGCCGTGGAAACACCAGTGATGCCGTAATTGACTTCCACGCCCTAAACCATGGCCGTGGAAGTAACAGTGGTGCCGTAATTTTGGGAAATTCTGAGAAAAATTACGTTCTTTCCACCAATGTTCTTGAGTCTTCTTCAATCACTCCTACACCCTTAGAGACTTCTAAGGAAGCATCGGACACTCCTCAAGACTCAGCAAAGGCATCAATAACGATAGAATTGAAGCCACTTCTCACACATTTTTGGTATGCATTTCTTGGAACTAATTCTACTTTTCCCGTAATTGTTAGTTCCGATTTAAGTGAAGATGAACATGATAGACTAATGGTTGTTCTAAGGAAACATAGGAAAGCCTTAGGTTACACTATAGAGGATCTTGTAGGAATTAAACCTTCATTATGCATGCACAAGATTCTAATGGAAGAAGATTTTAAGCCTTCGCTACAACCTCAAAGACGGTTAAATCCGATCATGAAGGAGGTTGTTAAGAAGGAAATTCTTAAGTTACTTGATGCAGGTATCATCTACCCTATCTCCGATAGCAAGTGGGTGAGCCTCGTACAAGTTATCCCAAAGAAAGGAGGAATGACGGTTATCACCAACAAGAACAATGAGCTCATTCCTACAAGAACCGTGACTGGATGGAGGATGTGCATTGATTACCGAAAGCTAAACAATGCAACTAGGAAGGATCATTTCCCATTACCCTTCATTGATCAAATGCTTGAGAGGTTAGCACAACATTCTCATTTTTGCTATCTTGACGGTTATAGTGGTTTCTTCCAGATTCTGATCCATCCAGACGATTAAGAGAAGACCACATTTACGTGTCCATGGGGTACGTTTGCCTATAGACGGATGCCATTCGGGCTTTGCAACGCCCTAGCCACCTTCCAAAGGTGCATGATGGCCATCTTCTCGGAATACGTAGAGGAAATCAAGGAGGTTTTCATGGATGACTTTTCTGTTTGTGGTTCCTCTTTCGATAATTGTCTCTCTAACCTTTCTCTTGTGTTACAAACGTGTGAAGACACTAACCTAGTTCTTAATTGGGAGAAGTGTCAATTCATGGTGAAGGAAGGCATTGTACTAGGACACTTGATCTCTAGTAGAGGGATTGAGGTAGACAAGGCTAAAATAGAGACCATAGAGAAGCTCCCTCCTCCATCTTCAATGAAGGGGATAAGAAGCTTTATAGGACATGCTGGATTTTATAGACATTTTATCAAAGACTTTTCTAAGATATCAAAACCCTTACTAATCTATTGATGAAGGATGCAGTTTTTGATTTCTCGCAGGATTATTTAGATGCATTTCATAAGATCCGGGAAGCTCTAATCTCAGCCCCGATCATCCAACCTCCGGACTGGAATCTCCCATTCGAGGTTATGTGTGATGCAAGTGACGTAGCTGTTGGAGCGGTGCTAGGACAAAAGAAGGAAGGTCGCACTCACGCCATCTATTATGCTAGCAAGACGCTAGATGGAGCGCAGCTCAACTACGCCACAACTGAAAAGGAATTCCTAGCTATATTATACGCTTTTGAAAAGTTTCGTTCTTATCTTGTAGGTGCAAAGGTGATTGTATACACGGACCATGCTGCGATCCGTTATCTACTTGCCAAGAAAGATGCGAAACCAAGGCTGATTAGATGGATTCTTCTCCTACAAGAATTCGATCTAGAGATCCGTGACAAGAAAGGTTCGGAAAATTCTGTTGCGGATCATTTGAGTCGTCTACCACACATTGAAGACGACGACTTACCTATAGATGACTCCTTTCCGGACGAGCATTTACATGTCATAGAGGAGTGCATCGACAAGATAACTAGAGGTAACGAACCATGGTTTGCTAATTTTATTAACTATTTGGTTTGTTAGGAAATACCTCCCGGACTATCCTACGCACAAAGGAAGAAGTTCTTTAAGGACGTCCGGCAATACTTTTGGAACGAACCTCTACTCTTTAATAGAGGTCCCGACGGCATCATTCGAAGATGTGTGCCGGAAGACGAAATGCAAAGCGTCATTCGTCATTGTCATTCACTACCTTGAGGAGGACACGCTAGTTCCAACAAAACTAGCGCTAAGGTATTGCAGTACGGTTTCTTTTGACCTACTTTTTTTAAGGATGTGCAAACCTTTGTTTCCTGCTGCGATGCTTGTCAAAGAACAGGAAACATATCTAGGAGAAACGAGATGCCTCTTAACAACATTCAGGAGGTAGAGATCTTCGACGTTTGGGGAATCGACTTCATGGGACCTTTCCCATCATCTTGCGGGAATCAATACATACTCCTAGTTGTAGACTATGTTTCGAGGTGGGTAGAAGCCATTGTCTCTCCAACTAATGATGCCATGGTTGTCATCAAGTTCTTTAATAGAACTATTTTCCCAAGGTTTGGGACACCACGGATTATCATTAGTGACGGAGGTTCACACTTCATTGCCCGACGATTTGAAGCTCTACTAGCTAAGTATGGGGTGACTCACAAGATCGTCACCCCCTATCATCCACAAATGAGTGGATAAGTGGAGATTTCAAATAGAGAGATCAAGAGCATCCTAGATAAAACAGTTTCGAAGACAAGGAAGGATTGGTCTTTGAAGCTAGATGATGCATTGTGGGAGTATAGGACCACATACAAGACTCCCATAGGAAAAACACCATACAACCTTGTGTATGGGAAGTCTTGTCACTTACCGGTAGATCTAGAGCACAAGGCGTATTGGGCGGTAAAGTGGTTGAACTTCAGCATGAAGGAAGCGGGCGACAAGCGCCTCTTGAACCTTAATGAGTTTGAAGAACTCCGCTTGAACGCTTATGAGAACGCCAAGATCTACAAGGAAAGGGCGAAGTGTTGGCATGATAAGCATATCATTCCAAAGGACCTCAAAGAAGGAAATCAAGTTCTCCTCTTCAATTCGAGACTTCGGCTCTTTCCAGGTAAGCTTAAATCTCGTTGGACTGGACCTTATCTAATCAAACGTGTTTTTCCCCATGGCGCAGTTGAAGTATGGGGTGAAAAGAGCGAAAGCTTCAAGGAGAATGGCCAACGACTGAAGAAGTATACGCTGGAGCTCCAAGCTGAAGAGTTCGCGCCCACCACACTCGAATAATCTCATGTACGGTCTAGCTACGGACCTAAAACAAGCGCTTCTTGGGAGGCAACCCAAGGTATTGCACTTATGCTTTCGTTTTCATTCTTAGATTAGTTAGTTTAGTCGTTTTTGCTTTGTTTTGCCCTCGATACCTCCCGGTATGTCGTGTTTTTGGATGTAGGAACAAGGAATGGGCAATGGAAGAAGGAAAAGGTTGGAAGGAATTGACAAAACTTGGATTCTAGCACAATACAGAGAGTTCCACGCCCTAAAGTACGGTTGTGGAAGCTATAGTGACCGTAATTTTCCAAAATCTGAGAAAAATCAAGCAAAACCACGGGTCCGTACAATTCCACGGCCGTGGAACACCCCGAGTGACCGTTATTTTCAAAAAAAATTATGGGCACTATATAAACCACCTTTCTTCACAAAAACACCACAAACACTCAACTCCACGCCCTAAACTCCAAAAATTCTCCCCATCTCGCAAATCTTTGTTCGAAGTCCGATTCGAACGATTCTTGATCCTAAAGTGAAGCATTTCCGATCATCTACAAAATCCAATCAACAAATCAAGTGAACAATCCCTGCAGAAGACGGAATTTGGATTTTAAAGATCTAAAACCTAGGTTTTTCTCCTATTTCTCTACTTTGTCAATTCGGCTCTATTTTTCGCAAGAATTTAGAAGAACTGAATAGGATTGAGATTGGAATTAGTCTAGGACAGTGTTTGCTGAGTTTGGTGATTGTTTGGTTGAGATTTGAGTAAAACAGAGAGAAACCACGGTCTCTGGGCGTTCCACGGCCGTGGAAAAGTTAGAACAGGCCGTGATTTTCACTGTTTTTGAGAAAATGTCTACGAGAAGATCTGGCAGGAATAAGAAGAGGAAAGATGTTAGTTCCTCCTCCTCCCAAGCCCCCCCTAGTGGACCACCATCACCACCACCTCCTAGAATCACAACCATTCATGAGGATTACTTAGGAGCCTTAGAGAGAATCCAAAAGAGGTCAGTCATAGGACCTCGATACTTAGTCCTTGAGGAGCTTGAACCGCTGAACGTTGTGAACGACTTGACTTGGATCTTGGATAGAGCCAGACTGATTATCTTCTCCGCTATTAGAGCGGACGCTTATGAGGAGATTACTAGGGAGTTTATCACTTCCTTCGAGCATAGCGCCGTCGATAGGACGGTCTCTTTTCGGTTTATGGAGGAGAAATATGAGTTCTCAATTGTCCAGTTTGGAGCCTTCTTTGGGTTCCAAGAGACCTTCAATGGTCGGTTTCCTAGCGGAGTATATGCTAAGGATTTTTGGAGCGAGATTGCCATGATTTAGGATAGTGAGGATCGTTGGCAACCGGCCGACACCAAGGCTAAGCTCATCTATCACTTAGCCTTGAAGATAGCTCATAGGGTCCTTTCCGAGTGTCTCTTCCCTAGGACCGAGACCCCCCAAAAGATTAAGACCGATGAGCTCTTCCTCCTTTATTCTATGCTCCATGGTAGACCCGCCGATTGTGCTACCCTCCTAGCCTCCACCATGAGTAAGTTGAAGAACAAAAGGGCCGGTAATATAGGATATGGTGGTATGGTCACTCACATTATGATGCAGCTATGGATAGACTATTCCGCTTGCACTAGGATAGCGGCGAGACCTTTGGGTCTCAATAGTCTCATGACTAGGGGCATCATCTTCCCTCGACACCGCGGTCCACCTACCACCCGGTATGCCTTGGGAGGAGAGAGGAGGTAGAGGAATCCCGTGGCTTCCCGAGTACTCCATTATGCTAGGACGCCACAACTGGAAGGAGACTTTCGTGTCCATGCATGCAAATAGGATAGTAGCACCTCCATATGTGCCGGATGAGGTCCCGGCTGCGGATGTTGAGGAGGATATGGGAGGAGGTGATGACTATGAGGGAGGAAGTGATGAGCAGGCTTTTGGTACATTTCCGGATCAGCCGGACACCTTCCCGGACCCACCTAGACGTTCTCCCCGTCCTTTTAGAGCCTCCGGTGCTTCTTCCTCTCGCCGAGCTAGCATGAGTTAGAGACCGACCTGGATGGACGCTCCTCCCGCTTGGTATGGAGCGCAACCGGAGTGGATGGGAGCTCCACCACCATGGTATGTGATAGGTGATGGAATCACTATCATTTAGGTTAGTTTTTAGAGTCTTTTTATTACATTTGTGTCGGTTTATGCTACTAACTCCTTGGTCTAGAAGAAGAAGACTAAAAGAAACTAAGGAAGGAGTTATAGGCACTTAGGAATGAAGACCGTTCACGAAGAAAAGCTTCTGTTGCCTCACCGCCCCACCGGAGTAGTGTCACCGCCCTTGCGGGTGACAGCACACTCCGGAGCGCTCCCTACGCCTTCTCCAGCGCTAGCCACGAAGAGTGTCACCGCCCCTGCGCCCCTCCTTGGCGCCCCTGAGGTGACCTGCCCTGAAGAAGCGAAACCAGCGCCTTGGCGCCTCTGCCTGCACCTCGCCCTACGACGCTGGGAAGATGAAGAGCCAGTGTCACCGCCCCCGCGTTGACACTAGGACGCCCCTGCGTCTTGGCATCAGAAAACGGCAAGAAGTTGAAGAGTCAGACGTTTGAAGAGCATTGAAGATCCGCCCCCGTGGAATGGCCTGGCCGTCCCTGCGGCCATGAAGAAGTTCAAGCGATTCTGCCCAAACCGCCCCTACAACCCTGAAGGCCGCCCCTGCGGTTCAACGACAGAAGCTTTACTCCGGCTGTTTACACCACTTTTATGGCATTAAAGGTGGTTGTTTTGGGCCGGCCATTTACTCCTATTTAGTGTCATTTGTAGTATAAATAGTCCTTGGCTGATTGCTAGATTCATCCACCATTTTCCACTTATAAACAAATTTTCTCATCATTTCCATTGTAATGAGTTGCTAACTCCCTTGCTACATTGGGTTAGTTTGAAGCTGCATTGTTACTTTGGTTGTAAGTTTTCTTTAATATAAGTTTTCATTCAGTAATACTTTGTGTTTTCTTGATCTTCATTTCCTCATTGCATGTTTCATTTACACTTGAGATTGATCACCTTAGGTTCTAAATTGCATGCAAAGAACTAGGATTAATAGATTCCGGGTCCGGGTCCTTAATCTAGTAATAAATTTTAAGTAATAACGGGTTGTAATTACTTAAAGAAAAGGAACACAAATATAAAGATAAGGTTAACGGTTTTAATCTATTCTTTATATCAATAGTCTTTATTTGAAAGCTAACTTGTTAATTGCTCTTGTAGGTTTACGGAACACTAACTTGTTAAGTTATGTTGATACCGGTTGGCTCAACACATATATATGATCGAGACGGGAGATTATTTAAATCTTGTAAAAGGAACTCACCAAAGTAGCATTTGCATGCTAAGAATTAACCTAGTATAGATTCATCCATTATTGTCTTACATGTTGCTGCTTTTCATAAGTTTTGTGTGCGTCAATTCAACCAAAACCCCCTTTTTTGTTACTTGTTCTTATAATCAATAATTCAATTTAATGAAAATACCTTAACTCTCTTGGGTTCGACCCTTACTTAACCACTATACTTGTTATAGTGCTAAGCCGGGATTTACTTTTGATAGGGTATAGACGACCATAGAAATACCTCTAGTCAGTATGCACAGGCACCGGCAGCACCGACTCCCTAGGACGCACTGGCATGGTACGGACAGCCGCCGGCTTGGTACCAGCAGCTACCGGAGTGGGCTACCGATCTATCCAGGAGGGTAGGAGACTTGGAGATCCATAGGGAGACCCAAGAGACACGGAGACGGGAGCATGATGAGATGATGAGTGACATTTACCGCCAGCAGTTTGGGCGGTACTACAACCCCGACTTCGGTCCATTTCCACCACCACCTCATCCACAATGATGATGATTGTTGATCACCGGTTCGAGCCGCCCCACCACCGTCTAGTGAGTTCCTTTGTTTCTTTTTCTTCGTCTTTATTTTTTCATTTGAACATTGAGGACAATGTATATTTCAAATATGGGGTGGGTATGACTATGGTTTGTAATAACACTACTATGTTTGCTTGCTTCAATCCATGACACTTGCATGTTTCAATTTATAGTCACACGTTTTGGTTATTGCTTTGCATGAAAAAGGCTTTGAAAAACTCATAAAAATTTGAAAAATTTTCAAAAATTTTGAAAAGTTTTTGTGCTTCTAAGATTAGAGATGACTTATATGATAGTTTTCACTTGCGGAATGAGTTTTTGATGACAATTGTATGCTTAAATTGAATTATGAATTGAAAAGAAATTGAGTGTGTTGTTTATCCTTTCTTGCAAGTTTCATAATGTGAGAGCTTTATCTAAATCATATTGAGAAATTAAGGTTGAAATCACAAAATGAGCTCTTATACTTCTTTATGAAATGATTAAGGCACTTCGATTTTCTTACTTCTTTCTTTGATCATTTAGCCCCTTAATGGAAATAATTGCCTCCCTTACCTATCCGGGAATTTGGAGGAGTTGAGTTTTTGGCATGTATGATGCGGGAGGGCCATGAAAGCAATTTTTTGCATTCAAAGAATAGAACTAAGAGGTTTGGGGAAGTCAATCATGACGATGAGTAACTCGGCACCATTCACATAGCCGGGTGTTTGTGTCTTGCCAAAGTCGGATTGAGCGATATTCCTAACGGATTATGGTATGTGCATCAAGGATTTGAGGCATCTCGAAATTGAGAAACGTCAATCTCCTAGGCTTCGGTTTTTGTGCACCGCTGTCCATATTTCCAAAAAGTAAAGTCGAAAAATAATGTGAAAAAGAAAAGAGCAAAACTCTAAGTTGATGGTGTTGCAATTAAAACAAAAAGAAAAAGAGTTGGGTTATTCCTTTTCCCGGATTCATGCACCACATCCCTTACAAGTTTCCTTCCTTTCCGCATTCTAGACCTTACTTGAAAAGTCCTTAAGATCAAAAGAGTGTTATTTGACTTGGTGATCTAAATTGAAGTCTCACATGCTTGATTTTGGCAATGCTTGAAGGTTATGATGTTTGTCTTAAAGTTTAAGCAATTTATGATGTTTCTTTGCTTTACATTCTTTGGATTTTGTATATGACCGTTTTCAAGGATGAATGAAGCAAGGTTTGAGGATGATCTATTGACTAGAAGCACATTTGCCTAAAGGATGGTTTTGTTTTGAAATTGCATTCATATTTCATTCTAACTTGTGTTCTAAACTTTTGAAGACCTTGCTTGGGGACAAGCAAGTGACAAGTATGGGGTATTTTGTTAGCATGAAATATGACGATATTCTAGGCACTTATTTTGGTTATTTTCCCTCATTATTGTGTACATGAATATAGTTTTGAAGTAATTATGAGCTTGTTCATCTATTTTGTCGATATGGAGATCTACACTAGCTTTGTGTTGACTATAGGTGAATAAGAGCTTGGATCGGAGCATTTGATGGAAGAAACGGAGTAATTGATCATGTTAGAGGATAAAGAGATGCATTAAGGAAGCCAAGGAATGAGCATGGATGAAGGATATCACGAAACAAAGGCAACAACAAGCAATTTACACTTCCACGCCCTGAATTACGGCCGTGGAGAGGATGATTTGAAGCCCACGCCCTAAACCACGTCCGTGGACTTGGCATCATGAACGTGGAAGAGAGTTTGGAACACTCCAAAGAGTTACACGGTCTAAATTACGGTCGTGGAAATCGTATGGCACCATAATTTGGTTCCACGCTCTAAACCACGGCCGTGGAAGTTGATGAGACCGTGATTTTGGCAATCTTTTGACGTGTCATTATTTGCCACGTCATTTACGTTATTGGGCCTTTACGGTAACTCTTTCTCACCCTATAAAAAGGCTGGAAAAGAGAATTTTGAGGACGGCCGCTTACCCCCTGTTTAGCACTCTTGCTTAGGGTTGATTTGAAGCCGCCTAGAGTTGTGGAAACGCCGGATAGTTGGAGATTGGAGATTGCTTGCGGCGGAAGTTTGGATCTTTTCTTAGGTTTTGATATTGAAGACGGATTGACATCCCGTTCTTCGTTCTTGCCTGAGATTATTGTGAGGTTTCGTATTACACATTCTGAACCCATTGAACATTTCACCTTGTGTTTTGGATTTGAGATTGGTTTTGAAAGTTTATCGAGTATTCGAGGGTTTTCATCTGTCATTCTTCTTAATTTAAATATTGATATCATGACAATGATAATTGGCTAAAAACACTTAAGCAATTCTAAGGTGAAGGGTTGATAGTTGTGGCTTAGATGATGATAGATCGATCGTAAACAGATTGGACCCTGAGAGTGCGAGAAACATCGTCGACACCCTAAATCATGGCCTGTTCTTGGTTTCCACGGCCGTGATTCTCAAGAACCAACCGTGATTTATTCCAGTTTACGAACTTTGCTTTTGCTTTAATCCAAAGTTAAAGATTTGCTTTAACCTAGCCTTGGCTTGCCTTTTCTAGGTATAGTAGTGAGACTCAACATCCTCTATTTCGGTTTCGAGTGTCACAACCTTAACCGTTTGAGTTGATCTTGTTCTTTGGGTTACAAGTTTGGGTATTTGAGATTAATTCTTGTCCTTAGATCCTTTCTATACTGCAGCCTCAACAACCTTTATAGAGAGAGTCCTCGGGTGAGACATATTAGGTTTTGAAACTTCACCGTACATTACCTTGCTTTAGTATACCTTTGCAATTCTTAACTCTGTCCTTATACTTATAGAATATCTTGAACCGATTGCCAAAATTTGACATCCGGATCTTTAGGGTTGCTGTTTTCCCCAATATTTGCAAAGCTTTATACTTTTACTTGCTTGACGATTTGTGAACTGAATTTGATCCCCAAATCCATGAGTTCGATATTTTGGAATTCTTGCTTTACTACGCCGATCCGTACACTGCGGGTTCGCTTGCTTTTGTTCTAGTTTTATAAATTTAAAACTTATTTGCACGCACTCTTTGAGGCGAACAAGAGTGAAGAGATCGATTGAAGAAGCAAGGAGGAGCTGAAGGTGTGCCTTCTGCACGACCAACCGCCCTTGCGGCCACCTGCACCAGCTGGTGTTTCCACTTGGTTCTGCAGGTGTGTGTTGTTTCTAGGCTTGCTTTAGAATGCCTTCGTTCCCTCCCTTCCTAGTGTGAGTGTATAGGTTCATGCTAGACGTGTGAGGATGTGTTATGATGAAGTTATGATCGGTATATGCCATGTATGGCTTTTTAGGATTATTAGGTTGTGAGTTTAGGTTGAGGATGATCATATGGATCCTTGGGTCTAGGTGTGACCCCCTTTGATGAATAGAGGTTGACACCTTTTTATGCCTTGTTATTAGGCAGTGTACCTTTCTCAGGATTGATGGTTGATCGTGGTTGAGGTTATACGAAGTTGAGGTAAGTCCATTGGACTTACTTAGCTACCATCCCTGTATTGGGTGTTTTTCATGAGTGGTGTGTGCGTTTTATGTTTGCTATGATAGCATGAGATGTCGTTTATACCGACCTATGTTTTATTGACTTCCCCGTTGCGTGGCTGTGATAACCTTCCCCTTTCATCCCGCCGTGGAGTCTGGGAGGTTATATGACGCCAGACCAGACTGGTTTACAGGAAGGGCGCAATCCACTCCCATAGGGTACACGGGTTGTGTGACCGATACTAGTACAGCTGGTTATAGCACTCAGAGGCGAGGATGTATTGATCCTTGTGTCATATACTTTCATATATCTATATATACACGATTTGAGTGAATGGCTATTAATATAAAGATGATGAATGGGTAAATGTGTGATAGCATGTTGATGTGTTTATCTTTCCATGATTGTGTTTGTGCTTATGCATTACCTTATATATGTATGGTTAGCTAATGGTTTATTACCATGTTGTAGATGCCTTACAAGATATGCGTGCTGGTGAGTCATCTGACAGGGTGGCAGGCCGAGGACCTCTCGTACATAGGATGGTTGTGGTCTTTTGGGGTTGTTTATGTTTTCCTCCTGCGTGAGGATGATCTTTTATTACCTCCTGTGTGATGATGTTGTTTTATACTCGGCTATGATGTCTTTACCTTTTAGTTGTACAGTTTATACAGTTTTATGCATTTGTTTTATATCTGTCAGTGTCATGTTGTAAGGTCCAGTGAACTTGTTGTCAGGCTAAGGTCAGGATCCATTGTGAGAACCTAGCCCAATGTGGCATCCCGAGTCCCGCGGATTCGGGGTGTTACAAAAAAATTATAAAAATTCCGATCATGCTTGGGTGCACCTAAGTATATGGACTTTAGTTACCTTTTACACATATCGTAGAACAATGCAAATCAAGTGCAAACATCGATAAAGACCTCAAAATAGCAAGTTTAAGTTATCCTAACTTAAGGTTCTTGACTATAGATTTCATGTGTGAGAATTTGACATTCATCATTTATGCATAATTCATATGCATTATTCTTGACACTATTTTATGCCTTGCCATGACACTAATATGTTTAAAGTGATCAATCATTTGAAGCATAGTACCGAAAATATTTTTCTTTGTTGTATTGTTTCTTTTATCCTTTGTATTTATTCTTGCTTGGGGACAAGCAAGATCTAAATATGAGGTATTTTGATAGTATCTTTTCATGCTATGTTTTTAGAGGTGTTTTTGTGTGTGTTTCTTATAGTTTTGCATGATTTGGGTATTCATATCTTAGCTAGAGCTCAAAATGTCAAAAGAATGTCTACTCCCGTTGTTTTGTGTATTTGTAGGTATTTTGGCTAAAAATGGAGCGTAAATGAAGATATCAAAGTCATCTAAGCACGAAACATCATCATATCAACCATCACTTGAGCAAATGAAGAAGGAAAATCAACCAAGGAAGCAAGCATGAAGCCATTGGAGCAAAGAAAAACACTAAGGAAGGCCCTTGAGTTGCCAACAACTCGAGTCAAGAAGACATGGTCACTCGAGAGAAGAAGACATGGTCACTCGAGCCAAGAAGAAACGTGTGCAGAAGACACAAAGTCCTTAAAATTACCCCTCGAGTTTCATCTCACTCGACCCACATTGAAAGTTCCATTAATTCGCCTTCGAATTGCCACAAACTCAAGGAAAAGGCTTTACCTAGGTCAAGTTCTAAGTCTGGGTCAAACTCGAGGGAATTTGCTGCAAACTCGAGACATGTATATCCCCCAACTCCCTCCAACTCCCCCCGAGCTCTCATTCGAGTATTTGGGTCAGCTCCTTATAGGAGCATCTTCTTAACAAACTCTTGCAAGTTGATCCACTTGACTCTAAGATTATGAAAAGCTTTATCTCTATTGTTATCGTTTGCTTGGCTTTTATCCTCTTCATATCTACTTTTGAACATTATAAAGATCCAAATTTTCTCATACCTTTATGTTCTTGCTTATAAACTTTATTACAAAGTAGTCGGAAAAATTTCCAAAGGGTCGTCAGACGACCTACCCTACCTAAGTTTAGGGTTTCACTTTGATCCTCTCTTTGGTTATTTCCCTTATCTTTCTTTGATGTTTTGACTGAGTTTTGACCCAGTCGACCTCCCCATGTCGGATGACCTACCTTTATCGTCTTCGGTTTTTGGTTTCTTTTTGTGATCCTTTATGCTTATATATATTCAATTTATTTTATTTTGGGGTTTTGGTTCCTTAATTTATTCGTCAAAGCAAGATATCATCTTTCTTGTGTTCGATCCTGACCCCCTAATCTACTACAACGTTTCTTGCAAGTATTTGCGAGACTTGAGGCTAACACTTCAACCTTTATAATTAAAATATTATTTAATCATTATATATATATATATATACACACACGCGTGCGCGCACAAAAGGGATAACCCTAATTTATCGGTTGTCACTTTACACATACATCCATACATCTAGAGAGTGACGATCAAGACATCAACTTTGAAGACAAGACGTTAATAGGAGGAGGAAGAAGAGGAAGAGGAAGGAAGGACGGAATAAGAAGTAGTAGTTTTCCACGAGCTTAATTGCATTAGAGGACTAGTATTACAAGTTGTATTTGGTTAGATTATCATGATTTGAAGGACTCTAGTTCCAATACTATGGTGTAATTGAGACTAGTAATCAATAAACTTATTTTGAAATTGAGGTTTCCACCAAGTACGTGTTGATCTTTAGTACTTTATAATTGTTTTTGTTGTAAAGGAATTTTTAGACGTCCCTTTGAACACTAATGTGATCCAAAATAAATTATTATACAAAACTTCGTCATATATACTAGTCAAGATGGCATAACAAATATTTCAGACTAACAACCTCCGATCTACAACCTTAACAAACTTACAATGCCGTCTTCTTGCAAGAGTATTCATTCGTGAGTGAGCGGGTTCTGCTCTTTTTAGCGTAATAACCTAAATACATAGGCTACTATACATAAACAGTTAGCTATATATCGTAAAACTTTTCCAGAGAGATCGACAATGCATATTATAGAAATAATGGGGTTAAGTAAGTTCTTTTTTATATACTTTTGTTTTGTGACCCTTTTAATTTTTAGACTCTAATTTATTTTTTTTTTGAAAAGTTAATGTATTAATTCTGATAAGGAATTTACAAAGACCCGTCTAGGGCGTAGGAGAAGTACAATCACAGCGAGGGACTAAAATGAGGGAACAAAGGGCAGTTACAAGAGTTGAATTCCAAGTGTGTTGGCCCATGAGATGGAGTGATCGGATCTATCCTTCCAGTGGTGAGAGAAGTGGTTCTTGGTTGCTTGGATAATGTTGTGAGCGCAGGAAGCTTCATGGGTCACAATTTGGTTGAAAACCAAGTCATTCCTAGCCTTCCAAATGTAGTAGACGAAGTTGATAATTGTGGCAATTCTGACGTTGAAGATGAGGTGGTGTTTGTGAGGGTTGAAAGAGGCGAGCCAATTCCAAATGTTGCTCATGTAGGGGAAGGGAGCGGGGATTCGCAACCACCTGGAGATGAGATCGAGAGTGGTAGAGGCGAAACGGCAGTTGTGGAATAGGTGCATCTCGTCTTCAGGTCTGTCGTTGCAAAGGTGGCAAGTATCACGTTGAGTGATATTCCAGGCAAGCAGTTTAACGAGGGTGGAAAGTCTCTGATGAGCAGCGATCCAGGCGATAAAACTGCTCTTTGGGGGGGGAGGGGGGGGGGGTTGGTCTTCTTCCAAATGTTGATGTATAGGTGGGGAGTTGTTGGGGGGAGGCGTGGTTTCAGGAAAGAATAGGCGGAAGTAGTGGAGAAGTTACCGTTAGGCTTTTTTGTAGCTGAGAGTATATTTACTAAATATGTTTATACTATGGGTACTCTTAGTAGAGTAATATTGCTAAAAGGCCTACTTGGTAAATTTGGCCGCATATTATACAACGGAACGTCCAATCAAAAATCAATACTACATGTTCATGCAACTATAGTCATTACGTTCATTTACATGCTCAATATTATCCGTCAACGATACCTCTTTTATCAAACATTTTTTCTCTAATTGCCTAAGTTAATCCCCTACGTCAATATTACATGATCGCGTGCAGATCCTATCACTTCTGTCACACCTTCCTTTCCTATAGTTAAGGGATTTCCGATCGTGACTCTTTGAGTCAAATAGCCTCTATAGGCTAAAAAAACATTCTTACTCAATACATGCGTGTAACCGGTAAACTTTTGTCTCTAGCTAGTCTCATATTGATTATTATCGTATGATGACAAGCTTGCTCCTCATTTGCCTGTTAGCTATATGCTTTACCTTATCAATAAATAACACCCCAAACGTACCTGATATAGTCAAACACATGCATCATACACAACATTAAAATGAACATGCATGTCAAAGACACATTCACCGCAAAACGTCAATTACATATACTAAAGTTCTCAACACAAACCACATACGACACATTAATCATGCTACCAAATCAACATTTCAATCCATCAAACACTTTTAATCCAACCTCAACCGACTGTAAAAAAAACCAAATTATTTTGAACACAAATATATAGTAAATTGGATCGGAGATCCAAGTGATGTGTTCCCGTTGCGCCACACAGCTAGTTAACAGCTGCAGCTCACATGGAACAACCTGTAGTCAACGCAGTTGACTAAACAAACAATCATGAACAAACTAATAATTCAATCATATCTTAATAATACAAATCGACCTAAATCAAGAAACTAAACAAATCCAGATCATCTTCCTAGTTTGGCTTCATCATATATTCACCGTTGTTCAACAAGTATACTAATCAATCGAATGAGATGGGCTTCGTCATCATTCTCCTTCAAATCATCCTTGCATGGATCACGACTGGCTACCTTCTAACGCTACTAAAACGCAGCAAATTCAATTCAAAACGACAACCCCCGGGCCCACTTCCCTTGCCCATTGTCGGGAACCTCTTTAGCATCAAGATCAGTGACGCCCACAGATCCTTGGCAAACCTAGCTGAGGTCCATGGCCCTGTCATGCTACTCAAATTAGGGTTTCAACGTGTTCTCGTCGTCTCATCACCAAAATTAGCTCGGGAGGTTCTCAGGACCCACGATATCGAGTTCTCAGGCCGCCATGTAATGCATGCCGGGACCGCGATCGATCATCACCTGTCGTCTGTTGTGCTCCTGCCGCCGGATGCTCGGTGGAGGGTACTAAGGAGGATTTGTTCGACGACTGTGCTCGGTGATGACAGGGTGACTGCTTCAGAAGGTGTTCGCCGGAAGGCGCTTCAACAGCTCGTTTGTTATGTTCAGGTAAACAAGATACACTCTAACCTAGAAGTTGAATTAGTAATGATTTGGATTAACCTAATAAATTTTCGATTAAATTATAAGAGAATCGATTATTGTGGGTAGTCGTTTTCATGCCCAATATCAATCCGACAAGTTGGATCCGACGATTTTTTTTAGAAAATTATAAATATACGTTATTTATAATATTTGAATTTTCTCTTGTACACTAGTTTTTTTTTACAAAAATTATTGTAACTAATTTTGTTGTAAATTATTGTAACTAATTTTGTTGTATACGATTATTGTACGTGTATACATGTAACTCAAAAATATTATTAGATTATCTTTCTTGTACACAAATAATTTGATTATTTCTTATATATGGATTCATATACAAGAAATGAATACAAAATCTTCTAAACATATAAAAGAAAGTTGATAAATTAAAAAAGGATAAATATGTTATTTTTAGTTAAATGATACTATTTATAAATGTATGTTATCTAATACATGAAATTTATGTTCGGATATATGTCATCCAATTCCCTCTCGTTAATTTAAGATATGCGGCAAGAATGGGCAGGCGGTGAAGATGGGGCAGGCAGCGTTTGTTGCTGTAATGAACACCTTAACAAACACCTTCTTCTCTTTGGATTTATCCGATCACGGGTTACACTACTCCTCCCAGTTAAAAGATCTCGTCTGGTCCACATTGGAGGAACTCAGATGTTTCGACATACAAAACTTCTTTCCCGTGCTAAAGATGGTAAATCCACGGGGAAACAAGAAACGCGTTAAGGGATATTTTGAGAGCATGATTCGGATCTTTGATCGAATAATCAAAAAGCGGTTAGAGCTCCGGAAATCGGCCTGGGCTGTCACTATGCAAAATAATGATGTCTTGGATGCTCTCCTTGACCTCTCCAACGACCCAGCTAACAATTTGAACCACTCGGATATACACCATTTGCTTATAGTAAGTGATAATAATCCCACATCAATTATATAAACATAAGGAGTCTAGTATATAACTTTTATCGTTGGTGTGTTCAGGATTTGTTTGTGGCAGGAACGGATACCATATCAAGCACAGTAGAATGGGCAATGACTGAACTACTTCGCAACCCTGAAAAGATGATCAAAGCTCAAGAAGAGCTCAAAGAAGTAATCGACGCTGACAACGCGATCCAAGAAACCGATATTTCTCGTCTTCCGTACTTGCAGGCAGTGATCAAAGAGACGTTCAGACTTCATCCTCCAACTCCATTTTTGATTCCTAGACAAGTCATGACCGAAACAAAACTCGGAGAATTTACAGTGCCAAAGGATACAAAAGTTTTAGTGAACGTTTGGGCGATAGGAAGAGATCCAAATTTGTGGCAAAACGCGAATGCGTTTGAGCCGGAGAGGTTCTTGAGCTCATCCATTGATTTCAAAGGACAAGATTTCGAGTTGATTCCGTTCGGGTCAGGGAGTCGAATGTGCGTTGGAATGCAATTGGCAAGCAGGATGTTACACTTGATTCTTGGTTCTTTGATTAATTCGGTGAATTGGAAACTTGAAGATGAGATGAAGGTTGAAGATATTGATGTGAGTGATAAGCTTGGATTCAATTTGCAGAAAGCCAAAGCAATGCGTGCTATTCCGGTGCTTAAGAGCAGAATGTGTATAAATTGATTTTTACAACTTGTGTGTATATGTTATATCTGTTAAATAATTGACGTATCCATCTGTCTATTGTCAACTTCAATCACTTAATTGCTAACAAATGTCAAGCTTAATACTTATGGAATTGTTCATTAGTAATTTTCTCCTTCTCTTTGCCCTAGTTACCAAATTTTCTTCTTGACTTTGGAGGGTGGATAGTGAAAAGTGATTGTTGAAACTGATTCTCAGTTAGGAGTTACTGGATAAGACGATCCCGCGTAGTTATCCACTCGTTGGTCTGTTTAGTAAATGCTACGACTTATCAAAAAAGACTGAGATATTCAATACCACCGTCATGTCTACCGTGAGGCGAACTCTACTGCAAACTATCTAGCTAGTATTGCTTTTAATTTTTCTATTGGCTTGAGTGTATTGCTTGATCCTCCCGAGTGTAATATCTGAAATTTTTATTCCGTTTATTTCCGTAGCAAACCGGATTTCGATCCCTTGATCCCTATTTGTCTACTTAATTAGACAAAATGTTTCATTTTTTTTTATTATTTTATATAACTTCACTTCACATAAAATAATAGGATTTTTATATCTAACCCTAGTTTAGAACATGACTTGTCTTTGACAAGGTCATGCATGGGCTTGACAAAGCCATGACGAGATTTGACAAACTCGTGACAAGGGCATGCAAAGGCTTGACAAAGCCATGACAAATTTTTGACGAGCTGTGACAACCCCAGTCCACTGCCCTCTTAGTCGGTCCAGCCTTTACCTTACCTCAGCCCACACTCCTTTACTCCAGCCCGATAGCCCAGTGAGATCCCTAGCCAAGAGAGAGACGTTAGCTTACTCCTCGCAGCTGTTAGCATGAAATATTGTGATATTTTAGGCACGTTTTCTAAACGTATTTGATTCATATTGATAGTCTTTGATTGAACCTTGTGCATATGTGAGCTAGTATTACCTATATTGTCGATATGGATGTCTACACTAGTTCTATGTTGATTATAGGTGATTTGGAGCTATTTCCGAACGGAATCGAGCAAAGGAGAGTTGAGTCGATATGTCCATAGATTGAGGACATTCTTTGGAAGCAATTTGGAGTCTTAGATTGAGGAATGCACGAGTTAGGGAAGAATCACGTTCTTGCCCTAAATTACGCCCTAAAATACGGCCGTATTACAAACCACGTTCAGAATTACGGCCGTGGATTTGGAGTCAGAAATTCATGTTCATTCCAGGGGATTACACGGCCGTGGAACATATGTTGCAAACCGTAATTGTTTCCACGCCCTAAATTACGGTCGTGGAACACTTCCACGACCGTGATCTTGGCGAATCTTTTCGCCACACTTTGAAGTCACGATCTTTTAAAGATTGGGCCGGGCCGACATTTGCCCTACACTATAAAAAGACGGACGAAGCAAGTTTCCGTCATCTTCGCTAAGCGGCATCTATCACCGCATACACCCCGTTTACCCTCGTTCTTCGCCGCTTAGACACGAGGACGTTTTGCTTAGCTTGCTTGGAAGCAATTGACATCTCTTTGAAGAGATCGAAGTTCGTGTTTGGGAATTCTTCGAATCTCGCACTTTTGGTGGAGATTGTCGTGGAGATTTCCAGGAATTGCGGAAGATCAAAGTTCTTGGAAGATTTTGCAAGAAGATCTCTCTTCTTGATTAGGTTCGATTTGGAAAACGGATTGACATCCCGTTTTCTTTTCTTTCCTAGGGTTACGATTATTCGTTCTATTGTGAATCTTTGGACATTGCTTATTCTCTTTGTGACTTTGAGATTGAATTGAAGATTATTGAAAGTTCTTGAAAGTTTTCATCTTTTTATCTTTTAATTCTTGAATTGATATCAACATGACCGTTATTGGCTAAAAACCCTTAACAATTCTAAGGTGAAGGGTTGATAGTTGTGGCCTAGATGATGATAGATCGATCGTAAACAGATTAGACCCTGAGAGTTAGAGAATTATCGCCGACAAACCCTAAATTACGGGCTGTTCTTGAGTCCACGGCCGTGGAACCTCAAGAACTAACCGTGATTTACTTCAGTTTACGAACCTTGCTTTTACTTTAATCCAAAGTTAAAGATTTGCTTTAACTTAGTTTAGACTTGTCTTTTCTAGGTGGTAGTGAAGCCTCAACAACCTCTACCTCGATTATGAGTGTCACAACCTTAATCGGTTAAGTTAGTTTTGACCTTTGGATTACAAGTTTGGGTATTTGACATTAATTCTCGCCTCTAGAACCCTTCTATATTGAGCCTCAACAACCTGTATAGAGAGTGCCTTGTAGGTGAGTTATATAAGGTTTTTGGAACTTCACCGTACGATTACCTTACATTAGTATACCTTTGCATATCTCAACTCTGTCTTTACATCATTAAGTATATCTTGAATCGATTGCCACAGCTGGATTCCTGGATCTTTAGGATTGTTGTTTTCCCAATAATTTGCAAAACTCCCATATTTACTTGCTTGATAACCTGCAATCGAGTTCGTTCTCCCCAAATCCCTGTGTTCGATACTCTGGAATTCTTGCTTAACTATATCGATCCGTACACTGCGGGTTCGCTGCTTGATTCTAGTTTTATAAATTTAAAGCTTGATTGCACGCACGCTAAGTGGCGAAAAGCAGCCCAGGAAGAAGCCGGCCCAGAATAGCCGTTTCACCCCACCATCCATCTGGGCTACCCTTTTCTTTCTTCAAGCGGTTACAAAAGTGATTTTTCCCCTCCACATTCACGTCCAGGTACAAGCTGCATCCGTCTTTCCTTCCTAGCGAGATCTGGCCCGGATATCTCGTTATTTTGCTAGCGTCCTTTCCTTTCTGCACACCCTAGTATCAGCGTGAATCTTGCATACAACCCTCGACGTTCCTAGCCTGCACACCCTCAGAAGGCACGTCTCTTGGAAGCAACAGCCCACGATTCACATCCTTCCTTCGTGTGCAACCAGAGCGACAGCAAGGTGAGCCTCCTTCGATCTCTTCCTTCTGTTACGTTGATCTACAGCAGCATCGTCTCATCTCGTGTCAACAGCAGGACGAGAAGCCAACACTAGTACTGGACGCTGGTGTTGTGCGAGTGTAGCCTATCCAGACCGCCGTCCTTAGTATCGGGTCTTGCCCCACCCTCAGCGAACGAACGAGCCACATCTTCCTCTGTTCTTCCTGGTAAGGCCAAGCCCTTATACCCTTCTTTCTTCTCCTTGTTGTCATGGTTACCAAAACTCACCACCCTCCTTTATGTGTCGATCGAACCCCAATCGCTGCAGCAGTGAGACAACCATCGCTCCCAGATTTGTGGTGCAGATCGAAACCAACAACAACGTGCCCTTCCCTAGCTTCAATCCGGTAAGAGTCTGCCCCCTGTAATAACGTAGGTTTCTGATCTTTTTAACTTAGGCATGGATGGTGGCTTGTAGGTTTAGAACTAAGGACCTTTAGGTAGAATAAATGGAGGAATTGTTGGCGGTGAGAGTCGAAGTTGAGACCTCCTGCATGACTGGTTTCTCAGCTTTGAACTGCTGTGTTTAGAGTGGAATTTCGGTACATTAGAGTGATCATCCACCGTTGAAATTTTGATATGTCATAGACCAATATACATAGGTTAGGGTGTTAAAATTTGGGAACGGATTTGAATCTATGAGGTGTCAAAGTAGGGATGATGAGTTGTTTTTTCAGCAAGGGATTATTTGACTAAGTATAGAAATGTAGCTTTTACTCCAACTTTAGGAAGTTATGTAAGAGTTATAGTTCAATTTTTGTTTGAGCAATTCTTGATCTTAGGAGTTAGAATATGACTTTTAATCTCAAGGAAGAGTTTAAATGCAAACTATAGAATTTCTGAAATTTTCGGGACCAGGGGTAAAATCGTCTTTTTACCTTAAGAGAACCTTGTTCCGTAATATCTCTTCAGGAGATTGTACATTTTAGAAGTTTATAACTTCTAAGAGTATGAGACATGATCTTGATCCACGTGCCTTGTGTGACAGGCGTTTGAGTTTCTACGGTTGCGGACCGAGTTGAGAAATTGAGAGTGTGTTTTGATTCAGGTAAGTCCTTGCGACTTACTTAGCTGGTTTCTGGATATTAGTTGGATGATAATGGTTGTGTGTGTGCAATGTGTGTTATAATAAAAATAACAACTTGTTAGGACGATTGTGGTTATTATGTTGTAAGGCCCAAGTGCATGTATAACGGGTCGTGACATCACTGCCCCAGCTCTGCCAAGAGACTGGGAGGTTCTCTATACCCAGACCATACAGGTACAAGGTGAGATGCATCGGATCCATTCCTGATGGTTACACGAGGGCGGAGGCGAGGTTTGGGATTCCCTCGTGTCACAAAATAAGTATCATTAGTAAGAGTGAATAACTTAAATAAAGATAATAAATGGACTTGTTTGAAAGCATGATGAGTGTTTATTATTGTTATGTGTATGTGTGCTATTAT
Organism: Fagopyrum homotropicum; assembly: GCA_033239125.1. Classification (NCBI taxonomy): domain Eukaryota; kingdom Viridiplantae; phylum Streptophyta; class Magnoliopsida; order Caryophyllales; family Polygonaceae; genus Fagopyrum; species Fagopyrum homotropicum. The sequence continues at coordinate 14,565,836 of BSWB01000001.1, forward strand.
TATCCTCCTAATGTTTAGATAATAAATGGTTGTTTTGTTGTGTTCTAGATTTACCACATGTTAGAGCAACAGCTGAGTGATCCGGAAGTAGTGGTCAGCCGGGTTGCCGTACTTCTTAGAGTGGGGGTTTGAGTTGTTGTTTTGTCGTTCTTTCCTTTTGTTAAGACAGTTAGTCTTTTCCCTTTTGTTTAAGTATGATAGGTTGTTAGACCTTGTTGCATTCATCCTTTTAAAAACACATCTTTATGAAATTTCGGTTTTCTTATTTGTGTCTTGTTGCAAGATTCTAGTAATATCGTTGTCAAACTGAGGTCGGGACCCATTGTGAGGTCCTAACCAGTAATGTCCTGAGTTCTGAGAATTCGGGGTGTTACACCGAGGGTGTAGTGGACCTTTTACGTTCCCCCGAGTGATTACTACTTAGTCTCTTTAATTTATAAGAAGCGCATTAGAAGCGTTGGAGACCACCGAATCTCCTTCTCAACAAAAAAACAATGTCGCATGCCAATAATTCAGACCAGTAATTTTATATTTTTTTAATATATCAAAATAATACAAACTATTACTCGAACAAAAATAATTCAAACTTAAAAAATTGCTAACTCATTAAAAGTATTTCTTAATATACCAATTTTAAAACGGTTTTCATAGATAAGAGAATCATTAGGGTAAATTACAAAAGGATTCCATAGCTTTGTAATTATGTTAAATGACCCGACTTCTATAATTTGCAAAAGCCCCGTAAATGGATAATTACGGAAATTGGGTATTATAGAACTTGGCTTTGTGTAAATAGAACAAGGGTGTGTAAATCGAGAGAGTTTGTATCAAATGAGGGTTTTTTGTTAAATTGAATGAGGGTTTGAGTGAATCGAGAGGCTTGTGTAAATCGAATGAGGGCATGTGTAAATCGAGAGGGCTTGTGTAAATTGAGATTATGTAATTTAAATTGGGTGTTACAATGGATAATTGAAATTGAGTATTGACATTGTGCATTAACATTATGTATCACCTTTTGTATTAACAATAAGTTTTAAGTATAACTTTACAAAAAAATAACAACAAAATATCCAAGTACAATTAATGCAGTTGGTAAAAGGGTGAGAGTGTTCAAAACCCACTAACTACAAGATTTATATTTTTGACCTTGTGTAAACAATTGATCATGTGTAAACGCTTAGGATTAGGCTTGTTTGACTCAATTGGGTTTGAGCTTGTGTAACTCGATTGAGCTTGGGTGGTATAAATGAAAATTACCAAATAATCCTTTGAATTAATCTTCTTAAATAAATTCAAAGGGCCTACTTTATATAATGTAGAACAAAAGGCTCTACTTGATACTCATAAATACAAAAATGGGTCACTTGTCCAACTCACCCAATTTCTAATTACAAATTAGTGTTGCCCAAATGTAATACTCAAGTTCGATTTACACAATATACTTAAATTTGACTTACCCAATATTAATACACAATGTCAATACACAATGTTAATATACAAGTCGAATATCGAATTACCGAAGTCGAAAGTCAAACTACACAAGATAATAATCTTGTTTAATTATCCAAATAATACCCATTTTAATACTAACGATATGATTCTAGTAATGATTCGGTAATTTTCTGCAATTACAAATCATCCAAAAGGGGGCAAATTATATATCTCTAAATTATGGGTTATTTTTTGTAATTCAAACTTTTGGGCGGTAATTTTATCACAATAATGGGTAACATTTGTAATTAAAAAATCTAAAACCTAATTTGGCCATCCTATTCTGTGGTTGATAGAGCGCAACGTCCGACCCTTCTCCTTGCCATGGAAGCGCTAGTAGCATCAAAACATATGTGTTTTCAACCCTCTTATTCATGTTGTTTTATAAGTGTTTTGACAAGATATATATGCCTATAAACCATAATGTGTTCATATTATGTTTTCGGCAACTACTTCCACTTATTTCATATTTCAGGCTTTCAAGACTCGTTATGAAGTGTTTATCACCCAAATTCACTCAAGAATGCTTAAGGGCTCAATCCTTCCTTAAGTCAGCCATCACAAGAACAAAATCTCATATGAATGAAGATCGACTACTCGAGAAGCTCAAAAACCACTCTGGATTGGTGTCAAGAACTTCCCTACTATGGAGCATAAAATCACACAAGACGGATTTTCCAAACAAGTTGGAATAACGGGTGAAACAACGGCCCTACGGACAGCCACACGGCCACCATGGCCGTTCGCTTGGTCGTTCCAAAGAATGTTTGGATCAGCCCAGCTCCTTTGAAGTTCAGCCCAATAATCTGAAGAACTAAAGCCCAAACGACCACCCCACAATTGTCGTAAGCCCGTATACCGGCCGTTTCACTTGGTTGTTTGTGTCGCGGCGACAACTTTGTTGTGTAACCTAATTTTCTAGGTTTATGTTGGTTTTCATTATATTGTTCAATGCTTGTTATTCTCTGATACTACAAACCTATTTGTCTCTATTTCCTTCCCCTAAGATATATATATATATATATATAGAGTATAGATCCTATGAGAACACCCCCTAACGTGAGAACATGAGAACAGATTCGTAATTATTATTAGTTTTGTTACGAATGTGCCATATCGTTTAATGTATTATTCGTAGTTATTGTTGGTTGAGTGGATTATTCGTAGTTATTGTTGGATTCCTAATTATAATTATTCGTAGTTATTATTATTTTTCATATCTACTCTAAATCTCAGCCCTTAATACTCACATTCAACGGTGTACGATTGTTCTCATGTTCTCACGTTAGAGGGTGTTCTCATGGGAACCACACCCTATATATATATATATATATATATATATATATATATATATATATATATATATATATATATATATATATATGTATATATATTTGTTCCAACCAATACATACGTGGAACCTGAGAATTCGTTACCCAATCATACTATATTTGATCCCGTATCCTTGCGGGCAGGTTTTTGTACTTCGGTAAAACTTATCCTACATATACCCCGTTAGGCATCTAGGGTTAGATATCAACCAACAAACCTGGAGATAGTATATATATCTCATACAAATCTATTTCTAGTTCGTGTTAGAAGTCAAACTCTACCTCAGAACTTTGATCGCGGTTAGACTTACTTTGCTATTCTTTTGTTTTGAGTTTATTTATATGGTGAGATTCTTCTTTCATCTGATTTAATTCTCTCCTTCATCTATGTCTCGTTAAGTCTCCTTCGATCTAAGGGGTTTGTTGAACCCTATGATAGATCGATGGTGACTATTTATGTGAATTACTGAATTGATATCAATAGATTTTATGTTTCTTTTCAAAGTGCTTCATTCCACCTATTAATTACCTTTGAAATAAGTGGTGTTTTTAAGTGGTTCAGATAAAACAGATGAAGGGTCAAAAGCGAAGTTTGTTTTATTGGATTTATTGAAAAGAACTTGGTTTTGAGAGTATCGTTTTATCAAAGCAAGGAGCAGAGAAGATGGACGGGATGCCGGTGGAAATTGGTGGCAAGAGGATGATGTTTTTAGTGAAGATTCACGATTTTAAGGCCTTTTAGTTTTTCATCTCTCAATTAAATATTACCCCTTTGCCTATATAAATATTACCATTAAATAAGCCATTTTTCTTTAAAAACTAATCCAAAAATAATAGATGCGTAATTTATATCACAAATAAATAAAAAAATTATATTAAGTCGATCTTTTCTTTTATCATTTAGATTGAATGCCGCTGGATCTTGTCTCGATTGGGGTTGAGACATTCCCACTAGTTTGCCTTTATTATTTACACACAATAATATTTCGTTGTTTAAAAAAAAACATCAAAATTTTCAATCTTCTGATATAACAAGTTACACAATCTCCTCAAAATCATAATTAAACTTTTGTTCAAACATCCATTGATATAATCATCCAAGAAAAGTTTTAAAAACATTACTACATATATCACTTTATTAGCAATACTATTAAGCTTTGTTTTAGCTATTTGAGTCTGAGGGAGACAATTAGTTTTACCTGATTTGCACTATGAAGATCGTTGAGACCGCCGGACATGCAGTTCGTTTGTGAAGAATCGAGGAAGCAATACTACAAGTGTGAACAACGAAGTCGTAATTTTAGCTATATTTTAGTATTTTATAAAGTTGAGAAATGATGAATGTAAAAAGATTTGAGGATTTGATTTATGATCTTACACCTTATGGCTAAAAAGTAAATGTTTAAAAAACAATATTCCGTCAATTATTTTATGTCAGGAAATATTATCGAATAAGACCCACCACAATGGAGGGTCGTGCGGTTCCAATTTGTCAACGATTTCTTCAAAATGATGACATGGAGGAGAGAGGGCAATAAGGAACACACGGTGTAACAAGGACTTCGCTTTTGCTTTTGCTCACTACATGAGCACACCGCATGGTGCTCTCTCACTAGTCGAAATGCACCAAATGGGAACGCACCATGTGACAAGGAGTTTTAAATAAATTAAGATCATAATTTTCTTAATATAATATTAAGTAAAAGAAATTGAATAGGATATAATTAGTGCATTGGGTAATTTTAGCTATATTTTAGTATTTTGTAAAGTTGAGCAATGATGAATTTAAGAAGATTTGAGGGTTTGATTTATGACCTTACACCGTATGGCTAAAAAGTAAATGTTTAAAGAGAAATATTCCGTCAATTATTTTATGTTAGAAAATATTGATATTTTTATCGAATAAGACCCACCACAATGAAGGGTCGTGGGGCTTCAATTTGTCAACGATTTCATCAAAATGATGACATGGAGGAGAGAGAGCAACAGGGAACGCACCGTGTGACAAGGACTTCTTTTTTGCTTTTGCTCACTACATGAGCACACTGCATGGTGCTCTCTCACTAGTCGAAATGCACCAAATGGGAACGCACCATGTGACAAGGAGTTTTAAATAAATTAAAACTATAATTTTCTCAGTTTAATATTAAGTAAAAGAAATTGAATAGGATATAATTAGTGTAGGGCTGAATTTGCAATGTGGGTCTTTTACAATCTAGAGTTTGGATTTAGGGTCTCTCATCATTTCATTTAGAAAATGGGCTCCTATTGTAGAAAAAATCAGAAAAGTAAGGGAAATAGGTTCCATCTGATTTGATGGCTGGCATGTAGAAAAAATCAGAAAATAGCCCAATCAATTCAGCCAGTCCATCTTTTTCCCTCCTTTGTCCCTTCTTCTTCCCTCCTTTCAAACGTAAATTTATTTCTGGGTATCCATATATAGCTCTTTTCTTCTTCCCATTGAAACACAGGAATTTGGACTGCTTGTTGAGCTTCTTCTTCACCGGAATGTATTTGTGGGTAAGCAGTGTTTGTTCCTATTTTTGGGTAAGCAGTGTTTGTTCCTATTTCTGAGTAAGCACTGATTGTTCCTATTTTTGGGTAATCTCAAACTTCCTGGGTAATGTATTTGTGGGTAATCTGAAACTTCTTTTTTGTGATACTAAAACACTGAAACTTCCTATTCTATTTGTGGGTAAGCAGTGTTTGTTTACATTTTCTATTTGTGGGTAAGCAGTGTTTGTTTGTATCCATGGATAATCTCCAACTTCTCATCATCCTGGGTAATGTATTTCGGGGTAAGTTGAAACTTCTCATCTTCACGGGTAATGTATTTTGGGATAATCTAAAACAATTAAACTTTTTGGGTAATGTCAAACTTCTTGGGTAATCTATTTCTGGGTAATCTATTTCTGGGTAATCTATTTCTGGGTAATCTCAAAATTCCTAGGTAATGTATTTCGGGGTAATCTATTCTTGGGTAATCTATTTGTGGGTAAGTAGTGTTTGTTTTTATCCATGGATAATCTCCAACTTCTCATCTTCCTGGGTAATGTATTTTGGGGTAAGCTGAAACTTCTCATCTTCCTGGATATTGTATTTCGGGGTAGTCTAAAACAATCAAACTTCCTGGATAATGTCAAACTTTTTGGGTAATCTATTTCTGGATAATCTCAAAATTCCTAGCTAATGTATTTCGGGGTAATCTATTCCTGGATAATCTATTTGTGGGTAAGCAGTGTTTTTTTTTCCCCAAAAAATTAACATCAAATCATTTCAGAAAAAAAGCCTACACCACTCTCTTTTCAATTCAATGTCCACAGTAGCCTACTTTATACTTTTCAGACCTATTTTATGTAGTTAGTTTATTAGAGACCCATTTTACAAAATGAAAAATTTTTGGGTCCTCTTTCTCTCATTATTTCTTAGTGTAGTGGGTAAAAGGGTGGGAGAGTTCGAAACCTACTAAATACAAGATTTGTATTTTTGACCTTACGTAAACGGTTGAACTTTTGTAAACGATTGATGTCGGGTAAACGATTGGGATTGTGTAAATGATTGAGATTGGGCCTGAGTTGTGTAAATCGAAATTACCAACTAGCACTTTGAATTAATCTTTTTAAATAATTTAAAAAAGTCTACTTTTTATCCTATAGAACAAAAGGGTCTACTTGATACTCATAAATACAAAAAGGGGTCACTTATCCAACTCACACGATTTCTAATTACAAACTAGTATTACCCAAACATAATACCCAAGTTCGATTTACACAATTAACTTAAATTCGGATACCGAATGTTAATACACAAGGTTAATACACAAATCGAATATCCAATGATAGATCAATGTTGTTTATGTCAAATACTGAATTGATATCAGCACGTTTTATATTTCTTTTCAAAGTGCTTCATACCACCTTTTAATTACCTTCGGGAGAAATGACATTTTTAACTAGTTTAGATAAAATAAGTGAAGAGCCAAAATCAAAGTTTGATTCATTGGATTTATTGAAGGGAACTTGATTTTGAGAGTAGTGTTTTATCAAAGCTTCGAGAATTTCTAATCATCGTAGAAAGTTCCGGTCTTTGTACCTTTTTAAACTGAAGGGCCACAAGCAAAATTTTTCTTTGGCCTTTTTTGGATTTTTAAGTTTTTAATAGGTTTTTCTATACTCGCCAAACCGCTGGATTGAGAGTTACGTGAGTTGGAAAGCACATTCTTTGTTTGTCTATGCCAAAGGCTATTTTAGATGGTTATTTACATAATTGTTGATTGAAGTTCATGTTGTTTACATACGTGGTTGCTATTTGATTTATCATAGAAGGGATACTTATTTCCTTAAATCATTCATCCATATCACATCATCTCACACATTGTTACCAATTTTTCTATGCTTGTTGTTCTTTGATACTACAGATTGTCTCTATTTCCTTCCTCTTAGCTCAATATATATATTTATCTGTTCCAACCAATACAAATGTGGTCCTTGAGAATTTGCTACCCAATTAAGCGCCGACATCGAAAGCAGGGGAAGACAACTGAGAGATAGACCGGAGTGGTTGCACCAACATGCTCTGCATCTTATAGGCCTTGAGAAAACGAGCATGACGGATAGGGACTTGGAGGCAAGTGATATTACTACGGGAAGTCACCTTCTTCGTTGCTTGAGAAAATAGAAATTCAGGACAACTGAGAGATAAACCGGAGCGCTTGCACCAACATGCTCGGCATACTTATAGACCTTGAGAAAATGAGCACGACGGATGGGGAATTGGAGGCAAGCGATACTACTACGGGAAGTCACCTTCTTCTTTGCTTGAGAAAATAGAAATTGTTGAGAGAGAATAGGGAGCGGAGATTAGGGTTTGGATTTCTTCGTTTCACCGTTTGATCAAAGGAGAGGAAGGAGATAGAGTTCAGCGAAACAGGGAGCGGAGAATATGGATGGGATGCCGGTGGAGATTGGTGGTAAGAGGAGGAGGTTTTTAATCGAGATTCGCGATTTTAGGGCCTTTTACTTTTCATTTCGCAATTAAACTTTTACCCCTTCACCTATGTAAATATTACCCTTTAATTAAGTCATTTTTTCTTTAAAGGTTATTCCGAAAATAATCGGGGCTTAGTTTGTATCACATATACGATAAAGGTCCTATTAGGCCAATCTTCTCTTTTATATTTTAGATTGAATGTCACCGGATCTTGTCTCGATCGGGGTTAAGATATTCCCACTAGTTTACCTTTATTTTTTACACACAAAAATATTTCGTTATTTAAAAAGGAAAACATCTAAATTTTACATCTTCCATTATAACAAGTTACACAATCTCTTCAAAATCATAATTAAACTTTTGTTCAAACATCCACCGATCTAATCATCCAAAAAAAAGTTTTAAAAACATAACTACATATATCACTCTATTAGCTATACAAATAACTTTTGCTTTAGCTATTTGAGTCAGAGGTGGACAATTAGGTTTTACAGATTTTCACTATGAAAGTATGAAGAACGTCGAGACCGCTGGACCTGCAATTCGTTTGTGAAGAATTGGAGATGAAACACTACAAGTGTGAAAAACAACGACGTTGTCATTGTAGTTCTATTTTTGTATTTTGTAAGAGAAATTGTTTAAACAGTATCCCATCTTTTGGGCTGACTAAACTTTAGTACCACATCGTTTAAACTAGCAGAACGGTACCTCAACTATTGAGTCCGACCAAAGATTAATACCTAGGTTACTATTTACCCGTTAACTTCACAGATCTGTGTTAAATCTCAAGGGCAAAATTGTCCACCTCCACGTGAACCCTAAGCCCCAAATTTCCTAATCGCCAAAGAATGATACTATCCATGTCGCTCATAATATGAGATTGAATGAAGCCCTTTGAGGATAATACGTAGGTTAGATGCAGAGATCTTGGGGTTAGTGTTGAAATGTCGGCTTTAGGAGAAGAGAGTGCGCTGCTGATTTGGAGGATTGAGATGTTGTATTGCTTTTTTACGATGGATTTCACGAAGAATGATCTAAATACGTCGTCATTCTCGGCTGTGCTAAACCCAATACGCCGTCGGGTTTAGGAGAAGAGAGTGCGCTACTGATTTGGAGGATTGAGAGCTTGGGGTTGGTGTCAGAGTGTCAGCTCCATCGTCTTATAAAACCTTGTTGAATCCTTGTGATGAACTCCTATAAACATGGTGCTCGAAATCCTTGGATGATCGTTTCTCCGACGACCCATTATGCTTTGTAATTGAAACATTGTTGTTCTTGTTGAAGTAAAGAGGAGGAGACCAAAATCCGGAGATAGTTGGGCAAGATTCGATGGATTTCGTATCGATGTCGCTCATTGATGTCCTCTTTGTTCTCATACTAGGATTGTTGGGTTTCCGGGATGCGAATGCGAAGGAGAAGGAAGATGTGGAGCTCCAAAAATGGTTGATGTTGTTGCTTTTCCTCTTCCTTTTCCATGCACTAGGGCTTTCTTCTTCAACAAACTCTCTGACTGATTATGGGGAGGATTTTGATTTTTTTCTTCTTCTTGGATACTACTTGGCTTATGAGTGAGTTGAAGAAGCTATCTAGCTTTCCACCTGGGAAGCTAGGGTTTTTTTCCTTCTTGTCTTTGTATGTTGGATTTATGGTGTCTTAAGAAGATGTTTTGATGGTGGTTTTGTTTCATCATGGAACACGGTTTTGAGAATTCTGGCTCACTGCGAGAGGATTGCAGAAGCAAAAGGGTTTATTTGATCAAATGTTTGTAAGGTATGTGATTTCCAGGACGGCAATTCTTACAGGTTTGTCCAAGAATGGAAGGATTGACGAGGCTCAAATGCTTTTTGATCAGATGTTAGAGAGGAATTTGGTTTCTTGGAATGCAATGGTGATAGGTAATGCTTAGAATATGAGATTGAATGAAGCCTTCCATTTATTTAAGTCTTATTTGAACATGAAAAATAGAGAGATTTGAGAGAGAGAAAGGAGAGAGAATTTTGGTATCAATCTTTGGCAATTAGGAAATTTGGGCTTAGGGTTCATGTGGAGGTGGACAATTTTGCCTCTTAAATTTAACACAGATATGTGAAGCTAACGGGTGAACAGTAACCTAGATATTAATATTTGGTCGGACTCAATAGTTGAGGTACCATTTTGATAGTTTAAACGATGGGGTACTAAAGTTTAGTCAGCTCAAAAGATGGGGTATTGTTAGACAATTTTCTCTATTTTGTAAAGTTGAGCAATGAAAAATGCAACAAGAAGATTTAAGGATTTTATGTCGGGAAAAATTGTTATTTTATTTATTGAATCCTCCCGTGATCAGAATGGGACGGGAATGGGCGGGATTTGTGCTCCCCTTTGGTACATTTTTTGGTTGAACAAGACCCTCCACAATGGAGGTTCTTGAGGCTCCAATTTGTCAACGATTTCATCAAAATGATGAAATAGAGAGAGCAGTAGGAGGCCCGATGACTGGTCATGTATAGGTGTTGGCTCTCCTCCCATTTTTCTTTCTTTTTTTTTTTAAATAAAAGAACTTTATTTTTTTTATTTAGCTCAAGACATGAGCACACCACATGGTGCTCTCTCACTAGTTGAAATGAGGCCGATGGGAACGCACATTGTGACAAGGAATTTAAATAAATTAAAATCCTAGTTCTCTCGGTTTAATATTAAGTAAAAAAATTGTAGATAATAATTTAATTTATCCAATGACACTCATTTTGCATATAAACATACATTAATGTTTTACATAATAAAACAGGTGTTGATACATCATTTTATGATTAATCATAAAGTTACATATAAATTTACATTTTAATAAAACGTAACTTAAAGTGAGACTTAACTTCAACGTATACAACATGCACACAACATGTAATTTATGAGATAAACTTGAAATGAAACACAACACAATAACTATAAACGTACAATATCAAAGACAAAAGAGAAGATTTAGTTATTAGGGTAGTTTTTGTTTAGAGAATACTAACTAGGTACCTAGCTAATTTCTATTTAAAAATAAAAAAAATAAAAATAAAAGGCTGAATTTTGGGAATAAGTTATGGTAGTTATTGTAATTTAGTTTATTAGAAACTGCTTTTAATTCAAAAACCGGCTAATTAAAATGGGAAACTGTATATCAAAGATTTGTAGAATCTTTGAGACATCCTATAAAGGGATACTGGTACCCGAAAAAATCAGAATAAAGCTTCTTCATCTTCTCCATTGATTAGCGTCAACACAGATTTGCCGTCGTCGCCCATTAACTTAGCAACTTCGAAGCTCGTCATCGTCGTATTCTTCGACTCTTTATCGAATCTTCTTCTGCCTACATCGTTGACGCTAAACCGCTGATTCATCTCCTATATCGCATCTTAGAGATGAATCGGAGATATCACCTTCCATCTTGAACGAGAACACAAGACGGCTTTTGTTGTTAGTCTACGTTCATCAACCGACAATCTGACAAGGAGAATGGATCACTAATTGTCTTCGATTCGCTATATAAGCAAAAAATCGGTAATTTTAGTTTCTGAGATTGACGTTCTGTTCTTTCATCGATTGTTTATGCTTCAATGGTGTTAGATTTTACTGCTTCAATGGTGTGTGGTTGTCAGATAATTCAGGTACATAAATGATGTACGCCTGTATAGTTTGTGTACGTAGACTATTTTGTTTAATGTACACATTACTTGTGTGGGTGGCTTCAGATTATGTGTATGTGTTTGTGTATGGTACTTTGTGTAGCATATGTATATGTTTGCTTATATTATGTACATGGTAATCTGTGTAGGATATGTATAGTTTGTGTACGTGGACTATTTTTATGCGATTGTGTATGGTAATTTGTGTAGGATATGTACATGTGTGCTTATACTATTTTGTTTAATGTACACATTGCTTGTGTGGCTGACATTAGATAATGTAACAATTCTTGTATCAACAATTATGTATTATGTGTGTTTAACGTATGTAAACGATTTCATTAGTGCTACATTTAATGCAAGAGTCGAAGAAGATGACGAAGACAAGATTAGAGATGATGGATGAATGGATGAATGGATGATATTGTTTCCTTATTAAACCGTTATTATCATCAATTAGTCCATTTATTTTAAAAATTAATAATTGTAAATAGGTAAGAAAAAGATATGAAATCTTAAATTTTCTTTCTTATTAAATCTTTTTTTTATAATTTAGGGGTCTATTTTTGTCAAAAAAAAAAACACGTCATGACCTACTTTGTACACAATAATACAAGAACTACCTACTTAAACATTTTACTCAAGATAAAATAGACCATAGACTTAAACATAAACTCAATACTTGGTTGTTTATACAAAACTCTGTTATCAAGTCTTTTTTGAACTCCTATTCAATGGAAGACTAAAGTTGAAAAGAAGGGTATGTTTGTTTGTTCTCCTCTCTTTGATCTTCATTTGCTTGATATCCACCTTTGTTGCCCTCCTAGCTTCAACAATATCATTTTATTTTCATCTCTTGGTTCAAATCTCTAATTTTGCTTCTTCAACGACATGAAAGTGTCAAGTAATGTTAAATTGTTGAACTATAGTATGTTTACCAGTCATTTATCCATCCTTTTTTAATTAGTTCGTATGAGATTTACTTTGGAGTTGTAAATTTTGATAAGCTCCAAAAACTCATTTACCTTCATCCTCTTATTTGAAAGATATTAGTTAATATAAATTTATCATTTTAGTTCACATCATTTTCGAATTCTCCACTCACAGAATTTATTTATTAATTAAAAATAACAAAAAAAAAACATAAAAATAATAGTCTCAAGGTAGAGAATGAGAATAGTAGCCTAGTAGTTTGGTTTCCATGGGAATTTGCAAGAATGACTAAATCGTCGAAGCCGGATTCGACAATTTTTTCCTGCTATGATGCAAATGGCGACGAGCGTATTCTACGAAACTAGGGTTTATAGATGTTCTTTTGTCGGCGGCGTAACTAACGTCAAACTCAGATGAATGTTGGGTCCCAAACCCAAATTGATGCATAAGCAACCAAACAAAAGAGAGAAGTCCCCCGCCTTGCTTCAACTGTGACATGTACAAATTAGCTCTGCAACGAATGGCTGCATAGCATACAAGCTCCAACCAAACTCGTGCCATAAACTCCCATTTTCTCTCCAAAGCTTCTAACTCCTCCATCAATTCAGATGGGATCAACAAGCCAACGAGCTGCTGTGTCTCTTTAGCATGAATAGCTGAATTCACTACCATTCTACATGCACCCAGATGTCGCTCTTTCGCATTCGACCTTATCTCTTTTGATTTTTGATCTTTACATAGATCATTAATGTAATTGCAAGCCTTTTCGATCCTTGATTTACTCTTACCTGCCAAAGAAGTACAAACTCGATCATTTGTGTGCAGATTGTAAGATTTTTATTAATCTTATTATTATTAGTGGGCTTACAAGTTATAATAATTAATTATATTATATAACTAAATATATCAGTGGACTAATAAAAGTGATTCAATCGAGTAACGTTCGTAGACTTTAATTAAGCGTTTATGTGATTAATGGGTAGATTGCAGATATTGGGCCTATTTGGTAACGTAAGATTACGTAGATGAAGATTAAGATGAGGGGAACTGTTTAGATGAAAAATTAAGGAGATGAAATTATTTAAGAGGATGAGTATAGATATAAGTGAAAGGAGTGTTTGATAAAATTAATATGATTGTGGGTAAATTTACGATATATTAGGGGGTTAACTTTTTTTTTTATAGATGAAAGAGATGAAAAAAAAAAGAGGGGTAAGAGTGAGATTTTAGCTTTAATAAACCTCATAATCTTTATAATCAAAGTTTTACAGTATTACAAAATTCTAATAATCTAAGTCTCTTAATCTTCATAACTTAACCCCTTAATCTCCTTAATTTCCTAACCAAACGAGATTATGAGAATTATTTCTTCCTTCTAATTGTTGTGATCTTAATTCCTTAATTTTAAGGCTTACCAAACGGAGTCATTGACTCAATAAGCTTAGTGCCCGTTTGGTTCCAACTCCGTAAATGGAAACGGAATGGAATCGAATTTAGTTCATATGTATATACTTATTCATGAAAATTTTGTGGAATTTTTCCTTGTGGATTAATACAAAATGCACTTGTTTACCCACATTTTGTTTCCTTGTACGATATCAAAAGTAATCAAACTTTACTCCAATTCCTTCAAACCACAAGGAATGATTCCAAAAACTTTCATGAACAATGGTATACGTATGGAATAGATTTGTTTCCATTCCGTTTCCGATTCCGGAGTTCAAACCAAACGGACCCTTAATGAGATTCCGCACTAAGGTTTGATCAAACTGTAGAACCGTGTTTTAGGGAATTTAATCATAAGATAAACCCTAATCCTATTTGAATTGGAAATTAATCAAGTGTTGTTACCTGTGACGGCGGACATCATATTTGGTTGCTGCACATGCAGATATAGCATGTAACCAGAAAGCGTTTTGCTCATCTCCCGATATTCCTCCATAGCCATCCCAACCTCGACCTGTTCATGATATAAAAGCTCAGTGATAACGTGCCAGACAAGCAAGATATCCTCGTACTCCTTGTCACGATCAAGAACAAATCCTATAGAAGAGTCTTTTGCGATCCCTGTTCTCTCATAGGCCAAGTTTCCTTTGCAGTGACATATATAACCCGCAAATTGGCTTGAGTTGTCAATAAGGATTGATTTCTCCCACAGCTCCTCAAAGATGAAGTCCCTCAGATGATTTGAAAACATTTTCTTTGTTACGTATTTACGATCATCAAAAGCCTCCTTCATGCCAAAAAACTCTAACAAATTCTGCTTCTTCGCACTTCGTTCATCCACACAATAGTTTATCAAGCTCAGTTGTTGGATAGACTCGGACCAACGTCGAAAAATTACCCTTTTCAAGCTTTGTCCATAAGGTACATCGTTTGTTCGAGCAGATAGTAGCTTGTTGTAGAACCAAGTCCTCACCCGAGACTTGTTCTTGAGGTGGGCGATGTTCCAATCGGAGAGCTGAATCCTCGAGAAAGAGAAAACCTCTACCGCAATCGCCCCTATGAGTAAAATGTAAGTTATTACCACTTCATAGCTTTTGAAGCCTTGTTTTTCAGACAAGACCCAAATTACAAGGCAAACCAGCTGAAGCAAAATCGCAAGACAGCGAAATATGTGCCATATTTTGTTGTGAAGGACCAAGACTTTGGTGTAGAAGGCTTCATATGTGAAATTGAGATGGATCTCGAGAACTCGAAACGCCTCCTCGGGGGTCCTTAGGAGGAAATAGCTCCGACTCTTTCCCTTGTCTGTGTACTCAAGCTGGTGATCAGCATACAGTCCCTTGTAAAAGATGAAAAAGTAGAAAGCGTCTCTTACCATTTCAACATCGGTCAAGCTGGTGTTTTTGTTTCGATCTAGATAGTCAAGAGTTTCAGGCTGTAGGTTGCTAAATGAATTAGGTTGAGAAGGTGCTATTACGCAAGCGTCTGTAGGCTCGTATTCGTCGGGATATATGGTGAAGCGATCAAGTGCATTGTCGGAATTCATTAAGCGTCCGTAGATTAGAGAAAAGACTCGTTCAAGATACTTGATGTTCCCCACGACGAACATAATGAGGGTTGGAGCCCACAGACTGCTACTCGAGACGGACTTGACGAGGATGCCGAAGGTGAAGAAGGCTTGTATCCCGAGATGCAAGGCCGTACGGAGCCACAGCTCGTTGTCTTCCAACGCTAAGGCCGTGATGCTGTCAGGACCGCCCATGTGAAGTAGAAGAAACTGTGCCCAGAAGGCGTGGATGTGCTCTTGAGCCGCATTGTACCCTAAACACAACAATTACATCAACTATTTTGTGACAATTACTTAGGTATTTATACTCATATCGAAATGTTTAGCATATCAGGGTTAGGTATCAAATGATATCTATATCTCCAATACTCCAGTTTTGATATGGATTCTCTCTCGACAATCTTGGCTTCTCCCTCCTCCTGCCGCCGGCAATCCAAATTGAAATATATTTCTTTCTCTGTCTGTGTCCTTGCATGAATCACCAACCCCTAACAATGCTTGTTTTTCGATTTTTGCTTCTCTAGTTTCATTCTTTTCTTGACATATTTTCAAAAGAGTGATATCCCATATGAGAAAGAAATATCAGATTGATACTCATATCTTGATACTTATACTTATATCTTTAACTAGATATCGACAATTGACAATAAGAGGAGATAGTTACCTGATACTGAATCAGACCCTTTGGAGATCAATCCGACTGCCTGCGCTGCAACCCAGTCGGCTGAAAGGTAAAAAAACCAAATGAGAGCCATAATGAAGCCATTTGAGGTCTGTTTCCGAAACGGTCCAGCGAGGATAAGGAGAAGCTGAAGCCCCAAGCTAGTGAGCACATAAGTGTGAATATCCCATTCTTGCCACAATATTCCGAGTTTGGCTAGGGCGCCAGGAATCCACGACACAATGTCACTCGCTTTCATTGACCTGAATCAGTGTTTCATTTCATTGACGAACCTAATGAAGCCATTCTAAGCTTGGTTTGACTTCTTCTATACAGTTCATTTCATTTGAGGTACAATTATAGCTTCAATTAGAAAAGGGAAGAGTATACATTATAATTTGATTTATTATTTAACAATTAGTAATCCAGTCTATCAGAGAATATCCACGGTTGAAGAAAGTGACACTAAAGAAAATGTGGGAGAAGGTGAGATGATTTCAATTATTTAGATTATTCAAATAATGCGTAATATTAAAAAATATATATTATTTGAGATTATAAATACTACTATGCTAGGATAAATTAAAATAATATACTATTTATATTATTTGGGTTGAAATTTATCCATGTTGTAATATATTAATCGTTCAGATCCATTAATTATGGGCGGGGAAGATGGCTTAGGAAGGCTGTAATATAATAAATCGATTTGTTTTTTCCTAGATTTAGCTTGACCTATTCTATTCTTTTCTTTTCATTTTACTGGTAGGTGTTGATGATTAAATGTTTTTCCTAGATTCAGCTTGACTGATTACTTTCTTCTTGTTTTCCCCTAGATTCAGGTTAGTAAAGAAACATGTCTTCCAGGGTTAGAGTTTAGACTTAATATATTGAGTAGTTTATACAGACTATATGCCTCTCTTGAAAATTCGTCTCTTCGTGATATTATTGTTCTGGCCAAACTATCTATATTTTTTTCCCGAGCATTTATAATGCTTCGTCATTCTTCTTTCTTGAATAGCATGTATCATACTTGATTGTTGTTTGCTTTAGGTCGTATAGATATATGGGGACCCTATCGCAACATTTCTACTTCCGGTTGTTTCTACTTTCTTACCGTTGTAGATGGTTATTCTCGATATACTTTGGTTTATCTTCTTAAAGGCAAAATTGAAACGTCATCTTTGATTCGACATTTTTGTGTCATTATCGAAACATAATTCAACATTTGTGTCAAAAACCTTTTGTAATCACAAAATTGATATCTTGTTTGATACCTTGTAGTAATCACAAAATTGATATCTTGTCCATTTTTAAACTTCGTATCTCGAGGAATTAAAGCTCAGAAAGTTTGTGACCGATTAAATTTCATTGGTTGTGTGAGAGTGGATGCGGTTGGTTTCAAAGCTGCTATATGGCCCTCTCTTATCACGTCTATTCTTTGCTGATGACATTACTCTTTTTTGCGGAGACTTTCTCTAGGATGTCATGAAATTAGTCTTTTTGCGGAGACTTTCTCTAGGAAAATAAGACATGTCATGAAATTAGTCAAGTTGTGGATGAGAGTTTAGTCAAGTTGTGGATGAGAGTTTGAGGAGAAGCCTGCAAGAAATTAGTAGAATGATTGTTACAGAAGAGTTTGGAAGTACTGTGGATCAGTCTCAGTCTCCTGCATGGAGAAGTAATGGAAATACTTATAGTCTTGAGAGAGTCCTAATTATGCTTCAAGAATGCAGCAACAGAGCTCCCAGTTCTCTATACAACATGTGATCTACCGATTTTACTCCTGTCCTTCAATAAAATATGATGGAAAAAATTGAAATTGGCTTCGCCCGGGTTCGAACCGGAGACCTTCAGTGTGTTAGACTGACGTGATAACCAACTACACCACGAAACCTTGATGTTCTATGTTATTAAAATAATAAATAAGACCATAGTTATTATATTTGAAAATTGGTATCAATTTGGTTTGATATTATTTTTCAAATAAAAAGATATATAAGAAGAGAGGACATAATAGAGTCTTTTAGGTGGTGGGAGAGTTGATGAGCAGAGTATGTTGTCTGAATTGGGTTGGTCTTAGATGAACAAAGGATGTGATTTGGGACAAATGCATCTGCGGCTGTATTTGTCTTGGAACAGCTACAAAGGATGTGACTTTCTTTGGACACAACCTCACATCACAAATTAAAGGCTCATAATTCTTGCATCTCCACATAGAATCTTCAGAGTTTAAGAGATTCGCTTCATAACAACTACAAAGCTGGAACCGTCTTTTATAGTCCTTTCTTAGCATTTGATATAATATTTTTCGTCCGTATCAAAATTAGTTTAATGTGAAATTTTTAAAGTTTGTATTATTTTTTTGTTTATATCTCATAGTTGGTATTATTTTTAGTCATTTTTCCTAGTTTATTTTATTTTATTTCGAAATATATAACTAATGAATCAGTTCATGGACGAGTGTATCATTTTCACCAATCATCCAAAATATTTAAACTCTCACCCATCCGTCCACCACCTGCCTAACACTTCATTCATCACCTACAAACCCTGTCACCCATCACCTTCCGGGTGTTCGGGGGAAATAGCCGGATGTGGAGTATTTATTTTGTTTTGAAAAATTTGAAAGTATGGGTGAGCACAAATCCCGATCCCGTCCACATCCCGATGGGATTTCATCTGAAAATAAGAATATCAAACACGTCCCGCAAAAAATATAATTGGGACGGGATACGGGTCTTACCTTCTTCTTCCTTCTAGACCCGTCTTGTCCCTACATAATAAAAAAAATTTAATGTAGATCGACAGGAGTACACATCCATGTAAATGTAAATGTAAAAATTGATGTTTTTTTGAAAGAGTGGATAGAGGAGTGAGTCAAACTCAAAAGGGACATGAGAGTTGTTAGAACATCGCTACGACTTTGGCATGTATGAAGGAACGCCAATACAAAATTGATTCATCTAAACATTGCAAATAAGATGGTATAGTCATTTACCCAGTTAAATATATTCCTTTATTCGTGAGGTTTGTCATCACATGAAACATAACACATACATATACACAATCTCTTTCAGTTTCAGCCAGAGCTGTATCAACGGAGGGTCAAGATCATTTCGTCTATCCGGCAACCATTTAGAGCCGTCAGATTTGTATCACAACAGGTTTGGCGGGGATGAATTTTACCACCTTATTCCAAACGTACAAAATTTGTTACATGCTTTGCTTCACCAACAATATTCTTTCATTCTTACATTTAACGACTTTCTTCAGTTACCTTAGCTGTAACCACGTTTTCAAACACTTGAAACCAATTTACAATTCTAACCCCCAAATTTCACATAAATTTTAATATTGATCCGACTCCATTTCTTTAGAGCTAGAAGTGCACGCAACTGTAAGAAATGACTGGAAGCAATGCAATGCGCTCTGCACACACGGGCTAACAAATTTTTATTAATTTATTTTTATTTTTCTACCAAGAAAAGTCATCGACGGCGAGCCCCTGGATTTGCTGCAAGGATAACGCTACAACCACGCCCACGCAAACGTATAACACTCCTTTCATTTTTAACAAATTACACAAATTAATCCATATTTCAATCATTTCAAATACGGGGTTTAACTTTGTCATTCAATTTATTATTATTTACACCTTGAGCCTATTAAACTTTATAACTTCAAATGACATTAATGGGTGACTTGTTTTATTATATTGAACATGCAAATCATAATGGACCCGTTTGGTGACGTAAGATTATGTAGTGAATTGAATTATTTTAATGACGAATAAGGAGATAAAACTGTTTAAAAGGATAAATATGAAAATGGGTGTTTTGTAAAATGAATATAATTGTAGGTAAAATTACAAAAAAAATATTTGTTTAATTTTTTTTATAAATGAAAGAGATGAAAAATAGGAAGAAGGGTAAAAATGAGGTTTTGACCTCAATAATCATTATAATCGAAGTTTTATAGGATTGCAAAATTACCATAATTTAATTATCCAAGGTGTAATAAAGATTTTGAACTCATTTGGAAGCGTTGAGAATTATTTCCGGCAACGGAATAATTCCGAATCAATAAAAAATGAAACAATTTGGTTGGGGTATATTTACTTAATTGAAATACTACCTCCGATCAAAAATAACTGTCATTTTAGCCTTTGACACAATTTTTAAGAAAAATATTAAATAACATAGATTTTGTAAAGTTTTTCTAAATCTTATCACATATTTAATATTCAACCTTCTTTTAAACCAATAAGAAAGATTTTAGAACTAAAATTACACCAATTTTCAAGAACATTTCTTATAATTATAGTTCATTTATTGACCTAAAAAACTTAAAATGACAGATAATTTTGATCAAATTTTTAATACTAAAACGACACTTATTTTTGATCGGAGGGAGTATTAAAAAGGCTACTTACTACTCTATTTTTTCAAAAAAACCTAGTTACCAAAATTGCCCATAAAAAATTACGTTTGGTTAGAGATCTTTTAACACATGAAAAAATTAATCTCATCATTTTCATTTGCTTTACTTACCCTTATCCAATTTTATTACGTTTATATTCCACCGCTCCAACGAAACTGACATTTAATCTCCTACATTCCCTTACCAAATAAAATTACGAAAATTATTATTTTTTAATCCTCTTAATTTATACACTTACCGAACGGAGCCAATAAGTACTCTTTATTTTGGTGTACGCTTATTTGGCCTTTGCTTCCGCTAAAAAATGATGTCTAGGGATGGCCTTATGCAAAAAGTCAAATTAAGAAACACATATTTGAAAACATATAAAATAAGGGGTGATGTTCCATAATTTATCCTTTTTGAAACCACGAAAAACATTTTAAAACAAAAAGAAAAAAGGTTTTTAAAAAAACGAAAACACATTCTCATCACTCCTCTTCCTAGGTCCTCTGCCTTGTTGTGCCCTCCATCTTTCTCCTAACTCTTCTTTCTCTTGTACTCTCCGCCACCCATCAATGGATTTCCCATCTCCTTCGCTATGACCCTCTCTCCTCGCCCTCGCACTTCCACCACCGAACCCTCCACCACAACCGCTCCAAAACCCGCCGGAGAAGGAGGAACAGGCATGAGAATCATTGTCCCTTTGCAAGGTATAGTCCAGGGCAGAGGAGGCCTCTTCCTCGGCTCCGCTATCCCCTGCGCTCTCTTCTACTTCCTTCAACTCTACCTCAAGCGCCACCGCTCCCAACCCCCGTCTTCTCCTCCGCCCTCCTCCGACGGCCTGCACAGGTCCCTTTCTCGTTCCCATCTATCTTCTAGGGCTTCCGCCGGTCCCGCCAATCTCTCTTCAAGGGCTAATTCCGTTGCTAAACCCCCGGATAATCCGTATTATGTCGGGTTGAACCGGGCGGCGGAGGATCCATATGAACCAGACGGGAATCCCGGTGGTGTTATTCAACTCGGACTCGCTGAGAACAGGGTGAGTTTTTACTTTTTAGTGTTGCCGTGTGTTTGCTTCTAAGGTTTTGAATTTGAATTGATAATTGTGAATTTGGATTTTTGTGCAGCTGTCTTTGGATTTGGTTCGAGATTGGATGGCGGAGAATGTAAATAATTTGATGTTGGGAGGAGACGAAATGAGCATTAGTGGAATTGTAACTTATCAGCCCATGGATGGATTGATGGAATTGAAAGTGGTATAGCTTATTATTTGAATCACCTGGCTGTATTATTAATGTGGCAATGATTACTTATTAGATTTGCTTCTGTGATTATTGCAAGCTGATAACTGTTTTATCATGTTTGATACAGTAAATTGTAAAAACTGTCATGCATGATTTATTAGAGAGCTGAAGTTTTAACTCAACTCCAGCATTTATGACACTTTTGTAGCAAGCTCTCATGTTACTTTGAATTTCTTATCACGGGCAGAAGTTTCGATGATTGAATCATCAAATGCGGTATCTAAACTCGATTTAATGATACTGTAGTCAGAGGCTTTACTGGAAGTGATTTTACTCTTGCATATTGATTTCACATGTTGGACAGTAGATATACCGTAATTAGCATTCCACCAGAACTGCTTTGCAATAGTGGGGACGGGGTGTTGTTGCCTCGGAAATCCCAGAACAACAACCCTTTGGCCCAGTCACTACGGTCCGTCTGTGTCGGACTTTGATCAGACTTGCTAATGACTATATTGGGCTTCTTAATTAATTTGATTTGCTGATGTTGTATGTTATCAGTCAAGTTCATTTTTATTTAGTACTCTTCCTCTAGTTTTCTCTACTTGTGTTCTGTCAGTTTTCTGCATCATGAAACCATCATTTTGAAGGGAAACTTAAACAGCAATTACCAAATTCTCGAATGTTTGTGGTTTGATGAATGAATTGTTTGTAAATTTATACCTGTAGGCTATAGCAGGATTCATGTCCGAAGTGATGGGAAAAAGTGCTTCCTTCAGGCCGTCACAAATAGTGTTGACTGCTGGTGCAACTCCTGCAATCGAAACACTTACCTTCTGTTTGGCAGATCCAGGGAGTGCATTTCTCGTCCCGTCACCATATTACCCTGGGTAATATCTATGACATCCCCACTTGTAATTTATTAGACTAATCACAGTATTCCATTCAGAGTATTGACCTCCAAGAACATCAGTTTTGACAGGGATGTAAAATGGAGAACAGGCGTGGAGATCATACCCGTTCCTTGTCGAAGTACAGATAACTTCGATTTAAGCACTACTGCTCTTGACCGTGCATTCAACCAGGCAAAGAAGCGTGGCCAGAAGGTCCGTGGGATCATTATCTCAAACCCGAACAATCCCGTGGGCAATTTGCACACACGGGAAACTCTATATAGCATCTTAGACTTTGCAAGAGAGAAGAACATCCATGTCATCTCTGATGAGATATTTGCCGGGTCTACCTATGGCACCGATGACTTTATAAGCATGGCCGAGATTATTGGATCGGAATCAGAATCCAAGCTGGATGATTTCGAGAGAAGCCGAGTTCATATAGTTTATGGTCTATCAAAGGACCTTTGTCTTCCGGGTTTCAGGGTTGGAGTGATCTACTCATACAACGAGAATCTCTTAGCTGCTGCAAAGAAACTGGCTAGGTTCTCATCGGTTTCGGCCCCTACCCAACATATACTTGTTTCAATGCTTTCAGATGCAAGATTTATACACAAGTTCATTAAGACCAACCAGGAGAGACTCAAGAGTATGTACACAAAGTTCACTGATGGTTTGAAGGAATTGGGCATTGAATGTGTGAGAAGCAGTGGTGGGTTCTACTGTTGGGCTAATTTAAGCAGCTTCATTCCGTCATTTGGTGAGAAAGGCGAGCTTGAGCTATGGGGCAAGCTGTTGAATGTGGCCAAGATTAATGCCACTCCCGGTTCATCATGTCATTGTATAGAGCCCGGGTGGTTCAGATTTTGTTTCACCACATTGTCCGAAAACGACATTCCTGTAGTTATTGAACGAATCCGAAGAGTTACTGAATCCTGTAAAGCTTCATAGTCATAAAAGTTGTTATTGTTTGTCTATATTGTAGTTACATCAGCAGGTAACCAGAAATTATACCATTTGTTTCATATTCAACTTCAATTTCTCATTTGATTGATCAAGTCATTTGTGTTTTTTTTTGTTCTCATGTGAATGTTGTTGCTGGTGGTGACAGGATGACATTGTTGAAATGAGAGATCAGAAATCATCGAACTTTATTCAACTTACAGATTTTAACAATGGATCAGGACACAAAAAAATTTAGTGATAATATGATGAAAAGAATATCCACCACAGCTTTCTATAGGACCCCTGTACCTCATCAGCCTCATTTCTTATCTATAAGCTAAATTTTATTTTACCCTGATGTCTGAACTTTTAACTGTTACCATTCCTAATGGATTCAAGAAACTGAACAACTTCCACCATACTTGGTCTCTTTGAAGGAACCTGGGCAGTACAGAAAAGCCCTAATTTCATCACCTGGATCAGCTCATTTTCAGCAAAGTTCATCAGGCTCCGGTCAAAGCAAGCAGAAGCTGAGCCGCTCTCGAGCAACTTTCTAACGTATTCACACAATACCACCACTTCTCTAGCACTGGGGCTCTCGACTGGCTTCCTGCCTGTCACGAGCTCCAATAGAACGACCCCAAAGCTGTAGACGTCACACTTCTCGCTTGGCCTTGAGCTCTGGGCCAGCTCTGGCGCGATGTAACCAACTGCATTGTGAGATCTCGTTAACACATGGCTATCCATCATGGATAGGAGCTTTCCCAGCCCGTAATCAGATAACTTAGCCTCGTATTGTTCGTCTAATAAGATGTTGGTGGATTTGATGTTGAGATGGAGCACCGGGGGCCTGCAATCATGGTGAAGGTAAGCTAGCGCTCTAGCTGTTCCGAGCGCAATCTTTAACCTTCTGTCCCAATTCAGTTCCCTGTTACCAGTGCTGGTACTCGTTCCGGGATAGCCAAGCCCATGCAGATTATCATAGAGATTACCATTTGGAATAAACTCGGAAAGTATCAACTGCATTGTAGAAGACCAATAATAGCCTTGGAAGGCTACTAGATTCGAATGCTGAATATTTCCTAGCCGTCCAATTTCCTGCTCAAATTCATCCTGGCTTGTTATCCTCCCTAATCTCCTCTCGAGCTTCTTCACTGCAATGAAGATCCCTCCTTCAAAGCTCGCCTTATAGACTGCACCTAAAAAACCAACCCCAACTAGACACCCTTTGTCGAGCAAAGCCTTAGTACCGGCTTCCCAGTCTTCGTACCTAGAGGGAAGGGTTTTGCTGAACAAAACAAGCTTCCCTATTATCATATTAGACTCTGTTGAAGCCAAAGGTGTGCTTTCCGCAACCAGTGTCATCTCACTACCCATTTTACCCCTTTCTTTGATGTTCAATATTGTAATCACACAAACTCCTACAAGTATAAAAGCAGCAGCTATAATAGCAATAATTGCTGAAATGCTAAAAACCTTAGCCCTTCCTGAAATGCTCTTTGCTGAACAGGATGATATTTCAAGTGGCTGACCACAAAGGCCAGGATTGTGAAAGAATGCTGTATAACCGAAATTCGTGAGATGCGCAATTTGCGGAATTTCCCCAGACAGAGTGTTGTAAGAGACATTAAAATGAGTCAGCATGGACAAATTTCCTAGTGAATCAGGGATTGGACCCGAGAGCAAATTTTCGGAAACGTCGAAGAATTCGGTCTTTGATAGGATTCCGATGCTTGGTGGAATGCTTCCATTAAGCTTATTGTTATGCAGATCAAGAATTAGAAGATATGTCATGTTATAAAGGGTCTGCGGTATTTCACCTTCTAGTAAATTACCAGAAATGTCCCTGCATTGTATAATATCATATGCATTCAGTTGAAATCAAGCACTAGAACAAGAGTACAGGAAAGTTACAGCAGAAAAATTAAAAAGAAGTTCAACTCACAGCTCAAGAAGGAATCTGCAACTGCTTATGGCACTAGGGATTTCACCATTGAGATTGAGGTTGTGAAGATTGAGCACTTGTAGGAGCTCAATGTTGCCGATTTCCGGCGGGATGATCCCGTCTATCGAGTTATTACCCAATCTAATGATGGAAAGGCTCTTCAAATCCCCAATCACTGATGGGATACTCCCATTTAGCTTATTGTGTTCTAAATCCAAAATCCTGAGGTTTACACATCCATTAATGCCCAAAGGAATCTGCCCATCTAATTCATTCCATGAAGCATCAAAAAACTGCATTCTATCACTACAAGTTTTGATCTTTGGGATGCCTCCTATAAACCCATTATGCGAAACATTCAAGTAAGTCATATTTACTAACTCAAACCCATTAAATGGAGCCTGCCCACTTAACAAATTGCTACTAATATCCAAGAACTCCATGCTCTTACACCCAGATAACTGTCCTTGGACACTCCCTGTAAGCATATTGTTTCTTACTGATAAAAATGCTAAATTGGGCAGATCACAAATTTGGGAAGGGATGCTTCCACTAAGCCCATTATAAGATGCATCAAATCCAATAAGCTCATGACAGTTGCTCAAAGAATTAGGGATTGAGCCTGTGAGATTGTTGTTGGCTAGTGAAATGAACTTCATCTTCCCACAATTTTCAAACAGTTTTCTAGGGATTGACCCAGAAAATCCATTCTTGGACAAATCCAAAAACCTCAAATTCCCAAGTTCACCAATGAAATCCGGAATAGACCCAGATAAAGCATTGGAGCTGAGATTGATCTTCCACAGAGTTGTGATGCCTCCATACTCTTCAGGAATGCTACCACTAAAGCTATTACCAAAAAGTACTAACTGCCTTAGCGATTTCAACCCAGAAAGGGAAGGGGATAAAGACCCAGCTAGGCTGGTGTTCCAAAGCACAACCTTGACTACATTGCCCTCAAAGTTGCAAGTAATTCCAGTGAAGTTACAAGGATCACCAGTTGGAACCCATGAAGCTAATGTTTGAAATGGGTCTTTTGAGACATTTCCCTTGAATTGCAGCAAGATTTGCTTCTCATCAGTTGTAGAGGAAGCTGAGAGGGGATTAAGGGAAACGATTAACAGAACAAGGAGAAGCACCACATATATTCTCATGTTGCCGCTTGCCGGCCTGCATTATACTTTTCCAGATCAAAATCAGCTGTGAGAAAAGGGACTTTTAGAAGCAACTGAAGGAAGAATGCATTGTAGTGGAGAAATTTGCCAGCAAAATGAGGAGAGTTTTTGGAGTGACTGAGAAAAGGGAGGAAAGCAAGAGAAATAGATAAAACGAGAACGGACACTCGCTAAAATGCTTACTAATACAGACACTGCAAAGATGGGTTCTTCTACTAAATTATTAAAAAAAAATTAAGCAAGGAAGAATTTGTGGTGGTCCTGGTCCAAACCAAAATCTCTGGTGACAGGTGTGTAATGAATTAATTGTGAACACTTTTGTGGGTGAGGGTCAGCAAAGAACGCCATTTATGTGTAACCAAAATTGGAGTAAGCCTCTTCTATTGCTTGAATGACCGGAATACGAGTATATAAGGTCGGTAGATTACGTGAAAAGTTGAAATGTTTCACATCGATAATAAAAGAAATAATTGAATTTAGGTTGATGGGTTATTTTTATTGTCAATTTGGGAGTTTCAAACCCATTTGAGAATTTCGAACCCATTTAGGTTGGTGGGTTATCCGACTTCAGACTGGATCTTCGCTTCTTTGAAAAAGTTCAGGCAGACATGTGTTCAGAGAATTTATGTTGTTGACCGAATGACCTATTTGGAAATTTCGAAATCCAACACACTATTTTCTGACGACCCGACTTCGTGTTCACATCCGTAAGGATGCTTTAGAATGGATTACCTCGAGACGATAATTTTTTTTTAACCGATTTCAGTTTTTAGAAAAAAGAAATTAATATTACGATGAAACTTCATTGAACTTATGTATTAGACTTGAACCTAAAAGAGATTGAAATTGTTAGGAAAAGGAATTGGGGGAGGTTTCATGTGAGTAAATGAAAGATGGGTTAGTGGGAGATTGGCCTCACATTAATGACATTTCTAATAGAGAGGGTGAGAGAGAGCAGGAAGAGTTTTGTTCTTGTGAGTGTGGGTCTGAGCTGTAAAGGGTAAGTATTTGTGGGAAGCAGGTGAGATTTGTTCAATTTCATTTAATTATGCACTTTAGCCCAAAAAAAGTTCACTTGTACAAACAAGCCCACAGAAGTTACTGCAACTGTGTGACCACATAGCTCAAAGATGAACCACATGTCATTCCCTTCTTCTTTATCTCAAAAAACACAACAAAAAAGTTACATGTTCTTTGGGAGAGGAGATGAGAGGACAAATTATTCAAAGGATCCACACAAATCTGTGACAGAACCCATACTCTAATGTTCTTTGATCATCTTTACTCTTACCCATAAAACCCAAACTGTAAATGACTAGTCTGAGCATTAATGTCTACTCAACAACCATGGCAGAGAAATATAAACGTTGCCATCATTCACATTTACTGC
This sequence comes from Fagopyrum homotropicum, assembly GCA_033239125.1. Taxonomy (NCBI): domain Eukaryota; kingdom Viridiplantae; phylum Streptophyta; class Magnoliopsida; order Caryophyllales; family Polygonaceae; genus Fagopyrum; species Fagopyrum homotropicum. The sequence continues at coordinate 14,593,921 of BSWB01000001.1, forward strand.
TCTTCTTTGCTTCCAACGTCTCCACCTACATTATACCAACTTCTTGATTGATCATTAAGTTCTTGAAATCAAGAAAATGGTGTAAATCCCTATTGCTTAATTTTAATTATTCATATTAAATCTTGATTGTGGTTTTATATTTTGGGATTGTTTGATCTCAAAGTTTTGTCCTTTGAAAGAGACGGATCATGAGAGGGTGATGATGGCATAGAAAGCAGCAAACATTCAAATTATAAAAAGTATTTGGGTTTTGACTAAGACATTCTTTCTGCCTTTTTTTGTACTCTACTTAAAACATATTTTTATAAATTTTTAATTACATATGAAAACCTGTATATTTGATTAAAAAATTATTCTTTTTAATTTTTAAAAGAGCAGAAGAAGAGATTTTCATACATCGTTGATGAAATTTAAAGCATGAATCTTGATAGCAAATTGATGAAAAATGACAGTGAAGGTTTTAAATTCTAATTTGAATAGAATATTTGGTGTTGAAGTTAACATGTGAGAGTCTTATTCTTGATATGACATGATTAAATGTGATTTTAAAGTATGTATCTTGAAAGTCTTGATTGGTATGATAACTCAAAATCTGATCTTTAAGATATTTCCCAACAAACAAAGGTGGTAACGGATACATCAGTAGACATACATTGATTAACGTTAACAACAAGACATTGGTATTTGCGTCCGATGAATCCCCCTGCGATATTAATATACTTGTTCTAACCAAACCAACCACTTTTCTTTCTAACCAGAAACCTCACTTACTAAACAGAATACAACATAATAGGAAAAAAGTAAAATAAATGTTACCACAATATTACGAATATTGATCCAAAACTCAACTCGCGTGTGTAAAAATGTGATTATAAAAATTGATAGGATTATAATAATTAATATCAATACATAATAATACGGAAAATAAAAAAGCACACGATCTGTTGCTAGAAAAAACAAGATCGGGTTAAATTTCATCAGAAACCGATTTCATAGTTGGAAAATCACTGATGACGACGACTACGAATTTAAACATATTCATCACAAGGAAGAAAAATAACATCAAATGGGTTCCACAATCTCAACTTTGATGGATCAAAACTTGATTTGGGTGTATCATCTATTGGTTTTGTTATACGAAATCATCTATTGGTTTTGTTATACGAAATCATCTATTGGTTTTGTTATACGAAATCATGAAGTTATTAGGTTGGATGCTAGGAAAAATATCTTTAACACGGTAATTAAAGCAGAAGTCTTCGATCGTATCCAAATTCATACTGGATCTTCGCTTCTTTTTTAAGAAGTTCAGGTCAGACATGTATTCAAAGAAATCAACTGTTTTGTTGACCGATTGACCCACTTGGCAATTTTAAACCTCAACTAACGATCTCAAACTTCGTGTTCTCGTCCGCAAGGATAATTTAGGATGAACTGCCTCTTAAAAATACTCTTTCCTAACCACTTTCCGTTTTTTTAAAAAAAAACTCAACTCGCACGTAAATTCCATGTTAGAAGATTTGTTTTGTAACAAGAATGTTAATCTTGCACTCAAAGTGATGAAAATGGCAATATAAGATTAGGGATCCGTTTAAAATTGCTAAAAATCATTCTAAAAATAAAATATTATCGAAACAATCAGAATTCATAATTCATTGTCTTCCCTCATTTCACCGGATCTGGTTTCTCTAGAATTAATGTAGGTGAAGTTTAAAAAATCCTATAGAAACAATCAACTCAATAAAAAGTAATTGTAAATAAAATAAAAAATACTTATAAATAAAAAAGATTTGGAAAGAGGATACACTTAATATAACCATTGAATCATTATTTAATGGTTGAATCAATGGTTGAGATTCATTCAATTATATCTGAAGTTTATTTCAAGAACTTCACCGTAACTAAACCCTACACCTAGACCAACCGGACATCAAAAAGTCTAAAGTAATCACTAACTGCTTAGCTACTGCAATACGGTTGGAAAGCAATTAAGGTGGCATTACAAGTGTTAAGTCTAAATATTACGTAAACTTTATTTTATGAGAAAGTACATACTTTTAGGAAAAACGAATATTCAGAAGCACATGCAAACCAATTTGAAGATGACAAAACTGACACTATGAAAGTGATTTATGCTTAATTTAATTCCACCCTGCGTTTCTGTATTGCAGTACATATAGAAGATCCTGCTACATAAACAACTACTTAAAACAACACACAAAGTACACATTTACTCATCCAAATTTGGAATCACTGAATCTCCCCGCCAAGGCTGTTCAGAAAAGGTCCACACCAAAATTTTGGACCGCCCGATGACCGAACCTAACCCGATATTTTGTAGAGCCAATTTTGTCAGCTAATATTCAATGCATGACAATAGCTATGGTTATGTCAATGTAACAAGAAGCAATAAATTGGTAGCGGCTGAGTTGTTGCCTCAACATTGAAAAGAAAAATGCTCAATGTCACATCAAGATTCAAGACAGCCATAGCATAAACATATCACGCATATATTAAGGTAAGAATCATATTAAGTGTAAAAACTGTCATTAAGAACATAGCATCGGCCCGCAAATGAATGTAATTACTTACATTGATAAGCAGTACACGAGTAATCAGATCACAGCACCCCACAGCCAATAACAAAATTATATACAATGATGAATCTCAAACTGACCATCAAACGCCTTGGCAATGTAGAGCAGTGATTGGTCACAAAGAGAAGTTTTCGTTGACAGAACTTTACACAGTCCCGAGTCTAGTTTCAAGATCCCCCAGCTTCGTCCCAAGTTGTTCACTGTAATAACATGTCCTCCTCCATCTGTATCTTCTTCAGGCGTCTCCTAGCCAAAACTGTGCAAATAATCGTGGTAATTGCCGTGGCAATGAAGCCGAGAACAGTTGAGATAATTTGCTGTGCTGAAAGGGAACGATGATCGTGTGAAGCATCGGCCAGAGTCCTTATTAATATACCACTGCAGGTAACATATAAGAGAAATCAAAACATAGTTGTTACTTCAATGTCATGAACACACAAAATTAGTAACAGAAAAATTAAAAAGCAACATGGGACAATCTGAATTCCAAAGCAATACAATTAGCATGCTATAAAAATCAAAAACCAATGTTTAATGCAACTTACTAAACTACTACCAGCAGAAATTACAAATTTGTTTTTTTTTATAAAAAAATTTCTTAAATGGGGAATTTTGATATCACTGATGAGTGTATTTGGTGTCATTATGGCTACGAAGGTTAAGAACAACTGTGGTCTTCGTGCGCTTTTGTTAGAGCAGCGACAGATTTATTTATAAAATGGCTGAAGCTTCATCAGGGGTTCCACTGTTGCTGAACGGATGAAGTGTTTGTTGATCCAACCATGCAACACAGCATGAAGAGGAGAAACAATGACAGTGGAAGAATGTGCTTAACCGAACCCTTTGTTCAGATAAGTATAATCTTTCACCTTGTTGCTTGGTCTAGTGTATACGCACAGGGCACATCCCTTATCCCAAAATATTTAATTCATTCAGGATAGCTGTTCAGAGAAGGGGAAAAACAGAACAATATAAATGGGAATATGGAGCGTGGAGATCAAGCTTGGCAGTGCTTCCACTGTGAGATGACTAATGAGCACAAATGGGAACGTACTAATGATGCACAAAATCCATTAAGAACCTAACGCATCCAAACAACAAGACCACTAGCCAGCTACCAAACGGGATGAGCAGACACTTGACAACAATCCTAACAATTATGAACTCAACAAGGGAGGTAAAACATTAACGTGTATAAACATATGTACAGTTTCTAATTTATTCATGAACCCTAATGGCCTCAAAAGCCTGTATTTGAACACTCTAAGATCTATATTTTTCCTTTTACAATGTTCTGTAAAGCATGCCACAACAGCCATTACCCTCAGCCTTTGGGGCCCTACAGAGAGGTGAATCGCAGGATATGCAACTCACACAATAAGTTTGTGCTTTACCGCTATGCATACACCCAAACACCTAAGATTTTTAATTTGCCAATAACTCCGTCAAAATCTGCTAAAGTAAGATCTCTAACACCTCTATACAAAAAAAGTTACTTGTGTGACAAGGAATCGTTGATAAAATAAGCAATGAGGGAATATTTCAACACATTTTCGACACAAATTCTACATCCTTTGTAGGTACTAGAACCCTCACCCAATTGCCCATATGTAATGAGGTAATATTTGGTAATAGGCTGAAAAAATAGAAACATGGGTCACACACACAATAAAGATAATTCAATGCCAGTACCAAAACATAGACATAAAATTTCGTAAGGTCAATATCTGGAGGATGCTCCCATAAAATCTCTTAATACTATTACACTTCATGGCAAAAAAAAGCAAATGGACTATCCAATTTATAGTCCATCATAAACCAACCATTATTTCTTAATTAAAACAAAAAAGGCATCCATAGCAATTAATGCTCAAACATGGAAAGCCCGAGGTATGGATCCTGAAAAGTTGCAACATACAACCCACCATGCACTAAAGATATTGAAGCATTCACATCTAAATTCCCTTAACATATTAAGCACACATACGAATTAAAGGCAATCAAGATTTTAAGCACACGATAAACTTTGAAGTAGAAGGATAGAGGTCTTACGTGTAGATTGCAACAAACACATCAGGAATCATTCCCACGATTGACCCACAAAAATAAGGTCCATACTTGACATGTGTGGCCACAGCACAATAATTATATAAGATGTAGGGGAAAGGAGAAATTCTAATTAGCACAACAGCACGAAACTGGTTGAACCAATCTCCCTCACCAGCTAATCTTATAATTGAGGCTTGCTTTGGATACTTTTCCAACCAACCCTGTACAAGAACAAAAGTAAGTCAGTCAGTGTGTGCCATAAACTGTCTCTGATTTCCCAAATCAATGAGTAAACATAATAATTGTAGATGAAAGTAGAACTAACCTGAATTTTACGGTAAAATAGATAACCGATGAAGTAAGGTAGTGACACACCAATCACCACGGCAGACATTATAAGTAGAAATCCAAATCCATAACCAAATGTCATTCCAGCTACCCACATGGAAGGAGAAGATGGCAAGAGTAGTGTAGGAAACAGTGCTACAGTGAAGAAGAGTATAACTGCCAACACAGGAGTGCTGAATGTAGATGTCTCCCAGTTAATAACCGGTATTAACTCCTGGAGAAAGAAAAGTCACCTAATCAGATGAAGAAACTTAAGGAAGCAAGACAAATTACAAAGCACAATTCTTGGAAATGCCATGGTCTTCACTAGATAATTTCCACCAAGAGACTCAATTGAGCATGATCATGAACATCTTATCTCACCCTCCCCATTCCCCTGCCTATTAAAGCAAATAAAATGCCAGTGAAGGTGTTTACTGACGTTGCACATTAGCACAACAATAAGTTGAGAAATTGAGGACAAACACATTAAATAAGTGAAAATAAGTGAATAAATACACAGCACATATAGCATGACACATGTCCCTCTAAAAGCAATCATACAGGAATGATCAGACTTAAAACACCCTCACGTGTCACACGAAAGCAAAAATGCAAGCAAAATGACATGTTTGCCCAAGCGGTACACTGCAATATCACGCAATGAAAGTGAGGCTTGTCTTAAGCCTCCATGTAAACAGTTCTTGTAAAGGCATAAGGTGGGGGCTTAACAGCCTTTACATAAGCATCACAAACAATGAAACACTCGCATAGTTTGAAAAACATCATATAAACTGTGACTTCAATATCCTCACAAAGACACGAAAGTAAGATACGTGCAAGACATGCTTTTCTTGCACAATTTCGCAACGCCAACAGAAAAAATCCAGACAATCACGATTGAGTTAAGCCTACATCTAAGCATTACTGGGAAGGCAGAATAAATTTGGGGTTTAAACCCTACAGCTATAATCAAAACTGTTTTTGAATACCAATTACCCCATCACCCTGACGGAAAAAACAGGATCCAAGTTCCACTCATCCTATGCATCGTGCAATATTGCAAACGTGATATAACAACGGCTTAAGACATTACAAGCCAAAACCTCAAAAGGAACAAACTTTGCAGTAGAGACTGTCTTCACTAATTCCAGAGCAAAAAACCCGAAGATAAGCCAAATTAAAACAGAAACGAAAGCAGACAAGGACGATGGACTCATCATATTCAGAAAGAAAGGCATTATCTTTAAACAAAGCGAGAAGTAGAAGAATTTATAACCTTATTCATAACAAAGGGACCGACCCATATGAAAACAACAACGGCCACGACCCCAAGGAAGAGGAAAATCAACGCTAATTTGACCCACTTGCATAGAAACCGACATCTAATCCTAGGCGTAGAAGGCTCCACCAACACCGTCAACTCCCCGTCATCGTCCACCATCATCATCGGCACTCCAACAGGAGGCACCAAACCCTCACCGTGTGGAAGTTTCACGTAATCACTCCCCACGTCTCTCCCGTCCGGGATACTGAGCCGGAGCTCTGGCACCCTACAGTCGTCTCCTCCGCCCTCGCCATTGATCATTGCTCAGAAATAGAAACCGCTGATTGCATCAAACTGGGACGCTGGACGCGAAATTACTTTCTGCAAACCCTAAATTTGGAATCCCAAAAGAAGGTTCGAACCTAGAAAATAGTATGAGCGAGAGCAAAATAGTCAATTCGATTTGTGAAGAGAAAATAAGAGCAATCGGTTGAAAAGAAGTTGATCAGAAGAGCGATTTGGGGAACTGAGATATTGGAAGGAGGTTGGATTGAGTGAAGACGATGATTTCAGATTTTTCTTTTAAAATTTTAGAGGACAAAAATATGGATTTATGGCTACACCATGAAACGGTGTATCTCTGTATGATAATCAAAACGGTGTAGTTTTGCTGGATGGACAAAGAAAACGACGCGTGTAAAGAAGGGTATAAAATCAGTTTCTTGATTAATGGGCTTGGGCCGGGTTTGAAAAGAAGTGGATTCGCCGGCACGTTAGGTATGCAGCGTACGCTTTAACGATCGAAAACAAGAGAACCGGCAAGGCAACGTCTTCTCTTTTTGAGAAGGCATCGTCCTTATTGTAATAGCAATAAAATATACGCTATAATAATTTATTTTAATTTAATTTAAACAAAAAAAGTGAAAAAGAAACAATAAAGGGAAAGAAGTAAAGAAAAAGCAACATATTCTGTTTTAAGCAATTTACTCGTATAATCCTCCTTCAAAAAAGCCAAATCTTTTCAATTAAAAGAAGAATAAAAAAAGAATATTTCCGTGAGATATATTTTTAAATTCATCAATTGTCATCACCGTGAAATTGATAAATTGATATGCGAATTATTGGTTACATTAAGAACATAATTATCGATTATATATATATAAACTTTAATAACATTTTTTTTTTGAGAAATTTTAGCTAGTAGACACTTTTTTTTTTTTATGAGGTACAGACTTATTGGTAGGGGATGAAGGTTATTTTTGAAGATTAATGTAGATGAAATTTAAAAGGTTAAATTTTATAGATGATTTATGTTTGATGTAAAATATTCTACATTAGGTTGTACGTTAAATTATTTGGTTGAAGATTTTATAATGAATTTAATTGATATGAGTGAAATCTGATTGATATTTAGAGATTTTTTTTAACCTTGTTAATATAAAGTTATTTTTTTACCATTTTTAATCTAATTAATCCATTTAAAATTTTTCTACCGCCTTATCTTTCTCCAAACACTTAAATTAATTTTCTAAATTATAATTTAAATTAACCGCTTTTAATATCTGACCAAACACAGTTTTACAGTATTATTATTAATTATATATGCACATTCAGACTTGCATAGACTACCCTTAAACAATATATATTGATTCTAGATTGGTTTTTGTGCTTTAAGTTAATGAGGTGTGCAGTTGTTGCGGTGAGAATGAATATAAATTCCCCTTAGGGTTTCCGTTCAGTAGACGGCTCATATTAATAATAACGTGAATTTATATATTTACAATTAGAGCACCCTATATTTACATATATTTACATAAACTATCATATCCCCGCAGTCGAAACTGGAGGAGGTTGAACAGTGAGACTGAATCTAAAGTCTAAGAATAATTGTCGGGGAAGTCCCTTTGTAAAAATGTCTGCGTACTGAAAAGCTGAAGGGACGTGTAGAACTCTAACGTGACCACGGGCAACCTTGTCGCGGACAAAATGAATGTCGATCTCAATGTGCTTGGTCCGTTGATGTTGAACCGGGTTGCTGGCGAGGTAAGTAGCAGAAATGTTGTCTGTATAGACAATAGATGCCTTGGAAAGGGGACAATGTAACTCAAGCAAGAGGTTCCGCAACCAAGAACATTCTGACACAACATTGGCAACCCCTCTATATTCTGCCTCGGCACTGGATCCAGAGACGACAGATTGCCTTTTGGCAGACCACGAGATTAGAGTGTCATTGAAGAAAACACAATAACTTGAGGTGGAGCGGCGTGTATCAGGGCAGCCAGCCCAATCAGCATTTGTATAGGCAATAAGATCAGACTTCGGAGAAGAGGAGATGGTAATACCTAAGGAAGACGTCCCAGAAATGTATTGAATAATGCGCTTGAGAGCTGCAAAATGAGATTCCCTGGGGTCGTGCATAAAAAGGCACACTTGCTGTACTGCAAAACTGATATCTGGTCGTGTGAAGGTGAGGTACTACAGTGCTCCAGCAAGACTACGATAAAGCGTCGGATCGCTAATAGCTATTGAAGAATATCATATATTCTATTTTAGATATATTATCTTTATATATTAGGTTAGTTTCAATTTGATTTTATTTCGGTAATCTTTATTAGTTTCCTTTAATTCTCTTGTAATCCTATATATATAGGATCATTATACTATTAATAAAAGTGTGGTTCTACCTCCACCATTCGTGTGGTCTTTCCCACCAAAAATCTATCATGGTATCAGAGCGGGTTCGATCTCTAGTACCCTGACACTTATCGGGTTTGTCTACCTTACGACACTAAATGCGGGCATGAACAATAATAGTTCGTCCAATTGGGCTAGCCGGCCTTAAGGCATGTCGTCAACCTATCGGCGTCTAAATCTATCATTGCTACCGATTTACTGGTGGTCATACAATCTATTGATGTTGTCGATCTACTGGTGGTGTCACCGCTCAACTGGTGTACTCGTTGATCCAGTCTTCAGCGTCGTCCGTCTACCCACGCTTTGACTGCGGGGGTGTATTGAAGAATATCATATATTCTATTTTAGATATATTATCTTTATATATTAGGTTAGTTTCAATTTGATTTTATTTCGGTAATCTTTATTAGTTTCCTTTAATTCTCTTGTAATCCTATATATATAGGATCATTATACTATTAATAAAAGTGTGGTTCTACCTCCACCATTCGTGTGGTCTTTCCCACCAAAAATCTATCAATAGCAGGGCTGGATGAGGCACTTAATTTGACAGATGTTTCAGCCGGGGTAGCAGATGGTTTGCAGTTAGCCATCGCTCTTTCAACAATTTCACGAGCATATTTATCCTGGGAAAGAAATAAGCCAGAAGATGTCCGACGAACAGAAATGCCCAAGAAATAGGATAGGGGGCCTAAGTATTTCAAGACAAATTCCTTACTCAGAAGCTTGATCAGATGCATGCGCAGGGCGTCAGAAGAAGCCGTAAGAACAATGTCATTGACATATAGAAGCAAATAGGCAGTGTTAGATCCTTGATTATAAAACTTATGTTGTTTATTGTTTGATTATATACAGCAGACGGCTCATATTAATAATAACGTGAGTTTACATATTTACAATTAGGGCACCCTATATTTACATATATTTACATAAACTATCAGTTGCAAAGTTGAAATGTTTTATGTATACAAGTGTCGACCATTATATTAAACTTATGTTGTTTATTGTTTGAGATAACGTTGGATCGTTATGGTCCCAACAAGAAATTGTCGTGTTTTGAATTAACTTTATCCTATATATAATGAATTACTTATTATTGTAGACTTCACCTCACAAAGATGCTGCTATTCTCAATTTTTTATTATTTTTAATAGAAAAATAAAATGAATTAGTTAAAGCAAATGTGTAGAGCTCGTCACCTCCTTATATGTTCTTCCTTCATTTTTACATCATATTATCTATAATCTCAACAAAAGTGTGAAATATAACGAGGTTTTGTTGTTCGCTCGTATACACGTGCGTGTTAAGTCTTAGAAGCTTCATTTTAAAATCAGTTGACTACATACGGAGTACATGTACCCTATATATATATATATCAAACAACATTTTTGTTTATTATTTATGATGAAAATTTTTGTTTTTTTAGACACCAAGAGTTGGTTTTCAGCCAAATATAGTAGTAGTAGGTACAAATTTTCATTTTTCATTGTTGGTCATGTTTGGTCATTCAAAATAGAAAAAACCCAAAAGTCAAAATGTACTCATTATAATTGAAAACGACTCAAAACTCGTGACTTGTCTACCAACTGAACACTAGTATGTTCGGTCTATCTTGCCCGAGACAGACTCGACTAGCCTAGGACGAGATCAACCGATCCAAGTCCGGGTTAATTTAGACCGATGAACAATCTTAGAGGGAGGTGGGGCTTATTCAATTCAAAAAAAATTGTCCTATTTTTTATCAATTGATATTTTAGGATGAATCTTATCAATTGATTTTAGGATGAAACTTCAAGTAGAAATTTTGAGGATGCACATGTGCAAATGGGCATAAGCATACATTAATTGAAAGAGAAGATGAATCAAGCCACAAAATTTTGCTTATAATTTAAAAATAATATTACATGTACCGAAAGGAAAAAAAACAGATTAAACATAGTTTTGAAATGAATAAATATTAATGAAAACTAGGGTTTGCTTAATCCATGATTGAATCTGGTTTGAAGTTGAGAGAGCAAAGCAAGATTCTCTTGTTTTAATAAGAGTGCTTTCTTCCTCAGCTGCATATTCTCTTCCAAAATGCTCTTATTCTCCAAGAACAGCTTTATGTTCTTCTCTTCAATCTCCTTCTCGCTTTTACTTTCCCAGTTTCTCCTCCTTCTATCATACCATCAATCATCAAATCAAATATTTACTAAACATTCATAAGATCAAATATATATACATAAAATAATACCTCATGAATCTGTGAACTTGAACCCTTGATCTCCATTGCCACTTGGTAGACTCAGATTCACTTCTGCTGTAACACATCTCTTGATTCTTTCTGAGCAAGCTTGAGGTAGAAGATGAAGTTGGGTTTGGTGGGTTTGGGTTTGCTTATAAGTAGAAAGGGTGTGAGAGTGGGAAATTTAGTCTACAATGGTAATGATGGGAGGTGGACTATTTGATTAGAGAAGAAGGTTATCATCCCAATATTGGCCATTGGAGGAGAAAAGCCTAATTAACCATTTTTCAACTCTCTCTAAATCTCTAATCTCTAGGTTTCTTATGATCCTTCACATCAAGAGGGGTTTAGGATTCCATACCTTTAATTATTGTGTTTATTGAAATAGTGAATAATCATTACACACCCATTTCAATTTTGAATCAAATTTTGACATTGCATGGTAAATGGGGAAAAAATGTATTATTAACTATTAAGGGTTGATCTGCCCTTGAAATTGTTGATTATTGCACATGCATATTAGCACTAGCTTCTTTATGGTGTTAATGGAAAAATAAAAAAAGTTTGATCATGATAAACCTATTATAATCTTAAAATTCATGTTGAATAATTGAAGCTTATCTAAAACAATAGAAGCATGGAAGACAATATTGTAAGATTAATGGAAGTTTGTTGTAACACCGAGGTGGGTTCCATATATTAAGCTCTAAGGAAGAACTTATGTTTGAATTGTGTATTATGTCATCTTTCATTTGGCCACAGCGGGTGAGGAATATAAAGGATGATGCCGATGAAGACTAAAAATAGGTGCTCCTATACAATCTACTCATCATCATACCATCTAAGAGAGATGCAACGTATGTACGATAAAACTCTAATAAGTCAAAATCGAGGTCAAGAATGATGAAATGTTCTCGCATCGATAATAAGATGAAGTGTTCTCTCTTCTTCTACCTTCGAAAATCATTGGAATCGAATTTGTTCGAGAGAAGCACAAGATTTGTTCAACTTATACATTATATTAAGAGGAGTATTAAGTACATGGCGATACAACTTACCTTATACATTATATTAAGAGGTGTATTAAGTACATGGCGATAGAACGTAACTTACAAACGCACTGCGCATTCAGAATCCGTAGCTGTCACGGTTACGGTCCCAAAACCGTGAAAAAAAGATTTCATGACAGCTGACACGGATCCGGAACCGGTTCATGTTAGTGTCAAATTTTTTATTTAATTGTTTTGTGTTTTTGGTTAAAATTCACAAAGAAACCATCACGGATCCGGAACCCATAACCACTTCATGTCGTTGCGTAAGTGAGGAGGCCAACGAGTTCCGGAACCGTGACGGGTATGGGTTCTGGATCCGTGAACTCCGTCACTTTTTTTAGGCTTAGAATTCACAAAAGAAAATCATCACGGATCCGGTTTCAAAATCCGTAACTGTGACGATTACGGCTTCCGAATCCGTTATGGATTTATGAATGTGTATCACCGTTATTTCTCACATTATACATATAATATATGCATAGTCAACAAGCAAATCATATCTAACACATCGTATACATGCTTGAATTGTTTTGTATTTCTTGGTGCTGCTCAAGTGTTCTGAAATATTTTGTGGTTTTATTGTTTTACGATTCATGCATTTCAATTATGGCAACGTAGCTAAGTGGGGAACAGGAAGAAGAAGATGACAAGGAAAACGACAGACCTAGATTGCACTCCACAAAATACCAAAATACCAAATATCAGAAATCAAAATGATGATGGATTTTATTGTTTAGTTTTTTTAAAAAAATAAATTTATCAATGTAATAGCAAAATCAGGATTTTTAACATAAAATCTAAAGAGATTAAAAAAATGGGTATTTATTTTTGTCGGTCGTAGAGTTGAGATGACAATGATGTTAGATTTTGAAATGTAAAATTTCCAATAAATTAATGATCAGATTTGATTCCTTCTACTCCTTTTCCGAGCTTCTATCATATGAGTAGTAATTGTCACATAGCCAACTTTTTCCATTCACTTATGACTTATGAGTGACAAATTGACAATAAATATTGCAGTATTGATCAATCAAAGATGAGAAGAAGAAGAAGAAACAAATATTCTTTTAAATGTGATAGGATTCATATTTATGTTTTGGGCTGGTTCATTTGGGTCACCTAAAGTGGGCCAAAATTTGCTAGATGCTGTTTCACTACTCAGGAACTTCGCTCCTTTTTTTCTTTATCCTTTTTATTATTTTAAAAAAGAAATATTTTTTTGTCGAAACGATACCCATGAGGACAACTATGAAATCAACCAAGAAAACAACGTAAAAGGAAGACACTATAAAATCAGCCAAGAAAATAATGTGACTCGTCTCATATCCTATAGACATATGACAGTGGCGGAGACAGGAAGCTTTCGTTGGGGACACAATTTTTTTTTTTATAATATATGTCGAATATTTTTTAAAATTCGATAGAAGACTAAGAATTCGATTAACAATAAAATCTATAAGTTAAATAAATAAAAAAAGGTTACTTAAGTTTTGTAATATAAATTAAAACTTTTAGTTTATTTTTTTTACTTAGATAAAATTTAAAATTATTTTATATATTTAGTTTGTTTTATAAATATATTATCAAATAATTAGATAGTGCTTGATGAATTATTGTATTATAAATTATATTAATTTTATTGTATTAGTTAAGAGTTAATGAAATATTGAACATCACTTTATCTCTCCGTCTAAATATATTGTAATTTGTTTAAAATAAAAATCATAAAATAAAAAGAACTTTTTGCTAATCCCAGAACTTGAACCTGTTATAACTCCAAGTACCTTATTCTCTACCTCTACCAAATGAGCTAGTAAAACAATATGTATCACTTTCCATTTTAATCTGTTTTAAGGAGGGTTTTTTCTTCTTTTTTCCCTTCCTAAGGCAAACACAACGTCGCAAGTCAGGGAACCATACCTCCCGTTACCCCCCTTAGATCCGCCACTGCATATGACAACGACGAGCTTGTAAATTGAAGCTGCAAGGGTAATCCCCTACAAGCACTCCAAAGGTAGAATCCGGTACGATAACACCTTAGTCCAGTTCTACTTGCCTCACCCCAATTTCAAAGACTAAATGACAGGCACTCATATTACCAAGAGAATCCCGAACTCCCCGAATAAATATGATGAATAGTAGCATCAACTTTGTATCCGCGTGATCAACCTCTCTTTTAACTTGTTCCAAGTCTGTAATTTTATCTTTCTATATCTGGCGGCGACGGGTCCAAGACATGGAGGGGATGCATGCCAAAGTGAATCTACACACAAGACTTTTGGGGTTCCGTCCTAAAACCAATTGGTAATAGGAGGAGTAGTCTTAGGACTTATATGTTAGGGGTCACATAGCATCGTATTGTCGATGTTGGACATTTCCACACATATTAACAACATCCCACCTACTTTCTTTCCAATCAATAAGATACAAAAAAAAATTATAAGCCCATCCCCGTGAACCAAGTTCACCCGAATAGGCCCAAAGAGCCCCGGTCTAGGTAACCACTGATCCTCTCATGCCCTCACGTGCATCAACCCCATTCCTACCTCCATATACGACCCCTTCACAATGACCTTTCGGGTGCTAATATTACCCCTCCATGAAAGATGATTTAGGGTATTTCTTAACATCAAAGATAGAAGTTATCAAAGAAGAACTAACCGTCACCCCATGACCAAGCTTTTAATGTTTCGGTACTCCAATCATCCTCTCCTTAGGAACACATGTCCAACTCCACCTAATACAATACATCCCCTAACCCCTTACCAAAAGTTGATCAAGACTTTCTCAATATCATGACATAACCATTTTGACAAAAGGAAAGAAATGGTATATGTTGAGAAAATTGGTAACATTGGATGTCTTTCCTAATTGTAACAGTCAAAAATCGAAGATGACCTATTGTAGAATTTTAAGGAATTAAATCCGTTTTAACACGAGTTACCTCTCGAGGTAACCTGCTCCTAGATAATATTACACCCCGGTGTTATTTGGAGCATTTGGGAGCTTCAATTAATAAAAATGCAGTTGAGAGAAATGATCAGGACATCGGACATGTCCTAGATATGGAAAAACATGGAAAGGCAAAACAGCCAAAAGAGTCGCTATTTCGTTTCTTATCGGCTAAGAAAGACGGCTTAGGAATACGCGTTTTTCGAGACAATTGCGGAATAATTATCCATACAATATTCCATATTTATTATTCCAATTTCGAGAAGTTTGGAGAAGGGGGCTTAAAACGCTTTCGGATCGGTGAAAGGATAATTATCGACTCCGCTAAAGGATAATTATCGTCTTCGCTATAAATAGCGGAAATAACGTTTATTAGTTCATTTCCTCTCACGTTTTCTCGTAAAAGCTCTGATTTCTCTCAACCTTCAAACTCAAATCTACTATCCGTTTCTAATCCGATTTCAAATCCGTTTGAGTTTTTGGATTCCTCTCTTCATCCTCTTCATTTTGGTACCGAGTTTCTACATTTCCGAGCAAGGGAAGACCTGGTCGAGCATATGTGATACTAGGGAGGTTCTTTCGCTCAAATTCCGGTGAATTGGATGGTGTCCGAGCGTAGCCTGCGTTGTTGTGATTCCTAATCTTCTTTCGAATCGCCAATCGGGTTAGTAACGAATAAGTTATGAATTTATTCGTTTTCCGTATTGCGATTTGACCTAAATTGACCTTAGGCTTATCAAAATGGATAATTAGAAATTCCATTATGCTCGTTATATTATTCTGTTGATTATGAGTTATTTGTTTGATGACAGGTGGGTTCAGAAATTGCCTGCGGGCAAAACGTTGTTCTGGCAAAATTTAATTAATTAATTAAAGGTTAATTAATTAAATTGGGATTCTAGAAAATGCTATAAGCTAATTAAATTCATAGGAATGAATTTAACTGGTGTTTGAAGCGAGAAGTTTAATACGAGGAATATGATATTCTCAATAGGTGTTGTTGAAGGTTTTGGTTAACTATAGCTTAGTTCTTTATGAGCGTATCCAAACACGATAAAGGAGGATAGTCCGAGTGGAAAACGGACTCAATAGTTGGTTTGCGAGGTTTTATTGTTCTTACCTGACAGGTAAGTGTATATGAATTACACTTGCTTAATATATGTTATGTATTTAATATGCCATGATTTTATGCATGCTTGAGTGTATATATCTGTTTGTTATAATTTTATGCATGCTTATATATATATGAGTGGAATGATGATGATGACTTGATATGATTTATGAATGCATGCATGAGGTACATGAGATGATAATGGAAAGAATATGATGAAAGCATGAAATTGAATTATGATATGGAAGTGATAATATAGGATGATAATTGATTAATTAGCCTAACTGGGTCCCGCACGGGTTTTCGGGGGACGAGGTCGCTACCTGATCTACAGGGGGCCTCAAAGGTCGCTACCTGATCTACAGGGGGCCTCAAGATGAGAAAAATAGTCCAAGATCGCAACCTGATCTACAGGGGGTCTTAGGACAAGATGGCCGAGGTCGCTACCTGATCTACAGGGGGCCTAGGACGCTATCGGGTTGGCCAACCGAAATAAAGAAAAAGAAAGAAAGAAAAGAAATACGAAAGCACATGAGAAAATATATCGTACGATTAGTTGGGGCTAGTTAGTTAATTATCACCTATGCATCGATGCGATCGAGTCTAGCATGCTATATGTTATGTTATGTTATTATTATTTATATGTGATGGTATGATATGAGATATTTATATGAGATTATATGTTTATATGTGGTGTGATAATATGCTTGATTGTTTATATGCTATGTGTTATGGATGGTTGTGGATGTAATGTGAGTGTGGACATGTATGTGTGTGCTTTGGAATGTGAGAAAAAGGTATAGAGTGTCCTTTGGGGACGGGATATTAGATACTTATATATACTGGGAGAGTGCGATTTGTATACCCTTACTCAGCGTGTGGCTCATTGTTGTTATATCCACATTTTATTTTAGCTACTCAGACTCGGCCTGATCAAGGCAAGGACGTTGGACCCAACACCTGAATTTGAGATCATATCAGGTGGGCTGTTATAGGATGCTATCGCCTAGGATGTTTTGTTTGGTTTTAAATAGTTGTGGTTTGCTTTAAACAGGGTTAATTAACTGGTAATAAACTAGAAATGAATTAGGTGTCACACTAACCTTAGACAAAGTCATCTCTTTCAATTCTTGAATCTTCTTCATCTCTCTCTCATAAAAAAACGACACAAAAAGACACATCTCATATTAAAAAACGCGGGAAACCTAACATAAGCATGGAACGTTGATGGAAATGTCTCTCGATCTTATCATAAGCTTTGATCACATTTAAGTTAAGGAAGTATTAGTTATTTTAGTACTAATAGCTATCAACCTATATATCATCAACGTTGATGAAAATGCACATGATTTTGAAAACGAAATTCATTTTGAAAACTCATACCACTTTCGGTTTATGTTTGTTTATTCGGCCTTTTAGAAGATTGTGAGTGTCATTGTTGTCAACCTAGAGCTCTCATATCATGTTGTAACACCCCAAATCTCAAACTCGGAGCGCTAAGGGTTAGGACCTCACAATGGATCCCGACCCTAGCCTGCCAACAACTTCACCGGACCTTAATTACAATAAGACACAGATATAAAAGTATAAAAACTAGATAAATGATAGACAATGTCATGATCAAATCGAAGGACTCTCAACTGAGTATAATAAAAAAAAAGTCATAACTGAACTACTAAAGTCAATAACTGAACTGAAATAACCATAAACCTACACCCGTCTGATATTGTACAGGAACCCCTTCTGACCACTCCATACAGATCACTCGACCACTACCTTATCTTGCAAAGCATCTACAACATCGAATAAATCGTTAGCTAACAACCCACGAATTAGAAGAATAACAAAAAGCACAACCACACACCAAAGCGAAAATGAAACACATAACATGCTCTCACATAATTCATTTATTGTCTTAATTAAGTCATTCACTTCTCCGTCCCCGTGTACCAACAAGTGTGGTTCGAAGCACCTCCCCGTATACTATCAAAAGTAGTTCGATGCACCTCCCCGTATACCATGTTTGGGCTAGTTACGGAGAACCTCCTAATCTCACGTCGGAGCTGGGCGGATGATACCACCGCCCGTTACACTTGGACCAATAACAAACAAGTCATCCTAAACTAGTTATTATTAACAAACATGCAATAACACACACCACTCATGCAATTCAACCAATAACAAACAAGTCATCCTAATCCAGTTATCATTAACAAACAAGTCATCCTAATCCAGCTTTTCTATCCTTACGTATCATCATCATCATCATAAAACCTTATTTTTTGTCATTCCTAACATCCAACCACTACTTGGGATTCTCGCCAATTCTGCTAGGATCCAACCTAATATGAAACTAACATTAAACCAACTTAGACAATGAAAGAGAGCCGACGTACCAACAATCGGTACTCTTTGCAAAGATCACGGACCGCGGAATAGGAATACGCAATCGCGGAAGGGGATTGTCGGCGCGACCGTGGCGGAAAGCAGGCGTAACCGCGATGACAAGGCACGACCAAGGTGAGGTTGAGGCTCGACTGCGAGGATGCAAGGACAGACACGACCGTGGTGATTCTGGCCGCGGGCGCGGGGTGCGTCGACTACAAGCAGTTTGTTTCTGGTTCTCGTGTAGAAGAGGAGCGATTACTCTCTTTAATCAGTGTGATGTTCCCCAAACTTCCTGGAAGTCTAAAGGTGAAGGCTTACACACTTCTCCCTCCTCAAGCTTGTAAAGACCAATAGATCCAAATAGAAAGATTGAGTGTTACCTTGATCCGGTGATATTGTAGGTTGCACGAATCTGGGTCCTTCGGTCCTCTAGAGCGCATCAACGGAGTGAAGTCTGAAAACAAGAGGCGCGACGTTCATTGCAAAGACGTGGGAGGGAGAGGAATCGGAAGAAGAAGAAGAAGAGAAAGGAAGAGAAGGAGAGTTACACAAGAAGAAAGAAGGAAAGGGCGACAACTAGGGCTTTTGATAAGATCGAAAGGAAGCAGACCTCGTAAGGCAAGCGGATATCGTGATATAATCCTAAAACGAAATAATCCCGATGTTTACGAAATAGAAAATCCACGATCCGTTGTTTAACCTCGACCGCGGGAAACAACAGCCGCGATCGTGGGTAGGTAATCCGACGCGATCGATGGGCGCGATCGTGTTGACTCCAAAATCTTGGTTGTTACACTAACCTCCTTGTATTTCACGTGGAAACATCATCATACCATATTGTCTCATCTCATGATTTGAGATTGACGTTCAACATTGATGGATTTAAACCTTTTATCAAAAACTTCCCGCTAGTGCTCCTTCCCATAAAATTACTTGCAGTTTGAAAATGTTGCTTGACAGTAATCTATACGACGTCCGCTTGATTAGGCTCCTGCATATATAAAAAAAATTACTCGCACTTTCAATTGTCGTTTTAAAAAAAATTACTCGCTCTTTCTACAAAAGTTGAATTTTACAAAGAACTCACATTTTAAAACTACAAAATTCCTTAATAAAAAAAATGGAACCCGTCGTTTAACTACTGGTTATTCATGTAAGCTCGCAATTTAAAATGACGGGTCCACTCCGAGCTTAGTATCCTTCCTATTCTCGAATATAGTTTTCTTCCTTATCTAATTTGTGAAATACTTTTCATTTTTGTATTATCATGGAGATAAAAAAAATCCTTATGATGAATGATTACAATATAAATTAAAATCAAGGGAAATTCCGGTTGGTACCCCTGTGGTATGGGATATTTCGGATTTTGCCCATGACTTTTTTCAAGTTCGGTTGGTACCCTCAGCTTTCACATAATTCCGGAATTTGCCCAACTGTTAAAAAACTCGTCAACATTAATGTTTTTAACTAAAAAAATCAAGGGAGAGGAAATTAAAAAGAAATTAAAAACAAAAAGAAATTAAAAAGAAATAAAAAAGAAATAAAAAATTTTGAAAATAAATGAAAAAAATGACACATATCAAATATATTTTTGGGCAAATTTGCTAACTAGGCTTTATTAAGAAACCATGATACAAATTAGGCTTTTATATATTTTCAATTAAGTAAGTGTACCCCAAACACTTTTTATTTGTTAAACCTAAATTACCCAACTGAGCAGCAACGCGATGCCCCCCCTCTCTCTCTCTCTCTCTCTCTTCAACACCACCCACTTTCCACCCCGATCTGAGTCTTCTTCGTCTTCTTATATGAGCAGCAGCGCAGATTCTTTCTCGAAGACCACCACCATCCGCCATCGTTGTTGCTTCTTTGTTCATCTTGATTCGTTGAGCCCTAATTTTGAGATATTTTTCTGGTACGAATTATACCAGAAAGGCACTCAACTTATCTAAGTCTTCGTTGAGCCCTAATTTTGACATTTTTCACTCGCTTTGTTTCAGGTTGGGATCCAGATCTAGATCTAGATCTAGATGCAGATCTGTCCTGTCATGTGCCACCGCCCAGTCGTCCCCGACCGAGGCCATGGAAGGAGACGAAGACGAGGTGTTAGTGGTGGTCATCCAAGCAAGGAGAGTTAGGCATGACTATTTTACCAAAAAAGGTAAATCCTTAGTTTTCACATTCTGTTGGGCTTGGACACTTGCAGGTTTATATTGGTTTGACATTTACATGAAGTAACGTGCCATGGCTCCACATTCATTTCATGGTATTGATTAGTTACTCTGGTAACCGTAAACTAACATTTGGAATACTCTTATACAATCACCTCTGTGAAATTACAATCGCACATCACTACAGAACTTTATC
Source organism: Fagopyrum homotropicum (assembly GCA_033239125.1). Lineage (NCBI taxonomy): Eukaryota > Viridiplantae > Streptophyta > Magnoliopsida > Caryophyllales > Polygonaceae > Fagopyrum > Fagopyrum homotropicum. Next base: position 14,614,952 of record BSWB01000001.1, read on the forward strand.
AATGCCATGAATTATAGAAGAGCCATGTATTAGTTGAATAGGAAAGGAACTTACCCTAGATATGGTTTTGTATTAACTATTCCCTCAAGTATGTGCTCCTCATCCCAAACTGAGATGCTTCGTTCTTCTTTAAGAGAAGTGATTTTTGACGCCACACTTTTCCGATCATCTATTGTTAATGAAGCTTGAGGCTCAATTGCCTTGATAATGCAATTACATGATGTTCGGAACTTTTCAACATATCTTGCAACCTCAGATAATGATATCGCTGCACACAGTAAGTATTCTAGCATTAGTCGTGTCTTTGATTCTGTTATACTATTTATTTATGTTTAATTAATTAATTAATGTAAAGTTGGATACTCATAAGGTAGAAGAGTTTTTTTTGTAGCTGAGCTTCAAATTCAATCCCAACTACAAGTTAAAACTTCAATTGCTGAATCTTTTGAAAATTAGTTTTTGTTTATAATCCTCGTCTAGGAATTTGTAGATTTGCCCCATTCTGCAGAGGAATGTCCTGCAAACGGAATTCTCATGTTTTGGCCCTATCACTGAAGGTAGAATTAGATGATTCAGTAAATTTCTTCATCATATATTAATCTTCCCCTATGAATTTTGTTTAATACCCCTTAATTTGTAGTTAAACTAGTTAAGGATGCATTTATTCAATACACGACTCAAGACGATGTCATGTTAGCCTTGGAGAACATGGATCAGAAGGTTTATCCTTGTGCCCCTTCTTTTCAAGTGTTTTAGTTACTGAATCATGGTTCATAACTTCATATACAGTACTTTGATGGTCACGGCATTCATGTGGAGCTTGCAAAGCCAGGAAAGGACATGTGCGACGGGATTCCACTCGCATCAGGGCCTTCAAAGGAAACTACACCGCAAAATTGATACTACAGTCAAAGAGAAAATGGTTTGTAAATTCCGGTATGTAAAATCCAGTATGTAAAATCCGGTATGTGAAATCCGGTATGTAAAATCCGGTATGTAAATTTCGGTATGTAAATTTCGGAATGTAAATTTCGGTATGTAAATTATAAAAAATAAAAAAGGACAAAGAAAACAAAAAAATATTCTAGTATGAGTTTTTGGTATGAATTTCATACCAGAAACTCATACCCAAAAATTAAAAATAATAAAAAAAGACAAAAAAAACTTATGGTGTGAAAAAATTTCTGGTATGAAAAAATTTTCGGTATGAAAAAATTTTCGGTATGATAAAATTTCCGGTATGATAAAATTTCTGGTATGAAAAAATTTCTAGTATGATAAATTTTTGGTATGATAAAAATTCTGGTATGATAAAAACACTGATATGATAAAATTTCTGGTATGAAAAATTTCTGGTATGATAAATTTATTCCAAAAAATAAAATAAAAATATTAAAAAAAATAAAAAGACAAAAAAATAAAGAAAATAAAAAAAGACAAAAAAAATTGATGAAAGAAAATAAAAAAACAAATTTAAATTTTAAATAATAAAACTTACAGTTAAATAACAAATAAAATATATATTTTTTAAATAGAAAGGTTAATTAGTTTTACCTACCATTAAATGAAAGTGGTAAAAAAATATGGGGTATAGTTTCTTTAACAAAAACCAAAAAGAGCCTAATAGGCCAAATTTTTCTATATTTTTTATTTCTGAAATTGTAAAATTTTAATACAATTTAAAATTTTCTTATAATTTCAGAATTTCTTTTTTTTTTTTAATTTCTTTTCAATTTCCTTTCCCTTTATTTTTTAAAATAAAAACGTTAATGTTAATGAGTTTTTTAACGTTCATTTATTTTTATTTTTGTATAAAAAATTTACAATTTCAGAAATTATAAATATATTTGATACGTTTTATTTTTTTGATATTATTTTTAGTTTTCTTTTGGTTTTTATTTCCTTTTATTTCTTTTCAATTTCCTTTCCCTCAATTTTTTTTAATAGAAAATGTTAGTGTTAACGAGTTTTTTAACGGTTGGGCAAATTCGAAATTATGTAAAAATTAAGGGGTATCAACTGAATTTGGAAAAAGTCATGGGCAAATTCCGGAATACTCCATACCACAAGGGTACCAACCATAATTTCTGACAAGACTAAACATTGATCGAGCTAATTTTCCTTTGTGGGAAGATGCAATGCTTGGCGGAAATCATGTAAACTCATTAAGAATCCATAAATGACTATCCTTGTTGAAGAGCAACCAACTCTCGTCTAAACAACTAGAATGGTTTTTGAATAAAATGTTTCATTTCAAAAGACGTAGAACAAACAACCTTTTTTCCCACATACATTAGTGTTAAAGTCCGATACAGACAGACCGGAAGAGTAGGAGTCGTGTGCATACGAGTGCACATGCACATTAGACACAAGCCCAACACATAAAGTATGTCCACAAGTTAGGAGCGCCGGCCAAACTGAGGCTAACTGCTCTGATACTATGTCAAGTCCGATATAGACGAACCGGTAGAGCGGAGATCGTGTGCATACGAGCGCACATGCGCATTAGGCACAAGCCCATCACATAAACCCGATGAGGTTCCATTCTGCAACCAATTGACAATTAGATTGTCCACAACTTTCGTTGTGAGAATTTATTATCTCCAACAATTAGTGACCACTATGAACACTTAATTTGTAACTATAAACATTACCAATTAATAATTTAAGATTTTGAAACAAACGTATAACATTGGGAGTATACCCTTATGTAGTTTACTTTCGTTTATAAACTCTTAGTTGAATTATTGGGAAGAACTATGGATTTCTTAAAAGAATAATTGTACTTCTTATCTTTTCTAGATAATCTACCATCATTTTCTCTATGAAATCAATTAGGTCTCCCTAAAGATGATTTTGATTTACATTCATTTTGATGCTAGCACATGATGGAGCTTCTGATTAACTATTGTTGATACCTCAAATATATTAACAAACTAAGAAAATATATCCTCTTTGAACAACCGATGAATAATGTCAATTGCCCAACTTCAAGTATGGAAGGTTGAAGCAAGAAACCACCTATCTAGTCTAAACTACAAGAAAATAAAAGAAAATGAAAAAAGGTACGATCAAGTTGTTGTAAAATATCTCGAAGAAAAGAATTCTGTTTCGGAAATTAGCTTTCCTTTTGAAGTCGGTTTCAGAAATTTGAGAAATGTGGTCCATAACCTTGATTTGTTGGGATGACTTTCCCTTTAAAGTCGTTTCTCGAGTGTGGTCCAAACGAATGTTCCGAAAGATGCCGCAATCACATGCCCTTGTTGATTGTGTTTGATCGTGGTTGTGTTTCGAGGTCTCCGAAGATCCTACATCTAGGTTGAGGAAACGTCGTGAGATCTACATTTTCACAAGAGGTATGTCATCCCCATGAAAAAGGTTTCTACTATCTTGCTTATTGGCGGCAAGTCACCGCTGTAACTTCAACTATCCCGTGCCTCTCCATGTTTTCGCTAGTCTTGAGTGTTCATCGCATTCTCTTGTGGTTTGTTTGTTCCAACTTTTACCGTTCTTGTTGACCTTTTCAGCCATTTTCTTGTGGTATTTTTTTTTTGTTTTTCCTCTTTGATTTCGCTTGTTACATGACGGTTTGTCCATTTACCGATTTTTGGCCTCTCGATACACCAAATATATTTGGTGTTGTCGAGCTTCTTACCATAATCACAATGACAAGTTCAACTCGAAGATTTTTTTTTAAATATTATCGAATACTTGCTAATATAACAATTTTGTACGAAAAACCCTTCTATCAAACATGAGTACAATAGTTACTGTGGACAATTTGCCCTCCTACAATTGCAATATACCTTAATTATCATGGGTGTGTTTAATTTTCTCGTCGAGAATTACCATCATAATATATTAGTAGTTGTAAAAATGCATAAAAACTCATAGTTTTCATCCTACTCACTTGTACCCACGTATCTCTATCATGCCAACAGATTCATCACTAGACTAGACGGCCGAAAGCCCCAAACTTATCACTAAAAATACTATACCACAAACTTATCACTAACGAAAAGAAACAAATTAAGAAAATAGACAAATTACTTCAAAAAATAAAAAAGAAAAAGAAAAAAGAAAATATTGGGGTCAAATTCGGCAGGAGTAAGAGAGAGAATGAGGACAAGGTTTCGTCATACCGTGGGACATAAGGCTTAAATATTGGGAAAGTGGGCTTATTCCGTCTTTACTTTTTCTTCTTTTTCAAGCAAACTTTCCTTATTTACCCATAATCAACCCTCTAATCACTTCCTAATTACCATACATACCTACACTCGCCTTGTATGCTTTGTCAAGGGCGTTTTCGTCCAACCAAATACCAGAGAAAAAAGATCAATATCTAAACTTCCTTATTTGATCATTAAATTACAAATAGAAGATAGCCAAGCCTTTATCGATTTCATTGATTGCAAAATTTGATTGCTTGTTTGCGTTTCTCGATCTCATCTTCGGCCTTTCTTTTCTATCTTTCGATCTTCCCTAGAAATCTCAAATCCCAAATCTAGGAGACCCAGAGAGGAGTTCCAATTTCGAATTTCAAAACCCTAGCTTTCGTTTTCTTGCTCCTTCGTTTGCTGTTCTTCTCTAGGATTTGGGGGAAATCGCAACAAATACATGGCTTCTGACAAGAATTTGAACGACGCTACAAGTTTTCATCAATCCGATGCTCCGATCCTCTGCGCCAACGGATGTGGATTCTTCGGTACGGCCTCCACGATGAATTTCTGCTCCAAGTGCTACAGAGACTTGAAGATGACCGAGGAGCAGGCGGCCACCGCGAAGGCTGCGGTTGAGAAGTCCATGATTTCTCCCAAGGTGTTAATCGTCACCGAGAAGGCTTCTGAGGAGCCCCCGGCGGTTGAATCTGCTGTTTTGGTGTCGGTTCCTTCATCATCGGAGATTGTGGAGAAGCCGGAGGATGCGGCGGCTGTTCCTCCTCCGCCGAAGGCGTCGAATCGGTGCGGGAACTGTAACAAGAAAGTTGGAGTGATGGGATTCAAGTGCAGGTGTGGGATTACGTTTTGTGGTTCTCACCGCTACCCGGAGGAGCACGATTGTTCGGTTGATTACAAGGGCGCTGGTAGAGAAGCCATAGCTAAGGCTAATCCGGTGGTTAAGGCTGATAAAGTGGCGAGGTTTTGAGGAGAAGATAAAAAAAAAAAAAAGGGTCTTTGGAACATGGTACTATTTGAGAACCTCTCTAATTTCAATTGCTTTCCTACTTTCTGCTGTTGGGCATCGTTGTTCCAGTATTTAGTTTGCCAAGGTTTGGTTCATCGTTGGATTATTTAGGGGCAGTGTCTGAAACCAAAAGGGGGTTCTTTCATATGACGAGTACAGGTTGGAGGGTTCGGATTCAAGGTTGTCTTTGTTATGAACAGATGAACTCGTTTCTATCTCTATAATAAGAAATTTGTGCGATATGGTTTCTTGTTTTTCTTATATGAATTGTGCTTATTTCTGTTGGAAATGATAATCCCACTTTGTTTAAATCCAATCTATGTGTTTCTTCTGTGTGTTCATAAAAGGATAGGTATGGTTTTAGATAATGATTTAGAATCTTAGATGATGTTGCCTTGAGGAAAAAAAAAGGTTAAGGTTTTCCTTCACTTTTGGAGCTTTGCATAATATCCACTCAACTTCTGTTGCAAGGTTTCACCTTTTGCTTAAATTGAAGGATCTTAAAGCAATGGTTTATGGCCTGCTTCTATTCCAAACCTTTGTTCATGTTTGCCCAAGGCCAAAAAATGAACTGGCTAGATTGTTTTCAAGTTCCATTCTTATATTCATTAAGATAGTTCATCACTTGAACAAATTTGAGCTTCATTCAACTAACTCATAATAGCTTAATTCAATATAAGTAAATATTTGTTTCAGTTGTGTCTTCTGCAAGATACAGTGATAATGAGATGCCCTTCATCTTTGTGAATCCATCCTTTCATTTTTCCAAATTCAGTAATAGAATGTTCTTTAGTTTAGCTGCTAATTGTTCAGGCAGGGCCTTCTAGCCGCTATCAAAACTCGTTTGTGGTGATGACTATACGAGTATATGAGCCGAATGTTGTTTGTGCTGCTAAGTTGCTAACTTTTATGCCCTCCATGAACTATTCTACTGTCTACTGATCACAAACTAGCATTTTTGTTGTTGCTGCTGCTGCTGCAAGTGAAGGTATGTGTTTATTGGGTCCTGAATGCGAACAACTTTGTTTCTGGTCATTTGGGTTATAGCAATTTTTGTTGTTGTTTCTACACAATGCTTATTTATGAGAGTGTTGACAGGAAACATAAGTATTCTGTTTCCACCCAAATTGATTGCTTGCATTTGAACTTGTTATATTGGCACATGGTTGTTCGAGTGCTTGTTGTTAAACCTGGTTGTGGTGTTATGAAGGAATTGAGCTCCAGTATGAGTAATGTGCAGTAATTGCATTGAATGTGTTGTCCAATGTCCATTAACTGGGTTGTGGTTAAAGAATGATGAAAGCACGATAGTGCATTTACTACGTTGATGCTGACAATTCACCTAATGTTGCACATCCTCGCAGTTAGCTTTATTCAGTAGGTACTTCTAAAGTTTCATCATAGCATACTAAGATGAAACAAAAAAAACTTTCAATTCACGTGATTCGCATCAGCAATTGAAACAGTAGAAAAGATTTGCGTCCTTCATCCCTTTGTCCACAACTCTGCTCTCTTCTGGTTATTCTCATGTCTGTAAGTTTGAAGGTAAAGATAGTTAGGCGAGGCTAGAGCTATTTTTCCACCCAACCCTTCTAAATATTAAAATAGACGATAAATCATATGATAATCCCGTATTATCTGTTTAGTGTGAGTATAATTGAATGTTGATTCATATTTTGTATCAAGAGTTGGAAGATCTTCAATTCCCCCTCAGAGACTATAGACATGAGAATAGGCCTGAACCCTCCACAAAAGAACCAAACCACCGAGCCCAATCGCCCAATCGCCCAATCCCGTAGTTCAATGGATGGTGCCAATAGTGTTTCACATAATACCGCTCTTTATCTTATTGGCAATCGTATAAAATTCAAAAATCCGGAAATCAAAGTCTCACCATGACCTCCTCGCTAACCCAACAACACAAGACCGCCCCAAGTCCCCCTCGTTACCAACAACTAAACCTGGACAAACCCGGATCCGGCCAAACTTTTGAAAAAAAGTTACCCGTTTTCTCAAGCCGGACTCGGGGTGAGTCCGGAATTCAGGTCTAGGGCCTTGTCCATACTGGTGGACTCGGGATTCGGGTGGGTACTTTTTTTTTTTTTAAAAAAAAGAAAAATTATACATATAAAATACAAAAATTAACGCATTAAGCAAAGTAGCCCAATCGTGGATATTTGAAGCTTACCTTGAGGTCTCGAGTTTGATTCCTACCATCCACTTTCATGTTTGACACATATTTAAAAAACAAATTAAAATTAAAACGGACTCCCGGGCTGCACTTGTCTGACAGGCCGAACTCAACGGTCTAGATGGACCTATCTTATGTGGCACCACCCGTTTTCTCGGGCGGGTAGGCCTGCGTTTGCCCAGGTCCACCAACAACCTTGCACATGACTCATGGCTCTTGGACTCGGACTCAACCCATTACCAAATTTCTATTCAACTTTTACTTGCACAACCCTAATTAGTAGTCCGATGAAATCATGATTGGTGATAATACATGTTTGAATATTGCTCATGTTGGTTGTTTTCGGTTTTCTTCATTTAAGCATGATGTTGCACTAACCCAAGTCCTTCATGTATCACCCAAACAAAGAAAAACACCAAGCTGTGCTAGACACAAATCAAAGTTGGTATGGGTTGTGTGCAACTAAAGGGTCGGCTTGAGACCATGGGACTGATGAGTGCAATGGATCACGAATAACCCTAATGTTGGGAGTAAGGGTTGATGATTAAGAAGAGGGAAACATTGAAATATTATAATGCCAACTAACAAACATTGTAATGCAAGCTACCAAACTCTGTATTATTCATCTCAAAACTACAAGAGTGCAAGCTAACAAACTCAGATCTCAAGTCTTTATTTTAGCAAACTGCAACCTTCAATATCAACAACTATGGGCAATGCCATTGAACCCGAGCATGAAAAATCTGTTCACAAGATCAAATGAAAGACCAAATTCTAGGGGTGGACATAATCCCGCTTAATCCCGTCCCGTCCCGATCCCGGCGGGATTTGAAAAAAAAAAGTGTATCCCGTCCCGTGAAAAATTTGCGGGACGGGACACGGGACGAAGACTTCCCATCCCGGTTAATCCGGTCCCGTCCCGCATATATATATAAATAGTATTTTTATATTTTTATGAATATTATATATATAAATAATATACATAAATTATAACTTTTAAAAGTATTATTTTTAAAAATATTTTTATATTTCAAAATTATTAGATCGATAATTTTTCATTAGTCATTCTTTCATTCGTTACGACTCATTTGGTTGGATCTAAAATACTAGAGTTTCTGCTATCCCTTGATTTAGTCCGTTCACCGTCTTGCTCTGGTCCATTCCATCGTTGCCCGTGTTCTAGTCCGTTCCATCGCCCTTGTATTTGTGGATTCCCACAATTGTAATCGATAGTTAAATAAATATAATTTTGTGTAAATTATTTGTTGTTATTTTTTGAAGGTAAATCAGTAAGACACTTTGATGTAACTTGAATTTGTTTTAATGTATTAACTACTAATGTAGGCGTCATGAACCGATAATTAGGTATCGAGTTTTTTTTTCCGATCATTTGTGTCTTTAAACATGAGAGAAAACAAGTATCCATATTGAATATAATCGGTGAATAATTTTTGCGGGATTCATCTCGTCCTGTCCCATCCCGTCCCACATGGGACAAGGCTCGCGCGGGACGAAAAAAAAAGTCATAAATCCCATCCCGTCCCGTCCCGCAAATAACTTGCGGGACGGGACGCGGGATGACCCCTATCCCGTCCCAGCCCGTCCTATGCCCACCCCTACAAAATTCTATTGACAAAAACATTGTAATATTTGACGTATTTTAAAAAAAATTGTTCACATATTTTTCAACGTGGTAAAAGAAGGGAAGAGAAATGAGAAAAACGCTTGTCAACCGGACAATTGAAAGGACCAAAATTCATACTATTCGAATCTGAAAGAAGAAATAAAACTTCTATTACTTCGAATATGAAAGAAGAAATAAAACTTCTATCACTTGGTTCTTTAAGTATTGACTAAAATATAAAGTGTTAGGATATTAAGGATATTAGAGATAATATCATAGTTATATTAGGTGTGTCAAATTATCATGAGTACAAGTGTGGTTCTTCCCATCATTTGTACGGGTTCTTAACCCTAGATCTATCATGGAATTAGAGCCATATGTCTAACGGCACTCTCGATCCTACTAATCTGCTATGCCGATACTATATCTCATTTCTTCTACCTCCTCGACCTTCTAGCCGCCCACCTACCTAACCCTGCCCTTGCACCTAGCTAGCCTTCTCCCGACCCCTTGTTCCCCTCAACTTCACTCAACCTTCGATCTCTCTTTTCTTTCCCTATCGTTTCCACTCTCTACAAATTGAGCCTCTCAACTCTCTCTCTCTCGAACTCCTATGTTCATCTCGTCTTCATTCTTCTGTTTTCCCAGTCTGTAGCTCTCCCAACTTCATCTCCCACTCCCAACAAGCCTCCTCAACCCTTACCGATCCTCTCTTATCTCCACTCTCGGTTAAACGCAACCTCCCTCAGTTCTCTCTCTCTTTTTTTTTTTCCCATCTTCTAGTTGAAACAACAACCCTCAAGCTCTTCCCGTTCTTTGTTACATCATGCCGGGAACCACCATACCTTATATCCCACTACTGCCTTTCAACGGGCCATTTCTTCTCCTCCTCTCCTCACCATCTCCACGAACAAAGCAAGCCTCCCCTGGAGCTTTTTCCCCTTAATAGGCCGAGTGAGCCCAACTCCAATTAGCCTAATACCATAGGGCACTTGTTACCTATGTATTGATTGAGTGATTCTATAAATGATGTAACAAACTTCTGTTATGTGTATGAATGAAATGCATTGACATTACAATGGTATCAAAGTTTGAATAGGACAAACGTCCACCTTCCAATTCATCATGCCTTCCCTATCTTCTCAGGCAGAGGAGGAAGTTTCTTCTCCTTCTGTCACCCTATGACAAGATTAATTTCCTTAGGTCGTTTTTATCTTATCAAAATAAACTCCCAACTTAACGCTAAAACAAGTATAGTGGTTAAGCAAGGGTCGAACCCAAGAGAGTTTGGTGATATATTTATTAGATTCAATTATCGATTATAGAACAAAGTAAGGGGGGGGGGGGAGGGGGTTTGGACTGAATTGATGCAAAACAAAGTAAGAAAGCAAGTAAGAAGATAAATAAGATGATGGTGAATGGACTACACTAGGTTGATTCTTAGCATGTAATACTACTTTGGTTCGTTCCTTTTGTAAGTTTTCAAGCAATGTTCCCGTCTTGATCATATGTATGTGTTGAGCCAACCGGCATCAACACAACTTAACAAGTTTAGTGTTCCGTAACCTACAAGAACAAATCACAAGTTAGCTTTCAAACAAAGACTAAGGGATATAAAGAGAAGAGTAAAACCATTAAACTTATCTTTATATTTGTATTCCTTTTCCTTTAAGTAATTACAACCCGTTTTTACCTAAAGGGTTCTACTAGATTAAAGACCCAAACCCGGAATCTATTAATAACCCTAGTTATTTGCATGCAATTTAGACACTAAGGTGATCAATCTTAAGTGATAAGAAAACATGCAATTAGACAAATAAAGCTCAAGGAATACAAAACATGAACTGAATAAAACTTATATTAAAAGGTACTTACAACCAAAGCAGTAATACAGCTTCAAAACATCCCAATGTAGCAAGGAATCTAGAAGCTCATTACACAAGGGAAGCAAGAGAAAAGAGTGAATACATTGGGAAAATGATGGATCATCCTAGCAATCAGTCATGGGTCTATTTATACTACAAATGACACTAAATGGGAGTAAATGGCCGGCCGAAACATCCACCTTTAATGCCATAAAGGTGGTGCAAACAGCCAGAGTAAAGTCTCTGTCGCAAACCGCAGGGGCGGTTTAGGCGAAAACGCTTGATATTCTTCGTGGCCGCAGGGGCGGCCTGACAGTTCCGCAGGGGCGGATCTTTAATGATCTTCAAGCGTCTGACTCTTCATCTTTCTGTCGCTTCTGATGTCGAGCCGTAGGGGCGGCCCAGTGTCAGCGCAGGGGCGATGACACTGACTCTTCGGCTTCACAGCTCCGTAGGTTAAGACGCTGGCAGAGGCACAGGGGCGCAGACTTCGCTTCTTCAGGGCAAGTCACCGCAGGGGCACCACAGAGAGGCGCAAGGGCGGTGACACTCTTTGTTATGGGCACTAGCAAAGGCGCAGGCTGCGTTTCAGAGTGCAGTGTCACCCGCAGGGGCGGTGACACTGCTCCGCGGGGGCGGTGAGGCACCAAAAGTTTTACTTTGTGAATGGTCTTCAACTCCCAAGTGCTTCTAACTCCTCTTTTAACTTCTTTTAATCTTCTTCTTCTGGATGAAGGGATTAGTAGCATGAACCGACTCTAATATGATAAAAAGACTGTAAAAACTAACCTAAATGATAGTGATTCCATCACCTATCAAACTCCCCCATACTTAGACCTTTTACTCGTCCCGAGTAAAACAAATGACAGCAGTTTAGACTCAAAGGCCTCAGGAAGCATGGGTAAGAGACATAGATAATGAAAACAAAAGAAAAACCGAGGAAGAACGAAGGAAAAAGAGAGAAAATGTGAGAAAAAGGTGAGAAAGCTACCATCCTTATCGCTCCAAGAGTGACCTACCCGGACAACCTCCTTATGACTCCCCTTCTTATGCTGCCAAACGTCGGAAGGAAAATCTACACTCAGTGTCGCTCATTTTGCCAAGGTGCCCTTTCGGGTTTTCACCTTGCCACTCTTCTTCTTTTCTTGATGATCTCACTTAAACCTCACATCCCTCAAGTCCATTTTTGCACCAACCTAAGGTTGGTCGGACTACCTTATTTTTGCCTAAACCGCCCTTTCGAGTTTTCGGTTTATCCAAGGATTTTCATGCCTTTTTTATTTTCTTTGGCTTTTTTTTTATTTTTATTTTTTATGAATTTTAAACTTAGTTACAAAACATGGAAACTTAATGCAAACACACTCAAAACAAATCAAACAACCTATAAATGCAATGATGTTCCCTCCCCATACTTGAAGCACACTTTGCCCTCAAAGTGGAAAATGAAAGCAAAGCTAAATGTGGAGAAAGGAGAAAGATAGTACCACTAGTGGGATGGTCCGGCTGGACCATCCGGACCCTCCTCCGGGGGATAAGGTAAGTGGCGGAAGAAGTGCTCCTCTCGGCGGTAGATGTCGTCTATGCGGGATTGCTGAGCGTCCATCCGACGGCCAAATAAGGTCTCAAAGTTGGTTTGCCATGCCAACTGCTGAGCCTCGAGCTGCTACTGCTGAGCAGCCTGCCAAACATCCTGCCTCCGGTCAAAGTGGGAGGTCATGCTAGTGGCAAAGGTGGACTGCCACGCCTGCTGCTGCTCAAGCATGGTCCCCTGGTACTCGGTCGGCCATGCATGATGCTGGGTAGTCAAGGCCGCCATCTGAGCTTGGAGACTCGCAAGTGCCGGACCATCATCATCTGCCACAGTGGGCATCTCCTCATCGTCCAGGATGGGCATATGCTCCTCATAAGGAGCCCGGATGGAACTCGCAGCATGTCTCTCAACTATGGCCACCTGAGTCCGCCTCGGTACAAACGGATCCGCCGGGATATACAACTCGGATAGCTCATCTCCAAAGGGAAGCGGTTGGGGAAGGTAGGTAATGTGGCTCCCGTCCGCAAAGGAGAGCCAAAAGAGGTTCTCCCGGTCCCGTCGGAGGATCTTGCACCTCCGAAGCATCCCCTTCGTGTAGAGTGGGGCCTCTAACCCATCCTCAAGTCCGGAAAGGTCCATCACCTACTCGGCGATCAAAGAGATCACCCCACCGCCAACAATATCCCTTGGCTCGTTCTTCCTAATCTGATTCAAAGCGATAAGGAATAGGTACGGCCAGTCCGGCACCTTCTCGCTCGTCGGAAGGCAGGCATATAGCAAAGGGAGGTCCTTAAGAGCGACCTTGTTCTCTTCTTTGTGTCCAAAAAAGAAACTCATGAGGATCTTGGAGAGGAGCCTCAAGCAGGGGTGAGTGAGTTTGTTGGAATACTCACCCCCGACATAAAACTCGGATCCTGTGGCGGCCTGCCAAAACTCACAAAGGTCCAGGGTCAGAATGGGCTCCCACCATTTCTCGGAGGGGTTGAGAGTCACCCCGAAAGCCTCCTGCAGCTGGCTGTAATCAAGTGTGTATTTTTTCTTGTTGAACTTGAAGGTAAGTCCAACACACACATGATCCTCCTTCTCCATGGTGAAGGTAGCAATGAATTGTCGGGTGAGTTCGGGATACGTTGGAGCACTCTTCTTCAGAAGGTCTCCGAGCCCAGCGTTGGTGAGGAATGATTGCATGCTCTCCAACATGCCAAGCTTCTCCAAAGTGGGAATGTGCAAAAACCGAGTTGCATACACAACCCGATCTTGCACAATCCTGTAACGAGTTTTCTCAGCCTCAGACATCTTATACTTCCTCTGTGGTTCCATTCTTGCAAGTAATCAAGCAACGAATTAGAAAGTTCAGAAATTTGAGAAAGAGACGAACCCTCTGTTTCTATTTCCCTAAGGACGGCTAGTGAATGCGCAGGGGCGGTGAGGCGCAGGGGCGGATCCTTGCAGGCGCAGGGGCGGGAGAACTCTTGAAGGCGATTCTTGACAGGTGCGACAGGTGGAGGAGCTGGGGCACGTTCCGGTGGCTTCTGGCTGGTGGAGACATCGTCGGAGGTGTTGAGGAGTGGAGGGAGTAGAACGTGTGAGTGTAGTAGGGTGATGGTGTGAGAGATCGAGGGTGGTGATGCTTGTTAGCGGGGAGAAGGTGGCGCAGGGGCGTGAGAGGTCGTGGTGGTGGCGTTTGTAAGGTGGCGCAGAGGCGTGATGAAGGTGGTTTGTGAGAGCTCGACGAGGGCGCGAGGGCGTTTGAGAGGGAGAGAGTTGGTAGAGATGAGTGATAGGTGAGTAGAGAGAGAGGGGTTGGTGGGGTAGGTGTAGGGAAATTTTGGTATTTCCTATTTTTTTTCTTTTCTGGGTAAACCCGTTGGGGCGGGGGCTTGTCACCGCGGGGGCGGTGAGAAGGTTGTTGCAGACACAGGCCCAGCGCCGGGGGCGGCGCTGGGCAAGGGTGTCACCGTAGGGGCGGGGACACTGAGCTGCAGGGGCGGTTTTCTTGACAGAGGCTACTCTTCTTATTCCTTTGGGTTGCCTCCCGAGCAGCGCCTTTGTTTTACGTCGTTGGCTCGACGTAAGGACCCTACTTTTCTGCTTGGGCCTCCTCCAACACCATCTTATCGATTTGATCATTCTTTACTCCTTCAAGGTAGGGCTTGAGCCTTTGTCCGCTGACCTTGAACACCTTGTGCGTTTGTGGATCATAAAGATCCACAACAACATGAGGGTATACTTCAGCTATTACGTACGGCCCTGCCCATCTTGAACGCAACTTAACTTCAAAAAGCTTCAAGCGAGATTGAAAGAGAAGGACCTTATTACCTACCTTGAAGTCTTTCCGGAGGATGTTTCGGTCATGCCACGCTTTGGTCTTTTCTTTGTATGCAGTGGCATGGTCATACGCATCTAGTCTCAATTCGTCCAACTCTTGCAATTGGAGTTTCCGGAATTCTCCTACTTCCTCCACATTCATATTGCACTTTTTTACCGCCCACCAAGCTTTGTGCTCAAGCTCCACCGGAAGCTGGCAAGCTTTTCCGAACACAAGCCGGAATGGAGACATCCCTATAGGAGTATTGTAGGCTGTCCGGTATGCCCATAGAGCGTCGTTTAGCCTCACACTCCAACCCTTCCTTCCAGAAGAAACCGTCTTTTCAAGGATGGTTTTGATCTCCCGGTTGGACACCTCAGCTTGACCATTTGTTTGTGGATGATAGGCTGTTGAAACTCGTTGGTGGATGTGGTACTTCTTAAGGAGAGCGGTGATCGTTTTGTTGCAAAAACGGGTGCCCCTGTCACTTATCAAAGCTTTCGGGATTCCAAATCTTGCAAAAATATTATCTTTGAGAAAAGCTGCAACCACCTTAGAATCATCAGTTTTGGTGGCCTTTGCTTCCACCCACTTGGAAACAGAGTCCACTGCAAGTAATATATAGGAATTTTCAAAAGAAGTAGGAAAAGGACCCATGAAATCGATCCCCCAAACATCAAATATTTTGCAAAATATAAGAGAGGATTGAGGCATTTCATGTCTCCTAGAAATGTTTCCTACCCTTTGGCACCTATCACAGACTTTGCAAAACGTAAAAGCATCTCTAAAAATGTGTGGCCAAAAGAACCCGGCATCCAAAACCTTTCTTGTAGTTTTATTGGCCCCGAAATGCCCCCCACATGCTTCGGAATGGCAGAATGTTAGGACAGATTGTACCTCATTGTCCGGGATGCAACGGCGGATTACTTGATCACTACAATTCTTTCAAAGGTAGGGGTCGTCCCGAACGTAGTGTCGAGCTTCGGCCTTCACCTTCTCTCACTGTGCCTTGGTGAAGTCTGGAGGGTACTCACTCCTAACAATGAAGTTCACAATGTCAGTAAACCTGGGCTTAAATGATTGAAGTTTAACATAAACCTCTGTCGACATTTCCACAGAGGCACCTAGTTCGAGCCGCAGGGGCGGGACTCTTGAGGCGCAAGGGCGGTTACACAACAGAGGGTTGTGTAGAAGGTGTCGTTTGGAAAACTTCCAACTATTTCTTTACCCTTGGCTGGGTCTTTGTCTTCCTTCACTAGCCTGCTCAAATGATCGGCCACCAGGTTCTCAGCCCCCTTCTTGTCCCGTATCTCTAGGTTGAACTCGCTTAGAAGGAGCACCCACTGAATCAACCGTGGCTTTGCCTCCTTCTTCGCCATGAGGTACCTAAGAGCTGCATGGTCAGTGAAAATAATTACTTTTACTCCAAGAAGGTACTGTCTGAATTTCTCAAGTGCAAAAACCACCGCTAGCATCTCCTTCTCGGTGGTGGAGTAATTCCTTTGTGCTCCATTAAGTGTCATGGACGTATAATGGATAACGTGTGAGGCTCTTCCATCTTTCTGTCCTAAGACAGCTCCTACAGCGTAGTTGTTGGCGTCACACATAATCGCGAAGGGTTTCTCCCAATCCGGAGACCGGATGATTGGTGCACTAGTGAGACATGCCTTCAAAGTGTCGAAAGCTTTCTTGCAGTTTTTGTCCACTATGAAGGTGGCGTCTTTCTTGAGTAATTCACACAAGGGTGATGAGATCTTTGAGAAGTCTTTGATGAATTGTCGGTAAAAACCTGCATGACCAAGAAAAGATCGGATTTCCCGAATGTTAGTAGGATAAGGTAAACTTTGAATAACATCAAATTTTGCCTTATCTACCTCTATCCCTTTTGAGGATATCACATGTCCTAGCACTATTCCTTGTTCAACCATGAAATGACATTTTTCCGAATTAAGAACTAGATTAGTTTCAACACATTTTTCAAGAACGAGTTTTAAGTGCCCTAGACATGCATCAAAACTATTTCCATGGACGGTAAAGTCATCCATGAAAACTTCAATAAAATTTTCTATATATTCGGAAAAAATACTTATCATGCACCGTTGGAAGGTGCCGGGGGCGTTGCAAAGTCCAAATGGCATTATGCGGTACGCAAAAGTGCCAAATGGGCAAGTGAACGTCGTCTTTTCTTGATCTTCCGGAGCAATGGCTATTTGGAAATAGCCCGAATATCCGTCCAGAAAGCAATAGTATGGATGACCTGCAAGACGTTCCAACATTTGGTCAATAAACGGTAATGGAAAATGGTCTTTACCTGTTACCTTGTTGAGTTTGTGGTAGTCAATGCAAACTCTCCAACCGGTTTGCGTTTTACTCGGGACCATCTCTCCATGTTGATTTTCTACCATAGTAATACTCCCCTTCTTTGGAACCACTTGGGTTGGACTAACCCAATTGCTATCTGAAATGGGGAAAACCATCTCCGCTTGGAGGAGCTTCAATACCTCCATCTTGACCACGTCCATCATCGGCGGATTCAACCTCCGTTGAGGTTGCCTCGATGGTTTTGCTTCATCCTCAAGTAGAATTCTATGCATGCAAGTGGATGGACTTATCCCTTTGATGTCCGCAATTGTCCATCCAAGGGCCTTCTTGTGTTCTTTCAACACTTTTACCAACTTGTCCTCTTGGCCGGTAGTCAACTTGTTAGAGATGATCACCGGTAGGGTATTGTTGTCTCCCAGGAAAGCATACTTGAGGTGGGGTGGGAGATCCTTCAACTCTATCTCCGGTGCCTGCACTATAGATGGAACAAGCTTCTCGCTTGGGGTTAGTAAAGTGGTCCCAATGGCCAAAGTGGAAATAGGTAACCTCCTGTGCCCATCCAATTGGGCTAGGACCTCTTTCATGCTAGTTGTCAATGCATATTCTGAATTATGATCATCAATGTCATGCTCAATTATATTTTTCAATTCGTCAATGTCAGAAATATCAAAAACATCTTGCACAAAAAGTTTCAACAATATCAATGGCACATAAAGAATGATCATCACTAGGAAATTTCATGGCATCATAGATGTCAAATTCCACTACTTCACCATCAAACTCCATGGTTAGTTTGCCACTAACATAATTGATTTTAGTCCTAGCAATTTTTAGGAATGGTCTCCCCAATAATATCGGTGCAGCATGTGAGTCATTTTCCATGTCCATTACAAAGAAATCAGCAGGAAAAATTAGATTATCTACCATTACTAATACATCCTCAATAATCCCTTTCAGGTACACATTAGATCTATCAGCAAGTTGTACTACAATCCGAGTTTCCGTTAATGGCCCAAGGCCAAGTGATTTATAGATAGAGTATGGAAGGACATTTATAGAAGCACCAAGGTCAAACATAGCTTTGTCAAAACGGGTTTCCTCTATAACACAAGGAATGCTTACCATGCCCGGATCGCTACATGTCTTAGGCATTCTACGTTGGAAAACGGCGGACACATGCTCGCTCACTTGCACTTTTTGTTTCCCCTTCAGCTTTTGATTCCTCTTGATGGTGCAGAGTTCCTTCAAGAAACAATCATATTTAGGAATACTTTTCACTAACTTAAGGCGAGGGATGTTTACCTCTCATTTGGAGAAGGTCTCAAAGAGATCTTTGTCCTTGATTATTCTTCTCTCCGTTAGTGCCTCGGGGAAAGGAGTTGGTGGTTTCTCAGAGTACAATGGTGGGAACTCAGGTCGGATGTAAGAATCCTTCTCAGCAGAACTCTCTGTTGAGTTTTCCGCAGGGGCGCTAGCTTGCAGGCGCAGGGGCGGCTCAAAGGCTGTCACCGCAGGGGCGGCGACATCCAGCCGCAGGGGCGGCGTCTGCTCAGTGCTTGGCGCAGTTGCAACCGTAGGTGCGGCTGTGGGGGAGGCAAACTCGTCAGAGGGTTTGTTCTTCCCTTCTGTTGCTGCTTTCGGTTGGATTTGCGTCCCACTCCTCAATGTTAGGGCACTAACATTCTCCTTGGGGTTTATCACTGTGTGGGAAGACAATTCTCCGGAGGATCTAGCTTTGATCCTTGTAATGGCTTCCACCATTTGCCCAACTTGTTTCTCAAGGTTCTTGATGCTGGATTCTATTGTTTGAACTAGAGTAGCAAAATGCTTAGTCAAAACCTGCAACATATATTCAGTTGATTGATACTTACCTTGTCGGGGTTACTGCGGTTGTTGGTTTTGTTGTTCCCTCCAACCAAAGTTTTGTTGATCACGCCAATTTGGCATGAAATTTTGTGCATATGGATCATTCCTAGGCCTTTGTTGCTGTTGTTGTCCATAGCCCAATGCGTTCACCTCAACATCATCATCCTGGACTTGAGGGCACATGTCCGTTGGATGGTATAGGTCGGCACAAACGCCGCATGCCTTAAGCTGTTGTGGAGTTCCCATAAGCGTCAATCTCTTCACCATCTCTTTCAGCTCAGCAAGTTCCGTGGATATCTCACTCTTCCCAGGATTGATGGCATGAACTCCTCTCTTGGAAGAAGTTCTTCCGAAGTTCCGAGTTCCTTCAGCTAGTTCCTGTATCTTTTCCAAAGCAAGGTCAGGAGTTGAATTAAGAATGTTACCTCCACATGCAGCATCGACGATCCTCCTTTCGTTGTCAAGCAAGCCATTGTACAAGTACTAGACTAGGTCTTGAGTCGAATACCCATGAAAAGGACAGCTGGATCGGAGGTGTGCAAACCTATCTCCGGTGCTCATAAAGAGTCTCGTCCGCCTCTTGTTCGATGTTGCTTATTACTTTCTTCAAGGTATTGACCTTCTTGGCTGGAAAGTACTTCTCTAGAAACGCCTTGTGGAGATTCTCCCAAGTGTCGATGCTCCCGGATGGAAGGTGGTAATACCAATCATCCGCTGCATCCTTGAGTGTGAAACCGAATGCCCTCATCTTGATTTGCTCTTCGGTAATGTTGGCTGGTTTCATGCTCATACACACGGTATGAAACTTCCCAAGGTGCTTGATGAGGTCTTCACCACTTAACCCATGGAAGGATGGGAGCAAGTGGATGAGACCCGGCTTGAGCTCGAAGTTGATTCCTTCCTCTATTGCTGGTATAGTAACCACAAGAGGGTGTTGAGTCAAGTTCGGCTGCGTGAGTTGGCGAAGGGTTCGGTCGGCCATCTCTTGTTGGAGTTGTTGTTGTCTACGTCGCCGGATGTGTGTCCTCTCAATTTCTGGATCAAAAGGAACAATTCCGGAGTTAGTAGCACGGATTTGAACCATAAAAACGGTCCAAACCAATAACCAATAATAGAAATAAAATAAAAACACAACTAAACTCCCCGGCAACGGCGCCAAAATTAGACAAGACTAATTTCCTTAGATCGTTTTAATCTTATCAAAATAAATTCCCAATTTAACAAAGTATAGTGGTTAAGCAAGGGTCGAACCCAAGAGAGTTTGGTGATATTTTTATTAGATTCAATTATCGATTATAGAACAAAGTAAAGGGGGGAGGGTTTTGGACTGAATTGATGCAAAACAAAGTAAGAAAGCAAGAAAGAAGATAAATAAGATGATGGTGAATGGACTACACTAGGTTGATTCTTAGCATGTAATACTACTTTGGTTCGTTCCTTTTATAAGTTTTCAAGAAATGTTCCCGTCTTGATCATATGTATGTGTTGAGCCAACCGGCATCAACACAACTTAACAAGTTTAGTGTTCCGTAACCTACAAAAACAAATCACAAGTTAGCTTTCAAACAAAGACTAAGGGATATAAAGAGAAGAGTAAAACCATTAAACTTATCTTTATATTTGTATTCCTTTTCCTTTAAGTATTACAACCCGTTTTTACCTAAAGGGTTCTACTAGATTAAAGACCCGAACCCGAAATCTATTAACCCTAGTTCTTTGCATGCAATTTATACACTAAGGTGATCAATCTTAAGTGATAAGAAAACATGAAATTTGACATATAAAGCTCAAGGAATACAAAACATAAACAGAATAAAACTTATATTAAAAGGTACTTACAACCAAAACAGTAATACAGCTTCAAAACAATCCAATGTAGCAAGGAATCTAGAAGCTCATTACACAAGGGAAGCAAGAGAAAATAGAGAATAAAATGGGAAAATGATGGATCATCCTAGCAATCAGCCATTGGTCTATTTATACTATAAATGGCACTAAATGGGAGTAAATGGTCGGCCAAAACAGCCACCTTTAATGCCATAAAGGTGGTGCAAACAACCGGAGTAAAGTCTCTGTCACTGAACAGCAGGGGCGGCCTTCAGAGCCGCAGGGACGGTTTAGGCAAAAACGCTTGATATTCTATATGGCCGCAGGGGCGGCCTGACACTTCCGCAGGGGCGGATCTTTAATGATCTTCAAACGTCTGACTCTTCATCTTTCTGTCGCTTCTCATGTCGAGCCGCAAGGGCAACCCATTGTCATCTCAGGGGCGGTGACACTAACTCTTCGGCTTCACAGCTCCGCAGGTTGAGACACGGGCAGAGGCGCAGGGGCGCCGGCTTCGCTTCTTCAGGGCAAGTCACCGTAGGGGCGCCACAAAGAGGCGCAGGGGCGGTGACACTCTTTGTTCCGGGCGCTGGCGAAGGCGCAGGTTGCGTTTCGGAGTACAATGTCACCCGCAGGGGCTGTGACACTGCTCCGCGGGGACGGTGAGGCACCAGAAGCTTTACTTCGTGAATGATCTTCAACTCCCAAGTGCTTCTAACTCCTCTTTTAACTTCTTTTAATCTTTTTCTTCTGGATCAAGGAGTTAGTAGCACGAACCGACTCTAATATGATAAAAAGACTCTAAAAACTAACCTAAATGATAGTGATTCCATCACCTATCACCCTACCACAAACCACCACACCCTTCTCTCTTTCACCCATCACCAACCTTCTCACAATCAAGTAAAGTATGGTAGCTTTTGTAACACCCCGAATCTGCGGGACTCAGGATGCCACGGTTTGTGGGTCCCGACCCTTAGCTTGACAACAATTTCACCGGATCTTGCAACAAGGCAGAAATAAAGGCCAAAACCGAAATACATTTTTATGCTATGAAAAGAAAATTCCGAAAGAATACAACAAAGGACTTCAGCCGAAAATACAACAACATCAACATAATACAAAAACAATAACAACACGACTCCAAAACCCAACTCAACCTAAGATGTACGGAACTCCGGCTGCCCACTCCTCCGGATCACTCGGCCACATCCTAACCTGCACATCAACTACAACAATCGGTATAAAACCATTAGCTCACATTCTAAGCATTATAAAGATAATATGGCACAAACACACACATAAGAACACATAACACACAACATGCTCTTATACATACAAATCCGATTCTGATTTTCTTTTTAGGTTATTCCTTTACTAGTTCCATTCGTTCAAAGTGTGACACGAGAGTCTTATAACTCTCGCCTTTGTCCCCGTGTAACCAACAGGAGTGTGGCGGAGCTCAACCCGTATACCATGTGGAGTGGAGAAGTAGCCCGCCCGTATACCATATATGTCCTGGTCGTAGAGAACCTCCCAGTCTCTCTCGGTAGATGGGCCGTGATGTCACCACCCGATAATATTAGTAACAATGAGCCAAAAAATATATATAGTCAAGTAATCCTAATCCGGTTTCATGATCATAAGCGATAAAACACACACCACCATAATGTATCCAAATAATGCATAAAAGCGGCTAAGTAAGTCCGAGGACTTACCTCGTCTCAAAGCTAGCTAAAAACCGATCTCACTTTCTGTAGGAATACAACCAAGGCCTGTTCAAGACAAGGAACGATAATTAACAATCACCCATGCAAGCTAATAGTCCATAGACTTCTAGTCCTATATGTTCTCACAAGATCATGCACTCTCATAAACTAGGATAACACTCCTAGTCCTCACAACTCATAAGATCACAACCATAGCCCCATGTACTAGGATACTCTCATCCTAATCTCCACAATCTCAACAAACACATACTCACAACCTCAAAAAAGCTCACATGATAACATACACACCTCAATCCTTAGCACGTTCTAACCATACTCAAATCCTCACCTAAATTTCAAAGCCACTACTTGACATTTACTCTAAGTTATGCTAGATTCAATCCTAGCATGACACTACTAAGCATAACTAGGTCGAGGGAAAGGATACTCACAAGACGTCAAAAGCCGGAAGTCGATCAACGAATGTCGACTTGGACTCGTTAGGTCTTTTTCGGGATGCTTCCAAACCTATCACCAAAACTAGACAAATTTAGCTCGTACGCTAAATTTGATCGGAATATAATATATATATATATATATATATATATATATATATATATATATATATATATATATATATATATGTATAAGGAAAACTCGATTCAAAAGCCCTTTTTAAAACCCACAAAACCCTTCCGAGCAAAATGTAAAAGTTTAGGAACTTGGTTGTAAAAACCGCAATTAATACTTTGACCAATAAATCGAATTTAAATCCAATAAGGACGTAAAATATAGCATTTCAATATAAGAATATTCCATAATCATAATCCAAGGTTCCAACTCGCTAATCCATTTCTGGGGCAAAATACGCAAAATCACAAACATGCATCCTAAATCCGCAATTAACTCTCCGAGCCTCAAATACGGAACTCAAGAATTTAAACAATTTCCGAAAACATCTTTTGGCCAAAACCGCAAAATATAATCCAGCAGGGGCATAAAATCATTTTTCCGAAGCTTGGGTCATTTCCCATAATTAATTTTCTGCAGGGGTATAAAATACAACTTCTAAAAATTAGGGTCATTATTGCAAATTCAAAGTAGTGGGAACAAATTGTAACTAACCATAATAAGAGGGGGGCCGTTGTAAATATCCAAAAGGGTTTTTAAAACCATACAATGAAGCGGCGTAGGGGAAAGAGGCACACAGGGCTCCGGCGGCGGCTTGCAGCGAGGCCAGGAGTGTCGGCGTCTGGGCGACGCAGGCTCCCTTCCGGCGTCGTTTCTGGCGGGACAACGTGGAGGCGGTAGTTCCGGTTGTTGCTGCTCCAAGCAAGCGGATGCAGAGGAGGGTTTACGCAGAGGACCGAGAGGGAAAGGAAAGGAAGAAGGGGTTGCGGGGCTCGGCCTCCGGTGGCTCCTGGTGTCTCCGTGTTTGCTTCCCGGTGGCAGCGAGGGCGAGGCAAGGACCCTCTGAGGTAACAGTGCAGCGAGACTGGAGCGGGAAGACAAGAGAGAGTGGATGGTGAAGTGAGGGCAACAACAGCTCGAATGAGGTGACAACGGAGGCGGCAAGGTGGAGGAGGGAATGAATTGTGGCCCGAATCTAGCTAACCTCCGTATTGATTCCCTTCCCTATGATGGTACAAATTGCGTCTCTCTTGGCGATGGGTCCACAATTCCCATAGTTAACCATAGTTCCTCCTCTTTTACCACTTCCAATCGTACTCTCTTCCTTTCTCACATTCCCCATACACCTGCACTCAACAAAAACTTGCTCTTTGTTAATCAATTACGTCGCGATTACCATGTCTTTTTTGAATTTTATTCTGATTGTTTTATCTTGAAGGATTCCAAGACAAAGACAACTCTTCTTCGGGGACTCTTCGAAGGAGGTCACTATAAATTTCTGGTGCCGACCAACACCCTTCTCACCACCACGACCTCTCATTCGTCGTATGTCAGAGATGTTTGGCATTGCCGCCTTGGACATCCGTCTCAACAAATCACCTCTCATCTCCTACGCCAACTGAATCTCAAACTTAAGGTCCATAAAGACCAAGCCCATTTTCCCTGCACTTCGTGCTCCTGGGCCAAGCCATATGCTCTTCCTCACTTTGCCTCAAACACAAAATTGGATGGGCCCTTTAACCCTTTGTTCATTGATGTATAGGGGCCATCTCACCAAATTTCATTAAAAGGCAATATATAACTTAATTCTCTATTATTGATGATTATTCAAAATTTATATGGTTATTAATTTCTCATGGCTTCAAAATCCCAAGTTCCATTTATTTTAACCTCCTTTATCAAACTTGTCACCAACCAATTTTCCACAACTATCAAAGGCATTCAAATGGATGGTGGCACCGAATTTAAACCTATCATTCCCTTTCTTCACGATCATGGCATTTTACATCGCCTCACTTGTCCATATTCTCACCAAAAAACGGAAGTTTTGAGACAAAACATCGTCGTATTGTTGATATGGGTCTCACCTTAATAAAACACTCATCTCTACCCCTTTCATATTGAGATTTTGCCTTTGAAACATCCGCTTATCTCATAAACCGTACTCCCACATCCATTCTCCAATATCAAACACCTTTTGACCTTCTCTTTCATAAATCTCCGGATTATGCATTCACTAAAATTTTTGGATGTCTTGCCTTTCCAAACCTTCGACCCTATAACAAACACAAACTCAATTTTAGATCCACCCAAACATCTTCCTTGGCTATGCTACACATTACAAGGGATATCTTTGCTATGATTGGCTAAACACAAAATTTGACATCTCTAGGGATGCGATTTTTCATGAATCACAATACCCTCTTGCCAAATCCGGCCCAATTCCAACCTCCGGTGAGCACACTACCCATCAAGCACTCCCGATCTTTCAACATCCACCCAATCTGGCCCAATTCCATTCAAGTGAGCCCACCCTGCACACCACTACTACACCTGCTTCAACCCAAATTCATTCTCCCTCTGCAGATGACCCTCCCACTTCTCCTCATCCATCCAACTCACCTGGGCCGACCCATTCTTTCTCAACTACGACTCCACTAGGCCAAATAGCTCCATCACACCCTATGCAAACTCGTTTTCGAAATCAAATCCACAAACCTCTCATACGCCTGAAAGACACTATACCATGGTCACCACAAAAATCACCTGTGACACCTCCATCGTCATACCAGATGAACCTTCCACCTATACTGAAGCTTCAAAATTTCTTGAGTGGCATGAACCAATACGAAACAAATTTAACGCTCTTCTCCACACCCATACTTGGACCCTCGTTCCTCCTCCTACCTCTTCCAATATCGTGGGCGTCAAATGGGTTTCCAAGATAATACGCCACTCCAATGGTCAAATTGAGCGACTGAAGGCTCGTCTTGTAGCCAAGGGGCTTCATTAGCTTGAAGGTGTTGATTACTCCGAAACTTTTAGTCCCGTAGCCAAGAATACCATTCACCTTCTTCTCTCATTAGCCTCCTCAAACCATTGGTCGGTCCGGTAGCTTGACATACAAAACGCTTTCCTTCATGGGGATCTGGATGAAGACATCTTTGTTCATCAACCACCAGGTTTCACCCACACTCAATTTCCCAACCATATCTGTAAACTCTAGAAATCTTTGTATGGCCTTAAATAGGCTTCACGAGTCTGGTTTGGAAAACTTAGTGACACCCTGTTATCCCTTGGTTTTAAACCTTCTCTTGCAGATACATCTTTATTTCCTATCTTCATGAGGATCAATTTGTTTTCATTCTAGTTTATGTGGATAATTTACTAGTTGTTGCTAGTTCTGAAACCCTTGCAGGAAAATTCATCACTGCCTTGGCTACTCATTTTCATGTAAAGGACTTGGGAGCTCTACACTACTTTCTGGGCATACAGGTCACTCAAGACAACACTGACTTTCACCTCTCCTAGTCCCAATACATTAAGGACCTTACTGTCAAGACACATATGCACTTGCCCAAACCCGTGAACACTCCTATGGCCACAACTTTTTTCTTTTCGGCATCTACTAAAGCTGTCTTCTCTGACTCACAACTCTATCGTAGTGTTGTTTGTAGTCTTCAACGCCTCTCCTTTACCAGGCCCAATGTTTCATTTGTTGTGAACAAAGTCTACCAAGCAATGCACTCTCCTACCCAAGGGAACTCACAATTTGTCGAGCGCATCCTAAGATACCTCAATTGGACCTCTCATTTTCAATTTCACATTTCCTCAAACTCAGGTACTACACTGTCAACCTTCTCAAACTCTGATTGGGCGGGCGATCAACATGACAAACGCTCTACTGGGGCTTATTGCATATATCTTGGTTCCAACCTCATCGCTTGGCACTCTAAGAAACACGACATATTTGCCCGTTCTTCAACAAAAGCAAAATATCGAGCCTTGGCACAAGCAACTTGCGAGACTTTTTGGATCCAAACTATGTTGACCGAACTCGGTGTACCTTCACAAACCTCCCATACTCTGGTGTGACAATCTTGGAGCCACATACTTGGCAATGAATATTGTCTTTCATCACCGAATCAAGCACATTTTCATTTATTATTATTTTGTTCGAGAAAGGTCTAAAACAAGTCATTCAGAGTTTCTTTCCTCTCTACAAAAGACCAAATTGGTCACATTCTTACTAAACTTCTCTCAGCTGCAAAATTTACTCAATTCCGATCCAAACTGAACCTGCACCAACTTGGATCGAGAGGGGATAATAGGCCCAGTGAGCCTAGCTCCAATTATCCCAATACCATAGGACACTTTTCACCTATCTATTGATTGAGTGATTCTACAAATGATGTAACAAACTTCAGTTATGTGTATGGATGAAATGCACTATCATTACAACCCCTCCTCCCTCTGTTTCTCTCGTGCATCCTCTCGAGCCTCTCTACATCGTCGACGCCGGATCAAAGATGAAGAACTGTATATGTCAATAATTAGGATATTAAAACTTTTCGCAATATCTTATATCAAGGCCTTGAAGTCGATCTGTGTGCTTTGTGACAAAACTAGTATTAGAGGCTTTGAAAGGGATTTCAAGGCATTGACTTCGAAACCTGCAAAATAGTGTTAGTCACAATTTAAGTGATATAAAGTGCGGAATTAAAGGATCGACACAGTGATATGTTTACGAAGTTCAGCTCTAACAACCTACGTCTCCATCCTAGGGTTTCTTTACCCTTGGATCTAACTATCTATTATATGCTCAAAGAGTCCTAGATACAACTTAGAAGAAATCCCATTCTTCTCTCACTGTAGCCTCAATGCTACGATCTAGTCAACTCTAACCTAGCAATAATTGTCTAGTTACTTTGCAGAGTAACCCACACTCGAGTATAACACTCTCTAGATATGCCAATGAAGCTCTAGTGTTTTTCTCACTCTAAGGATGTAAACTTTTGTAAGCTATGAGGAAGAAAAACTTTTGGAATGAATGAAGATGTTTTGATCGCTTGAAGACTTGGATATTTTCGTGTTTGCTTGTGGTTGTTCTCTTCAATCGTCGTCTTCATTTATAGTCTTCTATGGAGAACTTCTTAGCCGTTGTAAGATAGCCGTTGTAACGTTCTTCTTTCTCCATGGAAAACGGTGCTTGGTTGAGGTGAAGTAGCGTTGTAAGATATTCTTCTTTCTTATAATTCCTCTCTTTGACGCATGTTGAGAATCTTCATCTTCGTGATCTTCTCTTGCTTTGAAAGTGCCGTTATATATCTTTGTTTGTTGAAGATCATAGATCTTCTCTCTTGGATATGCCGTTGAAGATTTACCTTAGATCCGAGATCTTCTTGCGTGGGATCCGTTTGGAAGATCTTCCTTTATCCTCTTGCGTCTTCGGTTAAGATCTTAGTGAGATCTTTTTTGTTGTGGCCGAGATCTTCTCTTTAAACCGTTTGAAGATCTTCTTGTTGGTTGGCCGAGATCTTCTCCTTGAGAATCTTTTCAAATCTTCTTGTTATCCTTTGGTAGAGATCTTCGTTTTGGTTGGTGAGATATTCGAATCTTATATTTGAAAGCCCTTAGCTGAATCCACCTAGCTTTGTGATGCTTTTCAAGGCTTCCGCGTTTGTCGTTTGTAATACATTTCAAGGTCTCTGTGCACGTCCTTTGTAATGTGTTTTAAGACCTACACACATGTAACAAACACAAACCAAAACATGCAATCTAGAGATTCAATCGATATTTTTTAGCTTATAAAACCGCATATAAATGTTAAGTCTTCCATCATTCACATAATCAATTTATAATCAAGGTGGAGTTATCAAAAGACCACCACCCGCTTCTCCCTCTACCACCGTGGGAACCGCTGCCACTCCGTCGGAATTGCCGCCCCTACGTTCATGTCCCAATTGAAGAGGAGATGAACCCTAGCGGGTTTGAAACCCTTTTTGGGTTAAATTAAATCGGGCCACATCTTTTTATTGTAATTGCAATTTATGACTCACATTTTGTAATTGTGTTATGTTTCAATCTTCAGTGCCCACGCTTTGATTGTAGAGGAATGTTAGGTTAGACTACTGGGGAATGTTAGAATATTAAAGATATTAGAGATAATATTGTTTTTATATTAGACTAATTTATATTTGATTCTATATTTACGATCTTTATGTTTCTATTGTAATTCCTATATAAGGGTTAAATTATCATGAATACAAGTGTGGTTCTGCCACCAATATGTGTAGGTTCTAAACCTAAACCCTAGATCTATCATAAGAACCACACCTAATAAATTTGTTCACATGATCAAATAAAATACAAAAGTGAGAAGATAATCGAGGCGAAATAAAGAAGGGAAAAGAGGATTAATGATGTGTCCTAGGATGCGTTCAAGGACAAGCTCCGGATCTAGATCAAACTTTAACTACTCCGTTTGTTGATGTGTGGATGGATTGAACAAATAAAACGGGTTGGCGGAAGCGGAGAAACGGATACGGAAGCGGTCGGTTGATTCGATCTAGGTAGATCGAGCAAACTATGAAGTGAGTCGATAAGGTGATTTTTAAAGAATCCTCGAATGTGGGAGCTTGAATCGAAGATCCAAAGAAGAACTTTGAAAAGGAAGATTTTGATGTCCAAAATCAAGGAGAACGTAATACTTTATATAGGGAGGATGATGCCAAATCACAAAAGCTTACATGAAAATATTCTAGGCATTAAAGAAAAGATTTGATAGGGATATTCTACAAATTATTCCAAGAAATCAATGTCTTCTTAAAGGGTGAGATTCATAAGAGCATCCCTTTTAATTATTAATTATATAAATAAGTAAAGATGGAAAGATACCGGTAAGTCTCAATCATCTGTCGGTAAGCCTCATATATCCGTGGGAAGCCCGTGGTGCAACAAAGGCAAGGTGTGTCGCAGAATATGTCAGGATAGACTGGCACACGAATGATAGTGGTAGCCAAGGGTGCATCGGTACCCTCTATCTTGGATATGAAACGTCCTTGTCTCACTATCGTTGAATTAAGATCAACAAATGGGGCAAAACCCTTGATGATAAATGTCGGGTGCACACCATATGAATTTGGGGGCTCAAACTTGTAGTCGATCAATATGGTGGAGTTGTGGAGTTCGTCTAACATGCTAACAAGGTATGAAATTGGGTACCCTTTATTCTATGGTGGTATAGTTGATGACACGGTATACCACACACATCTTCCAATACTTGTCCTTCTTATGCACCAAAATGGTCTACACCGTATAAGGGAGACGGGGCTCAAGATCACAGCCTTGGTCTAGAAGCTCTTGTATGTAGCAATGAAGCTTCTTCGTCCTATCTAGGTTGGATCGGAATGTTGTAATATTGGGTAAAGATGTCTCTAGAACCAAACTGAGATGATGCGCAATGCCTGGGATGGTAAGCAAATTAGGTGGTGGGTCATAACACCTAACAACCTGAAATTTAGAAAATAATAAGGACACCTCGTGTGACACTATATTTAAGTCATAAGAAGTTGATGAGGGACAATCCCCAACACTACCTCAAGGACCAATCAGTAGATCAAGGGCTTAAGCATTGAAGGACAATCCAGCTATACATTTTTAGCTTCGTTTATGAAGTTTGTGTTTGATTCATTCTTATTCAATCAAAGAGACAGCCTTGATTGAATCGTTGTGAAGTCCTTGCTAGATTGTGCTTGTATGTGTTAATCTTTTTGAAGTTTGGTGCTCCTAATCAATACTAGTCTCTCCTTGTGCCTATCTTACTTTGAAGACTTGAGTAAGGTTAAAGAAGTGAGGGTTAAGGTAAGCTCTTCGTTAAGGGGTTTTCACACATCATTGGTCAAGGTTCTTTGCAGGAATATCTTGGTTCATATCTTCCTATACTTATCATCTATCATTCCATTATTCATCTTCTTATCTTTCCATATCATTCATTAACCTGTTTTTTGAGTTTTGATAAATCTTGGTATGTTTTTCATTAAATCTCGCCCGAGATTTCTTTGACCCATCCAAGATTTGCTTCAATCGAGAACTTTCAATCTAGATCGGGAACTGTGGCATCAAACCCGCATCAGAAGCTCATAAACAATATGGAAAAAGCAAGAAACAATAAAATTTGCCTTGCATGGCTGGTTTTAAATTGTGTCGACGTGCTAAAAAACCGCGGCTCACACCGTCCTTGAATGATTGAAGATATATGTGTCAAGGGTATGGTCATAGGCACAATAAGTCCTTGAATAGACCCCTTCGTGATGCCCTTGGGATGAATGAGTGTTATCGCGGTTGCCGGATCTACTAGCGCCGACGATGTCGGGGAACTACGAGGAAGATCCAACTTTTCCAAAGCTTTATTGGTCTCATCAATAGTTTTTTGCCTTTTTCGTTCCGCATAGACTAAAAAAATCTCATGAAGGGTCATAGGCAAAAGCGTTAATCATTTCCCATGATATTGGACATATATTGGTTAAGATAACCATCCTAATATGTTCGACGATCGAATTGTCATGGTCAGCCTAACAATACGTGGATGTCATCCATCTTGATAACATGACAAAGGTTTTTAATTAAGGTTTTTATTAACATAGGATCGTTGGAAAACGACACCCGAGCTAGAGTTGTGACGGTGTCACATGTCTTATCGGAGATCCATCGGATTCCGTTAGGTTGTGGGTGCGGGGTTGGTATATTAAAGTGTTTTACCACTTTATCATTAAAAATATTACAACATAAACCCCCGTCAATGATCAAGGTCAGGGTCGTGTCATTGACCAAGCATCGAGAATGGAAAAATTAGCGTTGATCATTAGACACAAACTCCTTGGTAGTCAAAGTACGTCTCAACACAAGGGCAAACTTACTTGGAGGTGACGGGGCACAATCTTGTTGATCTTCATAAGGCTCCATGCCATAGTTGGGGTCAATGTATCCTTCATCCTCAATGATGATATCGTTGTTTTATTCTCCATACTCATATAATGGGTTGGCAAATAAAACCCGTTTTGTGTTCAGGCAATCACGTTGAACATGACTAAACCCTCTATACTTATAGCATACGAGTTCACGAGGTCATACTGTCATTTGGGAGCCTTGGTTGGCACGGCCAGGGGTGAGTTGTGCCGGGGAACATGAACATAGTTCAGCACTTTCTCAAAAACCACTTGATGGGTAGGTTGGGCCGTTTCTTGGCATTCTTTTTAGGACCTGAATCTTGTAGACTATGCACATCTCACACATGTGTGTTAGAAGTATAAACATACTGACCAGAGTAGGAGTTATTATACCTTGAGTACTTTCACTCGTCTTATTTTTGCTTATAGAGCTTCATTGCCACGTGACATATGACACTCAAGTCTTTGTATGACACAATCTCGAGGGGTCTCTGAATTGAGTCATTAAGACCACTCATAGACTTGGTGGGCTGGGCAGAGGCCGAAATTCCGGTCATCTCATGTTTATTTTCAAATTTGGCCAAATAGGTCACTGAAGAATCATTGCCTTGTCGGAATCCATCATTTTGCATTCGTATGTCATTCTTGAAGCCGTCAGACACATACTTCTTGGTCATAATGTAAATCAATTGTTCAAACGTCATCATTGTGGGGCATCCTCGGTTTTTACGATTATTTTCATACCGGTTCCACCAAGACTTGATTTTACCTACAAAATAGAGGGTTGCCGCTTACATCTTCTCATTCTCCTTGTATTGGCAATGCATTATGACCTTCTTCATATCTTGTGCTCAATTAAGAAAATCATAGGGATCATAGTCCAAATCAAAGATTAAAATTTTGACTTACCTTTCCTACGTGCATTGTAAGGGTTAGTACGTCAAGGCTCAACGTAATCATCTTCATGATGGTCTCGACGTTGGTCCCCGTGAAGCCATGGACGCCCATGGCGGTTTGTTTAGGCCTTAGTGGGTTCGGAGGAGGTAACCATTCCTCACCAAAAACTTGGTTCTCAAAAGGTTCCTAAGTAAAAGAGTGTCATGGTTAAACATGTACGACACGCTCTAAATCGGATTCATCATCGGAGAACTCATCAAACTCGTCATATTCCTCATATTCTTGGGGCATGACTCGACATCGGTTGATTTTGTGGTGTTACCTAGAATGATCACTCCCAAAACGATAAGGGATGTTGCTAGTGACTCGACGGTGTCGGGACGTCCAAAAGGATGTGTGTGACGGGGAGTCGGAGAACTCCTATAGCGTTGCCAAGTAGACTCTTGACACTTGTGTCTATCCTTCATGTTAACATAGCATCTGGATGCGGAGGTCCAATGTCCTCTTAGTCCTCATCAAATGACTAATCATCGTCATGTAGGTATTGACTTTGATTTTCGATGATAGAGGCAAGACGTGGGGCATTACCTGAGCCTGCACCCATTATAACTTTGTTTTTATGATACCAATTTGTGGGGCATTTCATGGGCTTGCACCCATTATACCACTAATAAATATGTCGTATTAGATGAGTTAATGAAGAAAGATTCGATAGATATATGATTTGATGAAAAGCTAAAATATCTCCTTAATTGCTTGGCAAAATGGCTTTAAAAAATTTTAAAAGAAAATTGAGATAAAAGATGAAGAACACGGTGAAGAACAAGATGATGAAAGTCTAAAAGGATAATGGTTATAACGCATAAAAACAAGAGTAGAGAGAATTTAACTTCGATCGTTTCGTTTTGATGCCAAATGTGATTGCGTCCTTGGATGCACTCAAGGACAAGGCCCGGATCTAGATCGAGCTTGAACTTCAACTACTTCATTTGTTGATGTGGCAATGTGTTCGCTCCAAACGGTGTATGCAAGCTTTAAATTTATAACCCTAGATGTAAGCTTAAAACAAAGATGCGAACCCGCAGTGTACGGGTCAATCGTAGTAAAAAGCAAGGAATTCCAGGGGTCGATCACAGGGACTTAGTGAAACAAAGTCGGAATAGGTAAGCTTTGTAATTACTAACCACAAAAGCAATTAAAACAATCAAGGATGATAAAAAGTCAATTAAAGAAGTATGCAATGCTAGGGATTAAAGCATCTAGTTGTGGTTCCAACTCAAGATCTAAAGATAAGCGGACAAAGCTGAGATTTTTGCATAGGGAAGGTGTTACTAAAGTGGAATAGATCACCGGGTAAGTCTCACTACTCACTAATCCCAAACCGTAACTCCTATTACCGGGTAAGTCTCAAGGAATTAAGGAAAAGAACTATAACCTCAAACTAACACTCCAACTAAGGGAATAGAATCAACCTTTACCGGGTAAGTCTCAGGCCAACTCACAAAGATGGAATGAAAGCACACTCGAACTCCAATAAAGGATAAACCTTTATTACCTACACTTATGATCTTAGGTAAACAAACAAAGGAATTACCGGGTAAGTCTCATCCTAGGCTTGCGTTGAACCAGGAAAGGTGTAATAAGAATAGGATTTGGCAAACTCTAACACTTAACTCTCAGTTTCGGATCAGATAAGTCACCTCGGTCAGCCAAATTCCACCCCAGCCGAGATGTTCATCGACTGAGCGAGATGCTTAGGGTTAAGGTAAAGACTTGAACTTTCAGGGTCCTACTGTGATTAAGATTATTCTATCATTGTTTTTCCCACAACCTTCAGCCTATCACCCTAAAATCACACAAGGAAATTAGCCACTCATCATCATGAAAGTATTAATCAAATATATGGGAAGAAAGAGAATAATTGAACAAGAAAACCTTAAGAGAAAGGCTTCAATAACTGAATCAATTATAAAACCAACAAGCGTTCCTTGGATAGAAATCCAACAAGACAATCAACAAAGAAGGGAATCTAAGATGATCTTACAAAACCCTTCAAAAAGCTATAAAAGCTATAGACTTTCTTCCTTCAACCTTCAAAAAGGTTCTTCAAATCTCCCAACCGGAGTATGGCTGCAGCGGATGTCTAAACACAATCGGTGGTATAGCATGATGTGGATTTGTGGAAAATCCAACCCTTTTTATAGGAAAATTACTCTCCAAAGATAAGATATCTTAGAAAGATCTCTTCCCATAAAAATAGGTAAAATATATGGTCTAACTTATCTTCTTCCTTCTAGGAATCCAGCCCAAAAATATAAGATCCTCTTTCCAAAGATAAAAGATCTCAGCCAAAAATAAAATATTCTCGCCGCATCCCAAGTGTTCGCCTCGGTCGAGTCGGCTCCTCTGGATCACCTCGGTCGAGGTGACTTTGTAGTCAACCGAGGTGAGTCACAACTGAATGTGAAATCTCTCAAATCTGGTCCAAAGTGAATCTTTAATCCGTGGTCATGCTTCCTGGATCATTCCTTAAGCTCCTGAATGTAGCTTCAATGACTCCATAGCTCCTTTTGCTCCTTTTTGGTCCAAAACGTGCCATTTTACCTATGATAACAACGAAACTATGTGTAGACCTCGATTCCCGCAAAGGTAGATGAAACGATAATATAATCACATAATATATATATATACAAACATGCAGATTATTGAAGATAAAACGTCTAAACAGGCCCCAAAATATAGACAATAATTCATGCTATCAAAATACCCCAAACTTAGCCCTTGCTTGTCCCCAAGCAAGTTTCGCATATAAAATACAAGATAGAATGGATTATTAGTCATAAAGATCAATGAAAAAGTCTTTCAAAAACATTTTTGATGGTGTGCTACAATCATAGATCACTCTAAGAGAATACTTCATGGAATTTAAAATCAAAATATGATCAAAACATTTTATAAATCTAAGAAAGTTGTTCATCTTTGCATAAAATCATAGAATGCATAATAAGTCGTAATTATCGAAATTAATCATGCATAATCCAGTTAAAACCACTAAGTCAATCAACAAGCTCGAGGTCTCAAGGGCTTCCCAAAACAAAGGTCAAGAAACGTGTAGGGTAGGGATGTATATAAGGTAATGTGGTGCTAGAATCCGGGAATAGGATCTTTCTTCACTTTACTTGAACTTCAACATCTTCCACCAATAAGCTTTGCTTATTTCACACTTTTTTCCTTTTTTTACTTTACTTTTTGGGATGCATGGACAGAGGTGCACAATAACCGAAGCCTAGGAAATCAACTATCATCAATTTCTTGAGATGCATCAAACCCTTGATGCACATAACATGACCCGTTAGGAATATCGCTCAATCCGACTTTGGCAAGACACAAACACCCGGCTATGTGAATGGTGCCGAGTTACTCATCATCATGATTGACTTCCCCAAACCTATTTATTACTTTCTAACACTTTCACTTCCAGCCTACTTCTCAACTTTTGTTTCACTTGCTTTCACCACTTTGCTTGCTTCCAAATTCCCGGATAGGTAAAGGGAGGCAAAAATGTATATGAGGGGCTAAGTATGATCAAGAAGAAGAAGAAGAGAGAAGAATAAATTGCCTTGGTCTTTCCAGGAAGAAAGTGAGAGAACTTATCTTGTGGCGTCAACCTTCAAATTCAACATAATTTGGATAAAAATAAAGTATTAAACATGCCACAATTTCAAACAAAGCATTTATCAACTTAAACATATTATAGAACCTTTCAAACATATAAAGATTTCAAAACCAGTCAGCAAACAAGATCTTCACTGAGATCATATCCAAATAAGAAGCACAAAACGTTTCGAAAACTCTCAGTTAAACCACCTCGGTCGAGGTGTTCTAGGTCAACCGAGGTGAAGTACCTCGTTCGGCCAGAACTGTCCCGGTCGAGGTCAAATTTTTTTTTCTAAACCAGTTTTTGACGTTTTTCTCAATCAAATAACCTGTATGTATGCATGCAATCTCAGATAAACACATAGAGCAAAATAAAGCATAAATATCCGATAATGTTGAGTCATACAACACATAAGTCATAAAATACATCAAATACCCCATACTTGGGACACACTGTCCCAGTGGGTCAAAATAAGTCTAAAGAAAATAAAGTATTCACCGGACAAAGCTGAGCTGCATAATAAATGAGAAAGAAAATCCTGCAAGCTCTCAATAATCACGATCCGGTGGTGGTGGTGGTGGTGGTGGCACGTACGGATACTGGGATGGGTCAATTGGATAACCCATAGTCTGCTGAAACTGGATCTCCATCATCCGGCGCTGATAGTGCTGGCCCTCTAGCATCTGATGAGTCCAGCGGTCGATCTATCGATGCTGGGCATCAAATCTCTCGTGGATGTCTACAGTTAGGGCAGCATAGGAGTCTATCATCTGATCGGTGAGGTCATCGATCCGTCGGTGAGCATTTGGATCCCTCTATCGGCGTCCCCTACGCCTAGCTGGACGTACTGGTGATGCAGCCGGCGCGGTCTCAGTCTCGTCATCGTCTAAGTCAATGACCGGCGCACTAGTCCCAGTAGTATCAATCCCTGTATCCATAGGAACTCCACCATCCCTATCATCATCATCATTAACAGCATCCTCAACCTTATCCTCCTCAGCTGGTGCAACTGTTGCAGTTGTTGCCTCTCTCGCATCCTCCATCAGTGGGATCCAAGCAGTCTGCCAATAGTGCGGATCATACACTGAGAACTGGGGTGACCATCTGATCCCCTGTGGTGCAGTAGGCTCCCATGGCATAACTGCATACGGTGTAGTGAGTCCTCGGGGAACCAGTATCCTCCAAGTGATCATCTCCTGCAGTCCAAGCGGCTTGGCAGCCGCCACCATAGTACAAGCGCTAAGGTCCATATCTTGGTAACTTGCTATGTGAGTCACAATGCCTCCGCAGCAGATATCCCCCTTCGCCTTGGCCTTGATCCTGTGCAGATCCTCTGCCAGCATCAAGCCAAAGTCTGGAATCCCTCCAGTCACCATGTAGTAAAGGCTAAACAGCTCCCCCTGTCTGACCTTCTGGGGCATCTCAGTACGCGCCAGAAGGGTCTCACTAAAAATCCTGTGAGCTAGTCTGAAGGCCAGATGAAATATAATACGCTCCCTGGAGTCTCCAAGGCGCCATCTATCAGCATGCTCAACTACGTGAGCGATGTGTCCCCAGAACTCCCTAGCTACAGCTCGGGAGGGAAAATCAACAGCAGTCGGAGCCGGGAAACCAAAGATGTCTCGCTAGTACTCTAAAGGAACTATGAAGTTCCGGTTCATCAACCGGTACTTCACAGCACGCTTTGTAAGAAGGTAGGTGAAGGAGCTGACAAACTCCATAGTAGGCTCTAAGTAGGCAGGTGCGCGGATCGCAGTGAACTGATCTAGCCCCATCGTAGAAATCATACGTCTTAAATCTCCATCCACATGGAGACAATCAAAAGTTGATACGTCCAGGAAACGAGGTGCAATCACTGGACGGGCTGTGATGCGGTCATAGTCGACTTGGTGTCTCTCGTGGATCACCGGTCTAGTAGGTCTGGAGGAAGAAGAAGAAGGGGAAGGAGAGGATCTGTCCCTCAGGACCGGCTGTCTATCTGAACTCATCTTTTCTGAAACTTGTCAGACCACCTCGGTCGGCCTGACAACCCTGAAGAACACCTCGGCCGAGGCACAGGCCGACTGGACCGAGGCGAATAACTGCGCGACTGATTTCTTCAAAAATCCAGTTCATTTCCCCCAAAATCACTACAACAGGTTCCTATGGGGTACTTAATCTGTTTCTCAGCAAATGCAGGGGCAACCAAAGCTCAAATCGAAGGAAAACAGTGGAGAAGAGCCAGGTTAGGGTTTTTCTGATTTTACCTACATTCGGTCGATTCGGTTCGTTTTTCTCCCAGATTTGCACTTGCACTGTGATCCTCTAGCCTTTCTTAGCGGTTTGGAAGCAAGAATCGTCGAAAACGAGCGAAGATTGGCGAAGCGAGGCGAAGGGAGTGCCGCAGTCGAGGAGAAGGTAAAGGAGGAGAGAGAAATCTCAGTCCCCTTTTATACCCTTTTCTGGAACTGCTGTCACCTCGGTCGAGGTGGTCTCGACTGGACCGAGGTGGCACGGACCGAGGTGGATCTTGATTTAAGGTCGCTAGTTGGACCGTACTGCGTCTCTCAAACGAAGTATAATGGTGCAACCTCCTCAACCGGAACTTCCGGTTTGTATTTCTTAAGTCTATGACCATTGACCTTGAAGCTTCCACTCGTTTCGCCCCAAATCTCAACTGCACCATGAGGAAAAACATGTTTCACAACATAAGGTCCGGTCCATCTAGATTTCAACTTACTTGGAAAGAGGCGGAGGCGGGAGTTGAAGAGTAGAACTAAGTCTCCTTCTTTAAGCTCCTTAGGGATGATACGCTTGTCATGCCATTTCTTCGTCCTTTCCTTATAGATTTTGGCATTCTCATAAGCGTTCAAACGCAGCTCCTCCAACTCGTTGATATCCAATAGCCGCTTCTCGCCGGCTTCTTTGATGTCGAAGTTCAACCATTTGATCGCCCAATATGCTTTGTGTTCTAATTAAACGGGCAAGTGACAAGACTTCCCATATACCAAATTATAAGGGGTGGTACCAATGGGAGTCTTGAATGCGGTCCTGTAGGCCCAAAGAGCGTCGTCCAACTACATGGACCAATCCTTCCTCGTCCTAGAGACGGTCTTCTCCAAGATTGCTTTGATTTCTCTATTCGAGATCTCGACCTGTCCACTAGTTTGAGGGTAATAAGGGGTTGCTACCTTGTGGGTTACCCCATACTTCGATAGAAGTGCCTTAAACTTCCGGTTGATGAAGTGTGTCCCTCCATCGCTGATGATGATGCGTGGAGTCCCAAAACGTGGAAAGATAGTCATGTTAAAGAACTTCATAACCACCTTGGCGTCGTTAGTGGGGGAAGCAATGGCTTCAACCCATCTAGAGACGTAATCAACTGCTAGAAGAATATAGAGGTTTCCTCCGGAGGATGGGAAAGGTCCCATGAAGTCTATCCCCCATACATCAAATATTTCCACTTCTTGAATGTTATTGAGTGGCATTTCGTTCCTCCTAGACAAGTTCCCTGTTCTTTGGCATGCATCACAAGAGACAACAAACGATTGTACATCTTTAAATAATGTAGGCCAAAAGAAACCGGAACGTAATACCTTAGCGCATGTCTTGTTGGCGCTAGCATGTCCTCCACAAGGAAGTGAATAACAATGCCTTATGACGCTATTAACTTCGTCTTCCGGAATGCATCTTCGAAGCATCCCATCCAGCCCGCGCTTGAATAGCAGCGGTTCATCCCAGTAGTAATGGCGTACGTCCTTGAAGAATTTCTTCCTTTGAGCGTACGTCAATCCGGGCGGTATTTCCTGGCAAACAAGATAATTAACAATATCAGCATACCAAGGTCCTTTATTATTAGAAAGTTGGTGGAGAGAATGTTCCACCAACTGAGGATGAATATCAGAGAAGGGAGTAAGAAGTTTGTTATTTTCAGCAGTCTCAGTTGACATCATCTCGCTTTCGACCTCGGTCGAAGCGCAGAGGCGTTGACCGAGATGTTCTTCACTCGCCTCGCTTTGTCCAGAAAGTGCCTCGGTCGAGGTACTGTAACTGGAACCGAAACTGGAGATCTTCGTCTCCTGGATTAATTTCTCAGTTTTAGCTCCTGGATCTTCTTCCAGTGCCTTTAAGCTCCGTATATCTGCATCACAAGAGGCATCTATATCTTCCTCCATTAAACTAAAACTAATAATTTTCTCAAGTGGATCTTTAGTAAGGATAGAGCTCACCAATTCTCTAGATTCTTCTTCATCATAGATGTTGAAGATATCATCTCCTAGCTGCTCTCCCTTCATGGCCGCAAGTAATGCGAACTCCACTTCATCTCCGCCAATGTTGAATTTGAACTTGGCATTCTTACAATCCACATTACAACCCGAAGTTGCTAGAAATGGCCTCCCGAGAATGATAGGAATAGGATAATCTACGGGAATATCAAGTACAGCAAAGTCTATAGGTAAATAGAAGTTACCTAACTTAACCGGAACGTCTTTCAAAATTCCCACGGGATGGGTAATGGAGCGGTCCGCCATGTATAATCGAATCTTCACCGGCTTGGGCTCTCCAAGTCCGATCTTCACACATAGCTCCAGCGGAATGATGCTCACGCTGGCTCCTAGATCACATAAGGCTTCACAAGTAACATCCCTAACTTGAATGGGAATGCAAAATGAGTCGGAATCTCTCAACTTGGGTAACATCTTGTCCTTCGTGATTAGAATAAGCTCCGAGGATTTAGATGTCATCCTTACTTCACCGAAGTCTTCCAGCTTCCTCTTCCTTGATAGGATCTCTTTTAAGAACTTCCCATAGGCAGGCATCCCTAGAATAACATCAAGGAAAGGAATGTTAATGTGTAGTTTATTCATCAAGTCAAGGAACTTACGGAAGTGCTTGTCTAGATGTGCTCTGGCCCTTGACTGGGGGAATGGAAGTGGTGGTTTATATGCAGGAGGTGGAATATAAACTTCAGTTTTCTCCTCCGCTTTCTGTGGCTCCACCTTGGTTGGCATCTCGGCCGAAGTGTTCTTCGACTGTACCTGGACCGAGGTGGTCTTTGTCGGTATTGGCACCGACCGAGGCACTGGATCTGTAGTCTTCAGACCACTCCTCGTCGTTATGGCCATGATCTGGCCCCTAGGGTTGCTTTCCGTTCTTGCTGGAAGCTTCCCTGGGTCTCTTGGCGCTTCATTCGCCCTACTAGCAAGTTGTTGTTCAAAGGCTTTTTGGGCCTTCGAAAATGAAGTCATAGATGTCTCCATAGCACTAAGCTTGATCAAGATGGCCTCTAGCACCGCGTCTTTCTTTTCCGACTGGGACGAACTTGATCCTTGCCCCTGGCTCTTTAATGGAGTAGAAGAAGAAGAAGGGGAAGAGAGGAAAGGATTAGAGGAATCGTTAGAATTGGAGTTAGAATGATTGTTACCCGAATTTTGGTTGTTTGTCCTCCAATTATTGTTGTTGGATCCTCTATTGTTGTTGTAGTTATTGTTCCGGGAACCGTTGTTGTTGTTATTACGGTATCCATTGTTGTTGTTCCTTGATCCTTGATCTTCCTTCTTAGTTTGAGCAACTAAGAGTTCCTTCAATTGTTTCACATCATTCTTCAAAGAGATGAGTTGATTATTTGAGGAATCCTCTTGAAAGTTGACTCTTTTAACTCCACCTTCAGCTCCTTGGTGGGAATATTTCTCCATATGCAAAGCTTGTTTCTCTATAAAGTCCCAAGCTTTGTCAATCGCCATGTCCATAAATGTACCGGCGGATAGTAGTTGGAGGTTGAACTGGGTGCTTCCGTCCAATCCCTTGAAGTATATCTCCAACAATTCTATCTTTGGAATCCCATGATGTGGGCAATCCAAAAGAATGTCTTTAAACCTCTCTCATGACTTGGACAAGCTCTCCTTGTCCTTCATGATGAATGCATTAATCTTCCCTCTCATTTCAGCGGTCTTAGAGGGGGGAAAGAATTTAGTCAAGAATTTCGTAGTCATCTCCTCCCAAGTGCTGATTTTTCCTGGAGGAAGAGATTGATACCAAGTAAGAGCTCTATCTTTTAAAGAAAAGTAAAAGGTCTTAGCTTGTAGTTGTTGTTTTCTATTTTTGAGGGTCTCAAGGTCTCCATCAAGATCTCATAGTTTTGCAGATGTTGATGCGGAGATTCCTTCTCTAGCCCTCCAAACTGGCATTGGCGAATCATGGAAAGAACTTGTGGTCGAAGTTCGTAGTCATGGTCCGCCGGATCTCCTAGGTTAACTCCAGGACGCCTCAATTGTTGATTGAGGTCCATCTTTTGCCCTAGGGTTTGCGGGATTCCTACAAAAAGAGCGCCTCGGACTGGCATCCGAGGTGGAAGTACATCGGCCGGGGCAACAGGTGCTGGGACCTGCCTCGGTCGAGGGTCTGGAACTGGATCTTGCATCGGTCGAGGATCGGGAACAAGGTCTTCTCTCGGTCGAAGTAGATACTGGTCTCGTAAGGCTACCATATCTGCTTCGATCGCCTCAGTCCTGGTGCGAGTTTCTTCTTTCTCCTGCCTCAGTTCTTCCCTGTTGAGGCATAGCTGTTCTAACGCCTCCTTCAATTCGGCCTCAAGATCGCGATCGTCTTGGTTGGCCATCTTCGCTTCTCTCAAGCGTCGTTTATATGTCTTTTCTGGTTCGGGATCGTAAGGAATGATTTCCTTCCCAGCGCGGGTTCTTTGCATAAACCTAAGAAAAAGAACCTACGAAAGTCACTCAAGTAGAGTGGTTAGTAGACACGGGGGCAAGTGCCCCAAAAGCGTACCGCAACCGGCTCGGTCTAGACCAAGTCCCCGGCAACGGCGCCAAAAACTTGTTCGCTCCAAACGGTGTGTGCAAGCTTTAAATTTATAACCCTAGATGTAAGCTTAAAACAAGGATGCAAACCCGCAGTGTACGGGTCAATCGTAGTAAAAAGCAAGGAATTCCAGGGGTCGATCACAGGGACTTAGTGAAACAAAGTCGGAATAGGTAAACTTTGTAATTACTAACCACAAAAGCAATTAAAACAATCAAGGATGATAAAAAGTCAATTAAGGAAGTATGCAATTCTAGGGATTAAAGCATCTAGTTGTGGTTCCAACTCAAAATCTAAAGATAAGCGGACAAAGCTGAGATTTTTACATAGGGAAGGTGTTACTAAAGTGGAATAGATCACCGGGTAAGTCTCACTACTCACTAATCCCAAACCGTAACTCCTATTACCGGGTAAGTCTCAAGGAATTAAGGAAAAGAACTATAACCTCAAACTAACACTCCAACTAAGGGAATAGAATCAACCTTTACTGGGTAAGTCTCATGCTAACTCACAAAGATGGGATGAAAGCACACTCGAACCCCAATAAAGGATAAACCTTTATTACCTACACTTATGATCTTAGGTAAACAAACAAAGGAATTACCGGGTAAGTCTCATCCTAGGCTTGCGTTGAACCAGGAAAGGTGTAATAAGAATAGGATTTGGCAAACTCTAACACTTAACTCTCAGTTTCGGATCAGATAATTCACCTCGGTCAGCCAAATTCCACCCCGGCCGAGATGTTCATCGACTGAGCGAGATGCTTAGGGTTAAGG
This sequence comes from Fagopyrum homotropicum, assembly GCA_033239125.1. Classification (NCBI taxonomy): domain Eukaryota; kingdom Viridiplantae; phylum Streptophyta; class Magnoliopsida; order Caryophyllales; family Polygonaceae; genus Fagopyrum; species Fagopyrum homotropicum. The sequence continues at coordinate 14,658,867 of BSWB01000001.1, forward strand.
TAAAGACTCGAACTTTCAGGGTCCTACTGTGATTAAGATTATTCTATCATTGTTTTTCCCACAACCTTCAGCCAATCACCCTAGAATCACACAAGGAAATTAGCCACTCATCATCATGAAAGTATTAATCAAATATATGGGAAGAAAGAGAATAATTGAACAAGAAAACCTTAAGAGAAAGGCTTCAATAACTGAATCAATTATAAAACCAACAAGCGTTCCTTGGATAGAAATCCAACAAGACAATCAACAAAGAAGGGAATCTAAGATGATCTTACGAAACCCTTCAAAAAGCTATAAAAGCTATAGACTTTCTTCCTTCAACCTTCAAAAAGGTTCTTCAAATCTCCCAACTGGAGTATGGCTGCAGCGGATGTCTTAACACAATTGATGGTATAGCATGATGTGGATTTGTGGAAAATCCATCCCTTTTTATAGGAAAATTACTCTCCAAAGATAAGATATCTTAGAAAGATCTCTTCCCATAAAAATAGCTAAAATATATGGTCTAACTTATCTTCTTTCTTCCAGGAATCCAACCCAAAAATATAAGATCCTCTTTCCAAAGATAAAAGATTTCAGCCAAGAATAAAATATTCTCGTCGCGTCCCAGGTGTTCGCCTCGGTCAAGTCTGCTCCTCTGGATCACCTCGGTCGAGGTGACTCTGTAGTCAACCGAGGTGAGTCACAACTGAATGTGAAATCTCTCAAATCTGGTCCAAAGTGAATCTTTAATCCATGGCCATGCTTCCTGGATCATTCCTTAAGCTCCTGAATGTAGCTCCAATGACTCCATAGCTCCTTTTGCTCCTTTTTGGTCCAAAACGTGCCATTTTACCTATGATTACAACGAAACTAGGTGTAGACCTCGATTCCCGCAAAGGTAGATGAAACGATAATATAATCACATAATATATATACAAACATGCAGATTATTGAAGATAAAACGTCTAAACAGGCCCCAAAATATAGACAATAATTCATGCTATCACGATGGATCGAACGACTGAAATGGGTTCGCGGAATCGGAGAAATGGGTCCAAAAGGGATTGGTTGATTCGATCTAGGTAGATCGAGTATTCCGTGAAGTGTAGTGGATAGAGTGATTCTTGAAGAATCATTGAATGTGGAGGTTTGAATCAAATATCCAAATGAACATCCTTTATATGGGGAGGATGATTGTAAATCACAAAGACTTCATGAAAATATTCTAGGCATTAAAAGAAGAGATTTGTTGAGCTTATTCTAAAATTTATCCGAAGCAATCAATGATTTATTAAAGGAAAAGATTCACAAGAATATTCTATTTAATTATTAATTATATAAATAAAAGATGGAAAAGATGATGGGAAAGTGATAGCATGGATTATAGTCTATATTTATGGGTTTGTTTGGATGTTTTATCTTCAATAATCTGCATGTTTGTATGTATATTATGTGATTATATTACCATTTCATCTACCTTTGCGGGAATCGAGGTCTACACCTAGTTTTGTTGTAATCGTAGGTAAAATGGCACGTTTTGCATCAAAAAGGAGCAAAAGGAGCTATGGAGTCATTGAAGCTACATTGAGGAACATAAGAAACCATCCAGGAAGCATGGCCATGGATTTGAGATTCACTTTGGACCAGTTTTAAGAGATTTCACATTCAGTTATGACTCACCTCGGTTGACCACAGATTCATCTCGACCGAGGTGATCCAGGGAAGTCGACTCGACCGAGGTGATCCAGGGAAGTCGACTCGACCGAGGCGAATACCTAGAACGCGGCGAGAATATTTTATTCTTGGCTGAGATCTTTTATCTTTGGAAAGTGATCTTATATTTTTGGGCTTGGCTCCTGGAAGGAAGAAGATATACTAGATCTTATATTTTACCTATTTTTATGGGAAGAGATCTTTCTAAGATATCTTATCTTTGGAGAGTAATTTTCCTATAAAAAGGGTCGGATTTCCCACAAATCCGACACCCCGCATAGCATGCTATACCACCGATCAGGGTTTATACACCACAGCAGCCGTACTCCAGTTGGGAGACTTGAAGAACCTTTTTGAAGGTTGAAGGAAGATTGAAGATTGTAGCTTTTATAGCTTTTGGAAGGTTTTCTTGTAAGATTACCTTAGATTTTCTTCCTTGTTGTCTTGCTTGTTGGATTTATATCCAAGGAACGCTTTTGTTGTGATATTTGATTCAGTTATTGAAGTCTTTTCATTAAATTTTTCTTGTCCAAATATTCACCTTCTTCCCATATATTTGATTAATACTTTCATAATGATGATGAGTGGCTAATTTCCTTGTGTGATTCTAGGGTGATTGGCTGAAGGTTGTGGGAAAAACAATGATAGAATAATCTTAGATTCCAGTAGGACCCTGAAAGTTCGAGTCTTTAAACCTTAACCCTAAGCATCTCGCTCAGTCGATGAACATCTCGGCCGGGGTGGAATTCTTCTGACCGAGATGACTTACCTGATCCGAAACTGAGAGTTAAGTGTTAGAGTTTGCCAAATCCTATTCTTATTACACCTTTCCTGGTTCAATGCAAGCTTAGGATGAGACTTACCCGGTAATTCCTTAGTTTGTGTACCTAAGATCATAAGTTTAGGTAATAAAGGTTTATCCTTTATTGGGGTTTGAGTGTGCTTTCATCCCATCTTTGTGAGTTAGCCTGAGACTTACCCGGTAAAGGTTGATTCTATTCCCTTAGATGGTGTGTTAGTTTGAGGTTATAGTTCTTTATCTTAATTCCTTGAGAGTTACCCGGTAATAGGAGTTACGGTTTAGGATTAGTGAGTAGTGAGACTTACCCGGTGATCTATTCCACTTTAGAAACACCTTCCCTATGCAAAAACCTCAGCTTTGTCCGCTTATCTTTAGATCTTGAGTTGGAACCACAACTAGATGCTTTAATCCCTAGAATTGCATGTTTGCTTTATTGACTTCTTATTCATCTTTGATTGTTTTAATTGCTCTTGTGGTTAGTATTTACACATAAGCATACCGTAATTGGACTTTGTTTCACTAAGTCCCTGTGATCGACCCCTGGAATTCCTTTCTTTTTACTACGATTGACCCGTACACTGCGGGTTCGCATCCTTGTTTTAAGCTTACGTCTAGGGTTATAAATTCAAAGCTTGCACACACCGTTTGGAGCGAACAAGTTTTTGGCGCCGTTGCCGGGGACTTGGTCTAGACCGAGCCGGTTACGGTTTGCTCTTGGGGCACTTGCCCTGTGTCTACTAACCACTCTACTTGAGTGACTTTTGCAGGTTCTTTCTTAGGTATATGCGAAGAACCCGCACTGGGAAGGAAATTGTTCCTTACGATCCCGAACCAGAAAAGACATACAAGCGACGCTTAAGAGAAGCGAAGATGGCCCAACAAGACAACCGCGATCTTGAGGCCGAGTTGAAAGAGGCGCTAGAGCTGCTACGCCTCAGCAGGGAAGAACTAAGGCGAGAGAAGGAAGAAACTCGCACCAAGACTGAAGCAATCGAAGCAGAGATGGCCGTCATATGAGACCAGATTCTACTTCGACCGAGGGAAGATCCAGTCTCAGATCCTCGACCGATGCAGGATCCAGTTGCTGACCCTCGACCGAGGCAGGTTCCAGTACCTGACGCCCCGGCCGAGATACTTCCACCTCGGATGCCAGTCCGAAACGTTCTTCTTGCAGGAATCCCACAAACCCTAGGTCAAAGGATGGACCCTAATCAACAACTGAGGCATCCAGGAGGTAATCTAGGAGATCCAGCGGACCATGACTATGAACTTCGACCGCAAGTTCTATCCATGATTCGCCAATGCCAGTTCGGAGGGCTAGAGAAGGAATCACCACATCAACATCTTCAAAACTATGAGATCTTGATGGAGACCTTGAGACCTCCGAGGATCGAAAATAACAACTACAAGCTAAGACCTTTTTACTTTTCTTTAAAAGATAGAGCTCTTACTTGGTATCAATCTCTTCCTCCAGGAAAAATTAGCACATAGGAGGAGATGACGACGGAATTCCTGACCAAATTCTTCCCCCCCTCAAAAACAGCCGAAATGAGAGGGAAGATCAATGCTTTCATTATGAAGGACAAGGAGAGCTTGTCCAAGTCATGGGAGCGGTTCAAGGACATTCTTCTGGATTGCCCACATCATGGGATTTCAAAGTTAGAGTTATTGGAAATTTACTTCAAGGGACTGGACGGAAGCACCCAATTCAATCTCCAACTACTCTCCGCCGGTACCTTCATGGACATGGCGATTGACGAGGCTTGGGACTTCATCGAGAAGCAAGCCTTGCATATGGAGAAGTACACCCACCAAGGAGCTGAAGGTGGAGTTAAAAGAGTTAACTTCCAAGAAACTCATCCCAACAACAATCAACTCACGTCTTTGAAAAATGACGTGAAGCAATTGAAGGAACTCTTGGTTGCTCAAACCAAGAAGGAAGAGCAAGGGCAAAGGAACAACAACAACGGATACCGTAACAACAACAACGGTTCCCGGAACAACAATTACAACAACAATAATAGAGGGTCCAATAGCAACAATTGGAGGACAAACAACCAAAATTCTGGTAACAATCATTCAAACTCCAACTCTAACGATTCCTCTAACCCTTTCCTCTCTTCCCCCTTCTTCTTCTTCTTCTACTCCATTAAAAAGCCAGGGGCAAGGATCAAGTTCGTCTCAGCCGGAAAAGAAAGACGCAGTTCTGGAGGCTATCTTGATCAAGCTCAACGCTATGGAGACTTCTATGACTTCATTTTCGAAGGCCCAAAAAGCCTTTGAACAACAACTTGCAAATAAGGCAAATGAAGCGCCAAGAGATCCAGGGAAGCATCCAGGAAGGACGGAAAGCAACCCTAAGGGCCAGATCATGGCCATAACTACGAGGAGTGGACTGAAAACTGCAGATCCAGTGCCTCAGTCGGTGCCAGTACCGATGAAGACCACCTCGGTCCAGGTGTAGTCGAAGAACACTTCGGCCGAGACGCCAACCGAGGTGGAGCCACAGAAAGCGGAGGGGAAAACTGAAGTTTATGTTCCACCTCCTGCATACAAACCACCACTTCCATTCCCCCAGTCAAGGGCCAGAGCACATCTAGACAAACACTTTGGTAAGTTCCTTGACTTGATGAATAAGCTGCATATTAACATTCCTTTCCTTGATGCCATTCTAGAAATGCCCGCCTATGGGAAGTTCTTGAAGGAGATCCTATCAAGGAAAAGGAAGCTGGAAGACTTTGGTGAAGTTAGAATGACATCTAAATTCTCGGAGCTCATACAAATCATGAAGGAGAAGATGCCACCTAAATTGAGAGATCCCGGCTCATTTTGCATTCCCATTCAAGTTGGGGATGTCACTTGTGAAGCCCTTTGTGATCTAGGAGCCAGCGTGAGCATCATCCCACTGGAGCTATGTGTGAAGATCGGACTTGGAGAGCCCAAGCCGGCCAAGATTCGACTTTACATGGCGGATCGCTCCATCACTCATCCCGTGGGCATCTTGGAGGACGTTCCGGTCAAGTTAGGTAACTTCTATCATCTACCTATATATTTTGTTGTACTTGACATTCCCGCAGATTATCCTGTTCCTATTATTCTCGGGAGGCCATTTCTAGCAACATCGGGTTGCAACGTGGATTGCAAGAACGTCAAGTTGAAATTCAACATTGGCGGCGATGAGGTGGAGTTCGCACTACTTGCAGCCATGAAAGGGGAGCGGCTAAGCGATGATATCTTCAATATCTACGATGAAGAAGATTCAAGAGAATTGGTGAGCTCTATCCTTATTAACGATCCACTCGAAAGAGTTATTAGCTTCAATTTAATGGAGGAAGGTATAGATGCTTCTTGTGATGCAGATATACGGAGCTTAAAAGCACTGGAAGAAGATCCAGGAGCTAAAACTGAGAAGCTAACCCAGGAGACGAAGATCTCCAGTTTCGGTTCCAGTTGCAATACCTCGACCGAGGCACTCCCTGGACTGAGCGAGGCGACCGAAGAACATCTCGGTCAACGCCTCTGCGCCTCGACCGAGGTCGATGGCGAGATGATGTCAACTGAGACTACTGAGAATAATAAACTTCTTACTCCCTTCTCTGACATTCATCCTCAGTTGGTGGAACATTCTATCCACCAACTTTCTGATAATAACGGACCTTGGTATGCTGATATTGTGAATTATCTTGTTTGCCAGGAAATACCGCCCGGATTGACGTACTCTCAAAAGAAGAGATTCTTCAAAGAAGTACGACATTACTACTGGGACGAGCCGCTGCTATTCATGCGCGGGCCGGATGGGATGCTTCGAAGATGCATTCCGGAAGATGAAGTTAATAGCGTTATACGGCATTGCCATTCACTTCCTTGTGGAGGACATGCTAGCACCGATAAAACATGCGCCAAGGTGTTGCGTTCCGGTTTCTTCTGGCCTACATTATTTAAGGATGTACAATCCTTTGTTGTCTCTTGTGATGCATGCCAAAGAACATGAAATTTATCAAGGAGGAACGAAATGCCACTTAACAACATCCAAGAGGTGGAAATCTTTGATGTATGGGGGATTGACTTCATGAGACCTTTCCCATCCTCCGGAGGAAACCTCTATATTTTTCTTGCAGTTAATTACGTCTCTAGATGGGTTGAAGCCATCGCTTCTCCCACTAATGACGCCAAGGTGGTTGTGAAGTTCCTAAACAGAACTATCTTTCCACGGTTTGGAACTCCACACATCATCATCAGCGATGGAGGAACGCATTTCATCAACCGGAAGTTCAAGGCACTTCTATCAAAGTATGGGGTAACCCACAAGGTATCAACCCCTTATCACCCTCAAACTAGTGGACAGGTCGAGATCTCGAATAGAGAAATCAAAGCAATTTTGGAGAAGACCGTCTCTAGGACAAGGAAAGACTGGTCCATGAAATTGGACGATGCTCTTTGGGCGTACAGGACATCATTTAAGACTCCCATAGGTACCACCCCTTATAATTTGATATACGGGAAGTCTTGCCATTTGCCCGTTGAATTGGAACACAAAGCATATTGGGCGATCAAATGGTTAAACTTCGACATTAAGGAGGCCGGCGAGAAGCGACTATTGGAACTCAACGAGCTGGAGGAGCTGCGTTTGAACGCTTATCAGAATGCCAAAATCTATAAGGAAAGGACGAAGAGATGGCATGACAAGCGTATCGTCCCAAAGGAGCTTAACGAAGGAGACTTAGTTCTACTCTTCAACTCCCGCCTCCGCCTTTTTCCAGGTAAGTTAAAATTTAGATGGACCGGACCTTATGTTGTGAAACATGTTTTTTCCTCATGGTGCAGTTGAGATATGGGGCGAAACTAGTGGAAGCTTCAAGGTCAACAGTCGTAGACTTAAGAAGTACCAACCGGAAACTCCGGTTGAGGAGGTTGCACCAATATACCTCATTTAAGACGCATTATGGTCCAGCTAGCGACCTTAAACCAAGCGCTTCTTGGGAGGCAACCCAAGGTATTGCTTTCTTTTCCCTTTTTCTAGTCTAGCTTAGATAGTTTTTCCTTTTGCTTTGCTTTGTTTTGTCTTTGGCGTTCTAGACAGATAACAGGAGACATCTAAGGAAGGAGCATAACTGGAAGGACAGAAGTTCGAGAATTTGAGAAGACGGAGTTTGACTGAGGCATCTCGGTTGCTGTCAGAGCACCTCGACCGAGATGATTCTTGAGCAACCGAGGCGACTAGGGTTTTCTGAAGAACCACCTCGGTCCGTACCACCTCGGTCCAGTCGAGACCATCTCGACCGAGGTGACAGCGGTCCAGAAAAGGGTATAAAAGGCGGAATATTTCTCTCTCCTCACTTTACTCTTTCCCCTCGACCGCGGCGACAGTCCACTTCGGTCCTCCGATTTCTTGCTCGTTTTCAACGATTTCTGTCTCCAAACTGCGATTGAAACTCAGAGGATCCCAGTGCAACATCAATCTGCAAGAGAATCGAACCGATTCGACCGAACGAGGTAAAAATAGAACCGAAACCCTACCTTGCTTTTTCGCTTCGATTTGGGCTTTGGTTGCCCTTGCATTTGTTGAGGAAAGGCTTATGTACCCCACAGGAAGTAGTTGTAGTGATTTTGGGGGAAAAGAACTGAATTTTCAGAAGGAATTAGAATCCAGTTTTCCGCCTCGGTCCAGTCGAGCTGTGCCTCGGCCGAGGTGATTCTTGAGTGTTATCAGTTGACCGAGGTGACCTGACAGTGACTGAAATGAAAATGAGTTCTGACCGACGCCTTGTCCTTAGGGATAGATCCTCACCTTCCCCTTCTTCCTCTTCTTCCCGACCATATCGACCGGTGATCCATGAGCGACACCAGGTCGATTACGACCGTATTTCTGGCCGTCCAGTGATTGCACTACGCTTCCTGGACGTGTCTGCTTTTGATTGCCTCCAGGTAGACGGAGACCTTAGGAGGATGATTTCTACAGTTGGGCTGGATCAGTTTACTGAGATCCGGGCCCCAGCCTATTTGGAGCCGACCTTAGAGTTCGTTAGCTCCTTCACCTACCTTCCCACAGAGCAGTCTGTGAAGTACCGGTTGATGAACCGGAACTTCTTAGTGCCACTTGAGTACTGGAGAGATATTTTCGGCTTTCCGAAGCCCACAGCTGTTGACTTCCCGTCCCGATCAGTAGCTAGGGAGTTTTGGGGGCAGATTGCCCATATTGTTGAGCACGCAGATAGATGGCGCCCTGGAGATTCCAGGGAGAAGGTCATCTTCCATTTAGCCTTTAGGTTAGCCCACCGGATATTCAGCGAGACACTTCTGGCGCGTACTGAGACGCCCCAGAAGATCCGACAGGGAGAGCTTTTCAGTTTATACTGCATGGTTACTGGGGGTATCCCGGACTTTGGCTTGATGTTGGCAGAGGATCTGCACAAGATCAAGGCCAAGGCGAAGGGAGACATCTGCTGCGGAGGGCTTGTCACCCATATAGCTAGCTATCAGGACATGGATCTGAGTGCTTGCACGATGGTGGCGGCTGCCAAGCCGCTTGGATTGCAGGAGATGATCACTCGGCGGATTCTAGTTCCCCGAGGTCTGACTACTCCGTACGTAGCTATGCCGTGGGAGCTGACTGCGCCACAGGGGATCAGGTGGTCTGCCCAGTTTTCTGTTTATGACCCTCACTATTGGCAGACCGCTTGGACTCCACTGATGGAGGATTACAGAGAGGCAGCAGCTGCCCCAGCTGAGGAGGAGGCTGATGATGAGGAGACAGTTGATGAGAGAGAGGGTGGAGTCCCGATGGATACAGGGACAGATACTGCAGGGACGAGCGCACCAGTTATAGATCTGGACGATGAGGATACTGAGTCTGCACCTGCTGCATCACCTGCTAGGCGTAGGACACGCCGTCATAGAGATTCAGAGGCTCATCGTCGGATCGATGATTTGACGGACCAGATGATAGACTCTTATGCTGCCCTTACTGTGGACATGCATGAGAGATTTGCTGCCCAGCGCCGACAGATTGACAGCTGGACTCATCAGATGCTCGAGGGACAGCACTATCAGCGCAGGATGATGGAGATCCAGTTCCAGCAGGCTATGGGTTATCCGTTCTACCCGACCCAGTATTCGTACGTGCCACCACCACCACCACCGGATCAGGATTTTTGAGAGCTGCAGGATTTTCTTTCTTATTTTTATGCAGTTCAGGTTATTATCCGGTGAGTATTTTTATCCTTTAGACTTATTTTGACCCACTGGGACAGTGTGTCCCAAGTATGGGGTGTTTATGACACTTATGTATGACTCTACTTGATCAGATATTGATATTTTATGTTTCAGTTGCTTCTATATGTTTATCTGAGATTGCATGCATACTTACAGGTTATTTGATTGAGAAAAACGTCGAAACTGAAAGAAAACTGGTTTTAAAAAAAATAAATTTGGACCTCGACCGGGGCAGTTCTAACCGAACGAGGTGTTTCACCTCGGTTGACCTAAGAACACCTCGACCGAGGTGGGTTAACTGAGAGATTTCGAAAACGATTTTTGTGTTACTTATTTGGATATGATCTCAGTGAAGATCTTGTTTACTGACTGGTTTTAAATTCTTTATGTGTTTGAAAGGTTTTATAATATGTTTAAGTTGCTAAATGCTTTGTTTGAAATTATTGGCATGTTTAATACTTTGTTTTTATCCAAATTATGATGAATTTGAAGGTTGACGCCACATTATGAGTTCTCTCACTTTCTTCCTGGAAAGACCAAGGCAATTCATTCTTCTTTCTTCTTCTTCTTGATCATGCTTAACCCCTCATATACATTTTTGCCTCCCTTTACCTATCCGGGAATTTGGAAGCAAGCGAAGTGGTGAAAGCAAGTGAAGTAAAGTTGAGAAGTTGGCTGGAAGTGAAAGTGTTAGAAAGTAATCTTAGGTTTGAGGAAGTCAATCATGAAGATGAGTAACTCGGCACCATTCACATAGCCGGGTGTTTGTGTCTTGCCAAAGTCGGATTGAGCGATATTCCTAACGGGTCATGGTATGTGCATCAAGGGTTTGATGCATCTCAAGAAATTGACGATTGCTGATTTCCTAGGCTTCGGTTATTGTGCACCTCTGTCCATGCATCCCAAAAAGTAAAGTAAAAAGAAAAAGTGTGAAATAAGCAAAGCTTATCGGTGGAAGATGTTGCAAGTCAAAGTGAAAGTGAAGTTCATCCTTTTCCCGGATTCTAGCACCACATTACCTTACATACATCCCTACCCTACACGTTTCTTGACCTTTCTTTTGGGAAGCCCTTGAGACCTCGAGCTTGTTGATTGACTTAGTGGTTTAAACTGGATTATACATGATTAATTTTGATAATTATGACTTATTATGCATTCTATGATTTTATGCAAAGATGAACAACTTTCTTATATTTATAAAATGTTTTGAACATGTTTTGATTTTAAATTCCATGAAGTATTCTCTTAGAGTGATCTATGATAGTTGTACACCATAAAAATGTTTTTAAAAGACTTTTCATTGATTTTATTGACTTATAATCCATTCTATCTTGTCTTTTATATGCGGAACTTGCTTGGGGACAAGCAAGGGCTAAGTATGGGGTATTTTGATAGCATGGATTATAGTCTATATTTATGGGTTTGTTTGGACGTTTTATCTTCAATAATCTGCATGTTTGTATGTATATTATGTGATTATATTACCATTTCATCTACCTTTGCGGGAATCGAGGTCTACACCTAGTTTTGTTGTAATCGTAGGTAAAATGGCACGTTTTGCATCAAAAAGGAGCAAAAGGAGCTATGGAGTCATTGGAGCTACATTGAGGAACATAAGGAACCATCCAGGAAGCATGGCCATGGATTTGAGATTCACTTTGGACTAGTTTTGAGAGATTTCACATTCAGTTATGACTCACCTCGGTTGACCACAGATTCATCTCGACCGAGGTGATCCAGGGAAGTCGACTCGACCGAGGCGAATACCTAGGACGCGACGAGAATATTTTATTCTTGGCTGAGATCTTTTATCTTTGGAAAGTGATCTTATATTTTTGGGCTTGGCTCCTGGAAGGAAGAAGATATACTAGATCTTATATTTTACCTATTTTTATGGGAAGAGATCTTTCTAAGATATCTTATCTTTGGAGAGTAATTTTCCTATAAAAAGGGTCGGATTTCCCACAAATCCGACACCCCGCATAGCATGCTATACCACCGATCAGGGTTTATACACCACAACAGCCGTACTCCAGTTGGGAGACTTGAAGAACCTTTTTGAAGGTTGAAGGAAGATTGAAGATTGTAGCTTTTATAGCTTTTGGAAGGTTTTCTTGTAAGATTATCTTAGATTCTCTTCCTTGTTGTCTTGCTTGCTGGATTTATATCCAAGGAACGCTTTTGTTGTGATATTTGATTCAGTTATTGAAGTCTTTTCATTAAATTCTTCTTGTCCAAATATTCACCTTCTTCCCATATATTTGATTAATACTTTCATAATGATGATGAGTGGCTAATTTCCTTGTGTGATTCTAGGGTGATTGGCTGAAGGTTGTGGGAAAAACAATGATAGAATAATCTTAGATTCCAGTAGGACCCTGAAAGTTCGAGTCTTTAAACCTTAACCCTAAGCATCTCGCTCAGTCGATGAACATCTCGGCCGGGGTGGAATTCTTCTGACCGAGATGACTTACCTGATCCGAAACTGAGAGTTAAGTGTTAGAGTTTGCCAAATCCTATTCTTATTACACCTTTCCTGGTTCAATGCAAGCTTAGGATGAGACTTACCCGGTAATTCCTTAGTTTGTGTACCTAAGATCATAAGTTTAGGTAATAAAGGTTTATCCTTTATTGGGGTTTGAGTGTGCTTTCATCCCATCTTTGTGAGTTAGCCTGAGACTTACCCGGTAAAGGTTGATTCTATTCCCTTAGATGGTGTGTTAGTTTGAGGTTATAGTTCTTTATCTTAATTCCTTGAGACTTACCCGGTAATAGGAGTTACGGTTTAGGATTAGTGAGTAGTGAGACTTACCCGGTGATCTATTCCACTTTAGAAACACCTTCCCTATGCAAAAACCTCAGCTTTGTCCGCTTATCTTTAGATCTTGAGTTGGAATCACAACTAGATGCTTTAATCCCTAGAATTGCATGTTTGCTTTATTGACTTCTTATTCATCTTTGATTGTTTTAATTGCTCTTGTGGTTAGTATTTACACATAAGCATACCGTAATTGGACTTTGTTTCACTAAGTCCCTGTGATCGACCCCTGGAATTCCTTGCTTTTTACTACGATTGACCCGTACACTGCGGGTTCGCATCCTTGTTTTAAGCTTACGTCTAGGGTTATAAATTTAAAGCTTGCACACACCATTTGGAGCGAACAAAAAATCTTCCATCGATGAGTCTCAATCATTTGTCGGCAAGTCTCATATATCTGTCGGCAAGCGCGTGGTGGAACAAAGACATGTGTCTCTCCGAAAGTGTCGGGATAGGCGGACATACAAATGTTAGTGGTAGCCAAGGACGCATCAAGTAGGGTGTAAAAGATATGAGAAATCACTTACCATTAGGGTTTCACCGGATGAATTGTTAAGGGTAGGATTGTTGATTCTCGACCTTCAACTCCTTAATGTTGAGGGCATAGCTTCAGGATTTTCAACAAAATTTCATCCGCATTAGTTCTTCATTATTAACTTCAACATTCCCATTCCAAGCACTAAACAACAGAAAGAAGACGATAAAATGAATTTTGTTTCTTTCGGTTTTAATTTCAACCGCATAAACTATGTCACGAAACGAGGCCTATATCAATATTTTGATAATAAAATATACATTTTTTTTACCAGAAATATAGTATACTAATCTATCAAAATATCTTATAAGTTTGCCTTCCAACTCACAACAAAACCACCAAGAGTGAAAATATAACCAATCATAGATCTTCTAGTATCAACATTTCTTGCATAATCAAAATCAGAGTACCATGTGACCACACATTGTGTATCATTTCCAAAAAACGAGCCCAATGTTAGATGTACCTCTAAGGTACCGAAATATCCTCTTCACAACTTGTCAATGTTCGTTTACTGGTTGCCCCATGAACCTACTCATGACACTAACAACTTGTGCCAGATCTGGTCTTGTACAGACCATAACATACATCAAACTCCCTAATGCAATAACATGATATATTCGCGACATATACTCCTTTTCCTCACCTTAATGAGGTGAAAACAAAGTGGTAAGATGGATGCTAGCAACACGAGGTGTATCGATAAGCTTGGTCGATGACATTCCCAACCTTGACAAAACCTTTTCAATGTAGCCGGCCTTTATGTGATAAGAAAAGTTTTTTATGACCACTATCTCTAAGAATCTTCATTCCTAGAATTTTTTGAACGTCTTCTAAATCCTTCATCTCATCTCCCGTTAAACCATTGTGCAACTTCAAAACCAATACAACTTCTCTATAGGTGGATGGTTCATGAGTATCCACCTCTTCACCAACCCGTAAAGCATAACAACTCATATCTTCAAAATTGTACCTTTGTGGAGGTCTTGTCCAACTCTTCTTGAGCGACCCTCAACTAAGCTTCAGTGAGTAGCTTCTGGTGGTCCATTCTCTGATGTTGTAGATTTTGGTAGCTCAGTTCTGAGTGTGGATGTTTCTCTTCTTCTTAAAGAAGAAACTAGATCTCCATCTGTTTATTTAGCATTGCTACTCTCCCATGATTTCACTGGTTTCATTGTCGAGTTAAGCATATAATTCTCATCAAAAGCGACATTTATACTCAGAATATTTCTTTTCTCGGATGGAGGCCAAACTATGTATCCCTTGACACCATCTCCATAGCCTACAAACACTCCTTTCTTTTCTCGAGGCTTTAGTTTACCCTCACTGATATGATATTGAATGGTACATCCAAGAACCCTAAGATGAGAATAGTCAACAACCTTACATGACCATACTTCATTAGGTATTTTGCAATTTATGCCAATGTGAGGTTCACGGTTTATCAAGTAACATGTTATAGTCACTGCTACCCAAACCTCCTATCTAGTTTTGCATGTGTTACGCTAGAATTGTACCACGCAAAAGTCTTCTAATTTATAACTCGATATATTTTCCTAACTCCTAGTGAATCCACAGTGTATGGGTCGTTTTGTAGCGAGGATAGTATTCCGAGATCGAACACGAAGACTAAGGTGAAATCAAATCAAACAAGTGATTATGGATAGTGCAAATCTAGTCTAAGAAAAGAGAAAGAAATAAAGAAATGAAAATCATGATATTTTTTGTTGGGTTTTTGTGGTAATCAAGCAAGATCACAAATCATGCAAGATTATAAATCAAATAAACAGCTCAAACTAGCAACACAAATAAGCAACAAAAGAACAAGATATGTGATCAAGTGAGAAAAGCGGTTCTAGGGATTCGGACTTCCGGTTATGGCATTGGACTCAAGCTTCTAATCAACCTTGGACAAGCTGCGGTATATTGGGAAAGGGTGTTTCTCCAATGGGATCAATCTCCGGGTAGGTCTCATGGTCCACTAATCCCGCACCTAAGATCCTATTATCGGGTAAGTCTCTAGGAACCTAAAGTTGGGAGTTCTACACAAACCGGATTACTATCTAGGGGTCAAACCTCTCCTTACTGGGTAAGTCTCGGGAAGGCAAGTCCTAAGCAACAATCCTAGCACACTCAGTCCAATAGCGGCTTGTGAGGCTCACTACTACCTAGAGTTCGTCATCTTTGGTGTCTAAAATCGGGAATTACCGGGTAAGTCTCTTCCCTCACTTAGCTTGCTAGCATTAGGTCACCCTAAACTAGATTATGCTTAACAAACACTAGGATTTCAACAATCTAACATCCTAACATTCAGATTTATCAATACAAGCACAACAGAGCAAACCACGGGCTGATCATACAGAACCACGGCCGTGGTTTGGAAGTAACAGACCGTGATTTCTATCGGAGGTTAGGTTTCAAGCAAGCAAGTCATCCAAATATACATTCAAGTCTATTATGTCATAGTCCAAGCCATAATCAGCATTCCATCACCCTAGAATCACAACTACTTAGCCAACAACAAGCATTTTAAGATCCAAACTCATCATACAAGCATTCATGGCTTCCATAGCAAGAAAATGAAATAAGAGTAAAGAGAAACAAGAAGTCTTAGCTGAATATGAGACTAAACAAGACTTACAACCCTTCAGACACAGCTCCAAAACGTTCCTTACAATGCTTCCATATGTTCTCAACAAAAGTCACTCAAACATCACTCAAAAGTTCACTCTAAATCTCTATCTTGATGTGTTGTTCTTCCTCCAAAATGAGAGTGTTTTTATTGCCCTCCAAGAATTCCCAATCTGGATGATGTATTGTGTGGGAGTCTCCCCCAGCAGCTGGCTGCAGGACCCCTTATATTCTCCACCAAGAGCAAGGACTGGACAAAGAGATTGTGGGACACGTGTCAAAGTTGTCCAGACAAAACCACGGCCAAAACCACCGGCGTGGAATTGGCCTTTGGGTCGTGGTTCTCATAAAACCTTCTCCTTGGATCACCAAGTCATGAGTTGTTGCAAGGCATGCGTCAACAAGGTCCTTTGTGTTCTCCTTTGCTCCTAGCTTGCTCCTTAAAGAGTCCGGAAGTGTGCCATCACGAGGAATGATCCTCGAATGTGTCGATTAAGTCCAAAAGCTCCCCGAAATACCTACAAAAACCGACAAAAGCTCGTGTAGATGTCTATTCCGACAATGTGGATGAATTAAGCATAAAAGCCACGAACTAGTGTCAAACCGTGCATGAATAACGGGAAAAACTATCTAAATGAATGCCTAAACTAACGTCATAAATTGTGTCATCAGCATGTTTTATTTCTATTTCATTGTCATTTTCTCCATGAGTAGCTAAATCCCAACCTATCCCGATCTATGGTTGGTTTACTATGATATAAATGTAGTTTAAGTGCTTGATGATATTATGCTTGGAAAATTAGTCTTTCCTTCTAGTTGTGAACGTAGGGTTAAACACTATTTCAAGAATTTTCTATGGGTCGGTTTTGTTGAGTGACGATGTGTGCATTGTTTTCATATGATTAGTTCTTCACCTTATCTCTTGGAGTTGAATAGTATATCTTCTAAGCCTCAACCGAGATGTAAACGTTTATGATGCATTGTTAAGATTTAGAGATTGAATTAGAGGATGTCAAAAGCAGGAACATGATTATATCCTAATGTGTTGTAATTCATCTGTAAGTGTTTGATTATAATGTTTGATGTTCAATGCGAGAGCAAACCACGTCTCATATATGTGATAATATCCTTTATACCCTAAGTTCATATTAATTACATTAATCACAAGAGTGTGTATGTCTTTTGATTTCAGTCATGTCATACGCTCAAAAGGTGAATTAAATTATTAGAAGAAACCACCTATATGAACATACATTGTCTCACGTTGTTGATTGTAGGGGTGGGCATGGGACGGGATGGGACAAGACGGGATTTAGGACTTTTTTTCTTTGTCTCACACGGACAGTGTCCCATGTGGGACGGGACGAATCCCGCGAAAATTATGCGTTGATTATATTTAATACTTGTACATGTTTTCTTTCATGTTTAAAGACAAAAATGATCGAAAAAAAAACTTGATACTGAATTATCGATTCATGATGTCTATATTAGTAGTTAATACATTCAAAACAAATTCAACTTACATCAAAGTGTCTTACCGATTCGCATTCAAAAAATAACAATAGATAATTAACAAAACATAACATTTATTTAACTATCGCTTACAATTGTGGGAATCCACGAATACAAGTTAATACATTCAAAACAAATACAAGTTATCGATTCATGATGTCTATATTAGTAGTTAATACATTCAAAACAAATATAAGTTACATCTAAGTATCTTACCGATTCGCATTCAAAAAATAACAATAGATAAT
Source organism: Fagopyrum homotropicum (assembly GCA_033239125.1). NCBI lineage: Eukaryota > Viridiplantae > Streptophyta > Magnoliopsida > Caryophyllales > Polygonaceae > Fagopyrum > Fagopyrum homotropicum. The sequence goes on from BSWB01000001.1 coordinate 14,676,323, forward strand.
TAACAAAACATTGCATTTGTTTAATTATCGCTTACAATTGTGGGAATCCACGAATACAAGGGCTATGGAACGGAGCAGAGCAAGGGCGGCAATGGAACGGACCAAAGCAAAAACTCTAATATTTTAGATCCAACCAAATGTGGTAAAGAATTAGTGAATGACTGATAAAAAACTATCGAAATAATAATTTTGAGAATATATAAATATTTTTAAAAATTATAATTTATGTATATTATTTATCTATATAATATTTTTTTAAAATATAAAAATAACATTTATATATATGCGGGATGAGAAGTTTTCATCCCGCATCCCGTCGTGTAAATTTTTCACGGGACGGGATACAAAAATTTTTTTCTCAAAATCCCACCGGGATCAAGACGAGACGAGACGAGATTAACCGGAATTTATGATCACCCCTAATTGCATTCATTAAGCTAATATAGCCAACCTATATTGGTAAATCCAGCTTCCAATCCTATATCTTTTCTCCACAATCATATTTCACGTTGAAACTTTGGAATTTCAAGTCTAGCACACAAGTATGGGTTAATTCTCTCATTTTCATTTTACTTTCAGGATTCTCTCATTTTCATTTTACTTTCGGGATGGAATTCGTAGACTTGTGTGTTTAATTTGATTAAGTGGGTTAAAAGGTGGATTTTTGCTCAATAACTCAATACTTAAAAATTATATACATAAAAAAATGAAGCTGATCTTTAACCTGTTGGGTGTTGGATGGTGAACATGAAGGACAATGGTCATGAGACCCCTTTGATCCCAAGCTCCGGCCACTGCCGGTTGGTGAGTCAATGAATTTGGCGCCAAATTGAAGTGAAGATAAGCACAAAGGAAAGAAGAAATGAAAGTTTGATTATAGTAATTGAAAATGGTAAAGATGAAGGAGGAATGATTCCGAAGAGCCCATGGGAATGCTTTTTGAAGTCTCTTAAGTTAATCACATGGAAACCCTCTTTTTAGTTTTGTCTTCTTCCTATAATCCTAATTACCCTATCTGTCCCTTTATTAGTTAACATAAACACCCAATTAACAAAAGAAAATGCGGATTCCCAAACCCGGGTTAGGTTGCGGGTTTACGGAGGTTTGAACCCAGAAGGGTAAAAACACTGTGGTCTCCGTGCGTGTGGTTCAGAAACAAATGCAAAGTGTAGCTGGAGAGCATGGGATTGGGAACAAGAGTCAGAAGTGTTAGCTCCAAAAACATATGCATTGTGTGAAGAGTTTTCGCGACTTTCGAGATGGACTAACTTCACTTCCGCTCCCTTCCAAACCTCGTCTTGGGAGGGAACGGGACGCGAAATTTCCGATTTCCTACCACGGTTACGGAAATGGCACAGACTCCCTTCCTACCGTCCTCCTCACATTCCCGACGAGAAATATTTACGAAAATATTTGGTAAGTTACCATAAAATCTCGAAAATCTTTACACTAATGAAATAGAGACATGGTCTTAAAATAGAAACAATAAGTGGTACTTGTTGTGTTATAATCATAAGTTGGTCAACTTAGTTTTTATTTAATGAGAGGAGAGGATCGAGTTAAGCACCTAACATGATTATTTATCCCAAGAAATAATATAATGGAGGAGGCAGAGATAAGGATACAATTCCGAAATAAAAATAAAAAATAGAAATGATAGGTGTGAAAGAAGGAAAATTAATGTAGCGTGGTGGGAGGAGGGAACAAGGAGCAGCAGTCCATATAAGAACAACGTTAAAAGACGACAACTCCATCATTCATGTCGCCATTCTTGATACTTCCATTTTACTAATTTTTTGCTTAACAAATTAAACACCTTTATCCAACTTAAATATCAAATTTACATAATTTATAAACTCTAATAGGATTGTGTTTATTGTATATGATTGCACACATGATATATAGTGGGTAAATTAGTCGTTCATTCAATGATTATATGAATATTTATACTTTTAATGTACTTTAACGTGCTTCACTACACATAAACTAAGATTAAATCAAAGTTTTATAGTATATTATATTGAATATATAAATAAAAAATAGATATACAAAGTGGTATTATTGTGGAAATAAAAATTATCTCACACATTTCATAACAAGAGTTTATTATTGTCAATTAAATATTACTCATTTTACGGTCAATTATTTCTACTATGTGTTGTTCCTATTGTGTGTAGTACATTAATACAAAGCTCAAAGATGGGAAGAGAGTAGAATTTTCATCACTTGATTTTTGTTTGAATTTTCACTTGTTCATTCAAGTTAGGTGGATCATTTCAAGTTTTACCATTTACCTTAAAAGTTTTTTACCATTTACGTCTAGTTTACGTAACTATAAAATTTGTTGAGTTTGGGTCTAACACGTGTACGATCAGGCCGTTTAAAATTTGTTGAGTTTGGGTCTAACACGTGTACGATCAGTCCGTTTAGCTTTGACGTTTTCGAAAAATGTTAGAGGAGTAGATGACAATGTTTGTTATATATATCTTAAGTTTCTTACCATTTACCATATAGGGTTTGCTACAAGATATTTAGCTAAAATTTGATGGACCCCACAGCCCATATGGAGGGCAAAACTAGAGATGACCCAAAGCAATAAACCAGTCTCCTCCCCCTCTCTTTCTATATTTCATTGCAAACCCTAGATAGCGAACTCCAATTGATTAAGAGAGAGAGATCTGTAACTCTCTTCTTCTTCTTCCTCCTCAGAATTCAGCTGTAAAACCAAAACTGCAGCTGGGTTGTGTTGTGTGTGTGTGACGCACAGTTCAGCTTCAAAGCACCTCTACTTTTACACTCTTTCTTTCCTTACTTTACAGCTGCTTTTGCACGCCTTGTATCTCATCAAATGAAATCCTCTCACTTTAACTAGCGAGCCACTAGACAATCCACCACAACCAAACCCCAAACCAAATCAAATCCTCTAAGCTTAATCGGAATACATGGATCCGTCCGGGCACGGCCACCCTCTCCCGCCGCCGTTCAACCTCCACCACCATCACCAATTCCATCTCAACCCAACTTCTGATGAGCAAGACCACCAGACTCCCCACAAGCGCGACCGCGACTCCGACGACAACTCTGGCGATCCCGGCAGTGGCGGTGGAGGAGACTCCGAATCTGGAGGGGGTGCTACTGGATCGGGAAATGGACGCCGCCCTCGTGGCCGCCCAGCTGGCTCCAAGAACAAACCAAAGCCTCCCATCATCATTACCCGCGATAGTGCTAACGCCCTCCGTACCCATCTCATGGAGGTCGCCGACGGGTGCGACGTTGCTGAGAGCGTCACCACCTTCGCTCGTCGCCGCCAGCGTGGGATCTGCGTCTTAAGCGGATCTGGCACCGTCGTCAATGTCACTCTCAGGCAGCCGGCTTCTCCTGCTGGTGCCGTCGTCACCCTCCACGGAAGATTCGAGATCCTCTCGTTGACCGGCTCGGTTCTCCCACCTCCCGCACCACCCGCCGCGACCGGACTAACAATTTACCTCGCAGGTGGGCAAGGACAGGTTGTCGGAGGGAGTGTTGTTGGACAGTTGGTGGCGTCTGGGCCAGTGGTAGTTATGGCGGCTTCATTTAGTAATGCTGCTTATGAGCGGCTCCCGTTGGTGGAAGACGAGGAGAGGAACGATGAGGCAGCCGCCGCAGCTCAAGCAGGGATTGCCGTGTCTCCGACGGGCGGAATGGGTGGAAGTCAACAAGCTATGATGGGCGGCGGACACGTTGACCCAAACTCCTCAGCCATGTTTCAAGGAATGGGAGGAGCTCCAAATCTATTGAACTCGATTCAAATGCCGAGCGACGGATTCTGGGGTGCAGCCGGAAGACCACAATTCTAAATTCCGGTGATTGATTCCAAATGGATGAATCAACATCAGCTAGGTTCTGAAGATGCAGTGGTGAAACACTTGCACATTTGGTGAGTGTTTTGTTTTCAAATTACTTTCAATTGTTTTGCTGTTTGAAGAAAGGTATTAGGGTTCGCGAGTATGACAATGGCTTCATTGATCAATGGGAAGAGAATGCTTCATTTGCTTCTTCTCCATTTCATTGATTTCGACAACTCTTGAAATCTCTTTTGCTGTATGGATCTTGATTGTGAGGGATCAAAATGGAAATAACAAAAAGCTTCAGTTATTAATCTTGAAATATCTTTTGGTTCATTTACATAATGGAGCAATTATCTTTGATTTCAGTGTGTTAGGTACTTGGAGGTCCGGATAACAAGTTTGTTTGCATATAATAACAATTAATCATTAAACTTATGATCATTACAACATTTATTATGGTAAATGATGAGTACTAGAGGTACTGATCACCACCTAAAATTGTTCGAACATGTTTTTTGTCGTTGTTTTTTCTACAATTTTAGGTTAACATGAAAGTGTTATTATATTCTAGTTTAATAGCAATGTTTCCACAATTATATATAAAACAGTAAAATGTTGGGACATGTTTTTCTCCCTTGTAACCTACGAGAAGTATAGTACTTATTTCGTCTATAAATATTTGATTAATGAATTCAAAAAAGCACCAAATGGGTATTGGTCAATTAGTTCTTAAGGTATCTCCTAAAAATATAATTATGAGAATCAGTAGGAAGCAACCCAGAAAGGGAATGCGATACAATATCTACTAAATTAACCCTAAAACTCAAATATAGTAGGGAGTATTATGATTGATGATCTTTCAGAAATGGCGTATGTATGAATATTTGTAGACAATGATGATGGAGATGATGGAGAAGAGTCAAAGGGCTTGACCTAATTGACTCATCTTCTTGGTTGGGATGGATTGTGATTTGTTATGATTTGAGGGTTTACGTGGAAGTGATGGAAATGCACGTGCACTTGGAAATCTACACACAAAAAAGTTCCTTTTCGAGGAAATGTTTCTGCTTTCAATTTGAAACTGAATTGAATTGAATTCAAACTCTGACTGGTTAGTACTTCCATTTCCAACCAGTTTTTATGAATTTATCATCCATCTCCTCGTATTCATATTATGTCAGAATCATCCTGGTTTTTTTTTTTTTTTTTTTTTCTCGAATTATATTTTTTTTTAAAATTTAACTAGCTAGGGTTTAATCAATTTATAGCCTTATTATATCAATTTTGTTCTCTACTTTAATAAATAATCATCTCTCGAATACCTCTTTGAGTAATTCCCACATTTATATAAAATGAAAAATATACTTATATCGAACCTCGTAAATTTAAGAAAAAATTCATAAAATTTTTAAAAAAAACTAAAAATATAAGGTGTAGTATTTATTGATGCACTATGATTTAGAAAATTTATATGAAGATAATTGGTAGAATGTAGAGAGTTATATGAGAATAGAGGAAATAATGTTTTGAAAATATAAAATAATTTAAGTATTAATAATAATACTTGTAATGTTAAATATTATAAATAAAAAGTTTAAAGTTTTAATGATAAATATTGAGGACTAGAGATAGTAGTACGTAGCATCTGTATTTTGAAAAGAATACATTTTTATTGGGTTTAATTTGTTGATCTTTTAATGGGTTTGGTATAATTATACCAACCCGGTTCAATCAAAAAATAATCATCACGAATCCAATAAAAAGATCAATAAATTAACGACAATCAAATTTGGAACGTTTATCTCTACTCCCTCCGATATAAATAAATTACGTTTTAGTATTATATATTTGATCATAATTATTTGTCGTTTTGAGTATTATAGGTCAATAAATGAACAATAATTATAAGAAATACTCTTAAAAATTGGTGTAAATGATTATTTTTAGGTCTAAAATCTTTGTTATTGGTTTAAAAGAAGGTTGAATATTAAATAAGTGATAAGATTTAGAAAAACTTTACGAAATCTATGTTATTTAATATTTTTCTTAAAAACTGTGTCAACGGCTAAAACAACAATTAAATATGATCAGAGGGAGTATTGTTTTACTTCAATTTGTAGTAATAGAGGGCTACACATCAATTGTCTCCCGTGATTCGAGGGCTACGAGATCCTGCAACGAGCCGTTGTTGGCGATCTCAGTTGCGTTTTTGGTTGATAATGGAAATCAGTGTATGAAAATTTATTGCCGTGCATTTACTCCAAGAGTTTGTTACAATACATAGAGACTCTCACACAATCATATAGTGACATGTGTCCTTGTACATGATTGAACTCATTCTTGTATTGGGCTGATGATCTATGGATTCATCGGACCTATTATCCCCCTCGATCCAAGCTGGATGAGATTCAGTATGGAGCGGAGTTGTACAAACTTAACCATTGGCAAAGGCATAGTAAGAACATCAGCATTCTCATCTTTGGTGGAGAGGAAAGCAACTCTCAAAGACTTATTTTGAACTCTTTCCCTGACAAAGTGATAGTCAATTGAGATATGCTTGATCCGGTGATGAAGTACAGGGTTCATTGCGAGGTATTTTGCGCCAAGATTGTCACACCAAAGAATAGGAGATTGATCAAGGGAGACACCTAATTGCGAGGTATGTTGCACCAAGATTGTCACACCAAAGAATAGGAGATTGATCAAGGGAGACACCTAATTCAACCAAAAGAGTTTGGACCCATAAGGTTTCACATGTGGCATGAGCAAGTGCTCGATATTCTACCTTTGTTGATGATCTGGCCACAGTGTCTTGCTTCTTGGATCGCCAGGAGATGAGGTTAGAACACAGGTAAACACAATAAGCTCTTGTGGATTTGCGATCTGTTTGGTCTTCAGCCCAATCTGAGTCCGAGAAAGCAAAGAGACAAGGATTGAAGGCGGAGGATATATGAAATTGCAAGTCAGATGTGCAGTTAAGATACCTTAGGATTCTTTTTACAACTTGTCAGTTTTCTGTTGTGGGAGAGTGGATTGATTGGAAAACCTTGTTGGCAGCAAAGGAGATGTTTGGCCGTGTAAAAGCAAGGTATTGGAGGTTGCCAACCACACTTCGATAAAGTGTGGAATTTGGGAAGAGTTTGTAGAGAGTGATGAGGATGTGCGTTGTGGCCATTGGTGTAGCCACAGACTTAGCATTGTGCATGCTTGTTTTTTCTACAAGATCCTTGATATACTGAGTCTGAGAAAGATTAATGCCAGAGGAATCTCGAGTGACCTTGATGCCTAGAAAGTAATGTAAATTACCTAAGTCCTTGACAAGAAGCTTGGCAGCCAAAGACTTGATAAGTTGGCCTGCAAGAAAATCAGAATATGCAACCACAAGCAAATTATATATGTACATTGAGATAAAAACAAAATGATCTTCATGGTAATAGGTAAAAAGATAGGTGTCAACAAGAGAGGGTTTGAAGCCTAGGGAGAGTAAGGTGTCACCGAGTTGCCAAACCAAGCTCTAGGAGCTTGTTTAAGGCCATATAGAGATCTGTAAAGCTTACACACATAAGAGGGGAATTGTGAATGATAAAATCCAGGAGGTTGTTGGACGAAGACATCATCAGTCAAGTCCCTGTGCAAGAAGGCGTTCTGTATATCGAGTTGCCAAACAAACCATCAATTTGTGGAGGCTAAGGACAGTAAGAGGCGAACAGTGGTGGATTTTGCAACTGCACTGAAAGTTTCAGAATAGTCGATGCCTTCAAATTGATGAAATCCCTTTCCTACCAAACGAGCTTTCCGTCTTTCAATTGTACCATCGAAATGTTTTTTTGTTTTGAATACCCATTTCACACCAAGAACGTTGGATTGGGCAGGAGGATTGACAAGAGACCAAGTTTTGGTTTGAAGAAGAGCATTAAATTCATGCCTTATAGCCTCACGATATTTTGGGAACTTGGAAGCTTCAGAGTAACTTGAAGGCTCACCAGGAATGGTACTAGCTGACAGGGCACAAGAAGGCCATGGCCTTGTTCCGCCAAGGCAGACAAGGGGTTTTTGGATATTATTTCGCAAAGGGTTTGCATTGGGTGAGTGGGGATAGATAGTTGTGGATCATATGGGAGTGGATCAGATGAAGGAGAAGAAAGATGGGTCGGCCCAAGGGAGAGAGAAGCATTTGTGGGTGTATGTGTAGAAGAAAGAGAGTCGTGAGATAAATGATGTTGGGCCGGATTTTGATTTGTTGTGATGGGCTGAAATAATAGGAAAATGGGTAGGGAAGTATGCGTGACGTTTTGTGGAGACTGGGAGTGAGTGAGTGGAGTAGAAAATGGGAAATGGGTTTCATGAAACAATACATCCCTAGAGATGTAGAACTTGAGATTTGTCCAATCATAGCAATAGCCCTTGTGAATTGTAGCATAGCCAAGAAAGATGGTGGGTGGAGCGGAAATTGAGTTTATTGTTGTTATATGGCCTAAGGTTGGGAAAGGTAAGGCACCCAAACACTTTGAGGAACTCATAATTTGGTGTGGTATGCAAAAGAAGCTCAAAGGGTGTCTTGTTTTGTAGAATGGGTGTTGGGGTGCGGTTGATGAGATAAGCGGAAGTTTGGAAGGAAAGTCCCAATATGAGAGGGTTAAGGATGAGTGTTTGAGTAATGTAAGGCCCATATCAACAATGTGGCGGTGACGAGTTTCAACACTTCCATTTTGTTGGTGGGAGTATGGGCACGTTAGGCAGTGAAGAATGCCATTTTCTTGAAGAAATGGTACAATAGGTTTGAATTCGGTACCCCCATTCATTTGTATAGCTTTAATGTTGGTGGAGAATTTATTTGTGATAAGTTTAATGAAGGAGGTGAGTAGAGGTGAGACTTGAGTCTTGTTTGACATGGGAAATAGCCAAATGAACTTGGACCAATCATCTACATTGCAAAGATGATATCTAATGTTTTTTAGAGAAATTTGGTGAGATGGATCCCATACATCCACAAACAAAAGTTCAAGTGGTCAATTAGACTTGGAAGAGAAAGACGGATGGGGTAGCGCGTGAGCCTTGGCCCAAGAGCAAGAAGTGAAGGGAAAAGTTTCCAATGGGCCTTGAGAGCAGTGGGTCTTAGGGCTAATCTTCTTGTTACATAGAAACTGAAGGGTGATACGATTGGATGGGTGCCCAAGACAGCAGTGCCATAGTATGGTGGTGGTCGACGAAGAAGGTAAGGTGGTGAGAAGGGTGGTACTGGTTGCAGGAAATCGATACAGACCGCCTTCAATGGGTCCTCGAAGAAAAACTTCCTTTGTCCTGGAATCCTTCAAAACTGAGAGAGGATGAAGATGAAAGGCTTAATTTAATTCATATCATTTGTCTCATATTTATAATTACAACTTAGACAGATTATTAAGACTCACCAACTTAAACCTAGAAACTCTAAGAGAACAATAAATATATTAAGCTAAGACAGAATAATTAATTACCGCAGTAATTAATTATTATAGGGACTCATCTAACAACTTTATTGTCTAACACTCGCCCGCAAGTTTGGTCATGCAGATCATCCATGCCAAGCTTGGATGTAATCCATTGAAATCTACCAGGATGTAACCCCTTGGTGAGAAGATCTGCAAGCTGAAATTCAGAGGGAAGATACTTGGATGATTCCTGCATCAATTTTTTCTTTGATAAAATGTTTGTCATTCTCCACATGCTTTGTCTTGTCATGTTGAACTGGATCATGAGCAATACTAATGGCAGACTTATTGTCACAAAATAGCTTCATAGGATCTTCCCATTTCACTCTTAAGTCATTCAGAATGATTCTCATCCATAGTAATTCACAAATTCCATGTGCTACTGCACGAAATTCAGCCTCGGCACTTGATCGTGCAACAACCCCTTGCTTCTTACTTCTCCAAGCAACCGAATTCCCACCGAGATAGATACAATAATCCGTGGTCGAACATCTAGTTATAATATCACCAGCATAGTCGGCATCTAAATAAGCTTCAAGCAGAAACTTGTTATTTTTGCTGAACAAGATACCCTTTCCCGTAGTGCCTTTAAGGTATCTAAGTACCCTATAAGCAACTCAAAGATGCGTTTTTCTAGGATCTTGCATGAACTGATTGATGACACTTAAAGAGAAAGCGATGTCTGGTCTAGTGTGAGCAAGATATATTAATTTTCCACACAATTTCTGATACAATTTCTTGTCCACTGTTGGTTCAGTTTCAGCCTTACCAACTTTCTGATTGTAGTCAATGGGAGTGGTAACTGGCTTGCAATCTTCCATCTCTGCCTCTTGGAGAAGATCCTTGATATATTTTTGTTGGGAGATAAATATACCAGATTTGGATCGAGCTACTTTAATCCCCAAAAAATACTTCAATCGACCAAGCTCCTTTACCTCAAATTCTCGAGTGAGTGTGGCCTTGAGGCGAGCTTGCTCAATCAAATCATTTCCCATCAGAATTATATCATCCACATAAACAAGAAGGATGCTTACTCCCCCGGAGTCGGAGTGCCTTACAAATAAAGTATAGTCACCCTGACTCTGAGTATACCCGGCAGCCTGTATCACACCTCGAAATCTGCTAAACCAGGCATGAAGAGATTGTTTCAACCTATACAAGGATTTCTTTAGTTTGCAAACATGGTGAGGAGATGTGGATGAAAAACCAGGAGGTAAGCTCATATAAATATCCTCTTTGAGATATCCGTTGAGGAAAGCATTCTTCACATCAAACTGATATAACTCCCAATCGAGATGAGTGGTAATAGATAAAAGCAAGCGAACGGTATTCATCTTTGCAACCGGAGCAAATGTCTCTTGATAATCCAAGCCATAAGTTTGAGTGAAGCCTCGAGCTACATGGCGTGCTTTATACCTAGCTAGGGATCCATCAACATGGTACTTAGCAGCGCACACCCACTTGCAACTCACAATGTTATGACTAGGAGGGTTGTCCACTAACTCCCATGTGTGGTTGGCCTCAAGGGCCGCCATCTCTTCTGTCATGGCTTGTCTCCACTCAGCAGATTGGAATGCTTCCCTAGCATTCTTATGAACACGAATCTGATCAAGATTAGTTAGAAATTTCCGATGTTGATCAGAAAATCTATCCAAGGAAGCATAATTAGATAAGGGGTAGAGGGGTCTTTGTGTACAAGCCCTAGAACCTTTTCGAAGAGCAATCGGCAAACCAGGTGACAAAGATGAGAGTGTAGCAGGTGCAAGACTTGGATCAGGAACTGGATCGTGAGAGGAAGTGGGACACCGCCTAAAATACACCTTGTTAAACTAGGGAGAGGTAATTTGTGGAAGTGGTGGGACTGAGGGTGAGATCAGTGTGTCCGGTAATGAGGTTGGTTCAACCAAAGGTGAGGTAAATGGATGTTTGGCTGGAGTAATGGGGGGTTGATCAATGATTTCAACATCTACAGAGGAATTGGTTCCATGAGAAGGAAAAGAAACAACAGCGGGAGGAGAATGCTCAGTTATATCAGGTTAGGAATTCTCGATTATGATGGGAGCCACAAGTGGACTTGTGTTGGTCAACATATCTCCTGAAAAGCAGTCCTTGGACTCAAGTGTAGTTGGGTCTGGAGTGAGATTTGACGAGGGGTTGTAATAAGGGGTATTTTCAGCAAAGGTAAGATCTACAGTAACATAGGTTTGTTTGGTAAGAGGACAATAACACTTGTAACCCTTCTTAGTGTTGAAATATCCTATGAAGATGCATTTATGAGCCCGGGGATCAAGTTTACCCCTACTTGGAGAATGAACATGCACATACACAATGCAACCAAAGACCTTAGGTTCTAACATATGATCAACTGAGAGATTAGGGAAGAATGATTGAAGGTGTTTAATAGGAGATTGGTACTTAAGGGTTCTAGAAGGAGTTCGGTTAATCAAATAAACGGTTGTGAGAGTTGCTTATCCCCAATAGAACTTTGGAACATTAGACTGAAACATGACAGCCCTAGTAACATTAAGAATGTGCCCATTCTTTCGTTCAACAAGGCCATTTTGTTGTGGTGTATACACACAAGATGACTCATGAATGATGCCTTTTTTGGTGAAGAAGGAGGAAAGGGTTTGGTTAAAGTAATATTTGGCATTATCAGATCGAAATCGTCGAATGGAACTGCCAAACTGATTGAGGATCATAGCATAAAATGTTGGAATGATAGTACTAGCTTCAGACTTGTGTTTCAACAAGAACAACCATGTAACCCGAGTGCAATCATCAATCAAGGTAAGAAACCAAATAGACCTATTTATATTCTTGGCTGGTGAAGGACCCAAAATATCACTGTGGATTAGCTCGAAAGGAATCAGACATCTTTTGTCCCTGACGGGAAAGGAGACACGTTTGTGTTATCTTTTTCGCAAGTAGGACATACAATATTTTCTGATTCTAATCCAATAAAAAGACTAGGAATCAAGTGTTTCATAAGAGAAAGGGATGGATGACCAAGGCGTTGGTGTTGGAGCCACAATTTGGTTGTTTTTGTGGTGCTTAGATAGGTGGAGGCAGTAGAGTTCTCCAAGGAGTAAAGGCCCCCATTTTCTTTCTCACGTCCAATTATCGTCCCTGAAACCAACTCTTGTATTACACAACCAGAAAGTGGCACTATTACTGCATTTCCTCGAGGGGAATGCAATAATAGTGTCATTTCCCAAGATGGGTGATGAGGACCCATTTGCTGTAATGAGTTGCTTTTGACAACTAAAGGGGGTATATGAAGAATACAGAGAATGATCATTGGTCATATGATCTGTTGCACCGCTGTCCAGAATCCATTGCTGGTCAGAAAAGTGTTTTTGTGTACTCGTGAGACCCAAAGGCTCGCAATACAGCGAACTAAAGGAACATGGAACTGCCTTCAACATATTATGTAGGCGTTTGATTTCAGTTGCTATTTCAGCAAGAGTATAATTTGAGGTCATGGCGGAATAGGTGGTGGATAGGGTTTGGCAGCAAAGGTGGTGCCCAAACTGATGTTGGTGAAGCCTAGGGTTGGCAGCAAAGGTGGTGGCCAGAGGTTAAAATCTTAAATCTCTCAATAGCCCTGATATCATGAGAGAGGATGAAGATGAAAGGCTTAATTTTATTCATAGCATTTGTCTGATATTTATAATTACAACTTAGATAGGTTATTAAGACTCACCAACTTAAACCTAGAAACTCTAAGAGAACAATAAATATATTCAGCTAAGACAAAATAATTAATTACAACAGTAACTAATTATTATAGGGACTCATCTAACAACTTTATTGTCTAACAAAAATAAAAAAGTTGGTATGAAATTCAAAGAAGACAAAGTTGTCTCGACAAAATTGGTTGACAGATAAAAGATTTTTAGAAGTGTACGGAGGACTTGAATAAGATGAAAGGTGCGATTAGAAAAAGTAAAAGAAGAGGAACCATGGTTGACTATGGGAATGGTAAACCCATCACCAAGAGAGACGTAATTTGTACCATCGTAGGATAGAGAATCAAAACAGAGGTTTGCAGCATCAGGTTTATAATGATTGGCAGCTCCAGTGTCCGGATACCATGATGAAGAAGAGGTATTGTGAGCCTGCTTTGACGGTGGAGGAGATGTCTGGTAGGCTTGATCAAAGCGATGCCAGCAGGAGAGAGCACTATGACCCGGTTTGAAACAGACTTGACAGGTAGGTCGATTGTCTAGTTGGCCAACAAAGTTGTAGTGTTGGCCATGACCTCTACCTTGATTGGTGTTTCAGCTTTGTCAAGAATTTGGTGAGTAACCCTTGCCTTAGTTGTTACCAGAATAGTTGCCTTTGCCTTGGCCAAATTGTGTGTTGCTGCTAGTTTGGCGACCATGGCCTCTATTGTTGCCAGTGCGAGTAAAATTTGCTTCTAAGTTAGTGGTAATTTTTTTGGCGGACATTTGAGAGGTATGAAGGATGGGATTGGCCTGATTTGTGAGGCAGGCTTCATGGACAAGGAGATAGGATAGGATTTGATTTGGAGAAGTTAAGATTGGTTGTGTGGAGAGGACAGTAACAATAGAGTCATATTCAGTGCCAAGGCCTGCTAATATGTAAGTAATGAATTCAAAATTTGTGATAGCATGACCAACAAAAGTGAGGTTGGATGCTAGGTTCTTATCTCTATGATAATAGGCATGGATTGTGAGATCAAATTTTTTGAGAGAAGCAAGTTGAAGTCGGGCATGTACAACTTGGGCACAGGAACGAGCATCAAAGGATTCATGGAGTAAGGACTAGATCTGGAAAGAGAAAGTGCATTCTAGAACTTGTACAAGGACCTCTTCAATAAGGCTAGCCATGAGAATGGCCATGACAAGTTGATCCTTAAAGATCCAAGGAGCATAGGCTGGATTTGGAGCAGCATTGATGGATGGTAATGGACATGGTGATGAACCATCAACAAAGCAAAACAGGTTTTGAGCACTCAACAGTGAAGTAACTTGAGCTTTCCAGAGAGGGAAGTTTCCATGTGTAAGCTTAATAGTGAGAAGATTTGTGATAGAAGAAAAAGGGAGTTGTTGGGTTTGAGGTGAAGGAAGGATTGGAGAAGATGAAGAAATATCATCTTCCTCTATTTGAGAGGAAAGGGAAGGCATAATGAGGCAGGTTAGTTGGACGATTGTCCTGTGTGCTCTGATACCATGGTTGATAATGGAAATTAGTGTATGAAAACATATTGTCTTGCATTTATTACAAGAGTTTGTTACAATATATAGAGACTCTCAGACGATCATATAGTGACATGTGTCGTAATACATGATTTAACTCATTCTAGTATTGGGTTGATGATCTATGGATTCATTGGGCCTATTAGTTTTTCATCACCGTGATGGTGATAATTATAGAGTATATACGTGCTGCTGTAAATAAAAGGAATACATGGGAGTCTTTTGTAATAAGCTGAAAGTTGTAACAGAATGAACGATGGTAGTATATAACCACTAACCACTCTTGTATTCCTCACTTATTTCAGTTCAATAGAATGAACATTTCACTTCTTCACTTCCATTTTCTATTGTGATCGTGTCCATATGGTATCAGAGCAAGATTTAGAATTTTTTTTTTCTCTTCTCTTGCGATCACAATCGGTTCCTTTGATTGTGAAGGTTTCCAGTCTAGTTTCGGTGTTTCTTCTGGCACTAAGACAATTATCAATTTTCTTACATTGTCATGACTTCTGGAAGAAGACAAGATGGAGCTTCTGGATCTACTCTTGACAAATCAGTCATCGACAATGTCAATGATCCTCTCTTCTTGTCCAATTCAAATACTTTCGGTATGTAACTAGTTTCTACTTTCTTCGATGATTCCAATTTTCTCTCATGGAAACGCATGATTCAAATGGATCTTGGAGAGAAATTGAAGCTTGTCTTCATTGATGGAACTTGCATTAAACCTTACAAGGATGATGAGAAATTATCTAGGCGGATTTGTGATGATTATATGATTCGACGTTTGATCATACATTCGATGAAATTAGATATGGCATAAAACTTCACTTATGTTGAATTTGTTCAAGATTTGTGGAATATGATAATTGAGTATTTTGAGGTGTCTAATGCACCAATGATCTACCAAATTCACAAAGATCTCCTAAGCTAAAGCATGACAATGCGAGTGTTGTTATTTATTTTAACACACTCAAGTAGCTTTAGGACAAATTACAATCTATCGACGGCATTCCTTCCTGTTCTTGTAGGGAAATTTCACATTGTAAATGCGATATTCTGAAGAAATTAAATGATCAAGAGACTAGAGCACGTGTAATGTAGTTTTTGTTGGGGCTCAATGGGCAATATGAGCATACTCGAAGTAGCATATTGTCTCGTGAAGATGTCCTCCATCAGTTGTGTTTTCATATGATCATCTAAGTGGAGAAACATAAGCATCTTACATGTGGCACACTTCTAATATTCCCAATTTAATAACTTCTGTAATGACTAGTATTGATGATGATGATGATGATGATGATGATGATGATGATGATGATGATGATGATGATGATGATGATGATGATGATGATGATGATGATGATGATGATGATGATGATGATGATGATGATGATGATGATGATGATGATGATGATGATGATGATGATGATGATGATGATGATGATGATGATGATGATGATGATGATGATGATGATGATGATGATGATGATGATGATGATGATGATGATGATGATGATGATGATGATGATGATGATGATGATGATGATGATGATGATGATGATGATGATGATGATGATGATGATGATGATGATGATGATGATGATGATGATGATGATGATGATGATGATGATGATGATGATGATGATGATGATGATGATGATGATGATGATGATGATGATGATGATGATGATGATGATGATGATGATGATGATGATGATGATGATGATGATGATGATGATGATGATGATGATGATGATGATGATGATGATGATGATGATGATGATGATGATGATGATGATGATGATGATGATGATGATGATGATGATGATGATGATGATGATGATGATGATGATGATGATGATGATGCCTTGGCCGTGGATAAGCAAGCACCATATAGGCAGGTCGTGGGAGTGGAAAATATTTCAAGAAAGGCAAAGGTGATAAATTGTGAGTCGATTGCAAGGAGAAGGGACATCTCAAGGAATCTTACTTCAAGATTATTGGCTATCCGGATTGGTATAAAGGTTCTAAGTGAAAGCATGATAAAGGATTGTTGCCAATATCCAAGATATTTCCGTAGGGAATACTTCTATTGACAATCTCAAAGGATTCACTAGTAATGGTAGCCTTGATTCTTCTCTAGTTAATGTTGTTTGCTAGGAATTTATGAAGTTGATGCAATGTCACTCTTATTCTTCCTCTCCTTACATGGAGGAAACTTCAAACTCTAAAAAATTTGTATGTACTTTATCCACCTCCATTGCTTCTTCGCATGTCTCCTTTTCACATTGCATTATAGACACTAGAGCTACTGAACATTATCTCTTATTGTCGAGATATTTTTTGTGATTTAATCACTCTAATCCATATTGTATTGATTGGTCTACCTAATGACACTACCAAAGAATTGAATCATCGAGGAACAATCAGCTTGTCTTCCACTCTCACTATGCATGATTTTCTCATCTTGAAAAGTTTTAAACACAATCTCCTATCTATTTCCAAGCTATTATACACATTCAATCTTGAAGTACATTTTACAACTTCTTTATGTTATTTTCAAGACCCTACTAATGACATCGTTGTTGCTAATGCTGCTATGGAAAGTGGTTTATACAGAATGACATGCCCTCCTTTACACTCGAGATTGTCTACAATCTTTACTAAAATTGTTGCTAAGAATGTTGATGGTTCTAGTTTCAATGTAAATAAGCATGATATTCACTTGATTCATACCAAATTGGGTCATACTTCTTTTTCTAAACTTCGTCATTTACATTTGTGTAAAACTCATCATCACAGTACACTTGTGACACTTGTACTTTGGTTCATGTTGATATAAGGGGACCTTATCACGCTTCCTTTATATGTGGTGCTAGATACTTTCTCACCATGGTGGAGGATAATTCTCAATGTACTTGTACATTCCTCATGTCCAACAAACATCAATTTTTCTCTATTCTTGAAAAAAATTTACACTATGTTTCTACACAGTATCAGTCCATGGTAAAGTGCTTCAGGACTGACAATGAAGCTGAGTTTCTTCAACACAAACTCCAAAATATTTTATCCACCAAAGGATTGTTGCCTATGTTCCACAACAAAATGCCAGAGTGGAAAGGAAGCATAGGCACTTGCTTGAGATTGTAAGAGCAATCAAGTTACATGGTTTTATCTCACTACGCCTATGGGAAGAATGTATTCTTATTGCCGCATATATCATTAACTTATTACCTTCGGCTATGTTTCAGTGACAGAACCCCTATGAAATCTTACATAACATGAAGGCTTTATATACCCATCTTCGAGTGATTGGCTTGTGTGTTTTTCCTTGTTGCCCACCAAGGATAAATTTTAACTTGTTTCTAAGCCATGTGTATTCGATGGATATCCACCAGACCATAATGGATATAAACTTCTCGATATTGCTTCAAACAAGATATTTGTAAGTTGGCATGTTCACTTTTGTGAGAATTAGGGCCATTTGGTTTGAACTCCGGAATCGGAAACGGAATGGAAACGAATCTAGTTCATACGTATACCCTTGTTCATGAAAGCTTTTGGAATCATTCTTTATGGTTTGAAGTAATTGGAGTATAATTTGATTACTTTTGATACCCTATAGGGAAACAAAATGTGGAGAAGCAAGTGCATCTTGCATGAAACCACAATGAATGATTCCATAAAATTTCATGAATAAGGATATACATATGGACTAAATTTGTTTCCATTCCGTTTCCGTTTTCGGAGTTGGAACCAAACGGGCCCTTAATGTTTTTCCTTCTAAACTTATTCTCGTTCATCCTCCTTACCTTCACATCATGTTTCTCTAGTTCTTGTTTCACCCGCCCTGGATGATCATCACAATATCCCTCGATCTTATCTCCCATCTTCATCTTTTTTCTTCACAAGATGTTTCAAATATTCTCCTGGCATATCCAATTCTTTTGCTTCTCCTTTATAAGTTCCTTTCGAGTCCCAACCACCTTTCTCTTCACATGCACCTACATAGTCACCTAAACTTGAATGTACTCCTCCAACTCCACCTACTATGACTCAAAGATCTTCTAGAATCACTAGACCACCTACCAATCTCCAAGATTTTGTTTACAATTCTTTCACATCACCTACTCCACATTTGTCCACTAGCTTTCAACTTACTACTCTAACTTATGAATACATTGCTTCTCTTAATAATGTAATCTCCTCTTTTAAACCCTCTTTTTATAATCAAGCTAAAGAAGATCCACAATGGGTTAAAGCCATGCATCAAGAGTTACAAGCTTTAGAAGATAACCATACATGGGATATAACTTCTTTAACTTCTGTTCGTAAACCAATTGGTTCAAAGTTGGTTTACAAGATCAATTACAAACAAGACGGTTCCATTGAAAGATGCAAGTCCATGCTAATTGGTAAGGGTTATAATAAGGTTAATGACAAATATTATAAGAACACATTTTCTCTTGTGGTTAAATTCTCTGCAACTTGAGTCCTCCTAGCTCTAGCATTTACAAAAGGTTGGTCATTACAACAGTTGGATATTAACAACGCTTTTATCCATGGGTTTCTTAATGAGGAGGTTTCATGCTTCCACCTCAATGATACAATCTTTCTTCTCTTGGGCAAGTGTGCACACTTAAAAGATCCTTGTATGGTTTGAAGCAAGACATGCATCAATGGAATGTGAATTAACTAAGGTGCTTCTTCAATTGGCTTTCTCGCATTCTAAACAAGACTACTCGTTATTTGTCAAACATTCTTCCACAGCACAATTATCGCTCTTGTGTATGTGGACGACATGATCTTGACTGATGATGCTCTTTTAGAGATTGATCACATTAAACATCACCTTGATTTTTCCTTCACAATAAAAGATCTTGGCTTACCTTGATTCTTCTTGATGAGAGACCATCCCCAGCACCTCCAATACATGGACCAATCACTAGAGCTAGAGCAAGAGTATTGAAGGAGAAGGAGTCTACATCATCTTCACATTCTATCATGGAAGGATTTATCCTAGATCAAGATTAAGATCCATCCAAGAAGAGGTTGTTAGCTTATTGACATCATGTGCATCTAAGGAGACTCTTCTTATGTCTAAGTCTTATTTAGTTATATTGATATCTATTATGGAGGAACCATACATGAGTGAAGATGACCAAGGAAGCAAGGAAGAGTAAATGGAGACCTCGGCCCTACACATAGCCAGCCGAGATATTGATATCTCTTGAGGTCGAGATTAGCACGCATATTTTTGAGATTTATACAAGGTTATATATGATTAGTTATTTTATACCTTTAAAGCTCTAAACACTCTAAAGGTTTTTATTTTTTATCCTATATTTTGTAGGATTATTTTGTTCTTTATCTTTTGGGAGAATCTTGCCTATTAAACCCCTAGAAGGCCCAGATAGTCAATAGATTAGATTGATTGTTGATTTTCACACTATTATGAGATAGTCGTTGCTTCATTTACGAAATGTGCGTTTTATTCATTCCAATTCAATAAAAAAAGAGCATTTGATTGAATAGTTGTGAGTTCTTGTGTGTGTTAATCTTCTTAAAGATTGGTGCTACTAGTCAAACTAGTCTCTCCTTGTGATTGTCTCAATTTGAAGGGTTATGTAAGGTTGAAGAAGGAACGGTTAAGGAAACTCTTTGTTGAAGGTTATGATCCAATTGGTCAAGGTTCTTTGCAATTTATATCTTGGTTATATCTTCCTATATTTCCATTAAATTCCTTCCACTATAGTTTTCTTTATGTTACCATTATCATCCATAACATTCACGTTCCCGTTCTCTGAGTTTTCACAAATCTCAGCCCTACCAATACCAAATCTCACTTGAAATTTTGACCGAGATTTGTTTGTGTCATTGATTTAGTGGACTCCAATCTAGATCAGGAAACTGCGGCATCAATCCCGCATCAAATTGGTGTCAGAGCTAATCGATTGAAGTTCAACTCAACCATACACTACGGTTTGAGTATTTTTATTTGAGTCTTCTTTGAGTCATACAAAAATCGAGTCTTTTCTTTATTGATATTTCTTTGTGAGATTATTTGAGTCTAACATGCTTTGTATTGTATCTATTGGAGAGGAGAGAAATGCCATAGCCAAACACAACCCAGCTAAACCCTAGAACGAAATCTCGCCGGAGCCTACAAAATCTTACCCGAGATCAGTGTGCAACACGCTGAGATTATGTTTAGTTGAGCAACAAGTCACGTTATTTCTCAATCCAGTCGAGATTCACATAGACTTGATTCAAATATTTCCATATTCAACTGTTGCATCAAAGAAGGAAAGAGATTTACAAGTTATCTTATTGTTGAGATCTTATCTAGTAGGTGAGATCTTATCATATCTATCAAATCCTAACCAAATATCTATACGTATCCTGTATATCTCGATCATCCAGCAACCATATATTTTGCCCCATAACTCCACAGTATATTCAGTGATTATCGTCGATACTTGACATTCGACAAATCTCAACCCCCTCAGTCCAAAATCTCGCCGGAGATTTTCTAGTATTGCGAATATTATTGAGAATTTTTGAGACAAAAGTTGAGAAGTTCAAGTGTGCCAAGTTCAAGAGGACATCGAGAGAAGAATTTTCATACCACCCTAGATCCAGGTAATAGCCAAAACACCTCACTTTTGATCGATCTTGACCCTAGTGAGAAATCTCGTCCGAGATTTTGATCAAGATTACCCTCTCTCGAGATTAAACCTACCCGGCTATCTCTCTCTCTCTAATTGCATAAGTACAAGGTACGTAAAACTCTCTTCTTAGTATCTTGTGGGTCTATTTCTTGCCTCTTTCTACTCTAAACGCATTGAGTCTATTTCTTTGGGTGTGTTAGTTAGTATCTATACTTTCTATCATACTAGTTGAGTCTACTTACAATATACTTTCTACTTTGTGTCAATTGTGTGAAGAAAATTCCAGCAGTGTTTTCTTAACAATCTTTTTAACACAAGAACCTTCTTCCAAGCCAAGTTGACATCTTGATTCATCCAAGGAGTTTCTAGTTGAAGCTAGTCATCGATTTTAAAGGAGTATTAACTCATCCAAGGCAATTACATCATATTAGCTTGAGATATCACAATAGAGCATGAGTATGAGAGCAAACAAGTAAGGCGTTTTCGATTTCATTAACTTCACACGTTTGTTGTTAGTTTGCGTGTTTGTGTAAATGTCAAAGCAAAAGCCCTCGAGGGTCACATAAGAGTGATTCCTTAGGTCCGTAAGCCATAGACATGCATAAACAACTCATGGAAACATTCTCAACATTGGCTGAACGGATGGAGAAACTCGAATTTCACCCTAGAGTAGAATCTCTGCCCCAAAATCCCGCCCTTGTCCAGCCGAGATATGCATTCGACGTTGGTGAAAGTTCACGCAATCCACCAATGCCTCTAGCCCCCAAGCTACTTCCAAGATCCCCCAAGGGTCAGGTATGAGATATCCAAATCCTAATTTCCATGCACCTAATATTCTGAATTTTATTGATAATTTTCAGGAATTAGACGATGAGGATGATGAAGGCATGTATAGAGACTATCCTAGACGTAACCCTCGTCCTATGAGAGGTCGAGACTTGGAACCTTATAGGCCTCACCAAGAGCATGATAAAACTGGAAAAGTGAAGGCCAAAATTCCGAGTTTTGAAGGAAAGTGTGATCCGGATGCGTTTATGGAATGATAGACCAAAATCGAACAAATTTGATCTTGCCATGACTTTAATGAGCAAAGGAATATCCAACTGGCTGCATTGGAATTTCAAGGCTATGCCTTAGTTTGGTGGGATCACCTTGTCAAAGAAAGGAGAAAAACGCTAGATCCGGACATCAACACATGAGAACAAATGAAAGCGTTAAAGAGAGCTAGATTTGTGCCTCAATACCATGCTAGAGAGCTAAGGCAAATATTGGGGAACCTCAAGAAAGGATCTATGAGTGCAGAGGAGGTTTACACATCTATGCAAATGACAATGGTGAAAGCAGATGTTATAGAGGACGAGGAGACAACAATGGCTCGTTATTTACGTACATTGCATCCTTTTTAGCAAATGAAATTAACTTATATCCTTATGATACTATGACATATATGTTGCATTTAGCCATCAAAGTTGGAAGGAAGACCAAAGAGAGAAGCTAGGCAACTAAATCTGCCCCTAGAGCCACAAGTTCATAAAACTACATAATAGAATTCATGGATCCCAAGACCAAGATTCTAAGCTCGGCCAAGGATGAGAGACAAGGCCGGAATATGGAGCAAGGAGATATTGTATGCTTTAAGTGTCAAGCTAGAGGTCATTATATGAGAGATTGTCCTAATAAAAGAGTTTTATTCATTAAACAACAAGGACAATATGAAAGTGAAGAAGAGCATGATCATGATTATACTCACCTTAATGCATTGCATGAACATGATAGTGCTAGTGATAGTGATGAAGGTATTGAGTTTGAGCATGGAGAGTCATTGATTGCTATGAGAAATGCATGCTAAGATAGCTCCAACTGAGGATAATCAAATGAAAAACCTTTTTCACACTATATGTCTTGCTAAAGAGAAGATGTGTAACATGATTATTAATTGTGGTAGTTGTTGTAGTATTGCTAGTGTTGACTTGATAAATAAATTGCAAATTACTACATTTTATCACCCTAGGCCATATAAATTACATTGGATGAATGATTGTGGTGAATCAAAGGTGAATAAACAAGTTAGAGTTACCATCACTTCAGGTAACTATGAGGATACCACTATTTGTGATGTTTTGACCATGCAAACATGTCATATTCTATTAGGACGCCCATGACAATTTGATATAAGAGTCAAGCATGCAGAGACTTGATAAAACACGTGTAAGAGAGAGATTATTGTAATTTTCATAAAAATTGAGGGCAAAATAGTCAAATAACCAACCACATGGACAAACTCGAAAACGTATTGTTTATTGGGAAAACTCCCACCTTTGTTATAGTATAAATATAAATATAGATATAGAATTGCATGTTAACAATCTCATAGCTTGTTCCAATAAAGAAGCGTTTAACTACAGTTGTAACATTGGGCTGAATATGGCTCATTAGTAATATTTGGTAGTCCAATAAGGAAAATATGCAAAGCCCATTTCGCCCCCCAAAAGCTTACTCCAACTGAACTAGAATGGAATCGACGAAATTCTTCTTCTGTTTCACCTTTCCTCTTCGACAATGGCTTCCCAAATCCTTGGACGTCTTCTGCGAAGGCAGGCTTCTTCTCCGGTGTTCCTCTCAAACCCTATCCGCTCTCTCTCCTCCTTCGGCTCCACCCCTCCGATCACCGTAACTCTTTTCCCCGGCGATGCTCTTTTCCCCGGCGATGGTATCGGCCCGGAGATTGCCGAGGCCGTCAAAGAGGTGCGTCATCCTCGATTTCTCTTAAAATTTTCATTTCCGAATGACTTTTCCTCAATTAAGGATTCTATTGTAATTTTATGTATTCTTCTATCAATTATTTGTATGCATGATCGGATTCAAAGAAATGTTTTGATAAAGTTGTGTAACGATGAAGGGAATTCATCTGCTATACTTAATTTAGGTGTTTAGAACCGCTCAAGTACCGATTGAATGGGAGGAACACAGTGTAGGGACGGAAGTTGATCCTCGAACGCGAAGCTTTCTGACGTGGGAAAGTCTAGAATCTGTGCGCAGAAATCGTGTGGGGCTGAAAGGGCCCATGGCAACTCCTATTGGAAAGGGACATCGTTCTTTGAATCTCACCTTGAGGAAGGAGCTGAATCTGTATGCCAATGTCCGGCCTTGTTATAGTCTTCCTGGTTATAAGACTCGATATGATAATGTAGACCTCGTCACTATTCGTGAAAACACTGAAGGGGAGTACAGTGGACTTGAACATCAAGTAAGTTTCTGGTACATGAATTATGATTCGTTGACTTGTTTGTCTTGCAAGATTGATTGGATTGCTCAATAGCTTTGGTTGGCATGGGCCGTAGGTGGTGAAAGGTGTGGTTGAAAGTTTGAAGATTATCACTCGTCATGCGAGTATGAGAGTTGCCGAATATGCGTTTCACTATGCCAAGACTCATGGAAGAGAGAGAGTTTCTGCTATTCATAAAGCCAACATCATGCAAAAAACTGATGGTCTTTTTCTCAAGGTTTTTTTTACTCGTGAAGAATTGTGCTATTTTCTGATTAAGTACCTTGATTCTCGCTTCATGCTCTCCATTTGGTTACTTGCAGTGTTGTCGTGAGGTTGCAGAGAAGTACCCTGACATTAAATACGAGGAAGTTGTTATCGACAATTGTTGTATGATGGTATAGTGCTTTTCTTTGAATATTATCCCTGAATCATTATCTTGTCCTACAGTATTTGGCAGTTAATGAATGAATGTTTAATGAAATTAGGAAACATCTTGTACATCAAATCTAAGAAAGAATTAAAATGAGACCCTGACATCAATGCCATGCTTTATTTTGGCAGCTGGTGAAGAACCCTACACTCTTTGACGTGTTGGTTATGCCTAACCTTTATGGAGACATTATCAGTGATCTTTGTGCTGGCTTGATTGGAGGTCTTGGCTTAACACCAAGGTGTTATGAGTTTAGCTTTAGCTAAACTCTCTGTTGACAAGTTTTCTCACTTCACTTAATTTATGAGTAATTTTTTCATGTAATTTTTCTTATGCAGTTGCAATATTGGTGAAGGAGGCATTTGTCTAGCTGAGGCTGTGCATGGTTCAGCCCCTGACATTGCTGGGAAGGTTAGCCAACAAGTTCCTGATTCCTTTTATTTTTAGTAGTTGTCCTACTTAAGTATTTTGATCGAGCAATTCCTCTTTCCCATAACTTTACAAAAAAAAAGTCCTTGTCAAAAGGAAGAGGCATCTTTTCTATTTGATGAAAAAAGAGGAACTTTACATCAAATCGAAGAAGCAAATAGGCCATGCTGCAATGTAATAAGCAAAATGGTACAATTTCAGATTTCCAAGAGAATTAATAAAGGTGAACACATCAGAAGTATTGCCAACAGAATAAGCTCATAATGATACAAGTAAAAATTACAATTGTGATGTGCATCCACCGGAGTAAACTTGTCATAATAAATATCCCAAATAGATGGCAGAATATCACAATGATACTAGAAATTTTTTATATTATTATGCGGAAGCTGCATATAGATTATAGAACACTTGCAAGTGGTGAGAAATATAGACTATGTTCCAAAGTGAGAATCATGAAGTGAATTACATGAAAATAAAAGGAAAATAAGCTTAAAATTCTCCTGTCAAAGGCTCATATAAATGCTTTGGTTCAAGAGGGGGAGTGGGAACAATGATCTGTATATTTGAAGATGGAAATCCTAGAAGATGCTCTCCTCCTTGAACAAGTTTGATACAAACAATAAACAACATCTCTTTGTTTCTTCAAAGTCTACCGATGTGATATTGTCTTAATGTATCCTCTGCCAAAATATTGTATCAATGTTCTTGGTTCAAGAGGACAAGTGTTATTTTCAGTAATCTGGCTGGAGCAGTTTGTATATATTGCTGAGAGCTCAAAGCAAAAGCGTGAAGAATCATAAAAATTTTGTTGTAGTTGACTAGTTGCGACTGTATAACGCTATACTTGCTTCTGTTTTATTTTCTCTTCTGTTGACTTATCTTTCACATATTTGTAGAACATGGCAAATCCAACTGCTTTGCTGTTGAGTTCTGTGATGATGCTTCGTCACTTGGAGTTCCATGACAAAGCTGAACGAATCCAAAATGCTATTATAAACACAATTGCAGAAGGCAAGTACCGAACTGGCGATCTTGGTGGCAACTCATCAACAAGTGACTTCACCAAAGCTGTCTGTGATCATCTCTAAAGGGATGCATCATTCTCAACTTGATAATTGCTATTGGAGTTCCTTTCAGAGTTTCTGTTCAGTCTCTCTTGCTCGTATCTTCAGAAAGGATGGCCAGGTTATACTTAACAAGTTATTGCTAATTTGTCGATATTCTTCCTTGCAAAGGTATTTAGCCTTCTGTTTCAGTTTTGAATAATGATACGCATTGACTTACCTTTGCGTTGAGTCTATTAACGTGCTCGGCAATTGCCATCCCGAGCACACGGCGTTTATATGAAGTTTCTGTAGATCATTGCTGCCCTCCTTAAGAGAATCATATTTATAGCTGAATAATTCTTTCTTTACTTAGCTTCATACATCTCATTTCCTCTTAGATCGATCTTGAACTGTACGTTGATTTCTTTGCCTCTCGATATTGATCTTTAGTCATTGTAAAAAGAATATGGCATCCCTTGCATTAGGAAAACCCCAACTCCAGCCCCTGAAGCATGACAATCGATTGTTAAAGTTCTCTAGAAGTTTGGTGATTTCAAAATAAGAGCACTTGTCAATGTGTTTGGGGTTTTAAATTCAATATAAGTGCCCGTTTGGTTAGAATGGTGGAAACGGAATGGAATCGGATAAGAGTAACAATAGGAAATAGAAATAATGGGATTACGTTTAGTTTTTAATTGATTGTAGTTTTTAATTGATTAGGAATCATTATATTATCGGGAACGATACCTAGAGCTTCCAAAATCATTATATTATCGGGAACGATACCTAGAGCTTCCAAACAAGCCCTGTCCTCCTGCTTTCTATAACAGTCATGACATGCCAACTTCCTGTTATCCTTAATAAAATGCCTATAGTATCCATTGATTCCCAAAACTTGCCGAACCCTTCATAATATTCGGCCTTAAGCCAATATAGGATTGTAACTATCTTCTATGCGTACAAGGATACCGCCTTGGTAGATACATAAATGCCACAAGTAATCGGCATATTTTGCACCAATTAATACTTATTGTGGTCAAGTACGAATTGTTGCTCACTCAAAATGCTCAAGATTGACGTCAAATGTTACATGTTAAAATTACATAGAAACTATAACGTAATTAAATAGAAAAGACCTAAGTCAATCATTAATGGCCGTTTGGAATGTAATGGGGACATTCATTAGGCCAAAAGACAGTCGTGATTGGTAATGTCCAAAATGTGTTTCAAATGCTGTTTCTTGCACATCCTTCTCCCTCCGTGAATTTGGTGTCTAGTTTGGTGAAGACATTGGCTCCCTCCAATTCATCCAACATCTCATGGATAACTTAAGTGGGGTACTTATTCGGTATGATTGCATCGTTGACAACCCTATAATCCACGCAAAATTGTCAATTATCATCTTCTTTTTTACTAGAAGTAGGGGACTAGAAAACTGAATTTGAGAAAACAATCCCTTAATCTCATCTTTTTTTGAAATGACCGTATCGATATGGGTTGACACAAATACAATGAACCCCTGATTTGAGATTGATATAGTGATTCACAATGAGACAAGATTTAAGATCATAAAATAAAGTTGTGGCTTGCACCATTACCGATCAACGTTTGTGGTAAAAATGAAAGATGGGAATCAACCGCCACCTCATACGCTGTCTTGATGTGATTCTCATTATTCATTTTTACTACAAACGTAGACATAGGGGAAATGACTAATTTGCCATCTTTCACCAACCGATGGAAAATAAAGTTGTGGCTTGCACCATTACCGATCAACACTATAATTATTTTATTTTCAAATTACCACACATATTTATTATTTTGGTTTTCTGAATAGAGCCCCATGGATAAGCTCAAGTCATTTCAATTTTGCGTCCTTTCGGTCACTTCCCTTCCTATTGTTATTTTTGTCTTCTCTACAACATCGATCTCACCCATTATCCGCTCGGAACTCCTCATTCTCACCTTCCAAGGCTTGTAAACCTTTATTCTTGTAGGATTTTGGGATTTTTGTTTGCGGTCCATTTTTTAACCTAGTTCTCACCCCTTGCACATATCTCATGTATTACGGACATTGGACAAGGGAGTCGTCCATATCTTCTCACATGGGCAGACTTTCTCTTGATTCACCTTGTTGTTTCAACAGCCTTGTAAAATTGTCCTTCCTGTAGATCTTTAAACTCCATTGGTATCTCAACCTTCAAGCTTGTCATGAAGGATACAAGCAATAACTACCTTCTTGGCTCCTTGTTCAATCCTTTGACATAGAAAGTGTATGTAACCAAGACTTTCACAAAATTATCTAATAAATTTGTGTGTTTGATCAAACCGATTTCTTGAATATATTGGAAGAAAGAAATCCTACAAAATGATAAAACAATGCATGTTTTAGATCTTCTCATGTCAGATCCTCAACATCTTGATTCTTCCAACTGACTCAATAGAGTGTAAGTCCCTCCATATAAATTAGGATGACAACCACCCGATTTAAAACGTATGTCGTATGAACATCAAACATTATTTCACTCTAGTAATCCATCCTTAAGGATGTTCCCCTTGAAATTTGGAAGTCTAACCTTCTTGTCTACTTACTAATTTGATTTCGTCGAGAAATACTAAAGCAAATTTGTCGGATCCTTCAATTTGAGACGGTCTCAATCCTCATCATTGTGCTTGATCCAAAAACAAATCCAGGGCTCATACCCCTACAAGTTTCCACCTACTTTTAAGGAACCACCCTTAATGAGGGTTGAGATTGAACCCGGATCTCGCAAATAATTACAAGACTTAATTGTATTATAGGGTTAGGATTGAACACAAGGATGTTGATGCAATGATTTGAATTATTAAGTGAAAAGTCAAAATTTATATATATATATATATATATATATATATATATATATATATAACAAAGGTGAGAACACAGTGTAGAAACGAAACACATAAGATCGATCAACCACCAAGTACAAATCAACCGACTTGATGGGACAGATCGACCGATCCTTGTGGAAAAGGATATATATTCTATATGTTGATTCATTCATATACAAATAGAAAACATAACATCAATATAGGTGATCAACAAATTAATTACAAAACTTGAACCACCACAATGTTGCATAATTGAACTTCAATTCTTGGTTAATATATCTAAAGTTATATATAATCATGTTATGGAGAAAACATTCACACAGAATTGTCACATTTTGCAAACAAACACCCTGAAGTACAAATAAATGTAGGAATCATCCTAGCAGAACTCTCGCATCTTGCAATGGATGACGGTCACACTACCATAACATACGAATTCAGACATATGATCAAAGGGTAAAGATAATCATAAGCATCGTAGAGTTATCATGCAAGTCGGGCTCTCTAGACCCTAAAATTTTGAAAATTCGTCAAGGCATACTTACAAAGCATCTTCCTTTATTAAGCAATAGAAAACAAGACCACTCAAACCGGATCAAAGACAAGTCATCCAACTTGGGGGACTATTGGCCAACTCCTTGATGGAGATTGACCCGATCGGTACAATCTTCTACCAACGATAAGGGTGAGAAATTTTGAGCTGAAAACTAGGACCGGATTTTTATGGTCCGGTTCCAAGACTGAATCTGGTCCACCATAAGTTGAATAATGGGTTCTGGTCCCGGTCTAGGACCGGAAAAGACGTGATACTTTTATAAATATATTTTCTTACAAAATATTAACCCAGGATTTTTTTTGGTGGCTACATTGGTTTCACATTCTTCTAAAATTTTAAAATCTAGGTGCACGCGTGCGGCGCGATTTCGACATCCTTCCAGTGCTTCCGACGTGATTCCTCCTATACCTTTTCCGCTCTTCGACTTCCAACGTGTTTTCTCTTTTGAGTCCTCTTCGAATTTTGGCGTGATTCACTAATTCCTCCTCTCTTCTTCTACTTCCAGGTAACATGAATTACATATTGTTAAAGTTTTGGTACCGACATGAATTATAAATTGTTAAAGTTCCGGTCTAAAACGGTCCGAATTCGGTTCGGACCCTTTCGGTCTGGTCCTAATCCGGTCCATGGTTTGCAAAATTCTGGAACACCCAAACCGGTTGCACACCTAACCTACAATGATGTGAGACTTTTAATTGAAAGTAAAACTGGATAAGAAAACTATTGGTTGAATAGTTTTATTTATAAAGAGGATATCTAACATAATCATTTATGATTTGAGGCTAATCTTACAAAACCCTATATTTGAGGGATAAAATAACAAAAATTTAAACCAAATCTTTCAGCTAACATTATCTCTAAAGACTCTAATAGAAGATAGGATTAAGGAAAGAAAATATAAATCGTCTAAAACGGGCATTGTTGGTGGGACCAATTGGCTTGTTTGTAGGGAAAGTCGGCCGATTTGCTACAATAGATGGTTCCACTGATTGCAAAACACGTCGTTTTGGAAGAATAAGTCAAATGCTCGGAATTTGTGGGGCAAGTCAACCAATTTGTATGAGATGGTTGGCCGACTCCTTTTCTTGCCTCGAGCGATGTTCATTTTATTACTCTCGGATCTCAACCATTTCAGTCTTAACCTCGACTTCCTTGATGGTGGTGAGAACCTTAGGGTGTAACAAGAATTTTTCAAGAATAACTTCATTTTAACCCCTAAAAGGACTACGATATCTGAAATGTTATAAAAGCACAAGTAGATCTCCAAAACACAAAGGGATGAAAATCTACTATAATATGATGTTAAATTATACTATATACTCAAAAGACGGTAATAATGATGGTGAAAAAGACGCTAAAAATGAATATTAGCCGTCGCTTCCTAAAGTTCACCCAACACCTCCTTTAGGTCATTAGCTAGTCCATCTATTCTTTGATTAATTTCTTCACCTCTTTAATTCATCTCAATAATACTTTTTCTGTCATCTCTATCTCAGTCTTCCCTATCAGGGGTGAACATTTCCGATATCCGATCCGATAATTTTATAAAAGTCATATCCAAATCCGATTCAAGAGTACCCGGATATTCGACACATTTGTCCGGATCGGATATCCGATCCAAAATTTGATCCGGATATTCCATCCGAGTATTTATTACTAGACTAATCGGATATATCCGATCCGACTTTTTTCTCAAAACCTCGATCCGTATCCGATAATTCGAAAAATATTTCCAGATCAAATTGGACTCAAATTGCCAACTACAGAAATTTATGTTTGTTCCAATAAAGGGGATATTTTCGGATTCAAATTTTTCCGGATCGGATCTTCGGATTTTTTTGCTCTCTCATGTTCACTATGATGACCAAAAATCTCTCAACAAGAGTACCAAATCGATAGAATATAAGAGTATAAAGCACAATCGAGGTATAATACTCCGATATAAGTACTTTAGCCGTATATTCCCCTACGAGACATCCAAAAATACTTTACCAAAAGAGAGACTATCTCTCTCCCCAAAAATGGCAAATATCAATTCCAAGTAATATCCAAGATAATCCTATTATTCTAATTCTTATCATTATTTATACTAGGTAAGAGGCAACAATCATCCACAAAATAACCAGTTTGTGACAGCATTGTCCACATATCAAACCTATCTTTGTTGTAATATAATATTTCTGGTCCCTTCACCAACTATTGAATTGGGGTTCTGCTGGAGCATCAAGGGTTGATCAGATAGATAAACACATGATTTATTCAAAAGGAATGTCTAGCAACACTAAGGAATCTCAAATAATTGATGATGAAGGTTTAGTACAAGTTTTCAAAGAAACCTTCCAATGTTTATTTTTTTGGAAGGAATAAATTACACAATTGAGAATACAACAAAATCAAATGCAAAAATAAATCAGTCTTCATCTGGCCCAGATTCTGAACTCAAAGTTTTAAGCTTTTGAGCCTTCTCATCATCAAATCCCAAAGTTGCCAATATCTTTTGACCCGGTGAACCATGTTCAGACCATATGCCAAGAAGCAAATTGCTTACTGTAATTTCTTTGTTCTTACCTGCATGTAACAACGTCCATTAATCCGCTAAAGGTTTGGTACGAGCATTTCGTGACTAGGAAAAATATTCATAATTTTGCTCATTCAACTTATGATTGACTGTATACTATAAAAACGAGTATTGAACCCAGCACAGCGTTTTGCTGTCAATGACACTTCAATAAACACCAAACACTTCCTCGAAAATGATAAGAGCAAGAAGAAGAAACTTTCATGGGCTATCACTTCTGTACCAAAGCAAAAAAACAATCTTATTATATGTGTTTGGATGAAAATGGTTAACCTTCGTACTTGCTATATTATTAGATTGTAATGAACATCAAATTCAGCATCATCAACAGCTTTGGCGCAGGTAATAAGCAAAGACCACCAATCAACATTTTTGTGACATGAAATATTCTTCCGGCATAGAGGCTAAGCCCTTGTTTGGTTGTAACTCCATAAACGGAAATGGAATGGAAATGAATCTACTCCATATATATACATTGTTCATGAAATTTTTGGAATCATTCTTTGTCGTTTCATGCTAAAAACATTAGCTTCTCTCCATTTTGTTTCCTTATAGGGTATCAAAACTAATCCAATACTACTCCATTTAGTTCAAACCACAAAGAATCATTCCAAAAAGTTTAATGAACAAAGATATACGTATGGACTAGATTCGTTTTCATTCCGTTTCCCTTTCTGGTGTTTAAACCAAATGGGCCCTAAACATACAACGTTGGACTTTAGCAATTCTGACGGACAAGGAAAGTTGACCACAAACCAAATCCACCATATATTCCCATCATAGGTTATCCAATTGTCTAACTCGACATGATAAAGTTCTATGCAATCCACTCTTCAAAAAACTTATACTCATCAAGAAAGCAAAGATGTAGAACATCAAACAAGAAGACAGATCAGGTATTTGCAGCTTGATAAGATGCCAGATATTACCTGATTTGACGTTTTCATCAACAGCCCAATCTAATGCTCTTTGAGCTGCTTCAGTAAGCGGTGGATGCTCAGGGCTGAAGAAGAAAAAATCGCCCTTTCCAAGTAACTTTACACATTCCTCTTTTACCTTTGTGAGTGTAATTCCATGTGCTCTCAAAAACATTGAAGTGAGACTGGTTCCTGGAGGAAACACCAAGGTTCAACTACGACGAACAAAGAAACTATAATGCATGAACAATCAACACAGATTCCATAAGGTTTATTAGCTTTTGGACTTGTTTGATGGCCTTTTTGAAGTTACTCTACTCAATCATCTCAAACATAGTACATTATCTCCAAATTAACATTCAACTAAACAAGTGCTTAAATCACCGATTATATAACCCAAATGAGCCCTAATACAGAATCTCCGGATTCACATAAATCAGCCAAGTGATTGGTTTTATGTGATCAAACAACTCACAAAACTTTAAACTTGTACATATAATTATTATTTTTTCTATTGAATTGTTACATCCTTGATAGACAAACTAACCTTCCATAAGGATACCCATGAGAAGAGCTTCAGTTCCAGTATTGGAGTACTTGAGCTTCCTAGCTTCCAGTTCGCCCATTGCAAATGACTTTATTGCCCTTGATGAGAATCTGTCCACAGCATCAATAAACATACTCAAAATTTCCCCTAAATACAACCAAGTTCCGATATTCATCGAACGAGAAAACACAAATTGAATAAAAACACTCACTTTGGCAATTTCCCGTCGGCAACCTTCTCAGGATTCCTGTCAAAATTAAACAAATAAAATTAAAACTCAAAATTGGCTACAAAAAAAGCATTGAAAAGCCGGAAATTTAAACAAGTTTACCCAATTGGAAGGCTTAATGAGATGGAAGCAGTGATTCGTCGGCGAGCGGGGGCAAACAAGCTGTTCGGATTTGAAGAGCGGAGAGAGAAAGTGAGGTGGGTCCCGGATAGCCATGAATTCTCTAAGAAGATTAGAGAAGGAGATTGAGAAGCGAAAGTAGGTATTCTTCTAGACCTTCCATTGAGTTGGGTGAAGGGCAGTCTGGTGAGAGAATGTGAAGCCATGGATGTAACTTGCGAAACCAGAAGAGAAGAATGAAGAAAGGGTGGTTATATGGAACACGCGGTTTGGACTTGAGATAGAGAAAATTTGGCAATTGGATAATTGGGCCTGTTGGGCTGTAAATATGGGCCTGGGCCGAACTATAGTTTATGGGCCACATTCAAACAAATACTCTATCAACTTAAGATTGATTTTTTTGGTTGATAATTATGAATTTATGATGAGTAATGCATGGTTGTAGGGCTTGAAGGGTTACGACTTAAATCTTTGGCCATCCCTACATATCTACTTGTATATATGGCTGCCGCTTCTATGCTTGCATTGCATGTGCTATCATTTCAAGATTTTGCATTCAAAAATATCATTTATGGGCTTTTACCTCTCCCTATATATTTATACATTATACATGTGCTATCATTTCAAGATTTTGCATTCAAATATATCATTTATGGGCTTTTACCTCTCCCTATATATTTATACATTATACAATCAAAACATGAACGTTGATGCGATTCCAGAAGATATAAAGACATCGTCTGCAACGTTTTAGGTCAATCAGTTTCTAAAAACTGATTCGCTTAATTATTCTACCATTATATATATAGGGTGTGGTTCCCATGAGAACACCCCTAAAGTATCGTATACCGTTGGATGGTGAGTATTAAGGATTGAATTTTAGAGTAGATATCATAATTAATAATAGCTACGAATAATAATAGTTAGGAATCCAACATTAACTACGAATAATCCACTCAACCAACAATAACTACGAATAATACATTAAACGATATGGCACCTTCGTAACAAAACTAATAATAATTACAAATCTGTTATCATGTATACACGTTAGGAGTGTTCTCATAGGATCTATATATATATATATATATATATATATATATATATATATATATATATATATATATATATATATAGGAATGTTCAGGTACGGTTCACTTTTTGCGGTACGGTTGTGCGGCTGCGTGTGCAGTTGACTCGTGCCAAAAAAAAATTGGACTTTTTTTTTGAACTACCATGTTATAAGTTTTGCACTATTCTTTTATAAACTTTGAACTATTCTCATATAATTCATGAACTATTAATATATTATATCAAATTATTTATAAATTATTCGTTTATACGTTATAAACTATTATATTATAATTCATGAACTATCATTTTATAAGTTATGCACTATCCTTTATAAGTTTTGCATTTTGAACTATTCTATTATAATCCATGAACTATCATTTTATAAGTTATGAACTATCTCTTTATAAGTTTTGAACCATCATTTTCATTAGTTTCTAAAAAAATAAAAAAAAAATTTTTTTTTTTTTGGGAGAACGTGTCAATCGCACATGCAGCCGCACAACCCTACCGGAATAATGTGTATTGCCTGAACATCACCCTCTGTGTATATATTCACGATAATTTTGATTAAAAGTTTATAATTGTGATTCATCTTTAATTTTTAATAATTTATTTTTAATTATATAGGGGAGAAAGAAGAGTGATTGGATTTGTTAGTTTAAATGACAACCACTAATATTATAATATTGCAACATACAGTGCATGGAGATGGATTGCAAGAGAAGGGAGGTGGGACTTTGCCTGCATATTACGCATAGGGAATATACACTTATCATAATCATTATCGATCTCTTTCACCTTCCTCCTCCATGTGTATCGTTTTAACTAGTTTAAGTACAGCAAACATGTTATATATTATTGCCACAAAAAAGAATTAGATATTAAACGAAGAGAATAAAGTGTAAAAAAAATGTGTTTGATGATCGTAGTTGTCAGCCGTTGGCTTACTTGGCTCTTCACTCTCCTAAAACGGCATTTGACACTTGTGATTTTGTACACTAAAGTTAAAATATAAACCCTACATTTGTCAACGCTTTCTAACTTATCCTACACTAGCCTAGTAGTTAAGAATTTTTGTTTTGAAAGAGAGCTTAGTAGCTAGAGTATATGTATGATAATTTTACCTATATTTCATGGATTTTTTTAGAGATTATCCGTGAAAACAGATTAATAATTACGAGTGTAATGTGGGTGAAGGGTGATGTAGGTGCATGGTAAGACGGGTGACTAGTCTAGCTCTGATCAACCCAACTCATCATCGAAATCATCACTTGAATTGTGTTCACCCTGTTTAATTATGTATTTTTAATAAAATAAATTTACTAAAAATTCTCAATTTATGATATAATTGATAAAGATTATAAGTAAAGGACTTCTTTACAAAAATTTAAATTATTAATCATTTGGATTCTAAAATACTTGAATTACCTACTTATCGTTTTATGTTTGCTATTTGAATTTTGAGTCATCTAATTGAACTTACTATTAAATTAATAACCTTTGTCCAATATTTTAATCGAGTAGCTTCTTAAAGTTACGTATTATAAAAAAACGATTTATCCAACAAGTACGAATTTAAATAAACAGAGTAACAAGTGGATAGCAAGACGGGTGACGGGTGGGTGAGATAATTTATCGTGTCATAGTTACTACCAAGAAATATTATATTGCATAGATATTTATGTGGGGCTAGTGAACTCAAATTGGAGTTTTAAGTGGGTGGCCATTATTAGGTTTCATAGGTTGGGGATATCCTAAGTTATAACATTTAATTACGTGACAATTATAGTAATATGGTCTATCTCTAAATCCTACACCAATATAAATTATGTGTACATCATGATTTGGTCCTTTTCTCCACACATTTTGGATGCTATCAAAAGTATATGCCCACTTTTTCCCCATTTTTAAAATCAATAATAATTAGGCGGCAAACTACTATGATTTGGCGGGAGTGACGTCATTTCCCGCCTTGCCCAAATCAAATCCAACTGGAAATTTTAACTGTCACTTCAGTTGTGGCCCTCTCATCATTTTCACTCCATTAAAACTTTATTTTAACTAATTTTACGATTTAACAGGTCGCTGGGTAGGTTTTTCTAACCTTTTAGGCAAGATTTAATGCCTTTACCAGGAGCAAAAAATCCGATTTGTCGACTAATTTGATCCACTAAGACGAAGAATCGATTCGAATACGAAAGTCTCCGTTGAAGATTCGAGCCTGCTTCGATTTGGGATGATCGGATACGGACTTTGGTTTTGAGAATAAAGTCGGATTTGATTTATCCTACAAACTAGTAATAACTACTCATATCGGATATCCGTGTTGAATTTCGAGTTGGTATATCCAATATGACAAAAAGTGTTGGATATCGAAACGTTCTTGGATCAGATTCAGATCGGCCTTTTATAAATTCGAATCGGATATCATAGATCGGGTCAAATATCCGGATAATAATCACCCCAATACATACAGAGGTGGTGGTAGATTCAAAAGAGTGGGTTTCTGGCTCAAAACAGAACCTGGTTCACCTCTCTAATTACGTATGTTAGTGTGTTGTTTCCTACCCTTGGGTGAATTCGGTGTCTGGTCTTTGTTTGCATAAGGCGTCCTTGACTCCTTGATAGCCTTTTTTACCTGTGTGTTCAATTAAGATTTAGAATGCTAAAATAAGTGGAGATTTCCCTTTCTTTTTATGTTATCCGTGTGAATGCTTACCTCACCTGAGGTAACCTTCCGTATGTCTTAGGCGGCGTGAAGCAAGCAATACTACTCCGCGATAACAAGTAGTTATGCCAGAAAAATGCAAAAAGATCTCATCTTACTACTATAGTTAAGTGCCTTTTTTGAATAGGGGATACCATCGCAAACACGACCTGATGTAGTCATGTTAGTTTCGCTTTTGTTTTAAAATCACGTAAATTGTTTCAATAGCATCTATTGATTTTGTTGTAAGAAATCATTTCGGTGATGTTATTAGCTTGAACGCTATGAAAAATAACTTTAACTCGGTTATTAAAGCATAAGCATTCGCGTTGAAAGATGGACTAAAAGAAGCAATCACACTATACATCAAAAAATCGAATCGAGAGTGATAACTTATATGTTATCAAGACACTCCACGAACTTTGGAGTTGTCCTTGGAAGATTGAGATGTTATTATCCGACTTCAAACTGGATCTTCACTGTTTTGAGGAAGTCCAGGTCACACTAAGCATGTCTACAGGTCGGACCCGCCGGGTCACAAGTCAGGGAAGGGCGACCCGGACCCTGACCCGCCATATTGGTCAAACCGCCGGTCACGGATCAGACCCGACGGGTGTGGCGGGGGCGTATTTTTTTTAAACCCGATTTTTTTTTTTAAAAAAAAAGGATCCACAGGTCGGAAACTTGACCGTTAGCGGGTCGACCCGCCAACGGGTTTCCCAACGGCTAAAGTAGCCTTTGGGTTTGAAATTTTATTTGTAATAGTTAGAATTTCTGAATTCTAATTATTGATGATTAACTTAATCAGTGATAGTAATTGACATATAACTCGCGAAGATTGCGTAAGTGTTGAGTATAAGTCTCACCGTTATGTTCTTGGCGTAATTTTAGGCTTATGGTGAAATTTTTACTTTTTCCCCGAGGTAATTATTTTTACCCTCCGGTATTATTTGGAGCATTTGGGAGCTCCAATTAATAAAAATGCAGTTGAGAGAAATGATCAGGACATTGGACATGTCCTAGATATGAAATAACATGGAAAGGCAAAACGGCAAAAAGAGTCGCTATTTCGTTTCTTAAAGGCTAAATTGACCTTAGGCTTTTCAAAATGGATAATTAGAAATTCCATTATGATCATTATATTATTCTGGTGTTATGGGTTGTTTGTTTGATGAAATCTGATGACAGGTGGGTTTAGAAATGGCCTGCGGACAAAATGTTATTCTGGCAAAATTTAATTAATTAATTAAAGGTTAATTAATTAAATTAGGATTAAATTTGAGATTGAGGAATACTGATTAGATGCATGCTAGGTGTCAGAATAAGTTGAGGATCATGAGATGTTATGTTGAGGATATGCCTTAGTCATTTATGAATGTGTTGAGGATTTGAGGTTTATATTTAAGATATAGGTTGATTGTGGTTAGTGAGACGAGTCTCCTAACCTTTGTAGTATGTGATTGTGTCTGCCTTGCTATTGCAGGCGTCGATTACTTCCCCAAGGGGAAGCTGTGACGTGGTACAGGTTACGAGTATATGAGGTAAGTCTCTAGGACTTACTTAGCGTGCAGTTGTGAATTGTATGATTGTGATGGTTGTGTGTGTTCATATGATTGTGCATTTATAACCTAAACCGGACTAGGATGACCATTCATTACATTTTTTTGGCCCATGTGTATTATAACGGGCGGTAACCGCCGGTCTCCGCCTGCTGGTTAGGAGGAGGTGCCTTGAAGATGATCTCACAGGAGGGGATGAGTGAAGATCACCCCCATGCAAAACTCCTGTGTTACATTGGATGGGACGGGGTTCTTGAGGCTCCTCGTGTTACAAAAGAAGTTGAATTAGTAATGGAATAACGTAATGAAAGATAATAAATGAATGTGTGTGGCATTGCATGTTTGAGATGTTGATGTGTGGTTGTGATATTACCCTCATGCTTTTCATTGCTGTAGCTAACGGTTTCATACCGTGTTGTAGTGTTCTGCAGGTTAGGAATACTGCAGGGTGAGTCAGATGGTGTGACCAGCCGAGGACTTCTGTACATTAGGATGCGTGGGATGTGAGATCTTTTGTGGTTGTGGTTTATGTTGTTGTTTTGTACTCGGCTATGAGTTTGTAAACACTTTTGATGTATCATACTCAGCTTTTATGTATTTGATTTTAATCTACCTGTGCCTTGTTGTAAGATCCAGTGAACTTGTTGTCAGGCTAGGGTCAAGATCCATTGTGAGATCCTAGCCCAATGTGACACTCCAAGTCCCGCGGATTTGGGGTGTTACATTATTTTTATTTTTTTTCAAAATATGACCGTTGGTGGGTTGACCTGCCGGGTCATGACCCGCCGGGTCTGTGGGTAAGAATTACCTCAACCCGCCGGGTCACGGGTAACCCGTGGACATGTTTAGGTCAAACATGTGTTTAGCGAAATCAACTATATTGTTGACCGATTGACCCACTTGAGAATTTCGAGCATCAACACACCCTTTTCTGACGACCTCGAACTTCGTGTTCTCATCCACAAGAATGTTTTATGATAGACTAACTTTAGAAGATTGTCTTTCTTACCCGTTCCGTTTAAAAAAAGAAAACAAAAAAACAAAACTATAGACATCATAATACTTGTTTAGTATTGAATCTAAAAGATATGAATTAGCAGAACGATTAAGTGTATATAAAAATATATTTATGTATATAATCTATCTATATGCATATATTAAT
This sequence comes from Fagopyrum homotropicum, assembly GCA_033239125.1. Taxonomy (NCBI): domain Eukaryota; kingdom Viridiplantae; phylum Streptophyta; class Magnoliopsida; order Caryophyllales; family Polygonaceae; genus Fagopyrum; species Fagopyrum homotropicum. The sequence goes on from BSWB01000001.1 coordinate 14,717,013, forward strand.
GCATAAGCGTTTTATCCCACGTGTCATCTTCTTATCAACTTCACGCCACATGTCATTTAATCGTGCATTTTAGTTTTATAATTATACTAATTAATAGATAAATAAATAAATAATCATTAATATGGACAATATATATATATATATATATATATATATATGGTTTACATTTTTAATCTTACCACAATCTTTAATATATTCTTAAGATATTATTATTATTATTATTATTATTATTATTATCATTTATCTTCTTTATTTTTAAAGATATTATTTAAAACTACCTAACATAAATAAATAATCATTAATATGGACAATATATATATTGTTTCCATTTTTAGTCTTACCACAATCTTCAATATATTCTTAAGATATTCTTATTATTATTTATCTTCTTTATTTTAAGGATATTATTTATAACTACCATAATTTTGTAATTCAACCTTTATAAATATTCTCCAATTAACATTTTTAATTTTGAAATTTATTTTTATTTTTATTTTCTTTTAAAAATTTTAATTTTACCTTTATCATCTTTATAAATAGTATACTAAGATATGTAATATTATCTAAATTAACATATTTTTATTATTTTTTTAAAATTATAATTTATTTAATAATACATTTTTAATTATTCTTTGAGTTAATTAATAAAAACCATTTTTTAAAAAAATTATTATAATATTTTAAAAAATTATATATCCATTAATTCAAAATTATACCCGTGATTTGACACGAGAACTACACTATAAATATCTGTGCAAATACGTGTATTAACTCTGTAGTAGAACGATTGAATTTAAAAGGAGTATGAATTAGTGAAAAGGCGTTGATAGATCATGAAATTGTGAAACTTTGTTGTTATGAAAAAGTCCGCCGTAGGAGGGTTGTTTGAGTAATTATATAAAAAAGGAAGTCGGTGGAGGAGGGGAGCCGACAGCGGCGCAACCAGCGAACGTGGCGTGGCCGGAGTTTTCACGTGACCCTTCGGTCTATGGGTCCCACCTATTCGAATTTTGAGCGAGATCTTTCCCGACACGTGTCACCCATAACCTCAATAGTGACCGTACGATTATTAATTCAGAGTTGTGCATGAGCTGTCTCCCACACCCATTAACTAAAGTCACGTGCCATGCCCGCTGTTTTCCGTACCAACATCTCAGCTTTTCTGCTAACTGCTAACAACTAACGGCTTTATACTCCAGATTAGCGGCTTAACTGCACTACATATTTGATAATTAGGTTTTATAATTACACGGTGACGTCACTGGAATGTGCTTCCCACGTCACAACTTCTAGAACTAATTATGCTTTAGGCATTTGGTGATTATGATTAGTTTCAAATTATGCCCCTAATCGTATGGTTAACATTATTTTATTCTTTTCAACTTCCGGAGTGCTTCCTTCACTTATTTAAAAGGTCCGTCTCTAAGGGCCCGTTTGTATCCAACTTCGAAAACGGAAACGGAATGAAAACAAATTTAGTCCATATCTATATCTTATTCGTAAAATTGTATGGAATCATTTCTTGTGGCTTAAGCCAAAATGCACTTATATAAAATTTATATTGATTATTTCATTGTTGGGTCAAATTGCTCACTTATAAATACTCCCAATAATGTGGGTTTATGTATGTATTAGATTCATTTCTATTCTGTTTCCGATTTTGGAGTTAAAATCAAACGAGTCCTAATTTATAAATATTCCTAATAATGTGGGTTTATGTACCAAGCATGTTTAGTTTCTGATAAAGTCAAACTTATATAAAATTTATTTGATTATTTCATTGTTGGGTCAAATTGCTCACTTGCACGCATTACTTTATAAAAAATTGATAACACAATCATTATAAGAAAATAGGAAAATTTTGGATAAAGTTGTTTATTTATTTATTTATTGTGAGTCTCACTTTAATTTGTGTATAGATATTATATATTTTTTTTAATATTGTAAGATCGGTTGATTATTTCTCATAATGTCAACTAATTTAGGATGAAATCCAATTTATCTACTAGGATATGTCTATTAGAATATTAAAGATATTAGAGATAATATCGTAGTTATATTAGATTAGTTTGTATATACTTCCATATTTACGATATTTATGATTCTATTGTAATCTTTATATAAGAGTCAAATTATCATGAATACAAGTGTGACTCTCCCACCAACCTTTGTGCAGAGCGCGGGTTCTCAAACCCTAACATTATCAATATCTTGACGCGCAATGATCGGATGTATCAAACCTTAATATTGAAAAAAGTAAACTAGTATTAAGATATTGAAGTTTATAAAATATAATTGGTCTAATTAATAACAATGTATTTGGAATGTGTTGGGTCAAAATTGAAACTTCAAAGCTACTCCGTATATTTTATTATTTAATAATAATAAATCATAATTAATTAATTGAGGAGACCAAGACATTAGACGTGTTGGAACCTCATAACCGACTTTTTTCTTTTATTTTTTTTAAAGATTATTGTGATCGACATGAACTCTAGATACGCTTAAATTTTATGGTGCGATTAAGATATGATTAATTAAATCATGCGTACAATTTCCAAATTGTTTATTTATAGTATAAAGATAATAATAAAGATTTATTTAAAAAAACTCATCGCACCTACCCAAAAGTCATTCGATAATGTACACTACTATACACGTGTTTCTTTCGCACAAATATATTTCCCCTCGAATAATCGAGTGCTAAAATATCCATACGAAATCAAATCAGTAAATCACAAGTATGAAGATACTTATTGACAAGAGCATTATCTAATATATAATGCAGATTGAGTGGTATATACACTTTGGTGTAACGCTCCCGGAATCTGGATTAGGCAGAATATTTGACTTTAATGGAAACTTACCTTTTTTTAATTTTCATAATATATATGTTTATATTACGTGACTAATATGAAAGGTAGATATAATCATATAAAGTATAGTGTATACATATGATTAAGAATGATATTTATTCAAAGATTTATACTTTCTATAAGGGGTGGCAAGAATATATATCAAGAATAATGAGCACATTCTTAAAAAGAATCAAATCTTAGCTTACTCTTGCCGATGAATCACAAAAACGTTACTTTCATAGAGTAAGTTAATAATTTTAATGAATCTGAAAAATGATATTATTTCTTGAATAAATATATATCAAATTAAAACAAAAGGTTTTTGTTATAATATTTTTAACATTTTTTTTGAAGTAGTTATTTAATAATTTTATACATAAGTTAAAGTTTATTGAGAAAATTAGCAAAAAATTTAATTAATAATAATTTATAAGGATTTTAAAGATATTTCATAAGCACAAATAGTGATTTGTAGGGATGGGCAACCGAACCGTAAATTACGGTCCAAACCGCAAACCGAACCGCACTTAATCGGTTTAGTTTGTGGTTCGCAAGTTTTTGTTTGCGGTTCAAACTGCAAAAAAAAAAAAAAACGCAACCCCCCCCAAAAAAAAACGCAAACCCCCCCCCCCAAAAAAAAAAAACGCAAAAATCTGCAAACCGTATAAAAAAACCCAACCAAACTGTAAAATGCGGTTCATTTGCGGTTCAAACCGCAACCGACGCAATTTTGCGGTTCACGTTTTCTAGGATTGCGATTTGCGGTTCGGTTTGGTTTGCGGTTTTGAACCGATGCTCAACTCCTACTCCTAGTGATTTGCCTCCTAATTAATCTGTGTAATTAACTCTAATCTGTTGTATAGTTTTGTTTGATTATTAGACACAGAAACGATTAAAGTGGGATTAGAAAGAAGAATGTGCAGAACGTGGGGTAAAGTAATGCTTCAAGTATGGAGCACCATAAATTATTCAAACGGGGTGACCCGCCTCACTCGCTACTGTCCCACAACACAGCCCGTTTACCCTGGAGTCGGATCCAAGCAAAGCGAATTCTACGTGTCACATTAGCTAGCTGGACACTTGACTTAACCATTTACCCAACCACGACACCTGTCATGTCCTTATTGGCTAAGATGATAGAGAATTGGTGCTTCAGTGAAGAATCGGGCCGCATGTGGCCCATTAATTCTCCTTTGCGTACAGACGTGGCTTCCAACTGTAAAATAAAAAAGATTAATAATTATAAAAGGGATAATTAATAAACTTAGGAACAAAATCATTTTATTGTCTTTGTGAGGAAATTGAAATATATGTTGCCTTAGTTAAGTGATACTTAATACGATATCTTTCCTTAAATTGTTTGGTTTATATGGATAAAGTGAAGAAATCGTATATTATTTGCTTTAAATAATGCGAAAAGGTGGATAAAATAAATGTTGGTATAAATTTGATGGGGTAGCAGCTCCTTTGGCTTTGGAGTCCCCGAGACAAAGGAGAGAGAAGAAGGCGTGGTTTCCGCTTTCTTGTTCCAGAGATTTTAGAAATCAGGGAAAGAGAAAAAGCGACTTGCTTCCATACAGGAATCGCGCGCTTTCATAACCAGAGAAATTCCTGATTCTCTCCGGCCGGTTGCCGTTCAGTTGGAGCTGTGATTCCAAGGACACAAACTAAGACTCGGTTCTTGATTCTAGAGTTTTGGTTTGAGGTTCAAAAGTTGAGAATAATGGAGTGGATTCCTTGTTCTAACGAATTCGAGAAGATCATCGCCAGGTTAACGATTCCAAGGTTCGTTCTCTTTATTTTTTCTGTGTGTTGTCAGCTTCGTGAATTTTACGCATGATTTGAGTCTAGTGTTTTCGATGATTTCTCAATGCTTGGTTTGGTTACCGTGTTTATTTTCTAAGCAAATTTTCCTGCAAATATCTAACTATCAATTTAATCGCCCTAGAAATTTCCGGTTCCTCCTTAATTTGTTATTGATTTCGACTCTCTTCTTTGTCCTCAAGTTCACTTCGATTTTGCCTTTGCTACGCAACACCGACTGATCACTCTCTCACCGCAATTTCGAATTTCAAAATATTTTTCTTCTCTCACCTGTTCTTTAATGTTGGTTTCTCTTTCCACAGAGTCGTGATCGACAATGGCTGTTGCCCCAATACGACAGTGGTTAAGGTAACTTTTTCATGTTCTTCTTCCCTAATAAGTTCAAGCTGTTCAGATTTACCATTTTGCTACCTTCTCCAAAGAATTCATATCCCTTATCTTAACTCTACTCGTAACTTTGTAGGTTGATAGTGCGAGGAAACATGGTATTCTTGTAGAAGCAGTTCAGGTACTCACAGATCTGAACCTTAGTGTCACGAAAGCTTATATATCCTCCGATGGAAGGTGGTTCATGGATGGTGAGTGTTTCCCCCATATTTGTGCTTTAATTAAGCGTTTTAGGGTTTCCTTGACTGAAAATTTACTAACCGACGCTATTATTCACACTTTAATGTCTACAGTTTTCCATGTAACTGATTTAAACGGCAACAAATTGGCTGACAAAAGTGTTATCAGATACATGGAGGAGGTAATTTATTGCAAGAATTTCTCCTTATTCTGTAACTGTTACCCTTTTGAATCTCCATTAATCAGACATCAATTCTTGAAATTTCTCGTTTGCAGTCATTAGGAACTATTCACGATACTAGAACCGTTGGGCGTGAAGGGCTTACCGCCTTGGAGCTAACAGGGACTGATAGAATAGGTCTATTATCTGAGGTGTTTGCTGTGCTGTCAAATTTGAAGTGTAATGTGGTAGATTCTACAGTATGGACTCACAATGGGCGAATTGCCGCGCTTATATATGTGAAGGATTTCAATTCCGGGTGTCAAATCAAGGATTGTGAGAGGATTTCTGCTATCTTAACTAGGTTGAAACCTGTTCTTAAGGGCGATAGTGATATTATGAGTGTGAAAACCACTGTTGCCTCGGGGGTCACTCATACAGAAAGAAGGTTACACCAAATGATGTTTGCTGATCGTGATTACGAGAGGCCACCCATGGGTGGGATGCTTCTCGATACCCCTGTCATCACAGTTCAGAATTGGATCGACTGGGGCTACTCTATTGTCAATGTTCAGTGCACTGATCGAACTAAGCTTCTGTTTGATGCTGTTTGTACCCTGACTGACATGGACTATTTTGTTTTCCATGGAACTGTAAACACGGAAGGGGATCGAGCTAATCTGGTACACTCTCGTTTACAGTTGATCCTTTAACTTGATTCAAAGAGTGCTGTGCTTAAATTTGTCTAATTAAATCCTTTGAATTCACAGGAATTCTATATTAAACACAGAGATGGCAATCCTATTAGCTCAGATGCTGAGAAGCAACGAGTTATCCAATGTTTGCAAGCTGCAATCGAGAGAAGAGCATCTCAGGTATATTACTGTCCTTGCAGATTTCGGAAGTTGGTTTTTATAAATGAAATCTAAGTTTGTTGTAATATGAATTATGAACAGGGTGTAAGACTTGAACTACACACAGAAGATCGGCCGTTATTGTTAGCAGATGTGACGAGAACATTCCGTGAGAACGGGCTAAACGTGACAAGAGCAGAGATATCAACTACAGGGGAATCAGCAACAAACATATTCTACGTGACGGATTCAGATGGGTTGCTTCCAGAGAAGAAGACGATAGAATCGGTAAGGGAGAAGATAGGGTTAGAGAAACTGAACATCAAAGAGCTGCCTTTAATCCATCAGAAGAAGGATGAAGAGAAAGTTGGTGGGACCATGTTAGTATCATTAGGAAGCATTGTGAAGAGGAATCTATACAATCTGGGATTGATCAAGTCATATTCTTAGAGTGATTTAAATTAGGCATATATACTTTGCTTATGGAAGAAGGGCACATCTCAAGTAGGTTGTAAATATGGAACTTGTGGATTTGAGAGATAGAAAATAGGGGAAAAGGATAGCACATGTAGAAGAATTGGTAGGTACTGGGGTATATGTTTGGTGGGTGTTTAGTTGGCTGGGGGCCAGTGAATCAAATTCTACAAAGTGGAGGCAAAAGATTGCATAAATATGTTCATATTTGATGGGGATTCAGATAGAAGATGATGAAGATTAGGTTAGGTAGGAATTTGCACTAAATATGATTCTTATTCAGGGAAAGCATGTCATTATTGTACACCTTGTCTTGCAAGCATTACAAACAACATCAAACAAACACTGCTTACGTGGGAGATCGAGATGATTATTTCCGACTCCGATTGAATCTTCACTTCTTATAAAGTCTAGGTCAGACATGTCTTCATAAATCAAATGTGGATATTCACTTTTTTGATAAAGTCTAAATCAAATGTGGATATTCACTTTTTTGATAAAGTCTAGGTAACCGATTGATTCATTTAAAAATTCCGAACCCAACCCACCTTTTTCTAACGATCTATGTGCACCGAACATTAACAAAAGGCCTACTCTATCAGTCCCTGTTAGCTCAAAGGACATTAACAATATGATTCATCTTTTTTCTTTTTTATAGGAAGAGGTAAATAAGGTAGAGTAAATTGAAACAGTAAAAGCCAAAAGAGTAAATATAGGTGTTGTTCCCTACAAACAGTTGTGGTAACAGCATGGCATTATGTAGGTCTTCTTGAAGTTACCGTACAGATTATTACATATGTAAATAAGGCAGTAAGCAGCAAGGCCAAGGACGACACAGGCTAAGGTTTTTTACTCGATTGGGTTACATTACAAGCAGCATTGTCGCTTCCTGGCTGCTAATTTACGCATACACATGTTACCATGGGGAGGTAATCAATGTAATTAAATTCTACCCACATGGGATAACCAATTACCCCCCACTTCAACCTACTTCGCTGCATTTAATGCCATCCCTACGGAATGTCTTTTTCCTTTTTCTTTTTTTATTTACCTTTTAAAGAATTCTTACAACTTTTATAATACTACTTTTTTTCTATCTATAATATTTATAAAATCAAAGTTATTGAATAACTTCAATGCAAGAAATTATACATTTCATCTTTTTGATTCTGAACCAAAAGCTTGAGACGCTCAATAGGAGTTGCTGCAGTTTTCGAAACAGCAGCAGAAACTCCTCCCATGCGAAAGTCAACCATGAAATCAGTAGCTCCTCTCTCAGCTGGAGCTTGCACAACGACGTTAGGATTCTGTGAACTGGAAGTTGTTGAATGGAGGAGAGAGATGAGATACAAGGTAGGATTGACGGTACATCTTCTTAAGAATTGATGGGTAAGTGCTTTCATTAGCCATATTTTTGCCACCTATCAGAGAATCATGAGTTAAAATTAACAAGTACTGAAATGATCAAAATAGAGAAAGAAAGAGAAAAGTGTGAATATTATTTCTAACAATTCTAAACTCCTTAGTCGTACATCCAACTAAAGACACAAACAAATGAGTACACAATCAATTTGATGACGCAGTTCGGTGATATAAAAATACCCTTATTCAGCGAGACCTCAAGAGGGGAGATCCGGTCCCGGATTTCACTAGGTATCCAAGAACAAGGTTACAAACAGGACATACCAAAGACTAGCACTTTCCTACGATCTAGCGAAGAAAGCAACAAAGAAGAACTCAGGAGATACAAAGAAGCAAAGGTGAAGAAAACCCCCCTCAAAGGCACCTCGACGAAGATCTAAGATTGATCTTCGTCTCTGTTGCAAACCAACGAAGCAATGACGAGAAGATAACCAAGAGATAACAGATCTCTCTTCTTCTTCTTCTTCTTCTTTTCTTCTAAGGATCCTTCTCACTCAAAGCGAGATTTGGACGATCCTCTTTCTTCTTCTCTCAGTTCTCTCTCTTTCTCTGTGTGGACGAAGAACACTCAAGCTGCCGCCCTCTCCCTAGGGTTTTGGAGAGCTGCCTTAGAACACTTAAATACCAAAGCTTAACCAAGGTCAAACGCATCGTTTCATGACACGCTCTAATAAACCCTCAACCCCGGTTCCACCATTTAAGTGACCGGTTCATCATAAACCCGTAAGCAGGCCTTTCACTCTGGATCAAGGAGATGGAGCACAGTTTTGGGCCGCCAAGCCCAATCTTCAACTTCCAGCCGGATAAGAGCATAAAATACACATCGACACTTTGCAACTAAGTATCTCCTAAGTCTCATAATAGAATACACATGTATATGAATCTTGTCACCATATTAATCACCAAGCTACCACACTTAGATTAACTAAGTGGCAACTTTGGATCATGATAGGCATCAAGATCAAACACATAGCAAACTATCATATGAGCATCTTACAACTCTCTACTTAGACCATAGTATAAGTGCTAGATTTGTTCTCATGTCCTATGTTACATTATCAATACAAGAATTAAAAACATAACAAATGCCCTCCTGATTCTTGTAACTGTCAAGTTCTGTCCCCCAATAGTGTGCCTGGAACCATCCATCATGTCTATCATCAGTCTATAACCTGCATTCAACACTCAAGGAACATCAAAAATCTGTAGAAAATTTCTACAGAAAGCAAATTTATCAGAAGTTACAATTTTTGTTCCAAAGTCAGCAGGATTCAAGTCACCCTTAATTTTCTTAACTAAGAAGTGCTTCTTTTTAACCCTATCTCGAATGAAATGATTTCTAACATCAATATGTTTAGATCTTTCATGATAAACAGGATCTTTACACAAATACAATGCACTTTGACTGTCCATATGAATTACAGGAACACAAGGTTTATGAGATATTTCACTAACAAGACCCTTAAGCCAAATAGCTTCCTTAGAAGCTTCAACAGCTGCAATATATTCAACTTCAGTAGAGGATAAAGCAACCACAGATTGTTGTCGAGATTTCCATGAAACACAATTACCAATCCAAGTGTAAAAATAAGGAGTGGTAGATTTTCTATTATTCTTATTGCTAGCATAATCAAAATCTACATAACCAAATACTTCACCAATATTACCATGATCAAAAAACATCAAACACAAGTCTTTAGTTCCACTGATATATCTAAGAATATATTTCATAGTAGTCTAATGTAATTCACCAAGATTAGACATGTATCTACTCAACACACTTATACCAAAAGCAAGATCAGGTCTAGTGCATAACATAACATACATGATAGAACCAACAACCACATCATAGGGAATATTTGTCATTTTATCAATTTCAGCTTGATTACTAGGACAATGTTGCTTAGTTAAATCAAGGTGCCCTCCTAAGGGTATAGAAGTGGGTTTAGCATGCTTCATATTGAACTTTTCTAAAATTTTTTCAATATAATCAACTTGAGATAACCACATCTTTTTATGCTTTCTATCCCTTATGATTTTAACAACTAATATTTTTTGTGCAGGACTCATATCTTTCATGTCAAAATTAGATTTTAAATCCCTTTTAGCACCAGCAATCAACACAGCAGATTTACTAATGAGCAATATATCATCAACATATAACAACACAAATAAGGGATTCATGGAAGATATGCCTTTAAAGTACAAACAGTAATCATAATTGCTTCTTAAAAATCCTAAGTTTTTCATGCATTCATCAAACTTAAGGTTCCATTGTCTAGGTGGTTTTAAGCCATAGATAGATTTTTTAAGCAAGCAAACATGATCAGGTTTAGATTTATCTACAAAACCCTCAGGTTGTTTCATATAGATAGTTTCATCCAGATTACCATGTAAAAAGGCAGTTTTTACATCCATTTGTTCTATATCCCAATCATGCACAGTAGCAAAAGCAAGCAACAATCTCATGGTTTTATATTTGACAATAGGAGCAAATATATCAATGTAATCAATTCCCTCTCTATGGGTAAAACCTTTAGCAACTAGCCTAGCTTTGTATCTAGATGGTTCATTCAATTTAGTAGCTTCCTTTAGTTTATAAATTCATTTACAAGGCACAAGTTTAGCATTTTCAGGTTTAGCTATTAACACCCAAGTTTTGTTAACAATCATGGAATCTATTTCATCTTGCATGACCAGTTTCCAATTTTCGATTGAGAACAATTCATAGCTTGCTTATATGTGTCAGGAGTATATGGATTATCAACAACATCACCAGTCAAGAAGCATACTCGACAAAATTGAAGTCATTTGTAAACAGAACATATTCAGAATCATTGTACCTCCTATTAGGTATTCTAACCCTAGGATTTCTATCTCTTGTCAACTGATAGTTATGATCATCATTATCATGCAAGTAATTAATCATCATTATCATGCAAGAAATTTTCATCATTATCATGCAAAGCATTATCAGAGTGAGATGAAGGAGCAGCAGAGATATCATCACTATTTTCTACCCCCCTTGATTATGAACTATGGTTCTCACTACTTATAGCAGTGTTTTCATCAACATTTTTATCATTTTTAGGAGGATTTTCAACATCATAGTTCTCTTCACTAGTACTAGGTGTTTGATAATATCCTATGTCAAACTCTTCATCTATGATTTGATTTTCCCTATTATGGTCATTTGTGTAGAAGTGATAATTTCTAGTAGATTCATTCTCATTTTCAGTGCTACTAGATTTCTCAACAGTGTTAGTATTTCTAGTTTTAAAATAGAATTCTCTTTCATTAAAGGTCACATTTCTAGATGTTATCACTTTATAGCCATGTGGTTGTATGAATAAAAGTTTATAGCCCTTAACACCTTCAGGATAGCCTAACATTACACACTTTTGTGCTCTTGGGTGCAACTTCCCTTGTATTATATGGGAATATGCAGTGCACACAAAGGGCCTTAGGTGGGTAATACTAGGCTTACTTCCAGTCCATAACTCTTGGGGTGTCCTAAAGTCTATTACAGAGGAGGGAGACCTTTAATGAGGTAAGCTGCTGTAGTTACAGCTTCACCCCACAAGCTATGTTTCATACCAGCACTTATAAGCATACATATAGCCTTTTCTAAGAGAGTTCTATTCATCCTTTCAGCTGTACCATTTTGTTGAGGAGTGTAGGGGACAGTTAGATGTCTTTTAATGCCATTTGTTTTACAGTATTCATTAAAACTAGCATTACAAAACTCTAGACCATTATCAGTTCTAAGACATTTAATTTTTAAGTCAGTTTCATTTTCAATTGCAATTTTCCAGTTTTTAAAACTTTCAAAGGCTTCATCTTTAGTTTGTAACAGATATATCCAAACTTTTCTAGAATAATGGTCAATTAAAGAAATAAAATATTTATTTCCACCTATAGTTTCTATACGAGCAGGGCCCCATAGGTCTGAGTGTATATATTCTAGAGGTTTATTAGCCTTATATGAAGATTTATTAAAACTGTTTTTATTAGCTTTACCAAACACACAGTTTTCACAAAAGCTAAGATTAGTCAGTTGATTAGTTAAGATGCCTTGTTTATGTAACTGAAGCAAGCCATTGTTTCCTATATGCCCTAATCTGCTATGCCACAAAGTAGTTTGTTCTAGGTTATTTTTATTAATATCAGTAGTGGAGAGATTTAATTCAGGTGATTGTTCTACAAAGTACAAGCCACCCTTTTTAGAGCTCCTAATAAGAGTAAGACCATTTTTGACAACTTCTCTTATACCATTACTAATATTTATATTACAACCTAGGTCATCAAACATAGATTCAGATAGCAGGTTTCTCCTAAGGCCAAGAACCCATCGAACATTTTGTATTACCCTAATCTTTCCATCAAACATGCACATAGATATATTTCCTATCCCTTTTATTTTTAGAGCAGTGTTATCTCCTAACATGACATCACCACCATAAAAAATATCTAAAGAACAGAAAAGAGATTTATCAGGACAAGCATGCATGGTACATCCAGAATCTAAAATCCAAGCATTAGATTTGCATTTGAAAGGAATAACACACCTCAACAGTTCACATGAATATTGAGCATGAGTATTTTCAAACAAGGAAACATTATTTTCAACAGTTCCTTTACTAGATTCATCTTTCTTTTTCTTTCTACAATCATTTATAAAATGACCAATTTTCTGACAGTAACAACATTTTTTATTTTTCTTGTCATTTTCACTATTAGGGTTTTTGTCATAGAAATCATCTTTCTTATTCCTTTTACTTGGTTTGTGGTTCTTTATAAACTTCCCTTTAGTCACTAAGACTTCAGACTTAACTTCAGATTTTTTATCATTAGGTTTAGTCTTAAAGATCTTCATGGATTCATTTTTATCAGCAATAGATTCAATGATTTTAGCCTTAGTCAAAGTTTTAGTGCTATATTGAATCACATCCCTAAAGGTATCAAACTGTGAAGGTAAGGACCCAAGCAGGATAACAACAAGATGAGTGTCTTTAATAGTGTCATCACATCTTTCTAAGTCTATTTTCATTTTTAGAAATCTATCTAGGTTATCATTCAAGGTCAAGTTTACATCCAGCTTAAAAGTAAACAACCTATGTAAAGTAGATATCCTAGAGGGCAAAGATTTTTTGTTATATTGTTTATCTAAAGTGTACCACAAAGGTTTAGCAGAGGAGATACTTACAAACTGACGAGCCACGTCGTCAATCAACCTTATCATGATCTCAACATGTGCTTGTTCCTCCATTTCCATTTTCCTAGCTGCAGATGTTTCTGCCAAATAGTCATCAGTTATGGCCTTCCAACACTTTTCCTTGGTCAAGATGGCCTTCATTTTGACCTGCCACATGATGAAGTCAAAGACTCCATCATATGGCTTCGGTATGATGCTAGCTTCTGTCATATTTTATGTTCCTGCAAACAAGAAAAGAAGAAGTCAGATATAACCAGACAAACTAAAGGAAAAGCATGTAAAGGGGAGAGGTAGGTAAGGTAAGCAAAGATATACACAACAACAAAAAATCAACCAAGATGAGCACTACAAGTATCAATCAGAGGAGATTTAACCACACAAGGCAAATCAACAAGCGGAAGCAAGATAAGAAAGCAAGATATACGAAGATACCAAGCAATACAGAAACCCCAAATTTTAGGGTTTTATAGATTCGATAGAACAAACTCACAGAAAGCTCTGATACCAATTTGTGAATATTATTTCTAACAATTCTAAACTCCTTAGTCGTAGATCCGACTAAAGACACAAACAAATGAGTACACAAGCAATTTGATGACGCAGTTCGGTGGTATAAAAATACCCCTACTCTACGAGACCTCAAGAGGGGAGATCCGGTCCCGGGTTTCACTAGGTATCCAAGAACAAGGTTACAAATACAAGACATATGAGAGACTAGCACTTTCCTACGATCTAGCAAAGAAAGCAACAAAGAAGAACTCAGAAGATACAAAGAAACAAAGGTGAAGAAAAACCCCCTCAAAGGCACCTCGACGAAGATCTAAGATTGATCTTCGTCTCTGTTGTAAACCAACGAAGCAATGGCGAGAAGATAACCAAGAGATAACAAATCTCTCTTCTTCTTCTTCTTCTTCTTCTTCTTCTTCTTCTTCTTCTTTTCTTCTAAGGATCCTTCTCACTCAAAGCGAGATTTGGACGATTCTCTTTCTTCTTCTCTCAGTTCTCTCTCTTTCTCTGTGTGGACGAAGAACACTCAAGCTGCCGCTCTCTCCCTAGGGTTTTGGAGAACTGCCTTAGAACACTTAAATACCAAAGCTTAACCAAGGTCAAACGCATCGTTTCATGACACACTCTAATAAACCCTCAACCCCGGTTCCACCATTTAAGTGACCAGTTCATCATAAACCTGTAAGCAGGCCTTTCACTCTGGATCGAGGAGATGGACCACAGTTTTGGGCCGCCAAGCCCAATCTTCAACTTCCAGCCGGATAAGAGCATAAAATACACATTTACACTTTGCAACTAAGTATCTCCTAAGTCTCATAATAGAATACACATGTATATGAATCTTGTCACCATATTAATCACCAAGCTACCACACTTAGATTAACTAAGTGACAACTTTGGATCATGATAGGCATCAAGATCAAACACATAGCAAACTATCATATGAGCATCTTACAACTCTCTACTTAGACCATAATATAAGTGCTAGATTTGAGCTCATGTCCTATGTTACATTATCAATACAAGAATAAAAAACATAACAAAAAGAGATCAAAATAGAGAAGGTGTGAAGTTGAAAATTCTTTGCAGTAGAAGTTATGCACTACAAAGAACCTCCAAAAGAACATAAGTTTAAAATTTTTGACCATTTAAATTGAAGGAGATAGCATCTTTCTCATTAATTCAATTAACCAGGTGTGGAAACTGTCAAGGGAAACATATTGAAGGAAAATCAACGTCATTGCAGATATACTTGAATATCTTGGTCAGGACTCGGATTTAGATGACGATATTATTCCGCAAGACATTGAATAACCTCATCCGAATGGATATTTTAGAACGATCAACTTTTAGAAGTTAACCATCAATAAAATCTAAATCTTGTAATTCAAAAATATTTTTGAATCGGGTAATTCGAATCCAAAACTATTATTCAACCAAGTAATTTGAATTCGACAATGTTAATGAATCGGGTATGGCCCCACGTATTACTCAATTTTTTCATGCAAATTTAATACTCAACATATTACCCAATTTTAATATCATTCGTGTTACCCAATGTTCTCATACCCAAACATTATCGTATACTCAAACGTAATACTCAATGTTATTATTCTCACCATCACTACTCAGATATAATACTTGGAGAAGCTCTGCCGAGAATAGCACCACCGATGTTTGGAGACACTTGGAAGATGATAACCTTGGAGAAGCTTCGCCACGCCAAATCCCTGGCACCAATAACTTCTCGAATCGGGTCTAAGACGAAGAATCTACTCACTGCCGAGTTCAGGATCAGGGAGCAATATTGTCGGGACTGTTTTTTTTTTTGCAGATCTAGAGGGACGATGAATCGGGTATGGGACAATGAATCTTCGAACCATTGTTGCTCTTAGAACCGGAAAAGAAGAAAGAAAGTGTTGATGCTCTTCGATTGGGAGGAGAGGAGAAGAAAGAAGCCGTTGTTGGATCCTCTTTCCAATATAAAATCATTAATTAGAGGTTTTAGAAGAATAAAAAGAAAATTTAAATAAATAAGGAAAAAGAAAATTTAACTTGAAAACTAGATTAATTGAGAGACACCTAATTTATTTCTATATACAAAAAAAATTTTATTACACGAATTATCTCAAATGTCTTTATAATGTTGACTCATCGATGACTACTTTATTAACAAAGATGTCACATCACAAATCTAATGTCTATGTCAACAATTTAACCGCGATTTTTGTCCGAAGCTATGGAAATACCATCGTAGTAGTTTATTTTCTGTTAAAAACTAGATTAATTGAGAGATACCTAGTTTATTTCCTTATACAAAAAAGGATTTATTACACGAATTATCTCAAATGTCTTTATAATGTTGACTCCTCGATGACTACTTTATTAACAAAGATGTCACATCACAATTCTAATGTCTATGTCAACAATATAACCGCGATTTTTATCGGAAACTATGGAAATACCATCGTAGTAGTTTATTTTTTGTTATTTCCTTACTATACTAAATGTGGGAGTTCCCCAAATGAATAGGGGAATTCCCACATTGCCCTTACCGCCTGTTTTTTTTGCCCTTATTTATTTTTGTAAATTCCTTTGTTGCCCTTATTTTGATGGCTCATCATTCCTCACTTCACGTGTATTCTTCTCAAAGCCCCGTTGTGGCTTCTTCTTGAAGCCCCATTGTATCTTCTTCTTAAAGCCCCGTTGTGGCTTCTTCTCTAAGCCCCATTGTATCTTATTCTCAAAGCCCCGTTGTGACTTCTTCTTGAAGCCCCATTGTATCTTCTTCTCAAAGCCCCGTTGTGGCTTCTTCTCGAAGCCCCATTGTGACTTCTTGTGAAAACACTGTTTTTTATATTCTGTCGGTTCCTATTTTTCTTCTCCATCTCTATCAAAAAATTTCTCTTCTCTTCTCTTCCCCAATTTTTCTTAATCCAGATCTCTGAATTGGGAATCAGAGGCTTCTCCTCCCACCCCTTTCGATGTCGTATGCGGTGTCCCTTACACTGCTCTACCTATCGCCGACATTCCGTTGCTTATGCGCCGTAAGGAGGTCAAGACTTTTGATGTCGTGTGCAACCAAGATATCCATTTCTGTAGGTAAGCTCCTCTCTTTGTGACGCCCGGATATTTGGTTGAACAAGTAGAAGCGTTTCTTTTGTTTTTTCTTCATTCTTTAATCTCTTTTTTCATCAATTGAAGTGAAGCCGATGGATACGTTGATTCTTGAGCTTGAAGGTGGTTGTTTGAGTGCGTTTTCCAAAGCCAGGAGCCCCAGATCTCAACGCTCAACACTTCTTTTAGGGGTTTCGCGATCCGCACCCGCAACTTAAGGTCGTTTAGGGTTTTGAGTTTTTAGATTCCCTGTAGATTTGTGTTCGTAGTTGATTTGGTTGTATTGATTGTAATATTCTTTTTTGTTCCTTTACTTTTTGCAGGCACTGAATTTAGTTGGTGATGCTTGATTGATCAATACTAGAAAACATGTCGGCATCTTTTGATCGAATTGCTAGGCCATGTGAGTGCTCATTTTAATTTTACCCATTTCTCTTTGTATTGATTTGGAATTTTTTGAGCAGAGAATTTGGGGCTTGTCACATCTGTTGCTGAATTTCCTCTTCTCTATGTCGGGGGAACATAGATTTTTACTTGAGTTTGTTAAACCAAATTATTTTCTGTTACATTGAGCAAAAATTGCATTGTGTTTTGGTTTCAACTTCCCAAATGTCGTATACGAACTCGCTCATTAGGTTTTCTTGACCAATAGGTCTTATCTTGACGGGGGAGATAAATAGTCTATGAATTGGTTGGCTCCTAGCTTTTTTTTTTCTTTTCATTTTTACCTCCCGAGGCTTTCTTTGGAGTGGTCGAGTACTTGAGTTTTCAACCAATGAAACAACTAACAAGCTGTCACTAGCAAGAACCTTGGGAGGGCATGCATAGGTAGTTGAGACCATTATTATGTTAACTAATGCTAATTTGATTGATAAATGAATTTGAAATTCACTATTCCAATTACTGTAATTGCATTCAGTGGCATATTATGCAACCTTTCTTAAGTATACCAAGCATAATCGATGGCTTTTGCTTTTATACCTTCATTATTCGTCGATCGCTACAGCTTGCCGATGGTTCATTCTCCTTTTTTTCTTTTAATTTCATGTCATTTCCCAGTTTCTGATGATTTTTTGTTAACATTTTCAGGTTTACTTTATGCATGTCTTCAGATCATTATGGAATGCTTCGTGGTCTCAGCTAGCTAATCGGTTTAATTGTAAATTTCATCTTACATATACAATCTTGCATGTTTTCTCCTTGAGTTGGTTATCTTTGTGTCTTGATTGCTCAAAATCGTACAAACATTTTGAAAATTCCTCCTCTTTCCCCTTCTTGTAATTTCACCATAAAGGCTCACTTTTCTGCTTTTGTTTCAGTTCTCTCTCTTAGGTTTGAGACCCAAAAATTCAAATTAGAGGAGAAATTGTGGGTTTCTCTCGATTGATTATTGATCTTTCCTTTTTACCTATAGCTTGTGTGTAGGAAGTGGTCGAGGTTGCAGAAGTTCAAGCTTTCAAAATCCTTCCTTGGGTTCCTTGCAAATTTAAACCTAATTTTGGTTGTTTGTGGGTGTGGAAGGAAGGAGTAATGGATGAGAGTAATAAAATCAATCTCAATGAATGCAAGGTTTGGAATTTTATTCAACCCTTTTTTTTCTCTCTCTCTTCCCCACAAAGGCCCCATTACTTCTTGAAAAGATGTTTTGGTTCGTTTTTTGACATTTTTGTGTCTCAGTAAGAAGGTTAATGTGAAAGATTAGTGCTTGCATTTTTTGTTCCAATTTGATAGTAATAATATCAATAAAAACAATCCTTGTCTCTAATGTGTAAATCTCTCAAGCTTTCTACTTTTGTGCAGAGGATTGTACCATTAAACACATTCATCCTCATCTCCAACTTCAAGCTAGCTTACAATCTTCTCCGTCGCCCGGATGGTACATTCAATAGAGACTTAGCTGAGTTTCTAGAAAGAAAGGTCCCTGCAAACACAAACCCTGTTAATGGCGTTTACTCTTTCGATATAATCGACACATCATCCAATCTTCTAATCCGGATCTACCGACCCGCCCCCGATAACGAATCCCAGTTAGGTCTAATAGAGCTCGACTTTTTTCTCATCCAAATTACTTGTTCTGATCTGATTCATTATATTTTTGCTTTAGTTAAGGGTTCATCTTGCATACCCTAGTTTTTAGCTATATGTTCCTTGTAAGTTTGATATAAATCTATGCTTCATCCTGTGAACTCTGGTGAAGGTAGGAGTTGGTCCTCCCGAGGGAGTTATTCGATATGGTCGCATGCTTTAGTTGCCCACTGAAGAGTGAGTTTACTTTGTTGCATTACTAGGATTCATGCAGGATGCACTTTTTTTTTTATAGTCTAGACATCATGCTTGTGATTCTTTTTTCCCACATTTTTCTTTGTTACTCGAGAGCACTACCTTGATGAAGGATTTTTTAAATATCTTATCCGGGTAGCTTGTGTTGGGAAATTCGACTGCCCAGATTCAGATCGTGATTTTTATGTCATTTGTTATCTTTGTTGCTAAAAAATCATTGTTGTTGATCTTGATCATCCATGTATGCGATATATAAACATTAGTACTAATTAAAGATGAGCCTTCTTTGAACTTGGATAATAGATAGTCAGCTAACTTATCCGACCCGATCCAAGTAATTTGTGTCAGATGTTTGTGTCTACTATGTTTGGATTTAAATTGTGATTTGTAGGAATATTTCAATTATTTATCA
Organism: Fagopyrum homotropicum; assembly: GCA_033239125.1. Taxonomy (NCBI): domain Eukaryota; kingdom Viridiplantae; phylum Streptophyta; class Magnoliopsida; order Caryophyllales; family Polygonaceae; genus Fagopyrum; species Fagopyrum homotropicum. The sequence continues at coordinate 14,736,703 of BSWB01000001.1, forward strand.
CATAAATGAGATTGCTTACCCTTAATCGCTCATTTATTTTTTCTCTTCTTTATAGATTCATCTCTGCCTCTTATGCACTCCACCGTCCATGCGCTCCTCCACCTCCCTTTGTACGCCTCTCTCTCACCACTTCGCTTCACCAGTCTGTCATCCTCCGCCAGTCCACCTCACTGCACCAGTCTGGCTCTCTCTCATTGCGTCTCTCGCCACAACTCACCACCAATACATCCGCCGACTTTTCTTGCAAGTCTCAACACCTGTCAAAGAGGCTATGAGTTGGAATGGGTACTTGGTGAAATAAGAATTTCTATTTTCTAGGGTTTATTTGTGAAAATCGAAGTTTGGTGTTATATGTTTGACCGATGAAAGTGTTGGGTTCATGATTTCATGCACAACAAACAAAGACCGGTGATTATGATGGAACTTAATTGGTCTAATGTTAATGTGATTGAAGGTTTCAATAAGCTAATCCTGATTATAATCTGATTATGATGGAACTTAATTGGTCTAATGTTAATGTGCTTCAAGGTTTCAATAAGCTAATCTTGATCATAATCTGATAAAATTCTTTGGGGGTGTTCGATCATGGATAAAATTCTTTGGGGTGTTCGATCATGGATAATATTCACATTTTTAGATTTTCCTACACTTATTGGGTTTTCGGAAAAGAGAATACTATAAATTTTACAAGTCATTTCAATAAAATATTTTTTCATCTTAACCATTAACCAACATAATTTACGAGTATAAGTCACGGCGCGCGTGCGTAGCACGCGCGTCCATACTAGTTGATACAAATGTAAGAGAACCAAGAAGGATCAACATTTAGAAGTTGACCGTTCTAGAGTATCATTTCGAATGAGGTCTTCAATGTCCCACGAAAGATTCTCATCACCCGTATTCGAACGGTGGCCAAGAGATGCGAGCTCATGTGCGACGACGTTGATTTTCCTGAAGATATGTTGAGTTATAACTTGTGTACACCTTGAAATCATAATGGAGATGTCAAAAATGATCATGTTCGCTTCTCATGAAAGTTTTCATATTTGATTGATTGAGTTAATGAGTTCAAGGTTATCCCCTCGATTTCGATGGTGTTGTATTCTAAGCTTATGCCCTTTTGGGGGTCCTCTCTTAGAGCATAAACTCCCGCTTGGAGGATAGTTTCTACTCCACATCGACCCATTCCCGTAGCAAGTGCTAGAACATTGAGTATCGAATGCTAAAGCCAAAGACACATTGATCATTAACGTTTTTAGAAGCGTCAAAGTTAATTTTAATAGAGTTCAAGCTTGGTCTTTGCCATTTTATGTTTTTTGTTTTTCGTCTTTGTTTTGGGGCCCTATATTACAATTTGGTGTTTTTGAGTAGTCTTATCACAACCTTTAGTTTGTTTTTGGATCAATTGATTTATATCATGTGGTACTTTTTTCTTGTTAAAGATTGTTTGGTTTATCGTTAGCCAACACCATGTAACCACTATTTGTCTTAATTTTGTTGGGTTGCATTTTTTTTATCACCATGATGATCGTCATAACTTTGTGGCACGTTGGATCACAAATGTATAAGAAAATTTTAATTTTATCATTTTTAATATCATATAATTACGGGCATTTGAATAAGAGGTGTTTAACATTCTCTACCGGGTACTGACAAAGTTCACAATGCATTAAAACTGAGACTTTTTGTTTTTTAGGTTCTCTTTTATTGGGATGCCATCTAGTGACATTTTTCACCAAAAGTTTTTAACTTTTGGCATTATGTTAATATCTCAAATCCATGTTTTGCTACGTTGTGTTCCTACCTTATGGTTTTCATAACAACCATTGGTCATTTAGTCGAGAATCATACTTTTAAACTTGACACCCAATATAACAAGTCTTGTATCTCATTTTTGGGTAGGTTGTACATGTTTAATTTTTCAATAATGTGATGTCATAATAGATTATCCATTTGAAAAAGTTCTTGTAAGTTTCATTGTTTATTTGTTATAAAGTTACTCACTAGAGCATCCATATTGATTAATGTTTTGTTATTGACCAAAATTTTAGAATCTAATGATTTTTCCATAATCGACGCTCCACCTAAAACCTTTTTCATAATTTTCCTTTAAATTTTTTAGTTTTTTTCATTGTCATGACGTGTTAATTTTGAATCGTACAAATTTCATTATAGACTATTTTTGATATATTAGTAATAGTTGAAATTATTTTTCTTGTAAATACATTAGCTGAGGTATTACAAAATACATGAGTTACAGTAAAAGATGGTTAACAAATCAACCGTAAAACTTAAAGTATTAGAAAGAAAAGAAAATGAAGTCCAGTTTGGGGTTGGGAGAGAAAAAGGTAAAATAAAATATTGATAGTTGCTCTGTTTGGTTGGGCTTCACCGACGAGAGAAACAAAAAAGGCAGAAGTCAAAGTCAAGGGGCACAAGAAACAGCGCCGAAACAGAAGCTGCTGCACGCCATGTGATTGACGCCTCCTCCTCTCGTCTCGTGTCCCTACACCATCTCTTAGACGACGTCGTATTTGAATAAGTGAGACTATGAGAGCGTGGTCTTGTGGATTATGTGATGTTTATGGATCTTTTACCTGTATAGCAAACTTTTAAAAAGTAATTACCAAAATAACAAAATTTTAAACTATTTTACCAAAATAGCAAATGTTCTGACACATTGGAAAAAGGGAAAATAATTTACTTTGCAAATGAATATGTGTCATTTTATTTTCCATCCGTACATAAAAGAAAAATATCTCATGTGAGCCCATGTAAAGTGTCATTAAATTTGCTATTGTGGTAAAATTGGTTGAGTATGTGTCATTTTAGTGATTTTTAAATTTTTTTTTGTTATATTGGTAAAAAATCCGATGTTTATTAGGTTCTTGTAGATTAATGACATAAATGATAAATCAAATAGTATATTTGGATAAGTGAAGAAGTTGTTCTTGTTTTACCTTTTTTTGTCTTAAGATTAATTATTGAATGTGGATAGTTTATTGTAGAAAAACGCCTTGGCCTTAGAGAACGGACAATGGGTATACAATAGATCACATTGTTGACCCCAACAAGCTAATTACTTATTCACTACTCTAATTATCCCCAAGATACTAAGCTTAATGACAGTTAAATTTGAATAGCTAAATTCTATATTTATCAACGTTATTTGATGTTTTGACCTCAATTACATAATTTTCGTTAGATCATTTCCTTCAACTTGTATTAAGCTATTATCCTGATTTTGCAGACATAAGTTGACAAAGTATGTATCAGGGGATTGCATAGCATGTAACCTTTCAACGTATTCCCCAAACAAATATCGAGTTTGATCGAGACAACGGTTAACTTGTAGATATAAGACATACCTGCAGTCATGCAATCCTCAATGACAGATGAGACTAACAATCAATATACAATGTTAGTCAAATGGCCGCGGGGCTAGTCACTCATTAGTAGAAGATATTTGTAAATCGAAAGCTTATTTATTTCATTGCTTAAATAATGTTTATATAAATAAATATATAGAGATAAAAAATAAACTAATAAAATATAAGATAAAAAAACTAAACTAACAAATAAATGAAAAATCTAACATCATACCCAATATATTAGATCCACACTCTAATACTCTCCTAAAGCTGGAAGTGAGATTCAACAACTCCAAACTTGAACAATTAAAACTTGATGAAGAACTTGATGTACCTTTCTTCATCATCGGTCTTTATTTTGTTGGCGCCGATATGACGTCAGTAGGTTGGACCTCAGAACGTATGTTGATTAGCGTCATAGGAAAAGTTTCGGGCCCTAGGACGCATGCTAATTAGCGTCCTAGGGTAAATTATGGTCCTAGGACGAAGTTAATTTAGGTAATTTAGCGTCATTGGGGAGACATGTAATTTAGCGTTCTAGGACCTATGAGGCATTTAATTTAGCGTTCTAGGTTAAGTTATGGGCCCTAGGACGCAGTTAATTTAGTGTCCTAGGAGTACTACGAACAAAGTCCTTTTTGATACCGACGACCAAAGTCTTCTTTGATACCGACGGCAAAAATTGTTTCTGATACCGGCATCCAAAGTCCTCTTTGATACCGACGATCAGGCGGCGAAAGGGTTAATTGAGGGTTAAAGTTTTATTTTGTGGAGGAAGCTTGTTTGTTTAGGCGGAAGCGTGTTTAAGGATCGTATCCTTTGATACGATGAAGAGATATGTGAATCGAAAGATTGTTTAGTTCATTGATCAAATAATATTTATATAGACAAATATAGAGAGATAAAAGATAAACTAATAAAAGATAAGATAAAAAGTTAAACTAACAAATAAAGGATAAGTCCAACATCTGACCAATATACTAGGCCAATATACCACATCCATACTCTAACACTAGTTAGATGATAAAAGCTTGTATCAAGGTGTTGTGCATGAATATTGTTGGATGTTAGTAGTTGGAGTTAAACAAGGGTCTCAAACCTAAACTTAAACCGGGATTAGCCCAAACCGATGGTTTGGCGGTTTGACACATGTTTTTTTTTTAAAATAAAAATAAAATAAAAGGTATGTAACTTGATTTTTTTAACATCTTTACCAAGGTTGCACCGAGTTTGCAATTTTGCATTAGTAATTTAATTAAAATAAAACCGAGTTTACATTAATAATTTTTTTTGGGTAAAATGGGGGAGCATGTATGTTTTGTAACCATTAGCATACAAAGGGCCCTAAGTGAAAAATGTGTACAAAATAAGTTCCTCCAAATTATATAAAAAGATTTATTAAAATAAAAAGAGGATATAAAGGAAATCCGAATATCTTTATCTCAGAATTCAACAAATAAGTGCTCTTATTGATTTATCATTCGGAATCAACATGCGATTCCTACTGCCGTAGGAAGCGGCACTTGTAATGCAGAATCAGTTTTGGAAGCAGAAACTCTTACTTTGCTGTTTGGCCTTCAAAAGGCTAAGAAGTGTGGATTTCATCTATCGAGATTGAAGGGGATAATCTAACGCTTATCAATTCGATTAATCAAATTTGGAAGCCGCCATGGGAACTCGATCCGATGATCAACGACATTTCAATTGTTATTTTTGATTTCCATTACTCAACCGCCCAACATGTTTTTAGGGAAATTAAAACGGTTGCGGACAAGATTGCTTTACACGGGTATAATAGCGAGATGGACGTGGATGCAATCCCAGAAGATGTTCAAGACTTCATCCGAAAGGATGTTTTAGGACGATCGGTTTCTAGAAACTGATCCTTCTAAGTTTTTTACCGTTCTATAAAAAAAGAATATCTTTCTCTCTCCATTTATTAAGCAACTAATTGTTACAAAACGGGAAAGTAAATATCATTCTCTCTCCATTTATTAAGGAAATAAAAATATATTCATTTATTAAGAAAATCAAAATATTTTCTGGAATGTTTGTCCTTTCCAACTGCGTTCATACATGGCGACGATATTGAATCAATCCTGATAAGATTTCCGCAACAACATATGTACATAATCGCACAGACTGCAAACATATGTACATATATAGTTAGTTAGTAACATTTTCGCAGCAAAATATGTACATAATCACTAGTGATTGCAAACACAAAACTATACATATTCTAATCGACATCATGTTATATGTACACACAAAATATGTTTGTGTATTATCAAATCCCTATCCAAATGTACACAAACTACATATTTGGTACATATATAGTTAGTTAGTAATATTTTCGCAGCAACATATGTACATAATTAACAACGTATGTACATAATCAGTCTTTAACTTATACCTGTTGAAGACGACCGTTGAATACTCGATTAAACTTCATCATTCTCAACTGAATCTTGCAGTTTGCGCAGATTACAGCCTCAAAGCCCGGGGTTGAAGACGATGACGTAAGTGTGTACGTCATCATTGGGAGCGTATCGAGCACGCTCTTGTACACGCTCGATCTATCGCCACTGTTGCAACAATTGTTTGGGCAATTTACAGATCGGCCCTGGTTTTTTATTGAGGTCGATAGTGATTAGTGTTTCAACAGTTGTTTGGACAATTTACAGATCGGCCCTGATTTTTGATTGAGGTCGATGGTGATTAGTGTTAATGATTAAATGTTGAGGATGAAGAATGACTTGAATGACGAAAATGGGGATATTTGATTTGGGAATATCCTTGAAAGCAATTGGAGTTGTGGGCCCCACCGGCAAAAAGCAGTTGGCTACGCCTTTTTTTTTTTTGCCCAAATTGACGGTTAACCGCCGGTTTGGGTAAAAAAAAAAATAAAGTGTCCAAACCGGCGGTTTAACCGCCGATTTGGTTTGTCCAAAAGTCAAACCTAAACCTAAACCGGTGATCGTCGATTTGACGATTTAGTCCAAACTGGACCCATGCCTAGTTGGAGTTATTCTTATGCAATTTCAAATAGAATAAGAAATTAGCACCACCCTACCTTTCCCTAACTGCATAAATTTCCTTTCATGCTTCCGTCATGCAATTTCTAAATATCAAAAATTGACCCAAACCCAGTATAGGATTACCTCATCAACATTATGATCATTAAAAAGAAAATTCAATAAGACGTGCGAAGCATATACATTCCAAGAATGATTCCCATTTGAAGTTTACATTCTCTTTTCCTTTGATCCCACAAATCTCTGCACATTTTCTTATTCCTCACATTCCATTCATCATTTCCATGGCGGATTCTTGTGTCATTCCTCCCGCCATCTCCGTTCTGATGAACTTATCAATTGAACGGATTTCATCTGAACAAGTGCAGAAATCTCTCCCTAAACAGGGAAGAACTAGTATTTTGCTGGAACAACTCAAGACCAAGCTACTTTCTATGAAGCTTTTCCTTGCTGATGCCGAACGCAAGGACAGTTCCTTCGACAACTCCGTGAAGTACTGGCTGGATGACCTCAAAGATATCATGTATGATGCTGAAAATACATTGGATTTGATTGATATCCAAGCTTTCCGATCCAAGTCGTCGAGCAAAACTTCTTTCAAAAAGGTACAACGCTCCATCTTCTCTTGTATAATGCCGTCTGACGAAAGGATTGATACTCAACTTGTGGAGATCTTGAAAAGACTAGATGTTACTTTAGAACAAGCAAGTGTTCTTGGCTTGCAAGCTACCAACAATCCAGGGCTACTCTTGAATAATGTAAAATCAGTAGCCACCAGCTTCAATCCTAATTCAAGGCAGTATGTGGGAAGAGACTTAGAGATGAAGAAATTAACTGATTTCGTGAATGTGGATGAATTTGATGGTGATTCCATTCGGGTGGTTCTCGTTTCTGGTTCACCGGGGGTTGGGAAAACGGCTCTCGCAGAGATGGTATACAAGAGGTTGGGTGACATGTTCGACATCAAAGCTTGGTTGCAGTTTCAGGCAGAGTTTACTCTTTTAGATGCCTTCAAAGAACTGTATCAGGCTATGGTGGAATGTCTTTGGTCTGATGATCTGGAGACTATTGAAAAGAAGTTGTGTGATTTCATAAAAGGAAAGAGACTTCTTCTTGTATTTGATGATGTCTGCTTTGAAAGGTTCGGATCATGGGATGAGTTGCTTCAGCCTATAAGACTCGCGGCTAAGGGCACCACCGTCATTGTCTCGACTTGCAATGACAATGCTTCTTCCTTATACAGTTTGCACTTGAAGCCATTATCTGATGATGATTGCTGGTCAATAATCAAATCAATTGCCTTAGATCATCAATCTCCATTAGATGGGAAGTTAGAAGCCATAGGTAAACAAATAGCAATAAAATGCAAAGGCTTACCTTTGGCAGCAGCTGTATTAGGGGGAGCCTTGCGTTCTATGCCACAAGAAGTTGCGGAATGGGAAGCGATTTTGAAGAACCGTCTCTGGGAATCATCAAAAGACATTCTTCCAGCTCTAAGATTAAGCTATGATTGTCTTTATAATCCTGAACTAAAGCTATGTTTCGCCTACTGTTCTTTGTTTCCAAAGAAGTACAGATTTGAGAGAAAGAAATTGGTATTACTTTGGATGGCTGAAGGATTCCTGGCTTCAAACGGCACTCAAATGACACCGGAAGAGCTAGGAAAAACGTATTTCAACGAGCTAGTGTCGAGATCATTTTTCCAACAAATGGGTACTGAGGAAGCTTGTTTAGTCATGCACAATCTTATACATGACTTAGCTATCAGTATATTTGAGGAATTCAGTCTTGCATCAGATGCAACTACTCAAAACAAGTTCAGAAGCACGGGGCATTTCTCTTATGTGCAGACAAAGTATCATGATTCCGGAAAATGCCAGGCCTTATCAACTGAGAAACTAAGGACATTCTTGGCTATAAGGTCTATCTCGAATGGTTACTTCTGTTATATGCCAAGAATGGTGCTTCCTGATGTAATTCCAAAATGGAGTTGCTTGAGGGTATTATCTTTGTCACACTATCAGATCATCGAGTTACCTTCCTCGGTTGACAACTTAAGACAACTGCGTTACCTGGATTTATCTTTCACGCGTATCACCAAGCTGCCTAATTCGATACACAAGCTCTATATGCTGCAGACTTTGCTTCTGTCCAACTGTGGTGATCTCAGTAGCCTTCCAACTGAACTAGGATACATGACATTGCTGCGTCATTTGGACATCAGTAACACAGATTCATTGCAAGAGATGCCATATCTGATTGGTAAGCTAAAGAACCTTCAAACGCTAACAAAATTTGCATTAGGACATGAAAGGGGAAGTAAAATTTCAGAACTGAATCAATTTCAAAGTATCCAAGGAACTCTAACGATTACCAGGCTTGAGAACGTAGAGTCTGTATCATCTGCTAAAGCTGCAAACATCAGAGATAAGATATTCCTGGATGAGCTGGTTTATCAGTGGCACGATTACTCAAAGAAACAAGCCCGCATCCTTGACGAGCTGAAGCCTCATGTAAACCTGAAAAGACTCACCATACATGGTTTTTATGGTACTAAATTCCCGGATTGGGTTGGAGCTGTTGAGTATCAAAATATGGTGGTTTTGACTCTTACTGATTGTTGTTGCTGCATCTCTCTTCCGCCACTAGGACAATTGTCATCTCTAAAGCATGTTTCGGTTGAAGGGTTTGGAAAAGTAGTGGAAGTAGGACCTGAATTCTATGGAACCAATAGAGATTCTTCTTCTTGTTTTACACCATTCCCGTCTTTGGAGACATTGAAGTTCAAGAACATGGGCTCTTGGAGACGGTGGAAATTGTTTCAAGGCAAAGGGATCACTTTTCCGAAGCTTGAGGAGCTATACTTAGAGTTTTGTCCTGCACTTTCTGGAGAACTTCCCACCAACCTTCCTCTTCTAAGGAAGCTCGAGATAAAATATTATCCAGAGGTAACTAACTCTCTACAACAACTTCCTTCCATTCAGAATCTAACCTTGAAAAGGTGCAGATTGCCTGAACTTCACATTGTTAAGGATCTACAATTGCTTTCGCAATTGAAGATCGATACACCTGGGACCAGTACTTGGTCTAATGTGCAAAGATCTGATTCTTTGGACATTAACCCTTGTATTGAATTCTTAGAGACAAAGTTTTGCAACTTTGAGACACTATGCCATGCTCCAAGTTGGTTAAGATCACTTACTATGGCTCACTGTCGGAATCTGGCTTTGTCAAATACCGAGAGCTACAAATACCTTCGGTATCTATCCATCACAGCCGTTGATTCACTCGCTAGCCTTCATTTAAACCTTTTCCCAAGCCTCATCTACTTAGAGATCTCCTCTTGTCAAAAGCTTGAATCAATTTCAGCTCCAGAAGGATACACTTTGGAATCTCTTCATGGTCTGTCAATTTCAGATTGTCAGAAATTGGCAAAGTTTCCTCTCAATGGTCTCCCTGCTCCCAAGCTAACAAGACTAACAATTACCGGATGCAACAGCCTAAAGTCACTCCCGGAAAGAATGTCCGACAGTCTCGCATCTCTCCAGCTGATTTCTATTGAAAACTGCCCAGAAATCGACACATTTCCACCTGGTGGTTTGCCAACAAATCTCATCACCCTCAAGATATCCAGTTGCACTAAGCTTATTTCGAACCGAAACATTTGGCAGATTGAGAATCTAGTCTCCCTTAAACAATTAGAGATTGGGGGAGATGGATTTTTGGAAATATTGGAGTCTTTTCCCGATGATCAATTCTTGCTTCCTGAAAGTCTCAATAAACTTTCCATAAATGGCTTCAAAAATCTCAAGTCACTCAACTCTGGAGGTATTCAACGTCTAACTTCTCTTGAAGAACTCAAGATTTCAGGATGTCCGAAACTCGAACATTTTCCAGAAGGTGTGTTGCTTCCTTCTCTTTGTTCGGTGGAAATATTTCGCTCTCCACAACTGGAGCTGCGTTGCTTTAGAAACAAAGAGGATTGGCCTAAGATCTCTCATCTTCCTAGGGTTCGTGTCGTTGGACGTGACCTCTGATTTATTCATGTGGATTTTAATCTCCTTGACGCTGCATTCTCTGGAGTTGTATATGTCTGGTCAAGACTTCTGTAATGTTGATCAATTCTTCTTCTGATGCTGTTTTTTGTGTATTCCATTTCTTTGAGAACTTGTAAATAGAGATTGATGCATTAGTTTGCAAACCATTTTGATCTGATCTCCTCTGTTCTTTTCAAAACTCTACTTATACCACAATGTGTAAACCAATTCATTTTCTCAGAACAACACATGCATTACAGGAAGAAGAAAAAAAAAAGGAGTATTTGAATGGTAAATAAGTTTTAAACTGATGCACAATCACCCAGCATTTGCATGTAAACAATACGTGAAGAATGTGTTTGAGTAGGATGCAAGGGAGACGGTAACTACAGTTTATTCAAGTGTTTCTTCCAGTATTCTTTCACTTTGTCAAAGGAAAAAAACAGCGCAAGATTCTATTGTACGCATATGAACACAAAGTTTAGCATAAGCAGAGGGCAAAATGGAGAAGGAAAATTTTTCATATCAATGCTAAACTACTATCATAAGAGATTGAAGAATTGAAGCGAAAAAACATCTAATATTTATAGAGACTATTGATTATCTGATGTAACAAACACTAACCAAAGCCCGTATTTTTACGGGGTGGTGCATCAGACTTAATGCGTGATGGCCGGACTATGCGATCAATAAGGCCATATTCAAGAGCTTTCTGAGCATTGAAGCGTTTCAACCATTTCAGATCTTGGTAAATCTGGATAAAGTAGAAGGAAGAAATATGTTTCAAAGTCGAAGAAATCAAACAAGGCAAAAGAAAACACCGCATCGAAGGTAAATGCACCTGCTCAACAGGCTGGGATGTATTTTCAGCCAATTCTTTGTAGAGGTAATCCCTTACTCTAAGGAGCTCATTAGCCTCATTACGGATATCATCAGCCTGCAATAAAGAATGTGTGGTCTGGTAGCCAAAGGAGTAGCACCTAACAACAGAAAATTCATCTCTGTAAGATAATAAACATTCGTCATACCCTACCACGAGCAGCACCAGCTGGAGCTTGCAAAGCCACACGTGAAAGTGGCATTCCGGTTCGATTACCCTGGAAGGCAGAGAACGGGATATTTTCAGATGGGTTAACATAAATGCTGTCAAAAAATATGGCAGAAAATATGTAGGAGGTTACCTTTTCTCCACTTGCAAGAATAAATCCTGGCATATTATATGCAAAGCCAATGCAGTGGGTACCAATAGGATTCTTTAAACTCTTTATGGTGTCATAGAGAGCCAGGCTAGGAGTGATCTGAAAAAGAGCATGGAAATACGTTTGCTAGAAATAACAATTTCGCAACAAGAGTAGAGCTTGGTTAGAAAAACTCACATCTCCACCTGTACTATTAATGAACAGCCAAATCCTCTTTGAGTTCTCAATGCTGTCAAGATAAAGTAATGTTCCCAGAACTTGATTGCTGTATTCTTCATCTATATCTTGTCCAAGAAAGATAATACGTTCACGGTACTGCAACCAAAGACAGCTCATTCTAAACAGCTATTGACCAACTCAAAAGAAGAAAAAAAAAAAAACAATGATTCCATTGCGAATAAGAAAGATATATATAAATAATGGAATATTATTGAGAAACCCATCAGTTGATCCAAACTGCAGCAGTCAGGTTAAGGGAGATAAATTACAAATGATATACCATATAAGCAAACAAAGTTGAAGAGATAGTGAGACTAACTAGGCTCTTAATATTTATTATGCTTAATGCCAAGGAACAACTACTAGAAACTTACAAGGGCATTCCACAGATCCACCCACTGCCAAGTATTCTCGCCAGGAGTTTTAAATGGCACTCTTGGTGTTCCAATGGGCATCATACGGGCTCGTCCTCTTACTGGTTTATTGCCTTTGAACCTGATACAGAGAAAAACAGATTACTCACTTAGATAATAAAGCAAACTAGACCTTAAACATTCCAAATCTACTGGGTTGTTGAATACCAAACAAAAATTACAAAATCTGATGCAGATTCTGCTGGCAAGCCTAGTACAATCTGATAGAGATGAAATTGGGAATTGATATCGAAACAAATCCCGAACACAAGAGGGAAGAAAACCTCAGATTACACTGAATTGAACACTAGCTCACACTGGAACACCCAAGGACCTAGAAACTCTACTAAGTTCTACCAAGAGGCAACTTCTCTGGCCTAAGGCAACAGGCTTTCTGATACCAATTTCCTCGATAAAAGCTAATAAGGACCTAGTGCCCTTAACTGTAGGTTATTAGCTACTTAAGTCACCACATGGTGACATCAGATAACTTCCCTCACCGTCATATTAGAATGGGATCTAGACTCTTCCAGATTATCTAGATGCATCTCAGAATCTCAGATATTTTCTTAACCGTGATCTACCACCTTTTCAGCATCAACTGGTGAAGCTAGCCATGTGCCTAACACAGTCCCATCAGAGAAAGCAACCATTGTCCAAGAAATAACCTAATGTAATCCATCTGGCAAACAACTAGTAAAAAAAAATATTCCTGGATCTGATATGTAGGGACCTTGTGATCACCAGGAGATAAACTTTCAAATTAATGGCACCGCGGGAAAGGTAGTATGAATGCTCTAGCATTAAGCATTCATCAAGTTCTCAAACATCAATGGAAGATGATGCCACTCACTCAACTGTGGAGTGTGTGTAACAACTAATTTGTTATACGAGGCAGTGGTAGGCCAGTAGCACATGACAGAGTGATAACGAGCAGGTTTCAGATGATGCACATCACTTAACAAGAGTTCTCTAGATGACAGCCAGATGACTGATACAGGCTACCTTCCAAGCAAGGATGCCATCAGTGACCGCCTATTGCAACTTAAACGGAATTAGACTAAGCATCTCAGCCACAACTCATTTTATTATAAATCAGATCTTTATATGACTTCTTGCTAAATCAAAGAAACAACTACATAAGGTACACCTTCATTCGATTATCTACAGAATGTAACCTCAGGTATCAACTACTTAATCTCCACCTAAAATTAACCTCTTCAGAAATCACACAACAAAAACATTTCCCAAAATTGATCCCAAAAATAAAGCAAGAAACGTTATTTAATTCATGTAATCTAATTGGAAAAATTCAAATTTGTAGGAAGATAAGGTACTTACAAAGTTTCGACACTCTTATGAACTTGATCATAAAACTGAGCACTCAAATTGGGAGGTTTCTTGCTCCCAATGTAACCTGCAAAATCAACAGACTCAAGAGATTAAAAATACACGAATGTGTACAAAAAAAAAGAGCAAATAGTTTTCGCCGAAAAGTAAATGAAAGAAAAAAAGGAAAGGACAAACAAATTACTCGATGATTGGGGCCTAAGTCCGACGAAAACCTTGGTCGCGCAGCTGCCAAAACAGGAATTCATCACAACATTTAAGCGTGGAATGGATAGCATTATGAGGAAAAATTGGGTAAAAGACGGAGAGAAATGAATTGGAAGAAAAACCTGAGAGAAGACCGGGAGACTCCACTGTTTCGCGAATGCAAACACGAAGCAGAACCAGTGGAATGGAGGATCAACGCCATTTTTGTACAGCGGGAGGGTATTGAATTTGAATCCCCTTCCAATGTAGGAATTTTTTGGGGAAGAAATTACTATTGACAAGAGTAACTATGTAATGGTGGCCCATCAGATAACTTCCCTCACCGTCATTTTTGGAACTCCGAATTGACAAGAGAACGTTGGCGGTCACCTTGGGGCATATTTGGGGTTTGAGTTTGGATCCAATTGTTTCGTGTTCTGCTCGACATGATTTGGGTTACTGCCTAAAAATTACTATTGACACGCAAAAAAAAAAGTTAGCCAAAAAATTACTGTTGACACGCCATAGATGTGGGTGTCAGGAGGCGCTCAAATTAAATTATTTTACGTACGTAGGAGGCGCACCAATGTTGGGGGGTTTGTGGATGTTGAGGCGCATTAGATCGTGAATATACGAGTCCGCTCTCGTTCTTCTCTCTCCTTTGAAAGGGAGCGAAAGACTAGTTGCCGCACCATGGCCGATTCGTCCTCAACGTTTCCAGCCCTGCGGAGTTATTCGATGTTTTTAGTCCCGACGGCTCTCATCAACGTTTCTAGTCCCGGTTTCTGACCACTAGCAGACGGAGCCTAAGACATGTTTTATTCATAGTCTTTTTTTAATTTGGAGAATTCAGCCTCACCTTATTCTCCTAGACGGGGTCGTGGTGGTTTGCCTACGTCATCCCCCATTGAAAATGGGAAGTGACCCAAAGACCAAACCTTATTGCATATTTGCCCTATATATCCTATTGGATTTCCTTCCATATAATCGATGTGGAAAACTCCTATTTTTGACTATTTTTTCAAGTTATTGTCTATCACGCAACCAACTTCAAGCCTTCATTCCTCATTCAAACGGAACTCAAATTTAAAGTATGATATACCACGAGCAAGAGAGCTCGCGGAGACGAAGCAAAGCTCCCACTTTCCGGTGTTAACAATGACCGGAGCCTCACCGGAAATATGCCCGGCACACCGATGTATTAAAACATGTTTTATTCATGTTATTATTTAATTTAGTTCCAACACTAACATCCACCAACATATTCTTTGATATCCTAGACCTCCATCAGCCTATTTCTTTGTATGACTGTTAATCTTGCGCACTATGATTGAGTATACATCAAGTTTTATGTACCAAATTAGCAAGTCAAGAGTCAAAATTTGTCTAGGCAGAAACACATAAGAGAATATAATATGTTCTCATATGGCCTTGGATGACTCGTGCTAATAAGTCTCCATTCTTCGTCAGTGGAACTCTAATTCTTCAAAGCTCCGTCAGAGATCCACAATGTTGCATTGAAAAAGGTAAAAGTGTCGAAGAGATGCTCGTAGTGTTACCTAATTCTGATAAATGACTGTCATTTATAAAAAAGATGTTACGCTAGAAATGTATAGCACAAAAGTTTTACAATTTATAACTCGATATAATTTTTTAACTCCTAGTGAACCCACAGTGTATGGGTCGTTTTGTAGGAAGGATAGTATTTCGAGGTCGAACACGAAGACTAAAGTGAAATCAAATCAAACAAGTGATCATGGATAGTGCAAGTCTAGTCTAAGAAAAGAGAAAGGAATAAAGAAATGAAAATCATGATATTTTTGGGTTTGGTTTTTGTGGTGATCAAACAAAGATCACAAATCATGCAAGATTAATAAATCAAACTAACAACTCAAGCTAGCAACACAAACAAGCAACACAAACACAAGATATGTGATCAAAGAGAGAAAAGCGGATTCTAGGGGTTAGGATTTCCGGTTATGACATTGGACTCAAGCTTCTAATCAACCTTGGACTAGCTATGGTATGTTGGGAAAGGGTGTTTCTCAAATGGGATCAATCACCGGGTAGGTCTCATGGTCCACTAATCCCGCACCTAAGGTCCTATTACCGGGTAAGTCTCTAGGAGCCTAAGGTTAGGAATTCTACACAAACCGGATTGCTATCTAGGGGTCAAACCTCTCCTTACCGGGTAAGTCTCGGGTAGGCAAGTCCTAAGCATCAATCCTAGCACACTCAGTCCAATAGCGGCTTGTGAGGCTCACTACTACCTAGAGTTCATCATCCTTGGTATCTAAGATCGAGAATTACTGGGTAAGTCTCTTCCCTCACTTAGTTTGCTAGCATTAGGTCACCCTAGGCTAGATTATGCTTAACAAACACTAGGATTTCAACAAACTAACATCCTAACATTCAGATTTATCAATACAAGCACAACAGAGAAAATCACGGGTGGATCATACAGAACCACGACCGTGAAAAGGTGTGAACAGACCGTGGTTTTCAACAGAGGTTAGTTTCGAGCTAGCAATTCGTCCAAAGGTACATTCAAGTCTATTCTATCATAGTCCAAGCCATAACCATCATTCCATTACCCTAGAATCACAACTATTTAGCCAACAACATGTATTTTAAGATTCAAACTCAACAAGCAAACATTCATGGCTTCCATAGCAAGAAAATGAAATGAAAGAGAAAAGAAACAAGTAGAAACAAGAAAACTCAGTTGCATATAAGTTTAAGCAAGACTTACAATCCTTCAAAAGAAGGTCCAAAACGTTCCTTACAATCTTTGCAAATGTCTTCAACCAAGGTCACTCCAAAATCACTCAAAAGCTCTAAGATTAGTGTTGTTCATCTCCTTCCCAAAAAATGAGAGTGTTTTTCTTCTTCTCCAAGCCTATTCACCAATGAAATGATGTGTTATGAGAGAGTGTGGGAGAGAATCCCCCAGCAACAGCCAGCAGGACCACTTATATTCTCCATCAAGGGCAAGAGTCGGGCATGGAGATCGTGGGAAAGTTGTCACAACTGTCCAGAGGAAACCACGGCCAAAATTATGGGCATGGTTCTTGGTGCTAGACCGTGGAAATCCTTGTTCAGCTTCCTTTTGATCATCAAGCCATTTGGTGCAAGTCATGCACTAACAAGGTCCTATGTGTTCTCCTTTGCTCCTAGCTTGCTTCTTAATGAGTCCGGAATTGTGCCATCGCGAGGAATGATCCTCGAATGTATCGATTAAGCTCCAAAAGCTCCCCAAAATACCTACAAAACCGACAAGAGTTCGTGTAGACGTCTATCTCAACAATATGCATGAATTAAGCGTAAAAGTCATGAACTAATGTAAAACCATGCATGAATAACGGAAAAAACTATCTAAATGAATGCCTAAACTAACGTCATAAATCGTGTTATCAAAAGACATTTGCATCTTTTTATTGCTTTGTTTGTGAGCTGACTTTGAAGGTTTAACTTATAAAAGAAATAAATACTCACAGGTTATGGGCATTAGCTGATGTAGAATAAGGTTGTAATTTCAAAGTCCGTTTTGGGAAATATTGAGGAAAAGCGAGATCGGGTCTCGGGTTTGAGTGCAACCGGGTTTGTGCGAGTTGCGAGTGCCGGCACGCATGCCCATTGGGTCTTGTAGCCCACTCGTTTCTCGCTCAGCCAAGGATGGGGCGTAATGAATCAGGGATGCCCAAGTTGTTTATACTCGAGTAAAGCCTTTGTTTTGTTCAGTCAACAAGTGATTTCTTGGACTTTGTCTTTGTTGGCAAAATAATAGTGTACGTACTTGGTACTTGTGAAGAGTTGCTAAGTGAAGCAAAGTTTTGTGTTGGGCCAAAACAAGTTGGGCCAACCAACAAAATAAATGTCCAAGTGGGCCATCTCATCTTGGTTGGGAAAAATTCTACAACAAAGAAAGAAGACAAAATTAGAGGGTTGCACATCTCTCACGCAGAAAAAGAAACAAAAAGGAGAGAAATTCAGATATTTTTTGGCGCATAGAGGGAAATAGAGAAAGAAAAAAGAGAGCTTTGGTAGGGTTCCTTCGAGAGCTGCGATTTGAGATCTCGAACTAGATATGGAGAGTGCGAAGGCTGGAGGCGTTCTGGATAGAGCGAAGGTTTAACGGGCTGTTGTCGAAGGTCAGACCGGAAAGAGAGGTGTTCCGGTGGTTCCGGTATCAGGGAAGTGTTCGCAACTTCGTTATAGGGGAATATTCTTTCTGTTCTTGTGCTGTTGTTTCAGATCTGTTGAATCTTTTATTTGCTATGTCTCGTTGTTGATTCACTCTATTTCCCGTTTCAGTTTGGATTGCACCTTGTACAGTTGCATTTGGATAATTGTGGTTCGCTTAGTGAATTGAGTCTCTTGAGGCTCCGAGGAGTAGGTTTAGCCCGGACCTCGTAAATCTTTTGTGTGATCTTTTTTAGCTTTCGGTTCTTGTGTGTTGCGAGTTTGTATGATATTGCGAATCTTCTGTTTAAAACTGAACTGTTGTAAAACTAGGCCTAAAAACGACTATAAAAATCCTAACAAAGTGGTATCAGAGCAAGTTGCTCGTTTTTTGGTCTAAGTTTTGTTTTTCTGTTCTTTCTGTTGATATAAATTGATAAGAACTAATTTGTGGTGTATTTGGTTGTGATGACAGAAACTTACACAAAGATCAAGCCATATGATGGATCAAATGATTTTGCAATGTGGCAAGTGAAAATGAGGGTTGTTCTCACAAAGGAAAGGTGCCTTAGGGCAGTGACGGGCAACTAGTTGGCCATGACTTTGGAGGAAAGAAGCAAGAAATGGACGAGCAAGCCCATAATGAGATACTCATCAGGCTGTTGGATGAGGTGGTTAGGCAAGTGATTGACAAAAAGGATGCGAAATCCATTTGGAAGGCATTGGAGGAACTTTACTTGGTAAAATATCTTCCTAGTAGAATTTCATTGTTGTGTCGGTTGTTTACTTTCAAGATGAATGTTAATGAAACCTTAGTTGATAATCTTGATAAGTTTTTAAGAATGACACAAGATTTAGAGAGGTGTGGTGACAAGATCGTTGATACACACCAAGCTGTTTTGCTTTTAAATTCCTTACCTTCTGATTTTGATGCTTTTAAAGATGTTATACAATTTAGTAGGGAGGATTTAACTAAAAACAAGATAGTTGAAGCCATTATACAAAAAAAATGAAGTTCTGAAAGTGTTTAAGTCTAAGATTGATGTTAAGCATGAGCCTAAAGTTGAGCCTAAAACTGATTCTGTTTTGAATGCTGAGGGCATAATAAATAGGGAGAAAAAGGATAAGGAAAAATGGCAATCTTATGTGAAAGACAAAAAAATGTTTTTATTGTAATAAGATTGGACATTTTAAAAAGGATTGTAAGAAAAAGCTTGCTGATGAAAAGAATAAAAAGGATGCTGAATTTTCTAGTCTTGTTGAATATGGTGCTAATTACCCTGTTGAGCTTCTTGTTATTGATGCTAATTCTGAGTGTGATTTCTGGATGCTTGATTCCGGATGTTCTGTACATGCTACGCCCTTTAAATTTTTGTTTGAATCCTTGCATGAGTTTGAGGGGGATAGTGTCATGCTAGGAGATCATTACTTGTTTAGAAGTTAAGGGTATTGGAAATGTGCCATTAAAAATGCATGATGAGAGGGTTAAAATACTTCAAAAAGTGAGGTGGATACCTAGCCTTAGGAGAAATCTAATTTCTGAAAATGTTTTAGATGATTTGGGTTGTAGGATAAATTCATTCCGTGGTATAAGGGATGTCACGAGATATGGTAACACTCTTATACGTGGCATTAAGAAAGGAGGGTTATACCAAGTTATAGCCTCTCCTATTCTTAATAATGTTGATCCAAATCAGTTTAGAACACATGTAAAATGTGATCTAACCTGTTTGCTTGAGTTTCCTAGACAGAAAAATTCAGTTTTGCAGCAAAATATAGTCAGAAAGGCTGTTGTACAGCGTTTTGTAGCTGTTGCAGAAGCTGGTACTAGTTCCGGGAAAGAGAAACTGGTGGAGGAAATGACCGGTGTAGGTCATGGACTTGGACAACATCGACTAGAGCCAGAAAAAAGCTCACCGGGGCAGCCAAGCAAGGCTGAAAATGGTGGAAGAGTCGATGCTGACAAGGTGGAATGGGTAGCTAATCATGGAAAGGAAAGTACTCAAAAATTAGGGGAGGTATGTAAGAATTCTACTAAATCTTATGAGGTGTGTCTTGCTGAAAAATCTGGTAAGATTAAGATGCATTATTTAGGTAGAAAATATATGCCTAATAATTTGGTTGAGTATGCTATTATGGTTATGTCCAAAGAATCTATAAGGAGGAAATGTGATACGCCCTTGACCCCTATGTCCCAAGATGAGGAAGACGAGGCTTTCCGAGTTCGCTCCGATGGACCGCTCACCCATTCCCGTGCTAAGGCAATCGCCCAAGCTACCGGCTCCATCATTGCCCGCACCGTTGCTTGTCACGTGCCCACTGGTTGCAAACCGTGCCTCTACGCCACCATGACATGAAGTTTGTCAAGTCGGCACCGTTCCGGCGCATTTTCCGCATTTTTCATATTTTAGCGTTTTGTAATAATAAGTCTTTTTATTTTCGGAATATTAATTTGCGGGACTTTATTTCCGGGTATTAATTTTCCGAATTTAAGATTAGACTTTTGGTTTCGGAATTTAATTCGAAAACTTAATTCCGAACTTAAATTCTCAACCTTTCATATTTTTAGGTGTTTCATTTTCGGAACTTTAATTCCGACTTTATTTCCGTCATTTAAGTTTCGTCTCTTTGTATGGCCTTCATCCACTATATAAGAGGATGCTTGGCTCATTTGTAAAGCATGTTCAATTTGATTAAGTATATGAGAAGTATTTTCCTCCTACTTACTTGAGCATCAAATCCCTCTTCCATCCTCTCAAAGTTCTGCTTTTGGATCTTCGATCCAAACTCAACCACATTCGAGGATTCTTCAAGAATCAACTCAAACGACCCACTTCAAGGCTTGATCGATCAATCTAGATCGACTCAACCATTCAACTTCCGCCTCCATTTCTAAGCTTCCGCAACCCATCTTCAACGCATCCGCACTTCAACTATGGAGTAGTTGAGCTGCAGCTTGATCTAGATCCGGAATCTTTCATTGACGTGTCCAAGGACGCATCAAATTGGTATCAGAGCAAAGAGATCTAAGCTAAGTTATCTTTACTCTTGTTTTTGTGCGTTATCATCATTCATCCTTTTGCCTTTTGTTCATCATCATCTTCATCTCGTTATTCGCATCTTCATCCACGTTCTTCAAATTTTTTATTTCTCGATCCATTTTGCAAAGCAAATTTAGGAGATTTTTTGTTTGCCATCAAACCATTAATCAACAAACATTTTTCCTCACCCAATCCGACAACTTTGTTAATCGATTTCACCAATCTCTTGGGATTTTTTGTTGACAAAATCGGATATCGCAACTTTTGATATTCCAAAAAACCAAAAAAAAAGCAAAAACTTTTCAAAAAACGGATTTGTTTCAAAAGAAAAAGTGGATTCATCTCTTACATTCCAAATGTGGCATTCAAAAGTTTCAAAAAGAAACAATTCCACAAAAACAAAGTTAAAAGACGTCCGGCAAACCGGTCCATCCGAAAAATCGGATTTTTAAAAAGGTCAAAGACCAAAGCAAGTAAAACTTGCCGTTAAACAATCCGTCCATTTCCTATCTCTCCATTTTCTTACACGTTGCAAATTATCTCTTGATTTTGTGTGCATTTTGGTTCAATTTTGTTGGATTTACCTTCCTTGCCTAATCGCCAAATGGTCTTCCCAAAGGTGTAACCCCAACGCACTTGAACTTGGGTAACGTTGACTTAACTTGTCACCTTGCTCATTTGATTGCTTGCAATTTTGTGTCTAAATTTGGAGTTATGACTAAGGTCGAAATGGAAAATTCTCAAGACTCTCGTGAAAGGCAAGAGCTCACTACTTTGACCGAAGAAAATGCCTCTCTTAGGCAAGAACTTGAACCTTTGAGGGCACAAGTGTTACCCTTACGACCGCCCCACCGAATCCAAATGGAACCTTGGTTGATGTTTCCACCTCCGATGGAAGTCGCAAAGGCAAAGGTATATTGGGAGCCGAACCATCTAACGGTCGACGGCTTGCCTCCGTCATTGAAAATCAAAGGCCTTTACAAGATGACGGTCATGAGTCCCACAATGAAGGTGACATGCACCTTGACCCTTCTCCGAATGATTTGCTATATGTTGACACGGAGAGTCGGCACAAGCGTTATGAGCACAACCGACGTATGTATGGAAATTCCCCTCCTCCATCGAGTGCCCAACGCACCAATCGTCCCTCCCGGGTTGATGACCGGTACCATCATCAAACAAACGATCGCTCTAAACATCCCGAGAATGATCGGTCCGGACAACGCCGCCAACGGCATAGCTGGCAACCGATGTATCATGATTATGCAGAGTATGACGAGAGAGATGACTTTGATGAGTTCTCCGACGATGATTCAGACTTGGACCGGGTGGCACATGTCCGTCCATGGCACCCACCCATCCGAGAACCTTATGAGAATCAAGATAGAGGAGAAGAATGGTTGTCTCCTCCTAACCCACCAAGGCGTGCACAATCTAATCATGGGTGCCAACGGCATAACGATGGCCACCGGCGCGCCCATCACGAAGAGGCCTACATGGCACCGCCCCAACCGGATCCCTACCGAGCTCGTAGGGAAGTTAAGGTTAAATTTCCGATCTTTTATGGTGAATATGATCCTTGTGTATTTCTTGATTGGGCACAGGATATGAAAAGAGCTCTCAAGCATGGTCATTATGAAGAGTATGAGAAAATCGAAACGGTGACCCTTTACTTTGAAGGTGATGCAAAATCTTGGTGGAACCGGTACGAGACTAACCGTGAGAACCGAGGATGGGCACCGGTTGTGACATTTGATCAATTGATCTATGTCATGACTAAGAAGTGCGTGCCCGACAATTTCAAGAACGACATGCGGTTACAAATTGCCTAATTCTAACAAGGAAGTCTTACCCTGGTGGCTTACTTAGCCAAGCTTGAGTACATACATATGAAGGCCGGCATCTCGGCCTCCACCTCCGCCCTTCGAACCAAATTCATGAGCGGCCTTAATCCGTCCATCCGGCACCCCCTCAAGATTCTCCCATACAAGGACTTGAGAGTCTTATGTCATGCCGCCATGAAACTCCACAAGCAACAACTTGAAACACATCGATATTCAAGGTATAATCCTTCATCTAGTCAATATGCTAATACCTCTAATCTCCGTTCTCGAGATGTTGCTAGTTCTCAAGATTTCGTCGCCGCTAAAGGATCACCACGGACAGGTCAACCCACCCGGCAAGCGGCTACCGAGAAGACACCATACCGTGGCACCGTTGCTCCACCACAAACGCCACCGGGTCGAGGCCAACAAGGATATCAAACGGTGACCCGCACAAGAGAACCCGTGTGCTTCAAATGTAGCGGGTTTGGTCATGTCCAACGTGATTGCCCGAACACCAAGCTGGTGATGTTTACCAATCTATCATATGACGATGGCGAAGATGAATATAATGGTGATATCCTTTTGGAAGATGACCAAGATGTTGATCCCTACTATGGAATGGAGCCTTGCGACGACCAACTTGCTTGCGGTCCGGCACAACCAGGTAAGTTTGCTCTTGTCTCTCGTCGTATTTTGGCTATAAAAGAGCATCTCCCTATTGACCAATGCGAGAATCTCTTCCACTCTCGTTGCTTGGTCAATAACACTAGTCTCTCTCTTATCATCGATGGGGGTTCGTGTTGTAATATTGTCAACGAAAAAGTGGTGAAACACTTTAAGTTGCCTACAACCTCCCACCCACAACCTTACGGACTCCAATGGATTTCTGATAAGGCAAGTGACACCGTCACACAACAAGCGTGGGTGACGTTTTCTATTGGCGCCTATGTTGATATGGTCCTTTGTGATGTTATCAAAATGGATGCCACACATGTATTGTTGGGCCGACCATGGCAATTTGACCGTAAAACTTTTCATGATGGTTATCTCAATCGGTACATGTTTCAATATAATGGAAAACGGATCACACTTTTGCCTATGACTCCACAAGAAATTTTAGTTGACTATGCATAACGAAAGAGGCAACAAGTTATCGATGACACAACTAAAGCGTCGGCAACATCGGACCCTCCTCGAACCTCTCCCGATGTTGTGGATGCTCATACGTCCGGATCCCATACCTCCGGCCCTAAGGTTCATGCTACCGAAGCAAGAGGTAGTAAGAGTATTGTCCCTACAAATGCACCTCCCGCACCTACCATTCAAGGGCGATGTGAGCCACGAATCCTATTGGCTCGACGATATGATTTGACATCGGTTATGGAAGGTAAGTTTCCTTATTTCTTACTTGTCCCCTTTTGTTTATCTCTTTCCCATGACCCGAGTAACGTGCCACACGAGGTGTCCTTGTTGTTGTCCGAATTTCAAGACATTTTGACAGACAAACTACCACCCAGCTTGCCACCAATCCGAGGAATTGAACACCAAATCAACTTGGTGCCCGGCGCGTCTTTGCCCAACCGTGCCGCTTACCGTGCAAGTCCGGAAGAGACCAAGGAGCTACAACGCCAAGTCCAAGAGCTCCTAGACCGGGGATATGTTGGACGAGCTTCATGGCGGATGTGCGTAGATTGCCGAGCAATCAATCAAATAACCGTCAAGTACCGTCATCCGATCCCGCGCCTCGATGATATGTTGGACGAGCTCCATGGCGCCACCATCTTCTCAAAGATCGATCTCCGGAGCGGATACTATCAAATTCGCATGATCAAAGGGGATGAATGGAAGACGGCTTTCAAGACGAAGCATGACCTCTACGAGTGGCTTGTCATGCCATTTGGTCTCTACAACGCCCCGTACACATTCATGCGCCTCATGAACCATGTCTTGCATCGATTTTTGGGTATTTTCGTAGTTGTATATTTTGATGATATTCTTTTTTTAGCAAGTCTTTGGATGAACACATCGGGCACCTTCGCCAAGTGCTCGAGTGCCTTAAACAAGAGCAATTATATGTCAATTTAGAGAAATGTGTCTTTTGCTCGGACACCACAATTTTTCTTGGCTATGCCGTGTCTAAGGACGGACTACGAGTGGACGAATCAAAAGTTCGCGCCATTCGGGAGTGGCCTACTCCTACTACGGCCACCATGGTTCGAGCCTTTCTCGGCCTAGCGGGCTTCTATCGGCGCTTTGTCAAGGACTTTAGCTTGATAGTGGCACCGTTACATGAGCTTACTAATAAAGGTGTCACGTTTGAGTGACGTGACACCCATGCTCGAGCGTTTGATTCGCTCAAAGACCGTTTTTGTAATGCGCCACTACTCCAACTCCCCAACTTTTCGAAAACCTTCGAGGTGGAGTGTGACGAATCTAATGTGGGCATTGGGGGGGTCTCCTACAAGAGAATCGGCCCATTGCTTACTTTAGCGAAAAACTTTCCGGTCCCTCACTCAACTATCTAACTTACGACAAGGAACCATATACTTTAGTTTGTTGTCTTAAAACATGACAACATTACTTGTGGCCGAAGGAGTTCGTGATTCATTCGGATCATGCGGCTCTTTCGTATCTCAAGGGTCAAACTACTTTGAGTCGGCGCCATGCAAGTTGGGTAGAATTCCTTGAGACCTTTCCTTATGTCATTCGACATAAGAAAGGTAAAGAGAATGTGGTAGCCGACGCCTTTTCCCGACGATATATCCTTCTTGTTCATATGGACGCCAAGATCCATGGATTTGCTCTTATCAAAGAGTTATATGCCACGGATCTTGACTTCAAGGATATATTCGCTCGATGCCTTGACCTCCGAAGCATGAGTCTTTCTTTATTAATGATGACTACTTATTCCGTGCGGGCAAGCTTTGTATCCCGCGCTCGAGTATTCGTCATTTGTTGATAAAGGACGCCCATGTGGGTCATGGTCACTTCGGTGCTACCAAGACTCTTGCCGCTCTACAAGAGCACTTCTTTTGACCCCAAATGCGCAAGCATGTGACACGGTTTTGCACAAGTTGCATCACATGTCACCATGCAAAATCGCGACAAGGTCCGGATGGATTGTATTCTCCTTTGCCTATACCAATGGGACCTTGGGAGGATCTTTCTATGGACTTTGTGGTTGGTCTACCCATGTCAAAACGAGGAAAAAACTCCATTTTCGTGGTAGTTGATCGTTTTTCAAAAAGGGCACATTTTATTGCATGTAAGAGCACACAAAATGCTAGCGAAGTCGCTACCCTTTTCTTTGACAATGTTTTGCGCTTACATGGATTACCGTGTTCCATCCTTAATGATCGGGACGTAAAATTTGTGAGCCATTTTGATAAACCTTATGGGGTAAACTTGGAACCAACTTGTTGTTTTCAAGTAGCTATCATCCCCAAACCGATGGTCAAACGGAGGTGACCAATCGGACTCTCGACGCTCTACTTAGAGCGACCCTTAGGAACAACCCACGCAGGTAGGAGGACTTACTTTCTATCGTGGAGTTTTCTTATTACAGGTCTCGACACTCGGCAACAAAGCTTTCACCTTTTGAAGTTGTCTACGACCTTAATCCACACACCCCGATGGACTTCACTCCGCGCTCACATCATTGAGCTTCATGAGCGGACTAGGACACAACTCCAACGGCGTGCCGATCAACTTGCCCCACGACGCAACAAAGGCCGACGTCCAATCTCATTCGAGCCGGTGATCTTGTTTGGCTCCACTTAAGGAAGGAGCGTTTCCCATCTCGCCGCAAAGGCAAGCTCTTGGACCGTGGTGATGGACCATTCCGCATCTTATCCCGCCATGACCCGAATGCCTACAAGTTGGAACTTCCGGACGACTATGGCGTGCACCCGACGTTCAATGTCAAGGATCTTGCACCATACATTGAGACCCTATTTGACAAAGGTGAAACGGGGACGTTTCACATCCAAGATGGGGGAACTGATGCGCCCTTGACCCCTATGTCCCAAGATGAGGAAGACGAGGCTTTCCGGGTTCGCTCCGATGGACCGCTCACCCGTTCCCGTGCTAAGGCAATCGCTCAAGCTACCGGCTCCATCATTGCCCGCACCGTTGCTTGTCACGGGCCCATTGGTTGCAAACCGTGCCTCTACGCCACCATGGCATGAAGCTTGTTAAGTCGGCACTGTTCCGGCGCATTTTCCGCATTTTCCATATTTTAGCGTTTTGTAATAATAAGTCTTTTTATTTTCGAAATATTAATTTCCGGGACTTTATTTCTGGGTATTAATTTTCCGAATTTAAGATTAGACTTTTGGTTTCGGAATTTAATTCGGAAACTTAATTCCAAACTTAAATTCTCAACCTTTCATATTTTTAGGTGTTTCATTTTCGGAACTTTAATTCCGACTTTATTTTCGTCATTTAAATTTCGTCTCTTTGTATGGCCTTCATCCACTATATAAGAGGATGTTTGGCTCATTTGTGAAGCATGTTCAATTTGATTAAGTATATGAGAGGTATTTTCCTCCTACTTACTTGAGCATCAAATCCCTCTTCCATCCTCTTAAAGTTCTTCATTTGGATCTTCGATCCAAACTCAAGCACATTCGAGGATTCTTCAAGAATCAACTCAACCGACCCACTTCAAGGCTTGATCGATCAATCTAGATCGACTCAACCATTCAACTTCCGCCTCCATCTCTAAGCTTCCGCAACCCATCTTCAACGCATCCGCACTTCAACTATGGAGTAGTTGAGCTTCAACTTGATCTAGATCCGAAATCTTTCATTGATGTGTCCAAGGACGCATCAAAATAGTTGACACTAAGTGATCAAATGCATAAGGTTTTGGCATCAAGAGGGCACTTAGAGGATAAGTCTTCAAATGTTGAGAATATTGCATGTGTTGCTGATTTTACATATGATTTTAGTCATAAGGGCTGTTTGAAATCCACTGATGAGTGTGTTGAGTTGCAGGAAAGGTCCCCAACTAGGGGATGTCGTATTCTGAAGTGGGTATACATGTACATGAACTGATGACAGAAGTGCTCAATCCACTGAGAAACGAACTTTGAAATTAAGAGAGCAATTGTAGAATAAGGTTGTAATTTAGAAGTCCGTTTCGGAAAATATTGAGGAAAAGCGAGATCGGGTCTCGGGTTTGAGTGCAACCGGGTTTGTGAGAGTTGCGAGTGCCGGCACGCAAGCCCATTGGGTCTTGTAGCCCACTCGTTTCTCGCTCAGCCAAGGGCGGCGCGTAATGAATCCGGGATGCCCAAGTTGTTTATGCTCGAGTGAAGCCTTTGTTTTGTTCAGTCAACAAGTGATTTCTTGGACTTTGTCTTTGTTGGCAAAATAACAGTGTACGTACTTGGTACTTGTGGAGAGTTGCTAAGTGAAGCAAAGTTCTGTGTTGGGCCAAAACAAGTTGGGCCAGCCAACAAAATAAATGTCCAAGTGGGCCATCTCATCTTGGTTGGGAAAAATTCTACAGCAAAGAAAGAAGACAAAATTAGAGGAGGGTTGCACATCTCTCATGCAGAAAAAGAAACAAAAAGAAGGAGAGAGATTCAGATATTTTTTGGCGCATAGAGGGAAATACAGAAAGAAAAAGGAGAGTTTTGCTAGGGTTCCTTCGAGAGCTGTGATTTGAGATCTCGAACTAGATCTGGAGAGTGCGAAGGCTGGAGGCGTTCTGGATAGAGCGAAGGTTTAGCGGAGTCGCTATTGTCGAAGGTTAGACCGGAAAGAGAGGCGTTCCGGTGGTTCCGGTTGCAGGGAGGTGTTCGCAGCTTCGTTATAGGGGAGTATTCTTTCTGTTATTGTATTAGTTAAGAGTTAATGAAGTAATAAACATCACTTAATTTTTCCATCTAAATATATTATAATTTGCTTAAAATAAAAATAAAAGAAACTTTTTGCTACTCCCGGGAGTTGAACTTTTAAGTTCAAGTACCTCTTTTTCTTCCTCTACCAAAGAGCTAGCAGAATATTGTGTATCATATTCCGTTTTGAGGAGGATTTTTTCCTTCTTTTCCCCCCTTCCTTAGGCTTTCTTAGGCAAAACGAGGTCGTAAGCCGAAACATTGTACCCCCGTTACCCCCTAAATCCGCCCCTACATGAAGGGTAGTTGTCTTCTCAACGTTCACAAGTTGTCTACAATGCCATACTTTATAAGTAAGGTACTACCCGTAAACTTCATGTACTATTTCTTATTGTACAATGTTGCAATCCATGAGCAACACACACTGTTCTCACCATTTTCTTCACTAAATACGATTTGTAGAAAATTCAGTGCTTGCCTAATTTGCAAAGTAGACAATGAATATGCAAGTCGCTCAACATTAAATTAATAGAACTTTTCATAAACTCAATTTAACTTTATTTGATATGACTAACAATTATGGTAAAGTTAGAGATTTTTTTGAATATTAATTCAACACATTCATACAATATTTGTAAATTCTACTAATATATGAGACATTTTGTAAGAGAATGTGACGAGACATATTGTGGAGTCTTTGTCATCTACTCATTGAAATAGTTGTGTCGATAACATCAAAACAATAAGGTTTCAAATTCTAAATATAAGGGAAGTTTTACTTCAAATATTAGATAATGATTCCAAAATAAGAAGTGAAGCCAAATATTTAGCACACAGTAAACTTGATGATTTTGAATTTCTAGTTTTATAAGTTATATGGCTTAAAATTTGTATTTAGTTAATTTGGTTAGTAAAGATTTGCAATAAAAAATATGCTTATCGACGATGTTATTACCAAAGTAAAAATGGTTGATTTCTCATTTTGAAAATATAAATAAATTGTTTTTTTTTCCGTTTGCCTCGCAAAAAACAAAAAAAAAATCGCCATTAAGGTTATATATATATATATATATATATCCTATATTTCTCAAAGGACTGAATTCGAAAAAAGACACTTTGAAAACAATTTAAATAATATATTATGCGTGGACACAAATTGAGCAAATTCCGTCCCAGTCTGACACAAACCTGGCGAAATTTCATCCAAAATATTACAATCTTGTCCCAAGTCCCAACTGAAAAATATCAGTATGGAATGCATATCTTAAGTTCTTCAAACCTCTAGATCCTTCTCGTTCCACATATATTTCAATTTTTGTATTTAAAATCTATTATATAATACATAAAAATAAGTAAATAAGGTCACTTTTTATCTTTAAAATAAGTCATATCAACATTTTTCACTTGACATCGTCATATCTAGCCACGTTCGATTTTGTCATGTGTTGTGCGCACATTAAACCGCCTATTTGGATATTTGATCTCGGAGATTATTGTTCCAATTTTGACTTACATAGTCCTTAACAATAATAAAATTTATTTATATCATTTAAATTAGGCCCATTTTTGTATTTATTTTGTTGGACTTTTATTTAAATCTTTTCATATAATATAGACCATTATAACTAAAGTTTTGATTGATGATACAAATAATTTTTAAAAATTATTTGTATGATCAATCAAAACTTTAGCGAACATCTAGACTTTGTTCCAAGGAACATTTAAATTAGGCCCAACCTTAATCCGAGTCCGGCCTTAATAAACATGTAAAATTTTAATGAAAGTTCGACACGAGTTCGAATATGCCAAAGTCTAAATCTTCACTAATTTTTCCTCATGACGTTTAGTTGTGAAATGAGGTGGTCGAATATGTTTTGATCGTATACATTTAAAGGGATGGATTATAAATGAAAGTTGGAGTAACATAGTAGTATATGCCAAAATATAGAGGAGCCAATATATGGCAAAAGCAATTAAAAGAGTCATTAAGTGGAAGCATGTGCCACCATAACACATTATAATTATGGAAGGGGTCCCCACGAGTCACTCTCATTTATTGCTTTCACATGTCCCTCTCTTTCTCTCTATTGTGCTTCTACCTTCTTCTTCTTCTATATTTTTCACATATTATATTATGGGTTAATTTCTTCATATACTACTCTAACAATTAATATCTAGATACTAACTAAATTTTTTACCATTATTATTTTATTAAAGTAATCATAGCATAAACTTATTAACTAAAAATATACTCTTAATAAAATAATAATAATAAATTTATTATAAAAGAATACAAAACAAAATCCCATAAAAAAAAAAAACTCTAATATCTATTCACCTAATCTAATCAATAACATGATTGTCAATGGAGCCAGATAACGAATGTGGTAAAAATGTTGCCTATGACCTTTTTATAGTTTTTTTTATTAAGAGCGTTTTATTTTATAAAAAGTGATTCTAAAAAGTTTTTGAGTCATTTTATATGAAAAGTTTATGGGCAATTTTGGTAACTAGGCATTTTTGAGAAATTAGATAAATAACTAGGCTTTTTAATGTTTCAATTAAGTAAATATACCTCAACCTTTTGCATTTATTCTCAAACTCTACACACTCTTTTTACTAAACACAAAACTAGAAAAAGACTAGTAAACCAAATTGTTTCAAAGTTTAATACCATAAAAAGACTTGTGAAACGTGTAAATCTAAATTAAACTAGATGACTCACCTTAATCCATTCTTGGAAGATACGAGGGAATCGAATGGTCCAGCCTTGAATCATAAGGCAAAAAAATATTTCATAATATAAGCCAAATAAATCAAATTTAAATATAAGAATGGTCATTAAACTTACTAAACATATATAATTAGTGTATGTGACATATACACTCAACATTAAAAATCATGTGTTGTGTAACGTAAGAGATATGTGCAATAACTTGTACCGAATACGTGTTGTCTGTGACATGTACACTTTACCTCAAAAATCATGTACAATGTAATGTAGGTAATATATTCATGAATTTGTACTAAATATATGTAGTGTAAGTTATGTACCCTAAACCGTAAAGATCATATGTAATGCAATATAGTGTAGTTTGAAACAAATTAACCACAAAGTAAATAATGAATGAAAAAATAAATGACAAATTAACCACAAAGTAAATAATGAATCCTCAAACCCACTATCAAACACCAAGCCCACTATCAAACACCAACACCAAGGGAAGAGTTATGTTTGATGACTTTTTATTGTCACAATAGTAAAACCTGGGTTTTTTTTTTTAATAAACGAAAAGCAAAGCATT
Source organism: Fagopyrum homotropicum (assembly GCA_033239125.1). Lineage (NCBI taxonomy): Eukaryota > Viridiplantae > Streptophyta > Magnoliopsida > Caryophyllales > Polygonaceae > Fagopyrum > Fagopyrum homotropicum. The sequence goes on from BSWB01000001.1 coordinate 14,768,713, forward strand.
CTTGCGAACAAGAACACGCAGATGTTGAAGTTCAATATTCCTAGATGGACCAGTCTGTCAGTAAAGACTGGGTTATTGATTGACAAGTAATCAATCAATTATATCCTGAAAATCGACATATATTTATAGTTGACTTTTGGGGGAGTATTTTCGGAGGGTAGCATGTTGACCTTGCAGAAGGGTAAATGAGAAGGATCCAAAAGCCCAACCGCCGTTTGTATTTGCAAAATTTAAATACAAGAAAGAAATAAAAAGGAAAAGACCATAATACCCCCATCCCATTTCGCAAGCACGCTCCCCCTTCTTCTTCCTCGATACATCCCATTCAACAATTTCATCCTACTTCATTTTAAAAGCTTCTTTTTTTGTGAAAAAACAAGATTCTCAAAGGGATAAACATGCATTCTGCAACTTTCATCTTTTATTTTCAAATGTCAAATGATAGCTCAACTGAAACCAAAATTCCATACAATATTTTGAATTCATCTATTTTTGTCTATTTCTTTGATTTTTATAAACATGTAAACAATACTATCTACACACACTTTCTGATTATAAAAGATAAAATAAAAACTGAATTGAATTGATGTCGAAATCACATTACCTCGAAGGAAACTTAAAAGCAAGAAACCATTCTTCATGCTTAAAACTAGCAAACTGCATGCGGAGAAATTTGCACTTTCTCCTCTTCACTGCTACACTTGGTTTCTTTTTTCAAAAATTGCCGAAAGATTGATGTAAATTTCAGTTTCCCTTTTCCCAAACTTTGATCCACAAAGCGCCAAAAATGTACAATCAATGCCCAGACCAATTGCACATTTGCGCACACACTATATACCTCCACATTCACAGAAACCACCCATACAAACATCCAAATTTCCAACCAAGAATACAGAGCAAGCAAATCCCTATCCATGGCTCCTTCCACCTCTCCCCACCTTCTTCTCTACAGCTCCAACCACTTCCCAGCTGTAACTGTAAGCAACCATAATCACAATTTCTCAATCCTGTTGCTTTCTGATTTCTTACTTGTTTTTGTTTATGTTTTTCGCAGATTGAGGAAGGCAACGAAAGCGATGAGGAAGATAACGCAGAACGGCGTCGTTTCCGCACAGCATCAACCCCAATCCACCATCAACGTACCCCACTTCACAACAATCTATCATCGCCCGCCACCACGATCGGCGCCATAGTCGGAGCCAGGTGGCTATCCGAGAATAATCAGCCGGAAAACGTCGCCGTTTCCTTCAACAAATGTCGGCCTCACAAAACAACGCCGTATGTGGTCCCGAGTCCCAATCGGATCTTCAAATCAATTCTTTCCGGCATGGCTAAGTTGAGCCCCAAGCCTTCATCGGAGACCTCGTTCACCTCATCACCGGCCGGAAATGACGAGAGGTGGAAGATTGCAGCGACAGAGCTTTCTTACAAACTCGCGAAAGCGACGAAGAGGCGCGACGAGGCGATTCTAGAAGCTTCCAATCTCAAATACTCAATGGCCGAGCTTGAGAAAAAGCTCGACAGACTCGAAATCTACTGTCACAACCTCAAATCAGGCTTCGAAGTTTGCCATGGATTAGCATCGCCTCTCAAGTTCAACCAAGATAGGGTCATCGATGATTTCCTAATCTCCGTCGCTGAATCACGGAACTCCATCCGATCCCTGAGCCGAGCACTAACAATCCAGATTCGCCAGATGGGAGTCAAGGCTTTCGATCGAGTTACATCTCTCCTTCAACCCTACGACATCAAAATCCCCCTCTCCAGAAACCCTAGAACCCTAATCTTGTATTTAGAAGCTTTGTTAAATTCGTCCCTCTTTGAAGACTTCGAATCCGCCGGGTTCAGTAAAAACTCTATAAACCGGATCCTGAACCCGATAGACCGGTGTGAGGCCCAATACGCAGCGTTCAGTGCTCTCAAGGAGCTGATCTGGGAGGATGTGCTTACCAAAGGAACAAAACACTTCAGTGAAAACTTTAGTAGGTTTTGTGATAGGAAAATGGGTGAGATTATGGGTTTGTTGGGTTTGAACCGGTCGTGGCCCGAACCGTTACTCCAGGCCTTTTTCGGAGCGTCAAAGAGTGTGTGGTTGGTTCACTTATTGGCTAACTCGGTTCACCCGGGTTTGCCCATTTTTAGGGTGGAGCAAGGTTCGAGGTTCGATCCGGTTTATATGGAGGATATGAGTGAGGATCGAGCAACTCGAAGGTTGGTCCCGAGTGTGGTTCGGATCATGGTTACACCCGGGTTCTATGTGTACCAGAATGTGATCAAGTGTCAGGTGGTTTGTAGGTACCATAGACCATAGTAGTGGTGGTGGTGAATTTTATGAAAGGGCTTAGCCTAGGCCTTAGCCCTAACTCCTATCGTTATAACATTTAATTTATTGTGTTCGTTAATGTTAGTCGAGATGCAAATGTGTTACATGTAACGTTTTTGTCGATGAGTATATAAAAACTCATTAAAAGTTTGGCCAAGTTTTCCTCGCTCGTATCAAAATGACTAAAAAAAATGGTATTAAATAGCATTAACTTTAGAAGTAATTGTGTTCGGTTACACAAATTAAAACTGTTATAATAAATTAACAAGCTTTCTATTGGGACGGACAAACACCTCACATGACCGGAGTCCGCATGCGCTCAAGGCTTGGGGCGCAGTTGAACTGCGTGTCCGCCCCAACTTGAGCGTAGGCGGAATGCGAGGTCGCCCCACCTTGGGGCACATACGGACTGTGAGTCCGCCCCAAGTTAGCCGTATACATTTGAAAATAGCCGTTAGATACCCATTGTAATGTAGTCGTTAAAATATATTTGTTGAAAACAGCCGTTATTTATTTACGAGTTTATATATAGGACAATTTTGGTAACTAGGCCTTTTTGAGAAAATAGAGTTTAATTAGTCTTTTTAATGTTTTAATTAATTAAATATACCCCAACCTTTTGTATTTATTCTCAAACTCTACACACTCTTCTCTCAACTCAAGGGGTACATTTACTAAACACAAAACTAAAAAAGCCTAGTAAACCAAATTGTTTCTTATTATATATACATGTCAAATCATACCACTATTCACATCCCAAACCCCTAGTTATTAAAGAAATTCGTAAAAGCTCGTACAAATGTCGACGCTTTCCGAAGAAACCGATGTAGTTACCGATGGTGAAAGCTCAAATATGTTGTTCGATGTAGATAAATATAGTGATCCGGAAGAACATCTCGTACAACTTGAAGTAAGTGTACAATTTATACTTTATTTAATTTTTTTAGACATGTTTAGAATATAGAACCGAAATTGTTGAATTAGTCGGATTAGTTTTAAACGTGTTTGAATAGAGAACCAAAATTGTTGAATTAGTCGGATTAGTTTTTAGACTTGTTAGAATAGAGAACCAAAATTGTTGAATTAGTAGGATTAGTTCTAGAGATGTTAGAATAAAGAACCGGAATTGTTGAACTTATACTTTATTTTATTAGTTTTACTGATTTAAAAATATAATACCTGAATTTTATAAATATTACTTTATCTTATATATTTAGGATCTTATGGAATATTCTCGTGCAACCGGTACCAACTTTTCTTCAAAATTTGAGCTACAAAGATATTTTTGGATAAAGAAAACTTAATGGGTTGGACTCGGTATGTGGCAAACTCAATGAATATGATGTTGGTCATAAAATATCATAATTGGATAGATGGAAGTTTCGTACGTTAGAATTGACATGTGATAGACATGGAGGACCTAAAAAGGAGAAAAGATGTTGATCCCGATCATCTTCCAAGTTCTAGCCTGAAAAAGAATTCGAAGAAGTGTATGTGCATATTTCAACTTGAAGGTGCAAAAAATGGAAGAAGAAAAATGGACATTGAGGGTTGTATGTGGAATCCACAACCACGTAATTCCCTCCGTGTTAAGTGATCATGTAAATGCAAGACCCTTGACTCCCACGGAGACCTAAACGGTGGAGCGTGAATCGGGTTCCGTATTAAAATCGAGACATATTTTAAAATCCGTGCAATCAGAGGATTTTGACAATGCCACAACCATCCGACAATTTTACAACACCAGTTTGAAGATTAGAATGAAACAAGCCGAAGGAAGAGGATCATTACAACAAACACTTCATACATTAACGGAAGGTTGATATTATATGCACACAAGAAGATGTTCGGACTCTGATGAGGTGATTGATTTCTTTATCTCACGTCCCGATTCGAGGCATTTGCTCAACATGTTTCCCTATCTTATTGTGATGAACCCGACATATAAGACCAATAAGTAAGTATGAAGGCGTGTTTTTACTTTGTCTCATAAACTCAAACATCTTCTCCTACAAAGTTTTAACTTAATCCTTGGTTTGTATTACTTTTAGATACAATATGTCATTGTTAAAGATCGTTCACATCACAAGCACAAAAAAGACATTCGCAATTGCTTTTGTATTCATGACACACGAGAACAGAGAGTACTACGAGTGGGCTTTGAGTTTATGGTCTGAGTTCAACGGATCTCAAATCATCCAATTTTTGAGCTTCAAGCCTTGCAAGCTTTTGAGGGTCCGTTATTTGTGCTACAGAAAAATCCCGGAGGTGATTGTCACCGATTTTGAGCTAGGTCTTATAAGCGCCATGAGTGTAGTATTTTCCAAGATGAAACATATCTTGTGCTCCTTCCATATAAAGTGCAATATTGTAAATAGAGCGGTTGTCGTATTGTGTTGTAACGAAGTAGAAGTCGTCTTCATATCCCAATGCCATGCCTTGTTCGAGTCGAGATCCAACGAAAGCTACCAACGACGTTTGATGGAAATGAGGAACTATTAACATCCATATCCGAGGTTAATGAACTACCTCAAGATGACATGACTCACCCCGTACAAGGAGGCAATCGATCGAGATTGGTGTGATATATATCATCATTTCAACACAAGAACGACAAATGCGTAAGTAAGTTTATTAATGACTCTTTACTTCTAAATTGTTAAAAGTTTGTTTGTTTTGTAATAAATTTATTATTTTTTTAGGTGTGAGTCCGTGCACAAGTTATTAAAACATACACTAGCTTCGAATGTTAGAGGATGTCAGTTGGTGTGTGACAACATACATTTGATGATCACGGATTAAGTACAAAAATTACAAGCTTCTTTAGAGATATCACGAGAGAGGATTCCACAAGAGTTGCGTGTATCAATATTCGACTTGCTTTGGGACTACGTAACAAATGAGTGTTTCACGCTCTTGTGGAATAAATACACCAAGACTAGGAATACAAGGGATAATGATGTTTGTCGGAATAGTTATTGGAGGGAGGTTCATAGAGTGCCACATGTGCATATGACCTATCACTTTGAAGAAATACACCCAATTTTGGAAGTAAGTTCATTGGATTCCAGTTCATTTTTCCGATGGTGATATTGATGATGATGATGCTAATTCCATGAACCCGAGCCTGGTATCGCTGAATAGGTTCAAAAAAAGAATGGACTTAAACACGCTCACCCCGGATCAGATGGAGAAGATGACATCTTGCTTCGAGGACATTGAGAATCCAGAGAGTACGACGATGAAAGAGCCGACACAAAAATTCAAGGCAAAGGGAAGACCATGATCCCGAGATCAACAAGATAACCCAGTTCTTTTAAGCATTTGGCTAAACGTGGTCTTGGGCGGACCCGAGGGTCAAATGGGAAAAACAAAGGATGCACAATCTACACCAGAGGAGTTGACTTCAACTAGTAGGGTACATCGTAAAGGGAAAGATCCAGTGGATGTAGATGCTATACTTGATGATGGAAAATTCGTCGGAGAGAAGAAGAATTCTCAAAGTTCATTGAGCCATATGTATTAAGGGCGATGGAAGTACAAGAAGACAATCATTGTGGATATGGAGCCATTTCCTTGGTTTTGGGGTTCTCGGATGAAGATTACTTGACAATACGAAGGGATATCCTTATGGAGTTAAATTTGAGGAGATCACTTTTTTTCAAAGGTAATTGTTTTTTTATTATCTTTTAAGTTTTAATTATTTGGCATCTATATTTTTAACGGAAGTTTACTAGTTAGTCTATGTAGTGTACCGTATTAGTAAAGTTTGATCAAGTGCTTCAAAATGTTCATTGGACGATAAAGTCTTTGTGTGGACTAAGGGCCTGTTTGGTATTAGATTCATAGGGATTCATTTAGATTCATTTTAGGTGTATTCTTCGGGTTACAATTTTTATGCATGTTTGGTATCGGTTTTAGTTTTTGTATTGTATTCTTTTTCGGTATTCTTTTGGCAAAAGAAACCCGAAAAAAGAAGCTTGTGGAGCCAAGCTTCTTCGAGATTCTATGGGATAGATTATTTGTTTTACCTCTCATACCCTTCACTCTCTTCTATCTTCTATGTTTACCCATTAACGATTCCAGTAGGTCGAATACCTCCTTCATCGTTCCTCCTGTCGTCTCGTTCTCGAAAGTGCTTCACCCTTCAGTTCTTTCCTCTAGTTTCTCCTACAGGTCTCTCTCATTCCTCATGTTCTCTTCTTGCTTGCTTTCTCAGATCGGAGTTTGCTGTTTTGTTGCTTTTCTTCATTTTTCAGTTCGGTTTTTGTGCAGATTATAGAGAGTATAGAGAATTGCAATTCGAGGTTGATTTGTGTGGAGAAAAGATTCAATGTTAGGGATTGAGGTGTAACACCCCAAATTCTCGGAACTCGGGGAGCTACTGGTTAGGACCTCACAATGGGTCCCGACCTTGGTTTAACAACAACATTACTTGGATCTTACAACAAGGCACAAATGTAATTAAAACAATTTTCAAAACATAATATTTTTAATGGTATGAAAGTACACATGTGACAGCCTTACAAACATACATAAAGATATATAACATGCATGACGTATGGAAGACTACCCCGTCCCCATCTAATGAGTACGTGGACCCGGCTGACCTTCCGTTCCGGATCTCTCTGCAACTGTCTATCTCTACAGATCTACAACACGGATAAACCGTTAGCTAACTATCCAAATATAAGCAAAAATGATAACAACACAAGCACACGCAGAAACGAAAATAAACAAACATCATGCTGGCACTCAACCGTTTATTATCTATTATTTAAGTGATTCACATTATTCAATTTAAGTTGTGGCACGAGAACTATTATTAGTTCTCGCCTCCGTTCCTTATCCAACTGGTGTAGGTCTAGCTGACTTTCACTGGTAGCATCACTACAAACCATGTATGGACTAGTCCCGGAAGAAACCCCCAGCGCCCCGCGAGCTACTGAGCAGAATGCCACCGCCCGTTACTCTTAGGCCAAAATATAGGTCGGTAATTATATATCACAACCTATCTCTCTAACATTTCAATCACACACCACCATCATCATTTATACTCATATTTAGAAGTCAGCTAAGTAAGCCCAAAGGACTTGTAACACCCCAAATTCTCGGAACTCGGGGAGCTACTGGTTAGGACCTCACAATGGGTCCCGACCTTGGTTTAACAACAACATTACTTGGATCTTACAACAAGGCACAAATGTATTTAAAACAATTTCTAAAACATAATATTTTTAATGGTATAAACGTACACATGTGACAGCCTTACAAACATATATAAAGATACATAACATGTATGACGTATGGAAGACTCCCCCGTCCCCATCTAATGAGTACGTGGACCCGGCTGACCATCCGTTCCGGATCTCTCTGCAACTGTCTATCTCTACAGATCTACAACACGGATAAACCGTTAGCTAACTATCCAAATATAAGAAAAATGATAACAGCACAAACACAAGCAGAAACAAAATAAACAAACATCATGCTGGCACTCAACCGTTTATTATCTATTATTTAAGTGATTCACATTATTCAATTTAAGTTGTGGCACGAGAATTATTATTAGTTCTCGCCTCCGTTTCTTATCCAACTGGTGTAGGTCTAGCTGACTTCCATTGGTAGCATCACTACAAACCACGTATGGACTAGTCCCGAAAGAAACCCTCAGCGCCCCGCGAGCTACTGAGCAGAATGCCACCGCCCGTTACTCTTAGGCCAAAATATAGGTCGGTAATTATATATCACAACCTATCTCTCTAACATTTCAATCACACACCACCATCATCATTTATACTCATATTTAGCAGTCAGCTAAGTAAGCCCAAAGGACTTACCTGATATACAGCTCGACTCTTTGTAAACCACTCGTTCTGTAAACTGTAGCAACTCAGTTGCCTGTCAAAGGCGATAAGTGTATTAGCACACTCTCACGTAGTTAGAAGTCTAAAACTTCTAAGATCGAATGATGTATTAAGATATAACTAGTTACAGTGTTAATTTAGGGTAAAATGACCATTTTACCCTTGGTCCCGAAATTCTCGAAAAATCTAGAATTCATGTCTAATCTCCTATTTGAGGTTCTAAATTTATTTTCTAACTCCTAAAATTTTATTTGGTTCCAAACTGACATTTTTTTTCTATGTTTCTATTTTCCGGAAGAATTGTAAAGGTCTATCTTCGGTTCTAAATATAAAATTCTTAACAGCTTATAATAATTCCGAATTAAATCTCTAGATCATCTATGAGGTTCTATCTAACTTTAGGAGAAAGAATTTCTCCAAACTGTTCATTCAACAGTTTTATAAAAATTCCTAAAGTTGACTACTCCCTTTACAAATTCTATACTTAGCCCAAATCTGAGTAGACTTTGAAAAATCATAACTCCTAAACCACTCACTGGATTTATCCCAAATTTTAATATGTTCTACTATAAAATCTTATCTATAATATATCCAAAATTTAGCTGCAAAGGAGATCAAAATCCTATTTAAAACTATCTCCCAAAACCGAATTTCAGCACAACAGAAAAACTGCTTACGACTCAATCTTGGAAAAATCGTAAATCCCAAACCACTCGCTGGATGCCTCTCAAATTTTTATATGTTCTACAACAGTATGTAAACTATATCATATCCAAAATTCAAGTCCAACGGATATCAAGAGCTTATTCAAAATCATCTCACAAAACAGCATCACTTGCTGTTTTCCCCAATACTCAGCACGTATATAAAAACGTCAACTTTGAAACACAATAACTCTCAACCCGTAACTCCGATTCTTCCCAAATTTTAATATGATCTCCAGCAAGATATCAACTATATCATATCAAAAATTCAAGCCTAACAGAGGTCAAAAGCCTATTCAAAACTATCTCACAAAACAGCATCCCATGCTGTTTTTCTCAACTCAGCACATTTATAAAGCTGAACTTTGAAATCCCATATCTCTCAAACCGTAACATGGATTCCTCTGAAATTTTAGTATGATCTGCTATACTATATCAACTATAACGTGTCCGAAATTCAAGTCTAACAGAAGTCAATAACCCCTCCAAATTTATTCTACAAAACTGCATCGCAAGCAAATTTCCTCAAACTCAGCACACTTAGAAAACTGCATGAGAAGCCAACTTGATAAACTCATATCTCCTAAACTATAACTCAGAATTGGCTCAAATTTCAGTATGTTCTACACTGCAATACCGACAATAACATATCCAAAATTCAACGGTGGATCTTTATCCAAACGTTTAATAATTGTCCGACAAGATAGGCAGTTTATAGGTTCAAAGCTGAATGAATAAATGAATTTACAGCAGCCCCCTTATTTCTATCATTTTATGTATACATTCAGCAGCTACCTATCTATGTTAACTATGCTCAAGGCCGACTACAGCAGCTCACATACATATTTATGACAGTGAAATTGAAAAGTGGAGGAGCCAGCTTACGGAACTGCAGTCCGGCGGTAAGGGGTTGGCGTTCCGGCGGCAAAGGGCTGGCGTTCCGGCGGCAAAGGCTAGCGTTCCGGCGGCAAAGGGGCTGGCTGCGCAGGAAGACAGTTACTGCCTCGGAATCGAACCAGAAAGCGGAAGGAAAGGAGGGAGGCGGAAGGAAGGAGGCACAACCTTACCGGCGTCACTGCGGCGGGCGTCTGAAGCGGCGCGGCTCGGTGGCTCTAGGGGTCGCACGGTGGTCCACGGCGAGGGAAAGACGGCTGCGTCTTCGGTACTGCAGTGGTCGACGGAAGGTAAGAGGCGGAACCGCAAAGAGTGCGGAGAAGAACGGGAAGAGGAGAAGGGCGGTAGACTTACCGGAGCCGGCGGAAGGTGGCGCAGGACCCGGCGGCGATGGCTCCGGCTGAAGGAGGGCGGCGCCGAGGCTGTTGTCGTCCGTATCGCAAGGGAGCAGAAGCGGGGCTGCAGTTCGATTGTTTGCGAGAGGGAAAAGGCAGGAGCGGCAATCGCGTGAGATAGGTTAGAATTAGGGTTAAATTAGATTAGTTTAATTAGGTTAATTTTAATTAGTTTAGGGTTAATGATGGGCTTAGGAAGTGGGCTGATGGCTTGGGCCTAGGGTTGGCCCAATTGAGCGGTGATCTCATAAAATCGAAAGCGGAACTCGTAACTCGTTAATATTTTTTTTTTTTGTGCGAGAGTTTAAATAATACGGAATTAAATTCCGTATTTATAATTTATTATTAAAAACGTAATTTATTTCCGGTCATTTAGTTTATCATTTTATGTGAATCTGGGTCACATAAAATGATAGAACTAACTCGTTTTATTTATTTATTTGTTTATTTACGATTATTTCATCGAACTTTGGTTATTTTCAATTTACCGGAACTTAAAATTTTCGGTTATTACATCAGTGCCCCCTTAAAAGAAGTTTTGTCCCGAAACTTAGAATAATTCTCTAAATCGCGCATTTCCTTTGGTATATTTAATTTTCTAGACATTTTCGTTGGCTACAAGCAACTTCTCAATCATCAACAGCAGACATGTGTCACATAAGACGTAATCACTCAATCAGTATAAAAATCTGAAAGGTCAAACAACACAACATCCGAGTACTAACTCGTCAAAACAGGAGTAACCTCTAACCCCGCAAAGAACTCGGGATAGTTACGTCTAATACTCTCCTCAGTCTCCCAAGTGGCCTCATCAGCTCCCCTCCTAGACCACTGGATCCTCAACATAGGTATCTCCTTGGACCGCAGACGTCTAGTACTGCGCTCCAAGGCAGCTACGGGGTACTCTACAAATGTATGGTCAGGCTCAACTGTCAGATCCTCATGGCTGATGACGTGTCTCGGATCCGGGATGTACTCTCTCAACTGAGATACATGAAAGACCGGATGAACACCCTCTAATCTCGGCGGTAATGCTAGTCTGTAGGCCACCTCTCCAACTCTCTCCAAGATCTCAAAAGGTCCGACATATCGGGGACTCAACTTCCCCTTAATGCCGAAATGCCTGACTCCTCTCGTAGGTGACACTCTCAGCCACACCTGAGCACCCACTCTAAACTCCAAAGGTCGACGCCTTTGTCGGCGTGGGGCTTCTGACGACTCTGAGCTGCTAACATCTGCTCTCGGACTAGGGCAATCCGAGCGATGCAATCCTGTACCTGATCTGGAGCTACTCCATCAACTCTGCTGGGCTCTTCCCAACCTAATGGTGTACGACATCTCCGCCCGTACAAAGCCTCATAAGGAGCCATCCCAATAGACGCGTACCAACTGTTATTATATGAAAACTCTACAAGGGGAAGGTGATCAGGCCATACATGTCCCCAATCCAGTACACAGGCTCGCAACATGTCCTCTAATACCTGGATGGTCCTCCCAGACTGACCATCGGTTTGTGGGTGATAAGCAATGGTAAAGTGGAGACTCGTCCCCACTGTAGTGTGTACCTGCTGCCAAAATCTCGCGGTGAAACATCCATCCCTGTCGGAGACGATAGTCCTGTATACTCCATGGAGTCTCACAATATGTCTGGTAACTCCTCAGCTAGACGGCTTACCGGCCACGTTTCCTTAATCAGAATGAAGCGTGCGGTCTTCGTGAGACAATCTACTACCACCCCATTTACAGGGTCAAGCCCTAACTCGTCCTTCTTGTGGTTGAGATTATCTTGGCATAGATCTTTAAAAGATTACGTCTCATACTGTACGCCATATTCCATGTAGCCTCGTTGGCTTTTCATAAGCCACCGACTCTCAAATCTTTTCATGTAATCAGGTTACAAGCGCCTGCTACCATGTTCTAGAGTGGTTACCGGATATTTCTCCAGTATCATTCGGCTCAACAGTCTGATCTTCCAATTTGGTGACCTAAATCGTGTATGGTAGGTACCTCTCCACCGAATCCGTGTAAGAATTGGTTACACTTCTAAACCGCTTTAAAGTCTCACATGGTTGTCCTACACCATTCACCTCCAAGTTCCATGTATCCGATCTAGGATATCAGCCTTATACATCTCCCGACACTTTACTAGTGCTTAAAGCTAGTTGTATCACAACTCACTTGGTCTTGTCTCTTAATATGACTCAGTCATATGGTTCCTCTAATGAAGAATCATCATCTGCTCCCTTTTTTTTTTTTTTTTTTTTTTTTTGGTCTTAAACTTGATATAACTTAATAATCAATATCCGGTTGTCTATCTTTGTGTTCTATCAACGTCATCATATTATTTATAAATCTTTATCTTAACCCAAACTGCTTACGCCATATCTAAGATCTTACGTGACATGGAGTGTGTCCGGAATGACAGCGCTCCACACAAGGTGATCTCACCTCACCATCCTTTGATCATAACTACTCGAGAAATGCTAACACACCATCAACATTGTACTCCTATATCCCTACGTTTACTGGACCTAGAATATTCCTCGGATGCCAAACGCAACTCGGCTCTATTCCGATACTAAATTCTTCCTTCCAACTAAGTGTATTCCCATAGCCACTATCATCTTAAACTCGACACATTATTTTTCTATACCAATGAACTTCTTACTTCGTGGGTTAGGACCCACCACGCTTCTGCTGCGCTACTCCGATCTATGTTGTTGTCGCCCACTTGTCATACATGCCTTTCCTACGACTACAAACTGACTAACCTCAAACTTTTCTCCCAATTACACAATAAGTCCTGACCGGGTGAAGTATCAAATACCTTCCTTACTTGGCTTGAGGAAATAATATAACGGTTGAAAGACGGACTTTTTTGTCTACTTTCTTAATTCTTTTAACCCGGATCCAAACTCCCTGACTCGAGCGGAGTTTGATCTTAACCAGCCAGCAAGAATCTCTAACACGATTCTCTTATTCCTTTAGTTCACGCAAGAAGGTTTCCGGTACCTATTTGAGAAAATCCTCTAAGGGGTCGGTAAAGTTACTCCATAGGTCCACAGTCACAATTATCTCTTCTTGGCGTCACACAACTCGTCAATACCAAACGATGCTTGCACGTCCTCGGTTGATGTCGTTTAGTCTATGATGGACTTGTCTCAATTTTCCGGATTACTTTTCACATACCCATGTTGTCATTGATTTTCCTGATGAGCACTACTTACTCGAGCTCATCTCTTTATACTCCTTTGGCTCGCTCTACATTACAAACTTCCAGTTCTCCCGTGAACTAACTCCATTTCTCGAGTCCAACTGTGTCATCCATCTGATATCAATGGTCCTTTCTAGATCTTCTACTATAGCTTGTAAGCACGTCTACGCGACTCTCATGACCTTAACTTCCCTCTACTGGCGGTTTATCTAGTAGGGAATGCTACACACACCCTGTCTTGATTGACATAGAACTTTATCAAAATCATATACTCCTTACCCCTCTAGTTCTTCTTTTATAATCCATCTGTACTAACTGTGATTTGCACCCTTTTCCTAGCCAATAGGTGGTAATCCCGTCACACGCTTCCCTTGGTCTTCAATGACATAAAGGGGGTCCTTTCTGGCCGTCTAGTCTTTCTTCTTAAGTTCTTAATTAGGGTTCCTTGCTCGAACTCACTCCATGTTATTATTAAGATACTAGCACGCGGATCGATTTAGCTTCACATTTGTCGTTGTTGATCTCTTGAAGGGTCCTCTAGACGTCTATAAAATTCTTTCATTAGTTTGGTGTTGTGTTGTAATGCCACATTTATAGAATTCCGTTGTCTTAATTTCAGACTTCTACTGTATTTGATACTTACGTCATGATTTCTTGCAACTCTTGCATCTCTGAGTAGGTCAAACCGTCTCTATGATGATGAAATTTATTTCACGTTATTTAAACTCATTTGTCAATGGTTGTTTTGTACTCCTTTAATTCTTCGCCTCAGGTCAGCACCTTATCTTCTCTGTACTCTCATGCCCATGCTTACATGTGGCGGTGTTTGCTTTGATTGTAACATCTTTTATTCTGCAAATCTTGGTTGTACTCCGTTCTGTATGATTCTTGTTCCCTTATCGTTATCTCTAATCCGACCTTTCGTCGTCTCTTACATGATTCTTCTAATTCATCTCTCAGCCTCATACGACCAAGTCCCTTGTATGACTTCCTGTTCCTTCTGCCTGAGTTGACTCGGGGATTCCTTTCCCATCGGACGGTACTTGTGGTGAAAATTGTCTCCACATCTGTACTTCTTTGCCCACTCGTTCTTCGGATGATTTATAAGGTCACCAAGACGTCCATCAGAGTATCATACTCAATCTTGGTCTGAATCCCTTATCTCGTGTGGAAAACTCTTCAAACTCGTTACCGATTTATCATGAGGCGCTAATCGCTTCATGATATCACAACTAAAGAATACAAGATATCCTTTAGGATACTAGCATACTACACACACAATTATATAATTTACACTAAAACCTATCAATATAAGTCTCTATACTAACTCACCTATCGTTCCAAGCTGCAGAGATCCACGGAGAACGGTGGTGGTCCGACGTACTACTAACCCAACAACCCGACTATGCACGTGTGTAAAAACAGAAATCCGTTTTGAAAATCTTAGACCCCTTTCGGGTTCTAGTTATTTTATACATTCGGTCTTTCAGAAGATTTCAAGTGCCATTGTTGCCAACCTCGCTCTGATACCATGTTGTAACACCCCAAATTCTCGGAACTCGGGGAGCTACTGGTTAGGACCTCACAATGGGTCCCGACCTTGGTTTAACAACAACATTACTTGGATCTTACAACAAGGCACAAATGTATTTAAAACAATTTCTAAAACATAATATTTTTAATGGTATAAACGTACACATGTGACAGCCTTACAAACATATATAAAGATACATAACATGTATGACGTATGGAAGACTCCCCCGTCCCCATCTAATGAGTACGTGGACCCGGCTGACCATCCGTTCCGGATCTCTCTGCAACTGTCTATCTCTACAGATCTACAACACGGATAAACCGTTAGCTAACTATCCAAATATAAGAAAAATGATAACAGCACAAACACAAGCAGAAACAAAATAAACAAACATCATGCTGGCACTCAACCGTTTATTATCTATTATTTAAGTGATTCACATTATTCAATTTAAGTTGTGGCACGAGAATTATTATTAGTTCTCGCCTCCGTTTCTTATCCAACTGGTGTAGGTCTAGCTGACTTCCATTGGTAGCATCACTACAAACCACGTATGGACTAGTCCCGAAAGAAACCCTCAGCGCCCCGCGAGCTACTGAGCAGAATGCCACCGCCCGTTACTCTTAGGCCAAAATATAGGTCGGTAATTATATATCACAACCTATCTCTCTAACATTTCAATCACACACCACCATCATCATTTATACTCATATTTAGCAGTCAGCTAAGTAAGCCCAAAGGACTTACCTGATATACAGCTCGACTCTTTGTAAACCACTCGTTCTATAAACTGTAGCAACTCAGTTGCCTGTCAAAGGCGATAAGTGTATTAGCACACTCTCACGTAGTTAGAAGTCTAAAACTTCTAAGATCGAATGATGTATTAAGATATAACTAGTTACAGTGTTAATTTAGGGTAAAATGACCATTTTACCCTTGGTCCCGAAATTCTCGAAAAATCTAGAATTCATGTCTAATCTCCTATTTGAGGTTTTAAATTTATTTTCTAACTCCTAAAATTTTATTTGGTTCCAAACTGACATTTTTTTTCTATGTTTCTATTTTCCGGAAGAATTGTAAAGGTCTATCTTCGGTTCTAAATATAAAATTCTTAACAGCTTATAATAATTCCGAATTAAATCTCTAGATCATCTATGAGGTTCTATCTAACTTTAGGAGAAAGAATTTCTCCAAACTGTTCATTCAACAGTTTTATAAAAATTCCTAAAGTTGACTACTCCCTTTACAAATTCTATACTTAGCCCAAATCTGAGTAGACTTTGAAAAATCATAACTCCTAAACCACTCACTGGATTTATCCCAAATTTTAATATGTTCTACTATAAAATCTTATCTATAATATATCCAAAATTTAGCTGCAAAGGAGATCAAAATCCTATTTAAAACTATCTCCCAAAACCGAATTTCAGCACAACAGAAAAACTGCTTACGACTCAATCTTGGAAAAATCGTAAATCCCAAACCACTCGCTGGATGCCTCTCAAATTTTTATATGTTCTACAACAGTATGTAAACTATATCATATCCAAAATTCAAGTCCAACGGATATCAAGAGCTTATTCAAAATCATCTCACAAAACAGCATCACTTGCTGTTTTCCCCAATACTCAGCACGTATATAAAAACGTCAACTTTGAAACACAATAACTCTCAACCCGTAACTCCGATTCTTCCCAAATTTTAATATGATCTCCAGCAAGATATCAACTATATCATATCAAAAATTCAAGCCTAACAGAGGTCAAAAGCCTATTCAAAACTATCTCACAAAACAGCATCCCATGCTGTTTTTCTCAACTCAGCACATTTATAAAGCTGAACTTTGAAATCCCATATCTCTCAAACCGTAACATGGATTCCTCTGAAATTTTAGTATGATCTGCTATACTATATCAACTATAACGTGTCCGAAATTCAAGTCTAACAGAAGTCAATAACCCCTCCAAATTTATTCTACAAAACTGCATCGCAAGCAAATTTCCTCAAACTCAGCACACTTAGAAAACTGCATGAGAAGCCAACTTGATAAACTCATATCTCCTAAACTATAACTCAGAATTGGCTCAAATTTCAGTATGTTCTACACTGCAATACCGACAATAACATATCCAAAATTCAACGGTGGATCTTTATCCAAACGTTTAATAATTGTCCGACAAGATAGGCAGTTTATAGGTCCAAAGCTGAATGAATAAATGAATTTACAGCAGCCCCCTTATTTCTATCATTTTATGTATACATTCAGCAGCTACCTATCTATGTTAACTATGCTCAAGGCCGACTACAGCAGCTCACATACATATTTATGACAGTGAAATTGAAAAGTGGAGGAGCCAGCTTACGGAACTGCAGTCCGGCGGTAAGGGGTTGGCGTTCCGGCGGCAAAGGGCTGGCGTTCCGGCGGCAAAGGCTAGCGTTCCGGCGGCAAAGGGGCTGGCTGCGCAGGAAGACAGTTACTGCCTCGGAATCGAACCAGAAAGCGGAAGGAAAGGAGGGAGGCGGAAGGAAGGAGGCACAACCTTACCGGCGTCACTGCGGCGGGCGTCTGAAGCGGCGCGGCTCGGTGGCTCCAGGGGTCGCACGGTGGTCCACGGCGAGGGAAAGACGGCTGCGTCTTCGGTACTGCAGTGGTCGACGGAAGGTAAGAGGCGGAACCGCAAAGAGTGCGGAGAAGAACGGGAAGAGGAGAAGGGCGGTAGACTTACCGGAGCCGGCGGAAGGTGGCGCAGGACCCGGCGGCGATGGCTCCGGCTGAAGGAGGGCGGCGCCGAGGCTGTTGTCGTCCGTATCGCAAGGGAGCAGAAGCGGGGCTGCAGTTCGATTGTTTGCGAGAGGGAAAAGGCAGGAGCGGCAATCGCGTGAGATAGGTTAGAATTAGGGTTAAATTAGATTAGTTTAATTAGGTTAATTTTAATTAGTTTAGGGTTAATGATGGGCTTAGGAAGTGGGCTGATGGCTTGGGCCTAGGGTTGGCCCAATTGAGCGGTGATCTCATAAAATCGAAAGCGGAACTCGTAACTCGTTAATATTTTTTTTTTTTTGTGCGAGAGTTTAAATAATACGGAATTAAATTCCGTATTTATAATTTATTATTAAAAACGTAATTTATTTCCGGTCATTTAGTTTATCATTTTATGTGAATCTGGGTCACATAAAATGATAGAACTAACTCGTTTTATTTATTTATTTGTTTATTTACGATTATTTCATCGAACTTTGGTTATTTTCAATTTACCGGAACTTAAAATTTTCGGTTATTACATCAGTGCCCCCTTAAAAGAAGTTTTGTCCCGAAACTTAGAATAATTCTCTAAATCGCGCATTTCCTTTGGTATATTTAATTTTCTAGACATTTTCGTTGGCTACAAGCAACTTCTCAATCATCAACAGCAGACATGTGTCACATAAGACGTAATCACTCAATCAGTATAAAAATCTGAAAGGTCAAACAACACAACATCCGAGTACTAACTCGTCAAAACAGGAGTAACCTCTAACCCCGCAAAGAACTCGGGATAGTTACGTCTAATACTCTCCTCAGTCTCCCAAGTGGCCTCATCAGCTCCCCTCCTAGACCACTGGATCCTCAACATAGGTATCTCCTTGGACCGCAGACGTCTAGTACTGCGCTCCAAGGCAGCTACGGGGTACTCTACAAATGTATGGTCAGGCTCAACTGTCAGATCCTCATGGCTGATGACGTGTCTCGGATCCGGGATGTACTCTCTCAACTGAGATACATGAAAGACCGGATGAACACCCTCTAATCTCGGCGGTAATGCTAGTCTGTAGGCCACCTCTCCAACTCTCTCCAAGATCTCAAAAGGTCCGACATATCGGGGACTCAACTTCCCCTTAATGCCGAAATGCCTGACTCCTCTCGTAGGTGACACTCTCAGCCACACCTGAGCACCCACTCTAAACTCCAAAGGTCGACGCCTTTGTCGGCGTGGGGCTTCTGACGACTCTGAGCTGCTAACATCTGCTCTCGGACTAGGGCAATCCGAGCGATGCAATCCTGTACCTGATCTGGAGCTACTCCATCAACTCTGCTGGGCTCTTCCCAACCTAATGGTGTACGACATCTCCGCCCGTACAAAGCCTCATAAGGAGCCATCCCAATAGACGCGTACCAACTGTTATTATATGAAAACTCTACAAGGGGAAGGTGATCAGGCCATACATGTCCCCAATCCAGTACACAGGCTCGCAACATGTCCTCTAATACCTGGATGGTCCTCCCAGACTGACCATCGGTTTGTGGGTGATAAGCAATGGTAAAGTGGAGACTCGTCCCCACTGTAGTGTGTACCTGCTGCCAAAATCTCGCGGTGAAACATCCATCCCTGTCGGAGACGATAGTCCTGTATACTCCATGGAGTCTCACAATATGTCTGGTAACTCCTCAGCTAGACGGCTTACCGGCCACGTTTCCTTAATCAGAATGAAGCGTGCGGTCTTCGTGAGACAATCTACTACCACCCCATTTACAGGGTCAAGCCCTAACTCGTCCTTCTTGTGGTTGAGATTATCTTGGCATAGATCTTTAAAAGGTTACGTCTCATACTGTACGCCATATTCCATGTAGCCTCGTTGGCTTTTCATAAGCCACCGACTCTCAAATCTTTTCATGTAATCAGGTTACAAGCGTCTGCTACCATGTTCTAGAGTGGTTACCGGATATTTCTCCAGTATCATTCGGCTCAACAGTCTGATCTTCCAATTTGGTGACCTAAATCGTGTATGGTAGGTACCTCTCCACCGAATCCGTGTAAGAATTGGTTACACTTCTAAACCGCTTTAAAGTCTCACATGGTTGTCCTACACCATTCACCTCCAAGTTCCATGTATCCGATCTAGGATATCAGCCTTATACATCTCCCGACACTTTACTAGTGCTTAAAGCTAGTTGTATCACAACTCACTTGGTCTTGTCTCTTAATATGACTCAGTCATATGGTTCCTCTAATGAAGAATCATCATCTGCTCCCTTTTTTTTTTTTTTTTTTTTTTTTTTTGGTCTTAAACTTGATATAACTTAATAATCAATATCCGGTTGTCTATCTTTGTGTTCTATCAACGTCATCATATTATTTATAAATCTTTATCTTAACCCAAACTGCTTACGCCATATCTAAGATCTTACGTGACATGGAGTGTGTCCGGAATGACAGCGCTCCACACAAGGTGATCTCACCTCACCATCCTTTGATCATAACTACTCGAGAAATGCTAACACACCATCAACATTGTACTCCTATATCCCTACGTTTACTGGACCTAGAATATTCCTCGGATGCCAAACGCAACTCGGCTCTATTCCGATACTAAATTCTTCCTTCCAACTAAGTGTATTCCCATAGCCACTATCATCTTAAACTCGACACATTATTTTTCTATACCAATGAACTTCTTACTTCGTGGGTTAGGACCCACCACGCTTCTGCTGCGCTACTCCGATCTATGTTGTTGTCGCCCACTTGTCATACAGGCCTTTCCTACGACTACAAACTGACTAACCTCAAACTTTTCTCCCAATTACACAATAAGTCCTGACCGGGTGAAGTATCAAATACCTTCCTTACTTGGCTTGAGGAAATAATATAACGGTTGAAAGACGGACTTTTTTGTCTACTTTCTTAATTCTTTTAACCCGGATCCAAACTCCCTGACTCGAGCGGAGTTTGATCTTAACCAGCCAGCAAGAATCTCTAACACGATTCTCTTATTCCTTTAGTTCACGCAAGAAGGTTTCCGGTACCTATTTGAGAAAATCCTCTAAGGGGTCGGTAAAGTTACTCCATAGGTCCACAGTCACAATTATCTCTTCTTGGCGTCACACAACTCGTCAATACCAAACGATGCTTGCACGTCCTCGGTTGATGTCGTTTAGTCTATGATGGACTTGTCTCAATTTTCCGGATTACTTTTCACATACCCATGTTGTCATTGATTTTCCTGATGAGCACTACTTACTCGAGCTCATCTCTTTATACTCCTTTGGCTCGCTCTACATTACAAACTTCCAGTTCTCCCGTGAACTAACTCCATTTCTCGAGTCCAACTGTGTCATCCATCTGATATCAATGGTCCTTTCTAGATCTTCTACTATAGCTTGTAAGCACGTCTACGCGACTCTCATGACCTTAACTTCCCTCTACTGGCGGTTTATCTAGTAGGGAATGCTACACACACCCTGTCTTGATTGACATAGAACTTTATCAAAATCATATACTCCTTACCCCTCTAGTTCTTCTTTTATAATCCATCTGTACTAACTGTGATTTGCACCCTTTTCCTAGCCAATAGGTGGTAATCCCGTCACACGCTTCCCTTGGTCTTCAATGACATAAAGGGGGTCCTTTCTGGCCGTCTAGTCTTTCTTCTTAAGTTCTTAATTAGGGTTCCTTGCTCGAACTCACTCCATGTTATTATTAAGATACTAGCACGCGGATCGATTTAGCTTCACATTTGTCGTTGTTGATCTCTTGAAGGGTCCTCTAGACGTCTATAAAATTCTTTCATTAGTTTGGTGTTGTGTTGTAATGCCACATTTATAGAATTCCGTTGTCTTAATTTCAGACTTCTACTGTATTTGATACTTACGTCATGATTTCTTGCAACTCTTGCATCTCTGAGTAGGTCAAACCGTCTCTATGATGATGAAATTTATTTCACGTTATTTAAACTCATTTGTCAATGGTTGTTTTGTACTCCTTTAATTCTTCGCCTCAGGTCAGCACCTTATCTTCTCTGTACTCTCATGCCCATGCTTACATGTGGCGGTGTTTGCTTTGATTGTAACATCTTTTATTCTGCAAATCTTGGTTGTACTCCGTTCTGTATGATTCTTGTTCCCTTATCGTTATCTCTAATCCGACCTTTCGTCGTCTCTTACATGATTCTTCTAATTCATCTCTCAGCCTCATACGACCAAGTCCCTTGTATGACTTCCTGTTCCTTCTGCCTGAGTTGACTCGGGGATTCCTTTCCCATCGGATGGTACTTGTGGTGAAAATTGTCTCCACATCTGTACTTCTTTGCCCACTCGTTCTTCGGATGATTTATAAGGTCACCAAGACGTCCATCAGAGTATCATACTCAATCTTGGTCTGAATCCCTTATCTCGTGTGGAAAACTCTTCAAACTCGTTACCGATTTATCATGAGGCGCTAATCGCTTCATGATATCACAACTAAAGAATACAAGATATCCTTTAGGATACTAGCATACTACACACACAATTATATAATTTACACTAAAACCTATCAATATAAGTCTCTATACTAACTCACCTATCGTTCCAAGCTGCAGAGATCCACGGAGAACGGTGGTGGTCCGACGTACTACTAACCCAACAACCCGACTATGCACGTGTGTAAAAACAGAAATCCGTTTTGAAAATCTTAGACCCCTTTCGGGTTCTAGTTATTTTATACATTCGGTCTTTCAGAAGATTTCAAGTGCCATTGTTGCCAACCTCGCTCTGATACCATGTTGTAACACCCCAAATTCTCGGAACTCGGGGAGCTACTGTCGACCATATCATATCCAAAATTCAAGCCCAACGGAGATCAAGAGCATATTCAAAACCATCTCACAAAACAGCATCACTTGCTGTTTTCCCCAACACTCAGCACATATATAAAAACGTCAACTTTGAAACACCATAACTCTCAAACCGTAACTCCGATTCTTCCCAAATTTTAGTATGTTATACTATGTACTACTGTCTATGACATATCCGAAAACCAGCCAAAATTAAGGAGTTTAGCATACCTAAATCTGGTCATCAAGCTGGCTGTTTCTCGTGACAATGTGCTTGCTGTTGCTGTTGTGCAGTTCGTGACAGGAGCATAAGCAGTGAAGGCTGGGCTGCTTTGGCTCAACAGCAGTGGCTTAGGGACAGCAGGGTGTGGATCACGTGGTGCAGCAGTAGGGCATTAGACCTTCTCCCATTCTGTTAACCCAAATCAGCAGCTACTCTCTACCTACAATACTCTCATTCAGCACACCAAAAAACTAACTCCCTATACAGTACAATGTATGCAGAAGAGGGGGCTGTTTACTCAGCACAGCACAAGAGTCATGGCTCACTAAAGGGTCGACAAGAGGGCAGATCCGATGTTGGCTTCCAAGTGTTGCAGCGTCAACTTGTGATTGTCACAGGGTTGCACCGGAGTAAGGCGGTTACAACTTACTCACAGAAAAGAAGGTTGACAGCAGGTCGTACCTACTGGAGGCTCGTCTGCAGTGGCTTAGCAACCGTCCTCTCCGGTCTCGTTCCCGCTGGAGGAGGGCCGTCTCTTGAGCGTAGATGCGAGGCAGCATATCCTCCCTGGTTGATAGCACCGTTGTGTGTTGGTTTGACAGAACAAGGATAGACGCAAGGTAATAGATCCTCCCTGGCTGGCGTGAATCAAGGTAACAGAAGGAAGGAAAGTGGCGCTGATGATGGAGTGAAGAGGGAGAGCATCTGTCGAGGCTTGATTACCGACGTTTGGGGAGCGAAACGTGCAGGCGTTACGGGCTGCTCACTAAGGGAGAGGGAGTAGCAGCTACGTCTTGGGCCGGCTATCCTCATGGGCTGGCGGAGATCCAGCTGCGAGATAGGGGATCCAGGGCTGCTGTCTTCTAGGGTTAAGGTTATGGAAGGCAAGGCAAAGTTGGGCTGTCCGGAAACACACCACTACTGGGCTGGACTCGAAGTCAAGTTGGGCTGAAATTAAGGTAAGAAAGATGGGCTGTTTTTCTTGTCAAAAATCTGTCAAAACTCGTCATGGCCTTGTCAGGCCCATGAATGAGTTTGTCACAGATTTGTCGGGCTTTGTCATGGCCTTGTCTCAGCTTAGTCATGGTCTCGTCACAGCTTGTCAAAACTCGTCTAAAGTCATCGGTAAGAATGAATTATAATAACTAGGGTTTGATATAAATCTATCATTTTATGTGAATAAAATTCTACATAAAATAATAGATAATTATAAGGATTAAAGCTTGATATAATTTTATCATTTTATGTGAATTAAATTCTATATAAAATAATGAATTATAATAACTAGGGTTTAGTATAAATCTATCATTTTATGTGAATAAAATTCTACATAAAATAATAGATAATTATAAGGATTAAAGCTTGATATAATTTTATCATTTTATGTGAATTAAATTCTACATAAAATAATGAAATTTGTGAAGGACGATACTAGATAGAAAGGGGAAACCGTCAATGGCGGAATTAGACGGAATAAAAATTCCGGATATTACATCAGTACCCCCTTAAAATAAGTTTCGTCCCGAAACTTAGAAAAAGGTACTTAATTAAACGACTTCCATAATTAAACTGGTCTGTCCTAGTCTCCCTAAATTTTTATTCGTTTCCTAAACTTCTCTAACTCTATCAAAGCGTAACGAAAAAAAACTGGTCGTTACATCAGATCCCCCTCAAAATAAGTTTCGTCCCGAAACTTAGGGTAAGAAAATCTTGATCGGCCTTTAAGGCACCAAAAGGGTGTGTTTGGTCACTACACAAAAGTCTTGTCGTTTCCACATCTACGTATCCCGCATCTCAAGGTTACCAAAAGAACACATCACTGACTAAACACTCAATCATGAAATAAACAAGCAGTCAAACAATATCACACATACAAGGTCAAATCCTAACTCGTTACTCCCGAGGTTACAACTATCGCTACATAAGTCTTTGAAATGTTACGTCTCTTACTATCCCCAATATCTTAGGTAGCTTTATCGGATTTTCATAAATCCACTAAATGTTAAATCTTTTCAGGTATTTTGATCATAAGCGTATGTTACCACGTTCTAGAGTGGTTACCGGATATCTCACCGGTATCATCCGGCTCAACTGTTTGATCCTCTAATATGATAACCTAACACGTGTCTGGTAGGTATCTCCCTCCTACAATTCATAAACTCAGTTCCCAAACTTAGTCTCCGTGGAAAACTGAAGCTACCCTCTCCAATAGGGCGAGGAAAACTAGTCCATCAGTCACTTTTAAACCGCTTTAAAACTTCCAATGGTTTTCCTTACACAAATCACTTCTAGACCCTTTGATGACCCTACGGAAAAAAATGATCTATTCAACTTCCTTCCCTTTGTTATGACCACTTGCTTACGGCCTTCTGAAGAGGTTCTGACTACCCACTCAGGCCAAAGGTCTTTGACATCCACCAACACTTACTAAGTTCCCCATGCTCTTCGTATCACGACCCACATGGTCTTGTCTTTTAATATTACTCAGTCATCATGTTCCTCAGGTACGGAATTGTCACCCTTACCCTTTTCAGGTCTAATACTCAAGAGAATTAAAAATCAAATCTAGTGGTTATCCTCTTTGTTCACTTGGCTTTATTATATTATTTATAGATTTCTAATATATCGTTTGCTCCAACTTAGGCTTCTCACACATTTTCTAAGATCTTAAATGAAATAGAAATAGTCCGAAATGACGGTATTAGACACAAAGTGATCTCATATCACCGGTATTTGTTAATAACTACTCAATAAATGTCAACATACCATCATCAATGCGCCTTTTATCCACCATTGTTACCAGCCCGATAGTATTCCTTTGACTCAAAACGCAACTAAGCTCTGTTCCGACATAACATTACACATAAAATCTACTCCGAGATTATGCTTTCTTTAAGCACTGTTACTAGGTTGCAAGTATGCTCCTGTCGCTTCTCTTTCTTATGTATCTTCGACTCAGGATGGCAGTTACTCACTTGGAGCTTTCTAGTGCAAGACATGCACAATACTTTTATTACCTCATTAATTCTTTCTTAATCCATCCCGAAAACTCACTCTAGAGTATTCCATTAGTATGAAATTCCAAAACTACTTGTCTGGCAACCTGTAGCAAAGCAGTCACTCTTCACTCGGATCCATAATAGGGTACTAGTCTCCTTCTATTACCTCTATATGCACCTAAGTTTCCGTTCAACATTTTGAGTAACTCCACATAGCCTATCTCACGTTCCTTCCAACTAGAGTGCATTTCCCGAACTATCACCATCTTAAACTCGACACGACATCCATTATTACCCTTGAGCTTCTTGTTTGTGGGTTAGGACCCACCACACTTCCGCTGCGCTACTCTGATTCTCCTGTTGTCACTTATTAATCCTAAGGACCTTTTCTGTAAGTACAAAATGATTGACGTCAAAACTCTTTCTCCCAATTACACCATGAGTCGTATACGGATGAAGTACCAAGTACCTTCTTTACTTGCCTTAAGAAAATAAAACAACGATTGAAAAACAACTTCTTCCGCTTACTTTCTTAATTCTTCTACCACGGATCCAAACTCTCTGACTCAACCGGAGTTTGATCCTAACCAGCCAGTAAGAAATCTCTAACACAATTCTCTTCATACTTTTAATTAATCAAAGAAGGTTGTCATTACCTACTTGAGGAAATCCTTTAAGACGTCGGTAAAACTAATTCATAAATCCATAGTCACAAATATATTTTCTTAATGGAACATAACTCTTCAATACCAAAAGAAAAACTTACACATCCTTCGTTGACGTCAATCATTCTATAGTTGATTTATTTTAATATTCTGAGCTCCCTCTTCTCATGCTCTACTGGCATAAAATTTGGTAAGCATCAACTACTCGGTTAATCCTTTCCCTTTTGTTAGTTCGTTCGGTCTCCCCACTTCCGTTTCCTTAGACCAATTCTCTTTCACCAGTCCACTAGGTCATTCTCACATGTTCCTTCATTAGCGTTATTTATAATATTGCTCTGTTGAACTCCATTGACTCTGCTACCGGCCTCTTATTCCTTTTGATACTGGTATCGTCATTCCTTACAACTTCTTATATCTCTGACGAGGTCAAAACTCCTCTACACTTGTGGAGTCTATCTTCACTCTTACTCTCAATTGTAGGTCTTCATTCTGTGCATCTCTTGGTCATAAGGGTTTCTTTCCCAATTATCGTAAGAGAATCCTCATCCTACCTTGTATGAATGGTTACGCACACTCTGTCTTGACTGACATAGAACCTTATCAAAGTGTATACTTACTCCTCTAGTTCTCCTTTTATAATTCATCGGTACTAGTTGTGATATGTACCTTTTTCCTAGACAGTAGGTAGTAAATCACTCACACAATTTCCTTGGTCTCAAATGACATAAGGGGTCATCCCTGGCCATCTCGTCTTTCTTCTTAAGTTCTTAATTAGAGTTTCTAGTTCGAACTCACTTCATGTTACTATTAAGGGTATTAGCACTGGTATCTATTTAACTTCACATTTGTCGCCGTTGATCTCTTGAAGGGTCCTCCAGATGTCTATAAAATTATTTCATAGGTCTATGGTTATTCTCCTTATATGCCAACCAGTTACCACTAGTTGACCCGCACGTTTATGTCTCAGTTACTACCAACTAGTCTGTAGTTGACCTTCTATAAGATCACGAACTTATTGTTCTTCAATCTCTTTTGAAGTTTGAAACACTTGGTGAGAATCTATCTTCTCCAGTTTCTTTGTCAATACCCCTTTAGTTCCTTGCACAGTCTGTACTTCTCTTGTTCTCTTATGAGATGTCCTAGCATTCATCTGTCGTCAATGAGTTTATCAAGGTTTCCACAATAACTTGTAAGCGTGTCTTCACAATTATTCTTACTTGGTTCATCATCTGTTTGCGGTTATCTAATATAACTGTAACTGTTGGTAACTCAGATCTTTAGGTGAATGAGAAGTTATTGTGGACTCCTTAGTCCACCAAAATCCCTTTCTAACATTCCTCCCTTTATCTGGTGTTGTGTTGTAATGCCACTTTTATAGAATTCTTTTGTCTAAATTTCAGACCTCTATTGTATTTGATACTTACGTCATGATTTCTTACAAATTCTTGCATCTCTAAGTAAGTCAAATCGTCTCTATGATGATGAAATTTATTTCATGTTTTTAAACTCATTTGTCAATGGTTGTCTTTGTACTCTTTTAATTCTTCGCCTCGGGTCAGCACCTTATCTTCTTTGTACTCTCATGCCCATGCTTGCATGTGGCGGCGTTTGCCTTGATTATAACATCTTTTATTCTGCAAATCTTGGTTGTACTCCGTTCTGTATGATTCTTGTTCCCTTATCGTTATCTCTAATCCGATCTCTCGTCGTCTCTTACATGATTCTTCTAATTCATCTCTCAGCCTCATACGACCAAGTCCCTTGTATAAATTCCTGTTTCTTCTGCCTGTGTTGACTCGGGGATTCTTTTCCCCTCGGACGGTACTTGTGGTGAAAATTGTCTCCACATCTGTACTTCTTTGCCCACTCGTTCTTCGGATGGTTGTAGGAATCACCAGAATGTACGTCCGGACACATTACTTTACTCCGAGGTCGAAGTCCATTATTTTCCTATAGAGATACTCTTTACGATCTATCAAAATTTTATCATAAGGCGATGATCGCATGATATTAACTCAACTAAAGTATATTTCCTATCCTTTAAGGTACTAAAAGTTACATGCGTATAGATATACATATAACTTACATAAACATACAATACTATAAGTCCACAAACTATTTCTCATCTACTAAGCTGCAGAGATCCACGGAGAACGATGGTGGTCCGACGTACTACTAACCCAACAACCCGACTATGCACGTGTGTAAAAACAGAAATCCGTTTTGAAAATCTTAGACCCCTTTCGGGTTCTAGTTATTTTATACATTCGGTCTTTTAGAAGATTTCAAGTGCCATTGTTGCCAACCCAGAGCTCTGATACCATGTTGTAACACCCCAAATTCTCGGAACTCGGGGAGCTACTGGTTAGGACCTCACAATGGGTCCCGACCTTGGTTTAACAACAACATTACTTGGATCTTACAACAAGGCACAAATGTAATTAAAACAATTTTCAAAACATAATATTTTTAATGGTATGAAAGTACACATGTGAGAGCCTTACAAACATACATAAAGATATATAACATGCATGACGTATGGAAGACTTCCCCGTCCCCATCTAATGAGTACGTGGACCCGGCTGACCATCCGTTCCGAATCTCTCTGCAACTGTCTATCTCTACAGATCTACAACACGGATAAACCGTTAGCTAACTATCCAAATATAAGCAAAAATGATAACAACACAAGCACACGCAGAAACGAAAATAAACAAACATCATGCTGGCACTCAACCGTTTATTATCTATTATTTAAGTGATTCACATTATTCAATTTAAGTTGTGGCACGAGAACTATTATTAGTTCTCGCCTCCGTTCCTTATCCAACTGGTGTAGGTCTAGCTGACTTTCACTGGTAGCATCACTACAAACCATGTATGGACTAGTCCCGGAAGAAACCCCCAGCGCCCCGCGAGCTACTGAGCAGAATGCCACCGCCCGTTACTCTTAGGCCAAAATATAGGTCGGTAATTATATATCACAACCTATCTCTCTAACATTTCAATCACACACCACCATCATCATTTATACTCATATTTAGAAGTCAGCTAAGTAAGCCCAAAGGACTTACCTGATATAAAGCTCGACTCTTTGTAACCCACTCGCTCTGGGATTTAAAATGGAGGTATGTTCGAGGTTGAACTTCACAATCCCTAAATGGGATTGACTGGGATTTAAAATGGAGATTGACTGGAGATTTTAAATCCCTAAATGGAGATTGACTGGAATTTGGTAGGGTGAATGAAATCCAACGGGAAGCAATTCGAGGTTGAACTTCACAATCCCTAAATTGGTCTGATTCCATGGCTCTTTGGAAAATGGAGATTGACTGGGATTTAAAATCCACCGTTCAATGGTCTCCAGCATCGGAAGAGAGAAACGAAGGAGAAGAAGAACGAAGGAGGAGAAGAACGAAGGAGAAGAAGAACGAAGAACGAAAAAAGATAGAGAAATGGCCTTACCTCAACTCGGCAATGGTCTCCAGTAGAACCGATAGGCAAGAAGAAGAACGATGGAGAAATGAAAGACAGAGAAACGAAGGAGAAGGGAAGAACGATAGAATTTTAGGGCTGCTCATCAATTAAATTTGAGGGGCATTTTGGTCAATTAAACATGAATAAACTATATCAATAATCTTATACCAAACACATAAATTTTACGTAAAAAACAATCCATAAGAATACCCATCTACGACAATCCCCAAGAATCTCAACAATCTCCATCTCGAAGAATCTAAAAAAAGAAACCCCATTTAATACCAAACAGGCCCTAAGGTGGTTGATGGAATTACCTATTGTTGGTTGTGCACTTGTGTTGCATCCACCTATTATCATATCGCCCTAATTATTTTTGGAAATACCGCATCGACATACCTACCAATGATATCAACCACTCCTAGCCAAGACCCGCCTACAGTGATCCATTCGATAGCGTTTATCTCAAACGACACACACTTTGTATCGGTATGTCGATATTTTACATTTTCTCATTTGCGCCCAATCTTTAATAGGGGTATCTTATTTGAGCCCATTAAGGGTCGCATCAAAATTATTTTTATTTTTTTTACTTTTTTTGTTTTCATCCACAACTTTCTAGAATTTATATTTAGGGTACCTAATTTATAATAAGTTGTATTTATATCCTTGTTTAAAACTTTAAGTCGTATTTTGTAAGTTTTGTGAGATCTTGTCATTTGGTATTAGAGCCAAGTGATTAACTAAACTTAAAAAATATAAAATATAAAATAAAAAGTAAAAAATTAAAAATTAAAAATTAAATATTAAAAATTAAAAATTAAAAAAATTAAAAATTGAAAATTAAAAATTAAAAATTAAAAATTAAAAATTAAAAATTAAAAATTAAAAATTAAAAATTAAAAATTAAAAATTAAAAATTAAAAATTAAAAATTAAAAATTAAAAATTAAAAATTAAAAATTAAAAATTAAAAATTAAAAATTAAAAATTAAAAATTAAAAATTAAAAATTAAAAATTAAAAATTAAAAATTAAAAATTAAAAATTAAAAATTAAAAATTAAAAATTAAAAATTAAAAATTAAAAATTAAATAATTGAGTAAAACTTGAGGTTTACGAAAAGTATCCACATAAATTAGCACCACGTGCAAAACATTTAAACGTTGGACAAGGTCATCACGCTCGTACGTTCAATTGAATCACTTCGTAACCTTTACTTGATCACTGGACGGCTTTACCTTTGCTTTCAATCTGTCTTCTGTCACGTAAGCAAAACTCACTTGTTGGCTTACACAACTAGGCGTTAGGAGTGTAGAAGCGAGAGTTCAACGGCTTGTGGTTGTTAGGGATTCACCTAGTGGGGTTATGACCTATTCGGGAATCTCCGGATCTATGCTTATTTTCAACTCCCCGAAGCATTTCGTCGCTTACTACGCCCTTCCTCGTCTCTGGGTGCCTAGGTATCCACCGTAACCCTTTCCTCGTTTGAACCTCGCCCTTAACTTTAAGGCTATGCCATCCTAAGGTGCTGCATACCTATGGTCTCGGCCTGGGGAGGGTGCAAGGTCTCTTATCTACTCCAACTCTTCGCTTTCTTATCTACTTCAATATTTCGCTTTCAGGTGATCTACGACCACCCTCCAACACAAAGCTATTTTAATTACCATAATCGACGATATTGTAGATTTAAAAGTAAGCTTAATTAAGTTGAGAACAACTCTTACAAAATACAGGGAAGAAATATCTGCTACTCTATTATCTATCAAAGAAGAAAACAAAAATTAGTTCTTGAAATTACCAACGAAATTAGACATATTGGTGCAACACCTTTCTTAAACCCTCCAACAAAAAGCCAGTCGGTTTTTCTTATAAGTATTATTTTCAAAACGAAAATCCTCAAAAGAAGTTTTCAGTACCAAGTTTAACTAAAAACCCCGAAACGAAAGAAGAACAAGAAGAAAAGTTAGAAAATCAAGGAGACTCTTGATATGTCTGACAAAGAAATGAGTTCTTTAAGTAGTGACGAATCTGATTACTACATTGATGAAGAAGAGATGTATCAACAAATGGGATAAATCAAACTTAGAGACCTAGAAACTATTCCCTTAAGTGAAGTTAAAAGAAAACTAGATAAAAAGATGGGAAAAAGAGTTGTAGATGTTAATGTAGTAGAAGAAGAAATAGTTTCAGAACAAGAAGTTAACAAGGTCATTAGATCTTATTATCGAGAATATGAACAAGGGTCAACGAGTCAACAAAGAGAATCTAAAACCCAAAGAATGTTTAGAAAAAACAACTAAATTCGGAGTTGTAGATGTTAATGAAGTGTAAGAAACCGAGAAGATGTGCTAGACTTTTGGAAGAAAAGTATGATGAGTGTCTTAAACATGAACGCTGAATGGAGATCTGCAAATTTCCTAAATTATATCGAACATAGTTTGTATGGAATTGTGGCAGATTGGTATGAATCAATCGATGAAGAAAAAAATAAGAAACCTTAAGAGTAGTAGAACCACCAGATGTTATGTTTAGGCAATTCTACAAAGCCTTAGAATCTGAGTTTATTGGAGACAGAGATGATAAAGATAAAAAAATTAATCGAATGACAAAGAAAATTAAATACTCTTGAAATTTTTAATATGAGGTATTTGAAAAATTAACTTTCAGAATTTGAGTACTATTATTATAAGGTGGGAGAAAACGGGACAAATCTTTAAATGTTGTTTGCTAAACTCCCTAAACCCATAAATGAAGAAATTAGTGAAGGTAACAAGAATGGATAGAAAAATTCAATTCGAGAGATACCCTAGGAAATAGATTAAGGTTCATTAGAAAATGGGTAGAGAAAAAATGTCGAGAAGTTAAGGGAACACAACATATGAAAAGACAATTTCTAAATTGTTGGGATCTTCTTGGTGAATGAGGATGTAACCGAAAAGATAATCAGAAAAATAGTTATGGAAGAAAGTATTATAGAAAGAAAAGCTTTAATAAAGAAAGAGGAGAAAAGTATCAGAAAAAATATTATTGAAAACCCTTTGTTAAGAAAAGAAGATTTTTTAGAAAAGCCTCTTACTGTCCCGAAAAGAAAAAGAATTGCAAATGTTGGGCTTACGGGGAAATAGGTCATTATGCTAATGAATGCAAAAATAGAAAGAATAATAAACTTGTTGAAGCTTTAGGGAGCTTAGATAATATTGAAAAAAACAAAAGAAGAAGCTCTTGACCTAGCCTTAAATAATAATAAAGGAATCGTAGAAGTAGTAGAGGAAGACGAAGAATCTGAAAGTTCAGATTATGAGGAAGTATGTGAAATGATGCAAGGAGAGGATAGTGAAGCTCAAAGAAAAATGGAAGAAATGTTTTCTTCAAGAGAAACAACTACTCTAGCCCAATTACAAGAAACTGATACTTCCATCGACGAAGAGCAATTGGAAAAAATGCATAGATCAGGGGCTGAATACCCGATCATTGCTAAAGAACAGTTCTTTAAAACAACGTTCATTCCAATATTCTCTAAGTTCGTATGTGAAGAAATGGTTGGAGATATAGTAGTAAAAATAATGAAAATCACGCTACTGAGATAAACCTAATTAACTGGAAGAATATCCAAAAACACAATAAAGACAAATTATATAAGTACATTTATGATTGTGCAATTCAGGTCATCATTACTCCATTATAAGATTTTGGTAAGAATGTGCATTGCATTAAGTTTGTCTGTGACACTAGGCCCAAAAATTTAATGAATCAAACGATTAGTGGAGTAATATGCAAGCTAAGTCAAGGACCAATATCATGGGTATGTAGACCAAATTATTATGTAAGTCTAGAAGATCAGTTTGCGCATAAATTCTTAGCATTAAAATTGCTAACTAAAGGAATTAGTATTGTTACGCTAAGGTTGTGTAGCACAAAAAGCTTTACATTTATAAACTCGATCTAATCTCCTAAACTACCTAGCGAAACCCGCAGTGTACGGATCGTTATGTAGGAAGGAAAGTATTCCGAGGTCGAACACAAGGACTGAGGCGAAATCAAGTCATTTAATGATCAAAGATAGTGCAAATCTAGTCTAAGAAAAGAGAAAGAAATAAAGAAATGAAAATGATGATATTTTTGGTTGAGTTTTTGTGGTGATCAAGCAAGGATCACAAATCAAGCAAGGTAATAAAACAAACTAACAACTCAAGCTAGCAAAACAAACAAGTGACACAAACACAAGATATGAGATCAAAGATAGAAATAGAGGATTCTAGAGGTCAAGATTTTCGGTTATGGCATTGGACTCAAGCTTCTAAAGAATCTAAGGATAAAGCTGCGGTGTTGGGAAAGGGTGTTTCTCTAATGGAAGCAATTACCGGGTAAGTCTCATGCTTCACTAATCCCGCACCAAACTCCTATTACCGGGTAAGTCTCAAGGAGGTAAAGTTGGGAATTCTACACAAACCGGACACTACTTAAGGGGCAAACCTCTCCTTACCGGGTAAGTATCGGAAAAGGTAAGTCTCAAGCAACAATCCTAGCACACTCGATCCAATAGCGGCTTATGAGGCTCACTACTACCTAAAGTTCATCATCTTTGGTATCTAAGATCGGAAATCACGTGGTAGGTCTCTTTCCTCACTTAGGTTGATAGCATTAGGTGACCCTAAGCTAAATTAAGCTTAATAAACACTAGGATTTCAACAACCTAACACCTTAACATACAGATTCATCAATTAAAGATCATCAGAGAAGAAAATCGGGTGGATCTTATATAAATCGGCCGATCTGTCATGATGAACAGCCCGATTTTTCTTCCTGGGTTAGATTTCGTGCATACAAATCATCCTAAACTAACATATAAGTCCATCATATCATCACCCAAGCCATAACCATCAATCCATCACTCCAGAATCACAATAAACTAGCCAATAATATGCATATCAAGATCCAAAATCATCATACAAGCATACATGGTTCTCATAGATGGATGATGAAAGACAAGCAAGTAAAAACAATAAATCTCAGCTGAATCTAAGTTTTAGCAAGACTTACAACCCTTCAAATGATATTCCAAAACGTTCCTAACAATCCTTGCAATAGCTCTTCAATCCAAGACTCCAAAAATCACTCAAAATCACTCAAAACCTCACTATCCCTCTATGTTTGGTGTTCTTCTTCTTCCTTCAATTTGAGAGAGTTTTCCTCTCCTCCAAGTCTATCCTCCAATGGGTGAGCTGTCAATGAGAGAATGTGGAGAGAGGAGAGATTTCAGCAACAGCTTGCAGGCCCACTTATATTCTCCACCAAGAGCAAGGCCGGATCAAGAGATCGTGGCACACGTGGCTTAAGCTGTCAAAGGCAGAAAAATCAACCTAGGGAGATAAATCGGCCGATTTTCCTGGTAGTTGGTCCGATTTTCTTCAACAGAAGCATGCTATGATCGTTTAGCCATGAGTTGCTCCATTGCTTGCACCAATAGTGGTCTTTGTGTCCTTTGTTGCTCCAATTATGCTCCTTCAAAGCTTTGGATGTGTACCACCATGAGGCTTGACCCTCGAATGCATCGTTTAATGTCTAAAAGACCCCCGAAATACCTACAACACCGACAAAAGCTCGTGTAGACGTCTTTTCTAGAATTATGCACGAAATGAGTGTAAACGCCGTGAACTAATGCCAAAACCGTGCATGAATAATGGGAAAAACTATCTAATTGTATGCCTATACTAACGTCATAAATCACGTTATCAAGTATGCACAAAGGGACTTGTCCTTTACAGTTGAAATGGAAGGTCATTTACAAACTAGAAAATACTACCAATCCACCTACTAGAACTCAAATGGTAGAAGCTGATAAATATGAAGTAGTTGGACTACGACAAAAAGATGTACCAGTCAAAGTAAGGTCAGACCAAATAAGTTTAAAGACAGTGTGGATCAATGCCTTCGAAAATCCTTCTATTCCCAACGAAGGAAGAATTTTAACCGTTGATGAAGAAGGAAGAATTCACACGAATTCTCATCCACCTCCAATAAATAGAAGTCTTTCCAGGAGTCAAAATTATAGGGGTAATCTTCATTTCAACTTACCTCCATAAAATCAAGGAAGTCTTCCAACTAGAAATCCTAGAAAAGAACCTTCCTTTAAAGTAGATGATGAAATTGCTAGCCTATTAGCAGCCCTAAACAGAAAATTAGAGGCCAATAACTTGGGAAAAAAATATTAGGGAACCTGCTAGACATAGTATAGATCTAGGAAACACTAGATCTAGCTATAGACCACATCTGAAAAGTCCAAGACCTAGCAATCTAATAAATACTTCACAAACACAAGGAGAAGCCTCAAGTTCTAAAAAATTAATAGGCTATAAAACAAAAACAATTAGTCAACCCATTTTTGAAGATGATAAGAACTTAATTTGCAAATAGAAGTATGCTTAAGGATTACTAATCCAAACAACATTTACATTCCTATCACCATATGCATAGAAGGTTTTAATAATTATGATTTATGTACATTTGTTGATAGTGATTGTTTTGTTTGCTTTGGAAAGAAAAATTTATTTCCTGCATTCATGTGGAAAATTGCATCCAAACCAATTCAAGTTAGGATAGCTGATAATAGCATCATGACACATTCTGAGGTTATTCAGGATTTACCCATCATGATAGGAGGTTATCTTTATATAATTCATATACTTTGGGCTACCGAGCAAACATCACATAACATGATAATAGGAAATAACTTCCAAATATTATATTCTCCATGTACTCAAAGTCTAGATGAAATGATATTCACTATAAATGGAGAAAAAGCTTTTGTAAAAAAGATGAAAGAAGCCTACACTCATCAAACTATTGAATTTACGCGCAGTAAGCGTGGTGAGGAATATATTGTTCCTACTCAAAAAGAATTTGCACTTGCTATAAATGAAGTAACTTTAAAGGAACAAATAATAGATCAACAAAAAGAGTTGTGCAAAGAGTTATATTCTGAAAACGCGTTGAAATTTTGGGATAAGGATAAATCATTTGCTACAATATAGTTAAAAGAACCTAAATTGGTTATTAGAGTTAAGCAGATGGTTTACACTTATAAAAATCAACAAGAATTCAAGGAATAGATAGATGAGTTACTGAAAAAGAATCTAATTAGAGAAAGTAAGAGTCCTCATTCTAGTCCTGCATTTATGGTTAGAAATCATGGTGAAGAAAAAAGAGGTAAAGCTAGAATGGTAATTAATTATAAAAAGTTAAACGATATTACTATCTTTGATGACTATTATATCCCTAATAAAACAATCTTATTTAATAGAATCCAAGGAGCCACTTGGTTCTCTAAAATGGACTGCAAAAGTGGACATTGACAAGTTAAGATGGATAAAGATAGTATTCCGTTAACAGCTTTTAGTGCACCACAAAGACATTATGAATGATTAGTTATACCATTTGGATTAAAAAATGCACCTCAGATATTTCAAAGAAGAATGGATAAGATATTTGAAAACTTGAAACATTGATGTCTAGTTTACATTGATGATATCTTAATCTTCTCAAAAACACTAGAACAACATATGCATGATCTTAAAGCTATAACACAAGAATGCATAAACATGGCATCATCTTAGGACAAAAGAAGTGCATCTATGCAGAACAAGAAATAGAGTTTTTTGGATTAAAAATAAAAGTTGGAGAAATTATATTGCAAAAGAATGCCCTAGAAAAGATAGAAAAGATTCCAAATAAAATAGAATATAGAAAACAACTAGAAAAGTTTCTAGGATGTCTCACGTATGCATCATAATTTATTAAGGATTTAGCTAAGCTTAGAAAGCCTTTACAAGTTAAACTGAAGAAGGAACAAGCATGAACTTGGATCAATCTGGATACTCAGATAGTTCAAGATCTTAAGAAACGTTGCATAAAGTTACCAGTCTTAACTTTACCAAATGTGGATGATGATCTAGTACTTGAAAGTGATGCAAGTAACTACCATCGGAGATCTATCTTAAAAATCAAAAAAGATAATAAGCTTTGCAGGTATAGTAGTGGAAGTTTCAATAAGGCCGAATGCAATTACACTACTATGGAGAAAGAAATACTTGCTATCCTAAAAGGGATAGATAAATTTAAAATTTTTCTTGCTCCAAAACATTTCACTATCAGAACTAATTGTAAAGGAATATTAGGCTTTGTTCGAAATAATTTGGGTAACATGAAAGCGCAAGGGAGACTCCTGCGTTGGAAACTCACACTAAATCAATATTCCTTTGATATTGAACATGTGCAGGGATCAAAAAATTTTCTAATAGATAGCCTAACTCGAGAGCTTGCGTACGAGCATTCTTAAGCAATCGATGGAATCTTCCAGTAGACCAAAAAGAAAGAAGGCAATAGGAAAACTATATCACTCCCCATTGAAAACAGTCGAGAAAGAAGAATTGGACGAAATAGTACAATCTGCCCTCTACATAACGATAGAGGAGGCATACAAACAAAAGTATAAAGAGGAAACAAAGTATCATCTAAGATGGGTATCACCTCCTAGTTACTACTATGTTAATCTTTTGCAAAAATTTTCAGAAAAAAAAGATCAAGAAAAGGTTTAATTCTATCATGTGACAGAATGACTCGAAGAATTCTGGAGTTGGAGTTAGTTCAGTTTATGTTTTCCTTCCTTTTGATGTCCAAGAGAAGATGAAAGGCTACTGGAAGAACAAAGAGTTTCCCGATTGGTATTCATATGTGATGAGCGGTATAAAGTGTCCCTATTATAATATTTATCATGAATGGAGTCACTTGGTGCACCGATTCAACAAATTTGGAATGAAGACAACAAGTTTACCAACAAACCCGTTTGGAGAATGTGACATTCTATATGCATGAGATTATGGAATGTGTCAAGGACAATTCGGAGGTCTCCTAACGCCATGGAGTCTAATCAGAAAATATTTCACGAAGTTTCAAAACTATGTGTTCAATAGATTCAAGAAGTGGGAAGGAGTTGGGAACCTATTGCGCTATATTCACCCAGCAAATATGGAGGTTGGAGAAGGAAGATCTAGAGCGTCACATTATTTGATCATATTTAGAAGAATAACGGATCAATTTTCTAGAGATCCAATTATAGAAAATCAACCTAACATCCAGAATCATATTCAGGCCAGGGCAAATGTATTTTTCTACATTTACGAGTATATCAAGAAACATCAGAAAGACAAGAACAATATTATCTTCAAGGTTGGCTTTACTACAGTCGTAATCCTTGAAACCTTAAAACCATACTTCTCAGAAGCTATCGAATTCTCAAATTCAATTTTTGACTACATTAGAGACTTAGAACTGGGAAAATTCATGTCTTCAGAGTGCCAAGATTTTTTCTATGACACTCTCTTAAGTTGGGACGTTGAATACGCAAAAAACATTTGTGAAGCCCTTAATGAGGATGTTGATGAAGATTATGAAGATAACATCGGAGAAGAGGGGATGTACAACATCAATCATTGGATGGATTAGTCAGAAACATCATCATCACAGGCCTGAAGAAATTTTGTGAGTGTTGTGTCAGAGCTATCACTTTCTTTTAACCTTTTCTTTTGCCTTTTGAATTATTGAACGTTGGCACTGTTGGTCATGTGAAGAGAGTCAAAGTCCGAAATAATGTTGAGTAGGGGTGGGCATGAATTCCGCTTAATCCCGTCCCGTCCTGGTCCCGTCCCGATCCCAGCGGGATTTGGAAAAAAAAAATGTGTATCCCGTCCCGTCCCGTCCTGTGAAAAATTTGCGGGACGGGACGCGGGACGGAGACTTCCCATCCCGGTTAATCCCGTCTCGTCCCGCATTTATATATAAATAATATTTTTTATATTTTTATATATGTTATCTAGATAAATATCATACATAAATTATAATTTTTTTAAAATATTTTTATATTTTTAAAATTATTAGTTCGATATTTTTTCATTAGTCATTCACTCATTCTTTACGACTTATTTGGTTGGATCTAAAATACTAGAGGTTCTGCGCTCTCTTGATTTAGTCCGTTCGCCGCCTTACTCTGTTCCGTTCCATCGCCGCCCTTGCTCTAGTCCGTTCCATCGCCTTTGTATTTATGGATTCCCACAATTGTAATCGATAGTTAAATAAATGTAATTTTCTGTAAATTATTTGTTGTTATTGAATGTGAATCGGTAAGACACTTTGATGTAACTTGAATTTGTTTTCAATGTAACTACTAATGTAGGCGTCATGAATCGATAATTAAGCATCGAGTTTTTTTTCTCCGATCATTTGTGTCTTTAAACATGAGAGAAAACAAGCATACATATTGAATATAATCGGTGCATAATTTGCGCGGGATGTGTCCCGTTCCGTCCCGTCCCGTCCCACATGGGACAAGGCCCGCGCGGGACGAAGAAAAAAGTCGTAAATCACGTCCCGTCCCGCAAATAACTTGCGGGACGGGACGCGGGACGACCCCTATCCCGTCCCGTCCCGTCCCATGCCCACCCCTAATGTTGAGGGTAAAATGGTAATAGAGCAATGACATCCAATTTCTCTCCAGCTCTATAAATAGGCCCCTTGTGAGCCATTGTAAGGTATCGAAAGCCATAGAGTCTAAGAGTGAGAAACACCAAAAACTAAAAAGAGAAAGATAATCGATTTTGAGCTTACAGAGTAGTGGATTCTCCTCTCTCTAAGATCAAAACACTTCGATGGATCTTTCTAGCTTGAAGTGTTTGAAGTGAGTTGAGTCTTTTTCAGTGTGTTTGAGTGCTTGTAATCCTCTTTCAAATTCAATAAAAGTTTGTTTTTAAGTAAGGGAAAGCTACTTAATTGAAAAACTATGTTTTGAATAATCTATTTTCTTGATTGCATTTCCTTCATCCTCATAAAAGAGAGACTTAGACTACGTTCTGAAGTAGTAAACGAAACAGATTTGTGGTGTGCTTGGGCTAAGGTAGTCTTGGTTGAGGATTATCCACCCCTAGAAAGCCGGAAGCTACAAGAACGCCGGTGGTCCAGTGATACTACGTCCAGGTATCGGTCAAAACTCTTTCATTTAAATCTCTTAATTACGGATCACGGTGGGCATGTGATCATAGAAAATTTATTATTCATAATATAGTTAGTAGATTATGGTAGCAAGTACCACATAAAGTCCATAAATTTAATCAAGTGTGTTTGTTTGGTTGAAATTGTTCAATATATAAAGTCGGGGATAAAAACTGTAATTTGGCAAAAAGTAGGGAAAAAAGACAGAAAATAAAAAAGTGGGTATTATTCACCGACAGTGACTATTAAAGGGTGCGAATAGTAAAATCCCTTTAATAACTCTTTTCTAGACCAATAAACAACCCTATTTAAACAAATATATCTCTTTGTACATTTTGAAGCTTTTTTTAGTGTATATTCCTTTTGTATGTTTTAGGTTTGCATTAGAAAAGCCACATTGATTGTGTTTTCAACGACAACTAGAAAAGAAACTAAATTTTGCATGAGATCAATAAAATTTACCTTGGGGATGGGTGTTTGGCTTAAACTGATTGGATATCTCAACTTTTACTATTTATAGACACCCATTATGTAATGTATATATATATATATATAAGAACATGTTTTACGTTAAGAAATGAAAACGAATATTGGTCACATGATTAAATCGTATCGTCGGCTATGATCCAATTACTAAGTAAAAGACATTATTAATTATGTTATTATAATTTTCATTCATGCTAGTAGATAATACGGTTATCAAAATTAACAAGTTAGTATTATTCATATTTCCATTACCGGCGTCAAAACTCAGGAATTCAACGTGTTCTTACGCCATGGATGCGTCTAAGATTGATTTTATATCCGGTTCATACTACTTGCATGTGGTCCTTACATGCACATTTGTGCATAAACACGTCCATAAACACCAAAATTCCCAAAATCTACAACCCTAATTCTAACCAGAACCCTCTTTTTCATGCTCAGTCCATCAGTGACGTTGACTTTACAATTTGAGTACAAGCAGCCGAAGTGCACGTTGATACACAACCCTCGAAATCAACAATCTTGCTCGCTTGAGTAGCCGTGGTACAAACGCCGCTATTTTCCACTTCCAATTGTGATTTTACTAGGTTTAAAATGGAGATGTGGAGGTTAAAAAATATGAAAGGGGAAGGTAAAGAGAAACCCGTTTCTTTAAAGAATTTAGAAAAATGGTGCTTATCCCACATCTTGCTAATAGAAAAGGATAGATGTATCTCATGACCAATATAATTAGATTTATTCATCTCATATGACGGGGGAAAAAGGAATGGAACTTTTGAAAAGAAAAGGACGTGTGATGAATATATAATGATAAAAAAGAGAAATGCTTCCTCACTCAAATAGACACCTGTTTTTCTTCAATATGTGGAGTGTGGACTTAACTAGATGAGGTTCAGTATAAAATTCAACGTCTTTCTTCATCATAGGGGTTTAAAATGTACATGTATCGAACAAAACGTAGCAAACCAACTTTTAATTTTTCAGGTGTTGTTTGTGGTTAACACCATATTCGTTAGGGGTGAGAACAAATACCACAAATCTAGGTGGAATTTCTCCAAAAATAGAAATCATACCTTGTCAAAAAATATTTGGACGGGTACGGCTATACGGCCCTTAACTTTTTCATCTCGTTAGACTCGTCCCATATATAATAGAATTTTTAATTAAAATATACTTAAAATTGAATCCTTTTAAGATCCGAACATTAGTTATATGTTTGAAAAAAATTTGTTGGCCTAAATCAAGAAAATACATCTGTGATTAGTTATGGTTTGAACCTTTTATTTTGGATGTTTAAGAAAAAGTTAATTATATATCAAGGAGATTTTGTCATATGATACTAAAAATTATTGAAATGTCTTTTGTTTTGAGTCGATATACACGAATAATTTTGTGTGTAAATCGTAAAGTTTAAGGTCAAGTGGGATTGATTCTGTCTCGATCTCAACCGTTATGCGGCTAAAATACACAAGGTCAATCTCAAATGTGTCTCATGTGTAATAGCCGGGACGGGATTTAAGCAACCAATATCAATGGACCATACAAGAGAACCACGAGTGGATGATGATTAGTGTTATAGTAATTGAGAGGACGCGCTTACAAGCTATCATGAAGGACTGATGGTCTGTGCTCATGAACGAGACTTGAATTAATATCCCAGACTCACGAAGGAAGCAATAATGGATAGTGACGTGACATGGAATAAAAAAAAGATACATAATGGTGATGTTGGCATGAAGATTATGACGTTAGCATCTTTGCATAATGACTTGTCGGAATTTGGATGATTGTAGTTGGAATATACATTCGGTCGGAATGAATAGGAGATAGAGGAATGATAAGTGCTTGAAGATTTCTTTAGGGATTTGTGTCACCGTGACAAGATAAATACATTTTTGGGAGCATCTAAAGAATTTATCGAGATATGATGATACTTTGTTCTAATCCAAGCCAATCATGATAGTCTTGTCATATGTAGACTGATGAGTAGTTATTATCTAACCGATTGGAGGAGAGTCGATGAAAGTAACAAATTCATTCAACATAGTAGATAAAGTTTACATGAGGAAGCTCAAAGGGATTTTTTTAATTATACTTTGGAATAAGGACTTACAAGGGGGTGGTTTAAAAGTTTACACGAGGAAGCTCTAGGTATGCAAGACTCATCCTTTTTGGATGAAATTTTGATATGTTATATTTTGGATATTTTTGTAGAACATATCAAAATTTGAGAGAAATCTAGAAAGTATTTTAGAAGTTATGATTTTTTAAAGTTGGGACCATAAATATTTTTTTGGACTATGTTGAAAATTTTAAGTTTGGAAAATTTGGGTGTTGATGCAGTTTTTAGTTCCATAGATGAATGGCTTGACATTTCTGATGGACATGAATATTTTA